>CM063727.1:6374855-11174855 GCA_032441825.1 Chaetogeoica ovagalla
TATCATTTTAATTGAACATGAAAAATGGGTAAGCGTGTATAACGTATACGTTATTATTATTATTATTATTATTGTAATAAAGAGGTATAAATGTCTATCGTTTCAATTGTGTTTGTAACGGAATACAAAAGCGTAATGAAATATTAATTAAAATATAAATTCGTTATTATTATAACAGTTATAATAATATAGTTTGTGTGTAGTGTAATTAATTATTATAGTTATTATTAATTATAATAATAAATATATTATTTCAAACGAAATTTATTATGTCCCAATATATACGTATATATATATTTTTTTTTTTTTTTAGTCTTTGGAAATTTAATTATAAAATAATGCGTATTCTAACAAACAAACAGTGGAATAAATCATGTTAATTCTTCTTGGGTATAGCGGATGTTAATGAATATTGTAGAGCTTTACCAATTTATTATTTTAATTTATTCAAATCAAATTTAAATCGAAATAATCAATAACGCGGGTTCGAATGAATTAATATATATATATTATTTCGTAATAATATTACAAAACTGCAATACGAATATAATAATACACAGTGTTACAGATATATTTTTAATCCGCATAATATAATGAATTTATCATAAAAAAGTATAAGAAATATAATAATATGTATTTTATTCGAAAATAATTCTTTTAAATCGAATTTATCGTTAAAATGTATATATTTATTAATTATAACAAGTCGAATATAGTCACAATAATAATTAAAAACAAATTGAAATATATTTTTATGTATAATATTATGGTAAGATTTTTTTTTTATTGCTTTTAATTGCGATAATTATTATTACATATACATCAAAACACAATTGACTCACGTAAAGCTTTAGATGAAACTCACGACAATTTAATATTCAATATATATTATTGTTATTAATTACGCTTTGAAATTAAATTTTATAATTTAACCGCAAAAATATAAATATATAATTATTCTTCTAGAATTTCCAAATGATTTGTATAGTTTTTAATAATCTACGTATATAACGTAGAATAGGTGTTCGTAATTTAGTATACTTATTAATAATATCTAAAATTTGTTTGTGTATGCGTAAAATATATATCTAATAAATCGAATGATATATACTGCAAGTTTTTCAGATAAATATTATTTGAATAATAAAAATTAACGATAGACACTATGTAAACTAATAAAATAAAATAATTAAAACGATTATGTTGATATACGGGAAGGCGGGAGGGAATAAGATTGTATTTTCTCCGTTGCGCGGGAAAACGTCGAATCGTGTTCGAATGTTTTCGAATTTGGAAACAATCCAATGGATTTTTTTTCTTCTATATATGTATATTTTTTCCATGTAATACAAAGAGTATAATGAATACATATCATTATCAATTTATTATGGTCTTTGGAAAACGTTGGGAAAATGGCTCTTATGGAATTGATGACACTAATTTTGGAATGACGCCCAGCCATTAAAACACGCAAAAAAAAAAAAAAAAATAAAAACGATATTCGTATTTAATGAATAATACGCGTAATGTGAATATCGGTTGTTTTACTACATCTTCTTTTTCTGATATTATGCGAAAATTAATTAAAATCAAATTGACGGCGCGTTTTAATTAATAAAACAATTTTAAAGTTTAATAATGCGAGAGGGACCCGCGGCAATGATCGGAGGAGGAGGAGAGAGAGAATGTTTGAGACAAACTTTTTCTATAGTGCGTTTCTGCGAAATATTTCTAGATTGAAAATCACCCTTTCGGTGTTTACTAGACATTTTCCAACTAAAATATATTTACGTAAACAATTTTACAATATATTACATTGTATACGTACACTTATCAATCATATTATTATTATTATTATTATTATTAAAAAAACCCTCGATTGAATGTTTGCTTTGTATTATTATTATTATTAAATTATATATAGAGAGAAAGAAATATAATATGAGTGCGCGTATATACGCGGCGGTGTACGAAAAATCGAGAATTTCAGAAATTTAAATTAAAACGTATAAATTACGTTTCTCCTTCCACCACCGCATAAATATTATAATATATTTCGACGTAATGAAATTACTATTACGTTATGTATTCTGTATATATATATGTATGTATACGCGAATAATGCGCTAACAATGGATAAATTATATACGTAATGTGCGGAAAAGGGAATCATAAAGCGTATTATATATTATGTTTTAATTTGAGGAATGTTAATAATACGTGTTTCTAATTTAAGATCATTCAATTTCGTATAAATAAAATTTGTGTAATATATATTTACACACACACGCACATATATACTAAGTTTCAGTTTGGTGCCACGGGGACAATATATATATATATATATATGTATATTTTATTGCCATATTAAAATCAATATTGATTTTCCTATAGTTTTGAGGTCGAACGGGACGCACCATGCGTATAATATATATATAATATTATTATACCAGTAGTCATTTTATAGGGCATCCACAATATAATATATACTCGTATATATTCGTCGTGTATAAAACGAGGAATTTTATTTCAAACTAAATACAAACGTTTTGACTCGTGTTTAACTCGCGATTCGTGAGTTGTACATTTAAAACAGTAATATTATTTTATTATTTCGATAATGTCGCGTTTTAATTATCAATGGCGTATATTTAAAAGGTGTCGTGGGGAGTTAACACATTCCCCCTGATCACCTCCCAGAACGAAAAAAATCGATTTGAAAACATTATTGGACGTCGGTCGAATCGATATTAACGCGTTTAACGCTACACCGTCCACAACCGTAATTGAAAAATTCGCGCGAATTTTAAGGAAAAACGAAACGTTTTCAATGGAGATCTTATCGATCGCGATTTTGTGTTAAACGGTGAAAACGTGCAGGAAATCGGAAAAACGACTCACTCGTAATACTACGTACGGTTTTTAATAAGTTTATCGATTAATTGTATATCGAATAATTCAATATCGGTAATTACTTTTAGCCGTGCTCATAATCGACGGCGGAAAGAACGTGATAAAACCCGAAGAACATATCTCGCCTGAACTCTTATAATAAAATTAGAATTTTCTGTTTTTTTAATTAATAAAAAAAAAAATATATATATATATCGAAACAACCGAGTTCTATTTACGTGACGTGTCTAATATTCATTATTAATATTAGATCTATATTATATGTATTATACGAGTATCGGATTTATTTATTTTTTTTCAATTTATTTACTAGACAAATGTTCTAATTCGAAATATTATATAAAATAGTTTGTATAGCGTCGGGGACGAGGTTTCTACGTTCTATTTTAAAACACTTCTTTCAGACAGAAATTCTCCGGGTTTTTGTTTGTCTTTATACACGTATGTACGTCAATAACAGTAATTTAAATTACCTGTATTAGTTCAAAAACGAAGAGGAAAAAAAACAAAAGTAAAGAAAATACGTTCGATACAAATTTATTATACAGGTACATATATTTGATAATTTGTTTAATTCGAAATGTATTGTCACGGGAACACAAACGCAAGGAAATTTAATAAGAAATCCTTTTTTTTCTTCTTCAATTAACGCGAATTTTTAAAATGTTAAATGCGTTTTTTCTCTTCTTTTTATACATAAATTAACCAATTTATACTAATAATTGCTTCTTTAATACTGTTATAAATTATAACGAATTTTATTGTACAGCCGTTGTTACAAACGGGTCATACGAAATAAATTGTACAAATTATAATACATAAGACGTTCGAACACAATGGAGGAAAGTTTTTTGCTTTATTAAACATTTATTTCGAAAATAATTGCGTACCTAATGTAATTCGTATAACATTTTATTCCCACGAGACGAAACGTAATTTATGCAAACCGCATACAAACATACCTAATGTTCGCTATATTTAGATGTTTTATAGGTTTTTCTGTGTGTGTGTGTGTTGTAAACTTGTTTTAAAATAATGTGTATTTGTGTAATTTATTTATTTTTCGTGTATTAGCATATAAACAGCCGGTGTGCACCACATATAATATCCAATACATATTATTATTATTATTCGAACGTTTTGAATAGAAATAGGTTCGAGAATTTTTACATATGTCGATATGGAAATGTATTCGGCGAAAACAAGCGAAAATAGAATAAATAATATACAATATAAGCGAAAAAATGGGAAACCAATTATTAATTCTGTTCGGCTATTGGGACGAACACAGAAAACCTCTGTGCACGGATTTGTAAGGGATCGGTAAATTTGACGACTTATAATGTAAGTAATATCGAATAACAAAAAAAAAAAAAAAAATTCTATCTTCTCTCGATAATCGTATATAAAATATTTAACAAAATTCAATCAAAATTCGAAGGATATTACGTCTTTTCGTTTAAATTAATTTCTATATTTATTTTATATTTATACGTGCGTTTTTGTCGTATACCGAATACTTTTCTGGTACTACTAAGCTATTGAAATAATGGTCATAAAATCGTGATATTTACGCAGAATATTTTATGACTTTCCACTATATACAAGTAACATTTGGGGTGACTATTTGTGTGTCAATTATTACAGTTATTTAATTCATTAAAAATGGGCAAATTTTTGCTTTTAAAGGCCGAATATTGTACGCGATACAGTATTCATACGTTAGATCGACTGCATATAATCAAAACTCTCGACAATCCAATTCACATTTTTTTTTTTTTTTTTACTACTAATTTTAAATTTTCAAAAAAACAGCGTGTTACACACGGTGAAGTTCAGAATCGTTTTATCAAAATTAAATCATTAAATCGCATAATTTTCAGTAATAACTTCGAAAACTATTTATATCCAAATAATTTATTGTATTATAAGTAGTGACATTCACAACGCAATTGCCTATCGAAAAAAAAAATCAATAAATCCTTAAAATAATTGTGCCGAAAAACGTGTTTTAACAAATGAGGTTAGGTGAGTAACTACTCCGTAATTTCCCGCCGGGGCATGTGCACTTTGTGCTGGTGACGCGCGACGGTTGAAAATTGGAGAATTAACCGAATTCTGATGGACTTTATTCACCGTCGTGCGGCAGTCAAGACGAATGTTTCTATTTATTAGTCGGCGGCTTTCGATTACTGCCAACACGTCTCCTCTCTACAGCAACACCGTGTTGTCGTATACTTATTAACGGCATACGACGAACTATAAATATCCTAGTCCTGTTAAATTAATTATCGCTACGAGTGTGATTTATTGTCGAACAGAGACGACGAGCGCGTTAAACGTAGAAAAAGCTATAATAACCAAAAGACCGGCCGTCTTCGGCTTGGTTGGAATTCATATATATATATATATATATATATATATTTGAAATTCACCTAAAAGGCCGAAAATCGCATAATAAATGCGATTGATTCGCATACAAGATTTATGTAATTAATTGTTTGAATAATAAATTTAATTTCAAAACCGAAAGTTTTTCGAAATGTACGAATACTGTGAGCTATTCGCGAGCAGGACACGACTAAATTGAATACAATTCTATACATTTTTATAATGTTACGGTTCATAAATGATTTTTAAAAATTATTATTAAAACATTGTATTAAATTTGCGCAATATTGTTATTATTGTTTTACCATTCTTGTTAAAATAATATCAAGGCTGCACATTAATATGGGTTAAAATAAGAGTTAACGTGTAGTTAATTAAATTTTTTTTTACTTTACTTGTGTTTTCACTTCATAAAAAAAAACAAAGTAGTCTGTATATGTTATTATTCACAATGATATTACATAAGTTTTATTGACGTCCATGTCGAACCGCAATTTTGAAATTTGTTATAATTTTTATATACATACTTATAGTAGATACGTTAAAGTGGTAGATGTAAGGAGATAACGAATCGCTTCACCCCTTAGGATTTTGATATTATACTAAATTTATTAAATTTAGTATATCTCTGACCCAAGAGCACCGAACTTGCAATTTGGTCCAATTATATTATGATTATGCTCCATTTTCACTCCCTCCCTTTGAACATCATGTATAAGGCTGGAATGAGTGCTCGACCGACGATCAGCGCATATGGTATACGCTGATCATCGGTCGTGATAGAGCGTCTAGTGCTTAGCTGACGGTAAACTCAATCGGTCTATAGGAAACGTGTGAATGTGAGTTGAGGAGTAAAAGTTAATAAAATACTAAAAATTGTAAAATAAACGAGCAAACGGGCGTTCAACGAGGATAGATGTATCATTTTGCGTTAATTTTATTTCATTGAAATACGCGAAATAATATTATTACTATTATTATTAATAATAATAATAGTAATAATAATAATAATAATAATAATAATAATAATACAAATGTAGCAAACGCGCATACGATTGATTTGCTCGGTCAGCGTCAAACTAAACATACCGACATAGCGCGTCAGTCGACCGCAATAGAACAGGAAACGAAAGCAGTCACCAGATAGCGCTACGACAAATCATGGGGGGGGGGAGTAGCGGCAAGACGTATGTAAATAGCGGTCCGAAACCGGCGGATCGCTCAGTGTATCCGCGGCGGGCAAACGCGAACCAACTTGTTCGCGTTTGCCCGCTATGTGTGTATTTATTCGCATTGACCGCTTACCGAAAAACATTCACAGCGTGTAGCTAACGCGTTTTCTAACAAAACGGAATATTTAGGCAGCTGTTGTCATCTTTAATTTCCTCCACCCCTCCGCCAACAATGATTTGCCTGTTTACTTATTGAACACAACCATCCGTATATCATCTGCATGGGAATTATAACAAATTTCATGATTTTGGTGAAGAGCGGGGGATACGTAGTATTTTTATAATTTACAACATGATTAGTAAGGCGTATTAATTACACTTATTTACAGCGTTTTTATAATACGCGCGTATCAACATTATTAGTATCAATTAAAAACTGTATAATAATTGTAGAAGTTTATTCTTTTTAATCGCTTATTTTTATTTTTTGTTAATTAAGTTAATAGGCAAATACTCTTCTAAATATATATATATATTTTTTTTACATTTGATGTTAACAAAAAATATGAGTAATATAGTTTATTGAAACTTAGTATATATATTTTTTTACGACATCTATGTACACGAGTTGATCGACTTGCTGTTCTTTGACAAATAATATGAAATAACGAGAACAAATAATAATAATAATAATAATAATAATAATAATAATAATAATATATATTATTTTATAATGTACTAACGCGTATGGATATGCTTTAAGTGATGGGGAGCCGGTCATTGTAAAACGGGCGTCTTCGATTTCATATGACTGTTTTCGAGACAATTCATTCTATAGGCTATTCGTATTTCCCGGCAACTACCATTTATAATAACGTGTAACTGTTATATAGCTTTCTTTATCTCGAAATAAAATTAGAAAAATAAGTAAACATTCCTATTGAAGGGACAATCGCTAATAGAATATTGTTTTTTTTTCTTCTTCTTACATTGCTGTAATGTCAACCGAATCGAAAAGTTTGGTTGATAGGATTGGAAATAAATATACTTACAAAATATTACGGCATTGTTAACAATTATTTGTATTGTGTGTTTACTTAAAATATTATCGAATAACGCGCGTATGATAATGATAATTCTATAAAATAATGGCGTACAGTATATAATATTATAACGATACAACAACAAAAAAAAAAACAATAACGATTTATTTTGTCAATACATAAAAATATTTTAGAATATAATTTACAGTCCGACCAATAAATTACCTATAATAAATAAGAGGTAATTTTTTTTTCCAAACGAAAATAATATTTACAATACAATGGTAAAATAATATAAATTCGATGTTTTTAACGAACAATTAAAATGTTTACGGCGATTATTCCAAAATTAAAAATGTAATATTCAAAAGAAAAATGATAATGTCGGTTTAATTAACGGTCACTATTTTAAGAACTCGCGATAATTTTTACCTAGCTGTTGTTGTTAATGCGCGCTTTGATAATAATTTACATAAAATAACACGGCAATTACGTAATATTCCTTTTAGTTTACGAATAATAATAAAATTCAAAATATATATATATATGTAAGGAAAGTAATTATAAAACAGAGTCTCTTATAATTCAGTCAAAAGTATAATATTATACAGTATGTATTATATAATTTTAATAGATATTAAATACGGAATGCTAAATAACTATTATATTATGTTGAGTTCGATTGATTTTTTTTTCTGTTTCCTGGTACAATATAATAATAATAATAATAATAATATGTAAATAAACTTCAGAAAACGGCGATATAAGGATGTTTTCGTCTAATATTTATATCATAAGTCGATTGAACGATATGAATTCGTGTAATTTGTGTACGCTGGTAAATATAATAATATTCGTATTATGGCTAATATAATAATTAAACGGACAGAATCAAAAATCTAACAACAACAAACGGAAATATTAAAACGTTAATGTAAACCGACAGTGATTAGAGGTCATTTATTCTGTAAATATAATATGTATATGGAATAAATTACACACGTTTCTGAGTGAATATTTTACGGCAAAAACAAAAATGTCTAGCGAAGGTTTTTTTTTTTCGGTTGAAGGTTTTTTCGATGGTATCTCAACAATTATTATATCACGAATGTAATCTCTCGCATTCACGCTCGAGTGTTCGACGTGTTTTCGTATATATATATATATATATATACTTATATATACGTGTTCAGATATCGAAAACTAACGCAAACAAAATGTCGTTTTTAATGTATATAATATAATCTGTACTGTAGCAGAGAACGGAGAAAAAGAAAAAAAAACATATAATAAATTAAAAATTACCTAACTCGTTGGATTTTTTTTTTTTTTTACTCGCGCGGTGAATGTATTTTATGAGAAGGGGAAACGAAATAGGTGCGTAAACTCGTATTCAAATTGTATTTTATATATATATATATTATATTGAAATCCGATTACACAACTCTGAACCATTCATCAAAGATATAATTAAAAAGTACTCTGTCAGATTTCGTTTGCAGATATCTTCCGTGAGAGCTGATAGTTCGTAACGGCGGCGTATAACGCGCGATTTAATAGTTTTAATATTATTACGTTTATGACGAGTTCGTTTTAAAATTGATTACAACATTCGACGAAACATTGTAGCCGCTGTAAAACGGGTCGGGAAGTGAGGAAGGCGATCCTCTAAAATTGTTTCGTTTTTAAAAACTTCCATTATTTATAATTATTTTCAAACGACAATCGACGAATAAATAATAATAATATAACATTTTTTTTTTCACCCGTTTTCCTCTATCCGGCCGCGTATTACAACACATCATCGCGTCGCGTTCAAAATTGATATTCCGTTTTTCGCATAATCGCGATTTGTTATTGTAAATGTTAACGTCGTATTATACAATAATCATAACTGGTAATAACCGCGGTACAATCGACTGTATAACGAATCATTTTATAATATTTATATATAATATTTATACGTATATAACGACGTTTTTGAATTTTTTCTTGAAAAAAAACCGCATTAATGAATATGTACGCGATATATGAAAAAAAAAACATTCGTGAAATGCTGCGCAAACGGTTAGGTGTCTGCAAAAGGTTATTGTCGAATTTTCCGTTCAATCTTTTATATCGTAAAATCTTCAAACGTTTCTTTCGCCTTGACGGCCTTACGAAATTTCATAAACAGAACTGCAGTAATATTATAAAAATAACGGTGCAATAAAAGTTTCATAAAGACATTGACTGGATTAGAAACATGAAAAAGAAATGATTGTTATATCGCTCGCAATCATATAATATATTTTAATAATACGCGACATATTTTTATTATATATATATTATTTAATTTAAATAATAGTGTAAAACGCGTGTAGAAGCTACGAAGAAGACAATTTTTATTCGTTTCGTCGAAACGTGTTTAATGTGGGATAACGAGATTTTTTTTTCTTTTGGGAGGTAATTACAATGTGTAGTATAATAATAACAACCGAGTGTTAACTCTGCTGGCCGAATTAAAACTGAAAACCTAAGGGGAAATCGTCTATAAATCTCCGCAATAATATAAAATCGGTTTCGAACGTTTGACGTAGAATATGACAGACTTATTTTTCCTTCAAACAGTTTTTGGGTCTTTGCCTGTAAATCAGAAAGGGGGATAGTTTTTGCTTTTATTCGCATACCATACATGATTTACGAGTGTTTTCGCGATTGATACGGAAAAACTTTATATCAAATTGTGTGTGTGCGTGTGTGTATTTCGTTCGTGTCAACGAAACTGCAATAAGTCGGAATATTAGTGATAATACGATATATATTGTTATTTTGCGAAAACAAAAAACAAAAAAATTTTACGAAATCATTTTTTAAAACGCTTTTTTATTCGCCTACGCCTATTTTCCGAGAGTATTTATAATATTATATGAGTTACGTTTTTTGTGCTTCGGTACAATAAAAATTAAGTATAAAAAACATATATAACACGTATGGTATTGATATTCTAAAGAAATATATAATAGAACGAACGACCGACATTCGTTATTTATATTTAAATTCATTGTTTCGTAATATCGATTGTCCCTTTCTCCTTGGACTTTTACAATTTGAAATGCGTATAATCAATAACGGAGCTAAAAAACATTTGTTCCGTGATTAAAAAAAATAAATAAATAAATAAATACGTTTAAATGAAAAGAATATCGTTAATAATTGTGGTTATGTAACAATACAAGTTAAATTCTTAAAAAAAATTCAAAGAAGTCACGGAAAAAATAAAAATGATTCCTATTGATTGTTACGTTATTCTACGTCAAATATATTTTAATACTGTTATTAATTGAATGTTAATATGAAAACGGCATTTTTTTTGTGTTTTCCTTAAAAAAAAAAACATTATTATCGTCGTTTGATTATATAATTATTACATTTATTACATTCGTTATGATTAATGTCGAATACACGTCACGAAACACAATTTTATTGTTTGCACGTCGGATTCAGGCGCGGATACAAGAGGGGACGGAGCATGGGAGCAATGGCCCCCCTGAATCTAAAAAAAAAAAAAGAAGCTAGAGAAAAATAATATAAGTATTAAAGTATATACGTATTATATAATATTAATAATACTATACTTAACATTAAATTATTAAATTGATATTGGTTTTCGGTCAATTATATTTATATGGTTCTGTAATTTCTAATCGCGTCGGCTAGGTAAACCTCGTCTCGATCGTCATTACCCTGATTTCAAACAATTTTAACATTATAAAAACCTTGATCATTTCTATTTATCATTTCCCTCCCCCCCCCCGTAAATCTATTCTGGTCGGATTATATTTATTATTTCATATATATATAGGATTTTTTCGAATACATAATCGCGTGTTATTAAAACTTTCCGGGCGCGTATAACATTACGACACGGAGTTCAATTTGAAAATAATTGAACACATTACGAAGATGATTATTGAGATGTTTTTTTTTTTTTTTTTACTGGAATCGAACGTGTTAGGTGTAATGAAATTTCAATACACACACGCGTATATGTATACGAATATTATATTATACGCGCGATACGTCGCATGAACGCGTTTATTAATCGATTGGTTTTCGGTACACGAACAGTCCTCCGGTTCGGTGTGATAATCGATCGTTTAAAAAAAAAAAAAAAACCACTATAATTGTATTATTTATTATTATTTTTTTTACGTATACGACTTAGGAGCGTCTAACGTCGAATGTTTCTTGTCACTGTCGGATTATTAAAAAAAAATATATATATTTACGAATAAATATGTTGTATAGGTGAATCGCGCGCCGAATGTCCTATTCGTATTTCCGCCACGGGTGTGTTTAACGAAAAACGATTATTTATATTATTGTCGTTTTGCGCATATTCCGTAGCCGTGTATTCCGTACAGAAGAAAAAAAAATGGTAACGAAATACCGGGAGAAATGATTTACGCGAAACGATTTTGATCTTTAAATAACTCTGCGATTTCGTGTAATGATAAAAAAAAAGCGTTTGAAAACGTGTGATGAAATAAATATAACCACGACACGTGTACGTGCACGTCGTTTCACGCGTTTTGTTTCCGAATAAAATACGAATAATAATAATAATAACAATAACAATATACGAGCCGCGTAATTTTTATTAAAACCGTCTTTAGACCGCTGTGTCGTAATAATATTAATTTATAATTTATATTATAAAATATAATTTATAGTTTATTTACAATTATTATGTATTGAAAATAGGACGCGAGATGTTATATACAAATAGGTTTTCTCGATAATTTATTATTATTTTTTTTTTCTTTTTTGTAAACGCCGTACCGAAATTTCAAGAAAATTAGTAAAAACAATATTGACTTTTTACACGCGACAAAGGATTCGTTTAATATTCTAAAAATTGATTAATGTTTTTTAAAGGTATATTATAAAAAAAAAAATACGACTTTTGTGGAAATTGTTTGATTTTAATTAAAAAAAAAAAAAAAAATATTTTGTATTGCGCGCTCGGACGACATGAAATCTTGTTTCCTCCCTTTCTTCGACGAACTTTTTATGATTCCGCCGTAGCCGTATACTCGCAATACACGCGCACAGTTATGAGTTTATAATTCGTTTTCAGAACTAAACATTTACATTATTTATACATTTATATATATATATATAAATTATAATTTCGCTTTTGAGTTGTATGTTACTTATGTTATTTTATACGCATATATTATTGCATTTCGTTTATTTTGAATCGACCCGCAATTCCTTTGAACAATTTATTTCTTACAATGAATTTTTTTGCGCGACACGACGTCGTATATTTTTGCGAAATAATATTGTTTTATACGCGCATTCGTACCGCGCGCGGCAAACGTTTATTCGTTTAATTTTTTTTCTTTTTTCATCCGACGATTGCCATATATTATCGTATTTCTCGTCAATTCTAAACACAGCGTATACAATATTACAATAACGTATTCGTGATATATTCGTTTTTATTGCATTGAAGTCGATTTTAATTTCGATGAAATTAGTCTCGCGCGCGAGTCTCTCAATTTAATATCACTCGTATTCGCGTGTATATATATATATATATATAATATTATGATATATATGGTTCGTGTGGAACAAAATATAACTCCGCTATATAGACGTGGTCGATTTAACAAATTATATATATATATATAATATGCGTACGTTACGATTTAAAGTGTTCCGAAAAAGGAAATAGTATTAACTATTCTATATAATAATAATTATACGTCCCGCAATCTTTTTTACATTAATTATACATATATATATATTTTTTTTTTTATAGTAAAACTGCTAACAAGTCGACATTTATTATTTCCACTTATGCTCCGATTACCACCATCATCACCGTAAGAGGAGGGCTGCTGCAGATACCCGAAATGTACGTGATAATATATACGATTGTAAGGACGTGGGAAAAAAAACGGAGATGCTGTTATTAGATAGATATATAAATAACGTAATTTTTCTGCACGTGTTTTTAAAAACAGATACACTAATAATCGATACATAATAAAATACTATTGCGCACAGTGCGGAGTATTTTCAATTTCTCTCTACAGGGCTAAGGGGGAGCAGGATTTAAGATAAAACGTAGAAACTTCGTTTGTATACAGACGGTTGTATATTGAATATTTCGAATTTTTTCTTTTTCTTTTTATGCAATAAATTTAATAAAACCGGTATAATATTATCATAGAAATCAAATAGTAATAAATTATCCGTCAATATATTCGAAATACAATTATTATAAAGTTTATATAACGGAAAATCATAATAAATATTCCAAACTGTTTAATTTTTTTTTTTTAATTATTATAAAGAGCCATGGCGTGTTGGGTTAGCTGGGTTAACCATAGAAATAATGACTTTATTAATGTTTTATTATTTAATAAATTAAAATTAACCGTATAATACGTACATTTGATTCACGGTGTAGAATTCCTCGAGTAATTCTTTCCCGCGTTTTCCTGCAAATCCTTCACAATATATTATTAGTTCTGGTCATAAAATATCGTTAAACGGCGCACGCTATATAATACGAATTCGACCGAATAATAATAATAATAATATTAATATTTTATATATTGATCTTCTTTTCGTCCTGTTGCGGGACATTTTATTCCCAGTGTATTACACGTAAAAAATATATTATAAATAATAACGTTGGTTTATTATAATATACGATAATCGCGCGGCGTAAAATAAATAAATATATATATTTTTTTTTTCCGGAGACTTTTACAAAAACAAAAGTGTAGTTTAATTTTGAAAAATAAACGTTGACGTTAAAAACGAAAAAAACATATTATAATATAAACTCTCGGATCGCGCGATTAGAATAAATATATTGAACGAGATATAATCCCCTCCTCACCCGTACACGTACCGGGATAATTTTTACGTATCGCGCAGCAAACGATCGCAGACGGAATCAATAAAATTTTACTCGTATACACACATTTCGGTATATTAAATTATTAAATAAAAAATATGTATAAAATAAATAAATAAATATATATATATATATATCAAAATGTATAATTAAATATGCAATAAAAGCCAAAGAGTATTAAATAAAATAAAATAAAAGAAGGTTGTTGTATAAATTATTTTATTACTGCCGATTTCGACAAAAAGTCATCATCAGGTAAAAAAAAATACAACAAATCCTTTTGATTTGTATTTTTAATTTTCTAAATTCCTCTTTGTTTTTACTACTTTGTCATTAAATTATTATTGCGACGAACGTACGATGATGTTACATACTATTTTGTTATAAAATAATATGTTACATATTATTTTGTCGGCAACGGCCCGCGCGCGATCTGACAGCTCGTATGATATTATCCGAATGAATTTTATATTATTATTATTATTATTATTATTATTATTATTATTATTATTATTATTATTATTATTATAGCAGCCGATGCGGGCCTGATAATAACGTATTAATTAAAATAATGAATTTATATTAATAACGTATTTACACGAATTAGACAGTGAAATTATATTGAAGGGGTCAACAATTAATAAGCTGTGGTGAGTTCCACGAATATACACGCGTGGTTTTATTTGCGGTTTAATTAATTTTTTTAATATCGTACGTTACGGATGCGTTCGTGTCCGACAATTTATCGTCAACGTATTATTTTATGCGACGAAATGATTCCCCTCGTAAGCTTTAAATCCGGACGCGTATCGAAGAATCGAAAACAGACGCGCGCAAAAGGGTTTTATTTAAAATCAATTTCCCAGATGAATAACGTCAAATTTAAAAAAAAAAAATTATATGAAATATGATACATTCAATAATGTGTATGAAGGACGTTATACTAATAGTAATTATTATAATATTATAATATTTATATATTTGAATTATTATAAAACTGAATTCTTTCTCTCTCTCTCTCTCTCTCCTATACACACGCGTGTAATCGTATAATCACTAAAAAAATGTCGTTCGACTACTGCGCACACAATTGTATAGGAAAAATAACCAAAGGATCTCCGTAGGAAATAAACGTGATGAATCGTCAATGTTTCGACGTTTGATTATTTTGGTAATTTTTCGATCAATATAATATGCATACTTACATTATTGTTATTATTATTATTTATTTTAACTTGAAATTCTATATCTTTCTTCAGTCTTTGCGATTTTCCGATTTCATTTTTTTGCCAAAGATGAGTACTACTAGACAATATTCTTAAGACGATGTTTTCGCGTGTGTACTTATATATATATACACCGTCATAGACAACGGACAAACGTTGGATTTTCACAGATCCACTTGTACTATTCGGACTTTTATTATCATATTTAATTTAGTTGTAAATATACTCAATTGAATTCTTAATTATTTACATTGAACCGTATAAAAATTCAAAAGACCTCCTCGAATAACAAAATATATAAAATGTTTCCTTAATTTTTTCTCTTCTTTTTTTGTGATGTTCTTTTTATAAATTGGTATATGCCGTCCTTTTCAACGACTATATATTTTCATTCGTTAAATTCCTTTCAATTGAATTAATAAATCATTAATTTTTCAATTAAACATTAAATTGTATAAAATTATTCATTTGATTATTGTTGTTGTTTTACTGTTAAACGAATTTTGTAAATTAAGGAAAACTTCTTTACAATATTATCAAAGGAGCATAATTAATTTGTTTCCGTGATTCAATAAAATAAATTTTTTTTACTGCGACCGCCGCAGTAATATATCGCAGGTTAGGTCACTAATAATAATAATAAAAAAAAAAAAACAATTTTCATAAATCTCCAATTTTAATTTCGCGTTTAAATTACTTTCAAATCAATATTTGTCCCGCGTACATTTTATTCATTCGGTAACGAAATTGAAAAAAAAAAAACCATAACAACCGCGTGATATATAACCTAACCTCGAAATATGCGAATTATTTCTTTCCTGCGAAGATTCGTTAGTAAAAAATAATGAAAAATTCTAAAACGCATGTACACTTACACGCGAATAATACATAAAAATATCGAATAATATTTATGTAATTTATTATTTTGCTTTTTTTTTCTCTCGTTCAACTGCCGTTCGTTAAACATATATATATAATATATAGTATTATAAAAGCTTAACACGACAACTGTGCAAAGCAGTATTTTACGTTGTTATCCCGTATAATATATATACAACAGACAATTCTCTTTGGAATAATATCATACGTGAATCGGTCAGTGAAACTGAACATCGGACGTATGTTTATATATATATATATACGTGTAGGTATATTGAAAGCTATACAATATTAAAATTCAACTGGGTTTATTAAAATGAATCATTGTTATCGAAAACGTGTTTTGCTGTATACGTGCAGATTATCAATAATCTTCCGAGGAACATATATTTTATAGAAGCAAAAACATACGAACGAATAAGCGAATAAAACGAATAAAACGGATAATGATATATGCGAAATAAATAAAATAACTCAAAAAATTATAAATTAATATATATATATATATAGAATTAAGTCAAAGGGTATATGTTATGCGAAAAATAAATACGCATTTTAAATTTGTTTTCATATATTTAATACTACCGGTTTGGACGAAAATCAGACTCGATGATAAATCAAGTCATCGCATGCTATATATTTATATATATACATATATATATATTCACATACGTTTTTTTTCCTTTTAAATATAAAATTTATTATACATAATACGAAGTTAGTACATTAATTAAAAAAAAAAAAAACCAAGTATATATATATATATAATACAGCGGACTGCACAGAGAGTAAGAATACGCTTCTTTCTTTTTTTGTTATTCCGAGTTTACCCGCAGTCCGAAAAGCGTATAATATTATATTATATAATATCAACAAAATATTTTATACACAGGATAATCATCAAAAATTGTATTATAATTGTACGTGTGTAGTGCGTGTAATGCCGGAGGACGATACGCGTATGATATTATAATAACACCAGCTGTTGTGACCTGCGCATTAACTGCGTTGTCTTACTGCGAATGAGAGCGATTTGTAACACACGCGTATATATATATATATATATTTACTCTAATAATTTTTAATGCTAATTAATATATTGTATTGAAGAGAGAAAAGTGACTCGTCATTTTTTTGTTTTTACAATGTACTATAACAACGTATAATTTTTTTTTTTTTAAACGGAAAAAATATATAATGCAGCGGTTTTGTTTAGTTTACATTGTTCGTCCACGCGTGTACGGTTTATTTGAATAAAAAGTAGTACCTATCTTAAAAGAAAAAAAAAACAATTTTTGAATATTAATTCGAAACGGATGTACATATTAATTCGTTTTTTTCGTACAATAACCGTATACGGTGTTCATAATATATTACGTTAATTATTGTATCCTGCAATTCGGATCCTAGCGCGTGTTCGTCAAATAAGATTTTCCCGAAACTATATACACATCACGCTTAAAATATATTTTATAATTAATTACGTTTGAAACTGTAGCTGAACAATGTAGCTGAACCTGTACGACGAATTCAACGGAATCACCCCCTTTGAAACTCCATTAAAAGTCCGCACTAAGCTACATGTATTTTTTTAATACAGTTATATTCGGATTGATTTGATCAAATATAAAACATATAGCGGATATCCGACGTGTTGTACTGCGCTAAAAAAAAAAGAAAAGAAAAACGTTTAATTTATTTGTTGGAAAAAAGGAAATTTTGTAAATTTATTAACTTTTTTCATCTTAATGCTAGCGGATGAACAGTATTTTTAGTTTTTTTTCTGCAGGTGTGTAAACACAAGGACTTTTCGGCGTTCCGACTCTGGAGCAAGCAACATATAACTGTGGCCGTGCGTTAAACAGAAATTTTATAAGTTTAAACCGGTAACACTTAGCGATTGACTCTAGTCGCATTTCATGTGGTTCAGGTGTTTCGGATGCTCTTTCGGCTCTTTTTCGTTTCGCATTTGCTGTATTTCTTCCAATTTTCAGTGGCATTTTTGAATCGTTAAAACTGTTAAAAAATAACGTATGATAATTAAAGTAATATTTTTTACTATTTACGAGGTTTTTATTATTTGCTAATTCGATTGGATGTATTCCGGGACGGTCACAACTAATAAAAAAATAAAAATAACAAATAAAAAAATTCGCGAAATCAATAATAATTCACGTATCTTAAAAATAATAATTTTTTTTTTACCGCGTGCGCGTTACAACAGTCCATATTTATAGAATATATTTCCACATAGAAAGAATATTATAATTACTGATACAGAGTGAAACTCTGAAATCGAAATATTAATTTTTTCCTTTCTCGAAAATTCATTTAAATTCAAACGCACATCTATATAATATTGTAAATATAAACTATCCAAAAAAATAATGTAAATATATTATATCAACTGACGACGACGACGTATGCAACGCGTAATTATTATTATTATTATTATTATTATTACTGAAAACCGTCTTTGGGCGTAATAATTCAAAATAATATATAACGTATAAAATATGATCGTATAAATAAAAAGGGATTTGACGTTTCCAAATAAGCTATTCGTATATACATAAATCATGAGTTTATGTTTTATGTAGAAAAAAAAACGTATTAACGTAATACATTACACGGGAAAACGACTTAATTATATTTATAGGGGACGTTTAGCAGCCGAAACGACATACCTATAATATTATATTTATATATACTAGCGTTGCTGCAGCAACAGCTGCAGATTGTAACAATTATTACTCTTTACGAGAAAAAAAAAGAACAAATTTCTTAAAAATTACTCGCATTCTATTATGGTTTAAAATAACGAAGGAGTTCTTACTATACCGGGTTATTTTTTTTTCATCACGCACGAATTTCTGATTTCATAAGTAAAACTATATATATATATATAAACCGGGCATCTAAAATTATATTCTTATAGACTCGTAAATTTATCGTGTAGTTATATTATTGTATATAAAAATCAAACGGAAACAGCGTGAAACTAAATATTCTTATAATATAAATATTTACAAAAATAACGATATTGATTCAAACGAAATTCGCATATACAATCAATTAATCAAAATTATTTTTATCGATATAATAATAATAATAATATTAATATATGTATAAATTAAATATAACGGCGCGTCCATTATTAATATAATGCGCATTATTTATATTATTTGATATTAGAATAATATATATGACATAAAAACGGTCAATTAATTAAGATTTATCGCGTTCAAATGGAGGTTTAAGACAAAATTGGCCGCGACCGCAAATAGTTACACGAATATAGAGGCGTATAGGGAGAAGAAGAAGAAAAAAAATTAATTATTTCGGTTAATTTACACAGACTCGTGTGAACGCATACAGTTAAACGCGATTAGAAATTTTAAAACGACGGATATAAACAATTGCGTCTCTGAAATAAAATTAGAAAAGAAAGAAAAAAAAAGACTATTTATATGTAAACCGAATTCAAATTTAGAGCTAATTTTGATTACTATTTACTTTTGAGGGGATTGAAAGGGGATAATTTCTCTCTTCTCCTTCGTCTTACACACTCGAAACACGTCGAAATAGACGTTTCGTACTTCCAACGTACCGATCGACCAAGTGTCGCGATAAGAAGTCTTAAAACGGATTCGAATTCGTCGTGACGTCTACTCGAGATCGGCTTTCCCACACATTAAATTTTTTCTCGTAAATCCTTAAAAATTAATTGAACGATTTAAAAAAAAAAACGGGGAAAATCGTTTTACGGTAAAATTCACGACGAGTCTATTTCGCAGTATAAACGCGACGACTTTCGAAATTTTAAATGCGTACACAACGCGTATATTTACGACATTAATACGAAATCGAATGTCGAAAAATTACAAAAACAATACACCGTACAACAATAACATATTTAATTCGCTGCGCGATTTGTTTTTTAAACTCTACGCGCGCGCGTCTTTTTGTTTTATTTATACGTGAAATATTCGCGATTATTCCCTTCGGAGTACCAACGCGTCGCGATATAACAAACGCGCGGGGGGGCGGGGGGAGTGTTGGTTTTATCGAATCGGGCTTTCGGTTAGTAGTAGTAGTGCCCCGCGGTTCGAAAATAAATTTTTTTTGCAAATGTATTGTAAAACCAGTTATTCGGTGAAGACCGTGGAAATAATTCGCGTGGCGACGGAGAGGAGAGGAAAAACGAAAAAGAAAGAATTTTTAAACGCAATCGAAAAATCGTATAATCGTGTACCTTTTTCTATACAATATTATCGTATGGAAAACACTCGTACGCGCCGGCGGGTGTCCGCGTCTTTCGACGGACGGCAGCGCTCCGCGTCGCCGCAGTCGGTTTTCTCCCCTTCCAAAAACGCGTCGCGGCCGAGCCGAACCCCCCCCCCTCCACCCGCCCGTCGATGACGACGAGCCGAAGTACGCGACCGCGGCGACGCCGACCGTCGACGACGACGACCGCGACGGTCCGCGCGCGCGCGCGGCGCGTCGTACTTCTTGCGTCCCTCCCCGTGCGATCGTGTGACGTGCGCGCGGCGCGCGCGCGCGCGCGTAGTGGGTGGAGGGATTCTGTGCGCTGCCGTCGTCGCCGCGATAGTTGCCGTGGTACGCGCACAGGTGTCGCCCCGGTCGACACGGACACTTTCCGTTCTTTCCGCGCTCCGGACGCGTCGCGCGTCGCATGTGAGATTCATGTGGCGTTCGCGACCGTGCCATTAACCAACGCGCGGTACCGAGTTCGACGCGCTCTCCACGCCGCCGGATATTGTGTGCATGTGTGTGTGTGTGTGTGTGTGTGTTCTGCGCTCGCGTATCCGTTATTAATATTTTCGTCGTCGTCGTTATTATTGTAATAGTTGTGTCGTCGCGCATTGATTGAGGGGGAAAATAGAAAAAAAAATCACGTCGATTTTTACGCGGCACGGACCGGAATTTCGATAATTTCTCGCGCGCGACTCGCGACGGTTTTTTTTTTTTTCCGTTTCGCCCTTCCGTCGTTCGGGCGATTCTTTTTGTTTTTGTTTTTTTTTTACTCATTAGCCGCCGGACCGCCGATTTTCGCCTTCGTCCGTTTTTTAGTAAAGAAGAAAAAATAATATTATTTCCGTCGCGTAACACTATTATCGCGAATAATATCGTGTGTCATCGTCGTCGTCGTCGTCATCGTCGTCGTCTACCACGCAGCGCAACGAATTTCATCGTCATCACGAGAACGTCGCGGGATTTCGTTTTTTTCTCTCTCTCTTTTTCTTTTTGAATATCGTTTAATAATAAAAATAAATTATTTACCCGTTTTTTTCCCCCGATTCGCGTTTCATTTTTTGGTTAATAAATTATTTCATTTCTCAGCGCGCCCGCGTGTATATTATTAATCGAGTGTGAACAGTGCTGTGGTTTTTTTTTTTTTTTTTATTTATTTCCTTCTCTTCCCGTCGTCGTGACGGGGGACTACGCGCGTTTCGTTTTGAAATTTTCAATCGGATTTCCAATCGTCGTTGAATTTTTCTTCTTTTTTTTTTTTTTGTGCGTGTTTCGGAAATAAATAATTTTTATATGTATTTTCGCCCGTCGCTGAACGTCCTAGGAACGACGCCTAGGACCTCGTATTGATTGCACTAGTGCGAAACATGGAAGCCACTTATTGCATCGGGAACGACGTTGACGTATGCCGAATGTTCGACCAATATTTATACAAGGTAAGAACGGGAAGTTCGTAAGAGAAATAAAAAACGAACACCGCAGGCGCGCGGAATCGCGGAAAGCGTTGTTCAAGTCGGGGAAAAAAATCGCGTACCCAGTACGGGGGATGTGAAAAAAAAAATCCGGATAATTTTTTGGAATGTAAAAAAAAAAAAAAGAGAATATTTCTTACGAGCGAGTGGAAAATTAAATATATTAAAATCGCGTATAAATTATTCGACGTCGGGGTCGAGGGATTTTTTTTTTTTTTTTTTTTAGTGTCTATTTGGTAGACCAAACGGATGTGTAAATTAATCGAATGTTATATATTTTTCAACGCTTGCGTATGCCTCCCTTCCCCCGAACGCGAGGTAACCGGTTATTTATCGGTAATTATTATTATTTTTCCGTTTTCGATGATTAATAACGCGCTTACGAGAAATCAAACGCGTATCGGGAAAAATAATCGATTTCGGGGACGGGTTCGCTTCGTGTGCGTAATAATAGAGACAATGTCTGGCGATCGAACCGGCTGATCGGTTTTTTTTTTTTTTTTAATAATAATATTTAAAAATAATAATGAAATGTTTTTGTAAAAAAAAAATGCATCGCGGTCGAGAAAACGTAGTCGTCGCGGCGATTGTTAATAATAATAATAATAATCTGGTCTTAAAAACGTGTATTACGTACACTGGCTCGGTTATATACCGCGGTACCCGTAGTCGGGTCGACCAACCGTGACCTTGGTTGGCCTTGAACCACCCGTCGTACACCGGCGGCCAGCATCTTCACGCGCGCGGTACACAACACCGCGCGCCCGGTGTGTCGCTCAGGAATTCCGAGTGTGTGTGTGTGTTTCAAACGCTATATTTACCGTATAACGTCGTTGCAGTCGTTGTGGGAGGAGAAGAAATAAATAATTTTTCCGTTATTCGGTTTCCGCGGCGTGTTATACGCGACGTTGCCGAAAAAAAAAAATGACTGAAAATTTTTATTTCCTCTTGACGGTGGGTGGAGGGATCCCCTGAGTGGTCGCGAGGGCTGCGCTTAGAGTTCCATTTTATATAGACGTATACCGGTTAACGTCGGCAACTCTTTATCCGGACGTCGAATGAAAATTCCCGTCGTAGAAACCGATTACGAGACGGGGAAAAGACCGGAAAACCGGAGTCGGAGAGTCGCGGGGACGAGTCGTGAAACGCGTCTTTTCCACCTCCGGGTTCGGCGAAAAGACGCGGTGAATGCGCGCGGAAGGACGGAATAATGTGTGGGGAAAAACGATACGCGAGGGAGAATATAGCGTTTTGAAAACGGTTGAGGAAAATTGGAACGGGAAATTAAATATTTCAAAACTGTCCTCGTCGCGTTGGAGAAACGGGGTCGAAAGAAAATTTGTTGTTTGGGTACGCGCTACAATAACGGTGTTGTGGTCTCTTCCGAAGCTCAGCGGCGTACGAACAAAATGATAAGTCGCATTCAAATGAACTCGACAGTTTTTTTTTTGTCACGTTATATTTTCTAATTCGACGTTTACCGCGCAGTTAAATTTCCAACGCGTTTGTTTTACCGCCAATCTCTCATTGATATTTCTCGTCGGTAATAATCGGCTCCGGACAGACCGAGAGACATTTTTAAAAATAAGTCTCCCCCATACGCTTCTGTCGAATTTTTTTTATTTTTCCAGTAAATCACACCTGGCAAACACGTTTTACTCTTCTGAAAATTCATAACGCGCTGGTAGTAGTAGTTGTACCCATATACGTTTTGCACGAATAATTGCGTCACCGATAATCGTTTTAACGTATACAACGCGATAATACTTATATACGGCGATCGTGTAGATAATTATCCTATTTCTGATAACGCATAGGAATAATGTTACAAACGTTTGTTCAACGCAGTCCAAACCGTATTCACCGCCGCGGTGAATGAGTCGAATTTCGGAATGTTTTAACGTCACAAGTATTTTACTTTTGAAATATATAATAATTCTTATGTACACAACGTCTCATGGGTACGGGATCGGTAATGTTCCTCTCTCTCTCTGTGGCCGGGCTTTAACAAGTAACAGGAGAGACAAAACGCGTGGTCCATTTCATCTCGTACCGTTTATAGGAAAATCGATATTATTCTTTTTTTCGTATATTCTTTTTCTCGCGTTTTGTTTGTGTGTGGATAACGACTGTTGCGAGCAACCGTACTCTTGTGTAATACGGTCGAAAACCGGCTCCATTAACCCACCACCGCGCACTCGCCGATGACGACCGAACAACACATGTCGCCGTCGTACAAACAATTATTGTGTGTATTCGATTTCTTCTCTTTGCTTTGTCAGCGGTCCCCATCACCACCACCATCGCCGCGCGCGCTGTTACAACCGAACAACAGCTGCGGTGGCACGACGAAAAGTAAAAAGTAAAAAAAAAAAAAAATAACTACAAAATAATAATAATAATTGTAGTATTACACAAGCCCAATAAATAGAAGAAGAAAAAAAAACCGTATAAACGCCGTTCGCACATTGTAGAAACGAAAATTATAACAAATTTTTTTTTCGCACCACTACACTTCTCCTCACACACACACACATACACCGCCAGTTCTCGTTATTCTCTATTGTATGCTAATGTACGCGCTTATTTTATTTGTACACACGCGCGCGCGCGCGCGTACAATTTATAATATATTATAATATATAGTAGCAATACGATAAAATAGAGACTTGTGCGGATGATTCGGAATAATTTATTAGAACGTGCTTCGACCGGAACACAAGAGTGTGTGTATACTCTCCTTCATTATACGCTGAACTGTGTTTTACTATTAGCGGAGACTTATTGAGAAAAAAAAAGAAAAAACCGAGTCAAGCGCACGTGCCGCCATGCCACATTTTCTTCTTTCCGTCTGTACGCCCAGCTCTTGTCGCGGAGTTTTTTTTTTTTATAACTCAACCCGACTTTTTCTCCTCTCACCGATTTAACGGCAATAAGACATAAAAAAAAAATAAAATAAAATACTGTTCTGTCCGCGAACGAAAACTGCTAATCGGGTGTTCGTAATTACAGCGCGGCGTTCCGACGTTGAAATTTTTTTTCGTTACAAGCGTTTTATAGCGCATTAGTCGTCAACGCTCTTGTTACAATTTATTAAATATTTAATCCTCTTATCGGGAACTCCTCGTCGCTAAATGTTATTATATTTTAATACGACGTAAGAAATTCGCGAAAATTATTTGTTCAACATTTTTAAACGGAAGTGTTCACCGCACAAAACGCGTTTGTTCGACATTTTTTCGACGGATTTTCACCGTCGTCGTAGAACGGGATTGATCGTTATAGACTTAATACGTATAACGTTTTTTTTTTTTTTTTTTTTTTTTTATGCGGAATTCCAATTTGTTCTCGTTCGTATACGAATTAAACGTTCACACGACGGAACTAAATTCCTGTTGTTTGACGACGATTCACTCGTTTTGGCAACGGACAACACTTCCGCGAATCGTCGGGGGACATACGCAGTTTTCTGTTCGTCAAAATAATATATAGAGCGAGTAAAAAATTGTTTTTCTAGTTTCAGTCGTATTGATTAATAAACGTTATAATGTTTTTCTTTTCTTTTTTTTTTTTATTCGTTTTTGCCAAACGATTCAGAAAAATTCGATAGGATAATAAGTATTTATAGTGATATTTATTTAACAAAGCGGTGAAAACAAAAAGAAATTTAAATCAAAAATAAAAACAAAAATCAAAAGGATACGTAAAAATAAATAATTAAAAAGATAGAAATAAAAAATTACAAGTCAATACTCGTGATAATAAATAAAAAAATATATATAAATATATATCAAAATGTATACTTAAATATACATTAAAAGCCAAAGAGTATTAAATAAAAGGAGGTTGTTGTATAAATTATTTTATTATATTTATTTATGATATTTGCCACGACAACGCCAGAGTTGCATACCGATAGAGGATTTTCACGATTAAAGAATCTGTTATAATACGTAGTCGATATATATATATATAAAGTGGAAATTATCATTAATTTTTATTTGTCCGGTTTCGTTTACACGGTATAGGAAACAAAGTTTTCGTATAAAACGCGCGAGTTTCACGACCGCCCCGAAATCCCGTTGCTTAATATGTTATACACACATTTCAACGCGGTTCGTGTGTTTGAAATTTAAATGAGCGGTCCATATTACAGTTTATTGTTGTTGTGTGCCCGGAAACAATAATAAAAAGGGATGATAATAAAACGAATCACTCTTTGTCCCCTCACCGAATATCAAATAATGTAATACGTTATGTGTCGATCTCGCGTAGGAGGAGCTGAGCACGGGGATTAATTTGAGGGAGAGAAAAAAAAATCGTATGTATATTTTTATATATAAAAATGCGTGTGTATGTGAACACAGTGTAAAATCGATTCAAAGAGCGTGATGCGAAAAAATAGTGACATTTACGTGTAGGAGGGAATTTTTGTGTTGAATTTGTTGTTGTTTACATTATTTGTTCATTATCGGTTTCGACAAAAGTATTCATCGTCTGTTTATAATAAACGGAATAACGGGCCAAGACGGCGTAGAGAAAATTACGAATACTACAACAATAATAATAATAATAATAATAATAATAATAATAATATAAAAAAAAACGCACGCACGGAGTTAATAAAAACGAGTCGAGAAAACTCGAAAACAACGACGAAATTTTTGTGTATTCTGTACACACGCATTAAATTAAAATTATTAAAAAAAAAAGACTTTTTTAAAATTGTTACAAATCTTAAAGCGAAACATAAAGAAAAACATAGCCGAAATAAAGAAAAAAAAAGCTAGTCCGAATTCAAATTTTTACGTAACACGTTTTCAAAAATAATATTATTAATGTGTCGTATAATTTTTTTTTTTTATTCACTATATAATATGTACGAAATTTCTTTGCTGCAGTTTTCAAGACTCTTATTCATTTCATAAAAATCTATGTTTTCTTCCTATTTTTTTTTTTTTTTTTACTGTAATATGTCCATAATTTTCTCTAAATATATTTTTTCTATTTATTTAGTTCCGTTTTTTACTATTTTTTTTTATTATTAATTATCATAACGAATAGTTCTGAAATCTCTTTCATAATCATTCCCGTTCGGGGATTATCGCTAATATATGCGTATATGTATATTGTATATATATATCAAATTTTTCGATTCTCGCCGGGCCACCAACTCATCGAATTCTACAGGCAGCACGTACATTAGCACTCTTAATTTTTTTAAGATAAGAAAATAATTTTTTAATATTAAAACGTTACGTTTTATCGATCTTACTCGTCGTGAATGTCATACATATTGAATTAGTATAGTTATACAGTCGAATTCTCCTCACTCGTTCACAATTGTTTTAAATACCATGAAGTATATAAATGATAAAATGTAATGTAAATAACATCAGTGCCGTTCGGATCGACTGATAAAATCGGTGAGTATGTTAATGACGGATCGTATAAGAAATAGGTTAATGCGAATATTCCACTGTGTGATATACACACTTCTCCCATTACGAATATTATATTGAAATAACGCCGCCGCAACGGAATCCGATAACATTTTATTCGAATAGAAATTCCTCAACAAACTATAGGAAAACAAAAATTATTTATAATAGTGTAAATATACAGTTTTGCCAAAAAAAAAAATTAAAAAAAAATACTTGTCATTGCGACAATAAATATATTACGAAACGTTTACAATCATGTCGTGTTGCTACATAAAACGTATAAATGTTTTAATACTTTTCGTTTTTATTTATTTTATACATATACTCGTATATATATATATATATATATATATATCGACATATAAATTTTAATTTAAAATATTGTCACGCTCGACAGAATTTTGACATTTTATTATGCGCACACTTGTGTTTAGTCACGAAATAATCATTTTCTTATAAAAATCGATACGAAATGTATTTATAAAACAGCTGAACAATAATAACTTTCGCATGGTGCCCTATGCTTTTGGCGTTCGTAATGATGAGTTGTTCGAGATATTTTTAAGATAGTTTAATGCCAGCAGCATAATTCAAAGCAATCGTATAAAATAAATAACGCGATTCGACACGCATAACGTTTTTGATTTCGAGTCGTGTATGAGAATTCCAATCATTAACATGTTTTGTATTCAACACGCGCGAGCGATTCTCTCGTACATACAACAGCAGTCTTGTCTCACACGACATCCGTTACGCGGAAAGTGGACCAAAAAAAAAAAAAAAAAATTGTAATTTATTATATTTCCACGTGGCAACGTTGCGTTGAAATAAATAATTAGCGTATATAATAATTTATACGAGAAAATACATTTTTACTACGAGTAGTATTCTCTCCGACCGCGGAACGATGACATTTCTAAGCCGATCGGTTTTAAAGGACGAAAATAATAACGTCAAATCCGTTTGAGATCGACTGGGGGAATAACTATTACGTATCCATGGCAGTTTTTACAGAAAACGATTATAATAATGTACGAAGATATTTCTGTTTTTTTTTTCTTTTTTTTTTAAGGACGTGTACCAGAAAAAAAGTAAAACGCGAATAGGAGTGCGTGTGTGACCTAAATATTCGAAATGACATCGAACTGTGACAATCAGTGTTCCCGTGGTATACGCAAAACGTATTATATATAACACGCGTAGTACATAATATTCCGAATATAAATTAGGTATTATTATACTGTTGAATAGAAACATATATATATATATATACAAAAGTAAATCATATTGCATAGTTAATTTCTAAACGAATCGATATTAATATTTTTTATAGTGTACTTATGTGTGTCTAACGCGTTGCTGCTACAAAAGTCCTTCAACTGTAAGGAATTGAAAATAACAAGAAGTGTAATAGTTATATTCGCAAAAATAAATAAATATTATTTCTTTCCGTGCACACCACGTATAAAATATAATATATATATATATATACAAAATTACATTTTTCATCTTCTCAAAAAGTAAAATATTGTGTGTTATTCTCGTCTGGGACCGCCGCGATGCGTGTACTCTCGGTGTATGACGAAATATTTTCTTTTAAACGAATGCATAAAATAAATAGTCGTATGTAGAAATATCAAATAATAGAATAGAGTGATGTCGTGTACCGCTTGTGCACGGGGATGCGGAAAATGGAAAAATGATGAACTCTCTTACGTGATGTTATAAAACGTATACATAAATGAAAAAAACAAAAAACGCAACATGTCGCTGATACGTTCTAAAAGGAATATATTTTTATTCGGAAATTATTTTATTAGTATACGTACGATCGAATTATTCGAGGGAAAAACAATAATACTTTGCTGTTCCGCGTGCGCGCGATGTAATGCGTATAATTTTAGATTCTGAGCGTAACGAGAAATAGCTCTATATTGGTTTTACAATGACGCTTATTTTTTTTTTCTGTGTATAAAAATTTTCGTATAGAAATAGAATATGCTCGGATGATCTCGTCATGCGTTACGACGACGTTCCGGTCGTATCAATATAAATAATTTATTTGAAACGTTTTTCGATTTCCTCGCGGTGTTGTAATTTCCTTACGCTCAATTCAAAACGACCTAAAAAAAAAAAAAAAAATTGAAATTAAACGAGAAAAACAATTTTCTTCTCTTCCCAATGGTTTTCAAACGGTTCACAAAAAAAAACTATACCAATATAATGGTCCTGCAGGACCATTGAAATTTACACCGAATTCACGTAACTTCGCATTATAATATATAAGTAAAAAATGTAATATTTAATTTTAAATCCCGTAATCAACTTTATATTTAAAAAAATCTTGACAACCCAGAGTCACAATTTTTTTTTTCACTTTAAACATTCCGACCAAGTGGAACCGAAGCTCATATCCGCTACTCTCTTATTATTATTATTATTATTATTGATTTGTTTCGAATCGATTATTTCACATATACATTGTGAAACGACTGATGTAAATAATATATTGTTGTCATTTGAATTCTCCTCCGGTGTAATATATTTTGTTGCTAAAACACCGCGATTCGCTTAAAATTATGATTATAATAATAATAATAATAATAGGACTAGTAATATACGTAGTTTTTTTTTTTTTTTCGTAACTCGTTACAATAATTTTTTTCTATAACACGTTGTGTAAATTCATTCGTTTTTCGATTTAATTAGCATTTTGAAAAAATAAAAAAATTATGACTAATAAAAGTTGTTTAATTAGGAGTTGTGCGTGGCCAATGTTTAACGATTCATGCAATGTTATTTTGTATACAGCTGCAGCGGCAATAGTTAATTTTTTTTTCACAATATCGTCGCGGTAAAGTCAGTTATAACATCACGTTATTGTAAATACAAATTTAATTTGTTAGATTTTTTTTTCCACGACATACATGCACTGTCGATCAATCGATCAATATTATAATATTATGACGATACACGCGTGTTGATATACATATCTCTATAGCGTTTTGTTAAGGAGATGACATGCAAATGTCTATGCCCAAATTACGTGTAAATACTGCAGAAAACGTTTGAAAATCGAAATGTTTACGATAAAACGGTTTGACAAGGGGAAAGAATGCTGTGAAGGCCACTGTTGTGTGTATAAATAACCAAATTTTTATACAAAACAAAGTATAATATTACAATATATACGCGATAATGGAGCAATTTTTTCTTTTTTTATTATCTTTAATAATTAAGAAGTTATATGAAATTAAAAAAAAAAAAAAATGTTAAAAATTATATTTTAAAAATGTTTATAACTTTTCGAGAATTAAAGTTATTTAGAAAAAAAAAAAAATGAAAACGGTTACGATTGTATAGATGATGATATTGTAATTTATTTTGTGTCTAAAGTACAGCCTTTAGAGATTATTCCCGTGCTACACAGCAAATTGATGCGAATCATATAGGAGCCGTCCATTTAACAATAAATCCGATTGGCGATCATCCACCAAAAATACGTAATTTCAAAGGAGGGAATAGAAATGGAATTATTGCAAATATTTTAACGATATTTTTTTTTATTTTTTTTTGACTCTTTCGTGACTCACCGTGCACCGTGCAGTCGTGTGTAGCTTATGTATTATAAATTTTTTCCCCATTTATATTTCTTTACAACGTATACGGAATTTGTTCCCATAAGTATACGCGGAATTTTTCATAAAATGTATTTCACTTGCACCGTTTTCGCTTATTATTGAAATACGACGACGACGACGACGTTTCGATAAAACAATCGTTTTGGAAGGAAAACGACAAAATTCAATTGCCGATTGATGACCGCACGGCACGCGGCGTAGGACAATTTATTTTTTTCAGTTATCATAATGCGATATCGTCAGTCATACACACACACACACGCGCGCATTTATTAAATCGCGCAGTAATAATACGAGCAGGAGCGTATTTACTTCATCCCTTAGGGGGGGAGGGGGGCGAATAGAAAAACGGCTCGTCGAATCTGTTGCCAACTTATAATTATCGAAAAATTATATAAAAATAATAAGTTTTAATTAAAAAAATGTTTTATGACATTTTAGTTCGATTAATTTTAGTTGTCAGTAGATATAGGTACATACACAAGTATCTAGGGGGGGGCGATCGCCCCATCGCCCCCCCCTTGTATACGCCCCTGAATACGAGTAGTAATGGATTTGAGCGATACTGTGTAATGGATGGATGGCGGGTTCGGTGGACTATAGAGATTTCAAAAAAGAAAATCATATTTACATAATATTAAAACACCGACGAGTGCCCCTCCTGTTCCGTTGCAAGGTCACAATATCATATCGCATAATCGCAAATATAATTTTGAAATAAAAACGGGGGGGGGGGGGAAACGTGTCGACGCGTATAACGAAACGTACGCACGAGATTTTCGAGGAAAATATGTTCTTCTAAACGTTTATTGACACAATTTGCACAGTCCAATTGTCCAATTATTTCGTTTCGATATCGCAGTTTATTAGTCGTATCGCGCGGTATAATTGTACGTTAACCATCGCGGTAATGTTTTTTTTTTTTTTGTATACGACGACGTATCGACCGAATGTAAACGTTTTAAACGCGTCGAATAATTAATAATAATAATAATAATTTCGAAGCTTCGTAAAGATAGGTACGTGTTACTCCCTTGTATACGCAGTGAAAGGGAGGAGGGGATAAATATATATTATTTATTAAAATTACGACGCGCGTGTTGCGTTATTATATCGTTTTCGTTTCGTTCACCTCCTCCGTCCCATCTGCCGTTTCACTCGCCTTCCCCTCTCACGCATAAAGACTATACAATATGTATGCGCCCTCCCCTCATCCGGAGAAGAAATAATTTTGTTTTCTCTTTTTCTCGTATACACATAAATATATATATATATATATTTATAGTATAAGTTATACTCTCCCGTCTCTCTCTCTCTCTCTCTGCCCCCTAACAACCCGTTTTGTTTTAATAGCGCTATAAATCTTCGAACGAAATTATATACATAGAAATACTCGCACCAAATAATATAAGAGAAATACACACACACACACACAGAGTACAATACAACAACGCGTACACGCCCACTTCAGAAACAATGACAACAATGCGGCCAAAGCCTATTGTGTGTGTGTGTGTGTGTTGTCGTTCCCTCTCTCCTATGGACGGCCACGGCGTCGGCGATATCGTCGACACAACATTCTCGTAGCGTAGCACACACACACACACACCGTGTGTGTACCCTTTTCGGGTGGCTGTTCAGCTCTTCTAAAATACGTTCGATTTATGGGCTGATGCTTTTGTGCGTTTGTACATAACGACGCGAGAGAGAGAGAGAGAGAGAGAGAGAGAGAGAGAGAGAGAGAGAGAGAGTGAGAGAGAGAGAGAGCGAGATCGAGTAGCAATGTCGTTAATAATAATATATGCGAGCAGCACTCGAATCGAAACTCGGAATCGAAACCGTTGAGGCCGGACGAGAATTAAGTGGCAATCTACCGAGGGCGCGTGTAATGGCGTGTAGCAGCTTTGATCGGTTATCATGACTGTTCGACTGTAAAATTGTTTAGACCTATTAGCGCCGCGGAAAAGAACGCGAAAAAACGAAAATAAAGTATATTTCACAAGGTTTTCATTTTCCGGTGACGACCCTGTTTCGAAAATTTTGTTTATCGTATGCTTCGGCAAACGTGTTGTGTACCGTAGTTCATACGATTTAATAATTTTGATATGTATATCGCAGCACGAGATCGCAGTTTCGTTGCCACGATCCCCTACACGAAATAACGTTCTCCCGGAAAGTTTTATAATTCCCTTGTACCGCGAGTTACCGGCAATCGCCGCCCCGTGTCTCTGCAGAACAGTCGTGTTCGCTCTACGTTAAAAAAGCGTTTTTCGATCCCGTTTGTATTTTAAAATTTTATATTTCCCTTATAATATCGCGCGGTAAGAGCACAGTTCCGAGTTGCTTCTGTAGGTCGAATGATTGCCTCGGTGTGTGTATTGCCCGAAACGGATTACACTTCATAGATCGTATCGTCTATAATATATAATAGTAATCGATGGATCGGCGGCGGAGGATCTTTTCGGATAGATTTTTGCTTCGGTCTTTCAAGGTTGACAGTGTCCGATAGCGTAAAACGAACTATATCATTATTATTATTATTGTTATTATTATTATTATTATTATTATTATTATTGTTATTATTATTATTCTCATCGTATGGTTAATTAAATCGAACGCCAATTTTGTTCGTGCCACGTAAGCCATTCTTTCCCATACCAACAGACAGTATATTGATGTATAATAGAAAATATAATGTGTTTGTGTAAATAAATGATTTTTCATTATTATTTTTTTCTCGTTATAATATTTATAAATCCATTTTACATAACACAGTGGTGTTTGGTGAATAAAAACATTCGTCACTATGTGGACTTTGTGTGTGTGTGTGTGTGTTCGAACGTTTGAATTTTACGATTTTTTTTTTTTTTGTTTGACCGAATCCGATATTTCAAAATGCCAAGTTTTTTTTTCCTATCGATTTGCGTAAACATTTTCTATCTGTTTTTCAGACAGAAAATTGTTGTTTTTCGACTATCGCTTTATACGCACATATAAAAGTTTTCTTTTGAAAGAAAATTATCCCTAATTATATAAATATATACGAGCGTTTTCTTATGAAATATCGCATTATGTTTATTTATGAACTTTTATATATTGTATATAATAAATGGAAAATTATTTATGTCCAATGCGTGTATATATATACGCCTGCAATATCATTATATATATATATATTGTATTAAACAACGGATTGTTAGTGTATAGAGAGGCGGTGGAACCCCTTTTTATATAAAAGTTTCAAACCGTATTACACGCATACATGTATAGGAATAGTATTGAAACGGTTTGAATAAATAAATAAAAAAGAAAATCAATACAATCTCATAAAATAAACAAGCGTTGGCCGTGTGCGGTACTCTGAATGTTATTAAAATTTTACCATAATCCTCCTCCCTCCTCATGTCGTGTATACATATAATAACAGTAGTTTATTATACGGAAATAACTCAGAATTATTATTATAAAATAATTATTGTTGTATTATAATAATCCGTCTTGTGTTTATTTTCTAACTTTTAATCGAAATTATTTTTATTTATTTTTTTTGTTCATACCGTACACGACGGGTTTTTATTACTTATATATTTCCACCGTAAGTACTATATAATTATTGTATATATATATTAAATAATCGGTTTTGCGCGTATATTACGTCGGTTTTCTGTTTCTACTTTTTTTTTTTTTTTTAATCGACCAAAGTAAATATTTCCGCGACGACATTATTAATCTAATGCGATGAAAAAAAAAAAACACGTCCAATATTTCTTCGGGTATTCAAAGACTGCTTCAACGTTTTACCGAGCGATTTGGACGAAGAAAATATTTAGTAAAGTTTTTATTTTTTTATCAAACACACCGTTTCCTCTGCGTCGATGTGTGGTTTTTTTTCCTCGTAGAAAAACGCTGCGTCGTCGTTCCTGCGGTGGTAGTGACGGCAGTCCCATTAAGGATTGGTAGTAATAGATTTTCATTTTCGAGTAGAAAAAATAAAAATTATTCAATTTTCATAAAACACACGAAGCTGTAGTTTAATTGATATTTTTATTGACACGCGATGTTGCGACTGGATAGCCGCCGTGTAATATGCAGTAAAAACCGTTTATTAGTGTATTATTGCGTTTGCTGTATAATAATAAGTGCGGGACATCTCTAAACGTTTACTCAGGGTTGTTTCAATTAGGCCTAATAATTAATATAGTTGACAGGACACTGCACTGCTGTTACTGCTGCTGCTGCTGTAGAGAGGTTACACAGAAGGCAGTTTCACGTTAAAAAAAATAATATATATACATACTCGTATTTTCTCCAAATAAACGAAAACTACGCGATTTCACGCGGTCGTTCCTCCGTCTTTATTATTGAAAATAAATACATTTCGAAAATGGGATTCCGTACGAGGTATATCGAATTGAAATTGCAGTATATATTTAACTTTGCGCGAATAATACGCACTCGATATCATTATAATTCGACACATTTTACGAGTATTGGATATCGATAATATACCGCAACGTGATATGTGTACACAAATCGTGTGTTACTTAATTTGTACTTAATTAAAAGAAAAAAAATTCCTCGAGAAAAACGACGTGCCTTGCCTAATTATACATCAGCTTAAATAATAAATTGCTACAATAGGTATACCGCAGCTACGATACAGTCTCACGCATATGTAGTAAATCCGATTTCGACATATCATATTTTATTCCGATCCAACAGATCCCACCGTCCCGGTAGGTGGATGGGGGGCCGTGTGAACAGCTGTGCTTGTTTCTCTCTCTCTCATCTGTACTTGTTTCGAAATGTGTGTGTTTTCAGAAGCGTTTTGCCCCAATGATGTGTTCAGTAATAAAACAGGATCCCCTCATTTTCATTACGCGCTATATTCTCATCGTGAAATGAGTCATCACGCGCGTTATTATAATATAATATTCAAAAGTAAATCTTTTGACGACACTGCACAGTATACGTCTTCTTTTCGTTTTCGGTGACTGTAGATTTTCACGAATAATTCTCAATACGTTTAGCGTTCCGTATAGATTTCCATTTCATTAAAAGTCCATGAGAATTTACAGCTATTGGTCTGCCTCTTCACCTTCTGTGTGCAACCCCTTTTGACAGTCGACTTCATCGAACTCGTATCACGTTATATCGTGTTATCCCTTCTATTTTTTTTTTTTTTTTTTTATAATTTCGCAAAATTGTCTTTTCCCTCGATTATTATTTATCGTATTTCGTCGTACTCTGTCACGCCACGAAATCTCGAGCGTCTTACACCGTACTCTCACTGTCCGCGTACGCATGTTTTCCTAAAGTCTTTCTTATGTGTATTGGTCCAAATGCTGCTGCTATTCGTAGTCTGTACTACGATTTTTACTCTGTAAAGCTGTTGTTTTTCCTCGTACCACAATTCTCTATATTCAATGCGTCCCACTTGTTTCTTCTATATCGCGTCCAGCGTTATTCTACTACCAATAACCGATAGCGACGATATACATATACCTTTGTACTCGTTCTCTGTTCATATCGTGTTCAGCATTTGCCCCATTACTTTCGTTTTATTAATTTTTTTTTTTTTTTAATTTCATTCCGTAATATTCCTTATAAGATTTCGCGTCAGTCTATTAAAGCGAATTTTCTTCTTTATCCATTGTAAAACGCTTCGCAATCGTCGGCAAATCGATTTATTGCGTAACGCATTATCATATTATATGAGTAAGGGTTAATTGTGTGTGCTTCGAGTTCGCACAAACGAACGTGATCGGGCGAATTATAGTCTTTATTGCCATGACCTCTGTCTCACCGCTATTGCAGCGTCTCGTTATTATAATACGTATTCGAAATAACATCTCATACGCGTTACATAATAACATATGAAAACGCACGCGATTTGTATTTAATAATCGCCCGTAATTGCCGCGCAAAATGCGCGTATTCGACAAACTATTAAAACAAATATCCACTTTGATTCCGCAGGCAACAAGAAGAAATCGCTATCATAACGCGCATACCTTCGTTAGTCATTTCGTATGTGTATGACACGCGTGCGTTACACAACTCACGCAGTTGCTGCGAGTCGTTTATAAGTTTTTTTTTCCCGCAGCGGAGAAAATACCAAAATTCATTTACACCGGGCGCAATAATGTTTGCGTCGTATTATTAAGAGGGAGAAAAAAATTATCACTCGGATTTATGTATAAAAAGTACTTCTTTGATGCCACTGACGGACCCGTTGAGTTTTACGAGTAACGAAAAAATAATCTCAAAGTATTCTGAAGAAAATGTACGGGACACGACGAATATATTATGCTGGAGTTTATAATTATTATGATGCGGCGAATCATCATGGCGAAGGAGAGAAAAGCGCTAGAAGGAGAAAATTGTCCTGCGGGTATCCGTGACTGTGGGGTGACGTCGTCAAACGATTCGTTTCGGACACGGTTCGGCCGAAGACAAATCGCTAATACGCACGACGTACATCGTACGCGAAACGGATGGGAATACTCGAAAAAGTATAAAAGTAAGTAACACAAATACATAGACACAAGTAAAATATTGATAGTGTTAAAGGAATTCTATAATAGCGGACACGTAGTGATTGGCTGCAATATCGATTGCTTCTTCGCAGTCCGTGTTTATGCGACGTTATTTCGTATCTTCTTCGATGGACAAGGCGATAATCCTCAGCGTCATTCTGTTTATAAGCTCTGCAGAGTGAAAACCTAAAGCGATATGAGAACCGCAAACGTTTCTCCTGCAGTATTGCACACGTCACTATTACGATACAATCAGCTTTTTATTATTATTATTATTATTATTATTATCGCTGTCAAATTTTTCCATTCGGTTGTTGGAATATTCAGTGGCCAGACAGAGCGTGTATTGTGTATTACAACCCGTCCAATCACTATAATACAACGGAAAACAACGGACGATTAATAATCGGAGGATTTTTGCCGAGCGAGAGTGGAGTGGTGGAGCACAACATTCTGCGGTTTCGACGCGTTGTACAAACAACGTCTTGCAATTTTTATTTTTCGTTTTACTTGGTCGATCGACCGCGCACTTGTTCAAACGAACGGCAGCGGCAGCGGTGATGTCGCCCGGAGCTCTGTTGCAGAGTAACACACGTACGCGGTGGTCGTCGCACCGTGTAAAATACGCGTTGTTTCGATAAAACGTCGCAGTTGGTCGAATCAAAAACGCCCCGGACAATTATTGGAAAGAAATGTCTGGACATTTTACACATCACCGGCGTCGTGTATATTTTGGTTTTATCTCTGAATCGTCGTCAAGCCGTTTTATTTCAGGAGAAATATCTCTTTTTTTTCTTTCTTTCTTTCTTTCTTTCCGTTTGGTACGACGCGAGCGGCAATCGTCTTTCGCGCCATAATAAACCGCCGTTACACAATAATTGCGATTAAATATCGCCATCGGGAATCGTAATAAATAATGTTCTAATGTACACACACATAGGCGTGCCTGTACGATTACATATTACCAACTTTGCAGATAAGTAGTGTAACGATTATTATTATTATTATTATTAACGTCGCGGGTTGGACGATTTATCGTTACGCGTTATTCGATCGCGATTGATCGATAAACGCGTAAAACGATATTATCGTATTATTAATAAACGGTCGTTTGTCATTTTTGCGATCCGCGAAATATACGTGTCGACCACCTCCCCGGCTGGCTGTGTGAAAACACCGGAGGATCGCATGTAAGACACGCCAGCGGGGCTTGCGCGTAACAAAAACGATTGCGGATTTCATTGGAGGACTACAGTATAGTAGTGCGAGTGTAGGACGGGAACGCGGAACAGGTGATGTGTAACGAGCCGAGAATGTTGTGTGAAACTACGAGAACGGACTACTGTTACCATTCTTCAGAGCCGATTGATCATCAATTCTCGCTTTTTGGAAAACAAAAGGATTATATATATTCATAACACCGACCGCGCGCGTGGGACCTGTGCTCGGAAATGTGAGTTCTAAAAAAAAAAAACAAGTCACGAAATATTGGAATACCGTTGAAGGCGTCGAGAAGAACACGAGTGTATAGACGCGAGAAGAGCGTATTAGGGAGTGTAAGGCGAAGGAAGAAGCAGAAGAATACCGAGGAAGACCCGTTAAAAGTCATTCGATCTCGCGGCGTCGATTCGCGTATACCGTGATGTAATATTATACAGCGGGGTGAGACGGCGCGCCAGATGGGCCGAGCGCGAAGCCACTACTGTGTACGCACAACAGGTGACGACGACGACGACGACGACGATTGTCGCAACGGCGGCGGCGGGCCGATATAACGGAGAGTGAGAGAGAGACTGTCGTCGAGTTTTCGGTGTGTAATGTATAAAAAAAAAAAAAAAACGCGATACGGCGCACAGGTACGCGTGCAGGGCCGCCTCCTAGTGAACGCGCGCATAATATTATACGGCCGTCGGTGCGTGCAGTTGCTCGCTGCAGCAGCAGGATATCACGGGTGGCCTCGTGGGTACGCGGAGATTACCTGCTTTGTGCCAGACGGACGGGTTTTTTTTCTCCTCCCTCGTCCCTTCTGTGTATATTACACGACATTGTGTCGTCTGTTGTCCTCCGCCCTGTTCCTCCTCCCCGTCCGTCACACCGCACCCTGCACCCGCCTCCGTCGACGAAACTCTCCCCTAAATGAAGGTATATATAATAACAGAGCCCCGAAGGTAAATCGACGACGGTGGCGGCGGTGGCGGCGGCGGTGGTGACGACGGCGACGACGACGACGTTGCAACCGACCCACCCCAATAATGCGTTTTGCGAGGTCATGGTTTTTACACTGCACGCGTATTACTCGACGTTTATACGACCGGCGGCGGCGGCGGCGACGGCGGCTGCGGTTGCCACTGCGCAGTCGCACGTACGCTCGGGGGGGAATCGTCCTCGAAAACGGACGAGCCGCCGCCGCCGCCGCCGAAAAAGTCTCTGTGCGTGTGCAGTGCGGCGCGGCCGACGAACTCTTTTTACCCGCTCCTGTTTCCGTCCTGCGACCTCCTACAGGATTTTATATAATACAAACACGCGAAGTTTATTTTATTTTTTATCGCGGTTTTTTCACTATTTGTTTCGTTTTTTGACGATTTTTTTTTTTTATAATATTACAGCGTGTAATACGCAAGTGTGATATGGGGAGGACGAAAGATAAAACGTTTTCCGATAAACGAATTTTGTTTGGTAAACGAAAATTTCCGTTTTTTTTTTTTTATGAAAAATATTTTTCGCAAGGATTATGCTGCTGATCGGATCGATCGATAAATGGCTATTCTATCGCGCAACTGTTTTTGCCAAATACGAAGAAGAAATTAAAAACCGTGTCGCATTCTGTCCGATCGTAAAACACAGTGACGACATTTTCAACTCGATTGCGAACAATAATCAGCTTTCGGTAAAAACGTTTTCACACGTATAGTGCAATCGAATCGGTCGCTCGGTTTTTATCAGACACCGTGCACAGTTCGGGCGAGCGTGCGCGTTGAATTATAACGGATTTCGTTCAAAACGATTGATATTCTTACGTTCTATTCACGCGTTTTTAGTTTTGTGTTTCATTGGAAAAAGAAAACCAACAACAACAACAATAATAATAATAATAATAATAATAATAATAATAATAATAAAACCGTGTGCCGGCGGTCAAAAAAGAGTCGTCGTCACCGCGTGTATAAAATATCAATTTATATTTTGTCGATAACGCCTCGCGTTTATCAATCGTTAAACATAACAATTTATAATGTTACGTTCGAAATTCATATTTTATTACTATTAACGCGTAGTATCTGCTGCTGTTGCCGCCAAGTAGTGTAAACGTACACGCCTTGGCTGCCGTAGCGATAAAACGACGACGACGACGACGACGTGTATATAAAATAGCAAATAAATTATAATTATTATTTTCTCTCTCTCACACACGCACAATGTTAACTGTGATATTATATTATCTCGTACGGACTCATATAGTTTGGAATTTATATTTAATCTCTCGAGTGCGCGCTCAATATATACATAAACACATACACATTTTTCGTTTTATAAGATACACCGTAATTATCTAATCTTTTTATATTATATTAAAAAGCATTACGCGAACAACATTTATTATACACGCTGGCCTGGGATCATCGCTTGACAGGTTTTTTTTTTTTTTTTTTTTTTTTGTTTTCGTTAATTTACTTTTGGACTAATTTAAAATGAAAATAGAACAACGACGACGACGACGACGGTGTGTGCGCGCGTTTTTTTTCCACGTCGCACAACACAGCTGCAGCATAGTTTTAATTGGTATTTATAAAACGGGCGTGTGAGAGTGATTATTCACTTAAAAGCAGGTGGAATTATTTTAATAGCTAGTCGGTGGCGATGGCGTGTACATAAGTAATATATGTAATGTGTGAGTGTCTGCGCGTCGGAATCGAAAAGTAGTACTCACGGGGAAAAAAAAAAAAATCCGAAAACATTCGGTGGTAAGAAAATAATAATAAAACAATTTATTTTTTCCCAAACCGATTTGGATATTTTTTTTTATACATAATTTCAATAATGTGTTATTTTTTTTCTCCATTTTTAAACATCTCTTCCGTAATATTAACGATTTTATTTCGATTATTCTTCTACACATAACGCGTCTGCAACAACGACTGCGCGCGGCCTCTTGTCTGCAGTGCGATAATACTCGTCAGCGAGCGAATTAATCATTGCGCAACAAGATACGGATTTGAATATTGACAACGTGTTTTTCTGTTCAGCATATCGAAAAGCGTTTTCATTAATTTCAGCCGTATCATTTATATCACACCGCCCGACGTACACAGCTGGTGGTATAATACAGTGAATAATACACAATGAAATGGAAAATATGAAATATAACGAAACGATCGAGACTGCGTCACATGTATTTTTATGCGTAATGATTTTTGTTGTCGCAATACACGTATATTAAATACTTTATTGATTTTTTATACGTTATTATGTTGGTTTACGTTTTAAACGCGTCGCACAAAAACAGTATTAATATCTCACTGAAATATATCGTAAACGTATGAAAATTACTCGCGCGCCAACCAACGTATTCGTTCGTTCTGTTCTGCAGCCTAATAATAATAATATGTAAAAAAAAAAAAAATAAATATATTTTTGTTGTGCACAGTGAGAATATATTCTATCTGTATAAAATATGTGACACACGCTTTTTTCTGCTTTGCGTTATTGCCGTCATGGAAAACGTTAAGTATATCTTGTGCACGAAGTTTTGGGCGTTTGAAATCGACGGATTTAATAAAGCCGCGCGAGTTGTTATCATTAGGAATTTCGATGAATTTGCCGCATTCCGCGCCGGGACACGCTATATTGACACACGTTGCTTATTTGCAAAATACGTGTTTTAAGTAAAAAAAAATATTCTGTCAACGGTCCAAAATTGATGGCGCGTCGAATTGGTTTGAATATTAAAAAAAAAAAAGTATATATAATATATAAACAGCAAATTTAAATTGTATACGCCTAGTGAACATGTTTTAAAATGGTTTACAGAGTGAAATATTATGTGATTACACACACACACACACACACACAGAAGACAAATAGTGGCGAGACAAATTCGATTTTCTATTCGGAAATAACCTCCGTAGCTTGTAATAATAATAATAATAATAATAATAATAATAATAATAATAATAATAATAATAATAATAATAATAATAATAATAATAATGATAATAATAATAATAATAATAATAATAATAATAATAATAATAATAAAACAATTGCTGTTAGACGAAAGTCAAAGAATATATTTTCAGTCACGACGTGGATCTGTTTGTGTTGTTTTTTTTTCATTTCTTTCGCACGATATAATAATTGTACTCGTTTCGAGAAATAAATTTTACACATCAGAACTATATTATATGGCGTATACGGTTTTTATCCGGAGTTTATGCATTTATATATGTGTCGTCAGGTACATAATGTATGTACGCTTATTATTATTATTATTATTATTATTATTATTACAGACAATACAAGAGTAATAATGATATAAAAACGCGTGTATATGTATAATAAATATAAAAAAAAAAAACAAAAATATACCGGATTTTATTGAGAGTCATTGACGAACAGTATTATACATGATGTCTGTAACGTGGCTTGATATTACACATAAAAAAAAACTATTAACTATTAATAACGTATTTTTATTATACATAGATATTTATTTTTTTTTTGTCCACGTTATCGCGTTCGGAATTTTTATTTTCTTTCTTTCCGTTTCACTCTTTTTATGATTATTATGATTATTATTATTATTATTATTATTATTAGTATCCCGAGCAGAACGTGCTCCTCTCTGCAAACGAGATAATTATTCGTTTTTTTTTTTTTTTAAATTGGATCATCGACTATACAATATATAATGTATCGTAAAACCATAATATAACGTTCGCGTACACATATAATAATCAATATAATGATTTTTTTTTTTTATTTCGTTTGTAATTCATAAAACCAAGAACGTAATATATTGTTCAATACGTGTATATATTGTAAATTATAAAATATTATTGTTGCGACGATGTTTGTAATATGGCTGCGGTTTTTTGTCGCGTTCCGCGTGCGCGTTATTATTTAATAAAACAGAAGAAAAAAAAACGAAATTTCGATCGAATAAAATTATAAAATCTATAAATTAATACATTTGTAAATTATTTAAACACGAATTTTACGTTTATTCTCGTCACCGGTCTTTAATAACTAAACATATATATATATATATATATATATATATATATAATATGTTATGCAATTGGATTACATAATATTATAATGTTTGTTAATAATAATAATAATAATAAAAATAATAATAATAATAATAAGAAGAAGAAGAAGAAGAAGAATAAACGTAGCGAGCGCGCACGACGTGTTTGTCGTGTATTGTTATTCTTCGTATATTGTTAATTTTTTTTTTTTTTTTTTTTTTAGAATAAATAAATTATGTTTTCGATAACAAAAAGAAAATTAAATTAAATATTTTATTATGCGTAAGTGCGTATATAAGTATAATATTCGTATAGGAAGAAAAGGAAGTCGGTGATGGTAGGAAGACGGGCACCGCTGCGAACTACGTGGTGGTGGTCTCCTTCACGGTTTGTTAACTTCATCGCATCGCACGCGATTATTATATGTTATTATATATTTTATTGTTGTGGCATTATTCGATATAAATGTACATTTCTTGTTAGAAGTGCTCTCATTTGAATAATAATCGATACACAATTCCGATGAGAAATAATTCGAACGAATTTCGTTTAGGACGATGGTGTGTGCGTGCAAGTACATGAAGAATTTCGATATTTCGATTTTCTTGATAATTTTTGAACGCGACACCAAAAAAAAAAAAAAAAAAAATTGTTTTGTCGAAAATGCGATTTTGCGTCCGTTTTCGTTATTGTTTTAATTATAATGTAAATAATATAGCACCGAATATCCTCCTCCTCCTCCTCCTCCGTTCAGAATCGTCGTTTTACTGAATGGCAATGATTTATCGTTGCTTTCGAATTCATATGTATATAATAAAATAATCACTAAAATCTTTATATCCGAGTTTTTATCCCGTTTCTTTTTGATTTTTCATATTTCAAAAAAAAAAAAAATTGTATATAACGTTTTCGGTGTATGACAGAAAAACGCGCAGTAGCCTCGCGCTCGCTGTTTAAAATGCGTTATATATAATATATATAAGTGTATGTCTTTTGTCGGTACCAAATTATTGGATTTTCACTGGAGGAGGGCTAAAACGACCGTAAACATCATTAATAATATAGTTTTTCGCTCTTTCTTCCCGAAAATTGGCTACAAGCCCGTGACGTTTTTTCATCCCCTGTATCCACACAATGAGTGGGAACGCTCGATGATAAATTGAAAATGGTAAAATGAATTCGCTTTCGATGAATTTCATCTCGACGCTGCCGTTGAATATAAAAATATTCATTGTACATTTAGTTTTCAGTACTGCAAAGATGTTATACTAAGCTAATTCGAGTTATTTTTGATATCCATATATCTATATAATAATATTACATAATATCGGATCGTTGTATTTCCGAACTCGACGAATTAATATATCAGCAATAATCGTTGTTTCGTAACGTTTCCTATATACGTCTCGCGATTGTTTCGTTATACAATAAAACGATATTTTTATATTTGATTTAAAAAAAAAAACTATTTATTACCGGATTTAACGACAGTATTGTATTGAAATTATATTCGCTTTTGTTTGTTCCTCGAAACATACTCGCGCGCGCAAATGTGGCAAATGTATTACACACACGTTGTTCGTGAGAAATTGACGCGATTTACGACACGCGTGGAATTCTGTAGATTAACCGTTGACGAATACGATTAAAATTTTAATTGCAATCGCTCGGCATTTCGCTGAAATCGAATAAAAATTACACGTTCCCGAGAATGAAATTTTCAAAAAGGATATGATTATTTGACGTAAATGACGTCGTAATTTGACTCGCACTGCAGCGGACTCAATGAAATTATCTTCAGTGCGAGTACTCTACTTCAGTACGTATACTCGAACTTTTTTTTTATTATCATTTCGTTTTTATATTCTCAACGACGCGCATATATCGAATTAAAATGTTTCGATAAAACACGTTTTTCAATGTCGAAAAATCGTTATGAAATTATTTACCAGGGGGGGTTTATTTTTTTTTAATTTCCTTCATATTCCAGCTTCTTTTATATATATATATATATATAATCTAATAAATTGTCCTTCGTTTTTGTTGTACTTATTATACGTACAACAAATAAATTATATTTATTTTAAATTATATTTGATATAAGTAAATTATATCAAACACATTTATCGAATCCAACAGTTCGATACGGTTTTGGTATTCATTGAAAATGTATAAAAATTCGTAAATTTTTCCCTTTTTGTTAATTGCATTCGATTTTCATCGATACGAATGCCCCCGCCGTCATAACCTGTTACCGCGGTGTATAATAGCGTTTGGAGAAAATTAAAGCGATTGTTTACGGAAAATAGTCGTATTCTCTCGTAATCTTTGAAATAATGATTGTAAATGGACAAAAACTCATTTGTTGTAACAGTATAACATGTAATTACTATATATATATATATTCGTGCTCGGCAACAGCAGCAACAGCAGAGCAGCCGCGTCGTCTCCCCTCTGGGACCTAAAACGTCGTCGTCGTCGGATTCTCAACAATAGACTTGTTTTCATGTCCAATGAATTCTATACGTATAGGAAGGAACCCTAAAATTCATTTTCCCATTGAAACGTCAGCGCATTCCACGTTTGTTAATGGTCCTATTCAAATGATTCAAATGCAGTGCTGACGACGATCGTTCGACTGTATACATATGTATCGGATACGATTTATAATAATAATAATAATAATAATAATCATGGAGAAACATTTTTGAAATACGCGCCGAAGCGGGAGAAGACGGAAATTAAATAATAATAATAATAATTTTCCGTATGAGATGAGAACGTATTTTCGTCGTCTCCCGGTTGGGGGAGTATTTTCGAAATTCGCATGCTCGTCAACTATACGTCGCATAAACTATTATTATTATTATTATTATTATTGTAATCCGTAAATATTTTCATTTTTTGGCACGCGGATACGGTGTGGTTTTCGTGCGGTCTCTCGGCCGGTGCTTAAACAGAGAGACCTGTGGATTTTACAAAAGCGACGAGACACTTGCAGCTGCTGCTGCTGCTGCTGCTGCTGTTGTCGGTCGAAAACACACACTCCACGTCGTGTGCGTGTACGAAATACACTCTCGTGTATCGCGTGTACTGCATTAGTACCGATTGCCATATGGCTCGGAATGTTTTTTCTTCGGCGGGGCGAGTGGAGGAGATTTTTTTTAATTGATCCGTTTTTTTTTTCGTCTGGACCGCGCGTGTATTTATTATAACAATTCATTGTCTACGTATCGCGCGAGTATATTATAATGTACGGCGACCCAGTGATATGTACGCGCGCACGTGTGATGGGACGATAAACGCGGAGATAATCGAGACCCGTCCCGGGAACGTGCGAGGATTATGTAAAAAAAAAAAAAAATACATAAATTGTAATTGATACGTACGATAACGGCGTCCAGGGTCGTCGTCTGAGAAGAATATCCCCGATAATAATAATAATACGGTCGTGGAGAGAAAAAAAGAATTTAATAATTCGTTTAATTTCGTGACTGTATCCGTGTTATACCGCGAAACAGATGTGCGTACGGATATTTCGTTAAACGAAATTATTGCCACCGTCGACGGCGCGTGTATTTTTCTGTTTGAACGGCCAAATATGAATAGTAGAAAACGAGAAAAAAAAAACCCGACTCCCGTAGTCTGCAGCACCGATTGTCTCTCGGACGGACGGACGAATTCTTCAATTTCGTTTTTTCTTCAAAATTTCATTTTTCGAATTAAAAAAAAAAAATCAATGAATACCGCCCTCGTTCGATGTCCTCTAACTCTTCTCTAAACGCGTTCGTTTTAGAACGGTTTTGCGAATTTATACAATTGTAAAAGTCAATTTTAGCGAGTGTTCGACGACGACGACGACGGATCTTTCGGCGGTATCCCGTGACAAATCTTTTTGCCGGTCTGGCCGAGATATATCTCGGCTCGAGAAAATATTTCAACATCTTTTTTTTCTCTCTTCCACATTGTATACAAACGATAAAAATTTTTATATTGACTTTTATTAAACGCTACATTTACCGTCTCATTTGTAGTTTTCGGGGGGGGGGGGAGGGGACGTTCTGTCAACTCTATTTACACGTTTTTTTTTTTTTGTTTAAAATTATTCCGTAAATTTCGATGAATATAAAATTTTTTTTTTTTTTTAATATTTATAGTAGTGGTCCGCGGCTTGAGCCGAATCGGGAACACCATGCGTATTATCGGTTTTTACACTTACGACAAAAAAAAAACGGAAATTTCTGTTTCTTTTCGATAACGCCGAAAATGCTCACTCGCACCGTTAAAACTAAAGTGTTAGTTTATAATATTATCGTCTCGTATTATGTAGACACATACACACACGCGCGGGTATTACTATTATTATTTCTTATTTTATTTTTCGATGAATGCGAGTTCGTTAAACAAGAATTCGTGTAGACCGAGCGGGTGAGTGAATGCCATCACAATGGACGTGTAACTAACGCGTTTACATGTGATTCTCTGTTGTGGCTTAGACAACAAACACTACACGCAGCAGAGCACCGTAGAGCAGTTATGCGACGACGATGATAATCTTAACCCATTGAAAATTTAGTCACTTCATGAGGCCTATACCGTATGGCTCCGTATGACGCGCGTGGCGTACATTAACGTTGGAAATGTGCCCGAAGCCGGTGTATTTCTAAGTTCGTTTTTAAATTAGTGTTTTTCATTTTTATTCTTTTTTTTTTCGTCGACGAGATAATATTATTATTGACCGATGGAAATTATCGCGCCGTCGCCCCGCAGTACTTCTGTTTTGTATAGACGGTCCGGGCGCGTAAAATGTAATAATTTCCTGCGCGAGAAACGATTGTATACGAATCGAGTGAAAAAAAAACAACCGACGAGTCATTTGGTTGGTGGATTGTTGTAGTAGTGGGCAAAGCATCTTCCAACAGTCGAGTAGAAATCTCAGCCGTGTACATGGTGTAGAACGCTACGAATAATAGTGAAAACCGTTTTCCACGATGGCCAATGGATTCCTCCTATCCCGTCGGCGAGGTGTCGGAGCAAGTGACAACTCGAAGAAAAGTACTCGACAGATTTTACAGGGAGTAAATGGGATTCGTCTCTGAATCCATCTTGCTGCCTCCAGAGCTATTCATATATAATTTTCTTATGCCGCCGCTTAATATAGGAAAGTGAAAAATCAACCGTTTAACAATCACGCGCGACCGACCGCGGTGTTGTTTGTTGTCCACGACGATAATATTCATTTGTGTCTAGAGGACTTACACAGTTGAACGGTGGGGAAATAGCGTGTATTGCGCGTGTTTGCAGTTTATTTCGATGTTGTCGTTTTGTTTGTAACGAGTGAGGCAATTAAACGATAGAGACAATTATTAGTTATTTGGATATAAAGACAAGAGCTGGTTAGGGGGTACACGCGGAGGCTGTGTTTATAATATGAATCCTTTGCTCTCGGACTTGACGTTCTTAGGGCGTGCGCGCATCCGACAGATCCTAGACGAGGAGCCGTGGCAAAGACAAAGCGAAACTTGTTTACAACGACAAAATAATGAATCTGCTACCTTACCGAGACGTTCCAGTTTGGCTCGCTTGAGTCTCGCGCTGAAAGCTTCGATGAACGCGCGGAGAAACAGTTTTTTTTTTGCACTCGGACACGAGATCGTTTCGAAAATTATTGTCTGGATAACGCGTGTCCAAAAGCGTATTTTATAGTATAAATACGTGTGCAGGAATCGATCGTATCGAAGAAAGACGACGTGCCAGATTTATTCGTTAGTTATTGTAATATGACAAGCGTATAAGAAAACGCGGATATTATACGGTCGGAAAATTAAAATACTGTAACGGAATTTTACGCCATTATTGTAACGCGAACGCCGTGTATCAGATGTTTCTCAGGTGTATTATTTTTTTCACGGTAATCGAAATTGATTCAACGAACGCCTTTTATTAAATTGTCCGCGAGGGGACAAAGAAATTATGAGTTTTTGAGTTAAAAAAAAAAAGAATTTCCCGACCTACTACTCGCGGTTTTGCAGGAGAGCAATAACACTTTTGTTTTGTATTTTAAACGATTTTCAATAATATTATCATTGGTGCGTATAAGACCGAAGAAGAACGACAAAGAGGATATTATTGTGGACCAAAAAGAAGAAATGATTGAAAGCGCCGATACATTAGTTGACCGTTGATTTGGCCGTTAAGAATTTTTACGCTGACCCGCGTCGAAACAGAAATAAATTATTGTTTTGTGCACGCGTAGAAATTGCGTTATTCGATTTATTTAAAAAAGGAACAGAAACAGAAATTGAGAGTATCGCCGGCCTCATGAGCAGCTTTCTACGGCTTCGTCGATAGTTTTTGTGGTTTCCGCGAGTACTCAGTGTAACAAGAACGGACGAGCACCACCACCCGACGATAATATTATTTCCGCGGTGTTTTTTTTTCTTTTTTACGCGGTCCGTTTTAATTTTTCGGTTAAAAAACAAGAAAAATACCGAAAAAGAACTTTTTTTTTTTTCATTTCGACGATTTGACGCGCCGATTTTTTTTTTTTCTACACATAATTCGCGTGCGTTTTGCTCTCGTTGTTGTTTACACTCCGTAACGAGCAATTTGATTTTCCGAACCTGCCCCGCTCACTACCGCCGTTTTCCACAATCGAACAACATACGCAAATCGTACCTATCCGGCGGCGGCTTATTGTGTTCTCACGGAGTCGGCCTGTGTTGTTGCGCAAACTGATTCCAACGATTTTTTCGAGGATTCGTCGTCGCCGGAGCGTAAAATTGATTCTTCCCGTTTAAAGAAAAAAGAAAAAATTCTTCTAGTTTTTTTCCCTCCTATCGCATTATAAAACAATCGTCGATTGTCGTTAAATGCCAGTATAACTCTTCTATTCATAGAGAACTTCTCTCGATAAAATTCTGTGTGCGAATATACTTTTAAAATAGTAACTTTTATTTTCTACTTCGTTGCAGCTGTTCGGTTTACGAGAGAGATTATATTTTCAAATTTTTATTTGTTCGGTATTTATTTATTTATGTTTTTTTCTTTTTCATATCGTTAACAAATCCTTTTGTCCAACGCAGCAGCGGCCCTTTTGGCCTTTTCACTCGGCACTCGAACGTTTATTAGATCTGATGACTAAACGACAGATGTGACTATCGCGCGTAGAGTGCGGTGTGGTGCGGAGGCGGAATCGGGTGACGGCACCCCTTCGGCCGTGTCGCGTTCCACGTCGTTTTCGCTACGTACGTTACGGTTTTTATGACGGACTTTTTTTTTTTAACTACTCGTGTCCGTAAAGGCGATTTTCGATCATTCACGTACGACGTTTTTGTTTTTTTTTTTTAAGGAAAAAAAATTATTTTACGAAACATTGCGTGTGCGCGCGGAGTTTTAGAAGGACGTTTTTTTTATGAGAACGATTTGTAAAAAATACATTATGTACAAAAATATTTTATTTTTAAATTCCCGAATTGTTTGTGAAAAAGCAGTTCTGTGTGTGTGTGTAATATCGAAACGCGGCGAAAACGTACAGTTTTGAAATGTTTTTTGCGAATCGTTATAAGTTAGGTTAGGTTAGGTCAGTACGAGACGCTCGCCGGTGGTATACACCCGCTTGTGTGTGGGCGACTGTTGTGACGAGAAAGGAAAGGTTCTCTCAAACGTGTCCCTGCGTTGGTGGCGATAATTCTCGTATATTTTTACGTCCGGAGCATAAAGCGCTCGTTTCGCATAATATGGTAAGCTGTAAACCAGCTTCCTCCTCCCGCCCATTGTGGAGAAGGTACACAAACATCGTTGCGAGATTTGAATAGACTATTATTATTATTATTATTATTATTGTTATTATTATTATTATTATTATTATTATTATTATTATATACAAACGATGTAAAAACGGGTTTTACGATGTCGCTCATCACATTATTTACTGTAAACTACGTACGAAAATAAAAATACTCGGGTAGTGTTTATATATATTCTTCAAACTCCTTGTCGTCGACGAAGATCGTACACTCTCAATTCTCGTGTTTTTCTTCCATCCCTTAATTTTTTTTTAACTATTTTTCTATCGTTTTATTTATTTTCTCTTTCTTACTCTCTCTCTCACTATATATATATATATATATATATACACACACACGGTTTTATTTTCAATTTAAATTTCATACGATTTTTTTTTTTTTTTTTGTCTTTATATACCGCGAATTTCATATAACGCTCGAGTTATGTGCTCTTTAAATCGTGCTGCTGTGTACAACAAAATACAGCATCTGAGTATGTATTTATACACTTTGACCTTAACGTAATATTCCACGATAACCTGACGGTCAATAAATATGCAGAACACCGAACGACCGCGTATTTTCTCAATATATTACACGGAATAAATTGAGAGATACGATTAATAATTAGGAGAGTAAAACGAAATGTGTTTATATAGATTTGTAAGGAAAAAAAAATATATATATATATTTTCCAAATTTAATCTGTTCCTCTGATAACCTCGTTATAATTTATTGTAAACCCGATGATGATGATGATTGTAGGGGATTTTATTTATTATATACACACACACACACGCATTGGTTTTAAAATAAAAATAAATCATTGTTTGAAAAGCGCGTTTATCTCGTATACACTCGGCCCCCGACTCCATATCGTTGTACTCGTTATATAACATATAACATAATTAACTACAGAATAGTTTTTCTTTTTACCGAGTCATTAAAAATATCATAGAGATACGAGTTTTCGTTTTTTTTAATGAGGTTAAAAAACGTGTTTAGAAAATAATAATAAATCCGTATAATTATCGAAATATTAATAACTGATATAATTAAACGACGGCCGCGTTCAATATTCAATAATGTTCGTTTTGAATGTGACGTCTCTTTGATATACAAGTACTGCATATACGCGTAACGAATATATTAACAACCTTAATTATTAAAGTCCGTCGAAATCATGTTTTAAACATTTTCGATCGAAAATATTGAGACGCGTGTCTCGTCTGTAAGTAAATACACGTACAAAGAGATCGTTGCTATTCTCAAACAACTCGGTTTTTACAATTTGTTCCAAAATTAAAATATTGTAAATGTTTTTCTGTATAAAATTCGTCTTTAAAAACTCCGTCGTGTTATATTTTCAATACGGGCCGTATCGTTTTCGCGTATAACGTAAGTATTGCAACGATAAATATGTTTTCTACTGCTATTCCTTCCGTCTTCTGTGTATATCCGTTTGACCCGTTTGTTTCCACAAAATATATTGACGAGATGATGATGATATCAGAAATCGTTCGCCGCGCGAAACCGAATTGAATAACGAGAAATCGGTGAAGAAAACATCGCATAAATAATGCGAACAATAATCGTAATAATTGCTGTTGTTGTGCCGGAGACGCGAACGAGAAAGTATTTCGATACGATTTCGACGGTGACGAAACGGACGGAGTTGAGAACATATGATTGTTTAATCTATTCTCTCTTATTGCCGTGTTATGTATTCGAACAAGAAACAATGACGAAATTAACATATTTATTACATTAATCTCAGGCCGTCCGTTGCCGCAGCTCTTCTCCTGCGGCTGTATCGCCGCAATCCTCCTTGGCCTTCTCCTACAAATTACATTTAATAACACCCTTCTCCCTGACAAAACTATATATATATATATTCGTATATATACTCTTCCTGCAATAATACTACGCCCTGTGCACCCTTTCCACCCTGCGTATGATACTTCGGTAAAAACTTTCCGTTTTGATTTATGCATTATTGTTTTTGTCTCGTCCCCGAAATCCCGCAAAGTCCTCTCGGTCCAATCTCCTCTGATCTTCGACAATTACGCCTGTTAGTTGTTCGCATTTTGTTGTCGAGCCGTGCAGGTTATCCGCGAACGAATTCATAAATTATAGCGTTTTTTAATTAAGAAAAAAAAAATTACTATCACTAACCTACTATTTTTTCGAATTTGTTATTATTATTTTTAATTTTTTACACTGTATATACCTCCGACCCCCCGCGCAATACAAACGAACGTCGTGGAAACTTTGTACAATACTATATATATATTTGTTTGCGAATAAAAGCCGTCTGGGGAGGATGCGAGTATACGTTTTAAATGCAAAACGAACGAAATTCGTGTTACACGTTTAATGAAATTACAGTCGTCGGAACACATAACGTTACACCGGTAGTATGTATAAACGGGAAAAAAGAGACGTTTATTATTTTTTTTTTTGGTCAAACGGATGAAATATTTTTATGACGCTTCAATAATAAAACACAAACGAGAATATAGTAATAAATAATTATAATATATATATTAATATTAATTACGATGGAAATGTGGGGGGAATAAAACAAATTTTTCCCCTCCTGTCACCCCGTTTATTTCGTGTGGATGTTTTTTTACCGTATACCCAGCCGTGTCGTTTATAACAATTATTATATTCATGAATAACGGCACATCATATATTGTACATTGAAAATCATAAATTAACTCCGCGTGTATATATATATATTTAGGGTTATAATTGCGGTTATTTTTTTTTTTATCAATTTTCACGGATAGAAATTACGCGTGTTCAAAATGTCGAAATGTTTCGTACTTCTATGGATTAAAAATCGTATTAACTATTGATTTTTATTAATATTATTATTATTTTCTTTTTTTCAGGTAAGAGTCGATGTCAAAAACCTATTACCGTATATAACGAATTAACGCAACGCGTATACTGTAGTGCAACGACCAGACGTCTAGACGTGTGAGTATACAGGTATAATATGAGTCCGAGGTTAAATTATCTTGTGTGCGTATACTTATGTGTGTATGAAAAAAATTAAAAAAAAAATATATATAGAAATGAAGAAAAAAAACCGTTTAGAAATAATATCGACGGTCGTTGGCAATGCGACGATACATTATAATGTTTTCGAATAGTGTATATAAAACACGCATAAATTTTTACACTTGTTTGTTGGATATAATTGTATAGTTATTCCTGCGCATTATTATTATTATTATTATGTAGTTAATGCGCCGAACAGTGGAAACCATTGGAAAAAAAAAATATAGTATACCGATTTTTATATATATATTTTGTTTTTTATTTAGCGGTAGTGAATTATTTGCATTTCGCGTCAACAAACACATATATTTCAATGATTTGATCAATGTTTATATAATAATATATTCGATTTCTCCGTAGCGTGTTATTGGTGGCTGTACAGCCTGTGCTACTTTATAGCGATTTTAATGGTAGTCGCGTAGAGAAATAAACATATATAATGTATTCTATGTATACTTCGAATGATTTGTTTACTTATTTTTAGACATAAATTCGTCTCGTCATTACAGCATTCTATTAATTGGCCGCGATTCAAAATCAAAACGCCCGATTAATTATCTCGGTTATAATGTACGTATAGTATTATATTTAATACGAATTTTATACGCTTCTCGTTATTAACAAGTCATTTTGATTTCTAATTCCTTCGCGTTTCACTCCTCTACCACTGCTGCTGCTGTTGCTGTGTACCAGCTACTGTACCGTATTATTCCATTCATTTCGCGATAATACGCAGGAGGATTAACGACTAGAAGTCTACTGCAGAAATAGTCTGGTTAATGTGAAGTATATACGTCGTAAGTTGAATATATTACTACGAATGCTTATTCGTAATGAAAATATATATATATACATATATAATTATACTTCACTTTATCCCCTATTTGCCCATTCAGTATACACACGTGAAGAACTTTCAGTGCGCGTATATATATATACTTTACGGATATAATTATACCAGGTATGATGATGATGAAGAAGAAAAAAAGGGTAGCAGTAGTAGTCTTGTATTAAACCGTACTTGAGCTTACAAAAAAATAAATATATTTTACTAATTAAAACGTTATTACTGCAATTGTATAGCCGAGATCCGCTCTTATTAAATACGAAACAAAAAAAAAGAAGAAATTCTTTATATAGTATTCATATTTTTTTTTTTTATTCCCTAGTCTTTTCATATTTTTTAATCTATAGAATTTTTTCGACGAGGACGTTTCTTTTCTCTCTCTCTCTCTCTCTAGTTACACTGCACACACTTACATATTATGCGTATGGCACAGACAAATAAATATAAGACGTGTATTATACGACTGTGTATGTAGAGATATTACGCGTATAATATATAATATGTTTTGTATTTATTTGTTTCGTGCATATTTTTGTTACTTTTTCGTATTGAATTTCCGTGTGCGCAGAATTCTTATTATTATTATCTCGTCGCGAGTTGCTTATTCTGACGGCGACAGAACACGCGTATTTTTAATGTATATTTACATATGTATGTGTTTATACTCGCGTTTTTATTTGAAATTTTGTTTTCGAATTATATATTGTGTACTCGAAAACGATATTTTTTTTAAAGTCCGACCGAAATAATATAATAATTTTAAGAGTCGTATTATATTGTTTAATTTTTTATTATGTATTACGACATATACCTTTGTATACGATATTCTGAAGAGAATTCGCGGGGGACGTTTATTTTTCTTCTTATTTATGTCAATCAGTATTTGTATATATAAAACATTTAATGTGAATAATAACATATAACTACTTATAAACACATATTATTCGTACCTGCGATAAACTTCATTATATATCTCGGAAAATACGTACACGTAATATTTCAAGGGAGAGAGAGAAAGAAATTTTACTAAAAATATTATATCTATATACGAATATTAAGACTGCGCATGCATCCGTTAAAATTTTATTTAAGTTTAATGACATTTTTTTCAGATGAGCGAAAAAATAAATTCTAAATTAAACAGGTACACATAAACTACATTCACTCTCGCGGCGTCGTCGTCGTCACGTGTCAATAATAAGCCAAATACGAGAGAGAGACCCATACACTAATGACTACAGACAAATGATAATAATCAAACGCGTTATTCGTATACTTACTCGTATAATATACAAAAACCAAAATAAAAAACGTATTTTTATATTTTATAATACCCGCGACGTTTGCGGAGTCAGTTTTAGTAGACTTCTTGCGAATACGAGTCCTGACGATGCGATCTGTTGTTGTTATTGTTGTCGCCCAGCAACTTTTGTATTTGGTTCAAGTGCAGTCCACGGGTCTCCGGTACGAAATAACAAACGAATGCGATACTGAGGAGACACGAGGAGACAGACGCGCACGATATGTACGTGGATTTCAGGGCGTTTGCGTGCTCAAACGTGTACGCCAGCAGGAAACCAACGAATTGTCCGCCCGCGTAAATCAAACTCGTATACCATTTCTGTGTACAGAATAAAACGGTTTTGTTATAGTATAATATTTTGTTAACGAAAATATCATTTACATCGATGTCGTTGAAAATACGTTTCTAACAACAACCGCGGTTTTGATAATTGGGATTTTTTAAAAAATATATCGTCGAATACCTTTTTTTTTAACGATTACTCACGTCGAAACGAACCATCTCCGTGTACAGTAACATGACGACGGAACCCCATCCAACGGAGTACGAGCACAAGTAAAATGACAGGAGTATTATGATTTTGTCGTTTTGCCATTCCATTTCTTCGAACACACCGTCCCCGGTGTTAATCACGTAACAGAGCGCAGTCATCGACAGGCACATGCCCAGAGCCGAAGTTATCAACATGACTCTGCGACCCGCGAATTCGACCAGTTCGACCGGGACCAAACACAGTAACACCTGCAATTGGCGGTTATCCAGTGATGATGAATATCGGTAAAACGAAACGAAACGACGGCTCCTGTTCTCCTCACTTGCGCTAAAGCGACAACAATGACGATGATTCGAGTTTTTATGGACGTGTCGTCCATCGAACCGTATTCGCTGAAAACGTGTTCCGCGTGAAGTGTAATCAAATTGGCGCCGCACAATTGTTGAAACATCACGAGTCCTACTACGATAACGAAAACGTTGCAACCGCGCTCTTTCAACGCTTTGTCGTTGTTGTTGTTGTTCTTCGTCGACGCCGAATTACGGCTGTGCACGGTTTCCAAGCTTCCCATGTACTTCTTCGCTCGTGCCGAAAAAAATGTCGAATATATTATCAAAAGCTGCATATGTCTGGACCCTCGAATCATCGCCATACTTGTATTTCCTTGTAATCCGAGTCCACGTCGTATTCCGCGCCTTTAATCCGACGCATAACCTTTTTCAGTTTTTCGGGATCGTTACGCGTGTAAAAATAGTAAGGCGATTCGGGCGAGAACAGCGTGACGATCAAGTGGAAGACCGGCCATATCGTACACACGCTGATCAACATCGCGTAAGTCACAATGGTGCCGAAAACGTACGAGTAAAACACGCCGAAATACACGTACGCCTGATGGAAAACTTGCGCTCGACCTGCGGATGATGCGTGTTATTAAATCGAGGGGTATATATATGGATGGTTGTCGTGTGAGAAAAACCGCGGTTTACCTCTCAAGTCAAAGTCGGCTACGTGCGATATGTACGTGGGAACGAGCAATCCCAGGGCGCCGGTGCCGAACCCTTGGACGAAACGGCCGACCATCATGGTTCGCGGCCAGTCGTCAGCGGAATTGACTCCCAACAGTATCAGCCATCCGGCCAACACGACCGAGTCGTATACGACCGCGGACCACCGGTAACCGATCTGTTTGGCCAACAGGCCTTGGACCAGACCGCCGACCATTGTGCCCAGGCAATAGTAACCGGTGACCTTCCAGGCGATTTCCTCGTAAACCGCGTTGTCCTTGGTCAGCAGATGGGTGATTGGCGAGTTCCAGCCGACGGCCGTGCCGATCACCACGCCGCCGACACCGGCTGTGATTATCATTATTGTTATTTATTTTCTTCTGTTTTTTTTTTTTTTTTTTTTTGTAAAATAATATCACAACCTGTAATCGAGTAACAGAACTGAGAAAACCGTTTGGCCGAGTCCCGTTGTTGCATACTGTGTTGATCGGACGTATAATAGAACGAAACGGTACAACTGTAATTATATAATAATTACGACGTAAATAAATTTCTCTTGAACGGGAATTAAACGTGGAATTTATTATTTTGACGATTATGTCTCCGAAGATATACTGTTTATTTTTTTATTATTATTTATATTATTGTGTGATCGTCACCGCGGCAACAGCGGTTATAAATATATTTAACACGAAATTCCAAAGACCTGCCGCACGATAGCTTAAAGCGGATAAATGCGAATATTTCGCAGAGAAAAATACTAAAAATTAAACAAAAAAAAATGTTCCGCAATTGATGATTTTCGCGAAGACGTGCAGAGTGAAACACCACAAAAAAAAATACAACAATCGTTAGTGGGTGTGAAAAGAATTAAACACGGCGTGACGAAATCTGTACGTAGTTACACGTTATGACGACGTTATATTAAAATTAAAAGAAATTAAATAAGACGAAATTTCTATTGCCGTCGTCGTATTATATTGTTAGTGTGTATGTGTATGCTCGTGGGGCTTTCGATTAAAATTCGGTTGTTTTACGCGCTGCCAATCTAAATAATTCTTGTTTGTGTTTCATTGACCTAATTATCGAAACGTAATTAATTTTCCGTTATGTAAAATTGCTTTCTGTTGTAATGCTGACGCGTACGTGGTTTTCCGTGTATATAAATCTAAACGATTTTAGTTTAGTCACTAGCACATGTAATATTTCTTGAGAGAGAGAGAGAGAAAGAGAGAAAAAGCTATTCTATTAGTAATATTAAGACTGCGCATACATCCGTTAAAATTTTATTTAAGTTTAATGACATTTTTTTTGGATGAGCTAAAAAAAAAAATTCTACTTTAAACAGGTACACCATAGACACAATTACTAGCTAAACAATCTGTACGTTAACTAAACAAAATATTAGGTTTATATATATATATATATATATTATAATATATTAATTATTTATCACATTAGTATAATATATAGTTGGTGTTTAATCGGACGACGATATCGCATTTACATGCAACGCGTGCGAATATATATTTTACGAAAATATTATTTATGCGTGTCTGTTTGATAACGACTTTTATATATGTAAAAATGGCCGTTGTTCATAAAAAAAATTACGTTTTAAACGCCGAGAGAACAAATAACAGCTATCGTATTTAAATATATAATTGTTTGTGTGTATATATCAGTTGGTAGATGAATTCAATAATAATTTACGGTAAAAGACAAAGCCCGAAATTTTGTAATAATAAGAAATTATGGAAATTCGATTTAAAGGAAAATGGAATAATGGATGGCCGACTGAAAGGGGACGGACACTGATGACACACTACTAACGACGGCAGTGGCGGTCTAAAAACTCTGGAAATTCTGCTGTGCTCTGTATTACGTTGAGTAGACTCCTCTGGTTTCCGAACTTTTTTTAAGTGCCATCCGCTTTTGACAATTTTCAAATTTAAATCGATTTTCTTCCCGGTATTAATCGCGGACGATTAAAATATTAACGATATATTTCAATAACAATAATAATAATAATAATAATTTATTATTCGACAGTTTCAACGTGTCTAATGGATTAATAATAATAATTCATTTTCACTTCGTATGTTTTTCGTGTGAAAATTTTTCGTTCAAACGCTTTTTTGTTTTTATTGCGACACTCCAACAGTGTTTGAGGAGAGCCTCTGGGCGTAGACCGTTTTACACGTGCACTGGCGTATTTATTGTATTGTGCGTACGCGTACGCGTATTTGGGCGATGGGGGGGGGGGGTGTGCGCGCGGCAGGTGAACCGCCGCGTGATAAATGCGCACCACCGTCGACCGATTTAGGGGGCAGGGGCGGTTAGATAATTATTTGGAGGACGTAATAACGTCTGTCTTCAAAAACGTATATATACGTATATAAGTTAGAAAATACAACGCGTATTGTGATCAAATCAAAATTAATTATAAACATATAAGTATCTGCCGAATTCCGTATTGTTTCGAAATCTCACGTTGTCTTTTGGTTGTTTTCGTTCGATTCCGTTTTAAACGATTGAAGAGCCGAGAATTTTCGCATTCTTTCGATATTATATTGACACGTCGTTCTACTAAGTGTAGTATCCATGCGAATTATCGAACGTCATATTCGTCGGCATTATCGGTTTTTACGAAGAGGAGGGAAAAGTATAAAGTATTTTGTTTTGTTTTTTTTTTTGAAATTTTCAGTCTGTCCGAATTTTTTTTTCCCGCGCACGATTGTTTTTTTTTTCATGGAAACAGCGAACAGCAATAAAAAAAATTTCTTCGTTTTTTTTTTTTTACATTCGTATTTGCCAATAATTATTGGCGATACAACGGCGTTATATCTTCCGTATGTGTAAAACGGACGATCGCTGTTAATAATAACAATAATTACAACTCGTTATAATAACTATATGTAATCGATAGCCACCGTGTTTGTTACCGAATTTATTTCTTAAATGGCACTACGCTCAATAATAATAATAATTATAATAATTATAATAATGATACGTATCGATTATTATCGATTACTGTTTAATCGGACACACGAAAGATTAGTCGTCGTTTGCGTTTGGAATTATTAATATTTTTTTCTTTCATAACTTAACGCAACAACGCGACGGTTTTACAATACCATCGTCGTCCATACACACACACGCACACTCCGCGAAAACATTCGAAACGCTTACTTATAGCTCAAGCTGTATAAAAAAATAATATTTTTTAAATTGATATGTTTTATACGGCTGGTGGTGGTGGTGGTCATTCGGGATGAAATTTGTCGTCCGACACCGCGAAAAATGTTACCGTGATATCACGCCGCGAACGAGAACAGATTCTTTTTTTTCACACGATTTATGATTCTACAATATCGTATATGATGTCGTCCCCCGCCGGCGTGTTATTACGTATAATTTTTTGTGAACCAACTACGAAATACCGCAGCAATCGTGTTGTTATGTCATTGCAGTGTGTATACGTATATATATAACGGATCGTAATCGACGAATTCTCTCCTCGTTTTATTTCCCCGGCGAAACAACGTGTGTCGCGGATATCCGCTACGTTTTTTTTTTTTTTTTTTTAATTTTGTTTAATTCGGAGGAAACGGATGCGCGCCGCGCACTTTCTCGACGGATAATAATAATAATAATAATAATAATAATAATAAAAAAAAAAAACCATAGATCATTTCACCGTCTCTCATTCTTCTTACGTGCGCGCGCACTCGAATAAATTTGGTACACAATTATGTAATTACCAATTGTACGTATATATATATATATATGTGTGTATAAGAAATTACTCGATTCTCTAGTCCAGTGTTTCTTAAACTTTTTGTGAAATCACGGAACACCAAACAATAATATTTTTTTATGCGGAACCCGTATCAAAATTATCTTCAAAAAAGGAGGATAATACTAAACATGACAATAAACGGCAACAATTACGATACGTCTAATATACTATAAATACAGCGCAAAATGTAATAAAATTAATTATTTATTAAGTTTCGCGTAACCCCCAAGTGATCTCAGTTTAAGAAACACTGCTCTAGTCAATACAGTCAGCAGAGTTATTTGTGCATCACGACAAATCCTGTTTATGTAAAACAACGATTGCCGTTACCGTGGTTTTCGAATAAAAATTCAACCGTTTTCCCCCTCCGTATAACGTCTTCTCCGTGTACGTAATAATAATAATAAAAATAATAGTGCGCGTGCTCCGGATTGTGTATTTGTAAAGCAGTCGGCGGAAGAAACGAACTGCATTTCCATCGTGGTCGGGTTTACTCACCACCACCATCACCACCACACGGCGGATAGGTCGCACGAACTCGCATGGACCGGGTGTACGGACAAAACCGGTTTTATGGAAAGTAGGATGGCTGAGAGGGGAATAAAATACGCGTATTGTATATTGTACACGAGAGGTACATATTATTACATACGCACAATAATACGTTCGATAGATTCTTTCGGTTTGTTTGCTCGACACAGCCTGCTGCTGCTGCTTGTTGTAGTGATGGTGATGGTGGTGGTGGCGGTGGAGAAGGTCTATTTACAGTGGAAATGTGACGGGGTACAGCGGGTTAGGTCGTCGGTGGGAAGTGAAAAATCGCGCGTCGGACGAGGAATAAATTACTACGACGAAGAAGAACAATGCGAAACGTTGCCACACTGCGAAGAGCGTTTAAACGCGAATAAAACGCGCGTTAGTTATACGTGTTATTTTACGTACGTTGTATTATATAATATGCCGCGTCGTGTTCCCCGCGGTCGTTTGACACGATCGAATTTTCAGTGACGCGCGCATAACTCACTCCCGTTTACTTACCGCCGGGTCTTTCGAATCGATCACTCACGCAACACGTAATATTTTTTTATCCGACATACCTGTGTGTACGTACACACGCAGATGCTGCTGCTGCTGTAGCTGAGATTTATATCCGTCCGACGACGATGACGACCCCGAAGACCACATCGAACGACGAGAATCTCTAAGAAAATCGTTTACCGTCCCTGCGCGCGCCGTTTTATTTCGTCGTCACATCATACAACCGATTTGTCGATAGTTACTCGATCGTCTCGCGGAGCCTTTGGAATATTCGAGTCGTCTGATTTTTTTTTACTTATATACTGCACAATGACGTGTCAGATAACAAGTTATTACAGGGACGACTCTTGTTGTGAACCGTTCGATTTCGCTTTACATCACGTTTTCGTGTTGCTGTTTTCACTTTATCAAACGGTCTTACTAATATTTATAATAATAAAAAAAATCGCTTTAAATGTTAGTGTGTTGGCCGCTAATTATTTTCTGTACTACGACAGATCGTTCTGTCACGAAGGACAGTTATATCCTCGTACCTAGAGCATTTAAACATTTTGGTCCTTCGAACCTTATAATGATTCACGCGAACGTCGCAGTTCCTCAACGTTACTTATACTGAATCATAAGAATGATTCAAAACTGTCTTCGAAAGGTGTTCATACCGTTCTATGGAATTTGTGCATTTCTAACAGTGATAATGAGTTGGGGGCGTCTCATTCTAGAGCCACTATATACCGCAGTCGACATTTCTTATGTCGACATGATTCTATTAGTTGACACGGTACTGGTTTCGTCAGTCTGCGGTCTATACCTGCGTTGGTTATTGCGACTCGAAATATTATTTCTACTCGTCGTCCAATACGTTATAGGGATTATGTTTTCAACGACTATTGATTTATATTATATAGCGTTTCACGTTAAATCTCGTTCGATTTCGAAGTAATAATAATCGGGAAGGGGGGGGGTTTCTTTTGTGTCGTCCTGTTCATTTAAAAGAGCAGAAACTGCTGCTGCTGCTGCTGCTTACCGCGTGTCTATTGGGAGATTTTAACGTGCGTCCCGTGCGTATAGGTCAGTTATTGTATAGAGAAAGATAGAGAGAGAAAGCCGATACGAGACAATTCTTGTCGGTCACGTATCCCTTCGGTGTCGTTACACATTCAACGCGCGTATAATATATTATATGTACCGTAGTGGACACGACACAACGTCGTGCGCGCAGATGTTTTCGATTCGAGCGCAATATATTCTTTACGGTCATCGTCATTCGCTTTCTCGTTTTACAAAAAGAAACACCGTTTGTGTGTGTGTGTGTGTGTGTATATGTATAAACAGGGTAATAATAATAATAATGTTCCGAGGAGTATAAGAGAAAGAAAGACCCGTCGTCGTCCGGTACGTGTAAGAGACGCATTACGAAAAAAGAAAATAAATAAAAAGGGCAAAAATCCTCTATAACATGTCATATTGCTTGTGCGTGTACCATTGTAATATAATATATATATATATTTGTGTGTGTGTATTTGGCGTTATATTATTATATTACGAAAATATTTTGTATACAGCGATACGTATATAGGAACCGTAAATGGATTATGTACTTTGTATTTATATATATATATATATATATATATATATGACATTTAAACGACAGAACAATATATATAATAATCGACAGGCGGCTGGCCAACAGCAGCAATACGTCTCGCATATTATTCGTTCTTATTCGTTTTACCACTCGCGCCCAATAGTTTTTAGACTTTTTTTTTTTTTTTGAGTATAAGGTTATATAATGTATATTCTTAAAAACGATCATTTTTCGGTTTATTCGAAAATTGTACGGCGGGGGTTTCGTGGAACACGCACTGTATACGTGTCCGCGTTATAATATATTATTGTATTCACAATAAATACCGCCGTCAATGGGTTATAAACTCTTCGGGGAATATGTTCGAGTCGTGTTTTGTATTTTCGTTCGCGCTATACAAACAATAATGGAATTCTCCTCTACGAAATTTTGGTGTGTTATAAAACGTATATTCTTGTAATAGTTAAAATCCCCAAACGAGAGACAATTACATAACGTCACATCTTTGATTTTCTACCAATTCGTTACACGAGTCCCCCTATAATTCGTTTGTATCATCATCATCGTCATTATTATTATTATTAATATTGTAAATGATAGATTTAATAATGTTTGTTCAGCGTTCAGTTTATTTTATGTGAATCGCTTTGTTTTCACAGCATTGTTTTACGTTCAATTCAGCTTACAGTGCATTGGATAAGCATATTTATATATATTTATATAAATAGCGTTTTTATTTTCCAATTCATTCGTTTGGACGAATTTCTAGAAGAAAAAGAAGAAGCGAAACAAAACATTCCATCTAATTTCGTTGATATATCGTACTGTGGGAGTGTTCCGTGTCCTATGATGATTATTATTATAATTCGTACGTACGCAAAATTATAAGACCAAAATATCGTCGAGTAAATGATGTCATAATTTTTTTTCCCAGAAATCCGAGTGAAAATCGCCTTATAATATATATTTAGTTTACAATAAAGTCATCATATGTATATAATAATAATAAAATATTGCGTCAGATCGGAGAAACATAGACAAAAAGAGAGAGACAGAGAAAGGGAGCAATCAATCCTTTTTGTATTTTATATTTTTTTGCTGTTTTTCTAACTGTCAACAATATTATTATTATCTTGGCAAATTTTCGTATTTTAGATTTCGAGCGGAGCGATGAATGCAATGTCATTTTACAACGAAGTACGGCTTCTTTTTTTAATTGTTTATTTTGTCTATGAACATACGCGTTTCGGTTCTGAATTGTTAGTTGGCGGTGATATTTTTTTTATTTGATACGTCTTTCGATTTTCCAAGTATAGTTTGTAAAAAAAACAAAATAAAATAATAATAAACGATAAAATCCATGACCTATTCGTTTTGCGGCCATGGACTCCATGCGATTTACGAACCCTTTTTAATAGTTAAAATGTGTAATTTCAAACTTCGACACATAATGTTATGTACAATAATTTTCGTACACGTTAATCACATAATAAAGCGTCGTCGACATCAATCGTTTTCCCTGAAAATTTCAAATAATACGACAGCTCAGAAAGGTAAAGTGTGTGGATCCCACTTGAACAGCCAAAATTACACAGCAATCTGCAATGACGCGCACACCTTTAATTTCTTCTATTTTTTTTTTCTATATATAATATTGACACGAGTTGCGATGTCATCGTCGTCGTCGTTATTCGTTTGTCACTGCGAAAATATTTATAATATTACAAATATTCTCTTTTCACGTGTAATACTTATTTGGTCCCATAGTAATTACGTTCGACACGCACGCATCAACTCGCTCTGATATTATAATGATGTCTAATAAATGCGTATTATCACAAAATACAATACGAGTCGTATAACGCGTTCGGCTACGTGCATATATAATATAACAATAATAAAAATAATAATAATAATAATAATAATAATAATAATAATACGAGTATATCAAATAATCCATTAATAAAATTTTCCGAAAAACGTTCTGAATTCTGCGAACGTATAAAAAAAAAAAATATTCGAGTATATATGATTAATAATGCGCTGGAAACGTCGTTTTCGCAATTCGCAGCCAAGTGGATTTCGTTTTAAAATATATTATCGTAATGAACGTATATTACTATATATATATATATATATATATATATATATATATATAAACTATAATCATATTTTCTAATAATATGATTAAATTGACTTTGAGTAGAGTGTTTCGTTATTAGTACCTACATATTATAATTTCTTGTTAATAAAACAAAATGACGTTTTATAGAATACGCTGCCATTGTACGGGTTCTTAGTGTAATCTATAGTAATATTATTATCGACGAATAATTAATCGAACAAACGTCATCGGTCACAATATATTATTATTTATACATTTCAACGTAAAGTAACATTAAATATTTGTAATAAAAGTTTACATTCTCATATAGCAACAAAACAATTCCATTAAAATAAATCAATAAAGCAAATATTTGTATAATACGTATTATATATCTACGCGTTATATATTATTACTTAAACGCGATAATATATTGCGCAACGTATTTTTTTTTTACAGTATGACGAAATGAAAAAAAATTAAATAAAAAATATTGAATGTTTTGACAAATTGTTGAGTTTGTCCTTTTTATTGTTTTATTATTATATATAACTAATGTTTTTTTTTTTGTTGTAAATATAAAATAATGGGATATACACACCGAAATACATTAATTCGATTAATGTAATGGAAGGATATAGCAATTTTTCTCTTCGTGGATTTTCTCAAAACTCGAAAATTATATTCGAATATCGTGTAATTTATAAGTTTGTTTTTTTTTATGATGATTGCTTTATAATATATATATATACATATACAAAAAGCACTTGGATAAATTTATGGTTTTATCCACCACGACGTTTACAGGCGTTATAATCTCGAGAAACTTTCCCTCGACATTGTATAAAAAAAACACACATTTATATATTTATCTACTGTATTACAAATATTAAAAAACATTTGAACGATTTCTTTGAAACGCTAATGTGTTTAAAAATCCTCCTGCAGACGTCCAGACGTTGTAATATATATGATAATTATATTTATATTCGAACGTTTTTACTGTATACGTATTAGTAGTAGTGATACACACGAGTTTTGATAATTCGTTCTTTTTCCCCATTTTTTTTTTCGATTATATATTTTCAAGGTTTTATTCGTATGACTACACGCGAGAACAACGAACGTTGTTCAACAAACGTCGTTTCTAACAATATCGATACAATAGCGTATTTATATATTGCGTCTATTGTAATTGTGATGTCCGCAATTGTATAGTGACACCGTTTTAATTTGTATGTAAAATAATTTTTTCTTTGTCGTCATCAAGACACAATGTCATTTCTCAATACCGCACCAATGGTGTCTCGAGTTTGCCCTCAATGAATATATAAAAATATTCGTTTTTATAAATGGATTAATTTAAGAATTTAAATTTATAATACAAACACGACTCGATGGTATTTCAAATATTTTTTGTTGTTGTATCCGTCGGAAGTGTTCGGGTTAAACTACACTACGCGTGCTTATTATAATATTAAACACTGTTCGATATCGCGTCTAGAATATCATTTGCATAAACGTTGTGTAAAAGCCGAACGGTTTTACTCGTTGTAAAAACTGTTTCTGAAGTTCACAAAACGCCGAAATAATATTCTCTCGTCGCCAGTGAATATATTATTACGCGTGTATATATGTATTTTTCTTTTTGTCCGGTTTATTGAAATGCGACGAAGAATTAAAAAAAAAAAAGTAAAGAAACAAAATACAGGTTTGACCAAATAGTATTATGACGTTACGCGTGGCGTTTCTAGCGTGGAAAAGAATTCAGTTAGTGTTACGGAACCAGTTTTTCGTTTCAATATCCGGTGACATTTAAAAATCGTTATTATTTTAATATTAATTTATTTATTTTTTGCATTCTATCGGTTTCTACGATTTTCTATGATATTGTTATTTATTCTGGAAAAGATAATAATCGACAAAACGCCAACGAAACGTTTACGTGAACTCCTATTGGCAAATCTCGAACGCTACGCGAATGGTTTATTTTTTTTTGCTACTTTTACTGTATTAGTTTACCAGATTAATAAACGGATCGTTTTTATTGATTCTCTCTACTCTTTGACGATCGCCTCACTCGTCGTCGTCGTCGTCTCATTTTCGGCCCGGAAAATATTTTTGCTTAAAAATTCGACAAATTTTCCACAACGTACGTTTTTCCGCCGAGGCCAGTAACGTTTTTTGCGATTTCGGATATTAGACGACTGATTTTTTTTTTTTTTTTTTTCTACTCGTTTATTTATTTAAAATGTAACTATTTACATTGTTCGTTCGCGTTAATTTTTTTTTTGAAATAATTTTACAACCGTTAACGCCGGGGGACTAACAAGACGGACGCGCGAAATGCAACGTTGCGATTAAACGCTGTTGTAAGTCAAAAGCCTCGTAGCACGTGTTTCGTTCGGAGACTTTTCGCGCGTAATGCGATTAAAATCGAACGGTATTTTGACACGCGTCCGATGCGAATCGGAAGGGGCGAGAAGTGGTTGAGAATTCGCCCGCCCGGGCAGACGTGTAATAATAACGCGCGACGGCGGCGGTACGCAGTCGGTTTAATTGAGATGCCGTTTTACACGCCGCGGACGATGCGGCGTTCCCGTGTTCCACCGCACCGCCGCCGGTCCCTCCGGCGGGGCAGCCTTTTGTCGTCGGTCCATCGAGTCCGCCTTCTCCTCCGGGGTCCCTTTGCCGCGGCCGGACCGACGACGTTGTTTTTTCTTTTTTTTACAAACAATAAAAAGTCATTACGGTCCGGTTATGTGCGAAATTATTAAATAAACACCGTGTTTTCGGCGGGGGCGTGACAAACCGCGCTAAACGTCTCGCGTTGTTTTATCACGTAACCGTGGCGAGGTTAAACGTTTTGTTGTGCGTACGCGACCGTGCGAATTTACGTAATAAACAAAAACCTACTTGCGCCGTTTCGCCGTTAAACGTCATTGTCCGTATACGTCTGTTATTTATTAGAAGAACACTGATATTTTCTCCGCGAATACACACGCGCGCGCACACATAACACGAGTTCGGAGGAATCGTGTGAGAAAATCGCGTTGCGCGCACGTCTTTTCCAAATCTCATTCTATTAAAAGCTGCCACGGCAACGACGAAATTTACGGCGCAAGTTTTGATAGTTAAAGTTTAAACTTTACGTCAGGGGGGCCAAAAGCACTCCGCACGCCCTTCTTCAGCAGCCCTTCAGCTCGTTTTCCCTCTCCCGTATAGAGGCACACGGCCAGCCCTGCTGTTCACCCCGCGGGCCAAACGAAAAGTTTCCTTTCAGATTAATGTTAGTAGCAAAGTTTTAATGTTTAATAACGAATAAATTCTTCGAGTCGTGTGTGTGTGTGTGTAGCTTTTTATATTAAAGTTTTGTACGTCGTAATTACTTTTGCCAATGGGTGAATTTTTTCCTAACTCGATAATAAATACGTATACACGTATGTGCTATTTACACGTCAAAAGTTTTTCCAAGTAGATTCCACGTGTGCATCATCACCACCACCACCACCACCACCGCGGTCTTCGTCGTCGGTCGTTATGTCTCGCGTTTCAATATTTATTTATTTTTTCTCTTAAGCGTGCGTGCCGCTAACGCGCTCGCGATGCTACAATAACGATTCGTATGGATGGATATATTTCGCTAGTGAGAGTAGGCACTCGAACAGTTGAATTCTTTTTTTTTTTTTTTAACGGATTGAATCAGCGCTTAGCGAATCAGCAGCGACTCGGCGATTCAATGGAACACTGCCAAGCAATAAGTAACTCTGTGTGGTATCTGTACTGTATCTGTAAGTACCAACACGATTATAATAATCGTATTCAGAACGTTCGTGTTCGGAACGAATGAGGAGGTCCGGGACTCTATGTACTGAACGAGGAGTTTAATCGGTGAAAGATTCCACTGGTTCAACTGTGTACGGTGCGACGCTGTTGGTTACAGTCTTATCAAACGAATCGATCCGCGATTCACAATTGATGATTCGTCGTGATTTATAGTTTCAGAAGCGATTTGACGTATTAATTGAAAACGAATTCGGTTAATTCGAAATCGACTCGACGGGAACGAATCGATTCGTTTAAATGCGAGTCACAATTCACATTGAACGCCGCCGTTTTTTTTTTCCCCCCCGAACCAATCAGAATTTTATATACGCGTGACGTGTGTGTGCGTTTATATATTTATTATTTTTTGTGTCCAATTAAAACAATATTCGCGAATCTAATAATTCGTGCGCCGCACTACGAGACCGTATTGTACGCGATATATAGCTGTTGGCGGTGGCCGCGTACAGCGGTTGCGGTAATTGAATACCATAACCGTGTTCATCGAACGAGGTTAATACGCCGCAGCCGCAGCCGCCGCTGTAGTCGTCCTAATTAAAATCCATTCCCCCCTGCGCGCGTTACACGCGGGGACACACTGCAATAAAACGAGCGAATCGCGCGTTCGGTGCGCGAGATAATTTTTATTTGAATGTAATAAAACACGCAATGCGTTTCCGAGTGCGGTTTATTGCCGTTTTATATTGATCATTGCCGCGGACGAGAAAACGGACAACGCCATCTGCCCGCGACCGAGGCGAATTGTTATCGCGTTAATTTTTTTTGTTTTTTATTATTTTAAATTAATTTTATTTCCCAGAAACGTTTTTATATTTCGACAGACGAGTCCTCCCCACACATTATCGACCTCCGGATTGATTATACGTTTTACCGGGCCGGAGGACGGTGGAATTATATATTTTAAGTGTAAAACAGTAGTTAAGTAAGAGATACAAGTACCGTTAATTTAGTAGGAGATCATTTTTTTTTTCCAATCGAATATCCGTGTACGGAGGCCCACACTGTGTTCTGTATACGGCGACAACGAAAGGCACGAAGTAATATTGATTTTTTTTTTTTTGCTTTCTTTTGTCATTAATTCTTTATACCGTTCGCGCGTTCCGTCATCGTCACGATAACGCGACAATTGAAGTGCCTCGCACATATTATATATATATTTATTAACGTGTGGCGCGCGTATTCCTTTCGCCGTACACGGGATCCCTGCTGCAGCTTCCCGGACATTTTTAATTCTCGCGCGTCACACAAGCGTTTTTAATAGTGACGATCGTCCGGTTTAAAAACGAGCGGTAACAGTGAGACGGGAAGGAGAGAAAAAAACAAATGTTTTTTTTTTCCCCATTCGTTCGCTTTCCGCGTTTCGGTGTGAGAGGTGTTTTTTTTTTACTGTTGAACTACGGACGTCGTCACTTGTACGAAATCGTAAATAACTTCTATCGCAATGACATAGGCCCGGCGGAGTTCTTTGTCGAACGTGTTCCGATAAGGTACACGACAACGAGAATAATAATCAATTATCGTTTTCCAATATTTATGGAACGGACTTCCGTTTTCTTTTCTTTATTTTTGTCGTTTCTTGCGTGTTCGTTAACCGCGATATTTCCTTTTCCGTCTTATGGTAATCGTCCGCGACCTAGAAACGTCATATTATCATCGTTTGTTGTTGCGACCGATTCGCTTATTCCGTTCTCTGCGCATATCATTTTCAATCGCAATTAAACGCTATACGATTATAAGGCAATACGAAAGACGCGAATATTTTCGCGCAATTATGGTCTATTTTTCTCTGAGATAAAATAAAAATGACACGTCTACTATACGCATGAGAATCGTCGCGAAACGTCAATTCCGTCGTCGTCCTATTCTCAATTCAATCGTCTCTGTATACGTAAAACGTTGGAAACGCGTTCGGGGCGTTACGAATTCATTTACAATTTTAAATCATTGCGAAAATGCGGAGTAAAAATAAAAAATCTATTTATATTGGCCGAGTGTTTTATTTTATTATTACACACGTATGTATCACGAGCTCCTCTCCTCCGCCGGCCCAAGCGTTTAACTGTGATATACTCGCGTCGGTTGAACCAGACGGTAAATACAATTATGTGCAGATAAAATATAATGTCGTTCGCGTAAACAGATATTATTATTATTTTTTTTTTATAAAATATGTTTTACGAATAACGATATATTTAAAAATGTTTGTCGAATGTTATTTTATATTACGCGGAGGCAGGGGTCAGCGCGTTTTACGAATTGGAGTGGTTCCCATTGCTTACCGTGAGAATATACGAGCGTTTTTGGACGGAGAATTTTGAAGGAAACGTCTCGCGACATGAAAATAAAAATGATTATGAAACTCGTATTATTTATTTATTTTACATTTACAATATAATTTAGCAATATATATATATATATATTATAAAAATTAATTCAATCTTTTTCAGTTGAAAAGTCATGGATACCCAATAAAAAAAAAATATCTACTAAATGACTCCTGCAGTATAGCGTGTTCCTTAAACCATAGCGTTTTGTATACAAATATCGAGTAAATGCCGAATATTATTTCCGAGTTGAGGTTTTGAGGCACGTCAGAAGGGGGAAAAAAAAGAGCGTGTCCACTAATACGTAATATAAATTTGCCGTTAAATTGTCTATAATAATTTGTAGTAGAAATCGAATTCGTGCTTGTTATTTGTGTTTTAAAAATTAATCGATTTCGTCTGGCGAAAAGTGTTTCTTTCCGTCGTCGACAGAGCGCGTTTTTGATCCTCCCCCTCCCCTCCAAAACGTTCCACTTATCAATGTCTATGTTTTTAAACGTTATCATCAAAAAATGGAAAGAAAAGATAAACAATAATACGAACGACGTTCGGGTGAAGGAAAACGAGTGTTTAGAGTGACGAAATGTTTAGGTCGGTCGTGGCGGTGTCAAGTGCAAAATAATACGCTATTACGACACCCGAAAGACGGTGGACCGAAATGTCCGCGGTGCACACCTGCAGCTTCCCACGCCCGCTGTGTAACGTCGGGAGCGTCGCGAGGACACGCTATGATAACCAGCTGTTTCGACCTCTCACCACCAACCGTCATCCAATTGTTGTCCACTTTGTACGATGTCGTGACTTCGGCGGAAGCGGGACTCATGAAAAATTACTTTAATACATATTTTTTTCTTTTTTTATCGACCTATTACCGTGTTAAATCATTGACGTTTCCGTTGTTGTTCAACAGTTTGTTTTGAACGCGCGGATCGATACGTAGGAAATGTTCTTCACCGGACGGGTCGTAAAATCAATTTAAGCTGCGCGGTTACCGTCGTCGCCAACGGACGACTTCTGAACACGCCGATCAAAATTTATTCGAATCTATATAATATATATATATTATATATTATTTGTATATGTACGTATGATAAAAAAAAAAACAAATCGATACGGTAAAACGTATGTTATTATAATATACTGATAATTTTAATTGTACGAATGTATAATTTTTTCCCCTTTCAATTATATAGCTGTTATTGTGATATTGCCCGTTTAACGATGTCTTGTTTTTCTGTGCAAATAGGTCGCGACTTTCTCCACCACTGAAACGCTACAACGAGAATTTATCTCGCGTGCTCATGTGTGTATTAATGGCATATTCATCTCAATACCATTACACGCGCAAATATTGATATAGTCGATATAATATAATAGTTATATTATGTTCGTGTATTATGTGTACTACTACTACTACCACTAATGGACGGGTGCCAGTGATCGATTATCGATCACCATAGAAGAAATTCTAGTTTGGCACACGCGCGTCGTAATATAAACGAGTGCTCCGAGTTTTATTCTGAAGTCACGCGAGAAAATAATAATTTATTCTATGCCGTATTGCAAAGTGTATATAGTTAACAGACTTGTAAAAAAAAAAAAAAAAAAAAACTGTTCGAAATATACCTAACAATCGTATTTGTCTTAAAAGACTTTTGAAAAAAAAAAGTAATTTTTCCCAATACCTATTCTAGATGATAATTGTGTATTATTAAATGTACGCTCGATTATAAAACTGAATCGCCTTAGTAGCCATCTGCGATTTTATTCGTACATAGAGGCTGCTGTTGATTTGTCGGGGGCACTAGTTTATATTTTTAACTCTGTGACAAAATGTTATTTAAAATTAAAAATATGTGTTTTGGAATGTCAGAAAAATACTCTGAAAGTGTATGTTCCGAATACTTTACAAGAACGGTGCGGTATAGCCAGTATAACGACTATATATTCCGCAAATAGATCTGTTGATGATTTTTTTTTTTTTATCTTATATGTATTTTTTTTTTTTTGTTTCACTTAGACCTCGTCGTTTTGCAACCTATTTTTAAATATGCGAAATTCGTAAATCGTTTTTATGACATTCCGCCGTCGAGACGAGACGTCACGGAAAATATATTCCCGTGGATTTAACTCGGTTCCAGTGTCATTAAAATTTGTATAGGGACTTCGAGTGATAATTTTACAACAACAATACGGTGATACGTAACACGGTCGAATATTATAACAAGACTATTGACGAAATCGGGTCGATTGTGAAAGGTAGAATTGAAATATAAAACGTAATAGTAGATAAATCGTAACTGTGCGAATGACCCGAATAACTCTCGGTTCGATTTACTTTTCCACCGCTGACACTAGTAACGCAGCACGCCTGAACCGTTGCCGTTACCGTATGAACCGAGTAGTTATATCTTTGACATTGCCCGAATCTTCTGAAACGCGTATAATACAAAGTATTCGGTTTTTTTTTTTTGTTCGTTTTATTCCCTTTAAAATATTGTAAACGCGCGCGCGCATCGACACGTTAATACTTTCATTATCGAAAAACGATTCATTTAAAATGTAAAAAAAAAAAAAAAAAAAATAAGGTTATCTCTTTTCATAGCGGTTACATCATCACGGATGACTTTCTCCGATGATCCAATTATTCAGTCCAAACGTTGTCATTGTCGTCGTCGTCGTCGTCGTCGTTTAACGAGGAGACGGAAGTGCAGAAAAAAAAAATACGCGTTATGTCATTGACGTCGTTATAATATTACGTGAATAGAGACGATTTACGTCATTGGATTCTGAGCGGAACTATCGCAGATTTTACAATGGTGTTCATTTTTCTTTTTTTCTGTGCACAACTGTTCTACTATAGTGGAAGGAAGCAACTTTGTTTATTACGTTCGTACCCGTTTTCCGGTGGCAAATTTCGACGGATTGTTTAATTGTTTTTCGATTTTCATAATAGTTTTTAAATGTGGCCGCCCCAAAACTCTTTTCATCATTAGATTTTGTCACAACTTATTACTGTGTTTCTAAATAACGGTTTTAGAGTCTTGAAATTTACGCCGAATATTTCTCTCGATTTTCGGATGTTTATTATAATATATAGTGATTATTAGATGTCAAGTCATACACTTTTGGTTTTAAGGGCTGACAATTTTACACAAAATTATACGTTACGCGTCAGCTATATTTGAAAAATCTCGAAATTTTTTTCGTTTTTTTTTTTTTTTTTATTACCATTTTGAAGTTTTTTTAGACCTTAGATGGTGTATTATTTTGAAGGAAAATCAAATCGAAGTACACACGATCGATTCGATTTTCTTTGTATATTTCTATTGACTTTACACATCATCACGTGTTTTTTTAACGCGTAATAAACATTTTTCCAAATAGGTTTTTCAATTTTAAGCCATTTTATAACAGTGAAAGCGGGGTAATTTTAAGACTTAACACACGAAAATGTTGTAATTGATCAATCGCAAATTATATACTCACTAAAAACACTGCATATACACGTGCATTATTAATAATAAATGTTATTTCGAAGAACCTCCGCACAGAATTCGTCGTCGTTTTATTGAAACGCAATGATTTTTCGATATAAATCTCGTGTATATAAGTAGATATACTTTTTTTTTTGTTCATTTACGTTTGAACGCTTGACTTTCATACGTTGTCGAGTCGAAATGCGTATATATACTCGTGTGAATCGTTTTCTGTTTTTAATTTTTTTTTTTTGTGGTTCGTATCAAAATAATACTTCTCCTAGCCTCATTTTTTGTGGATTTTATGCGATCCGTTTATAATTTTACGTTTTGTAGTGTTATCGCGACACGTATATAATAAACTAGCCGACGACAGGTGTGTAATGACGTCCGATGGTGATGGGAATGGACAAGAGTGTATGGTACGAGTTTTTAGTTTTTATTGTTCTCGATTCGTTTCGTAATAGTATATAAAAAATATATCATCGTTGTACAGTAAAAGAAATTAAAAATTAACAGTTTGTGTGTATTTATTTGACTTATATTACGTTTTGTATGCCTTACGAGAGACACGAACCGTTAAGCAAAAGCCAATGGCCTGAATAGATGTGTTGTTGTTATTGTTGTATTCGTGCGCGCGTGTCATTTGCAATTCAATTTCAGATATTTTTCAATAATAAACACGACCACGGAATGAATTATTTACCGATATATTTTCAAGAAGTTGAATTGATTTTATGAAATCATAATGCGCTCAGTATCTCAACACAAACGTTTTATAAATCGTATCGCCGTTTTTTTTTTTTTTGCAGTCCGTGGATGGAGAAAGCAATGCTTTTTATCTTGTCCAAATGAAAATTAAACTGTATAGGCTTTAAGCGTTTTAATATTATGTTTAACAAGTTTTAACACGAGACATTGGCTTTGATTCCGTTGAGATATAGTTGAAAAAATAAACGATGAAAACCGTCTTATTTATAACGAGGTTGTTTATTATTCTTTCCCGTTATTGTGTAATTAAAACGTGCAACTAAGTTACTTTTAATTATAATTTTATTTACACATATATTATTATTATTATTGAATTCAAACGAATAATTTATAGATTTAGCTTAGTCGACATATTCGTGATTTATAGCGTATGTAGTGACGATATAATTATTGTAGTTTTTTTTATGTCATCATTGTAATCGTTAATAATAAACTGATAATTATGAAAGAAAAAAAATAGGATTTTTATGTACAAATCAATATTATTTCGTAAACGATTAGACATACGCATGTGTTATAATTTAGAAATTTATGGGAAACTTCTTTGAAATTCTCGTGAAGTAATACAAATTTCAATATTATTGTCCGTTCACGAGAACGTTTCACACACACACAAAACCTCCCCGCTGTTAACGTATAACATTTAATAAATTAACGTAATCGAATTTTTTCAAAATTCGTGTTCGCGCGACTTGACTAACAGATCGAAAATTTTCTTAGTCCCTCTTCTATGAGTACACAAATTTAATAAGCAGTCGTGACTGACTGGTATTATATGCTCACAGTGATACACTGCCAAGTTCGAATCGAATGTACGGCCATCCGTTTTCTCGCGTATATAATTATAGCTTTTTTGTGTGTGTGTACAACTGTGGAAACCGTCAAGACTTGTTGCCCGTCGTTATTATTATATGTTTAACGCGCGTACCGCGGTGGAACAGGTGCTTAACAAGCCTTGACTAATGCATTGAATACGTTCTAATGATACGCGGGACAAAAGTATAGTTTCGAATTCGTTATACTCAATAAATATACAGACACAGCGTTCTGTGGTGTATTTTACGCGCGCAATAATACTATATATATTGTACAACAAGTGTATTGACACGTCGATTTGTTTTTTTTTTTTTTGTTTCAGGTAAACTTCCATATAAACGCACAGATGTCGCGCGTCCGTATTGAATAAACTGCAAAAGCTACCCCGGTAAATTCGTGAGTGTACACAACAATAATTATCGTATCTTGTTCAGTATATAATGATATGTGTATCTATGTTTAAACAACACACCTCGTACATAAAGATTTTTTTTTTTTCAATGGAATTTGACGCGCGAAATTATTGTTATTCCTCTACTACAAGATAGAAAAATTAATTTTACTCTCATATGAATACCACTTTCACAAATTTTCGATAAACGTTTTTTACAAATACTTCTGGGTTTCATACGTTCATATGTTCGTGCGTTTGTACCAGTGCGCCGACATTTGAGAGCGCGGTGTTCAGAAAATCCGCTGTTTTTTCTTTTCTACGACTGTTGCGCGTTTGCAAACGAGACGCGATTTATTTACTATCCCCCCTCCTCCCCCTGACTCGTTTTGTCCATATGTTGATTTACAAAAAAAAAAAAAAAGAAAAGAAAAAATTCGAACGTTCGTATTAAATAAAAACTATATAAGCGCCTAAAACACATTAAACATTACATTTGAGTTAAAAAATTTGAATACCGCAAAACATTTTTCATGCGTGGCAGTTGTTGTGACTGTTGTTAATTTACAATACGAAAATACGAAATTCTAACATTGTACGAAATGTTCCCAGACTCCGTAGAAGACGTGGAGCCCTGGGCATCTCACCGTCTATCCCTCGTGTTCCGCCTTCTTCCGCCACTGGATTTCGTAATATTTCATATCCGTCTCGGCGGAATAATATTTTAATTTCTCTCGCGAGAAAACGATTTTTGATTGACACGGTGCCATTTATACACGTCGCGCGGTTTTGTTGTAAGTACAAATACTATTTCTCATCGGCGACATAGAAAATGGGTTGTCAAGAGTTATGACCGTGTGGCGCGCGCGTACGGAGTGCAGTGCGAGGGAGATGAGGGGGGTTGTTACACGTGATAAATGAGATCCGTCCAGGTCGACAGAACGAGAGAAAATTTACCGAAACTCTCGTGGCGTCGTCGTCACGTGGCAATAATAAGCCAAATACAAGACACACGCACACACAAACACACGAATGACTGCGGACAAATGATGATAATTAAACGCGTTATTCGTATACTTACTCGTATAACACACAAAAACCAAAATAAAAACCTTATTTTTACGTTTTATAATACCCGCGACGTTTGCGGAGTCAGTTTTAGTAGACTTCTTGCGAATACGAGTCCTGACAATGCGATCCGTCGTTGTTATTGTTGCTGTCGTCCAGCAACGTTTGTACTTGGTTCAAGTGCAGTCCGCGGGTCTCCGGTACGAAATAACAAACGAATGCGATACTGAGGAGACACGAGGAGACAAACGCGCACGATATGTACGTGGATTTCAGAGCGTTTGCGTGCTCAAACGTGTACGCCAGCAGGAAACCAACGAATTGTCCGCCCGCGTAAATCAAACTCGTATACCATTTCTGTGTACAGAATAAAACGGTTTTGTTATAGTATAATATTTTGTTAACGAAAATATCATTTACATCGATGCAGTCTCGTCGATGTCGTTGAAAATACGTTTCTAATAACAACCGCGGTTTTGATAATTGGGATTTTTTAAAAAATATATCGTCGAATACCTTTTTTTTTAACGATTACTCACGTCGAAACGAACCATCTCCGTGTACAGTAACATGACGACGGAACCCCATCCAACGGAGTACGAGCACAAGTATAATGACAGGAGTATTATGATTTTGTCGTTTTGCCATTCCATTTCTTCGAACACACCGTCCCCGGTGTTAATCACGTAACAGAGCGCGGTCATCGACAGGCACATGCCCAGAGCCGAAGTTATCAACATGACTCTGCGACCCGCGAATTCGACCAGTTCGACCGGGACCAAACACAGTAACACCTGCAATTGGCGGTTATCCAGTGATGATGAATATCGGTAAAACGAAACGAAACGACGGCTCCTGTTCTCCTCACTTGCGCTAAAGCGACAACAATGACGATGATTCGAGTTTTTATGGACGTGTCGTCCATCGAACCGTATTCGCTGAAAACGTGTTCCGCGTGAAGTGTAATCAAATTGGCGCCGCACAATTGTTGAAACATCACGAGTCCTACTACGATAACGAAAACGTTGCAACCGCGCTCTTTCAACGCTTTGTCGTTGTTGTTGTTGTTCTTCGTCGACGCCGAATTACGGCTGTGCACGGTTTCCAAGCTTCCCATGTACTTCTTCGCTCGTGCCGAAAAAAATGTCGAATATATTATCAAAAGCTGCATATGTCTGGACCCTCGAATCATCGCCATACTTGTATTTCCTTGTAATCCGAGTCCACGTCGTATTCCGCGCCTTTAATCCGACGCATAACCTTTTTCAGTTTTTCGGGATCGTTACGCGTGTAAAAATAGTAAGGCGATTCGGGCGAGAACAGCGTGACGATCAAGTGGAAGACCGGCCATATCGTACACACGCTGATCAACATCGCGTAAGTCACAATGGTGCCGAAAACGTACGAGTAAAACACGCCGAAATACACGTACGCCTGATGGAAAACTTGCGCTCGACCTGCGGATGATGTATGTTATTAAATCGAAGAGTATATGGATGGTTGTCGTGTGAGAAAAACCGCGGTTTACCTCTCAAGTCAAAGTCGGCTACGTGCGATATGTACGTGGGAACGAGCAATCCCAGGGCGCCGGTGCCGAACCCTTGGACGAAACGGCCGACCATCATGGTTCGCGGCCAGTCGTCAGCGGAATTGACCCCCAACAGTATCAGCCATCCGGCCAACACGACCGAGTCGTATACGATCGCGGACCACCGGTAACCGATCTGTTTGGCCAACAGGCCTTGGACCAGACCGCCGAACATTGTGCCCAGGCAATAGTAACCGGTGACCTTCCAGGCGATTTCCTCGTAAACCGCGTTGTCCTTGGTCAGCAGATGGGTGATTGGCGAGTTCCAGCCGACGGCCGTGCCGATCACCACGCCGCCGACACCGGCTGTGATTATCATTATTGTTATTTATTTTCTTCTGTTTTTTTTTTGTAAAATAATATCACAACCTGTAATCGAGTAACAGAACTGAGAAAACCGTTTGGCCGAGTCCCGTTGTTGCATACTGTGTTGATAGATAATAATTACGACGTAAATAAATTTCTCTTGAACGGGAATTGAACGTAGAATTTATTATTTTGACGATTATGTCTCCGAAGGAATACTGTTTATTTTATTATTATTATTTATATTATTGCCGTAGTGACGATCACTAGCCGCGTTCACGAGGAAACGCCGTACAAGGGACGCAAATTTTATATGATACGGCGCACAGTGCCGGCTGTTTAAATTGCGTGGCAAAGAAAACTCGCACATAACCGCATGTTAAATGCCTCCTCTCTCTCTCTCTGTCTCTCGAGCTTTTCGAAAGTTCCGATCCGGTTTTCCGATAATTTTATTCTCATTATTTATTTTAAAAAAAAACGCTCTTTCGAGTATACATAAGTTGGAAAAAAAAACCGCCCTCGTTTATAAGTAAAATACACAACGAAAAGGCAATAATAATAACGGGATAAAGAAAAAAAGAGACACTTTTGACGAGGGGCTATCGTTTTGACGAAATTGAAAATTTCCCGTGACTCGACGACTTATAACGCGCGCGACCATCATAACCCGTATAAACACACACTGAAGTCCGGACGAGGAGAGATAAGAAAAAAAAAATTATTGTTATTATTATTATTATTATTATTATTTGTTTCCGCACTGTGTCTAGACGTCTGGCAATCGTAAAGTCAGCGGAAAAAGTGGCGTTTACAGCGTATGATGCGCGGTGTGTATGTGATGTAATAATAAAAAGATATTGTGCGTTCGTCGGAGTCAAGGACTTGTCTCCGCGTGACACACACGTGGGCGGTGGTCGCGGTGTCGGCGGCGAAGAGAAAGTTTCTATTAAACGCGGCGATATTTATTTTGTAATCGAACTGTGTGACTGGCTGGCTGGCTGGTGGTCAGAAATGCCACCACGACGACCTACCGTGTTAAATATTATACCACGGAATCCGGTACGATTCCGCCGCAGCTCTCGTGTGTTTTGTGAACACGGACGGATTGCTTAAATAGTCGTTAATCGATATGTGAAGAGTGTATTATAATTACGGTGAAAATATCGAGCGAGTTTTTGAAGTGAACAGAAAAAAAAAACGGTACTCGGTTTAGTTTTGGCGCTCCGAGTTGATATTTTTAAATAGGAAAAATTTGAACATTTTTCGGGGAAAAAAGTACGCGCAATTTCGTCACGGAAATTAATTATTTTTCTATAGGTTTCAACGGGTTTTCAATTACTGGACGACAATTTTTTTTTCGTAGTTTTAACGATTTCATTCGTGTGTTGCTGCACATGAAACCGCCCTTGAAATTATTACTTTTATCATCGGCGAAACGATGACGATTTTTAATGACGAAATGTCGTCAACACGTCCGCTCTTAACGAAGCGCTAATAACAAAAAAAACGTTATATCAATATTTGATTATTTGCTGAATAAATACGCGCATGTGTGTGTATGGAGTGGTGAGAGGAAAAGAAAATCTCTAACGGTTAGTCCCGCACCTCGGATTTTGCGGATAAAAATCTGTTAAAAAAATTTTTTTTCCGTTGAAAAGTGGATATTTTAGTTCTTAATTCCAACGTGTGCTCGGTGTGTGTATGTATACAAAAAATAATAAATACGAATTATAATTTTTATTCGTTCGCATTAATCTTGCGAAATATTTCCAAAAAGACAAAGTGTTCTAGGACAAAAGAAATTCCGGTAGTCTATCTTTATATAGACACGATATTACAATCGCTTGATTTCAAAAAGATTCTCGCTGTAGTAAAATTTGAATCAATACGGATATTTGGTATAATTATTTTGTTTCTCCTTGATTACTGACACAAACCACAAATCGGTCGGTTACAATTGCCGTATGGAAATAATAATAAAAATACGAATATATATTATTTGAAATGGAATGTTATACGTTTTTTTTTCTTTTTTGCTCTCTGTTCCACATGATTTTTTTCTTCTCTTCTCTCCGTACAAAACTGTGACTAAACCGCGTGTAACTGAATCCGACTCGGTGTATATATAACGTATTACGTGGTTTTCCATAATGTGTATCGTGTACCGATCGATGGTGCGTGTATTGTCGATGAAAAAAGTCAGAAGAAAAAAAACACAAAAATTCGGTTAAACGTTCTTGGAATTGTTTTTTTTCTTTTTTATTTACTATATTTTTCTCTATCCGGTCACTACGAATAAATGCGCTTTGAAGTGTGTAACACGATTTGCGATGATGAAAAAACCGAGACCAGATCAATAACTATATAGAATCACATTTCCCGTCCAAAACCAATCGATCGGGAGATCTTTAAATATATATATATATATATTAGCGAAATCATCAGGATGTATTAAATAAATTTCTTATTGTCGTGTCGTGTTATATTATTACTATTGGTGATCGAGAACGTTATTGAAAAAAAAAAAAAATCCTATTTTTTGTTGTTGTTTTGTTCTCGTCGCGTCGTGCCCGTGTAAATATATTTAACACGAAATTCCAAAACCTGCCGCACGATAGCTTAAAGCGGATAAATACGAATATTTCGTAGAGAAAAATACTGAAAATTCAAAAAAAAAAAAGAAAAAAAATGTACCGCAATTGATGATTTGCACGAGGACGTGCAGAGTGAAACGCCGCTAACAAAAAAAATATATACAACAATCGATAGTGGGTGCGAAAAGATTTGAACACGGCGTGACGATGTCTGTATGTAATTATATGTTATGACAACGTTATATTAAAATTTAAAAAATAATTAAATAAAACGACGTTTCTATTGCCGTCGTCGTATTATTATATTGTCAGTGTGTGTGTGTGTGTGTGTGTGTACGCTCTTGTGGTTTTCGATTAAAATTCGGTTGTTTTACGCGCTGCTAATCTAAATAATTCGTGTTTGTGTTTCATTGACCTAATTTTCGGAACGTAATTAATTTTCCGTCGTATAAAATTGCTTTCTGTTTTAATGTCGACACGCACGTGGTGTTCCGTGTGTATAAACGATTTTGTGTTTTTCATACGCTTTAATCGTACGTATGTATAATCCACTCGTATTTGATTTACACACAAAGTGACTGAGATCTGATCTGCGCGGTGATTCTCGCGAAAAAAAAAACTCCCCCTCGTCGATGATTTAAACTACGAATTATCGCGTAAAAAAAAATAAATGCATAATTATTACCGTTACGCGCGTGTACGGAAATATTTATTGTTGTATGATCGTCACGTCAAAAGTTTTTTTTTTCGTTATTCCGGGGAAAATAATCGCATAAAAACTCTCGGAAATTTTCACACGAATTCCGCATAGTTAAATGTATCTGCACGGAAATAAAACGTAAATTTCCAATCGGAGGGATTGGGAATTCACCTGTGTTTTCAATCACTCCTCTCCGAGCAAAAAAAACGTTACGTTGTCGTGTCGGGAGGAATCGCGAACGATTTCGAGGATTTTTTTTTCCCGGGGATTTCGTCGCACCGCGCCCGTGATTTTCGCGAATATTTGGATTATCGTAAACGCCCCCCTCACCACACCACCAACAGATCGCGTTTCCCGCGGGGTTTTTAATCGAAATTTTTATAGTATTTGAGGGAAAACTGCGCGATAAAAGTAACGATATTTATGTACGGCAGAACGGCATGGGTTATTATTATCAATCGAAACGCAGGGGAAAAACGATGATAAAACAACGACAATAAAACATAATGGAAAAAGCTTTATGGCGGCGGTGCGGTGGGTACACACACGGGGTAGCTGCTGGTCGTTCCAAAAAAAAAAAATGAAGAAAAAAAGAAGAAGAAAAAAAACAGCGTTCATAAAAACAGATTTATATCCTTTTCCATATCTGACCCTCCTGCTCTCGTCCCTTACCGTGCACACAACCCCGTCATTCCCTAGCCGATTACCATTGGTGGTGAGGAGTGAACGTCGGCGCAGTCGTAATAATACCATAACATTCGTTTTTTTTTTTTTTTAAGAGAAAAATAACGACTTTATAATAATAAAATTCATGGCCCGAAATGCACAACGAATGACTCTCTTTCGTCTGTTCGTACGTTTACGACGTTGTCGTTTGCGCTCTTTTCGAGAAGCTAGGTAGCTACACACAGTGTACGCCAGTACCGTATTCGTAAAAAGAAAAAAAAGAAAAAAAATCACGACGGTATAAATTATAGGTGTAATATCATAATAATTATTAGCGGTGGGCAACGCGTACCCTATTCATATAATATTTTTAAACAGAAATTAATTTTTTTATTATTGTTATTATTTAAATGACGACAAATATATATATATATATTTTTTTTACGTTTATGATTCGTACGAATCGTGAAAATAGAAAACAATTGAAATAACAATAACGCCCGTCGTATTTTACCCGGAAATATTTACAGATCATTTCGTCGCAAGTTTTCGCGTTTTATCCGACAGAAAATTAACGGCCCTAACCGGAATACGAGGCACAGAAAATGATCACGAGGCGGTAATACCCTTTCCACTACAGCCTCATTAACCGTTTCGAAATATTCATCTGATGTCATATTATTATTATTATTATCATCGCGTAATGCGGTCGTGGTATTATGATATTATTATCGTCACAATAGTTTCGTTTAAGACAAACCGTCAAAAGAATTACGCGAAGACGATTGTCAACGGATCGACATCGAAATGGGACAATCGATCAGTTCATGTTAGAGCGAACGGCTTTGGAGGAAATCGGTTTAAAAAAATATTAATTGAAATTTAATGTTCCTCCACCCCGATAAATAATAAATAACATACACTTATATTTAAAACGATTTTATTTTTTTTTTTGATTTATAAATATGTCTGTTTATCCTATACGATTATAGTATTGGAATATTTTATTTAGTAAATTTTCGTTTACCTCCTGCCACCACTTTTTTCCTGTCAGTTGTTTTTTCCGCGCAAATTTTAATTCGTAATACTGTTGCGACTTAGTTAAGAAAAAAAGGAAGAAAAACAAAATTGTTTTGTGAAGTATAAGCTTCGTGTTGAAACAAAAAAAAGAAAAAGAAAAGAAAATTATCGTAGGAGATAATGTTTTATTTATTACGCGAAAGTGTATATATATATATATATATACTCGAGGTAAAAGAAAATTCTGAATTTCCAAACGGTGTATAATGAATATAAAAGTTCTTTTATTTTGTCCGCTTGTTTTTATTTTTATTCCATCGATTTCCACGATATTATTGTGATTGAGTATACTTAGTATACGTATGACGCGCGGGAATATTTAATGTCTGCTCATGTTTGATTTATCGAACCCGCGTGTATATATTACGTATAAAAATATATTATTTGTAAGGACGACAGGGCGAAAAAAAAAAAATGATGATGCCAACGCGCGCGCGGGGTTTAAGATGAAAAATATGTATTTTTCGTTGAAAAGAGCACTTTTGTGGCGCATTCACGATGGCGATACGCTTTTCTTGTTCGTTAAAAATGCGAAAAATCAATTCCGCGCATTTAATCATCAATCATCATCCGTCGGGGGCGGGCGAACGCCATACGTACATATAGGCACGAAAATCGCAGAATATATTCGATTCACGAAACGTGTCTGCCGCCGACAATATAATATTTATATATATATTGTGTGTGTGTGTACGTGCGGCGCCATTGACGAATCGCATGCGCTCCGAATGCGGGGTTGATTGAAACTATCTCTCCGGTAAAATACACTCATTTGATACGAAAACCATTAATATTGGACCAACGTACCTATAACGTAAATATCCGTGTAACATTCATGTGTAATTTAAAATCGCGTTTGATTAGACCGTGTGGAATGCGCGCAGCAGACTCTATAGCGGAAGAAAAATTACAAATCTGGAATTTTGAAGAATTACACGCACACCATCGCGCGCATTACGTTGTTATGTAATTACTATAATTTTACACATACGAATAAATAAATGTTTTCCCGGTTATAATATCCAGGCGTACGTATTTACCGTTTTTTTTTTTTTTTTTTAAATTATTTCGAAAACTCTAGGAATATGCATTGTGTTGAAGAACGGTTTTCATTTAGTCGACTAGCGCGCGAAATGAATATTTATCTATCTACACGGCGAAAACAATGCGAGATAATTTTCGAAATTGTCGGTATTGTTTTACACAATAATCGTTAACGTTATAATATATATATATATTATATTTATATAGACGAGAATTACCGAAACAATGCGTAGTAATAGTATAGTGGGTCGATAAAAAAAAAAAAAAATAAAAAATGCGAAAAGACGAATTTTAGAGGTCGAACGAATGCAGTGAATAAATTAAAGTCGACCGATCGGAGTATAAACGACGTAGAAAACTAACAGCAAAATGTCCGTTCACGTGTATCGAATATTGTCCGTAAAAAAAAAAATAAATATTCGATCACTTCGATGTGTACAAACGTGACATGTAAATTGTCGGTAAAATCTTTGTTTTTCTTTTATTATAAACACTTTTGGAACACCAAAAGGGATAGGGAGGAGGAAAAAAACCGTTTAAATATTCGATAATCGAATAGGTCCGAAGCTATTGGACGTTTATTTCTGACAATCTTTCTTCTTTTTTCCATTAGTTTTTTTTTTTTTTTCTTACAACTTTTATAAATAATTTATAGCTGTGTCCCTGTTTTACAATTTCAAACTGCTTTAAGTGCGTGATACACTCATTCCGCTTTATATATATATATAAATGACGGCGTATTTCTGCAACACGTCGTATTTTTTAATATTACTTTGACAATTTTTTTTTTTTTTTTAATATAGTGTGTTCACTAGAACCATTGTCTCGGTTTTTAACATTTATTAAACGCGTTATTGATCAATTTCCGACGATAATAATACGTTAATTTGTATATACAAAATGTATTTCGTTATACTGCTATTATGTATAAGCGGATTCGTAAAAAAAAAAAAAAACACTACAAGTCTAATAGAACGGATAATGCAGATCACGTAAATGCGATAGAGATTTAAATTCAATACGAGGACGTTGCGTAATCGTTTTTTTTTTCAGAATTTCGTAAAAACACAAAACGTTCAATACGCAGCCATACGTGACCGTTTTCGTGTCATACTTTACTCGACGATTCTTACATAAAGGATAAAGCGCGTGAAGAAAGTGTTATTTCTGTTATTTGTCAGACACAGCTTCAGATGATAATACAAGTGAATGACGTTTCGAAATTCTAATAAATTATTTTTTATTCTCTAATACAGATATACGTATATATAAAGAATAGAGAATAATTGACGATTTTTCGCAAAAACCAAAACAAAATTGTACCAGTATACAGAGGAGTTTGTCAGAGGAAAAAGTCTACGAAAAAATTTTTCCCACCAATTTAAAAATATAATTATAACGTCATCGCCCTATTTATATATATATATTTTTGCGTTTCGTAACCGGGAATATTGTGTAACGACTTTCTTATACCGCGTTATTCAATAACAGTAGACCGCGCGTCGTGTAAACGGTTTTTTGGAAAAATTTCATTCCTATTCGGCGGATTGTTGTTGGGAAAGAGTCGAAAGAGTCGTCTGGTCGGACTGTCGTGCTACCGTACCGATTTTCTTCTTTTTTTTTTTTTGGAATTTTCTTTTTTTATTGATTTTTCCCCCGCTGTGATTGTAAATCTCTCAAATGTACGCGTGTCCGTTTATTTTGTTATTCATTTGTAAAAAAGAAAAAAAATAGAAACGGACGAGACGATTGTCGGATGAGAGAAAGAGAGAGATGGCGGCGGCGGCGGTGGTGGTGGTGGTGGTACATTGACGGGAGATTGAAACTGGTTATGTTTAGCGGAAATTACAGAGCAACAGATGTGTAATCTCGCGGCCACGGCGACGACGACGCGTTATTATTATTTTTCATTTTTTTTAATACCCTTTCGCCCTGTATTATAATACGCGCGGTATAATATAGCGCAGTACACCGGTTATTATTACGTATACAAAATGTACGCGTCGTCGATAACCGGCAATTTGGTCGTCGTAGAGAGGAAAAATTGGTAATAGTTACCACACGAAATAACAATAATAACAATAACAATAATAATAATAATAATAATAATAATAATAATAATAATAATAATAATAATAATAATAATAATAATAATAATAATAATAATAATAAGCGACGTAAGGAAACATATATAATATAAAGGGTTATGTTTTCGTAATTATCGTTATTTTTTTTTATTTTTTTTTTGTTCACTTCGCGGACGAGACGAGAGGAGACTTTCCTCGGGAAAACGACGTCGACTTCAACGCGCGTTTCGTCCGTCGGAGTCTCGGATCGAGAGGATGATCGACATATTATTATAATATTGTTAACAACACATATTGTGCATTCGTGATGAATTCACGCGGTAATTTCTTTTCTTTTCTTTTTTTTTTTTTCGATAAATAAATTTACACTGTTTTATTATACTGAAATATTTCTGATATATTATTATTGTTATGGAAACGATGAAAATACGCGTAATATAGCCAAAGCCAAAAGTTCCAATGCGATACAAACGCGTATAGTGAATATAAAAATTTTATTCGACCGTTTATCTCGTGCTCTGTGTGTGTGTGTGTGTGTGTGTGTGCGTGTACTGCGGCCCCGAATCGTCCAAATTATCAATAAAGAAATATATTCAGAAACACTCGGCGGGACGTATTTATTTTTTAATATTTACATTTCCCGCGGACCGATTTTACTGTTCGACGTAAAAATTTACGTTGCCGCGTGTGATTTAATGTGTCGTATAATGTTTCAAACGAGACCGAATCGTAAGTGAGATTTTTTAATAAAACAACAAAAAATATATTCTTTAAAACCCATCAGAATACAACAGCGTCTTGTGAAGAAAACCGTCTGCTTTCTCCTCGGGGGACGGTTTAACAAATTGTTCGACAATTACAACAAGTTATTCATTCGTTTTACAAATCGATTGAATTTTAAAACGCCGTTGACGAACGGTAGAAAACGAAAATTGACTTTAAATTGTATTAATCGGTTTTTTTTTTTTTTTAATTTGGCGTTCCGCGCAAAAGCATGAACTTTAATTTTTTTTTTCTCGATGTTGTAGGAGAAGGTTTTTCTTTTTGCTCAACGTCTCTTCCAGTTTTTTTCCCCTCGATCACGTCACTGCCGCTAATAACAACAACAATAATAATAATAATAATAATAATTACTCGTCAATTATTATCTCGTCGAGGAGAGTATTATCGCGTGGTCGTGACATTCCGTGTGGCCAATATTACTCGAAACGAGCGTAAAACCTGCTGTTGCTGTTTTACACAGTCCGTGTCGATTCGCGTCCGCAATACAGCACAGTGTAAGGAAACAATAGGTTCTCGCGACGACCGGCCTTGACTCGATTTTTAAAATAGCGTTCGGCGCGCACGACAATACGCATAATGTGTTGCTCTAATTTTTCTTTTTCCTCCTATTATGCACGCTCGTTATAAAATATATCGATTTCCATTGTTTCAAACGAGTCCGATGTCAGGGCCGATTGCTGCTGTCGCTGCGCGAGGATTTCTTCGTAGTAGAACGTCGCGAAGTCGCCGCACAACGAGACGATCTCGTTTTCGACGGTTTTCTTCTGTTTTTTCCAATTAAATAAAAAAATATATATAAAATAAATAAATATATATATATATTTATCAAAATGTATACTTAAATATTTTCCAATTAGTTCGATTTCGCGTTACATTTCCCGCGACAACCGGCATCCAATAAACGGATAATAATCGGACGCGTTCAAATACATCGTTGTGTCATTCGTAATGTGATATCATTCGTGTACCGCGACAGTTGTCCCCCTACACACCTATAATCCCTTTTGAACAGGTGGACTCATCTCGAGTTGTCCGCGAACGAAGAAAGAAAGAGATTTAAAAAAAAAAATGAGCGGAATTATATATTTTTTTTGTTATTTATTTAAAACAAGTGATACAAAGAGGGAGGGATTGAAATCAGTCCGCGGGGTCCGTGAGTTGGGAACCGTTGGCTGTAGAACGTTGTCCAAACGATCGGATTGTCGTAATGGCACAACGTCAATAGTTCATGACGTCGTCATCGTGGCGTAACGTTCCCTGTGTTCGGAACGACACTCCAGCCCTTCAGCTATTACAAACGTATCCGTGTGAAAAATAATAACATAGTTTTTTAGCGTTTCCTCCTCCCCCCCGCCGCAAAAAGTTTTAGATTCGCGTATCGAATGTTGGGCGCGATTTTATAATGTTTTAATATATTGCTATTACGATTTCGTCGTATATTATTGCCGCCGTTGTTAATTGTTATTATTATTATTATTATTAATTTCGCGATGGCGTCACAACAGTTGTTACGATTGTGTACTGTTTGTACAGTTGCGTTGAATTCGGCGATTGAAAACATATTTTCATGTGTTGTGCGGTGCGGTGTGCTCGTTAGTCGACGCGGTTTATCGAATCGTCGTCGTCGTCGTTAATCGGAGGGCAAAAATAAAAAAATAATAATCGTATCGCCCGCGCGCTTTCCGCTAATAAAACGATTCGAAATAATAATAATAATAAAAAAATAATAATAATTTTTTTATCGAATTCAAATATATTCCCGACTTCGTTAATGTTATTATTATCATCGTCGTATGAGCGTCCCGAGGCTATCACGAATACTTTTTTAATCATTACGGAGACGTGTGTGCCGTGTCGATGCTGCGCTGCAGCAGTCACGTCGCTTCGCATTATCAGATCATTAGTCGAGTTTTAAAACGTAATAATATCCACCGTATAATATCGTGTTATAGTTGAAAGTAAAGGGAGGAGGGGAGGGAAGAATAAAAAATAAACAAATACCAACCGAACAGAATAGACTGGCAGTGGGACAATTACGATTCAACAGGTGATGCAGATCGTGTTATAATTGTGAACTGGCGAGAATAGTTTCAATTTATACACTGTTGCTGCTGCTGTAAACGCGTTTTCGAAATCTGTACGCGCGGTATGTCGATTATTTTATTTCGCGTTATAAAAATATATATATATATATAGTGTGAGGAGCCGATATACATTCACTGAAAGTTATAATGGAAATGTTAAAACGACGAGAGTTTCGGTGCGTTACGCAATACACTTTGTCGGAAAATAAAAAAGTAGAAAACTATTTCTCAGGATTTACAGCCAAAAACCGTGAGAAATATTTTGAAAATTTCAAGACTCCGTAAGACGATTATTATTATTATTACGTATTATTGTTATTATCGTTTTCTGTCGAGGAAATATTAATTGATTTTTCCCTTACGAATTCGTTGAAACTGTGTTATATTGAGAATGTGCGTCGAAATACGTTGCGAATGAATCGTACAATTCGCTTTCTAATCTCGGAGATTCGTGTACGGAAAATATGAAAACAAAACGTCCGTTGCGTAAAGCCCGGCAGTAGCGGGGCTAATTCGTTCGGCTTAATGTAAGAGCGCGCGTAGTGAAGCGGACTGTGAAGGGAGGAGTGGCGGAACAGGTGCTGGTGAATAGGAGAGACGGAAAGAGTAACGCGTAGCAGCGAAATCTAATAAATGACAGGGCACGAATCAAAATGTCAGCGCTGACACGAAAAGGTCACATGGCGCGCGCATTATTTATAATAACGCTTATAAAATCGAGTTTTTATCGCTCTCCTCCCTCCGGCATCGTCGTAAAGGTCACTCGAGTCACATACAAACTATATATATACGTATATGAGTAAAACTTGCGCTCCGCGATTATACTCCAGACGCGTACGAGACTCCGGCCGGCGATTAAAATATTCGGCGGCGCAGTGTGTAATCGTTATGGAATCGTTAGTAAATTAAAATTGTTTCTTCCCGCGCAGAAGTAAAATAGTGTTTTGTGCATTCGACGATAATACCGTCGGTGTACGCGACGGTGCAGGGACTTTTCCGAATGACCGGGGACGCGGCGCGGTCTAATGATCACCACCGTCGGTAATTAACAACACACCGCGATCCCTTTTTTTTTTTTTTACGTGCGCGTCCCGCCGGGCCCGGTGAGGTGATAAGTAGCGGGAGCCGATGTACTCGCGTTCCGCCGTACCGTTTGACCGACGAATAACCGCAGCTGAGAGAAATAACCGTACAAAAGGAATACAACAAATGTATATGGGTACAAAGAAAATCATAAGACGAAAAATATATACGTATATATCCTTAGTCATTTTATGGACGCGTTGCGCGTTAAATAAGAATTCCTCGGGACGCGTTCCTCACCGACAATACCGCGATAATACACTAATGAAACGGCCGAAAACTTTTTTTTATTATTATTATTAAATCGTCGTTATAGTCGTCGTACGAATTAATGACGTTTACACGAAGACGAACGAAATTAATATTATTATTGTCGTTTGTCATAAAATAAATAATATACCAAACTCGTCGAGAGTTGTGTGTGTGTGTGTGTATAGAAAAAAAAACATTTTCTCGTCGTTGAAAGAAACGCGTGTTTGTGTTGAATACAACTCGGGCGATCGGTCATCATTAATTATTAATAATTGTTAATTATTTCTTATATCGTGTAAAAACGAAAATGCGCGAGATACGGCGTTGTCGATTGCTCGTGTCGTCAGTTGTTCTTTTTTTTCTTTTCAAAACGGAGCGAAAAAATAAATAAATATTATTTTGTCAATGCGTGACGACTAAGAGAGGTAGAGGATTCGTTTAAACGAATTCGTTTCGATTTTTTTTGTTTTCTAATATACGAATCGTATGTGTGTGAAATGATCGTAATGATTTACGATTAATTCGGTAATCGCAACTCATAGATATATACGAAGAAACAAATACGGTTTACACCCAAAAATATAACAGTTTTTTTTCAGTTTTTTATTATATCGTTTGAGGTTTAACGCTATTTTATATTCGGTGTTATTTCAATTTATCTTTTTTTCTAATCCTATCGATTTCATAAGTAAAACGTTCGAAATGTTTCGAAGATATTCCGCATCATAAATGTCGTGTAACCGCGCTTATGTATGAGACTTTATATTTCTCCGTTATTAAACTGTCTCGTACGAATCCGTTTTGTAGAGTTTTCCGTTCGATCCCATATCGCGTCTATAACGCGTGCAAACCGAATCGTCGGGTTCATACAAATATTCTTTTCGAACGGATCTTTTTTTTTTTTTTTTGTAAAAGTTTGATAATTTGGTTATCTCAACCGCACTTCCTCACCGATATATATATATATCTGATTTTCTAATTCGTTTATCGAATCATCGTCTCGATTACATACACATTTTTTTTTTTTTTGCTTGTACTCTGTCGACATTATATAAATACATATTATTATTAAGTTCTACGATATTCACGGTGTCCTGTCGACGCAAACGAGACGTGTGTGCTCGAATCCCGCGGTTCTGTTTCACGTAGACAATTCGAGATTATATTGTTTTTATTTTAACCTCCCGACTATAATAATAACGTATTATTTTTACGGACGAAAATAATAACAGTTGTATGCGCGTTGTGTAACGTCTTGTCCTCACGTCTCTACGCCAGCGGTAATCATAATATATTCGTTAAAAATAAAAAATATATTCAAATATTTAATTATGGGGGATCGGGTTCACGAGCGTATATAAGATTTTTTAATATGTAATTAAATAGATAATACTTTTTTTTTTTATAAATTCTATTACATTGTATTATATTATTATTATTATTCTGTGCAGTGTATACGTACGAAACAGGTTTTAATACACACACACACACATACACGTAATATACCATTATAATGATGCGGTCAAACGTTATAGATGTATGTTAAGAGAAGAAAAAAAAATATTAATTTTAAATCTTCATTATTGACGACGATTTTCGTTTTTTTTTTCTCTTATATTTATGTTCTCGTCATATTATTATTTTCTATATATATATATATATATATATATTACGCTTAATTACGAGGTAATTTCGAATGTGGACCACGATCGAGTCTGCCAGCAATACACGGATGATAATAGTATATAATCTCAGGAGAACGAAACACTATATATATATATATACGAAAGTCGCAGCATTTAAACAAACAACGCCGAAGGGCGAATGGATTGAGAAGGAGAGAGAAAATTAGCTGTCCTATTTTTTAAAAAAAATATATATTTATATATTATTTTCGAATTTTTTTTTTTAAATTATTTGTGTTTCTAAACCCATCCCTCCGCGATGTAGGAAATATTATAAAATATTATTTGCGTTGTATACCGGCCAATGTCTATTACGCGCGCGAACGCCGCAGTGGCTGGCGGACGTTCCGTATGTCGTGCAAGAGTGGAGTAGTGGGCCTCGGCCGCCGAGTCAATAATATAACGCTCATACTTGTAATGAATTCGTACCGAACGATCAATTTCGTTTCGAGCGCACGTTTGATTGATGGCTTCCTGCTTTCCGACGGGCTGAATCTAATTCAGAAATAAATGTACATATTAGCGGGGCGATGACCGTCTGATTTATTATTATTATTATTATTATTATTATTATTATTATTATTATTATTACGCATTAGGTCGGACATGTGTAAAGAAAAATTTAATACGAATCAAATGGATCGTCTCATACAGGCACAGGATCTGCTGCGGTCTGTGGTATTGTGACGAAATCGGTATCCGATAAATTTAAGGGTATTGCGATGAATTTACTAGTAGAGTCCCCTCCCCCCTATATACTGTTTTACAACAATGAAATATCTCTCAGTTTTGTATTTTCTCAATGTCTTTGCAACATTTTATATACGAATATAGTGTTCACATAAACTGCGTGAGCACAATAACCACGAACACGCGATGGTAAATCGTTTTAAACAGTTCAATAGTTTTCTAATAGTGGTTAATATATTAAATTTCGTATCACTTTTAAAGTAGCGAAATGCTCCTCGAAATCCTTGAGCAGATGTGCAAAACGTTCTGTAGACACCAACAACCTGCGTGTCTTCTATAGTGCAGAGAAGAAAAAATGAAAAGAACGTTCACGAGTCATTTTGCGATTGACAGCTTCGTTGGACAGAAAGTGACCGAAAATCGACACATAACCGATGTGACGCTTGAATAGACTGAAAAACGAAATGTTTTTGACGTGATTGGACATCGATGACGTTTTTGGATGAGAATTTGAAATTTTCTCAAATCGTCGAGTACGCGGCCGTCAGTGTGAAAAATAAAAATAAACGAAACCGTCGCGACTGGATAGGGAACGATAACGACTCGTACGCGCTATATAATGTCCGCTGTCACGGAGGAATTCAATTAAAGTTCAATTGACGTTAATAAGTGATATTTCGGGTTTTGCTTACGGTGAAAAAATTGAAACAGTCATGCAGTGTTTTTGTCGAAGAAACCCAACAATCACTAATAATAATTATTGTTAATATGAGTATATTAACGCGCGTTCGTTTTAAATTGAATTCGATCGGTTCTTCAATCGATATTTCGCGGCATATAGTAATTATATCGATTTATTCGTTCGGTTTTCTTTTTATTTTCCCAATACATTTCCCTTTGGACTTATACGCTACGATGATTTCATATTTTCTTCATAAATTACTCGACTTTGCCTCCCAGCACTATCTCATTTTAATAATGTTTCACGCGCTTGTTCGTTTCTTTTGACTTATTTTCACTTCTTGTGTTTTCTGCAACCGAGGCTCATTAAGTGCATTAATATATATATATATATATACCGAGAAGGGATGTATGTTGGTTCCTTTCATCAAACGTTTTATATTTTCACAATCATTTAATCCGCCTTTCGAATATATAAAATATTCCGCTTTGAATTCAACAACGTCTATATTATCCTCGCCTCTCCCTCCAACCGAAATCTTCAATCGTTTCGGTGTAGCTTTGTAAAGTAATACGCGTATATAGAAAAGGCCGTTATTATCATCATCATCATCTTCGTCATCGCGTGTTTTAATACGCAATAGCGAAACGATTAACAAAATCGATTACACTGGTAAAATTCTTGTTTGAAATCCGCGGCACGGCTTATAATCGCAGTATTCCACACACACACACACACACACACATCAGTAACGTTTTTTAGGGGAGGAGGAGAATCGACCGTGTTTTTAAACTGCACTCCCGTTTTACGTTTAAAGTGCGATTTATTATTCTCCTCTCCAGTTCTATGTGGAAAATCGATTTTTTCGAGAAAAAAAAACCGAAATTTCTACCTTATACTCGAGTATAAGGACTGCGGTTAAGAGGAACTTTTTTTTTAAATCGCATTTTAGTTACAAAATCGACCTCTCGGCGGACATCGTACACTTACAATTATTTTCAATCATAAATCACGATATTCTGCTGGTAGGCCGGTGGACGACGAGGAACGAAAAAATAAATATACTTGTACTCTATTTAGAATAAGAGTGCGATGGACGGAAACGCGTCATAATCGGGGGAGGAATAAAAGCACTCTATGACTCGAGTATTGAAAAACTATTTCATCGTTTTGACAATTTCTAAATACGCTTCTGACACACACACACGCACACACGTTACGAATCGGTCCGAGAGTTAAAACGTTAAACTGTTTTTAAAACGATAAAACATCTTTTTTTTTTTTTAAAAAAAAGAAAAACGCCGTTACTAATATTATTGTGTAAACAACGCCGGCCGTAGTCAATAAGCGCGAAATGTTCGTAAACTCCAAGGTGAAAAATTCTATCTCGGTTGAAAAACGACCTCGGATTATATTTTTATATAAGACTCCGCCGAGAATAAATGGACCACCACCAAATAGCGAATTAAGTCGTTAGTGTTTATAATTACGTGGAGATTATTCGGTCCGTGCGTCGCGGAGAGAAGAAAACGTTGGTTTTCTCGTTCGTACTCGTTGTATCCGCTCGTCCCCGGCAAAGAGACAATATTATAAATAAATCCTCGGAAATAATCAATCGTCACATAGTCGAAATCGATGAGTTTACAACGTGCAAAAAAAAAAAACGCGGTTTTTTTTTCGTTATTCACAAACCGTTATCGATAAAAATAATCCGAATGCGCGAGCGTTTTTTTACACGCGCGTAATGTTTTTAAAATCTCGTTATATTCTCCTGTGTGTGTATTATTATTATTATTATTATTATTGTTATTATATTAAATATACAATGCATCGTAATACGTCGTTTGTACATTCGAAAATAAACGGCGCACATTCAATCCCGTTTCAATAATATTTTAGATGGGCGTTGAGCTCTTGTCGTACGGTCAGTGATGAAGACGGGGGGGGGGGGAAAGAGGAGAGATATTCGACATTGTCTATACCGTGTGGCGTTCGTTTATGCCGTGTAGGCGGCGTCCCGGAGAAATAAAAAAAATTGAAAAATGAACAAATTTGATAATTTACGTTTTTAATATACGAACGGACGGAAGAGTTTTTTTTTTTAATTAAATTAAATCACTTTATTTATATAACAGTGCGGGGTATCTGAATGGCACTTTTATTGTGAATCGCGCGCGCGCGTGAACTCCTCTCGTCCACCGAGACCGTAGTAGTAGTAGTAGTAGTGGCACATAATAATAACTCGACGGGGCCGGCCAGTGATTTCGCGCAAATGTCTTTTTTGCGTCCGAGCCAAACGCAATAAATCATTGAAAAAAGAAAACATTTAAAAACACTGCGCGACTGTATATTAACGATTTCGTATTACACTCCGTTGTTTTTATCGTGGAAAAATTATATATATATATATATCCTGCGAAACAACAAACGAAATAACGAAAAAGTACATAATTATATTGTTGTTTCGTCGTTATCGAACAATTATCGAACGATTTACAGACGAAAGCGTGTTGTAATAATGGCGCATGATTTAGAAGAAAAGAAATAAAAAAAAATACATTTATATATATACACGAGTGTGTATTATAATAAACACCTCTGGCGCAATGAAAACGAGCGAACTGAAGTGTGGTAGCGTTGTAACAAAAATTCTAATAAAAATGTAAATGTATACGTGTAATTTAAACGGAATAGTGTTAGGCGAGGAATAGAGGAATACGATATTTATAATACAGAAGTCTGTTGGTATTAAATTTGTTTTATATTATCGCGGAAATTCGAGCGAAAAATAGAAATTCAACAGCGGACGGTATAACGTAGAGAGAATCGCTACGGATATTTAATACAATTAAGAAGAATTAATACAAAAAGATGAAAGGGCGATGAAATCGCGCGTGTACTCGGTGAACCGTTTTGAAAAAAAAAAAAATAATAATAATAATATAACGCCGTTGTCAATATTAATACGTAATTCGCATAACGGAATTTATATACATGTACAATATAATACGATTTATTTGTTTTTTTTTTCTTCTAAAAACACGTGTTTCGAAAAATTTTGAAATATTTATGTACCGGCTGTTGCAGAAGAAACTCGTCTACAACAACGTTTCTCGTTTTATATTTTCTTCCGAAATATATTGGCGAACAAATATGTCAGTTTACGGTGAACGCTAATATCCGTTTTATCACGCCTAATAAAACACGGTCAGCGTTTTAATTAAAAAAAAAAAAAAAGAAAAAAACCGAATCGTCGCGTCGCCGCAGGAGCGTAAAAAATGTGTTAGTTCCTTAACCCTTTGAAGCACGTAATTATAATCCAAAACTAAATCAACTGAGACTAGATTCTTTATTACATAAAAAAAAAAATGAAAACTTTTTAAAGTTCAAATTTTAAGGCGGTGACCACCCGTTATGTGAGCCACTATGGGTTGACACAATTTTTTTTGTGGAATATTCGTTTTTTCCAATCTGTCCTAAAGTGTTTAGAAGACGGCGGAGGAGAAGAAATAACACGACGTTCCGGGCGCGCGTGTGTAAATTAACCGTGGATTAACCGCGCGTCCCCATACCGAATACACTTTTTTCCCCTCACTCTCTCTCTCTCTCTCTCTCACCCTTTAAATAACCCTTACACGTTCATCGCGAGTACTACAAGGGAATTCGTTTGCCCGCCACTACGCTGATGATATAATAGTGTGCGCGTATATCTCGATCTTATAACACGGCCCCCTCGTGCGCAGCTGTACACACTGTATTTAAGCCGATTCGAATCTCTCTTTCTTCTCTCTGCGTGCGCGTGTTTTAATCAATACCGCGAGGGGAAAATTGTTCCCACCGACGCCGGGACCGTGTGCGCTCACCGGCGCACACTGGCCACACATAGTGTACCACCACCACCGCGGCCTCCGAGCGATGGGAGGTACGAATTTCAATTGCCTTCGACGTCGGGCACGCGGAGAGAGGAATATTTACGTATCGTATAAATCGGCGTAAACGATAAAAATATGATAATGTTTATCTTAATAGTTTAGAAGAGTCGAATTTAAACTCTTAGGAGGCGGATTTTTTTTTTTTGTGTTGTTTTGTCGAGCGCGTTGCGGTTTCGTAAAAAAAAAAAAAAGACAATCACTATAATGAATAATCGCGCGTGAAAATAAACGAAACGAGGATTTTTTTTTTTATATACGCTATTTTTACACTCGACGTGAAAACGAAATATCTCTACGATTTTCATCTCGAAATAATTGCCGTTGGCGCGCGCGAAGAGCTGCTGCGCCGTTGCGATTTACGCGCAACACGTTTGGCGTTAAAGTAGACGTTTTTTTTTTTTTCTTTTTAACCCCGCGTGACTCCGCGAGAATTGAAAACGTTTTTGTAAACAAACAAACACCTCTGTTATCATTGCATAATTTGTATTGCGTGAAAATTCGGCGTCGTCTAATGTACGGCGAGCTGTGTCCTCCGCATAAAACATTTCGGCGGTTTTCCTAACCGCGCGGCGCGTCGTGTCCCCCCGGTTTCGTTTTCCCGCAACGTCCTCTCGTAAAACGTTTGCCGGACGACCGGGGGGGACGCGTCTCACTGTTTTGTTTGATATTACCGCGAACGTGTACGCCGAACGCACGGTGACCGCGGTTACGTATTTTATGTGTACACGTCGTTTATGTACGAGCGGCCGAGATTACATAATTCCCCTCGACCTTACCGACGTTTTCCGAATGAGAATAAAACGTTCATGTATACGCTGTAAGAGGAGGAGTGTTTTATATTTAAGGGTGACGGGAACAGAAGAAGAGGAGTGGCCGCGGACCGGGGCGTTGCGAGACATATAAAAAGAGACAGGGAGTGAGAGGCCGGCGTGGGTGGTGAGGAGTAGCGGTACTTTATATTATTGTTCGCTCGTAATATGAAATAAATAAATAAATTGAAAGCGGCGGCGGGTACCGCGCAGACAATGAGAGGTCGGGACCATAAACGACGAGACAATTGTGAATGTAAAAGAAAAATATATTATTATATAATATAGATAAATGTACGACGGAGCTTATTATTTGACGTTTACTTGACGTGGTGGAAAACTTGTTTTTTTTTTTTTTCCCCGTTTTCGTTTTCGTGTTTGTTTTCGGTCCGCGTGTTCCCCGTCATCCCCCGCCCCTATACGTGCCCTTGTACTTTGCCGACCGATAACAAGTAGTGGCAGCTTGAAACGGACCCCCTGTCCTCCTCCCTACTTGCCCTTACAAGCGGCGGTCTGATGCCCGTCCGGCGTTGTCGTCGTTTCGGCGGCCGTTTGGGTGGTCTTCCAGGCTCCGGGAACGCCGTCCCGCGGTCGCCGCGAAGGTCACTGCGAATAATCTCAATTGTATACGTAACACGGCGTTCGAAACAAGTCGAGAATATTCGTACGAATACGCTTTGCTTGTTTGTTTTTTTCCTCCCTTACGTTTCCGAATGTCTACGTGTCTAGAAAAAACGCGGTTTTTTTTTTCAAACGAAATTTTTACACGAAAATCGTATCGAAAAATTACGGTATCGCCGTTATTTCGCATGATTATTTGCTCGCGTTATTACAAAATAACTGAAAAAAAAACACACACACACATACACTACAAACGCCTATAAAACCACGTAAATCCGATTTGTCGTCAGCTATGATAATACTCTCCCTGCAGCAATAGCGCTTATTCAGGATTTCGTTGAGATGAGAGATCGGGTTTTCTCTCCTCCACTCGAAATACATAGATGCAGAGTATTAATTTCTAATAACTACACACGTTAGCCTTTAAACCTTTTTGAATTTTCGTACATTTACATTAAAAGGCGTACAAAACTCGTTTACAAACGCCACAAATAATGAATAATTACAGTGAACTACAGCACCTTCTCGTATAATTTCTTTAATAATCTTTTAAATTTTTTTTGAACACGAAAACGTGCGTCGGCCATTTAAAGGATTACAAACGTTTTAGCTGCAATTAATGCGTTTTCCAACAGACATGTTATTGTTTTATTACCCTGCTCGTAAAACGATAAAAGGACAAAAACACAACCATGTATGTTAAGAAAAAAAAGCCGACGGGGGAGATATATCTCCTTAATATCCTCTCGTGAATACGCCGCTGACTATCCGAGAGAGAGTACCACCACGAGAAAACAAAAAACGCCCCAGAAACTTATTCTCGAATTAACATAGTATATAAAAACAAAACAAAAAAGAAAAAAAAACGTGTAATTACAAATATACTTTCTATTTTATCACGCACGTAATTATTTATAACATTAAATCCCCTACGTGGAAGCGCTGTCGCTTGGTAGTGATGGTCTCTTCCTCGTGTCGTCGTGTCTCATCGTGTAATAATGTTTAATCACGTTTATTGTAATACGTGCGTCTTAAATCAAGACTGTATTATTATTATATTTTACACTACGCTTTCTGTCACAGTCGAGCTCTTTCGCAAATATTCTACCAATAACGTACAAATAAGAAATTGTCAAAAAAAAAAAAAAAAATCTTATTTTAAGATTATCTCGCGCGTAATTTCACAATTTATCGATTTATTCGGACGGCACCGTTTTTTTTCCTCCGTAAATTTAAAAGTATTTAGGATCACTATAATTATTATTATTTATTATTATTATTATTATTATTATTTATTATTATTGTATACGACCCTGAATTATAAGGAGGGTGGTATGTTTCTGTGACGGTTCCGTCGATTCGTTACCGAAGGAATTACAAACCCGTTTCCAATCATATTATATTTTGTTGTAAACGCCTCTGCAGTGCATCATAGGTGTATATACTCATTTCAGTAACGATATAATTTAGCGTGCACTGTGTTCGAATAAATAATAATTCTCCGACATATACTGTTGGTAATTATATAGAGTTGACTTTTTCGTCCGCAAAGGTTTTTAGATTTATCGTTCGGACCATAAATCACAATCACCAGGTGTGTGTGTATTATTTACGTACAATACGGTACGGTTTCGTGTTTTATCAGTGCGCGATTCCCGCGGGATATGGATGCTTTGACGAAACCGCGCGCGCGTCCAACTCTCGCGATTACGCAGAATCCCGCGAACGTGATACTGTCGATATTCCCGCGGTGCAATTTGAAACGGAGGAAGGGATATACACACGCGTCGACGACGTTTAATTTCCAAAGACGAACGGCCTAAACCAGCGTTTTTCACACTGTGGTCCGCCGCGCACGCTTGTACGTAAATTGAAAATATTATTCAAAACGAAAATACTTTGAAAAAACATTGAATAGTAGACGTTGTTCAATTCGAAAAACGTTTTCCAACTCTTTCTGCGTTTTTACAATGATCAGAACATGACGGTACGTACAAAACGTGTAATCGTATCGCACAACACTCTGAAGTTTCATTTCGAAAATATTTCCCAGTTCCAGACAAAAATTAATAGAATTCGATGTCGCCGAAATAATTATCGTTTTTTTAATTTTGTCCCGGCAATCGTTTTTGTTATCCGCTAGGGGTCGATCGGGAAAAAATGTCAAGGGAAACGCTCTGGCCTAAACGATTCGTCGCCGAGCGGATTGCTGTTGCTGATGCTGTTATTTTATCATTATTTGTATAATTGTTGCACGTTTTACGGTGACCGCATTATTATTATTATATAATTTTACATCGCGTTTCTTTCGACAAACGATTTTCCCACAATGTTTTTCATCGAAATCCGTGCACCGGAACGGTATTATTGGTTTTTAATAATTTTGTGCGTGTGTTTTTTTTTTTTCCAGAGGACTGACAACCTGGACCTATCACTATCGGTGGCCCACAATATGCATAACAACAACAATAACAACAACAACAACAATCACTACACAACCATGGCCGCACACGTAAGTCACTATACTTTCACGTAAATATTTATTGCTGAATTGTCGTTCTCTTTAAATACCAGACGTTAGCGCAATCGCTTTCTATTATATACATAAATACGTAAAGGAAATTTATTATTATTATTATTAGTATTATAATAAAAAAAAAACGTGTTTTCATAATTAACTGTTAATTCTCAATCGTCATTGGATGTGATATAACGTTGATGTTTCTTATTTTTCGAATAAAATCAATAAAAAAATATATATTAAACGCGATCCTTTGTATATATATATACACATATACATGCAGGATGGACCATGTAACGTCATGATGCTGGATTCACTACAGGATGATGTGTATACAATCACCCACCGCCTAACCTGGTGTGTGTGTGTGTGTGTGTGCACTGTGCATTGCGTTTGTACTGGACTACAAAGAAAAGTCTCATAAATTTTAATGGAATGACTAATAAAAAGTAGAAGGGGAAAATAGTGTTATCCGCGCACGGTGGCTGGAGAGAATGTATATACCATCGCTAGACGTATATATAAATAAAGAAGGCAGAATTATAATGGAGATTCGTTGAATAATTCAACAAATATGAGGCTATTGTATGTTGATTTTCGTGTCTTCTCATGAATTTATCAACGCGCGTCATTTGCGGATTTCAATAGTTTTACGAGAAGAGAAAAAGAATTATTATAAATAAATCGGCGAGAACCCGCGGGATTTCTCGTAAACGATACGCGAAGAAGGAAAACTTTTTTTTTTTATATATATATATATTACATTAAACGGAATTAGCCGTTACGTTGTTAATTTTTTTTTTTTAACACGTCGATACGCTTTTCGGACGACTCCACTAAGCAGTCGGATTCTTCTTAAATAATAACTTTTCGGTCCATTTCAAATATATATATATATATCGTTTTTACACACAAAATCTACGTTTTTTTTTTTCCCCCGAAATATTATTATTATTATTATATTTTCAGGCCGCGCACTACACACACCACATTATAATTACAATAGGATAATATACGAACAGACACGACGTGTACAACAGCTGCGGCGGCTGTTAGGTAGAATGGCAATTCATTACACACAGACACATCAGTGTTGCCAAAGTCTGAAAATAATATCGTATGATATTTATTGAAAAACCGATCGTTTTTCGGATGAATTACGATTAATGAATTGAGTATGTCGACAATATTGCGCGATACTCGTTGTATTACGACGTCGCTAGTGCGTCAAACATATTCATTAGAATTCGGTGAAATGTGAAGTGTGGGAAAGGAAAAAATAAATATAATCGTATTTTTCAGACGTCGCTTTTAACACACTCATTGCGATTTCGCGCAGAACGATTTAAATTCAAAACAGAATAATTTTACCGGTGAAAAAATTAATATCGATTCGTTTATAAAATTATATGGGAATTTATAAAATTATCGTACAAATACGACGAATACTGTACGCGTCCACCACCGACATTGACGTGCACGCAATATGGCATCACATTACCAGCAATAGTCCTCCTACACGTCGACTGTAACTGTACGGTGTGATATATTATTATCGTTTTATTTCAATTTAAATTTTTTCGTCATCGCCGCCGCCGCCGCAGCCGTCGTCGTCGTCGTTCTATATAATATACAATATCGGTTGTTTATTTGATATTCATTATTGTTATTCCCGAGAAAACACTTTAAACGATCCAAATACTTATTGTGTGTGTGTACAATGTACATACAGATAAAATAAAATATATACTTGGAGATAAATCGTACGCGATATTTTTTTTTTTATTTTATTTATTCAATCGTGGCGAAGAATAAACACAAACGCGCGTACTTTTTTTATCTTGAGGTGAGGTGGTACACACCCACCACCCAACGCGACGCATTATTAATCCCGTCGAACGCGTTATAATATATTGTTATCTCCGTGAAACAACGATTTAAGAGAGAAAGAGCGCGTGAGAGAAATAGAGAGAGAGAGAGAGACGACGTGAAAATTTATTATATGAAACGAAATATATGTAAATTAACGTCGCGCGTGTAATTTACCACCACGCACACCGGTCGATTTCGTTTTCTCTCGTATTATCGAGGAAATTATATTCTCGTATCATCTCTGGAAACAGCAGGAACTCGTCGATTGAAATCAATTCCGTGCGTGCACATAATTTTTTTGACTTTGGCAATAATAATAATATTATCGACGATCGGAAATCGCGACTTTTTTTTTTTTTTATTTCAATACGATATTTAAGAAAATCCGATACGTTTTTATATTTTACCATTAACGGAAAAAGAAATGTCCACCCCATTTTTAATTAATATACACATACGCGCCTCGTGTATTAATATTATTATTTCGGATATTTAACGTCCCTGCAGGGCGTCAGTGGGCGTAAATTTTCGAAGGATTTCCGAACGCGCCGTAGTCGTCCCGGGGTATACGAGTATATATACCCCGGAAGGAGAGAGAACGTGTGTGTAGATCTGGTTAAATCTCTTTACCGCCGTTGTGTTGTACAGTCACAATTTATAGGTAAATAATTCGATGGGCGATAAAACCACACAGAAAAATATATATTATACTTATAAATAAAGCGGCTGTCAAGATTCGTATCGGAAACTTCGGCGGACCCTTCTTCTTCTTAAATAGATTGTTCGACAAGATTCTTCTTTCTTTTCCCTCCTCTCCTTTTGAGCATATTATTATTATTATTATTATTATACGAGTCTCTTATACCTCACTACTACACAACAAAAGTATTTTTCAATACCACGACGCGTATAAGATATCTCTTCTAATAATACGTATTTCGACATTGAAAAATAATAAAAATCCGTTTTCCCTTCCTTTTTATTCGTCGACATTTGACGCCCAGAGGTATGTAGTCGGGGTTTGATTTATTTGATTTTTTACTCTATTTACGATACTATTCTCCAAAACCAATAATAAAGAAATAATATTCTCGTTAATTCCGTTGTTATCTTTCACCGTTGTTATTTTTGTTGTTATCGCGACACACTGCGCTGTTGTAAAAACCAAAGTGCGCGTTTTTATTGGAGAAAAAAATTAAAAGAAAATGTCGCGTTTTATTATTATTATTATTATTATTATTATTTATCTGAAATGACGCAACACTACTTTATTACGGTAAATAAGTCGACTGAACAAATATGAATAATGTCACGGTTTAGTCAATTATAATATATTCGATAAAAAAAAGAACGGGGGATCGGCACGTCGTCGCGTTGTTTTCTTCTTCTTCTTCTTCTTCTTCTTCTCTTTATCATCTTTGAAAACGTACAGTTAAAACAAATAATTAACCTCTCGACGAATATAATAATAATAATAATAATATAACCACAACCGTGCGTCGTTCGTTGTACAAATAATACGTGTTATGTACACGTCGAAATACTCGAAATAATATATTAAATAATAAATACGAATATTTCGTATTTATTCGTCGTAAACAGCGTATATTCTAATGGATTGTTGATTTTCATTATAACACTCGACCTTGATCCATAGAAATAAAGGTTATGTACGCTGATGACATATCCCGTGTGTGTGTGTGTGTGTATATATAATTCGCTTGACGAAAATTCGTTAATCGAATAATAAAAAAAATTATAATAAATACATTTTAACTCTTAATGACGTGTGTGTGTGTGTGTGTATGTGTGTGCATAGGTGTGTCGATAATATAACGTGTATGATTAATTATAAATATAATATGAAAAAACGTTTTAACGAGACGGTCGGTTTTTTAGACTGTCGTTTATCTTACACATTTCAATGTGAAAATATGGTTTTTGTTTTTATTATTAAATTTTCAATCGTTACTCGTCGCGTCGTACTGTTGTTTGGTGTAATTGCTGGGGTTGGTAATAACTGAATAGAAATAAATCGTGCTTCGGGTGTTGGATTTTCGTCTGCCGGCATTGGGGATAGGTCGTCGAACGAAGGAGGAATTGTGGAAAAAGGCTTGTTTCCAACGCGCGGCGAAATTATCACGGAACTCGCGCAGTAACGCTTTTGCCGTGGCCGACACGCGGAAAGCGCAAAATCAAACCAATATCGGGGGATTGGTGTCTGACAATCAATACGATCCGCGGGGATTCAGACAGACGCGGACGACTGGTTAGTCAGAGACACTGTTGTCATTTATTTATTATTCACGTTATCGATGATAATCGAGTAACGTTTCCCCCTTGTCGACGATTATTGTTCGCGTCGTCTGTGTGCCCCCTAACTACAATCGTGGACAGTGCGAAAAAAAAGAGCTCTGAGCCGACGATCGGTCCACTCCTCCCCGCCACCCAAGTACACGCGGTAAATCAATTCTCGCAGTTACGTAAAATAGTCCCGTGTCGGAACAGAAAACCTATTGCGTCGGGAAAAAAGCGAAATTAAACGCCTGCGATATTTTTAGTTATTAACCGGCAGAAACGATATTTTTTTTTATATACACATATATAATATACGTATATGATTTCGGAAGTTTTTCCCAACCGGTTATTCGTTTCTCACGCGTACATGATGATTTTTTAAACTTTTTGCTTCTTCCTCCCCCCCCCCCAAATATTAGCATAAATTATTGGTATTTATTAATGTAAATAAATTGCACCGCGTTACATGGAACGAAATCACACCACGTCGTAATGTAATCGAGACTTCTTCTATAGGCCCGGAGAGAATAAACAAAATGTTTTTATAAAAACGAGCGTTTTGTATTTGGACGGCCAACGACGAGCCTATACTGTCTATACCAATCGTTGTTCAAATAACGATATCACTCTATTTACGTCGGTGCCCGCGCACCTGTAGATTATTCTTTCGTTTTTAAATCGGGGGGGGGGGGTTTTTTTTTTTTCATTACTCCTTTTGAATTTCTTTCAAACGCTATTACACAGTACGCGGGATACGGCCCTGATTGCTGCAGGACAACACCAACTCAATACAACACTGCGCACACCCGACATTCCCCCGGTTCTGAGACGTCACGATAATAATATTAAACGATATTACGCATTGTGCGTCTCGGGGATTATATCGATCCTGCGCATTTCAGATTACCCGCTGTTGTCGTATACGCGATTGGCTATTAGTCTAAAGACGATATATTTTAACCGCGTAGCGTTTCGTATAATATAATAATAATAATACGTTCTATCGTATATTTTTCTTCGTCCTTGATACTTCGTCACTCCCCAGCCGTTATAACCGGAGTCGTATTACAACTGCGTTTCGTTTTGTCGCGTCACGTAATACGTGCGTATATGTATGTATATTCGTACGCATTAATATAAATTACCTAGAAACGAAAGAAAGAGAGAGGAATAAAAAAAAAAAAAGAATATACTTAAACGTCTTCTCTCTCTCTCTCAATTGGATCATTTTATATTTATCACGACGATATAAATTTTAGTACTTTGTTAAAAGCGACACTGCGTTGTTGTGTATATAGTTTTTAATATATTGTACGCGAATGGAATAAAAAAAAAACCCCCCTCTCCGTGTGTGTGTGTGCGCGTACACGCTCGTGTACTGTATACGGGGTTTGTGTGTACGTTATAATATATAATTTATGTCGTCCGACGGAGGAGAGAGATCCCTATTTAGTATATCTTTTATGTTACCGAGTTCGAATATAATTGCGTATTTATTATTTATGTTTTTTTTTTCCTTTTTCTTCACTGCGTCCAACGACGACACAATAATAAATTTACCTCTCGCGAGAATAGTTCTGCCGGCCGTTTCTCTGGAAACCCCGTTAAAAGTTTTGTTGTTATAAAGTCGTGTCGAACACACACGCGCACGCGCACGACACGAAAACGATGTGTGCCGTTTATTATTTGCACTCGCCGATGTGTTCTATGCAGTGCGCAGGAAAGCAATCCTAATTATAAATACGTATCGCTTGTATCGATTTCGATACGAGAAGAAAGTCCAATACGTCCCCGTTATTGGGGTTTCGAAACTTCTCTTTTATACGGCCAACAATTTTTATACGTATCGTTCTAACGTTTTTTAAAGACTTCAAAACAATTTATAGCATTTAACCGCACGCCGGGCTAACAACTTAACATATTAATAATTCCCAGCGCTTTTCGAATGTATTTTTAATTAATCGTTAAACGTATTTTTAGTTTTCCGTCGTTGCCGGGTAAAATAACGGTCGTACGGCGAACGTCAAACGAATTCTGTTCGAAAAATAATATAAACGATATAACTCTGACGGACTGCCGCGCATTACGTTTGGAATAAAAAAAAAAAATAATAATAAAATAAATTCGATCGTTATTGTTTCTTAGCAAGCCATTATTATTATTATTATTTTTATTGTTGTTATTATTATTATTATTATTATTATTATTATAACATTGACTTGTTGTACAATGATGAAAAGAAGAAAAAATTACAAATCAACGTCAACGCTATTTTATTTGGTTTGAGAACAAAACGAATTACGCGCGTTTTGAGAACCATCACCAATTGTTACTGATGGCGGTGGTGAGGACGACTGCAGTGGATTTAAAACAAATACAGGAATGAGAATGAGAAGCAAATAGTAATTTAAAACAAAAGGCTATCTGGCACGAATATAAATTTATATTGCCCCGGAGCGCTAATTACAAAATATAAGGTCGAAATAAATTGTTATATTGGCTCGGAGCGCGCGCGGTTACGTTTTTAATTAAGAAAATGTTTCTGAACACTCATAAAACCGTTTAATAAACAGACTCGTTCGTTTCATAACGAGTGCATAACATATTTTACGAACTATACACACGACCAGCGTTCACGATAATAATTCTAATAATAATAATAATAATAATTCAACGTCTGTGTGCGTTTCAAAAGTGTAGTTATTATTATTAAAATTATTTTATCTTCTTCGTATGGATGATTTGAAAACATTTCTAATCGTCTTTGGTCATCGTAATTTAGTCGTCCCGAAAATACAACACTTTTGTCGGTTTGTACACACACACACACACACACAGTTTATACGGTTTTTTTAACGAATAATTACAATAATAATAATAATTAATCCCGCGGTATTTCAATTACGTTTTTATATTTATTGTTTTTGTTGAATTTCTTTTTTTCTTCCAACCCGTCGTTTATGTTATTATGTGGAACGAAAAAACTTTCTATATCGAGTTTCGCGTGTTTTATCCATAAACCGAATCGAAACGGGTTTTTTATTTCTTTTGCAATTGAATTCCGGAATATCACAGCGCGGCGGGATGATGCAACGACAATTGTGATTATAACGTCAAAACACGTTTATTCCGTCATTTCCTTCGGCATTAATAATAATAATAATAATATTTGTTGAATTCCATTTTTTTTTTTTAATTATTTTTTAAACGGTGTTTTTAGACTTTTCACACGCCCAGTTTTGGAGACGAGGGTTTTGACATTCCGTCAATGGGCGGCGGCAATCAAGGAAACAATTCTAACACCTCTTCCAGTTGTAACAACGTGTCGAGCCCGTCTAACAGTTCGGCCGATTCAATAATCACTTCGCACACGCAACCGCAACCGTCGTTGGCTTATCAACACAGTCAAGTAAGTGTTACAACATTACTATACTGTAATAATACAACCGCTTGAAAAATAAAATCTTTCGTTTTTCTTTTTTTTTAATTGTAAAAACCGCAGAGAAATTCGTTTTAATTCAATCGTATATCCGACCATTATTTGATTTATTTGTATAAGCATTTATTATTATTTATTTTAAATGAAAAATCTCATCGTCGGACGGGAGAAAATCGTTCGTGATAAAATATGTTCTCAATACATTATAATATATTCTGTAGGTTCGCTGCTTTTACTACGCGTGGACCGCTATGATATATGTTAACATATTAATAATGACGTTTTCTCTCTCTCTCTCACTCTCTTTATGTGACTGCCGCCGCCGATATTTATGAGGCAAATTGTTTTTCTCCTTTTTTTTTTTTCCAATATCGTTTCTCTATTTATGGTATTTATATACATATGTATGTATGTAGCTGAAGGCTATAATATTTTGACACAAGATTCATAATTTTCTACAAAAAAAAAAAATTAATAACAACAATAGCGATAATTCATTTTTGAACCATTATTTTAAAAGGATATAATAACATCGTATTATTATAAAACGTCTTTTTTTTCCCGAATAAGAATTCAACGAACACAACAATCGATTCATATACAATCGTCGCGGTTAATATATACATGGCAGTATATTTAAAATTAATTAAAAAAAATTTTTAAGTTTTCTCTCTCTCTCTCTCTCTATCGTTAGATTATACATTACGAACGTAAAGTGGTTTTCATAGACTTACGATTTACCTTTGACATTTATTTTCAATAAGAACAATAATTTATATGTTGTACGTACGCCGTCGCAATGACGTAACATTATAATATATCATTGTGGGAACATCGTTTCGTATTAAACAATAATGGGATAAATATACATACGTATATATAAAATATAAATTTTTTTTTTTTTCAATTGTGTTTCGTTAATGTTTATATGAACGTTAATTCCCCTTCCACCACCCGTGATAACCGTTCCTCCTATTATATTATTTATATATTTCGTAGTGGATCTACGTGACCTACGTGATTTAATTTCGTTACGGTTATCTCTTTTTGTTTCAGCAGATGATGAATCACCATCATCCACAAGACTTGCAGGGGATGAACTCGCACAATTCGCATCATTCGCATCAATCGGCTTATCAACAGCCACTTTACTTGACCGGTCACGAACACGGTCTAGGATTGAACGTCAGGTATGTGTGTGTGTGTGTGTGGTGGTAAAAAAAAATATATATATAACAAATAGCATTAAAATAATTGTGCAGTGAAATTACAATACAGTATTTTAATGTCTGGTCGGGCTAGTTAAAGTAATTTAATTTAGATATTAAGAAAATCGTGGACGTTTTTTTTTTTTTTTGACTCGATCAAATTTTCACTACTATGTGATATAACCGTTGTTACGATAATATCATTCAAGACGACAAAAGGAGTTGTACAATAGTGTGGACACGATAATTCATATCGTCGTGTGATTATGTCTACATTGATTCGCGTCCACTAATCGGAAGAGCGCGTTTTGTTTTACGGGCGGAATGATCTACTAATCTGTGCGATTTCCGCGCGCTCGCGAATTCTCACCGTCATAGGACTCTTTGAAAAACGGTGTGAAAACTGTACAGACACCATCGGTTTGACGTCATACAGTAGGCAGTAGAATCGCGTTTGAAAACTGCGGAATTCATTCGAAATCGCGCGCACACGTCTCGTCGTTGTATTTTCTACGATTATCGACAGCCGAGAGAGTAAGTTTCACGTCGAAAATTTCGTGCTGCACACGCTGCTCTCTCTCTCTCTCACACACTCTGCGCGCGTATCGTTTACAAAATGCTTGGGAATACGATGGAACGGGTGGTGCACACGCCGACGCCGGGGTTCGTTCGAGACGACGTACGCGCGCGTGTATTGATTACAACGCGCGCGCCCGCCGCTGACGAATTACAAACGCTCACCTCCGATAACGTTTCAAATGTGTAACGATATGTTATCCTCGTCGTAAGATAATATTTTTTTTTTTTTCCCCCCCATTTTCAGACGTATTTTAATTTAATTATTACACCGCGTCTGCGTTCGGTTTTAAATGTCTGAGGGAATATGACTTTCATTATTTTTACCGCGCGTACTCGTTTAACGAATTGAATAACCGCGTTTCGTTACAACACCCGACAAACCGTACGACGCATAATACTTTTATTCAAACACTCATTCACCTTCGCTCGGCAAAATGCATATTTAGTCATAATAATAATAATAATATAAAAAAAAAAATCACATTATTAACTTTAATTCGAAATGAACAGTTTAAAAATCGAATTTATCGCCCCCACTGTCAGTCCTCTACGCCAGACGTCCGGATTTACAGATATTGCGGTCATCGATATAGGTCATCATCGATATAATTTCTCTAACCGTCACCGATGCAAATGGCGTAATATTAATAAATTTAAAACGAGTAGTTACTATAATAATAATATATTTAAAAAATAAATAATCAAGCTACTGTAATGAATAAAATTGTATTAGATAACACGACTATGAAATCAGGTTGTGGAGAGAGACCGCAGCGGTAGTGAAACTTTCACTATATAGAATGTATTTTGAGTTTTTACGTTGCAAATGGACATGTTGATCATGTCCGTAGATTAGAATTATATGTTTGACAGCGATTTCGAATTACAATCCGGGAAATAAATGTCTCTTGTGATTTTGTCTCGGATAATAAATAAATGTGTCGTCAGTCCAGTGTACACGCGCGATACCATGTTCAACGTGGATTGTTATTTCTGTGTATACGTTGTAAATTATTCATTCATTAATGGACCGCGCATATATTAATTCAATACAGCGATATGACGAAATGACTATAAATTTACACGATTTTTCGAGAGTTTGCCCGATCCACAAGAACCGGTTTCATCGCGATACCGACTCGTTCCCGAAAAATTCACTCGATTACGAGTTATTTATTTTTAATTTTTCAACGAAACACCGCCCAACTCTTCTACTGACTAATTGTGTAAACGGTATTAATTTTTTTTTTTTTATCTACAATTTCAGTTCCAGTTACTCTCAACCGAGTTACACTCCGTTGAATAATACGAATACGACGAACGGATCGCAAAACGGTATGATGTACCATCGACACCATCAGGCATCCAACCAACAGCAACAGCAGCAGCAGCAACAGCAGCAGCAGCAGCAGCAACAACAGCAACAGCAACAACAACAGCAGCAACAGCAACAACAGCACCATCATCAGCAACAGCAGCATCCACCTACCCACATGCCGCAACCCACCCACCTACCCGCTCACCATTACACTAATATGGGACCACCGGCGACCAGTCCGCTGACTCCTTCGCTGGACATTCACCGGCACTCCAACCCTACGCCCACGCCCGAAGGTATAAACACTACCAGCGATGACAGTGATGACAGCACACCGCACCAAACAATGGTGAGTACACACGAGCGCTCTTTAGGTGTTGCGAGATTATGTGGTCTTCAATGGATTGGTCAAATCGTATATAGGTCTTATTTTTTAACATTTTTAACTCTCCTAATAATGTGTACACATTGATCGCGTCGTATTTCTATCGTCTCACAATCCAATCACTTACAAGAATTCGTTTAGCCTTCCTAGTTTAAATTTTTTCCATCTCCTGTTGCAATTAATAGGAAACCACAACTCTAGCGTGAACTCCGGCTTTCGGAATATCCGCAACTACCCCACGCTAAAGTAAAGCGGTCTTTGAATTTACTCGTGGGGGACTGGCTAGCGACGCTTTCGTTATTAGCCACGAGTGTTGATGTCTGATGAAACGATTACATTACACTGAGCGAGTTTAGCTAGCAGCGAGTATTTAATATTATACGCTCGACGTTTTTAACACATCGTTATCACATTCGATCGCGTCCGTGTGGCTTTGGTACATAATAGTTTCGCGTATCGAACGATTCGTTTAAACGAGAAAATCGTTTTTTTCTCCGCATATACTTTTTTTTTCAATCCAAAGATTGGTTTAGAACAAGTTTATTCACAACAATGCCCTCTCCATGTCCCTGTCGTTTGCCCTATTTTTGAGCTGCCTGTAATAAGTGATTTCTGCTTTCATCATTATTTGACTAATGCACCTGGTTCATTAGGATCTTCCATTTGATCGTGTTCCTCCTGCCATTCCTTCGGTTATTAACCTTCAGTCACCGCATATCTCAACGTGTGCTCTATCGTCTCTTCCATTTCTTTTTCTTTAGATTATCTATCTATGCTCGTTTTTCTTTTATTTTCCTTTAAGACATCCTCGCATTTGTTCTTCTCATTCAGTCCAACTTATTTTTCGCATCTACTCGGCGTATCCTTTTCTTTTTTATTTATTGTCCATGTCTCGCAACCGTATAATGCCACATTCCAGACATACGTTTTTTTATTAGCTTCTTTTTAGTATTATTTATGTTCATATTTTTTACTGTCCGTATACATATATATATATACAATACCGTTTTACATACACATACGTCTACGTCTGGCTTGGCCTTCGCGGCCATTGTTACACGGCAGTTGTGATTTCGGTCGTATGTCACGATAAATCGTCGAAATCGAATTGGTACAAAAAAAAAAAATGTACAAATACACACACACTGTGCATTCTCGGTAGCCCGTCAAAAAAAAAAAAAACCTATCGTCCATATAGTTGTTTAAAACGATTTAGTTAAAAACCGTACTGGTTAGGTTAGGTTCAACTGTTCAAGCAGCGTTCAAAGTCGGTACAGAAAATAATTCCGTCTGCTCTGGAGGACACATGCAGCGTGTGCTTTTCTCCGTAATGATCTAATAATTCAAAGACAGTCAATGTCTACGTTTTACGGTTTTGTAATATTTCATAGCTATCGTAAACGATTCTTTTCCCCGGCCCCCAAAGGGGTGAGGGGTGTGATTGACGGAGTGCGTAATTTAACTTCCCATATCGTTATTTCCGCCGCTGTTCGCAACTTCGATATATTTTCTGTTTATGTTTTCGAGTGTTCGGAATAATCCAATATAACGTCATCGTGTAAAGTGAAATAAAAACGGGTAGGCACGTGTTGTTGCCGAGTAAAATTCTAGGCAATTCCGTTTGAATAATGTACGCAATTTTATGCAAAGGGTAGGGTTTATTTATATTGCCTCTAAAAAAGAAGAAGAAGAAAAAAATACACACACATATATATGTTATATATCTCTCTCCTATTCATATTTCATACGGTGTTTTCGGGTTGAAAATTGTGTTATTATTGCTGCCAACAATGTTCTCATGCATATTTCATGGCCCCGAGCAATATTATTTAAATATACGCGCGTTTCTTAGTTAATACATAATACATTTATCGAATGATATTGAACGTTGTATTTGCGCGTAGAGCACCTCCTCGGTAAAGACAAAAAGTAAATCGAAGAAACAAAAAAACACGTCGTTCTCTCTTTGCCGGCCTTTATCGCGCGCGTTAATAATTATAATCGTCGCGAGTATTGTGAATTTTATTTATTTATTTTTTTCTTTTAGCTTGCCATCAAGAGGGAAAGGCTATCTCCGGAGCCGTTGGACGGTTGTGGGATTATGAAAATGCAACAAAAGAAGCCGAAACCGACTAAGAAGAAAAAGAAAAGGGATCCGAACGAGCCGCAAAAGTAAGTGTTTCGCCGGATGACGACGACGATGATGATAATGATAATAATCGTTTCTGGAGAAGAAATCGCCGCGAGATTCGTTGGCGGTCGGGGTGGGAAAGAAAAAAAAAGACGGCGGGGACACGATAGTATTCGATGATCTCGCGCTTGTATAATTATTATCGGATAGTGTCCGGCAGCAGCATCAGCATATCGCGGTGCAGTATCTCTCTATACTATACCGTAACTCTCTGGTTCGTTTGTCGGAGGAGAAACCCTCCTCCTCGTGTACATAATATGTATTTGCCGGGCCCCGCGTGTGTGTTTTTATCTCTGTAAACGAGAAGGGAGAGTTTTACAATGTTATGACTCGGATCAATACGTGTGCTGATGCTGCAGCAGCGGTGTATATTCTGTTGCCGCTTGTTCGGAAGTTTTCAAACCAAATTTCTCCGCACCCTTTTATTTTTCCTCTCTACCTCCTGCCCGTCCCCTCCGCGTGTATCGTCGACCCTTCTTAGTTTTGTGACGCGCACGCCGAGTTGAAAACATTTCAACTGGGCGGCACAAAACGCCGTTTCGTCACCGACGAAATTAGTTGCTTTTTCTCACTCACTCTCTCTCCGAAACCTATCGTTTTACGTGGCTCTTTTTCTATAATAGTAACAAAAAAGTACCGGCGTTTTACGAAGCCCTGCAACGTATCATCGTTTATGCGTGTTGTCGTCGGCGGCGTTCGCGTGCGTAATTGTGTTTATTTTTAATGCGACCGACTACTATTCGTCGTACGGTTTAAACAGCTGCGCCGATGCCGCCGCCGCCGTTGTTGTTGTACGCGTTTTTTAACAGTTTAAAAATAATATGTTTGACCCATCAAGGGTAAATCTCGAACGTAATTGATTTAATTACCAGTTATATTTTTCACTGCGTTTTATTTAAATTGAACGAAACGCGCCCACGTTTATCGACAGCGACGACGCATATCCGCGACTAATGAAAAATATGTACGTCGAAAAACGCGCGGCGACGGCGCGCGTCTTTCTGTTCACGTTTTACAATTGCGTTTCGAGACGGTATCCGAATAGCAAAAAAAAAAAATAATAATAACCGACGTCAAATCGGATAATTTCGCGGGGGGGAAAAAAAATACATTCTACCGATTTCACGAGGATTTTAAAACGTAAAAAAAAAATCTTTATATCAGTCGAGAGAGAGAGACGTGTTTTCAGGCAATTAAAAAAAAAAAAAAAAAAAATTTTTTTTCAAACGAATTGTACGTTTTTTCTTTTAAACTTTCTTCCGATTACCGATTACTTGGACATTCAATTTGTAATGCAATTAGGCCCATTTGTATTATATTCGCACGTCTCGTTTATTCAAACCAAACCTAATGTAAAATTCAACGAAATGGTCCGTGTTCGATTGCGACAATGTACCGCTGCTTTCTTGATTACCACCCGAATCTATTATAAATTCATCATCACGACGAACAAGTTATTAATATTAAATAATGCGATACAACCGAATTATATGATATATTAACCTACTATACAAATAATAATTATCTGCCCGTCGCATTATGTAAATAAATAATATTATAATTAATACCATTCGCTTTTTTTTTTTTTTTTTTTTAAAAGTCGTAGATGAATTCGTTAAAGCGTACATCGAGCGTTCCGGGAAATAAACCAAAGCGGAACCTATCTCGCGAACTTCAATTAAAATACGGAATAATTAAGGTCAACTTAATCCGGAGGTTGAGAAGTTATCGATATACTTCCCCGTCCCCCTAAATAACGATCGATTCGGAAATTGTCGTGAAAAAGTGAATTATTATATACGATATTCCGGTATGTTTTTTTGTCCCCGTACAAAACTGGTGGTAAATTTTTGTCTCTCGACGAAGAAGGAAGTATCTTTATGCCGTGTTCTGTTTTCCCCTCATACGCACAAAACGAGACCGGCCACACGTGTACACACACACACACCCTCTCCGCACGCACCGGCCGCAGCCGTTTCCACAGCATCACAATGGTTTCACTGACGTCCGTGCGCGCAGTGTGTATATTATCCACTTTTGTCCGAACAAAAAGATGACAGGCCAAGGGGGAAGAGTAACAATTTAACAAACGAAATTCCCCGGCGATTTGTACACACACACACACACAGGCACACAGTACAACTGTATTGTATTTACACAATTATCGCACCTGCTCTCCTCTCCTCACCAACACAATATCAGCCGCTCAGCAACGTGGGCACTGCTTGTGCTGCTGCTGCTGTAGCACACACGAAAATATATGCCCGATCGGCTGAACAATAATAATAATAATAATAATAATAATATCACGACGTCGTCGATACACAATAACCGATTTATTTCGTTTTAATGGAAAACTAATAAAACGTTATACACCGAACGGAGCCGGTTTTACGAAAATATAATAATATTTTATATATATATATATATAATGAAAAATACAACGTCTCCCGCGCCATCCGTTGTCCACCGCAGCTATTATTTATAAAATAATATTTTTATTTGCGCGCGCGTAGAACTCGGTTCTATTTATTTGCGAGAAAATATTTCAAATCTTCCGCGACTCGTAAGAAATAGTTTTTTGTTTTTTTTTTTTTTCTCGTATTTTCTTATACAACTGAATTATTCGGAATTGAATATTTCAAGTCATTTTATTAAGTCTATATCGATTATTCATTTGCGAAAACCGTTTGAGCGCGCCTAACCAGTTTTCAACCAGAACGAATCAGTCGGTGTTATCCGCTGGAGCAGTCGATTAAACTAATCAGAAAAAAAAATCACGCGATTCCGTACGACTGCGCCGGAACTGTTGAGACCACGGGAGAACGATGGCTTGCGACCGATTTCAAATCGATTACAAACTGATCATCTCACTATAATTGCTTCGTGTGCGGATCGATAATGCTGTCCGCGAATCAGTTGCCCCCGCTCAACCGGTTTGCAATTTTAGTCCCGAAATAATTGTTGCGCCGGCGATTATAAATTATTATTGCGCTACGAGAATTCCGCGGTGAAGTTTTATGATTTTTTAAATCTTATTTCATCGGATTCTGGCCGCGAAAATATTTACAAATTAAAATAGTATTCAGAACACTTCGCTATACGAATATCAAAAAAAAAAAAATTTAAACACATTTTTAATTTTCGAATACTTTTACAAATCCGTGTGATCTTGATGTGATCGGTACGCCGCGATAGTGTCCGTCACAATAACGCAATCGAAATATATTCCTTTTGACGAGAGACTTTAGTTTTTCCATTCGTAACGCTATTTGTAAATTTCTAATAACATCGAATAGTAAATGTTCGTGATAATAACATTAACTGAATGGATATTTAAACGCGAATACGTACGTCGTGTGTGTACATTATGTATGTGATAAAGCGCAATAGTAATATCAAATCATTTCAAATAAATTATATTCTATATAGAATGCCACTTACTAAAATATATAGAGGCTGCGTGGTACAGTTAAAATATTTGTTCGGCGTTGAATATATTCATAAATCAATGGTTATATTACAACAAAAGAACATTTTCCGCTATTATCCGAAATATAAATTGAGGAGGGTTGTCAAACGAGCAACAAAAAAAAAAAATGTTTTATATTTTTCAATAAAACGAGGCGCCGCCAATAAACGATTTTTTTTTTGTTTGTTACGATATTATATACAATTTATATCACTTTTTTTTATTATTTATCGACAACAACGTTTCAAATCCAATGAAATTTCCCACGTACGTAAAACGCTCTTAAACCGTAACGGGAGGTTTTTGTTTTTTTCTAAACAATTTTTTTTAAACTCCATCTGTATACATAATAGTCAATCACCGAAATTTTCCGTTAAAAAAAAAAACGATTTCCAGGCCGATTCTATTTATTTTCTGTTTTTTTTTTTTTTTTTACCACAGCGTAGGACCTTTCACTTACAACTTTACTCCATTTATCAACGGAAAGCTCTACTATTCCCTGTGCTACGTCGCGTTTAATATTAACGGTCGTCAATTTTTTCCGGCAGCGGGATGGGGACAAAATAACAATTTCGTAATCGAATATGTCTGATGTGAAAATGTCGTAATGCATCAATTTCGCCTTCAAAAAAAAAAAAAAAAATCAATAATAATTTCGTTTTTAATTTTTGGAGAGTTCTCAAGACCGCGAACTGTTGTACAGTGTATAGAAACTTTTTTGTAACTTTCAACAATTACGCCAGGCGATGATCGTTCAAAAGACGACCGGCCTATAATGAAAAATATTATTTCATTTCCGTTTTGGTGTTGGATTTTTTCCCTCGACATTTACGTAAACGCTGTTTTTCTCGAACATTTTCCCGTATCTGATTATTGCACGGCGATCTCGAATGTCAGTCAATATCAAACAATCACCGTGTCGGGATGATTATATTATATTATTTAATCCGTGGCGGACTCGCCTCCGATGTCGCGGATTTTCGTTGTTACACGTGGCTGAGTTCCACCACAGAGGTTTTTGGCGCGCGCCCCGCAAAACGAAGAAATATCCTGTGGCCGAATCCGCCGATTCCAGTAAATTAATCGCGTGTAACTTTCCTGTATAATACAACTGTTTTACTTTTTTAAGCTTCATGAAATTCCAATGCACACACTGCGTGCCGTGTGTTCGTTAGGCCGAACACTATCAATTATTGTTAATAATAATTTTCGAGGAGTTTCACGTTTTGTTTGTTTTCCACGCCAAACGATATTGTCGTATACGTTTCAAACACAAATGGCGGTGGTCACGCCGTTAATCTTTTTGAATTCAAATATTTTTCAAACGTATATTCCATGTTATTCAATAGCCGGGGATAATGTATTATTCGTCGTGCGGATAAAATAATAAAATGAGAAAGCAATCGAACATTTGCCCATACGTTTCAACGAACGATCCTCAATAAAACACTAAAAACGTTTCGTTTCCAAACAAAATCCTCCTATAAAATAATGACTTATTTTGGATTTCGAAATAGGATATCTTGTTATTACGCATTTGTCAGATTTCCGTGGAGCGCGTGCTGCGCCGTCGCAATACTATATGCGCGTAATAAAATATCAATAAAACGATAAAAACGAAAATGTAAAAAAAAAAAAAAAAAAAATGGAATAAAAAGGACACGCGATAGAAGAATAAAATCTATAAATTAAATACTCGTAAATAATAAAGTAGTATTTGTAGAAAAACAAAACAAAATCAATCCAACGGGTATTAAACTCGAAAGAAAAACTAATAATAAAAAAAAACCGAACAAAAATAATTACATAGAAAATATAATAATATCGAAAAAATAGTGAGATCGAATCGTTAAAAAAAAAAACTCAATTATTATTCTTTTATTATTTCGATTATATTTCCTCCTAGTCGTCGTCGTCGTATACAGACTCTTATAAAATCTAAACGATAATACAAACCGGCCAAACATGTTTGCATCTCCTGCTATGTATTATTATTATTATTATTATTATTATTATTATTATTATTATTATTATTATTATTATTATTATTATTATTATTATTATTATTATTATTATTGGTATTAATATTATTGTAAATATTATGTGTGCATGTAAAGAAGAGGAGAGCCGGTCAGATTGTTATTATTATTATTATTATTATTATTGAACGAGAATATGAACGCACGACGACCCGTGATGTGGTGTGGTTGTGTGTGCGTCGTCGATTTGACCGAAAATTACACTGCGCGAGAGGCCAAAAACACTTTAACCAACGGGAGAAATGCGTTTTTATTGATTAAAACTAGTTCAATTTATTCCGCTCCGCGCTCGTATATGCGGACGGATAATATACGCGCGCGTGTACGAACCTAATCCCCGCAGTGGCTCGAGACGTCGTAATATTATACGACCGTATTTATATTATTCGTTTCGAAAATATAATAATAATAATTTACTCATTATTATTACTTAACCAGCGCGATAACCTTACTTAATATATATCGTATTTTTCGTCCTCGTCCATCTCATTATGAAACGCGTTAAAAAAAAAAAGAAAAAAATTACTTCGACAATAAACGTGTATAAATAATAATAACGAAACAACCACCGCGGTTTCCGCCAAAATCATTTGCAGGTCACACGATTTTGTATTTAAAAGTATGTTCTTTTTACAATTTTTTTAATTTTAAAATAACGTTCCCCGTAAACAATAACACGCAAACGCGGAATTCAGGACTTTGTTACGGGAGAGGTAGAGAGGGGCGTTTTAGTCAAAACACTACTTTAATCCCAATAAAAAACTAATTTCATCAGTTCAAACCGATACTGTATCATCCGGGTGTAGGTATTTTCGCGCTCCTCTTATAATTTTCCAATATTTCGTTATAATTCATCGGTTCTTATGGTACAGTAATGGTTATCTGCAACGCTGTGTAACTCAACACAAAGATGATTCAATTGATCGATACAAAATTCAATTACTGTCTTTGTATAGGCGCGCGTAGACGAGAGTTGTAAAAAAACGATATTAGTGGAAATTTTTTTAACCAGAGTCTATGGACGATCATTCGTTCCTCAGCTTTCCGCGTAGCGCTATCTCCGCGTTTTTTTTATACGCATTTTTTTTTTTTTTTAAGAAATTTGTTGTTTCGCAATCGTCAACACACACACACAGTGGATCTCGGCCGCGTCCCGCGTCCCGGATGACGATTGTTACGACGAGTTTTCGTCGAATTATTATTTTAACGATTTGTTCGGAGAGGGAAACGAACTGTCACCGACAGTTCAAACAACGCGTTTTGTATATTTACGGGACGCGGTAATTTCGCGTTAAAAACGCCATCAAAGGGAATCCATTGAAACTCGTCACCGGGCGGCGGCCCCTCCGTACGCGTCTCTATCATTTTGCCCACCGCACTGCCGCCAGCCGCCGACAAAAGTTTATTGTTATTATACATACATGTGTTCTACTTTATTTATGTTCCGTCGAGAAGTATTGATCCTCGCGAAGAGAGGTCCGAGGGAGTTATTGCTAAAGTTCACGCGCGCATGGGTTATTATAGTCGTTCTCGACATTTGAAAACTTTTTGACGGCGGACGGAAAATTAGAACAAATTTAATATTAGTACGGTATGAAATAAAACTAGTGTTCGCCTCGCGTTCCGACCTTACGAATATGTGGAAAAACATGGAATTGTGTAGTACACTGGTTTCGGATTTTATTTATTTATTTTTTTTTTTTGATGCCTTTAATCCCAACGATTCCTTAAACGTTTACACGTAGCCGAGTTTTATACATTGTCTTTGGTAAATGTAAAATGTGCCGCGTTATACCGCGTTTACGGTAACAAAAGAAATTTTAAATAAATAATACGACAATTTCACGGAATTCCTATTTTTTTTTTTTTTTTTTTTTTTTTAACAATTACGCGGAATTATGCGAGAGCTACGCGGGACGTTTTCGCCTCGCAGAGCCGCGCACAGAACGGGGCCGTCCGAATAAAATAAAAAATTCGAATTCATTTTCACCCCCTCCGCCGTGTGGAATTTTTCGTCCCGAATTAATTTAACGAGATTAAACGGAGTTTTGTTGTATCCAAACGAACCCGACTTATGACTATATATATATGGGTAAAAGAAAAAAGAAAAAACCTCGTTTAAAATCTTCGAGATTTCTCTAGAAATAATATTATTAATATTCGCGAAACGCGACTTTTAAAACGATACGGAAACAGGCGGATTATGCGCGCTTTTCACGTAATAATAATAATAATACTAATAATAATAATAATAATAATAATAATAATAATAATAATAATAATAATAATAATAATAATAATAATAATAATAATCGGAATTCAAACTCTCCCCACGTTATTATGACTCGGACGGATAAGGAGAACCCGTTTGATGTTTATTCTGAACGTACGACGAGACTACCGCGTTTATCATCTCCTCTTGTTCATTCCCCTTATATAACATGTATTATAAATATTATATATTTGTACTCTCTGCAGCATCAGTTGGCTAATAGTAGTAGTAGTAGTAAGCAGTCTATTTATATCGGTATATATATTATTAATAGTGGCGCCAATCTTATAAAATATTTGATCGTAAAAACTTCCCCTACCATCAATATCGCCATATCCCTTCTCGTCCTTTCATTTCCCTGCTCAGCCCCCTCGAAAAACCCATTTTTCATTCGACTAATGAAAAAGAGAATGTAATATAATAAATAAAAACATAACGCGTAATTATTATTTAATGTTTACGCGGCGTTTCTTGTGCAACACTCGGTATAAAAAAAACTTATTATTGCGCGAAGATAAATTAAAAAAAAAAAAAAAAAAACAATGTGTAACGCGAGTTTATTAAAAATAATGTTTTACCGTTTTGTAAACTCCGACCGATAAACTAATTTGATTATTTATAATTTAATTTATTAATTTAATGCTTTTCTAGAAGAAAAAAAATATATAAAAATTTTCGTATGGAAATCAAAATGAAAAATTGCAAACGCGGAATAAAAAAACATATGTACATAATATAATAATAATAATTAAAAAGTAGGTAACACGAGTGCAAGTAAATATAAATGTTATAACGGCGCTATAAATTTTAAAAAAGAAAACGATTTTTTTTAAATCACCACATAAAAAAAAAAAAAAAAGAAAACGATCGAAACAACCATAAAACGCAATATTAATTTAACGAATTGAAATATCGGAACAGTTAAATAAATTTTATATTATCTAAGCAAACGTATACGAACAAAATGAACTATACACAGTTGAGTTTTTTTTTAATGTCCGTATGTTATTATTTAGTAGTCGTTTTTTATCGTTCGAATACATGCGATATAAACATCAATTCGCAGCTTTAGTTGCGCCGTTCCCGCGAAGAACGCGCGGTGTCCGGGGCTCTTGTTGTAGCAATAAAACTTCAGAACCCTAATAATTAATAAAACGTATTTCGATTTTCGTCCGATCTGCAGAATCACGATCGTTTATACCGTGTACCGAATACGAAATCGTATGAATCAAATAATTTTACGGTCGTTCTACAACGGATTTTTTTTTTTTTCTAATCCTATCCGGATTACGTATTACGCAAATTATAATAATAATAATAAAAATAAAAATTATCGATCGCCGCCGCTATTATATTTATATTACTTTGTGAATAATTACAATCGGATGTCTTGTACTCGCTAGACTTTTCATTGAAAATATTACTATAAATGTGCAACAGAGATGATTATTATTTATAACTTCTTGTCGTTTTTTCAGAAAAAAAAAAAAATTCATTCGGTATTATTATTTTCAGGCCCGTATCTGCTTACGCTCTGTTCTTCCGAGATACCCAGGCGGCAATCAAAGGTAAAAATCCGAACGCCAGTTTCGGCGAAGTGTCCAAGATCGTTGCGTCCATGTGGGATTCATTAGACGCGGATCACAAAAATGTAAGTACAACGTTAATCGATGATTATTCGTGCTATACGCGTTTGAAGAACGAGATCAACTTTCAAAAAAAAAAAAAAAAAATGCGAATTTCATCGTATAACGTCGTTTGTCGTGCAGTTGGCCCACGACAGCGTAGTGTATTATTATATAAATGAAATATTAGTTTTGTGTGACTGACGGATTAATGTCCTTTTTATTATCAATTCTTTTTCTTGTCAAACTCGTGCTCGCTTGCAGCGCAAAACATTTCCTCTTATTATTTATATCGGCAAAGGGAAACATTTTATAGAGAGGAAAAGCCTCCCCTTCCCACGCGTCCTTCTGTTTCGTTTTTCACAGAACTACACACACACACACACATAAAATCTCTAACGTTTTATATATATATGTACGAATGAAAAATAGTAATCCATTTTTAGAAGTGCCCTCAGTCAGTTCGAACGCATTAATAAAACCAAATACTGAAAAGAGAAAAAGACGACTGGGTGCGGCGGAAGAGTAGTGAGAGGAGGAGGCGGGAAGCTGGAAGAGTTTTGCGGAGAAGAATGGAAAGGGGTGAGAGGAGGTTATTTTCTTTCTAGAGAATAAATAATGTCGACTCGGAGCTGACGTTATATGAAAATATAGGTGGTATGGTCGGCGTGGTGTAGACGACGGATGATTGTGTGTGTGTGTGTGTTGGAGAGAAGTAATTTCTAAAGCTTTTTCACTTGTAAATTCTCACACAGAGATACGCGTATACGTGCAGGGTAAAAAGAGGAAGAAATGCCGTTGAAAACACGTAAAAAAATAAATAATAATAATAACAACGTGACGATCGGGCGGAGGAAATAAAATTCATTTCTGTTTGCAAATTCGAATATATTTCTTTGGCCTAAAAGAAGAAAAAAAAGTCGAAATAAAAACCTATTATTTCTTTGTAGTCTATATTCAAAATAGTTACACGTTCAATAGAAAAATCCTCCTCTAGACGCGCGCGTGATTAATTTGAACGCGTCGTCGATACGTGTCCGTATAATATTTTATATTGTGTACCCCGTAACAAATATGAATTACGGGCGTGTGTGACGGAACTTAATGAAAAATCGCCTCCTTCTCTGCTATTGATAATAATTTATTATAATAAATGTATACGCGTTTGTAAAACGCTGCCTCCGCCTATATGCGCATCGCCATATGACTTGTGATATATTATTAGCCTGAATATCATTCGGGAATCATGTGCACACGAAAATCTGTTTCGAAAACCATCATGCAACGAGAACGAAATTCTTTATGTTATTAAAACGCTGTGATACGAAAATGTGTTTAGATTTCGTCATATAAAAAAATCTTCTTCGTTATTATTATTACTTAATTTAATTTAAAAAAAATATTACTTTCAACTGCAGTAATAATTAAATTATTCAACGGTCAAAATGAGACGGACATAAGACGTGTTTACTTCGCCTATAAACCGAATGTAACAATCGACATACTCTGTCGAATGTTTTCAGAAATATTTTCGATAATAAAATAATATCCGCGAGCGGGGCAAAATGAACTCGTCAAAAATCATTTTATACATACGCCGCGTATATGCGTTCGTATCAATGTCAATTTAAACGCGATAAAAGTATATTTGTATATTAAAAATAATAAAGAAAAAATGCGGTGGAATAAAACTTAAAATTTAACGGAAATTCGTTTTTTTTTTTTTTGGAAATAAAATCGTATATTTTACGCTGTCGATTAATCGAATTCATTTCGTTCGTTTTCCGTTCGAATTGTTTGTTCAAACGATATTATTATAATATTACTAAAAAAAAAAAAAAAAAATCTCTTTTCACGAATATCACTATTAATGGTCAAACGACGCGAGTGTTTATTATAAACGTGGACTTTTTTTGTCTTTATACGTACGTGCAATTAACGGCCGAGATTCTCGCGATATTTCATAAGAACACCTATATACAGTAGTAGTTCTTTGAACGGTGTATGTAAATAGTCGTTACGGCGCGTTAGTAAATTAAAGTACATATTATGCTCGAATAATAATAATAATAATGGTAATAGTGCTGCGATAATAAAAATGATCGTGTATATTAAACGTATATTGTTAAAATACAGACAAAACAAAATGTTAATAATAGTAAAAAAAAAAAAATAATAATAAAATAATACTTAAGTGCCTGTGTACTTTCACAAATCTACTGACCCGATTCTCATGATTCGTCGTACGTAGGCCCGCGTGTAAGTAGTAATATAATATACACTATCGTGTGTTCGGATCGAGAGAAATCTACCGCGTGTTTCCGGAACGTATAATATCAATAATAATTTCTGGTTCCATATATTTTTGTTGGTCTGAAATACGCATTTTTTTTTTTTTTTTTTTTAATAGCATACAATCGCGTCGTTAAGTGACGATTGAAATTGAAAACGAATTACAATAATAATGACCGTGTAATAATATTGTAAGATTCCGCAGCGGCAAATAAACTTGTACATTATGTCAATATAAAAAAAAACGTACAACAAACACACACACACGAGTCGCAGAAGAAACGGTCGAATTCGGTATGGTGAACAATAAACTGTTAGAAAGACGAAAAACAGACGCGAGATAAAATCAACAAAATGCGTCTTTAACGTGTCTGTTGTAAATCCCGTCGAGTTTATTTACACCGCCGTGTTCGGTTAGAAATGTAAAATCTCCATATAAAAAAAAACTTTCTAAAACCACCGGAATGCTTCGCGTCGATCAATCGCGATTGTTGTAATAAGAACAGTGTCCGCTCTGTTGACTAAAACATGCGCGCCGATATTGACATTTGGATATTCCCTGTCCAGAACGTATGCACGTCAATGAAATGCCGTGAACGGAGGAAGACAATTCTGTATTGGATTTCACTGTTTTTCGCGTTTTCCGACACACGACGTATCCACCACTGACGTCGGACTACCGAAATTTCGGTAAAAGAATGTAACCGTGTATACGCTGTAACCGTCGTACAACGACGCGAGCCCGCGTACGACGAGAACGCGGTGGTAAATCGTTTCAGTGTGCTATACATTTTAAACGCCATCGTTTCGAGAATAAAATAAGAACCGTCAAACAGAGTAGAAAATCGGCCCGTGTTTAAATACGCGCGTTACAATATATAATAATAATAATAATAATAATAATAATAATAATAATAATAATAATAATAATACGAACGCAACGAATCGCGTATAATTTACCAAACCGTTTTTTTTTTTTTTTTGTATACGGATTGTGCCTGCACGGCGAGCTGATTTTCCACGATCGTAATGCGAAGTCCCGCGAGAACTGCACCGCCAAAGAAGCTTTAGAAGTTTTCAAAGAGAGAATTCGTGTTGTACCCCACGGAAACTTCAAAATACCGCGGAAGAGGACGGGGGCGGAGAGAGAAATATCGTTTTATAAAAATTGCGTTTAATGGAAAATTAACCGTGTTTTTGAAGCGCCTGTCACTATGCAAGCGAGTGCGTATGGGAAAGTTCGGAATTGAATTTCGGCCCGGGCGCACTCGTCGTGAGTTGCGCGCAAAATAATTGGGTTATTTTTAATGCGCGCGCGGCCCTATCGCGAAGAGACGGCGAACTCATCTGCACGGCGCGCTGGGACGTGAAAACGCGAAGCTGTTTTTGAATCAATAACGGTTGTAAATTTGTGAAACTTCGCTATAGACACAGCCTCGTGGACCGTACATTACCTGTGGTACATCGCGTCGCTGATTTCACACATTCGTGTGTGCTGGAACGTCTTTAAAATCATATGTTATATCGCAGCGTATGGTCCGACCGGCCATTGCCGGGCATTCGCGCCGGGGACTTTGGCGATTCAAGAGCCAGTCATGGAAAAAGCAAATCGCGATATTTTTTTTACGAACAATGGGAGTAAATGACGGAAAACCGTTTTTGTAGGACGCGGAAGAGGAGAGAGTAATGCGTGTAACTACTGAAAACTGCAAGGTCACCCGAAGTATTTTCTAGTGTTTTGTACGAATTAACTACAAAATCTATTCGATTCACTTTATGTAACGACGATTTTGTATAAATAGTTTAACGCACTCGTTTTCGCGCACGAGTTTCACACGAACGCGCGTGTATTTTCCGTGGGCTGAAGATTTCGAAAACCATAATTAGTTTCTCTGCGATCAATATCTGTATAGTAAAACCTCTGTTAGACGTAACTTCTTAATTCGGTCAATATTAACGAATCGTTTGAATTTTTCCGAGTACGTTGCCCAGTAGTTATATTAATAGTTTCATGCGAATTATAAAAAGGTTGTTGTTTTTTTTTCCAAATGTAATTGCACTGTTTTAAAGTTTCTATAAATAATAATCACCCGCAGGGAATACGTTAGGTGATTGTTTTTTCCTTTCCAATACTCTATGCGTCCACAACCGATTTAAAAAAAAAAAAATCGTATAAATCGTACACGCCGATTCAAGTGCAAACTAACTCACAAAAATTATTTCTTCGACAATATTTTATACATTACCGTGAAATGAGAACGGGAGGAGGCTTAATCATACGTCAGACAACCGATGCTGGTCGGTTATCGGCAAGCGAGCAGAAAATTGTTGTAAATAAAATACAATAAGACAAGGAGGAGACATCGCTAGGGGTTACACGTTTTCACGCGATTTTATTTTTTTAATATTAACGAAAACTGGTGATGACTCGTAGAGGGAAACGAAGAAATATTACACGCATTATTTAATACTCGTTAATCCCGATTATTGTGTTCTCTATAATCGAATAAAATGTGTTATTATTATTATTATTAGTCATCCGGTGTTGTTATTTCAAGGTTGTATTTACTTATACGAGAAATATTAATAAGTTTCCAGAAAAAAAAAACGTCGTTTGATCGCGTCGACGCGTTTGTAAACAAAAATGTTTACGCGTATTTAAATTTTTTTTTATTTATACACACTCGCAGAAGTGTCATTCGATGAAATATTTCTTTTGGATTTAAACGACCTCGTCTCGTGTTTGTGTCGTTAATACTTTCCGATTTCGTAATAAAAATTCGGGGACGTTACGGCGAGAAATTAAGAGAGAAACGCTCTCGAATTATAAAAAATAAATAAAACAAACGATTTCTATTCACACGCGAATATAGCGTTAAGTTTTAATAAGAAGATTTTTGGTCCGAATGACCGTAACTGCAGTTTTTTTTGTCTCTCACATTTTATTTTTCGTCTTTGTATACCTACGTTTTGCGTTAAGGAATAGTTCTCTGCATACGAATAATATTTAATTCTCGATTTTTCAGGTGTACAAGAAGAAGACGGAAGCGGCCAAGAAAGATTATTTGAAGGCTCTAGCAGCATACCGAGCTAGTCTCGTGTCAAAGGTATTAAATACATAATATTGTCATCGTGTGTATTTTTTATATACGGGTACATGAGTAGAGCGAATTATAGGAGTTTGCGCGTGTTTCTTTTTTTTAATAATCGTTCAAAACTCACGTGATATAGAAATTCGTTTCATAATACACTAGGACATTGTAGACAATTGTTTTTCTCGCAAATTTTCCAAAATTTTAGCCGTTTTTCACGCGCGTTAGATTAACTGAATTAAAATAAACTAAATTTAAAAAAATATGTGTACGCATATACACCCGAAAGAATATCCGATGAAACGAGTGTGTATTTCCCGTGTATCCAGCTCGACAAATACTTATACTTGAAATTATGAACCGTCACACAACTGTATTGTATTTATTTTAACGGTACAATAATTACGTCACATTGTATATATTATTATGTTTCCGTCCATGTTTTTGACAATACGAATTATACATTTTATTAATTTAATTAATTTCGTATAGAGACACCGCGGTGGTCATTTGCTTTTTATAACGCGCATATTTTGGTGATCATTCATATTTGAAGAGCATACACGCGTGCATATTTCAGAGGGTTTTTTCTTTTTAGGGCATAATAACGTCCCTAGACCCAATTATATGTATATATATATATATAAGAGACCTAACGCCGCAGCGTTGTTCGACATAAATTCTACACAAATGGAAACTGTTTTTTTTTTTTTTTTTTTTGAAACGTCTCCGGGGAACATTCGAAACGCGTGTAAACGTTTATAATAGACGAAATTTACCGCGTTTCTTTTTTTCTTTGCTTTTTTTTTTTTTATCGATCAAACGGGTGGGTGGGATGAGACGCCGGGCGCGGCGTTCGCCAAACAAGTCGAAAACTTTCCACGCCCTCCGGAGACGCCCGGGAACTGGCAAAAATACACTTTGCAAAGTCTGTCGAGCGCGTTTTAACAACCAAAGGATAAGAGGATCAATTCCGGGAACATTCGGAACCGTGTGTGGTAATAGGAGAAGGGAGCAACGAAACAGGGACTTGCTCGCAACGCGTCTGCGACGATCGTTTACAAACGAATATTAATATTAATAATAATAATAATAATAATAATGATAATAATACGACGACGACGCGACGTTATGATGCAGGGCGGTGAACCGGACTCCAGTATGTACGCGGGCGGCTACGTGGGCAGCTACGGCGGCGTGTACAACGGGTACTCGCCACCGGCCGGTCTACCGTCGCCACCGATGTCCGTGCCGTCGCCACATTCGCAACAAGTGCACGGCCAAGTGAAAAAGTCCACCATGATGATGGACAACCGGGTACCGGTCATGAACAGTCACCCGCAGAACCACAGCCAGTCGGTAAGTCTGCGCGTTTTAGGTCAAGTTAGGCTTAACGCAACTTTTTTATATTTTTTTTGTAACCGTGAAATCACGAAGGCATTGCTCCTGGACCACTCCGGTCCGCGCAGTTCATTCACGTCATTCGTACACTTCTCGATTATTTAAAAAAAAAAAAAACAAAATCTCCAGTTCTGTCAGAGATTGGTGTCTTAACACAAATACAACGAAACACGGCAATCAGCCCACGACTAACAATACGATAACGCTACGTGTTAAATTTACAAGTTCGATGTACAGACTGATTCACTCCCGGTTTTCCTTCGGCCTGCCTCTGCTTCTCATCATCATTGTCCTTTTGCACCGCGATCGTGTCGATGAAACATCTTGTGATGACCCTCTGACTATCTGAGCACCTGACATCAGCATTCTCCGGCGTCCTGGATTTTCGGGTAGAGTTCCTTCCTCCGAGCCCAACGAACGACTTTCTACGTCCTCAGCACTCGGATCTCTGAAGTTTTGTAGACATATCGACAGCGGATCTCGTTTTTTTTTCCCCCCGACATGTGTTACTACACGTACGCGACTCTCATTCCTATTATTATTAGAGATAATAATAGAAGGACTTATGTATTATTTTTTCCTTCAATCCCATATACAATGCTCGTTTAACTAAAAAAAAAAAAAAAAAAAACTCTGATTCATTTCTCCTCGATTCGGAATATATTTTTCATTTTTAATTATAAATACATTTTTATTTTTAACGTCACTTTTATATATATATATGTACTATAATTATTAAATACGCGTGTGTCGACGACAACAGCGTCTGATCACGGTTTAAGAACCGCTGGTTTTCGCATCGTTTTCGGACCGGTTAATATTTTTAAATTTTATTTATCTCCGTCCGACGGAGAACAATAGTCGCGTAATAATAATAATAATAAAATATAACTCGTCGGTTATTATAAATTATACGACATCGGCGCAACGCGGTTAAGTCGGCGGCGACGGCGGCCTTGTAGGAGATTTAAAACGTCGGGGGCCTGACAAATCGTACAATATCTGCGTATGGGAGGTCCGTTCTGAAAATAACTTTAAGCCGGTACGAATATTTTTAAGCTTTAAACAGATGTTATTGGTCACTCTCCAAATTTAATCATTTTTAATGAGTCGGAAAGCCGCGTACCAAACCGTCTATCGGGATGATGTACTTCAAAAGACCTCCGTAAATTACGATTGTAGACGAGAAGTGCTTTTTTTTTTTTTTTCATACTTCGTACAATGTCAATCGTATTTTCGTATTTTTTTGTTCGCTCGCAATAATCATATTTTCACAACGATACTCGTAAAACTGTATTGTTGTGCGCGATTTGTTGTACGATTGCAAATATATTATCCCCCTCCTCCAAAAAAAAAACATATTTAAACGGTTATAGGACTGACGGACGTTTTATTAAATAAAATAATTCGTAATTACGAAAAAAAATTATATGTATTGTCATGTACCTTAGCTTGGTGTAGAAGCACGAAAAATAGACACACAATAAATTAATCACAAATCGTTCGGTAATTTCAATTTTATTAAAACACGTGAAATAATCTGTGTGTCATACAGTCGCATTCCCCGCTTTTTTTTGGGGGGAGGGGGATTTATATAATATAACTATTCCGTTGCTTATAACGCTGCATCATTGACCTACTATGTTATAAGACGTACGCTATTTTCACAATAAAATTATGAACGCAAAAATGATATTTAATGATGTGAGAATTCGTTATTTGATTATTTTCCCCACACACGTACAAACAGTGTACGAAAATTATAATACAGTCACCGCGGCGTTAATCGCACTTCCTTATATAATTATATACATTCAACACGCAATTATCGTTAGTGAAATGAATAAAAATACAGCTAACAATACCAGTCTTGCCAATAAACATTTGTACGTGTTTCTGTTTTAAAGAAAAACAATAATAATAATATCCGTCTCTATACAAATTCTCATAACGTATAAAAAAAAAAACTACAATATATAAACGGTAATTTAATAATTCAGCGTTTTCCCCCGTTATAAAGTAATGTATGCGCGTACTGTTACGCTTGGTAATATAATTTACATTTTATATTTATTGTTGTAGAATTTCGAATGTAAAATTGTTATTTTCTTCCCCTTGTTTAGTTTTCAATTTTCTTTTTCATATTCAAATTAAGAACCAAACTTTACGAACACACAATGGTGTGTTTCAGACGAAGGGTCGTTCAAACATGTTTATCCGTTTTCAGTGAATATATAAAAATAATAATAATAATAAAAAAAGAGACGTGTAATTTACATAAAATACGTTTTGATAAATAAAATACTATGTAATTACTATGCGCCTATTTTTGAAACTGCGAATGGGAAATTCGTCCCGTTATTATTATTATTATTATTATTATTACGTCGCGTACGACGATTTTAAAATATAAATTTAGAAGAAAAAAAAACGCTTTTTCACCATTTCCTTTGAAAATCGATCGATCGTTCTGTTGCCCGATGTATTTCGTGTAGTTTTTTTTTTTAACTAAAATCCCACCCGTCGATAAGAGGAGAGTGCGAAACAATTTTTAAAATCCCACTTGTCGCGGTTTGCCCCTGTATATTATAATACGTGTTTTGTTTATGCATATCCGTTTATATCGTTCACAGCAGCAGACGGCCGGTCTGATCGGTAGCCACAACCCAGGCGCGCCCGGACTGAACCATTTGTCGCAGCATCCGCAGGGCGGGTTACCGCCGTCACCGCAACAATCGCAGCCTCCGACGCCACCGGCCAACGTATCGTCATACGTGAGTATACACAATTGCTGCACGACAATTATTTTATGTACGGATAGATAGAAACGTTCTCGCGTCTTCCGAATATTGTGGACGCCGTCGCGGGTACGCTAAAGAGCGGTTGTGTTGTCAGGACCTGAATTGTTTTTTGACAGCCGGTTGGTTAATCTCGCGCGACGGCTTACGTGAACAATATTGATGGTACCGATCGCGTAGGGCCGACAACGGGTCATGTCGGGTTAATTCAATTCACTATAAATCGCCGGGACTGCGATCCTTACTCTGCAATTAGTTGCTATATGGATGTTTTATAAAGGGTGGTGGTGCGTCCTGAGACTTAGTGTACGATGGGGACCCATTGTCCGAAGTACTGTTCGTTCGACCCTAGGGTGCCGCGAATTTAGATACAGGGTGCCGTGAAATAATATTAAGCAATCATTTTTCACTATATGCGGTGCCTCGGGATTTTTTTTTCTTTTTTTTACAATACCCTGGGGTGCCGTGAGTCAAAAAGTGTTAGAAACTTCTGGCTCAACGGCTTACCGAGCAACGGCCGACATATAGCGAACTTAAAAAAATTTGAAAAATGCCAACCTAATCCAACCTAACCATACAATTATAATAATTACGAGATCGTCGTTTCATTCCAATCGTCGGGTATCGTAGCGTCGTACGCGTCACGAAACAGTTTTCCGGAAAAACACGTGATTTTTTCTCTCTCTGTACAAGTACAGAAAAAAAAAATCCCCCTACGAATATCCACTAAACATTCGATGGATCTATTTGCGCTTACTGTTTTCTTTTATTCTGATCTGCCGCACTCGACGAGAAAGAGAAAATCTTTGCAAAAAAAAAAAAAATCAAATTATCTACATTGCGTGCAGATATGCATACATCGGTACACGGATATGTGCTGTGGCTGTGCTGAATTTAGTCGACATAGGAATGTCTAGCGACGGTTTCGTTCATGACGACGTCGTGGTAACGTTATCGGTGTCGGACAGATTTTCGAAATTATTCCGAGCCGTCATTTCGTGTCAAAAAAAAAAAAAAAAAACCCTCTCTTCTCACGCATCAACTATACGTCACAGTCAATGTTCTCGCGTCAGGTGCCTCTTATAGGTCCGTCGTCAGCGTTCGCGCGTAAAACGTAATATAAACTAAAACAAAACAACTACTCCGAAGAACAATCTCTTATAATATAATATTATTAATAAAAAATTTCCGAATTATTATTGTACGAGAAAGAATAGAGATGTATTATAATAAAATAATATATTGTACGCGGTTTCTGCGTAGTGTGTGTGTGTGTGTGCAGCAACATTCTGACGAGACGCGCCACCAGTCGCTTATATTATATTGATCTATATGCAGATGTTTGTACTAAAAGAAGGGGGACGACGGGAATAGTAATTGAATTCCAGTTTGTTTGTTGTCGAATAAAATCAATACGAATGTAATTATGTACACAAATTTCGTTTTCCATTTAAAAGAGCACTATACTCGTTTCTTGTGTGTGTGCGTGTGCGCGCGCGCGGCAGGGCACGTCGTCTGCGCAAGCACTCATACAATCGAGAATAATGATTACACGTCAAATTGATTTCCAGCCAACATTTTTCTCCGTCGAGCAAACTCGATTTATTATACATAAACGTTTTTTTCTTCTTCTTATAGTCGGCATTAAAACGGGTTATTTATGATTTTCTCGAACTTTTCCACGTTGTTCTCGAGTCGAAAACGTTATATTGATAAATTACCGTCCCCGTACGTTATAAGGGGAGACAAAAAAAAGAAAGAAAAACGGCGCTAATTGTTGTTATCATTTTTTTTTCACTAACTCGTTTCCAGTGGCCGTGGTGTTTCAACCCGACGCAGAACAGCCATTAGCCGGTGTCGTCACCGACACCAGCTCAGAAGCAGTCGCGGCGGTCGACGACGTGCGTACGCGAAACGGATGCGACGCAATACCGGTCGCGGACGTTGCCGGCGGATTGCTGCGGTGTCCGTGTCGACGCTACGAGTGAGTGCATTGAAATCGTTAATCGTCAAATGTCGGTAAATTATTTTACAAACTCGTCGCATTTTACAAATGGGGGGTGGGAGGAAAATCAGAGTACGTCTACACACTTGATGCGGATACACCGGTGCATGGATATGTCTTGAGATCACTAAACTCGGTCGTCATAGGATTGACCGTTTACGCGTTTTTCGCATTAACTCTACGCTGACGTCGCTTAGCAACGGTTTCGTCGCTTAGCAACGTCACGTGATTGACGACGTCACTTTCGTAACAGTTTCGCGTGACGCGAATGTTTTACTGACCGCCAGAGCTTGACGTTTCCGTGTCGAAAAAAACAAAAATGTGTTATAAACTGTATTTGAATGTGGAGTCACCGGTTGGGAAGAGGGGGGGCTAAACAAAAGCGCTGTTCCGCAATTTTCCCGCAAAATCCCAAAATAACGTAACATTCGCAACACCGATTCGGTGTAATACCTTCCAGTCTCAGCATCCCCTCGTCACAACCGTGTTCTTCCGTCTGACAGAGTACAAATTTAAGAATTTCATTCGGATGAAAAAAAAATCGTAGTTACACCTCGCTGTTCCAAATGAAATCCCATTTAGAAATCTCGTGTTCCGCGATGTCTTTTACCGGTTTATTATTTGAGAATAACGGCGGGGGACCCGTCGGATTCCTTACGAGCCGTACGAGTGGTTCTCTCGTTGAACAGAGTACAGCTGAGATTTCGCTTCATCGTTTATTTTTTTCACACGTACGCCTGCGTGGATGATAATTAATTAATTATCCCCTCGTAATTTGTTATTTATTATATTTTTTATTTTTCACAGGAACGTGGTTACCTAACACCTAGACGTGTGTGGCTCAATACGTAACGGTCCAAATCGGGAGAGTAAAAAACACAGTGAAAACGTTCTGAACCGATCGTCGTACCCCTGTCCATCCTATTTCCGGAAACGTAGAAGACCTGAAAAGACCGCTTCATCTGTCCCTTGTATTATACGATTACTTTTATTTTTTTTTATTATTATCATTATTATCATAATTATTATTTTTATTATTATTATTATTATTACAATATTATTATATGTATATGTAAAATCCCTGTGACTACATACAAGTATATCTCATATTATAATGCTTGTGAATATTTGTATTTATAAGAATATATATATATATATATATATATATATATATAATATGATAATAATAACGTATTACATTATATACTACATAAATATATTATATATGTGTAATTTTTTTTTCTCGCAATAATATATCATTAAACAAATTTATTTGTATGTAAAGAACATCGTATTTAAGCAATAAATTTGCTCCTGTAAATGTAAGCAATGTCTTTGGCGACAATCCCAATGCTGTTTTGTGCACATAATATAATTATAAAAATATGATACAACATATAACGTAATATTATATTATATTGTTAAAATGAACTACTATTTTTCAAACGTTAAAATCGTTTTCATATTTTTTTTTTTTATCTATTACGTTAAAACATTAAGTTTTTTTTTTTTTTTTGGTGTAAATAATATTTACGATAATTTGTTTTTAATATACCGGACATTATATATATATATATATAATATATATATCCTAAACCGAAGGAACGATATGCGGTAAAGTTCACGTTAGTTTATTATATATGTTATTTGCCGTATAAAATATCTGTGGTAACTTGTACCGTAGTACTGTATAACGTGTCTATTTTACGTCAATCGGACACTGTAAATGATTTACGTGTTTAGGTTATATAAAGTGTTACGATATCTAAAAAAAAAATATGACATTAAAACAAAAAAAAAAATAATAAAAACAAAAAAAAAACAAAAAAATTAATTACATATAATAATTAGGTACTCATATCAATGTGAAAATTATTATTTTTTATTCGAGTATTAATATTTATTTTTGTTTTATTTTTATTTTATTATTTAGCCAAATTGAAAATTTTAAAGTTGTTATTATTAATACCGAATAATATTTTTTCCCTTTTGTTTTTTTTTTTTTTTTTTAAGTAGGTATGATTTTATATTTTGTACATAAATGATTAAGAACGCTCATGTTATCTGTTGTTTTTCAATCTGTTTATATTTAATATATATATATATATATATATATATATACGTATTCATGAAGTGTAAACGATTAAAGAAAAAAAAATAATAAAAAAATAAAAATTGTAATTAAATAGTGGAAAATAGTTTTATATTTTTATCGTCATCACAATATTAGTTTTGCGTTTCAATATGTTATTTGCTTAAAATGTTATCTCGACATCGAGTATTGAGCATATGTGTACCATTTTACTACTACAATATTAAATATGTTAGTAAATATATATATATATATATATATACGTGTATATAATATTGTGTCAAGAATAAATTGAAAAAAAAAAACAAAAGAAACTTCAGTGAAATGATTGATTTTTTTTTTTTAGGATAAACTAATGCCTTTAAAATAGTCTGACATTCGTATAATTTACCAAATTGAATTGTCAAAAACGTATCGGGAATGTAGCGAAAATTTTCCTAATAATGAATAACGATGATTAGTGTTTAAATTATTTTACATACATGTGTTTAATGTGCATAATTTATTACAATGAAATCCATTAGTAATAATTACAAATCCTTGTTTAAATGATGAAACCGGATTTTAGCTATTGACTTCTACAATAAAATTGTAACGCATTATTGTTTTTGCGAACTCACAAAAAAAAAAAATTAAAAAAAATAGTGCTTATAATAATTTAGTAGCTGTTACGATGTTTTTAGTTAAATTATCGTATTTAAACTTTTCGTTACGGTAAATTTAAAAATATATTTTTCTCTACATTTACAATAACAAACAGTAATTCAATTATTACTATTTTATTTTTTGAATAATTCGAATTCCGAAATTACCATTAAACGTGTAATTATGCACGTTAAGTGCTAATAGTAGCTTCATATTATATTTACTGCTGCATTATAATATCTTGTGTATAACATTCCAATCCATTCGAAGGACAAACCGGCGCGGTCTAATAGTATATTACATTAAGTACACGTCATAAAATCCATTTGGATAATTAATAGTCGACATATACAAAATCTATAGAAATTCGCTTCATCATTTGTACATTATATTATATACTTTTTAAAGTTTTTTTTTTTCTTACTTTTATCGCGCTAAATTCGCGTTCAGAAATAATGAGATTTCTGTTGTCTTTATTGTTATAAAATTATATATATATATACATATACACGCCTTTTGTTATACTGAAACAATAGTTTCTTGAAACATTATTCGTGTTGATGCGTATATACTAAACATAAAGGAGCTCCTCCATTCTACTGAAATATCGTTGTGTTATTATTATTATTATTATTTTGATTATTATAGAATCTTGAATTAAAATATTTCACTCTTTTACATTGTTAGTTTCAATAATTTAAAATCGTATGGCAAATAATTTGATTTTTATGACAACGCTTGCCGTAGATAAATCAAATAGATAAAAAATTAGTAGAGGTCTAATCACTTCAGAACAATATTTAAAAATTTCTGAACTGTTTAATCGAATAATATATTATTACTATTTCTTCACGTTTTAGTGTTTTACAATATTCAATCGGCTTCGGAATTGTCTAAATAATCTCCTACCGATTAGTATAATATTATGTTCTTTCGATTTTGACCATTGAATACATCACTCATTTTTGTGAGTTGAACCCACGCATAAGTGCATGTTGTACACTACATGATAGACCCTGTAGTACGCCTTACATTTAACTTGAAAATTAAATCGTTTATTAATACAATTATCATATCGATTGATATCGTATTTTTCAATCAAATATACGATGTAAACGATTTGTTAACTTAACCAATTCGTCATCTTTCTACATTCCACCTTACGTTTTTTTCACACACTCATTAAAGTGCTATTAATGCCTAGCAGTAGTTATACACGTGTCACCTGTGCACACGAGAGTCTCCAGGCAAAACAGAATAATAATTATTATTTGTATTAAAAAAATTAACCAACAATTTTGTAGTGCATTGAATTTCAATACATCAGGTGGAATAAAATAATAATTATTACAGTTTTTAGGTACTCATCTATGTATAAAATATTATATTATCCGTAATTTTCTTTTGATTGAAACGTCATTTTCATCTATTCTAATCAAATATATTAAATGGTTTTTTAAATCTATTTTATCTTTGTCATCAATTAATGTAATTTTTCAACTCAACGTTGATTTTACTCATTTGATTTTCATAACGTAAACGGAAATTGTTACAATATGCGTATTATAACTTATAGCGTACCATATTTTATTATGCGATTCTCTTGAAATTAATCTGATCTTTATACAGATTTTTCAAATACATTAATTCAGAGTTTAAATATTAAATATTTATAATTTTTAAATAAATGTTTTATTAAATTATATACGATTAACAATATATAACATTGATTTTTTATTGTAAATTCGTCGTAAGTTGAAAAGTTAAGAAATTAAGAAATAAAATGGTTTAATTAAATATTTTACCTAGAACTGTTTAAAACGAATGTTTTTGTATAACACCGCGTGTTTTATACGCCTTTTTGTAGTCTATTTATTATATTATTTTGTCCTTTTCATCTTACGTTTATTATTATATAACCGCTAAAAACCAATTGTTGCTATTCAGTTAAACGTAGAGTTTTAATTGATTTCCCACGGATATCAATATTATAATATTTATAATTTATCGATAATAATAATTATTATAATTATTATTTTTGCTTGGACACAACTGTGACTGTAGTTATTATTTGTAATTCGGATATGGGTAATGAATTCGTATGTGTGTTCGCTCGCCGAGTACACACTATCGTAATCGCCGATAGTTTTTTTCACTCTAAATACATTATTTCAAAACTTTGCGCCCGGGAGCAGATGCCCTCCCCTGTCCTCCCCCATTAATCCGGCTCCGTAACAGGAATATTAATATTCGCATTCATATACGTTTTCCATCGTGTGAAAATATACGAATACAAATTCAAGCAATCGCATATTATGTACACACCGTTATTAAGTAAATTGTATTATGTGCTTATACTTCGTGTGTATACACTTAGCGCGTGTGAAACTAACAAACTTAATTTCCGACAAACACCGTAAATCGAGCGTGCACACCGTCAACATGAAGTTTTGTCGTATTATGACATTTTAATAATAAAACGCTCGTAGGTATATAAAATATATACGAATTCATAGCACACCAGACATACGTTAAGCTGTAATCTTCACGCGCCATGTTTATTTAAATCTACTAAAATTATTACTACAAGTATTGTAAAGTTGCGATTGGGATTGTAATCCCGGTGGACGTTGCAGGGCAACTGGAATAAATTTAAGCGAAACTTCTCAACTCCGACATAACGACGAAATCACATAATTCACGTCAATCCGGGCACGTTTCTCTTGTCTATCCAACGTTTTCAACTGTTCTCTAGTGGAATTTGTTCACCGCGTTCTAAGTTGAAAACAGTACGCACGGTGTACTACAGCAATAATACCTAATGAAATAAATATCTATACGACCTTTATATATATATATATACATACTTGAACATTAATGAGTGATATTATATTAAAGTTTGAGCACACGTTTAATAATTATTAGCTCGGCTAATTGAAACTATTATAAGTATAGGGTATCCATGTATTATTATTATTAACATATTACACGTTACTGTACAGGAAACGTTGAATTTTGTCGTCACTTGTCACTCGCCGAGTATTATTATTATTTAATATCCGTTGAAACTCTAAAACACCATCGATTCTAATTCAACTGAGTCTTGAAAAGAGAACGGGAAACTGCTAAACTCGATGTATAGCGTTATATCAAAAAAAAAAAAAAAAGGCGACAGATAAATCCCTCGGGGCACAATCTATTTAGGAAAGAGTGGAGAGTATCTTCAACTGCTTTTATACGTAATGGACACGGATGATGGCGGGGCTAATGCATAAGCTAATGCTATCTAATGCATAAGTGGAATATAAAAAACCAAGCCGGAATTTCGATTGCGGCTCCTCAAATTGCAAAACGGTTGTACGGGCTATATCACGCATATATTAAACGAGTGCCCTATTACGAGGGAAATTCAGTAGCAAACTTAAAGACATGTTTAATACCTCTCCTATACGAATAAATAAATAATATCCGGTTTTATTCATGTGTTTAACGCAAAGATTATTATACAAAATTATGGTTATGAGATGTCTTCGAAAATATTTTCTCGTCAAATCCGGTAACAAGTGCCGTTTACAATTATAGATTCAACCAAAACTGTATAAAAAACCGCCCGACGCGATTACACTACGTCGTCCGTTAGATAATCGACAAAATATACTTATCATTTAAAAGATGATGTCGTATAATTCGTGAGTGTAAAACACATAATTGTGCAAGTGATATTGTTGTTGGAGTGGTATTTATAATACGACTTCAAAATGTTTACAATGTATACAAGATAACTTTATCTATGTGATAGCGTATTTAATTTTCATCTAATAATAATATTATTATCCCTTTGTAAACGTTCGATTTTCTTTAGTTTTTCGTTAATTTATTAAACATTATTTCGAATAATGTTTGTAACAAATATTAATAATAATAATAACGCTACAACACAGATAATATTATTTTCTCCATATATATATATATATATACATATTGTAAAAATTTGAAAATAGGATTCGACCAAATCTTAGCGCAAAACATTTTTTTTTATATATATATATAAATATTGTAATTATATAAAAATAAAAAATGATATTAAAACAGGCCTATTTTTTTAATGATTTTAAAATATTTTTAAACCGTTGTAATATATATATTTTTTTGTTTTGCTTAAAATTTACTCAAAAATTGTACATTCAGAATATCGTATATAGCGGATGCGGTGCCCTAAACACAAATACGCATATTTTGATTAATAACGATAAAATATGTTTTTATAATCATTAATTTGCCCAGTAATCTTCTCATACGGCTTCATTATATTAATAAAACGTAATTATTATTATTATTATTATCATTATTATTTATTTTTGTATATTTTCAAAAAGTTTTATAAAATGATCACGTTAAACGAACAATGATCGCGGTAAGCATAAATGAATGATTAAGTTAACGCTGGTAGGAAATTAAATATCCGGTAATATATTATCGAGTCGCATCGTTCGGTTCATTATTATTGAAACGTAATTATTTACGTTTGACTTATTATTTTTTTCTTCGTTCACAATTTATTTAATACGCATTAACGAAAAATAATATTCATACAAAAAAAAACCTATACACATAAAATTATTATATATATATAACAATATAGACTAGAAATATAATCCTGAACATTGTGTTGCTAATAATAATGTTTAAATGTCGTAGTAATTTGTATTTATATTTTACATAATATCGTTTACAGAAACAATGGTGGAATTATACATGTATATAACAATAATGGGATAATTTAGAAACATTAATAATAATAATAATAATAATAATAATAATAATAATAATAAACTCGGTGTTTTCTTTTCCTCCCGTAATTTATTCGCCTGCAAAAACCACACTATATTATATATATATATACGTTTTATAATATTATATTATACACTCCGCTTTATACGACGAACAAAATGTATATGTTTATGAAAATATGTCATGCAAATAGTAAAACGAAAGACCGTCGTCGTGTATTTATTATATTGTTTTACAAAATGCCAAATGCGCGGTGTAAGTAGAAATTTACTAAACCGCATTTGAACCGCTACTATAAAACACTGGTGGTTCTTAGATTGGTACTGGCAATATAACTTGGACACAATGTTTTCCGATGTTTTAATATAAATAATATATGCAACACATTATCGTGTTTTTCTCGTTTCAGAAGCGTATGAAATATAAAAAAATATAATGCGTACAGTAGGGAAAAAAACAATCGGACCGGAATATACGAAACGACGAATATAATATACAAATCACAACAATTATTGTTAACGAAAATTGTAAGACGTTATACATATGTACATAAAATAATGATCTTTATTATTATTATTATTATTATTATTATTATTATGTTTTTATCGCAATTGCGTTAAGAGATAAAGTAGTAAACGTTTTGTACTACTTGATTTTAAAATATTTCGAACATCGAATTTGTAATGTGACACAAAAGGAAAAAAAACAATTTTGCATTATAGGAAAAAGTAAAAATTATCATACAAGTCTCGTTTTATACGCGGTACATTTTATAATACGAATTGTGTAAAATTAGACAATTCGTCGATAATAACAGTACGTGACGGATACCGGTATAGGATTATTGGAAATATTTAAACGGACGAAAGAAAGTCATTTAACCGTATTTACGATTCAATTGTCACGAAAAATCGAAATTACATAAAAATTATATCGTTTAAACGAAATAAAAAAAAAAAATTTGTATACAAAATAAAAATGAAAAACAAAAGAAATAAATAAATTCCTGTTGGAACTAAAATATGATATTTTGTGTTTTCGAATAAAATGCTCGTTATTTGAGTATTGGAAACGCATTTTTTTCTATTGAGCATTGAACAGAACATTTTTTTTTTTAAACTTATAATACGCGCGTGTAAATGTAATTAAAAACACCGTGCACACAAATGCTAAGCCTAAAAACTGGTACAAATGATATTAAAATGAATGAAATTTTGTCGGAAACATTTGTACACATATTCATTAGTTTTTTTTCCCACATAATTGTCGGAGTAAAATTTTGACTGAACGTTTTATATTTTTAATATATCGGAGAACACGCGTTATTGCATAATTGTAAAAAATGACTTCGATTTTTCGAATAGAGTTTTAATAACAAAAGATCAGCTACGAAAAAAAAAATCAATAAATATTACTCCGAATAATTTTTCGGAATTAAATTCCGATATATGTATTTTATATTTCGCTAACAGCTGAATATTGTTGGCTGGCTCTTACGGTACGAACAACACAAATACACAGTTTTCGATCCACTTGACGTAAAAAAAAAAAGTGAAATTTCTGTTGAATCGCCACGAGTTTTATAGAAGAATTAAGGGGGAAATAAAGAAAAGATGTTATACTTTTCACCGGGCGCATAAAAGAAAACGTACGAGTCGAGCTCATATATTATTTTAAATTTTCGTTTTTTCCGATGCAATAAAACCATCTCGGTTTCATTTTTTTTTTTGTTTTTTTTTTATCGCGCGTGTAATCCGCGTGCGTTCAATCGAATTTTACTCGCGAACGCGATGCGATCGATCGAAAACGTCTTAGACAACGATCGAACGATGTCATATCCGAATGTCATAATTCACTAGAAACGGATAATTCGCGAGTGAGTCGTCGATACGCGACAAGTGAAATATTTTTAGCGAATTGAATCAGTGCGTCACGAATCAGCTACTCTGTGATTCGCCGGCAACAAACTACAGTTTCTTTATAGTACCAACACAATTACAATAATAATTGTATTCGGAATATTCGTGTCCGGAGCGAACGAGTAAAGCGGACTCGCTATTGAATTGAAACGAGTGGATTTTGAAAGATTCGACCCAAACAAGTACTTTAGCACACGCCTTATCAAACGAATTGATGCGATTTACAATACAATGATTCGTGATTAGGTTTCAGGAACGATTTGATATGTATTAATTGGAAACACGGAATCGGGTTCTGATTCATTAAAATGAATTGAATCGAGTGAATTGATTCGTCTAAATCTAGTCGCGATTCCCATTTCTCCTAATGACATTTATCGATTTTTGAGACGAAACGCGACTCCGAAACCGTTCTTGGACAAAAATTATATTTTTAAAACGATATTAGTATTGAACGTTATTTTTCCCCCTTCGGATATTAAACGTACGAAATATCAAATAATATTATTGCGCGAACATTATATATTATTATTATTATTATTGTTAATGCGATTTCCTGTTAAATTCCATCGTTTTATTTATGAGTGTGTTTTGTTTTGCTGCTGTTGCTATTACTTTTTCGTTGTATAATATGTAATGTGTGTGTGTGTGTGTGTTCTCCATTTCCTCGCAATGACATAATATTTTTTTCCTCTACTCTTCCTAGCAGTGAAAAATTCTATACGTCCATAAAAAAAAAAAAAAAAAAAAAACGAAATCTTGGTCTGGCTTTGAATATCGACGTGTAGTTTTTTATCTTATTCGATATACATAAATATACGTGTATGCAGCCCCATAACACGATTCTCGTGTAATTTATTTGGCGTTTCTCTCTCTCTCTCTCTGTCGTTTGGCCAAAACTTTTATAACAAAAAAAAAAAAAAATCTATTCGTCCGCACCCTGTTCGGCCAACACACGAATATTTAAAAAACTTTATTTCTGCGCGCGGTATTTTTCTCATTTTTTTCTGTTTTTTTTTTTTACACTCAGAAGTTTGTATATATATACATCGTATAACCTCGGCTTCGTTAAGTGTATGAGCGTATATATATATATTTTTATTTATTTTTTTTTTTGGACACAAAGAAAATTAAAATTCACCTCCGGTTATAGTATTCAAAAAACAATTTATTATTATACAAATTATTTTCCGTTTACAACGTAAATATTCATTAACGCGTGACAATTTGGAATATGTATTTATTTTTTTTCATTTGACATGTTCGCAAAGAACCCGGAAAAACGAGAATTTCGTTCGCACGCGAGTAAAATATTAAAAAAAAAAAAAATGGTTTTTTTTTTTTTTTTTGGTAACTAAAAGTGCGGCGACGAATTGATTACGTTTTAAAATGACAATCTTTTTTTTTCTTCAACGATCATAATAATAATAATAATAATAATAATAACAATTTTACATATATTTATATAGTAAACAAGATAATTTCGGTATAATATTATTACAAATTATTACGTTATGTTAAATATTAAACATAGTGTTTTTAAATAATAATATACGTTGCAAAGACAACGCGGGAAACGAGAACAAATCATTTTGATAAATACATAATTTTTTGAGGGGTTCTTTAAAAAAAAAAAAAAAATTGTTATTTTTGGTTTTTTGGTATATACTATGTACAAATTGGTATATTATATTTATATCGTTGTCTAATATCGATGGGGAAATTTAAAAAAAAATATCGTGTCATAAGTAGAACAAGTCTCCGCCGCCGCCGCCGCCGCCGCCGCCGGACGATTCGCGTAGTTGGTCGCATATCCTGGTCAGGTCGTTGGCCAACCGGTCGATTTCCGTGTCGGACGACCGACGGTGGCCGCGGTTCGACTGTCACACGTGCAGCTCTTCGACCCCGGCCGTTTTCACGGTCGTCGCAGCATCCTGCACGGCCAGACTCGCGGACGAAGAGTGGTGCGGCGGTTGCTGCGACGTGCAGCAGGACAGGGCCGTCGGTCCTCCGGTCCCCGGCGTCACCGGCGCACCGGCCACCGAACACGTGCACGCCGGCAGGGCGGACGAAGCAGCGGCCGCGTGCCTCCGCACGGTCCCGTGGACGTGCTGCTGCTGCTGCTGCTGATGGCCGCCGTGGTGATGATGATGGTGATGGTGCAGGTGGTCGGGCCGCGGGCACTTCGGTGGCGGCGGTGGCCGCGGTAACGTGGACGCGGACCCGATGCCGGCCATTACGCCGCCTCCCGTACGGTAACACTGGGACGCGGAGACGTCGGCGAATTCCGCGGGCGGCGGTTGTGCCGCCGATCTGGCGCCGCCGCCGTCACCGCCGGAGTGCGATTGGGACGCGCGAACTGCACCGCCACCACCCGGTTCCGTCGGCGGAGTGTGCGTCGGAAGTGGCGGTTTTTTCAGTATCGAGTGCGGTTGCTGCTGCTGCTGCTGCTGCTGCAGGTGTTGTTGGTGGTGCGACGGCGGCATCCCTATCGACACCGACCGCGTTTCCATCATTTGCAACAACTCGGTGGCACCTGGAAATAACGAGAGACTGACGTGAATCATACGAGAGAACGCGTCCCAGAAGGACAATTTTTGAATACAACATATCAATGCCTGCAATATTGTAGTGTACAGCTGTTTGGGGATTTTGGGATCCCATAGATCCCCTCTTCAGAGGATCGAAGAGTGAGAGGGAGTCTGTATTAAATTCCTCGTTTTTTCTCAATTTATTCATGCGTCCGAGAAGCTGTAGTAGGTATCCGCACGATTCAAAACTCCTCCCCGAAACGTACTAATTCGATGGTTGACACAATCTTCGTAGTGGCGTTATTACAGAGTGGCAATTGGACTTGGACGGCCTCAATGGGAACGTCGTAATTACGATTTGTGCGTACGGAAATTTTGGATTTTCTTTTGAAATATTAAAATAGTACTTATTTTTTAAATATGTGAAAATAAATTTCGTAAAATGAATCGACGAATTTCGATAGCGTAAATAGCCGAGGAGCGAAAATTTGATACTGCCCCGGGACCCTCCCCCCCCCCAAATTTATAATTACGGCAATGAATCTTCGTTTCACTTTTTGTATTCGCGCCGATATAATTGAATATTTTGATAATTTTTAGTTTTTATCTGCACAATAGTCTGATTCGCGTACAGCGGATTAGCCAGAGTATGACTTCTGAAAGACTACTGTGTCATTGACACATCATACGGATGGTATATATATATATATATATTCGTATATATTAATAGGTAACTGGTAAATTAAAATTTTTGTGTTTTCTTGTCCGTTTTTGTCAAGACATGACTCGGATGTCTATGAAAATACTATTGAAAGTTGTTACGTTGGTTGCACACGATCCCTTCGCTATAGTTATGTAAATGTTGAAAATATAAATTACGAAAGTCATGTGCCGTACGAATCGATAACGAAAATTTCGTCTCTGTAATTTTTTTTTTTTTTTTTGCTCTTTGAATTATCAATGAATTTCAATTATTCACTCTGTCAAATACGTTATATATTATATCACGTTTTTCGATTGACAGCTAACGAGTGTGGCTGCAGTTGATTTTGACAAATTAATAGAAGTTTTGAAGATACACATATTTTTTACATAAGACATATTATAATGTCTTATGTAAAAAAAAAAAAAAAAAAGGCGCGGTGCTAGAACCACAGAAATATTAATTTTTAAACGCGTCAACGTTAATTTTTTTATTGTTATTTTTTTAATCAAAAGACTACAAATTTATTAAATTTAACGACTAATTAATAGTTCACCAATAATGATAGTAGAACCCGTGACAGGCAATCTTTCATGTTTCCAATGGGCGACGAGATCAGTGAGAATGTAACATAATGATTTTATCGTGAGAAGTACGCAGACCTAAATAATTCCCAAAAGATTTCGTTATAAATATTTTAAATAATTAAAAAATAGTATGTATTCGAGTAGAACTCGACCAAGTGGTAAATAGTCACGTATAAAGTTATCATAAAAAATGTTTACGGTATAATATATTTAACGAATTATCCCTACGAATACAAAGTATTTGTATTTTTTTTTTTTTAATGAAATTTTCATGTTGAGATGAGATTTGGTAAATTTTTGTTTTCGAAGAAATTGAAAATATTATTTGATCATTGAGTGTGCGTAATTCTGTGTTCATTAAAATGTCGTTGCTTCTCCTGTCAGAAGGATCCACTCACACTTATTATTGTTATTATTTTTGGAATTATGCAAGTCGCTCATTATTTTTTATTTATTTTTTTTTAAGGCTCCAAGCCTCGGAATAATTTAATTTTCCGTATCAATTTTCAACGAAAAGTTATTATGCGAAAATACAATTTCAGACGTTAGGGCCGTTGGAACAGTCGAAGCAAACACGTAACTAAATACAATGAGCGAATTTCCTGAATTCGGTGCACCGTTGGATTTAGAAATTTCGGAAAGTTTTTGTATCGCGTAACTCCAAGATCGATATAACGATTCGTTCCGAACTGTATCATTATTTTCATGTAATACACGCAAGGTACGATCACACTTGTTGAAACGTTCCTAATAGGGCAGATTAAAGATTTACATTCATCAAAAATGATATCTAAATATATTCTCTCGAGGAGTAGTTTATTGTTATCGTACGCAAAAATATTTTAACGTTTTACTGGTGAATTAAAAAAAAAAAACAAAAAAAATTTAATATGTCGATAGAGAAATCTTAAATAAATTAAATTTTTTTTCGGATCGAATGTCGAAAAACACCACTCTAGGCGCGGGTGTCTTAGCTCGCCTATACCTTAAGCGGTGTATCGTCGTAAGATGAACGCTTGGAGTCAATCGCATTCGGCGGGAACCGTTACATCGATTTTGGATGTTTGCCGAGATTCGATTATGGTTGATATAATATACGATATTGCGGTTTGCCGACGACATCCCGTCGCGACGACGAAAAGAAATAAGTGTTTTTATGCTGCGGTTTTGTATATAAATATTATGTATGATAAGTCGTCGGCGAAGTGTCTGTACGTTTAGAGTAAAAGCGCTATTGAAGTGTATGAGACCGTGTGAAGTATACATTAGGTGTACTGTATTGATGGAGGGAATATAGCCGGGCTTTCGAGAAACAGAGAGAAATCTATCTTTGAATGAAATTCACAAGTATTACACTGTACAGTTAACGTCGACGGGCGCACACTACTGCATCGTATTACAGTCAAAACTATACATTTATCGCAAGTAAACTTCAACGTGTATGTGCTACGATCCCACGAATAAGATAATGCGAATCGTATAATATACGGTTACCCCCCCCCCCCCATTCAAGATTCGAGTTTGATTTTTTTTTATTTTATATATATTTTATACGAACGGAAATTCTCAACTATATAAATCCTCGAAGAGAGTTTCGTTTCTTTTTTCGCTTTTTTTCGTTTCGTTTGTTTTTTTTTTTTATACCCGACTCCGTTAATTTATTACGATATATGTGTGTATATACAACGCACTGTTAACTCGCAATACACGCCATCGTAAATAAAAACATTAAACGAAAACAAGAAATATGCGTTTTATGGAAGCGTGCACGCCACACGGAAATAATGAAATAATATCGTTCGTTGTACGTATGTAAAATTAATAAACGATCGCGTACTAATATTTATTTTCGTATGATATATATATAAAGAAAATGCGCGAATATTTTTCGACGCCTACACGAAGGCGGATTATTTTTTATAATAATAGTAATAATAATAATAATAATAATAATAATAATAATAAAATAAAATCGTCTGTGCACGCGAATCGTGCGAAAAACACCGACAATATGGAAAACCGTTTTGTATATTTCTTACAGCGATTTACGCAGACTGTTTTGCAGGCATACAGTTTGGAAAATATCTGTACGGTGCAGGCACAGATCAAATGAATGAACAGATGGATTACTCGCGATATAAACAAAACAAAAAATAAATAAAGAAAATACGGGAGATGATAATCGAACGGATTAATATTAGAATAGTATACACGTAACGCGATAGAAAAGAAGGCATCGAAAAAAGAATAAACGATAATGGTTTTTGACTAATTCAGATTTAAGTATATTAAGAAAATTGCGAACGTTCTCATTGATTAAAACGTAATCAATTTCACCAGAACGCAATAACCGTCGTTATAATAATAATAATGTTATTTATGATAATAAAGGAGTTGTGTGTACAACTAATATCGGATGAACACATTAATTTATATTTTCGTGTGCACTTACATTGATTTGTGTTCCACACCAATCGGCGGTATTCATCTAATCCGTGCGACGATGGGATGAGATTGATCATAAACTCTTGAAAATATTTATAGATTTTCCGATTACCGTGCGGCGGTCATAAGGCGGCCCCCAACAATTTTTAACTATTTTTTTTTTCATTTTAGCAAATTTAACACTTGCACGGAAATGTATTTTGAGAAAATTAATAGTGCGCGTACGACGAGCAAATTACTTTCGCTTGGCAATGGACAGTTTCCTGCTGTTCGCCCTCCCCTCGACTGGCTATCTAATTTTGTTAGGCTATAACGCGATTTTCCGAGAGACATCAAGTAAAGATGCCAAACCTAACTCCTAAGATTCCTGCGTCCCGGTTACCGGGGAAAAAATATATAGATTGATTACCATGGCTACCAAAATTGGTCGTAAGAATCGTTGTAGGATTTTCACGAGTACGATTTGGTCGCGTAAAAAATATTTACGGCTACTATACGAATACTAAAATTGTAAAAAAAAAAAAAAAAGAAGAATTTAAACGCGAACAAAATAATAATTCAGTAATATTATTACTTATTCGTATCGTAATATGCCGGACAACGACGACGGGAACCGAAACCTAGCACAGCTATTAATAAATACAAATCATGCTGTAAATATAAGTTAAACGCTTTAAACTGTTCACCATTAATATTCAGTTGGTATAATACTGATATTAATCCCTTTTTAAATTTACAACTGAATTCCGATGCGCGAATAAAGAGTGAAATTTGTAAAAATAATTATACCTATTACACCGGGGCTATACTACGCAATTTAGTCGTTGCTAATGTTAACTACTGCTGAATCGCGGCGATGTAGAAAAGTATAAAAACGCGTAATAGTTTATTTGATGCGATTACGACGAAATCGCTAACGTTATTATTATTATTATTATTATTATTATTATTATTATTATATTTTGAAATTAATTTCAAAATTATTGTAATTTTTTTTCTTTCGAAAAATCTATTGTTCGGTTTTTGTAATTTATATCATTTGTAATGGTTTTGGCGGATAGTTGGCAAAATATAATGTCTAACTCTTAATTACGCGTATTAATAAAAAAAAAAAAATAACAGAAAAAAAACTTTTTTTTTTATAATATTCCTTATAAATTTATTCGCGTTTCATTTAAATAAAATATATATTATGATTTTTAATTTTTATGTTCAACCGCGAAATAGTTTATATACTACGCGCGGGTTTGCCGTCATATTATTTAATCAGAGAATTTACATATTTAGATTGGATGGGTTTGCTGATTTAGAATAAACTGGTAAAACGTTTGCAGGAGAGATAATTAAATTTGTTTTATATATATATACAAAGGATAGTATATCTGTTTGTGGCAAAACGTAAATTAACCATATAAATTATATTAACGGATGAAACAACTCTAAAAAAAAAAAAAACCTTGCGATCGCGTACCCTGATTAGAATATATTTATTCTATCAAATCGTTCGCGTAGAATCTGCAACAGTAATAGTGTACCGTGAAATAAAATAGATGTATAAATTATTATAACGGAATTAGTTTTTTTTTTTTATATATTTAGAATCGATTTTAATAAGAATAACGCGTGATATTCAAAAGGATTATTGAAAACCACGCGTTCACTTTTGAAATTAATCCTTCGGTTTTACACTCATTTCACTGGTGTTTGTAAAAAAAAAAAACGCTACAGCCTTTAAATGGATAAATGGGGGGAAAAAATTATGGTAAATTATTAAAAAATACATGACACGTAAAGTGGATTTTCAATATTGTTTTAGTAATACGAAGTGGACAAATATCGTTAATTTAGAAATTGATTTTCGCATTGACCGATCTGCGATGATTATTATACGACGTCGTGGGTTTCCTGTGTGTGTGCAATCGTAAACCTCTAAAACTTCTTTTTTTTTTTTGCTTTTCCTTTTCTCTTTAAACTCGTAATAAAATTGTATACACACACACACACTTATTAAAAACTTTTATTATCAACTGCTTTCACGTTTTCATTTCAGATATCCCTATTTTGTCTGCCTCCCAAAGAAGTCGTAAAAGTAATGTTCGCTTTATCTACTAGCAGTTCCAAAAAATAAAACACATTATGTTTTTATTTCTCTGTTTTAACGTACATAAACTTTGAGTTCTAAACGTCGTCCGTATATATATATATACATTTTTTTCGTCATTTTTTATTATTTTTTTATTTTGGAAATAGTCCAAATTGGGGTTATCTATTGACAGAAATTTTTGATTTATCGAAAGTGTAGCTGCGCACAATGTGCACCACGAGGCTGAATAATTATCAGATTCTCGGCACGCACGTAGTAAAAAAAAAAAAATATGTATAACGTCGATTTCCTATTATATTTATGATATTTCTTAAAATTTATCTCGAAAAAAAAATAGTACTAACGTTTATACGTACCAGAAATAACCTAAACTTTTTATTGGTGCGAACCATTCCTAACAATTTTCAAATTTGAATGATCCAAGCAAATCGATTTATTAATTTTTTTCCTATGAAATATGAATAATAATAATAATAATATTAACGATATTGAATTTTAATAAAAATAATTTATATAATATAGTAATAAGGTTGTATATAGTGTACGATGTTTTTGTTTCAAAAAAAAAAAACGTAAATTTTGCAAAATTGCACGAAGAATTGGACGGGAAGAGCAGCAACTCTAGACGAAGAGTTTTAGATATTTCGAATGAAAAATCAAAGTTCTATTAAATGTTTATACGGTCTAGACTCGTTTTTATTGTGAATTGTTTTCAACGTTTCAAATAGATTAATAATAATATTTTTTCCACATCATATTCTTCGTGTGAACATTATTTCGTGACCCACAGTTTGACATCCTCTGGTGTATAGGATAATATTGTATTATTATTCTATTGGCGCGCATGTGCGCGCGTGATAATTATTACATCCTTTTTGTTACACTTTTGTCCGGTTTCGCGTCGTACAAAACATAAAATGATATAACGTCGTAGACGAATGTTTTACGTTTCATTTTGAACGCGGTTTTTTTTTTATTTTTTAGTAGGTTTTACGATTTTCCGCGAGCCCGTTTGAAATTTGAATGATAATCCCCGTGCACCGTATGTCCAACACATTTTTTTATGTTATAAATATATATGTATAAACGATTTCGACGGGACGTTAATATTTTACTACGCCGTTATTATAATAATTGTATTTTTATTTTCGCCAGTACGTGATGCTATGGCCTCCACGCGAATTACAGCGTCGTGTTGTATAGGCGTCCAGTGTACACTCGAATAGAAAATATTTACTGACATATTTCTTCGGCGCGACGCAACTTAACAGTCAATGAATTCGCCCCGGAGAGCCTTCAAGAGCATCCCCCAATGAGCTCGTATATATTTTTGAATATAGAAATTATCGCGGAAAAAATGCAATGAACGGAGACGAAGTACTCTCGGTGTTACAGAGATGTTTACTTTTTTTTATTTCTATATCGGATTGAACAATTAACCGGAATGGTCGACAAAAAACATTATTGCAGTGTTAATCTTAAAAATCGTTTGACCCGACGCGTTGCATCCACACGCGCCGAAGTGTAATTATGTCTAAGCGAAGATAATAAGTAAATTTTCACGGAGCCATGTTAATGTTGTTCTTCGCACGCGGAAAATTGAAGTTTAAATCCAAACGCAAGATCAAAAGAACGATTATCTTCGAAATAAAATCAGTCGAAAATGTCTGCAGAGTAGACCGTCGATGATATTATCATTAGAGGTAGACTATATGATATCATTAACGAATTTGCGAACGAAAAACGTAGAGATAATAATAAAAAAAAAAATGTTTTAAGAGTTTACATTTTCATAATATTGTTTTCACACATTTCACGTTTATTATTTGAGTGTTTTAATCGTGCGCCAAAAACTACTGTCTCGCCGCAAAGCCCATCAAAATCTCTCCCCTCTTCATTGCGTACAACGCACATAACCCGAAAAGCGTTTTCCGTCCGATTCGGTAAAAAACAAATAAACCACCCGTAATATTACGAAAATAATAACATCAAAAGGAAGAAAAAAAGACAAAAAAAAAGGAAAAAAACATTTTTTTTTTTTTATACGTTATAATATGTAAAGTGTACTGTGCGCGTGACTTGTTTTCAAAAGTGAAATACCCGAGTCGGGCGAAAAACGTATAAGACACGCGTGTTCGACAATACGGAATTACACGGTATAAGATGTGAAAAAAATATTCGATACGTCGTGTGATTTATTATAATAATGGCGCGTTCGACATTCGAAACGTCGTCGTTGTGATTTCTCCAACGGGGCCCCAACACATAGTTTATTTCGGAAGACGAGAATAAAACGCGTTTCTAGGTCAAGATCACGGCTGGGATTTTCTATTCCTTTTTTTGTAAAATGAAATTTGTGATTTAACGACCAAATTCGTCGTAATACGCATCGCACGATAATTGCACAATGACGATATTATTAATATTGTTGTTGTACAATATTATATGAAATACCCGTGGACGCCATATATAAACGGACGAATTTCGTTGTAGTAAATTAAATCGAATGCCTGTTTACACGCGTGTTAAAATTAATTCGTATCTCCTCTTTATAGGTTTTCATTAAATTTTTCCGAATACGTTTTGCCCGAAAAATATAATGCCGAATTAAAAGAATTTCGAAACCACACGAAGCATTTATAGAATTTAAATGGAATCGTTATGAAAATAATCCCGTCCCCGTCGCATCCTTTTTCTTCATAACATCCCTATAAACCATTTTCAAAACGACTCCGCTTTTTCCAATCCACACAGTTTCCCGGATATGATACGCGATATTTCTCATTTCATCGACGCGGCGCGCTTTTTGCATTCTTTATTAATTCGCTCGACTACCGAAGATCCCCGTTCTCTCGTCCCCGTTATTTGTATCGCTGTCATCCTCAGCCGTTTTCTCCTTTGATCATCAGTCCAATTTCTTGCGGCGTTAGTTTTTCATTTTCTATATACATATATTTTTTTTCTTAAATTCCGAACTAAGCGACGAAGCTATCGGTTTTACAATGATGCTTATTTTATTTTATTTTCTGTGTAACAATTTTCGACTCGAATGAATACGGTCGGACGGTATCGTTGCACGCGTTACGTTCCCGCAGCGAATTCCCGGTATCTGGTCGGTGGTATTTTGATCGAAACGTTTGTGGATTTTCTCAGTGTACAGTTTCCTTATTCTTAATTCAAAACGTCCCGAGAATTTGAAGAAAAAAAAAATCTATTTTACCTCTATATTTTAAAGACATCATTCGTTAAAACGTTATTTAACTATTTTTAATAATTTTAAAACGTGTGCCGTAAAGAAAAAGAAAATCTACTAAAACAATAAATCCTTGAAATGTACTCGTAACTTTGCACCGTACAAATTATATATATATATATAACAAAAAACGTCTTTCGATTTCGGGCTACTTATAGAAATCATTAGACGTTGAGCCATTTGAGTCATAAAATATTTGGTTTTAAGAGGAGCTAAAAATTGTACACACTTTACTTTAACTATACTAAAAAAAAAAAAAAAAAAAAATTCCCGACAGTATTGCCAATCACGTTCGTTTTACTTTTTTCACTCATCGCTTTAACTGCTTTCCGACAAAACCGAAGCTCAGAACGGTCGTTTTATCGAACGCAATCTCGTTCAAATTGATTACAGTTAATCATCATCATCATCATCGTGAGATAAAAACGATCGATCACGAAAATACGATTTCCGTCGAAACGGTCAAACGAAATTCTCTCGCATAAACGTATCGTTTTTTTCATTCATTCATTCATTTACCTCCCGTCGAACACAGATTAGACATCGGACCGCCGTTCTCGTTCCGTTTCTTCATCCTTCTGATCCGGTCGTCCTGTTGCTGCAGGTCGTCCGCGTCGTTGCCGGACGTCCGCCCGCCGCCGCCGCCGCCGCCCCGATTCCCCGCGCCCCAGCCCGTCGACTTGTTGTAATAGATCACAGCGAATATCATCACGTTGAGGAACAACAGCGAGCACCCGATGCCGATGGCCACGGCCAGCGCGAGCGGAAACGACGCGTACCCGGCGGCGCCGCCTGCGCCGGCCGACCCGTTGCCGTCGTCTTGGCCGTCCGCGGAACGTCCGCCGTCCTCTTTGTCGTCAACGCCGCCGCCGCCGCCGCCGCCACCACCGTCCTTCAGACGTCGGCCGCCGCCGTTGTCGTCGTTATCGCCGTCGCCCCGGTCCGACGACGAGGACGACGCGACCACGACCGGCGGCGGTTGTAACACGCTGGTCGTACCGTTGGCCGCGGCGCTCCCGTCCGCCGCCGCGGACGCCGCAACGGTCTTGTTGTTACTCGTTGCCGCCGCCGCCGCCGACTGTTGCATCACGGCCGGCGGTTGTCCTCCGCCCCGGTAGTACGCGTCCGACGACGGTCTCGTCGTCCTCTCCGAACCCTGTACGACAATAATAAACATATTACGATTTTTTTTTTATACAATTCGATTTCACTAGGACGCGTAAATTTCAAACAACGAAACGTTTTATTCGTCCGTCGTGTAATCAAACAGCCGTACATGGATACGAACGTGCGCGCGCGTGCGGTCCGATCGAGTTATTCAGGCGTAATTGTCACGGATGTCGAAACAAGAACGAGTAAAAATGAAAACAACAGACGAATAATACGCGTGTCGTCGGCCCACCGCGCGTTAGGATTAGACGCGATCATTTCATCGGTTTATCGTACTATAATGTTACGCCTCTCGCGAGCCACTTCAATCGCGCGTCGTCGTCCGTCGCCGTTTTCAGGTCTGTTGTATACGGCCTTAGTCAGATATGTTCGGAGACGATACGCAGCCCAGTGTCTTCCTCTACAGGACGACACTAATCTAACTCCCTTACATTGTCTTTCGATCTTCCTACTCCCCCTCACCCTTAGACACGTTCTTCGGGTTCGCCGCCGGTCGAGGTAATAAAACGCCATAGCGTTTTAATAAATTAATTCTCCATATACACAATTTTTTTGGCGCTATTATTATTATTTTCAATTCTGTCTTTTTAAATTGTAATATTCGTAATTTTAATTTTTTGTTCATTTTTTTTTTTTTTTTTGAACGAGTTTTCATTTTTTTTTTTTTTTTTTTAAGTTCTTTCCGCTTAATACCCGATAATGAATTTTTTAATCGAAACCCGTAGTCATAATAAACACATTTACACTCTTATATTTTACATAATACTCCTCGGCTGATTTTATGAATCATGTACGAATATATAAAAAATTTATATTTTAATTATCATAAGCCGATTGCCTTAGTTCATATCGCACGAATAAGAGAAAAAACAATCATTTTACTGCGATGCGAAATTTAGTTTATCAAACAATGTTGGGAGGTATAGTACAGATGTGTATACTCTCGTTCGTATACAAGAATGTTATGATCTTATTCCACTATATATACTATTGGAGTCTTTACTTTTCAATTTTATCAACCGTGCTTTTACTAGCGAAGCGTTTAGTTAAAGTTACAATGTTCGCAATCGGGAAGAGTTTAAAATTCGAGCTCTAATGTTAATTTTAAAGACATACCTTATTTTTTTTAGAGAGACGTACACTGACTTTCTGCGCGATTAATATAGGTTTTAAAAATGTTCTTTTTTTTTTTAATAATAATAATAATAATTGACTACGTCAAAAATACGAGGGAAGCGAATTGACAAAAAGTCCGAACAGCTCATTTGATCACATCAAACTATCAACGCTTGAGATAAGCAACGTCCGCGTATGATATCTCAACGGAGACTATTCCGATCGTTCCAAGGCCAAAAAGTATATTTCTATGTGTGTCGGGAAACGGGGGAATAATGTTGTTTTTAAATTATTTGCTCCGTTTATTGCATTTACTTTTTACATTTATTTGTTCCAATAGTTTTTAAATCGCGTTGAAATTATTATTATTATTATTATCGTTGTGGAAGATCGTGATAAATTTGAAAAATTCACAAAATCAAAAACATCCGTAAACGTCAACTGATTGTAGACAAATTTTTTATCTCGGATGACGACGATTTATTTGTTTCCTCGTTTGAGGCCGTGCGTTTTCAGCTGACATTTTACAGTTTATATTGACATTGTGCAGAACAACGTGTGCCATCTGTCGTCGTCCCAATGAATTACATTTTCGTTTTACAATATTCTTTTGCACCGGGAATAATTTACAGTCTTCGTTTACATAGTAATTTGGATACTTGACAAATGCGCAGTGTGCCCGACGTAATATAAAGCGGTTAATATTTAATACAAATTTTTATTTGTATAGTAGAATGAAAATGTATTTTGTCAATCGTCGGACATACATTTGTTATAAGCAAAAAAACGAGCGTCGTACGTTCATAACAAGGGCTGAGTTTTTGACGCACTTCGCATTGTCTTCCAAAGCATAATTTGCTATGCACAAATTCGTTTTATGTACTTTTGAACGACTGTAGGAAAACGTATTTTGACAAATTTTGGTTTTTAGGTTATTTTTTAAAAACTTTTTAGAATAATTTAGAGTTTTCTAGAGAATTTTCCGAGTTCCAAAATATGAATTTGAAACAATATTTTAAGATTTTTACACATCAATATGAAATATATATATATATAAATATAACAAATTATAAATTTATAGGTACCTACTTGTATTATGTATTATTATCGGACAATTGGCGTGTGTAGTTTTGTAATAATAACTTTTTTTTTCACATTTAAAAGAAATTCGAGTCGATGCGGGATTTAGTCGTCTGTAAGGTTATTTTGAAATTTATATTATTTATACCAAAATTATCGAAATAAACACTTAGCGCATCGTTTTGGATTTTTGGTTATTTTAAGAGCACTTTTTTAGTTTTATCGAGCATTACATTACCTGCAGTCCTATGCACGTAAAATTAATTATTCTATTGTACATACCGGAATCGCGGTGTTAAAAGCAATAAAACGGGATTATTTTTTTTATCTCTTGCACGTTATTTCAATATTTCACTATTATCCGTTCGAATGACTTAATTAAATTGGAGTTTGAATTGTAATTTATTCGTGGTGGCGCCCCGTAATAACCACAATTCGCAGAATTCACGAATGATAATGATTATAATAAGCGATATATATATATTTATATTATATATCCCGGTAAAATACTTTTGGGCCTTTATTCGAAAGTAAGTTCACTTAACCTAAGAATGCATGCCATTGAAGCTTACCAAACTAACTTTAACCGTTCGGTCGTTCCGCCGCGAACATTTCTAAACAAACATAATTTACTACGAGTACATAAACCTAGTGTTAGGATCTTTTATTATTTATAGTTCGGACCGCGAAACGTTCGGGATTCAAAATAATAATAATAATATTAATAATAACGATAATAATAATGATGATAATAATAATAATAATAATAATAATAATAATAATAATAATAATAATAATAATAATAATAATAATAATAATAATGATAATAATAAATTAGACAGAAGCTGCAGCTGCAAAATCCTAAAAACTTTTGTAAGCCCGCCGCGATGAATTAGTAAAATTTTATTACTCGTTTTTCACCTCGATTTGTTTTAGGATATGTGTCTCGATAAAACTATAACTACAGCGGCGTATGGCCGCATCGCCGGCGCGAAATTTCGCGAGGTCCCAGAAATTTTTTTTGAGGTCAAAATAAATGTTCTTGTGAGGCTCTAGTATGACATTTTATTTTACATAATTTATGTAAAAAACATTTTTTTTTTACGCATATACAATCAAGGCTTAACGTGGAAAAAATTCCCCGAGGGCAGGGGGAGGACTAATGTCTCCATATAGTTTCAAACGTTCCATATATCATTATATTACGTAAAATTTATATGTATATATATATATATACAGGGTGATATTTTATATACATGCTCACCCCACTTATAACTCTGAAAAATTAACATATTTGAAATATATTTAAAGTATAAAATTTAAAACATTTTAATATTGAATTTTTTATGAAATAATTTTTTTTTCTTTTATAAAAATGTATAATATTTTGAAAGAGAATATTTTTTTTCATAATATCTATACAGTTATAAATAATAGTAAAGGAACCGAGTCACCCCGAGTTCATTAACCCCTTCATACAATCAAACACAAACCCTTCAAATATGTATTTATTTTTACAACAAATTGGAATATAATTTTGCCGGTACAAAGTATACATGGAATTTTCGTATTGAAAAAAAATCAATATGTTATTGTATTTGAATAAACATTTTACAAAACAACTGAAGAGAAAAGGGAATTTTTAAACATTAAAATTTTTCTGCCCTTGTTCGCAGCAAAAGATTTCAATCACAATTGAAAATACAATAATTCCTGGCTTAAAAAATGTTCTAATTCCGTATAAGGTGTTGGGGGCCCGTCGGGCAGCTGCCCCGAACGAATTCCCTATTTTCTTTTTCCAAACACGGCGAAGTCAAGCCGTATAAACACTGCGCGCGTTTACCGCGGAAAGCGGACACGGGAATTGAAAATGCGATAAAACCGCTATGACGCGGGAATCAAAACGCGGAATGCATCTAAACAAGACTAATGATATATAAGTTTAAATGAAATCAACAAACCGAGTTTAACCAATATTCGCGGACACACCGCGGTCTCGCGAATCGATTTACTTTTATCCAGCAAGAGAAATACGTGTAACAGAAACAAAAACAATTGTTTTAAATCCGTTTATGTCGGCTGTAATTGACTGGATTTCGTTCGTCACACGTCACGTTTCTGCGCGGTCAGTCGGCCACCCTGCGGTACGTCCAATTTTCCCGAAACAACACTTACCCCCGCAGCGAAACGAAAATATGCCCTTAAGCTTGTCTTCCGACGACAAACACAAAGTTCGCACGGGATGGCGAATTGTATCGGAGAAAGGAAAAGTAAAATTACGAGAGTGATTGTTCCTGTTGAGTAAACATCGAACGATTTTTTTTTTTTTTTTTAAACTTTTTTGAACCGAAAAACTTTTTGAAAACGTTTATAGAAAAGATAAGAAAAACTGGCGAGCATTGTATTATTACTTTAAATTCAAAAACAACGATAAATCGTAATTTTTCGAAATACTCGTGCGTTTCAAGCGAAACCCTTCGTTTTTAAAGGATTTTCAAGAAAAACAATTAATAAATCGTTACTGTAATAACATTTGAAAAGCGTGTCCGATTTCCAATTGAAAGATGGAACTTTTCGATCATTCCCCGCAGCGTCTGAAAAATCGTTTTACGAAATTCAAATCGAATACTAGCCCTCTCGCCAAATGTTCGCGATCGTATGGAATAAAAATTATTTCGATGATATTGTAATAGTATCGGCCTAATACGATACGAATATACTAACGAATTTGAGCGTCATCTCTTGTAGATCGGATTGGAACATGTGATGAGAATACGGCACGTCGTCACCGGGTTTGTGCAGCTCGGGAACTAAATTCAACCAAAACGACAGCCTGTGAGCCCTGTAATGGCTTTTCAGTTTCGGCTTCGTGTCTGAAAATAATAATAATAATAATAATAATAATAATAATTCATAACAAAATCTATATGCGCACATAAATGTGTGCACGCATTCGCAATAACAATGTGTCGTACTCGCACCTAAACTCAAATACTTTTTGTGCACAGTCTCGTACGCGGTCCACTCGATGTTCTTAAACCGTCCGTGCTCTTGTTTGTGCAACATGTCCTGATCTTGCGGCTCGTTCGGATTACTAAAAACATACACGAGTAATATATATTACGATTTGGGTACGTTACAAACGTTTGAAAAACTATTTGACACGATAAATGTTAATAATAATAATATAAAAAAAAAAGTTTTCTTCCCTGCTGACCAATATAGTACGTGCGTACACGAAATTCGTATGTAAATATATAAAGTGCGTAGAGGTTTTCTTATTTATTAATGTATCGGATTTAAAAATCAATGAGAAATAAATTAGGGTGAAATTTAATGTTCGTTTTACTAGTTCAGCTTTGTTGACAATTTTATTCGTTTCGTTTCTCCACAAAACTTATCGAACCTATGTAAAATGTATTACTAATTTTTCGTACATTATATTCGTGTACAGCCTTTTTCTACGTAAAAAAAAACTGTTACGTAAACACGCCGACGAGTGACATAGTTTGTGAAACATTAGATTGCCAAGAAGAAGAAGAAAAAACGTGATAGTTAGGTGAAATGCACGTATTGTCACAAATTCGTTTTATGTACTTTTGAATGTGAACACGAAAATTTATTTAGCATTTTTTTTTGAAAATTTTTGGTTTTTAAGTTATTTTTTTAAATTTTCTATATCGTTTTAGGGTTTTTGAAACACTTTTGGAATTCTCGGATACAAAACATGAAATGGAAATTATATTTTATGATTTTTACACACCAACGTGATTTTTATATAACTCTAAAGTGTTATATTATTTTAGATTAATAGAACTCCGAGTCGGTGCTATCTAGCTGCCTGTAACGCTTTCTTTAAAATTAATATTATTCATACCAAAATTATTAAAAATTAACAAACTTTTAGCGCCTTTTTTTTTCTAGAGTTTTATTGTGCATTACATATCCAGCCTCATAGTTATATAATATACGTGCGTATTTCACGGCTTGTGTACAACAATCGGCGAACGTGTTTTGGCGCGGACGGCGTTAAGCCCGAGCGGAACATGGTCGCAGAGCACCGCGTCTCTCGTCCGCAAGACAAGTAAAACAACCGGCGCGGATAAATGAAAAACACGTCTTATAAACTGCAGGTGAACGGGAAGAGGACCCGACCGGAGGCTGGTGAATGATATTAAATTGTTTGCGGACGGATCGATATGGATATGACCTACTTGTCGGCCGGAGATTGGATAGGGAAAAAAAGCGACGACGGGGAAAAAATGTACAGTAAATACAATAAGAAAAGAGTGCGGAACACTGCGTTTGTACGAGAGGGAGAGCGACTGAATTTTTCGCTCCCCTCATTTTTTGTTCTACGCTAATAAAAATACTATATCTTACCCCGTCCGAGCGAAATTGCTCCAGTAAATAACCGCGGCCTCGGATAGTTGGATTTCCGACTTTGTGTAATTCTTCGGGAAATGCATCAGTCCTCCCACAAGCGGGGCTCCGAATATGTACGGAAGTTCTTCGCCGTGGATACAACCTTGTCTCTGGAAACGAAACCGCGGCATAAATTATCGTCATTTGTCGGCAATCCCTCTTAAACGCACGCAATCGCGGGCTATTACTTTTCGGTTATTATTATTTTTTTTCCTTGCAAACGATTGTCACGATAACAAATCGAACGATTAATAAATCATCTCGAACGTCCGATAATCGATAATCAATCGATACTTAATTGATAAGTTTTTGCTTATCTACGTTTAATGCTCGTGTTACTTCGCGACGTCGCGTATCTTTCAGTGCACACAAACCCGACATCGTTTTTTACAAGTAAAACATATTTTCTATTTTTTTTTTTTTTTAAATCGTCCCAATCATAACATTTTAACTGATCGAATTCGTGTAATGAATTTTTTTTTTTTTAATGCTTTATTTCATCCGTCCAGGTACGTGTTGAGAGGTGGTCAGAAGGAGCCACGTCCCTGAAGTCAACGCGTGTAAATGGTGTTTTCAGCTTGAAATTACGAATTGTAGTAATCTATTTGTACTTTTTTTTTATACAAATATATTTCGTTTTAAGACCGGAAAATCGTATTTTCAATGTGAAAATACATTTCATATTTATTTTATAACGCCTATATTAATGCATAGATACACAAAAATTTAAATCTTTTTGATTTTTGGGTGAATTTTTTGATATTTTACTCTTTAAATTCAATACGATTAATATAAATTTACACATATCTAATCATAATGTTAATATATTTTTCTTAACAGTGAAATTATGTGCGTATACGCCAATGCGACCACTATTATAATATTCGAACAGGGATGCGGACAGAAATATAATTTGTTTTCTATTGATGCTGGAGTCCACGAACAAGTGCTGCAGGCTATCCGGGGCACCTAAAGGTCTAAAATCCGGGTTTGTGTCGAATTTAATACTTTTGTGCACATATAATGTGTAATATTATACGCTTATCTCTCTACTTGAAAAAAATTTTATTTTCATTTCGTTTACTATAGCGCGTTATTTTATGCACATATAACAACGCGATACGCGTTGTACTTTTCAAACCTTAAACAAACACTATTCCAAAAGGTGTTTTGATGTGAAGTGATTTCGCGGTCCAGTTTATAAACAATAATACTTCATCTCCAAGAGACATTGTGGAATTTGTTTTGCACAAAAAATGAACATGCTTGTACGATTCGATTTGGGACGGAGTGATTTACAGTACTTTTCCTTTTAGCGAATCAATATGATTTCCCACTGCGATTCAAAATATTGGTCAATGGCTTAGACATACACAAATATCGCGGAGCGTTTTGTAGCGAATTATTTACAAAACATAATCGAATTTAACAATTCGAAATATTAAGTCAATAACGAACCACGTTCCATTATTATTTCGCAATATTATAACATCCACCGAGGAGGAGAGGGGGGAAACATTAAGCCTTATAATCTGTATGTAAATATTGAAAGAGCATTTTTATATAAGTGGACGTTTTATTTACTTACAATAAAAATACGCTTTCTGCGATAAAATTGGTTAAGATAGAAATTGAAAAAAACGTTAATATTTTTTGTTGTTTTATATTTTTTTTTGGTGCATCGGACAATCCGAATTTGAAGTGTTTCAACTGTTAACAATTCAGTAGTATTCATTTACTGTTGATAAATGTTATTATTATTGTTCGCACGCTCGTTGCGATAAACGATTTTTGTAAATAATTTTACAGGCACTCGTAAAACTGCTTATATTGGACGCAATAATAATCCTATGCTTACAATTCGCTACAGTACGAAACTGATAACAATGAACCAATTGATTTTCTTTCTTTTTTTTTTAACTTCATTTTCTGTGTTTGGCGTACTTTTGTTAGTTTGTCAATAACATATATAAAATCGAATCGGCGTTGATCGGCAGAAAACGGTCAGGTGCACCGTTAACGTTCGCACGGTGCTTCGCATAGGCAATTCGAAGTGTTACAGTCGCGCTATACATTTAATTTAATAATTTGATCTTATTTGCTTTTATAGTTCGATTGAATTATATTGAATTTTGTAATATACTCTAAAAACGATTTTCAATACGTCGCAGGACTTTTCAAACGAATTTCCGTTTAAAACGATCACGTTAAAAACAACGCGTTGTGTATTGCGATGATTCAAATGCGAAATCATACGTTTTGTCAAGCGCATCGGAATTTCTCGTCATTCCATCTCATACGGGTATCGTAGATAAACATTAGAGTGCTAAAACAATCAACGATTTCGATCGGAATAGAATCACTCGACTTCTTTTTGTCTGGTGTACATAATAAAATCGTTCACGTTCGAAGGTTTTATTTATTTCGTAGCAGTAGCCACATTCACTATAATAGTAATAATAATTTATTATTAAGAAGTGTATACTATTTTTTTTTTCAGTTATATTCATCATCGACAATTATTCGTTTACAGAGTGTTTTATTCCAGTGTCATATGACTGAAACGTGCGTATAACATACTAACATTCGATCTGAATTCCAATTTTTCATTTGAAATTTAAATACCGTTATTGTGCATTAAAAATCCAAAATGACAAAAATAATATATTTTAATTGCGTAGAGATATTTCGAAATCTACGTTATCGTCTTCGGCGCAAACCAACTACCACCAAACCGTGTGTGACTACACAAGCACACACGTATTTATACGGTTTATATTACCGATGACTTCACCACAAAACGGCCGCGTCGGTTGGTTGTGAGTGAACGACTGCGCTCACCCGCACAAGTCCTACGCTGCCGCCATCTGGTTTACGTTAATTTTAATAATGCATTTTTTAACGGATTTAATTCCCAGTTAAACAAGTTTTTTGACTTTTTTTGTTCTCATTTGTTGAATTCTTTACAAGAATAAAAGGTTTCTTCATTTTTCTAAAAGTTTTTCTGATTTTTGCATATTTTATTGAATACTCATCATAATATTAATTCAATAAAATGTTCTGCAACAGGAGATTTTTTCGTCTTCTTGTATTTCAATATTTCTCAAAATATGTTTTTCGAAACCTAATACCTATGTTTCTTTTCGTTCGACCCACATAGTATTTTCGCCATCGGACAACACTGATGAATTCGAATTGTAGATCATTTCATTTGTAAATTGAATTTCGGTTTAACCACGCGTTTGTTCTACAGTATTAATTACAACGTAAATGTATGGATTTTTTTTTTTCGTTCTTTCTGTATTTGAACGTGTTTTTTATTCACACAAAATCGATAATACAATATAGCGTACAATTCGGTAATGGGCGAAACAATGCGTATTCGCAGATGTCAATTTGTATCCGGTTTTTATAAAACGAAATAAACCGATATTTAGTAGGATTTAGTAGTAACAAGTAAAAGAAACGTAGTAGTATAGAAAATGACGAGAAATTATACACAAACTAAATATTAACGGAATAAACGGACGTCGCGTACGTATATCGTTTTGATTAACGAATTAACTGGATTTTTATTTTTTTGTTTTTTTTTTTTGGATATTTAAATATACGATTTATATTATAATATGTATGAAGTCGTTTAAAGTTTTACACACAAACCCCCCCGCCTCTCCCCGTATAAAATATTCACGCAATGATTTATTTACGGTGGCGAGGAGCGATGTAATTATATCGTCTCTGGGGAAGTTCACTCGCGCGCGTCCATTACATATGTAAACCTAGTTTATCACTTTTCAAAATTAACTTTTCGGTCGTGTTCCCTACTTATTTTTATGTGTCACCGAGAATATCGCCTATACGCCTACGTAGACATTAATTATATTATTCATGAAAACGGGACAATGCGCACCTGTACACACACACACACACACATAGCGCCGCTACTTCAATTCCATTTCGTAATCATCTTTTATTTCTCTTATTTGTAGACGACTTGCAGTGTACGATAAAACGGACTGATGATACGTGTCTACTTATCTCAATCACGTAACCACTCCAAAACGTACCGGGACGGTTCATAAATAATACGACGAGACACATTACTCCCGTAGTCTTGGATAATAAATTCACCCGACCATTTCATAGTAATTCTACGTATAAGTAATTATTATTAAAAAAAAAAAAAGTTTTTATACGTCGAGAACTGTTATATAATTTATTTGTAAATCGATCGTTTTTAAGAATCAATTATTAAAAATGTAACGAAACGCGTGTTGAACGACATTGTAAACCTAACGTTTTTCTATACCGGTGTTCGTCAGGACTAATAAATTATAGTCATATACGGTGTATTTAAATGAAAATCGCAGATTTTACGATTACATTAATAATATTTTAGAGTTATGTTGTTTTTTTTTTTTTTATTTATAATATATTGTCACGCTCTATTTACGTTATTTAGTAACGGTATTGCGAATAATATTTCCACATAATTCTCCAGAGACGTGTTCCGACGTTAATGCCATATCGATTATTCTATATACGAATTATTATATTACTGTTGTACAAAACGCTTTTGTTTCTCCGTTTCCAATTCATTTTTTACTATTATTATTTCGGTAATAAAATGTATGTACGTGTTCGTCGTATCGACGATACACGTTGTTTTTATAGCGAATCCGAAATGTACTTTTATTATTGCTCAGAGATTAGGTAATCAGATTGTTAACGTGAAATGTGTATTTATTCAGAAAATGGTAACAAAGTTTTACTAAATAAAATTAATAGATACGAAAGCTACAAAACACAATTTTATGTTCAATACAATACTAACGTCGTTTCCACCGATGAATTGAATACTTTCGACGTAATATTTTTATATTGAAAATTATAAATTCTGTTTCATATTATAATGTATTGGAAACTTTCTCACACATGACACATGATTAACTGTAATTCTAGCTGATACGACGTATGAAGTATTTTTTTTTATTATTTTATAATTAATTCTTTTAATAAATATTTTTTTATAATTTTATTATTCTTAATCGCGTTATGACCAGGTTGTTTTTTTTTTTTGTAAAAACGCAAACATATATGGATGTATAGAGGCAAATTTTAATATTTTTAGTCATGAAAAAAAAATGTATTTATAAAAGTAACGGTAATTGAGTCGGGAAGAGAATATCATACATTTTTGCTCAGGCAGAAACTATTTTGTGCAGTTAATTTAATATTTGAAAATTTATAAGTGAAACGCTGAAAAATAAAATAGCAAAAGCTCTGACGTTTTTCTTTTATAATTAATAAAGTTAGTTGTTAAATACCCTTGTTAGAAAGGAAATGTGCGAGTATTAATTCAGATAGTATTTTAGAACATTCTGTAAATAATAAAACTTAAATTAAATACTTATATCTACTAGACAACCATTGTAAAAAAAACACTACGATAAAAATGTTATCTTTTAAATCATAATAACAATAAAAAAAAATGATAATAAACGTGTGTTATAATATGAACGCTAATTATATAGCTACTAAAATATTATAGAATTCTTGTTGATAATAATTTGTAATTTATTATAAAAATATTATGTGATACGTCCATTTTAAAATCATTAGTAACATGTGAATTATTTTGTATGCAATATCATTGCGCAAACAAAATAAAACATCGTATTATGGCTTGAAAATAATATATTAAAACGCTGAAAATCGATTATTAATTTTTACACGCGTTTATTGTGTTGTCGGTGATAACAAATATTTCTTCAATTCCGATAAAATTATTAAAAAAATGGAATTTTTGCGTGCACATTTAATGGGTTTTTTTTCACTCCTAACAACATTTTCACCGAGAAATAATACGCGTTTATAATATTACTCTGCGCGAAAAGTGCGTAGCTCTAGACGTTAAACAAAAATTATTTTAGAAAGCCGAACACAATTTATTATTTATCGACAGCGCGAGTAAATTCTCGTCACGTATATTTAAGTGAAATACATATACGAACTTAATTATAATTAATTTTAACTACAAATACCAGAGCTGGTTTGTCGATCTAAAAAAATGTACGCACAGAGTGTTAAGTGTTACTTAACGTAAAACGAGTGAAAATATATGTAAATTTCAATTAGTTTAACTGTATAAGCGTAGAAAAAAAAACCAACGACAATGAATTTAAACGTTTCAAACCGTAAATTTCAACACACCAGCTGCAGATCGAAAGTGCACGTTAACTTACGCATACGATAACAGGCGTATTTTCGGTAATATTCAACAGTTCATAATATGTACGTCATGAAATCGATGGCTTATAAGTGTAACTGATTTTATATAACTGTAAGAGAAAGCGAACGACCTGTTTACGAAAATTCAATTATATAAAACAATGTTGTTAAAATGATGGAAAACCAAAAAGTAAAACGTACAATGTGAGGAAACTTCCCGTCGCCTGCACGTAATAGACGGTCGTCTCTCGTAAACGCGAGAGGAGGAGAACAATCTTAAAGCGTCATAAGCTTATTACGGATATAACATTATTAAATACTCGAATTATATATATATATCAGTATTTTATATACGTTGTAGACAATTTTGTGAGACGTCGTATGGATAAATAACGACGATTTATACGTCATCATATTTTTCGTTTTTCTTCAATAGTTTTCAAAACCAACGGAATTCAGGGCACAATCCGAGGCACTGATAACTGTTGTTTGTAATGTAGAGAAATATTTTTGGGTTGTTAAAGCAAAAAAAAAATGTCTCGCTAAATTCTTTATTATTAAATATAATATCGTTTGTAATGTATTATCGAGAATGAACACAAATCGATTAGCACACGAGCGACGTTCATTTTTAAGTCTTTTTTGGTCGTCGAAATTGAAGTGTTGATACTAGAAACGAATACATTTATAAAGTTAAGTAAAATACGAGTTTCTATTAACGGTGTGCGTTGTGCAGAGATCCTAGACCAACAGTAAATGTATGAAATTAACAAAACATGCCGTTGTCGTCGCCGATCCTATATGAAAAGCTAAACAACGAGTTTCGGCATATTTAGAGAAACCGATTGAAAAGCAACCGACTACTCGGTTTTGTAACTACACGCTATAAAAATGTATTATTTCGATATTAGAATATTTTATACATTTAATGCATACGTGTTATTTTTTAAACTAAGTAATATTTAAATAATTTTACTCTACACAATTTTGTACATAAATATAAAATGACAACCTTAACTTGAAATATGTTTATTTGGTTTTTGAATTGAATTGTTATTTTTAATGTAAAGTTATAAAAAAAATTGTAATTATCTCTGTGGTCGATAGAGTGGATGGATACGTAGAAATGAAAAGCAAACGAATTTCGAAATGAATACGCTAATGACAAAAATCCTTATAAAATAAATCCTGGCGAAACGATATAAAATTATAACATTATAATATTATTTGTACGAAGCATGCGTTAATTATTTACAATTACGATACAAGATGACAAATAACGATATAAATAGCATTTTAATCGTTTAATATAGTAATAAGCAAAAAATAAACAAATAATCTTATAAACGGATTTTCACACATACGTATATGTTTCCATAGAAATGCAACATGAAGATTATTCGAGGCATAAATATTTCATAAAAAAGTTAATAATAAATAATGGTTGATTTTATGTATACAGAACATTATATATTAGAGTTTTTTTTCCTATCTAATGGAAAATATGTGTTTTGTTAATAATTTAAGTATGCGCCGCGTTTACAGAGTACAACCAGCTATAATATAAACTTTTGATAAATGTTTAATCAATACAACACCTATATTTATAAGCACTAACATGAAAATATTTTGTATAAGACTAAATGAAATATTATAGTTTCTCGAAGTAATTCAATAAAACTTTCTTAAAACGCCGACGAATCTTGTTTTAGATTATAAATTATATTAAAATATGTATTAAAAAAAAAAAAATGCATTCGTTGTACTCGCGGCGTATTACCGACTTGGAATATTCTAATAATAATAATAATACGGTGAAACTAAAAACGAATATTATTTGTAGTTCGCGATTTAACGAGTAAATCTTATGACGTATGTGCGAGTGTTCAATAAAAAGAAAAAGCGTATATGAATCGCGAAAGCTGTAAAAACAGTACAATCGGTCGGGAGAAACTGTAAATAACACTACGAGCTTTGAGGGTGGTGGCTGAATACGAATTGAGTGATATTATAATTTTAATTTAACCATCTTGAACTGAATAAGTCTTAGTGTGGTCTACGAACGTTCAAGACATTTCATTGATACGATTTTTTTTTTTATTTTCTTTTTATATTCCGTTAATCGATATTCGGACGTGATAAGCGTCGTGATGTTTATCGTTATAATAAAATAGTATTATGTTGAACATTTGTAATATTCGTCTGCTGAAATCAACGATGTGCGCATTTTGTGACCACATAAGGGAGTTTTATGAAAAAAGTATAATCGATATTATTTAAAACGATTAAATATAGATTTCGAAAGTGATTTCACTAATATGCGGTGAAGTGCGTTTTAGTAACGCATTTTCTTGCGTATTTTCGTGTTGACCAATTGTTGAAAACGAGCCACAAGAACGGGGCACACAGCCGATTGGTTTTCAACGTAGGAGTGCAAAGAAAATTTTAAACCCGAGAACGCATATTAGGATTTCATACGGGCTCTCTGTTTACGAGAGCACGTTGGAAACCGAATTTCGACGAAACATTTTTCAATTTGTTTTTGACTGGTGCCGAGCACTCGAGTGTTCACTAGATCGGAATATATGCGAGTACACCGCACATACACACACACACGTCTTACAGGTATTTTTAATAAATCGTACGAAACTCCTTAAAAACGGATCTCGTCGTCATATACCAATCCCTTTAAGATTACTTTTATTCTTCCATCCCTGTAACGGACTCTGTGTATATTGATAAAGATGGTCTTCTCGGTATGGCTGCTGCTGGCGGTGGGCAAGAAAATATTATCGTCCGATTTCGCGGATACACTCGCTTGGGGAACAATTCGCTCGGGAACGGGTTGAGATGTGTGTGTGTGTGTGTGTGCGCGGAGAAAAAACGTCGAAGAGACTCATTAAATTTTCTCGTCGGAATAAAATAAAAAAAAATGAAAAAGTAATAGAAATAAATACAGACACTTTGCGACTATAATATGTATATGGGCGACGCGTATTGTGTTGCGTACGGGTTTTGAGTTTTACATTTTCTCCTCCCCGGCAACAGTCGTTTTTATATTGTTCGTTGACGTGCTTACGAGAAATAAAAAAGGGGGGCAAAAGAAGTGCGGGGGAAAAAAAAAAAGCGAGCCCACCCCTTTTCCATATATACGAGTATATATATATTTTTTTTTTTTAACGAGGCCAGTAATTTCTCTTCTTTTGTGCTCGGCTCGAAAATGAAGTCGTAACGACGGCGTTTAAAGGTTCTGCCCAATGCCGAGAGACTGGTGTGGATGGAGGGGATTCATTACGAGAGACCGGAGCACGAGTTTAACTTGCGGCGGACGTACTCGAGCGAAACGCTCTTCTCGAGCGACGCGCGAACGGTTCAATTTTTGGCAACCGTCCTCGAGTAGGTATATACGTATATATATATATATAATATTATAGAAACGTTTTCGCGCAACGGTGCGACGGCGCTCGGAATTCGGAAAAGCAGCGCACCGCCGATTGAAAAAAAAAGCGTTGCAATATTGTCGACGAAAATAGTCCGTTGTGGAGAAAAAAAATAAAAATTCAATCGATATAACACCGTGACGTAGAATAAACGTAAATATGGCGGCCAGTTAGCTTGAATACGTGATATTTTACGCGCGAAAGCGTTATTTTTGAAAACGAGTGTTTAAAATTTAGACAAAACAAAAACATATATATATATATATATTAGGGTGTTCCTTAATTTTCAACTTTCAAATTTTTTCGCTCTCACCCCCTAAAAACGTGTGTATGTATATAAAAATGAACTAACAAAAGTTTTGAGTCAATCAGATAAAGTTAACCCGTGCCGAATTTAACTTGAAGTTTGAACTTTTTACATATTTCAATATTTTTGGAAATGATTGCCATTTTCATATATATCTCGTAAACTATTAAGAAAATCGAAATTTTTCATATTATTTATTTTAAAGTCTTTTAAATTGTCTATAACTTTTATAAATACATATTTTACAATATCTCTTACCGTTTATAAGATATATTGACTTGACTGGAAAAAACACAATGATCTGTGTAATTTATTAATAATGAATGGCTAATTATAATTTATAAACAATAGTATAGGTACTTTTTATTAATATTCCTCATCAAAACAATTTTTGTAAATAAAACAATAAATATTATAATGTTTAATACTTATAATATACTATAAAAATTAATATTGCTTTAGTAGTGTACATTTTTTACAATCTGTGTAAATTTTTCGTTATTCTTGCACACATTGTAATATGAACTGTTTTTGATCTTCATCCAGTGTTAATGTTGCATTATAATTTTCCATCAATTTCATGGCCCTTTCTGCAGTATCATTGATTATTGACCCTGTTGATCGCTCAAGTTGTGGAACGTCTAAAATTTGCTCTATATTTTAACTTGTTTTCACAATTGGTAGTCGTTCGATAGTTGTATATTTGACTTTAGTGTTTGGCGTTTGGCAATATTTTTTCGTCCCAATATACAACCGCGTAATTAGTTGGAGATTCTCGAAATACTAATTTTATTAGTTCACTGCGTTCGCGGCGATATATTTCTCGACATCTATGTATAGATGTTTGATTTATTATGTATTCATCAACATTATAATTTAATACTTATAAAGTAGCTAGTAGAACATATACAAAATCCCATATTACTTCACTGACACCTATCTAAAGCTCCTGCAAGTTTTGATATAATAAAATTAATTTTTCCTTGGCATTTTTTTTTTTTAGGGGATTCTATTTCTATTGGAGTGTTTGTATCTAATTTTGATAAATCGCTACTTTATAGACTCTCATTTTCTGAACTTTCATCAAATTGTATAAAGCTTAATGCCGAAGTTGAGGGACAATTCATATTATAACTATCTTTCCTTTTTCATTCATTTAACTTCCGTTGAATATTTCTATTTTCTTTTATTGTACCTTTAATATCTATACCTCCAAGATATCCAGGATGCCCAGACAAACGCTGATTTATTAAAACTGTCTATCAACATCGATTTTTATCAATTTTAACGCATCGGAATGAGCAATATCAAATAACAAATTTAATTTATTCTTAAAATCATTTTCTTTTAATCGATATGACTCATCTATTTTTTGAGTATTTTTTTGGAGATTGTGCCATTCATCATATAAATTAATTTATTTATTAATATAATGTTGAACAGCTCGAATAGGAATTCTATCTTTTTCTCAATAGATGAAACACTCACGTACAGCCAATGCCGCACTTTCTCTAGTATTAAGATTAACGGTTCTCATATTATAGAAAAATACCGAAAGTACTTGCCCGTTTGATGGAAGTTTCGAGTCTTGAATTTGTGTTATTTCAGATCCAATTAAAAATATTTGATTTTCACTTCTCAATTTTTTTGACATTTTTATTATTTAAATTAACAACAAATGCGAAAATTTTAATTCGTATGCACTACTTAAACAGATATCACAAACAAACTAAATTTACTAATAATTAAAACAAGACAAGCAGTGGACTTATACTGTTATCGAGTAAGGATATCCTCACGATACAACCACTTTAATATCTACATCTTATAATATGAATACTATATTATTATTATATAATATATTACTATTTTTTCATGGTTATTATTTTTATGAAGAAAGGATTAAATAAAAGAGATTAGAATAATTATATTATTGTAAACATTATAATATATATATAGAAGATTATTATATTATCTACAGTACCTCCTATGTGAGCATTAAAAGTGAGTAGATAGGGAAAAATTATACAACAATTTTATGAAAATCATTATAGCCTAAACTATTATTAACAATTTTGGTGAAAACCGTGATTTCTTCCAGTCAAGTCAATATATCTTATGAACGGTAAGAGATATTGTAAAATATGTATTTATAAAAGTTATAGACAATTTAAAAGACTTTAAAATAAATAATATGAAAAATTTCGATTTTCCTAATAGTTTACGAGATATATATGAAAATGGCAAACATTTCCAAAAATATTGAAATATGTAAAAAGTTCAAACTTCAAGTTAAATTCGGCACGGGTTAACTTTATCTGATTGACTCAAAACTTTTTTTAGTTCATTTTTATATATATACACACGTTTTTAGGGGGTGAGACCCAAAAAAATTTTGATTTTTTTTTCCATCATATATAGCTAAGGAACACCCTAATATATATATGTATGTAGCTACTGGTCACGGCGGCGTTGTGGACGTCGCGCGTCGCTCAAGCGCAAATTGAAGAATTTAGAATTTCGTTATTACTATGAATTCGAAAGCAACGAGCTTAAAATCATTGGCACTCGATGAAATGATTGCGGAGTGCGACTTCCGCGGTGTACTACCGATATTATATTATGTTTCGTATAAGGGTGCGTACACAACCTTAACGGTCGATAATTCGTAATTTCCTACAACGGATAGCTAAAAATTCGAGTTCGATTTCAGTTGTTCAATTTCCATCAAAACAATACACTTTATGTCGGAAAAAACTTTTTATTTTTTGTCGATCAATTTTGAAATTGTCACTAACGATTTTTTAAAGATTTTTTTGAATATAATTGAAGTACCAACGTACGTCCGGCATTTTTAAAAGAGTTATAATCGTTAAACCGCTTCAATGAATATAACTCAACATTTATAATTGCTATAAATAGCCCGAAATTAAAAGGGACTTTCTTTGGTAAATTTTTTTCTCCTAATAATATAAAATATTATGCGTTTCGAAAATTACGTATCAACAATTATATCGTCTTTACGTCATTTTTCTGTAATTTTTTTTTTTTTTTTTGTTATTATTATTATTCACTTTTAGGCTCTTTTGAGAAAATGACTTCTATTAAGTTCCGACTAAGTGCAATTCGCTATCGCGAAAACAAGGTATGACTGTGAAGATCAGAGAACTCCTTTCGTTAGAATTTTTGAGTACAGACATAAAAAGAAATACATCATTGTGTAAAACTAATACGTTTCTCACTTCGCTCAGAATCTAAAATCAAAAAAATTATCTGAGAAACGAACTTCGGCGATTTTTATTTATAACAAAACGCGTATTCCGAGAATGGCAACAACTTTTTCACATACGCACACACACCGCACGTTTCACCAATCGATACTATACCGATAGTACCTGCTGCAGTGTTGCAAAGTATTCGTGTAAGTAAAACGTTGGAATACATTTTTACTTTGTATATTCGATGATTTATAAAATATTTCTATTCTTCAACATTTAATAAAATAATTTTATTATTTCTTTTTTTTGTAATTTTAGAATTTATACATAATCGCACAAACCGACACTGTCAAAAGGTTTAAATAACATACAAACATCGTTATATTGAACACTGATTATCACTGTTTCACATACCATAACTCTGCCATTATCTGTTCCGATATTTTGATTTTATCATCAACACTGTGATACATATTGCTCATACTGTAGGCTATATATATATATATATATATAAAATTTTCTTTTAAAATGTATATCGATTTTATTATTAGAATCATTCGAATTATTATTTTTTTCGAATATTTAATTATCACTTTTAGTTTATAAAAAAAATACTGTTGGAAAAATAGCGTTTTCGCAAATTATTATTGGATAGTGTTTGCCGCGAGCAGAGGCGAACAAGGTTGTTCGCGATTGCCCGCCGTGGTAAGACTGAGCGGTCCGATGGTTGCGGACCGCTATTTATACATCTGCGTGGTTTACTCCCTCTTTTTTTGTGTCGTAGCGCTATCTGGTAACTGCTTTATTTTCCGGTTTTATTGCGGTCGACTGACGCGCTATGTCGCGGAATACGCGGGTTTTGATTAGCGATCAATCGTATGGCGCGTTCACCGTATTTATTATTTTTATTATAAATAATATTCTTTTACGTATTTCAATGAGATAAAATTTACGTAATGATTCATCTTTCCTCGTTGTGTACTCGTTTACATGTTTTCTCGTTTATTTTACACTTTTTACTATTTTATTAACTTTTACCGGTTACACTCACGTTCACACGTTTCCTCAGCCGACCGACTTCAGTAAACAAGTAAAGCGTTTAGTTTTGAAAATTATTATTCGAGTTAATAAATGTATTACGCGCACTTTCGAGAAAATTTTAATGTTCGAGTTTTAAAGACAATTTTCTTTTTAGAAAGTTTCTAGCCATAATCTACTCTTTTTTTTCGCATATTTTTATTTTTTAACTCAAAAGTTCGTGGTAGTATAATTTAATCTCATTCTATAACATCTAAGAATTTCACCAATAAATTGGCGCGTTGACAAAATTAAGAAAAAAAGCTCAAAAGGAAATAATGCGATCCACTTTTCCCTTTATAAAACCGTCAAACTATAGCCGTATGGTTCGGTATAGGTCTGTTGAGAAAAAAAATCACATCAAATGCTTACGAAGAAATTCAATATTGATTCAGAATCCGCTTTTAACTTCGAATGGTCAAGAGCTATAAATAAGACAAATCGATTCCAGTGCGGGGTTGGCGGCAGATTTGTCGGATTTAAGTACGCTCGGAATACATTCGGTAGGTATACACACTTGAATGTACCGAATGTAAAAGCAACGGCCGATTGAAATTTGTTTCGGTCTGTGAAACGAATAATCACATTGCGTCCCACTCTATCGAATATGGTTCGTACTGCGTTAACCATTTTCTGTATACGCTGCAGATCGACGGTGAGTATATATATTACTTTATTTCATTCCCGAAGAATACTTTTAACACGCGCTTTTATGGCTGGACCGACGTGTACTTTTTAGATTTAAACAATGTTATCTCATTAATTTACAAATATCCGATCAAAAGAATACAAGCCGAATACCAGTGGCGATCGAATGGACTCTCCGAAGGGCAATTACGATATTGTTTTATAATAATTCGATATATTTATATAAGTCAAACTAGACAATTGCGTTATGTAAAACGTATTTTACCGTAATTATGTGTATAATAAGTTGCTATTAGCTATGGCGACACCTGCATAAACGAATTGCAGGCAGTTGTGACATCAGAAATAGATTTATTCGCTTATATTTTAATTATCGGTGTTGGTATACAGATATAAATTAAGTAAACTAACGTTCAAATGTAATTCTTAGGTACGTTTTTATATTTATGACGTTTTAATAATAATAATAATAATAATAATAATAATATATATATATATATATATATATATATATATATATATATATATAACATTTAATATTTTATTAAGACATTTAGTTTTTTAATTTTGAAAATACGAATTCAACGGTATATTAATGGATTTATTGCAAACGGTATATTTTGCAAAAAAATTAATTAAACATATTTAGTAGTATAGGTTTTGTTTTTTTTTCAATCAACTGCGTTCATAACAGTCTGTACAAAGTTGAATTTACCGGTTAGTTTCTCGATTTACCGTCACTTCAATACGCGCACGCGTGTGTGTGTGTGGGAGGGAAATCGTCAAAACTATTTACCGTTATCAAATAATTATATACGTGTGAATAATTGATTGTAATATGTTGTTTTAACGAACTGATTGGCTGCTTATTATCTGCACGAAAACATTTAAACTCTAATCGAGTGCCATGTATAAAACGTTCACTATTATGATGTCAAACCCACACTGATCTGAGTACGTATACTTACTATATATTATATGGCACGGTGTGTATTCGTATGTGTACACACGAAGATACGCGCGATCGTTGTAATATTATAATGTTACGTTCGCCGTCATCTCGTATTATATTAAACTCTCGCGTACCGAGTGTGGAAAGTTCGGTGAAATTCATTATAAAGCCTACGGCGGTTAGGTTAGAACTATTAAGCCAATACGTTGAACGTATTATTAATATTACAACTATACGTATAATAATTAATGTCGAACACAATTGTTAATTAAATAGACGAACAAACGACGTTATTCGTTTCGCGGTGTTTTATATAATAATAATTTTTATCCCGCGTGATTATATTATTTGAAATGGGATGAGAATAATAACCATCATGTTTTCCTTTCATTGCATTGTGTACGGTCGATTTGTGGAGATTTAAAAATGACATGTATAAGCACTTGTGTGAGCAAAACTTGTTGTCAGTGGGACAGTCGAGCGCGTTGTAAACATTGGACCCGAAGAGAGTGGTCTCTATAAGAAATAATCTCGTCGTAGTAGATAAAAATATATTAGGCACTAAGTCGGTTTTAAAAATAATATTTACTATTGCCGTTACGTATAAAAGTGGACCTAATGAAACAATTCGCAAAATGGTTAGATAAAAATAGAAATTCTTTTCACTATTAACGTAAAAAAAATGTCCACAATTTTTCGAAACTATAGGCTTGAAGAACGTATTTTCGCATGTTCACAAATAAGAGTGTTATTTTATTTATTTATTTTAATTCTATAACAACGATTGGAAAAAAAAAACTTCTAGATCTTATTTAAGGAAGCGATTAATTTCTTTGCTAGAAAACTATATCGTGACTCGGACGGACAGAGTAGCGCGTGCGAGTTATCTATGTTCGCATTTGGATAAATTGCCAGAAAATTTAAAGGAAATAAAAGAGACACCGCAAAGGAGTGTAACCACACGATGGTTAATGCTCGTTGGTGTGGTCGTGACGGAATAAATAAAAAAAAAAAAACTCCAGAATATGCAATACAAACGAAGTTTTTTTCCAGGAGACACTGGTCGAATAAAGAACAATATTAGCGTTAAATGTTATTTATTTTTTTCACTCGGGCATAATAATGATTCGTTTTAATTATCGCGAAATGATTCTTAACGCGGCCAAATCGCGGTTAATACGCGTTCAAGTATGTTTGTACCTCGCGTTTAACACGCAAAATCCGGCGATTAGAAGAAAGAGGAGAGTTTTCAACAATTCTTTTTTTTCAATTCTCCGAGGCTGGAATTCGGAAATCGTTTAGTGGCCCCGCTTGTGAGAATCGATTGCGGGTACACAATGATCGTTATGCGCCCGCGGGACTCGTGTACAACAGTTGGAGTTTTATATAAATCGCGTATATATTATTAGCTCCGGTTTGATCGAACAACCAGGCCGACGTTGTAAAAAGCACTCGGACCGTATTATATTGTGTAGTGAAAGGGATAATGGTTATGGTCCATCTTTTTTTTTTTTTGATTTTTTTTTTTTTTGGCCCATTCCGGAGCGCGGCTTTTGCGTCGCTGTTAAATAATTGCAATCGGACGGCTACGGTTTTCGTTGTTTTATTGAAACCCCGATAAAAACGCAAACGGTTTCGCGAGACTAGTGCGAAAAGCGTACGCTAAGACTCTATTGAGTTTGTCGCCTAAATATAACGTCCTACCCGTCATCATCATCGCGTGTATATCACGCGTAATATACTTTTTGCCATAAAATATACAAAGCGAGAGAGAGAGAGAGACAAACATTTCTAATTATGGAAATGAATTCAACGTATGCGAATGGGATATATACGAGCGGTGTTTTTTTTTTATATATGTGTCTTTATATCGTTTTTTTTATTACAATATTTTTTTAACGCGATTTTTACGTTTTTTTCTTTTTTTTGTATTTTTCAACGAGAACAGAAAATAAGCCAATCAAGTACGTGTGTACACCGCGCGAGAGCAGCAATCGTCGATAATTGTAATTAATTACACGGGCCGGCGGTCGCGGTCGTACCGTGCGCGTTTTCAACGCGCATATAAAAAAAGAGGAATCGTCGTTAATCCTTTGCAAACAGTTTTTGTGTTTTTCATTTTCATAATCCTCGTCGCGCGGGACAAAATACATTGTCGACGTGTTGGCACAACGTCCGTCGCCGCAACCGTAGTCGTAAGAGCGAGATGTAAAAAACGGTAAAATCAACGAATCACACTATTCGTTATAATAAATGGTCTTGAAAATAAAAAAAAAAAAAAAATTAATAACAAAGTAATGAAAACAAAGAGTAGACGTTGTGAAAACAACATTTTATTTTATTTTATTTAATACTCATTGGCTTTTTTTGTATATTTAAATACACATTTTGATATATATGTGTATATTTATTTATTTTATATATATTTTAAAAAAAAAAAATTTTTTTTTAAACACGCTTTCCCATTGGAAATAACAGCGCGTCGACATTTTTTAAAATAAACCCGTTTTTTTTCATAATATACGTTTGCCGATCGTCTTCGAATTCGTAGTGAAATTTTCTTTTTATTTTTTAATCCATAAAAAAAAAAAATCACCGTTCATTCGCGCACTAGCCGCTACGATGTTTGTTCAATTATAATTTCCGATTTAAGTGATTTATGTATTTTTCAATTCGTTGCTACATTCAATAACCGGTACATTGTAATTAATTGTGACGACATGATTGCATCGATGAATAATTTTCTCCCGGTTTTGTTTAAATAATGTGTCGGATAATAATTACTGTAGTCAAACAAAACGTCTAGTCAGTTTATTATCTACCATAGCTAGTCCAAATCAGCGATTGCGCACTTATAAAATTCGTGATTAAAAATTAATTTACAATTCGTCGGCGTCGACATTTCAAACGGGAGTTTATTATTATTATTATTATTATTATTATTATAAAAACGACAAAATGTGAAAAACTGAAATTAAAAAGAAAAATTCCTTGTAAGAAAATACGATTTATTAAATTTTTTTGCAACACAAATATTCCGTAACGCAATCATATTAATGCGTGTAATAACGTCCCCGGTATATAAAATATATTGCTATAGCGAAAATCAATAGGTAATAAATTGTATATTAAAGAATTCGTGTCCCGATCGGATAAATGCGGTTTTCGTTGTGTTACGGGCGTCGTAAAACGTTGTTGGAAATTTTTCGTTCTTATTTTTTTTATTTATTCAAAGTATTGCGCTCTTTGATGCGCGTGGTTATAAATTGATTTTTTACAATTACTTTACCGGAAAATTTTAATACAAAAACATCGATCGCATTTTTTTTTTTTTTGTAGTCATAATATGTCACCGTGCAAGAGCGTAATTGCCGGAGGGGCATATGAGGATTGATCCCCCATCCGTCTGAAGTCGCGGGCTAAAATTGTTGTAAAAATAAATCCCTTACTTTTTTGCACACATAAGGGAGGAGAGAAAGAACGAATCGTCTTTTATAACCATTCATTGAGAAAAAGAAACAGATAAAAATATGCCATGATGCATTTCGTAATAATTTTACAAAGGACAAAAAACAAAAATCATTTTATTATACGTATGCACAACGAGAAATTTCGAATTGCTTTTGCGTCAAACTTGCATGGTGATCCGCCGATTAACAGCGTCACTCCGTAAATGTTTTCAGTCGTTTCCACACACGAAGTCCGTTAATTCATTTTTGAAAAGTCTGTTCGCCGATGTATTACTGGGTAAATATATTAAAATTATCCCGTGCGCAAATTTTTTGAAACACTCCTCCGGCGGTAACAGTGCGTACGATTATTTTATTCCGGTCACCATTAAACACTCTTCGACCTAGTTGTGGACAATACATTTCGGTGGTGCTCCGAGGGTAGTGTTTCGTTTCCTACGGCGAACGGATTTTCAAAAACTCTAATGCGCTCTATTGCATATCTAAAACGTATATTGCGGCAGATGTGGATTACGATCATTACAGACAAAAATCAGTGTGGTTCGTTCATCGTTTTACAATCGGAACTCGCAGGCATTTTGATTCGAGATCAAAACATTAGACAGCAATGTGACGGGGCCGGTTAAAAAAGCCTGATGGATCGGAATCGGACCGTATGCTGAAGATCCCTACACGGTTAAACGAAAAGAAACAGGGGTTTAACGAGCCGGGTGTCGTCGTTATATAATGTTAAAATTCAATGTGAATAGTGGCCGAAGAAAACGGCGAAATAATGTTTTGCTCCCGCGAAATCGTTGACAATTAATTCGAGAAAAGGAGAAAAGGATCGCGGAAGAAAAAAAATTAATAAATATTAATAAACGTCGAGTCAAACGGATGTTTTTTTCCCCGCAATAAAAATCAAAAATTATTATTATTATTATTATTATTACATATTTTTAAAGTGTTGTTAAGACTTGACGAGCAATCGGTATTAATGGATTTCGTTGACAATAATATTACAGACGATCCTAATTTTATATTTTAAATGTTTTAAAAAAAAAAAAACCGTTACGTTATATTCATACGACTATTCGTCTACGGGTTTGTTCGCGAATAACAATCGTCGTCGGCATGTCGTTTCTGCGCAAATGTTTCAAATGTTTATATTTTAAAAACGTCGTCGCTGTGCGTCGAACCGCGGAGTCATATAACGGACGCGTTGTACCCGTTACTGTATTTTTTCGTTCTTACTTGTAAAAATAATAATAATAAAAATAATTATTTTTATTATTATACTTCAAAGGGTGGCCCACTTTGTTAAATTGCCGTCGTATCCCATTTTTTTTTTTTTTTTTTTTTTTTTTGCGGCGGGGCAGAGAACGGAAACAAAATAAAACGGGTCGGCGGTTGGCGGAAAAAAGAAATATGAAGAACGGAGAGAGCCGGAAGCTGCGATTCTTATTCTGCTCTCTGTACTTTTTTTTTTTTTTTTTTTTTTGTTCCTTCCTATAGCGGCGGATTTTGTATTCATGCGCGGGGCTTGGCCTCGAAATTCCTACCGAACAATAGGGCGACACGACGATAAAACCGTAAAGTCCTCATCTCGTCCCTTCGACCACCACCGACCTTCTTCTTAACCACACTCCGTGTACCAGGTATCTGTTGAATACATACGAGAAAATGAATTATGGCGTTTAATTTCACGAGTTCCTCCCCACCACGCCGCTGGCGAACGCGCTGCATTTATAGCGGCTCTTTAACAATTCGCGCGCGGGACTTTTACCGGTCGTTTGAAATTCGTTCGCGACTTTTGATCATTGGAAATCGTACTTCGCAATGTGACGGGTTATATCGTCTTCGACGTTCGACAATTGAACACGTTTTTAAATTATTATCGAGGAGGAGAATCGAAAGACATCATGCTCGTGCACGGAACAAAATAGAAACCCAGTCGAAGTTTTAAGATCTCGTGACGAACAAACTCCTAGGAAATATCAAAATAAACAGTGCCGAAACGCGTATAAAAATTATATTGTTATTAGAAAAAAAAAACGAAAAACGAATCGCGAATCGTTTTTAATTCGAATCCGTTAAAAGACAGAAACGATTATCAACGGCGTTTTATATTTGCAGTTATCCTTCCCGTTTATAACGCGATTTCGCGTTGTTGTTTTAAAAGAACTAATTGAATTTGCGCGCAAAACAATTTATTATTCCGCGAATAATAAAAATTATTTATTACTTTCATACACGCGTAATTTCATTTAAACGTCGCGGTTGGAAATAAACAAAGTGAACAGCATCACTCAAACTTTGCAGACAATTAATCACCCGACGGTGTTTTTCTTCTTAAATGTTTTCTTCGATCCGATAAAATTCTCGGATCGTATAATCTCCACGCACACACCTTGTAGTGAGAGGAGATTTTTTTTTTTATTTTTCCCTTTTTCAACACCGACATCCGATCAAATTTCTATAAACGTCGTCGTTACATTCTCGAAACAATGATCGAACTGTGCTCGACTTTCTATAATACAATTACGTCATTAACGATTACTTTGAAACGTCATTGGGATAAAAACCATTCTTTTGAAAAGCGATGATACTGAAGCGATCTTTTGTGTTTTGAGAAAAATCCTTATGATGATAATGCGCAAAAAGACAACGTCTGAACGAGTATTTTCTTTGGATGTTTTTTTATCATTTTTTTTCGCATTTTATGAATTCCGTGCGGATAGCGTGACAATCGAAATTAAAATAATATCTCGTACCGTAATCAATTAATTCTATAACAGAAGTCTTAAATTATTCATTACAAATCGTCTCCAAATTTATACGGCGATAATAATGAAACGCGTACGTTCGGGGCAAGATTTCGGGTTTCTTTTTTTCTTATGTTTTTTCACATCAATAAAATATTATTTTTACTTATGGTATTACACATTGGATAAAATACGTAATCAATGTTTTTTTTTTTTTGTACAATTTTGTTTTGTTTTCTCTTTCAGAAACGATATTTTATGATAAAAATGTATCGCTTTACTTTGTTAAAAAAAATTTAATTAAAATAAGACTAATATTTATTTGCTTAGAGAAACTATGGTTTATGGGTGTACGCGGACGTTTATATTTTCAAATGTCACCCTAAAAAAATAAATAAATAAAAATTATTGTATTATTTTTAATATTTTGCTTTTTAAAAAAAAAAAAAAAAAACATGATTTTCGATTCTAGACTTAATTAAATTTATTATTACAACGCGAAACGGAAGGAATTAAATCGGCACGGATTTCTGCGCTACGTTGTTTTTATTATTCTCGACGTTTCCCACTCGCGAATATTATTTTAATTTTGCCAGTATATTTTATAATATAGTCGGTGTGTACATAATACCGCGTACAATTTTAAGAAATAATGGATAAATCGTGTAGAAATTTATAACACTACCATATATAATATAATATAGTGTGTTATAGTAACGAAACGAGTATAATAAGATTGCACGTCGGAAATTAACGATAACAAATTATATTTACGACGGGGCTGTCTAAGAAAAGAAGAAAAAAAAAATGTAATTTAAGAAGAAAAAACGAAAAATAAATAATAATAATAATAATAAAAACTCTTTTAGACGTTTTTCGTACGTATTTACAACGGAACGATAACGACGTGGTTTGAGAGTGAACCCACGGGGCCTCTTATAGAAAAATCGGTATTACAACGAAAAGCTCGAGTGTACACGTAATGAATTGAGATGCATTGTAACGCACACGGTTTTATTTATATTCTTACGAGGCGTTTTATTAGCAAAGGATACGTTTTTTTTTCGACAAACATGTCTGTTCGTCTGGTAGCACGACGATTCACAGGAAACATTTTTCGTAGCCCCGTGTCCACAAATTTCTCGACAATTTCATTATTGCATGACAATCGCCCGTAGGAATTGGTTTTTGCCAAAGTGATTCAATAACCGGGACATTCACCAAAACGCACCGTCCGAAATTGTTTACCACTAACAGAGAAAATATTTCCCAGTGCAATAAATTAACGCGTGTGTTCAATGATAATATCAAATTAGTACGACTGTAATTTTAATACGGTATTTCAACTGTCAGGCAGAACGAAAAAGAGGCGAAAAAAACCTCTTTGCAAAAGAGTTATTTCGGAAAAGACTCATTTCACGAATAGCTCAGCAGGCCGTTGTCGTATAACGACGATTTCACCAGACCCGGTCGAACGATGCCTCCCACCGCCCCCTCGAAATGAATCACTTCTATTCGATATCCGTTGTACATTGAACGGGATGGAGACTATATTACACACTCCTACGCGGCTGTACAACCACCACCACGTGCTCGATTGTACCGAAAATCTATACATAGTCTGCTGCACGTGAACGGAATATCATTACAATAAAACCTGAATCGCGTGCATGTCATCGAACACGGACTTTGCCGCTGTGGAGGCGTATCCGCCGGCACTCCGCACTTTGCCGCGACTGCACGATCGAATTAACACACGCGAATTCCAGTAAATTACATATTTTAAATTAGAAGATAATATTAGTGTATCGAACGTTAATTGTCAATAAATAATCGATAAAATATATTGAAAATTCATATACGTATATATATATATATTCGCGAGACTTAATACCGCCGGCTGTTTTCAAATCGGACACAAAACACTTTCCGATAAGTTCTCAGACGATTGCGTATTATATTGTGATTTTATCAACCGTATCGGGTAGAAATCGATGTTATGTGTAAGTAGTCGTCTCGGATTTTATTCTCACAGATAAAAAAAAAAACTTGTCCCTGTGTAATATTCGTTTATATATCGGTTTTGAAATATTATAGTCCCTGCGTCAACGGCAATTATATAGACGCGCGTATTACTTGATATTCCAATAAAACACGAATATTTCTTAAAATAGAATAGTTATGCGAGTAAATCGAATTAAAAATTTCTACTTAGAAATTGGATATATATTTTTTGTTTGGCGTGGATTTCGGTACGCGTACAAAAATAAATCGTTCGATTCCGAGCAATGTGAAAGAATATATTGGTTTCAAATTGATGTGCAATTTAATTTTTTCTTTTTCATTTTGTATGTGAACACAGGATATACCGGATGACTTTGACACGCGTTACAACAAATTGTATCCAGTCGACATTTTATTTCACTCGTTTTTCGATTTTCCTGAAATTAATTAAAAACAACCCGAAAATCGCAATCAGACTGGTGAAATGGACGTATTCGATTTGAAAACGGAAAGCGTATATTATGTAATTTCAACGGAACAAATGTATATATACCTATACGTGTTTTGGCATAATTAACCGAACAACATATTTTATCGTATTCATTAACAGTGAAGTAATCGAAGCAAACATGCCGGAGGTGCAAAAATTATTTACACCCTTCCTCGCAAAAATAATATTTATAATAATATAAGTATTTAGGAAATTTATATTTTTACAAAAATTATTTTAGAGTCTTGTTTATAAATTTATATTAGATTAAGAAAATATAGTCATAATGTTGTGTTCCAACGATTATAATATTTTATTTATTTAATATTTAGTGTAATATTAATGTGGTGATATACTCGTATATCGATGTTTACGAGTTAATTTTTTTATCAATAATCATTTTCCTATACATACAATTCAAACAGTTGAATAACATAGAATATTATTAAGTATATAATCAATATTATTAATTAATACTTTTGGGGGTACAAAATATTATGTTTGAATTTCAGAGATTGCAATGCACCACTGGCGCACTCTTCCAATTACACCACTGTTCATAAAAATTAGTCAATAAACTTCTAACGTCGTAGTTCGGAATGATTTTTTTGAAATAAAATGATTTAATATGAGAAAAAAAATTAAATTTAAAATTTCCGTCAAAGCAACTCACTCGAGACGATATATGTACGGTATAGGCGGATCTAAGTTTTTTTCTTTTATTAAAAATTGAGTTATAAGCGAAAAAATCTTGTTATAGAGCACATTACTCGTGTGGACAAATGGCAGCAGACTGTATTGACGGCGTGTATTATATTTTTTTTTCTCTTCCTGCAGTTAGCCAATTTCCCATTTAGAAAAATTGAAAGGGATTACGGTCTGGGTCATGCGCTAAGCCCTTATTTCTTTGAAATCAGGCAGCGCATTTCGAATTGAAATCTGCATAGATCGAAAAGCTATAGAAGCACACAGGACGAACGTTTTTACGTCGACTTATGCGTATACGTTTATATATTTTTCATTTTCACCGAAAATTTCCACACAATAGTGAATCCACTATTTTCAGGTGTGTTTCGACGGTTTTCAAACACGCCGGTTTTGAAAAATGTAATAACTGAGTGAAATTTCAACAAAATGCATATCTAGCATGTGTATTTCTCCGATTTTACACTCATTCGGTTAAGTCCGTAATAACAACTTTTATACACACTTCTCCGACGATGTGTTCAATGACGCTTATTAAATTTCCTGTTTCAGTTCCGGAATGCTTTGAAGTTTTTAACGCGACCAAGTGATTTAATGTGCCTTACAGAAATCGCGTACAGTGAGATTGCATCATCTTGTAGGTTATTTATGGTCAACAAGACGATGTACGTATCGGTTCTTTCCATTGGACAAAATAACGGTTTCGAATGAAGTACTATATGTCGATACCGTCCATATAAGATGGCGGAAATTCAGTAATCATCGTACTGCTTATGAACCGACGCGTTCACTACTATTATGGTGCACTTCTATTATCGTCATCGTCAAAAAAAAAAACGACTATAATCACACATCCAAACCAAAACTCAATTTAAATGCCGTTATTTGCGTCATTTGAATTTCTCGAACTGAACGCGATTACTTAACGTGCTTAAAATACCAATAATTGCTTTCTTCGCGTACGCCCATACGAGTGAAAACGTGCCTTTTCCTCGAAAAAGATTTCGAAGATATTTTTCACAAACTTCTCGCTCACACCGTACAGCAACGAGCAGCAGTGTTAGCGACAAAACGATATAACTGCCCGATTATTCGGATGATAAAAACGAGTACTATTCATTCTAAAATACCATTTTATAATAAATATATATTTATTATAAAATAATAACGTATAGTTTTAAACGGACAGCAATCGTAATTAATAGGTCAGATGGCGTCCGCGGGACATTCTCAGGATACTCGGTGAATCGTTTAATTTATTCGACGACGTCGCTTTATTTGCGATTTCATTACACGAGGCATGCAGGAGAATTGGAAAAAATAAATAAATTCGTTTTCTGACGTTTTGCGCGTTCATCGCCATTACGTCACGCAGATATCATCTCGCACGACACTAGTCCTCCGGGACAACGTTCATTACCGAAATCGGAACGTGTGGGGGGGTTTTTTGTTTGTGTCTGCGTGAAATGTTTTCAAATATTGACTCCAATTCGTCCACAATCCAATTCGTGCACAAGGTACGCATCATATTTATTTATTTTGTTTAAAAAAGAAAAAAAATCATTGTTACGAAACGGAATGCAAGAACTAACGACCGGTGTTTATATTTTTTATATTCGTATTATTGTAGGGCTCGAACATTGTGGCAAACAAAGAAATATTATTAAAATTCTTTATAATATATTATATATATATATATAAAACAAGAATAAATATTTTATATGCCTGGTATACACGACGGTCTTATTGTGTGTGTGTGTGTGTGTGTGTGTGTGTTTTCATCATAAGGGCTTATGTTAAACATGTGGAGAACAACATTATTTTCAAAACGAAATATTATATACGTATTTATAATTATTAAACAATTTTGGTTATTTCGATTCAATTAAATTCAAAATTAAAACAAAACAAGATTTAACGATTCGTATGAGTATTGAAAAATGTAACAATATTTACACGAATGAAATGTAATCTTAATATCTAATTCTAAGAATTAAGCGGATTTTTTTTTTTTTAACTGATGTTTTTTTACATCAAAATATTTAGTCGACAATTGACCGATGAAAACATTTACTAGTGTACACAGTTTTTTTTTTTTTAGACGTAAAATTACCTACGATGAAACATTTAAATACATAATAGTAATTTTTATATAAAGGGATTTAACTTTTAATAACACTCAAATCCTTTGAATTTCACCTCGTTCATCCTCTTTATAAGTACCGTTATTCAAACAAATTCGCACTGTATTATTATTTTGATTACTTAGAAAAGCGTTATTAAAATATTAATACCTAGTCCAACGCATGGGATTAGTATAACCAAAGTTATTTACCGAGGGCCTTAAACCACTCGAATCCGGTACACGTAAGTCATTTAATACTCTATAATTTACCATATTTATTTATTTTTAAACATTAATGTATTTGTTAAACGTTCGTATAACGTGACATGAAAAAACAAAACGATTAGAAACAGCGAACATTCTACGAAATAAATAAAATGTAATGAACAAAAAACAAAAAAAGAAGTAAAAAAATTACAATGAAATCGAAAAAGAAGGGCGCTAAATACGTTTAGATTTCTATCGTTTACTCGCACGAAACGAATTTATAACTTGCATAACAATAATTTAGACGAGAGCGAAAAGAAAAAAAAGCCGCAAACGCAACGAAATCCGAGCAATACACGTCTTGAAAGTCTAATAAATCCCTCGTCGTCGATCGTATTTTTTTAAATATAAAAAATTATAGGAGAAAAATACCGAGAATTATATCTTAAACCTTCTTTAATCGTCTCACAACGCATAATGCTGTGCTAGCATTCCACCAAATCAATTTCGTCTAATTGTGTTTTCATATTACAATCAAACAGATATTGTCAAATAATAAAATAATATTATGTAAATTTACCAATACAATTCGTATTAGAATATTATAAATACCACTATGTACGCTGTATAATGTCTAATAATTGCGCGCTGTTAAACCACTTGTGTTTGTAGCAGATGTTTGAAATTTCCACATCGAGTGAAAAAAAAGAAGCGTATATCATTATATAAAAAAAAGAAAAAAAACGAGTGATACTTGAATGTCCTCTGCGAACGTGTGACGTTCACCAACAATTTATAAAAGTCCGGTGAACCCCGTTATGAGTACGGAAGCCGTGGATCCGATAACGTGTCTATTATGAATGAAAAAGAGTGGAAATTTTCGTAACGAATAAACGCGGTATAAAAGATTATATGAAATTTTCATATTTTTCGAACGGAGAAAAATGTGATAGAACGCTTTGAAACGGCGTCTGGTGAATTATATACATATATATAATATATAAGTTAAAAAGGATTTTTATTACCACTCTTGGCCTACACGTTGGATGTAATACTTATATGGCGATGAATTTATATGCATATCTCATACGTATATTATTGAGATTTTAATAAATACAGAAATAAACAATTTACCGTTTCGAACGACAGAACCGTAATGAATAAAACATCAGCACTAAGAACGACGATATGTGTTATTTTTTTCAACAACTTAAATATTTAATAATAATGACGTTGATGTCGCGGTATAAAACGATTATAAAACTTTTTCGAGATACAAAAACCGAAGCGAGTGCACACGCAAAATGATTAGTTTTATTTTCTTTATATATACTTATATTTATTTGTATACGAACGCCGCAGTTATTATCTGGCATATACGTAACGCGCGGTGTGTCAATTTTTAAATACATTTCTTTTTTTTTCTCTTTCCTGTACACCAGCGAATATTACATTTTATTTCGGCGGTTGTTTATCGTACAGTCATTAAAAACTATACGCGCTCGTACGTTAATTCCATATGCCGTCAGGGAAAATACAAATATTGTTTAGTAATTTATTGCGTACAGAGAACTAATAAACATTAATTTCGAAAACATCTGCATTGCGTTTATTCGTTTATTTTTATTTTTTTTTTTTTTATTGCCGATTCAACAGCGATCAATACCCACACGCGATTGTTAGTTATTATAAAAATGTTTGATTTTTCCGTTTGAACTGCATCGGTTCGAAACACACATCAAACGCGAATTTCGAATTATATTTTAACCCGTTAAATTACGGGGAATTATAAAATTGTACGCGTATAAAATAATACTATTATACGTTCCGTTTGTGTAATCTTTCGATACGTTATACCGCAATGCCGCAAATACCGTTGCAAGACAATATAAAATTTAATTGCGGTAAATATTTTAAATCGAAAATACAATTTATTATAATATTTGTTCGGACATCGGTTCTTCTTGGCCTCGTTCATATTTTATTCGTTTAGCACAAAAGTAATAATAATAATAATAATAATAATAATAATAATAATAATAATAATAATAATAATAGTAATAATAATAATAATAATTAGTGTTATACGCGAACATATTATTACAATGGTGTAGAGAAATGGCGTGTTTATATGGATTGGAAAATCTCACGTAGAATCATATTTTAATTTATTACAGATATTGAATTTATTTATATGGGAAAACATTTAAGTACGAGTATGCATTTATTTATATTTTTACAGTTTTATTGCTTTTTATCATTTTGTTGACACGTGATTAACAACCAGAGATGAGAATACACGTGTACACGGGGGCGGAATGACGTTTGCCTATCGCTACGCGCATATATTTTGCGATCGTGTAATTTTAAATTCTCCTCCGCATCAACAGCAGCAGCAGTAGCAGATAATCTCGACGGAAATTCGATCGGTTCTGTTTATATATATATATAATATTTTCTGCACCCGAGGACAAAATAACGATTTTCGCCCACCCCTCTCGGAAACGTGCGATCGGCATTATTATATTATATAAACTAAATGCGTGTATATATATATATATATATATATATAATATTATAATATCGTAGTGTAATACGATCTCATTTCTATTACACGGCGTGTCACGTTACATTGACGAATATTGAAGAAAAAAAAATTTCGCAATTTCAATGTGTGTGTGTATGTGTATTTTCGAGTGTCTGAAACTAGTGAAATACCGCTCCGGAGCTTATATAACAGACGTACGGTCTGTCAATCATTTTTTAACCGGGTCAATGGAATTCAATCATATATTTTAATATACGCAGAGCGTACTACTGCGTGTATTTACATTCACTTGAAATGATATTGAGATATACGTGCATTAGTATTTTAACGTTGGGGAGGTAGAAAAATAAATAATCTTCATGAATATAACATTATTTTTATCACGAAACGGGCGGAGAGGGAGGGGGTTATAATCTCGAGAAATATAAATAATTATTGTCGTATGTTGTATGATTTTAGAAAACGTTTAGCACAATTTCCCTTTGTATATTTTTTTTCTTCGCGATTTTAATAATTTCACCCCTTTCCCCCGTCGCATAATACGTATATGCTCTGATTACGTAAGCTTTTTCATACGACGCCCTATGAATAATATGTAATAAATTCTAATAATAATAATAATAATAATAAAAATAATAATAACAATGATAATAATAGATACCGACAACGTATCTACTCGTTAGAGACGTTTTAACGTGTTTTTTCTTTTTTTTTTAATGTCTTTTTTCTCAAATATTTTCAAGTGATTTAAGAATTATTCATAAAAGGAATATTGTAAATCACAAGTGAAAACGCAATTTGGTTTATTTCGTTTTGTTCGATGAGATATAGTGTGTACAGAGTGTGTTGTTTTTGTTATAAAATGGACAACATTCGTTAAAAAGTGTGCACGCAAGACTTGATAGTGTGACGAGTATTCCGCCCGATGGAAATAACACGACAGTGGGTATAAAACGCGGCCACACTCGGAGAACATCGCGGGAGAAAACAAGAAATTCCGACAATGTTCAATGGGACAATCGAGAGAGGAGGAGAAAATGAGCGTTTACAGCGTCGTTTTTCAATGACCGATCAAATCAATGAGCGTCGATGAACAGTTCGACGAATAGACATATAAATTATGACCACCAGAGCTTAGGGGATTTTAAAGCGTATTATAAAATATGTTATTTTATTTTATATGAAAACACATTTTTGACGCGACGATTCGTCGAATCAATTTTAAAAGTTATATTTTTGTAAGAATTTCATACGGCAATCAATCGTATTGTATACATGATTTTGTCAGAAAACGCTATATTAACTTTTGCGCGTCAATAATTTGGATTACACCCAAAAAGATTATGCTCTTTAATCGTACGCTAAACGAAAGCGCGAAGATCAATAAAATTAATCCGAAACATTACTCACATGTTAATAATTAACGTATAATACATCTGAATGCCAAACTCAAGTACGTGCGTAATCAAAATGAGAACGGACTAACGAAATATATAAAACATTTTTAACGCAAATTTTTATCCGTTGCGAAAAAAAAACAAGTTTTTCAAAAACTTTGTTCGTAATAAAACGAAGTTTGGAGAAAAAATATTTAACGCCGTCGTTGTCGTTGCAAATTTAAAAAAAAAATGCTTCCAATATTTATCGAAGACGTCGCATTGCGCAAGACGGATATTAATCGTTTTTTATATAAATTCCAAAATTTTGTTTAATTAATAACGTTTTAAATATTGTTATTATTGGCGTTAATAATTATTATTTAGCAGTTGTATATTATTTACACGCGCCAATAATAATATATATTATAATAGGTCTAATTGAATTTATATAATAAAAAATACACATTTAACAGATATTAATTTCTACTTCTTTTTTTTTCCAATTAATCGAATGTAAACGATTTTACAGTCACAGTATCATTATACTGATCAAACATTTAATTATGTACGGAATACTTGTAAATCAACGAATACAAAAATATTCATAATTTATGTTTTTTTTTCGTTGGCGAATTCATTGGTTATGCCATTTCTTTTAACATTTCCAATCGATACGATAATGGAAAAAATTTATTATTTCGGTTGACCGAATTATAACAGACTTTTTCCGAATTTCTATTCTTTTTTAATACTTAAAAACGAACGATAAAGCGCGTGAAATAAGTACTTGAGCTTTTTTTTTCTTTTTTTTTGACAAACCATCAAAAGTCAAATTTATGTTGTCCGAATTCGGACAAGGGACTGCGCAGACATCAGACGAAACCGACATAACGCGTCGTTTTCTATTCGTTTTCCCTGTGGACTGCCATATCGCATTATTTTCGTACAGTCCACTACCAAACGTTTTCAGAAATCTTCGAAGCACGCGTTGTCACTTAGCCACATAATATTCCAGTAAATGTCTACAGTGGCTATTTCGTTTTCACAACCATATATTTATTTATTTATTTTTTTATTGCTATATAAGTTCGATTGAGCGGTCTTCTATCAAATCCGACGTCAGTGCTGACATGAGAAGGAGTTAATTCCTTGTGTGTAGTCTTTACGTATTACGCGCATATGGTCTTATTGTCATAGTCGTATTTCTTTTCTTTTCTTATGTTTTACTTTGGAATTCGATATCGAAATTGAAATTCAAGTGCAAAGATAATAATACGCTAAATATTCGGTCAGTCCGTCATCTTTTATGTTTATTATCAGGACTCTGGTGTTTGTGCCCTAAATAAACTTATAAATGCCCTTGGATATTTAATAATTATAATCTAAAAACAAAAAAATATCTTTAAAATTGTTAAAATCGCGTATTTTTTATTTATTATTTTACATTTTACAATTATTATACGAAAAAAAAAGAATTTCGTAAAATGATAATAATAAAAACATAGTAAATTCGTAATCGTTCTGTGGATTAATGAAAAATAGTTTTAAAATGACATAAAACTAAAAAAATTAAAAGTGCAAATTAAAAATTAGTTATTTAAATTCCTATGATATTAAATCTCGTTTTTAGTTAGGAAGGTATTGTCTTAGACGTTCGAAAAAAAATCAACAATATATGGACTTTGTTTATTATTAACATTATAATCAAATATAACAAATTACTTAACACGACAAATGTATGTATTTTGTTATTTAATGCTTCTGCGACATTCTACCGCGAGATTTAAATAATTCATTTTTAATATACAAGACCAATTTATTCATAAAATATATATATAATAATTTCATCGGAGCGGAATGTAATCGTATATCATAAATTATTCGATAGTTTTGTAATCAAAAAGGAAATTAAATACGTTATTCTTTGCGAAACCTTCGAAAAAAATATATTAATTTATACCGTTAATTTTTCCGCAAAATGAACTATTACAAGACGTTTTAGAATTACTATAAATTCAAGTAAAAAATTAATTACAGTGTGAAATTCCGTTTTCACCAATCTTATTTCATGCAACATTAATTTCACGCGTGTACAACTGACATTTCGGTGTCTCGAGATTTTGTTTATTGTGCAACTTTATTAAAAATTAAATGTACAAGTAAAAATACTTCCCTTTTGGTATTTATGAGGTCAGACACGTATATAAAGTAAGAATAATGAAAAAATAAAAAATAAATAAATAATGAAAGCATATATTTTCTAACAGTGTGTATGTGTGTTTAAATCGCATTTGTTATTTAACGCACAGTTTAAGGACTGTAAAATGGATTCGCTTTCATTCATAAAATTCATAATCGAACACGATATTTCGTTTTAATTGTATTAATTTTGTTCTATGCCAAACATTATAATTTTTCTTTGTAAATGCATCACGTTTTGTGATTCAGTCCAAGACCGCCGATAAAAGAAAGTTTTAAGATTTCGCTACACTAATGACAATGTCGCGTATCTACATTTTACCAACTTTTCAGGAGAATGAAAAAACTGAATAAATATTAACAAACATTATACATTTCATTTCTTTTTCCAATTCAAATTTACGTTATTGTTTTTCGACATTATTTTTTTTGTAGAATCCTTTAATTTTGGTTACCGTACAAAAAACTTAGTGTAGTTACGTGGTATTGCTAAATTTTCTGCGAGATACGTGTCTTTGCTTAGTGCACTTTAACACCATTGAAATTATAGACATATAATTCGTATTATCCCAATTAGGAGGGAAAATAATACATTTTGAGGTAATTGTAAGGAAATAAAATTTATTTGGAAGGAGATTACGAATATTTACGAATAACTCATTTGACGAAAAACGTCAAATACTTGGTATTGTAGTTAGTGTAGCGATTTATTAAAATAAAATAATTTTTCACAAAAATAAAAAAACATTTTATTCGTTCTGTTTGAGAGCTGCGGAATACGGATACAATAAGTATTTCCACGTTCGTTTATTTTATATTTAATCTTATATTATATCCATAGGCGGATCCAGAGTTTTACATTTGAGTGTGCCGGGCTTATTTTTGTAGTTCTTTTTGTATAATATAGAGGGGTGGCTGTAAACTAATTTACCCGCTTTATGCATTTTTTTTTTTGCTTATAATTTTCTTCCATAAAATACACTATAGTTAAAATATTTTAAGTATCCAACACCTGTTTACTAACCAATACTATAACCTATTGTATAATATTTAAATAGAAATTAATTAATTTTTTTTTACATTAGGGTATACCTTGGCACACCCGGCCACACCCCGTAGATCCGCCTATGATAATATCTATATTCAAAAAAAAAAAAAATGAAAATTATAGTTAATATTAATATCATTCTACTCGTTAGGTTTTAAATGTCGTAAAATGTATTCATTTATTATATATATATATATATATATATATATATATATATATATATATAGAAAGAGAGACTAGAGTAATAATAATAATAATAATAATAATAATAGATGACAATAATAATTTGAACTTATTATGACAGCGTGTGTGCGAGAGATCGTCATTATAACGTGAAATAATATATTACGATTATGAAATTAATTAAACCCGCCTGCACTTCATGTGTTTTAAAATTTGAAATATATATACACATATTTTGCTCGAATTATTTCGAGTGTTTTGTTGAACGATAAGTACACTATATAATATATATATATAATCGTAAACGCTTTAAAGGAGTATGTTTTGTAATTAAAATCCGTATATATCGAGCACCATTAAAATGGTTTAAAATAATTAAGGTAATTTCGTATACGAATGCGAATATTGAATATGAAATTATGATGAAATATGCATATTGAACATATGTGTTATGAATATTTATTTATTTCCCCGGCATAAAGAGATCATATTAAACATATAACATATTGATATGGGTCGAGTTCGAATTAAATAGAATTGAAGCAATCGTCACGAATGAAACGTATGTATTTCAATATATTTAGAAGTAATAAAAAAAAATATATATATTTTTTTTTTATGTGGGTCAAATTACGGTAGAAATCACTAAACGGTATACGCTGAACTGAATAATTAATTAATAAATACCGAACGTTTTCGATACGAACGAAATAAACGAAATGTGTCCGAAACGGATCGCTTTCACGAATGTCTTGCATTAAGTATTATCTTTCTCCGATTAAATGAAATAAAAAAAATTACACAATTCCCGACATTCGTCGTCCGAGAGAAATAGGCGTTGGTGCACAAAGCAAAGATTCAGTTCCCCGAAATCACTTCCGTATAACGCGAATCTAATGATTGAAAATATATAAAAAATATACCGAGACGAGAGAATTTAGAAACGACTATATATTGTAATTCTTCGTTACTGCCGCAGTTTCAGTACGTATTATTTATGTTTTTTCTTATTTTTGAGATCCGTTTTGGTAATTTATTTAATTAGAATAATAAACACGAGGATTATAATGAGGACAGCGAGTTATATAAATTGCGATTGTTAATTTCAATGCAGTTCAAGGTAACGACTTGATTGTATTTTTTTTGTTTTTCGAAAAACGGATCGGAACGTTATTCAATTCGTCCAGTATCTACAGAAGCGATTATATTTTTTTAAATTCTCGTTTTTCCTACTTTCCTTTGTGAATAAATATGTCAATTTTTAAAAAATATACACAAAACACGTTCGAACCGACTGGAAACATAACGGTAATATGCGCGAACGTTAATTCCAAATGATTTAGTAAGAAAATTAATTTATCAATTTTTTATTGCACTAAAATATTTTTAACAAAAAAGCATATACAATTTGTGTGTTAACGGACGTTAATATGTTTGTGATATTGAGCCGAAACTGTAGTTTTTTCATTTTTCCATACATCTGTTAATATAAAAATGAAATATCACGCTAAACCAAATGAAGCACGAACAAGCTGACACCGCGTCGTTATTAAACGACGTTAATACACCGTCGCAGTCTTAATTTAATTCGAAATAAACGCGATAAATAATTTTTTTTCCTCCGCGAACTCTGGAAATTATATTTTTGAAAAGTTTAAATTCGCACCAATTATACCGTAATAGAAATACGCGCCTGATGGTCGTGAGACATTCCGGGGGAGTGGGGATGGAGGAGGAATTTCGACACTCGTTTGGATTTCCTCCTCCTGTCGAATGCCGGAAAAGCCGAGAACGCAAAAGTGAACGAGAAAAAAAGTATTTTTTTTTTTTTTTAAATTCATCTGCATGGAAAACGGACGGAGAAATACAATCAGGATTTTTCATCAGCCTCGAGTGTATGGGATATTATTGTCTGCGGAAAAAACTATATATATATATATTATAACGTAAAACGAGAATGAAAAAAAAAAAGTAATATAAAAGAAAAAGAAAATAAATTGTATAAAAAATAAATAGTTAGGAAAACGGAGACAAATTGAAATGTTGTCGGAGACATGGAGTGAAAAAAAAAATAAATAAAAAACGATAAACTAAAAATCGTATGTGCTCCTTTCGGTGTCATAAAACTTGTATGTGGCGACAACACACGAGAGAACACATATGTGCATTACAGTTTTAATCATAGAAATGTACTAGGACGTACCTGTCCCGTTTTTTTTTTCTTCTTTTTATCAACAACACGAAACGTCCTCATAAATGTTTGAGTACAATTTTATAAACGTTTTCTTCTGGAGTATTGTTCGCGTAGACGTTTCCATTGAGCATAAATAACAACAAAAACAATAATTAACCAATCGATTGCTGTTGCGATATCGACTGCATTCGAAATAGTTCATCTTTAATAAATAATTTCGTTATATTTCGTTTTTTATTATAGTAGTAATAATAATAATAATAATAATAAACAAAATATACGCGAACGAGAATCGACTACCGAACTCTGAAATCAAAACGTTGTTTTTCGTATATATATATATATCGTGCCTGTAAACCACGACGGTCAATTAATATTATTTGCCGAGAGATTAGTGATAAAGTGATCAATACGAACTCAATCACATTCCTATCGAAAACAACATAAAACCCGTAAAAGAGTAGGGGAAAAAAACACAACAGAAATAATAATCGGAAAAACTGGAAACGGGCATTTTTTTTTTTTTTTTTTGAAAAATCGTCGAAAAAATCACTTACGAATTTCATAAATTGAACGTGTTGTAACGTGGCATGCGCTTCCGTAGCGATCTGCTACGTTTCGAGTCAATCCGTATAAAAATAAGCAAATGCTTCGAGTCCCCGGTCATTGCGTAAAAACGATTTGTACGTTAAAAAGCGTTCGGTGTACCTAACCGCTGTCGAGTCAACGAACAAAATCGTTACGCATACAAAATCGCAAAGTGTTGTTAACGGTGCGGTTTAAAAACGGATTGACTAAAGTCAAACGATTCCGGATCGTTTAAAGTAACCGAGGAGAAACCAGTGTTGCCGCGGCATTTATACGTTAACGTTGATTTTAATTAAATTTTTGTCTAGTCTTACGCGGCAATCGGGTTACACGGTTTTTAATAAACTAAACACTCGCATCAACGTATTGTTCAACGCGAACGGTTTGTTTGAACGCAAACTTTTTACACGCCGTATCACTGTCGACGTACAACGACCGCGTAGTCGTTTAAAATTTAATTTCGTAATCTTTTGTTCGCGACAAGTTTTTAATTTCTTCGAACACTAGAAAACGGCGTGGAAAAAGTTTGAATAAAGAGACAAAAAAAAAAAACCCCCTCTCCCCCTAAGGCCGCCGTTTTGCGGAATACACAATTTTCTTCTGCCAGTTCGGAACGACTTCTCTGATTTACGAATCAACGAGACGTTAAATTTTCGTGTACCGTTTCTAAAAGACAACGTTTTTCATAAATAAAAAACTATGTTCGTATCGACGCGTCTGTGGATTATAGTACTGGACGACCGTTAAGAATATACACGCGAGTTTTTAATCGGCGGCGACGGAGATGGAGAAACAACGGAATTTTTCATTATCGTTTATAATACATCTTAATCCTTATGTGTTTATAATAAATCTTAATTAAAAAAAATCTTAATTCGTTTTCGTTTTATAACGTTAACGTTCGTTTCAATGTCCGTTAATAGCTATAACGACGCGTAATTATTTTATTAATAGTTTATGTTTTAATTGGTACTCGCGATGTTTTCGGCGTGGGTACCCGCGTGAATTCCGTACGAACAATTAAAAGTGTGCGAAAAATCGTTATTGTCGAACAATTGTTTTCAAAAAAAAAAAAAAATCTATATACGAGTATATATAAAATTTTTAACGATTATATTGCGGTTCGACGCGTTGTACCAGTGGTTTTCGACATTTTTTGGTTCGCCACCCCCATTTTTTTATTGTTTTGTACCGCGACCCCCTTCAAAAAAAAAAAAAAAAAAAATTGTTTTATTCATCGAAATTTGATTTAATTACTGATAAAATATTTGTACGGTATACGATTTTGATTAATTTACGCTTAAAAATTTAATTAATTTATAATACAACATTATTTTAAAATAATACAAGCGCATACGATAAATTTAAATATATAAAAAAAAAAAAAAAATACGTAAACAAAATTTAAAAAATGTACAATTTAACTCGTCGTTCGCGTGCTAATGGGACACTTGAGCTTGCATTTTTGATATTATTGATTTCATATTAGGTTTTATATTATGTGCGACTGAAATTGTTCAAATACACCATAGTACAGTGACTATGAGATACGGGTTACGAACAAACGAATGATAATCTACATAAGCTATCGATGAGAATGCAAAATTACGCTCCTCAGCGCATGCGTATCGCATAGATATAGAACGAAATAAACAATTAACTTTGTTTTACTTTTAAACGAAACGGAAAAATCATTTCGTCTATTATTTTTGGCGGCCGCCAGGTTGAAGACCACTGCGTTATACGATTCGCCGCGCGATCAATTTCGAACGATAATAATTGTCGTTCGTCGACGGGAGAAGAAGAGAGAGCAAACTGAATTGCGCGTTTGTCGTGCCAGAGAACTATCCTTCCTCCCACCACCAATAGAGCTTTAAATAACGCTATAGTAATACGCACTCGACCCATTTACACGGGACCCGTTTAAAAACAATTTGGGAAAACGGCTTACGACGTATTACGTACACCATTTGTTATACGTCGGTACATAAATTAAATGCGTCCTATTTTAGTTAATAAGTACCGTATTAAGTGCATGGCTTTTGAACATTTTTCACCGTTTCTTTTTTTTTTCTCGCCATTCGACGAGTACAACGCTTTTGATAATAATAATGGCGTTAAGGTTTCGGACCACAGTGTCCTATTAAAATTTATAAATATGCTCGTGTGGGAAATTAGAGTTTACACGGGAATTATATTCATACACTGGGCCCGCGGAGATAATGTCAGGGATTAGTTTTCACGCGGTAGATACGTCGAGTAGATCGCACCGCCAGTGATATTTAAACGGGGCACTCCCTCGGATTTACAGGCGCGCGTATTGCGACGCGTGTTGAGCACAACCGACATAATTTGTTTGGCGTGTTCCGAAGGAGAATTATATCGACAAACGTTGTGCTTAATAACGATTTCATAGATCTGTTTGAAACGCGCAGGCGCTGCCGGTAATTTTTTCTTTTCGTATGACTACCCAAAACGTTTAACGATTTCGTATAAAATAGATAGATATATACATTTTTTTTTTAAATTTAAATTTCCAACGTCTCCATTCAAATATCATTTTTTTTTTTTTGTTCTATTCGGCGTAATGACCGAGGGGGGAGTTTTTATATATATAAATATAACGAGTTTGGGTATACGGATTTCGTAATACGCATTTCAGAACGTTTTACGGCCGGGTCCAAGCGCATACGTTGGATGGATTGACTCTGATACTTAAATCCCCCGGCCGTTTCGAAATATGTTAACGGGGAAGGCTCGTCCCCGTTCGGCCTGCGCACACTGCAGTCGACAGTGAGTGACATTTGCTGCGGATACACCTCTGCAGAATATCGTGCGCGGGCCCGTACGACATTTTACAATTGTACAACGTAACGGAAACAAAAAACGTAAGTCATCAGGCCACACTATATTTGGACATTTCGTTCTCGTGTTAAATACATTACGTCATAATTTCAAATGTGTTTTATTACTCGGTCGCTGGATACCGTGAAATCCGTATTCCGTACCGATGAAACTCGAACGAAAACTTTGAACATTATTTTCGATTACAATATATACGAGTGCGTATCGATTTCTATTCATGTCGTCGAACTTAAATTCGATAACACCGACATAAAAATAATTTAAAATTTACCGAGTGCCGTATGGTGTAGACAATATTTACTATACTATATTTTAGAATAAAAACTAATGAAACATTATTGAAATTCAATCTGGAATTGAAATTACCTGAAAGTAATAATAATAATATGTTCTAAACGCCATCGAACTAATCTATCCGAGTTATAACTCTGGCCCTGGGACATTCAGTGAAAATGGGCCCCACTAAATATATATTATGTATATATGACTTTGCATAAAACGTTCTAAGACGCAACAGTGCTGTGAACTTATCAATACATTTCAGTCTTCAATCAATTCTTACAAAAAAATAACTGAATTAAAAATGTAATTGTTCAAGAAAAAAATCGTTGGATTGCGCACTTTGAAATTTTAAAACTATAAAAAAAATATAATTTAGTGATTTTGCTTAAAATTAAATATTACGCAGTTCTACAATTCTATAATTATCATATTTGTCTAACATTTTTACGGAAACTAATGCGATGAAATTTCGAATACTCAATTTTCGACGGAGAGCCTTATAATCGTGTGGGCTCCGAGCACGCGCCCGTTCTACTTCCTGCATTTTGTCCGGGATTGTAAATATACGGTTAAAAAAAAAAAAAAAAAATCTATAACAAATATTTTTCGTTTCGGACTAATCAGACTACTGTAATCCCGGTGAAAAACAAATTGACTTCACATTTACGCGTACCGCCGTCGTTTGAATTTGCAAAAAAAAAAAAAAATTTTCCCAGCCATTATTACAATAATCGTTGTTTTATATTTAAACGATTTTTACAAAAATGGGTATGGACCCGTGAGAACAATCGCACTGAATCGCCGATGCGATATATATATATATATACATAAGTGCGCGATTAACGAAGTTTTAGCGTTTTCCGGCGAGTTTTCTCCTCAATCGCTAACTAGCGAGCCGACAAGAGTCGTGGAAACAACATGCGCCGCCGTGCCGTTATTATTTTCCTGCGGCGTCGTAAAACGCAATCAAAAACGTTCCTTCGTTGTGTGTGTGTCATAGACGGTGGTCGTGGTAATAGCTACGGGAAAAACGAACCCGCCTGAAACGGCCAAAGTTCGATATTTCACGTTAAAACGAGTTTTGAGCGAGCGGGAGCGCGTGGCCGGGCAGAGAGCGGGCTGGAAGTTTGTGCGCGCGGATAAGAGGAAAGTGCGAAGCGAAGAGACGAGCGGAAATCGGGACGAGTCTGAAAACCTAAACTCGGTTATGTAAACACGTGGAAAAATCTCCTCCGCGTGTAGTAATTTTTTTTTCTTCGTCCGTACACGCGCCACTCGCGGCGCATTAGCATATTTTCCAAAGTGAATCACGTCGCGGTTACGTCAGCTCGGCGGCAACCTAACCGAAATGGTGTTTCCATTACACTGCGAACTCCATGACCGAATTATTATTTATTCAACGGCGTGGCTCGTGCGCCCTTTGTGTAGCGTATAAGATACCACCTATCCAGCCAGTCGGGGTTCGTCATCACTGGAGCCAAATAGGGACTTCTTACTCATACGAGTTTCTTTTTTCTTTCTTGATAAATCATTCGCTAAACGGTACAGTTTTTAGTCATATAGAAATTCGTTGTATAACACTAGCTAGACAGGCGCGTACACTAAATTTATTTATTTCGGTAAGGGTTATAGTCGAAAAAAAAATATATATATTTTAAGGAAACGATTTTGATGATGATTTATTAAGACAAAAACGTATTCTGGATTATCGTATTTACCGTAATCGCGTTATACATTCAAGTACGTTAATATAATAATCGATAACACACAAAGGCCGCGTGTTCCGTTATCAAACTGCGCGTCGTGTTCACGGAATTCGACTTCCGTCGAAGACGTACGCTTTGGCAACACGCTCCCGGCCTACGTGTTAATAAGACAGACCGTCTTGATTCGTGCCCGAGGCCCAATGGAAACCACCGAAATACACGAAAATTATGTACCGACGTGCAATCATCACAAATAATATTACATAACGCGCATGGTTTTATGCGATTTACAATTCGTCAGTTATAATCAGTTGTATAGAATTTACTGAAAGATATGAAAGCAGAGAACGGTACAGGGGAATGTACAAACAAGGAAAACGACCATTTCGGACGGCGCGGAGATTACGCTGGGAAAATAGGTTCAAAGAAGACATAGAGAGAGTGAGACGGATTGGAAGGAGTTAGCATTGGCTAGGGAAATTCGGAGGCAAATTTGTTGGACGACATGGTCTTGATGGTCGAAGTCACGGAAAAGAAAGAAGAAAAAGTGTAAGTACTTTAAAAATATTTCAGGGGAGGGAGGGAAGGGATTGAATTCCTAAAACCCCTCTATATATACGTGTCTGATACTGGGAGATTATAGATAATTTTTTTTTTTTTAATATTTAGCTTTTCTTTCAAATATATATATATATAATATAAATATATCCGAAAGAATATTTATTCGATGGAACGATTGGGCAGTGTATTTTGCGTTTTTAAATTATTTTATCTACATAGGGGATATATTTTAATAAGTTGGTGTTAGTTTATCCCGAGAAATTTTATTTTTTTAATATTATCGAGTACGATATACATATATAATATTAATTTTTGAACAATGAAAACCGATAATTAACATATATAAATAAGGGGATGGATATTTAGTGATTTAATAAACGCACGCATATTTTATAATTTTTTTTTTTTTTTTTTTTAGAGCACGGAGACCTGGTTATCACGCGTTTGTTAAACTCGACGATTGTGTTATAATAATATGTACAAGAATAGCGATGGAGTACGCGCTTGCACTGCGTGTTCGTTTTGAATATTATAATATTACTGTGTCGTCGTGAAAGACGATTTAAAAAAAAAGAAATACAAATATTATTCGTTTATACACTTATTGGCAAGCCGGAATCAAATACATAACGATTAAATCGATTTTGAAAAAAAAAAATGAAAACGTAAACACGTATTAAATGTGCATCATCACACGAAGAATCGCAAGAAAGACTGCTACGTTTCATGCGAATATTTATTTGCTGTCGTATATCCTTCACTCGACGTCTCTTTTTTCGCCGGTTTCGTCAACGGAACTTTTTTTTACCCGTCTTCAAACGGTCAACGCGGAAAGAGTAAATCCTCGTGCGGACAGAGGTCACACAACTCAAACTGTCCACCTACGTTTGATAATCGCGATGGGATTATAGTTGATGTGGCGATGTGGCGTCATATGAAATATCCGCGAACGGACGTTACACGGATTTATTTAGGAAAAGCGTATATTTTTTTTTTATATACTCTTAGAAAAACCGTTCGAAAGGAAAAATCTAATATATTTTATCAAAGACGACGTTTAATTGGAAAACGTATACACACACACACACACACAAACACGCGAGTAAGAATAATAATTAAATGTGTGTGTTTAATAATAAAGCTTTCTCGGCAAATCCGTTTGACCTCCGAGGAAATCTGCATAACGAGAGTATTGGCACCTGGAGAATTCGCCTTGGTACGCCTTAGGAATATTTTGATCGTTCCTCCCGCAGCATCACCGGACACATTATTTATTCGTTATTCGTACTCGATCCCCGGGTGTAAATAGCTCGCATTTATCCGCGCATTTTCTCCCCGCAGACACTTAAGGTAATTCCCAAAAGCGGTGGAATAAGACGAAGCGAATTTCCAACATTATGTAAATTCTCGCACGCACACGCGTGTATATATATTTATTTATTTTTTTTATTTACCTATCTAATTTCCTCGTAGGATTTTTACCCCGACGAATGAGTGTTTTTTTTTTTTAAAAAAAATATTATTACTGTTCCGGCTCGTACAAATTTTTGTATATTCACTAATATTTACGTCATATTTACTAATAACAAATATACTACACGCTCTGCGCGTGCACACAAAAGAAACAAAAATAAATATAATATAATATATACAAATCAGATTTATGGCCGTGGAACGAACACGCGGAACGTTTTATGTAGCGAGTTATTTTATAATATTTTAATCGTTTTAAGTCCCGGGTCCGCGGATTGGATTGAAAAGTCATCTCGCGCGCGCGCACATAACGAATAATAATAATAATAATAAAACACGTATAAATAAATACCCGCTGAACACCGTACCGAATCGCATAATAAGTAATGAAAATATAACAACGAAATAAATTTGGGTATTCAAAATCATCTGCGCACTGTGTACACACACGCGAAATTATCGTTGAATAAATTATATTAATTTCAACGAATGACGAATTATCGGTCGTTCAATTATTCGTTTTATGCGTACAATGAGTGTTATTAATGCGCGAATTTAATGAATATAACTACCGAAAATTCCGTTTAAAAGTGAACGACATCCGTTGTACATTTATATTTGTTAACACAGTTCTATTCGATTACTACGTTTTACCGGATAATATTTGTACTGTATAAGTACTTGAACGATTAATATGGAATCTACAATGGCACGCTTTAGAGTGTCGGTGATTGGGAGAAGGGAAGGATAACAGAGGCGTTTGCTCTCTCTCTCTCTCTCAGCATTTTAATTTTGCTCATTTACTTTTAATTATATATATATATATATATATATATATAATATGTTTTTAACCATGAAATCGGGCGAATATTGAGTAAATAGATTTTTGATATGACTCGTCAATATATGAATATGTATCGTAATTTGACCTGATTAATATCAGAAGTAATAGTTACGGCAGGCGACAGGTGATGTCAATCGTTTGAAATTTTAAATCCATATTATCTAATTTCACGATAGATCGATGATGACATTAACGTGTTTGCTGGGCAATAAAGATTTGGATTTCGTATTATAATTAATAATTTTTTGTATGTTAAATATTAAAAAAAATTGTGAGTAAAAAAAAAGAATAATAATAAATGACGACGCGTGTAATAAGTATATAATAACTGAATAAAAACCTAAAAAGTAAAAAAATCTTTAATAACGTTACGATTTTTGTCATTTAATATTATTATTATTATTATTATTGCTATTGGGATTATACGTTTTAATGATTTCAAAATGAGATATTTTTAATATACGGGGAAAAAAATGTCTCACCGGTACGCCACTGGAAGTACAATAGAATTTGTATTACCTATAAACTAATGGAAACGCGTATGTTTACCAAATTAAGTACGATTAAAGTTTGATTTGCAGAATTTGCTACATCTTTCAATTCCATCGTTTGTGTCGATATTCAGTTCATCTGGATTACTATAGTAATCCCTTGTAGAATTTAACTGCTGAATTTAACGTCTATAGCATCGAATCCAGAAATAGCGAAATATATACTTGTTCGTGACAAATGAAACGGATATATAACGAAACCTTTACGTTTTAAGCCGTGGCTGTAAAATTTATGATACTTTTTAAGGGAATGTTTGAGTTTTATATTAGAAAAGTAGTGTACAACGCTCTACTGATCTGACGCGGCTAATTTAATTGATGAGCGACTTGGCGTTTCGGATGACGAGAAGAAGGAGCGCAAGAAGAAAAAAAAAGTTCGTTTTGCTTTACGATTTCAACGGTTAAAACAAATAAGAGAGTATATTATATTAGTAATCTTTCGAATTGCATTTGTTTGATCCTGATTAATTATAAAAATCGATACGCATTTTTCGATTTTGTTATTTATTAATACATGATTTTTTTTTATTATTATTACACATTTGTCGATTTTTAATTCAATTGAATTCGTAATATTTATTCATTATTTGTCGTAAGTAATATTTTATAGTCAGCATTTTAACGCCTCGATTATTAATAATCGTTGTTGTTTTACGAACTGCCGAAATGGCGTAACGGCGTAACGTGTGACCGAATCAAATTAAATTCTACAATTTTAATTTCACGAGAAAACGCTCGTGGACAGGGCTACGCTAGGGATTTTCTCGGCGTATCCATTCTTCCGTGCAAAAATTAAAAACAAAACGTATTATACGACAATTTTTCTACGTTATATCTATTTATTTTGCGACAAACCTTTGCTTCGATTTTATATCATTTATTATTATTTACGCGTATTGATCTATAATTTTTGTTTCCATTTCTTTCGCGTATCCCGCGCGTTATTTTATTATTATTATTATTTATTTATTTATTTTATTACAAATCAATATTGTCTCTCCGATAAACGGCATAGCAATGAAATCTAAACGTATAATAATAACACAACGAGGACCCGGCGGCACAACACATAACCGTACGGAATCAGTGACACGTTTATTATTCTGTCGAGTAAATGGCGCGGGTGCGCGATGGGGCCAGTGGAGAGGGAGGGGCAATAGAGGAGAAAAAAAATGCGCGATGGGAAAAGTTTGAGACGCGTATTTCGTTGTCCGACAATCGTCACTCGCATACGGTTCCCCCTTTTGTCCGACACGAGCGCGTTGTTTCGCTTTATAGAGTAATGTGTTCTGGCCGACAAAACATTTCGATTCGTGTACGCGTTTATTGGTCCGATATTTTTGAAATCGCCGTTTTCTCCGGAAATCGAACGGCCGGAAAAAGGATATCCCTTTTATTATTATTATTATCATCACGCCTTGTCCCCGTCCCTCGCACCGTATCGCGTCGGTCCCGTAGAACACAAATCTCCTTTTTTGTTTTTAGTCGCTTTTTCTTTTTTGCGTTACCGAAAACACAGTAGTAACGCGTTTCCACGTTTTTGTAATTATTATTTCCGTCCGGCTAATTGAATGTAATTCTGTGCAGTCGATCAGTATTTGACGATTGGCCGTTCGCTGATCGTTTCGTACGCCGCGAGAATATGTCCGAGGAACGTTTCGTAATGCACGTCATATATATATATATATAAATTGACTTTTTTCGAATCGTAATTTCATTTTCAAATATACTTTTGCGCGATAATTTCAAAAGGACAGAACATACGAAATCCGGCTGAGAAAGCCAGCGGGTCGCACTGGCCGTGTGTGTTGTGCACGTGCGCAGTCTCTCTCGCCAGTCTGTTGTGTGTGTGTCGTTTCGACTTTTTGGCAAGACGCGAAAATTTTTTAACGTCCCTTTGAAAAAAAAAAAAATCAATACGAGCGTTAACTATCGCGTCGCGTCCCAAAGACTTTGATTTTAATCGAATCGTTTTATTAACGCGCGCGATTTTTTCGTTACGTTAAATTTCGTATACGTGTGCTATATGCATAACGCGTACGTACTACTCTGAAGCAATCCATCAGGTGAGACGTCTTTAAATATCCACGGACACGACTTGCTGCTTCGATAATGCGATTTTTTTCTCGTATAAAGGATACATGAAAACCGTTACAAATAGTCGATATTTTATTGTATAACACTGAGAAACGCAAATTTATATTAGGACCGAATAACATTTTAAGGAATGTGCAAAAGGAGTAGTAAAACGTGTATTTTGTTATATTAAAAAAAAAAACCAAAGCATTAAATAAATAATAAATGTATATATTATATATTTTACTGGCGAAATGAGGCAAATCTCAGAAAAGTCCTGACATATCGCAAAGTGCCCAAGGCACTTACAATCGAGTCGCATTATTTCGAATTTTATATTCGTATATTTACCGTTAACGTATATAATATGTATACATTTATCTTTGATATTATTTATTATCGAACGAAAATGCGTGTATTTTATTTCGGAATATTCTAAGAGAAATTAGTGTTGCGCGTTTTTCGAAAATATCTTAAAAAAAAATGAACGCTAAATAATAATTACTATTTACAGTAATATATATCATAATCATTTGTCGTGTACAACATTTTAAGTCATTAATTTCGTCGATCCACGTGAAATCGAGAGTCAATACACCGTTAGATGAAATTATATAATATTTGTATTAATAGTTATTTTATCAAGATGTTGAATACAGAATAAAAAAAAAAATATGAAGTGGTGATTACAAAATTTACATAAGCAATCCGGAGTTGTGGAAATAGGATGATGTGACGAGGATGACAGTAGGAGATTGTGAAGGGAGAGTGTGATGGGCATTAAAAAGAGTTTTAAGGGAATTGAAGAATGAAAACGTGAACGCTCAAAGGATAAACAGGGACAATTGAGAAGGATATGATTAATGTCACAAATGGCAGGGAAGCAACGAAAAGTACAGAGAGGAGAGCCATTAAGGGACGTTTTAAAAGAATGAGAAGGAAGTAAGGTGCGAAAACGAGAAAAAGAGGTGATCGTTTGAGACACGTGTTGTATAATATTATGCGAATATGTGGTGGTATAATATATAGCGTGCGCGTCGAACGATTGGAGGACATCCAGTTGAATTTTCAGTCCGCAGTTTTATATAAAAAAAATTCTTAGTGTAGGTTAGGTTAATACATCATATTCACCGAAAAATGAGGTGGAATTTGTGTTTGATTTATATAAATCCTACCGTTGTTCGATTTTGACGAACCGTGAAACTATTTTCGTAATTAATGCCAGTGGAATAACAAGTCTGCTCAACGCGAACATAATCCGACGGCAACGGTCGCGTGTACCTCATTTTGAACTCATTTCGACCACGATATACGCTTACCGAGTTAATTTTGAAACTTAATAAATAACATAAATAACCTTCCGGACATTACACACCGGCACAGTGTATTTTCTCAAGAACGTTTAATGTAATAAAACGTCGGTCTTACGTACGATCAAATTATAGTCGTCCAACATAAATCAACAGTTTTATGCTTCCCGTCGACCTATATATTACACATTCATTATTCGCTCGAAGTTTTATCGGATATCTTGCAAAATAAAACGTTCCGTATAACACATAACACATATACTTTGTAATCAAATTTATTCGATTACTTGAATAACACCATTGGCACAAATTACCAAATATACCAAAATTATTGCAAAAGCAATTGTTGTCGTCTTTTAAATTCCAATACTGTTGCTGAAGATGTGGTTCACCGAGTTGATCAGAATTTATTGGAGAAAACAGGCGTTTTACGATTTCAGATTTTTCAATTAGAGATTTTCCGAAATTTCTCGAAGTACTCTACACATAGAATCGTGTCTCGGAAAACTCGGGTTACTATAAGTCCTGTACCAGTTGAGTTTCAAAAACAGCTCACTACAGACGTCCACAAGACCCAACGTGTCAATTCAGGAAAAGCATTTCTTGAACGTTTAGAGACGGAAGAAGGTGAATAATTTTTACAGCAAATCGTGACTGGAGTAGAGACTTGGATCCAGTTATTAATCCCAGAAAAGAAGGAACAGTCAAAACAATTGGTGCACACTCATTCTAGAAACGTGTCACCGAATTTCACGTATGCAGTGAATTGTAACACATCGGAGGTTGATTTTGAGGATAGTCCTAGTAAATAAAAACACGGGAGTTCTTCAAAACTCGACTTATCAACAACAATTATCGATTGTTCGTTTTTTATTTATTTTCAACTTCCATTCCGACGGTACAAGTTTTCCATTTCTTTTTTTATTTGGTAAACGTTGTACACGTATATTTTGCTCACGAATTTAATTTCGAAAGCCCGTAAGGTTTATTCCGGTGTTTCCGTTCTCGTTTTAATTTAGGTCCGGAGAAACGTACGGATTTCCTACGTATATTCATTTATTTGCGTTGTTAATTGAATGTTCTCGAATCGAATTTTTCCCGTCCAAAGCTACGGAGCAGAGAGAAACTCGTGTGTACGGGTCAGCGCGGACGTCTGACAAGCGGCAAGATTTCGGATCGTAGCGATGTACATTGAGTGCGGGAACCGGCTGTCGGGAAAATGTCGTTTAGAAAAGACCACCGGTGCGCGCGATTATTTCGATCGCTATCGCCTCAACAGATTTCGTATACTTCGAAGAACGTATAACGTTACATAAAAAAAATTTATTTTAAAAAATACGGATGCTTAAGTCAAATTATTATTTAAGTAAAGTTTCGATATTACTATGAATTCGAAATCGACGCGATAAATCGTTGTGTTCGATGAAAAACTGTTCTGAGTTTTGTGCTTCGGCGTTTAATACAACATTTTGTCGGAAAACGTGGTATAATAAAAGACAATATTTTAACTTAGGATTGTCGTCAAGATTTTCTCGAAGTAAGGACTCATCTCGTATAATAGTTTCAGTCCTTAAAAACAAAAAAAAAAAAATTACCCTCCATTTTATGCCTCAAAAAGCTCATAATGTAATAGTGACAACACAGTTTGACTTAAACTGTGACTTAAACAGCTCACCATCTAATAAAAACTATAAATAGGGCAAAAACTTGAATGACATTATTTCGATAATTTTTCGTACGCATATACCTGTATAGTGCAAAAGTTACTTATTCCGTGTAAATTCCAAGACCAGCAATTTTGTAGTTTTATTTCTTTTCTTTTTTTTTTATGCCGAATTTTAAAAATTATAAAGAAAACATTTTTTCTTCCGGTTTTTCGTGTAATTTTTCCCAATTACGCATTAGGAAATTACTGAGAAAAAACCGTTTCAAATCGGAAAAATCGTGCGCGGAAAAATAAATATCATTGTAAACCTAATGTCTCCCTGGTTTCGTTCAGAATATAAAACAAAACGAATAGTGTTTTTTTTTTTTTTTTTTCGTTGATATTATATGTGTATACAGATAAACGCCGTCGTTATAATAATTATTTTAATAATATATTTCGCGATATTACGTATACATTCTCGTTTATCGCTTACCCTCCTCTTACAGCCGTCGGTTTATAGTGTACGATTTCCGAGATTTTGCAGATTTCTTCGCCCCCGCCCATGTTTTTTTCTTCTTCTCCTGTTAAGATTAAACGTCTAAAGCACTCTAGACGGAAAAAAAGATTCATTATTCGGCCGTTTAGAGTCCGGCGGAGCACCATTCATTACGCGGCCGTGCTGACAGTGTATGCGGTTATTTCCTTAGGTGAACCGCACGGAGCGGGAAGAGAGTGAAAAGAAATTATAAGCCGAGTCCGGGAACGGAATTTTCTCATTCTTCCCGGCTGGTGCTTCATCATTTTTCCGCCGTGGACGACGTAATTGCTATACGCTGCAAGCAATAACATCCACCGTCGGGGAAACGGGCTGACGCGAATATTACAGCTCAGCTACAGACACTGACATTTTCCATTTCTGGTTTTTTCTATTTTTTTCTTATTGCACAACGGGTACGGACGACCTGGCTTTTAAGGAGAAAAAAAAATATCGGAAAAACTAGAAATAATGAATAAATTGAAATTAACTCCATTAAACCTTTATCTAATGATTAAGCTTATTAGTTTTTCAAAAAAAAAAAAAACAGTTATTTTTTCGAACATTTATCGAAGCAGCCTGAGTATTTACACTAATTTCTCGATTACATTGTCGCGGCAGAATCGTATGACACTCTTTCTGTGCACACTCATTATCCAGATAACTGATCATCAACAATGCTGGTCCGATTCCACGTCTTGACACGTCTTATTAACGTACTAACCGGACGTTCAGATTATTACCGGAAGAGTCACATCGATAATATTGATTGCATCAGCTTCAACTGGATAATAGTCTCTCGGGAGACCGATCAAATGGTTTTATGTCATTTTTTCACATTTCAACCCGTATAGTGGAGTTCAGCTACGAAATTCGATTGGAAAAAATTTTCTATTACAATTTTGTTTGTTATGCTTTTATCTGTATAAAGTCATAGTAATCAGGATGAAGCCGGGAATTCATTATGAAAATAATATATTGCGAGCATAGAAAACCGGTCTCTTATAAATGATTTGACTGAATGCAGATAAAGAATTAAAAGAGGTCTTCTGTGAAATGATACTCGTATATCAATGTAGGTCATATTGGTTTAAAAATAATAAACCTATCGTATTATTTTGTATAGAAAATTCAGTATTATATTATTGATTTTATCATAGACAACTATAAACTTTTGCCAAGCACGTCGTGATTCAAGCCATTCAAAATATTTGACATACGAGTATATCATTTTAAATACAGTGTACTCTTCTGCTAATACATTCACGACATCCCTCGTCCACGTTTTGAAATTAAATTCGTTAAAAAATACATTTAATTTAATTACAATCGTTTTGAAATTATTGAAAACAAGAAAGTCAATTAATGTTTAACATATTTCTCTAATATTCCGCACTATACAAAACCTGTCGTATCTTACAAATAATAATATTTAGTCCCTGCCACTCCGAAACAACATGTATCCGACGTATTATTATGCAATAATTAATAATTAAATTAATATATATTATATATTGTGTATTATTATTATTATTATTATTATTCTCCTCCACCTGCTGCTGATTCTCGTGAAGAAACCGTGGCTAGTATAGGCATCAATACGGGAAAAATGATTTCTGATAATTGGGAAATTGCTTATAACATTTTAACGGATCTTTCCTTATTATTTTTATTATCGTTTAAGAAGATAGCGGTGATAACGTTTGCGTGCACAGTCCAACGACTCAATACGATAATTTAATAAAATATGGCGAACAAAATTTTTTGGATTATTTCGAATTGACGATTCTCTGAAAATGTCAATAAAATAGAAAATCTAGGGTATTATTTAGTTTATTATTGTTTTACGAATAAATCATAAGGGATTTACTTTCCATTTCTGTTGGAAATTTAGTTAAACAAAATAATCTCGGTATTTCAATAATATCGAATAATAATAAATTTAAGACAATAATATTATTTGTTTTTTTTCTTTATGTAGAAATGAAATTGTGTTTTTACGTATTTGTAATCAATGTAATATTTAAAAAAATTATTTCCCTAAGAACATACACGTACGAACGGTTCTTAAAACAATAGTCTTAAAACAATTTATAGAAACGAATTTTTCAACTGTGGAGGGGACTTTGAATATTTTAGGATGAAATTAATTCTTAACAAATCTTTATGCGTTTATCGTGTTAATACATATTATATAATATGATAATTGTATTAATTTTAGTGTTTAAACATCGTTGTTATTAAAACGCTGAACTTTGTAATGTCTATATAAATACTGTTTGTTTTTAATCATTTTCATAATATGAATTTCCATCAAATTTTCTTAAAACTCCGTTTATTCTGTAATCAGTAAATGTATAAAATACAGTGATCACGTCATATAACGTAATTATTTAAAACAAATAAATCGTGTTATATTACTCAATATTTTACATTTGTGTGTGTATATATATATATTTACATTACTAAGAATAAAATATGGAATAAAACTTTTAAGCAATTATATTAACTACATTAATGAATTCCTTTAGAACATTTAAGAAATATAAAATGGTAATACCAGTGTAAAATGATGAAATATCTTAGATTTAATATCATATAGTTTATCATTACTAAAAAAACAAGTTTATTTAAGTAATGTAAATGTCATTAATATGTTATGAAAATAAATAAAATACGTCGATTTTGAAATCACGTGTTTTAAAATAAATATAGAATTATTAAATTGCTTATTGTAGCTTGTAGCTTAATGTTTTAAAATTTTTAATTAATTTCTAACGATTTATAGCTATAATTATACATAAATTATGTTTAATAACACAAATGGAAAAATATTTTATTTAAATTCGAAATAATTTATAATTAATTCCGTTTCAAACGTACAGTATGTGCACTATTAAGACATTTATCCGTAAAATATTCCAAAATTATATCATTCAATGTAATTAAAGTCTAATTTTTTTCTTATATTTACCATTGATACAATTCAGTGTAATTCAATCGTTAACTTGACAAATAATAATATTTGTTTGTTTAATAAGAGACCGACTAAAGTAACTAAAATGATTCGTTTTTATCAGCGATGAAAAATAATTAAAATGTCTTTTATGAAATACTCGAGGCAAAATACGTTATATAATATATATATATTTCATATAAAACAATAAAGGTGTCCATGTTTAAAACAAATTACTTTTTCTAAGTTACGGTTTGATTATACTGATGTAGAGACAAAAAAAATCGTTCTTTTTTTTTGTCGTCGATTTATATGGAGTTAATTAAAAGTAAAAAAAAACTAATTTTAAAATAATGTCCGTATTGTTTTTTAAATAAAAGTATTAACTCGTTTTATATTTATAATCAAATTGGTATTAATTGTTTCGATTTAGATCTGCGATGTGATATTGTAATCAACAAAGATAGGGGTAAATTGGACCAAAAAAAAAAAAAAACGGCCACATTAATTTTCACGTTTTTAATCGACAACATTTTACGCGTTACATCCGCAACAATTGTATTGATTATTGTACGGATAACGCAAAAATCCTTGCCTAGTTTATGTACGACATTGTAAAGTTATCGGAAGTCGTATATGGGATGGCACCTGTTAATCTACAGGTGAATGGAAAACTTGTGTTACAACAGGTTTAGTCCTCTGATGTTAAATCGATAACGTTGTGAGAAAAAAATTTTAGGGAAACCAAAAAAGAAGGTGGACGATTTTGCACATCTCTTACACCAGAAAACATCGACAAAGTCAGGCGGTCAATTTTACAGTCACCTAAACGTTGCACTCACGAACAAGTGACCGCAATTTAGTTCTGTGTATTTACAGAAAATTCTATATATACCATCATATTTATCCTATCAGATATGGTTTATTGTTCATGGATTCTCAAGACGTGACTCTGGCAAATTCGATTTGTGTCGCGTGTAGTGAATGGTCGAAAATTGACTATTATCTTCGGTAATGAGGTACATTTTAACGTTTTTAGCTGTGCAAATAAACAGGATTGTCGATATTGAAATGAAAACGAACCGAAGGAGTTACATCGGATGCCTCTGCATAATGATGGTATCGCACAATTCGATGCACTGTGTCACGAGTGAAGATATTGATTTTTTGAAGAATGAAGTCGGGCAGTTACCGTCAAATTCTACGCGAAATGTGAGAGCGCGCTCCAGAATTTTTTTTTTTAATTTTTCTTGAAAAACTCGATCCGATTTCAACGGGACAGGGCCAAGGGTCACACAGCCAGGGCACTCGATTTCCCCGAATGATAAACGATACGGCTCACTCGTTTCTCATTGGTGTAGTCGTTTTACTATGAGGTTATCTCGAATCCAACGTTTACAAATAGCGTCTGAGGACTGTGCACGCCGTCATACGGCTTAATTTTCACACCACGAAAATTAATGCTCGTAAGAGTTATAAGAAACTTTACCGTTTCGCTCAGAGCAGCGTTTGGAAAATGACGCGGGCGCGATTCGACCGATATGTGTTTTTTTTCTTTTAAAACTAAAAAAAACCAACAGAAATATTGACACGTCCATATTGGTGAACGCGATGAATTCCACGGCGCATTCCCCAGAAACCGCGCGTCAACGACGATTCGTCATGACCGGAACGTCCGGAGCATAATTTCCGCGGAGCCGACACACGCGCGAGTCAATTGAAAAATATCGCGAGTCCCTGCGAGAGTTTTTGGCCCTGTGGAAGTTGACGGTATTACAACACTACGGTGGTGCGTGCACCCGGAGGGATTATAGGGAAAAGAACGGTAAAATAAGTCGCGGGTCGTGTATATATGAATATATGCTAGCGTTACATAAATCACGAGACACAGTAGTAGTGCAGCCACGCGAACGTTGTTGTTTGCCTTTTATTTCCTGCCGGGTCTTATTCATTACATAATATTGTACACACAGTTATAGCCGCTCACGACCAAGCGCCACTGTCACAAATGTAATTTACCGTCTCCTCCCACCGTTCTCTCTTACCAGTGCTCCACTGCTCCTCATCATCATCAGTGTTTTACAAGAGCAGGACGATTTCGTTTTTACAGCAGTCCTTATACACAAGCGCTACCAGCTCGCGCATATTCTCCACTATATTCATACCGAACGCCGCGGGCACGAGCTAAACGGTAACTAGAAGAAATTGTCTTCCACTTGTACGTCGTTATACGAAGGGGGAAAAAAAGAAAATTCCAATAAAACGAACGATCGATTTCCCCGGAATATATAGGAATTCCGCGAGTATTGATGACGAAATTTTTTAATTACAAAAAAAAAAAAATAGGAAGCTGATGTTTCTGAAGTGAATTACTATAAAAGATATAGATTTAAAGGTTTTTTAATATATATAAATTTGAAAACAACGTGCGGTAAATCATCGCATTCGATAAAAAGATTTTGAGCGGCGGAGCTTCTGTGTAATATTGTTTATTATTAATAAATGAAATAACGTAATTTTCCATAAAAAAATAATAATAAAAATAAATTATAAAATTTGCGCCGAAAAATTTTAAATGTATATAAAAGAATATTGTGGACAAACGATTTTCAAGAATTTTTCGAGTATATATAGATATATATCGAGTATATAAAGTTCAAATAACTTACGTCTGATATTTTATTAAATTTTGAAACCTTAAAACCATAAATTACTTCTTTTACAAACGCCTGGAAAACCAATAATTATTGGTATAAATAGATCAAAATTAAAAGTAATTTTTTGAAGAAATAAAATTTTCCCCTATATTAATATAAATATGTGCCGCATTATTTGGAGAATATTTTGAAATTTTTTTTTTTGTTTGTAACCATTATAGTTTTAAAGTAATTACGATGAGAGAACGATAAGCGATTTCGAAACGACATTTTACCGTTTTATTATGTAATTTTTCGGTAATTTTTTCTAGCGCTAGGAAAAAAGTAATGAGAAAATCGAAAAATTACGTTTCTGACGTATTCCAAATCGATGGAATTTACTACCGTGGACACGTGACCTGTACTAGTGTACTGGGATCGAAGCACTCTATCCGATAGGGTTTTTGTGTAACCAATACATTCCGCGCTCCGTTCACAAACGAAGATTTTTTTTTTTAATTTAACGGTATTTCACGAAATCAACCGATAATATTACAACAATTATCGTCTGTTTATACTATTATTTTTTTTTTACTATCGCGTGAATTAAAATTTTCTAACCATTTAAAAAAGCGTTAAACCGAATTGTTTCAAAAAAAAAATCTTATTTTCTTTAACGGCTACGAATTGTATATTTATCGAAAAGAAAATATAAAATATAATCTTTGTCCATCACGAATCAATAGGTGTGTTTGATTTTTCCAAAAAAAAAAAAAAAATCCCTCGTTTGAAAACCGTTGTAATCTATCCTCCGGTCGGACGTCTTTGGATCTGCGGTATGCGCGTGCATTTTATTCACCGAGCCATTATCGAAAGTTCAAAAAGAAGTTACGCTTTCGGCCGAAAGCGTCGGGGAGAGTTGCGTATACGCGCTTGCGTAGGTCTCGTACACACAGCACTGGCGTCCTTTCTATCTTTTCGCCCGAAGCCACCCCGCTAATGTGTGTGTGTGTGGGTGGATATTTTTTCATCCCTTAAAAATATTGTATAGAGATCGATGTCGGGATGGTTCTTTCGGTCCCTAATGGACGTGACGACACGACGAGACGAGAAATACACGGTTTCCAACGGGAGATTATCGACGTGGAGCCTGCAGTACCAGGTTTTCGGTGATGACGAATGATTATAATTTTTCGGTTCGAGTGCTCTTTTTATGCGAATCGCTCATTTCTTTTTTCCAATCACCGGCGCGTACACCCGCACCGCCCTCGTGTCGATACACGCACGTTTCAACGATTTTAAACAACTTATTCATAATTATTTTTTTTTTACAATCTCAAAGACCGCGCACGGCCGTGCAATACACTGTGGATTTATTACGAATTTTCATCATTCATAACGCGTAAACCGTATCTCACTTCACATATACATTATACATCAGTGAAATTTTGGCATTTTTTTTTTTTTAAAACGTCTTACGCGATGGTTTCTTGACTAAATGCACGATTCGATAACATACGAAATCTAAATAACTAATATTTATATTACATCTTTTTAGCATTATTTGGCAATTCTTAATTTTTTTTTTTTTGACGTTTTAACGTCATTTTTAAACTATTTTTCAATATTCAACAACAAAAATCAAGAGTTTACTATTATTATTATTATTATTATTTTACGTTACATATTTTTTCACTTATAATTTAAAATTTGCGCATAGATTTTAATTTCAAAAACCCGTAAACTATAAAATATAAGAAATATTATATACCTAAAAAAAAATCAATTATTGTCTAATACGCAAGCATGTTAATTTTAATTAATAATACAATATATTTAAAACAAAATAAATAATTCGTGTAATTTAAACTATTTTAAAAAGGTGTTTTTTTATGTTCTTAGTTTGTAAACTAAATTTCTAACAAGCGTTTTTGTAGATTTTTTTTTGGCACGCTTTGTATTTTCAGGTCGTCAATGCATTTTTTAAGGCATTTTTATAGGGCATCGAAATCAAGGCACTAAATTAATTAAAACCCATTACCATTTGCCGTTGTGTTTAACGGACGGGAGCAGAACGGATCGTAATGAAATTCGTGTGAGCCGATCGATTTTTTCGATATGTAATTGTAATTTATAACTTTTTTTTTTCAATCCTCAGATAATTGTAGCCGCACTCAACGATGTACCCAACGAATCGTCGGAAACTGCGTTTGTCGCAAATGTGTTCGGCAATATAATTTCACTAAATTATCAGTCGATTCCATATTTTGAAGAAGAAATACTTTTGGACTGAAATAATGACAAGTAAAGCACGCACCAAGTCATAAAAAAACATAAACATCAATGTCGGGCCGACCGAAAATCTGTTCAAAAACGTTAATTTCCTACGTGTAATATATACATATAATCGTTTTTGTCGCGTAGTACACTGTAATATATTTAATAGACGACAATAAAATATAATATTATCAGGCCCGGACTGAAAGGACACCGGCCTACTGTTCTCAGCAAGCGGGCAGCCAATAGCTAACGAAAAATCTAGGTACAAAAACGGTTTTTAAAGAACTTTTTTTTTGCTTTTGCATGAAACCCCGCTCCCCCTCACGGAAATTCTTTTCCTCGCCAGACGTTTTAAATTAAAAAAAATAATCAATTACAATTATCTTTAAAGGCGTTGGTCGTAAAGTATTATCAGTTGAAAAAAAATCCGAGATTTTTTTTTACACGATTTTGCAGCGGCGATCTGCAATTTCAATTTTTTATTTTTCTTTTTCTGCTCCGCCTTTAAAATATTATTATTTTTTCGATTGAACACTGTCCATCACGAAATACAAATAAGTCACAACACATCAATTATCAAAAGGCAAACGACAAACGGGAATAACAAAACTGGATGATAAACGATTAAAACGTGATTAAAACAACGACTACGGTGTTATCAACACGAGAAAACGATAATCGTGGTTTTCGTGGACGTACCCACAGATAGGTATATATAACTCATATAATCTATGGAGGTACCAAGAGCAAACCGTTTGGTAAAACAAAATTAATGATGACATTAGAGCATTCTTTCTCAAAGTGGGCGATAACGCCGCCTTGTGGGCGTTAGTGTCCTTCAGGGGGGCGGTAAAAGGCCCAAAGAAGTTTGGGGGGCGATAGCTGATTGAAAAAAGTGAAAAATTATGTAATCCCGCAACTTTACCCTGGATTATGGTCGATTGTTCAAAGATATCTAATAGCGTTTCCATCATCGTATTTGTCCGAACGTGGATTTAGTGCTGTAATAACACTAATAACTAAAAAAAGAAATCGGCTGCTTGTTACCTAACTTACGACTGTATTTAAGTAAATTTGAGCCTGATGTAAAAAAACTCGTTAAACTACATCAGGTTCATCCATCACATTAAGTAAGCTCGATAAATTTAAATTCAAAAATTTGTTTAAATTCTAATAAAAATACATTGAAATTCGATTAAGTATGCGTTTTAATTGCTCTTATTAAAAATGCTCCTTTAAAATGTAAGTTTGAACTCTAAAATAGAATATGGCATGTTTAAATATAATAATTGTAATAACTGTTTAAAAATAAACAACAATTGGTAAGTTTAAAAATGTTAGGGGGGGGGACACTAAAAGAATGTTGATTGTCGAAGTGAGCGGTGTATGAAATATGTTTGAGTGTACAGCACGACGTATCCGGGACCTTGAACGCGCGTGTAATCTGAGTAAAACGTCGCCCGGCAATTTGTCCGAAAAAAAAATCATACGTTTTGCGATTTGTCGGAACAAACGTACACAACAATACGCATTCAATCAATTTTAATCGATCACACAAAAATTTTCAAAAAAAACTCGAGTATTTTACAACAAAATTGAGGCGCGCGGCCTCAATGTGCTGTAGAACAGTATAGTAGCGCAGCGGTCCAGTCCGGGCCCGAATATTATTAATATGATATTATACTAACTCTTTTTTTTTTCGGATTCAGGGTAGTGATTTTGTGTTTCCACCACACCCGTCAACCAGTTTAAACGCGAAAACAGATTAACCACGGCTGTTGCGCACAAAACGGACAAACGTGATTGTACGAATGGTCGGAACGACAGTCGCTGTTTGTCCATAATATTGTATTAAAAACGTCGTATACAACGGGAACAAATTACAGCCAGTGATACAACGATTAACGAAATTATAAATAATATTTCGCGGAAATATTTTATAATAACCGCGGAATTCGATAATCATCGAACGGTTCGCGTCGCGAGCGTTTTACGAAATATGACGTACGGAGTTGACCGGCTGGAATAGAGTCTCGGATAATAATCTGTGTGCGACAGCGAAAAAAAGGAATTAAAAAAAAATTAATTAAAATTCTCGTACAATAAATAACTGTTCGGGGTAAAATATATGTTATATGGCACAACGCGAATTCATATAAAATTCGTTATTAGATTTGCGCGGTTAAATGAACATTTTTTTTTCATTTTTTTTTTTTTAGCGGACGTGATCTTTCCATTGCTCGTATAATTCTAATTATACGCGTGTAAATATAAATGTATTAAAATTCGGATTTTATAATACTTCTCGATTTTTAAATCCTTTTTCCCATCATTCGCACTTTTCGCGGTATAGTGCTGGAACTATAAAAACCCAATAATACGTTTTCGAGCGTTAAACATTATGATCCTGCATGAGTATTAGACACAAATATTTACAAAAAAAAAAAACATTTTACTTGCGGCTCTCGTGTTAGCCTTTTTACTAGATCAAATGTATAAACCGGTTGTCAGGAATTTCTCGAAAAAGCGTTTGCCAAATCAATCACGTCGTATAACTCACTGGAATACCTTAGATTTTCATAAAACGTTTTAAACACTTCGGGTTAATGAAAATCGGTACGAAAACATTTTGCGTCCGCGGTGTTTTAAGTATCTGGACGTGTACACAATTAAACGCGGATTATTTCGATTCGGTTTTCGATTTTTTTTTTTTTTTTAACAAATCCAAGCTCTAAGAACTTTTCGAAACAGCCACCTAAAAACACCTAATCCATTGTTTTTTTTTTTTTTTTTAATGCCAGTTTGAAAATGTTGTCCTGTGCTAACTTCAGATTGGCAGAACACAAAGAGACTATCTATTAATTTTTTTCTCGATTAACACTGTACACACACACATTATCCGGGCCGTCCATCACGTTTTCTCCGCCGACCATTTCAACGTTCATATGAAAAAAGAGAATAAATTTCAAACGAAATTGACATAATATTTATAAGCCGGTGGAAGAAAACTTATCTGCAGTGAATAGTATCAAAACGCGGTTGTGCACAGCCTTTTAACACGTCCCATATGACAATAGACGGGCACGGCAGCCCGTGATTTCATGTACACGTTTTCGTTGATATTATTGAATTTCACCAGGAAATCAAATTTCCCGTCTGTTAATCCGAAAAAGCCACTCGTATTTATAAAATGTATTTCACTCCGACTGTAGAGGATGCGAGCGTACAAACAATATAATCCACTATAATGTTATGTAGCTGGTATACACCGCGGTCGCATCACGAACGATTCAATGGTAAACCCCCCCCCTCCTCCGATTCCCATATTACCACTCGTGTTTACAATCACTTATACTCGTATAGTGTTATATTAACGAACACCGTCGAACGCGCTAAAAAGTATAGCGTTTCAATTTATTCGATTTTTGCATTCGAACGAGTTTTTCCGCGTAAAAAAAATATTAATAATATTCAGTCTTTTCGTCGTCGCTTTTATTATTTATTTACTTTTTATCAACTATCGGTGTTGTAATACGCGCGTATATCGGCTATTGTGTACCGTCGTTATCTCTTCGTAACATCGATGATCATCAGCATCACGCAGTGCGTGCAGGTTACGTATTCATCGTCGGTGCGACGGTTATTCGAGTGTGAATTATCGTTAACGTTATTTACCAAAAAAAAACAGAAAAAAAATAGTATCGTTTTACATATATATATATATTCAAAATAAATGAACGAAATGTGATTAAACGAAACGTGATTTTTTTTTTCATTACGAAATAACATAAGGAATTTTACTCGTGCGGCGAGGAATGTTATGTTATAACATTCGTGAAAATCGGTAAATACTGCGATAGTTATAATTGGAAGAGAATAGGAAGTGGTGTGATAAAATTTCAAATTAAATCCCAGAGCGACGAATTCGTATTATCCCGTCGTGGTGGTCGTCGATCGAGCGATATTGGGTCCAATGCGAGACGACTTTCAGCTCTACTATACACACGAATGTCAACTACTCGTGTTTGTAGGTCTCAAACAAAATGTCCGGAACGACGAGAAAAACGAGTCTAAAATTGTTTTTGCGTTTACGTTCGTTTTTCGTCATTGTAAGCCAATTTATCGATGAGAAAATACGTTTGTATATATGAAAATCAAATTATAATTCGAAATCGAGCGTTTATTATTCAAACCTGTTAATGATGATCATTTAAAAATTATTGTTGCCAAAAAAAAAAACCTTAGGAATTTCGCACCCTTCCCTTAATTTTAAATTATAATTCAAAAAACGTCGTGAAAAACCGTTTAACACACACACACACACACAAAAAATTTATTAGTTCGCGTTATAATAATTATTATTATTATTGAGAAAAAAAAATGAACTTATAAAATACATTTTTCTCGAAATTTTCATCGACTTCTTTTTCTCGATTCCATACTGAAAAATATCTTATTTGACGTTTTCGAACTCCTCCGGTATTTATATTGTCTCAACTTTTGTAAGGCATACATTTTTAAAGGACCGATAGGTACTTTTGAGTAGAGTAGCCCGGAAATTCATCGAGATTAGCGATGTTTGCACAAAAGATGAGACCTTTTCGAAATTTAATTCAGAAATACAAGATTTTTTTCACTTACAAAAAACGTGTACGAGCTTTTTTTGTTTTTCACAAGACATCGGTCTTTACGTGCGTACATAAAAAAAAATTTGGATTGAGTCAATTTTTCGATATAAACCCTATTCGATAATAATTCATAATTTAATTGTTATTTAATATTTGCGACGAATACGATTTACAATAATCGCCTGGTCTCAGAACAGTTCAGTTGTACATAACTATGAGTTTCTAATGGTGTTCTACAGTGTAGCACTGTACACAGTATCATTATTGACATGCGATTAGAATTTCAAAATAAAAAAACTAAATACACTACGATTAGTGTTAAAGGAAAAAAGGCATACAAATAATAACAATCAAAAAAAAAAAAAAATTCAAAATTGACCCACACTATTTACTTAGGAACAGGAACTTATTATTCGCTTAACATAATACTTATCAAAATGTTTTTTAAAAATACACTTCTGTACACATAATTATCACAAAATAAAACTTAAAACCATTCCTGCTTAACAGCATTGGGTTGATATATGTATTTTTTTTTATAGTCTATATATAAACTGCCGAATTAAGGTCGAATTTAGACAGACTAAGACGTGTCGCACTTCACTCATACAAGTATAGACAATTCGTATTTTGATGCTGCACAAGCTCTTACAAAAAGGGATGCCGGATTAATAATAATATAATTTATTAGTATGTTTTTTTAATACGCTTTTTGAATAAATTAAAAAGTGAACTTATTCACGAAACGAATGTGACTTACTTGCTGGTAATCGCCGTACTTCGTCTGGTAGTCGAACACGAACAGATAAGAATTCCGGCGGTTGGCCGAGTGGAGATCCGCGGTGTTGATCACGGGTGCTACGATCTGGGCGTCGGACAACGCTTCCAGCGTTTCGTCGCGGATGTTCACCGGATGCTGTACCGGTCTGTCCCAGTCGGTGTATTCGTTGACAATGGTCGCCAGTATTTCGGTCAAGTGATATCTGTAAAACGCGTTAAATCGGCACGAGTTAACCGATCCGGCGCGTGGATTTCACTAAAGACACATTTGCCGTTGGTAGAAAAAAATCGAACGACTAATAAATGTTCTATTCAACAACATTACACTAAGCGTCAGTTTATAAATCGATTCGACCATCTCCTGACTTCGGATTTCAGCTAATTTATCTGAACTAGCGTTTCTCTGCTACTTATGGCCCACTTACTTGTACGTGTTTTTCACGAAAGTCTTTAGGATTTTAGTCCTCCGGTCGGCTTCGATACCGTATTGGACGTCGTCGCCGGTGAAGGCGAAAAACGACTCGGCTCGCACTACGCCCAACATCAAATCGAATCTGGACAGTCTGGAGAGCAACCGTTGACGAGCCGACGGATTGGCGAGAATAGCGGGTCCGAAACCGTTGGCCAAAACCAATTCTTTCGGATCGTCCGGCGGTCTACCGGGACCGTTGTCTTGACCGTTGTCTGAAATCGCGAAATCGAAAATTTCACACGAAATTCCGTTCAGAAACTCGTTACAATTTCAAAGCGATATTTTATTAATATTGTTTATTATTATACCAGTCAACGGTTTTCATAAAAAATAAAAAAGGATTTTTTCCCGAAAATAATAATATTAATAATAATAATAATAAATCGTACTCGCGATTTAAAATTTTTATTATAGATAATCCGTACAACTGTATGCATAACACGCGCAGCGTCAGCGTAACGTTGTTTTTTTTTCACTTTTTATGTTTTAAACGCTGATAAGGGGTTAATTTTGTTTTCCATAATTTATAACGAAACTAAAACTTTAATTTTCTCATAAAAATAACTTATCATAATTTCTTTTTCTTTTTTTTTTTTTTGATAATTTTTCATTTAAACAATAAAAAAAAAGTTTTCGAACCGAAAATTCTGTAACGTTAATTGTTTAGTTTACATTTTTTTTTTTTAACGAATATTTTCTCTGATTTGTTACTATTTTTTAAATAATTATCATATCATATTTATATTTTTGTAACTAACGTGTCATTGTCAAAAACATTTTCGATACGACATTCCTTTTTGTAAAATTCTACCGATGTCAATTCACTCTCCGTATTAGTTGTCCTGATCTTCATTATCGCCGTTTACGATCATATTTTTTAGTTTATAAAATTATATTAAATATTTCATAATATTATATTTACGTAATAACTCTATAGGAATTTATGAATTGCCATAATTTTCTTTTACTTTTTTATTAATATTTAAAAATTATTTTGCGAGGACTCCGGGGCGGTTTTTTCGCTTTTTTGATACTTAACAACGGATCATAAAACAAGCAAAAATTAAATAAAACATTCTCTCATTGAGTGAAGTTCACATCCGTAATATATAAAATTAAGTTAAAAAAAAAAAAAATCGTAAATTCTCCGAAATAACGGAATTATTCAATTAGCCTACAATAATCTCGGACGTATTTCCAAAGAAGTCTGTCGAACTCGTTGTAGTAGAAATTTCTGGGTACCCGTAAAGTTTAAAGAAGCAAAAAAAAATCGAGTAATCGTTGTAGTTTTTGAATTCTAATGAATTTATTCATACACAATATTCATACAATACAGAGTAAAAATTTTACGAAAAACATGGTACCATAAATATTATTTATATTTCTCGTCATTATAATGTTTGTCTCGCGAAACATTTATTCGTTTGGTAAATAAACATTTTTTTTTTTTTTTTAATCACGAAATATAATAAACAAATTAGAGCGTAATATTTAAATTAAAATATCAAAATTAAAGCGTAATATAAAATTATAATAGTTTAACAAACGTTGAAATAAATTATTTTCTCGACGACGATATTTTCGTGCGAGAACAGAAAAAATTATCAGAAAAATCTATATGTATTTCATATACGAATTAAAAAAATAAATAATTTATTCGTAATACGAGTTAATACAACGCGATTTATTCGTATTAAAACGCTCGTATTTTTACGTACCGAGCCGGAGATATTTGAAATTGCGTTTTAAAACTTGTACACGATTTACATGTGTGATGTCACTCGCGTTATTATCAAATATAATAATTTCTATAACAATATGGTAAACGGTTAGGAATGTTTGGAAATCTCGTCGTCCATAGTCTATATATAGACGATCCTCATTTTAATGTATACTAGTTTAAAAGAAAAAACGTTTATTTACACTTGTGTCTGAATAATAACAAAAAGAAAAAACCAACTCGCGAGTGGAAATTTAATTTCGAAACGACGACGTACACAATCGTTTCGTATAGAAAACGTAATCGATACTTCGGCTTTCGATCATCCGCAGATTCCGAGTGTTTGAATTTCAATTTTAGACGATAACCAAGTATAAAGTATTATAAGACGGAATGGCATAAAAAAAAATTGAATTACACTTACACACACACACACACACCAGTTCGTTAAGATAATCCATTTGTTTACACACGTGAAACAAAAAAATCAGCGTATTCGAAACTCGTTTGCCATACGAGAACCAATCTCATTATTCAACTCGACCTACAGAAACCTCTCTGGACCCATTAGCATGTACAATAAAAGCTCTCCCGGGATAAACAAAACCTCGTCGAATTCATCGCACTATGGATTAAGTTACCATTAGAAACCAATACTCCTCGAACATTAACTGTACCTAATACCGAGGTTTTCGGTTACTTTCCATTTTTTTGTTATTTTCGCTTTTCTTTTTTTAATGTGTCTTTATTATTATTATTATTTCTCCGTTCCGACGAATATACGAGAAAACTTTGAATTTCATTCCAAGCAATTACCATACGTACTACGGTGTCTAGATCGAAAATTATACCGACTCGTTTAAGTGTTATTATTACACTTTTTTTTCTTTTCTATTTTTTTACATTTCTACATTTAACGACCGCGCGAATTATAACGCCAAGAAATAAATATATTTCCCCCCCCCGCACTCGAGTAACAATTTATCACAGCGTTTTAAAAACACACACATTTTTTTTTCAAAAAAAAAAAAAATATAAAAACTCGAAAAAAGTTTTAACGCAATGCAGACTTTATTCGATTATAAAACAGATACGGTCGGTTGAATCGAGAGTTATTATCATTATAATTATTATTATTATTATCATTATTATTATTATTCGGATACAATCACCCACCTGGTTTTTGGCAATTAGAACACCTTAATTTTTCATTCGATAAAGTTATTCGGAAATTTAAGCCATTTCAATTGTACAGTTTTAACGGCATTATCTTATTTCTTCGTTGTTTCAAATGTAATTGTATCATATTTCAATTATTATCCGATATATATATATATACAGTGTGTAAACGCTAATTGAAAACACTCAATATTTTTGCGTAGAGCAATGCATTTTGAATTCTGTTTTTTTAGATGGAAGTTGTACTTAATAATACACATTTTTATGGTCTCTGAACTTAAATCTGTTTATTATATTCGCGCATGCGCAATGCAACTTTTTTTTCTTAAATGGCAACCCCCACTTTTGAGCACAAATTATTTTTTTTCATATTTTTTTATGAATTTTAGTGGTTCAACCAACTTTATATGTCCAAAATTGATTGAATTACAGCAATCTAACGAAAAATATCGAAAATTTCGCGATTTTCATTTTTGTCCCCTATTACTCTGAAAAAAAACCGTCCTAGATACTTGAAAACTACCCCATCTAATTTATTAAAGTTTTATTTCATTTCGAACTACCCATTGTTAGGTCCATAATTAGCTGAGTTACGGATATTTCAATTTATTTGAAATTTTCCGCAAGAATTTGTAATAATTTTGCCGTTACATGGACATTTTTTAATTACAGAGGTTGATTCTGTCACTTTACCATTTATTTTATGTTCTACAATTGTTTTTTAACTTGTGAATGAATAGTGCGACACTGAAATGTCGATTTGTCATAATTTTACTTGAATAAATAGGATTATGAAAGAAAAAAATGTAGGTATGTAATTTATGTATTTTACTTTACTTTTAACAGGTAATTAACAGTTTAATTGATAATAAACTTAACTCTAGTAACAATTTTATTTAATTATAATAACTTTATTTTAAAAACTGCTCAAATCGTTGTCCGTTGTGCTCAATACATGCTTCAGCACGCCGTATAAGTTCTTTATTAGTTGCAGCTGTAATTTGTGCTTCGGTCAGTTCGTTACATGCTTCTTTTATTCTATCTTTTAAATGTTGAAGATTTATAGGAGGATCATACACAATAGTTTTTAAGTGACCCCATAAAAGAAATCTAATGGAGTAAGATCAGGTGATCTTGGTGGCCACTCAATGGGTCCGTGCGTTCCTAGCCATCGATTTACAAATGTTTCGTTTAAATAATTTCGAACAATAATTGCATTGTGAGCTGGAGCGCCATCTTGTTGAAAAATTAGATTTTGTCTAATAGCTAACGGAATATCTTCAAACATCATTTGTAAATCATTTATTAGAAAATTATAATATTTTCTACCATTAAGTGTTCCATCATAAAAATATGGTCCCAACAGTTTACCACCAATTAAACCACACCAGACATTTGTTCCCCACACGGTTTGGTTGTTAGTTTCAAATGTGCAATGTGATTTTGATCGTCCCAATAACGGTTATTTTGTTTATTAATAACACCATTATTGGTGAACTTAGATTCATCTGTCCATAATATCGAATTTAAAATAAATGGATTTTCGTCTAATCTGTCCACCAACCAAGCAACGAATGTAATTCTACGAACTGCATCACCCTCGCGCAAATGTTGAACTATATCAGGTCGATACGGATGCATTTTATACTTTTTTAAAACCTTATGAACCATAGTATGAGATATTCCAATTTCTTTACCAACGTGACGTGTAGATACTCGAGGATTTAATCTGACGTACGCTAATACTTGGTTCTCGACCTCTTCACCTAATGAATCACTTCGTCTTTGTTGTGGATTGTTACTTCTTTTGAAAATGATCCCCAAATTCTAAGATTTTTTTCTAAGTTGAAAAAAAAACTGCAAGAAGGGTGTTCTCTATCTGGAGTAATTTATAAAAAAAAATTAATTTAGAAAATTCTCTAAATAAAAATAATAAATTTAACTAAGCATACCTGGGTAACGTTGAGCATAAGTTTGTGCTGTAAGACGTGAACTTTTACGGCACTCCCAATAAGTAAATAGCATATCAACTTTCTCCGAATGATTCATATTTAATATTGCTTTTTAGTCAAATTTTACAAAATGTTGTACAATATAAATGAACAGTGAGAAATATTGAACTATTTGCTTATTTCATTTATTTTCTTTAAATTAGTGTCAAAGCAAATACATTTTTGATATGAGGCCATTAAGATAAAGTTTATCCAAAAGATACTGTAGAAGGCCCGATAAAATTTAATGATCAATGTTAAAGATAATAATGAAACAAATTATTTAAGTTTCTGTTGCAATTTTCAATAGTATAATTGTGAAAAGTAATATTGAATAGACATTTCAGTGTCGCACTATTCATTCACAAGTTAAAAAACAATTGTAGAATATAAAATAAATGGTAAAGTGACAGAATCAACCTCTGTAATTAAAAAATGTCCATGTAACGGCAAAATTATTACAAATTCTTGCGGAAAATTTCAAATAAATTGAAATATCCGTAACTCAGCTAATTATGGACCTAACAATGGGTAGTTCAAAATTAAATAAAACTTTAATAAATTAGAAGGGGAAGTTTGAAGTGTCTAGGACCGTTTTTTTCAGAGTAATAGGGGACAAAAATGAAAATCGCGAAATTTTCGATATTTTTCGTTAGATTGCTGTAATTCAATCAATTTTGGACATATAAAGTTGGTTGAACCACTAAAATTCATAAAAAAATATGAAAAAAAATAATTTGTGCTCAAAAGTGGGGGTTGCCATTTAAGAAAAAAAAGTTGCATTGCGCATGCGCGAATATAATAAACAGATTTAAGTTCAGAGACCATAAAAATGTGTATTATTAAGTACAACTTCCATCTAAAAAAACAGAATTCAAAATGCATTGCTCTACGCAAAAATATTGAGTGTTTTCAATTAGCGTTTACACACTGTATATATATATATATATATATATATATATAGTTAAATATTCTAATGAGTTCGAAGAGATTATTGAGTTTAATCAGTTAAATTTTTGTAACAACCACGATGTCATCATAAGTCTGAATCAATAACGGTTTACTAACTACAAGAATAAAAGTAACTGGAACATTTTAAAATTACGAATTGATTAAAACAAAAAACACGAATTAAATAATTAGCTGTAAGGCGGTGTGACTCGTTACGATTAAATTTTAATAAGTGTTTTTGAGACGCGAACTAAGCTTAATATAATATACTCCATAACGAAAAGTTTCAAAAACGTAAATATTATAAAATAATGACCACTTGACTTTGTTGAATAATTTTCTCGAATGACTACCGTCAATTGTTCTTACACTCGCATTTTCATATTGAATTGGGGTAAACCGCAATATCGTATATTTTATAAAAAAAAAAAAAATGCGTGGACTTTATGCCGTGTTGTAATACGTATTAGAGAGGATGAAATAAAAACGCAAAACGATTAACTATTTTGCGCCGTCATATAATCGGACTAAATGTTTATATTATTTCGCAGGATTACTTGATTGAGCGCCGAGTCTGCCGGACTCCGCCGTCCCGACGTCTATAATAACGCCGTCCACGCTCGGTCCGAACGCCGTGGTGAACTCGGGCACGTCAAGCCGCGCGTTCAACAAATGTTCCAGCGGCGTGTCACGCAGACAATTGAGCAGATGCAAGTGTGGCAAATCCGGCGAACAGTTGACCAACTTGGCCACCTGATGGCCGTAGTACACTGGGTCCCTGACCAGAGAGAGCGGGCTTAACGGAGAGCCGCTGAGCAAGATGGCCCGATGAAACAGCACTGAAAACAAAATTTCGAACAATTTTTACACGTACACCTAACGTTATCGTTCACTCGAAATTCCGTATTGTCAAATCGTCCGTATCAGCGCGGATAACCGTCATTCGATGCCGTTAAATAATAAATGTTATCGAAACGAACGGAGTTCTGTATTCCGCCGTTGACCAGTAGTAATCATTGATCCAAAAATTAACGATAATCATTTGTGATAATCGAAATCCTCTAATACGGCCTTTCGACTCGAGAATATACGATAAATAGGATTTGTTAAAAGTAAATTACTAATCGGTAGCCGAATTGCGTACTACGTATTACTACGCCACACATCACGTTTCATTCGCATAGTCATTTCAATAGATTTCAATCAGTTATTCTATTACAATTACGCTTTTTTTTATGTACGATATTTACCGTACTTATAATATTATGTGATTTTAAATGCTACGGAAAAATTTGGTAGAAAAAGACTAAAAAATAATGTAAACAAACGTGTAAAACGCTTTAAACGTTTATTTATTTGATCGAAATCCCAAAGCAAATCGTCACAAGACAGTGGCATATCCAGGAATTTTTTTTGGGGGGGACTGATCATTTACAAAAAAAAAACATAACAATTGCAAAATAAGTGATTAAAAAAACTATATTTAAAATTTTTAAACAAAAAATTATTATTTACATCATATTGTTAATTTTAGTCGTCTAGCTTTTCCAAAGCTTTTGATACCGATAGGCATGATGTTGTACATGTTTTCTGTCTTTGTGATATTATAGTTTGGTAATGGAAACAACGTACTATGTCGTATTGCAGTATGGTGCCTATGTATATTATATTATTTAATTAATTAAATAATAATTTAAGATTTCCTGAAATTTCGGGGGGGGGGCTGCAGCCCCCTCAGCCCCCTCCCTGGATACGCCACTGTCACAAGAACAAAACGTGTTTTCGCAATGTACCTACGTCGGGTTTTTGTAATTGTGCAGTAAACGCGGTTACTGTAGGTTAATATTATTATTATTATTATTATTATTATTATTATTATTATTATTATTATTATTATTATTATTATTATTATTATTATTATTATTATTATTATTTACTTATTATTATCTACTTCAGTAAGATTACGAAAATACATTAACTGTAATATATTAATATGACGTATATGTGTCATGTAATCATAACGCATAATATTTTGCGATCACGTGTATTACACGTTTATTAGATTTCACGAGTCAACGGATATCATATAACTGTCATTTTATTACATTTGTTTGTACGTCATACGATATATATACATATGTATTTATGTTAACATTTATAACGCGATCGTTCTATAAATTGTACGATATTGTTTATATTATAACGTAGTGTCTTAAAGGCGATGGACGGAATTCATGAAGACGTCTGACGGGTAATCTACTAAGAGCATTTGATTTTTTTTTTTTGTTTTTTCTATACACTATAAGAGTAAAGTACAAAATAGATTCTTTTTTTTATAAATTAAATTATTATACAAATATATATATATACATATATAATATGAATACAATACGTCATATTTATTTAATATAATATATATATTGTATAAACAAATTTCTAAAAAAAAAAAAAAAAAAACATTTCAATTCGTTACGCGTTGTAATATTATTATAGATGGAGTAGTAGTGGTGTGGGGACAGTAGTCCGAGCGTCCCTGTGCCACGGCGTTATGACAAATAAATTATTTTATCCCCTTATCCGGCCGTGAAATATTGCTAAAAACGCCCCAGGGTGAATGTATAGTTTTAAAAGTAACAATTTTATTTTAAAGTACATTAATAATAGTTATGTCTATTCATGTTGTTTGTGATATATTGCATATGAATTCCAAACGCGAACGAAATGATGATGAATATATTTTGTTTTACAAAATTAAAAGTCATATAAACTTAAAAAAATAGAAATATATACAGAGCACCAACGACCTCGTTATTAATTAACTGCGTGCATTGTGTTCGCACACGAGTTCCTTAATTTAAATATCAGCAACATTTTTCTTAATAAATTACAACAAATAAAATCCGTAATAAACGCCGTCGAGTATTGTATAATTATGGATTTTTTGTTTTCTAATGTACATAAAGCAAAGTATAAACTATCTAAATAAATACTGTATCGACAAATGTTGTAGCGACCGATATATTATTATCTAATATATAAAAACGCAAAAAGATGGTATTAAGACAATCTGGGAAAACGAAATATTTCAATAGAAATGCTATGCATAACAAACTGTATTTTAATTTGAAAAAAAACTTATAACTTCGCAACACTGAATTAATCAAATATTCTCTTAAAACCCGAAATATGCTAGTTTCGTGGTTTATATATTTAAAATATATATTATGTACTTATACGTAATATGAATTATATATTTAAGTATAAACATATATATATTTTTTTTGTTTCCAGCGTTTAAAAAGAATATGATGAGTATTTAAATTCATTGTTTTTTACTTAAATTCTTACGTGGTGGAGCTTTACATAAAATATTGGCATACAAACGACACGAGAGAAATATTATTAAACGATAGTTGCGTTCAGTATTTAATATTCATTGTTGCACGTACATTTGTACTGTACGATAACAATAATCGTAAATTATACAATTTCCACAAGCATATTCTAAGTACTATATTATTATTAGGAATATATAATGAGAATAAAATAAATAGTTCCCAAACGTATGTAAAAAATTACTCCACCCGGCTCTTAACAAACAGTCGTTTTTTTTTTTACATTCAATACAACCGCCTAACTCATAAATTTATAAATAATAAATTTAATTTTATACCCAGTACATATTGTAAAACGAAAAAAAAACGAAAAATTTAATATAATTTATTAAATATTAGATAAATTTGTATTTAATTTTTCCCTTTTGTAGAAAGACGTTTATTAATTTTTTTTTTTTTAAATAAAAACAAATCTTTTATAAACGTCAAGCAAACGACTTCAATATTTGTATTTATAAACGAATCGGCAGTGTTAAATTATCAGGTAATAAATATTATATGTTATTGCATAAATACACGTTAAACAATAAACCTACTGCTCATTTGATATTTGAAAATCAAGAGTATATTAATACGTAGTGTTAAAAACTTAAAATTCGGTTAAATACAATTTAGCAGTACATAGATTTTGTATTAAAATATTAACTTTAGGATTGAATCAAAAGTATTGCGAAGGAATAAATAATATTACATGTATAAGTATTATTTTTAGTTTTCCTCTCCGAGAAGAAGACATTTTAATATAACAGTTGAATGTAGAAATGAGATATTGAAAAGAAAAAAGTTCTATTTATTTTGGTACGTTCCGATAATATTTCAATGATTATTCAACGGATCTAAACACAAAATTTATGACCTTTTTAACGTTGAAAATAAGACGGCGAATAAACGACGTTACATAAAACCACAAGGACGAGGGAAATAATAAAGCCCTTCGTGTGATATGAGTTGTATTTTATATTTTGCAAAACTGAGAATTATTGTGGATGTAAATCGAGACTTTAAGATGAAAATGTTTGAATCAGGACTCTTGTAGGTATATTAAAATATCTCAAGAGCGAATATTCACTACAAAAAGTATGTCGTGTAAAACGTGGGAAAAATAACATTAGATGACTGTATACGCGTAAACACGGAGTAAAGCATAAAGCAAACAAACAGAATGAATTCGACGTCGGAAAATGAAAGTAAAATAATCATTACTGAACTTTCATTTGTACAGAAAGACAAGTATGTAAACACGACGGAATAGACTGTATTCAAATAAATATGAAATACTTATATTGCCGTGTCTGTATAACTATAATTAAAATTTGTATTATTTAATTTTGTGTGTGTGCGTGTATTTGTTTTTTTACATTTAAATTATCTAAAGCGGGTTCGTTTGTTCGTCTCGTACGGATTACAAATAATACAAGTCGAATTTATTTAAAAAGGAGGACAAAAAAAATAAATGAAAAACGAAGAGCAAAACTATTGAGTAATTGTATATATTTATATAACAATGCGTTTAAATATTGAACGATATTAATCGAATGAATTACATATTATTAATTTGTAATATTTTGTACAATATCGTACAAAATGATTATTCATCAAGGAATATTCTCCGATTCAACTAGAAAAATCGAAACGTATATGTTATGAAAAACGACGTTTCGATTATTATTAAGGACGATTCAAAAAAAGAAATTAAGAATTATATCACGCTTTGAGTTATATTCTCGTTGTGTTTTAAACATTTTTCAATGTCGTTTATTTAACGTTTGTTTAATTGTTCGTGTTGTTGTGTGTCTATTGTAAAAGTTGTTGCTTTAATTCACAGGGGTTCTTCTCTCAGAAACGTCAGACCGTCGTCCCCGTTGTGTGTTCATTTCCAGTTGATTTGTACTTCTCGTGTGTACATTGTCACTCTGAGTTAAATTCATTCGTTTTTTATACACGCATAGATATCGGGGATCGATGGCCTCTACTTTTCTGCTATAAACGTTTTAGGAATTCGATCTTTTCCTTTTTTGGACACTTCTTTGTGTATAAAATATATTACGTAAGAATATTCACTATTAAACGTTCACGACTCATTCAATATTGACACTTTCAAAAGAAATATATTTTTAAAATTTTTCGCCTCGCATCGTTTAGTTTAGATGATAAACGTGTCTTAAATATGTACAATATAATAATAGTCGATGTGTATTCTGAAAACGTCTATTATCTGTAACGGTTCGCGTTGGGATTCCGATAAGTTAGATCAATGTTTACGACGTTTTTTACTCTTAAATTATTTTGAAATTGTCAGGCGTGAGTATTTTTATAGTAATTATTTTCAACAAAGGCGTTTTAATTGTTTTAAAACGAAACTCACAAACTGATAAAACCGATATCCGAACGTGTCGTGTTAATAAACTAATTCTTCTCGTTTGTCGTCGTTACCGGGGAAAAAACAGTCTAGTCCAAACGTTTGTTTTATTATTTTCGAGGGGAAAAAATTATTTTCAAACGTTTTATGGTAAAAAAAAGAAATGAAATGAAATGATTTTACGCGTGATTTCGCAATAAGTACGATATTATTATTATTATTATTATTATATTAACCCGTGCACTGCACTGACTGTTCTGACTCGTAATATAAATGTACTTTATGTTTTCTTCTTTTCCAGACGTTTTACAAATTACGGGCTAATATTTTTTTTTCTCTGTTTTTAAGTAAACAAATGGATATGTTTTTTTTTTTTTTTAGAACATTTTCTGGAGAAAAAACTTGCGGTCAGCAGGTGCGACTTTTAATGGTCAGCGGGGGAAAAAAAAAAAAAAAAATCCGTCAAGAAACAAGCGTTCGGCGGCACAGATCTAGTGGTTGTGAAAAAAAGAAGAAAAAAACTACCCGCCGCGCGCTTGGAGAGATATTTAGACAAAATGGTATTACTTAAATGTATGCCCGAAATTGCCTGTTGTTAACGACCGCGCACCCGGACAGGGGGGATTTGCTTGCGATAAATTTCAGTGGTCCAAAAAACCTGGGGAAAAAAAGCTAATTTTTTTTTACCACCACACTCCGTGACGTTGGAGTGTACGCAATCAGTGCGTCGAGAAAGAATAAATAAATCACCACCCGGGAGTTTTTTTATCCCGTTAACTCTCTCTTTCTCTCTATATATGTATATACGCGCGCTATACCGCACTAATACGTATTTGTAGCGCGGAAATCACGTGGAAAGCGAAAAACGTCATATTTTATTCGTATGGAAAAGACTACAAAATGTTAAGCTGTACTGTTATTATGCACGCGGTTTAGGTCCATGTTGAAAAACGTATTGCGAATCGATTATAAGCAAATATATCGAAATTAATATTGTTTTGTATACGTATTAAAAAAATATATATATATATATACATACATATACAAAACTAAAAAAATAAATACGAATTCGTGCTGAGACTTGCGTTAGACTTTTGCCCGGCCCGGATCTCTTCGCGTCGTAAAATATACGTAAATATAATCACATTTCGTATCACGCAATGTGTGCGTTCGTCAAAACACTTTTCGCAACTACACTAATTGAATAATAATATTAATAATAATAATAACAATTAAAAGTTTATGACGGCACTACACGAGGCGAAGTGGTACAGAACTTTGTAAAACCGGAGTACGTTTCGCGTAGATTTTACGGTGTGTCTTTATATATATATACGATGACATTTCAAACGCACGAATTGAAAATGTAAAAGAACCGTTGGATTTTTTTTTTTTTAACATTTTCCGCGAACGCGTTTTTAGGCAAAAAGCACTGCTGGGTTACGTCGTCGTAATACATTTATCGAAACGAATGTCATTTTATATATAATCCGTCGAGTGTACGTGACTTTGAAATGCAAAAATTACGACCACGGAATAGGAAAAAAGCAGAACAACATACGCGCTTACGATGCAAACGAAAAAGTGACGGCGATTTTTTTACCGTTTTTCCTCATCCCATCCGTTTATTATTATCGGTTCGAAATATTGATAACATTACTAAACCGACTGCCGAGAACGGTTAGTCACCGTTTACATTTGTTTTCAAACCATTTTAAATCGAAATTTTATCTATTCTGCGCTTAAATGTCGTACATTTAATTCCAGTAACACGTCGTGTCGGCTCATGCGAGGGGTATTCAACGAAACGCCTTTGGTTCTGTGACGAAAAAAAAAAAAAATTATGTTTTACTTTTAGTTTAAACGATTACCGTCTCGCCCGATGGCCCCGACGAGAAGACACGGATTTTTTGGCGTGTGTGTGTGTGATTTAAAGCGTCTTTACTGTTTAATATTTTATCAGCGTCTCGGTGGAGAGGGGTTTTTGTTACGATTTTGTTATTATTATTATTATTATTATTTGTCGGATAGTTGACGATACTGAAATTTCAGCTTGTGTAAACGAGTGTGTCCGGGGAGAATGGATGTGTGGAACGACGAAGTCGACCTGTTCTCCATATATAAGACGCGTTACTAAGGCGAGCGACTTTTGCCACCGTATAGTAATAATTTCAGATTTATTATACAATTGCCGAAAATCTTTTATTCATTAACAGCAACACGTGCGAATGCGTAAATTCCGTGGTAAATTGAAATCGCGTAATAAACATGCGGCGTTCTGTAAAACGCGCGTAACGGTACACACGTTATCGGACGGCAAAATGGCGAAAACGGGGAAAATGAAAATTCCCCTGGACACTATAATATTTATGTAATACGGGTCGCGACTGTATAAATTCACGTCGAACGATCTTATCAAAAAAAAAAATATATATATATTATATGTAAAATACGCTATACAATACTAAACTGCGTATTATTCATTTTCCTTAAAGGAGAAAATCGAATTTAAATTGTTTGATACAATCATAATAAACGAGTATAACTGGCATGTAATATTTAGTAGAGATAAAATCGGCCGAATACGTCATGTCGAATTTAATGAAATTTACGCGAATAACACGTTATATTTTATGTTTGCCACTTTTTTTTTTTTTTTTTGTTTTTTGTCACAGTCAGACGTACAATGAAATGACGCACTCATTCTCAAATGTCTTAAACCGTGGAATCGATCATTTTTCAACCAAATAATCGTCTCTCGGCAGGTTAATTTATTGAATCGTTTTCCGCAAAAAATCCGAATAAATTTTTTATTTTTTTATTTTTTACACGTAGTTTTTTTTTTTTTACGAGAGTAATGGACATCATAAGTAATTATTATGAATCTAGACAAGGTGATAAATCGTATAATACATTTTTAACATACACTAAACATTACTCTAAAAAAAAAAAGGGGGAAAAAAATCCAATTTTATTTATAGGCGCGTTTAAACGGAAAACAATTTACAAAATAAACAGTTCTCGTATTTTATTATGTAAATAACAATGAAAATAGGTCAGTTTATTTACACTCAAATAGACAAGAGTGTAAAAAGAGAAAAAATTCAATTCGGTCTTCATACGTAACGTAATATTATTGTGAATTGTTTTATGAAAAACATTTTATACATTCCCATACTAATTGCATTTGTTAAAATCCATTAACGTGTTAAATCGATAAAAATAACTACTTGAACATTTTTATCGATCATCGCGCGTCTGTTGTTGTAAAATTATTTTATAATAATTAATCTAACTATTCGATCATTTTATATAACGCGTCGAGTACTTTTTGTTGTTGTTGATAAAATTTCATATTTTGTTGGCGATTTGATTTTCCCGTCGTACCTATAACATATAATAGCCTTAATTTCAACGCATAATAATCAGATTAGACGACTGTGAGGTATAATAATAATAATAATAATAATCAATAAAAACTATATTGCAGCTGTGTAGCATTACCGCGCGTTGATTGAGTGGAAATTCAATAAGATTAATTCTCGCGCCTGTCCCCTCGCAATCGGCGAGGATTAAAACTTCCAGAAAATTAATCCCCCAACATTTTTGTCCAAATCATAAAACCAATCAACAGCGTATATATACATACGTTCGTATAATCGTTTGTTTGAGTTGTTTTATACGTGTAACACGTAAACTAACGCGACGCAGGGCCCCCGTCGAAATAATATTTAAAAAAAAAATATATATATATATTATACTATATACGGATATAATACGTATAATAATAATAATAATAATAATAATAATAATAATAATAATAATAATTATTATTATTATTATTATATACAATAACTACGTCAATATACCAATGATAAATAACAACAATACTCGAATTCAGGTGATTGGTGAAAACTGTTGCGGGTTTCATTCTCGCTTCGTACGTATTCTCAATATATTACGAACAGAAAAAAACGAGAAATTACTATATATATATATATATATATATATATATATATATATATATATATATATATATATATATTTCTTTTTTGCGGCAGAGTTCCGAAGAATTCATAATAATTTCGAATTTATGAGATTTCATTTAAAATTGTTTTTTCTCTCTCTATAATATGAAATATTTGTATAGTAACAATTTTCGTTATTGTCAAAAACCGTATAACATGTGCAAATATTATATATATATATATATAATAAATTGTGTATTACAACACTGAGCACAGTATTCTTTAAATCTCCCCCCAATGTCTTCAAATTGACATTTTATGATTTTCCACAAAAAATTATCTAACTAAACGATTAAAAATAAAAATTAATCATGTCATTACTTATTTAACAATTTGCACTTTAACGATATCGATTCGTATCAATGTCGTATCGATAGTAGGACAACAAAAAAATATTAGTAATATATTGGTTTACTAATTTCACTTTCTATATTATATGTATATGCATAAACATTTTATTATTTTTATTTATCAGATTAACTGCGAAACCCTAAAATGAAAATAATTAAACGCTCTATGCGATAACAATATTATTTAAATACACATAAATGAATAAATTTTTTTTTTTTTGATAATAATTGATAGTATAGTTATGGATCTGTAATTGTACTTATCAGAACTAAGCGATCAATGTTTATCTCGTTTTATCCATTTCCAACAATTGATTTATTATTAAATCACCGTAATAACAGAATTCTGCAATGTTTTCAATTAATTTCGTATGTAGTACGCATTATTATTATGATTATTGATATTCTCTAGACACTCATTTTCATGCGCACAAATTGAAGTTGAAAAGTTTCCGGCAACTTTTTGTTCAACAATGACAATAACGTTATGATAACATAAAAAAAAAAACGTAGGAAGGTGAGAAAAATATGAAATGTAAACTTTCTTCGCGCAAAGTTATCCGAGTACGAGATCTAATTACAAGCAAAAACATCTGTTTTGAATTTAAATTGTCTGATTTGAAAAAGGAAACTGAAACAAAAACTTATAATGTATTTTTCTCGTGTTACGAAATTATAAACCCTTCGCTAAATAATACTACGACGCAAATAAGACACACTTCGAGTTTTATTGAAAGGACTTAACATTTCACACGCATACAACAACGAGGAACACGAGTCGTGCGTTATTTTATTTACGTTATTTGAATCGAATATTAAATTTTTGATGCTGAATTTGACGTTTCCAAATCGATGAAAACTTCTCAAACGTAAACGTACGTTATAATACGACAAAAATATAGGAAAGATTAAAAAAAAAAAAAAAAAGTCCTTTTTAATAAACGATTGGAAATATTACAATTGATATTAAACGTTTTAAATGTAAGATCGGCTTGGAATATGAAAAATTCGTCAAATAACACAACACACACATAATTATTTTAATTTATATTTATAAATATAAATATAAAAAAATACGATATGTCAATAATAATAATAATAATATGCCCGTATTATAAACGTTCGGATATTTCATAATTAATTGCTTTTATCATTGTAATTTTATATATTCAAACGCATTGTTTTCATTCCCTCGTAAAATCAATATACATAATTTGTAAAATATTTTTAATTAATTTAAAATATATATAATTTATATTCGTAAGATATTATTATTATTAATATTTTAAAAACGTATAATATCGAGGTATTACACGTTTAACGATCTTATCGATTCGAATGAAAAATTGTTTTTACAAAATAAGAAATTATAGAGATTCGTTATATGCGTAACGCATCATTTTATATATTATAACGTCTTGTCTATTTAATCGTTGAACCGTGTTTTTAATGCAAGAGACGAATATCGACTTAGACGCGCGATACATTAATTATTAAAACACCGCGATAATAGTTAGGACAGGAGAATATTAATGATAACGATTTTTTTTATTTTGATTTTACATCGTCATTTTATAGTACTCAGAGAATTCGAAATATTATCAATTCGCGCGATATTTATTTCAAATTTTTAATCATTTTCGAAACACGACCACACTGACAGACGAATAAATGTAAATTTCTGATTGTCTGCGTGTGTCAAGTGCAATATGCTATAATAATAACCGTTGATGAAGTATATTATTATTTTCATACGGATTCACTTAATCGTTATGACGAAAAATTTACTGAACGTATATTATATTATGTAAAATACGAAATGGCGAATTTTAAAATAATTCGTTGTAAGAAAAAATAAACAAATATCGCTCATTTTTTTTTCGTCTTTTACCCGCTGTACATACGTCAAAGTTTATATTCCTATTAAGTCGTTGATGGTATTTATAGTCGAGCGATTATAAAGTTTCTTTGAACAGCTTCCGTAACCACTAACCGTTCTATATTTGCATTACTAGGGTTATACGTGGTTATATCACAAGAGACTTCATATCCCTTTAGGGTTTTGCCGAATTGTGGCATACAGCCAGCGAGAGAGAGAGAGAGAGAGAGTTAAATTTTAAATTATTTTTGGCTCATATTTCTGAAAAATTACGAGATCGTATTTAGAATAATTTAATGTCAGGGTGTATTTTCTGTTATCATAAAACGTTTTAAGTAAATTCAAATCGAATTTTCTCGAAGTATATATTGATTAATTCGTAACGATTTCAAGCGAAATTCGTACGCTACGGGAATGAAACGAAGAGAGTCAATAGTACGTAGATGGTAACAAAAAAAAAAACAACGAAAATCGTTATAGGTTATTTTATGTTGAACTATTTCAAACGATTTATGTGATTTATAATAAATTTAAAAAAGCGTGTAACCGACTTGACTTTTCAACAAAGGCGTATTATACACTCTTATATGCCTTGCCTGTAAAAAATTTCACTTCAACGAAGAATAAGCCTCGATGAATAAATTAGATATTTATATATTTTCTTTTAGCGGAAAAAAGCAATTAAAAATAATTAAAAGAAACAAAACAATATAAATAAATCGTTTTATATGTTCGTTATTTTCGTCTCGGAAAAAAAAATAAATTAACAATTCCAGTGTTTAGAAACCTTTGTAAAAAATATAATAAAATAATTAATAAATTGTTTCTCTTAATGACTGTACACGTCGTTATAAATTATTGTAATTTTATCCGAATTCCAAACGAACCAATTGCCGATTAAACGCAGACGATGTATTTTATATTTATTTATTAACGAATGACCGATCATACACAAATATCCGTGTAGACATTTGACGCTCCAATCGATTCAATCATCATTACGACATATTATTATAATTCATACATACATAGATGCTGTAAACATAATAACAATAATAATATATATTTCTTCTATTTATCTGCATTATTCGCAAGCGCCGGGCAAACGATTTCTAACTCTGATTGTCATAGTCATTATTATCGTACATATACGAGATTTAAAAACGCGTAAATTATATTTATTTTACTCCAGACAGTTTTGTATTTTATATAAACATTTTTACCGAGGACACTTCGCGTATTTAATTACAAATATCTTTTTGTCGACAATTTAATAAATTCACAGAGTGGCTCAAAAGAAACACGACACTGCTTTAAACTAATACTGAATTAATTTTATTCATTACAATAAAAATATGCTCGCAATTATTTTTAAACCGCTTTCCATCTTTATTAATACATCTTTCAAATCTTTCAGGAACGCCTGTTACATATACTTTACGGCATGGTTTGTTATCACTGTTCAAATTGTCAAATGCGTATAATCATTCAGTTCGTCAATTTCTTGAATGATCTCAGTACACGTCATGGTACAACCTAATTATTAATCGTACCAAAATATTAAAATTCCTGTCACGGTTCCTTCAAAAAAAAAAAAAAAAAAAAATGCTCCGAGTACACCAATCAATAATATTGTCCTTCAGACACTCACATCTGGTTGTTTAAGCTGTTGTTCTAATAAAAGATTTTGATTTTCAATATATTAGTGCAGAGTACAATTAATGTGTGTTGTCTCGTCCTCGTCAGATCACACGATTTTATTAAATAACTGAGGATCATGACGACTAAAACTACCGTTTGCTACGTCTTGCTGTTGTTAAATTTTTTTTATTTTTTACCAACTGTCAAGTTTTTTTTTTTGCGCCGCTCTATATAATGTTTCTTTTTTCTCAAACGACAGTTGCTTTCTCCCGTCAGTTGACGAATGGGAGTTTCAAATAATTTTCACCCGACTGTTTCGTAAATAACAAATAAAATAATATATTATTAATGAAATAAAACGACGTCCAATTGAAACGAGCCGACGAGCTATTTCTTTGAAATCAATACGTTCTTAATTAAATAATTATTCATAGCTGTGCGAAACGATCTCTCTCTCTCTCTCTCTCTTACTATTAATACATTCATATCCACCGAACAAATGATATTAATTATGCATATCAATAGTGTAGGTTACTTACATATTATCTAGCGGTTGACTACACGCATAAACGCTGAAACATTTCATTGTAATCGAACGTAATTAGAACGTATTAACAACTTGAGAAACGAGCGGGACGGGTTTGATTTGCAAATCGAACGTATTATCATCGTAATTTATTCGGATGTTTCGTTATTCGGTCCATCGAAAAAGAAAAATATAATATTCGTTTAATCGTACGACAATTGTTCATTAAAATCGTTATTATTTCGTTATCCCGCGGTGTATAAATAATAATGTACACTTGTGTAATATTAATAATTATTGTTTGCAAATATATTTCTGTTCGCTCTGCGTCCGGATAAAGTGAAGCAATCGGAAATTCTCTTGCGCATTCTTCTTTCTCTGCGTCCTCTTAATTAATTAAACAAATGTATCAGGACACAGGTTCTTCTTTGGCGTCTTACACTTTTCTTTTTCTCTTTATTATTTTTATTATAACGGAATTCGTTTCGTGTAAAACGCTCGAATGAATTGACCGAGGAAAATAATAATAAAAGAATAATAATTGGTCATTATTGACAAATATTATTTTAAATCAAGGAATTCTAGAGAAACGACGTATTCGATATTGTTCAATATCCTCGTACCTAATAATAATAATAATAATAATATTATTATTATTATTATTATTATTAGTGCTCGGATTTAAGTGCTCTTTGAAAAAAAAAATGGAATGTATGATTTGAAAATTTCAAGAAATGACCTAATAAAATTTGTTAAAAAAAAAATCACTTTAAATGATTAAAATTTTATTTTATTTCTGGTTATTAGTTTAAGCGTGTGACACAACGGATTTTTCGAACGAATTTCGCTTTCTACACGACCTTTTTGTATTGTAATTCGTGCACAATCCGTTGTTTTATGAGTAAACGTTGCATTATACGATGTCCAAACTTTCGTTATATACTCGTCAAGCCTTTCAGGAGTCGTTCTTTCAAACCGACACTTATCGTGTGAAGAAGCTTCGTGCACGCTCTGCATTGTTATACGTGGCGTATTCATATTTAAAGTCTTACACTTGCTCGTACCCCCATTGTCTATTCTTCTTGCGTTCTTCGTCTTATGTGCTGGAGAAAATAATAGTCCAGGATGTTGGCAAATCTAAAATACGACCGGTCCATTTTCGTATTTTAATTGCATACAACAAATTATTATTATTATTTCTCCTACTATTACAACTACTATTACCATAATTATTATTATCATTATCATCATCACCGTCGTCGTCGTCGTGCTCTATCTCATTTTCAAAAGACCTGATGTCAAGATTAATGTCTTAAAAGTTTCCCTGAAGACAATAAAGCCCCGATGTGACTGTACGCTTAAGTTTTCGTTTAAATTCTAATATATATATATATATATATATTTTTTTTTTAATTAATGTCTTCCTTTATCTTCAATCATAGTCAGTTGATATATATACTAAGACTAATATTTGTTTCAAAATTGTTTTTAGTGTGTTTGATTTGGTCTCAGGAAATGCATTTTAATCCTAAGAAATTATTAATCGTTCTATTCCATTGTACGTATGAATATTAAATATCCAGAGTTCTTATGATAGGTAAAAAAAAAAATCATTTTAAGAAACAAAACAAAAAAATTAACCAAATGACTCTTACACATATAATAATTCCACGCAGTTATATAATTTAAAAACGTATTTCATTTTATTTTATTAAGTCTTATATAAAATATATTTTTGCATTCTTTAAACATCTAAATGTTAATTAGTAGTTACAACTAAATGTATTACAAAACAAAAAAAAAACAATCGCGTAAATATTAACGATGGATAATTATAACATTTTTTTTTTTTTTAGTATTAATTAATGTTTAAATGTTAGTTAAATGTTAATTAAACGTATACTAGCGCATTACTGTCCGCACTACAGTTTAATTATTACTATTATTATTATATTAAATAACGAATAGCCCGTATAAAGTATACCGCGCACACTTTTATTGCGTCATTTCAAGTAAGATTAATCTTGTTTTCTTATATAACTCACTACTTTACACACTTATTTTAATATATTTTTATTATACCTTTATGTCTTCTTTATACATAACGTTGTATGCATTATTATGACAAGAATAATAATTATTATAAATTGTGTTATATGAACTTTTGTTTAAGTAGTGTCAATGATTTATTATATATTCGAAAATTTTGTGTATACAATAACTTTTTTTTTCCATTTAAATTAGAAAATTAATAACTGTAAGCATACGACGGAATTCTTTTATATTTTCGCGGCTCTTATAAATAAAATCAATATTATATAACTTATTATAAATGATAATTATTATCGCTACGAAATTAAATCACATATTATTATAGGGTATACATAGGCGCCCGCAGAAATATTTCTAGGGGGGCAATCGTTCAACATATAATATATATACATTGGTTAGGTATAATAAATTTCAATTTAAAATCGAAATATACTAATATTATTATATTATATAATACAATATTACCAAAATGCCAGGGGGGGGCAAATGCCCCATCTTGCCCCCTCTTGCGGGCGCCTATGAGGGTATAGTAAGTTCCCATACACGAAACACACAGTAGGTAAGTGGTACTTACATATTATGTAAGTTCCCTCACGAAAAAGAATACACCCGTACGCAATTTCCTAATACGTATTTTCCTACATGGAGATAAAATTAAATGTTTATCTTTATTACCGCAATAAGCCACATAAAATTTACTATTTACTATTTTATTCTATGTTATATGGACTAGATTCAATTAAATAAAGACATGTTTTCTTTCGTGCAATACAAAAATAAACGAATTTCAACCACACCAACTACGTTCGAGTTGTCAGTGCTAAGTCTGAATAAAGTGGGAAGAGAATTTGTATTCGATATTATTTGTTTCCTTATGGGAATTATTTTAAATAAAATTCGTATAAACATTGTAGGCAAATAATATTTAGCATAGTTGTTTAGAAAAGTAATAAATTCACTCGTATATTATATTTATATATGGTTTCTTTTTTTTTTGATTTTGATAAAAATTATAAAATTAAAAAAAAATGTTTAACAAAGTTAATAATATACTGAAATGGCAGAAAAAAAAAGAAAGAAAGAAAATGTTTTATGTAATTTTAATTTTAATATAATACGTACGCACATTACGTTTTACCGTACAAATGAATGTTTTTATTAATGAACTCAGAAGTAAGTAACGCGTTGATAATTCTATAATTCTCGAAAAAGCGCACACATACATATACGTACGATAAAGTGAATAACGAACGATTTACACGAAATAAAAATTTCTGTTCAATAACGTGCGAATATTATTTTCAAAACAAAAATAAAACACAATTATTCCGACTATAATTGAAAAAAAAAAAGATTTATATGACAAATCGAAAGTCTTCTTAAAGAGTGTTGGACTTGTTCCAAGGGTTTCGGACATTTTATTTTCGTTTTTTAAATTAATTTGAAATTTATGTAAATTGGTTTCAAGTGTTTTCGAATTAATTCGTCGGTGATTACATTTAGTTTAATAACTAAATATTTATGAGATCGCGTACAACACGAAATTATCGATTATTTTACACAAAAATGAATTATTACGCGTTTTTGAAACGCGAAGATTTGTCTATTTATATTCAAATGAAACTGAAAACGTCATCGTGTACCTGTAAAAATATGGATTAAATAACATCTATTTTTTTATTCACGTGACGTATTGACGACGGTGTATACGGATTGACAAAATATCTCGTAATACTTTTTATTTGAAAAATCGTCGAGACAAATTAAATCGACACGTCTACATATTATAGCGAACGAGTTTTATTAAATAATAACAAAAATTTCATTAACGAAAATATCGATAACTTCAAATTCCATTTATTTAAAACGAACACTAGTGTACTTAGAAAACATTATTGTTACTTCATAGCGTATTTTTATTATTTTTTTTTTTTATCATTCGAAACTCACAGCGGTTTCCTGCCGGTATAGGCTTCAAAAATGTCCATCCCTCTCGTCCGTATAAATTTATGTTATACAATTTTCCACATTACAGTAAATGGACGGTGGACGTTTGTGCACACATTTGGAAAACAAATAGCGGATTGAGGACGCTACGTTTATTTCGTACAACGATATATTATTTCCTATATCGGTAATATTTTTGTACGGTTTTGTGACGCGTTTGCAGTTGCAGTTCATTCGTATCGCGAACAGCAAAAGGATGTGCGTGAAACGGGGGAAAAAAATATTACGCGCTTCACAAGCAAACGGGACCGCGATTAATGCGCGTTAAAATCGTTCCTACTCGTATTATTTTTAAAACGTTGAGATTTCGTTACGTTAATATTGCAAAAGTAATAGCGAATTTCAATGCGAATTATAAAAATACTATAGCTGTATGAAATTTATGGAATCTCGAGCGTTACAACGGTATAATATGTGTATAATGTGAACGCGTACAAGACATTGCGCAAATAATTGACAGAGGAACAATCATTTTTGTTTTTAATCCGATTATGGAAAATGCCACAGAATCCTGTACGAGAGAATTCAATAGTTTTCCTTAAACCGAGTCAAGTGTTATACATAAATCTCTTGAGAAGTAGTTTTAAACGACAGACACGAGGCCCGATGGGGAGGTCGGAATGGGCGATTACCACGAGTGTGACGGAACTCCGGAGACGGTAAATTTGTGTGAATTTCTTTTTTGTATTTAAATATATTAGATATAATGATCAAGTAAAATGTGTTTTTTTCTTCATATATATATATATATATATATGCTCAATATTGTCGGTTTTACAGTGAAATTCACGAGAAGAACACCATCATATTCGCTGTGAGAAATTCTCTCGGTAGAAAATCTTGATCTCGGTTTCTTGATGATAACAATAATTATCAGACATTGCTCGGAATTCAACCCTCAGCTGGCTTAGTCGCTAATGTTTAATTGTACATAACACATACGTTTATTTCCCTCGATTTCATAATAATTTTATTGTGCGTGATAAGTGATATAATTTTAATAGTTTTATTGTTCATCGAAAACCGGATAACTGGAAAGACTAACACGAGTGCGTTTGATACCTATTCGTACTCTGTTATAATTTTCATTTTCATTTTTATATTTTCAGTATGTGTAATGTTATGATTAATAATGAACCGTACCAGTGGCGTAGACGTAGCTTATGAAAGGAGAAAGAGAGGATCAAAAAAAAAAAAATTGCTCTCATTCGGTGGATAACGTGAATAAAGCGCGTCAAAACGTTCACGACACTATGCAATATGTATTAATTTCGCGCAGATGTCTATTTTAATATTATGGTCGAAGTGTTTGAGGGGCACAACGGCGTCTTACGAAGTAAATCACTTTGATGAGATCTTCCGGACGAGCTGAGTGCGTATAATACGAACCCGATGCGATGGATAGCGGTTACGACGCGTTATGTGCTCATATATATTTTATATTTCCAGCAGACCATTATATCTCATGACGTTACGCGAACGTTTTCAGATCGTATTCATGTGTTATACACACACACTTGTGAGTATACTTTTATTCTGGACTATATATTTCTACACCACTATCCGCGTATGTAGAACAGATATCGTAATAACTACGCGCCATAAGTTTATATTATGTAATTTATACGCGTCAGTCGTTCTCGAATCGGTTGTGTTCACCTGAACCCGAAATCTAGGCTTATAAATGTGTAACACTGTTGTAGTATAATACTTCGAGAGGAGTTTAAAAAAAAACAAAAAAAACCGCCAGAGTGCAAAAGATGTCCACAGTAACAGAGCGAAAAAAACGAACAATTTAGCAATCACGGGCGAGTTTAAGAAAAATCTTTACGCGTTTTTCGAGAGAATAATGCAGTCGAAAGTGGTGAAATAAAGCGTATTCGTCTTTTGGAAAACCGTACCCTAGAAGAAAACTCGCCTCCACTCGCCGTATCATTCTTGCGTTTCCGATTCAAAAATCGTTTACAGCGTAAACGTTCAAATCCACTGGAATAGATTCGCGTTTTTTCTATCGTTTTCTCCGCGAACCGTGTACAAAAAAAAAAAAAAAAAAACGATTTCGCCACTGGTAGTGTGACGAAATTCTTGAAAATTTTCAAACGGTATTTTACGGAATACTCGTGATTGCGTCGATTATTCGCGAATTCGTATACGAATTTTCCGGACACCCTCTCCTCAAACATGTACACGAGTCCGACCACCAGTGCAAATAAATAGTCGATCCGCGGGCTCGGTTTCGCCGCTAAATCGTGCAAAAGCGTTTGCAATCGTCGCGGACCACGTGACTCGTGTATTTCTCGTGAATACCCGCCGATGCTGCGGAATGATCGAGTAACGGCGGCGAATAATTACATCTGATGCAATACGCGATTTATTTATACGCGGCGGCTCGATCGCGCGTTATCGATCCCGGAGACACCGGGAATCGATCCAGCCGATGATTTCGCATTATATTCGTCACCACACGCGCCATTGACACGTACAAATATATATATATATACGTTTAATACGTGCTCTCTCCATCAAAAACAAAACGTCAAACGGTTAATGGTTGAACGGTGAGCGGCAAAACTATCGTGAATTCGTTGAAAATGATTTATCATAAACAAATAACGCGTATTAATCTAAAGAAAGAAAAAAATAAAAACTTATTATATAACATCGTAAACCACTTCTTAGGGATAAAATCCTGCGCGAAGACTGTAATAAACGTGTAAACGATGTTTTTCCACCAAAAAAAAAAATAAAAAATGTTTCTCGGCGTATTTACAAAAAAAAAAATTATAATAATAATAATAATCCGCGTCGCTGTATTACGTTAAAACCGATATTACTGTACGGTTATACGGAGAGATACGTTCTACGTCATTTCAGACAATTCCGGTTATGCGCGAGTGTACTAGAGAAGTATTTTTCACGGTCGTTACGAGTTCAAAGCGTTGAAAACATTGAAAATATTACCATTTTTCTCAAGATTTAAAAACGTATTGATTATGTTGATCGAATATTTTGCGCATACAATTCAAATCAATTGGTATCGATTTATTTCCAATACACTACCAACATCCTATGCGAATTCTCGAGGTTTTTTTGTTTTTTTTTTTTGGTAAACCGTTCCGAGGGGAATATAATTATTAAATACGACATATAAATACACGCAATGACTTCGTTGCAAACGAATAAAATGAATTTGCGTGTAATCTGTGTGTAATCTTATTTTTAAATTTATGTATATATATATACTGTACGCAAAACGTTTATAGTCATGAAAGAAATCGATATTGTAAACCGTGTAGTGTAATTTAGTGATAACGGAGAAAAACACGTTTCGAATTCAAATAGATATTATTACTTTCTTTTTTTGACTCGAAAGAAAATTATTACCGTTTCTCTTTTCTCCAAGTTTAACCGCGCGTATTCCGAACAGATGTCATCGTCTTTGAGCGCGTCGCGTGTATAGGCAATAAAGGTTGTATTACCGGACAAGGGATCTCGGACGGGACATACACCCTTTATACCATTTATCAACGTTTTACAGACACTTTGAGCCCAAAATATTAGAATCATATTGCACACGGGCCATTTGCCGTTGGCGCTAGACCGTTGTTCTTTTTTTTTTTTTTTGTTCCGAAAACGTCGATACACTCGGCACACACACACACACATTTTTGGCCAGATAAACGGCTTTTTTTTTTATTTTATAAATTTAGACGCGAGATACTAACGAACACTAAAACGTCACCGTGATATCGTCAGTTACACGTGATACGAATTCGGTGTAATAATAAAAATACGCAACACGGCGCGGAAAAGTATGAACCAAATGGGAAACGAATAAATCGAACGCGTGCTAAGAGGACACGGCGGATTGCTCGGACCGTCGATTGTTTTAAATGGCGTGTGGAGAAGGTGAACACTACGGGGAAGATCGCGAATGGAATGTATGAGGAAAACAATGATGAACCGAGGATGTTGTTGTGTAATTCGTGCGAAGAAATCTGGAAAAAGACAAGTATCGGGGAACGGTGGTGGATTAGTGCAAACCGATGTCGGGATTGGTTACACGAAAAATACGCGATATTAAATTTATATGATATTTAAGGATAAAAAAAAAGAACGTCGTAATGTAGTCGTAACTCGTGTGGAGGAAGTTGCACGCGCATAATATATTTTAATAATTGCGTATTGCGCGTACTGACTTCAATCGGTACACTTTAAAATAGAAAAAAAAATCGTTTCTAGACAATTTCGATATCTTATTAATAATTTCGAATTGTTCACCAAAAACTTTAATAGTACTCAAATGATAACAAACGTTGTTATATTATTATTATTATTATTATTATTATTTATGTACGGTGAAATTCGCAATGCTGCCTATATTAATGAATGAAAAATATAATGTAACGACTAAATTGTTTACTTGCCAAACGTTTTACTGGCACTCCGATTAATAGCTATTCTTAATTATTATAATACGAAAACGTTTTGTTATGTATCAAATGTCTAATCAAAATTCAAATAAATACATCAAACGATCAAACACTCACGCGCATAACGATTAATGTGTAATATCGATTATGAGCATCAATTCGATCGTGATTGGAAATCACAAAAATCCGGTGGCGCTCGAAGCATTGAATAAAATCGCTGTTTACGGAATTCAAAAAAAATTCGAAAACATCACGTGCGAAACACGCGGATATAATCACGCGGATGCCGGCAAGCGTTTTCTCAAACGGCATATTGTTATACTTGCGCGCAACTGTAATAAACGCGTTGGGAGGTGATTGGACGAAACATTTTCGATATTCTTCTATGCGACGTACGTATAAAATATATCGTACTTTGCACGAACGGAGTGTAGCCCATTATTTCAACGAGCCGTTTCCCTTATCGTAGCTCTTAATTTTCGTAATCTAAACATTTCCCCCTTCGCTCGCACTCTAACCGAAGTCGTCCATTAGAGTGAGTCGGATAACACTCTCAGCTGTCGGTCGCGCGTAAAGCGAGGGGGAAAGAGAAAGCCCGACGGCCGTCGATGTGACGTGAGACTGTGCACAACAATTGTGACTCTAATTCATCTTGTTGGCGCCGGCGTAAAACTTTTGTGTCGGTACTCTCCTCGTGATGTGGAAAATTTTCGGGGGAAAACAAACGGCGGCGGGTAAATAATAATGAGCGGGGGGGGGGGGAAAGGAGAAAACGTTCCGGGCGAAATCCACCGCGGGATTTCGTATTTCGGCTTGTGTCCGGAAAAACAATAGAGTAGTAGAACGGGAGAAAAGAACACGGTGAACATTCGAAAGCAAAACGAAAAAGAAAAGCGACGCACCGCCGCCGGCGTGTGTTGCGTCGTCGTGGCCTTACGCCGCACCGGCACGATAAATCCGGACCGGAATTTTACGGTCGGTCGGACCGAATCGACCCTACTCGCGGTCTCTGCTTACGAATTCATATCACACGCCGCCGACTGTTCGGCCCGGGAACGGCTAAAACCTTCTAAATGTCTTCTTTATATTGGAGTTTATTCGGCAAAAGCCAGTGGCGGCGGCGAACGGGCTAGTCGGACCGGGGACGGGGAAAGGTTATAAACGATTCGATAAAAGCTCACGCGGATTCTTCTACCGTCCGTCTCTCTCTCCCTCTCACTCTCTAGACCGCTCCGGCCGGCGGGAACGGTCGAAAAAATTAATTATTGTCGAACTACGCGGCGTATTTGTATGCCGTTCGCGCTTTTTAACCGTTTCCAGCCTCCCCCGCCCCGCCCCCCTCGGGTTCCGTGAATACGGTGAAATTTTTAATCTCCAACACGGATCGTACAACACACACACACACACACGTCGCTGACTTTAAAAAGTGGTAAAGAATTGAGAAGAAAACTACTAGAAGTTTAGCTTATAATGACATTAATCGCGTTTTCGTGCGCTTTCTTTATATTATATGTATACTCGTATATAGTTTACAAAAGGCTTACGCGCACGCCCGTTATATTAAATAACACTCGGACACGATGTATCACGCAGCGTACAGTTATCTTGAGACAAATGTGCATTTACCCGTAACGTTTTATTAGGAAAAAAAGAAAAATAATATTATTAGATAAGTGCGTTTTATATTTTAAGGACTTTAACGGGGATTATAAAATACGTCGTACACCGCAATCGAATAAAATTATTATCGAATTTCACGCCGTCGCCGTTGTCGTTTCCGAATTAATAATTAAAGAAAAAAAAAAAAAAGCTGAATTTCTCACACGATTATGTGTATTTTACATCTACCGCGCGAAAATCGATTACAATTATTCGAACAGATCGTAAAATAAAAATGTCTTAAGGTTTACGCGTACGATTACGATCCAATCGAACACTGTACGAATGAAAAACTATTGAAAAATGTTTTAAAAGGGAAAAGCGTGCGATCGCGTTGTCGTTATTATTATTATTTTTATATAGTTTTTCGATAGTCCTATAGTTGTTATTCATTAAATAACGTTTATTTGTCGTCGATAAAAAATAATAATAAAAAAAAAAATGTTTTACCTATATAATACAATATTAGAAATAAATTGAAACGAACAGCAGCCAATACAATGTGTGTGTGTGCGTGTATTATGATTACGTTAAAACGTTTGCACACGATAATATTTTCTTACGTTTGCATAATATATATTATATATATATATGGGCGTTATATACGCGTTTTACAGCGTCGAGCGCGCGGCGAGTTACGGCGACGATACGAAGGAGACCGAAAACAATCTCTCGCAGAACAAACTTCGGTATAAATATAAATTCAAGATATTTGGCACGATTCCTTTAAACAACAAAGGCGTTTTATAGTTTGTACGCGTATAATATAATATAATAATATATCTTTCTGTTCCACGCGCTAATAAATTGAATATTTTTGTTACGCGCTATTTTAATTATACACGAAAACTGCGGTATCCGGCCGTCATCTATGACTATATATATATATGCGTACACATACTCATAATACGTATTTCGAATATTAACTAAACAACAAATTAAACGATATCCCGGCAGAGTGCAATGGAACGATAGTAGCGCAGATTAACCTAACAAATATTATTATAATTTGTATGAATGAAAGTAGTCCGGCGTCGTTAACACACGATGTTTCGAAAATGTATCGATGAATTCCAAACTGATATAATAATCGGCGGTGCGAAATAAAATTGTCGACAAAAAAAAAAGAAAAAAAAATGGAACGAAATCCGGTATTTGTCTGTTCAAATGTGATCGACTCTCGGCGAAAAGCATTTCATACAAAATGTATACTTTACAATGACGTGTGTACGTTTCTCGCATATTGCAATAGCGTTTGACTTTTCTATTAAAATGTACAAACCGAGCATTTAATATTGCGGAGGTTTTTATTTATTTATTTATTATTTTTTTTATAAGACATGTTAGTAGGACATCGTTTTCAATCATTTACGCGACGATATTACTGCACGTGATAAACGCTAAATATGATAATAAAAATCGTGTTTCGATAAAGTGTTCTTAAATCAGATATTTTAAAATCACCGGCATCGAACCGTGTAACGAAATAACCATTGAAACGTTTTGGATTTATCGATTTTAATTATTGGAAATAATATATTTCGCTAGTGGGAAATTTTTTAACGTTTTTTTTTTTTTTTTTTTAATGTTTTTATTTATACGAAAATCATTTAATATAGTGAATAGCAATAATATTCTGTTTAATCTTATATAAAAACAGCGATAAATACCTATTTGAGATGTTCGATAATGTTTTCTAAAATTATGTTTTTACGAATTAAAACCGTAACTAATAAGTAAATTGAAATAACGCCTAATAGTTACGAAATATAACACAATTATGGATAATACGTTTATAGTAGTCTTCGGGAAAATTGGCCCTCGACGGTGGCGCTACCGGTGGACGTTTTCACGCAGGCGCTCTAAAACAATATACCAAACAAATCGCGGCAAATTTAAATTAATTACTCATTTGTATGCGTAATTAATTAAATGCTGCGATTTAAGCGCAGTATATCCATCTGTTATCGACAGGCTTGTCTACCGGCCAATGTTGAGAACCGCTGTTTTTCAGAAATAACGTCACCAGTCGCGCCACTGTCATGGGTCACTTTTCCTGATAACCACTATAGTATAATCGAAAATGTTTCGAACACGCCTAAACACGAGTTCTTTTCTCGTATAACGAAACAGCAGAAATAAAAACAAATAAAATAGATATTCGTCTACGCGTTCGAGATGTTATGTTATACACCGGAATACGAGTCGATTTTTGTTTTTTCACTTTTACGGAGGCTGGAATTCGGTATACTCACCGTCCGGGACTGCGGACGACGCCATCAAGAAGCCGACGCAAGAGGCCCCGGTGCCGTGACCCATCAGAGTGACGTTGGTGGGATCGCCGCCGAAAACAGCGATGTTCTCCTGTATCCAGTGCAAGGCCGCGATCTGGTCCATTAGCCCGTAGTTGGACGGCGACTTGAGGTGTTGATTGGGATTGAGATTGAGAAATCCTAGAAAACACAATATGGGCGGATCAGAGAAAAAGAATAAAAGAAAAAAAAACGAAATAAATAATAATAATAATAAAAGAGATAAACGAAGACGATACACAACACTGTGATTTACGGCGAGCCGAAACGAGCTTAAATCCGGTATCCGTTTGTTAACGGTGTACACACCGAGAGAAGGACGACGACGTCAAACGGATGGTCTATGTGTGTGTGTATGTGGGGAAAAGGGCTGAGATGGTGGAAGGATGAGACGATGAAAGTATTTTTCGCTGATACGAAAAGACGCGGGCGAGCGTTCGTTCCAACACTGAGCTACCGCTCCCGCTCTTCTCTGCGCGTGGGCCCCGGTTAAAGTGTTTTCTTAACGGGCGCGGATGTGACTTAAAGACACGGGGACGCAGCGAAATCGTAATCCATGACAATAAATGTGCTGCTGTGCTGCGGGAATTCAACGGCTCAGCATAGATGGTTACCAGATGATATCGATAAACGACGACGACGACGACTGCGAATGACGAGTAAAATAATTTTGGGCGACATTATACTTTTGTATGTATATATTTTTTTTGTACGTCCTCTTATATGCACGACATCATTATTCTGTGTTTAAATAAATGTAAACTAAAGATTTATTTTAATTTATAAAAAAAAAAAAAATTTGCCAGACCGATACGATCGACTTCAAATGAATGAATACGTATCGCGGTACATTTTTTTTTTTTTAATAATACATATTATAAAAACGAATCGAGCGAACGAATTTTTTTTTTTTTTTTTTTTGACGATGATTAAGTATAATTGAGTTGATTATATGGTTTTTTTATATATCGCGTTTTAAAATATTCAAATTGAAAATATAGGTTATGCATAGGAAAACGCGGGAAGGGACGAAACGTTAAAAATATTTAAAAGCAGTCAATCAACAGAGTTTTGATTGATTTTTTATATCGTGTTCCACGCGTAAATTTCAAAGAACTTTTTTGTTGAACTGATTCCATCGAAATTGAATTATTCTGCGTTTTATTTTTTTTTTCCGTAATTGTATATGAACATTAACGACGATATATATATATATATTTTAATGAATACGTTTTGTAAACGACAATTCGTTATTATTATCCGAATTCCGTTTATCAAGAGACAAAACAGTTAAACCCCCCGCTCAGTTTATTGTCAATTCCCGATATCATTTAAATATTTCGACCGACGGATAATAATTTATTGTGTTTAATATCCGTCAAAATATTCGTCAAATGTGCCATCTTATAAAACGAATGTCATTTAAAATTTAAATTTTTTTAGAACACTCGCGTAATTTCTCGTAACGTCTTCTTTTATATATATATATATAAAACGTATACTTTTTCAAATTTATTCTTCTTCGGGTTTTTCAATGCGCACGCAAAAAACAAAAACAAAAAAAAACAATTGAACAATAATGGATAGAAAATGAATGTTTTATTTCGTTATTTGTTCGAAAACCGGGGGGATTTCTAATATAATCATTCGCGAGACGAAACTTTAATGAAAATTTACTGTTACTGTTGACTGTTTTTCAAAAATCTAAAAACAAATTGAAGTATCATAATGAATTTTAAATTTATACACGGTATAGTAAAAGTAAAAAAACGGATACGTCGAATAATAAATACGAAAACGAAATATTCCCGACAATAAAAAATAAATTAATATTTTATTTTATTTTTTCATTATATATATATTTAGAAAGCTTCCCAATATAAAACGTATTTATTACGATATTAAAATTTTTAAATATTTCGATTGATCGTTTTATATTGTATTGAACGCAGTTGTTGTTCAAAATACGTATACCAGTACTGAAATGGAGAGAAATTTTAAATATAAAATGAAACGAATCAAATTACTTAAAGTGAATAAACAATATAAGAACTGTCGGGTTTACTGCGCACATGGAATATAATAATAATAATAATAATAATAATCCTGGACGTACACATGTTACAAAAACTAATTCGATTGTATTTATTGTAGTGTAAAATTATAGAAATGTTCAATCGCATCGGCGAGTTTAAGGATTTGTTAAGTGCGTTCTGCAGATGAATCCGGACACAATGATAAATTTGAAATTAAAGTACGCTCCGCAAATATGATACCGACGATCGTAATTTAAAAATAATTGATTACGCTTGTTGAAATCGAATCGGAAATACACATTAATCGGGGTGTGGGATATGTTATATTGCACGCAATGTCAAATTATTAGATTTTTTTTTCTTTACGATAAAAAAAATAATTATTTCTTCCGTTAAGAAATGTTTTAATAAATTCGTACGTTCATCAGGAAAAATATTATAACTTTTACATAACCACATAATCATCGTTTTGCGCTTAGCAATCGTATCCTAATTGCACGCGCAATAAATTAATATTCTATTATTTATCAATTTTTTTCCCCCTGAAATTGAAACATTAAATACATTTTCGTTTTACAAATAATACACATATAACGTAAAATTAATCAATTTCGAAAGATTTACGAGAAAATGGATTGGGAAATAATTTTTTACTACGGCAATGAAATCAATCGTATCTACGATGAACTACGGGGCGAATTTTAAAACAATAACGTATACACGCTATAGAATACTTTTACGTATAAATGACTTAATAGTTAGGTTAGGTTTATTTTTTTTTATTGCATGATTTTTAGCTAAATTTTAACTACGTAAAATGTTGTCAGACGTTATTCGCGGAAACGACGCGTGTTATACAGTGTAATATGTGAAAAAGTTTTTGTATAGAAATCAAGTCTATCGAACAAACATACAAAACTACTGGCGTATAAGGACTGAAATGGGTTTGCGAAAGTGGTGTGGAATGTGAGGGACGTAGGAGAGTCTGAGAAGCGTTAAGAACGAAAATACTTTGTTATCATAAATCTTTATTTTCCAAAACAAATGTCTGTTTGGGAAGAAAGTAAGAGGATAAACAAAACCACGGTTGAATGGGTAATAATAAATTTCGAAAACGAAAAAAAAAAGAAAAAAATTAAGAAAGAAGTATTTTTAATTAGTTTAACTTTCCAATTTACGATCTTTTATGCACAATAACTCTAAAGTTTATTAATTCTGTACGACTTATAACAATAATCAATAATTTGTTACTTTACTAAAAACAAAAAATAAAAAATAGTATATATATACGCGTAATGAAAAGCGTTTTAAACGTATTTTATTTTTAATTGTTTTATTAAACAAAATTTTACATTATATTAGTGCATTTTTTATTTCTTTAAGTCTTTGTGTATTTAGCTCCCACTCGCGTATACCTTCCACCACGCGCTCCACACAAAATAATACCGTATTAATTTCTTTTCCATTTATTTATTTATTTATTTTTTTTTTTTTTTTTTTGTCACTTTTAATTAGATTTAAGTGTTTTTTTTTTTAAGTACGTAATAAAATGTATTAATTTCGTCACGTGCCGTGCTCGAAATTTTAAAATATCAACTATAGACTAATGTTTATTCGCAGACTACGACTGTGAGTTCTAATGCAGAATTGTAATTACAGACGAATATTTAAAAAAAATAAAATAAACGTAAATTGAAATAATAAACGCGTGAGCGTATTAAGCACGCGTAATGACTGTTTCGAAATTTTAAATCTCTTTTTTTTTTATCTCTCTTGCTGTAATTTAAATCGTGCAAGGATTCGAAAAATATTTCATCTTGTACGCGTTATGTTAAGAAAAAATGAGTTTAAAGAAAAAACGTCCGGAAAAAGAAAATCCCACGGACGTCTATATATATATATATGAAAAGCCGGGGAGAAGATGTGCATGATAACTAGAAACATTTTGTATTTCATACTCGCGTATCGCCTCGTCCTTACCTATAGGTAACATTAAAGAAAGCGGAAGACTTATTATAAAACTTTCGTTTCTTTTTTTTCCCCTAACACTAATGACGTGAGTGATTAAAATGCGGCATTGAGGCGAAAGCGGTATAACGTGATATACACGTCATATTCGTCAAAGAAAAATATTATTATTCGCGTGTATTGAAAATACGAACCAATTAAATTAAATTCGCATTACTTGTGTATTTAGTTATGGGGACGGGAATTTGTTCGCGCGAGTAATTTATGGGCACCGCGCGGGCGCCCGATACTTCCAAAAGGGTTAGGAAAGAGAAAAAAGAAATTATGAACTTAAGCGATTTTAACTTTCGTGATTCGCAGTGCTCGAAGAAATCGACGTGTTTAATTTTACGAATAATTTATGCGCGTAGTCCGGGAAATGTATGGGAAGATTAAAGTTTTAAAACTTACGCAATCGATAAACGGTCGTGCACCTAACAACGTCCGCGATTCCAACGATATATTTAAAAATCGTATAACATTTGTGTGGTATATTTTTAAAGGTTTCAAACATCGACGAACAATAATTACGTTATTAAAAACGATTCGATCCGTTACGGACGCTTAACAGACATTAATGGCAGTGCACAAAGAAATACTGGACAAGGTGTGTCGATTCACTGCAATGCAAATGAAAATCGATTATTTTCTTCGAGAACGCGAGATTGAGATTTTCTGATCCGAGTCGTCTGAGAACGGTGGAAACGATTGTACCGATTACAACGAGACGATTCGTTTCAGTCGCGAGTAACAACCGCGGGTTCATCTCGGTTGACCGACCGTTTTTAGCCGGTTCGTTGTGGTTTGAACCGTTTAAATGGAAACGGAACCGAAAATATATACGTGTACAAAGCGTAAGGGTTAGGAGATCGTGCAATCATTTTTAACAGTCATCTCGAAGAAATAAAATCGAATAACACTTAGTGCTTATTAAAATACGCTAGTGCGTTTTAGCGAGTGTTGCATTATTATTATTATTATAAATCCAAATCGCAAAAGAAAAAAAAAATAATAATAATACGCTTTTAATCGCACTCGAGTACATTTTGAAAACTACATAAATACGTCGGGTTTATAATGATTTGTAATATAAATACCTGTCGCCAATAGACGGATCCGAAACTCCGTCCTAAGGGGGCGTAAAAACGACTAATCCCTATTTAAAATCAATTTCATACACATTACGTATTGATAGAAATGTTGCCAAGGAGTGCGGTTATCGCTGCGTCCCTGTATCGACCAGCCCCGCTATGCGTATCGTGGACAAATCTAGGAAATACGGAAGAGATAGATTATAACTATTCATTATAACTTTGCTTAAAGAATAATTCGAATCTCATCCTCCTCCTCCTCCTCCGCCCGCTTTCATTCAAAACATCGTCTCACGTAACGTACAGTCGAAATGCAAATGATTTTACGACGCGTGAAAACATTCGCAATTTTTTTTTTTTTTCATGCCGGCGAAAATCGCACGACCCCGGGCCGTCCATTTTTCCGGCGCTGATAACGTCGTAATAATCTCACGCGACGCGCTCGAACAGAGACCAAGTGTGTGTTTTGAATTCAAATTCACACACGGGCGGCAGTGTACGGGAATTCATATAAATGACGGCCGGAACGAGAGTTCCCCCCGTTCTAATCACGCGCGCTGCGCAATCTAATTATCGTTTTCGGTAATTTTGTCGTCGCGCGCACGGTTTTCCGACCTCGTTCGGTTTTTTGCCGTTACCCTGGAGAAATAAAAACGCGAGCGGCTCGGAGGGGGGGTGGGGGAGACGCGCGGCGGATACAGCGCACTACGAAAGTCCGTTGCGAAAATCATTTTCCCTTTGCGCCGCCGAAGCGAAATGAAAACGAGTTTCTTTTTTCGCCTAAACAGTGTGTATTCTCTCTCCGGAGAGAGAAACGAAAACGCGCTTTTCAAAGATGGGATTTCATAGAACGCGCGCGCGCGCGCGCGTGTTGTATTTATATATATATATATATATACGTAACATAAAGAAAAAGGAAACTGCAAGATGAGTGTGTCCGCGGTATGGGAGTCCTATTAGAAGACGAAGGGGAAAAAAATCGAGAAAAAGAAGACGCTAGTGCGGCGGCGGGAAGGGGAGGGAAAAAAAGCAATTACTCGTAACAAGAAAACGGACGGCGTGAAAGCTAAACGGATAAATCAATGGCAACGGACCAACGGACCTGTTTGAAAACGATTTTTGGTGTAAAAATCATTTGTGTCGAGAAATCGACTTTACCGCGGGCGGCCGTACTACGGTCGCGATTTAATATTGATTAACGTTCGACGGGAGAAATTTCAATAGATTTCTAATCGGCTGCGAATTCACGACGTTTAACCCCAGGGCCGGAAAATTACGATTACGCGATGCCATAACGCGACGACAGCGTTCGATGGGATCGTGCGATTAATTTGCAAATTTTTGTTTTTTTCATATTGTATTTCGAATGTTGTTTTGTTTCATCGCGAGAAATCCCATCATTGGTTACGTGTCCGAAACGTTTTGGCGTGCGCACAACGATCAATATTACACATGAAGCGCGATCGAATTTATTAATAATCGCGGAAAAAAATTCCGTATAAAAAGAAAAAAACTTTTCGTACTATTTTCTTTCTTCTCTACAAACCGCTCATACGATTTTCGTTTATCTTATCGTGACAATAGCATTGCGTTTTCCGCTGTCTGTGCATATTTAATACGCCGACGACAATTGTCTATTATAAATCCATTCATACGAGTTTTCGGGTAAACCGGGGAGGTTTTTTTTTTTCTTTGTTTTGAGTTTGTACACATAAAATGTATTTTTTTAAATATATTTTCGTATGAATAATAATTGATCGGACAAACATATTATTCAATTCGTCGTTCATTTATTCGACCAGGTGCATTAATAATAATTGTTCAACGTTCGAATGTGGCGAGCATTTATGTTATCTAATTAATTAAGTTATTGATTGAGCGCTGCTAAACTAGCTAAACTCCGACTCAACTAAATCTATTTATTTATTAACCAATGTTCCGAGTGTTATTTACTCTCATTCCGTAGTATGTTCACTTGTACATTTAATCGCGAAATAGTTACAAAACAGTTCATCAGGAAAATACGTTAAAACTTCGTGTGTATTATCACTGGAGCGCATTTTGTTTTTCAAAACCACATGTTAAATTTCGAACGAACTATTATAAATTATATCGTTTTATTATACGATCAAAATTTATAAAATTGGATATACCCATAAAATAAGTTAAACAAATTTTTTTCTTTTTCATTTAAATACAGCGAATATTTTGAAGAGTAATACTACGCAGAGATTTTAAACGTATGAACATGATTTTTTTTTATAAAAATGTATCGAACGTGCGTTCTTTGAAATCCTTCGAATAATATGAAAAATACAAATCGCAGTTGTTTAATGTGCCCAATATTATATGCCGTGTATAAAATATTTAACGTTATTAGTATATTCTTTAAAAAAAAAAAAACGATGAAAACTGTTTCCAAATAGAGTAATTAGACTTGATTGTAACAAAGAGTAATACGTATTTATATACGTATATACTACAAAAAAAACATTAAATTACATTTAAATATTGAAATATTAGCATATTAAAACGTAATTACTATATACATTAATTCGCTCTTTATCTTCTTCTTCTTCTTCTTCTTCTTCTTCTTCAAACGAAATCTCTGTCAGATATTAAATAATATATTTTTTTATTCGATATAAAACCTTATTTGAATTTAATTTCGGCATACGATATACATATTTTATTATATAATCCAGGTGATCTCCACAATTCTAAATTTATTGAACGGACCGCAAAGGAAATTATCCCTGGCCCATAAAGGAAAGGCTTTTTATCTATTTTGACTGTGAAATAAAATTAGGTTTATATGTGTGTGTATATAAAAAAAAGGTCGTTCTTGCCGAAAAGGGCTGACCATATTTTCTTTTCCGTACATCCGTACGAATGTAGTTTCCCGTTACACTAAGGCAGTATATATAATCCACAGCATACATTACGTTTGTTGGCATATTATTATTTCTTTGTATTTCCCGTTTTAGTGTATATTTTTACTTGAATAATACATGAACTTACCATTTCCCCCCCCCACCGCATTGTTTTATAATAATTAAACGCATATTCGTTGCGAATGAAGTGAAAAAAATGTTCTACAATAATATGCGTACGCTTATCTTTTGAAACGTACACGGAAATCGTTACGAGTAAAAAAAATACAATAATAATTTAAATGAATCTACTTCTAAATGTTACATACGCGGTTTTCGATTAATTTCGGACGTCAATGAGCGAGAGAGAACAGTTCATTTAACCTATTAATTTTGTTATACACTCGGCACCTCCTCTTTCTTGTAACATTATTATTTATATATTTAATCCACCTCTTCGCGTTAAATTACGCGGAATGTATTGCGCGTAATGGGACCTGGCGAGCCTCCGTACATTCCAACGATTCCCGTTAATCGAGTAAAATATTTTTAACGAAATTTTAATTCAATTTCCCAAAAAAGAAATAGAATTAAGCAATCCTCGAGCTAAAACGAAACGGCCGTCTTTCCTAACAATGACAATACTAAACATTTTGTTTACAAAAAGGAACCCGCCGAAATCAAAACACCGTTGTTCTCACGTTCTGTACGAATTTCGATTCGCACAAGAATTTCGAATTATTCCGGCCGAATTTCACATTTACTTACCACGGGTATCTCTTTTGACCCCCCTAATTTCATAAGGCTTTATGACGTTCTTTATTATTTTCATTGCGTTTAATTATGGGCTGCGGGAATTATTGTGAAATGTTCGGCAACGAGAAAGTCATTTGTCCGATATTCGTCTCGAATCCGTTTGACTCCATTTTAAGCGAAAAAATTCAATTAAAATCTACACTAATGTACCCCAATATCAACAAAACGAACTATTATACATTAATTTGCCAATTTTCAATGTTTAAAGAGTTCTTAAAGAAAAAAATAAATAATTATAATATTTTCTTTCGAATTCACTTTTTCTAAGTGTTAATCCGAATGTTAATTAATAACAAGTGGCGAAAACAGCTTTTACACTCCGTCGTCTTATGTTTTCAATTAAATATTATTATTCCTACAATAACATATTATTTACCCGTATACTTATACGGATATAATATTTTATTATTATTGTTGTTTAAAACATAAGGCGTTCATAGAGTTTACTATAAATAATAATGTCGGTACATATTAAATATTTTGTGAAACATTTTATTATTGAATTTATAATATTTTTTTTTCTTTGAAATTAACTTTCTACGTCCGTACGTGTTACAAGTAATATTTCTTGAACACTGTATTCGTAACGAGAATACAGTTTTTTATATATTCTTTCGACGTTAACAAAACCGAGTAAAAAAAATCCACATACACACGATCGAAACTTTAAAAAAAAAGAAGACTAAAGAATCATTTGCTTTTGTCATAATAGTTTAAAATGTTTTGTCTACTACAATCACGAGCATTTTATTTAACTCGTTTTTCAATTGAAATCGGTCGTTAAACCCAGCCAGAGTCCTGTGAAATTGTGGAAATATCCGCTTAGAATCCGTGACATTATTTCAGAGCGTTCGTCGTGCCAATAAAATGTATAAATCGTTTGTTAAAAAAAGAAAAAAATGGCTTAAATTATCTTTCGCTAAAATAAAATTATATTATTTTCTGTTTATAACGCAAACGAAACAAACACGTTTATGCACTCAAAAACGATATTTATACTTTATTATAATATGGAATTGCCTATAAGGGGGAAAGTTCCGGTTTCTGAAAACGCAAATCCGCCATTAGCCGAAGAGTATTTTATACAAAGTCAATAAGTAAAATACAACATTATCCAACGGAATACAGTAATTCGCGCACATAAATTAAACGACCATACGCATATGAAATCAAAGAGGCATAATATTATTCTCTACGATATTTCAATAAATATATAAATAAGTTAAACGCGCAATAAATCAAAACCCACCGGATTTATTCATGAATGGTCATTTTTTTTCGCAAATTAAAAAAAATATTTACGACTCTAATGTTTTTAAAACACATTTTTTTTTTTTTATATATATAAGATGTTTCGAATAATAATTATTTAAATAACAATCGGATTGAAAATATGTTAATTTCTACGCAATATTTATCGTTCAAAAAACAACGACTTTAATTAAAAAATTCCATTACGTGATAATAGTGTGTATCCGTTAGAAGCGTAATGTTATTAACGAACACCATTGTTTATCGTTAAATTTGTTTAATCCTAAAAATTATTATCAACACAACGACATTTGAAAATATGTTTAATTTTACATTACCGATTTGTGTGGAAAAAATAAAATAAAAATAAATGACCGCTGATCGATAACACGGAATAATTGTCGACGGCATAACGAATAACACAAATTGTTTATAGTCAATAAATCTGACTATAATATTATTTTATAGTCGCCGCTATCATTTGGACGGTAGTAAACGTACGGTAATTTAATTACCGGTAAACGATCACCTAGCGTTTCAATTTAAGGATGAAATATGAACGGGGGAATAATTCTGCAGATAGTGTAATTTTAGATTATGTCCGCTAAACGCTATGAATTAAATCGTCGGATGGCCGGGGTGAACGAGGAAACATTCAGTTTTGACCCAACACACGTACCGGAAATTTCGCAATAATTTTCTAGACCGCGGCGATTCCATAAGGGATCGGTTCATTCGGTCGGTTGCGATCAAAATCCAGTCGATCGGATTTGTCGAAATCGCTTAATAAAGCCGACGACGAAATCGATTTAATTTAATATATTGAATTCTTTTTTCCCCCATTATTTCAAATTACGCGATGAACTATCGTGTTGTGAGTATAATGTCGTCTGCACATCAAGCGGACGTCAAAATTGACCGCGGAATTTGCCGAATCATACGGTACAACGCTATATATTCGTTATTATAATATTGCATTTTGTAAATTAGAACCTAATAAAAAACTCTCGATTAACGAAATTCGATTCTAATGTGTTTTCGGTTCAAGACAATACATGGGACAAACTGCGATAGGTTTATTGGCATTACGATTAAATATTTTTGCGAGACATTTTTTTTTTTTTTGTTTTACTAAAGTTTCGATATTTGAATATCTGAATTTTACCACGCCAACAAAATAATGGGAATTAAAGAAAAAAAAATTATGTTTACTAAGTTAATTATTAAAATGCTCATTCATTGAACTATTATTTAAATTTACGTTTATTTTTTTTTCTTCACAATTTTGTGAAAATCCTCCAAGGCAGTTATTACGCGTTTTAGTTACAAAATAATTTGATTTATAAAAAATATATCGGTTTCATGACAGTTTGTACGCGTAAGTCCCGTGTAATCTTCTTATGTATCCCTTTTATCGTGATATAATTTATTACTATCAGCCGTTTAAAATGTGAATTCGCATGAAAGGGATTTTCTATAGGACTAGAAAATTGTATCGCCTATCCTTTGACCATGTGTACTTAACTGGACACGAAAACGTTTGTACAACATAGGTAGACCACCACAGCTAGGCCGGAGTCTAGTGAAACTGTTGGCATCAGTCTTGCTAAACTGAGTATAAATCCATCGTTTGTAACATTGAAACGCTGTGCAAGACTTTAAATGTCCTTATTAAAGAGAAACGGATGAATATATACCTTTACAAAATATTTTAACATTGAAACGTGAATAAACATTTTTTATAGATATATATGGAGAAGGACGGCTTATTACATCTCGAAATTTAATATTTATTTTCGAGTATTTCGATACTTCAATTACGTAGTCTTATGCACTCGGAAAGAAATTAACCGCAAATAAAATTGAATTACTTTCGTATTTATATTATTTAATATTTTAATTGTATTTCTTAAGCATATCGTTATTTTTCTTTTTTTTATAATACTTACAGTGTTTTAAAGACATTTATTACATAGCCTATGAAAAACTCGAGTGTTTCATTTCGAACAAAAACCTTTCGACAAATCACACGAAATAATAAGTGTTTTCGATATTAATTAAGAGATCGAAATTGTTTCAAGAAATTCAGAAACATTGATTTTCTCGATAAATAATTACGTTTTCCCGTCATGGACATGTAACATAATATACTCGTTTATCTCAACACGTATCTGTACGATAAAATAAAATAAAAATTATAATAAAAACATATATATATATATATATATATATATATATATATATGAAAGCAAATCATTTTTGAACGAAATCCCGCTAAATAATGAAACAAATATCAAATGGGATGAATTTTGTACTCGATGAACTCTTAAGGTGTTTAACGTATTGTATACATTTAAAACGTTCTTTTCGAAAAACGAAAAAAAAAACTCGTAATATATAATCCGATGTCAGCTTTCTTTATTTCAACGGTGGAAAATGATCCGCACTCGTTTTACGAGAGCAATATTTTTTTAAGTCATTGTCGCCCACTCACCTATACCTATTGCATCGCGTAATATTTTATTCATATAATAATACCTCCTAGCAGGTTATGGTATAGTACTAGTGTATATTTATATTATATTATATATATATATATATTATAGCATACATAAATATATAATCACACGCGTGAACATATTATATATATTTTTTTTTTCGTAAAGGCGGTTTTTCTCGCTTAGAAAGCATTCTTCTTTTTTTTTACCACGCCGAAACGGTCCAAGTTAGAAACGATATAAACCGCTTTTATGTGTATATGCATGATCACCAAACAAAAGCGACAACGCCGGTACCACGCAATATCTCCTATCCGACCCTCGTTGGCCTGTATACGATTTTTAATATTTATGAGTAAAGTTTTCGATTTAATAACGCTTTTTCGAGACCAGTGAAAATTCAAAGTTGGAAATATTGTATTTTTAGAGACGGAATATAATAATAATAATAATAATAGTAATAATAATAATAACAATGATAATAATAATTCCAATTGAATTTTGAACAATTGTTATATAATAATTAAAATAAACATTCAAATATCTCTATTGCGTTTTTTAAATTTAATCCGAGATAAATTTATTAATTTCTAAACCATGAATTAGATTAGAATATTAAATTATTTCTATAAGATTGATCTGTTATTATGGAAAATTACTTAAGCGTTTACATTTCATCGTACTATAATTCCACGTTGCGACGCGAATTATTACATAAAACAATTTTTGTTTAACTCAACGAGTGAACGTTTAGAGAAATGGACTTTAGGAGAAACAATTGTTCCCCGTGTTCGATATTCTAGCAGTTGTATCGTTATTTAAATAATGTACACAAGCGATTTTCTAAAAATGAAAATGTCCGTTTTTAATACTATATATATATATATATAAAAACATATTAGCACGCGTTAGTACTTTTTTTTAGAGTTATCTTTCACGAAATGTTCATAAATTTAACAGTCCATTAAAACGTAGGTAACGAATAATGCGTTACTATTTGATTTTGGCACTCATGAAATGCACTAACGGATTTATTAAATTAAAATGTGCTTTCGTATAATTTGAAATTAAAATTGTATGAAATAAATTACTCCCGGGGGTCTCTAATTTTCATAAAAAATTTACTTCAAACTTTTTCGCGAAATTCTATAGTACATTTGTAGTAAAAACATGCACCTATTACTAATGAAATATAAGTTCTTTTCATTAAAAGAAAATGACTCCTCGAAATAGTTTTGGAACAAGAAATGTTGCAGCTGTCTGTCAATTGAATGAATCATGAATGTAATCCAAAAGTTATCCGGAAAGGACAAAAGGAATTTTTGGAGAAAAAAAAAAGTGCGCTGGTAAATACGAACCGTTCTGTCTGCACTACTAAACAATTTAAAATATGTTTTTCTTTCTAAATTTATACCTATCAGTTAACATTAACTGATGTTTAATAATTAATCGTACCGTAGCGTATAGTTTTTTTTTTTTTATCAATGTCATTTCGAAAAGCTATTTTTGTTATAAGTTTGTTTTTTTTTCGTTCAAATACATAAAATATTTTAAAATTATTTTACGTAGTTTAATCCGTTTCTAGGCCAATTCGCGAACGATAACGAATTGGTGGTAAAAAAAAAGTCGAAATCTGAAGTGACAATACAAAGTATTAATTGAAGATAATATTAAAAAAAAAAATTACTTTATTTGGATAAAACTTTACCAGATGTGCATAACGTTCATTACGACGTATTCGTATTGAACAACGCACATCAGTCAATCGATCGTTATTGGAATCGAAAAAAATAAATACAAAAAAATATTGCGTAACGGGAACAACACTGAAAATAAAATACAATATTGTCTAATAACTAGTGTATTTACTGATGTTGTTTTGTTTTCCCATTTACATACACCGCTTTTTACGTAAATATACTGAAATGGTACATACGCGGACTCGATCATTATTTTAAAAATGGGATTATGAGATTTGCGTCAAAGTGCGTAATATATGTGTGTGTGTCTTTAATGTTATCGTTAAATCGTATTACTCGTTTATTTCTCTGACTTCAATAGTATTGTGAAATAACAAAAGAGTGGCGTACACACGAAAATGTATTTGCCGATTTAATTTTTAAATATCTAAAGAAAGCGTCTACGAATAGTGTTTCGACTAATGCGAAGTACATATTACCGAAATATCGATTACATTAATATTTCAATTATTGACAACGTTTTTTTTTTCTATGAAAATATGCTTTCCATCCGATCGAATGGAAACACGTTCGAATAAATGAGATAAATCAATAATTTTTTTTAACGAATTATTTCGATGCACGAACAATATAATTGTATTAAAAAAAAAAAAAAATGTAGGCAACGTATAAGGTGACGGAAAACGGCGAATCAGATATATAATGTATGTAGCGAAAAAATGAATATAAATACGTTTTTATCATTCGCTATAAATCGTATCAATAATATATAATGTACGTGCATGTACGCAATTTTATTTTAAATATATGAAATATATATATATATATATATATACACAGTGAAACCACTCACATCTCCCGACAACGGACGCTTCCCGATAGCGGACGAATTTTTGGTAACTGGAACACTTTCACTACTTTTTAATGGGGAAACGTCCGAATGGCGGACGCTTATTATTGAAAATAATTACAAAACAGCGACGGCAAAACGTTTTCGCGTTAACTTTAACGATAATGAAATCGTTCAACAAACTCATTGTCGAACGATAACATAAGATTACGACGAAAATATAAATGTCTCGACTGACAATGTTCCGTGTGTTTCGTTAGTTAGTGATTGCTTTTCGACGCGGTGAATGGCGGTTGAGGCGAATGATGTTGTCGCTTCGCGAAAAAATTGAAATTCTCGACTTCCGTCCAAAACAACGGAAACGTAGGAGTCATCTCTGTATCGATAGAGACAGAAAACGGTTCTATTTTCTCTTCTACCGTAACATTGGCGAATGAATGAACTTACTCACGAGATCGTCCCAGAGACGGGAAAATTATAAACAGACCAAGCGCTGAATGATTTCTTTCTCGCCGAATCGAATGCAATTTTTTCTACGTATCCGATGAATTAATTTTTTTTTTCATATATATTTACGTATATATTAAATTAGGCGTTACGATAAATATTATTAAGTCATTATATGATTATACGTATAATTAAATCTACAAAATTAGTAATTATATTTATAATTTATAACAACGTTATACGTAATTTTTTAGCGCGAACGTTTTCATTTATCCGTTATGAATTTCAAAAGTTTACCCCCACTGAACAACGGACACCTCCGAATAGCGGACGGAATTTCGGTGACCGAGGGTGTCCGCTATTCAGAGGTTTCACTGTATATAGTATTTTTTTAATGGATTTTCTGTCAAGAAGAACGACAATTTTTATTTCTATCGCACTGCCGATGAAATGTAAGGTCAAAGTGGACGTGTTCGGCAATACATCAACTCTATTACGAATATATATACGTTCACACGTGTTTGGTCTTCCATTAGTAGAATTCTATCGGCCATATCGCACGACGCGCACGTACGGTCGAACACGAATTTTCGTCATCCACGCTCGTATAATATATTTTGAACGGGTGGATGAGGGTGAGAGAGGAAACATTTTTTTTTTCTTTCTCATCGGTCTCTTCTCCCAATTTCGAGACCGACCACGTAACACTTATAGATAAAAAAAAATCTATTCTATTTTACACATTATTATTATTTTTTTTTTATTTTATCTACACGGGCAAACGAATTTTATAAAAAATTTTAAAAACGTGACTTTTATTTTAATCGAAATCGTCCCCGTAACGAAAAAGAAGAAAAAAAAATTACAATAAACACATAACGTACTATTGACGTTTTCTACAACGTCAAGAAAATGTTTTCTCGCGTTTTTTTTACATTTATTATATTTTACCGATGCTACGTCATTTCTGTGTATTATGACACTTTGATCGATAATAATATTTGAATTTCGACGATTATTATTATTATTTATTATTATTATTATTATTATTATTATTATTATTATTATTATTATTATTATCATTATTATTATTATTATTATTATTATTGAGTTCATTCATTACTCGTTTTTTTTTTTTTTTTTGTAATTCTCTAAAGAACACGTGCCACTTTAAAAATACTGTTGCAGTGTGCTAAAAAGAAATTCGCGAAACTACGTGTACGTAAAACATTGGAAATAATAAATATGAATTAACGTAATGGCTTTTACGAAAAAATATATTTTTTTTTAAATCTATAGGTATTGAATGGAAAATATATTATTTTTATTGATTTCTCCTTATTTCAGGAATATATTCAATAATAGATGAGAATTTTTTTTTTTATCAAAATATTTTCTTACCTTTTACTCCTACTTTTGTATTTTAATGTATTGCTTATGTCTATTCGATTACATTCGGAATTATTATTTTCGTTGTTAAATAAATGTTCTAGACTCTTTCGAATGTCAACTGTACGAAGAAAATCGCGTTACAAACGACCATACATCTCGTAGTATAACACCATAAGATGTGTCATTGAACGTGAATTTTCAGCTAAAAGTAATCGAACATTTGTAATTTGTACAATATATTATTATACGCCAGTATTTTTTTTACGAATAAATAATGTAATGTCCATTGCGTACGGAAAAACGAAACTTCGTTCTTTAATACCGTTTTTCGTAAAGCCATATCAATTATGAACGTAACGTATACGTGTACTTTAGTGTTACATGTAATTTAGTTTTCTTTTTTTATATATATATATAAATAATAAAAAAATAACGGGCAAAAAGTTTATGTGTGGTATCATTTAAATTTCAAAAACAAATTTTAATTTGATTTGGACGCAACTATTTTCCGATTAAAGAAAAAAACAAAAACGGTTTCCAACGCGTGTAATGTACGCAATAAGATAATAATACATTTTGCGCGTTACGAACGCCAGAACGAAAAGACATTTTAAATAATATTTTATAAGTTTCGCGTCGGGACTTAACGGGGTGGATTTTCTAATCAGTCGGTTTGGGTTTGAGTTGATCCTCTTCAAAATCACTTAATCTCTGGTTTTAGTTAATCACTCGGGATTTTCATGTTAATTAAAGACGTACCGTCGGCGGAATAAAACAATTATTTTTAACGTCTACGTTTCTTTTTTTTCCCCTCTCTTTACTTGATGCGAAAAAGAACACGCAATATTTCCATACGTATTTGTTAGGTTGAAATAATAATAATAATAATAATAATAATAATAAAACTCCACGGTTTTACGCAAATTAATGTTCAAAAACGTTTCAATTGTACATTTTTCATATTGCAACACTGGAGTGTATTGTAAATTCTGAACAAGTGACAAGCAAGGAGAGTGTTTTAAATTTTTAATAGTGTTTCGATTAAAATAAACAAATTAGACGTTCGTCTAATTTATTGTCAATTATTTAAAAATTTTTTTTTTTATATATGTATAATCGCTAACTAGTAGAATTTAAATAATTACTTTAAGATTTCAACAAAGAAACCGTTATAATTTTTTTAGACACACAAAATACATTTAAAAAAAAATTGTTTAAAATTTTATACACGATATTTGTGACGAGAAAAATAAAATCTAAAATCGTATCTAATTTTTTTTTTTATTATTAGCTTAACGATATTAAATGTCCGAGTTATTCGTGTTCCGTGAAAATTCAGCGAATATCCCAGAAAATATGTGTACGAAATGCATATTTATATGTTGTATTTGAAAATATACACTGAAAATCATAAAAACCTAATCAATTATTTTCTAATGTCTTTTTTTCCGTTTTCGGATAAAAGACATCAAATACAAATTTCTACGCTAAAAGGAATTTTATGTACCGTCGAACGATTATGGGAAGTCGATTTTCGTAACCGAAGAGAAGGATATTTTTACGACGGTCCAGCACCTAATGCTTTTCCTAGCTAAATGTATTATTTCATAGCGACGCGTGTGAATTTATATCCATCGACGAACGTCTTTGTGCAGGCGCAATCACATTTTCTGCCACCTCTTTTCTATCTTAAAATAAAATTATAAACATTAAAAAATAATTATTATTCACCACAGTTAATGCTAATGTGTATATAAAATTAAAATGAACGCGTCAAATAATGAATGGTTTTTATAGATTTTTCTACAATATTCGGTGCTTATTTTACGGCGTTTCGCGCATTTATCGCTTCATTTTCATTGGTAATTTTTTTTTTCTCTTTCTTTTAGAGTATCATAAAATGGTTTTATGACCGCGTTTAGCGAGTATTGATGCGCGCGTGCATATAACGTACGACCGAAAGAAAGTCCAGTCAATACACGGTCTATACCCATCCTTTGGCACGTCTGTGATTTAACACAAGTTATATTACACGTGTATTGTACGCGGAAGCAACGGAGTGACGGACACGGTCTAAAACGGGCGAATGCCGGTGACTTGAAGTTTTTCTGGGTTGAGCTCTAAAACTCTGTATGAATCCCAAAAACCATTCCTTGCCCGCAATTTTTCTTCAACTAAATGGGAATGGAGATGACCTAAACGATGTGTATTTTTCCGCGATTCGCCACTGCTCGAAATATGTATGTGTTACCTTCAAACGCCTTAAACGGATGACACTTCCATTAACCGTTGTTAAAACTAAAACCAACGTGTGTACTCGTGTAAATGTGGATTTAATATAATTAACATTACACCCGTTCGGCCGTTTATACGAATACAGAAAGAACATTAAAAGCACGCCACGCATAAATCGTACAATACACGCTGTAATACGAATATCCGCTGCGTGTATTCATACACCGAAATTTATTATTCCAATATTACTGTACGCGTCCCTCCTCCCCACGTTCGCCCGATGAAGTGTTATACAGATTACATAGGACGACAATTGTATCCGCACGAAACACTCATCTGCACACTGAAAAGAATGTCTGCTGACAAATAATTTCTTTCATGACCAATTATTGGACACGGAATAAATAACACAAGAGTTTACAGCGCTGAAGTCCAGAAAAAGCAAAATTCGCGTAACGAATACGGAAAAAAAACTTTGTATTATGACGATCTTTCGACTTGAAAAAAAGAAAAGAATTACGGTGAAGGAAATAGATTGAATTATAACCCGCGATTTGGTGGACAGGGTAGACGGCGAATAGGGGAGACTGGTCAGTGTAGTTTTACGAGGTGACATGAGTTAGAAATCGAGAGGGATTTTCGATTTTTTTCCCCTCTTATATGCTCGTAAGAGAATACGAGCAATGTAACTGCGTTGTCCACGTGAACCGCATTCGATTTTTCGTCGCTGGACACCGGAGACATGGGGAAAAGGAAAAAATAACGACGATTTTTGTCGTATTTTTTCGACGGGCCGTGCAATAACCGCAGAAGTACGTTCTCTCATCATGCAGACTCCCGGCGGAACGGGTGAGGAGGGACGGTGTAACGAAAGGACGGCAATTTTAGAGTGTGGGGTCGGAACGAGGAGAAAACGATAAATCCGAAAGCGGAGACGGTATACACGGCGCGATCATCCGTACAGTCCAGCGGGAAGGGTTTGTGTTCTATTTGTCCTACGTGCCGGTGAAAAAAAAAGAAGAAAAAAAAAATGTTACAAAACGTAAAATCCATAAATTGTCATCCGTACGGTTCGTCCGCCCTGCAACGATTTGATGGCGGTGCTACACAGAGCGCAGTGGCTACGATTTCGGTAGGAAAAAAAAAAAATTCGGTTTAGTAACGTCCCCCTCTTCCACCAGCGGTCACGTCCAATCTCGCCTGTCACGCGCTTTATACCGTCGTCTCGTCCGGAAAAAACATTTGGTCGCGACCAAATGACTAATGTTTTCGGATACGCACATTTTGGACATCGTTTCCGTTATCGTGTTGTTGTCACTCGCGTCCAGGCCGAACACGGCGTTTTCAACGAGTTGCTTTAAATTTTTAACGTTTTTTTTTTTTTTTTTTCGTTCTCTCCGGAGAGAAATTTGTTTGTCGTCTCCGCGCGGTTGGCGAATGGCCGCCAAACGTGTCATTTGAAACAACGAGAAACGCAGCACGGTGTTGCTGATCGATTATAATTTTTGTATTAAATTTATTTTGTTTCGTACATTTTTTTATTTGTACGTGTTGTTGATACGGCTCAAACCATTCGAAGTGTTATTAACCGATTTTCAATTCAATTTGAATTTCAAACAAATATTATATTTTCATTTAAACAATTATTGGTATGTGAAATATCAATATTTTTGTACATATATATATATTTTTTTTTTTACCAGAATTTTAAATACACGGGCCATCTGCAGTGGCAGCCTTCTGGCTGGGATGCGAAAGAATTCTGCGCAAGCCCACGGCCATTTGTATTGTACAACGATTCTTAAATAATACGAACGTAAACGGACGTTGTAACGAACGAATTTTTTCAACATTCCCCGCGGTTTTACGTTCTCCTGCAGTGACGGAAACGAGAGAGGAAACGCGACTGCAAAACGTGTTTTATCAGTTTAAAACTGCGCGCGATTTATCCGTACTGTTTAGAGATTCTGCGGAACACGAAACGAGGTGACATTTTTCTCCGATCGATTTTTTTTTTTTTGTAAAACGTTTTTTTCGCGCCAGTATAAAGCGTATCGTCACGTATTCCTAACAAACGATGTGTGCTTTAAGTAGCTCGCGCGTTTTGATTTTACCGAAGAAAAAAAGACAACACACAAACGATTGCAAGGAAGAAACGAGACACGCTCGTTTGACGTAATATAATATAACCGTACTGGATTTTCAGTATATCTGCTCGGAATGCGAAAACCTAACGTACGTTCGTTCTCTCGACGATTTTAAAATATTTACACAATAACTCTAGGAAGTCGACTGCCGGCAGTATTTCATCCGAACCGTCTCCACAAACGCTGTGATTACTAAAATTAGCAGCAGCCCAACATTAGGTTAGGTCGACGTGGTTATTTTCGAACAGTTTATAATGCAGTCGTTTTCTATTTCTCATAATTTTCTCAACGGATTATTTATGTCATATTATATGTATTAGAAAAATCGGTGATTCTCAGTGAGAGTAAAATCTTTTATTGCGAAATCATTGGAGCTCTTGTATCGTCACACAGTTCGAGTTTCGTGATAGCCACGCAGTCTGGTAATTATCGCTCAGATAATAATTCGTTTTTGATTTATTAATACTGATTTTAAAATGTTTTAATTTAATATTGTTATACTATTCTATTACAATCAGTTAATAATATTTGGCGCGTTTTTTTTTTTTTATAATATTATGCAGTCGAACAAATCGATTATTTTTTTTTTCATTAATTATTACATTTTTATAACGAGCGCTGGTCGCACGAATCAATTCAATATTTTACTACTCTATCCATTCCAAATAGACGAACTGAGTTCGTCAATAGTAGCTATGGTTCTCGACGACGTGGTCACGAAAAATTATAAAATTGATTCACAAAGGCTGAAGAGTAAAAAAAACGGTATACTGTGATAGTGGACTGGCCGGACGTTTCGTAGTACAATTTTTGATCTTTTGGTGTGTAAAAAGAAAAAAAGAGAGAGGAAATCATTGCGTCGCCGCTCTTGTCTTCGGCACACGAGGCGCGTATCGAAAAATAAATAATAACATAAAACGAATAGTGTTTTTCTGTTTGACTTTTAAAGGCCCCGTTGTTCGTCGCCGGTTTTTCGCGCAATCGAATTAAAACATCGCCGACGTCAAACCGCTGCACTGCGACGAGCAAGCGGTTTTCACGCCTCGAACAATTTTAGTCGCGTTAAATTTTCCGGTCTGTTACGTTGAAACGGGGATGGAGAAATAAACTGTACACACACACACACACACACACATATGTGTACATTTAAAATTTAAGAACTACCCGGTAGCTATACGCCCATATTGCACTATAAATAAGCGCGTTAAAAAAAAATAATAATAAAATCCGATTTTTAACGATTAAAACTCATCAATTACTTTTCCCCGTTCAAAACGAACCGCGGGGCCGGGTGTACAAAATAATAATAATAATAATAATAATAATAATAATAATAATAATAATAATAGAATAATATACGCGTGCATGCGTATGCGCGTATGATGTTTCCTTCCGCCCTCGAGCGAAACGTCAATCTCCAACAACCATGAAATTGATTTTTGATGTTGTTATAATATCGCGCGGGCACATCACATTTTACACCTCAATATCCGTGTCAAACCCGTGCGCGCACGAGGTGGTTTTTATAACCGAAAACACTCTCCAATGACTTTTTAATCTTCGGTTTCGGCCCCACACTATGGTTATGACGTCGTTATTACTTTATACTGTACACTCGGTTTGCGCGTATAAAACGCGAAACATTAAATCATATACGGACACACACGCTGAAACAAACTGTCTCCCAACCCCCACTCATCCCATCGGTATAGTTAATCAGTTGTCAAATCAGTTTGAAATAATCATTTGTCGTGCGATGTCGGTTTTTCGGTACTACACTCTGTCAGATCCCGCGACCGAATTGTCTTAGGCCTTCCAGTTCTTCTTTTTTTTTTTTCTTTTTTACTTCGTAAAATTCCGTATCCAATAATTCCTTGTGCTGCGAACGGCCGTGAGTTGTTCGTGGTCCAATCGAGATTATTCGTAACGAGTCATAATAATTGTCATTATGCGAATATTGTCTTCGGCACGACCGCGTTACTCAGATCGAATAGCGGTTCTCCGTTTGTTCGACGAATATTATTCATTACAAGCATTTTGATTTATTCATTGTCGTTGTTGAATTTGCATACGTAATAGAGACGGGGCAAAACGCGTAATACTACCGACTCCAATTTCGTATTTTACGCGTGTTTCAATGAAACTCGTTTTGAAATAATATACTCGCGATACCAAATAATTGTATACATTAATAAAGTGTTTTATATTTGTGAATTTACAACAAATTACTTGTACAAAACATAAAGAAACCGATAGGATTGAAATTGTTAGCGCATTATTAATACTTAGTAGCGTTACATGAAGTTTACAAACAATGCCGCCTACGTTTGGGACGCGAACGCATCTGTGTACCACTACTCAAACACATAACCCAAAACGCGTGTAGAAATCTGTTGCGAACTTTCAAATAAAATATTGTTCTTCTTTTTTATCATTAGAATATACAAAATAATAAATACAAATACATAAACAAAGGCACACAATGTTCGCACAAATAATATGTCAACGTTATTATAAAATGTTATCCGCTGCTGGTCCAATTGAATAAACGAATTCTATATACGGTAAACGAAAGAGGTAAATTTTTATATTTTTATCGTTCCGACATTAAACAGATAACTCGCCTCGTCGTAGCAGTAGTAGTATTGAAAAAAAATATATATTACAATCACGCGTGTACGTGTGTAAAAATCGGTGTTTTCGATTGTCACCGAAACAAGAGAAAATTTGTTTTTTGTCCTTTTTTTTTTTGTACATTTATCAGGAAAACAATATCTGTTTGGGTGTACGCGGTCTTCGGTCATATTTCGTTCGGCAGTATTTTTTCTCCTATGCCAAACTCAATCAATCATCGACGCGCCATGGCGATGACACATGATATAGAGGAGGAAAAAAAACAAAACTCGTGTTCAGCAACGGTGTTAAAGCCGAGGGTGGGGCAGGGATTATGAATTATTAATAGACGTCATCGTAATTACACGGAAGGTGCCTGGAATGTCAAAAAATTCAGGAAAAATGAACACGAACTACGGCTTTCAAAGGGTTTTGCGACAGGAAAATATGATGAAGAGATAAAGTTTAACGCGGCGATATTCTATAGAATTCCTCTAAAGTATCCGCTCGACGAAAAAAAAAAAAGTGCCCCGTTTCATCCCGGTTTTAACAATAATAATAATAATACCTTTTCGTATTATTACCGTTATTATATCTTTGATAATAAATTAATTTACCAATAATTATCAATATTGTATTACGCTTTTGGCTGTTATCTACGGGACGTGTATTGATGGTCTGTCGAAATACGAGATAAAACGTTCGAACCTGAAACTATAAATGCCAATACGCTATTATTCACTACGGTAAATTATACACATTTGCGATGTTATGGGCCAAAATCGTTTTATTATAAATTATCCCGAACGAATTGAATTACGGGGCGTTTTAATAAAACGTTTGAAATTCCGAAATTATATTTAATAATAAACGTATTTTAAATACGGGAGAAAATGGAAAATGCAATTTTTCTACCGAGAAGTGAATGGGAAATTGTTGAAATTTTTCAAAGAGGCGCGGCGGTGTTGTCGTTACGCTCGTGATAAGTAGTAAACGATTTATAAAGCGTACCTTCTACAATCACTCATTAGTAATTCGAAAGTGTTTTTAATAATAATAATAATAATTGTACGTAAAATATACGCGATGTCTACGGCGCACAAGTTAACTTCAGTGTTGACCGACAATACGAATACGATAAATAAAATGCGGTATACGGAATTCAAATATTGGAAATATATTGGTTGGATTAGGTTGAACTAACCTAACCAATTGCATTATCACACCGCGGAATGTTATTCAAATATTTCCGATAATCAAAACTCGAGTTTTCGCCTGTAGTCATTCATACATTCGCTGTATCGTATTCTTAATATCAATACTCACCCAACACTCCCAGTCTGTAATTGATGGTGACCACGACTAGTCCTCCGTAGGTCGCCAACACAGTGCCGTCGTATGGATTCCCCGAATTCCACTCGTACGACTCGCCGTGTATGAACACGAGCACGGGCTTCAACGTTATTTTTTCCGAACTTGCAAAATTTACTGTAACAAAACAATATTCACACAATTATACGCGTGTTCGTCGGAGGTGAAATGCCGCAATTAGGCGCCAATTACGGGTCGTTCAATTGAAATCATACCGACATCAAAGTGTGTACGATATTTGTTTGAAAGCAGCAAATTAGTCATCACGAAAAATCATGAACGAATTTAGCGGAGGGAGGAGAGGTTGAGAAGCGTGAACGCATTGCCGGGGAAGCGCAATTAGCCATTACAAAACAATAACAAAAGTTTTAATTATTTCTCGAATTTTTTATATAAAAAAAAAATTATTTATTTATTTAGCTCGGCGATTGTAGAGTACAAAACGCAGAAATCGATTAGGCGTCGAATTGGGATTTGAAGTGCACTCTTCTACATCGAAGTTTGAACGTCAAAGTTGAAAACAAACAAATTGTCGACAAAAAAGTATTGTCAATATTAACATTAATAACTTTCCGGTTTATATTTTAAGATACATGAAAATAAATATTTTATAGTTTCACATAAAAGTTTGCGAATAAAATCGTTTTTAACAATATTATAATAAAAAAAAAGTTATATTTTTTTTTTTTAATTAATGGACGCAGGAAGCGTGAGATTTTGAAAATCCAAAAGATTGAAAAATACTGGTTTAGTTTAGAGCAATAAACGTACCGGGTCCGTACAGTCAGGTTTAGCCAGCCCACATTTTATGTGACGGACCAGTAATGGAAAAAAATTTGTCTATTGCACAGATTTGGACCACATTTATCTATATGGTATCGATACCATAAGTATATGTTATAGTATTTGAATAATGTTGTATAAAACCTAAGATTATATTTGAACACCCTTTTGGTTCTATAATATAGAATAAAGTATACACGTATCTAAAGTCGAGTTTTACTTTAAAACCGAGTTCGTTTTAGACGTTTGGGGAAAAAAAATGTTAATTTTATCAAAATACAGTGCAATACTACAACGTTTTATCATGCTAGTACAAAATCTCAGACGTATAAATTGCGTCGCTTTGATTTGATAAAAATAAACAAAGTAAAGAATAATAAGATTGCGTCTCGTAGACGGCGTTCAAAAGCTATGTCACTAACGAACGAATAAGCGACTACTGTCTCGGAAAATGTGTATAATACGAGAATGTAGTAAATAGTAGAGGTATAATCTAAAAAATATCGCGAAATTTAGTCAACGGAATGAACGATTTGCATTTGTAATGTGTATTCCAGTATATTTTCGCTGCTGAAGTAGACAAGAGCAAAAATAGTTAAAAAAAAAAAAAAAAAAATTAAGAAACAAATACAGCGTTATCGAATGGTTCGAATTATAGGTTCGAATAAGAATGTGCCATAAGGATATTCGGATTTACAATCAACACCATCGAAATATTTCTCACCCATTCCAAGCAAAGTGTTTTCCCGAACGTAAATTGAATATTTAGCATTTTAAACAGTGTAATTATTCCGTCAGAGCACCTATGTATATAAATATTTTTTTCACGTTAAAATTCATACGAATTAGTTCGGACGGTTCTGACGCGTCGGGTTGTGTTGCCGGTGACCACAAAAATATCAGACGCTAGAAAAAGCGAATTAAACGTGATGCACAAGTGTTGTATTATATTGCAAAACTCATCGCGAGAATAGTTTTTAAAAATGTGTTCTCACAATAGTTCATTGCTTTAATGGTTTCATTTAAAATAATTTGCCGTGTACAATGTATACACGGTGAAACGGTCAAAACTATTACACGAAAACACCGTTGTAAACTAGAGACTTTATTGAATAACGTCATAAGCGTGTCGAATGAATTTCGACAATTATACGCACACGGGACACAAAGTTGAAATACAATCGACCTTAAAAACCTTAAAAATACACGTATTGAAAACGAAGGAATTTTCGAATGAAAACGAAAGAAAATATTAGAAAACGTCAACGCGATTGAGTTTTTAATTTTCACGCGTTCTGTGCGTAGCTCGAATTGGTATCAGCTGATGATGAATGCAGAACGGGCACTTCCAACGAAAAAGTTACAATCGTTTTATCGTTTGTTTTTCTCGTCTATTCAGTATGTTCGGAGTTCAAGATATTGGAAGAATTATACGTGACGACTGATTAAATATTTCATTTTTTCGTTCCTTCCGGGGGGGGGGAAGCGCTAGGTTTGAAGGGACGTTGAGGGGAGGAGACGACGAGCTTTCGAAATACGGAATGATGGAAAAAATAAAAAAAAAAAAACAACACCACGGAATTGTCGAACGTGCGTAATCATAAAAGTTGTAATTGCTACTCATCGGGCTCGGGGCGGTCATTGAAGAGGTTTAACGAGGAGACGTTTTTTTCTCGTGCGTTATACAGTAAAGTGAAATCGTTTAGTAAAATGGAGTGGAATAAAACATTTAATATTTATTTATTTTTTTTGAATAAGATTTTTAATTCGGAATACGGATATATTTGCGAAAAAACGTTGATTGACAGGAGTGTGGGGCGTTAGCAGTCTGTTATCACGACAGAATCTTTTTATCGTAAAAAAAAAAAAAAAAAAGATATTCATCGCACAATTCTCGATTTTCTTTTCTTTTTTTTTTTGTCTTTTTTCTATCACCGTCCGTAGGTGTTTTGAAAAAAATTCACGCGAAGCAATAAAAACCGAATAGACGTCGCGGGAAATATTTAAAGCAGAGAACGTCGCGGACGAGACCGTTTGCGACGGCCCACGTGTGGGGGGGGGGGGGATAATTGCGTAGTTTTAGCGCGCGCAAACGATTCCGTTTCGTTTTTTTCTTTTTTTCTTTTTTCTTTGGGGGATAATCGTACGAAATTATAAGGCGCGCGGGTTAATAACTACGGTGGAAGTCAAGTCGAGTATAATAATAATAATAACGACGAGAACGATTGTTGGCCGTTAGCTGGGCGGCGACCCGGTGGCGAACGGGGAATCGATTTGCGCGATCGCGCAGCAGAGACGTTCAAATTCGCTTCGGAGGGGCACAACGGTGGTGTGGGTGACAACGATAACGATGACAAACAAGTATACGTTTCCGTTAAAACGCGGTCTCGTGGCGAACCCGGTCCCGGGGCGGTCGTCATCCGCGGCGTCGCGCAAAAAACAACAACTGGCCGAAGCATCGAAAAAATTCGAGACGCTTTCGATGCCGACCACCGGGGCCGGCAGGAGGTTTTTCTCCCTCGCCAAACCTTTAGTAAACCGAGTTTTGCAAAACGGTTTTTCAACACCGTCGCCGCGTCTCCGCTGCGGTCCATCGTCGGCGTGTCGCCGCAATAACAATTTTGCCCGCCAACCGTTTTCCGTCCCCGACGGTTTTCAATTAATTTTCAAACAACAATGGCCGTCGTCGGCGCGCTCGTCTGTTAAAACACGATATTATGCGACGGGGTTTCTTTTCCGGTGATTTTTTTTTCCCTCCCCCCGGCGCGCCGTAACCGACGAAAACGTTTTACGCGCGGTTTCGGGGATACTTCGTTTCGTTCGGTTTAAAGCAAAAAAAAAAAAAGAGCAGCCTTTTTTTTTTCTCTCTACGGAGTTCGCTTCTTCGATTTTAGATTTTACAAAAAAAAAATGAGGAAAACGCGTCGACGTGTGGAGAGAGGGCTTTTTGTTGTTTTTTTTTTTTTTCACACGTCTGTACGCGAAAAAAAACGTTATTATAATGACAACTAAAAGTCATCTGAACCGCCGCCGCCGCCGCTGCGGGAGAATTTATTGAAATATTTTCAATTCACCGTCAACGAACGAGCGACATACGGCGACACGGAATGCACGCGCGCACTCCGATGACGGATTCGACGGTTCTAACGCGACCCGGTTGGGGGAACTACCCGGTGGTAATATTCAATTTATAAAATTCGCGCGAATAACTCGTTGTTTGTTTTTTTTTTTTTCTTCTTTTTGGCGCGGCGCTTTTAATAATTTCGTTCGGCGGAACGTCACGCACGAGAGTTGAATTATTCGTTTATTATTCCTTTAAAATCCAATTTCCGTTCAATCGTAGGAAATATAATTACGTCGGGTCGCCGGCGGAACGTCTGGGAGGAGGGGACACGCGTGATAATTATTATTACTTATCTATCGGACGCTGCTGAACTGTCAATTTTCTCTCTCTCTCTCTCTCTCTCTTTCTTTTCAAATACGCAATATTTTCACTCTAACAAACGTCAACGTTTTGCCCCGGAGAGCGTGTCTCCGTGTCTCCTTTTTCTTTTTCGAAGACACCTAATCGCAACAACTTATCCGTTTGGAAGATAACTCGTGTAATTCGATTTCGTTCATCAAAAAAAAAAGAAAAGTAGTTACCACTAGTAGTTACCCCGAAGGACAATGAGCGGCGTGAAAAATACTGTCAAAACGGAAAACACATTAAGAAAATATTTTTAACCAACGCATAAAAAAAAAATATATATATTGTTATTTTCTATCCAACGAGATCGTTTTAAAATAATAATAATAACAATAATAAAGTCAGCGTACGAAACGCGAAATAGAATATAATTCTCGAAACGTAAAATCGGAGTAGGTATTATAAAGTCCTATGAGGCTGTGCTGTTAAGAAACAAAAATAATATACAACACGTTATACTTTCTATTTTAGCAACGCATCTCTCGTATGTAGTCTGTACAATTATAATTCCGATTTAAAATCACCGCCAAAACGACGTATCCCAGGTATCGAAACAAATAACTCGAAAATGACAATGTAGAAACGTCTGTTTCTGATAACGTTATATTAATATCTCTGTCTGGCTCTAAAAACGTGCTGTCACTTTTGCCGCGTTGGTGTTATAAACGTATTCGCGAGTTACGCGTGTACATAGGCCATAAAATAATAATAATAATAATAAATGTATACGAGAATGACATTACGGTAAACCTAACTAAAAACGTCTTCACGTAAAGAGGGAGAGGAGGGAGAAATGAATATTAGTGTACGTCATAACGCTTACGCGATATAAAGTATTATACGAATTGTTATGCTAAAATTTATTTTTTCGAACGCATAATTTATTATTTAAAACGAATCGCGTGGCAGACGAGAGCATTTCGGAAAACGTCTAATAGCACGACGTTAATCGACGTATAAACACAAAACGTTACGTCGACACGTTATAAATAACCGAGCGGTTTAAATTCTTTCCAAAAAATAAATAAAATTACGTATGTCCTTTTGCTCTGTAACGAATAATTCGGGTACCGGAATGATTTCGTTTAGTCGTCGACGTAATTTTACGCTTCTCCGGTCAGACGATTTTCCAATACGCTCTCTGGTCTGTAGTTCTTTTTTTAATTTCCAATTGAATCGTTCACGAACTTTTCTGATTTCCAATATGGGTTTTGTCTCGTAACTTCTGCACAACAGCAGCAGGTGCTTCAGACTTTAGCCAACCTCGTAAGTTTTGACTGACCGTATATACAAACAAATGAGGGAACTTTGTCAAATAAATACAAAATAAACAGCAAATTAAATCCCGAACAGTAACCAATCGCCGGTGTATCCGGTAACGCGCAAAAGAAAGTCTTCTAACGGTGTCAGATGGACGTGACGAAAAATTTTAATTCGCGATTTCAAATACGCGACGAAATTATCATTAAACATACGAAACTAACGCGAAATTTCGTAACGGTCAAAGCGCACAGCGTAGAAAAAGAATTATTATCATCTTTACAGCGGGACTCTGATCAAAAAGCCAAAATTGACTTTTTGTCGGTTTCACAACGTTTTACTCAATTACTGCGTAACGAAATAACGGGAAAATTACAATTTTTCTTTAGATCGCCTACTTAGAAAATAAAATTTCTTATTGTAAAACGCCAAAAACTATTTTTGAAAAATAAAATAAATACATACTAATTTTGCAAAATATATATGATTTTTTTCAAATAACTTTATACAAAAATAAAGTCGTATATTATATTTACGGTAATGACAACATATTTGAAATTATTAAATATCGAAAAAAAAAGTATTAAATAGGAACGCCACAGTTTAAAATCGTATTACCCTGGCACTCTCATAATAAAAAACAAATAAACGTTTTAGCTCGGGAATCGTTCCATATATTATATAAATTATTATTAAGTGAATAACAACTTTAAATTATGTAAAAATAATATTATTCACTATCGTAGAAAATGAGACGCTTTTGTATTAAATTTTAAAACAATCACCAGTGCTAAGAACTCGTTTTACAGCACGCAGTTTGTGATATGTGTACTGGCAATTTTTGAAAAAAAAAAAAGAAAAAATTCGTAGTCAAAATAATTCAATAAGAAGACCAAGTACGACTATGTATTACAACAATCGCGGTATTTTAGAATTAATTATAACACAACATTTATACGAATATTTAATAATTATTGTATATAAATATATGTGCACGCGTTTTTTTTTTATAGGAAAATTTGAGTGTAATAATAATTTTATTTTCGAACACATATTGCGTTGCTTATCGTTGTCTATAACAAACAAAAAATAACTACAAAAGTACAAAGATGGCGGCGAACAGCCGGATATTTATTAACACACAGTTTGTGATTGGACAAATCACACCGTTTGACAAATGTAGACCAAAAGGGAATTTTAATTAAGAACGGGTAAAATTAATTTATTGTTCGGCATAATATATAATATATATATACAATATATAAATATTATTGATTGACGTGTCAATCCCGAGTTCATAATAGTAATATATTGACCGACGATGAGGGTCTGTCGTGTCTGAAACAGACATTTGCTTAGATCAAAAATTTCTCGATAATTGAAAATTAATAATGCGGTCTACACACAGTGTGGCGAGGGGTAAAATGTGTGAAAAAAAATCAATAGCCAACACGAAATTTCCTATACATAATATTATTACCGACATTATTTTATAATTTATAAACGATTTATAATGTAGACGAGGTGTTTTTTTTTTTTTTTTTTTTTAGTGTTTGAATTTCACAGACGAACCACAATAAAATATATTTTTAAAATAATTATTAGTGACGATTACAATTGTAACATAATGTGACTTTCAAACATTTTACGAATGAGTCAAAATATTCGAATACAAACTCATACACGTAAAAATATAATCGAAAATGAGAATAATAAAAGAATTACTGTGTACGTGTTACCTCGAAAAACAACCGTTTTACGTGTTCTTTCTGAAGTAACGCTATTTGATTGTTATTTAATAGTTGAATATTGCGCGCTTCACCGGATAAACTAAAATCTACATTTCGTATAATTCGATTAATTCATTTCTATTAAATTATTACCACGCTAAGAATGAAATACTGAAACTACTGAGAATTATTATAATACAGCCCGTGCTATACATTTCGTATTGCCAAATACAATAAATCTTACGGATATATTGAAGTATATTATTGTGACATGGTTTTTGTTCACCGTAATATACTAAAAATACGCATAAGAGATTTTTTTTACGGACATAGAAATACAATCGAAAAAATACGTATAATACTTGTTTTATTCCGAGACTTGTCTCTAAATAATTCGTACCATTCGTCGTCGTGATATTTATACGTTTCTTCTTTTTTTTTTTTAATAAGCGTCATTTTATAATAAATTTATAAAGAAAACAAAATCTTAAAAGTAAATCCTATGTTTTCTTTCAAACCAAATTGGAAATATTAATTATTAAATTGTTTCGTTGTATATTTACTTTTGTCGAAAAATGTGGAATTCAATATGCAAATATATAAACTTTTTGTAAATAAGTTCATAGTGCGCGCGCGACCTGCTTAAATTGATTAGACGTAGGAATTTAAGGAATTTAAAACTAAATTCACCAAAATACATAAAATCTATAATATTTCATAAATATCGGAATACATCCGCGCAATTTAAGTTTGAAAATAATTGAATATCATTTGTTTAGTTGGTTCAATACATTTGTTGTCTTATTCCATTTCTATATGTGGTATTTGATTACTAATATCTACGCGAATGGCCTTAAATATACTACGTAGAGTTGTATTAATTTTATGTCAGAAACGTAATATTTCCGAATAAGCTTTTAAAATATTCGAATTTATTATTTTTTTTTAGACTCATAAATAATTAACGAATTATTTAAAGAAATAAACAACCGAATTTCATAACCGTATAATGTCAATAAATTATTTTTTAAATCCCATAGGACTTGTATTATGTACGATTTTTTATTCGAATAACAATTGATGGTTTGCGTCAAAATCAATGATACCGATTGAAATATTATTATCGTAAAACGATACAACAATAATTGTAAGTCAAAATAAAACAGGAAATTTATAATAATAATAATAATAATAAAATTTTTTTTAAATAACTTAAGAGATATTTAATATAATAAGTTCCGGGATTTTATTCGTTATTCGCAATTTCAATTTCTGTTGTTTTTTTTTTTGGTCAAGAAGTAAATTTATAAGAGTTTGTATAGTATACCGATGAGATATTGATGATGAAATCATACCGTGTTCACTTATATACACGTTCATTCATATCACTGTATTGTTAAGGATGAACAAACGCTAATTTATTCGCTAAAACGCGTGGACACGAAAAAAAAATTACGTTAGGTTAACGATGATGTAGCTAAATGCTTTCTTTCTCTCTCTCTATCGTGGTGCGACGTTCGTACGTGTTCCAGGTCGATCTCAGTGTAATAATGTGTTTAGTTGTTTTTTTTTTTAAATAAATTGTGAAGTTTAATTTGAGAGTTAATACGAAACAAAACGTTTGATTAAGTTCTGTAAATATTGGATAACACTTTGAGAATGTACGACTAAGGATAGAGTAGTATACACGGAATAAATACCGCAAAGTATGCACATTCTATCCCCTGGTCAGTAGAATTCACATTATTGGGATTATTGGGCCACGACGACGTTTCATTAGCACGAGTAAAATCAAATCAACGCCGCGTTAACAATGAATAATCAAAATCGAATTAGAGTAAAGGCAAAAACAACAAAAGGTATAAATCATAAAATTGTTTATATATAAAAAAAAATACTGTAAACTTGAATTTTATTATAGTAAAAGAAAAAAAATTAAAAATTATTAATTTTGAAAAAAAAAATGATTTTGTGTTTATGTACATAGTTTATAATAATAATAATAAAAATATGATAAATATTATATATCTCTAAACTTGAATAATTATATTTTGAACTCTCAAGAAATAAAAATATATCGGTGTTCAAAATGAAAATACGACTACAATTTTGTCGGATATTTTTGGTTGTTTTCGATAACGTTGAAAAAAAACTACTTGGAAAATCAAAAAAACCTATTAAATAAACTATTAAAACTAAGTACGATTTTTTTTATTATTATTGAGGGATTCAAAAATAACAATTACAATGATAATATCAAAAAAATTATACATAATGTTGTTAGGTACGTACTACACAATACGCGATTAAAATATATAATAAATTAATGGCAAAATCATTTAAACAATATGTGTACAAAAAAAAAAAAAAAAAAACGACTGCCCCAAAACGCAAACATATTTTTATATTATACACCTATTGGAATTATAAAAAATAATATTTTGGCGTTCCTCCCAAGTTTTTTCGCGATATTATAAAATGATTTATATATATATATATATATATATATATATATATATATAAATTTCCACATACGTATTTTTCAATTCTGCTCTCTGGTTTTTTCAATATATTCAATGAATACGCAATCTCATATTATTATGATAATAATTACTTATTTACTTATAAACTGAATTATTACTTTGATTTTATATTTTTAGCAACGTTTTATTTTACGAGTTCACAATTTAATTACTCGCGTACAAAATATAATAATTATTTTTCTTCTTGTTTTTTTTTTATTGTCAACCCGTTTTAATTTTACCACATGTATTATAAATCAAAATGAAAATTAATTTAAGCCCTACATAATGAGTTTGTCGAGTGCGAATAAAATATTTACATTTTTTTATTGTTTTAATACTATATAATATAACAACGTATATTTTTCCGCGTTTAATATTCACTCTATATTTTCATCTAATTTGATTGTTTTTAAATTAAACAGTAAGAGTTTTAATCGGACGTTACAATAATCACACTTTAGTCGTACAAAATTTAGAGTTATTTTTATTTATTTTAAATTCTAAATTTTCAAGTACTATTTTAAAACCATTGTTTTTATTGTATTCGCTAGTATTATAATATTAGCACACACAAATATGTGATATATCGGATATTTATTAATTACGACTACTGATAATTGGTATGAAAAAAAAAATCATATAATATATTTTGATTGATTCGTAACAACAGTAAACCGTTTTAAAAGAAATATATATATTTTTACCTATGCGATTGATAAGTAATGCCTCCGATTTATAACTGGAGAAAAGTAATGATTTTGATTCAACCATCGTTTTGTAGATAAAGTAGTTTACATGCAATTTAGCTCTGCGTTTTTTCTATTCCTGTGTACGGCGGAAAGCAAATATAGACAAGACAAATACCTTCCATTTTGTTGAAACAACGTGGAGTAATTGAATTCGAGTCCAGAAGATTGCAGACCAATATAAGTTAATGTCTGTTTGCTCGCAATTGTTTGTCATGGTCTCTGTTATTATGATTTCGAAAGTAAAAAAACATTAATGAATTTTAGACATCCATCATTAGCTGGTGTACGAAAATTTAAGATTCAGTTATCAACAGGGTAGTTCAAGGTGCTTTCTGTATTCTGAAATACCGAAGTTCTTGTGTATACTGAATTTATGCAATAAAGCACTATTATATTGATTCAGAACGCTATTTTTACACTTTCCAGAAATTAAAAAATACGTATATGACGTATCCGACCTTCTCGTGCCACATTTATTTAGTATCTTATGAATAAAGCAAGACCTCATATATATATATAATAAAAACACTGGAAAAAATTCGATGTTGTACCGCATATGTTCTGGAATCCAGAGAAATAGGCTTCATTTTTTTCCTACGTAAAAAAAAAAAATATTCGAAGATTTCCAAACGATTATAGTTCAATTTGCTGTTTCGTCTTGTTTGCAAAGACAAACAAATACAAGAAGTACTATTTCAACGTTTTCCAAACATGAATCCATTTCATGGATAAATGCATATTAGTACGTAGAGATTATGTTGAAAATAATTTATGAAGTCATAAAAATATACTTTTTCTATTATTTACAATTTGTTTCATTCCTTTATCTTTATACCTATTTTAGAAAACTGAAGCCATTACATATCAGTTCGCCTTCCCATATACGAGTATGTACGTTATATGTATTTTTCACAATCGTTTCAGTAATACAACGTATTTCCCAGTTAGAATCCTTTTGTAATAAACGGTTCAAAGTGTATTGGTTTGAAGTTACTCTAGAACGCAAGTCACGTCTCGAGAAGAGAAAAATATCACATAACCCCCTGTATTGATTCGCCGCCGACTGCAAATGAATTTAAACCCGTTAGAACAAAATCACTATTATTATTATTATTATTTTTATTATAAAAATAGCTAATGGAATTGCTGTATCGTTCAGACAATTTAGTGAACTACCAGTGACCCAGAGTAACTACGTCTAACACTATCAATTAATCAGAAATATCTTACAAATGTTGAAATTCTATTGTTAAATTTGCTCGCTATCGGTATTCTCATACATATGTACACGTAGCACTTGATTGAAACGCGTTAAAATGTACATAATATTATTTATCCACAGTAATCGTTAGCAAGGAATTGAAAATTTTAACGCCTGTTATGGTGTAAAAATATTAAAACGTGCGCCCGAATTAAATGTATTTCTTCTTAAATTCCGAGGATTAATTTTGATTTTTCAAAATAACTATTGTAATTGTATTTATCGAAAATGTACTGGTTTTTTTTTTTTTAACCAGTAATATCAATAAATAATTTTAAATAAAACGAACGATTTGTTTAAAAAAAAAAAAATTCAATATGAAAATAGTCAATTACTTTTCGTACATTAATTGTGATTTTTTTTTCATTCGTGAAAATATGTTATATATTTGTATTTCGATTACTGGTGTGATGGAATCGTCGGAATAACCTGCGCTGAAACGTATTACAGAAATATTTCTCTCTCTCTCTCGAAAAAAAAAAGAAAGAAGTCCTTTGATTATTTCGTGTTAATATTCAATTTTATTTTTGTCGATGGTAGTTTTCGCAGTTTAGGCGTTTTAAATTTAAAATGTGTATAGTAATTTTCGAGGAAAACGAAAAGTTTTTTTAATGAAATCCTTATTAATATTATTTCGTTATAGTATGTATTAAACACGAAATAGGCGTACATTTTACGAACACTTATTTTGAAATAGTGAATTTTAAATTTGATTACACATTTTTATTCGACGGCCGTAGTAAGAAGAGTGATAAACGCCAAAGACGCAATTAAATCGATTATGATGAATACACGAAATATTTATAAAGAAGTTACGAAATGTCCGTTGAACGAGCGCGCCGAGTTTCTAAACGTATTATCGTAATTAATCGATTACGAGTTTATTACCAATCGGTATTCAGAATAATTCCCCCCGGTAATCACGCAATAGCGTAAATATGACAACGTAGGAAGCGGACGACCGTGATGGACACGACGGTAATTACAATAAACTAATGTTTGGAAACCTGAAACCGCAGTATGGCGTATAAAAATATCATTTTCACTGAAACATAAACCACCGTATTATAATCTATGTCGTATTAATTGTGTGTAATGACACCAATTCAATCGGTATTTTTTTCAAATTGTACTCTTTCATTCGTTTGACATCACGTACGCATATTATATTAAATTATTATTAACGGGGGGGAAATTGAAAACAACGTACCACCCATGCAGAACAATATGTAGTAGTACGATTTATTGTAAAACCGTTGATTTTGTAATAGACGACCGCCATTCGTACAGGGGGGGAGGGACATTCGACGATTAAAATTCATATTTCATACGAGCGTAGATCCGTATAGATGACGTTGCCGTTGCGCGTACAAATTATATATTTCTAAATAACGGTCCGCCGAGTGCGACAATACGTTTGCGGCACTTCTCCTTTCTTCGCCGTAGAAGGTCCAAATCGCCCCACCTCTCGCCATAGGCGCGATTTGGGGGTGCTTAACACCCCCGAATTCTCAGTCGCGTCGTTGAATTTTTTTAATCGTTGTGACTTATGTTATATTGATATTATATGTCATAGGCGTCATTTAGCATCTAGCACACCCAGGGCCGGATTTAGGGGGGAGGGCAGGGGGGCCCCGGGCCTCCACAAAATGAGGGCCTCCACTTAATGGGATTTTTTCGCATCCAAGTATATTTCACAATATAATATTTGCAAAATAAATTTAAAATTTCTAATAAAATATTGTTTTGCGGTAAATGTTAATATATTATTAAATTAAATTCACTTATAATAATATATTAAATAAATGTTATCGAAATATAATATATACTTTTAAGGTGGGCCCAGGGCCCCCACATTCCTGAACCCGGCCCTGAGCACACCCATGCATTTAATGCCTACCGCACTTACCTACAGTTGTTGCCCGTCGTCTAAATGTGCGCGACGGGCGGTGGGACGATTGACAGCGGCCGACGGCCGACAACCGGTCGCCGCCGCCATTTGAGAACGGCTTGTCTGTACGTCAGAAAATCAACGGTAATTTTACATATTATGTATAGTAATAATACTATAATACATAAAAAATATTCCGTATTAATAAATTAATTATTATAAATACAAAATATGTTTATTAACGCGTTTTGCGTACGCGCGAGCGATTTAACACATTATTATTGTTAAAAATCTCAATAAGAAACGTGACGACGTGGTGTAATAATATGCGATGTAGAAACGTCGAGGACGAACGACAATAACGCGCGATTTCTCTTCTCGCCTTGTTCAGTTTCTTTTTTATGTATTATTTTTTTTTTTTTAAGACGGACGCCGCGACCATTCTGCGCGTGTACGTCGAGCAGAAACGTAAAATGCGTATCATATTTCCTAGGATCCGGGCCGTCGTCATTAGCCCGTACGTAAAATAATACACGCGCCGCGCACACCATTAACGGCGCCACGCGTTCGGAAAACCCGTGGGGGGAACCTGTGCGCGGCTCAGCTCTTAATTTCCTGCGAGTTCCGTTCGGATATAATGATCGTGCAACCCTGCGCAATTAATATAATCTCCTTTCTGCGTCCCCCGCCGCAACAGTGTACCCCTTTCCGGAGCAACGTTTAATTCCGTAATTCGGATCTCGAGACGTCTGAATAATACTTTCTCGTTTTAGCGCACTTTACACCAAAACAGATTTTAATTACCCATCTGGTGTTCTCGTTTCCGTTATTCTTTACCCAAAAACCGTTATTATTATTATTATTATTATTATTATTATTATTATTAAACTTGGTAATATAATCTCGAGCTGGATTTCTGACGAAACCGTGTGTGTTTATACACACACACACACACATGTATTATGTAAAACACGATACGGAAAATGTTGTGTACGAGCGTGCGTACAATTTATGAGTTTCGCGGTGTTTAAATCGTTATTTAAAAAAAATTTAATCGTTCTCGTATAAATTCCAAGTCGAATCACGAGATTATCGAATTTATTATGTGATTAAAAAAAAAAAAATAATAATAATAAAAACGATTGTACGACAATTGTTTTCGAATTATCATTTTATTTCTCAAACGCCGAGTAAGTTTATATTCGCGCATAATAACTTCTTCTTAAAGTTTCGGATTTTAATTCGCTGCAGTTACATTTTAGATGTAATTTAATGAATACAATTATGTAGCATGTCAAAGCGTATAATTTCGGCCATTGTAATACACAAAGCGTTGTGCAAAAGCGCTCGTAGCGAATTCGGGCAAAGCCCGGAATGTGTTTTATAAATTAGTTACAGTGCCCGAGCATTGTATCACAACGTCCGGACACTACGTTGTGCACAGTGCCCGCAGATTGTTTATGGGCCGTGTAAATTTTATGAATTTGCAACAGAGAAAACTAAGGAATAATAATTAACCGCTGGAAGTCATTATTATTATTATCATTATTATTAATATAAGGGGATAGGTCAATAGTATGACTTCTATACGTGGCCATACTATATATTCGTGGTCGATGTAATGTTTACTATATCTGTGACCACGTAACCACATAAACGTATGAATATAATTAAAGTTTATTTTGATGATTTTAAATTTTCTTCGTTCCCATAGCGTACTTAATAAAATACATTGCAATAATTTGAGCCGAGTCATTGGAGGGGAGGGAGGAGATAAATATTCTTCATAAGAACAAATATACCATTTGTTTTTTGTGAAATAAATTTATGTTTAATCAAATACAAAAAAAAAAGTTATGGTTCGTATTATTCTGATCTATTATTCTTGTCTTCAGAACGTGCACGTCGTTGAGTGTGTCCTCGAGATAATGTATTGACGGCACATTATTATGAACTGTCAGCACAGACTCAATAGGTTCAATCGATTACATAATGATTGAGCGCAACATTAATTTAGTCATAACTAAATTTTTAACGGTGCTAGATGATGTTACGATCATCTGATTGTAGAAATTTGATCCGAAACCCCTATGATTTTGTTTCAAAATTCTATTCCATTAATAATAATAACAATAATAATAATAATAATAAAAGGGCTATGGAAGGTTGGATTCGACACCCATACAATTTTCCGTATTGACGCGTGTATTCGAGCGCGTTTTTTTCTACATCGTACAACGACATTCGATCAACATAGTAAACTTTGCATTATTCTTTGTAAAATTAACAAAAAAATCTCAGTTATTTTTATCGATACGCGATTGTGTTTGAAAACCCGTTTTATAAATAAAAAAATATTATTTTTTTTCCATATATTTTTTTTATAAACCATCTATTCACAATCCACGTCGTATAACAATAATAATAATAATAATAGTGTAACGCGCGCGTTAAACTATAGACGTCGTGTGCGTGAGAAACGTATACCGTCCGTCGTGGTCCGTTTCGCGGTGTCGTTTTCGCGTTGTGTTCCGATCGAATCGCGTTGTCGACCCGCAGCAACAGGCAGACGCGGGGGACGCGGCGAGGGAAAATGTGAATGCGATAAAATAAAACGGGCCCGACGCCCGAAGTCCAGGTCGAATAAAAAACACGATTCTCTTTCGTTTTTCTATATATCGGACCGGTCGTCCGTCCAAACGACGATTCCCCGGATAACGGACGCGTGTTATTCCGGTGTGTTACTGTTACCGTTGTGCAACATTTGCCAACACCAATTGCAATATTTTTATTTTCTCACTATCGTTGAAATTCATTTCGATATTGCGCTATTTACAGGTGGTATTTAATTCACTAGCCACTTGGACCGTATGGGCATTACAAAAAGAAAATCTCTTGACTAATTCCGAGTTCGGCGCCAAAACCTTCCGACAAACTGCAGCGTGTTGTACACCGCGAAGCGTCGCACGGAATCGCGAACTGTCATCGAACGCGCACAAATCAGCTGCTGCTTTCGAATTCACAATAACGGACGGAAAAGCGGACTGTACGCGGGGAACGATTCGCTGTGTTCTAACCGTCGGACAAACTGTCTCCGTTACTTCGATTTTTTTTCTCGTTGTTCCAACCCAGGGGGATGGTTTTGCGTGTCCTCTGCGGGGCGCTCGCACGAGAGAAAAACGGAGAAAACGATAAACGTCGGATCCGGTCTCTGTGTACGAACGACACACACACTTTATGCGTCACTACTGTGTATACGTGAGAATATTTCGCATTCACCGTAAACGCTTTCCAAGTTTAATGTTTCGCATATACGCGGGGCGATGACGACGACGACGACGATTACTAACAACGACGTACACCGCGTCTTCGACGACGGGACGCGTGGACCACAGGTTCCATTATCGTCTCCTCCTCACAACATGCCGTTCGCGCAAATAGACGTCCGTGGGCATGGGAACGTTTTCGATACGTTGCACGTGTCCCCGATATAGACGAGCGTTTTGCGAACGCCTCGAAAACTCCACTCGTTTAACTACTACTCGTTTGTCCTCGGTGTAACGCGCGCGCGCTCGCTTTATATTATAATGGCGATTCTATCTCGTACTCGTACGGTACTGTGTGTGTGTGTCCGTAACGATTTATTCGTTTCGATTTCCATCGAACGCGCGAGACCGAGATGAAAACAACATCGAAAACGCGAATGATTATACGAATTTCTTAATCTACGTATATAGTCCTCCTCGTAACACGCCTATGTGATATAATTTTGTAGTTTTAAAAACAAACGGTTCCACGACGTTCATTTCGTTCGGAGGCAAACGAAAATTCGTTTCCGTTTCTTTTATACGTTGTGATCGCTCCGTTGTCGAACGCGCGGCGCCCAACGGTTTACCGTCCGAATCCATTGACGTCTAATACATTTTAATGTTTTCTTTATCAACCTATACGAAATCTTTTAAGATTTTTTTGTTTATGTAAAAAAAAAAAAATATTGAAATCAATTGCAAAATGTTACTTTTACGTATATTAAATATTAAGTTCAAAAAACGCGTTGAAAATATCGTAATATGGTAACATGTTTTCACCTCAATCGTAAAATCGGAGTGCCAACGTCGTCGGACGTACGATTCGCCGCAGCGCACTCTTAAGTGTGCTATTTTATGTTCGCAGATATTTTTCTGTTCGAAAATCGTAATTCCTCGTGGACCGAAGTGAGTAGCGAAGGGTTCGCGTTTTATTTTGTCGTATCCGCGCACGTACTACGTGAAAATGTGCAGTCAGTGAAATAGAGGAATTGGACGCGGAAGAACTTGTTGTGTTTGTGAATCGCGTACGTATAGATTATGAAGTAGTTTATACATTGTTTTCAGCGGATTTGCGCGCGAACAATAAGAAACGTACCGATTGTATCATCGGCTCTGCTACGTTTAATTAGGACGAACAAGAATTTGTGCGAACGTGCGCATCTGCGCGAGACGTCTAATCTGCGTAAATAAAGCAGGGATTGCTGGCCCGTCGCCATTAAGTGCAAACCGGACATGATCCTCTTACAATTGGAAACACTGGGGGTACCACGAGCTGGCTGTCTGGCTAATAAATAATACAGGTACATATGTATATAATCTACGATGGGCAATAGGCTACAGCTGTCAGTGGCACATTCGCAAACATAAATTATCCCCGGCGCGGATCCTTAATTTATCAAACGGTCACAAAACGTCTCACCGGCGGCGCTAATGCCATCGGTGTACAAGGTCTGAGCAAATTATTCATTTCGAGAATTAGACTAGTGGTGATATAAACCCACTTATAAATTTGCTAATGTGTAACACATCGTTATCCTTGTAACACTCGCGCTAATATATCGTCTAAGTCCGCAACGGTCTTCCGCGCGTCACTCCTCGTGTACGTCCGAGCGCCGCGTTCGTGTCCCGGGAGGAGTACGGAATAATTCGTTCGTGGTCGTCGTAGAATATGATCGCTTCATCGTAAGCGGTAAAACATACGTGGGAAAATTGGATCGAATCGATCATTGATCGATTACTCGAGTTGAGATTCAAAACTCGTCTCCTGCATTTGTTTAATTCAACTCGCTGTTCAACACAATTATTATTTATGATAAAACACGGGCAATGCGTCTCAACGTTAGTGTGATTATAACACTCGTTCGGTTAAATATTCGTAATTTTTTTTTGTTCAATGTCCACGAACCCTAAAGCTATCGTAATCACACCTTATTTCTTAATTTTTATTTATTTTTTTTTTTTTTTGAAAACACAAGAATAAGTCAAAGGGAACGGATTACTGCGCGGTAAAAAAAAAATAAAAATATTAAATCGATATACGTAGTCTCGAAGCGATAAGAACGGTCATGGAAATGAATATTGAAGGATGAAGACCAAAGTAGAAGTATTGGTGGAATGTTACACGAGAGTCCTCTAGGATCAGCAGTCCTGCTGGTGCGTGTGCGTGAAAGACGTGGAAGATCGCGTCGTCGAGCGGAGGTCTAGGACAAAGACGGCCGACACCAAATGGTTGAGATAGAAGGAAGAATCGTAGAGTCGCGACGAGGACGACTAAAGTAGTGTTAACAAGTTAGAGTTTTATTCGTTCGGTGCGATTAAAATCGTATCGATTTAAGCACAACCGGACCTAGAAATACAGGAATAGAATTATACCGTGATTGTTATATAAGTGTTTATACAACGTATCCAACGTCTGTTTTTTAAGTAAAACACGTGTACGTCACATTATGAACAACGATCCCACGAGAATTACTGTATTCGTTTTAATTACGATTCAATGGAACGTAAAGTGTTGATACTCATTCGAGATTGACACATTGTATTCGTTTTTGGACATTTCAAATTAGCGAATAACGATTTTCGATATTATAACAGTTAATAACACACGTATGATTCTATAAGCGCGATGCTGAAATTCGTGTTTTGAATTACAAATTACATAATAATCACTAATAAAACGGGATATCGATAAATAGAATATTTATTATCTCGGTGTAAATATAATCGAAACTCAAAATCCCGGTGAATTATATTACTTGTAACTTGAATAATAATAATAATAATAATCCGTGGTTTATATTTATACAGCGAAATATTTAATTATTGAAATGCTCTCGAGAAACCGTCTTGGCCAAATTCAAATTTACAAATTCTAAGAAATACCCGTAATGAAAAAAGTCGAAATATTTATATTATACAACATGAACAAGTCCGTTGAATTCTTCATTGAGCAATTTAAAATTAAAGTTTTCAAAAAATATGCGAGATACGTTTGATACAATATTGTCCGTGTACGATAAGAACATTCATGCGCTCAAATTCTATGAATTGGTTTATAGATTATATATTCCGGAAACAACGTAGAGGTACTCGTCTAAATTTGATCGCTTTACTAATTTAATTCAATTATTATTATAATAACTTATTTCAAAATTTTAAGTGTTTATAAAATATATTTTCCGACTTCTAGTCGAGACTTCGCAGACGATGTTGATTTATTAACCGCGTATTATTATCATTATTTTAAATGTCAAAATATATTAATCATCCCAAAACATTAAATATAATTTCAAAATATCTAAAATAAACGTCTTTGTAAAACTTAATGATCGTCGAAGCTAAAACTTAAAACGATAAAAAAAAAATCGAAAATTTTTTAAAATTATGCCGCTTTATGTAGAAAAACATAATATGATTAATGTTTCAATCCGTCTTCGTATACTATGAAAAAAAAAATTATTTTTCATTCGTAAAAAGAAATATATTATTGTTAATTCAAATAGTTAGCGAACGGAATTTAATTCACAATTAAATATACGTTATTTAACAAAGTCATTGATAAATTGTAGGAACCCGATTTTAGCTTCAAAAATTTAAACTCTTGCCCTGCCTTGAACTTAAGAATCTGCTGAAAAATTCCATAAATAATTTGTAATGATCTGTAACTTTTCATTCTTCTTTGAAATAATATGTGTTCATAAAAACATTGAATTCGATATGATAACAGTAATACTATTATTATTACCGTTCGCTATGACTAATGCTATTCTTTTGAAACGTTACATCATTACGATTTATTCCGAATACATAGACATTATTATTATTTATTGATTTTATCCGAATAAAATTAACACGAAAATATTATCTAACGAAACATTCCGAAGTGAATAAATGCCAAAGCGTCACCGAATTGAATAACTTTATTTTTAGTTTAATTTAATATTTGCTACGCGAACGCCAACGGAGTTTTAAATAACGATCGTTAATAAACAATATTTCTTTTGGTAATTTTCGTAATTGAAATGGTAAAAAAAAGAAACGTTTACTCTCGTCACTGTTATGATGTCTCAACGGTGAAAACTTATCATCAGTCAACAATTTCCGATATGTAGCAAAAAAAAAAATAAATATATTCGTTGTTCGCTGTGAAATTTCCATATTCGAATTGTTTTTCGTCAATATTGCGACGCTCAGTTCACAACGGACTAGCGAAATACTTTCGGGGATACGATAAATCCGTGGTTAACCGCGCAGTAGTACTATAACATTAATTATCTGCAAAGATTAAAAATGGCATAAATAGTTTGAACGGTATTCAACGTTATTCCCGTCTATACTACGTAGGATGTAACGTATCTCTGTCTATCACATCGGTCCCAATGTCTGTGGTTACCAATCAGTGAAATAATTTTTTTTGTAAATCGAAATCGTGTCATCGAAAGCGGAATTATGGCGGTGTACGATTACAGAATAAAATGTCTTTACTGTAAAACGCGCGCTGGCACACACACACACACACAATATTACGCAAACGAGACCTTTAATTTGCATAAATTGTAAATTTATAATTTTATCGCGCACTACAGCGCGCGATTTGTTTATCGAAAAGTTAATTCGCGTGAATTAAACGCGAGAAACCTAGTGTACTCGACGACTAATCGTTTCTAGATACAATCGTTTAAACGTATTTTATTCCGAACCCGTACGATTAATATAAAAAAAAAATGTATTCTCTTCGACAATTTATATTTGACGCGCGGAAAAATAATCGAGTGTTTTACATAAATCAATCCTGTTCTATACACTATAGATAAACGACTCGTTTTTTTTTTCATCTCTCCGACGGAGATCTCCCCCCCCCCCCCCGGCGCGCACTTGATAAAACACCGTCGTCGTCGTCGTTAATTTATTATACTCGCGAAAAGCCGGTATACCGCACATGCAATCGGATACTGACGAATTCCTCGTCTACGTTTTATTATAACACCTGTCTCCATAGAGCGTAATATTTTTTTATTTTCGCTTTTTGACGGGTGCTCTCGTCCGTAAAACTCGAAACTCTCCTCCTCCGTTCGTTCTACACGCTTTAATGGCAAAAAAAATAAAAATAAAAATTACGTTTATATTTTTTTTTCGTATTATACCGCGATATATATATAAAAAATAAATAAATAAAAGACTAACGGCACCTGCGGTGATCGACGAAACCTCTCTCCCGTCGTCGTCTTCGTCGCCGCGTCCGGCTTATTCATTAAGACGCCACGGCGGCGGAAGAAGATGCTGCTGCTGCTGCTGGTCTCTCGCCGGGCGGCCGGTACCGTCTAAAAGTCGATTCTCGCCTCGGCCTCGCACACCCGTCTATACAATTAATCACTCCATCGGACCGCAAACACGCCTCGCTATCGACGCCTCCTCTCGCGTATATTATTAAAACGTGATAAATTAAACGTTTTGGCATCCCACACTTTACCGCCGGAGACGCACGTTTTTCCCCGTGCTTTTAACCGCGTAAAAATCTTAAATCCATTCTACATCGCCGCAGCCTCGCGCGCGCGCCACCCATCCCACCGGTCGTCCGACATCCACTCCCGCTGCTTCCCGGTCCAGCCCGAGCCCAGTTCTCATCTCGTGATCATCGGCCACCGTTTTTCCCATCCCACAATCCGTTAATCGTTTCTCGTCTCCAAACAATACCGTCGAAACGGTTTTATTTACATATATATATATATTTTTTTTTTCGTTAATTATAATATTATTATCGTACGTTAGTTACCGGCTCGGCGGTACCCACTGTGGTTTTGTACGAAACGAGCCGTTAATGAATATTATTAATCGTCACGTTGTCGTATCCAAAACGATTGTTAATTTTGTTTACGCGACCACGGCGCATCGGCGTTGGAAGTAAAAAAAAGCGCGAAATATCTTCCGACGATTTACTCGTATAGAAAAATTCTCATCTCGACATAATGTAATAATAATGCGCGAGGCGTGGGTACGATTATTTTTTTAGGAGCTCACAACAGGCGTACGTTTGCAACGCGTACAAACGTTTGTCGATGACGCGCGCGTCTTCGAAATGGTCGAAACGGCATTTCGAACACGCGAAAAAGTCACAATCACGTCGTGACAAATTCACTCTGATAAGGCAGATCGACGGTTGATTTTAGAAACCTTTGGAATTCCAAAAAAAAAAAGAAAAAAAATTGCACTTCGTATTTTACACGAATATTTGAACAACGAGAAACTTTTGTTCCACGTTCTTTTGTTACCGAAATTTTTTCAACATGATTTTAACTGATCCAAAGTTTTCCGAAAACGAAACAAAAATAAAAATCATTGCAGAGAACGAAATTCGGTGTTATTCGTATACAAAAAAAAAAAAAAAAAACAGACGGAAAGAAAAAAACGTCGGAATACCGAAAGAGTCAGTAAAATTTCTCCAAACACAAACAAATCGACTCTATCGAAAAATCAAGAGCTCGCCGTGTTTTTAAACGGTCAGGGAATTCGTGACGTGAAGTCAAACAGTTAATTCCGTTTACCACAATAGTGTTTTGCTATTATGCGACTACAACTACCGTACTCGCGCGATATGTCACCACCAGACTATTCCCCGGTTCCCAAAGCTCAAATTTCGGTTGAATGGGACCCCGTTACAAGACAATTTTGGTTATTCAAGAAGCAATTACCGAGTGGCTTAAGAACGAATCGTCCAGGGATTTCGACGAGGATGTGCATTGATTACAAAAACTCGTATTGATTCAAACGGGTCATATTTTGAATAAATAAATGATTATATTCACCGTAGATTCGTTTTTTTCCCCCTTTTTAATGTAAAATTAGTCCTAAGACGTTCGTATAGCACCGTGTGTATAACGTTATAGTATTATAATAATAATGATAAATACGTTAAGGTTTTATATACGTATATATATATATTAATTCTCTTCCACTTTTAAACAGAAAATTCCGAAACGACAACTTTATAATTTATGTTTTTGGCAATATAATTCTCTAATGGACAATATCATGACGTTATATAAATCATTCTTGACTAATGGTTTTATCTTAAATAGTTTTAAATGCGCTTCCCACACCATGAACGGGGGCTCCAAATTTCAATAGTTAGGTATTTTATACACACGATATACGTTTCACTATTATATTTTCTTAAAACCATAATATTTTTTCGATTTATTTTCACCGCTTTACAAATACTGCGGCAATAACCTATTATTCGAGCACCGTATTTTTAATAAATTACTGCGGTGCTACGTGCGATTGCACAGTTTGTACCGCCGATCCGATTCGAATATGCGTATTTATGATTCGATCCGATCATAAACACGCTGTTTACACATACAAGACATGTATTTGTCCTTTTCTTATATATTTCAGTAATTTCAATGTATTCGACTCGTTTAAATATATATTAAATAAATCTCTTATTAATCGTCAATTATTGAATATTACTTTACAACGTTATTTATCTATTTCTTCATTTTAACAAAATACTTACGTATATACATATATTTTTTTTCTTTATTTCAAATTTCCTATAACGACGAGTTATTCCGAAAATAATTTATTTTTACTTCTATGTCGCGCATTTTTAGACAAAACGAATAAATCGTTTGACGACGACTATAGAAATTCTAATTTATTTCTCTGTTTGACAACTTACCCTATTTTTTGTTTTAAAATACGCTTTATAAAAACCTCTCTTTTGTACTGGAAATACAAATAATTTTCAATACAATAACAATAACTGTCATTAAAAAAAAAAAAAACAGATTATTAATACTATCGTAATTATTGTTATAAGATAATCATACGAAATTATTATTATTATTATTATTATTATTATTATTATTATTATTGATTTTATTTTTAAGATTATTAAAGAGCAGAAAACGATTTGATTGTTTTTATAGTAGTTATTACTAAGGATTTCTATGCCAAATGTAATAAATTTTATATTAAATACATAAAATATTAATAATAATAATAATAATAATAATAATAATAATAATATTATTATTATTATTATCGTTTCCGAGTTGGAATACTGTATTCATAATAATAACATCACAAAGGAAAAATACGTTATACTTACTATTTGTAAAATAATAATAATACTATACGTTGAAGAAAGGAACAATACTAAGTGCACGTGCGTTGTAACTATGCTATAATAATAATAATAATAATAATAATAATAATAATAATAATAATAATAATAATTGTGTACTTGCGTATTTTCATTGGAATAATAAAAACATGTTTCTAAAAAAAATGTATTGTGCATTTGTGCACAGTACAAATAACTATGTATTTTGTGTTAATATAATAAATAAATATATATATATATATATATATATATACGTTGAGTCATGATTTACAATAGGACTTAACACGGGAGGGGGGTTATATTAAAATTGTTATAATATTTCAACGAATACTAAAACGCGTTCCATTCTTTCATTCCAAAGAAATTTTTCATTTGGGACAAAAAGATTTACAAATTTCCGTTATAACGCAATAATATGCGAAATAGTTATACACTATAAATATTTTGTACTTTATGAATACCAGAATTTAATCTAAAAAGGGAGAAAATCGTTTAAGATCGTGCCAGAAATTAGTTTAAAATAGTTACATTCTAAAACGTAACGTGTTAACGAGTAACATATATAATGAGATTTCATATTAAACTTATTGACAAACTACAATTATTAATGAAACGTACATTGAAAAAGCACAATATAATATTTCGATTAATATTTATAATGTACAGTTGACGGTTATCATGGATGTCTGTATAGAATCAAACCTAACCGTTCGTTATTATTCAGAAAAGAAATCAATACGCCCTGTATTCTCAGCTATAAGAAAAAACATGTTTAGAAATATCGTATATATGGGTGTATTTTTATTTATCATAATCAAACAGTATAATTTTTGGTTTATGTAATTTTCGTGTGAGAGAATTGGTTAGAAATCATTTTTCAAAACTATTTCGAGTAAAATTTATTAGGTACTTCATTATCCGTTACACCGTTGTGGGAAACCGTAATAAAGATTCCACTGTTTAAATCATTTGTTCCCAAACTTTTTTCCCCATCGCTCTATATTATTATTATTAGTTATTACAAGCCACAGCGCACTTTGGATAAATATTGTCTACTTTCTATTTTATAATTATTTTACGATGGTTTTTTAATAAAAAAAAGTTCAAGTTGTCGCGACATACCCTTTGGGAACACACTCATTTAAATGTTCGTTTCGTCGGATGGTCATTGATTTGATGTAACCAACATATAGTTGTCTATAGATTAAATCGTAATTTTCTACGAGCTTTTAATCACCACAAATTATCAGCTCTTCACTGGAAAAGCCACTAACGTTATTATAATGCGTTATGAATAGTTCTCGACTCGTTGGGATCACAAGGCAATAGTAACATATGCATTTACAATTGCTGAAATCGAAAATGATTTGTACGAATTTAGAGTTATATGCTGATTACGTTTTCGCGTGTCTAAAAGTAACATATAACTTTAATCCATTTTATTTAATGAATTTAAAATATATAAGATCGTGTTTTAAATTATGATGTTAATGAGGTCGAGGATGAAAGTACAAAGAATTTTTTATAATTTTACACTAAAAAATTCTGTATTTTCGGTTTGCTTTGAGAATTTTGATATTCTATTTACCAAATCCGCGATCAATATGAAATGAAAATTTATTTTTATTAACCAAACGTACATAAAACTCTATTATATATACTATATATTATAGTCATTGCAGGCCATTGTTGAACACACGGATATACAGACGTCGGAGCTGACCATTTATTAAAGAATAAAATATGTAGTCAATTCAATTACAAATTATATCATTCCGATAAGAAAAGCGGTTTTACATGAAAAACTCTTATATCTAGATTCTACAGCAATAATTAGGTTTCGATCGGTTTTTATTTTTTAATTGAAAAAATTTTTTTACACAAGTCACATTGAATTCCGATAATCGATTAAAATTGAAAATTGTACTTTTAAAAATTTCCAAAATTCGTGGTTATTTGAGTGTTTATAACACCTATCGAAATATGAATTTTTTAAATCGAAATCTGTTAATAGTCTCTCTCTTTCGGAAAAATAAAATATTTTGGTATTTGTTAATATTCTACGAGATATTATGTGAAATTTTCTCAGGAGCAACTTTTTGTGTATACTAAGATCGCATCGTCTCCAGTAGCTATAAAAAAAAATTTATTAATATAATTAAATTATTCAAAGAATTAAAAACTATATCGTGAGAAATTTAAAATATTGTCTTCAGACAATATTTTATTATTGTGTAAAATCACTCCTATGGAGTTCAATTTTAAGTATTTTGCGCGAGACTTCAGTTAATGTAGTGCACGAATTATTAGGATACCATGCAATCTTTACGTTATACTGTTTCAGTTAATAATCACTCAAATATTTCGTAATAACTTTTTAAGGAAACTATTTTTCGAATATCGTACACACATTTTTATTTTTATCAAAATATCCATTTAATCCTGAACAGCTATGGTTTACTGATTTATATTAGTTTTGGACATTTCCAAAAATGTTATCAGAGATAGGCATTAATAAGTGAAAAGATACAATTTGCTTAGTTATAATTAAGTTATAAATACGTTTTTAAGTTATAAACTTTTAATTTAATAAATGACTATTTCATTTTGAATAAACGATTTAATCTCTGCAAAGTTAACTATATATAAAATTATGTAAATTAAGTCAAATTTCGTTCAAATGGCAATGACAATTTTCTGAAGTGGTTGAATTAAAGGCAATTTTCATTAATGACGTTTGTTGAAAAAGTCATAAAACGCTCTTATATTTTAACATAAAAATGTATAAAATGTGTTGATTACCTATGCTTTGAAATAGCAGCCTGAACGCGTTTTTTACTCTTTCGGTGTCTATTTTTATGATAAAATAAAATTTTAAAAAATTTTTTGCTAAATTTTTAACTCAAAGAATTGATTTTTTTTTTTTTAAATGTTAATATTATAACATATTTTTTGTTATTAACTTAATTTAACGAGTTAAAAAAAAAAATCGATTACCTTATATGTTGACCATAGTAGTGTGAGTATTGCGTAGACGATCGGTGATTAGCATTAATCTCTTTTATCATAATTGTAATTAAAAATAATAATAATAACTAGCCGTATGCCATTTCAATATTTTTTTTTTTTTTTGTTATCAACCCTAAGGTTGGTTTTGCAGTTTTCCGTTATTTCTCCACTCGTCTCTATCACTAGCTAGTCTCTTCAATTCCCTGCTATTTGTTATTCCTGTTATACCTGCATCGGATATTATGTTTTTAATATAAGATGCTCTTGGTCGTCCTCTACATCTTTTGCCATTTTTCTTCCCTTCTATTTCAATATGATAATATCACAATTCGTGAGCAATAAATTGGTAGAGCGTTCGAACGAAATTTAGCGAAGTGCAAAATTTTCAAGTGTTTTATTATCGTATAATGATTTTTTTTTTTTTATTATCTCTATCGTTTCACAAACGAAAGATATATCCATTGGCTTTCTTCTAAAGTCGTTATATTTCTGAACGAAAATGATCTATTTAATGGAAATGCTCGTTTCGCCGTTTTCTAAATAAAAATAATTGTTTTTCGTCGAATTCTCCGTTATAAAACCCATTTACGTGAAATAAACATTATCTGGTTCAAGCTATAATAATATGCGAAATAACCCTAGAGTTTTCTATACACATGTAATTAATAACGTAACGTATGAATAAATAATTCCCGATTCTACAGACGACTTTACACAACTCGTGTATCGTAAATTTGTAAATTAATTAACATTAATCTCGTCTCGTTTTCGTTTTCAATAATGTAAACTATTCGGCATCGATTTCGTATGAAATTTTCGTTTACACACACACATACACACAGTATCATCACGCGTTACGTGAAACTCGAGCGTTTTATTCGTGAAAATATGAAATGATTTCAACGCGATATACACTTATGCACGGACAAGGGAAAAACGAACGATGTAGTTACAACGCGTTTTTTTGTTGTACGAATACGGGATAAACTACGAGTGTAAATTAAGGTTTCGTCCGAGTGACATTTCTCGAAAAGAAACCGTCACGAATGGTTTTGTGCGTTGTGTGTTTCTCATTGGTGAGTTCTCGCGTTGAATACGATTCCATTCATTCGGTACAATATTACTGAAATTCGTGGTTTAGAGTCTATAAAAAATAACTTATGAAAATACTTATCGAACCAGTCGAAACCTATTCGCGTATTATAACAATATTGACGCTCCGAAAGAACGCCGCCCGAAATTAAGTATATATATATTTTATTATTATTTAAAACCCGTTGTTGGTAAGACCGATTGCCCGTTTCCTTCTTGAACATAGTGCACTTCAAAAAATGCCCAATATCGATGTATTCGAGATAAAACACTGTTTTTTTTTTTTTAATAAAAAAATTAATATAAACGCTTTTAATGTCGTCGGGCAATACTGTTGCGGTTTTTGTTTTCTTTTCTCGTCATCCGAATATCGTAACGAGTTTCGATGAGTTCGATTCTTGTTTTAAACCGCTGTAATTAAGAGCTCGAAATGTCTTGCGTTACGCGTCGAAAAAATTAACGGTGTTCTGGATAACGTTAATATAATATGTAAATGGAGTTTTGTTTACAAAGGATTGTTACGATATGAGACGGTGACTTTGTCAAATTTGCATACATACGAATCGATACGAATTAGAATAATATATTGTATAATCCGGAGCGTTAAATACGCGCGACGTTCGATTCGTGAATTAACTACGTGCGCGTGCGTGTGTGACGCGTTTAACACAAAAAACTATTATTTTTTTTTTTAAAAATCGTTTGACTACAACACGGGTTAAAGCGTCCCTACACGGGATCCTTCGGGAACAGCGGGATAAACCGTGTGCAAATATAAAGCCCTGAAAAAAAAATATTAATTCCTAAAAATTGTAATCGAATAATTTTCTTCTTCTTGTTTTCTGGTGAAACGCAAATGAAAGAAAACGACGGCTATTGGGCGTGTGAAAGCACGAGAAACGTATACGGTTAGAACCGTCGACGGCGATCGGATAATGCGCGAATAACGTCCGAGAACGTGTGTCGACGACGGTCAGCGATACGATTACGTTTGTAACGACCGCGTGTCCGTAAATTCGAAAGAGATTTGAAGAACTGCGTTTTGGGGGAGGGAAAAAAACCGTTTTCTGCCGTTTTTTATTTTTATTTTTTTTTTTTTGTCAATTTACCTATTTACGTGTGTTTTTCTTTTTTTTTTTTCGTTGTTTTCTACCGTTTGTCCCCCGGTGTTATTCTGGTTCATTTGCATCGTACGCCACTGTACACGTCGGAATTACAAATTTAATTTTAATATTCCGCGAGAGGATTATAGTGTACAGTTTACACGCTTCGCTCGGGAATATGAATAATGCGTTTTAATTTTTTTAAAAAAAAAAAACTTTTCTCTTTCTCTCTCTCTCACACACACACACACTGTTGTTTTAATTTAATTTTTATAGTCACGTTACTATTTTTATTTTTTTTTTTTTGTATTGTTGTCTTTTTAAAAATGAATTCATACAACGCGGTTTCGGAGATTTGTTGCGGCGCGAAATAATTGTTCGATTACCGCGCCGTCGCGACGCACATAAATATCACATGATATAACGTTACACTAATTTACGTCATTCTCTACAGTGTTTTTTTTTCAACGGACGAATTTCCCTCGTTCATTCCGTCACAAAAACGTATAAAACGTTCTGGAAAAAAATAGTTCGAATTTTTTTATTATTATTATTATTATTCAATTAACACTTTTAGTCAGTTCGCGGGAAGCCAATACGATGCGAAACTCGCGAATGTAATTTCAATTAAGAACGTTGGACCGATCTTATAATATTTCAATTTACGCGCGCGTTTCGGGCCTAAAATCGGTCTCCGTCCTTGGCGTGTGTCTACATTAATGTACTATAAATATGGAAATTCAAAACGATTTAACAATCTCCTCAACAATTATAGAACTGTCGCGATGATTCAATTTCAGTAATGGAAATTTATCCGATACTAAAATATTCGCTATTTCTATTTTCTATTATTATCGTTTTCTTCGCCACTGTTTTCTCAAATAACACGCTCGTATTTTTTTCAACTCCGGATAGTGTCAAATAGAAACCGCGTTATTATAACGCAATACTATTATTATTATTATCGATGTTAACGAATAAGGCATACGACATCGCCAGACACTTTTCATAAAAAGAAGTATTTAACATCAAACACTGAAGAAAAATAATTTCATCTTCTCCATTGCTATTTTAACGTTAAAAAATTTAAAGATAATTTCATAACATATTTCTCACTTGCTTCTCGTGTTTAAATAACTAACTAAATATTGCATAGGTTTATCGTTTAAAAATGTTTTTAATAGAAAAAAAAATCATAACATCGTGAATAATGGTAAAATAATTAATACAAAATATTGATAACACAATAAACTTGTAAAATAACTATTATTATAACGTATATTTATTACGAGTAGATAAAAATTATTTTGTGTGCAATGAAAATGAAGTAAATTTTTTTTTTTAAACCGTTAATTTAATATAACCGTTTTTGCCATATCGATTAATTGCATATTCAAATAAATACATAAATGCGTTGTTTCTGTTGAATTGATTTTTTTTGTTCTTCGATAAAATATTCACCGTATAATTTTAATTAAAATACGTTTATAAGATTGAACTCTGGAATAGAATTGTCTTTCTTCATTGACATGCAAATATCACGTTGATACCTCTATCAGAATAAATATATGTAAATACGTGTTTACACTGATATACGCCTTTATTGCGGTGTAGTGTAGAAAGTGTAAGTGTAGATGTTGTTAACAGAGAAAACGTAAACAGTACGAGAATAACGTTGAAAAACGAATTCAAAACACAGACATTGAAAAGTAATCGACACCAATTACAGGTATCTAAATAAGAAAATATTCGACGTCCGTACACGCGAAGCTTCTTCTAATATTTGTTTTTTTTTATATATATATACATATAGACATCCGAAAATTATATATATATATTTGGTGTAATTCAAGGTTTATCGCGCTACTCGATATGTTATACTGATATATAATATTCAGAAACCAAATACAACTGGAGATTGAATAGAAAAAAAATAAAAGAATTTTGAAATTTTAAATTATGTTAATTTTTCTTTACGACGTAAATTTTACTTTGTTCCTTTGTTATTCGTTTTATTCTTGTAATGAATATGTTAAACACGTCACACTAACGAGCGAATTCGAATAGAAGAAAAAATACCTTTAAAGATACTTTTTGTTTTGTAAAAATTATATTTTAAATTAGAGAAAAATTGTAAAATTAAAACATATATTGTATATAGTTTAACGGTGTGTAATATTTTCAACTAACACGCGATATTAATTTTAAAACTATTCTAATATATATATATATATTTTAAGTAAAACCTACTACATATATTTAACGCTTTTGTCGTTAAATCTTTAAAATGAAAAAAAAAATATTGGCCGTATTAATAAATCGTCGTAATACACAATATTAAAAGAAAATTACACGTTACACTGTGCCGGGTATGTGCGTGAAAATTAATTTCACAAACAGGAAAGCTCATATAGTTATAATTATTATTCGTAAAACAAAATACTTCGTCTATTAATTATTATTAAAATTGATTATTTACAAAAATATTTATCCAAATGCGTTTTATTGAATTTCTACACCGTGTTTCTAAAATTTAAGCAATTTTTTTTTCCGAAGCTTTTAGTAATTTTGACTTGACCCGGTATTTAAAAGCGGAATGAATCTATTTTAATTGATGTACTCCAAATGTAAAAGATTTTCAGAAATACCTTTTCATCGTATGTGTATATATATATATATATATATATATATATATTTATTTATTTATTTAATTCAGTTATTACGTATAAATTTTGCATAGATAATTACGAAATTAAATTAATAAACCGAATAAAAAGTATTCGTAAAAGTTTTCATCACAATAATGATAGTAATCGTTTACTGAATGTGAAATATACATAAAAAAAAATAGAGAGATTTACTAATTGTGTTTTTTTTTTTTTTTTTGTGTAAATTCCATTTATTATTTACCGGTTTATGATTAGGTTCACTCAGATGAAAAATATTTAAATTTTTCAATTGTTTTGTCCAGTTGCAGATTTGAGGAGTAGATAGAGCGATCGTCCCATCCCTTCTCCCTCGGGTCGTGCTTTTCTCGTATTCCATTGCATTTAAAAAATTTCCACAAGAATTTGGACAAATACGTAAATAACGAATTTCATTAGATCAAAATGGTAATATTAATACAACAGAAAGTTATAGAATGATTTCCTCCCATGATCGCAGTCCATTTTGCCCCGTACATTCCACTACCGTTTTTACGTCTCGTTTGCCCGATTCCAACGGATGAAAACTCAAAAATAGCCACCACGTATATTAACGCATTCAAATGATGGTTATTAGTATATTTATATAGTCTTGATAAATGAAAAAAAAATATAAGTAAAAATTAATAAACTAACTCTTTTAAAGTACTTAATGGAATCGTTTAAAAATTCGCCCATCCTCCTTTTGCACAACCTCTAGATCGGCAATAATAAATCACAAATATAATATATATATTATACGAGAAAGTTATAAACAAATTTAAAAAAACCAAGGTTAAATATTACACAAATAGAAGAAGAAATTTACGTATACTTTCTCCTAATATGTATTGCTCGATTTCCAAACAACAAAATATTATTCTTTTTATGAACAACTGCTGCCGTACGATTATTTAAAAATATTGTTTTCCCGCCGTGTGAGGTTTTCGTAATGTCATGGACGGTACGTGTCGTTATGACACTGGCCGTCGTCGCAGCGGCTTTTTCAATCCGTTGTCTGAGCAATGCCTACTTTTCGCCCGTTATCATTAACACGACCGCAAACGGTTTTAAATGCTCATATTCCGTTATTTTACTCGAAGTAGAACCGTCAGTGTTGTCCATATATAACACGCTAACACTGGGCAATGAATGCTAATGTTCAGCTAGTTAGTGAATTCATAGTCTATAGAGGTATGTGCAACTGCTGTCGTTTGTTCTTCTCTGTTAGTTGCGATCGAAAGTAGTCTGTTGTTTTTACCGTGTATGCTGTCATTTAGGAAAAATCCACGTTTACGTTGTCTTTGGCTCGAGACCATTTAATATTTTTTTTTAGTAATGTGTCGTTTATAAGTCAGTTTTATCTGAACAATCATTTGTGTTTTAATTATCAAGTTTAAGATGTTTCTGTTTAACAAGAAACGTGTCGTCGTTATGTTCATCTCGTTTTCATCTTGGTATACGCCATGTACATCACAAAAGATTAGTCCGACCAATGAGTATTTTTCTTTTTTTATTTTGTAGATAAAAATACATTTAGTCTGATAATTCAATTTACAAATATTTAACGTCAAATTTATAAAACCAATTTAGGTGATTGTTTATGTTATTCTAATAACTAAAGAAAAACTGTCTTGTTAAGAATTTTTTCTTTATTTTTTATATACAAATTATTATTAATGTTCATGTTAATATCGTAACAACTGTTATTAATTATTATTACAATAACCATTGTTATTATTATTACCATTTATTACTATTATTATACTAAAAATAAAAATGTATCATGTAATAAAATACAGTCCACTAAAGTAAAAAGAAATTTGTTAATATATTCTCTTACCTACCCATAAATTCGTATTGATGCGAGTATCGTAACAAATCGCATTGGTTTTTAACTAGCGCTCCAGAAACGTCTACAGCGTCTACACATCACAGAGTTGTAATATGTAATTCGTAATATATATATATATATATTGTATAGTGATAAAACATAGTACGTATAATACGTAAGTGTAAGAATAAAATATGTATTTTATATTCCGAAAAAAAATCCCATTACTTAGTAGAATAAAACTCGAACTATTCATATATACTCGTGAAAGAAATTAAAAAACATTTGTTTTGTTCTCATTTAAAAATAGTGATCTATAAAAAAAATATATTTGAAATGTAATTTTAAGGATAAGTCATATTTTGCGATCTCTGTAAAGAAAAAAAAAGGCGTATATATTTTAGATTTTTAAATTTAGTTACAATACACTCAAGTTTATACGCTGTGACAATCGGTTTCGGTATTTATTCATTTTTCTATTTTGTCGATTATAATTCGTAACACTACCAAACACTCGCATAAACTGCACGTCGTCCGTAAAGAACTATTGTCATTATTAAACGGTGATTTCTCTCTTATTACAAATTTTCTAAATTAAATTGTATAAATTGCGATAATTCGCTGGTGAAAACGTTGTACAGTAGTACGACAAGGCGCTTTATTATTATTTTTTTTTTCGCTTTTCTCGCCTCCTGCCACCGAGTACCACCGCGTCAATAAACGAATGTGCATCAGATGGTGTATGGTGTTTGAAAACGCAAAGCGCCTACTAATGTGCTCGTTCGTCTAAGTTGGGCCGCGTTTAATCCTCTAAACGCGTCTCGCCGTCGTTGCGAAGAGCCGCGTATAATCCTCGATTCAATAAGCCCGCGGAACGACCGGCGCGCGCGCCGCTATTCAATATACGGACGACAGGGATGGAAGGATGGAAAGAAAAAACCGAAACGATAATCCTAAACTTAGTTCATAAATATCGGTCAGTTGTTTGGCTTGAGAATTCAAAGGGTTACGCGGTTATATATATATATAGATAATATAAAATAGGCACTGTCCCGTTTTATATTCGGCACCGGACTTGTAAAGTTTCGGTCACTTTGAACGGTCAGGAATTATTACCGTGGCCCGAACTCCGCCGCCGAACACACACCACCCTAAACCGGCGACGGTGAGGAGGCTGCAGTGACTGCCGTATAGAACGCGCGTACGTACGTCCAATCGACTGCCATAAATTCAAAGGATTAATAATAATAATAATAATAATAATGATAATAATATTACAATACGGGCGTACACCCCGTTTTTGGACGAGTGTCCGAACGAAAATTCGTTAGTGGCGCGTATATTGCACGGGCGCCGCGGATGTTGCAATCATAATTTAACGCGCTCCGTTCCGACTGGTCAATGTGTATTTTTCATCCCTCCGTTGCCGTGCAATAATTCACGAGAAATCGGACGGGCGCGTCAAACGAACGTTTTAATCGAATGGGCAAAACGAACGCTTGTACGCGCAGCGAAAAATGTCGAATATATTTGGCGTACAATATTATCAAATCCGTATACGAGTTAATCGCGCGAGCCGTGTACCGGCTGTGAATGAATTATTATCGTTAAACAATTCCCGGTAAACGACCGCGATTGAAACGCGTGGTGGATTGTCCTTCAAGACACGAACTCCGTTGGTCGTTAATTGAAATCAAATCGGTCACTAAACATAGGCATATGACCTGACTGATCTGAAAACGATCGACTGATGTTGAGCAGCGAAAACGGCGTTTTTCGCTATGTAAAACGTCACATTTTAATTAATCAAATAAAATAATTTAAAATAGAGGCGCGCGCACGTGTGTTAAACAGCTATTATATTAGCTGAAAATGTTCGTGATTTACCATAATCGATTACATTGTTCTAAAAGCAAAATAATTTTCGTAAGAAGTTCTCCCCTTTGGTTCTTTTCTCTTCGTCATTTCGTATAAAATATTTCGTTTTCAGTTTTATGATTTACATTGAATAAATCATTTGCATGATTAGATCAATCATCCAATCTTTTACGATAATTACTGAAGGCGATGGATGATTTTTCCTAAGTCTACTGAAAACTGAATGAAATATAATCGTATTATTTTCTTCGTGTATTCGATGCCTGAATTTAGTACGTGATTAGTTTTTTTTTTTTTTTTTTTTTTTGAATAGCGAGTTTACCATTTTCCGATTGAAATTCATAGTTTAGTATTTTGTTTAGACATTGTGCTTAAACAACCATAATGGTAGACATGTCAAATAAATTGTTTTTCAATAATTACTCTATTTACATATTTAATAAATATATAAACGTAACTGTACATTTCATATTAAAAACGAATTAGAAATGCGAAGAAAAAAAACTTCCATTAAATAAATATTCTAAACTAACTATATAATTATTTTCAAATAAAATATATTTAAATATATTACGAAATCCGTTAAATTTTGATTGAAATGAATTTTTTTTTTTTTTTTGACGGAAGATAATTTAAATTATTAATCATCGCATTAATTTTTATTAAAATATATGCAATAATAAAATATTGTTATTTTGCCGAGAAATGACGTTTCCATTATAACGTTTAAATTGTTATGTTTATAATATAATATTATAAGTTTATTTATTTTTAAACACTGATCTTGAATAATACATCAAGCTTTTCCCCGAAACGAGTATATTAATTATGTACACACCGAATAAGAAAATACAAAAACTATTGTTTCGAAAGTAAATAATCAAATAATCAATCCGATATTGAAGATATAATAAATTATTTCCAATCAAATCCATCGCTTGGCCTCGTGAAAAAGTATTTGTAACGTTGTTGAACAGATGGTTCCATATTAGCGCAGTATACACACATTTAAAAAGTTATTGACGAAGATTATTACTTTTACCGAATTCAATCAGACATCTCAACATTTTCCATTGTACCGACGATAAGTATTAAATTATAAATATCGCAAAATGTTTAATATGATTTTGTATAAAAAATAATTCGGCGTTTTAATGTACACTGAAAGTTTAACAATACAACAACTACCTACGTGAAAAAAAAAGATTTAATTCTACACGGAGAGAACATAATTAATTTAGTATCTAACTAAGTTATGTAAAAACGTATTCACTAAAAAAAAAAATCCTAGTACAATTAAATGATTAATCTTTAAAATATAGTCATTACGTTTTTTTAGGTTTTTACCTTTTGAATAGGGTACATTCAAATGAAGAGCAATTCAGGATGATTAAATTTTCATGTCCACAAAAAAAAGCAAATATTCTTTTTTAGTATTTTAGTAATTTTTGACATTGTACGTAATACAATTGTATCGTAATCGAATAAAACATTTTGGAATAAATTAACCATAGTTAAAATCAATAACAATTAACGAGTATAATTTATTAATATTGTTTAAGACGAAATGAATTCGTCAAACACGGGTGGAATTTTAAAATGATATCATTTCACTGTATTGTTATTATTATTTTCAATATTGGATTCAACTCTGTCGTTATATTGTCACTTGGTACAGAATAACAGACTTTTAGAAATACAAAACGGAATTACATTTTTATTTCATATTAATACAATTTAAATGAAATGAACGTTGACAATATTATATTATTTTACGTCACAAAATAAAACGAAAAATGAATAATGTTATTTTTTATGATTTACTGTTTTCGTTTCTTGTCAATCGTTTCACTAAAACAAATATTGTGTCGAAAACAAATAATGCACATACGTTAATTTAATTTTAATAATTATCATTTATTTTAACAACACGGCAAATCGAAAAACTGAAAATCGAATAAATAAAACTCAAACGTTGGTTATTGTTATAATTACAACGTTTCCTTGAACGTAAATGTGTTTTTTTAGATTACAGTTTTTCTGTTCGTAAACATAGAAATATGAATCGATTTTTGTAAATCGTTAAAAACATTTTTAAAATAATAAATACCTACTACGTATATTATCGAGTAGGGAATTCGCGGAATTCATTTCAATAATAAATATTGAAAGTTAATTATTATTATTATTATTATTATTATTATTATTATATTTTGTATTTAAATCCGTAATAAATAATCAAAATACTTCCTGGCATAATCGTTCGTATGATTTTGAACGTTTATATAATCTGATGAACATGATATGATCGATATAATTTTAGGACTACGGCTCATGCGTTTCACTGTATAACGTCCAAATATCGTGTATGTAAACAATAAAAAAAATATACACTTAACATAAATACAATTTGAGGGATTTTTTTTTAATATAAATACAGTAAAAATAATTGGATCAATTATAACTAACGAGTATACATTGGTTAAAAAACTTTTTAAGTACTGATAATGTGTCGAAAATTAATTTAATATGTTTGATAATGTTATGTTATGAATCAATTTCAATTACATTACTCTTTAATCGATATAATACGTACGCGATCGATATTTATATACAAATATTATATGGCATAATGAATTAATTTTTTTTTTTTTTTTTGAAACGAATAAAAGTTGTTTACCGAATAGAAACGGCCTTAATTTGTACGTTATACACGCGTTGACAGACAAAAGTCAATAAAATAAATATAATGCGTTACAACGCAAAACGAGGTATGAAAACCTATTTTCTAACACGAAATCAAATATCTTAAATCAATATTTACATATGGACACGAATCAAGTGAAATTTAAGTTGTGTAATAGTTAAAAATAAAAAATACTGCGAACAATACGAAAGTCATTCCAATAGCCACGACGTTAATTTTTTCAAAAAAACATATTATTATAATATATTCAACGCGATCAAATGTCTAATAAAATTAATAATTTAACGCAATAATTTAGCTCTGCGTTAACTAAGCGAATTGTTTTCTTCTTCTTCCGTATAACAATAATTGTAGGTTAACTAACACTAATTCGATGCTTAAATTAAGTTTAACTAGTTTAAGGTAAAAACAATGTGCTTTTGTTGCCGTTTGACAGTTCATTAATTAAGTTTCCATAACGCGCGAAATGATGTCTTATATAGTATTTCGATATGTATATATTTATCTAAAATTCCATTTAATCGTAAACTTAATTAATGACACTTTTCACAGCGTTCTATATTATATACACACTAACATTCTTATATAACGCGTTATGATATTAGATACAAAAACAGTAAGGTAAGTTAATATTATAATATTTCAATTTCCCGCCACCATGTAATATATTATAATTAATGTTCTCCGCGACTAAAAAATATTTTATTATAAACCTAAATAATATTAATAACACCACCTACTGGATACAATTTAATGTGGCCGAAAATTCTCGATCAACAATTTAAATTAAATCCTATCAATTTGTTAGTTAACAATTATTAAAATTATAATCTTATGTTAAAAAATCTTTGCGCGTACAACAACGAATATATTTTATTAATTATTTCAACATTTTCATTAAAAATATTTAACAATATATATTAAATGCCGATTGATGATTTGCCGGTACGCCGATATTTTTGCGCTTATAATTTTGGACTGTGAATTTCGACAATAAAAAAAAAATACTTTTATAGAAATCGATGTTGTACGTGGTTATTAGTTTACGTATACCAACCGTAAATACATATTTATATAGAAATAAATCAATAAATGTCACGAACGGGCGTCAAATTAAAATGCGTATTCTTCTCAACGAGAAAAAAAAACACTAAATTGGTTCGAATACCTATGTAAAATAATTTGTTCAGCATAAAATATTTAAAAGATACGGAAATAATTTAATAATGTTTAACCGAATCACGGTTTGGAGCCCTCGATGAATGAAACCTATGTATGGTCCTTGCCTGAAACACAAATAGAACGACCAACGTTTATTTTCTGGAATTTCAAAATATCGATGAATATTGCATGAAAAAATAAAATTTGGCTATATTCACAATTATAAAAGAAAAAAAGAAATAATTATAATTTCATTTTTATTAAAAAATTGTAACTTCAAAGATGATTTGCATAATATAATACAGAATAATTAATGATTTAAACGTTATATTACGACAAACGAAAAAAACCGGTATCTCTCTGCATACACGATTTACATTTTATTCATATATATATATATATATATATATATATATTATCATCAAAGTGAATATAAAATAAATTAGTTATAAAAATATACTAAAGACAAATAGCGAATAAAATTAAGAAAAAAAATTCCATTAATAGTACGTAGAATATTTTAAAATTTCGGGTTAATTCAATTACGAGTTACAATTATAATTGCGCGCACGTGTATAATATGTTTTCGATAAAATAACAAAATTCAATTTTTTTTTTTTATTCTGACAATATTCCACTTTGTTGTAATTTATGGTGCCGTAATAAATTTTTAATATTACGTAGAAATCGATTTTGAAATAATTTTTAATAACAAAAACGAGATAGAAAATATCAATAGCCAACTAAAACTCGTTCACATTATATTATTACTTTTATGATAATAATATTCCTAGCGATCGTTTAAAACAATGTAATCGTTTTCGACAGATACCCTATAAAACGTGATTTATGTTTGATTTCATAAACATAAATAAATTGAGTCGTTTGAAACAGTAATATATCACTTCATGAATATAAAAATAAATCATGGAAATATTATATAATACGTTTAAAGAGGTAAATATATATATATGGAAATTTCAATTACCATATAGATAATAGAATTGTTGTTAATATTTGTTGCGAGAAAAGAGCTTTTTAATATAAACAAAAAAAAAAAAAATAACGTAAAGATTAAATATTTTTTTTTTTTAGTAAAAACAAGATAAAAAGGGATATGCATTTATAAACTTATATCATTTCATTCATATTTTAAACAGTGTTAAAAGTTATAATTATAATTTATATTCTATGACAAGAGTGGCCGCCTAACGTGCAAACCATCTCTGCGCGGACCACCACTTTGGAAATGCGTTATAATCACACGAGCCCCTCACACGAAACTATACCATATCAGAGACAGAACTTCTTTCGTTAGAAATACACTAAAGACTAAAGTAATTCTCCCGCAGTTACAACACACGTAAAAATTAAATCGGAAAACAAAATGTTCAATTGACGACGCATTTCGCAACGAGTAACGCGGCGAACGGGACAGATTATGAGACACTGTTATTGGCCGCGTTTCATTTTGAAAATACAATTTACTTTATTCCCCATAATCTTCAATTAACCATAAATGTCGTTTTTAGATTACCATAAATACGAAAATAAATATGTTTTGCGAATGTGTGACGGCTGATCGCCCCACTCGGTCTCCCCCTGTTCTTGTTATAACGTTAAATATATCATTTGATTATCGGGTGCGCACGTGGATTTCAATCCATAAACAATGTTGTTGCTTCGTTCACTGGTGTCCGCCTTCGAAAATCAATTTTTAATCACAAATCGCCGTGATATCGGAAAGACACACTCGAAAGTAAATCGAGCGCGATTTGTTTGACTTTGCCGATGGAGTAGATGAACGACGAAGGTTTTGAAATTTCAGATAGGGCACGGAAAACGATGAAAAATTAAAACCAAACAGACCCGATGGCGACAGGACAATTGGTTAAAACGGTTACCTATATTAAAAGGTTATTATTATTATTATTATTATTATTTGTTATCGGTATAAAACGCACGGATCGGTGGTTAAACTCCAAAATACTAACATTTCGAGATTTTCATAACGAAAAAGTCAATCGTGAGTGTTTGTTGATCAAGTGGCTCGAGTGCGCATTGCTTAGACAAACATTTTGGATTATTATTTCGATGTCAATGATACACCATTTTATTTATAGTATGTAGTCTGGGTTTTTATTACTTTTTAAATTCTTAAACAATACAATATATGCCTTAATGAAATGTGTAAAAAAAAACAAAAAACAAAAAATGTATCAGTTTTTTTTCACTTCAATTTTCTGGTTTGTTTTCAATTACGTTTAAAAAAATTATACAGGAATAATCTAAAATCGTATCAAATAAAGTATGCCGAATAAATGCCATTTGTTAACGCGCGACATAACGGCTGTTATCAAAACAATCAGCCGATCAATTATTCTAGACGAAAAATTGTTTACAGGCAGAAAAATGTATCATCGAAATATACATACGGTTTTGCTTCTCTCAATGTTCAAATCAATTAACAATACTAATAATAATTAAAAGTACTTTGGAAGTTATGATCGAAAAGTTGCCTTATGTTTTTGATTTAAATTTTTACCCTGGACAGTTCAGTTAAATATAACGATTTCAAAAAAAATATATGTGACTCGAACCGGAGATTCAACACGTTGCCTGTAATTATTGTCACGGGGAATCCAATCACGTTAAGATATTATTACGATGGACCGGAGCTGCTGTGGATTATGGTCTCGATAAACCGACGAACGTTGGTCGCGATATCGTGCGTTAGAGGTTTGTTAATTGCCGAATACACACATTCGCAGACATTTCACAAACACCGCAACATCATATTATGTTACAATTTATTATTATATATTATCTAATAGTATATACATATTAGAGTAATGCTACATCGCCATAAAAATGAATAAATGGACAGTAATAACAATTGATATATTACAATAATTATACACAATATATCGTGTCTTGTTATCTCATTATCATCATCTTCTTTAACAGCTTTAAAAGCTGGTGTTGTAGTCGAATCGTAGCCCCGTGGCTCTATTATAATAAGCCGTTTCCATCCATATACAACGCGTAAATAACATTCTTACGAAGTGTTTCAAAAAGAAAAAAAAGAAGCGCTTTTCCTGTTCTATTAATTTTTCTATCGACACGTGATCAAACTATATATTCCAATCGGATAACAGGATTTTTGATTTTTCCATAAAAAATATTTTGCCAGTATATGTGTAATATTTGTTCTTCTCTTTTCTAACTTCGTTCCCGAGTTATATTATAATTTATATTGGTATATTATTTGGTTTTTTTAAATTTATTTACACATTAAAGACTTTTAATGTTTTTGTTTATACAATTAATAATTTGAAAATTATCGTCAGAGACGTAAATAAAAGTATATTTACTATAAAAAAAAAAATGTTTATAAAGCGAAATACACGTTATTATAAAATCAATACATTTAAGATTGTTAGGGGAACTAAAAAACTAATAGTTTTACAATGATGATGTACTTTTTCTGTGTACAACTTTTTGATTAGAAAGAGTGCTCCGATCGTTATATGCTTGATAATAAAATCTTGTAAAAAATTTTGTCTAGTTGGTATTTTACAAAAGTTCGATTTTCTCAATAAAATAGTATAAGGCGTCACAGAAAAATTCCAAAAAAAAAAACAGGTGAAAACGCGATTTTATCACGTTTTTCAATAAGTCATCATTAAAATCATCACGCATTGTCGAATACAATGATTTATCACAGGATTCAAAATGATAGCCATAATAAAACTCTAAAATTTTAACGTAATTCACTCAAGCGACACTCGCTTCGCTAGGAATCAAATAAATTTAAAAGAATAACCACTGAATAATATTATAAAACATAATTGAAAAGAATCTGTTGTGCTCATTTCGTTCATTTTTAATGCTCAGCAGAGCTTTACACTTGTCACAATTTCGCGGTCAAAGAAATGAAAAACAAATATTTTTTTTTTTTAGAAATTAAAAATTATGTTTTTAGGACAACAATCGTACGAGCTCCGTATTATTATTATTATTATTATTATTATTATTATTATTATTATTATTATTATTATTATTATTATTATTAAATGGTCTTCCTCAAGTTGAGGAGGCCACCGTCCGCTCTAATATTTGTAACATTCGTCATTACCGACGGCACCGCGTAAAACGATTTGGAATACAAACAAATATCGAAATGAGAAGAAAATTGAAATAATTTACAAAAATATAAAGCGAAGCGAAAATCGAGAAGCAGTCACTACTATCAATTTGAAGATAAAAAGAGATGTTTTAAACTATTTTTTTTTTTTTGTCTTATGGTCTCACACTCATAATTTTTCCAGAGTCTCGTAACGCTTTCAGTGTGTGTTTTCGGACATACTTTTAGCGCTAATATCTTCCACGGCATCGCGGTGACGACACATTAATGTATTAATCCAATTTATATAAATATATAAAAAAAAAAAAGAAATTCTATAGCTCCGAAACAAACGGAAAAGTAACATTACCATTTCATAATCGCGGGAAGAATATAAATGTTTTGTTCGACCTTCACGCGCGTCGGTCTCACGATTATTGATGCCGTTACGACCGAGTGAAAAACACAAAAAAACAAAAAATCCGTAGTTCAGCGGACTTAACAGCAATCGCGGAATTCTTTCTTTTTGCACCCGTACACCACCACGACGACCCGTCGTCTCGTCCCGTAGTTCGTTCCTGCAGCCGAACGGCTAATGTGGGTTGACAAGCGGTTTGTTGGAGCGCATTGGAAAAAATCGCGACAGACGGAAAACCATTTACGAGCTTTAACCACGTTTACGGTAACGGTGCCGAGAGTTGCGGCGGAGAGAAAAATATCTCGAAACGTCGTTCTATTAAAAAAAAAAAATAAATAAATAACGATAATTGTGTACTGTATCGCAATAATATCGTGTGGAAGACGAAAAAAAATTTAATAATCCGTAGTCGCGGATTTTCGCCCCGAAATACGCACGCGAACGTACGCGCGCGTTATTATTTACCGACCCGGGAGTATAATAAAACGTTTACGTACGACGAATATTTCGTTGCTCGTTCAATTTCGTGACTATTGTCGGGAAACGAAATAATTATTATTCGTACGCATTACGAACAACACGTTTGTTTTCCAGAATATTTATTATATCGAATGAATTCGATATAAAAAAAAAAAAAATGAAGACCACACATCCATTTCCTCCGAATCCCCCTCTCGGGGAAAACTCCGTATTTATTATAAAACTTCAAAAATTTATTCATTTTTTTTTTTTTTATATATAAATAAATACATAAATATAGTAATTTTTTACAAGACCGTATTTACTGTATAACATCGCGTTATAATGATAACGTGTTTCGAGAAAAAAAAATCGGTTTTAAAGTAAAGTTTAAAATTAAAAACCCGTATATATATTATTTTTTAGTAAAACTACAATAATGAAGAGAGATTATTACTATTATTAACACGTTTTACAGCGTGTATTTTTCTTCTCCGTTGTAAATAGTTAAGTAAAACACCGCGTGCAACGTCAAAACAATTTTTAAGTACATTATGTGTAATGTATTTTTCACGCGAAACAAATAAATAATAAATTAGGCGCGACTCTACGATTTATCGTCTCGTGAGCTTGTACACGTACGTGCATTATTATATAGTTACACGTTTTCTAAGCTCGTGGCTCGTGTGTGTTTCGAATACGCGTTATGATCAGTACGCGAAACGAAATGTCCGGGTTTTGATTTTACGAATATTATTTTTTAATATATTCTTTACTGCGTTCGTAAATAAATTACGTTTCATTATTTCAAAAAATGTCTCGAGATATTTTTAAATGTAAAATTCCGAGTTTAGTCAAATAAACTCATTGTATTACTCTTACGGAATTTCGGTATGAATTTACGAATTTTTTTTTTTTTTTTTTGGTAAAAGTATTCATATTGTATTGTTTACGTTACGTTATATATAAATAATAATAAATTCTCGTATTTATAACTATATAGAATATGGTTAAATCACGATTGAATATAATTTGAACTCGTAATGTTTTATTATTGAACCGGTGTCGTTTCAAAACTATAATAGTAATGATAACTAATTTTTAAGCTTATTGTCAACTGTAATCAGAAATGTATTTGTAACGGCAATCGATAAAATTCAACTAAAACAATTACTGTACGTGTCCAAATTGTGTATACGTTAACGTATACTATTCAAATGCAGGTACAAAATGTACGTGTAATGGGAAACTTTCGCTCAATTCGCGTTACATTAGGCACTTGTATAATATGTATTATCCTTTGGCGAATAGACGACACTTGACAGACGTGCACTCATTTCATCGTCCAGAACGTGGGTATATTTGTCGTTCACGTTTTTCGTTTTCTCTTTCCTCCGCAAGCGCTGAAAATATCTGCTTGAAGAGATATGTGATATTGAGAACGATCGGCGGATTTTTAATTATTATTATTATTATTATTATTATTATTATTTTATAGACATTTTACATAACTCGTTTACACACTTTTTTCTTGGCACTTGAACTGCAACGTTCGTTCGTTATTAGCGCAAACAAAAAAAAATCGACTAAGTTTTTCAACACGTCTAACTACGCTCGCGACACACATCAGTGTGCACCGGTTGGAAAGTTACCGCTTCAAATATTACAACATAAACGTCAATATTACAGTGGCGGTTGCGGTCTCTGCGTGTTTCCAATGGGTTTGAGGGTGGAAATTAATGTGGTTAACTCGTGTTGTCCCCGAACGAATAATTGTAATCACGTCATAAGTGCTTCGTGCTGAAACGCTAATGAGAAACATTCACAATGCCGAATATGCACGTGTGTGTATATTTGTGAATTAAACAGCGTTATCCGGCGAGTTTTCGCCAAACAAAAATGATTGTAATAACGGTAATTAGACCGTATGTATCTTGTAATGAGATCGGATTTGGGACGACAACCGGACAGAACGGTTGCTAGGATTGCTAGAGACAAGTTGCTAGGATTGGATACAAGATATATGTGCATGAATTCCGATGGGGATTTAATGTTTTACCGTCATCCCGCGTAGGCACTCGTACACAGTCGGTTGGATCGTTGAACAATTTAATACCGTATTGACGATACGTTCAAGAACGTCGTAGCGTCGATTGGATTTTTTTTTCATATATAATAAATATAAAGGAAATAGGTCAATAATACATCTCGTTTGTGGCGCTATATAGCCATAATACATTTCAGTTACGGTATTAAAAATAACGTTTTCATCGAATTTATTACATAAAAAAATGTCGCGAATTCAAATCATAATATACTTTTTAGCGGGGGCGAGGGGAGGAAATCGGCCCACCCACCATTAGAATATTGTAAATATTATCCTATATATTTGTTGAACGCGGCATTAATTTCAAATTGCAACCGTATTTGAAAATAATAATTAAATTCACTTTCTATACGTATAATAATAATAATAATAATAATAATTAAAATATTGCTGCTTACGAAATACATATCGGAGAAATTACTTATTCGAACAAAACCGTTACATTATTCAGTAATGACAGCGAAATGTTTTTTTTATCTACACCATGTCAACTACAGAGTACATGAAATCAAATATAACAATAACCGCAATATGATCAAGAATAGAATATTGATAATCGTGTCATAATACCGTTGTAGATACGTCGCGGATTAAAAATTTGTAATTTCGTTGTTCTCAACACTCGTATATTAGAGCCAAAAATAATTTCAACGTTACAATTGAAATCAAATAACCGAACAGAATAATTTTACTGAATTTTCGTTTAATTATAATTTATAAATTTGCTTTACACGCGTATACGTTTTAAAGTTGAAATCGAAAAAAAAAATCTCGATTTTATATGAAAACGAACCGAGTAATTTGCTTAGTCATTTTTTCTTCTACGGAAAAATGTCACTTACGTTACGTATTTATAGCATCATCGCGTTTGACTACTGAAAACATACATATGAAATTTAATGATTGTTATTCAATTTTTCTAGTTTGCAGACGAATCAATAAACGCACAGCGGGGAAAATGAATAAATCGTCATCGCGATATTATTTATTATTCATCCGAAAAACGAAAAAGAACTTATGAAAATATAAATTAAGCACATTAAATATATATTTACACAACTATACGCGTATAAATAAATTGAATTTGGAAGGTCGATTTTTATTATTTGCATTGACTACGATTTTTTAAGTAATAAATGCGATACATTTCATCATTTGATTTAGATGAAACATAACTATTATAGTAGTATTACCGTGCAATCCGATTCCGCAAGTTTTTATTTATTAAATCTACAGTAATAATAGTTACGGAAAAATTATAATTAATACAATATATACAACGGTTAATGACAGTACCACGAATAAAAATTAATTTAAACGTTATGCTAAGTATTTATTTCACCTTAAATGTATAAGTAATTCTAATAGAACATTGATTTAAATGATTTAGTTTAAATAATTTTCGTGTTTTATAAATAAGAAATTTCAGTAAATACGGAATTTTATAATTGCTTTTAGACAATTCGCCTTCAAACAATCCCGAGTTGTTTTGGAATTTATTACATACCGTTCAAATGGAATGAGTTAAGGAAAAGCGGCTGAATAAACATTGACAATAACAGCGTTTCTATATACGCAGTAAAACAATTGTATTAAGTGTAATCCGATTCTAAAGGTCAAAACATTATATTATTAATGTCATTTGTTTGCCGTTCGTATTTTCTATTCGACGGTGGTAAGTCGAATTTTATGTAGAAATTGAAATTTATATTTAATAAAATTCGTTCACACACGTGCGTGTAGTGATTATCGTTATATTTTTTTGGATTCGAAACACAAACCGACTCGTTCGTACGATAATGATTTGTCATCAAAGAAAATAGTTATACGTATACATTTGGTTTTAAGAGCGTGAACAAGTCGTTTTGAAATGCAGTAAAAGGCGTTGCAGTAACAACTCGCATTAAAATTGCAAAAAAATTAAAAAAAGAAAATGTAGAAAACTTTTATACATCGCTTAAAAATCAGTGACGTAGATGCCAGTAATTCGATGATTTACACTATTTGATTTATGGTATTTATGGATTGACAAAATAATTTTATTTTGATTTAACCTATATGTATTTAACCAAATAATACGTATATCGTTAGAAGAAAAAAATTAAAATATCAATTCGTAAAATTAAACAAAACAATAAAATAGTAAAATAAATTTAATTTCTAGCCTTGCTGGATGGTGAAATATTTAAAACGAATATTGTTTTTTTTCTAATAATATTTAAAAACAAATATATTGGATTTCGTTAATTTATAAACTTAATGATTGAGTTATTTGAAAATAATAATAATATTATTATTATTACATACTTAAAAAAATTCCAAAAATGTTATAACCAATGTATTTAAAATATTTTACGTGATACAACACAATTCTTCAATAATTCTTATTCTTAAATTAAGAATATCCTTAATGAATAATAATCGTACTTCATTAAATATTTATTACATATATATATATATATATATATATATATATATATATTTAATAAAGGTAGACTTTAATAAATATTTTCGTTATCGATAAGGTACTGCTATCGAAGTAGGTCTAACTACTCATTAATTCATATAATTTAATATTACTTTGTTAGTAAAAAAAAAAAAAATACAAATTATTACGTAAAAATAATTATTTATTATTGAAAAATAAAGCCGTTTTACTGGAGAAATAAAATATTTATTATGTAGGAGGTGGTGTAAAAATGTACTTATTCTTTATCGATTTATAGAAATAAAATCTTTCTTTTCTTCTTTTTAATATCGGCAAATATGACAGAGCATTTTCCAATTGAATTTTAAAAACGTTTTAATATTCACATAGCGGATCTCATATGTGAGATGCTTCTTGAATAAAATAATAACTAGAGTAAAAGATGAATATTTATTTTTTATTCATTATTTTCAAAAGAAAACAAAAAATCTTATTTATATATATATTTGAAAATTGAAAACGTTGTTTAATATCGTATTGTACAAACAACACAGACAATGGTATATAATATATAAAATGTATATACTCGATATTCGATAATTGATTACCCAATTATTAAATAATGAAAAAAAAACAAATAGCATTATTTTTACAGTATAATAATTTACCAATATATCAACAAAAAATGTTTTCATTAAATCATTATGATCACGATAATATTGTTTTTATTCGTTGTTTATACATATATTTTTGCGCATATTCCAATAATATCGAATTTTAATTTTTTATGAAATAAAATTTTATAAATATTTGTCTAGATGAATTTATCCATATTTCATATGTCGAGAAAAACAGAAGGTTCATATTATACTGTTAATTGTCTTATATGTGTTATTACCGAGATTAAAATATCGATTATTGCGATTAAAAATAATTAAAAAGAACAATTAATTCGTGTTTATTGTCAACATCTATATTAAATATATATATAAATATTTTAGTTTCTACACTTCATTATGACCCGCGTGATGTATTGTAACGCGTATTCGACTTATCTAACATGAATTTAATTTTAATCGAAAATACCAACAAACGTTCGTGACGTCGATTTTTCATAATTTCAAAAATCGCATAGCTTCCCTAATGAATCTCACGTCAATAATTTGAAACGAATCTTGTAGATTTTAAAACAAACAAAAACGAATACAATCCCGACGAATACAAAAAAAATGTATTTCCGAAGAACAACACCTTCTCAAATAGAATCTAAATTTCATTTACGAAAAAACTAAATCAATCAGACAAGAATTTAATGATGAACAAATCCTTATATATATATATTTTTTTTCTAAACGACATTGATTGATCGGGTGCGAAGACGCATCATCAAAGATAATAAGATTAATGCGCATTCTACTCGCTTAAGATTTATGCAGTAACTACACCAATAATAATAATAATAATAATAGTAATAATAATAATAATAATATAATAGCATTGTATCGCTCGTATTAAAACTTTTACATATATTATTGACATATCTTACGAGTAGTCGGAAAATTGTTTTATTAACATTCTTAACGCGCGTCAAGTTTTAATATTTAAAACATTTTAATGTTTAAAAAAAAAATCTAATAAATATTAAATTGTTTCTTTTTTTTAATTTTCTTGTCCGAATACTCGAGGTAATATTTTACAAAAAATAATAATAATAATAATAATAATAATAATAATAATAATAATAATAAGGCTTGTAATAATATTTATTTGATCGGGCTCTTTTTTCCTCCATAGTTGCACGAAACCATTTTTGGATTCGCGTGACTAATCTACTCAATCTCCGCTCGTACGTAAAGTATAAACGATAAATAACACGTATAGCAGCTATTATTATTTAACGTGCACAAACCACATTAACCTTCTTCAATCGAATGCATTGGATAACGCGCGTGTATTGATGTAACAGTATGAATATTGTGTTTTTAAACGATTCTATAAATCGTTGGATTTAAACCATAAATCTATAGTGCATCTAATCGGTCTCCGTTTTAATTCGACTAAATTCGCAGTAGTCTTACATTGTATTCATTTAACATAACGATTGTTTCGACTATTGTTTCAATAGTTTAACTTTTGAACAATTTTAAATACTACTCTCGTGCCGAAATAAATTCGTGTAAAAACCCATCGAAATATGTTAAAAAAAAAACAAAAAATCGAGATATTTGAAAATTCGTTGGAGTCCACACCATCTCTTTTCGCGTAACACGAACGTATTATGTGAGTTTGACCATAGAATAAGAGAAAAAAAACTGTTTTCAATACGCTCATATCGAATATGAACAAATTAAATCGTAAACATTGACAACACAACCTTATACATAGACGAACCAAATACGATTTAAATGTATTCAGACGAATTCGATAGTTACCGGTTTTAATTAATTTTACATATTTTATTGTCCCGTTTTATATTTTTGTGTTTCACAAATGTGACGAGCGATGTTAATAATTAACGCCCAACAACAACAACAATTAATTCCGGATAATAAATATAAAGTTATGCGAACGCGGTGTTTTCGTTAATTTCACGTTTATTAAAAACTAAAATTAAGTGTTACGATGATATTTCTGTGTTAAAATTTAATCAACTTTTTTTTTTGGCCCATTCTCATTTTTAGTACTTTAGGAAAATAATATCGAGTTCAAAAAAAAAAAAATACCAATGTCGTTTCCATAGAAACGTTCCTCCCCCCCCCCAACCCATTACTTATTATTCCTCTAAAATTATGACACCGAATCTTCTCGTATAACCAACGGCATTGTAGTTTTTATTTTCGTTTTTTTCATTTAATACGTATTTTGTTCGTTATTTATTTTAACTGCACGCGTGTGAAAGCACAAATTATAATAAAAATAACTGTTAAAATATCAGCGTTTTTCGTTTTTATACATTATGTTTATCGGGAGGGAAAAAAAATATGTCACCGAAAATTGCGCGATTATAATTTTTTTTTATGACAAGTACGACGTATTCATTTTTTTTTTTTTTTACTATTATTCTAGACAAACTCATAAGGGAATAATTAGATTTTTCCTTCATTTTTCCATTCATCGTATTCCAGTACATCATCGTTATATATCACGATTTACAAACATTACACGTTTAAAGAACCACGTTATCATACACGCGGCGAATTCTACAAATATTTTCACGCGGTATTGAGTATATTCCAGTTAATAAATTATCGTACGTAATTTAAATATATCACACTCGAATCGAACGTAAGCGTACAACTGCTACCACAATAATGGTATATAAATCATAATGTTCCGCGTGTCACACATTACATGACGCGTGCACATTATATAATTATATATAATAATATGTAAAAGATATATTGTGCTTCGTGTCTTTATACTGTAACGATACGCAAACACATCGTTTTGTGTGATTACAGTATTAACGCACTAACCCAGTGCGTGTATTTTAAGTATTTCTACTGTACAAAATTATTCGACATTCAAATGTATATCATCAACTAATGCCGCGGAATACCGATTATATTCTCATAGAAAAAAAAAGAAAAAGAAAAAAACACATTTATACGTTTTTTAATACGTTTACCGAGAATGACTTCTTACGAGCTTATTCTATTGACTAACAGCACGCAATAATATAACGTGAATTATAGTAGAGCTAAGGATTTAAAAAAATATATACGAGTGTATACAAATATGATGTATTCGTAAATCACTGTAAACGTACGCGCTGTTAAAAAAAAAAAAAAAAACTAGCACATACACGTGTGCGAAAAAATAACACTGTTAAATCGTTAACGTTATTATGTCGATATCGAGTCGGCTATTATTTTATTGAAAACCACCACCCGGTTAAAAAAAGAATAACAGTCTTGACACAAAAAGCACTACACTTTTTCGATTAATTAATTTTATTTATTTGTTTTCGGTTATTACAACATATTTTAAGCTATTTTATTCCACTTAGAAATTAGTTATGAATATTGACGAATAATTTTTCTAATAGATATCATTACGCACACAGTGCCGCACATCAAAATACCGTTTCTTTTTATCCCGACAATAATCTGATATTCGTTTCTTAATTTATTTACGCGCGACACGAGCGTTTCGCGTTTACCGCGTGTGATGCGCGCGTCAAAAGAGTTTATACGCAGTCAAATGCTTCGGTATCGGCACGAATCGGCCCTGCAATTGTAATATTTCATACAACAAACTAATCGAGCATGTCGTTTGCAACGTACAAATTAAACTGGTATCGTTTATAGAATATTACAGTTTAAAAGTTCAATGGGCGTTCGTAGCGGTTTATGTGTAAACCGTATAATTCGGTACGATCATTATTGCCTGTATACAAATGGGAAACTCTCTTTTATGATTTCCCTAGAGCTACGACGGGCCTCGAGTCCACTACCGACCGTCGAGGGGGGAGAGACAACAGCTCGTAAAGTCCGATGATTGAAGAACCGACGCTTTCTTTAACAGACACTTATCAGACTTTACGCATCGCTGCGCCGCCGAACGTCAAATGAATACCTATGCTCAGACCGTTTCCCGAGTCTAAGAAAGTAATCGCTTATAAGGAACGTTACGCTTTTATTCTTGCTGATTCCGTGTGCTAGTCTATTATTACTCGTAACGAGACCAGAGACCAAAGGATTTTTCCGTGTAATCATATAAACTCACTCCAATAGTGGTCTTGGCTAATGAATAACGGCTCTGCGGATTAAATACTACAGTTCGAAATGCACAGGTGTAATATAGCGGGCGCGTTAAAAAATTCAAATTTACGCGACGTGTGAATTCATTCACATGATTTGTCTGCAGATTTTAATGATTTTATTATTAATCGTATTCTATAAGTTGCACGCGGTTCAATAAAAATAAAATTATTCCCAAATTATTGTCCTCCCCTTTTCCCCGCCGGAATCTCTGGTTTGTATTTAAAACAAAAAATACAATATTATTATATTGTTTTCAATACGCATTTATACAATTCGTACTGAATTAATTGTGTCGATATAATTATTTACCTAATATGGTTTCTCGTCGAGAACTCTGATTCAATTTTCTTTAATACAAACACAAAATGAACTGATATCGTTGGAAATTCTCTCACAATTCGAAATGATGAAAAACTATAACAAAACGTTTGCGACTTCTATTATTTTAGGTTTTCGACAATATCTCGTCGAAATAACCGAGATGGAAATTTCGTTAAAACGTAAATGGATTCGTTTTATAAACTTATAAATTTTAATAAGACAAAAGTCTGCCATGGAATTTAAACACTGGTATTGTGTAACAGTTAAATTTCTTTTTTGTTTCGATTTATTTACAAAGTGAAAACAATAATAATTTAAAACGTTTTGGGAATAAACGTGTCTAGATATAAAATATAAATAGAAAAAAAATATTATAAAACGCTACGTTTTCATTTTCAATAAAATTGTTTTAATCGACCGCACTAAATGTTACGATTTCGATAGTAATAATATTGCTCACGAAATGATTATTGAATATACATTTTCTTCTTATATACTCTTTTGTATTTTTTCGAAACACAAAATCCGTAGTAGTAACAATAACTAAAACTAAGGTACGTGTATAATAAAAGAGCATTTTTTTTCCACCAGTATATGATATAAATTTGATTAAATTGAACTATATATTCACATTATTCATGTATACGCAAATATTATAATAAGTCTTCGACAAGCCGTCAAATTCACGTAACGCCATTTTCAAATTTGTTCGTGATCATGACGTGTTATGTACACTTTCCTCTTTTAACTATTTTCGTAAAAAAATATGTATAAATGACCAAGCGGAAAACATATTGCACAGTAGTATTTACAAGTCACAATTCGTACAATTTTTTTAGAATTGAATTTCATCGGTAATACGACGTGTAATGCTCCAGGGTATATCATAGTTGTCGTCACCGCATAATAATACACAAATAAAGTACAAAACGTTTAGATAATATCACAATATTTGATAGTCGAAACGGATATATTCGTATTGTAGTTATTTATTTTTTGGACAAATATTCCATACGACGCGTATACGTATTAAAATATTATTTCTACAATTTATTTATGAAATAGCGATTAAAAGCAGTGCGATGAAACCATATATAAAAAAAAAAAAAATGAACTCGTGTTTCGCTGAATCTCGTATTCTAAATGCGATTTATAAAAATCGTACGAGAACGAGTGTAGTATAGAGGTTGGCGATAAAAACGAAATAAAAATATGGTACACTTAAAAAAAAAAAATAAATAAATAAATATTAAACCCAATTTAAGTGTCAGTGAATATAATAACTAATAAGTACGTATAATAATAAAACCTAACTGTAAATAAAAAAAGAGCGATAAACGTGTGGCCGTATGAAGATTTTTAAATATCATTAAAATATTTTTTCGTAAAATACAGTTTTATTTCGATGGTTGGTCTTTCGCCGTTTTCCGATGTTTCAGTGCTTAACTAATTCCGTAGACAAACAGATGTCAAAAGTCATACGCATTTACAGTAAATAAAAAAAAAAACCGAAAGTACGGAAAACGGACTTGAATGAACGGGACGAAAACGCGTCCAGTACAATTGTCGTCACGGCAGAAGGGGACACGAAGTTAAAATACCGGACGAATGGTCATCGCGATTTTCGTTTCAAATTCGATTAAAAAAAAACAAAAAATATGCAATACGTTTTCGTGAACCTGGTAAAGCCGCGTGAAAGTATCATCTCGGCAATGTAGTCGTGGTGGAACACGGTCAATCGAATTCTCGTTAAGATAATATATTATATAGCGCGTGAAATCAAAACTATATTATAATATTATTACGTAGTAAGAATATGGCCGGCACGTGTACAATAACCGTCCGAAACGACAGGATAACGTTAATAAAACGACGACGATGACGACGACGACAATTTCCAAATTATACACGATTTTTAGTAACAATTTATTTTTGAAATTATTGTAAAATATTTTTGTGTTGAAAAAAAAACAAATAAATAAATAGAGATTTTAACAGTATTGTACCGAGGTTATGAACGGTATTGTCGAAGAAAAATTGAAAGTGTTTTATATAAATATATATTATTTATATAAATACAGACGCACGCGGATATAGTTCACCACCGTTCATCGATCATCCCGTTGTGTGTACGCGTATATATATATATATGCTTTTTAATACTATACTTTTTTTTTTTACTACCGTTTTTTTGATGATGAATAAGCCCCCCATAGGGATAACAAATATATTATACCTTCGTCGGCCGTCCGAGAAAAATCGGTAAAAAAAAAAAAAATTCCCTATATTCGTTATAAATCATTATCGGTTTTGGCAACGATCGTCGAACGTTTTCTTTTGGTATATAAACGCGTACGCCTAAAACATGTACAAGTACTCTTACACAAATCAATACGAACAGCACCGAGTGATGACAATACAAGTTTTTTAATCTTATCTGGACAACTCAAACAATAATAAGCCGCGTAGAAAATATTATTGTGATGAATACAACGTAAAACAGAAAACAATTCGTGTAATACGATAAATAAATGTCACAATATTCTAATTACTGTTTATAACGTTGCAATACAAACCGAAATCAACGTATATTTTTTTTTGATTTCATAATATGATCATTAGGATATTTATTAATCTGGCTTGTCGATTATTATTTTAAGACGAATGTTTTGTAAATCACCTACTATTATCGCGACATGGTTCCGACGAAACTGTTGAAAAATTTATTTATTATACAATTTTTATATATAATACAGTACACACAACATATACAAAATATAAATCCCATACCTTTACTTCATAATATATCATTTTAAGTAGCTATGTATACGATTTTTTTGATTCGTATTTTATTTTCAAATAGATTTTAGCGTTTCGTGTATGTAATATAATGCGTTATAACTCTTCCCAGAGTTCTAGAAAACGTTATGGGAATTAAAAAAAAAAAAAAATAACTATAAACTTTATTTTTTCAATTTATGGTGTTCCACGAGACTTTACGAATCGTTCGGCGTACAAAAAGCACACATCGTTGTATGATTTAAATTCTAAAAAAAGGATTTCATATAATAATAAAAAATGTTCAAGAAAGTGATTACGAAATAAAAAACGCCTGGGTTTTTTTTTTTATATAAATTTAATTTGGATCAAACGTTATATGATTAATTTTATGGCGTCAAAGAGCCGTTATTGCCAAGTAAAATGGCAAACGTCCAGTTCCTTCGTTTATATCATCCTTGAACAATAAATAAATTTTAAGTTTTTTTCTCTTGGTCTCGTTCAGAAATTCAAATCAATAATTCTATACAATATACTTGAACGTGTAAATTAAATATACATTTAAGAGAAATATTGAATAAATTATGAAGCGTATTAACATTAGTGATTTTTATAACGCAAACAAAACCAGCCAACGCATTTGATAGACAATTAAATTTGCATTTATATAGGAAATATATTATTAATTATAAATACAAAAATGTAGTTCAAGTAATATTATTAGTTAACAGAATTGTATTCGTATAAATATATCGTTTTTCATTCAAAATATTTAAAAAAAAAATTCCTTTTACTGATATCAAATTTTTTTTTCAAACGATTTTTATAAATGTCATTTATAGAAAATCAAAAATAACATTTTTCGTATTTATTGCCATAATAAAAAGATATTAAGAACATTTAAAATTTTTTTTTTTTAAATACTTTCTATGGCGTATATTCTGCATTAATATTAAAATAAAATCGAAATGAGTTATGTAATAAAATATATTTTTTATTATTTGCTACACTGGTATTGTCGAAGATAATAACCGTGTACGACTTAGGTGAACATGACGTAAATATAATTATATTAAAGAACTATAACGGATTTTTTTTTTATTTCGAAAAAAGCAGAGGTTCTCAATTCGAAACATGACCGATTGTTTTATTTCTGTTATACGTATAAAACGGTATAAACCGATTAGTTTAATACAATCCATAATGATAAATCAGTCTGCTTTGGTTGATCGGACACGCCAAGAGCGATATAACCAGAACAATTTTTATTATAATGACCAAAACTAAGATGTAGTTGTGGAATAACAATAGGATGCAATAATTTCGCAGAAAAAAATATATCGTTCGGTTATTTATTATTATTATTATTATTATTATTATTATTATTGTTATTATTATCATCATCATACGTATCGAAATAATATAAATAATTAGAATTTTTCAATTTATTTTTATTTTTTTAATATATACCCTAAAATAAATTAATCGTTTTTTTCTATACTGGACACGGGACTGTGTGAATGGGTTTTCGCAGCAATGATATACTGCAATTCATAACCCGAATACATTGGAAAATAAAACTTTTCGGACAAAAACTTGGAAAATCGCGAATAAAACAAAAGGATTATTTACGAGGGGATTTGTACACGCTGAACACACGCTGAACACACGCGCGCACACACATATCTATGGTAGAAAAATATTTAATTGGTAGCGCAACTTAGGTTTGAAAAACTATTTATGAAATAATGATAACGGAAAAAAAACACCTGAAAGTTGGACGATTCGTAAATCATACTAATGAATTGTGATCGGAATGTAATGATTTCAGGAATATCTGGTTATAATTTTTTTATTTCGAAATTAAGTAGAAACACTGTTCGACGAGACCATTACGGCGTACAATGATTCGTGTCCAAAATCGTTAATGCGAATATTTATTTTTAAAAAAAACAAAAAAGAAATTTTAACGGCTCTTATAATTCTTTGCGAAAAGCCAAACGCAAACTCTCGTTTGATTCATTTGGACAGACACGTTCACTGTGTTCCCACTATAAAGGACTCACGTAGTGGAAAGATAGACTCGACACGAAATTATGACTGTATCATAATATTTCCCGATTTTTCTCGTAGATTTTCATTTTCGTATTTTTTTTTTGCTCATCATAAATCCTTTAAGACATTGTTACGAGTTATAGACGGTTTTGGTAATATGTCGTCACGGTTTGATTTATTTACGAGCACATTTAATTGATGGGCGAGAACGAACGATTAGTTTCGGTCAAGGAAATATATACAATTAACGCTTCTGCCACTACGGTATAATGTGGTTAATTGGATTATTCATATTTCCGTTGAAATAAATATTAATTGTTTCGTACAATTGGACTTGGCAATATACAAGGTGATTCTTGTAATAAGTCACAATGAAATTTTTTTTGTTTTAATTAATAACTTATAGTTATAGATAACGTACGAACAAAATCATTTCCCCATCCGCCGTCTTTTTACGATTCTTATTTTTACTTTTATATTTAAATTTAAATTTAATGGATAATAATTATTTCTAGTTCAAATTTTTCAAAATTAAATACTTAAACGTTACTGCCATAAAAATATTTATTCAAAATTATTTCACTTCTATATTTTAACGTTTTGAGTTTATTAAAAATTTTACTTTCGCGAATCGAATAAAATAAAATACTTAATAATTATATATATATATATATTTATACATTTTTTATTTCCATAATGTTATTATATCGTTTCGAAACACCCACACCGAAACCGTTACCATTCTCAAAACGAAAAAAAGTAAGTTGTGATGTAAAAAAAACTTTTAACTTTTAAATTTCACGAAAAAAAATTTAATAATAACTTTTAACGAATACATGTTTTTATATTTTATTTCGTCGAGTTAGAAAAATTTAATTAACTCGTGCAACCGTAATATAATATAGTACAATATTTTATACATATATTGGTGGTAATTACAGACGTATAATATTGTTTTCATGGGTAATAAGTTCGAAAGCAGTGACGGTTATAAAGGGATGGGGGGTGGGCGAAATAAAGGGGGATTAATCGCCCACCTTGGGATTTGATATTTTTAAATTTAGTATGTCTCTGATTCAACAGCACCGACTTGAAAATTGGTCCAATTATGTTATGATTAAGCTCCTTTTATATCCCCCCTCCCATTTAAAAATTACGTATAAGGATGGAATTAGTGCTCGACCGACAATCAGCGTAAACGTTACGCGCTGATCATCGATAGTGATCGAGCGTTTAATGCTTAACTGACGGCAGCCTCGATCAATCGAGTAAGCGTATAAATATGACTAAACCATTAAACGTTAATTAAATAGTAAAATTAAGTAAACATGTACACGAGTAAACGTGTAAACGAGTTGTAGAACGAGGAAACATAAATCTCAATGTTCATTTTATTTCATTGAAATACGCGAAATAATAATAATAATAATAATGGATATAACATACGTCGCATACAATTTGATCGTTTGGTCAGCGTCAAACTAAACACTCGGGTATACCGACATAGCGAGTCCGTTGACCGCGATAAAACGGGAAAAGAAAATAATCACCAGATAGCGCTACATCACCACAAGAAGGGAGTGGCCACGCAGAAAAACACGTATAAATAGCGATCCGAAACCAACGGATCGTTCAGTGTAGCCACGGCGGGTAAACGCGAACAACGTTTTTATGCCTACTACTGGTCTACAACTATAAGCGACTACTTTCTTTTTCCGTTTTATTTTTATTTCGTCTACGTTTCATGCACTTTGTTTTTCGTCTTTCTAAATCTACATTTTGTCCTAATAGATTCTCAAACAATTCTTCTTAAAAAACATTATTTCGTTTAGGGATTTTAAGTCTAGGAAAATACAACACAGCAGGAAACCGCTGTAATACGCAGGAGAAAATGCTACGATTTTTCTTACATAATATTATATTATTTACATTATTATTTTCATAATAACCGCCGTTTTATTTTCGCACATAACGCGCGCGTTCCCGTGTAATATTTTTCGGCGCATTGTTTTTTTCGAAAACACTGAATTCCAATTAAACGTTTTCTCGTAAACAATTTCCCTCGATTTTCAATGTTCTTCTTCGGTTTTTCTATATGTCCGTAAATTATTATCCTATTGTTACGCGTTTTTGTCGTTTTTTTTTTAATTTCGTTTCTATACCGTTTTTACATATTGAATTCCGGATTTTCGTCCGGTACTCATACAAACACAGTCTCCGTGTAATAATCGACAACGATTTTCCACAATGAACTGTGCGCGGCCAAAGTCGCGTGCCCATTGCGTACGTCGGCCGTAACCGTTCACGAAATACAATTCCTCGGGACCGCGCGGACACGGTGTCGAGTCATAGTAACGAGTGGTTCTCGTTCTCCACTCGAAAACGACACATTTCGGAGACACGAGCACCTGAGACCCGTCTTGGATGGAATACGCGTGTTATTTGATAGACGGCCGTGTTTTGTGCTTGTCACAATCGCCTCCGCCGTCTCGTAATTATTTTTACCATTTGAATAGAGAATAACTGTAATGAACGCCCGAACGTTATTACAATTTACACCGCATTTTCGAAAAATTTGCGCTAGGTCCGTTTGGCTCATCATAAACAGTGCTCCGGTACTTAATTTAAGTAATTTTTAATTGATTCCGGGTGTATGAGATACCGCAATCGGCACAGTTTGAACGCGGTGGAGTGAACTTATGTTTAGTCTTTAAATCAACAACCTGCAGGTGTGCAGTACGTGTGTGTTAAGACTGTGTAAATATTGCCACGAGCCCGAATATTTTTTTTTTAGGTTTTTAAGCGTTACTTTTTAATTCCGAATAGTATTAAAAAAAAAAAAAAAAAGAATCGGCTTTCAACTATTCCGTGGTACAATTATATATCCGTTTAAAAAATTATCTAACGATTTTTTTTTTTTTACTTTTTCACAAATAAAAATCTGATGACTGGTTATAAAAAATATAATTTCAACAGTAATTGTATATAATATATCGTATTGTATTCTATTGCTTGCAGTTTATTTGATCGCTCATTACGTAATAATAACACGTAAATAATAACAAAATAGAAATAAATTGACTAACACGTAACAAATATACTGCTCGCTCAACTCCAAATCAAATCAAACCGTCCGGAATACGAATTTCCTTATATGAACTGAATTTATATACGCATTATTGTAATAATAAATTGATCAACATTCGCCAGTTATTTTTCAAATAACACAATATCGTTATATTATAATTTTAAACGTGTACATGTGAAATTGAGGGAAAACATGCATATTTCAGCTTTTTATAGTATATATATATTTCTTCCAACAATTTAATGTTAGTTTTATTTTTAAATACACACTGTGTATATACCGTTTGAAATTTGTCGTTTATAATGAGAATGGGGACGTTAAATCTAATTAAATTCCTTGTAGAGTTCCTTATTTAATATTTGCATATATTAAGATATTTAATGAATATTTTCGAGGTTATCGTTATGTCAGTACGCTGTAGATTTTTTCGCTCCGTATCTCTACGCATGTAATTAAATATTAAAGTCTGATTAAACTCTGAAGTCTAGACAAAAAAAGAGGTAAAAAAAAAACGAAAATTCAATTTAATGTAATACGAAAATTAAGTGAAAACGAGACGTAAAAATACCTTTAATTTTAATTATATATAACATAATATAGTGTAACTTTATTAAATTTAAATATATCTCTATAATTATTTTATGTAATTCACAAGAACAAAAAAAATATAATATGTAGAGATAAATATGACATTTTTTTAATATCGTGGTTTACCAAATATGATTTAAATATTTTTTTTTTTTACTGTGGGTCATTTTTTTTCTATAATCTACATTGATATTACATTTATTTAGTTTTTTTTTAATTACACTTACAATAATACTTAAATTATTACAATAATACTTAAATAATATATATATATATATCAAAATTAATAATTTTTCATCTGGTAAAATTAAAATTAAAAATCATAGCCAAAACTTGTATTATTTTTATGAAATTCGTTCTAATCGAAGTTTTCATCGCACGCGTTATAAGTAATATAAATATATAATTCCGCTATTTACATCGAATCGTTTACATATCATTATAATAAACGTTTTACTTACAATGCTTGTTTTTGAAAACGTATTTTAATTCAATTTTTTTTTCATTACCTGAAAAAATAAAAATAATGTGTTATTAACGTTATAATATAAGACACATTGAATGATTTATCAAAAACTCGTTAACACAATATACACGCAAGTCACAGAATGTTTCTTTGGTTATATATAATTTTTAATTGTTTAAATGTGAGCTCTTATATAGCATGTTCTAATGTATATATTATTATTGTACAGAAAATTAAAAGATGAAAATCGTTATTAAAAATGAATTATTATTCCATTGTGGATTCGTTTTAAAAATGTTTCGTTTCGAAAACAATTTACATCGACAGTTACTTTATATTTACAGTAATAATTTTTTTCTTTTCATAATATATATATTACAACAATAGGAATATTATTATAGTTAAGACCACAATATTATTAATATTACGAATCAACATATAGGTACGTGTGACGAAACAACGAAGGGTTTAAATGTGTCTACAATATATTATAATACATATAAACGTGTGTGTATTTATTTCAATACACAAATGGAGTGGTTCTTTTAATATATATATATATATATATATATATATATATATATATATAAATCTTTTGTTCGACTATTATACGCGTGGTGCTTACGTTATATATATACGAGTTCTATATTATCCCCACACCACTCATTCACGGCTTCAACTCATATTTTAGCTCTCTTTGAATTCTAATATACGTATTCAACACTATATATAAAATATAATAGTGAAATACCGACATTTTTAATTAAAAATCCCTCTTCGTGGCGTCTCTGTTTTGCGTCTACCACTTATAAATCACATCTATTGTCCGCCGTGCTTTTCAACAATAATTATTATTATCAACATTATTGGTCACGTTGACTATCACGCTATATTATCGATCTCCGAACGACAACGACGACGATATTATAATAATATATTATAATGCCTCGGATTGTTTTCTTTGTCTCCCGATCTTCTCGGAACAGCATCACAATGGACACAATGAATAATAATAATGATAATAATAATAATAATAATAATAATAATAATAATAATAATAATAATAATAATAGTGCGACTGAACGCGTCTTTTTTAACGATAACGTAAACGATGGCCAATATGAAATATAATAATAATTCGTATTGAATGAGGGGGATGAAAATATCGTTATTTCATAATTGGCTTAAGCGGCCGCGTTTATTGTGAATTACAGCAACGACATTTTTATATAAAATAATACGATTACAATATAATATTTATTGCGTTAGGTTGCCCGCTTTTCCGTCTGATCAATGCGCATATACACTTGAATTATATTATATGAGCAATGTGTACATGGAAATGGCGAGTTTATATAATCGATCGATAATAATTTAAACAAATGCAGCTCTAATATACGAACGAGATGTGACGTCTTTGTTGATGGCCACTGATTGGTAAAAAATATCGGGGAAAAGTGTTACTTCTTAAGATAAAATACGTTTTGAACGCGCAGTCTACTGTTCGATATAACATATGCATTTAGACATTCGTATCGTATTATATTTAAACATTTTAAATAATAATGATAATAAAACGCCCGTAGTTCCGTAGTTTCCTATAATGCAAAAATAAATGTTTGGGCAATAATATTTAAAGTTTCATTTTCCGTGTGAACATCTTACGCGAAACATGGTGATATTCTACCATTGATGTTTGCCATCGAATACACTTATAAATACAAAAATCGGAAAATATATCAACTTTCAACATCGTACACGGTTTAAAAATAATAAATAGTAATTATCGTAAAATTTAATCGATCGAAAATTGCGCCTTCCTCCGATTTAACAATTACTGTCAATACGACACAACCGAACCGATTTTAAATACCAATCGCGTAGTTTTTAATATAAAATTATTGAACGCGAATCGAAAATAAATCACAACCCATAAAAAAACTATATCTATGTAATATATTCTTAAATTATACTATTGTGTATATTATATAATATAATGATGATGGGTGAAAAAATGATACGTAATAATGTTATGTGTTGAATTCAATGGAACGGGTTGTACGTTCAAGACGATGTATATATATATATAGATTAGAAAAATGTATTATACAAAAGCACTAAAAATGTAAATGCGACATATATAAGAATTCCCGACCCGTTATAATAATTTATATCCATCGCTAAAACGAGATATTTGTTTTTACGTCTAAACAAAATATATAGATTATCGTAATAAAAAATCGGTATGATCGTCGGAAAACCTATCCCATGCGTCTCGTTTCATAGTGTATTTGTTGTTGTCTTACGTTCATACATAGGACAACGCACGTCACAAAAAAAAAAGAAGTAAATTAATTCTATTAAAAATTTATTTGTCTACAATATATTGTGTTTTTATAATCGTCAGACAATCGCGTACTGGACGGATATTTCAATGGATGCTATTTATTCGTATTACAAAAGAAAAACAAGGCAATGACACGTTGCTGTGTTGAAAAATCATTTCACTCCGTTACCTCCGTACAAGACAACATTGAATTATTATTATTTTATCTGAATAGTTATGTCAAAACGAAACAATAATAAATCATAATATTGCAGTATTATATAAAAAAATAAAACCACGATTTATTAATAATGTTATATAGACGTGAATTTTAAACGGGTTAATATTATGGGAGAAATTGTAAATGAAAAAAAAATATATATAGTGGAATATCGATGTCACAAACTTTTTTTTCTTTCTTATTCACTATTGTCTCACTCGTAGGGAAACAAAATATTTGAAAAAATAATTTATTTAGTCTAAAAAAATGATTTACACGCAACACAAGTGTGGTTTAAAAAGAATTACACGTAATAAGTCTACGCCGTTATATAATATTTCGATGAGTATATCAGTCAAACTCGTTGAGCGGCCTATATGATTTATTTTGTACGTAACAGACAATCGGATTTCAAAATTTATTGCCGAGTATGAATTAACATATAATGCATACATAGTTGTTTTTTTGTAAATTTAGAAACCACGGAAATGTTAAAAACTATGAAAAAATTGCGGAAACGCGAAAAATTAAAAAAAAAAAACAATTCGATATACCTAAACTATGCGCATTGTCGTAGCGTGGGATTAATATTCCCGTTTAAATATTTTAGTTAAAAAGATAACTGCTTTATTTTTTTCAATTTACAAATTGCGGAGAACTTAACAAATTACTTAATTTATGTACGAACTGTAAACATTCTTCTAAATTTAAACTGTGATTTCAATATAAAATAGGTTTAACAAAACGAAACATGGGTATACGGTGTGTAATAATATTGTTTTAAATAACAGTTTCGAGTAAATACGAATAACTTTTCAGTGTTTATATGTGGAAATTATGTCCATATATATATATATTGAATATATAATACAATTATATACTCGTATATATATATATATTTATATATATATACATATATATATATATGAAAATAAATTGAAAATCATTCAAGTGTCACGTCTTTACACTTCACGTATCAGCATTTATATTTGTTCCGCGTATATCTTTTTGCAAAACATCATAATGTAATATGTATAGGCTAATATGAATGAAACGTTTTTGGTTGTAATCGCATATGCTGAACATTTTCACATATATTTTTCAGAATGTTTGAAACTCGTTAATTCGTGAATAGTGTGGTTTTGACGAGACTAATATTCTTTTTTTTTTATTTTTATTTTTTTGTAACTGTGTCTAATGTATTAAAACGATAAAATGCGCAAAAATTATTATAAAAACGAAGGTCTAGATTAGTATTGCCATGCGGAAGTGATCTATAAGGGTGTCGAAGGATGGTAAACTCGTTTCGGACAGTGGTGTGTAGGTGGACTGTGAACACATTTTTGCATTAGACCACCGTATGTTCCGATATGAAAATAAATATAAATACTGAAACGTTCGTCCGCTCAATTTTCAGATTCAAAAAGAATTGATCAAACTTTTAACTCATAAAACGTTGAACGCCAACTTCAAGGATCGATGATCGGTTGACAACATTTTAGCTTCAAGCTAACATCAATCGTATCTACCATATGCTGTCGACTGTCATCAAAAAGTTTTCATTTCTTCCTACCTCGTCGAGCGAAAATTCAGTACTATAGACGGGCCTAGTTACAAACAAGAGAAATCGACTCGACGTCGTGAAAAAAGGAGATTTGCGTTTACGTCCCGCTAACATTGAACGCAGGTAACGTCAAGGAACTGCAGGGTCTGAACCACGAAACACAAACCACGTCCCACTGATTGATGTACGCTGCTAATACTTTTTTAATGTAAAATTTAGATCTTTTTTTTTGGTGTTCTTTCAATGTTTATATATTATTTTAAATACAGAACACCTTTCAAGCACGTCTTTTTTAATTTTTTCATTGGTAGTTTCAATTTTTTTTCTTCGATTTTACAATTCAACACTCCCTATTTCTTTCTCATTCCCTCAATTACGAAATTATCACGTGGGAGGAGAATGTTGAGAAATATTTTACTCGCCTCAGTGAGACGACAGCTTTAAAAAAATTTAAGAACCATTGATCTAGATTACTTTACGTATTTTAACACGGCCTGTGAAGGCATATTATATACGACTGGTGTCGAGCCGAGAGTAATCAGTCGTTCGTCCCGTTTTGCAACAAAAACGCACAAAAATTCGATTATATTACGCGCACGTTAATGCCGTCGTCGATGACACGCGCAACGAAATAATCATATTTATTATTATTATTATATAACGCAGTAATTGAAAACACCGGTGCGATATTCAAATACGTCCAAATTTTACTGGAAAAAAAATCACGTTTTTATGCGTAAATATCGAAAAAAAATTTCACTACGGTGTGGTGCGACAACCAAATACGTTCGATGAATATTTGTATTGATATTATTACACAGAGATATGAAAAAAAAGTACTCTATCGATGGCCGACGAACATTCATTCAGCTTGCGGCAACAGTGACAACCGCGTACAAATTGCATTATTCGTTTTTCAGTTTCGGTTTGTAGAGCATTTTAGCATTCCTAAGAGTTCACCGAATACGCATGTAATACAGTCCACGTGTAAGGAAGAAATTAATATTTTGTCATGCGAATAACCAAATGTATTCGTATTTATACAAGATTTCGAATTATTTATCATTGTCCGACGGTCAATAGACGCAGACGCGATGACAACAATTCACCACACTCATTCAATATGAATGGTCGACCAACGTTTTCATTCAACGGCGTATATAGCGTTACAATCAGTTACAAATTAGTTATTACAAATCAGCTTTGCGTTTGTTATATTAATTATGTTCCGATTGTTATCCCTTTTGTTCAAACTATATATGTGTGTGGACACGTGGCCAGCAGATTAGGAGTATTCGCGATTTAAATAATATATTGAGCGTATAAATATAACTCGTCGTTTTCATCGCGATATTATTTTATGCGTTTATTTTTTCTCGTAAATTAAACTTCACAAGAAAACACGACATATCGAACGAATTTTTTTGTTTGCCCTTAGAAAAGTAGTTGTTCGTTGAAATTGAAAAATCAATCGCCGGAAATCTCTAAACACGAAAATAGATGGAAAAAATTTTTAAACATTTATATGCTGTAGTTCGAAAACGATATGGAAATAAAATGTATTTTTAACCGATTTAAAATAAATTATTATTTATATTCAATGTTACGTACTGTTTTGGATTTTGCGTTTATTGTGCCGTGTTACTAATTTTGTAACAGCGATCGTAACGTATATTTGCGTAAAACAAAATAATAATAATACATTTTGTAAGTAATTAAGTGTCACAACGATTATTACGAGCATTTTATGGCGTTCGTTAATATTCCATATTATGACACGTCTGTATATCGGAAAAGTTCAACATTTATTGTTCGGGGACGACGCGAATTGCGAGTAGTTGTGGACCGCCGATTACAACGAATATATCCCGACGTGCACGTAGACTGAAAACTGATAAAAATTAACGATCACAGTCCTAAATGCAATTTATTCTGAAATTTCCGCTCAGATGATCATAATAATAATAATAATAATAATAATAATATTGTATAGTTGCGTAATTGGTACATATTTCTACTGGAGTTCGCCGGGATACGTCTAACAAACCACGTGGTAGGAGGTATGCACAATATTATATTGTATTGAAACTGTAATTAAAACGAGTAGGTATGCGCGCAGAAGAAACAATTTAATACCGTTCTTATAATTTTTAAAATGTAATTTCATTACAAATTTTAATAATATTATAACAGCTGTAGTGATAAATACAATGAAAAAACGTGCACTGTACATTTGTTAATTCGTTCCAAGCGTTTCTTCTGGAAAACAAAAAAAAAAAAAAATTTATTTACTCGATTTACTCGATTTGTATCCTACACGTACTGTGTTCATAATGTTCAAAAAATTAATGAATTCCGTTGTTTCACCAATGATATTCAGAAAATTGTATTAAATAATAATAAAAAAAAACTCCCACAACTAAAATTTACCTATATTTACATATCATTTTAAGTACGGTAAAATTCCTAAAAAGATCTAAAATTGATTTTATTTATTTATTTTTTTACACGATATTCTGATAAAGAATATCATATCAATATACATTTAAATGACCATTGGATTCAGCGAATAAATGATCACTATAACATTGGGTAATAGCTGGCATATTAAAAGTCGACGAAGTAGGGGAACTAAAAAAATCTCAAGTTGATCATTGTGTTAGTAATAACAGATAAATATCGAAGAAATTTTGGCATATTTTCAAAAAAAAAAGAGAGAGAGAGAGAGATTTAAAAAGAAAACAAGTTTTGTAGTGAGAAATGAATGGAAATGAAATAGGAAAGAAAGTAAATCGTTGAACAATGCCCTAAACCGATTTGGATGGTGTACAAGAATAAAAAACCTTGTCAGATCTTCGAAAAAAAAATAATAAATAAAAAAATTTACTTTTCAAAGCTCTTATTATTATTATTTTTTTTTTTTGTACATCTGAACCCTAAAAAAACATAATCATTTATTTGGAAAATACTAATTACGAATAATTCGATTACGTACATTTCGTAATGTGCGTGGACTTCTATATTTACTTACTTACTACGCATACATTGCACAACAGTTTTTTAAACATGTTACGAGTAAAATGTGTAATTTAAAAAACATATAATTTTATTTGAAAATAATTTTTTTAAACATAATTTCTAAACATTAGACTAAATAAATGTTGAAATTGAATTGAAAAATTTTTGTATGATATTGAACACAAAATTGGATTACAATATATGTATATATATATTTATTTTTTAATAATGTAAAACGTCATTTTGAACAGTGAATCAACGTATTTTTATAATTCACGTACATTTTTAAATTTTTTTTCATCGACAAAAGTAATTTAATTTGGTTTTTTATTTTTTTGTTTTGCTCTTTATATAGGAAACGTAAGACGTTTTTGATATGCTATAATATCAATTGATAGTAGCATATTGTCCTATTAATAATTATCTTTAATAATTTTCTATTACAAAAATAATTCATTTTTCTTGTAAAATTTCATAAAGAAAAAAAATTTTCAACGGATTCCCATGATTATATATAAATTAATTTTAACGTTCAGTTCATGTCCTCATGATGTACCGTCTTCTCTCGATTGTACGGGCTACGTTGAAAACAGTCTATATCCGAGATTCCTAAACTGTTGATAACGAAAAAAATTTATCATTTTAATACGTCATTTATGCAATATCAATTTTAAATCATTTGTATAAGAAATTTTTTTTTTAATAATTCGTTTTTTTTTTTGAGTACAAAAAACATCAAGCACAACACCACGAACAAGAATATTTCATTGTTTTAAATTTCGTTTATACACTTAACAAAAGCAAAAATAAACTGTAACAATCAATAAACATTTTAGACTTTTATTTATATTGTTCGTGTTATTTTATATTCGAAATATGAGCTCTCGCATTTAACGGCGGTACTTAAGTTGATGCCACTATTTTTTCTTTTTAATATATATATATTTTTTTTTTTTTGATTGGTTAAAATAATAAAAATAAATAAAGTTCCTGTATTCTAGAAGTCTTTAAAACGTTATTAAAAATTGTAAAAATAAAAATTATTTGTTTATCCGTCGTGACAATAAATATTGACATTATGATAGTTTCAATTGTCCATTCGTTTTTATCCTAGGCAGTGTAGATGGTCTCGTTAAATCACAGCATTATATACTACCGCGGAGAATGAAATAAACACGATCGTTATAAAAGCTATCATGATTTCCATTGTTCATCCATTTAAAATTAAAGCAAAACGCTCTATGAGAATATAACGAGAAAACTTTTATTGATAAAATAACCATATTTCTTTAATATCTACTACAAATGTTAAAGTGCGCGTTATTTTTATTTATTTGGTTACTTACTGATTTCGAATTCGATAATATTCACAATCGAGTAATATTTTTTACTAATCGTCCATAAATTGATTTAATTTAATTTTTTTTTTTAGTGCCCGTTCACTTGTATTTCGATCGAAAACAGGACTTAAACATTTTGTAGGAAACGTAATTTGTTTCTCGATGGCGGTGAACGCGCGTTATTATTAAATGTCGTAAAGCCGGGATTTTTAAATCGCGACAAGGAATATAATTTAAAAATTAGTAAAAACGACTAAACGGATAAAGTTCACCGGAGGAGTATATACTTTAAAAGTAAACAAAAACCTTTTAATATTCGTAGAAATAATTACGTGTATATAACGTAAACTCGTTATTTTATTATGCTATATATATATAAAAATATAGGTGATTTCGCTCTTTACACACACACACGTGACAAATATTTGTAATATAAGTATTCCAATATTCTGTAATACTATTATCGCACGTTATAATATGTTGGCTCATTTTTAAATCGACTTCGAATTATGAAAATTCGTTTTAACGGTCGTGTATACATATTAATAAATATTGTTTACGGTAATATGTAAATAATAAATTTGATTTCTAAATAAGAGAGTGGATATGTTTATAAATTTATCGGGATTTATACGATGTGAAATCGAGCTACTTCACAAATAACACACTGTAACAACATTTTCTTCGATTATCCACGGTTAACGAATTTTGGTTCTTTTAATTTTTAATATTCAAAGCACGTTTAATACGAAGAGTTCAATAAAATTTCACAGTTCTGAATTTCGAATCGGAAATTATTCAATAGTATTTCGTTACAATTCGGAAGAACAAAAATATACCTTTATGCACAAGTCGAAGGAAACAAATATTTGCGCATGCGACGACTATACACGAAATATTAGCGATATTTATCACTTAATCGACAATTCAATTCACAAAAATCTTGATACTCGTAAGAATAAAAACGACAATGGGTCGCGTTTATTTATGAACGCGCGTCGGTCATTAATTCTAAATATTATTTTAAAGCAATTTGATTTTACACGAATACAGTGTGTTTTTTTTTAAGATCATCGTATTTTTAAATTTTTTTTTTTTTAATTCGCGTGACATTTGTCGATGGAACCTCAGAGTCACTTCATGCTTGCACCCCATCGCCACTGGGAGAGTCGTATAAATTGCGCGAGATATATCAAATATATCGACATCTCATCCGTTCGTTTTTTTTCCACGAATATTATGTGGTTTTTTGGTCGGTTTGTAACGAGTGAAATATTAACGCGTAGAACAATTTGAAGAATAATAATACGAAAACGCGGCGGTATACGTACACCTATACACTGGCCATAAAAACGCATTATATTCGACTATAAATTATTATATTTATATACACGTGGCCAATAACTGCGCGCCATAATAATACACGTATATTACGTGATTTATATAAATATATAACGCGCGTAACAAACGATCGGACCGAAATAATATATTATTATAATATACAATTCAACCATTCCGATAGATCCGTAGAAAATATTCGATAAAACGAAAATATCGTTTTAACATACGACTATAACGTATTCACTATTACTAAAAAATTGACACGTATAAATGTGTGTGTGTGTGAGTGTTCGATTCGATACTCGTAATTATTATGATAGTCACACGCGACCAACATATTATCAGTCGGCCGATGTGAGATCGTGAATGATCGTTTGGTATTATAAAAAAATACGATGAAACAAGTCGAAAAGCAAAGGGAAACGCAATATTTTCTACTCGTCGAAGTTCACGAGTTTTCGAGTTTTTAATAACGTATTATCGTTTTTTTTTTTTTCATTACTACATATAAATTATACGGTGTGTATCAATATACTGTTAGAATAAAATTATTATCAAGAAATGTGTATGACCTAACGGAATGTACGAGAAGTTAATTTGATATCCCACATTGAGCTTAGTTCTTGTACACGTTATAATCAATTTGTATTTTCTAATACATTTAGAACAGAGTACACATTCTATCGTGCACATTCCTAAATTGTTCTGTACCACCAACAATGAAATGCAATCGTCATTATCCGTCTATATTCCACGTGTTCCAGAATTATCTATAGTTTTCCTTTCGAGTAATCAAAGTTCTCGCAACGAAAAACGGCATTTATTTCGAATTATCGAGGTTCTACTGCGTATATATATATATATCGTACGCCGCCGTTTTATATATTTCTACAATGGTATTCTCTACTAGTACATAGAAATTTAATACTCTGAACGTTGCGTAGAATGCATTGGTTTTAAGTACTTTTATTCTTAATATTATATAGGAACACTTTTTTTTTTTACGCTGAACAAGTGTCCAAGAATTGTCTTGACACGCCGTGCTTTACTGTAGCATATTTGTACTTATAATTATACGTAGGTTACGACGATGTTTTACGCTATGTTCGTTTATCCCAGCGGGTTCCGTAAAAGTATAACGAAAAACAAATCAATAAATAAAAAAAAACCTGTAACATTTTCGATGTGTCTGTTTTGACTTTTAAACATATGTTAGAAATAGTTCTTTTACGTCGTTTCGGTCATAATAATAAATAATATCCGCGGTTTTTTTCTTAAATTATCATTAGCTATTATTAATGCGATACGACGTATATTCCGTGTGCGAAAGATTTTTGTCAATTTTCCAGTCCGTATATTTTACTACAAGTTTTAAACAATACGTTTTGGAGCTTACGGCTGGTATACAGAACGACAATAATAATAAGATGCAGTACACAAAAATACACAACTCGTGTAGGTGTATATGTGTTTTATAATAAGATTATATTTATATATATATATACATATATATACAAACGAAAATAACGTTACTGGAGTGAAATAATTGTTTCTCTATATAGTTTCGTTGGATATGTCATATCATATCGGTTTCGCGATGAAATCCAACAGTTACACGATTCTGCGTCCGAAATTCTTAATACGAGTACCCACGGAATCGCAACAAAAAAAAAAACTTATTCTTTCTAATACATTCCCCCCTCCCCAGCACTTAGACGGGTAATACGAGTTATTTTTTCCTCTAATAATTGTAAAGCATGTAATAATAAATTGCGAACAATGATTTCTAGAATTCGCTTTTGGCCATAAAATATATTTAAGCCTACCGCGGAATTTCATAAAAGCATGAAAACAATAACGATTATTCCGTTTTCAAATTTTACATCCGTAAAAAACCGTATCGCGTTTCTACGACAGTAATTTTATTTACAGCGCAAGATTATTATTTATTCGTTTGTATTTCTCCAGAGAATTTACCGTGTTAAAAAAAAAAAATACGTTTTTCTTATTCCGCGTCATTTCGCGCCGAGGCGTACGGAAATATGTTCTCATTGAAACACACGCACTCTCTGTGTTCGTGTTAAATTTTCAGACGGAAACCGTATTAGTATTGTAATTTTCCGAACGGAGGAGACGTAGACGGTAGAGATAACTACAAATCAACTTTGTATAACTACGATTGATAAAGTGAAAATAATTTAAAAACAGTTAAAGTGTATTAATCATTCGCTACACAACCCCTGTTTTTCTACAACTCTGTGATGGTTTTCAAAAATCGTTTCTGGGGGAGCGGGAGTGTGCTAGAATTATTCGAGAAAAAACGAATAGTTATATTCACGTATAGTGATTATTTTTCATCGATAAAAGATTATATTATGATGAATAGGGTTACGAGAGGAATATTTTACAATACGCGTTTACTATTACTACGAGATTATAATACATACGCGTATAAGTCGAGTTCATCGCTCATGTTCATGTCATCATCCGGCCTGCAAAAACCGCACGAACAAAATATGCGATTTGCATGCCATAACGCACGTATTTTCGATTTGAAACTTTAAACGAATAATATAGCTCACTATCTTTTTTTTCTTTCCTTAACTGATTTAGAGAATCATTTATTGAACATGTATGTTTATATTCTATAGATCATATGTGTATATCTATGGGTTTGATTTGAATTTCATACTATTATTACACAACCAGCCTAACCTTTTATAGACATTTCATACATTTATTCTTTCTTATGCTTTTTTTGTATTCGTTTCTTTTGTTGTTTTTCAACATTCGCATTTCCTTTAAAGTTCACATAACATACTGTTATTCCACTCGAGATTTTGTTATTTTCTTAGAATCGTATTTATTTGTCAATCTATTAGTATTCAACCCACTGATATTCTTTTTATGAATATTTGATTGTTGACAGATAAAAATTGTAATTTTCTAACCGATTCAATATTGTTGTATAGTCAGATTCCATATTATATAACATAATTTTATTTAAATTTAAGAAAAAAATTACTCAAGACCGATCGAGTAAATAATAGAAATGGTTTACAAACCAATACTACGGTGAATGAATTTTTATGATATATATATATATATATATTTTACATTTATGAATTAAAAATTAAAAAGAAATTTTGACATCATTATTTTTGTTTTATAAAATGTATAATATTCAGTAACTCGTGTTAGTAAAACACAACCGATACAATGAAACAAATTGAATCCGCGTGTTACATCATTATTTTTATAAAAAATATATTACTGCTTGTTAAAATTAAAAAGCTTTTTATTTTTCTTTGATACAAAATGTGAAGAAAAAATTCAATCAATGCACCAAGAATTTAATTGCTTAGTAAAGTTAAGATCAAAAATACAAAAAAAAAGAAAAAAAGATAACGACATGTGCCGAGAACAAGTCCATATCTTTATTCATTCCTTTCTTTTATGAAAGTACAATTTATTATATAATTTATAGAATTTAATAAAACGATAATTAATTACAAATAAATAATTCAATAAAAATGTATAATAAAATTTTAATAAAAAATAACACAAATAAATAAAACTACAGAAATTGTTTTTATTAAAATGTCATCATTTACGTTAAATAATAAGACATTTTCTCGACTTATTTTATATTTCAGTTTACGGAGAATTTAAAATAAAATTTTTAATTGGCATTCTATTAATATCATATTTTATATTTAGTATTCTATATTTTTAAACAACGTTTTTTAAAAAAAAAAATTTTTTTTTGTAAAACAAACGAATGTATAATCATATGTTTTCAACAATACGGAGTGTAGAGCAGAGCTAAACCAATTTGAACATAAATAATCAACTGGTCACGATCAAATTCCTTACGAATAATATCGTCTCATATTTTCCACGTACTTCAGCACGTAAGTAGTACAAGGTTTAATCGTTTATATTAGAGAGAATAATCATACTTGGGAACCAAAGCAAAAACAAATATATGTGAACGTATATTTCTATATATTTATTAATGCTATAAATAAGTCTATGCGAGAACGTTAAATTATTACGGGTTGGCGAGAAAATACAAACACTTTTGGGAAAAAAAAAAACAATTAATAAACGATGAGTGTCGCTTTGTGTAAAATTTACGAACAGTCGTGACAAGCGAGCAACCGAGTGTCTCTAGATCATACTACCAAAATGACAATATAAAATAATGTAACGGCCGTTTATCTTTTTATTTCTTCTTTTTCCCGTTCCTTATACGGTATTTTGCAACGAACGCCTAATTTTTGGAGATCTTTCGATAGTGGGACCGCGCATAAACGTTTAAATAGATGCGTTGAGCGTTTAAAAAAAAAAAAAAAATATATTTCTGTTTTCGCATTGAAAAATAACAAATATTCCACATGACGACATTTCATAACGTTATTAACGTTCGACAGGAATTATAAAAATAACTTTTACAAGCACGAAATGTACAACAGGGACAAATGTGTTGAAAACGGAAAAGAGTGGAAAATAATTTGTATGTCTCACGTGAGTTTTTAAGAAGAATTATATAAAATGTCTTGAAAAAAAATAGTACAAAATATCAGCATTGCTATTTCTGAAAAGTTTTCAGACGCTATACGGTTATATATCAATATTTGTCTCCATACCGCACGTGTATATGATATCGTCCGATTTTTCCATTCACAATACAAACATTTAACGTTTCCTCTCAATACAATCACAAAAAAATTAAATAACCACCGACAAGATCAAATCTTTAAATTATAATAGTAATAGATTTAAGCCTGACAGTTTAACACCTATTCTTGTCGAGGACTGGAAAATAATAATAACCCATTTCATTACACACTGGTTGTGCAGCGAACTAGTATAAGTGTATACTTTGTGCAGATCTGTTTTCAAATTTTCGAAGCAAGTTTCACCGACGCCATATTATAGCAGCACGCTTATAGGTAAAGCAAATGTCTTTATATCATAGTTAAAATAAATATATTTTATTGTGTACAGTATATAGCTGTATACTGTAACGCCTTAAAATTTTGAATATTATATTATGTATATAACTAATTATTTTTATGTTTGCTATTCATTATAATAATACTTTAAACTTCACTCGGATGATTTAATCGTCCAAAAGAAATATGTCGTCCTCCACTGTATTATATATATATATATATATATATACACAAAATACGTATTTCTAATATAAAGATGTATACATTATTAGTTATTATTATACTCATTTTCGTACAATATACGGTTTTATTATTTCAGTTACATTATATAACACTCGATACCGAGTAGTTATAATAATTTGGTTTTTAACGTTATTCCGAAACGTACAAGAATTAATCCAAAAACTCGAATATATACAAAAATATATCTGTAATTCAATGCAGTCGCTTATGCAATATGTGCTGAGTGTTTGATTACCTTTTTGAACTCTCCGTCATAGTTGTCCTCAAGTATTCATTATTAAACGGGGGAGAAAACGAAAAACACTTGAAGAACTCTTTGCACGAATATTGTGTTTTATATATTGTGTATGTTGTGTACACCCTACGCCAGGGATACCCAATTGAATTTGATATTAGTTTTCTTATTGTACCCAGGAACTGAAATAGTCAAATATCTATAAATTACATTTTATTTTACTTAAAACCTGTACTATATACGAGTGGATTTCATAGAATTGGAACGTTTATGAGAACGATTTAAAAAAAAAATTCTATTTTTTCCGTTTATTTCGGATTTAATAACATTCCAGTTTCTCATAACACAACAGAATGACGAATACTTTTAACGGTAAATGTTCTTTTTCAATTGAATATAATTCAAATAAGAACAATAACGGAATATCACGAATTTTAAAAAAGTTTTTTGTTTAAATTTATCATAAATATACATGTACATTCTCTTTTGTGAAATATATGCAGTAAATTTACCATGATACTTGCTCTCAAGTTTTCCCATATACTTAAATTATTTTATCTTGGGGGGCACATAATTCACGTTGTATTTTCTACCGGAATAATTAAAAGAAAACGAAATAAACGAAGCAAAAAAAAAAAAAAACATTTAATTGCGTTCTATATTGCACGTAATATCGTTTCTAATTATATAATAAATGCCATTTTAATTTAAATCCTCGTTGATGCACAATTTATGGATATAATATACGCTATTATAAATACTTAATATTCAGATGTTATTCTCGTTTTATCTTTATTATAACGATTTATATTATACTGGTTAAATATATATATATATATATATATTTAAAGGCCTAGATATCCAGCTTATTGTTATAGTTACCGTGGGAGTCGGCTGAGTTTGGCCAATTGCCCACCACCGCCAACTCCCCAGGAACCCATTATTTTATTTTATTGTTATGACTCTACGTCCAATTTTATTTTTTAACTAATTCCCAAAATTCTTATTAATATACAAGATTATGATCATGTTCGCGCGTTCAACTGACGGACAAAATACGATTCGCCACCGTTTATCGCCCAGTGTACGATGAACGATTCGAAACGAATTATAAAATTTCGACGGCGATTTGTTTTTAAAAATAATCACAACGCCATTCAAGGTGCAAAAAGAAAATTGTCAAATATGTATGTGAAATGTGAAAAAAAAAAATTGATTTCAATCGAAACTCGATTTTCGAATGGTAACGAGACGAAAGAGCGTACGTATGAAATTACTATATCGAGTAGTACACCCTTTTTTGTTTTTAAATATATTTATGAATAAAAAATTGCGTACATATTTTTTAATAATATTTTATCGAATACCATAACGTACGATAAACACGTTATTTTCGTTATTGTTCAACGATAATTTGTTCACCAACAATAACGATTATTTTCTTTTAATTATGAATTATATACGGTATTACAATGGAGAGCGGGATTTTCGTTACGGGATTTTCTGATTTCATATCGTTCATGTTTGACGAACACAAACGATCGGAATGTAATCAATATCCAACGCAATTAATGAAACGTTTTATAACAAAACGATCAGGTCTGCGCGTCGTGTGTCGAGATACGCAATAGTCGTTTTTTTTTTTTTTGTGTTTTTTTTAGTTTCGGCGGATAATATCATCGTCGATTATTGCCGGTTCAAACGACGTAAACGAAAGAAATAAATCCAAATAAACAGATAAATACCCGTACGCACGCGCAGATCAAAAAAAAAAAAAGAAAAAAAAAATTGCATTTATCCGTCGGGTCATCGGCCGGTTGATATTATTTTTTACAACGACCGATGTACCATTCGATAACGTTTGTTTCGTGCGGAAACACAAAAAAGGAGGCCACGGGGTTTTATGTCACACCTGAGGCCGTCTCTATGCGTAGTGGGTATGTAAAATAAACTGGACCGTTTTGTCCGTTAATCGCGTAATATGGCTCTGTACGAGATAAGAGCGCAAGCAATAACAACAGCATCATCATCAGCATATGTACGACTATGATGAACGCGGAGGATCGCGTTGCTTTTTATATGCAAATTAGCGTACGGAAATACATGGCCAGAGGCGCGAAACGCGACGGATTTGTGACGCGTACGATTTGCGACGGAGGAGAGGAGACCGGTACTGCTGCAGCTGTATAATATTATAACGGAGTCGACGATTTGTCTTTCGGTTGACCGTCCTCCATCACTCGTGGACCGGATAATATTACATATATATATATATACTGTAAATTATTATAATTATAACGCATATAAAATATGTATATATTCAGAGACGTATTTAGGAATCTGCCGCCCTAGGTGATGATTTAATGCCATCCCTACTGCTGTTCTTCCGTCTAGAGAGAGAACGTCTCGCCGGTGAATTTTTTTTTTTTCTTTAACGGTAAAAACATTTTCACAGAAATGAGAAAAAAAATACCGTTTAGAGTGATTTCAAAGATATATCAAATTATAATAAAAAATATTAAAAAAAAAAAAAAAATTGAGAACAACGTTTCAAAATGTTCATCGGAAAAACAGTATTAACGGAAATTTTAAGTAATTTTTTTTTTTGTACCTATCAGTTCGCGTAAACATTCATCCGAAATCAATACAATAACCCCGTAAACCGTCAACCGTAATGAAATGAAGAATAAAAATGCGTTAAAATATTTTGACACGCGACATTCGAATTCTAATAGGTTTTTTAACTAAATATTATGTGGAATGTGTTAGTTTGAGAAAAATTAAAACGCGCCGTTTTGCCGCTTAGGGCGATGGTATCGCCTCGGCCCCTCCCCTAAATACGTCTCTATATGTATTTACATATTTCTTCCCAGCGATTTTTACAATCTCTTCTCGACAACGGCCTACATCGAGCGATTCACCAGGCATCGTCCAGCCCGAAATCGCTTCCCACGCATTCGCATTTGAGGTTTCAACGATTATGCTCCCGTCGTGAACTGCAGGAACAGACATTTAATTTCTCCCGAGTGATTTTCGCCCGTCCCGTCTCGACGGACATCCTTGTCCGCTTCCATTGCTATTGCGATAAAATTACATTCTCTCGGGGTTTCGTTGACGCGTCTGCAAATATCTCACGTTTTACCACTCCAAAAGCAGCGTTTTTAATTTTCCCGTTTTACACCGTCGGCCGGTTTCCTAGTTCGCTTTACGCACGTCATTTTGTCCGTTCAATTCTGTTGTTTCGAAGTTTTTATATTATTATTATTATTACGGTCGTTACATGTTTATTGTCGTTGTCGTTATGCGTGTTATATAAATTGTACTATTACGGTAATAGTGCGAAATTCAACGTGGCCGCGCGGAATGATGTCTGAGGAGAAGAAAAGTAGACGAGACCGAACGAGAGTTTAGAGTGGAGAGAGAGAGAGAGAGAGCGCGAGAGAGAGACGAAGAAATGACAGAAATCCATATTAACGCGCATATCGCGATGGTCGAGCGAATTGTGCAAAAGTGAAATTAACGTTTTACACAACCATATATTATATTGTATGCGAGAAGGGGAGCGGAAAAGCTCGTTTCGTATTATTCTTTTTATTATTATTATTATTATTATTTTACACGGATACTGTCCCTTAATTAACATTATCCGTTTGCGGTTATTACGATTTCTCCCAGCAACGGCAACATCAGTAGCGCGCGCGCGTGTGTGTGTGTGTGTATACGACCGGGAAATTTCGCTCGCGTACAAAAACCAGAAACACCGGTACGCGCGGCCTGACGGGGAGAAGGACGAGTGAGAGAGAGAGAGAGAGAGAGAGCGAGCGGGGGAGACTGTGTGTGTGTGTGTGTGGGCAGAGACCGACCGCAAAAACCGGGTTATGACTGTTGATGTCATAAACGGTTTGAGCACGCAACGGCGTTTCCGCCACGACTGGAGTGCGCATTAATTATTATACAGAGCGAATCGTTGTTTGACGCGAATATAATAATAATAATAATAATAATAATAATAATAATAATAATAATAATAATATTATTATTATTATTATTATTATTATTATTATTATTATATAATGCGCGATGATTGCGCGGACGACAAAGGACGATTGCGCATAAATTTTCATACCTTTAGCTATCCCGCAGGAGATCGGAGCATTGTTATGTTTTTATTCGTCTCGTCGTTATCATCTAATAACGTAAATAAGAACGTATAAAAAGAAAATTGTAATGTTTTAGATGTTAACGAGCAGAAGAAGAAAAAAAAACGCGTTTTTCCTCACATTTTTTTCTTGAACAAATAAGGTAGCGCGGCGACGTAACGACGAATGGTTAACAAACTTATTTTTAAATTATCGGCGTATTATTCGGTTGTAAGAAGAAGAAAAAAAACAGGAAACGACAAAAATACGAGTGACGAATAATAAACCTCTACATTACGTTTTTTATACATTCTGTTACGAATAAGAATCGGAACTCTGATGATCTCGTTTTGACTATGTGCGAAAATTATTTGTCAATCAAATAAATTCAATAATTTATTTTAAACGTTCAATTCGACTTTATTAAATGCATTTTATTTGAAATGGTCATTTCAAATGTTTGTCTTGCAATGGATTAAGACAATCGCAATAACGCGGAATTTCCGGAAAAAGAAAAAAAAACATCATTTTCCAGTCGTCACATCGTACGTGTAATACTTAAAATCGAAAAATTAATTTTGATTAATAAAACGCCGAGGAATTAATCACTGCTGTAATTAAATAACTGTACAAACGAAATTCGTTTTGCGTTATAGATATTTGAATCGTATGAAAACGTGTTAAAAATGTTTAGAAAACCTACTTACTGGCCGGAATTGTTAACGAAATAATCTAATTGATTTCGCTTGACTCGTAATTACAACCAATTGGAGTATAATTATTATGCATACAACGACATTATTATTATTATTATTATTATTATTATTATTATTATCTAGAAATTTTACGATATAATTATACGTTTTGTTTCGGTTACAGACATTAAGATATATGCGTATTAGTCGGTCGCAGCGTAATTACTTGCGAACACGAAACGTAAATAATAATTTATAACGTGAAAATTCTTTAATGCCTTCCACTCGCATAATAACGAATTTTACACGATATTACATTTTCTATTCAAACGGTAGATGGATTCATGATTTAAGCGACAGATGAGTTGAAATCGACGATCGATACAAACGACATCCGAACATAATTACACGATTATAAATTGAGAACGAGGCGCACGCCGAACAGATATAACAAAACGTATAAAACGCGCATTTTATAAATTACAAATTACAGCGATTAAAGGAAGTTCAAGTACTAGTACAATTTTACAAGTAAAATTCCTGCAACAGATTAGAATTGATTTGATCAATGCGGATTCCCTGTTGGAACAACCAATCGGTTTATAGGTTATTAGTAATGAAAAAGTAAATACATCTATTAAAAAAAAAAAAAAAATAATACATTTATTTAAGAAAAAAAAATATACTAGAATTAAGAGGACTAAAAGAAATGTGTTTAGCCATCGCGCGCGACACGCTTATTATTTACACATAAACCTATATTTTAACATCACTCCATATTTTATATTATACATTTTCAGTATTCTTTTACTTCGTTAACATCTCTCGTTTAATTTATATACGTATATATATATATATTATATGTATTTTAAAACTTTGTAACAACCATGTCTGAACGTTTACATCGTGTCATATGTAGGCGATTCGATTGACGACGGGCAGTTCACTCAAATAAAACCGTTTGTCTCAATGTAAAATGTATATAGATCACGAATCACGATAATTGTGAATGAGAAAAATAACAACGGGTTCATAGGAAAATTTCTCATAACTCTTGCAATAATATAATTCGAACGCTTTTTATATTATTATTATTATTATTCGTTTCAAAGAAGAGGACTTTTTACGCGAAATCCGATTGAAATTAATAAAAAATAATATTTAATAATCGAGATAAAACGTTCGAATAAAATGGCCCCTCCACCACGTCGTTATTTCGCCCTAGATCCGCCCTTGCATCCACCTCTTGATTTTATTGAGTTGCCATAAAAAAAATTCACCCTTTTCTCCTCCCTTCCCCCCCACCATCGTTAATGGTTCAGTGAATAACGGCGGCGGCGGCGGCGTCCGGTTATGCGATATACGCCGTGGAAAATTGTGTTCTATCGTAACACGACTACGGGCCGCCGCAGCGCACATGGTGGCCAGCGCGCGCGTTCGTTGATGGGCCGCGCGGGGCCGGAGGGGAGAACGGAAACGATTCTTTTTGCAGCATAACGGAAACCGATAAATCGTGCGCCCAAGAAAATGGCATTCGGCCAGGTTTTAATTCGGTCCGATGGCCTCCGCGCATCGCCGTAGCCATCGACCTACGGTAGCCAAATTATATCAGCTATCATTTGCATTCGGCGGCAACGGAGCAATTAGAGAGAGAGAGAGAGAGAGAGAGTGAGATGACTTGGCGGTCGGACGGGCAAAGGCCCCTGTTATTATACACACACACACACACACACACACACCGGTGTAGGTGACCGCCTCCCACTTACCGACGACGGTAGCTGCAGGTTATCTGATGAACGGGGTGCGGGTAATAACCGCGAGCGCGACCTGCACCGCGGACGGGGGAAAAAAACCGCCCGAAACAGATATACGAAATTATCGGGGACGAGGAAAAAAGAGAACGCACGACGCGATCGTGAGAGTGGGGGAATTTTTAAATTAATTTTTATTTTTTAACGCGATTGTATTTCTTCTTTTTTTTTTTAAGATTATTCAATAGTTCGCGGATAAATCAATGCATATATATTTTTTATATAATAAATACAATAATATTAATAAAAAAAACATCCGGGAATACATCGGCAATTATTTCGACGAAACCGCGTGCGGGGTACAGACAGTTCGATCCCGCGCCCGCGATCAATAACGTACTCGCGCGTTACCAGCAAAAAAAAAAATCTACCAAAATATTCCGTTCTCGCGGTCGCTTTTGATTTTTTTGTGTGTTTTAATTCGCTATCTATTTATAGTTCGTCGTAAAAATAAGATACGTTTAATTCGTAGTTCAGTTTTTAACGTTTTTCTTTTCTTTTTTTTTTTTTTTTTTTTTTGTATAAAAAACTAAAAAACTGCCGATTGCCGTCTTAATGAATTGCATTGAATTAGATATTATTTCTAAATAATAAGCGTATATATAAACCATTTTTTTTTTCATCGACGATACCTCGTTCTTTTCCGCCGTTCTCGATTTTCTATAATACCTCCATTCAATTGGAATTTCTTCGTTCCGATTTCGAATAATACGCCGCGAAATCCTACTTAAATACAATGTTTACCAGCAGAATCGCGGTCTACGCCTCTTGGAATTCCTCGAAATATTCTTTTTTTTTCTTTGTACCAACGGAATCATCTTCCACGCGTGTCCCGTGGAGCTTTATTCATCTCATAATATTTGTTCTCTGATGTCCCGCGCAAAATCGAAATAGGAAAAACTCAATGAAACTTTATACGAAATACTTTTGATCCAAAATAGCTGTTCGAAACACAAAAAATCGTACCGTTTCGAATCTGTGTGATAAACGATTAAATTGTTGTTGACTTGTACAAAATACAAAATACAATAATAGTACACGTACTTATCTGTTATTGCGCGCGTAGCTGAATTTATAATAAATTCGATTTCGTTCGAATCGTTTTCGCGCGCGCGTTTCGAAAGATAAAACGATTTTAATATTTCGTATATTAAGAATTTCACGTTCAAAAACAATTTCGCGATATTACACTTCGACTAGTGCATACCATCATTTCGATGTTTCAAAAAAATAACGAAAAACCCATTTTCCTCTCGAAAAAAAATATTGGTTTTACTTCGGTGAACTGCTTCGTCGACCCCGGGGCGGTCGTAGTGCAGAAATGCGCGTATAACTGGTTCGCGTTTTTAATAACTTAAGAATTTTTTTTTTTTAATAACGTCGAAATGAAAATCAAAAACAATCCAATCCGTCATCGTAACACAACAAACGCCGTTTTACAAAAAAAAAAATACGTAAAACAGTGTTTTTCTCAGACGCGATAATTCCGGCTGATTTTTCGTTTTATTGATATTAAACACAAATGAAATATAACGCGCAAAGTATGGTGAATTTCGAGTTAACTATTTTTCGTGCCGTTAGTGTTTATACGATAAACTTTGTAATAGAAATAAAAAAGAACACCGCGTACATTTAATCATATCGATGAAATGAATTAACGAGTTTTTCAAAACGTTGTTACAGTAGTAATTTTCTTACACACACACATATATATATAATGATAAATCTCTTGTTTGTTTGCGCGCATCATCATGCAAGAACTGCTGTTGAAAATATCCGAGACGCTATTTGTCGAGTAATTTTCGCAGCTTGAAAAATATCCTTTCGGTGAGGTGAAAAATTAAAAATATTTCGCGCGAGAAATTACATTAATGATTTTCCGTGCATCTACAATGGTTTAAAACCGTTTAACAATTTTTGAACGTCAACGATAAATTTGAGATGTGTTAATCTCAAAAAAAAAAAGAAAAAATCAAAACATCATTCCGTCGCCGTTAAGTGTACAGGACTATTATAAAAACATTTTAAACACGAAAATAAACGATGTAACGAATCATTCGAAATTCAACCCACGATATAATTCAGTACACCTAATTAGGATTGTTTGCAGCACCGTGAGAATAAATTAATAAATATAATCGACATCGAAAACGCGAATTCTCTAGAAATAATTTACAATTTTATATAGACAATTATTGAATAAACACATTAATAATGTATTTCGCTTAATGCGTTACGTACGGTGAGATACGGTTATCTTAATCCCGTACGGAGAATTCATTTCGCTATAGAAATTTGTAAACCGAACGCGTTTAATTTATTCAAAAATAATAATAAAACAAAAAATCGAATAAAAATAATGTTAATAAATTAATTCTCGTATAAATCTCACCGCACGAGCTACGTGCATTATAATAACGTTATTCTCAAATGCGTATGTGCGGTTGAGAAACCAATTTAACTTCCAACTAAAAAGTTTCACCGTTTTGTGCACATGTGTTACCTTTTGAATTATTAACCGCGAATTGCATATATATATATATATATATGAATATATGATGATTACGTAGTTTTCGAGTTTTCGTATATCGAAAAATAAACTAATTTCAATTATCGTACTTTGCCGAAACAAAAAATTCTAAATTTATCTACGTTTTACAATGTAATTTAAAAGCATCGTTACATACCGTATTATAATACAATGTCTCTCGGCATGTCTCGTCTTCGTCTTTCAGTTAGTCTGCGTGCAACGCATGATTTTCTCAACGGTAACTACTGAGCAGCGGTGGTTTTCTTTTCAGTTTTCACTAATGGACACATTATATTTTCACGAGAACCGTGTTCAAACGCGTTTAAATGTGTGTAAATTTCGTGAAATCGGAAAAACAGAAATCTTGGGAGTGGTAACTTATTTTGTTTAATTTTAAGCAATAAATATTATAGGTTTATGTTATTAAAAACTACTGGTGACGTATCAATAGGCTTTGAAAATAAATTTGTTAATATAATAAATAATACATTTTCGTTCAAAACCATGCACGGGCGTATACATTGTAATCCAACTTGTCATTTATACATAAAACTGTTATATGTCACGTTAAATTGATTACGGGAATATTTTCAAAATACATATTTTTTTTTGTTTTAATAATATTCTAAACAATACAGTGCACGCACAATTACTGTATTACTTAATATGTTATCGTTTTGAACGGGTGTTTCTATTGAGATTTGTTTCTTCGATTTATATTCGAATACACAAAAAAAAAAAAATATATATATATAAATATAAATATTTTGGTAAATCAAAATTGAATTATAACGTTTAAATTGGCATATTGCTTAATGTAAATCGCTTCGGTAAAAAAAAAAAAAACAGTTTAACGAAAACTGCGAATAAATAAGTATTTTATTATTTTAAACACTTTTAAAATGAATTCTTTGTTAATTACATCAAAATCACAGTGTACATTAATTTGTTTTCGAAAAAGATTCGTCGTAATTATTATTAAAAAAAATATATAAATAAAATAATAATTACATGTTCGTCATTAAAATATTGAGTATACGCGAGTTATATGATATCTCGTGGAATCCACCGAAGGCGCGGTGTTGTCGCATTGCCCGAATAAGCGTTCACGCGGAACTCTGACACTTTTTTTGTTTTGTACGTCTTAAGTTTCGGTATTCCTTTAATAAAAATACATTTAATAGCATACACAATCGTGTTGTTGTTGTTGTTTTTTTTTTTTTGTCACAAGCGTTAATTAAAAACAAGTCTGTTCGGTATAAAATAAAAATACAAAAAAACCGGAAAAATATTCACGAATATTTTAAGCGTACCTATATTTATTTTGCACGACGAATTTATTGAAATTTTCGTAGCGCAATTTTTAAATTTTAACCGAAGTAAATTGTACGGTCGATTAAATGTGACGCGTTAATTGCAAATTTAAAACCGATCGTTTAGTTATTAATTGTTGTAACGATGTACTTGTGATATACGTCAGTGGCGTCCTTAGACTGTTTTCAAGAGGAGAAAGCGAACCCATACGAACTCAATAATTACCACAATTGTATTTATCAAAAGACTGGCGAAACGTTAGTCAATTTTACTTTATAACGAGAGACTGTATTCAACTGAGACGTGAACATTTTACAATTTTTTCGGGGGGCTATTCCAAATATAGTTGGCGTTTCAGCCACCCCACGCCTATGATCATTGCTCTTTACAAATAAGATCATGTAAAAGAATAAAAATTTTTCTTCATACATATAACTCAAAGGTTAATCTTCTTTTAAGTTTTAACATTTTTGAAATATTTTACAATATAACTTGGAAACTATGACACGAATCAATACATAAATTTTTTTTAAATTCTTAATTCTTATACGAATAACGAGTAAGTACAGTTAATTACATAATCAAATCCGTTAATATTAATACATGATACGTCGTAGCGTACATAACACGTACGTTCGTACTATGTATAATTGATATGGTATTTTTATTTTTCCCTCTCTTTTCGAAACCGATAAATGTCGCAATGACAACGAACGTCATACACACCCCCCAGATTCGTCCTCAGAATGCGTTTTGAACATTATATGATGTGCCGACAAACGAAACAAGAAGATGTCTTATCTAAATATTGGTACTCGTCACAGTGTTCATATACACCATTATGTCCGAACATACTACTATTGCTACTACTACTACTACACTACATTATCAGTAGAAATCCAGTCGGAACGACTTCGTAGTGTCCAAAATATATACAGGGTGGTCCTATATTAATGAAATGATGCCTATACTTTTACAATGGTCATACGCTTGGTGGAATTCTTCGCGTTCACCCGGCATACCGCCTACCGTTTTTCGTTGTAAATTACAAAAATAAGCGATTTAAGTATATTATTTTACGGACGAGTTTTCAATATATATATATATAAAATCTACTGTTTTTATGAAAAAGGAAATCGGTGTTTTTCGTCCGTGTCAAATCTCTCGTGGTAAAATAGAAAAAATTATTATCTTATAATATTTTTATACAAATATTCCGTTCAAAGACATCTCTCCGTAGATATGTACACTTTTATTACAATACTTATATATTATATATATATATATAATACGTTTTTCAATCGATTGATAGAGATACGGGAAATTTATTAAGCGTACCGACTGCACAAGAGAGTTTTTACGGATGAAATGTAATACGCCAAAAACGTCAATGCATTTACTGTTTTCCGCAGAATCTAAAATTAAATAACTCGAATAAGAACCGCATATAAATTTAATGGGATTTCGTCTTTTATTCACTACGACAGTTTTCATTTAAATGTAATTTTATATACATAATATATGCTGTTCACTAATTCTTGTAAAAATCAATAATACAATATATTGCGCAGTAAAACATTACGTTGAATGTGTGTTCCCTTCAATAGTAATATTTTCATACAAGAATAACTACGGAATAAATACAAAAATTAGTATATAATACGCGTTTTTTTTTCATTAATAATATTTGCTTACAATATATTGTTTCAAAAAGCATATTTAAAATATAATTTTTGGAATTTGCGTATTTGTCTGATAACTAAAATATTCTCGTCTGACAACAAATGTCCTTTATCCGCACACATTTCTTAGACTGATTTTACACCAATACCACGATATTCCGTAAATAATCTTTGGTCGACTCACCAGACAAATCTACCTGCCGGCTTTGTTTCTACGTTCGACCTTAAATTTATTCTTTATTTATTAAATTTAATCGTTTACGTCTACGGTTCACTCATTATTACCAGCGCATGCATATTGCATATTAACCTGACCTTAACGACTCTCCATACGATACTTTGCTCCTAAATTAATGAATTCGTCATCACTCTCGAATCTTATTCAATTGTCGTTCCTTGTCCACCAATCGTTTAATCTAATTGAAAAATCCCTAAAATCTCTCAACATTCCTGTGAATCTTCCCTCTGTACTTCTTAACACTAAATCCAACCCCGTCATTAAATTAATTACATCTTTTATTTTGATAGCTGGTTTCGATATTTAATAATTCTCTCTTTTTTATCCTTCCTTTTTCTTTTTGTTCATATATATATATATGTATAATTATTGAGCTATAATATTACTAACTAAAAGTAAATGAAAAATAAAAAAACATGTTCTCAAAGAGTGCAAGACTATTGCCTATACAGGACGCCGTTTGATATACAAAGTGGATATTTTAACGTATTCATAAGTTTTTATGTGCTTATAGTATTATCATTATTAAAATATTATAAAACTGTATCGATAAAAATTATTACAAAAATGTCATCACGAATTATCGACACACAATAATCAAAAATTTAATATTTATAACGAAATGAAAATCGTTAATTTTCCGAACAATAATATTGAAAGGAAAACGAATGCGGAATATAGAATACGCGCACAGAGTATTTATGCGCGTGTGCCTATATTGAACGAAAAGGAACGGCGGTAGGATGAAAAAAAATCGGTGTTCTCGTAAATTACACACAACAAAGCCGTGTCCCGTGCGTTATCTTTGATGCGTTAAAGTTGTATATTATTATTATTATTATTATTATTATTATTGTGCTGTTTGATCGAATCGATTACGCATTTCATCTCGTGCGCGGTCGGCAGTATGCGAGTGTACACGCAAACACAGGACCATCAGAATTGAAATACTCGTGCAAACACGCGTCAAACGATCGTTTCGTTATCCGGTCGAATCGAACGGAAATCATCACACTGGTGAACAAAGTCGTGAGAGACAGAGTCGTTTAAATTCTCCCCACCCTTCAGTCCTTAATCGTCAATATCGTACAAACGTTTTTCGTTAGTATCCTTTATTTATTTATTTTTTTTTTTCATTATATCGGAAAAAGCTTAATACTCGAAATTCGTTTAAAGACCAAATACGGTCGAGAAACTGCAGTGTATTACGCCGAAACGATTGTATATATATAGTGTAACTATATTTAATCGACGGAGTCTTTGATAATTACTCGGCGTCCTCAACTTGCGCGTTGTCGGAGCGAGAGGCAGAGGAAAAATCCGTTTACGACCGACCCGCGTCACGTCTACGAGGACGAGGAGGACGAGATGACGATGAAAAATCTGCCGATGACTTCTAAATCACACTCGGGAGTATTCGTCGTCTGGCCGGGTTAATACCGCGACCGTATCGATCGTCTTCCATCCACCTCTGGCCGCATTTATTGCCGGTCGTCGTTATGCGTGTACACGCCGCCTTCGTCGCCGTTAACGGCGAACCGGGACGAAACGCACGCGGCGGCCGGAGGACGGAAGAATTTTTCGCATTTCTTATTCGTATTCTCTTACCGCACTACAAATACAACGTATAATAATAACGCATAAAATTCATACACCGTACGCGACAGTCTCTTCTCCCACAACCGTCACGTCGTTTTACACTGTTTTCACGGATCGGATGGATCGATTCGCCCGGAGAGTACAAAAGAATCGCAAATAATACGCTCCTCTGATTGAAGGACACGAATCAGCGTAGGTGCACACAACGATACAAATTGTTGTGCTGATATTACAGAATGTTATTGTACGATGCCTTAATTGTCTTAAATAATAATATTATCATGACTTCATATATTAATCGAAATCAATTTTTGTTAATTTTTTTTAAGTCTTCTTTTCTATCGTGTTAGCTATATCGTTTATACACAATATTATTATTATTATTATGTAAAATACTCCTAATTTTACATTTAGAAAAACAAATCGAACACTCGTACACCTTGAACATTGTCGGATGTGGTGGAAAACGTTTTAAACTAGGACATTTATTAGTTCAGGAAAATGACTCTATACTCAGTAGGACTCATATTGTTTACATTAAAGGCCGATACGCATACGAAGTGTGATGACTATCGATGAGAATCTTATGCACATATTTAATTTATTGACAATAACGGACACAACGAGGTATTGAAAAAAAAAAAAAAAAAAAACTGAATTTGGTGTAATCGAGAAAAACACCCTCCGAAAAGGAACGATAAAACCTGTACATTAAAATATCAGTTATGATTTCAAATTAACAAAATAATTGTGACTCGGTAACAACGATGCGATCGGCGTATAAGAAATATACATATAATATAACAATATGACACGATTGAATTGCACATGTATTCGATGTAATAACATACAATAGATTGTGCTTACCGGATAAAGTAATGAATTTAATATTCGCAGACGATGAAAAACGTTACTTACTAAAAGGTAATAAAACCCGGTTGTGTTTTTTGCGACAATCTAAATGGGAGTTTCGACTTCGTAAGTACGTAAATATTCGTGGATGAAATATCACTTGTTTTATTTTTTTATTATTATTATTGCAATGATCGTTTTAAGAAAAATCAATAAAACATTCACAGAAAAATTTATACAATAAATTAACTATATATAAATACTTTTTTTTATAAATTGGATTACAAAAATCACTGTTCTCGATTAAAACTTGCAACTTTCATTATGTAATAAATTTGTTATATTTTGAAAAACAAAAACTGCTTAAACCATACAACAAATTTCTAAGAATAAACAATTTGTCAATACATTTGTTATACGTCGAAACAATTTTGCAGTTTTACAAAAAAAATTTTTATATATTACATTGCATCGTTCGATTAAATTAGAGGAAGAAAAGTAAAACCACGCTGATTTTTCAACGATTTGAATTAACGTTTTGTCGTTAACGAAAATAAAATTCAATGATTTCATAAACAGCGTTAAACGAACGTTTTATTTTATTCAATAACATTCAGTGGTAATATTAAAATTATATTAGTGCAGTTACGTTACTGCATTAACTTTTTAATCGTACAAAAAGCCGGTTGATGAAATTAATTAAATATAAAATCGGAATATAATAGGGAAATTTATTTTCAGTTTTTCTACTATAATACTGATTTATCTAAAATTCAAATGGAATTGCATTACTATATCAATCATAATGCACAACAAAATAATCAAATATACATGGATAATATAAGAGCACAGGAATGTGTTAAAAATAAAAATAGTTCGTGAACAATAGATATTTAAAGTACAAAACAAAATAAAACAGAAAAAATAATTTGACACGAAGCACTTTCGAAAATAATATCATTCGTTTTAACGTAAATTAATATTTTTTTAAAATAATTAAATCCCGAACAAACGGCATTTTTCAAATTTTATACCGGAATTTATAATATCAATGTATAGAATAATTACTTTACATTACGTAATGTATTCAGAATATAATATGGATAAAAATTCAATTGTTCGAAACGACAAACGTATTACGAGAATTTAAAATGTAATTTGATTTTTTTTAACATTTACCATTTATTTATTATTTAAAATAACTATTCAAATCCGATCGTGTAACACGACCATAAAAACATTGCTGTGTTAGTTTTTTTGTGCAAATGGTCGCGAGAGACAAAATAAAATTTGTATTATGACAAATATTTTTCAAGCCCAAGTCGTTTACTGTTTTGTTTTTCTTTGCATTTACTTACTTACGCGATTCCGTTTTGGATTGTCTCGTGCTGTGTAACAATGGTTTGAAACTTTCGTTGTAAATATGATGGATTGAAATACACATGCGTTTTCATTAAAACAGACAACACTGTATTATATTATGTTATAAAAGTTTGTTATTCACAAAAACAGTTTTACCGTATACCAAATTCCGTATTTGTATATAATATTACGACATTTTAACGTGACGTGTCTTACATTTGTGATCCGAAAATCCAAAAGGAAATAGTATTACAGAAGACAAGATCACTTTGATCGCGAGGAAATTATTATTACATAAATGTAAAACGAAATCATATACGTTTCTCTTTTCTCTTCTTCTTCTTCTTCTTTTTAGATGCGCTTAAACATGTATTACAAGTGTAGTATCATTTATATTCGCAGTTTCAAGTCGGTAAAGCCGTTATATCCGTACACAGCCTATAAAGAGTTTACCTATAGATTTCACTATTAATTTATTATTATGATCATAATGCGTAATTATAATTATTTTAAATGCTATTTTTTAAAGAGCGTAAAAATAAAATCGAATATTACGAAATAGTAAAAACGTTGAAACATACACAATTTCACGGTAAATTTATCGTTTTTTTTTTTTACGGTCGGATCGTACGTGAAATTACGAAGTAAAATTTTATTTTTAAAAGTCTACTATATCGCATTTTTCTGTAGCTATTTTAAAAATGATCTAACGATCAAACACTGAGTGTTCGCTGGAGTAATAGTAATGTAATGTTTACTTTCCATTGAAATTTATACCACATCGTAAAACTATTTTTTTGTAATACTTTCCGTATTATCCGCTAAGACATCGTAAATTTCTCCCTCGGTAAAAGATGATTTGGAAAAAAATATATATATATTGCCCATTCGCATATTGATACAGAGTATGGTTATAACGCTCGTGTTTTGGTTTAAGTTCTATTTGGGTAGAGCGCAAAAAAAAAAAATCGACGTCAATACAGTACCGTTACACATACGTATTATATATGAATATAATATGAGTGTATATGTGTAGATAATATCACATATGCATACTATATGAGTAGACCGTATACTTTCCGCATGACGCTCGAGAATTATTGCTGATGTACGTTTTACGATTGGCACAAAATTTGATGTTACGAAAAAAAAAACAAATTCACAAAACATTTTTTTTATTGTATTACTTTGATCACGCGATTTTTCGTTTTTTTCTCTACCCATAACAAGCCGTGTAGTAATTAAAACACTGCCGTTTTTGTATTATGAACAATCGTATTTACACATTAATATGATAATATAACACGTACCGACATATTATTTTTACGGACACGAAAAAGTTCAACATTTATCAGTTGAAAGTTTTGAATAAAATTATAATTAAAAGAAAAGAAAAGCAAAATGGAATAATTATATTTAACCGTGTTCTCGATATTTAAAAAAAAAAAAATTGCCATCTTTATCGCCGCCATTAACGCGTTTCATAAAAAATTTAAATACATAATTTTCGAAAATACAACATGGAAAATGAAAAACAAAAACTAAACGATACAGTGTCTTATTTCGAGTACTGCGTCACTTACTCACTGCCCGAATACAATCGTTTGCATACATACATATAATTATTATTAAATGCGCGCGGTATAAGTGCCCGTAAATGTGGACGAGAGGCGATAAAATTATTTACAATACAATTTATAATATAATATTGCGCTATAACGTAACGGCGAAATAGTTGAAAAACATCAATAACAATATTTTACGTGTGTGTAATACGGTGAATGCATTAAAATTTCATGCCAGTGCAAAAGGAAGGCATCTCTGCACTCGACTATTCCCCGAATTACGACGTTGCTTTGATGCAAGGAAATTATACGAATACGAAATTCCCGCGGTTTTCCAGTTATCAATTTATTCTCATTTATGTAACGTTAGATATCATGCAGCTCCGCTCTCACAAGATGAAAGCGGAAAAAAAAAACTCGCAGTTTCGCAGTTTTATCTTTCTGACGCGTCTCATTATTTTTTCATTACGCTTCTGTGGGGACGGGGAAGGATTATTATTAATTTCCCACTTAAGAGGTCCCGGCGGCGCACAACCGCGTTACGGGAACCGTTTTAGAGTTCGACGCTGTCCACATGTTAATTTACAAACAGCGCATTCGTACGAACTCCCTTAAAACTGTGATGCTGCTCTTTTTCCTTCGTCCCCGGGAGCCGCCGCCGTCCCGAATGTATTATCACGATGATTATTATTTCATAAAGCAGTTTTCCGAGTTTCGCATCCATAAAACAAACGCAGGGAACGTCTGGAAATATTGGATGTAGTGGCTATCTGCGAGAACTTTATAATTAAAAACGTCCGCGCGACGTATTTAATGGCTAAGGTGAATAAATTATCTGCTTCTGCGCGCCCGTACCATCTCTTTATATTATACATCATCCACTGTGTGCTCGCATTGTTTTCTTCCGAAATTCTTCTCCGCGTTTTTATTATTTCTAAAAGATATATATATATATTATATATCGTAATATAGATAAAATTTTACCCGCAGAAATGTATTACGCGTCGTTATTCATATGACAAAAAGTTTTGTGTTTACTAACGACTTATCGTGTTTATTTGTGGTCGATTGTATTTATATATTTAAATGATATTCATTAATTGTATAAGAAAAAAAACTTCCGTTCAATTTAAACTTTGAAAAACTTTCTTCGAATTTTCATCAAAGCGTTTTTAATGGACAAAGAACCTAGTTTTACTTTTCAATCAGATGACACGATCGCTCGGTTTTTAAACATTTTTATTTCCACTGAAAAACACTTTTCATGTACGCTCGTTATTTTTATATATCTATTATAGTTTCTTACCATAAAATTGTATGTATATATTATTACTACGGTACCTATTTTACATTTGTTTCATTTTCTTATGGTTTATTTCGAAAAAGAATAAGAAAAAAAAAAAGAACGAAATCGGTAATTTACATATATTACAACGTACAACATATTTATTTAAAGAATACGATATTTAAGGGATACATAATATGTATGTCTATCGAATTTTTAGAAAATGACAGTGTTATATATGTAAAAAAGAAAAACTTTTAACTTCACCAGCTGAATTATTTATTGCGGGTTGTAAAACGATATGAATTTGTTTTTATACCACTTTTACACGTCCATTTATACGACAATAATAATTTTATACTGCGCACTTTTACTACGCATATTGTATATATATATATATATATAGTGACTGCTGTTAATTAGATTTTCTGTTTAAAGTTATTCCTTATTCGAGTACGTCCTAAATTATCCGTACAATTAACAGATTTGAATTACCGTGAACACGTCGTTTAGATAAAATTAGATTATATAATGACCAATAAGGACATTTAAAAATATTATGGTGATTAACGCGTCATTCGTAATATTATTTCATTAAATAATCGACAACTTTTTGGGGCTATTCGTACATTTTTATAGGTAATTTTTATTATATTATTATAATATATATGAACTTTGTGCCAAAAAAAAACCCCCCGACCATTTTAAACGATTGAATATTATTTAATATTTAATCATTGAATTATAGTTAAATTAATAAATCATTCGATCGTTTTACACACTATTCTTAAACCATTAGCACAGAAACTATATGCATTTAAATTCTATACGTACGATTATCTAATAATTACTTGCCCATATAATATCATGATACTCATCACACGCCTAAAAACGTCAGAAGTATAAATTCGTCGTTTTATAGAATTCTAAATTTCCTATATTTTATAACATTATTATAATGTATATAATATAATACTAATTTCTTTATTGGGAGATAATCACGTCAACGTCGACCCATATTTTTTTTTTAAATGTATAGTTGATTAATTTATTGTCAAGTTCCATTAATATTAGTTTACAGAGTAAACTTAAATATTGTTTATGCTTATAATTATGAAATAGCATACGTTTGAATATTTAATAGGTTAATGAAGCCACTAAGCCGAGAAAACAGAAATGAGTATTATGTAATGTTTATGAGGAAAGAAGTCCGTCAGCAATCGCAGTTGTGTGCGACTATTTGACAAACGACTAATTTATACGTGTTTAATAGAATTGAATTTTTTTTTTTTAATTTTTATTATACTATGTGTGTGTTTTTTTCAGGGTGCGCGTGTACGTCGAAGAAAAATCAACGTTCACTACAAAATGTGGCTCGGCTAGTTCAGTCGGCAGAGCACGAGACTCTTGAATCTCGAGGTCTAAATCCCCGCGTTGAATGCCAATAAACGACGTATTACTAACGAACTGTAATCAACGTAAATTAGTAGAAGATTAAAACCACTATGAGTGACGTAAAATTATCATAAAAATTATTTTTAAACTCTTGCGAAATTCTACATCCAATATCCGTTGAAATTAAAGTTTAATAAAACGGCGAGTTCGTTTAAAGTGTTCATGTATCAGAAATAATGTTTAAACCTTTTTTTTTCCTCATCATTCATATGATGAAAACTCACATAACGCGTATTATCGTGTTCAGGTTATTTAGTTTAATAAATTCTCGTCTAGATATTGTACGTTTGACGACAAAGTGTTTGAGACGTCTATGGTGTTTAGACAGAGATGGATGAGACGACGAATTGACGTTGATGCGGATAAAAAACGTATTTGTACAGAATTCGCGAGATGGTCGATAAATATATTATTTTTTTACTCCACTCACGACACACGTACATAATATATAGTTGTGTACAAAAACGCATATTATATAGTATTTGTAAGATTCACATTGAGACCATATCGTGGAGGACTCGTATGTAAGAACAATAACTATACTATAACGAACGTTTCGAAACAGTATAAAATAATATTATTTTCTTATCGATTGTGAACTGTCCGATACATCGGAAATTCGAAATGAAATTAAATGGCTCGTTTTTTGTATAATCCAAAACTTTTTTGCGAATCGAGGATATGTACAGTAACAAGGAGGGCGCCGAACCGCTTAAATAGTTTAAGGTTACAGTGAAATTCGCGAATTCGGCTCGCGTGCAGTTAATTCAGTTCACGATTATATCAATTGAATCGACTTGGTAACAGAATTTGTTTCGTATAAGTTACATGCAGTCAAAACCTGCGCACTTTTCTATTTTTGCATAATATATTCTTTTCAACGTATTGCACATTACATAGTCGCATATAGCGTAATATCATATTACATAATCAGTGGACACCTTTATACTGCAGTAATACAGGATCACTAAATAAATAAAAAAAATGTTAAGGAACATTTTCGATAATAAACGATTGAAGAAAGTGCTCGTAATTATATCGTGGAGGTATAAAATTATATAATATATACATAATTTCAATTCGGTGAAGTTAATGAAGATATAATTTTTATCAATAATTCTCGTCGAATTGACGATATAAAATTTTGAAAAAAACCAACAAAACAGAATTGTCGTACACCTATTTTACACTGACGTTAAAAAAATAAGTTGATATATATTTTTTAAATAATAGTATCTTCTCGAGAGAAAAAAAAACTATTTTCTAAAAAACAAAAAAACGCGGGTGTATCTGATTTGAAACTGACAGATTGATTTTTTGGTAAAAATCGGGTCGGATAGGGAAAACGTATACGATTTTGTGATGAGACTAATAAGGTGGGTGTTTACGAAAAATAGCGTGTCCTAGTTTCGGGAACGCCAAAAGAAAAAAAAGAATGAAATTCCCATATCTCGCGCCGCCAAAACCGTACTGTACACTGTCGACATGTGCGTGTGACAAATATTCACCTGCCTGTACAATAAGACACGATACGGATGTACGTGCTCAGCGGAAAAAGTAACATAAATCTCACATAGAAAAAATGGCGGTAGTCAGGTGATTTTCTTTTCGGTATTGGAAAATCTCGGATTGAAAGACGATATAAACGATAGACGGACAATAACACACACACACAAAATTATGTATACGCGTTTGATTTATTCGTTTTATTTCCTTCTAAAAACGAATTCCTTCGTTTGGCAAATAATCCATTTTTCAGTATGAGACGTATTCGCAACATTCGCGATGATATACGAGTGTTATGTATACCGCGTACTTATAGAACAGCCGCGTTCGATACGCGGTCTTCGTGCCGGTAAACGTTTAAGCGACTATTGGGATTGGCCAAATCGGTATATACACACACACGCACACACACACACACACACAGAGCAGTCTATTACCGAACGACAATAAGCCATCCTTGCACAAGTTTCGCCACTTAAAAAAAAAAAGGAATATAAAAAAATAAAACGAAAATATTAACTCTCGGAGAGGGATTTGTGCCTGGGTGTACGTGATAAACCAGAGGAAAAATAACAGTTTAAATAACGTATTACGCGGTTATATATTATTTTTCGTATTTTCTACTTGATTGCGTTTATTGGTCGCAGCAGCATAAGTTTGGCTCTTTTAAAATAATTCGAAAATATTTATGAATCATTTTCTCAATTTTAGATGCGTACACGAATGAATTACTTAATTTATACATTGTTCGTACGGCGGAATTCTGCACCAAAAATAATGTCCGCTATACGGCGCTTTTGAGACGTGTCCGGCTATTAGGCAAAAATGAATATATATATATATACGAGGTGTATAAATAAAGTAATGCGACTGGTAGCAATCTAATAACACTGACGGCTTTCCGTTTCGACAGATTTGTAAATCAACTTCTAATGTAATTTCAGTATGAGTTTAAACCTACATGCGTGTCGCGTGTTTGCCTGTAGCGATTATTTTCGTGGACGGGTATTTGTTTTCTCGTGCGTTCTGAAAATGAGTGACAACAATCGTATGCTATCCGATTTTGTTTCAGACTCGTGCATAATGCGACGGAAACTTTTCAATAAAATTTCACCAAGCGCGTGGAGACAATAACGTTCAAGGGGCCAGGTTTTTAGACGGTTCAATGCATATTCAGAAGGCAGATAGCGGATCGGAGATGAACCCACGCAGTGGAAGGCGTTTAATTGCGAAAAAACGATGCGCGAAAACGTCGGCAAAAGAATCGATAGGAACACGTTCGACAGTCAGAATGATCGGATTGACTTCGACGCCACTGTTCATCAGATTTTGACCACGACATGAAACCGCGTCCGTCATTGAGCAGTTTCGCTGTTAAGACACTGCGAAATGAATTTTTAATGTTTTGTAACGACGCGTATACCGAAATTTATTATGGAAGTTATTTGCCGAATATTTCGCAGCGACGTAATCGATAAGACTGCGTGTACGGTGTTTTTTTTTTTTTTTTGTCTTTTATTTGCCAAAAACAGTAATTCGTTTTCATTCAAATCAATGCGAGTGCGAGCTAAAAAACTAAAAGACACGTGCTAAAAGCCGTCGTGACGCCCAATCGAATTTCTGATATCGAAAACGAGTCGGATAAGTGAATAACCGACAAACGACCGGCTCGGAACGTGCACATATTTACGGTCGATAACCGCCGAGCGATGACGACGACACGAATCCCCGTTGTGCGTTAGCATTAAAATATAATGCGCGTCGTATAGTGTGATTCGCACGCTGAAGTCATTATAGTACACGACGACACGTATCATTACAACACATAATATCATGCATTAACTTAGTTAAAGAGTTAATGTTTCTTAAAAAAAAAAAAAAAAACAAGAATTTTAACACGATTACAGTTAATTTGATTTGTTAATTAACAAATACATTTAAATTACCGTTGGCTCGACTTCTAACTGATTTTCAGCCGTTCATAATTCCGTCTGTCGCAATAACCGATTGCTTTAAATTTTTACTGTTGACGATTCGGTGATATTCCGTTATTACTCGTAGTCTATCGCGATAGTTTTTATTTTCTCCGAAAAACACCAATCGTGTTAAAAAAAAATAAATTATTATTATTATTATTATTATTTGGATTATTTAATACAGGTACTTAATATTGAAAAACAGGTAACGAGCCGCCACGGGGGCGTTGTCGATGTCGCTTAAGCGAATTACTTGGACAAAGATTTAAGAGTTTAAAAATTTAAAAGCGACGCTATAAATCGTTGCATTAGATAAAACGATTCTGAACGGAGTTCCGGTGTAATATATTATTTATTATTAATAAACGAAATAACGTAATTTTCCGCAAAACATAAAATACATTTTGTCGAATAATTTAAAGTGTTTATGGAGAAAAATTGTCGCTAACGATTTTCAAACATTTTTTTGAACATAACTGAGAAGTAACGCGTACGTCGTCAAACGTTGTATTGAATTTTAAAACTTTAAAATCAAAAATTACCTCTTTTATGAAATAAATACCACAACATTTTTTTTGTTTTGATAAAATAGTAAACAGCGGGAAAGTTAATTGTTTGAAAAATCGTGACATTCGTTTCTTAAATGTTAAATTGAGTTAATTTTTTTTTACTTTAATCTCTTGAACTCGATCGGTTAAATTTATTTCGAATTACCGCTTTTAACTAAAAGCGTATATAATTGGACATATCCAAGTTCGGTTTTCCGCTGTTAATTATCCCACCTTTTAGTACCTTCGACGTCTTATCCCCGAATATCGGTGGAACGCGTGATATCCGAAATTATTTGCCGTTTTCGTCGCCGGTGTGTATGATTTATTTCCCGAAAACTCCTTTTTCGTTCTCTCTTGGAACGGTGTCCATCGCTCCGAACGGTCGGTCCAGTCGGTTTGTTCATTTGTCACGACGACGACGACGACCACGGGATATGGTCACGCGAATGTGCGTGTGCGCGTTTATGTTATTTCTTTTCTGCGCTTGTAGTGTGTTTTTCTCGACGACGACCTATACCGTCGAGATGGCAAACACACCGAAGAGAGAGTGAGAGAGAGAGAGAGAGAGAGAGAGAGAGAGAAAAGGGACGCGACTTCGGAAGAAAACGGGAAAAAGGTTCCGTTTTTGTCCGAATTGGCTTTTGTGCGTGTGCGGCACGGGGAGTTCTCGCGAGTTTAACCGTTAACGGGTCAGCACACAGCTGTCCGCAACGGCCTGCCGCTGTGCATAGTCCTTTTGAATACGACTCGAACATTTTTTTTTTTTTTTCATTTATTTATTTATTTATTGCTTTGCCACGGCGACGTTGCGAGTTACAACGGCGGACCTTTATAATGTTCTTTCGCCGAGGCGGCGTCCGCAAAAATAAATGTCATTGTTAATCGACGTACGCGATTTGATTTATTCTCTGTATATTTCGCGCGATATTCGCCGTCGCCACCTGTAATCGGCCGAGACCGTTCGATTCGAGCGATTCATGATTTTTGTACGTGCTTTTTTTCATTTTTTTTTTTTTTTCCAGTCGTAGGCGACTCGTAAAATACGCAAAATCAGTATCGACGACTATATTTTTTTTCTTCGTGCGAAATAATTATTGTTTATATATTGTCTGTAAACGTTTTCCCATTCCGACGGCTCCTCCGTGTCATCTCGATATTACACCAATACTATTAATGACAGGAAAAAAAAAACAATAAATTTAAATTCATTTATTTTCCATACACAATATATTTCGATATATTAATTCCATTATGGCAATCAGTTTGGTTTTCCTGTTCTCCCTCGGCGGACTTACACGACGCCTCTGCATGGAGAGGCGACTACAAATAGGTACCTCTGGTATTATCGATCGTTCATCGAAATCTATCGTTGATGAATCAAAAAACCAAAAAAAACCGACTATACTCTTGGAAATACCGATTGATCAAATATCTTATTTTTTAAATTTATTCGTCCATGGAAACGCGGGAAACTCGGGTGTATATTTATCGGCAACACTAGTCTAAATAAAATTTTTTTTTTCACTTCGCCATTTTTATACACCGTACTGCAACGTACGAGCACAAAATCATTTTTGAAACCCTGTGCGAGTTGAATAATATACCAATATTTCATTATTGATGACAAAATACCTTATATGACGTTCATATATATATATATTTTTTTTTTATTACTTTTATTAAAATGAAAATGAAAATAAAATATAGAGCATTTCTCCATATAATTGACACGTGACAATAAATTGTTGTCAAAAAAAAATGTATACCTTTATATTTCGAAATGTAACAAGTAATTATTTTCAACTTTTAACATTTTCAAAACCTTCGTAAACCGTTCTGGAATCAAACCATTTATCGTATGATGAGACAAATAACACGTACAAATGAACACAAATTTCAGATTAATCGCTTCGTAACAATAAGTGAACCAAATAATAACAAATTTTTTTCATCGTTCTTATCTTTATTACTATAATTTTTTTTCTGTTCACATTTATAATACAAAGGGACAAAAAAAAGAATACTTGGTCATTGTTTCGGGTCAAAAAGATCCGTAGAAAGAAAGAAAAACTCATCTATCCCTTAGAGAATTGTTCAAAACGATCGAACAGTCAATATTTTTCTTCTGACGTATTTTTTTTTTCGGTATCCTATCCGTTTCCCTTTATCTAACTACTTTTTTTTCTTTAACTTTCTTTTTATTTTTAACCGCAAACTTATCCAGATTGTTTCCTCCGTTAACAGAGAACAGAAGAAATGTATAAAATAAATACGCGGTCCGTTTCGGATCTCCCGCGAATCGATTGTAAAACTTTTTCCCAGAGCCAACTGCAGCACTATCTCTATGTTAAAAAGTGCCGAACACATCAGAATATTTTAGAGCAATAAAACTATTGCGAATACAATGCGCAAAGAAACTAATATTTTCGCTCTTTTTTAATACCCAAATTTTTATTTTAAATTTTGTAAAAATCAATTATAACGAAAAAAAGTTACAACGAATATAAAAATACTAAAATCACTTGTCAGTGTTGGTTCAATAAAACATTTGTGTCAATTGAAAATTGTATTATCACGTTTACTTTTTTTTTTGTTATGTCTCAAGATTTGTCTTCAGATCATAATCTGTATCTGCATGGTTTATTTTAATACTTTTCGAATGATAAAATATGTTTATCTTCCAAAAACAGTATTATTACACTTCTCTTGAAAGAAGAGCATCGGATATTTGTCTAAAAAAAAAAAAAAATTCAAGGCAAAATTATTTACCCAGAATTTCTATCAAATACTCGTTATAAGTAAAGTTAAACTTCATTTTCTTTTATTTATTTGCCTTATGTTATTTTTTCCCTTATGTTTTTTTTTCTTTTACAATATATATATTATATATTTATATATAGTATATATTGAAAATTATTTAATAAAAAATTTTCTGTTGCCGTTATTCACATAAAATTCATACATTTTAAAAGAACGTAAAATTTAATTTGGATTTTTAAAAATGTTTAAGTAAATCTGAAAAAAAATGTATTTTCAAATTCAAAGCGAATTTCAGATGTAAGATTATAATCGCATTATTATTATATTATTACATAAAATGACAAATGTATTTTGTATTTAATTCTTTTTTTTTTTACATGTTGAAAATGGGAGATTACCATAAGTTTGGTCTAAAAAAAAATTTAACGTGAAAAATGGTTTTAATGTTTATTTTACAAACTCCATTATTTAAAAATGCATTTGTCTTTTCATTTATCGTTATAATTATTTTATTCTTCAAATCGGTAAATGAATAAAATTATTGAAAAGAAACTTTATTTTACAATATTTGTAAATAATTTCAAAAAGAAAAAAAAATGTTATTTACATATTTGTTTATTTATTTTACTGAATTCAATATTGGTAATCATATTAAACGTAAAGTGCAAAACCGTTGTGTGAAATCATTCCCTTTGTAAATATTTTTTTTATTTAACCGTTAATAGTTTATTAAATTATATAACCGAATAACTTAAAAGTATTTTAATTTCATAAAAGGTAACATTACTTGCCAAAAATTATAATAATAATAATAATTTTTTTTTTTTTAAAAACGTCGAAAAATTCTGAATAGGAAAATAATTGCAGCTGCATGAAATAGCAGTAGTTTAGAGAAACGCTAACAACCGCAAATCGTAATCACAAAATAGTATATAGAGGAAACCAAGACAATTATAAAACAGTGTATGAAAGCAAATTTTCGGTTAAAATTTTTCTCGTGAAATCGATAACGTTAATTTAGAAAAATGGACTTCTTCCACGAGACCAAATCGCACGTATTCGTGTTAAAATTGCCGCCTGGTCACTGAGCTCTATTTTTTTTCTTTTTATTTTAAAAACAGTCAATGGTAATATTATTCGTGCCACAACGGGTGCGTTAATGTATTCCGGGTCACGATTGTTGACGTGTACCGTTACCCGCGTCCCGTTACAGCGACTTGCCGTACTTAATGAAATAGCGTCCTAATAGATGGTACTCGAAAATTTAAGTCTCGGTTCTTACGCGCGTGCGGCTTCTATTCTTTTGAGTACTCGTTCGCTGCACTTATACGAGTAAATTCGTCTCTCCGACGAGTTTTCGACAGAAAAAATATTGAAAAAAAAAATTAACCGTTATTTTATAATTTTACGCATGTCAAGAAGATGCTTTTTATTCCTTTCTCCGCGTTATTTCAACGCGAGTATACGCGCCAAATATAATAAATATTCTCTTTTTGATCAGAGCGCCCTCGCGATTGATATTCGACCGCGAATAAAAGTCAAAACGGCAAAACTGATGAGTGTGTGGGTATAATGGAAGGGAAAATATCACTTTTTCAACTTTAGACCCGTCTGCTCAACAAGTGGAATTTTATTGTGCAAATCGCGGGAGCTCGACATAAGATGAGCACGTAGATCCGAAATAATAGTCGTCAACGCTTTTTCGAACAGTCCGAGTGCGAGAGATCGACTACACATTATACATATAAAGGGTACCTCACGAATATCTGACAAACGCGCGGTAATTTTTGTTTTATTTTTAATATTTTTATATTTTTTTTTTTGTTTTGTGTAAAAATTACCGCGTCGCAATAAATTATCGTAATTCAGATATTAGTACAACACTTGACGATAAAAAAAATGTGGATATTATTCAAAGAAATCCCCGAGAAAAATCCATTTATAAAAATGTAGCGCAGGGTGTTGTGGACGTCGCTTAAGTGAATTACTTGGATAAAGATTTAAGGGTTTCGTTATGACTATAAATTCGAAAGCAACGCGATAAATCATTGCATTGGATAAAACGATTTTGAACGGAGCTTCGGTGTTATATTATTTATGAAATAACGTAATCGTCCACAAAAAATAAAATACACTGTGTCAAAACACTTAAAATGTTCATAAAAGGAAATTGTGACAAATTATTTTCAAGATTTCTTGAATTTACGGTTAAAAACAACGTACGTCTGACATTGAATTACATTTTTAAGCATTAAAACCAAAAATTAGCACTTTTACTAATTAAATTCCTCAACATTTATAATTCCTATAAATATAGTTAGAAATCAAAAACAAAAATTTTTCCCCTAATATAATAATGTTATATATTCGGTGAATATTTCATGTTTCTATGACCGCATTAGTTTCAAAATTACGAAGAAATAACAATAATCGGATTGCGGCGGAATTACATTTTTATCGTTTTTATGTAATTTTTCAGCGATAGAGTTTGTTCTGACGCTTGAAAAAGAGATTGAGGAAATCGAAAAAAACCTCTCTAATATGCGATTTGCTGCCGCGGAAATAAACTATGACTACAATGATTCGAGCACTCCTTCTGGTAGTTTTTGAATAAAAACATAAAAAAAAGAAAAAATCACGTCATTAATATAACACACCAATGAATCCAACTCTCCACGTTCAGAAAAATAACGTTAGAAATGTATAAAAATTAAATAAATGTGATCAAAACTTGTTTAAAAATTACAATAAAAATAATCTCGATTTTAAAAATAAAATTGAATATAATTATTGTTTTTTTTTTTGATTTTCTTATTATTTTCGTTGAGATTGAAAATACGTTTATTATAGCGCAGACGTATAAAAAAATGAAAAAATGATTTTAGGGAAACAAAACATTAAAATATTGTATGGAACAAACGTTATTGCGTTTGTTAGGTCTCCGCGGGATACCCTATGCGATATCGCGCGATATATTATTTTATTGTGTTATGTTATTATAAATACGGTCACCGCGAAACATATGATAATATAATAAGTTCCGCGCAGTAATAATGTTATGCGAGAGCCCGTGGCTGCATCCGAATTGCGTTCTGAAAAAAAAAAAAAAGAGAAAACATAATCGTATTGGCGGGAATCCGAAACGCGTCCGTGGTTTTTACCGCGACGGGACCGAATATATATTGTGGTGTCCGACCAACAAAATACAAATTAAATATAAATTATCTAAATATGGGGCCGGCATAAATGGAACGAGCCGGTTTCAACGATTTCTTAAATCTTCTTAAATTTTCACCGATCTTGTACAATTAATTAGTCAATTGTACAATCAGTTGTACTCGTGTTAACGACGATTTAAAATGAAACTGTGAGACAGCGCTTGTTTTTTTTTTTACCGTTCTTGAAAAACGTGAAATTACATATTGAACAAACGTAATACGCCGTTAGTTAATTCATACGACAGTCCTCAATCGGTAGAAATGGGAATGAAAAAAAACTCTTACTTAAAAAATAACGCGGACTCAAATCGGACGCGTTGAAGTCCCGATTGTACTCGTCGAGACCGTTTGATGAAAGTGACAAAAAAATTCGACGTATTCACAAAGCGCACAGGCAATTTACGGTGTGTTTATAGTAATAAAATTGCCTACACAAAACGCCGTACGAATAAAAAAGAACGGAAAATAGAACGTCATAATTAGAGACCAAGGATTTAGAATTTTAAAAATAAGACGTTTTTATGCTCTACGATTTCGTAAAAATAATCGCGTATATTTGGGTAAATATTCTTTTTTTTTAAACATATGATGTTTTATAAAAACGTGTTAAATAACATAAAAAAAACAAATAAAACTAACAATTTATAAAATATAGTTAAATTAATTGTAATCTTTAAAAAAATTACTTAAACAGTCAACCATTATCTATACTTGCAGGTGATGTATATATTTCATTTTATGAAATATACTCAAAAAAAAAAAAATAAGGAATAATAAATCACGCAATAAAAATAATATTCAATATTATGAAAATAATGACATGTTCAAAAACAAAAAAAAATTCTATTTATTAATTAAATATAATATTGAAATATGGCCTTCATCCAATTTTATCTTGGCGTCCGGTGGATGGAAATTAACAAAGAACACAATTTTTTTTTTAAATTTTTGTGCAATGTTCAAATTAAATTTCAATAGTATTCCTAAAACTTATTAATTCGCACAAAATAATTTCTAACCTTGAGATGTTTAACGCGTTAGAAATTTGTGTACATCATTTTATAGAAAAATGAATCGTCGATAAAACTCATTCAATTCGAGTTCTATATTCTCAGTAAAAATATATAAAAACATAAAAATTACTGCCTCTAATCATAATGTATGCGTACTACCTATACTTACACAACGGTATGCGCAGTACTAGTAGCTATTCGTCACGAATTTCAATAAAACCGAAATAATTAAAAACTATTTAATCGAAATGAAAATCAAACGGATTTAATACGTCATCGAGCCCCGTTTTATGAACACAAAATAATTCTCGACAAACATTTAAGTTTAAATAGATGTGCGCGTATTATTTTACTTAACAGGCACAAAATATTATGGTATTTATAACGAATTACTGAGTACGCGTGCATATAAATATATATATATATATTCCTATGAGAACCGTTTGAAAGTATCAGTTGTACAAGCACGCGTTTCATTAAATCAATCCGTTTCAAAAATCGATTTTAAAAAAAAAATTAATAATTTTTTAAGAAGTATTTTAGTTGATAAATGAATCTTTTTTCTTGTAAATTACTTACACAACATAATATTTATGAGGAGATCGATTCACGTATCGTGAACGTGTAATTTTACTGTCGTAGTCCCTACTCGGTAGGGACGAACGAAAAAACATAAAAAAAAGACATCAAGACTTCAAACACTTTTTTCCTCGCGTAATCTTTTATATAATGTATGACAAAAATGAAAATACGCATTAACGGTTTTACGTTTGGAGAGTAAAAAAAAAACTTGTGACAAATGAAACACAGGGTTAAATTGTCGTTTTAACAGTAAACGTGATGGATTAAAATTAACATGTGCATGGTGAGGGAAAAAAACCAAGAACAACGAAAGAAGTTTTAATAAAAATTCGTTGATTTTTTCTTATAGTCATTAAAACTTAACTTTTAGGGGAAGAATCGCTTTGCACTGCCATCGATGTAAGACTTACGTTCATTTTTAATATTTACACAGCACGTTATTTTAAATGACTTTTGCAATACAATATTTCAGACATGTTATTTTAAAAAGTTTTACCAAATTTAATAACGAACAAAATATAAACGTATATATCTTGTTACGTGTATATCTATGGATAAAACAATTTTTAAATATTAAGAAAACTATATTTATAAAGATAAAAAAAAACATCGTTTAATAATAATTTTTATTTAGATTTTAGAATACAAAACGGCACGTTACAAATTAAAAAAATATTTTTTCTATCGACAAATTTTGTGAATTTCATTATAATCTATAAACATAACTCAACGTATGACAATTATTCGTGGATACAAACATCAGTTCATAGTTGGAAATTCAAATGTGTTACGAAATACAATTATAACTCTTATAACAAATTATACGTTTTGTTGACAACACAAACGTGTTAAAAATGTGTAAATAATAATACAAAATCCAATTTATACTTTTATTATATACGTTATTTAGTAGTTTTTTTTCCTTTTTTCGCTTCTCAATTGAATTAAATAAAACGTATTTCTCAAATCAATTTTCTATTGGCCTGAACATTTTTGTGATTTCACTACAAGATTTTTTATATACACATGTATGTTTTTCAAAAATTGTTTTCGAATTTATGAACTTTTTAAAATTAATTATTCCGCCTTTGCCGGTCTCCATTATATGTAACTTTTGAACATTGCATAATATAAAAGGACCGTTTTAGTTTCTAATTAAGTTATTAAAGCTATTCGTCTTGTGGGAAAATCGCGAGTAGAGACAAAATAAATAAATAAGTGAAATTAACCCAGAGGGAAAGAAAATAACCGGCACGGACATTATATTTAATGTTATTCTTTAAGAATAAAAAATTAAACCCAAAACAGTAAGACGAATGACGGAATTTTACACAGAAAAACAAATTATTAGCTTTATTCACAACACGCGTAATTATTACTCGTTCGCAATTAACCTCTTGTATTTTCATTGAAGTCAATAGATTTTATACTTCATACTTGCATCGGATTCGGTTGAAAAACGACAATATATTGACGTTACAGTTTTTAAAAGATAACAATTACGTTACAGATGATAATTGTGGTGTTTCAAAAAACTATACTCATCAATTCTTTTTTTTTTTTTTAATCAAAATTATTCAAACTGTCTGTTGTAATTTTTAACCGAAATGATATAATTCATCGCAGAATTTCGAAACGATAAAATATTAAATATAAGAAATTTTTTTTTTTTATATAATTTGATTAAAAACTAAATTAACTTTAAATAAGCAAAAAAAAATATTATCATAACTATAAATCACTTTAAAGAAAACTTAAAACTGAAGAAATTCAGAAAAACTTTTTTAGCGTCAACTTGAGTAATCAGTATTTTTTTATATATATAAGTATTAAATGACTTGGAAATGCACCTTTTAGAACATTCACACTCAAGTATTTCAAATGCTCTCTTGGGTGTCATAATCCCGCAGTTTTGTCGTCCTATGTTCTCTGATCCCCGAGGCTACCGTTTACGCACAAACCTACTGAAGAACATTTGTGTGTACGTGTCTGCGGTGCGCCGAAGCAAAAACTTTTATTTCATGCATGTGCCGCCGAAACGAGCGCAGCGATCATATTTGTATAAAATTCATTTGTTCTAAAACCACCACACGAGTTCGTGGGAACACAATATCAACTTGCTCCCTTTGTGTTTTCTTTTCTTTTTTCGGCACATATGAATGCGTATACAAATAACGACGACGCTTTATTATCGTTGGTGTACAGAAATCGAAAATTATTACAACACAAAAGGAGTAGATATGAGAAAACAAGGACGTAGGGTCACTTCGACGTTGACGAACGTATATTCTAATGGAAATATTTACATCACGGATGAGTTTCTCGCAAAACGTTGTAATATTTTTAATTAACGTAAAAACTCCATTGAAGGATCATTAACTAACACGAAATCTTCGAAGCGTACAAATTACTGTCATATTTTTAGAATCGAACTCATAATTTTATTCGTCCTTTAATTTCTGAAAACTTTATTAATTTAAATGATAATTATTTTTATTTCACATAAATACACTATATTCTATATAATTTATATATATATATATATATATATACCAGGAACATCAAGAAGAAACGCATATACGAGATTACGAAATTATTGCAATTACAATTTGTATTAAACTATACAAAGATATATATATATATATATTAAAAACTCATTTTGATTGATCTTAGTCGTTCATATAAAAACTATTTTACATTCGTTATACAAAATGAATAAATGCACCGTATGTCCATTTTAAAATCCTATAGAATTAAACATTTTATTAAATAATATTCTGAGTACCGGCAACAGTAATGGATAAAGAGTTATAATATAAATTAATAACGAAAATATAATTTTTTATTAATTTTAAAAAAAGACACAATTGCTCGCTGAAATATGCCGAAATTATTCGTTACGTGGAAATACAAAGTTTTTAGATTGTACAAATAACATAAGAAACAAGAAAAAAATACAACATAATAATATTAATCATATATAAACGAGAAGTAAGCTTGAAATTTATTGTTTTTGCTTTTCTTTGGAAATTGAAAAAAAAAATATATATATATCTAAAACAATTTTATATTTCTCGAAAACATTCTTATAAACTTAAAATTAAAGTAAGAAAAAAAGAAATATTAAATTTAAAATTTAATATTTTAAATCTTAAACATTTTAAAACACACATTTATGTATAATAATAAAAGTATTTTAAAATAAAAAATATCAGATATGTGTGTATATATATATATATGTATGAATCATAACACGTAAACATAACACGTAATTTCGTGGAGATAATATAAAACATAAGGAAAACATATTATACACAGCCCAAAAATGATAAATATTTAGAATAATGATAATAAATAAGTTAAGAATGAGTTTCTAAAATGTTAATTTCTTAAACTCAAATAAGATAAAATGTATTGATATTTCCATTGTTAGAAAAATATACTCCTCCCTCTAACACTACGTTGGTCAATTGAAATTGAAACGTTATAAATCATATGATATAAAATTAAATAAATTCATTTTAACATTTTCATGTACCCGGAAGACGCAATGTTAGTGATCGTATAAAATGTGAATATATTTTGTAGATTTTTAAAAAATTTAATATCTCAGCGTCTACAGATAAAACGAATCAACGCTAAATATGAACGACTTGTAATCAATAAAGGAAATGTTTTGAACTAATAACTCGTATGAATAAATTTATAATTTATTATGTGTTATACAATTAATCTCGAAAATATTCACCACAATTATTTTTAATGAAATTTTATGAAAATCGTATATTGTAATATTGTATTTTGTGATATTTAATAATGTAGTATAACTTCAGTACATATTTTATCTTATTTAGAGATGAGGAAGGATACATATTATATTGTATGCGGACAATAAATTCCTAGGTCACTTGCTGTTATACTCAAATGCTTCGATAAACGTATATTTACGGTATTATACAAGCTACTTACAAGTTCAAATTTTAATATAATAATTTTACTATATACATATATATTTGGTTTTTATTATATCATATTTATAGATGATAAAAGTTTATTTGGCATGACTTTTCTGATCCGAGACTTTACCGCCCGACATCCACGCTAATCGAAATATATTATTGCGAATCTATATTATATTCTTGGTCTTTTGAAAAATTGGATAACAAATAAAACGTTATTTAGGTTGAAAATCAAATATATATGGAATACTATACAAATAAACTCGTTATAATATTATGTTATGATTATCATTAACGGTGTTTAAATAAATTATTATAAACAGTTCAATGTTTAAAATTAACCGTTAGTAAATAAATTCCATTTGAGATCATATATATGTATTTTTTAAAATTCCTTAATATGTTTCATTGTTTTTTTGAAAATAAATATGTAAAAAAAAAACCAAAATATCTAATTTACCGACTAATAGGAATAACCTGCACGAAAATAATAACTTCGCCACGTGGGCGCAAATAAACGAGGGCCCTGTCTTTCACATCTGGCGTTTAATACTACATTTTGTTTCCGTGAACAATCGGTTAAATATTTGATTTATTTAAATCCGATACACAATAAAAATACAATTTTCCACCATAAACGTAAAACACGCATTTTATTAATTTTTCTAGAACAATTTTATGGAGTATTCATTTCTTTTCATATGTTATAAGATATTATATGTAAAAAAAAATATATGTTATAACCATTGATATTAAAACGGCGTCTTTTCAAGTGTTACATTCGCTCAAATCGTTATCGTATATTATAAAACAACGCCTTATCTAACCATGTGCAAAATCATATTTCATTTTACGTACCACAAATACATTTCATAAACCTATAATATACGTAATATTTCAGAAAAATCTATATCGGTGAAATTCTCTATATACATATCAAATGTACACGTAATTATTTGTTAACGGACTTTAGATTAAAGTCACAATGGTAATTGGCAATATTTTTTTTTTTTACTTATCGTTTCTGTATAAGTACGTCGTACACTTAAATACAATATTATTATATCTAAACTTATATTGTTTAATCCAATAACGATGGGTTGATAGAATAATATAAAAATATTTCTGTTATAAATTTCCAATTTGTTCGTTATATGGTTAAAATAATATTTTATATATATATATATATATATAAAAAATATATATATAGCTAAATTTTATTATTGTACACACGTGACTTATTGGTACAATATATAATTTGTTTTTACTACTCAAAACATGAAAACAAACAATATTTGAATAGAGAATATACGGAAACAAATAACTTTTTATTTATCATAAGAGCTGATATTCATATTATCTATATTATCGATTTTCTATTCGCAATTATTTATTTCATAAAATTGGAATGTCAAATGCTAAAACGATTTTGTTTGTTGAGAAATAGATAAGAAAAAAATGTACGAAAAATTCAAATGTACAAAAAAAAAACGAAGATTAGTCGTCATTTGCCTTTGACAAAAATATATAATCACGTCGGAAATCGAAAGTGACACTTTTTTATTTTTCACTTTTATTATTCACGCGTTAATTTAGGAATAGGATAGATTATTATAAGTTGAAAAATTACTTTCTGAAAATTATTGTATTAAAACTGTTTATTTGTCGGCATTCTTTCGTGCTTTTTTATATGTGAACAGTAGGAATTTTTTAATTTTCACATTCTGACAACATAATCTAATTTTAATTTCCAGTTGAATGAATTAATTCTACCAGTGACTTTTAAGACAATTTACTTGTAAAAATTTCAAATAATTTTACAAAAATCAACATCATTCAGAAATTAAATGAAATAATTTCTTAAATTATTTCAGAATATTCCACCAATATTTTATACATTGTTACTGCACCGTCATTATATTGCTAAATATTCAAATAATGTCGTTTTATAATACATCATCGACTACAATGGCTTTTCTTCAATATTACTTTTTTAATATAATACATATATGTATATTTTTTTCATAACATTTTCGGTGAAAATCTGATTTTAATATGTGTTGACGAATTTTCCCCCGTGTTTAATAACTATTGGTGTCAAAATTTTTATGACAATATATTACGGTTTATTGTCATGACCACTAGTATTCGATATGAAAAGTATTTGTATACACGTCATTCTAGTAAAACAAAATGAAAATTTAATTTAATACCGTCCACTAACATGTTCTCCTTTTATATACGTATATAGTTAATATATTACTATTAGAGGCATATATGACTAACGATGGAATAACATTATATTTCACCATGCAAATAATTACATTCAATAAATAGATATAATTCTTAATTTAATGATGTTAAACGATATTATGTTTAGTCTAACATAAAATTACAGTAAAAAAATTCGTACATTTTTAGCGTCAGTTTATTTATGACCAGCAGTCAGTTTAAATTTATTCAAATGTCATACTCAAATATTTAGATACTTTATTATTTTTATAGTTCATGTCCATAAAACGAATCTAAATACATATATACATACATTTTAATATTTAAATTGCTTGCGTACAAATTTATTTACATACGGAATGCAAACACTATTACAGAAAAAAAAACGTACCAATAGTACATAAAAAATATATTGTGTGCGTTATGAGTTCTATGCACCTAATTTGTACAGTAGTAAACTTCTTTACACTCACTCGTCCTGTAGACCATTTTCGATATTTTATTGTCGCTTTTTTTCAAACGGATTATCCAAAATAACTTTTATAATTAACTATACTATACTTCAATGAATATCGAAGAAGAGTACAAATAAAAAATAAATATAGCGGTTATTCGGTAAATTTCGTTAAAGCATTAAACCAATATATTGATTTTATTAAAACCCGAATTCAACATTAGAACACGCCAACTTATAATATTATATTAAAGTGCGTACAATATAGTGTATAATATAGTTTTGTATTTATTCGAAAACGATCGCGTTTTAAAAATAGAAGTGCCTTTTAAAATTAAGGATTCGCCAACTGAACGGTGCAGAATAATATGAACATAAATAACGTATTATTCGAACACGTTTATCTAACATTATCAGACGTATCCTTAACACATCGGGTTAATACGAACGAACACCAATGCACCGGGGTTAAGTATGATTTTATATTTTTTCTTTTTTCTAGTACGTTTTTCGAGAGAACAAAAATGAATTCAATAAAAACCAAATGTGTCGGGCGAGAAAAATTTCAACGATTCCCGTATGCGCAATTAGATCGGACGCTGCAGTCAACGAATCCCTTTACGGCGTATTCCGTGTCATCAATGCCTTAACGTGTCGAATGAATATATTATTTTATAATTTTTGCATACCGAAAGGTCGATGTGGATATTACTGTGACCTCGCAATAAGAACAGTTGAACGTGTCGTCGGTACGCGAGTCCTTTTTCTTGTATATACGAGGGCTGGAGTAATGGATAATAGGGGGATCCTTGGGGGAAAATGTGTTCTGCGAAAAGGGGTTGTACCATCGTGCAGCTCATTCCTTTAGCCATCTATAACGAACAGTTTAAAGTCGATCGGCGTGCCGATTGGACGTTTCTTAGATATCCGTCTAGGTACCAGCATGGACAACCTGAATAAAAAGTTATAGCAACGTTGTAACACGTAGTAAAACTCGCGGGAAGAACCGAAAAAACGCGTATCAATTATTAACCGCAGTGTATGCCGAGAATTGTATGAACCGAGGCGACCTTCTACAAATCGTACGTCGTGTCATTTAATAATAATAAAAAAAAAACGGCCGCACGTGAACACAACCGAAATTCTACTGCGTCGTGACAACGCGCGTAACCAACTCCGTAGTGGAATTTTCGAAGGCTCGCGGCTGATCGCGACTGCATCCCAGTGAAGTGTAGAGTCGTTGTTCCTTGTTATTCTCTGGATGTTCTCCGAAGTCGGGTTTCCGCTCGAAGGACAACAATTCAAGACCAATCACGAAATCGTCAACGGCTACGGAGGTGCGCTGCAACGAGCTCGCGAGAAAAATGGTCTGGCATTCGTGTTTAAAAAATGGCACGAACGATGGGAAAAGCGTATTGTACTCGTGATGGGGAGGGGTATGGATACTTCAATAAAGAGCGTGTATGTTTAAAAGATTAAATTTTTTTTCTTCCGTTTTTATCATTACTTTTTGCACGTAGCCTCTTTGTACACCTCCGCCGAACCGAACACTGACACCAGTTTATCGCCGGCCGACAATAAATTTTGAATTAACTTTTTTTCCACTCTCCCCGAACAAGCGCATACGCAAGTGTATATTATAAATTTACTCTAACGCCCGTCCAGCATCCCGGACAGCATCTCGTTTGTTGGTCTTTTTATACGAACTCCCTGCGCATAACCTAAATGCCGAGACGTCCGTGTTATTACTATTATTACTGTTATTATTATCGCCGCCACTGTCGCCGGTTCTTTTCTTTCTTACCACTCTTTTTTTTTTTTTATTCATTTCCCGACGTCGTAAAATCGAGCAACGGCCATTTTACCACCACGCGGGACGGACGGGACGAGAGGTAGCCGAAGGCACTTCCGAACATTATAGGGCGTTTATGACGACCGAAACGATCGTTCTTGTGTTCTCCGTAACCGAACGCGTACTTCTGAGCCATTTGCTCGGCGACCGTATTTTATCACCTACTTTTTGACACTGGGCGTAGTATAGTAGTGTCTATAACCAAAAAAAATTGTGTCTGCGCGCAGCCGCCGCGGCATCTTTGGAAAGCAAAAAAAAAAAAAAAAAAAAAAAAAAACGCACTTTAAATATTAAAAACTATTCCAAACACGGTCCCGAGGCCATTTCGAAATGATTTCCCAATGGTGCTTTTTAACGAGAAGTCAATTTCGTATTGATCAGACCGAGCTGAACGATGCGCATATAATATCCGAACGTGATTATAATATAATGTCGAAAAAACCCTATCGATTTTCGATCGCACTTATTTAATTCAAATAAAAATTCAGTTATTTTTCACGCGTTCAATTGACGCGGGTGCTACGGGGATAATTTTAACATTTATATAATGTCGATATTTGCCACGCATTTCGCCACATAATTCATTGTTTATAATCATGAAATATCAACAATATCCGGACAATGTAAAAATTAGCCAATCATTAACGTATAATGTTAAGATATATTTATTAAAAAAATAATGCAAAAGTTTTTTCAACAAATCTGTGTACCGTTGTATCATAATAATAAATCGCCATTAAATTATAGATATCTGCCAAAAACATATATTCATATACATTGTTGTTGTTGTTACTGTTATTGTTATGTACATCACTATTATTGTTATACTTATTGTTTTGCTGATATAGCCTTATTAATATTCTATTTGTTCTAACTGTAATTGTTATAATTATCATAAATAGTATTTATTTTCTGTTTTTTGGCCATACGAATAAATAATAAATAAATCGCCGGACTGCCAGAATCTAATAACTTATTTTATCTCGGCTATAATTTTTAATCTATTGTAAATAACAGATAAAAATTCCGAAATTCCTTTACTAAATCAAGAAGAAAAAAATGAAATTTATTTTAATTCATAAATTTTCACCAGCCAACGTTGTAGAGTGGGAGAGCTTCTTCGCCCGATGTCGACACAGGACGAGCAAACCCAAGAAATATAATATTCTGTCAAAATGTTGTACACAAAAAATCAATTTGGTTACAAACTGTCCGTTTGTCTCTTATATTGCTAGATGAGATGATACGTGTATCAAATTCATTAAGGAAAATTACGAGTTAAATGCAAAACGGTGGTGGGGTCGAGGATATAAAAAGATGATCAAGTAAAGAGAGAAATCGTGATGCTAGTGTGTATCTCTTAGTATTTTGTGCAATTCAAAATGTCATAGACACATGCTATACAACAATAAATGATAACTGTACTTCAAAAGGTAATTTATAAAATATAATTACTAATGTACAATTGTTTTATTATTAAATTAAAATTATTTATTATAATTCAAAACTTAAAAACATTATATAATGTTATTAAATTATCTAACGTTCCTTGGCTAATGTCATATTATCCGACTAATTTTCATATCATCCAAAATTTTAACAATATGCATGGCGGCTAATATTAACATTTATTTGACTAATGATGTCACATTATCCGGCTAATGTCGACATTATCCAAATGTAAATATTACCCATAACATTATATATATATATACGGTTAGTAAACATTTAATTGTTCACGTTGAGATTAGCATTACAATATAAAAAGAAAAAACAAACGTTTGATTATAATTGGTTTTTAGGTTAAAAAATCTATTTCAGGAAATCATTTACCAACACGTGTGTTTCAAATTGCGAAACGAAAAAATCGAAACATTTTGTGAACGTTTCTTCGTCGCGCAGTTGTTATTATATGTAGAAGTTGTACTGTCATACAGAATATTTATTATCGTGTTCTTTATACAAGTCCAACAAACTTGGCTCGTTTAAGGAAACTCCTGAGTTGACACTAAAAGTGAGGTCGGCGGAGGAAAATTAATCTACATTGGCCTGTAAAGTTGTTAGTAATTTTCATTAAAAGGAAGGAGAAGCTCCGTTAAGTTGAAAATAATTGGCCAGAGTAAAGGAAATTTGTAAATCGAAGTGTAATTACTGAATTTATAGTTACCTAGATCGTTAGATTCAAATTACAGGATTGTTATATCAATATGTGATTAACCGAAAACAGTTTTGCCATCACTTAACTGTTTTGTCGTAATAATACAACTTTAATGAAAAAGGAAAACTATATTCGTGAAACGTCGTGCACTCTCAGTGAAACGTATAAAAAAAGTAATAACGAGTATATAACATTCTAAGACCAAATAGATATAACCAATTTATTTTGTACTGATACTTGATTTGTTGGCACCAGAAATTTCAAGTAATAATCGACTATACTGAATCCATATAATTACACTTGTTTAATAATACGCACTAATAATTATTGTTGTCTGTTCATTCATATATATATTTTATTTAGTTTGCAATTATTATTTTATTTTTGGATTTAGCTACGATTTCGTGAAACATTTTCCCGCATGTTTGAATAATAACTTGCCGGTGTAAATGGAATAAAAAAACCTAGTTGTATTGTAACAAAAAAAAACCGTATTACACATTCGGAATTCTCGAAATCCGAGAATTATATGAAAAAAAAAAAAACAATTACTTGCCCGGTTCATTTAACTATATATATATATACACGTATATAATATCCGTAGTTCGTGCGGGGTTTAATTAACGTAAATACGGTTTTCCGGAACATATTATACAGGATTCACTACGGGATGTGAGTATTAAATGGACAAACAGTATTGAAATGATTTTATAGTTTCTGCATGGTGTGTACACAGACGCATAAATGTATTCGCCCGGACGCTCAGGAATATTAATTATATAATATGACTGATTCCGTTATGAAACGCATCGGCATTTAAACTTTTAACAAATTCAACGTGGCTGCTACAGACGGCAAGGAATGCTATTTTTCTTTTACTTTATCTTGTACACAAATTGTGTTTCAACCAATACCAATAACAAGTTGAAGAGAGTTCGCGATCCAGAATGCGCACACTGCAAACATCCTCAAAACGATCACAACGTATTCGTTTGCCCGAAATGGAGAGAAATTCGGGCTATGTAACTGACGAAACACTCTTCAATTTATTCGATTCGCTATTATCACAAATCACAATTCCATATATAAGAGTCAGTCGCGAAAAATGTAAACAGTCCACACAGTCGCAGGCCCACCATGGAACGTTTCCCGGTAGCCCAATCCGCCCCTGGACAGAATTAGTGAAACGTGAGCGGGGAAAAAACGAATAAGCGGCATCATACCTTGTGCCGGAGCGTAGATGTTGAGGTACAGGCAATCTTCGCTCTGATTCTGCAAGTACGGCAACAGGCGGCGCAAGTACTGCATGCGGCCGCGGGCCATGGTCTTCAGCGCGGCCGTCTCGTCGGACACGTTCGGCAACTTTTGCGGGCAAACCGGGCCGAAGCGATCGGCCACTTTGACGCCGGACCACAGCGAACCGGTGACGGGCGGCATGAACCGTAGCGAGCCGACCGGCGGCGAAGCGTACGGCACGCCGCGGAACACCTCGACCGCGTCCAGCCGCCGGCTGTCCGGCGTCACGATCACGCCGCTCACGTCGCCGTACTTTGTGCGCACCACTCTGCTGGACGTGAGCGCGGCGCTCACGCCACCGAAAACGAACGCCACCAGTAGCCACCACGGCGGAACCATTATGATCGCCGTGGCCACCGCCGTACCGCGACAACACCGGATGTTGTCGACAACACTAGGGGGCCGACGCCCCGTCACACTAGTCGCATGCGAGCGCTGGCACCACCGTGGCCGCCGCCGCCACCGCCGTCACCGTCACCGTCACCGTCGCCACCGTCACCAACACCCGGCTGTGACGTCGATGGTTACGATAACGACGTCACTCGTCCTGTGAACACAGAGAAAAAACCAGAACGATAACGTTAGCGCGAAGGATTTCGGAGCAAAATAAATGATGGGCGACCATCAAATAGCTCCTCTCGCAAAACGGTTTGTATTTAAAGATGTCCCCATAGTTTATTTCCAACGGATATCGTTTTAAAAATCGTTCGAATTACGAATTAAATTTAAAATAAAATAATATTATTCCTCATTTAGAATCTTTTCATTCGCGACGGTTTGCCTAATAACATAATTGGGTTTTCAACTAGTCGTACAAAACAAAAAAAAAAATCACCCCCGTCGAGTCGGATAACGCCCACTGTGCGAAATTAGTAATTTATATTATTCGCCGATTTAATATTGTTTTTTATTACGAACGCGTGCGATGATGACGCGTCAAATCATTTAATTAGAAACGTTAATGGAATACGGAAAAGCCTCTTTTTTTTTATATCGTAATTGGTCAATTTTCGTTCGTGTGTATTATCCGAACTATGGTCGCAGTCCATTTAACGAAACAAGCTTCACCAAGTGGTATACTGCAAGTCATATAATAATTTAACGTAGAGATTTAGATACATATACGAAAATAATGGACGTTTCCGACTTTAATGGCGTGTATTTCGGATAACGTCATCGTGTATTATTATATTATACAGGACAGGCGCGTTTAATGTGGTTGCCCGGGGGCCTATCGCCACGTTTTTAAATTGATATTATTTTTATTAAAAAATGTTTTCTTTAACAATTTTATTATTATTATTATTATTATTATTACATTAATGTAGTCACCGCACAGTGCGTAGTGTGCGGGCAGATTGCAGAGCGAAAGAAATATTTACCAACAAACGGGCGTAATTACGGGGGTGGATTCGTAGAATTGTTTTTTCTACACAACGTACTGCGCGAACGTACGGAAAACAATAAAATTTTATATATTTATTTATTTTTTAACAATATTCGTTATTATAATACTTATATGGCGTAGTGGTTAGGTTAGGTCACCGAAGAAATAGGTATATTCGTATTCAAATGTTATAAAGTAAAAAGAGAAACCAAGAGAAAATCAGAGATTTTCGTATAAAATATGTCGTTTTTATTATTTAAATTAACAAAAGTATAATATAAGAGTATAGACCGTTTTTGGTTTTAACATAAATTTCCGCAAAAGTTAGGTTATTCGGGTTACCCAACAATATTTTCCTCTCTCGTATGATGACATTCGTCATTAATCCACTGATTACACCACAAAAGTATCGGTCGAATTGCGTTATCATCAAAAAAAAATAAATAAAAAAAATATACAGACTGAATCGGCAAGCGAATTAAATTCAATGCGACCTCGGTGGTAGAAAACCAATTCTTTATATATATACGAAATTTCGGTTTTTAACAGTGTAAAATAGACACACACACACACGCACGTCATCCCGGATTTACGAATCGAATTGAATTCCACTGGTTTCGCAATGATAATTCACGCGTAACTATAACGGACGAGCACACTGATTTCGTGTCACACAACTACGTAGTACACGATAATAATTTTCAACGCGTATAAATTTCACGTTGAATTTGTCACTTTGTTACAGTACGATAATTTAATAAACCGGATAAATTTCGAACAATATCGGCAGCATACACGTATGTCGGAAATATTCGCGATTCGAGTGTATACGTGTAATTACGATATATTGATCGTACCTGCGGGATTCCGTTGATTGTGTAAATGACGCGAATTGTAATAGGGCAAATAAAAAAGTAAAAGTATATCTGCGTATGAATAATAATGTGCAATAAGAGAAGAAGAAAAAATACTACCAAGAGTATTTCGAAACGATATAATTACACGCGAATCGAACAGTAATCCCAATATTAAACTAATGTGTGACAATTATTATTAATAGCCACTATCGTTTCGTTTTATATTTTTAATGCTCTTTGAATTTAAATATTGCGTAAAAGTGTATTCAATATTTTGAAATATGAAAAATATTTACTTTTTTTGTTTTTCTATCACATTTATTCGAATTAAATCAATCAATTATCACGTCGTAAAAAAATAATCGAAAGAAAATAAAGAAATTTAAGAATGTCCCGTTGGAACAGTAACTCGTACGTATAACGGAATAAAACGATTACATCGGGCGCACGTAATAATTAATTTGATCTAATCGAATTAACGCTTTGTAAACACAGTGGCGTTCGAAACAAATTAAAAACTATTTTGTATCGTATTTCACGAAATATTGTCAATTACTTCTATTCTAAGTAATATCAAGTTATGTTTTATTGAATTATTATTGTTACTTTCTCTCGATAAATACTTTGGATTACAAAAAAAAAAAAAAAATTAATGGAAAAAAAAAACCGATCGATCATTGATTACACTATTTACAACTACTGTAAGTCTTGCATTTGCAACTCACGCTACAATCGACTACGGTTGTTTTATTTACTTGTTTCCAAACAGTACGCTACGAGCAGTTATGACATTAAAAATTTATTTGCCTCCAGAAACAACGGATGTACTGGAATAATATCAATATCGATATTATAATGCACAATTAAATGGAATCCAACTGATTTATTATGAGACATCTGTTTATCGGCAAATAATATAAAAATGTAAAATAATGAAACCTTACAGTGTTATGAAACATTTACTTCTCTATTACATAATATTCATAAATATATATAAATTTAAAAATTATTCATTTATATTATGGATATAATCCTGAATATTATTATTTGTTTTATTAAAACAACGACAACGGATAATATTAACCCAAACAATAGTGCTTTTAAAAATATATATATTTAAAATTGATATTTTTGGGAATATTTGTTAATGTCATGTTATAGTTTACAACGACGTCTTATTGTCCAATATATATTTTCTCAATAATACATTTACAATAATATTGAAAAAAAATAAACATTAAAAGTGAATATAGAGAAATATTCACTTTTAAATTAACAAATTGCATCGTACACAACTTGAAATATTGACGTAGAATTCTAAAGAAAATATTTATTTTACAAAATGTAAATGTTTTTAACGGTAAAAAATTAATGTACAGTAATATTAATGTTCTGAACTAAATTAAAATTGTACTGTTTTTACTGAAAGACCAACGGTTGTTCGTTTTGATAAACAATACGATATTTTAAATTCAACAAACTTTAACGTTACTATATAATATTATTTATAGTTTTGCAATATTAAGTAGAAAAAAATGCGAAAATATCGCCGAATACGTCGCAATAAGAAATAAAAATATATAATTTGTATTGAAAATAGGTTTACGAAAAATTCATATATTTAAAAAACGTGGAAATAACGCGTATTAGGTATATTTACATTTGCTCGAGATAGAACGTTAATGTTATTTTGTTTACAAATTTGCAAAATTATAACTACGTTTACACTAGCTACGGGCAACAACAAAAAATATAATATAATTACCACAATATTATGTCCAAGAGAAACTGATGTTAATCGTTTTTGGAAGATTTTCGCAAATTTCGATTTTCATAGTAGTTATTAAATAGGTGCTTTAATTTTTTCAACTTAACTACGCGGTGAATATATTATCATTAGATTTTGTTCTGATAAAATAGCAGCTAGTGGTATATAAATGATATTTGCTTTTTAATTATTCTACGTACGACTTTACGACTAGAAGGAATGCTCCGATCGTTACATGTAAATTAAAATTAAGGTTTGCAAACGTTGTCTGATCCTAACTTTAAGCAGTTCATTTTTCGATTTCCCCAATAAAACGCTACTATTTTTCCGTATTTGTTTTACTCTGAAATCAAATATCGTTGCTATAAATTATTTCTCTATGACGACGAATGTTTTCACAGAGTTTTCAACAGTTTTAGAAACAGAATATCTACAAACAAAACCGTCCAATTTTCGACCCATCAAACGAGATCTGATTAAAAAAAAAAAAATTTCAACATAGTTCAACTTCCATCGAACGAAAAAAAATTATAATCAATAGCGACGGCGATAAATCGAACGGGAATTGAAAAGGACGCGTTAATGCATATTGACATCGTTTGAGTAAAAGCATATAGAGTAACATCGTTAAGACCAGGTAAAGGATTTTTTTATTTATTTTTTTTTCGTGTGCTGAGAAAACGTGCAAAATAGAAATCAAAAAAAAAAAAACAATTAATCCAATCCAGATAAAAAGTAGAAGACCCATAAATGTGTCTGGAATACAATTATTATTATTATTATTATTGTCGCGCAATTCGATACGTTACCGGCTGTCATATACTAAGCATTGCCCGGCTTTATTGGTGATTATTTCGATGAAGCAATTCGATGTTCGTTATACCGTAGCTGTACGTTATAGACACATTGTAGCTTCTTTCACCGCGTGCTTTTCGCACGAAGAAATTTTATTCAGAATCGTCAAATCGCGCAAAAATTTGTGAAATCTTCTTATTGTTTCAGCTAGGTTAAGTTAGGTTATATTTCGAATTCAACATTTTTACCGGTCTCGTATAAAAACTGTCGGTTTTTTTTTTTTTTTTTTATAGAAAACTACAACCACGGTTTTTTATATATTTAGAACCTTTTATTGCGAGCCTCGAGGGGACACAATGTTTTTCTTTTGTCTCCCATTGTTCAGTTGTTTCCGACGACGACGCCCGGGCGACTTTTTGTATTTCAGCTGCGACGTTTTTCTGCTCAAATACGCGTTCTTTTCTCTAAGACTGCTATATCGAGCAAACGAGGACGTTTGATTTGAGTAAACGCGACAATAATCTTCGCTAAAACTCCGTCTTTAAAATTCAATTAACGATTCTACACGGGCCTCGTTACGAAAACGTATTTGTTTTATCCGAGAAATTACTTTGTTTTATCAATTTAAATGATCACCTTGTTGCTATAGTGACCGGCCGTTTCGGTTAATTGCTACGACAATATTTTATTACAAACACCGGGGGAATCCTATAATTTTCCGCGTTAGCCGCCTCGGTCGTATAAGGAAATCGAAACACGATTACGTCCGTTTCCCGACCACCACGAACGAATTCCATGTAAATATTGGAGGATCTAAGACAAGGCACGCAGATTTATATAAAGTGCGTAAGACGAACATGCAGAATTTCTCCTTTACAACATATCTATGAATATTACGTGTCAGTGTGTTGGTTTTGCTAGACGTTCGGGGGCGAGTTGTTTGCAACCTGTACTGTGAAAGAAATTTGCCATTTTCGATGAATTTTTTTAATGAATTGTAAGACTACTTATATTTTTGATAACAATTCAGCGCAATAAACGTATGTTTTATTTCTTTTTCTTCTAGACTATTCAAAAGACTGTATGCCGTTGTCGAAAACACAGTTAGCCGCCAACACGAGCCGCTTAATCGACAACGGTGTAATATATTATTGTAGACTGTAAACTCGGTTGGACTCTGGACGATATCTCGCCGTGTTATCGCGTACGATGTGTAAGGATTTCGGTCGGACGAACGAAACGCAACAGGGACTCTCGAATTTTACATTATATTGTACGGCGTAAAAGTTTCCCCGTTCGGTCATCCGTCGTCCGATTGGGTTGTGTACGAAATCCGAATACGAATAAGAGAGAACGACGTGTATTATCGCATTTGATAACCACCGCCCGCGATTTACAGGCTACTTGCAGGATAACGTATCAACAACACTTGTGGAAACCGATCGGGAAAACGGTGAAGACACGTTGAAGTTTTTTTAAAAAAAAAAACACGAATCGACGTAATGTACACCGTTACAATATTTTCCGTCATGTGCGGGGATGTGAATTTAATGCTCTAATAATCGTTAAACACGTTTACGAACTGAAAACAATCGAAATATGCACTGAAAAATTCCAAAAAGTGTTCTATGAAAATGTCTTTATTAAAAAAAATTTTGAAATTAATAATTAAAAACGTATATAGAAAAAAAAGTTATTTGTTTATATAACTTATATCTTCCGATTGTTCTTTAACGCCTGAAAAAAATGGGATATTGGACACATCGCATTAAGAACTTTATATACGGATTACGGATTTATATAGATATCAGAACAATAATGATTTTATTATAGGATAAGAATTTGAGTTATCCCATTATTGGGATTATAAAAAACGTTTATCGAAAATCTGTCTAACGGGTCAATATTAGGAAAAAAAATCATTAATGTGGAAAAAAGCACGACAACATGCATTCCTACAAATACCCCACCCTAACTCGTTAAACACGCGAAATAAGATTTCGTATTTGAAATATAAATTTCAGCTTAATACATTTTGAACGGTGTAACGGTGTAGCAAAAAGAAAAAATGCAAAGCCCTGATTGTATAAAGCCCGTGCCGATATTGGCGAACCTAATAATAACTCAATTCCGCAAGTGTTTTTCTCATAGACATGACGTGTGAGCAGTCGAATATGATATCGTATTACAAATATCGAAATATTTCGTCGTGTTCAGTCTAAATTAACGGTATTTATTATGAAAAAGAAAAAAAATCGTGTTTTGTTAGAGTCGACGATAATTTATTTTTTTTTTTAGGGGGGACCTAGGCGTTATATTTATCTCTTCTTATACACATTGTTTATGTTTACAATTCACGCGTTATGATTTTTACGCTTATATTATATTTTTACAGGAATTGTCATGTCAATACACCCCCGTTGGAGATTTATGAAAAATGTGCGCGCAGTGTCAAATATTTAATATAATATATTCTAAGTTTAAATTATTATTTTTGATAGGTATACAAATAATCTGTACGAACGCACGTGACCTGCCTACGAAAATCAATTTCCTGATCACTTTTTTTTAAACCTGTCAATCACCATTAAATCGTAATATATTTAAATAATATTTTCATCGTGAACTATGATTTTATGAAAAATTATATTTTATATTTTATTAATTCATAACACGTATTATTTTATCGAAAACATTTCTTTGAACATGCAAATTCCTTGCGCACCGATAAATGCGTAATTGGTTTCAATCCTATATTTTTATAATATTTCTAAATTAATACACGAAACGTATTATTAAAATAATAATAAACCGTGCAATAAATTGTATTTTTATTTAGTACAAACATATTTAATGCACTGCGTTGTTTATAAAAAATCGAAGTAAATGATAGTAGTTGATTGGTTTTAAAATGAAATTTAAATAAGAATCAATTCCGAAATTAAACGATAATTATATCTCTATACAAAATATTTCATATATATACATACATATTTTATGCAAAAACGAAAAATATTGAAATTTAATTCATTTATGAGAACAAATAATAGATATATATATTTATTGAGGAATGCAATATTTATTCAGTCTAAATAAACTAAATATCTAATATGTAATGTCTAAAATAATGTAGAACGTAACAGTTTATATAAATTACAATATTGTGTGTTTAAGTGTGAATTTAATGGATTTAAGTCACAATTGATTAGAAAACAAGAGAAGGTCGTCGCAACAATATTTGTAATCTACGCGTCTGTTTTCACATTTTTAGTATTTCAAAATCTCATTCCAAAAGACGACAGAACCAATAAGAACCTAATGTACCGTCATTAAATGTATTGCACGGATAGAAAATTGTTTGTAATATAAAATCCGTATACTTTTTCTTATTTCTCATTACAACGCTAAAAGCAATTTTATCGTTATACATTATTTATAAAATATTTATTTAAATAAATATTTATTCTAGTTTTTGCTAATAGAATTCAATAGAAAACTTTAAAACGTTACATGTTGTACGAAAACAAAATATTTCAAATGAAAATATTTAATACAAAACCCAAAAATTATTCGACACTTTTATATTTCGGATGCTGATGGATTATACAAATATGTATCATTTTATATTAATCGTATGCCATTTGGTTTTCATTTTTAGACAAAAAATACATAAATGTGTGCGGGATATTTCGTAAAATGTCTCATTTATTGAAATTTGAACAAAAGTGGCGTTACTATAAAGTGGAATTATTCGAACCAATAGTGAAGCACTAAAACTGTTTTTCTATTTCTTATAAATACACATGTGTATATTATTTTTTATAATTTGTGTCAATGAATCGGTGTTTAAATCTCTAAAGTTCACTTTTTTTGCCCTGCGTACTTTATTATAACGAACGCAGAAAACCAACTAAGTGTTCAATTTGTATCAATTTATTATGATTTTAAACCGGATAAAAAAAAAATTGTATTCGCATTCCATAAAACATAATCTATATTATGTATTATATACATATTATTATACCGCAGTCATTCTTCTTGTATAAAATATCAATTATCTCTAAAATTGTATTTCTTTACTGCTCTTCTCTTATTGCTTCCAAATAGTATTCCACGCAATAACAATAATAATCGATTTAAGATATTAAACGTTTCTATCGATGTTTTAAATGTGTCGTTAAAATAGGTAATACGTTTTACGGGTCATCTATAAAGTGGCTTTATTGAAATCGTAAATAAATAATAATTTAAATAAAAAAAAATACTCGTTATTATTCCTAAACGTGCCTATGATGGATTTTCAATATGTTTGTGTTACGCATTTTAATTGTAATATTTAATATTTAAATTTACAATTTAAATATACTCCAACAGAAGTGATATAAAATTTAAATGGAATACCGAATTCGTTAAATATTTACATTTAAAATTACGTTTTTAAATCGTATATGATATTTACAGAACGAATCGTCGTCACATTTGTGCAGTTCAATAAAATAATATTGTAAATCATATTTTATTTCGAACACCATATAGATGAACGGTAAGGAACATATTTTTTTTTTATTTTTTTGAATAACATTTAATAATATAATAAATCATCCGCCTCCCAGCTTTTCGTGTACGCATTACGATACCACTTATGTGCACTACGACAGTGCACATATAACGAATTTGAAATATCGGTCATCAGGTTTTTTTATACATAAAAAAAAAAAAACAAAAATGTGACGAGCCGCATGAGTGCCGTGGATATTTGCACAAATGAGTTACCGCTAATAACGCAGAGATTTCATAGTTTTATTATTATTTCAAAACCGAAAACGACGATAAATAAATATAAAACGATTATTACAGTTCACGAATATGAAAAATATCTTTCAAATATTATACGTGCTTACTGGACTCTTAAAAACATACAAATACTTTCCACGTCCAAAACAAATGTGTCAATTGTGTTCTCCTTCTTTTTTTTATGATTCCTAGATTTTTTTATGCCAAAGAAAATTGTATACTAAGAAAATTTAAAAACTTGCCAAATTGAGTACCGACTAGATATGATTTGCTACCGGAACGTTACGTACGTCAAGATCATCACAAAAAAAAAAAAAATGTTCAAACACAAAAAAAAACTTTTTTCTTTAGAACACGTCATTTTAAAATCAATAACATTGTTCGACGTGTTTCAAATCTAATATATTTTTCACATATACCATCTGTCCGACTCTTTGTGCGTAATATTAGTAACAGACATATAAAATCGTATGTAAAATGAAAGTGCACGTGTAATACAATAATGGTATAACATATAATCGCAGTGGCGAAGATACGATTTTTTTTCTGTGAGATTTCAAAGGAACTTTCTAAAAATATGAAAAAAAAATATTTTACGTATTTTTTATTATCAAATTCGTATTAATTGAGTTATTTTTAAACGAAATAATCTGCCGTAATCACAACTCTCCGATTGTTGTATAGTACATCTAAGAGTTATTCGTATTAATCACGTTATCCTATAAGATTTTTACGAAGAGTAGATTTCTTTTTTCAATAAATATAATACTTGACTCGGCTTAAGAAAAACTATTGGGATTTAAATCGATATTCACTATTGCATAATATTATATAAATCTAGCGTAAGGTTAACGAGGTAAGGAATATGCATTCCGCAAGACATGAATGTCATGGAGGACACGATGGAATATAATTTTTTTCCCGCGATGTTTACTATTTACTCTGAGATAACAGGAGACGAAAAGACGTGCTGATAGCATGTCGATGCTAGCACCGGAATCGGTTATTTTTACACAACGAAGTTGATAACGAAAACGGACAAGCAGAAAAGTAACGCATACGGTTAGGTGGTTCATTGAGTGGCTCCGAATTTCATACACGAGAATTGTACGGAATGCGCGTTTCGCACGTACAGGGTTCAGCGAGTGCACGGCGTAACCGGGAGTAAAACCGACGTAGGATACCTCCTAGACGAGGTAATTGAATAACGCACGAGGATAACAATAATTGGATTCCCCGTTCGGATTCGTTTTACCGCGGGAGTGCTATGAATCCAGATGAAATCCGAACGAAACGAATGATTTTTACCATCGAGTCGTTCTACTACATAGGTTTTCAAACATATTTCATACACCGTCCACTTTGACAATCAAAATTTTTTTAGTGCCCCCCCCCCCAAAATTTTTAAACTCACCAATTGTTTGTCTTTAAACAGTCATCACAATTATTATATTTAAACATGCCGTATTCTATATAAGAGTTCAAACTTACATTTTAAACGAGCATTATTAATAAGAGCAATTAAAACGCATACTTAATCGAATTTCAATGTATTTCTATTAAAATTTAATCAAATCTTTGAATTTAAATTTATTGAGCTCACTTAATGTGATGGATGAACCTGATGTAGTTTAACTAGTTTTTTTTTTATATCAGGCTCGAATTTACTTAAATACAGTCGCCACGTTCGGTAACAAGCAGCCGATTTCTTTTTTTTAGTTATTTAGGTGTTGTTGTTACAGCGCTACATCCACGTTCGGACAAATACGACGATGGAAACGCTATTAGATGTCTTCGAACAATCGACCATAATCCATGGTAAAGTCGCGGGATTACATAATTTTTCGCTTTTTTTAATCAGCTATCGCCCCCTCCCCCCCCCCCAAACTTCGTCGGGCCTTTTACCGCCCCCCAAAAGGCCACTAACGCCCACAAGGGGGCGTTATCGCTCACTTTGAGAAAGAATGTTCTAGTACATATTATCACGCCACCGCTTTCGCTTACTGTGCGATAAAAATATCGCGCGATTCGATTTCACCTACCAAAAAAATTCATATACCGAGATAATTTCACCGGCGATGTGGAGTAATATCTCTCATCCGGAGACGAAAATCGCCCGTCACAGCGGTGAGGAGGGGACGGGATGTTCGCGTTTGCGCCGACGTGTGTAACTCGTGTTATGCACACGACGAACCGCGGTCCGTTCCCGTCTTCGTTGCGGTCACGGCGTTTTCGTCTCGGCTTGTTTGCGCGCGCTACCGTCGTCTGTAGACTGGACCCGAAAACTTCGCCGATATTTCGAACTTTTAGCCGGGAAGTTTTGTCTCGGTCAGACGGTATTAGCAACCAGGGAGCACTACAGGGTGACGTGACGCGGACGACCCGCGCGCAAACTCTCCCGGCGTGGCGGCGTTAATTACGTTTGCAAACTTTTCACCTGCGCGCGCGCGCGCGCGTGTGTGTTTTATGCAAATCGGCAACATCCCCGGGACTTTGGCGTACGGTCCGAAAGCCAACGCGATAGTGGAAAAGTTTCAACTTAAATATCGTTTTGCATATTAACGCGCGTCGAACGAATACAAAACGTCGCGGGTAGGTAGCGCGCGTTTAGACACGCGCGAAGGGAATTATATCGCCGTTTAAAATTGTTTATTCTATTCGTACGGAACGAAGTAATTCGTCCAACGGGCTGTGATCGTGACCGTTTTATAATATATTATTGGCTTGAAATGGAGTCTTCATAGAATATTCGTTATAGTTGTAAATTTCGTTTTTTTTTTTTCGTTTTTTTTTAATTGTGTTAAAATCCGTTTATAATTTGTATGTATATATATTTATATGCGCCGAAAATTGAATTCAAGTAAGAAAGGGGGCAACGCCATCGTCGTCGACGGCGCGCGCGAAACAATTAATTAAAACGACGTTGAAACAACCGCGTTACGTTAATATTAACTAGTGATCTCGTTTACGACAATCCGTCTCCCGTGTCTGTGTGACGACGGACGATTTCGAATTGAACACAATTTCGTAACGACATTCGTAGAATAATTACTACAAACTAATAACGAGTACGTCATAATTATACATTCATAGTGTATATATAAGTTTACTCGCGTGGGCGTGTGGAACGAAACGTTCGATTCGTACGCGCGTGTATGTTTTAAACGTGTTACGACAGTGATTAAAATGGAGCGACGGTATAATACAACACCATCATTACAACGCGCGTTCTACTCGTGTGACTGGAAGAAAATATTATGTTTACCTGTAATATCGGAAACTATCGAATAGACGTCGTTTTCTCGTTATTTTAATAAGTAGATATTCAAATCGATATCGTAATAATTTTATTAAAATATGTGGAGAGCAGAGTTGTAAAAGTATATTGTACGCGAACCCGATTAGGGTTATCTTAATACAGAATAAACTTTTACCGTTACTGGTTAGATACGAAGTATCGTAATGAAATTCGGCGTTTTAATTCGATGAAGAATTATTTGTTATCGTTAGTACCACCTTGTACTTATGATATTTAAACGTATTCTCTTCTTGTTTTCAAAACGTTTACTACACGAATATAATTTATTATAGGTAGTGAATAGAAGATATTCATGAACTATAAATCGACCATTTTTTTTTTCAACATAATATTTTATAGGTACTTGTATCGTAAATTATTTTTCGAAAAACGATAAACTAAATCGAAGACAAATAAATTACATAAACCACTATTATTATTATTATTATTACTTTAATATTGGTAAAATGCGATAAAAAAAAAACTGTGTTATACAATAATACACGCAGTACTTACTTCGTTTTATCTTAACCGCACAATTCGCAATTGTGTATAGATTTTTTTTCCCCCGAAAATTTCATTTCTAAATTTAAAAATTATTTAAAAAAAAATAAATCTAATATTTCAATTACTTTTTAAAAATTACAAATCGTTCCGTTTACAATAATTTGAATTACGCGCAGTTTGTTTATATATAAAAAAAAAAACGATTATTTATCGAAATCTGTCGTAATTACGTTGTAAATATTTCACAATAGTTTTTTTTTCTTTCTTTAAATACCAAATTGTGGTGTGGTCATTTCGTTTTTGTTTTTGACGAGTATTTGTGGTTTTCAAAACTTTTGTGCTTCCGGATAGAAAATAAATGGGCCGCGCACGACAAATGATTGATGATCAATAGAGGGGAAAAAAAGCGCAGACCGAGTTCTGAATTTATAACATTTGTTTTCGCCTATTCACCGTAATGGAATTTCACTCGGAGAAAGCCTACGAATTTCCCAAAAATACTTTTTCCATTAACCTTGTGTGTGTGTGTGTGTTGCTTCGAGCCCAAAACGAATATGACTAAATACGTTTCCATTAATAATCACGCTACTCGGATAAGATGTTCCCGAAACTTTACTGATCTTACACTTTACGTTTTGAAATCAACGTTACGATTGTCCTATACGTATATATATATATATATTTTTTTTTTACTGTTATTAGTGCTGAAGTGTTAATAATAAATGGTATCGATTCGGAGTGTAATAGCGTTGAGGGATGGGGCGGCAGAGGACTGTCATCGTTTATCCTTACGCCGAGTTGCGAAGAGTACGAAATCCCTTTGACCGCCTCGGACGGCAAAGAGACAGAAATAATATACATTTTAAAAGTTTAGTGTGCTTTGCTCGGTCCGCGTGCACTCCGGTAAAGAGACCGATAATTGAATTTACTGGCGTCGAGTTAAATGTAACAGTATCGTAGCGGGGACGACGCGGTGTACCGCGAAAAACCGCTCGAAGTCGGCTCGTGTAATTAAATACGCGGAAATATTCAGACGAAGACGAGTCGGCTGTAGAGAGGAGGAGAAACGAAAAAGGAGACGCGAAATCGCCAATTTCTCCGGCTCGTATTTTCAAAATTTTCCGTTTCGAACGCAACTATCGGTTTGGTCGACGGTTATTTTCTTCCGGAAAACACTTTTTACGTTACGACACGCGTTTCAAGTGACACATCATTCGATTTCACACCGGCCGCCCCGTATTGAATTTCAAATCGCGACATTTGCATTATTTTGTAAAGAAACCGTGGTCCGTACGGAGAAATGAAAAATCAACAGTCAAACCGTGCGCGCGTTTTACAATATTTATTATTTTATCGTACTTTTCTTTTTTTCTTTTTGATTCCCGTGTCCGCGCGACGTGATCGTATTACGGTCGTAACGATCGTGGAATTTTTTTTTTTTTCTAAATTACCACCGGGTGTTACTTAACGTATTTTCTAAAAATATAAAATTTATTTTCGATTTTATACACACACACGCGCGCGCGCGCGCGCGTGACGAAAACAGTTTGTCATCCGGGCGGGTCAAAATTGTTTTTTTGTCCCTTTACAATCGTTTTCAAATATATTAACTGCGTCTCACCACACGTTATACACCACACCACACCCTTTAAAAAATTGCTCAAGCAAAACGGGCTCGTGCACACGATATTTTTCTACTTCTGTTGTCGAACCGTGGAACCGATGTGGAGAGTTTTCACACGACTGTCGTTTCCCTCCTCCATTTTCTATATATATAGTCCTACGCAGTTCTTGCGCGATTTAATATTTTCCGTACGATATCCAACTAGACGACATAATTTATATATATATATATAACTCTCGAACAAACGCATTTATCGGGGGAATCTATTCGATAATTTAAAAATATTTAGCGCGTTTGAAAAGTTTTTGTTCGGACGGCAAACGCTTTGTGCGCCGCGCGTACACAACTCGAACAACACTGAAACGCGCGTAGTTCGATATTATTTTCCTCCGAGAACGGGAGAAACGACACGCCGACGACAACAACAACAACAACGCTCTCGAAAGACAGCCCCTCCGATAAAGTGGATTATTATTATATATTTTTAATTGTCTCTCTAGACGGGCAAATAAATAAAACGAAAACTCCGTCTATTATTTATAATATTTTATTAGTTTTTTTTTTCTTCTTCTAATATTGGCGATATTAGAAAAACTATAATAGAAAACGTCCCGACTACGGCGAATGAAAAATAAATTACTGTATTTACACGCGCTAGTACCGGGCAGCGTTGTAATGTTTCAAAGACGTTTTCGAGTGGAAAAATGCGAATGAAAAAAAAAAAAGAAAAAATCGCCTAATACCGCGTTCACGAGGTCTGTAGGTTTTTTTTTTAATGTTAATTGTTACACGGCGGCCCGTTCAGACCGTAAAGAACGAATAATTACGCGAGTGGATAATTGTCAGAATACACTGCAGTAGAGAGGGCCGGAGAAACGTCACGCTGAACTAATTAATATCTTTGTCGTTTCCGCGTCCGACTTCAAGTAGTAATTTCGTATTATAAGGTCCGCCGAGTTTTTCGCCGATTGACGCTCACTTGAATTTTGCCGGGACAAGGGACGCGGCATTCGTAGCAGTCCAATTATCATCAGAACTCGAGACGATTTAAAATTTTGGACATTGACGGATCGCACCCCACGGACGACAGCGTGGTGCGAAATCACGGAATTTTGCCACAAATCCCATTAAGAGTGACGCGACGCAGGCACGTTCGGGATTTTCGAATCGAAATCGAATTGCGAATGTGTGTTTCATCCGTAACCATTGAATAACAAAAGCAGAGACGTTTACATCCGTTAAGAAAAAATTAACATTTTATACGGCGAGTGTCGTCGAAGGAAGTTTATTTACCGGAAAACATTATTTACGGTAAGGAATATTTTTAAATGCGAAACTAATACTACTTGCAAATCCATAAAAAATTCAATCTCGCTCGTAGCAACAGCAACGTCGTTGTATTTTATTTGAAAACGTTTAAACCCCCCCCCCTCTCGTCCACCACGTAATAAAAAACGAGGTTTTTGTTTTGCTCATAAATTATTTTTCTTATTTGTTCAAAAATTAACTTTTTTTCATATATGTCCACCCCGCCCCCCCCCCCCCAAACGCGCAGGACGTCGAAAACTTTCCGTGAGTTATGACCACCAACGGCCTACAGTCGCGTACTCGTATTGTAAATCGCGTGAATCGAGCGTTTTCGTCAGGGTTTGCAATAATTATTATTGTCTTGAAAGGACGGCAAAACGGCTGATCGCGAATTACATTTAAACCACTGGACGAGGCGTTCAAAAAATCCTATTCAAATAATAACTTTGATTTATTACCGCCGTGTATTCAAGCGGTTAAACGTTGATTTATTTATTTTACTTATTATTTTTTTTTTTTTGTTTTTTCTAAAATAGAGACCGTTTAAATATTGCCGGCGCGCAGGATTGACTCCGGCGCGAAACGGCGTGGCGCAGGAAAAATGTGTCTTATAAGATTATTAGATCGCCTCTTATCTCGTCCCGGAAGGAACACGGCGTACACGTCCCACACGTATTACCACTGCGCGCGTGATAATAACGTAATAAATCAAGGGTCGATGGCGCAGAAAACCCTATAACGGCAATGCGCTTTCTCCCAACCACCGTCACACTCACCGCGATGTTTGTACGACGTGGTTGGGCGGCCGACGATGACGACGACAACGATAGCGTCTTCGTGAAACATTCGCACGGCACCGCGACGGATAAGCATATAGAAAAACGAAATAAAAAAACCCCTCTTTGAGAACACCACAAAAAAGAAAGAAAAAAGAAAAACCGATTTGAACAAACGAAAGACAAAAAAATCACGCGCGCACTGTTTATGAATTCCCGCGATTTGTGACGCGCACGCGCGCAGCGCGTGTGTGTGTGTGTATGTGTGTGTGTGTGTGTGTGTGTGTGTGTGTCGTGTGTGTGCGGAAATCAAAAACGAAAATCGAACGTTAAAACCGCGACTACGACGACGACGACAACGACGACGGTAAGACGACGATGACGACGACTGCAAACGCGGCACCGGCCGGTCGAAGGGTTGCTCGGAAACTGGCGGGAGCGTCGACGACGGCCGCCCAAACTGTACGGGACGGGCGTGCGGAGGGCAGAAGGGCGCGGAGGGCCGGCGACGGGGTGGTTTGTATGAATTGCGTCGGCGGTGCGGAATCGGAAGGGCAGGGACGGAATTGAGCAGAGAAGGGGGTGGTACGGGGTAGGAACGATTCCTCTATTCGCGTGTGTACGCACGAACCGCCGCCACTCGTCGTCCTGTGCTCCTGTACAGCCGGTACACCGCACCGTGTGCCCGAACCTCCGCCGGAGCCGAAAACTCTGCCGCCGCCGCTACGTCCGCCTTGAGACGTGTACACCGGTCGACCGGTAGGTTTTTTTTTTGATTTTAATCGACAGATCCGTTATCTTGTCAACGCAAACGGACGGCGGCCGCGTGCAGTGCGAAGACCACCGCCGAAACGCGAGTCATCGCCAATCCGATCAATCGGATCGAATCGTTAAGAGCAGGATGACGAAAATAGTCGCGTGCAATGCGCAAAAAAACGCGTATTTTGGTCCTGAGTCGGCCTGACTTGTATGTATGTATATCGGCCCCTAGACTAGCCCATGGTACGGACACTACCGAGCAGGCACAGGAATATATTCGATATGTCGATGGCCGGACGCTGATTTTTTTTTTTTACCCCCACCCTCTTTTAATCTGTCCTGGGGTAGCTCCGAAAATAACAAAAGTATTAGTACTTCATATTAAAAAAAGTTAAAACAAAATAAAATCGAGTAATTCAAGAATTCAAGTAATTAAATCAAGAAATTCAGTATTTTGTCTATTTATTTATACATATACATATATTAGCAAAAAACTAATCATTGAAGTTAATGGCTGGTTTACTTACGTCTATCTTTAATGGTGACGAACTCTTTGACTATATATTTGTCTTAAAATGTCACCATTTCAATACTGATCAGAGCTTAAATGTTTAGCGTTTCGTCCGACACGGAAGCTCGAAGCAGATTTTTTTATCAATTTCAACATTGAAAATGACCACTCAACGGCACTTGATGATGCATAGTAATACTACACGGGTTTCTACACCGGCAATCGCTTTACTCTCCACACACAACAAACGACTACCAAGTGGTAAGTAGTTAAATCGTTATCTCATACGCGCGCTAATATTACTCCCATAAAGTTCGTAACCTTCTACAAGAAAATTTTCTTATATAGCGCACAAATACCTTAATATATACTAAAATTATTTTTATTTTATTTTTTTTTTTTTGATACAGCCTATGAAGCTTAAATACTTTCGTGGCACTCCCGTACGCGATCAGATGCATTATAACGTGTTGCTTACACGTTATTGAATACCAGCCGTACGGTAGGAACGTAATACATCCGAGAAAATATTCGTCAGAAACGCCGTATTATGTTCCAGAAAATATTCGACGGGAACGATCGAGTAACGCGGGAAAACTGCAATAAACAGGAACAATAACGGTGTTCGCGGGAAAATAAATAACGGAAAAATGTATTTTGTGTTTTAGAAATAACAATATTCTTAGACGATAATAATGAATCGCGTAGAAATCGAAAATAGTAATTTAGAATTCGAGGGAACGTAAAGCGTAGAAGAATCGTTTAAAAAATCGGCAAGAGCAAACACGGTGTTACACGACAAACAATGAAATAAAGCACCGGTGCAAAGCCCGAGAGACGACGTCGAGGGCGTTCATAGGACGAGGCAAAGGAGGGCCTACGTAACGGCTTAGGTGAAGTCAGTATGACGAGCTCTATCCTCCCCTGAAAATATTGTTCTAAGTGGCATTATAACTAACAGTATAGCTTATCCGAGAATGAAAAAGGGTTCCCTAACCCTACCCTTCTTTCCTCTTATGTAGAATTTCTTTGACTATTAAAGCTTAAAATTTTCACACACAATGAGAGCTCTCGGATTTGTCGGAAACGCAGTGTGCAAAAAAAATTCTTTGTGTATTACGCGCAATTACGCAATATTTTTAAAATTAAATATTCGGATTATATACTATGAGTATATTGTTATAAATTTTAATGAAATAAACGCGCCGCCGTCGTCGTAATCTAGCAAAATTATCCATTCGCCGTTTTAACACCTTAAAATTATCTGCTCACGGTTTAAATACGTTAAATATATTTTGTATGATAGTTTTTCCCGCTCGTCACAGTCGTCCGGTGTAATATTAAATTTCTACATAAATATTTTTTCCTGGATTATTTCTCTCACTTTTCAATTCCGACAACCTATTTTTCTTTACATTCCTGATTTTTATAGCCCCCCCGCTGTCAATACCCCGCCATCGTTTCCCGTGTTTAGAAGAATTTATTTTGATTCAATAATTCATAGTGACGAAACATGATGAATGTAGTGATTTTCAACGTTTTATCGACACTGATTTTTCCTTCAAACGTAGTTTAATGATTAACGAATCAAAAGAAAAAATTATCGTTTAGAAAATAAATTGCACATATTCGAAAAACGAATTTATTCGAGAACTATTACGAAGTATCTATAAGAAATAAATGATAAAACAAAATTTTAATTTCTTAATATTAATATATATATAAAAAAAATTTTAAACGCTTAAAATTAAATAGAAAAACTGTAACGTATTATGTGCACCATTGAATACTCGATTCGTGCCTTTTCATACGGTATGCACGAAATTTCTATTGAAGTACACTATACCAAAATCTACACGAGACCATGCAAAACATAAAAAAAACTTCCCAAAAATTCCTTTAATGTGCCAGAAAGTCACCAGAAATGGTGGCTAAAATAATCACACGAGCATTCCCGACTCAAACGAATTGCTAAGCCGAACTTTTGTCGATCGAATAGACGGTTCAAAAACAACGAACATTTTATTTTTCAATGTATTTAATGTTCGTATATTTTGCTAGTTATACGTGCGAACGAACGAGTGTATTAGTGATCCGTGTTGAAAGCGTCAGTCCATATACGGAACGATCACGACCATAAGACCGCCAGCGATTTAGTCTGACTATTCCGGTTCGTTTAATAGCGCTACGTGTCATTTTCATACTCAGAACATACGTGCACGTATCTGCACGAATCACAATAAGGTCCGTCGAATTATCTGGACCGTTTTTAGTACACGTGGCGTTTGAAAAAGTTTTTCACAAATACTAAATTCGTTGCTAAGAGCATTCGACGACATTAAATTTAATCATATTTAATCGTTACAAATTGTTATCATATATAGTGATCGACGTGAAAAATGAAATTCACAATTTACGTTAACTCTGTAGCGATCCGCGGTGTTACGAAATTGATGAAATTCGTTTTCCGACAAATTTAAATCAATTCCATACCGGACGTTGGAAAAACTTGTTTTAACTAATATCTATGTAATGAAATTGTATACAAATATATAAAATACTGTTGCAGATAATAAATGAACAAATTTTAATTGAAATACTTGAAGAAGTAATGTTCATAACGAAAACTCCGAAAGGTCGAAGACATTATTAAAATGTTTGGAAACAGACGTGTGCAAATATTTAAAAAAAAAAACGAAAAAGGTTATTAACTAAACGAGAACATGGATTGTATTGCGTGTAAAAAAAAAGGAGTTAAAGAACTTAAATTTATTTCGTTACACATAGTAGTATTATGTTTAATAATCAGATATGAAACCAATACACAGATATAACATCATAACAATTTATATGATTACTGGACAAAAAATATTATCCCCAGCGAAGCCATGTAATAATTACTAGTGTATGTGATATATATTTCATATGTGATATAAAATTAAAAATTTATCTGCACTCGTGTAAGCGTATATATTCGCGTATTTTATATCGCGTAAGTCAATATCGTTTTTAAATGATAATAATTCCACGATGACAGTTTTCAAATTGTCAAACCGAATTCGATAAAAAAAAATTTTAATTTACGAATCTTTTAAATTAATAATAATAATAATATTAATAATAATGAGATTTTCGATTGGTCGACAAAAACACACCGACGATTAAACTAATGAATATTACGTTATTTATTCTCAGTATCGCTTATTTGTCTATACAAATAACTAGTGTACGAAAATCGATTGCCGACATTATTACAAAACGCTCGGATTCGTAATAATTACAAACAGTCATTTTACTACTCGAGGCGGTCCCAAAACTCTAGGTACCAATAATTTCCAGTCATATCCGATACGTTCGCCTATTCGCTTACAATGTCCCCCGTTAGTCATTTATCATCTTGAGATCGACAATTTTATTTGTCTGTTGCGACGAATTTATCGCGAATTGAATTTCTCTATAGAATTAATTCGATTAATCCCGAACTGTTGGTAGGTGCTGTTATCATTTCAAACTTTCCAAACACCTATCGGCTATCACTTATATATATTTTTTGAAATAAACTATATAATATATACACAATTAATACTATAAAAACAAACCGAAACACAAACTTGTGGTATAAATAATAATAATAATAATATTAATAATAATAATAATAATAATAATAGTAATGTTAACAACAACGAATAATCGTTTTTAAGTTGCATATTTTGAAGTGACTGAAAACTGGAATATTTACGATATGCAAACGATTGTTACTGATGGCTACGTGTATTTGTAGCCGTTGATTTTTGTTCTGTTTTTATTTATGTCTACAGTTTTTTCTTTATTATTCCAATATATTTTATTGCGTTGAACAATAAGTAAAAAATAGTGACAAACATGAACATTTCTCAATAGTCTTCGAGAAAATTGAATGTAATATTTATGCTTTTTCATTGCCGCTTAAATACTTTTGCCATTCGTAATTAATCCGTTGCTACAATTGAATTGTCTATGCGGACTGACGTTCTGTCATCGATCGAGCTATAGACAATAACTCACTGGATTTAAGTATTTTACAAAAATTAATAAGTAAAAAACTCCGAATCACCTTAACAGTTATTAACAAAACAAAAGTTTTAGAAAACTTGTTGGTCACAAGATACAATATTAGAATCATTACGATACAAATCGTTAACGGTACAAATGCGTTATTACACAATAAATTAGACGAAAAGTCTAGGAAAGTTTAAATTCGATAATTGCTGTCTGTATTTTTGTACAGAATTTTAAAGCATTTGTAATTATATAGAAAATAACAGATATCACGTGATTTATAAACGTTAATTGATTTTTCCACATAAATTGTGAACGAACAAATGAATGAATACATAAAATTAGTTTGAAAGTAAAGAATTTTCTTGTCACTTTTTACACTGTAAAATTCACAAAAGTTTCAAAATTGCAACGTGGAATCCAAGTTTTTCGATTAAGAGGCACGCAATACACACATAAGAAAACTGACACAAATAATGGAAATAATCAAAAGAAGAAGGATTATATAAGTAATCTCAAATTTGAACTAAAATTAGTTTTCAATGATAAAAACGTATTTAATAAATACGTATTACGTATTTATTATTTTCTTTTTTTAATTTTATTACAATATATTATTATACAAACTATTCCACTAGATTAAGCATCTTATACAATTATTTCTTGTTCGTGCAAACAAACAGAACACGCACTTTCAAATTAATAGGCTTCCACACATTTTTCACAAATTTTACACACTTTAATTACTTAATTTGATTAAACCAATTTAATTTTAGACTTGAATAACATTGTTTGCGATAAATGTATTAAATGGAAATTAAACTTCTTAAAACAATTTTACTTGTGACTAAAATATTACTAGAATTAAATAATGAATTTCAATTTCACTGCATTTCGATTTCCAAAAATATTTAACCAATGCCATAGCAAGCAAAAAAATTTGAGCAGTGGCTGAAAGTACAAATATGAAATAAAATAAAAATAATAATAGAATATAAATCATTAAATTTTATTTATTTAAAAAAATATTTAATGTGATGAAGATCTGAACCCTATCTTGTAAGACTCGTGCTGAATCGATTTGTGACGTTTACGACTAGATTAAATTGCTCACGCTCTAAGAATTCGGAGAAATTAATAATAATTTTTATTCCATCATTCCCCGTTTTCGAAAATACGTTTTTATATGTATTTGCATCGTTGCTATGATAGTTGTTTGATTATGTGTAATTGCGCTCTAACATAAATTTTAAATTCTATTTAACTCGGATTCTTATAATTACTGCAAAATTGTGGGTTGTCATTTATGCGATTAAGATTGAATATTATTTTTATTGGAAATATTATGTATATTTTACACAGAGACCAACAATTTTGAAAATTACGGTATATCATTAGTAACCATGTCGTTTTTCTATATATAATAATAAAAACTTTACTTGAACAATGTAAACGATCAAACGAGCTGTCAATATCTACACTCGTAATAACACACACACACACATACGTACAATACAAATAATTTTTAATTATGTATAGAAAATACGGTGAATATTTAAATAAATATTTATGATAAATTTTAGTCGGAACTCGCGTACACATAAATCTTGATTTGTATTTTCGTAATATGTGTAAACGTCTATCGTGTATTAAAATAATATATTAACGAGGAACGTGCGACTCGTATTAACTAACTGGATATAGTGAGCATAAATACTTGGTGATGGTACATTACACGTAGCGAATATTATTTCCAATAAATTCTATCTCCAACGTCGAATTTTATAAACATTTTCAATAGTTAAAATAATAATAATAATAATATTAAAATAACAGCCAATAATTAAATAGGTTTTTCTTAAGTTATCAACTTCTACCCTTAGTCGAAACTCTTTCGAAACTATGCTAATTAATTATATTATTAATGGCGTTATTATTCCGTGTAACGTGTTTTTAACTTTAATTATTCCACTATACAGCTTTATTGTTACCGTTTAAAATCAAATTATTTTTTTACAAACTGGGAAACTCAAACTTAGATAGATGGTGTTCCATATACTTTCGGAAATAAGGATATAAACATCTTTTCTTTTTAATGAGATTCATTAAACACGATTACAAAATCATTAACGTGTTGAACTCGTTGGACTATGATAAAATTGTATATCATATAAAACAGTGTATAAGTCACGTAAAAAAAAAAAAAATACTATTATAATAAAATATATCGAGTACAATAAAAACACTGAGGTTTGCGAATACACGTATAACATTTTTTTTTTTTTTTGTTTTTTGTCCGTATTCAACTGTTGTACTCATTAATAGTGCGTATGTCATCCTTAATTGAAACGCAATAAAAAATTATTACCATTCGGCTATACGGTATTATTTGTAATAAAACTATATGCAGTATATATGAATACGTATGTAGGCATATAAGCCATTGATTCACGCTGAACTCGAAAATCATTCTGGCGACAGAAATGCTCTAATATAATATGCACGAAAAAAAACGATTATTTTTTAAAAATTATTATTACAAAAACAGCGCAATGCGTGCATAAAACGTGTAAAATTAGCGTTGTAAAAATGTAGACACGTTTCGCAGGAATGAAGAAAACCGTCCGTTGATAGAATACATCTAGTTCGAGTTAAGAGATTTCTACACAATTCGGTCCCGTTGTAGTCAACCAGGCGGATTTTCTAGAAAATGGTTTGATATTACACCAGGTATAAGACGAATACTGATACGATTTCGAAACCCAGTGTAATGAAGTCTGTCTACTACGTCGTAAGATGTAAGAAAGTTTATGCCTTCGCGGAAAATGCCGTTGAAAACGTCTGCATCGATAATGGCGTTAAAAGAACATGGGATTGTGTTTTCAACACGGAAACGTCATACCGAAAACTCGTATACGGACGCAATGATTATATCGACGTCAACATCTCATATATTATATTCTCGTCTTTTCGAATCATGCGAAATTTATGAGCAAATCTCGTAATAATTTTTAATGCTAACAGTACAACAATAAGATCGACCGAGTAAATCAAGTAAAATTACAATATTCTTGTCAGTTGAACACGAGCACGGCCGAGGAGCAAAATTAGTGCGCGAAATTTCTTTCAGAGCGGAACGAACGATAACGTTTTTGTAGGACTTACTGTGTAAGCAAACATTCAAAATTACATTGGAAAATATGACCACGCGAGGTCAGATATTACGGTTTTTTTTTTTCGTTTTTTTTATTACGGCGTAATCAGAGCGGCGTAGGCGTTGTGTAAACGCGGAGAGTTCAATTATCTGTTGAAAGTACGAATGTGTCCGTCGGAATGAGAACTTTAAAAATATCGCGCATAATCGAAATGGCATTTAAACTAGTAATCCAACAAGTGTAATCGATCTTTATTATACAACAAAATAGTGAAAACAAATAGAAATCAAAAATAAAAAGGATATGTAAAAATAAATGATTGAAAAGATAGAAATAAAAACTTATAAGTTAATACTCGTGATAATAAATAAGAAAATATGTATATATTTAAATATGATTTTGATTATATATCAAAATGTATACTTAAATATACAATAAAAGCCAAAGAGTATTAAATAAAATGAAATAAAAGAAGGTCGTCGTATAAATTATTTTATTACTACCGGTTTCGACAAAAAGTCATCATCAGGTAATTTAAAAAAAAATACAACAACAACGGTCTTTATCGTTCTGATGGTCTGACATCGAATAAGGGGAGCTCATTGATTTTCGATCAGTGTGATATTGATTTAACCGACGGAGTAAACTGAACGAAACACCAGAATCGTAGAAGGCGTAATAAGAAAAGAGAAAAAGCCTTAGACCCGCCCATTCTTACAGTGGCAACGAGAAAAACGATATTAAACATCGCGGTAACAGTAACAATAATAACAATAATAATAACAATAAGAACAATAATAATAACAATAAGAATAAGAATAATAATAATAACAATAATAATAATAATAATAAGAATAATAATAAGAATAAGAATAATAACAATAACAATAATAATATTAATAATAACAATAATAATAATAATAACAATAACAATAATAATAATAACAATAATAATAACAATAATAACAATAATAATAATAATAACAATAATAATAATAATAATTACAATAGTGTACAGAGGTTGTAACAGTAGTTTACTCGCGGTGAATTCGGATTGTACACGCGCGCGTACACACAGATAGCAGCAACCCATTAATTCTCTCATCAGTCACTCTCGACCTCCGCGCCGACAACCCTGTACCATCGGCCGCGCGACCGTCTGCGCCGACCGCACAACGACGCCTGTATGCGTTTCTCTATATACCTACGTGCACCGCAACCATGTCAGCACAGAGGTTGTGTGGGTACACTCTACACAAACACAACAGCCCGCGGGCCGGAACCGTCGTCGTCACGTCTCTCCCGCAGAGCCGGTACGCGCGCCCGCGCAATAGCTGATGTTATCTGCGTCGTCTGCGTCTCTATATAAGTGTACGTATAATGTACATAATATTATATACTTGTATTACGTACAATATAGACCGCGTGTACTGCTCGTATCGTCCGTTCTCACCAAACCCACATCGAAACGAATAAAATATATGACCGCGTACCACGACGACGACGATTTGTTAACACCGATTTGCATTCAACGCGTGTGTACGTAACGGCGAGTCATTTGATTGCGAGCGATTGTTCCGCCACGGGGCCGTCGTCGTCGTCGTCGTCGTCCCGTCCCCGGGTTTCGCGTCATCTCGCGACCGTTTCGGAAAGTCAAATCCGCCACGACCGCGATCACTCGGCGGCGCGCGTTCATTTCGAAAAATCGAACGCGTTCGGATTTTCGGATTCTTTGGCGGAACGAGGAATTCACCGGTTTTCACTGTGTCCGTGACATAGTTTTGTTTCCGCGTCGGCGAATTGCATTCAGTCGGTCGTTTCTCGATTTTCTCAAAAGCACGTGAAAAAACGAACTCAAATACTATCGTGGAGTTACGTGAAAACGCGATATACGCGATTACGTATCGTTATTTACACGTATAACGTTAAAACTTATAACTAGGATTATACAGCGACTTGAAATGTTCTCCGAACGCGTAACTCTATATTATATATTGTGTCGAAAAAATTCCCCTCCGTCTTGGTCCATATTTATAGCGATAATAGATTTTTGAGGTATTTATTAATTCGTAAAAATGATAATTTTTGCGATTTTATTTAAAGCTCAAAAATTTAATACAACGTCAGACGACCGTTTACGATTCAACTATTCAAAATATCTTGAAAATCGTTTGTCACAATTTCAAATTTGTCGACAAAGTGTAGTTTTATTTATTGGTGGAAATTACTGCGTTCTTTTTCATAACTAATGTGGTCTTGGAGTCTTGAAAATTTTACCAAATACGTGGATTTGTATTAACGAAAACGACTCTTGAAAATTTCAACTACCGACGTAACGTTAATGTTAGTACTGTCTGCTTTGAGTTTTTGACATTTTATTTAAATGCATTTATTTATCATTTATTATAATTATTATTTTGCGTTTAATAAAATATGTAATATTTTTTCATCTTTTATTACAATTTTTTTATCTGTATTAGTTGTTTATAAACTTCAATTACGTAAAATTGTCTTTTCTATACGGTTGATAATTTAAAACTGTGTAAATAAATGAAATTATTCGGACATGGTGAAAACATTACATAATATATAGTACTTTTTAAAAATTATAAATTTTAGTAAAAAAATAATAATAATTCAATAAATATGGTTACTCGTAAATTAATCAATAAATATAGTAATGTCATATATATATAAATACGTTCTTCTTGTATTTAAAAATTCAAATGTATTTTACGTTTTCAGAATGAATAATGTATTTCATTTGATAAATTAAATTCATGAATAAGCGAGGATGAGAGAAGGAAAGAGATTATTATTCATATTTGTTCTACAAATTTTGCGAATACAAAAGAAATCCTAACCGCTTATTCCTTTTTCTAATAATTTAATAATTTAATTAATTCTACGTGTGTTATCATTTAAATTTCATGATATTTGAACGAAATTTTTTCTTCGAAATTCATTGTGATATATGCCATTCTAAAAATAAAATTCTGTATTGATATTTGATGATAAAACTGTACATCCCTTATGCATATAATGCTGAATATTATTATTTTAACAAAATATGCAATGTGATTCTAAAAATTCTATGAATTTCCCGTGTTATTTTATTTGAAAAATATTAAGAATTTTTGTATAACGTTAACTACCAATAATAAGCATCTCTACATTATTGTTAACATAAATAATTTTTACAAATATTTTGATGTAACTATTTTATATAAAAAGATATTTTTCGTCTATCTATTTACACTCGGATATTTTTAATTGTTGAATATAATACTATGGATAATTTTTTTCTTTTTAACAAATATCCAGAAAAAAAATCGAATCATGAAATTTACAATGACGTTAACTTAAAACAATCTTAAATATTCTACATATATGAAAATTTTAAAATGCACGTGAAACAACAAATCATAATAACCACGTACCCATAGGGTAAAATTTTTAATAAGTATTAAATTTTATGAATTTTATTTCAAAAAATATTTTACTCGAAAAAAAACCATAAATCATTTAAAATGTATACATATTTTTACAATCAAATAATGTATAGCAATTTGGTAATTTCATAAATACTAAAAACCTATTTATAAATAAATAACAAAATTAAATGTTTCTATGGCAATTTATTTATCCTTTTAGAAAATTTCGTATTTAATGTACATAACGTATTTGTTTAATATACATTTTTTAAAAATACTATATAAAAGAAACCCTCGTAACATATTTATTTGACTCAAATATTGAGTTTTTGAAAAAAAAACAAATTACATAAAAACGAATAGCTTTTTTCAAAATTCAGTTAGTTTTTATTTTAATTAAGTGCATATCCACGAAATAATTGGTTTAAACACAAATGTATTATGCATATATAAATGGACGTACACGTATCGATTTTTTAACATTTTTATCGTCGCCTTATTGAAGTCGAATAGCCTAATTAAATTTGCTCTGTCCGATCATTTATCAAACGAACTACTTTCAATTTAATAAAATTTTAATTCGTGATTGAAAATTCAGAGGTTTTCGCACCGAATTCATTTAGAACAAAGGAATTTCACATAAAACAACGTATTAACAGAACTTCAAACCATCACGTTAACGTGTTTTCTAACCGATTTTTTTCCTATAAATTGACAGAGTTCACAATAACTATATATATATATACATATAAAATACAAAAATTCACTCCAATCAAAATCGCATCGACTGTATTAATACAGCCCTCGATATATATTAAGTTTTGCACAACACATCATTCAATTATTATCCGTCTGCAAATTATAAATATACTTATTTAAATCATGTACGGGTCTTTGGTAGTGGATCGACGCCGCCGGAAGATAACCTGTCGTCGTCTGCAGACTTCTATTTTAGAAAATAATAACAGCGTTGTCGCTGAAGGTGACCGTTCTAGAGTAGTTATCGACAAAACAGATAAGAAATTTACAAATAGTGCATACGACGGATTTGAGTACATTACACACTAATGATCATTATCGCTAATGATCACACTGACAAACCGTTCACTCGCCCAATGAGAGAATCGTCTAAAAGTCTTAAAAATAACATACTTAAAACTATATTTGTTTTAAAATATAAATAATAATTTATCATTTTACAGTTTTAAAATTATTCTTTTTTTTTCTTTTACCATGTACATAACTAATTAATAGTTTAATTAAAAATATTGATTTCTAGTAAATGTAATGTTATTATGATAATTGTTAACTCAACCTAACTAAACCTCGATGCCATAAGCAAATACCACCGAAGGGATATTGCCCCCAACACATGAATGTATTCGATTTGCATAGCCAGAACGCCATGAAATCGTTTGTCGAATCTCGAACAACGTTCCTTAAAATTCGTTAAAATTATACATAATAAAAAAGTAAATAAATTAAATATGATTTTTTAAACACATTTTTCTTGTTATTTTTTGTAGTTGTAATTAAAGGTCTATAAATTTCACCGAATAAAAACGACAACATTTTTTTTTCCCAGAAATTCTTTTAAAATATTTCTTGATTTAAGCGTAAAAAAAATTTAATTTTATTAAACTACACGGGTTTTTAAAATTATTAATAAAATTCATAGCAATTGTTGATAGTAAAAAATAAGCACAAGCAGAATATATGTATAATGTATATATTTTTAGAGAATATTTAAATGACATTTTTGAGAATATCCGTAATTATGATTCAATAATTCCAGATGCGTTTATTAAGGTCACATATATATTTATTTATTTCAACAGCATATAAATCAACAATATAGTACGAATTTGTAAAACAGCCTAATTTTAATTCTAAACATAACATTTTTTTATTATATTATATTATTATTTATAAACTTTGGTTCAACAGCTTTTCGTTTCAAAACTAATTATTAGCTAATCGCGAATACCTACAAATAATATTTATTAAAAGGTTTATATTCTATAAAACAATTGTTTTTATCTTAATTATTGTGTTTTATTATTCATTGTCAGAAACAGATGATTGATTTAAAATTCCGAAAAAAATAAAAGGGTAAATATGTTTTTTTTTCATTTCCGAACGGTGAAAACTATTCTTGGTAAAATGCTTTTAGACAGCAATTTAGACGGTTCAACTATATTACTGGAAATGATAATATTCTGAGTGAAAAAATCCGAACGTCTGAATGTATTTAAATACAGATGGAATTAATCGAAAATTCAATATAAATAATAGGTATTATAACGATTTATTATCAACCCATAGGTTTATTATATTAATGAAAGTAATTACAATTAATTTACGTAATTTACAAATAAAAATATAAAATATTATTAAAAGAACCGCGAAAAAAATATTTAAAAAAAAACATACACAAACGTGTATTAGAAATTACAATTACGACAAAGAGTTGTTTTCGTTTAAAAGCAGGTGTGAAAATATTATGATAATATACAATAAATTATGTAAGAATTCGAATATTTACCGAGAACGGTTTTAAAAACATATTGCAGCACTTAATTCCATACGTGGTAAAAACACTGTACATATAATATTATTGCACGGACATTGTAGGTACATTGGATAGAAAATATCGGCGAAAAAATAAAAATTTTATGTGGTGTAACGCAAAAAAATACTCGCACGATTAAATTCGGCTTAAATATACTATATAGAGGTCTCTTGGAGACCACAATATAACGATAGAACGATTTTGTTCTATACGGTATTTTTTGAGTCTATATACATAATGATTACTTGAGTCCTCCATTTCAAATTATTAAAATTTAACATTCAATAATAATAAACTTAAATGTAACGTGCTGCGAATTTTGGCCAAATTGAGTGGCTTCGACAATGATATTAGAATTTCATTATTATTTCGGATTTTAAAACACTGATGAATCATTGCACTCGATGAACGTTACCAATCGACGCAAGTATAGTTTGTCATAATTATTAATAATTATAAAATATATTAATTATAATAAAAGTATTATACATTATGCCTAAGCTTGTTTTGCATAACGCTTCAAAAAAAAAAATACATGAAAAAGTCGAGAAAAATGTGCTACTGGTACGTAACTCATATCAAGATCATCAAATTACTCCTATGCGAAAAAGTATTTACAAACAAAACAAAAGGATAAAAAAAACACATCTTTATAAATCATTTGAACTTCAAAAATTTTGGCTACACATTTCAATGCTAAATAGCTATTGAATGAATCTATTTAAAAAAAAACAGTGGATATATAAAACGTTCATTAAAAATAAGTCGTTGATTTTTTAAAAAAATTTAAAGTTTATATAATAATTGTTGATTTTATTTTTTTAATTATATTAAAGACTACAAGAGAAACGCAATCGAGCGATCAGTAATGTTTATAATTAAAATTTAATTTAAAAATTACGTTAATTACAACGCAGAAATAATAACAATATTATTTGGAGGCAGAAAAAATTTAAAATATCGCATAAAACAAAAGTTATTGCTTTCATCAGGAACTCATAAAATTGCACGTTGTACATATGCAATAAAATAATATAAAATGCTATACGATTCGTAAATAATTTTACGTCGGCGTATAAAACATATTGATTGCATATTTTTTACTATTGTGTATGTTTTATTTTATTTTTTTTTCATAACAAAAAATAAGTTATTGTACAAGAAAAATCATATGAGAAACTAGAACTCGAGTTTTGAAAGTGCTAAAATTATAAAATATTCCCAGAGCCGTAAGAAAAAGAAATGATAATAAATTATAAATAATATTGATTGTGAACGAAAACCTACAAGATATCCACCCCTACACATCTCTAAGGTCAAATTTAATAACAATAATTTGAAATGTCAAAACACGTAATCAATTTGTTGATATAAAAACTAATTTATTCGTACATTTAACATAATTATTATTTTTATACATAAAAAAAAATTGATAATAAAAATAAACAAACACTCGTAAATTATATTAAAAAAAAAATCCGCTTGTAGTCGACTGCAAATTTATTAATAATGTTTTACGTTTAAATTTATTCGTTTTAAATCTCTTTTCAACACTTAATAGTGACAAACTCAAAGATCATTCTTGTATATCACATTAATCCGTTTTTTACCCGTCGCAAAAAAAAACATTTTATACTTTGCTGAAATTATAGATATGGTAAAGGCAACTATTGCAATGACGTGTATAAATTCGGGTACACGTCGTTCATTATAACTCGTTTCGTATTGTCAAATCGCGTTTAATGTTTAAAACGGACAATGTCCTCCTGCGTGTAAAGTGCAATTTCGCAAATTTCATAATTCGTCAAATTATCATTTGGGCGATGGTCAGCGTGTCGTCAAAATCGCGTTACCTACGGCGTTCTCCGTTCGGATGTTATATACGATTTCTTACACTGTACAAAAAAGACCGTAGGAATTCCTATGAGAATAATAAAGACACGAGACAGAGGTTTTTCGCAAACGTAAATGACCGTTTCGTCGTTTCCATTCCTCCGCCGTCTATAACCCGAAATATTTTACGTTCAATCGGAAACTATAATATAATACGCATCGCGTCAAATACTCGACGTCAGCGGTTTTCAGTTAAACGCGCCTGCACACGATATTCGGAAAACGCCGATTTCCGTATGCCCATCATCCAGCACAACACAATCATTCAACACGTCGTTTTCAGATTTCGGGCCAGCATACTCGCCGCACAAAACGAAAAAAAAAATACAAGTATTATTCGTCTAGAAATACGCATTCGTTGTCCACATGGGCGAATTTCAATTTTTAACTTGACAGCGTGCAAGAGAACGAGGCTGAACCACTGAACGGTTCGGGTGCGAGGAAAGTTTACATCGCACACTTTTAAATAGCTTTTTCGATTTTATACGTATCCGACTTTAATTGAATTTAAAGTAGTTACGGAATATTCACGTTCTCATCAACAATGATTGTGTAAGATTTTTTTCATTTTTTTCACAAAAATCGGTTTGTAATATTCTAACGGAGCGAAAATTTCATACGAAATTAAAAAACGCACAATTTATCTTTTCTTTTTATTCCGTTCGATTTTCCTACCAACACAACGCGATTTGCAAATGATGAATTGTTATTTTCAGTGTCTATACGAATGGAGTTTTTCAAACGAACAATTTGCAATGACTGAGCACAAGTTAAAAATCGTATCACGAAAAATGTGAAATACGAAACACGGATGGTGTTTTTAAACTTTTCACACGAATCGGCATAAAACACGAAAAACCAATCATTTTGAACTGCGAGACATTTTAGTATTTAGCCAACTATTCGTTATATTGACACATATAAGCATAAGAGAATTGAATACCGCAGGTTTTTACCAAAAATTACCAATGTTTGGTTAACACACTTACGTGCAAATTACATCGCGATAATACGTATGTTATTGTCAATAGGTTATTATTCATAATGCGCACTGAAATTTAATAATAATAATAATAATAAAAAAAAAAAAACCTCGCCACTTGATCTAGAGTTTGAGAAAAAAAATTTCATTAAATAAATCTGTTTTTTTTTTCTTAATTCAATCATACGATAGACTTGTAAATGATCACAATATGCGTGCGTCGGTACGACGTAATGTATACAATTTGTTTAATAAAATATGTGTCTTATGTGAGTACAATGGTATTGTTATATATTCGTCGTAAATACGTAGCAATGTAACTTAAAATGTACATGACAAAAGTGCTAATAGTACAGCGAGTAAAGGCTACAATACGTATCCCTAGGGATGTATGTATATACAACTGAATGTGGTACGATATTTTAAAGTATTTTAATATGTTATAAAATGATTGAAATACACTATATATATATATATAAGGTAATCAATTCAAATGCAATTACGTACTTACCCTAAAAGTTTTTTCGTGTAAGGTTCAGTTTTATTATCAGCAAAGAAAAAGAAAAATGTCTCTTTTTTTTTTTATAAAATTTTCTACTACACCGTAGTATTGATTCCATGCTGTCTATACACATAGTAAATCTACCATTAGTCATCATTTCATTAAAACGCTACAATTAAAAAGAAATAAAAAAACTAATATAATATCATATTCAATAATAATATTATACAATATTGTAGAATCAGTCGTATACTTGATATCGTATATTAATTACGTTAATTAAACGTTAACCGAATACATGGGATCAATTTAAATGACAAATTACCAGTGACGTATAAAACAAATCGTATACGAATATATGAGAAAATGAGAGGAGAGAAGAAATATTCACGTTATACTGGTCGTAGAAGAAAAAACAATATTCGATTTCATACATATTTCATATTGGATATTATACGATATCAATCGACTTTTACTATTATATTGCTGAATGACAATATTTAAAAATATCACTCGATTTGAAAAAAAAAAAAAAGAAAATTATACATTTTATATTGTAATTAATATAATTTAATTAACGTAATTTGTCGCGATGTCATTTCTTTTTTCTAAAGATTTCATTCCATTTTTTTTTTATTAATTATGTAATACGGTACTGTATACATTAAGCATTCATTTTGACACGAGTCTGCGCTTAATTTTTTTTTTATGCACAAGAAATATATACGATTACAAGAAAAATTCAAAATTAATGACATAAATAATAAATATAAATAACGTTACGCCATCGAACATAATGTATGAGTATTGAACAAACGCTTGGAAATATAATGATCAAAGAAAAAAAAATGATTTTTTTAAGTTAAAAATAACGTGAAATTCATTTTTTTCTTTATATGTTTATTTAAACGTTCGAGTTTTAAAATAAGAGAGTCAAATCATATCATGTTTTACGAAGTAAAAAATTGAAATTATAGTATTGAACTCTTTTTTTAAATAAAAAATATTATGGCTAAATACCGCAGTTTATGAATTTTTACTGTTATTTCGTTTCCTCATTTATTTATTTTTTCACCCTTACCACTAATTCTATTGACGTAAATTTAACTTTTTTTTTTTTTGTTTAACACCATAACGGATTTCTGCGCATAATTAATACGTTTTTACAGCGTTTATACATTTTTTTTTTTTATAAATATAAAAAATTATAGTAGCCGATTTGAGGACGACGATTGCATAAAAGAAGGAATAATATTGTACAATAATATAGTGACCGACAAAACCGGCCGATCTGGGACTGTATTGATACGAATGATAATGCCGCGGTATAGCGTATCATAGTATGAGGATAGGTAGTTATAAGTTTACGCTCAACACCGTTATTAAACAACGACGATAGGAACACGGAGCGACGAGAGAATAGTCTTAGATTTGTATAGCATAATATATGTTAAATTATGTAAGTATATCAAATCAAACGCAGCACGAATACAGCGACTGTATAATAATAATAATAATAATAATAATAATAATAATAATAATAATAATAATAATAGTAATAATAATATAGGTACGCTTGCCGTTATTTCCGCACAATCACCGTGTTGCGAATCGTACGCAATTCGCTTCTATCGGTCGAATTTCCAAACATTTTATTCGTACAAAATACAAGAGCTCGCGTAACGTTTTTGTTTTTACGAAATAAAATATTATTTATACGTATTTCGAGCGCTTTCGCACTACTACTTAACTACGTGGGCGTGTTTGTTGGTGGACCACTCTTCGGCCGCTGAGCGGTCACACTCGTATTTATTTTTTTATTTATAAATCACAATTGGAAATATAAAAGGAAAATAAAAAACACCAATTTTATCGAAAATTATTAACGCGATTACGTGGGTTTTTCTTTAATTTTCGCAAAAAGTCAGCAAAAAAAAAACCCCCCTCCCCCAATAATTATTACACTTTTATATACCCCGATTAAAGGGAAAAAAAACTTTTAAGCCACCGAACTTTTACCAATTTTCTTTCGAATCGTCTTTTTTTTATTTCTTACAAAATACCTCATTTTATTATTGCAGTTTTCGAAATTTACCAATTCTGGTCTGAAGTTTCGGAACGATTAGCGAGTTTTATCTTCGGAATACGCGTCTGACTGACTGCCGTTGAACGGTCCGCTTGTTTTTAATACGTCCTCCTGTCCATTAAATTGTATTTTTAAACTACTGTTTGTCGAAATTCTACACGACCAACTTTCTTCCAATGATTTCAACCCGTTTGTATTTGACGAACAGCAATCGGGAGTGACTAATATTCAGTTTTTACTCGTATCTAAAACAGGAGAACGTAGTGAGTTTCAACGGGTAACACGAGTATAATACATTCTCAAATTTATGCTCGTTTTCTACAGGGGTTCGGCCAATGGAATCGGGAGAAATGTACAGATTAGACGGGAGAGTACTTTGAAATAATGCTCACGTCACGATGTCGTAACATTTCTTAATAAATATGTACAAAAAAAAAAAAAAAAAAATTAGTTCCAAAACTTTTTAATCGTATCTCGTCGCGCAATAATATACGTATACACTGTATGAGATACGTGTAATGTTCTAAATCCGTTGTAAAGGTGTTATAAAGTAATAATTCCTCATGCGCTTTGTGTCTTCGCATTATTTCACGGTTGAAAAATTCGGTGAATTGCGCATCGAATTCTCGAATATCAAAAGCGATGTTCGCGTTTGTATTATTATTATTATTATTATTATTATCATCGGTGGAATTTGAAAGACCCCGGGGCGGCTGTATAATATTACATACACAAATATATTGTATCGCAATAATCAGTATACGAATTTTCAATAAAGCTTGTTTTATCTTTGCGCGACGCTCAGTTTATTTTTATTTTTTCTCGTTACCTCGACAAACCGAGCGAAATCGATTTTTGACGTTTTAAAACCGCCTGACACAACCGCGGGCAATTACGATACGATAATTATTTTTACGCAGTGACCATATTTATTTTAATCAAAATCCTCCTTAACCAAAAAAAAAAAAATGGTTTTCAAAAAAAAAAAAAAATTAAAATGTACAATAAACACTCAATATATTATTGAAATTTAAACATTGACAAGTTGAAAACATTTTCTTCTGTATATCACAGTATGTGTATATTATGGAGGTAAAATATTTTTTATGACATTTTTCTCGAATTCCTTTACTATTTGTTTTTTACGTTTCTCTAAAGAACTTCCCGCGGCTTAATAATACTGTGCGTTCAAATGGAATTCATGAAACTATGTACGTGTAAAATTTTTGAAATAATATATATATATGCGTACATTATATTAGTGTATCTAATGGGTTTTATACGAAAAAATTAATTTTTTTAATATGTCCGTAAAACGTTTGAATGGAAAATATTATTTGTATTGATTTGTTTATTCGGAGAAAAACCGACGAATATTCAATAATAATAATAATAATAACGGATGAGAATTGTTATATTGACTTAATTTCATTTTTCCGAACCTTTTAAATACTTCACACCATCTATACTCTTATACTTTCACTTTCACTTTTTATGCCTTTGTCCGTTCCATTCCGTTGAGAGTTATTATTGTTTATTTTTTTTTTTTTTTTTTTTGTAATTAAATAAATATTTAAAAACTTGCTTTAACGTCGACACATATAGTAATAATGTTTAATTGTTATTGATTTTATATAACAAAAAAAAAAAATGTGTCAAAAATGTTTAAAAATACAATTCCGTTTCTCTACATACGATTGAAATGCGTCGTTTCAAATGTGTTCTTTCAATATTATTCCAATTTTATTATTTACAAATGTAAAAAAATGAAAAAACCGTATATACTTTGGCGTACAAATTGTCGCTGTTAGCCGTGTGACTAATATTATACGAGTATATCGCGGACATACCGATCGATCGATATAAAACCGCTATTGCCGTCAGCTACATGGTGTTCCCGAATACGTGTTAAATTTGCCACGAGATTTCGAGAAAACGACATTATTCATTCGTTAATACGACGTTAATATGTACTGTATATACTCGCCACTTGTAACTGTTGCGAATGTGCGTCTGTATAAAACGAGTGTCGTGTCGAAAAAAACCAAACGTACTATATTATTTCGGGAAAAAAAACATGCCGCACAAACAACCGTGCATTGTAAATATACGTCGTTTAACGACGTATATCTCGATCGTTTGCAGTAAGTACGTATAAATAAGCAATATATATTAATGGATTGCTGTAGCAGGGAAACGTTTTAAAAATGTTATCGATAAATATTACACGAATGACTGTAAACAAAAAAGAAAAAAACCTAACTTGTTTCACTTGGCGTCTAAAATAACTCAGGTTTTACAGACAATTGAAATGCTTATTCGATTACATAATACATAAATAAAATATTTAAACGATACGAAAAAAAAAATAAAAATTTCTATTTTATAATTGCACGGGAAATCAATTACAAATAATTTTTCCGCAATATTATATTTTAATACACGCGCTTAACGTATCTGCGGTTTGCAACAATAATATCTGTTACACAATATGTCTTTATCGAAACAAACAGAATTATCAACGTGTGTAGACATCGTTCTTAATCGACGACGTGTATACAATGCTTAAATAAATTGGTACGTAAATTTCAACGCTATTTTGGCTGCTAAAACCAAAATTCTGTAATATTCCCATTAACATAGGAACAAACAAAAAAAAAACAATATCAATTTTTTGTGAGACCGGGAAAAAAATTGTTTTCCGTACGAAATTCGCGCGAATATTTGAATTCGAAAACATAATCGGAAATCGCCGATAAATATTTTTATACTGATCTCACAATTGTAACGTGGTCCCGTGAAAAAAAATCCCAATTACAATTTTAAAACTGTTGTTTTGGGATGTATACAGAGGTAATTCAGATATTGTATAATATCATTATAAAAATATTATGCCCTTGATTTTTTTTTAATATATATATATATATATATTATCGAACAGCATTTGTATATTATATTCTACACAAAAATCATTTGTATTTCTAATAGTTAAAATTTTTTTTTTTTATTACATTCGATAGTTAAATCAATTTTTCTCTTTGTATAAAATAACTATAAAAAAAAATACCACACAAAAAACTTTAATATTTTTTTTTTTAATTACAAACATAATAAGTATAATGTAAATTGTAGTACCAAGTTATAATAGTATGTATAACGTTATTTTTAAACGAATTCTGCTCTACTCAGTAAATATATACGCGTATATGTATATAATGTACCGTTAAATTAAACGTATGACGTGTACGAGTAGTTGAAACACGAATATTTCAATAAAATATTGTTTATAAATAAAAATTTTTGAAAAAAATGTACCGATGGCTTGAAATCCAATAAAAAAAACTATATATATAAACGGGTATGTGCGCGCATCATTAAAATAAATATAATTATTTTCGTTTGTTGTACTCAATGGACCGAAATGAAATCGGCTTCGTTTTTCGCATTGCATTTCAGAAAAAAAAAAAACGTAGCAGTACTACGTACGAAAAAATTTTTCATTATTTTTATTCGCTTATTATTTTCGAAAAGTCGTTTGAACGCCGTCGATCCGTAGGCAGGCACCGCACGTATGTTCTATGCAGTAAATATATAATATAAAACAAATACGAACTTTATTAAAAAGTATGGTGTTCAACGAATATTCATAATCACGTGTTTTTTGCGTTTTATAAACGATATCGCGATATGCGTAATTAAATATATATATATTTATATTGTAAAAATACTCTAAAATGACAAAAAACGCGTCTAAAACATTTCGGATATTATTATCTAAAAGCGTTATGTGTGATGGACGATAGCCTTTTTTTTTTTTCTCTGACCTCGCGACTTTATGGAATCGCATTTGATCCGGTAAAAACGATCGGTGTCTGACGCGTCGAATCGCGAGACAATCGAACGGTACGTATTATCCGCCGAAAACGAACGCATTCGACAATTCGCACAAAAACGAAAAAAAATGCGGTATAAACGTAGGTACACGGTATAGCATAACGGAGTCCGAATTTCAATTAACCGTTAATCAGTTAGAGTAATGCGAGCAGTCGCGTTAAGTCTAGTGATCAATGAGCTTTCTAATCATTATCGCATATCGGGTAGAATATCAAGAGTCAAAACGTTTTTAAAAAACCCCTTTGATTCTGTAGCTACAATGCAAAGGGTCTTTTTCGCACGGATTTCAAAATCATTTAAATCCCAATGCGAAACCTGATCGACAAAACGATTTTGAAACGAGTGTAGAACTTTAAGAACAAACAAGATCTGCACTGACAAAAAGAAACCAACTCGGCGGACCCAAGACAATGAAGACATTTGAAAACGCAATCGACAGAGCGCGTTCTGCTCGTAATCACACCTCTGCTCCTCTACGGATCGAATGGGGCGAGACCAATTTTGCGCGCTTGCCTTGACTACGCGGTATTAACCCGATACCGTATGAAACATGACAACAGGATTGTAACACGTGTCACCCGATTTTCCCTCACGGGAACACGTTGCTTGGGCCCGTCGCTTCCCTGATTTGGACGCTTTTTCCTATGGGGATACGTCAACGCTGAAGCCTTTAAATATCGTCGTCGAACACTTGAAGAACTCGAGAAGGCCGTTAATCAGGAAATCGTTGGAATTCCTAAAGATACGCTGGCGAGAGAATGGAAACTTTTAGGCTCTACGTGTGCATCGACCGTGAAGGCCAACGCGATTTGGACGATATAATTTTTAAAACGTAATAAAAAAAAAAAATAAAAATAAAATTCTCCGTATGTACTTTCAATAAATACGACTTTTTTTTATATATATACAATAATTCACCGCGGAAATGTGAGACTCCGTTTATGCCGCACTCTGTACAAACAACGTATTTTTACAAACACTATGGATCGGCAACGGCACGTGTGTACGATACGAAAATAAAACGTTATAAATTCCGAGTGTTATTAATAATAATAATAATAATAAGAGAGAAAAACGTGGAATATAATATATAGCATAATATTGTCGCGTCTTCTCAGTCTCGTCGCTCGTCGCGGGAATTTCGCGCGCGCCCTCAAACTACGTCCGGATTGAAGTCCGTGTCCTGGAATATGGTCTGCGACTCGCCCGTCAGCCTGTCCACGGACGACGCCAGACACCTGTACAGGCCTTTGTCCAACGGCGTCACGTCGTGAAAATGCAAAGTGCTGCCTTTGGACCTCAGGTGCATGTCGTAGGTCTGCACCCCGCCCGTTCGTCGCATGGCCATCTCCTTGTCCGCCTTGCCCGGATCTACTCGTTCCCAAACGATATTCTGTGCAAAAAAACAAAAAGGAAAAAATATAATAATAATAATAATAAACACCTCCGAAAAACTGGACACCTCGGAAAAGCGGACGTTTTTTTTTTTTTCGGGAACGTTTATCTTGTCTACAGGAAAACATCTTAAAATAACGGACATTTTCATTATTAGATTTTGATCGTTTTTCATCGTAATGTTTTCTAAGTATATATATATATATATATTATTACAACGTACGCGTATTTCTTTTTTTTTTTTTTTTTTTACACTATTATAATATATTATTATCTTATTCGACCGGTATTTATAATGTAATATCGTTCCGTTTTAAAAGCACTGCCGTCTTTGAATTCCGTACAAAACGACTTATTGTGGAGATCTCCTCTCCGTATTCATGTGTGTGTGTGTGTGCATTACAACAAGTATTACACGATAATACAGATAAACGTGGAGAAAACCATTACCGCTCTCCGAGCTGCAGCGATACGGAGACACGGCCAACCGCGAAAAGTTCCGCGCACGATAATATTACGTATCACACGCGTTAAAATAAGTAAAACTGTCTCCGTAAGTACACGGGATGATAATCGTCTTATCTCCGAATTCGACGCGGTACGCGTTAAGTAAGAAATTCCGTCTCCGAAATTGTCTCGAGTGTAATAATTATGTATTTATATAATATTATTATTATTATTATTATAGTATGTGAACGGTATAGCGGAGTAGTTAAAAATAAAACGTTCGTCGCGTCTTTAGTAATCGTAACTGCGCGTGTATACACGAACGACGACATCGTTTCAAACAATGTTTCTCGTGCATTTAACTCGAACGCATACGCTACGGTGATTTCTTCTGAACAACATTCATTGTAATTTTACGTAATTTATTCAGCGGATATTTTTTTTTTTTTATGGAACATAAAAGACAATTAGTACTCCCCACACAATGTTTGCTAATCGTTCAACGGTTTTCTTTTGCCACATAATTCGTCGTAATTTAAAAATATGCATTCGATTTTAAACGGATATTTCGACGAGATGTGTGTATACCACGTACTCTGTGGGCGTATTTACTGGTGAAAAAAGGAGATCGGGTCAAAGCTTCCCGCAGGAACAAAATGTCAATTAAAAATATTAATATACGTTATGTTATTAACACGTTTAACACTACTGTTGACACGCGTAGTCGACACGTGATACACAGTTGTCTATTTTAAGAGAATCTGGTTAAGATTGAAGACCGGATTCAGAGTCCTAAAAATAAAATGTTTTTATGCTCTATAATTTCATCGATATAATCCTTTATATCCCCGTAAATATTCTTTTTTTTTTTTTTTTTTGAATATATATATGCGAGGTTTCATAAAAATTTATTAAATAACTGACAAAAAATATATAAAATTTATAAAAACTATAAAATAGGGAACTCAATTTTTAAAAAATTACTTAAACGGCTATACTTAATCAATACTCTATTTAATATTAAAAATAAAAATTAAATTATATTTTTTAAATAATATTGATATATTTAAAACTTCACATGATGATCATGGCGAATTATGGGTGAGGGGGTAGAAACTGACGGAGGACACGATTCTATTTTATTCGTGCTTATTAAAAGTAAACATTAATTTAAAATACGGTGAATCGTGAAAGACGAATTAACAGTGTTTGGTTACACTCACAATTGACGAAATGTGGACCTGAAATAAAACCCGAAAGAGTTCTCACTGAAGTCGCCAATAAAAACAGACGTTTGGATCTCAAATTGTGATTTTTCTGTTTTCTAAAATTCTAACGAATGTATCGAAACAACCGAACACTGTTGTATTCGATAATTGTTTTACAATTACTTTTTGATTTAAATGCACTATAAATAGTTACTAATTTATTATTTTAATTCAAACGATATAAAAACGCTCGAATAGCGGAGCACGAAGTATCTACGTTTTAATTTCAAACTCGCCGCCTCGCTTTCTCATAGAGAGGAATTGAAAATACGCCATTAAACGTACGTATATTACGTTATTCTAGTCGGATTAAACGGACGGAAATTGTTGCCCACATCGAACGTCAATAAACGGAAAGTGCCACACACTTGTTCGAAAAACGGATTGCGTTTGTACGACGGCGTTCGTGGCGCGTTCCGCGAGGAGCATAATGTATCATAACACTGCGAGTCTGCAAAAATAATCATTTTTATTCAGCAGCGTGGAATTCGCACATTAGTAAACTTTGTGTTCTCTACGACGTCGAATCCGAAAACGACCGCCGTTTCCTCCCATCGTCTACTGTTTTTTTTTCCTCGAAACAATAGGGTTTTACAATAATAATAATAATAAAAATCATAACCAGCTTAGAATAAATAAATTTTATTATATACGGCTATAAACGTGTGTTGGTAGTGCACGATAGGCCTGAGCTCCGCACATTACCGGCTACCCGTTCCATTATATATATATATATATATTGACTCTTAAATTTCAATTAAATTAAAAATGTAGGTTTTAGAAGAAGAGAAATGACGTTACGGAATTAATTTTCCGATTTTAATGAATAAAATGCTGTATAAGAAACGAGTTTTTTTTTTCGTCGCAGACCCGTGTTGTCATAACATAAAATCGTCCCCGTACGGTCAACAAAATTGAAAGATCCGTTTCATTTCATTCGTATCGACTTACGGATATCACCGGAACGGTACTCGGAAATTCGCAGTTGATCTCGGCGCCCGTCGGCGGCACGAGCTTCCACCATCCGCTACCTATGCGCAATCTTCGCGTCTTTTTGTTTGCCGTCGCCGAAGCCGTATCCACTCGGTTGTAAAATCCCCATCTGTAAAAATTTCTTTTGAATTATTTATTTTTTATACATATATATAAATATGTGTGTGTTTTTTTTTTCTTGGCTGTAGTTCAATATAATGTAAACAAGATTTATATAAAGGAAATGTTTTTGACGATAAAACGATACGTCGTCGGTATAACACTGCGGCTCACATTATATACACATTTAAAAAAAAAAAAATAAATAAAAATTTCGCTCAAAAAAAACTAAAATAAATAACCTCCTATTCCTTATGGTCCAAGTATTTATAACAATAACGCTATGATATAATATACGATTAATGTTTAAAATATATTTATATATAATATATCAACGTATTTCTAGATAAAAAGAAAACTCATTTGTTCGATTAAAATACAAAAAAAAAAAAAAATGTATGTTACGGTCGTACGCACGTTTAGTCGTATCAAACAAAATATATATATATATATATGAAATTTCAATGGAAAAAAAAAAACAAAAATTTTTTAACCGTTCGAAAATTTCCATCCAGCGCGAGATATTTGTAATCTTTTTTCTGTTCTCTGTATTATGGGAAATAGTGATTTTTATCACGCTCGCGTCTTGAACTTACAAGAAATATAATATTTCACGATTTCACCAACTCAGTACCATGTTAATTTATCCGAGAAAAAAATAAATATTTATTACCGTTACAATTATACAGTACAGTTCGCAATATTTCTTCACTATTATTTCTAGTTAATTTACATCGTCTTTCCCTTTTTTTTTTCTTAGAAACGTGGCGTGCAATATATAGTTGTTTTAAAAAGATTTTGTTCTTGCTAAATATAATAAAGAACTGTTTTTTTTTTTAATATTATTATTATTATTATTATTAAAATAATTCGATACAATTAAAACGGTAGCAAACAATATAAATTTAAAAATATTATTACATAGAAAAACTGTTGAAATTATTTATTTTTATAATATTACAATGTAGAATATACTATACACATATTTCTATTTTATCTCTCTATATGTTCAATATTGAAATTTAAACTATATAACATAATTATATTCAATTCAATTTAATTATTATTGTATGGATTACGATTTGAACATCGATTATGTTAATCGAATTATCTAGATAAACTTAGAATATAACAAACAAATTGCAACATAAAATAAAATCATAAATAATAATTATTGGAAATTATAAAAAAAAAACAATTTTCTTATATTTCAGTTAAACATGGTAAGTTTGTAGTATATTTATTATCACAATTACGAATAAGTGTAAAAAATTGTGTTATATTTTTTTAAGTACATTTTTATGACATAAAAACAGAAAAGTTTCTATTCTGTGCGATTCGCTTAGAACCAAAAGGTGGGAAAAATGCCAATATAAAATAATATTCTCATATATAAAAATATTAATCGATAAATTCAAATGTTAAGGGAAGGAATAATACGCAATTATATGGAAATCGATAAATCGTAAACATTATGTGAAAAATTGTTCGTTTAATGAATATTAAATATTATAATTATAACAATGCATAAACCGTTGAAAAAAAATGAATTTTTAATCGGTAAATATGGATATATTGAGTATAATATCGAAAACACATAAAATTATAAATATTCATATTCCAATTTAACGCTACGCCGACCTCATCCAGTATAACATATATAAAAATAATAACACTTAAATTTCCAGTTGCAGTATATTTATATAAATGTGTACGTTTTTATGTAATTATATAATGTGATATGGGGATAATAATCATCGCTGTGTTTCGTCGTTGTTGTTTTAAAATAATTGCATTTGTTTAAAACCATTATTTTTCCATTGTCACCACAACTTTCACAAAACTAAACGATAACAAATGTGTATATAAATTATTTTTAATCGTCAAAATTGTCACAAACACGCACATACATTTTTATTGACACACAATATTTTAATCTGTTTAAAATAAGAATGAATGATTCTAATTTTGTTTTTATTATGAAAAGAATCCCGACACATAACCGAATACAATACACGCATATAATATACGCTATTTTTTAATTGAAATTAAAAATTCGCCTATATTATAATTAATAATAATAGTTTTAAACTAAATTAAAATTACTCATATATATATATATATACAGTTAATACTAAAACTGTACAATATTATTCAAATGACAAAAACACCACACACACAATTTAATAAATTATATTATCTACTCTTAACGTGTTCATTCGTTTAATCTTTATTTTACAACTTTATGTTATCAAAAAGACCCATTAAATGGACTCCCACATACGTTTTCTATTAGAACTGTCTGCCTGAGGCTTTTTTAACCATAATATGTAAAGCTATGATTATGACAATTGTTACATACAATACACCTACACGAAAAATAAACCTACACACAAAATTACACATCAAAACGTTATGTTTTACACCGCACATTTAATATGTTAATATTACGAATATTAACATTTCGTTCCGAAAAAATTGGACGAGGTCATCTATGAATACGTTTTTTGATATTGAATTATGTAGCATTATATGATTTCTCGAACCCCTCCAAAAAAAAAAAACATCAATATCAAGGTCGTAACCAATAATATTGTATAAAATATGAAACAATACTGGAAAACCGATTTTACATAATATGCTAAAAGTTCGAATCGATCGAAATGCGTACAAGACTCAAAATTTTACCGCGGATAAAGAGCGTTTGAAGACAAGACCCGTAACGAACTGTATATACATATGGCCATTGGCGCTTGTTATGTATTTAAGGGTATGCTCAAAAAAGATGAGAATATGAATATGATATTTCTGTCATTAAAATTCATTTTTTATTATTATCTCTCCAATAACATTAAACACATTTCAATATCGAAAGTTCCTCGTAATTTTTGTAAAAAAAAAAATTATACTCTGTTATAAAAATAAAACATATTTCAACTGAAGAACAGTAAACGCACGTTCACCTAAATTTAAAAAAATCAAATGATACTCATCAATAATCAAGGCACGGTTATAAATTATAAATTACTGTGTTATATCGATTTATTATTTACACCTTCAGAAATTAAGTCTATGTAACGTGATATAATGATAAAATTTCATCGATGCGCAAATTCCATCACTCACTAATTTGGGGAAAAAAACCAAACACGACTTGAACGTTTGAAAACCAAGTGGGAAACCGCGTTTAATCAATCGACTTGAACTTCACACAAAGAAAAACTTCCATACAGAAATCGTAAATTTTTAGCGTTTATGCAAACCATTAATTTGTTAATGAACTTCCCGGCCGACCATTACTTAACAGTCCGTATTCAAAACGAGTGATTATCTTCGATGTTTACTCAAATTAGTTAATACGTATCATTGCACTGACACTTACTTGTTGTACGGTATGCCTTTTTGAAAGTTCTCTCGCATTGAAGCCAACTTCTCGAAATATCGTATACCGTATCTGAAAAGAAAATAAACTGTGTCAGATTGCAATGTATACTAAAAGCATCTGTGTAAAGTATAGTGAAGGTTTTATTGCAATTCCAACGCACGCACACACACTTACAATAATATACGTGAGAGTAAGTTGTGTGCGTTTACACTAGCCAATATAATATATAAATATATACGTGTATGTGTGTGTTAAACGGTCAAAGGAGCGTAATTTTGCACCAAAATGTAGGAAGACATTTTTAAAAGTTTCTTTTCTCGAACAAAGAAAATCGTTTTTTCCTCCCTTACAGCTCAAACAAGATTTTTTTCCAACACTACTAAATGGAAAAAAGTACATTCATCGTTAAGCCAATTTACTCGCAGAATACATAAATTAAACGATAAATATTTTAATTAAATTTTCGAACAATGTTTTGAAACCATATTGGTCATCTTTTTTCAATATTTTTATTCTTTAAAATTCGATTTTATATATATATATATAGGTACGTTTGATTACAATACATATAAAATAATGTTGGTTTAAAGTGTCGTAATACGTGAAACCTATATAATGCATGATTCAATTAGAATATAACAATTTATATATATATATATTTATATAAACCATATTCGAGCATTTTATTATTATTATTATCATTATTTATTACTATTATTATCATTATGGTCCTAAATTATAAAATATGCATGTTACGAAGAAACTTTTGTAATTATACAAATATTAATCTCTTTGGGTTATAGATTAATGTTGGTAATCCAATATTAACCGAGGACTTTCAGCGTTATTGTCCGCATCAAAGCAAGGAGGAACGGTATTATTATTATTATTATTATTATTATTATTATTATTATTATTATTATTATTATTATTATTATATTATTATGATATGCTCTGATCCCTGAAATGTCCGGTGTGCAGATATGAGCTGGTCACTCACCGTTTTGTACCTCTGGAATAACGCGGATCGTTCCCGGATTTAAGGGTGAAAATAATCGGGATGAAAAGAAACGAGGATCACCAAAATAATAAACACCACGATTAACTTAAATAATATATTTGAATAATTCCGTACGCCGGAGGAAAAAGAACGATAGCATTCACTTGTAAAAATCGTTTTCGTCGTTCAAAATCATAACTATAGTGAATTAATATACAAAATATTCGGGAGATTTTTTTTTTTTAATTTAATTTAATTGATTGCGTTTTGAATATAAAAATAATAATAATAATTACAATTTGTACTACGCGTAACACTCAACATTGATGACTACTGGCATTTTGAATTTCGACGATTTATACAATTACAACGGATAAATAAACGTCAGCAAAAAATAATAATAATTTGTACATACATATTCGGCGACGGTTATCGTACAGGAGTTTATAAATGTCAAATACGTGACGAATTAATCGGTACGTTTATTTAAACGTACAAACTCCTTGTGCAAAGATTGACTTTTTTCCATTTAAATAGCATTAATAATAAATCCCGTTTGAAAGAGACCGTTTTTTCAATAGATGTTTTTAATGTTGAATACGATCATATATATATATATATATTTAGACATCAAATATCAATTCGGGTTTTATTATAAAATTACTATCAAACGATAGAGAAAAAAATAGCACAATTAATGTTGCCAAGTGTTTCTAGAATAATATTCACGTGTTTCATCTACAGATTTCCTAGATACCAATACCGCGTAAATAAAACATCTGTTATAAACGTTAGCTTTTATCTATACGAATTCTTTAGATGTCGTCTCGGATTAATTAAATTTTTTAAAATGTCTGTGTAGAGTTTAATTTATTCGAAATTTCCAAGCGAAAATACAATCGAAAATAAACTCCGAATTTCGTATTAAGAGTATTAAATGAAAGAAAAAAAAATAATCAAAAGGCCGTATATATCTTAAAACGGCTTTATACGTCGTTGTTTGTGATTGCCAATCGATCGGAAAAACACTGTATACATATTTTACACTTGTTTTTGATATAGGTCATCATTTTATTTTTTATCTATATTATGAATAATATTATATATATAACTTAAAAAATAAGTTTTACAAACTAGATTACTGCAGCATCTTTACATTGTATTATACGTACTTTGAAAAGAACACGGTATAAAAGACTTGTAACGAAGTGTCGCAAATTCTTTGTAAAAAAAAAAAAAAAGTAAATCGTTTGAACGACAAACGGATAAAATAATATGTTCGTTCTATGTCGACGACTCGAAGATGTCAAAGAAACGACTTGACTGTTTTCCGTTTTTAGAGTATATTTTAGGCATATAATATATATACATTACAATGACTGATGAACAATGTCACACTGTTGAGGAGGGCTCACACGACTTTGGAAATATTCTTTCAATTCGTCTACACGTTTCAGAGGTGAGAGAAATTTCAAACAACACCATAAGATGGTCGTTATTGTTAAACTTTTGAAGTTTTCTTTCTGTGTATACAAAAACGATTTGTACAATATTCTACTAACCGGCGCACCAGAGAGAAATCGAAATAAAACATTACCGAGTCTGCAGTATATCACTCGCGCGTATAAAGATTTGTGCCCGTTTAGAGGTGAATTTATCGAGAAAGGTAGAAAGAGAAAAGGCAATAAAAGCGGTAATTTTTTTTTCTTTTATTCTTTTTTTTAATTCCGAGCAAAGCGAGGAAGTTATTGATTTTACAAAAGACGTTCATTTTTTTTTTCTGTGTACAAATTATCGACTATGGAAAGAATGCACGGATGATCTCGTCATACGTCCCGATGATAGTAAATTATTATAATGTAGTTACTAGTTATCTACTTACTGAACTATTAGAGTGATCCTCAACATCTCAACATCGTTACCGCTTTTTTTTTTTTACTTTCAAAATCGAGTGGCCTCTCAATTTGTATGGTTATATTTTTTTTTTTTTTTTATACGGAATACGATTAATATAATATTGTATCACGTGTTTGTTCTCCTTAAATATAACAATAGATATAAAAATTTGGCCAAGGTTGAAACTGATGAATAGAATTAATTTGTTTAACATGTACAACGAATGACTGGATAGTAACACTGACATTTTTATTGTTTTTTCGACAAGACCACATCATTTACAACACACGCTGCGATATTATGACAAAACGCGTGTACAATTAATTGCGTAGCGTACGCGTGTGTGTAAACGATTGTTTTTAGTAAATAAAAGAAGAAGAAAAATGTATATTCTCGCGAAAAGTCAAATTATTCCCTATCGTCGCGATTATTTTTCGAAACTCGTTCGTGCGATTACGTTTTGTTTTTTTCTCAATCGAGAAAGTCGGAAACGTTTGCGTTTAAAGCGCGTGCGCTGAATTTCTATAACCTTTGGGGGGGATTCGTCGACCGGTATAACACATATTACCGGGAAAACGCGTTAATTTTTTCTATTATCCCGAGATGGAATTCTCGCGGCGTCGGTAAAACACTCACGTGTGATGTCCCGGGTAATAGTACTGGTACCAGGACGGTCTCAGGATTTCGGCGGACGCGACGACGAAGCGCAGAACGTGAATTGCCAACAAGACTCGCAGCAACATAGCGTGGTCGGCGTCGTCGAAATTGTACAGTTGACGAGCGCGCGGAATGAATTCTACGCGATTTCGGACGAAGACCGCGGGAAAAAGGAAAACGCGGGCGACGAAAATGGAAATTGAAAATGGAAACGAAAATTGGCGGGCGCAACGCGAAACGAAATAGTTTTACTGCGCGATAAACAAAGAGACGGGGAGAGAAACGTATTGTATCTGACGAGACGAGCGCGAAGACACCTGCTGCTGCGGACGGACGACGATCGAGGTTGGCCGAGCGCGGCGGTCCGGTTTATTTTTTTTTATGACGTTAAGGACGCGGAGGGAAAATTACGACGATATCGTCTTATTTATATTCTCCGTCGTATCCTAAAAAAAAAAAATAATATATTTTTTTTCCATCGCCCCTTCTCCCACCGCGGTGCCGTTCGTTTTTCCGGCGTCGCGCGCGACCTTCCCACCAAGGATCCCCGCTTGTTGTGCCGGAAGACTGCCCCCCTCCCCCCCCTCGCGGATGGTGGACGGCTCCCGCGTAGCCGGGTCGCTTCGGTCGCCCGCTTTTCTCCCGTTTACAACGCACGGGAATGTTTATAACACGTTTTCCCATATAATAACACGTGTGCCAGTGTGCCTTCTCGGCCTTCGCATTCGCACGCCCGTACGATAATCTGCTCGGGCTCTGCGGTCGTGACCGTTCCTCGTGAACGTTTCTTGTTGGCGCGACGGCCCGAAACGCCGCACGCGACGACGCGACGCGTGAGCCGGAGGTCGTAACTGACGTTTCGCGCGTCCGACACACTGCACCGTGGCCGTCCCAGACGCCGCGAGCCAACTGCCGGCCACTGGAAAACATTAAGTAACGGACGAGCCTAGTAGTCGTTTGGAAATTTTTCTTTTGAAACGTTACAAATGAAACATTCCGTACGCCCCAGTTCACCCCGTTAACACAAACCGATTTCCGTTAACTGTTCCCCCGTTCTCGTTTTCTCTTCATTTTATCTAGATAAATGTAGATCTAGATGAATGTACACGTCATACCGTCCAGATCGTTTTTGCATTTTCTAGGACCGCCAACACTGTGAGTGGAGCGACGAGAAAACTTACAATCGACCAATTGTACGTTAATATTATTCTAGGCAGAAACTAATAAATCTAGTAAAAGCGTTGAAAAAATAATAATAACTTTTACTACTCGTGTTTCAGGAATTGATTGTACTACGAATAAATACCTAAGATCGTGATTATCGTGTACAGTGAATACGACGATCACGAGTCCGGCGAACTGTTAACATTATAAAATATCATTCAGTAAAATGTGCAAAACGCTATTTAAATCATACTACGTCATGAATTCATTTTCGTTATGTTTTTTTTTTTTTTTGACATTTTTTCACACATTCCACTTTATATTTTTTTTTTTTGCATAAATTTAACGTTTTTATCCTCTTCCCTTATTTTGTACACCTTTGTTTTTAAAAAGCCACCTATCGAGTTTTACACGATGTATTTTATAGGAATTTGCGCGTGTCGATTTTTCGTAAATTCCGACGAACACTTCCCCCCAAATGATGTGAAAAAGTAATTGAATACGTTATGCCCTCTTGGAGACGATTTATCGGAAATGTTTTTAAACCCGGCCGTCAAATGTCCCTTTTGATGAAGGTATAGTTAACACTTTAAAATGACTCATAACGATCAAATATAAATTTAATGTTATAATAAGGATACCGTTTTCGCACTGTATTGCGCAAAAAATGATTCCCAAACGACTAAATTTTTATACTAGTAAGTAAACGGAAAATGTTCAATAAAAAGATAATATGACGTTTCCATTTATTTATTTTTTATATCCTTATGAGACAGTGTTGATAAAAATACGGGTTGCGATCAACAGTTTACATTTGTTCAATCACAGGGTATAAGGAGTGAAGATTTGGAAAATGTTCCATAAATATTCCTTAAATGATTTGATAATGAGTGAGAGAAACGTCGAATTCGCGTTTTAAATCTCCGCACACGGATTTCGTCTAATAAAAAATTATTCAATGTATACAATAGTTCGACAGTTTTGTAATCGTTTGAAATAGTTTTACTCGCTGTAGAAGATTAGGAGGAACACGTGACTACGTGAACAATCGTATCGAAATATTATTTCGATAACAATAATATGATTCGGATTTATGTGAAATGAAATGATCCACAAAATATGTCCGGAAAAATTTTAATAATTTTATTTAACTTCTACGAAAAAATCTTTTACTACTTTTATAAGCAATATCCATTATATATTTATTTTCCGTAAGACAAATTAAGTATGTTCTAAACGCATTAATATACAACAATTCAATGTATACAGAAATTTAAAAAATGTATAAATACATGATTTAAAAATGTTTCTTACTTGTGCTTTAAGCTTCGAAAAATTCGACGAAAAGTATTCTGTACGTAATTTAAACTAATTGTCGTAACGTGCAAAATTTTCATATAAAGTCTACACGGTGTTCAATAATTCGCTGTCTTCTTTTAAACGGTAAATAGTAAAAAAATAATAATTCGGCTGACTCAAGCATAGGCCACGGCTGTTAGAAATCGTCACGGACATTGTTTTTACTTAAATAAAAAAAACTTCATGTGTACGTGTGATATAATAATATTTGGAAATGTTCGAGTGGAAATAGCGTCACCGAGACGTTTGATATCGATTCAAAGTTTTTTCGCTTTTTTATTCGAATAATCAATTCCGGCCATTCGCTAATAAACAAGTCTTATTGGAGACCGGAAAAACGTGCAAACTCAATACTTCTCCCCCGTAATGCATAAGCATTAGTTTGAGAAAAAACCAATATAGGAAGTACGAACAGAGTAATAACTAATAATATAAGAGATTACGACCAGTGTAATTTTTTGGGACATAAGTCAATCCATTAATACCGGATTTCGGTTTGCTTACTAAATTTAAATGTCAATATATCGTGCTCGTATACACAAACGTATAATAATCATATGTGGAAATAAAAAAAAGTGGAATAATCGACAACGTAGTAAAAATGTACGTTTAAACGTTGAATTTATATATATATTATAAATAGCAAAACTCATTCTGTCACCGACTAATTGACTTGATTATTATTCGGTTTAATTAACGCGTTGGAAACGAATAATTTTTTTTTTTGTTTTTGAAGTTCCAAAAACCCAATTTATTTATAAAACGGTTCAACAACAAGTCGTGGAAACCGCATGGCGGTTTCCATGACTTGTTAATGAAATATTAGAATCCGAAATTCTAATGAAATATTAGAAACGCGTAATATATATATATATTATATTATAGTGAAAAGTAAAGAGTGGAATAATTTATTACTTTTATTATTGTGAAACGGCGCTTTACAGGTTTTTTTTGTAATAAAATACAAAAATTCCACGTTTTTAATTCAAAAATCAATATTTTTTTCGATCACTTTAACCTGTACAGACTTGACGCGTTATAAAAGTATTTTGATAACTATTAACTGAATGCTACAAAGTTCTATGTTAATATTATTTTTTTTTTTTTCGTTAACTCTCGCCACCTCTAACGCGTGTTATATATCGTCACGCGATCGACAATAATATTGAATTACAATATACGCACTTTGCGCAATACTGTTTATAATTTACATTTTTCGATTGGACCCAATTATTATTTCTCTCCTCACTTTATCAAAAATATATTAATTCACACGCACATTACACTGTTATATTTCGTTATTAGTCAACTCCTCGTTTCGAATCGCTCATAAAAATCGCTAATTTTTATTATTATTATTATACGAAAATAAAACGCGATCGAATATTGTTGTCTTAATGTTTCAGAAAATAGCTGGTACTCGAAGTATTTATAAAATATATATATATTTTTTTTTTTTTTTAGTTTTAATTGAAATCTTAAAAGGTTCGTTTGCAGACAATAAACTTCGACGACGACGTTTCGAGCCAAAAGATAATCATTACGCTTTTTCGCTTTTATAATATTTACAACGATGTAAACGTTTTCGTCGTTTTTCTTTTTTCTTTTTATTCGAAAAATCACGAACAATTTACAATTATTATTATTATTATTATTATTATTATTATTATTATTATTTCGGCCGTCGCCACTTCCCGAACGCGAACGCATCGCTTCGACAAATTAACACACTGCGCGGTACACACGTGTATTATCCGTAACAATAACTTAACCCGTACGGCGAAAAATCTGCGAATTCCCAATCGATTAGTTATGCATAATGGCCGTGAAAACGTGTACACTTTTTTTATCTCTTTTTTATTCTGCTCTGCTAAGGTCAATGCCACACAAGAACAGCCGACACTCGATTGTAGATTTCGCATCAGGTACAACGAAGCCTACGGTTTACCGGGGAGATGTGGAAACGTACTTTTTTTTTATTCATAATTTCCGCGACCATAACGCACTAATATTATGTAAACGAGGTCGTTGATTTTTTTTTTTTTTTTTTTTTTTGGGGGAAATCGTACGCGTTTTGATTGTTTGCAAACCGTCCGGCGGCGATGCTCGCAACAGTAAACGGTTAACGATTTAATTAATATAATATTCACAAAAAAAAAAAATAAAATAACGATTCCGTATAATAATTTATGCTCGACGCTTGTCGTTCCGTTTCCATGCGCTTTATATATATATTATCTTTTAAATTAATTTCCAAATAAGGACATACGCGTAATAATCGGAAACTTTTGGTTCGTAATGCACACAAATATATTCATATAAGTTAATGTGCGCGAATTGTCTTGAAAAAGTACACTAAACAAATTGTATACTACATGTTTATATTCTCGTATATACGTACATCAGAACAACAAAACAGTTTTTTAAAAAAAAAAAAACGTAAACGTCGAAAACCCACTTTGATGTTCTCATATACCGCCTCGAGACACAGACGAGAATATTATTACTGAAATCAACGACCGTGACGCGTTTGAGTTTCGCCTACTACTATCGCGTTGTCAAACGGGATCGTTATTATTGCGACGATGGAAATTAATATATTTTTTTTTTTTTAAATTTGTCAGTTTTTTTTTTTAATGATATTTCGTTAGGTTTAACGATTCTCTCTCTATTTTTTTTCCCCTATTTTAAACGAATATTGTTTTGTAAGTAAACATTTGTATCGATGCGTTATTATCACCGCCGATCCACAACAATTAACAAATTTTAATACGCCGTTATTTTGCGCAAAAAAAAAAAAAAAGAAATATAAATAAAATTATCATCGATCATAAAGTCGTTTTAAATACGTGACGTTACATCGACAATATTATAATAATTCCATAAAATAATAATAATAATAATAATAATAACAATATAAACAAAACCGATAAATTCTCATAAAATATAGATGACGTGTACGAGTAGGCGCCGATTTATATGGAACTCGGAGCTATAAACAACAATGCTAATAAATTACCGGAACGATATATTTTTATTTTATTTTTACCCCGAAATATAATTCCCAAATAAAATACGCATTTGATTTTAAAACGAGTTGTTTGTTTATGACAATTATTATTACTATTCTCGTTGTTTTCTTAACTTCACGTCGTAGTATATTGATACACCGAAACGGATTAATCCATCGACGGAACAAACCGGTTGAAATTTTACAGATTACAACGATTGTCACACGGAAATACGTGTGCTCATTTTATTATTTCTCTCGTTATATTCGATAATATTTTGAAAAATAACTCTGTTTGTATAAATCGTGTAATTTTTTCGTAATGTCTCGTTTTATTACACTAAACTGTTCCGGTGCGTTTAAAAAATGAAAACGGTATAATAACTCTACAAAGCGGTTTACTGAAATCTCCAAATTTTATAATTCCAACGCCTCCTACACACAAAGACACTCGATGACATTCGAGTACTCTCGTTTCACCTCGCTTATATACAACCGAGTTTTTTTATTCCAAAAACGACAAACATCTCATTAAAAAAAAAACGTCCAATCCTAATTGTTTGAACAGAATTGTAAAATCATCACACTCCTCGCGCCTCTAACAGTACATACGAATTCCCAGTGATTGTAAGTAATTTTTAAAATTACAACCGAACTTTCGTTACGGGTAACTACGTTGACGTTTATCACGCACAGTCCCGCTGATAATTTATTAAATTATACGTTTGTTAACGTAGTCTATTATAATAATATATTCTTTAGAGAAAAAAAACATGACGTAGATCATCCGGTTCTGTTCGCGAGCAACATTTAAGCAATTGCGTAGTTGACCATCATTACCTTTAAGAGATTTAAGAAGTATTATTACACAAGAGAATTTATTATAATTTTTTATATTTTATTATTATTATTATCATTAGCAACTAATGTTCAATATTTTTAAGCACTTCCGTCTTATTATTGTTCTCGCGTTTCATTAACAATAAAATGAATAAATAAGAAATCAACGCAACGAAACGTTGCTTTTTATTAACGTGCCATTACGATTAATACAGAAAAAGGAAAAGAAAAATACACTTTAGCAGGAATAATATAAACACAGTGCGCTGGTATCGTTTGATTCGTGACTGCCCGTGCATATTATTTATTCCAAGTTTGATAGAAGGGAATTTATACGTATTCAACACTCCTTTTAAACCATCTAAATTACAAAACAAACACGTGTTTGCTTATACACGTTTCTCAAACCGAACTCGTGTGTTCTTTAACGAAAACCCGGACTAAATATCTTCTTTTTTTTTTTTAACCGTTAAAACGTGAAATACAAAATACTCGACATACAACACAGTAGAAAAATGCGTAAAAATATTTTATTTTTATTTATAAAAATACAACCGGTACCTATTTCCCTGTGATGAATTACAACAATACTTTGCTGTGATTTTGCTTACTTCCAATTAACGACGAACGCGTAATTTCCATAGAATTGTCTGTCCTCGAGCTCTCGAAATTATTATTACATTAAAAAATGATCTATGCACAATCAAAATTATCTTCACTGTTGACTGAACACAACGTACACGATTTACACGTCATAATTTATCTAATACTTACAAAACGTCCGCACGCAAGAACGTGTCTCGTCGAAATCCAAGGTTCGCGCATTTCCGTTGTCAACAGCCAATTGCGAATAACAATCGTAAGACCACATAGCAATCAGTCTTACACTTCAAAAGATGTTCATGTTTATATATATATATATGTGTGTGTGTGTGTATATCTATAAACCAAATTATTAGCACTGGATAACAGAAACGCGAGTGGTGATCCGAGTATTTTCAATTTTTCGAAGTGTTTTTACGTGCATTAAACGCTTTACGAGTAAATTGCCCCCGAATTTAATGAATATTTCGAAATTGAATTAAAATTAAACTCGTAATTACATGTGCATAATATTATCAAAATGAAAATTGCAAATTTAGTAGAAAATCTAAATGTAAACGGTCATAATACAATCTTGTAAAACAATATACGTAAATTTAAAATGCTTATAAAGAAAAATTGTAATTGACGATTTTTTTTTTTTTTTAAAATATATATAACAAATTAATAATATTAATATATTCAATGTACAACGCACGGTATTCGTCGGAAAAATGTTCAATATTTTTTTTCATGATGTTTCGGATATTGTTTTAATACAAATCACTTGAGAAGTACTAATCGAAATAAATTTCAAAAAAAAATAAATAAATAGATTTAGATAACGAACGATTAGGTTTATTACGTTATTTTTTTCTCTCGAAATATTATTCAATATTTTTCCATAACCGGCCGGGAGGATAGTCGAGCAAAAAATAGAATTTTTTTTATAATCCTCCGCGTCGAAATTCCTATTTTTCTATTTCACCACGGGCGTAAAAAATATATTTTAGAATTATTACTTTCCCAGTTTTCGTTCGTTTGACACTTGTCCATTCCAAATGCGAAACAGCGCGTTCGTTAAGCCGTGTTTTCCACTTCCGTTACTAAATGCGCGAACTCAATAACAATGAATATAATTTCGTACACAAGTACGCGTAATTAAAAAACGATCGAAATCGAAATTATCATTGTTTTTCACTCGGCGATTACGTTTGATCGCGAAACTCGTAGACATATGCGTGCAATACCGGACCTGGAATATATTACATAGGACTCTGATCCGGGACAGACGAGCGTTAAAATGGTATTGAAATTGAACACGACCCGTTTTCCGAAAATCCCGAACGGTCACCCATCAAAGCTTAACGCAGTAATGTTCGACGGCAGTTTCAACATTCGAACACAATATATGTCACAAGAAGATTTTCTGCTTTGACGTCGACGTACAGCGGACATGGAATTATTTAAAACCGAACGAATATTCGGTTGGAAAGAAAATATTTAAATTGATTTTATACGCGCTCGTATGAAAATAAATAAATATTCGTTCTTCTCTACTCCGTACAATTTATTTTTAGGTTTTTTATTGTCTAACCAAGGCGCCGTGCGAATGAATTATTTTAACGCGCGTAGTTCATGTCTAATAATATTGATTTTGCGAAAAACACTTTTGACTCCGTACTACAGACGAGTTTTTCAACTTGAAATTACGCGCGTTTGCATGAAAACGGGACGACGTAAATATCCTTATATGAATATAACTGTTTGCGCAGAGGATTTATTATGCATCGGTTAGATACTCGTTTTTTTTTTTTTTTTTTTTGAAAATATCATACATGTTTACGAACTCGTCGAGTTAATTTCCAAAAAAAAAAATATCTATATACAGTAGGTCCAGCATCACGATAAACGATTGAAATATTGAAACGTTTCACTCGCCATTACTGCATGTCTAATCGAAAGATCGTATTATTTAATATCCTACTTGACGGCGAGCCGATTTCTCGTCGTTCGAAATTCTATTATTAAACGTGACTGCGCGCGTAAAAGCCTTAATATTATATATATATATATATATAATATTCGCTATTGGCTTTAATTCTATTTCGTACCGTACACATAATTGCATTTGGTTGAAACGTTATCAGCGTAAAACGGTAACAAATTCGATCAATAGTCTTTTTTACGGTATTTCTTCCACCGTACGTTTTTCATCGAATCATACGGGGAATTTTATACATATTTTGCTTTTTTGTCTTTTGTGCGCGATAATTGCATTATATCTTTTCTTCGACACATTAGACGAATTTTAGACCGTTTTATAAAATACATACTCGTCACTATGACCACTCTCCGTTTCGTTGTTCGTTCTTAAGAGAGAGAGAGAGAGAGAAATAATCGCGTAATATACGAAACGACAATTGAATTCCGCAGAACGTGTATATCGAAAACGCGGAATTTCGAAATTATACAAAATAAAAAAAAAAATTTTTAAAAATATTTCGTTCGCGGCTCACAATATCGTTTTCCCCGCTGCGTTTCGCGAATGTAAAAATCGTATACTTGTACAGATCACGCGATTTTGACGGATTCACCAAAAAAAAAAAAATCCAAGTCCATTGACACCTATCCAAAATAATTAGAGTTTCGATGCGTATAGGACGCTATAGCGTCCTGTCTGCGGACGATGCCTTGCGGCCGTGCCGAGTAATTAGCAAAAGTCGTGAACGCTCGTAACGGTTTCCAACAAAACACAAAGGAGAACGGATCTAATTTAATTTTCCGGTATTTATCTGTGTGCGCGCAACAAGATACACACGTCGGTGTCGTCGTCGTCGTCGTCGTGGGATTTAATTTAAACAAAAACGTTGCAAAACTCGTCGTCGTCGTCGTCGTCGACCTGTGAAAGAGAGAGTGGGTAGTAGCGTTTGGCACGCAAACTTACACGGACAGTGTTTTAAAACAACGTCGTAATCACGAAGCGCACGCGAGTCTTTATTTATTTATTTTTTTATTATTATTATTATTGTTGAGAAATCGAGTTAATTATATTATATATCGTTCGACTAGAACGTGATGAAAATCTCACTCGGTTTTTCTTCTTTTTTTTTTTTGTTTACACACACGCAGCACTTATAACCGGTAATGTCGTCGGATGACAGGGTTTAAAACGATTCTTAAGTTCTTGGCGTTATTGGTCGTAAATTCGGCGGTTTTTCGCAACATCAGTTGAACGGCGCAATTTCAAGGACCAAAAATTGTTTTCACCTGCGTGGTAAATAACACTATTTACACTCGCGTGCCTCACAAACAAAACGATGTATTCGGAATTTTCGACGAGATAGGTTTGTCTTTGAGCTATCCCCAAACTCTCAAAAGGCACTTTGGAGAAAAAAAAAATTCTTTTAAAACTCGGTTAGCTTGAAGACAGTATACCAGATAGACTCTAGAGTACTCAAAAATCGTTATTTTTCTGATCGAAATGACTTTTCAATTTAAAAATGGAATTCGAATTGTTCGAAACGCTTTTCTCGTGTACATTTTGTACAACGCGCTCTTCCAATTTCGTACTGCGCGTTTAACTTTTCGTGCTGCTCAACGTCTAGTGTTATAATGCGCGCAAATTTAAGCCCTGGAACACACTCGCATATGATTAATTAATTTTCAGCCCGTACACTACATATGTTTCGATTACGAATGAAACGATGTAGCACAACAAACGCCGCGAGTCGTTTTTATTTTTGATATTCGGCGGATGCCAAATTTTTAAAACTTGTTTTAAACACGCCAACCCTATGGCAATTATTATATAACGTTATTATTATCCTAAAAAAATGCATATGAATACTAAGTAATTATAATATAATTTTTATTTTTGATTATATCCGATAAACCGTTTTAGAAACAATAAATAATATGAATACCGTTAAAGTTTAATAATTACAACGCATTAGTTGAAAACTGTCCAATCGTTTTATTTATGCACGTACATTATACACATAATATTTGGACTACATATTGCAGGATCACGAGTGTCGTACGCCCTTTACTCGTTAAACCCCTCTATGCTTCGCAGTCATTATAACGTGAAAGGGTGGAAGAACTCAATGACGATTTCCTTAGGATTCCAGTTGTTATCGATATTATATATCTAATACCCAATAATTAAAATGATTTAATGTGTATATTTCATACCAAACCTTGACACGTCCGAAGTTCTCGAAACAGTGTTTGACGCATAAAAACTGTGCTGCACTTAGTGGAGAAAAATGAGAGAGAATGAGAGAGAGATTGAGTTGAGATGGTTCAGACAAGTTATGTGTGAAGAGATGATTGTGAAGGCTGTGAGAGGTATAATGGGATATCAATGTGGAAAAAAAGAGGGAGATGAAGAAATAGATAGATGGAATCGAGAGTAATATGAAGACGGCTGGTATGAGTTGACAAGAGATGGGATATCGTGATTTATAGAGTTCTATGACTAGGTTGACCGAACTCACGGAGGTTGAACGTGTAAGGCGATTGAGAAGAAGAAAAATTAAAATAATTAGTATACGATCCAAAATTATATTTTATTGACCACGTAATCGGGTATGAGTCAAACTATACAATCGTCAATACACAAAGAACTCGTCGTCGACACATCTCTATAACCGATATGTAAAGGATATGTAATGTTGTCAAATCTTATTATTGTTATTTCTACTATCGCCATTATTATTTTCTTAATGGAAAACTTCGTATTTAAATAAACGAAAACACAGCATAATATAACTACAAGCGTACGAATTCCGTACTCGTAAATTCCCACTCGTAAATCAAAAAATTTACTAGTAATGACTATTATCAGAACCTATATTTTATATTCGGGTTATCTGGAAAAAAGAATCAAAAACGACCCACGAAATAGGTAATTCGTACGTTTTATAAACCTATAGCCCAACTGAATTTATTTCGATGATAATTTATATGGGTATCCAAACCAATAATAATTAATTATTCGTATAAGACAAAAAAAAAAACGTAAAAATATTCGTGTGTAATAAAATAATATCTGCTCATAACGATATAATTTGAAGAGGATGTCTGACGCAAAAACGTTTTCATTTTTTTCGCAAACCAGTTAGCCAAAACAGCGTTTTCCAAAAATGTAATGAACGAGTGTCGACTGACAACACCGCCGACCACCATAACTGATTTAATGTCAGGTCTTACAGCACCGTAAAAACGGCAACAATTGTTTAAAGTAATTTTATATTGTTTTCGTAATTGCAATACGGCGTCTGTTATACGCAACTAATAATAAATACGATTGGAAAAATTTAGAAAGTAAAGTAGTTACGTGAACGCCTGACGGAAACCAAATTTTGATCATTTATTTAGCGGCATTCTGAAATCAACGGCTAATAACTTCTACTATAATTCGACAACTTCTCGCGTTTAAATCGTGTATCAGAGCCGAGTGTGAGAGACGTATTGGTATTGGTCATTGGTATTACGAAAAATCGTTACTTTTATCCGATGTTTTCTGCGTGATTCGTCCTCTAAAAACCCCAAAATAACTGTATTAATCGTATTCGTATTTATAGTTGTAAGAAATATATCCATTACGACTTTCCTTTTTTTTTTTTTCACGAAGGTGTCCATTTTCGATAAACATTGTAATTGAACTTGACCGCTCGTATAAAATAATATTCTAATAACAGAAATGTTACACACACACACGCCGTTATAATAATATGTAGGTAAGTTGCGCGGATATTTATATAATATTATATAGAGTCGATTTACTTTTTCATTATTTGATCAATAAATAATCAAAGTATAGAAATACTAAATTAAATAATCCAACATGTACACATTGCAAAAAAAAAAAAGATTATTTTCTTGTGCGCGTATAACTTTTATAAGAAAACCTAGCCCATTTAAATTAAATACATATATATTTGTAATAGGGGGAAAAAAACGTCTGATAAAATCTCGGAAGATTCTTTTTTTTTTTTTATGCGTATAAAATACATTTAAATTTAAAAAGTCTGCCGATTTAAAATATATCTTTTTGCACACACACACACACACACGCGTATATACGTATATGTGTACAGGATTGACAAGGGTTTTTAACTTCCAACGTGAAATGTAACGTATACAACGGTGAATAATCGTAGTAATATTATATCGAATTCGAATCGTTCGCGGAAAGTACACGACTGGTATAATTAAACTTTCTAAACTTTATGAGAACCAACACGAATTTCACGTAGTGACATAGCCCGTTCGGATTCGGTACGAGTGGATTGCACGTTTGCTCTGCTGAATAAGCTTTGCTAACTAAACGTATATATTCATATATTCATACATATATCTTCTACCTTCATTCTCGTGCATATGCTCGTCGTAATTAATTTGTAATTAAACCGTAGCGTGCAACATCGAAATACAAGAACTCGATGAAAATGTCCAATCGAAAGGAATTTAAAATAAAAAATTTATATATTCGGTCAATCGGTATTATTATAACGTGTATTTGAATTGAATAGCGTTCGGTAAATTTCAAAAATCAACACCCCTTTTACCAAAATCGCGATGGATAAATTTTTCTATAAGTGAATTGGATAGATTTTTGTTTTTTTTTTTTCATTTGGTTATCAAAAAAAAAAAAAAAACTAATTGATTTACAAAATGTAATATTGTGTAATACAGTACACATTTAATCAAAACTGCGTGATTAACGTTGAAACGCGTCGTATATCATGTCCGAATGCAAAGTAAAATCTAATCGGTTGTAAATCACTATAAACAGACGTAATGGCGGACGTCCGTTCCGAGCTTTGTAAAATTAATGTCGAAATTGTGTGCGGACACTACACGTGGGACGGCTTATGATGTCATCGTTTACGAGTGCCGGTTGTCGTACAACAAAAAAAAAAAAAAAAAAGAAGCGATTTCGAACGTTTTCACGTAATTAATACGGACACGATATCAATTATTTAAACTTTATAATAATCACGAACGGAAGAAATCTCGTGTCCGGGAACGGAAGCGACCTAAACCGGAACAACCTGAACATCCTTTACCCGTTATATACGTATATGTTTAGGAAATCCGCGAGTTATAAATCGATCGATATCGTCCGCGATTTTTTTATTTTTTCACATTGTATAAAAAAAGTTTTATTTCAACACAATATCGCGATTTACAAAGATGATAACACACAGCAGACGACTCGTGTGCGAAACCAGCGAAGTAAACGATGCGTAAACGAGTGTCCATAACCAGAATGTGCGTGCCGTTACGCTCGTATTTATTTTATCAGTCGCGGTACAACGTTTTCGTGAATATTGTAAAGGCACACGGCTAAAACGGCTTTTGAAAACGCGATAATAATCGTAACAATATCATCGTCTAAATTATTTAATATCGTAATAGACCTATAATAATAATCATAAAACTCCATTAGGTATGAGAAAATAACGCGGCGGCAATGAAAAATAAAACTGCGTGTGTATTTATGAGGAGATTTTAACTCTAAAGGATTATGGTATTTTTTTTATTTTTTTTTTTTGTGCAATAAGAGTGAACGTGGTCGTGAGAATACTATTTAAGCGATTATATTAATCGCGAGCACGGGGACGACAACACGAGGGCCAAAAATTGTGCACGCAAGTTGAAATGTCAATTGTGTGTGTATTATAGCTTACGGAATTTATAATGCATTAGACGCGTGTCGATTAAGACTCGATACCATTATTGAGTTGATTTGATTGAATTTCCGTTTTCAAATCAATCCGAAACGAGCAATTGATCAGGCAAAAAAAAAACGATTTCGTCGTAAATTTTAGTAAGTAATACACAACTCGTTTAACGTTTTACTCGCGAACCCGATCCGAAAATGTGGATCTACCGTGGTGCAGAACTACTAATGCGCGTTTTTTTTTTTATTTATTTATTTATTTATTTCAAACAAACGAAAATCGCAGATCCGCAACCGAATTCGAAATTTTATTTTTCTCGTGACCACCGTTGGCGGCAATTCGGCAGAAGGACCGAGAGTAAACAAACGAAACGTGTTTGGTCGCTACCGCGAAAAATCTTCACTGCGCTCGAATTCCGTTCAATTAGCGAATAAATACGACAACAAAAACGTCTTGGAAATCCAACGCCCTTCGAATATCGTATTTCGCCAAACGTCGCGTCGTCTCGGCAAATACAACTGGGCTATGTTTCGGTTTTTCGATTTCTTAGGAAAATTTACAAAAAAAAAAAAAAGCGGAACACTCGACAATCCCGCCGACCGTTGGAGAGACGGAGAGAAAACCGCATCAGTGCCGTAGTCAGAAAAACGCAATACGCCGTACCGGTGATGATGTGCGGCGCCCCCGTGTACGCCCTGGCCGCGCGGCTATCGATTTCGCGATATGATATTATGAACCACGGCCGCCCGTTGCCGCCGGTATTTATATTGCCATCGGCCCCGTTATACGAGCGCCACGTGCTCGTTGAAATAATAAATGCGAGGAAAATTTCACCGGTCTAATAATAATAATAATGCCCGTAACGTTATTCGCGCACGTTCTACGTTTTTCCATTCGACGTTTAGAAGAAAAATACGTTGCGCACAGCCTAACCGGCTTATTCACTTCTGCGTGCGCGGCGTCTCGTCTCTCTAAAAGGCCGCGCCCGCGTACGAAAATTCAATTCCAATGCGTTTAACCGTTTTACCACCGCGTCGTTTCGGCGACAATAGGACGTATTTGCGAGACCGGCACATGTAACCGGCGTTAACGTTCAAATGTTATTATTTATACACTCGTCCGATGACGTATATTTTGGGATTTCTTTTCGGGGACGTCGGGAGCGAATGACTGAACATTTTTTTCCTCCCACCACTCGAAATACGCATAGTAGATGCGATGAATTTTTAACGAAAACCATTAGACTCTCATGGGTCCACAATAAATTTATGTATCGTTCGCAAAACAAACTCTAATCTCCTATATATATGTATATATAAGTCCTGTGGCGATTTTCCGGACATCCAATTCAATGTTATATTTCGCGTGGATAGGGCTGCAACACATTTGCAATCTACTCTGGAATTGAAATCGTTTACATTAAATAAGGATAAAAAAAATTTTCGCAATAAATAAATAATACGAATAATTTATACTTCTTTCTTTTGTAGAGCTCTTTTAAATATGTTTTTAATTTTTTTGTTTTTTTTTTTTTATATATATATATAACATGTGCGTTCGAGAGTTGAAAATTGCAAACGTCTTAGCGATTCGTATTTTCCAATAAAAAAAAAAGAACATTATTGTTCTTATTGTTAAAGTGATAAAAGGAAAACTCGACCATAAACACATACACATATATGTTTAAAAAAAAAAACAGCCAACGTGAGAAATATATCTCCCTAATCTCCCCACGTAAATACGCCACTGTACTTACCTAGAAAAATAACATAATATTCATTCGCCAATCTCTCTCGTATTATTATTATTATTATTATTATTACATTAATGGCAGGTGCATTATATTATAATGTAATAACTTATAGCTAATAGCAATAATATAATATACTGTCCCTTCGCTGGGACAGCGAAGGGACAGTATTATTAATAATAATAATAATGTTCTGATACGAATATCTACAGTGTTTAAAATTATATATATATACATATATGACGGTTAACACTAACCAGAGACCGGATTTATATGTGTTTAAATTCATAAATATAAAATATGTTTATACTGTATTATTTCATCAAAATAATCTTTTATACTCGTATAAATATATATTCTTTTTTTGGATGTTTCATAAAAAGAGAATTGAATAACCTCCTGTAAAAACAAATAAAAATAACAATTTATAATATAATTATTGTAAGATAATTAAATCAATCTTGAGTTTACAAAATAAAGTACTTAAACAGCAATGTTTAATCCATACAACGATAATTGTTTGGGTATGTTTCACTTTATTAAGTGCAATCGAAAAATTATATACAGAATGTGTTATGAAATAAAAAAGTAATATTCAATATGAGCTGAAAATTATACTGGCATATATTAAAAAATATTATATTAATTTACTAAATAATATTGTAAGGTAAACTTCGTCTGATCTAATCATGACGTCCACCGAAATTGACGAAAGTCACAATTCATTTAGAATTTTTTTTTTTTAATACATAAATTTTTCTCAATATATTTCCCCCTCCCCAAAAAAAAACATCATTTTTGCGCGAAATATTCTCTAACCTCGAAATATGGTGTTTTTATACGTTAAAAATTCTTGTACATCAGTTCATATTGGAAAACGAACCATCGAGCAAACAGCTCGTCTTGCGATTGAAGCTGTACACTATCAATAAAAATACAACGTGAAATCATAAAATTCCGATCTTTACTTAATGATTGTACAACATATCCGTATGTACACCAATCTTATCCTGCGAAAACGAACCGCGGGCAATATTTCTGATGACAGTTTTCGCATTATTCGACATTTGGAAAACACTTCACTGTATTATATCCCGTTATACGTATATATAGATATATACTCACATACCTATGTATTTTATCGATCGCTTCACATATAACCAAACTGCGATGAAATTATGTTAGACATCAAAATACGCGTACACGTCTTAGTGTTATTTCGCCGTGTTCACCGTTGTCGAAATGTTTACACGGATGAGTGGCCAATAATATTATTATAGTACGCGGTGCACATTGTACAGTAGGTATTGGCAATATTATTACTCTGCAGCGGCAGGGATTTTCGATGAAATTCGCCGTCATCGGATTTGTGAATCGAACGCGGTGGGGTCGAGATGAAAAAAACTATTCCCGCGAAATCATCCCGCAGGATCGTTTACGATTCAATGGATTCAAAAACAGTATATTATTATATTAAAGTGTATAATACAATTTTTTTTTTTTTTACGTTCCAGCAGTCCACTTCGATTAGCAACAAAAAAAAAGAAAAATGTCATAGGTTATCGAAACATTTTTTTTTCACTTGAAAATCTAATAACAACATCGTATAATAAACCGCGATACTAGTTGGTTTGCGGAAAGCTTTTAACGACAATGATAATAAATTAATTAAACTTGATAATCGATCTATAGGGAGATCCAAAAGTGAATAAATTCGGCTAGTAATAGTCAACTACAATGAAAATCTTTAAATCCAAATTTATCTCGGTCAGGACTATACTGAAGCTATATAGAGTAATGATATACGGTCAATCGCGCTATATGTGTGTGTAAAACGCGGGCTATATATTAGGAATAATGAAGTATTCACCCCAGCTATCTGGGGTGAAAACTCCGAATGGTCTGTATTAAGCTGTAAAAAAAAAAAATAATAATAATTAATCTATATATATATAATTGTAACTCTCTTCGTATCTCTGCATTATGCAAAAACCGTTGAAAATATCGAGATATGGTTTTTTTTTTTTTAATTCGTAGAGTAGTTTATGCAGATCGTTTTTAAAGGCTTCTTCTTCTTCTTCATTGGCATCACAACTCTTCAAGAGCTCTTGCCGCCACCGACACCTGCTTTCACTCTTCTCGATTTAGTATTTTTTCTTCTCAATTGAGTATCCCTAATTTCTCTAAGTCCTGCTTTAATCCACCTATCCATCGCTCCTTCGGACGTCCTCTTGGTCTCTTCCCTGTGGGTTTCCATTCGACTTTAATGTACTCCGAGTCTGACTTTCTCATCACGTGCCCAAACCATTTGATTTTTTGTGCTTTCACAGAGTTGGTTGTCTTTGGAACTCCTGTCAATTCTCGGATCTCTTTGGTCCTTCTCCTGCGCCAACATTCCAATTCGTTGTCGTATACTGGTCCACAGATGATTCTCAGTATTTTGTTTTCGAACGACCTAAGTTTATTGTTCCATTCTGCTTGTTAAAGGCCATACCTCACATCCGTATGTTAGCGTTGGTCTATATAGCCGTATAGAGATGTAGGTTGATTCTTCTAGAAAACGTTTTTAAAGGCACAGATTAAAAAATATCCGTGGTGAGAGTGACAAACTCTTAAAACTCTTACGGGAAAATTATTGATTTCCCGATTACCACCCGCACGGTTACAATTTTTTTAACTGTTTTTAAACGATAACAACAATTTTAACGTGCGCATAAAGATGTGTATGTCGAAAAAATTAAATTAGTTATTTTAGAATTTAATTTAATTTAGCGATATTTAATATTATTATTTTAATCTGAATTTGAAAAGAAGAAAAACTTGACGACGGAATAATTGTCTGCAGTTGACCGGCGGCAACGTATATACGTGTATATATATATAATTGTGTTTCTGTAATAAGCTATAACGTTTTCCCGCTCAACCTCCCCATCGAAAGACTGAACGACCAAGTAAAGGTTTAGCGCGTCTTTTAACATTCTTCCGACGGTTACCAGGGACAATAATAAAATATATATACAGTGATTTCCATGGTTACCAATCTTGGTCGTCGTAAAAATTTTTCGTTAGAATTTATCGCGGGAAGAAAGAAGACGCACGCGTATATTGGAATATTCAGAAGAAAAAAACACGAACGAAACAATAACAATTCGGTACGTGGGATTCTTCGTCTTGATGTCATAATGGACAAGGAACAATTACAGATAATTATGTGAAACAAAACGGCGTTCGCGCGGGAGAAGTCGGATAATTCGGCTAATCGATAATATAATAATCATGAGTCTGACTAAAACTCGTTTGAAAATCGCTTTAAAAATTACCTTCGTACAGTATAGAATGTATTAATTTAATGCGCAGCAGTTAATGTACTGTGATAATTTGCGATAATATAATAATATATAATATGTAATTATTCCGATGAAACGTTAATGAAATGAATTTCGATTATTGCGTTAAAAGTATCCCCCCCCCCCATAAATATATAGCAGCGGGACGGTTTTTAAGTAATATCGTTTGTATCAGTGGTCGGCGGGATAACCTTTTTCGAGACGGAAGAGCCAAAAAAAAAAAAAAAAATTCACCAAACTTTACAATTTTTTTTTAAAGAGCAGCCGTTAAAAATGTTCGTTTCAATATTTACTTGTGTGGTGTATTCGATTTTCGATTCAAAATCAACTGATACGAAGTAATATTTATTCGTACGGGAAAAAAAAGCATACAACGCGAAACGAAAGTTATTTGAAAATTTTATATTGAGCGTTGCGTACGGGACGAGAAACCTGTTACGAAACCCAACCGATATTGCTCGGAATTCGCGAGACGATTATGACCAGCTCCCGTCGCATGATTACGACATCTCGCGTAACATTAGTCGTTCGTCGTGCACAGTCAAACTCGCGTGTTGGACTCGTCGCGGTAATACACGTGAAAATCGGTCTTTTTCAACTATTCATTTTTCTGTCCGCCGCCGAATGACCCGGACTACTCATCTCTCCTCGTACATATAATGAAATTATTTTATTTATTTTTCGGTCTTTGATAATAAAATAATTAATTTTTGCTTATGAAAACTGGAGAGCCGCAGGTTGATTATCCCTGTATATATACGTATACGCAGCGACAATCGCGATTATTTTATTTATTTTTTTTCTTCCTCGTCAATATATAGTTTATGTAATATTTTCCGAAATACAATAGATAGACAAATACAAATTAATAAACGTCGCGATTTTTTTTTTTTTTTTTTTTTTACGGCGGTGGCGCGTTTAACGAGGAAAAATATTGCTCGTTAAACAACACATTTCCAAACAGTAATAATTCATTTTAACAGTGTACGCGAAATGAAATATAAATAAAACGAATAAACTCGCGATCGTCGTGAATCGCCGTTTCACGCCGTGCGGTTTATGTTTTGTATCCGATGCGTTGATATCACATGGTAACGTTATATAATGCGAATTTTTAACGAAAAGTACTCAATACGTGGTACGCGCTCGTTATAGCAGTTAGCTATAAATATTTCAAACACTCGACCTATTGTCGCCGCAATTTTCTACTCTAATTCTGTTCAAACCCTATTAACTTTTATAATTTTGTAATCCGTTTCGTTTTTTTTTTAACAAATATTACGGGAGAGTGCCTGCGTTAAAAACGATTATTAAATCGTACACCGTCGCGTCTTATCCGTAACGGATACTTTGAATCCGTTGAAATTTCGAATAAAATTCTGTTTTCACAGTACCCGCGCGTGATGACTTTATACGCGATACGAGCGTGCGGAACGAGATAGAAACGTTTGACAACTATGAATTTTGTTCACCGTAACGGCTACACGATTGTGTGTGTGTGTGTAAATGTGTCGTTTCTACCGGAACATCGGATTTTCAAAGAGAAACGTATTATTGCAGAACAGTGAGGAAATCAGACGGGTTTGGAAAAATTAGAAGAAATCAATAAAAAAAAAATTATTTTAAAAAACGAAGTTCTTAGCCTCCTACGTCGAAATAATAATAATAATAATAATGTTAAATAATACCCTCTAAAACCGAAAACGTCACGTCAAGACGTAATCTCTGTGTTATATATCGGCTGGTTACGTTGGCTTAAGAAAACCGCGTGTAACAAATTTATGTTTGTCTGTACGCGTTTATCCGACGTGTACGCGCGATATACGACTTATACGCACATACATATATATTATATTTTAAAGTATCAGTTTTTCGAGAAAGCAAATCGTAGAGCTTAAACCCCGTTACAACATCTGGTTATTTATATATTTATATAAATCCCAAGAACGCTGCGAGATCGTCATCGATTTGTTTTTCTTTTTTTTTTTTTTGCTTCCAAAGTTCCATAAACTGCATTAAACATTCGTAATATTAACACTCCGACCCGGTTCCGTACATGTGTCTTACACACATTGTGTCTAATGGCATCGTCCGCGGTCAGACCGGCTAATAATGGTTGTATGACATTATTTCAGGGGTTTAATTTTTCCCAAAACAAAAAAAAAAACCACCCGGAAAAAATATATTGTTAAAACGACGTTATTCAAATTCAAACAACGATCAGATGCAAATTGTATAAATAACCATCATCAATTTGTCCGAGCGGCGCCTTGCTGAACAATCCACAGATGTATTCAACGGTGTTAAATGATTATAAAAACAAAAATCAAATGCGTACTATTCGGGTGTACTGTAAACTGCAAGCGTATAAGTGTATTCATTGTCGGCAAACGCTTCAATGTAAATCTATTTTCGAATTAGGCTGCATGTTTAACTTTATTTCAAATAGTCGACCACGAAAAATGTAGTCTAATATCGTGAATAATTTTGTTGCGTCTATCGATCGCGTCTCGCCACTCGGATGGACATAAATTCACTGCGTTTGTTCTTATGGAAAAACTATTGATTCCTTCCCAAGACTCCATTTTAATTACTCCACTGGTCCGATGGTTGTACGTTGATACAGCGCGTGTTCACTTCGCTCACTCCGACTTAATATTATTTATACCTGCAGCATTTCGTTATTGGTTTTGTGTAGTTGGAAAGTCAATGACAAATACAATCGTTCGTGTTCGAAAAACGGACACTAAGCTCCGTTTACTAAAACATTGCGTTCGAGTATTGGTAAAAATTGAATATCGATTGAATTTCGGACACACAGCGTACGAATATCGTTTTATGATTTGAATCGTTATAACCGTTAATCGAATTTCAATCAATTATTTTAATCGCGATTAAAATAAATTCATTGTAACACGTAATTGTAATTCGATATCCGCAATCTGCACAATTTATATCGTACCCGATAAAACGATTTGTTGGCGAACGAATAATAATTCATTGGTTTCGCCGTAATTCGAACGCTAAATGATTGAAAATTAACGTTATATGTACATCTACGTGTAGGAAAACGATTTTTTAAAAAAAAAAAAAAACAGTCAGTAATTCTCGAATACGGCGTGCGTTCACCGATTCGAAGCTAAACAAAAATCCTATTGAAAGAATTCGAAAGAAATTTCATCGTTAACGGTAAAAAAAAAAAAATTGATCGTTTTTAGAAATTTAAACGCTCATAAAATGATAATAATAATGAAATTTTTCAAAACTATTGACTCTTTATTATAAATGTGTAGAGTCTTGAGTAATGCGACACATGCGACTATTATTTACTGAATTATATATAATATAAGAGCTATAAGAAAGCAAGGAAAATCGAATTTGCCGCAAATAATAATAGTGTGCAATACGATTTCCCGCCTTTTTTTTTATATATATGTGTATATTATTAGTATATGTTTATAAATACCGGTATCGCGTTATTTTTTTATTCGATAATATATTTTTCAATATCAATTTTTCGTTTAAAACACTTTTTGCGCTCAAAAAAAAAAAAAGAATTTTTGCGTAATAATATTAAAATGACCATTGTCCCCGCAGAAAACCAATTAATTCTGAATAATTTTTAATCTGCCCCCCGCAAATCACGTTTGTTGAATCAACTAATTAAAAACGAAACAAAACAGTAGTGCGTTTACCAGCCGCCGCCGATACATTTAGAAACAATACGAGACGAACATTTTTTTTTTTCATTTCCCGACACTCGGCTGATCCCGGTCGTCGGTCAGTCGATCGAAAATCATCGTTTACGTTATTATAAAAATGAAGAGGCTGCGTGAAAAAAAAGTACATATATAAGTGCATAACGAACAAAAAAAAACGTGTATTGTAAATATTAAAATTTATCATTACACTTTTTTTAATTCAGCGAATTGTAATTGATCGTTCGATCGTTTTTCGTTTTTCTCGAAATGAAAACATTAAATCGTTCCGTTACACCGAAACCCGTTGTTTTAGAAATTAATTTCCTTTGTAAGACCTTTACACACACACACACACACAAATCTCGTCGGCACTTCAAATATTTTATACCAAACGTAATTACGTGAGCAATTATATATTATTGGTGTATGAAACGAAAAGAAAAAGAAAATATAATTGTTCGACGACAACGTTTTAATAATAATAGTGTGTGTGTGTGTGTGTGTGTGTGTTTCGACAAACGCGACGACTGAGAGTTTCGTATACGAAACATAAATTAAAAACGAAAAAAAAATCGATATAGAAAACATCGACTGTAATAATGACTGAATTCGTTTCTCGTATACGATTTTATATTATTATTTTTTTTTTTTTTTTTAATCATGACGCAACCGAATGCGAATAATAGTATTAAATTTAAAAAAAATATATATATATATAATTTTATACATATTTTATCCATCGGAGTATAAAACAAGCACGGAGTGTTTGGTTAGGTCAGATCAAAACGAGTTTATTTTTAACATATATAATATATATATATATAATTAAAGTATCGTCGAACGATCCGCGCAAAAGACTTGAAAACGTTTTTCAAGTCAATATCGATGCAGAATGTAATCGAATATATTTATAAACGTAACAGAGAATGACAAAAAGCAAAAAAAAAAAAGAAAAATAAATAGTAGAACGAATACTACATAAATGTATATAATACCCGTTAATGTTGTATTCGCATTGCGCATATCTTTTAAACTAACGTCTTTTTTTTCTTCTTCTATTAAGAAATATACAATGTGCGAAATATTATTGTTTACTTTTCTCGTGTATGTAAAATGTAGTGTGGTGATGAGATCTAAAAGGTTTCCATCGTTATGTCATATTTTTTTTTTTAGTTCACGACAACGGTTGCAGAGAACTATCATTATAATATTTTTATTTCGTACTGTTACGTCGTGCACACGCTCGAGTTTCAGGTTACTTACTTGCTTACTTACTGAATAATACACAACACCGTAATATTTTATTTTTATCGTTAAATATATAGTTTTGCTCGCGTTTAAGTTATTATATAATGTTACACTCGTATACTGTCATTATTGCACGTACAGTTTACATATCGTCTGAAAATATTCCGGAAGGGGGGGGGATGGGAAACGTAATTAAATGTGTGACTATTACTTACTACTTACTATCCGCATAATCCATTACATTTAAATCTATCTCGCGCATAAACCTAGTAGATATAAGTCGAGAATTTAAGCAAGAGACCACAAAACGGATATCCTAAAAACACTGTTAAATATGCGAAAAATCGTATACATGTAACACTTGGAAATCATAATGAGTTGTCGTCAATCGGTTTATTACGGTATTCTGATCGTGATCACACACACACGACTTCGATCCATACTCAGCTAAAAGTCGTAACCGATTCGGCGGCGGTTTATTATTCCCGTTTTTATTCCAACGCCGCTCCGCGTCTAATGTAAACGACGCCGTGGGTGTTACGTCGCTAATGCTTTGATGATCCGCGCAGACTGCGCGCTCGCGGGGTATTCATTCGTTCGAAAATAAAAATAAAAATAATATTTAACTCAGCGCGATTACTGCGACTCACTGAGACAAGAGAAGAAAATGCGTAAACACTACTACGTTCGTCGTAAAAACTTTAAACTCTAATTTATTATAATATTATATTATGTTCTTTTGATATTTTCCTTTTCGCTTTGAAGGTATTAATTTCCGAATGCGTGTTAATACACCGTCTTTATATATATATATATACATATACAAATACATATAATTCAAACAACGGCGCTTATACTTCGCGTCTTCATTCAAAATAAACTACTGCTGCTTGCTAATAATTTATAAAAACATATGTCATTCTTAATTTCGCAACAATCATTTACGTATATCCAGAATTTAATTTCAAAATCCCATTATGTTTTTCGCGTTAGAATCATACGAAATCCCATTCATATTGGATATTATAGTCACGTATAAGGTGTTGCAGCAAAAAATCTATACCAAAACGATTTCACGGAGAAGGGAAAGAAATATTGCGCACATTCTTTGCTCGAGACGAATGATAATGGTGAATATTATTGAAATTTTTTTAAATTCGTTTTTCAAATCGACGTCGGGAATCAATTAAATTTTAATGCGATTTTTTCTGACGTAAATTATCTATGTAAACGTTCCGTATTTCGAAATTGTCTACTGTAAACGCAAATGGAATAAACGACGATCGAACAAAAAATAAAATTACATCATTTAATACCACTCGCAAATATTTTCCCTGGCTATTCAGTTCATTGATATTAAAAACACGTATACTTATATATATAAATATATTACTATAATATTATTATAAAAATTTGGAACGATTTCCAGTAATGTTATTTGGCATATAATTTAGAACAAAAAAAAACTATAAAAATGAACAAGAAACGCTAGTTTACAAAAAAAAAAAAAAAAAAAAAACGGGATGCGAATATATTGTTTTTATTTTAAAAGGAATTGACGTAAAGATGTGTGTGTCTGTGTGTATCTGTCATTGCTCTAATAGCCAAAATCAACTAAACGACATGCTCAACGGTGAAAGAACGTAAAGATGAACATTTTTTTTGTTTTTAGTTTTAAACGTACAAATTTAACGAATTTTGTGCAAATACTACATGGCAACGAGAACATATTGTCTGTTCATGTATTTTATAAATGTTCTCTATGACTATATGGCGTAATATTTCTTTTTGAAAATCGACACGAGCCAAAAGAAAAAAACTGTTTAACGTTTTATCGTCAACACACGAAATTAACATCGGTGTATATATTCAGAAACGAGTTTCGACATTTTACGATTGCCGTTTATATTGTGTTGAAAAATTAAATTCGTAAACATTAACTTCTGCAGGCCGACTTACTTACGCTCACTCAACGATTAGTTTCTGAACATAAGATATATAACATACTAAATACATGTGTGTGTATACATAAAAAGATTTTTTTTTTTTTAGATATAGCATGCGATATATTATGTGAGATTTCTCTACTCGACCTTCGTTTCGTCGATAAAAACTTCTTTTTTTCTTTTTTTACGAACCCTCTTAAGTTAACGAATATGCAAAACATTATACATTTAGCACAAGTCATTGCCTGTTTGCACGATAAAATGGCGATTTTTATTATTATTATTATTGTTATTATTATTTTGTCGAGATACGCGAATATAACACACATTTCAGTAACGCTTGATCCGTCTCATTCGATATATTATCGTCGACGTTATTTCATGTTAAACACGCTTTTCGAAGAAAAAAAATATATATGAAATATAAATAAGAAATATATTGCTTGTACCAACTACCAGAGCGTGTATGATATTTTATTATAAATTCTATCTATGTATACTACTACTACTACTACTAATAATAATAATAATAATAATAATAATAATATTTAATTGAATGGTCGTTCGGTAACGTAAATTATTTAAAAACCACCGGTGAACGACGGTGAAGTGTATCACCATAAAACCATAGTGTAGTAGTATAATTTTACCATTAAATCCTGAATAGTAATATATACGTATGTACGATCTCATTCTGAATAGACTATAAATGCTCATATATAATAATTCCACAACCGCGCACTGAGTTCGTAGTAATTCCGTTACACAATAGTGATAATTATTTATTAATCAAAAAACTAACAAATTCGTATAATATACAAGGTGACTGACGATAAATCTGAAAAAACTTCGGGGGATATGATTCTACACCACTAAAGGAACAAAAATATCCACACAAACCCGTGTTCGATTCTCCGAGCAATTTTACATTATGTGCTTTTTTCGACATTATCGAACTTCGATTTCAAAAAATTACTATTACATGAAAAACTATTGACGCTACACGTAATCACCAAGATGATCTCTTGAAAACTACGTTAAAATTTCCTATTAGAAAACATCCTATCGAATCGCTCGAAAAAACTTTCCGGACGCTGTCTAGATTGCCGATATTTAAAAATTTTAAAAATGTTCACATTTTTTAAATAGTCTTCGAGATTTAAGTGGACCATCAATAATTCGTGAAACCTAACACACTTGGCAAATTTTACGAGAACTTGTTCGTTTAAAAGGCTTTTGAACGGTATTACTAGATGTTGGATCGGCTCAGTTTAAAACTGATAAATTCACAAACGCACGTGAAAAAAACGTATACAGAATCAATAGATGCGAGAATGGATAAAGTGGACAATATATTGTGTCTACAATGCAGTTACCGTTTACAACTCCGATCTATTTTTCAAAATTACCACCTAGTCACCACTACGAGACTGAATTCTAAACAGAAGAGATTCCCAGAACGATTTGGACGAACACCCGAGAGTTCGACTAATTCGTTATCGCTCGAGTTCCTGTAAAACTGTCTGCGCTAATCGTTTTTCTAGTAAATGGACACGTCGAAGTTTTTCAGATTTATCGCCCCAGACACTCTGTATATATATAAATATCTATCTATATATGTAAAATCGAATCAGAGATTATTATGAAAAATAAAGAAATATAAGAGTTTTTTTATTAAATTAAATACGATCAATAGAATTACGTATAGAAATACATAAGAAAATATTTTTAAAAAATAAAATACAACGTGATTGATTATTTCGGGATAAAATATCGAAATAAATTTTCGGGAAAAATGCTATGAAATATTAATAATGTGAATTATAATAATAACAATAATAATAATAATAATAACAATTTAATTAAACAAATAAATTATATATAATATATATAAAACCGATTGCCAAACAATAATTTAAACAGATTTAATAATTATCCCGAGCGTAGCGTTGTATTAAAAATTCGTATAGTGTGGTAAAATAAATAGACGTTTCAAAACGAAATGTAAAGAATACTTTAATGAAATAATTTTTTTTTTTAAAAAAAAAAAAAAACCTAAACCGAATTCAAATTTTACTAAACTCGTTTTAGAAAATATTTATTACTATAAGCACAACGTACTTTATTACTTCAGACGGATGACAGACATTTTAAATACACAATTAATTCACGGTTTTTATTTTTCTGTTTATTTCGCATACATTTTTTTTCCTTCTCCGTTTCTACTGTTTTATTATAAACATTATTGTATTGATCTTAAAAATAAACATGTTACGCTTCTAATACTCATTTGATTATAATAACAAGCCACTAACCATTATTACGCATAACGCATTTAGCTCTGCTAAATCGTACAATAAAAGAGCAAAAGTATTTTAAAAACGATTTAAATACAATTGTATATTTTGTAAACGCAATAATATTTTAACGCGATTACAACACGGTGCAAAAACGCTGAATACTATTTAAATGTCTGTATGCGTAGAATCCCACGAATTAGGTGCTCATCAGCGCGGCATGGCGATTTTTTACGCGTTTAAATGATACTTAGTATACGTTTTACAAAAAAATTAACCTATAATAAACTCGGCCACGGATCCGGCGGATTACGTATCGCGCACGTTGAATTTTCTTTACATAAAAACAAAAATTATTTTTCCAATGGTGTAAGCGTAGGGTTTATTATTATTATTATTGCTGTACATACCGCGATTTTTTTTTAAATAATTAAAAAAAAAAATAATACGAAAAATTTTAGGCGCAATATATCACGGTTTACGGCGACTCGACCGAATACACATTCGAACAATCCAAAAACAAAAAAAACAAATTTAGTAAAACTTACGAGCGTGCCAAGTTTCACATGCACTACTCGTAATTTGATTGAATTATTATTTTTTTTTTTGGTTTTTCGCTTACATCCTCCTCCACGGCTCATGTGCGTAGTAAATTTAAATCTTTTTTTTTTTTTTGTCCTACAAATCTGTCTTTTTTTCTTCTTCTTCTTTCGCAACAACCAAAACAACGTTGGAAATATTAATTTTTACACATACGTATTGCGCGTGTCTGAATAATTAATTTTTACACAACCGAATTTCGGTAAAACAATATTCTTTTTTCCGCGGGAAATCGTGTGTCGAGCCATTTTTTTATTTTTCTCGTTATTTCTATATTAGTATGACTTTATTATTTTAAATCCCTGAATCTGATCTATACGTATGCGCAATAATTATTTAATGGCAAGAGAAACGTTTTATGCGTTGCGTTCTGCATAATGTTCTTATTTTTTATTTAAGTACACTCGACATTTGTGCTGTTGGCATATCTGTATAGGCGAAATGATACTTTAGCCCCCTTCAGAAAAATTTCAGAGAACACAATGTGACCTTATACCAATTAAGCCGTTGAAAATACCGACAAAAGTGCGGACGAAAATAACGAAAAAAATTTACCAAATTTATTATTAAATATTCTTGTTTTCTACCGCCGGGTTTTTTGCGCGCGCATATTTTTTCTTTTTTTTTTTAAAAAAAAAAAAATTAAAATTCTGTTAATTTTAACGTTTTGTATCGAGTCTCGTTTTATATTTATGTTTTATTAAACCGTTATTAATATTAAATAATATTGTTCGTCTAAGGCGGGTTGTTAACAACATTATATTATAACAAATGGTGGATTAAATTTTTTCCACGCATTTTCTCCCGTTTAGAAAAATATTCCGGCAACGCTTTGGAGTGTAACATTTGCACACCGTACACGAGAGGATTTTTCGACGGACGTGATCCGATAAAGGATATATTATCCTCGATGAATTTGGTCCACTAACGTAAAATTTCTTTAACTTTCACGGAGCCCGTGTCCCTTAGTCGCTCTAATGTGCACGGTAAGAAATTCGTTGATTTAGACCGAACAAACCACTGGTCTTTCGAGACGATCCGAAAAATCTGTGGATTTTGACACAACAGCCGAATAATCAATTATCAATACGTGTTTATAAATCAATTTGAAATAATCGATTTTCAACGCGTTGTTTACGCCGTTATATTGAATAATTATTATATTATTATTATTATTAGGATATTACGTAAAATATAAAAGTCATTGGTAAGCAATAAATATACGTTTTTCAATATTTTTCTTTTTGCACGTGATACCTAATGTTGGTCTCTCGTCGAAACCGATTGCAAATAAATACGCGTAGTGACACAACGACTTTTATATTTTATACTTTATTTAATAATCTTTCGCTTTGCTGTATATTTTTAAGTATACGTATATATATATATATATTTCGCGTATCCTTTTTGTTCTTTATTCGTTTTCTGTTTTTGTTTTCGCTACTATATTAATATTATTATAAATATTTTTTTGCGACAAAATACTAATAACCGGTAATAGTGGTTTGAAAAAAATAGGACTTTTTTGGTAAAGTATGAACGAGACGTATAAAAAAAACTCCGCTATCGAATCAATAATATCGATTGCTGACGATAATCAAATAAAAACACAAAAAAACCGAGTGATGTTTTACGATAAGAAATTTATGTTTGTCCGCTGTGAAATTATAAGTCCCATTCCCCGGGTCTCGCATTAGCGGGATGACCGCCGGATCGTGCAGGATTTCTCGTTTTACACGAATCCTGTGGATTTCGCACGCGAGAAGAACTCTTCGGGAGCATTTAATCCGCCCGGGACCGAAAAAATCGTTCGGGACAGGACGACTATTGGAGCATAGGTAGAACAAGACGTATAATATTGCGCGATATTACGAGCAGTTTACCGTGCCAATAATATATACGCACGAGATTTGGATTTGAAAAGTCAACCGTCAACGCCGTTATTGTACTCGTGTATTAAATATCGACGTAATTCGTGTACATGTATAATGTAACGTAATGATTAACGTTTGAAACGCATTAATAACTAATGAACCTCGAGGCGGATTCGCAAAATATAATAAAAACTTTTTGTATCGCGAAATATTAGCGTGGCTGTTCGGCGCGGTTTTCCATTTCTCCACACCGCGGAAGGCATGTTAATCACAGCTCCTCTCGTATTACTGTTGTGCGCACACCGTTCCCGGGAAAAAGAACTTCTAAACGCGTTTCATATTTGAATATTTTTATGTATTTATTAAGTTTGTATTTATAAAATGATTTTTAATGAAAAAAATCCCCTTCTACACCGTCAGCCGTGATTATAAAACGAAAATCGACCGATTGTTATACTATATATGGGTTCCCGAACATTTTATAAGAGCGACTAATTTCTGCAAATTTTCAAATTTAAACGTTTCGCCCAAATCAATTACGTATCTTTCTGAAATACGGATGATTGAAATATCGACGATATATATTTTAATTAAAAACAAACAATAATTTATGTTGTATGAAATGTGGTAAACAGATATGTGAGAGATGACCGAAAATCCAATTTCACGAGATCTTATGAAAGATCGAATAAGACGAATCATTTATACAGCTTCAAAAGGGAGAAGAGCACGTTTTTCGAGACAGTAGTTGACTCGATTTATCGGAATACTCTCGTACAGAATTTCGAATTATTTTCGAGAAAGTGTCGTTTTTTTGACCGCTGTTGTAATACGTGGTGTACCAAACGAAGGAAATGTAACAGACAAAAAGAAAAAAGGAAGAAACAATGAAAACAAGTGTTGAGAATTTCGAAGAGACGTGTTCAGCTCACGAAAAGTAAACGGCGAGAAAGTCAACGAACTGAACCGAGACCGTCGACGACAGCAGCTCTTCGGTGATCGCGCCGTTTAATGACATTTATTGCTCCCTCGCAAGAAAATCAAAAAAAATTCGTTGCCATTTTCACGGAAAAGCGTATAGTAGTGCACGATGTCGAGCTAACACCGTCTATTATTACAAACGTGAAAAATTTAAGGTTCTTCTTTTTTTTACCGTAATCGTTTACTTTTCTTTTCAACAATTAAATTTGATAATAGATTTTTTTCTATTTTTTTTTTTTATGAAAATTATTTCGAATTTTCCCGTTTCCTTGATGAAAAAACCCCCCTTGTAAATATCGAGGAAACATCGTCTTTGGCCCGCGTTATAATATGCCGCCGAGCTTATATATTATGAAAACGCGTGTCGGACGTTTCAATAAAACACATTAAATGCGTTTGCACGCACATGCCACGGTTGGCAGTTTCTCCTGATGTTCCTGGGGTCTTTCACCAGTGTATTTACATGGAAATTCGCGATGATGCTGCGGTAATACGTCTTCGAGAAACATCTCATCTCAGGTCTCGCGTTGCCCGCGGTTATATTACGCGCCAGACGACGACAAACGACTGAGGCGTAGGCTGAGGTTAGTAGTATATTATTATTATTATTATTATTATTGTGCCAGCGTTACTCCATACATGCGAATTATTACATTATTATATTCACTTCCGAAAATCAACGGCGTACAATCAAAATGATCGCATACATTCCCAAAACTCAACGGTTTGTATAATATTTTATTTTTGGTATTCTCGTTCCGAAATCCAACGTTACCACAACTGAATTCCCATCGGATCGATTGATATATTTCTAATCGGTAATCAGTATTTAGAAATTTTTCGCTCCGGGGCAACTAAAAAAAAAAAAAAAAATTATAATATAATACAAATTTAACGCGATTACGAAAATAATTTTATTTTTAATTCGAAATAAAAAAATTTTCCGCGAGTTCATTAATTAAAAAAAAAAGAAAAAAATGCTTCACGGGTAACGCCACCTACCGGTCTTCTTATACTTTTTATTCGTGAGAAAATCGCTGATTTTTTTTCATAAAAAATATCCGCCCCCCCCCCCCCACACACACCCCAAATCGATCGCCGACTATACAATCGCAGTTTTTCACAAAACGAAACAACCAAAACAGAAATATTATTATATGCAGCGAGTTTTTTATTGAACTTTACGCTCGCGCAATTTCGCCTAGACCATATACAATATACGTTTTTCGTTTGATATTACTCGAATCGCAATAGGCGTATACACACGTATACGAATATATCAGTATATTATTCGTCTACGAAATTCGCGTCGATCCGTGGATACAATAAAAGCTTTAATATAAAATCCGAATGAAATTTTATTTTCATACGTCTGAAGACGATATATATTATAGAGAATTCATTTTCAGCAAAACGAATTTCACGCATTGAAAACACTTGTAAAAACGTGTATACTTCACATTTAATAACATGTATAAAATAGCGTATGAAAAATAATATCAAACGGCGACGGGGGTGATCATAGAAGTGATTTTCGAATTGCCACATAAGGTTTTGAAAATAATTTCTTAGAAAATATTATGCGTTGAATGTATGAAGCTGAATTTAAGAAAGCGCGACGATAACTAAATCCAGCTGTTATAAACACGTTTTCATATTTTCGGAGGTCACAACTCATTTTAAAACGATACAATTGGTTTTTATTTTTTTTTTTTTTTTTTTACTAGAAATAAACGAAATTTCTCCGCGTTTTGACGTTCACCCGAATTTATTTAAAAAATTGAATATTATGGATTAAACTTAAAAACAAATTATAAAGAACGTAAATATAAAACGTATACTCAATAAAAACCATTATACTTATATGGTACTCTGTTATTTCTAATGAACGATTAAACGAAAAAATATCTATCTACGACCGAGCAAATAAAAAAACGTATTTTTGAACAAATCCGGTATATTCACAAACGATCAAACGTCGTATACGATATAACTGTAATAGAAAATTATACGTTTTTTTTTATTATTATTATTATTAATTAAAATTTAACTAAATACTTATACATACACGCGTGTATTTTTGAAAATAAAAATGTAATTATTCCAATTTTTTTGATAAAATTTCGTTAGATCATTATTTATAGAGCCGATTAAAATCCGAGCTCTAATTATAATATATAGTAAAAAAAAAAAAACTAAAACCGTACTATATTATAATAAAACGGATACATTTAGTGGCAATATTATAATGTAGTGTTGAAAGGAGAACGTTTTAAAATAAAAATAGTCCATTGTTGAACGAACGACGGTAGGTAATAATACTTTAGTTATATGCACGCAGGTGAGTCGGATGGAGGCTCATATGTCCGGAACGGGTATCGTACTGTCGGACAGGCAGTACGGTTTCCGGAAAGGACGATCGACCGACGACGCCCTGCGAGCTGTATGCACGCGTCTGGCAAACGCGTGCAGCTCTCAACGGGTGGCGTTGGCGATGAGCCTGGACATCCGCAACGCCTTCAACTCGATCGGATGGGAGGTGATACGCGAGGCGCTCGTTCGTATGGATTTCCCGCCATACCTACGACGGATCATCGAGTCGTATCTGGGCGAGCGAGTTCTGCACCTGTGCGACGACGAACACGGAGAGCCGATCACAATGGAGATCACCTGCGGCGTGCCGCAGAGCTCCGCGCTCGGGCCTCTCCTGTGGAACGTCGCGTACGACTCCGTGTTCCACCTACCTCTTCCTAGAGGAACGGGCCACGTTCGGCTATGCTGATGACACGCTGATCGTGGCCGAGGCGGACACGGTAGTAGAGTTGCAGGACCGCTCGAGCGCTACGCTCGCGACGGTCGCCGGGCACGTCCGGCAGCTGGGCCTGCGGCTTGCCGTCGAGAAGACGGAAGCCGTAGTGTTCACAAACCGTCGCGGGACAGCCGAACCCCAGATTCACCTCGAGGGTGTGACCGTACAGTTAGGAGAGTCCCTGAAGTATCTAGGAGTGGTGCTGGATAATAAGGGGACCATGTTCGGTACACATTTGCGTGCTGTCGCCGTAAAGGCGCAGCGAATGATGTCCGCCCTCTCTGGGCTCATGCCGAACATCGGCGGTCCGCGGGAGTGCCGTAGGCGCCTGCTCGTGAGCGTCGTGCATTCAGTAATGTTGTACGGCGCTCCCGTGTGGGGTCCTACGCTGCGCTACGACCGTCGGAGCGCCGAGGTTCTGTCTCGAGTCCAGCGGGGGGCGGCCATCAGGAGCGTATGTGCGTACCGTACAGTCTCCCATGATGCTGTACGGGTCATCGCGCGTATACCTCCGATCGATCTACTGGCCGAGGAACGCGCCTACGCGTACGAAGCCAGGAAGGCGTTGTTATCGGCAGCGGCTGAACGGCCCGGAGGGACGACGACAGGTTCGTCGAGCGAACCGTCGCCCGGTGTCCCTTCACCGAGGGCCCGGACGATGGAGGAATGGGCCGGGAGGATCTGTCACTGGGACGCTCCCGACGGCAGTGGTCGGGATTGGACCAGGACGCTGATCCCTCCCGTGCTTCTCGACCGGTGGGTGACGAGGACACGAGGTGAGATGACGTTCCACCTCTCTCAGCTGCTTTCGGGGCACGGCTGTTTCAACCATTTTTTGAGTCGGATCAACCGTGCCCCGGCGGCCGGGTGTTGTCGTTGCGGTGAGACACCCGGTTCGTACAGCGGAGAGGTGGATGACGTGTCTCACACTCTCCTTCGCTGCGAGGCGTTTGAGGGTGCCCGGAACGAGCTAATCAGCGTGATCGGCCGTTTCCGGCCTCGTGACCTAGTTGCCCGCATGCTGGAGTCTCCGGCTGAGTGGGATGTGGTGGCCCGATTCGCTTCGACTGTGATGACGGCTAAGGAAGCGGCTGAGCGCGAGAGACAGTCGCTGCAGGGATTGCCTCCATCGCGTCGTGGGAGGGGCCGCGGGGCGGCTCGTGGTCGTCGACCTCCTTAAGAAAGAATTTTTATTGTGAGGGGAGGTCTCACAGTCCTGTGTGGGGTTACTCACAGTCCCTCTCCAAATTTGTAAAAACTGTAAATTTTATTTTATTGTATTCATTTTTTATATTTGTTTTTTTTTTTTTTTTGTTTCTTGTATATACCTATTTTATAATTGTATATACTTGTAAGGGGGATGGGTGTGGAGCCCATCCCCCCCCATATGGAAGCGTTTATTTTGTACATTTTATTTTTGTTTTCAAATAAACGATGGCGACCCACTGCCCGAAGTTTTGCTTAACGGCTTTCCGGGCAGTGGGTGTATTGCCGATACCATAAAAAAAAAAAAAAAAAAAAGTTATATGCACGCACGCACATAATATTTTCCAATTCAAACTCTTCCACAGCGACGATACGAACGATTTGACTAAATATGTACTTGAAATAACATTTAAAGAAGATTATAGGAAATTGTCGCGTGTAAATTATTATTCGTTCGCCGGGTTATTTATTCTTTAAAATGTAACAATTCGTTACAATCCATACTCTAACGATTTAAATCATTTTAAGCGGCAACACACCGAGCATACGCACACGCAATAATAAGAAGACCGAGTCGCAATATTTTTCCACAATATTATTCGTTGTTTGCGTAGGAAATTTCACAAGACGCGTAATGTTTGAATTTACGAGTTTTCGTTTATTTACTGTTCCTGTATATATTTATATTGCTACTGTTTGTCGGTGTGCGTGAAAAAAAAAAGAAGAAAACGGTCCCGTAAAGTTAATTTTTGTTTAACATTTAACAACTGCTAGACGTATAACGCACGTATATTTATATATAGTATTCAATTTTCCGACGAGATTAAAAAAAAAGAAAATTATTTTACATCGGTAAATATTACAAGATGGCACGAGATTGGCGTGTACTTTCGTCGAAATACGTAATACTTACAAAGTATACGGTTATTTTAATATTTATATAACTGTAGCTGACATATTATATATATATATATACGAGTATATATATTTATGTATATATTATAATGAGGAGAGAAAAAAGTTTTAACGATGGACCACCGTATAATAACTATACACGGCAACAACGTATTATTAGTAAAGTTTTACGTTCAACAATTATATTTGTATATTGCGAGTTTAACATTTTGATAGTAAACTATATATGTATATATTGATTTTATTAATTTTCTTTTTTATGTTATTATTTCTTGTACGCGAATTCGTATAAATAACTATAAAATTAATAGATCGAAACGAACGGAAAAGTTATAATAAAACTTATAAAAAAAAAATGTCCAATCAAAGCACGCGTAGTTATATTGTACGCAATAACACGAAGAGTTCAAATCGTCGTACGATTTTTTAAATTCACCAATACAAAAAAGAAAAACTACTTTCGCTATTTTATTATAAAAAAAAAAAAAAAATTGTTTTGTTATTACTTTTCGTCATGCGTTTGAAAAATCCCATTGCGATATAATGTACAAAATATGTCCGTATGCTCTGCGTCCCACTGCAGTAATAAATACATTTATGTACACCTATTCGTAAATTATTATTCTACGATGAATATTTATTAATTCTATAATGAATATTTTTACATAAAGCAAATAAAACTAGAAATAGAATTTTTATCAGATATCGATCCAGTTCTTGTTTAAGGGATCCGCTATCAAACTTACCCCGCGAACAAATTGAACAACGGCTGGTCGTTATGATAACATTACGAATGATCGAATTCAGTGACTGACCGACCGATCTGCTGTTGAATTTAGAAACGATGTAAATACCATTTTGAGTATAACATCGTATAATATAATAGTGTATTGTATTATTTCCGTATCGTAATTCGTCAACAAAATTTCTAATTAACTCGAACCGCTGAAAAATATTGTAAATATCAATCGTCTCGAGAAAACACTCGAACACTCGGATTGGCTTCTACGTTTAGTTTGTTGCTGCTGTTAAGGAAGAAAAAAACCAAAGGAGAACGAACATTTTCTGGAATGAGGAAATCACTTGATTTATTTATTACACGCGCGTACAAGCATAAGGCGTACGCCACGTGCATATACCAGAAGAGACCGCGGGTGGATGAAGGAAATGTAACTGCGCTCCTCCTATAAATTCTCACGAACCCTGCAAGACCTCTGTAAATTCTCTCGTGCCAAACATTTTCTTCAAAACGCTTTTTTTTTTTTACACAATTTGTTCGATTAAATCGACGTGATAGCTTATCATTATTATTATTATTATTATTATTATTATTATTGCGAATTCAAATAAAATTTAGTTTTTAGAACGCTTCGCCTCGATAGTCTAACAAAACAATGACAAATGTCTAAACGTATGTTGTGTTTCGGTGAAAAGAAATTGTAGGGGAAAAAATAGAGACATTGAATATAATAAAAATCGTTTTCCAGTCAAAAAGCTTGTTTAACTATACGTATACAATAATATATACACGTCCTACTAACGTAAAAATGATATATTATACGATATTTATATCATGTTTGTTGTGTGAACATTGTCTGATTCTTAACATAAAATTGCATTTAAAATGAAAAAAAAATTCCCGATGACAATCCATTTGACAATCTTTTTTTGAATTACGAAATTCTATACAATAAAATAAAACATAAATAGTTAACACAATATCTTGGAATATAAATAATTTTAATTGTTATTATCACTGTTATTATTATTATATAAATGTATAATATAAACAGTATATTATAATATTCGTAAACCATAATATAGACATCTGGAAATTCTTTCGAGCGAGTACTCGTGTTAAATATTATAATACACACGCAATTACAATGCAGAAATCAAAAGAGAATACATAAATATGATCGGATTCACAAAATTGCGCTGGTATTCGAAGCATAAAATCATTGATAAGAATTTAATACAAATATTTCATTCATAATACGCGTCCTCCAATAAAGTCGACGAGATTATGAAAACAACGTATTATCGAGAATGGGAAATCTTTATCGATTTCGAATAACAAATTAATTCAATTGCGTAGAATTTCTATTTATTTATAGTACACGACGACGTGTACATATTATATATTGTAATCGTCGTCGTCGCGTACCTGTTGACAATAAATTATCGTTCGCGTAACTCTATATCAGTCAGCTGCCCCACGTGTTAATTAATAGTAATTTCTACGATGAGACGGCCGTGAAGTAAATGTAATTTCACTGGCGTTACAACGGAGAATCGATCAAAAGCGTTCGCGGATTTCCGCTACATAATCTCGACACTGATAAAAATCAACACGGTAATGGTACTTATCATCATAAGACGACCATCAATGTCGTCTACACCGTCCAGTGTGTCCGACAAATTAAAAGTAAAATGTAAAAATTTTTGCCAGAAATCCAAATAGGCACATCTCATTGAAAAACCCCTAGAAATCGACGTAATTGTATTGCCAATTAAATTTTAAAATTCATAACAGACGAAACGTATCACCGATCACGGCAATATGAATATTTTGAATTGATAACGCACACTGAATAGATGAGATAAAATGTGCTGCGAATGTCAAAACGTTTTTTTTTTCGATTCGGTTCGGCTAAACGGTGATTTTCGAAATATCTACGGATTTATATTATTATATACTCGTACGTACACCCGACTGCAACAATATTAGTCGGAAAATAATTTACGACTCGTTATATGCGAGTAGAAATAATTTACTAGTTTTTAAAACATAACAGTTATTTGTACAAAGAAAGAAAGAAAAACCGATTTTCTTCTCTGCTTTAATTAGGCGAATTATAATATTAAATATTACACGCATGGAGTTGCGAATTTATATTAGTGATTTGTTCGCGCGATTAATTTTTTTTTTTTTGTGTGTCACAAAATGTCGGAAATAATCGGAATCTTACACGTTATAACATTACAAAACATTGACGTATTTTCGGAGAGGAGGTCATATATTATTGGTGTCAATTTATACAGACGCGTCTAACGCCATTGCAGTCCGTAACAAACATATACAGCTCCACTACTCTGTTTAAAGAAAATATGGTTATGATGATGAATTTTATCAAATTTTCATCATAAGAATATGTAGTGAAAATCATTGAAGACTTAACCGAAGAAATCTACATCGGATATAGTCAATATTTATTCATTTTTATTAAATGAAACATTAAATCAGTTATTGTTGTCAACGGGGAACACTTACTATGGTCACTAACCCCATGCTCACAACTGGCGAAAAAAAAAACTTGAAATATAACCTAACCTAACCTGACGCTCAACAAACAAAAACGTTTGGAATATTTATTATAATTTTCTGCTTTCTAAATCCCAATAATAAATATAATAATATATCGAAATAATCGAATTCGATTTTCTGATTTATTATATACACTATATAGATACGTGTTTTATTTAAATTATTATTTAAAAAAATGTTTTTGATTCGAAATATTATATAAAATCATTTAGAGCGGGGCACGGAGTTTTATATTAAACTTCTTCTTTCCTCAAAAGAAATTAAAAGTACTATGTCACTGCAGACTACAAGTAAATAACACTTGACATTTGTGGACGACATACTCCTCGGATAACGGAACGCCGTAGGCCAAAAACGTCTATTGCTGCAGAATTAGCCCGTCTGAATATTTACTGAGACGTCGTCACTGTTGGACGGATTAAAATAAAAATCAAATTTACTTACATAATAACTTAGTTGTAAACCTTTTGGTAAATGGTAAAAAAAAAAAATAAATATATATAAAAGTTTTATACAATCATTTTTTTTTTTTTTTGATGTTGCGCAATATTTTGAAGAAGAAAAAAAATTGTATTCCAACACACTCTATTACTTTAATAATTGAATGAATTCGACCACTCCCTTTCGTTACAACACGTATATGCGTGCACTACTGCGAGATGTTTAGCAATTAAAACGCCGTTGCCAAAGCTACGCAACAGGCCTTGCGAGATTCTGCGACGAGATGAATCGCTAAATAAGCATATATAATACGTATGTGCGGATTACGCACGACCGTCCGTCGCTTTCAATTGAAATTGGTTTCTAATTATAAACGGGATTTCAGATTTTCATTTTCCCCAGTCCCTTAATCCAATAATAAAATAAATTTCGTCGAATCTCCTTCTCGGTAATATTCGTGCGTGTATAGACATCGGCGAATTTATCTTGTTTTTCCGCATGACAATTTTTTAAAAACAAAAAATGTTCAATTCGTTTTTTTTTTCTTCCTCAGAACAACATTGAACGCGTTCATCCGAATTCGTTGTATTAGTTAAGATATATTTGAATCGATTAATATAAGCGAATTTAAATGTATTATTTATTTTTTCATTCGGTATACAGCAAAAAACGTCTTGTTGTAATATGAAGTTACGAACATATTTTTGTACCCGTTTATATTAAATAAATAAATATCGTAAATCCAGTGTACGAACACGTGATTGGCCCTCGTCAGTTTATCCTCAAAAAGCAAACACTCGGGTTATGAAATAAATTAATATCGAGAGCACTCGTATAGCAGGATAAACCTACATGGTCATAGCCGACAATAAAATTTAAAATGTATTAGTGATTAAAAATTCCAATACCTCTTTAACTCTATTAACAGAATTGTTTTATAGAAAAAAAAAATGGCATCTAAACAAAACGCCGTTACGAAATACCGATCACTGACAAAATATTGTCGTATATTGGACGGATGGTTACTACAACAGTGAAACGAGGGAAGTCGTTGATCTGATTCATATTCAACGATTTAATAATTCACAAATGGATTTATTTATATCGAACGATTCATATACGATAATATATTTTTTTAGATAAATTATAAGAAACAAAAATACGTTTAAGAGCCGAGGGAATTTAACACGCTCGCGAAATAACTCGGTTTTTTTTTTTTATCGAACGTTTTATTATTATGTTTCGCTTAACTGCAAATCGCACACTGTTGTACACGTTTATAATTTATAAACGTATAGACAGCAGATTGTTATCCGTTTCAAACGAGAGTACTACGTAACGACTACGATTGTCTATCTACACACCGTATACGAATAAATGGAGAACCTATTTCGAACTAGATTTAAATGTGTTTCTAAAGAAGGTTTTTTTTTTTTTTTGTAGGAAAAAACAACACAAAAAATATTACCGATAGGCGTTAAGCGCGCGCTTAACAGAACACATCCGAAAAGTATTTATTTCTTTATAAAATAAATTATACCGGTACCACCTGCCCCGTATAGATATAATAAAACCACTTTATTTTCGCAATATTATTTTACTTTTTCTTCACCTCCGCCCCGTCAAACGTGTATTTCAAACATTCAAAACATTTTTCAAATAAAGCTCACCGGCGCGCAAGTATATACATTTTTCTAGAACACCGCTCGATCGAATAACGTTTCTCTTATTTTCTTCCCCTTTTCTTTTCATTCGTTCAAATATCACAAATATATCACGTTTCTTTTAACGAAACGTATACTTCTACAATATATATAAATATATATATATAATAACTGTTACGAGTTAAATAATGTACCCGTCAACTATTCAACAGTTTACGCGGAGTCGTACCACGGCCGTTCCAAGCGTTCATAATAATAATAATAATAATATATATATGTGGTATTTCACGTTATTATAACGGTTATATAAAAGATATTGCTAATAAATAGTTTATAAGTCGCGTTGGATAACTTTACATTTTTCAAACACCTTCTCCGCGTAATTTCGTTTCCCTTCGGAAATCCAAAACAAACGAAATAAAAAATATAATCAACACTTTTTTTTTTTGTTCTCTTTTACGACGTAACAAATAATTTCGCCGACATGAAATACACAATACACAACGAATGAATTACGCGGCATCCGGAGATATAGTTTATCTCTTGACGACTGCGTCGCACGGTGATGGGCAATTGCCCCCGGGACGCCGGTGTTAGATGTGTAAACATTTTGGAATAACAGTGTTATTTATTAATTTTAAACGGAAAATTCAAAAAAATATGCACTACATTAATATTTTAACCTCGTATATATATGTATACATATATTCGTTAAAATTAATGTTAATTTTATGTTATGTTATGTGCTAAAAATCATAATTAGGACTAAATTTTTTATTTTGTTTATCTGTACAAATATAATATATATATATATACCGTCGATTGCATTTACATAATATTGGTTATTGTGTATAATAAATAATAATCAGTGTTAATACGATAATAATATTATGATGTGCTGTACCGTCCGTGTACGTCAATCATTATTATTAACCATTCAATATGGCGTACACGCACGTTTATCTATAATCGTATGAATATCTAACACGTAACATTGATTGGAATTGAATGTATTGTGTATAGCCATTGCAGGATTTACAAAAGGAAGATGGTGAAAAATTCATAAATGCCAAAATCCGAGGAGGGGTAAACAAAACGGTTTTACGAAAAGAGATTTATTTCGGTGAACATCGAACGGGACGACGCGTAAACGGGATCCGAGGCAGGGAAGATTTTGAAAAAAAAAAAAAAAAACATAGAGCGCCAAATATCCATTTGAGAAATTGTCCAAACAATCGTAAGACCATTTATCGGATTTAACTATTCTCATAAATAGCGCGCTTGCCAAAGATCTTCTCAAGAGTGTGAGGTTTTCCAATAAAAAAAAAAAAAAGAAAATCTGTCGCCTTGCGATTCGTTTCGTATGAAATTACACACCGAAAGCGAGAATTTTCATTTGAAAAACCTCACGTTCTCCAGAGAGAAAGACCTCTCGCGAGTGCGACCATTCGAAACGATAAACAGGCGCTGCAGTGCGGACAACTCTATTATCAAGCCTAACCACTTTTGTCGTTATTATTTCGTTTTAATCGAATTTTTTTTTTTTTTTTTTAAGTTATTTTCTACAATAAAAAAACAAATATATAATAATCGTAGGGAAAAAAATTAAATGAAATTTCGTTAAAAACAATAAGGGATTCATTGATTTATTTTTCGTCATGGTACGAACCCATCCGTCCGTGACGCGGCGGACCCTGTAAAATTGTCACGTCGTAAAGACGAGAACGAAAACGTGCGGTTTTTTTTTTCTTCGCAATTACAAAATAATTGACGATATATGGTGTTATACGTATAATGTTTTCTTCTTCTTTCAAATTCGCCGTTGAGAAATTTCTCAATGGAAAATAAAAAAAAACCACGAGTGAACAGTAAACGTCTGGTCTATTTTAAGGTGATTACGTACGCACACTGGTACGACTCGATTTGATTCGGTCAAACGATTCGAGAAATGTTTTTTATAACGCGATCGGCGCGCGAACGGCGGCGGATTCGTTCGTTTATTTATTTACCGTCGGCCGCGCGTGGAGAGTTAATACGCGCACCGAACTCGGCGTGTTGCTAAATGTTTCAAATGTCATTGTGCGGAAGAATTTTGCATTTACAATTCAACGGGGGATAGTTCATTGGACCCGCTTTGGACGTCATCAGCGCTACACGAAATTTCCACTTCATAGAATACAATTGCCATTCCATTCGGCTTTATACAACTGCTATATTAAGTCATACGACATTTTGACAAACACGAAACGTACACACACACACACACAAATAATTCGACCGTACAATAATAATTTACTATTTATTCAAATACAGTAATCGTCTACGCGCGTGCGAGACCGATTTTCCCAAAAATGTCTAAATGAATATTTTTATTATTTTTTTTTAATGCCACGCGTTTATCGTACGAGTTTATCCGAAAGGCCGCATACGAATTGAGTCCCTGAGATGTTTGAGATGTACACCGCCGATTGAGTGCCGTAAGATTGAGTCCGGTTTTCATAACAACCGAGTGAAAAGAAGAAAAAAAAACATTTTCTTTCCCGTTTTAACAGACTAAGAACCGTCTGTACGTGATTGTACGAAGTGATATATCTAAATCGCAACTATTCGCGTATCTACAAATACAATAATAAAAATATTGATTTATTGATGTATTGAGTATATTATATTCTCGATCGAAACGCGCGCCGGACGTGAAATGATATTGAAATGCGTACCGTACAACTATATTTGAAGAAAATTAATATGCGTACGCTTTATTTGTGTTATTTTCCTACATGGACATTGGATTTTATTTCAAATAAACACGACGTGATACGAAAATACACATATTGTTTAAATACGCGTATTTTCGCAATAACATATAATTCCGTTATAAATAAACAAAGGATATCCGAACCGTAAATATATTTTATTAATATTAATAACAATATTATTATAATATTGTATATAACAACAAAAATACGCCTTTAAAACGGTGTTTAAAAATCCGAACTGATGAGATTTTTATACTTAAAACTCGAATGTATTCGTTTTGGTAAATGTATGAGATCATTTGGAATTTGGAAAATCTGACCTATAATCACTTTCATCTACTCGCGGTGAGAAAACCAGAGACTGTGAATTTCTCCTTTTTAAGTTTTACACGTGCAATTTTGTTGCGGATGAATAAAAAAACGCAACTGCCTCGCATACGAAATTACATACTTCAATCATAAATTTCGTAATACGTCTATACAAGATTTTTTTTTCTATATCTCGGAATAACGTTTGCCAATATTAATGTTTGTCGAAAATAAAAATATATAATTACATTTCCATTGATATTCATATACGCGACGACAATGGTATTATTATTATTATTATTATTCAACGAATATTAATAATAATGAATGATGAAGTCAAATGTTTGAATCATTTCGAAACCCTGATCACCTGAATTTGCATTTTTTTCGCACTGCTATTAAAAATATTAATTTATTATAATTTGTATTATAAAATATAAGGAAATCCGGTTTTAAAATGTATAATAATATGTGTATTCGAAAAAGTTAATTAATATTTGTTTTTTTTTTATAAGCTATAACGTACATAAAACGTCCGGTGTATACATATAATGAGAATATTTTTAAGTAAGTAATTTCTTCTTTTTTTTCTTTTTTTTAATCCCTCGAACACTCGAAATTCGGAAGCAAACAACAACGAAAAAATAATATCATGGCAATATTGCTTAAATATAACATTTTCGTAATTCAATAGAATCTATATAACTTTATTTTCTTTTATTCTTAACAAAAACTTTAAGATATTTTTTTTTTAAAGGCTTTGCATTAAAATACTTATTTATTATCAGACAAGTATATATATATATATATACTGATTAAAAAAAAAAGTGCGTTTTTACGGGGAAGTTAAATACGCGTTATCTTAAATTAATTTCGTTATATATAGTACTTATACATAAAAAAAGTAATTGAATCATTACTAACAAAATAATTATTGCGTATAAAATATATGCGCTTTTAAATTTATCTCTTCATTCCAGCTCAATTTTTTTTTTTTATTCACAAAACGTATTAACAATAACAATATGTAACGACTTAAAGGGACGTTACATTATTATGTTGATCGGTAACGTTTTTTTTTTCCGTTTGACTTTCGAGTGAATTAACCTGTTTGTAAATCAAACTACATGAAAACGAATAATCTATTTTTTTTTCGTTATTAAAAACAACACGCACACAAAATACGTACTTTTATCTCGCTATTAAAAATATACATATATACGTACTTTTATCTCGCTATTAAAAATATACATATATAAATGACGATCGAGAAAGATCACAAATCTCATTCCTCAAATTTCCTAGATCAATTTACTATCCAGTCAAAAATCACGAACGTCTATTTATTTTTAAATGTACTACTGTTTAATATTATTATTCTTTATCGTCGCAGTTACAGTTAATTTCGAATATTCCGCGAGAATATGTGTCAAATGAAAAAAAAAAACAAAAAAACCGATTAAACGATACGTGATTCATGAAGGGTTACATAATATAGTCTTTTTCAGGGATTAAACTCTAAGTTTTATAAGTAACCATACCACATCATCTCGTCATAATACACGCACGTGTATTTTTACATCGAATTCATATAGGCCTAGACCGCGGAGTGTTGGGGACACTCTACTCGCGGATTTTCTCTACGAATTCGATATGACAATCGGCTAAAATTGTAAGTCTGTTTGTTTGTTTTTTTTTTTCATTCGCTTAACCGCGGTGAAACGAACGAGTTGTTATACGCATACAAACGTTTAGCGAAACTCTGATTGGGAAACCGATTGTTCTCCATTAACTGCGAGCAAAACGTCCGAGAAATTCGAAAACTATACTATTTTTAACTGTACGCGATCCATACGGTCAGGTTCTAATGCACGCACGGAGGTGTGAGGCGCAAAACGTTTTGAACGCGTTATATTATCCGAAAAGGGTTTATCGGGGAAAAAAAAAGCGACAACGACGACGACGACGACACGTCATTGTAAAATACCAATACATCGTCGTATGCGCTTCGCTTCGCTTAGAATTTAAATGGATCTGTCAAAAGAAAAATAAATAAATAAAGCGGCGTTTGCAACAATACCGTACAAGAGACTGACTGTATGTATAAATGCTATTTTATGCAGCTAGACAATATTCGTATGATTTTGTTATTTTGTTGTTATTTTTTTTCATCGACAGCGCCGTCGTCGTGTCTTCTTGAAATCAATCGAATCCCGCGATTGTAATAATATCAGCTCGCGCTCGCATCGCACGAGTCCCATACGCCTCCTAATCAGACGTATCGCCGCAACGGCTTTTGCCGGACGACGCTACGAAAAATAAATGACTACGTCGTTGTTGTTAAATTGAATTTGTTAAATTTACTGTTGCAGTTGCGATGCTCGGCGAAGAAGAAAAATACAACAACGGAATTGAAAAATTAGAAAATTACAATTGTAATAGAGTTGAAACGAACGAAAAAACCAGCGAAGGAATTGTGTACACATAACGAACTATAAATTCGCGTTATAAATATTATTCAATACATAAAATTAATGTGTGTGCATAACAATTTAACACAACGATTTCTTTAGTTTTTCTTCTCTTCGATTGCTCGTACATATTCGCGTAGGTTTACATAAAAAATTTACTATTTACATTTCATTCGCTGACGCTATTCGTTAACGTTACTGGGATTATTACTACGTGAATCTTTGCGGGATTTGCTAACGATGAAAACAAAAATTACGATCACTGTACAAGCGTTGCAATAAAACACGAAATAAAAAAAAAACTTAAAAAATAAAAACGACACGACCGTGTGTATATATATATATATTTATATATAGTTTCGATCGGACAGTGTCGGAGTGAAAAAAAAAAAGTTTTAATCTCGTTTCCAACTATTACTGTTCATAATCTTTTAACTGCGCCCGTTGACATTGATTGGGTATATACGACGCTTTTTGCGTCCCGTGGACCATTAGCTTATTAACCGGGAGGAGTTGTTTAATTGAATTAAAAAATTTCCGGTTTATAAACGCAACTTCGGTTAACGGACGATGTGTACAATTCATTTTCATCTTCATCCGTTTCGGTCGTTTACGGATCTGCCGCCGAATCGGTTCTGATCCGAGGACCGAAGTTTGGGAAGCATAAAACTTGCGCAATGCCTTGTACGACAACGCTTTTTTTATTTCGTTATATATAGTACTTATACATAAAAAAGTAATTGAATCATTACTAACAAAATAATTATAAATTTATCTCTTCATTCCAGCTCAATTTTTTTTTTTTATTCACAAAACGTATTAACAATAACAATATGTAACGACTTAAAGGGACGTTACATTATTATGTTGATCGGTAACGTTTTTTTTTTCCGTTTGACTTTCGAGTGAATTAACCTGTTTGTAAATCAAACTACATGAAAACGAATAATCTATTTTTTTTTCGTTATTAAAAACAACACGCACACAAAATACGTACTTTTATCTCGCTATTAAAAATATACATATATACGTACTTTTATCTCGCTATTAAAAATATACATATATAAATGACGATCGAGAAAGATCACAAATCTCATTCCTCAAATTTCCTAGATCAATTTACTATCCAGTCAAAAATCACGAACGTCTATTTATTTTTAAATGTACTACTGTTTAATATTATTATTCTTTATCGTCGCAGTTACAGTTAATTTCGAATATTCCGCGAGAATATGTGTCAAATGAAAAAAAAAAACAAAAAAACCGATTAAACGATACGTGATTCATGAAGAGTTACATAATATAGTCTTTTCGGGGATTAAACTCTAAGTTTTATAAGTAACCATACCACATCATCTCGTCATAATACACGCACGTGTATTTTTACGTCGAATTCATATAGGCCTAGACCGCGGAGTGTTGGGGACACTCTACTCGCGGATTTTCTCTACGAATTCGATATGACAATCGGCTAAAATTGTAAGTCTGTTTGTTTGTTTTTTTTTTTTCATTCGCTTAACCGCGGTGAAACGAACGAGTTGTTATACGCATACAAACGTTTAGCGAAACTCTGATTGGGAAACCGATTGTTCTCCATTAACTGCGAGCAAAACGTCCGAGAAATTCGAAAAACTATACTATTTTTAACTGTACGCGATCCATACGGTCAGGTTCTAATGCACGCACGGAGGTGTGAGGCGCAAAACGTTTTGAACGCGTTATATTATCCGAAAAGGGTTTATCGGGGAAAAAAAAAGCGACAACGACGACGACGACACGTCATTGTAAAATACCAATACATCGTCGTATGCGCTTCGCTTCGCTTAGAATTTAAATGGATCTGTCAAAAGAAAAATAAATAAATAAAGCGGCGTTTGCAACAATACCGTACAAGAGACTGACTGTATGTATAAATGCTATTTTATGCAGCTAGACAATATTCGTATGATTTTGTTATTTTGTTGTTATTTTTTTTCATCGACAGCGCCGTCGTCGTGTCTTCTTGAAATCAATCGAATCCCGCGATTGTAATAATATCAGCTCGCGCTCGCATCGCACGAGTCCCATACGCCTCCTAATCAGACGTATCGCCGCAACGGCTTTTGCCGGACGACGCTACGAAAAATAAATGACTACGTCGTTGTTGTTAAATTGAATTTGTTAAATTTACTGTTGCAGTTGCGATGCTCGGCGAAGAAGAAAAATACAACAACGGAATTGAAAAATTAGAAAATTACAATTGTAATAGAGTTGAAACGAACGAAAAAACCAGCGAAGGAATTGTGTACACATAACGAACTATAAATTCGCGTTATAAATATTATTCAATACATAAAATTAATGTGTGTGCATAACAATTTAACACAACGATTTCTTTAGTTTTTCTTCTCTTCGATTGCTCGTACATATTCGCGTAGGTTTACATAAAAAATTTACTATTTACATTTCATTCGCTGACGCTATTCGTTAACGTTACTGGGATTATTACTACGTGAATCTTTGCGGGATTTGCTAACGATGAAAACAAAAATTACGATCACTGTACAAGCGTTGCAATAAAACACGACAGAAACAAAAAACGTAAAAAATAAAAACGACACGACCGTGTGTGTATATATGTATATTTATATATAGTTTCGATCGGACAGTGTCGGAGTGAAAAAAAAAAAGTTTTAATCTCGTTTCCAACTATTACTGTTCATAATCTTTTAACTGCGCCCGTTGACATTGATTGGGTATATACGACGCTTTTTGCGTCCCGTGGACCATTAGCTTATTAACCGGGAGGAGTTGTTTAATTGAATTAAAAAATTTCCGGTTTATAAACGCAACTTCGGTTAACGGACGATGTGTACAATTCATTTTCATCTTCCGGGCCCCGTTTCGGTCGTTTACGGATCTGCCGCCGAATCGGTTCTGATCCGAGGACCGAAGTTTGGGAAGCATAAAAACTTGCGCAATGCCTTGTACGACAACGCTTTTTTTTTAAATTATTATCGGCAACACCATGCAGTGATTCCCATAAATACGACACGCGAATTCTTCGATCGTCGTTTATACGTGGAGCGCATCTTTCTGAAACCTTTTTCGAAAAATCGTATTCGGAATTGTGTGGACGTTGTTGGAAAAAAAAATCCCAAGTGTTTATCGACATTAGAAACGCCTAAGAAAAAGCCTAAGAACACACGAGAATACACAGATTGCTTTAATTCGTCGTTATATAACAACATTGTAATTTATTTTTTTTTTTTATATATATATATTTCAAGAAAATCGGTTTAGCAGGTCATTTTTGTTTGTTATTTTCAATGTAGATATTGTAATATTCGGCTTTTATCATTTAATAATCGATTAGTTACACAATAATATTAACTTCACTTGCTATACACTTGCGTTCGTGTTCGAAGTCGAATTCGGGTTTTTTCGAATTTCGAATTTCAATTTTCGAACGACCGTTCGGTAACAAACGAGACGAGGCCCGTTGAAACGTAAACGACACAAAACATTCGCTTTTAATCTAGGAATCGAAAAAACAAAACTAATTATTTGGTCAAACCGATCAGTTGCGTGTGAACGTATTGTCGTGTGCATCAATGTGGAAGTCATTCTTGCGATTAAAAATAGTGCGGCAGTGAAAACTGCTTGTCGGCGATTAGCCTTGGACAAGACAAAAATAACAAATAAATAAAGTGTTCAATTTTTTTTTTTCTATAATATCGGTTGATCGTGAAGTTGGTATTCATAAACTTTAATGTCAGTAAATGTGTGTAGAGTTTTTCTCCCTCAGTAAATTTTAAAAATATCGACTCGTAATGCCGGAATACGATTTTTTCCGGAAAGGTTTTACAAAGACGTGTTAACGTTTAAGTTACGTCCACGTACCGTATATTATGATGTACCCGTTAGAACTCGGGGAAAAAGAAATAACATTGTTATTTAAAAATGTTTTATTACGTATATCAGAATAAAATTTCGCAAAAGTTTTGAAAAAAATAAAGCATTTCCGTCCGAACGATTTCGACGCGACCGTTGCCTGCATGCATAAATCTACAAAGTTATCCTATCCGTCGAATGATTAACATTTGCCACGCCTTCCAAATTATGTCTGTGAAGCACTTGTAGAAATAAAAAAGACGCCGACAAGAGATGCGTTGCTCGGAAACAAAAAGAACAGAACTTATATTGATTCCAAATGAACTTTCTTTCCGCGCGTCCGCGATCGTAGCCAAAATCGTCGACAGAATTACAAAATCGAGATGCGACAAAAAAAAAAAAAAAAAAAAAACGACGACGAACCAACCGCATATGATTTTCTGGTATTTCTAGCAAAAAACAAAATATAATAAATCCTTACCAACGGAATACGAAAACGTGTGATTTCGAAGAGATATTTCGCGATTTTTGAACGACAATAAAAATTTGAAAAAATAATTAATTGAAATTGACAAACAATTTCAATCGTATGAATTGTAAATTTATCGAAAAATATTCGAATCCGTTAATCATAATTAATATTTAAAATATATATAAATAACGCATTAAGTTATTCTTTTGTGGATGTTGGATTTTTTTACGTTATCAAAAAGAAAAAAAATTTAGAACACAATCGAAATTCTCATACATTGTAAAACATTGAAAATCCTATTATGAAAAGGATTCGAGAAACAGTTTTTTTTTTTTTTTTTTTTACAAATATCGTGATTGCATAAAAATAAAACGTGACTATTTTTCAATGACATTTGAAACTATATTTCTAAACTGTATTAGAACCCCTTGCGATTGTGTAAAACGTAGTAAATAATCTGCCCGGATTATGTGAACGAGATTAAAAAATAAATAAAAAAACAGAAAAAATACAGCAACAGATACGCGGTTTTAAACGTATTACATAGCGTTTGAAAAACATAAAAATAGAACTCTCGATCTCTCTGAGCCCCGGGATATTTTTAATTCTTAAAATATATTCGACGCGCGTTTCCTCGGCCATTTTCGAAACGAAAGACGATGTATATTATTATGAAACACACACGCACACACTAAAAATTTATACGTTATTCGCAGCTTCCCTTTATATACGAATATCGAAGATAACGCGACATTACGTATATATAATAATAACAATAATATAAAATAATATGATCGACGGAGATATTATTTTTGTCGGTTATAATATTCCACGATTTGTCCGTCCACTCTTGCAATGCGCGAAACATGAAAAAAAAATAAAAATGAAAAATCGTATACACGCCAAACCAAATATTTAAATAACCTTTGGAAAAACAAAAAAAAAATAGGATAATACGATTTTTTAACCTCGTTATTTTTTACACGGTCATTAGAACGCAGTACCGTTTGTCACTTTATTAGCGCGCGTGTAATACGTTATATCATATATTTTATATTTAATGGAGAATGATTGTGTGATATTTTTAAAAACCGTATTATTATTATAATTATTATTATTATTATTATTATTATTATTATTATTATTATTATTATTATTATTATTATTATTATTATTATTATTATTATTATTATTATTATTATTATTATTATTATTATTATTATTATTATTATTATTGTTATTGTTATTATTGTATTCGCTATTTAAGCGCGTTATTCGCCGTATCGCACAAAAACCAATAATTGTGTTGCGTTGTTATTAAGATCGATTCGCGAGGCCGTTCCTTTGGTCAACGTACGAGTGTTCACCGCAGTATTATAACACTACGTAATAAATAACGACCGATTAAAAATTATTTATTTGAAAAAAAAAGCGTACCTTTGGAAAATAAAAAAAAATTCTGCGGCAACAAAACGGACCCGAAATAATATTTTACAACATAATCGGGCGATCATTTCGATCGAAAAACCATATACGCCCTATAATATTATATATTTAAGGCAATTTCGTAAAGGTTAACAGGTTAAATTATAAAGGCCGTGCGCGTAATTCTGACCGTATACGATATACGTTGGGGATTAAAGCGCCGTTCGAATAATATATAAAAGTTGAATTTATTTTCTATCCGATCCGAGTCTAGCCCTACGTGGGATGTCATGCGAATGAACTGCAATGGAATCTTTAAAAAGTCACGTGCGGCTTGACAGAGTGCTAAGAGAACTGTGATTGTAATATTACCTTTCAATGCCGCCGGCCTTTCTAGCGAATCAAGCCAATAATAGTAAAGGAAACAATTTTCTACTCGAAATCTATTGAAAAACGTGATCAAAAGTGAATCCCGTTTAAAACCCCCCCCCCCACGCTTCGAATTGTTAAGCTTTTTTTTTTTGTGTCGTTTATTTTATTCCGTTTGTAATAAAAATGTTAAAAATCATAATAGCGCGTCAATATAATATACGAACGGCGGGAATATAATTTAAATCATTTGTTTTCAATATTATAATAAATACGCTTTAATACTACATAAGTACCGCATTGAACGATCGCGGTTAAATTCTGAAATTTCGACAAAACCGTTTTTACAAAACAAAATGGAACCAAATGATAAGGTAAAACAAAAATATGGAATTTTTGTTTTTTGAGTGGTACCTTAATATATATTATGCGTTCGCGGAAACTTCCGTTTTAATGTAAATATAATATGTTAATGTATTCGATTTTTTTTTTCTAACGCACATAACACGTGCAATCTTCCCAATCCCCCCAAAAGTAACAAGGCCAAATTTGAATCGCTAAAAAAAAAAAAGAAGTATCTTACGTATGAAAATACGCTTATATATATATTAGTATGTCTTATTTATACAGTCCTAAAGGACCTCATTATGTATACACACACAGTATGTATACTCCACAAACGAGCCGCAGTACACGCCGTGCACAACGTTTGGTTTTATTTTCATATTACGTTATATTTTTATTATTATTATTATTATTATTATTATATACACTTCAAACACTATAACAGCGCGCGTAATATATGCGGCACAACAGGGTTTTGTAATTATTTAAGGGTAAAAAAAAAAAATTACACGCTTCGACGGCTGCAGGAGATCGATTTAACGCCATAATAAAACGGACTCCGTGATATTTTAAGAAAACTCGATTTTCAATACGATTGACGATTTTTTTATGTAAAACGAAAAGAAAGAAAAGTTCCGAGTATACAATTTTCGTAACGGTTTTTTGTTCCTCAATATTGTTTTAATTTTAAGCTTTATAGTGTAAGTTTGCTAATGAAAAATTGAATAAACACTAAAAATACAATAGATTTTCGTACACGAGCAAAAAACACTCCTCGCCGATTTATTCGGCGACGCGTTGTTCGGCCCAGGGCTCACCTCCCAGCGATATCTCTGCTAAATCCGGCCGTGATTCCATACGTGTATGTAATAATATTTTATACGTGCGTCAATGATTATAAGAAGAAAAAAAGAGACAATAACGTTAATATAAATTAATATTATAACGAAAATATGCGCGCTACAGTTATTGACCTCGCGAATATAATTAAAATACGGGAGAACAACGACGACGACGACGACGACGTTATATACGACAATTTTCACAATACACTTATTGTAGAAAAAATATCGCTTCCATTGTAATTTTCGAAGATAAAACACGCTTTGGACACACAATGAACATTTAGTCGTAGCGTTTCCACGCGTCCTTCTGCAACAGCGCTCGGAGATTCATTTCACACGGACATCATCACGGTGTATTCAATTCTAACGCCATGACAACAATATTGTAATATACGAACGGACGTTATCGATTCCTCAGTGTGTGTGTGTGTACGAATTAAAAAGGATAACGTTAAAAAAACGTAACGAAAAAAATAAAAAATCTCGAATATTTTTATAATTATGGCGTGTGTAAGAAAAAAAATACGCGGGAGAATTTTTATCGTGCGAATAATTTATAGCAAGAGACAAAATGACGTAAGAAAACCCGAGGGAAATATTTCACCGAAATTTAAAATGCGAGACATTTATTTATTGTTGTTCCGTATTCGCGTGTACAAATTATATTCTCTTGAATCCGCCGGCGACGGTTGAGAAATTCAATATTGACACCGATATCCTCGCACACGGTATTTTTCTTGACAAAAATTGCCTATTACCACATGTGAAACATTAATCGTACGTTTTAATTTACGCTCTCTTAAATTTTAAATTCCACAGTATTTTCAATAATATTCTTACGTATTATTTTCCTGTGATTCCACCATTCCTTCTTGTTACATTCCTGATTTTTATAGCCATTCGTGTATTTGAAAAGTGCGTTTTTTTTATCCCTTTATATAGACAAATTATCGGTGTAAAAAAAAATACATATATACTTTTAAACGATTAAAATAGTTTACAAATAGAGCTATGAATTTAATTCCTCCGTTTTCCGCCCGTGTACACGCAAACGTACAGCTATTTTTTCTTTTTTTTAATATAACACCAATTACATCCATAGTATTGGATAAAAATCGTATATACGTTTTAAATTTAAATACATTATATTATCACGATATAAAAATATTCATGACGTATATATTTTTAAATCGCTACGAATTTGACATTTATTCGTTTTCGTTTTCGTTTTTTCTTTTTAAATACCTATATAACGTCGTCGCGCGGGCGCGGGTACTCGTGAATGCCGGTGTATGTGTACTACGCTCGTTGAAGTCAGAATTCCAACATATTTGACGCACGTTTAACGCGCAATTGTCGCTGTAAAAAAAATAAATAATACTATTTTTCTAAATTACACGCGCGCATAGTACGCGGTCTGTGTGTACCGATAAAAACGAAAATACACGCTGATATGGATGTATGAAAAAGAAGAAGAAGAAGAAAAAAAACCTCTTAAAATATTTTCCATAAAAAAAAAAATATATATATATATATTAAAGGCCGTACCGCTGTGAATGGGAACGCCGCCGTAAAGAGTCTGCACACGATACACGTCAAATATATGGTAAAATAATAAAAATGTCGAATTCGTTTTTATATTCCAAAATAAATCCTTTAAATAATATTAGCTTCACATGCGCGTAGGGGAAATTCGGAAGAGCACAAAAAAAAAAAAAAAAAATCAAAAATAAATAGTAAAAAGTCAAAAGGGCGTCAAAAATCCATTCGGTTAAATTTGAATTTCTTAAACCTTTTAGATTCCGAGCACAAACTCGAACACATATTCGTATGTGTACGATTTATGACGATAACGTGCCCCCCTCATACTTTTTCCTTCTGTAAACACTTTTAAAGGTAATAAAATAATGTGCCGCGATATTTTCCCTATATATATATATATAGCGCTACATTGATCACAGCCATTCGATTGGAAATTTCACGTAAGTCATACGCGAATCTGAATTAGAAAAAAAAAAAAAATATCTCACGGGGAAAAAACACCGCGGAAGTAATAATATTTATTCGTTTATTTCCGAAACGTATTGTTGTGCAGATGTGGACAAAAAAAATCTGCATTCGTTGTACGAAAACGCTAAAAACCCAGTAACTAGAGCGCGCGGATTTTGATGTTTTTTCTTTTTTTTCGCAGGATGAGCTTTGTCCACCGATCGTTTTCCTACGCAAAACTGATATGCGGCAAAATTGTCAGCGCGTAATAAAACATAATGAGAATTTAGATTATGCGCGAAACGACACGTTTTAAACTGGGATTCGATTTAATTTCATTCGCAAAAAAAAAAACAAACGAACAAATACGACCACCTCCGTCATTTTCTGTCCCCCGGACGCCACGATTAGATGCGAAGTTTATTCATAACGCTGAATACTACTCTTATTGCGTAATCCGTATAGGATTTTTTTTTTCTTTTCCGAATGCACTCTAACATGGTGAAATACGACAAAATACACATCGCCTTCGATTTAACATCGAGCTAACGGCTGTTTGAGTAATTTTTTTTTTTTTCTCAACACCACGATTAATTTTAAAAACATCTCATAATTTTCGTAAATCATTAATTTTGTTTTGTTTTGTTTTGTTTTTTGTCGATTACGCGATTTCAATACGCGTTGTAAAACGATCGTTTCGACGAAATTACAGGGCATCGAGACACACGGTTTTTTTTTCGGAGGGATTTTAAACGCATTTCGATTCCGGACTCCGAGTACTAATAATAACGTCTACGTTATTCAATTACAACGTTTAATCGAGGAGAAACCGTTGGCCCGTTTGTATACGTTTTACACGTGTCCGACGTTATTTCGACGACGGAGATTTGATCCGATTTGCAAATCCGTACATTTGGTGGTGCGGTATTTCCGCAGACGCGAAACACAATTTATTTCGACCGCAAACGGATTGAGAAAACGGGTTTCCGTGCGCTATTTATCGTTCATCGGTTTCAAATTTAGGTCAACCTCTCACATTTGAATCCCCGCACGCCCGCGCGATGCTGTGAACATTAGTCGTCGGCCCTATGGCGAAACACGGTCGAGACGTGTATTGGACACATCATCCGTTATCGACTTTCTTTTTATTATTATTATTATTATTTATCGTTTATAAATATAAATAAAGAGTATTGTATATAATATAAATAATAGAGTTTTTCTTCGACTCTAACCGGAACGAGCGCGTCCGATCTCCGCAGTCACAGTTCGTTTTCCGGTATTGCAAATCGCGTCCACAGTTGGTACTATGGAGATTTTTGTTTTTTTTTTTTGTTCTTACGATTTTCTCGTTACTACACTCTGTTATTGCGCGTCGGGGAACTCGCAATTACGGCAAACCCGTCGATTGTTTCTTCGTATAGTATTGTTAAACTCCCAATGCCCGTAGAGAATTGACATTTTCACCAAACGCGTGACTCTGAACTGCGTTTGAATAATAAACGAGACGAAATTTTTACCAAAAAATTCCTATTAAAATTCTCGAAGCCGTTTGTCTGTAACGATCGCGGATTTTTCAGTGTATTTTAATTTACAAAAGAGGCGATTATTGATTTTAGGGCTTACAACTTTAAAAACAATTTCGACTAACTCGTATAGGAAAAAAAATCTCAAAATTCTATAACACCGGTCGGAATCGAATGCGACGATTTATCATTTCGCTTTGAAATTCACGTAGTGATCACAATAATACACTCGAAAATCACTGTCGGAGTGTAATTCGCTTAAGCGACATCCCGCCGCGGCTTACAAATCGTTTAGAATCGCTCGCGCGCGACGACTTACGCGCGCAATCGCCACGGCCGTCGTACGCTCTTTTTTTCCTTTAATTCTTTTTTCGTACGGCGAACGTCGAGAATTTTCCACGGTACATTAGCGTTTTTTTTTACGTAATTTTTTTAGTTCGAGTCCGACGACGCCGGGCGCTTTTTAACGCGTCGTATGACAACGGATAAATCAGATTTCGCGCGTTCCCGACACCATACAGTAGTATTGATAATGGGGGGGAGGGGACACGGGCGCGAATAAAATAGGGAACCGCGCGAAAATGTTCGAAGAAACGACGTTTGACGAGGAGAACAACCGCGAGAGCCCGTACTGAAAACACAAGATTTGCACGCAAAATAAATTACGATAAGGCAATTGCATTCCGCCCCCCCCCCCCGGTAAATATCTTCCGATTCTCGAGGCGTTGGAAAAGGATAATAATTGTATTTTTTAAACGCTCATAACTTTTCATAGCGGTTTTTCTTTTATGCCTTCAGTGTTCTTTTTTACAGCGATTATTTTGATGAAAAATCGTAAGAGTCAAAATATTTATTTATACAAAGACGACGACGCGGCGGCGTTTTTTTCTTTTCTTTTAAGAAAACCGTTTCTCGTCGTCGTCGTCGTCGTCGTCGTCGCGAATTCCGTTCATTTGTGGTGTGTCGCCCGCCCGCCCATCCGCTACGACGGGATGCTGCTTACTTCGACGGAAACGTCAACGAATACAAAATACGATTCACTTTTTTCTTGGCCTTTTCTAATGGCGATAGACGCCGCCGCCGAATTATTTAACACGGCCCCCTGCGCGTACGTTTATAACATAACGTGCGGAAAAAAACGAACAAACGACAACAACAAAAATCGAACGAACCGGCGACGGCGGCCACTGGCTAAATATATATATATATACGCGTACACGCGCACTAGACGTGTGAGGAGCCGCGAAATGTCATCGCCGGCGGAGGCCGTTGGCCCGCGTGCGACGACGGCGGCGGGGGGGGGGAGTGAATAACAATAAAAATAAAAATGCGCGCGGACGAGGCCAATAAAACGTTACCGCGTTCCCGGGATTCCAGGGCGGCGGCGAACCCGCTCTATTTCGGTACGCGCACAATAACAATCATTAGTCGTTCGCCGAAGAAACAACAGATTTTTGAGTCCCGGGCCCGAACCGGATTCAAAAGTCCCTCAGCCAGGGCCGGATTAAGGTTTTTGCCGCCCATAGGCCTGAAATAAATTTTATATTTAAAAATAATATCTCAACGTAGTTTTTGGGTCACGGCAAAAAAAAAAAAAATTTGCCGCCCCAGGCTTTAACCTAAGCGGTAATACGGCCCTGCCCCCAGCGCCTCCTATCGCGCGACTGGACGACTGCTACACACCGGTGACCGGCGGTTCATCGATAGCCGAACACGATTAATTCCGCCGTACGGGCAAAAACACGTTATAGCAGCGCTTGCGATGCGTATGTTTAAAAGAAAAACCAAACCGTTCGAGTGCGTACGCGATAAAAAGAAAAGGAAACGCTTTGTACGTAGAAAAAACTTAACGAAATACGGAGATTTATAGAAAAACAAGAGTTCAAAAAAAAAATACGATTTATATAACCTAACCTCATATCGCGATGAGATGTATAAATAATAATAATAATAACAAAATACGAAAATATTATTAAACGGAGACTGCGAGCTGGAATATATATATATATCGAAAATATCCGCACGGCTATTAAAATCTTAAAATCCAATCGCTTTTTTAATTTTTTTTTTTTTTTTTTTTACACATAAATTAAGCAATATAATATATTATAGAAAAAAATTAATCTCGCATTATGTTTTTCGTTACAGTAAACATTAAACACAAAGCGTCATGTGGACGCTAAAAATGTACAATATAATTCGCTGTGTTTTATGTAATGTTTTTTTTCGATGTTGGAAATCACTGATGCTGAAGCTAAAAACTTCAAACTAATTCGTAACAAGAGCGTGAAGAAAATCTTAAGGACAAAACGCTTTTTTTTTTTTGTAACGTATTCCAGACGTTATTCGGTCTCATAATTTCTTCATTTAATTTTCTTGTTTTGTTATTATCGTTTTTATTCGGCTTTTACCGTTTAGATTATTTAACGAATATTTTATTATTGTATACGAAACATTTAACTGTTATTAACGTATAATAATTATTATTCGTGTCGGTATACCGGTACAGTAACAAAAAAAAAAGAAAAAAAAACGCTCACCAAAAATAAAAAGAAAATCGTTATGTATTATAAAACAATGTTTTGTTTGAAACATTGAATTGGAAAAAGAAATATTGCGCAAACGTTTTAAAATCCGAGCACAAATATTACTTATATACTTTTTCGTATAATAAATGCGTGATAATTAATCCTTATTCGGAAAATTACATTCTATAACGAAAACTTGTGTACTTGGATACATGATACATATGCGAGAATCGGTCGAAATTTATCGCGTTCTCAAACAATTTGTTGCTCGTCAAAACTTTTAATCTCCCTCCTATACCTTCCTCTGAATTTATATAGATAAGCGTATATTCGTAGAAATTCACAAAATGTTCTGGTACCCATATAAAAAAAAAAAGAAAAATTGTTTCAATACTATACGACTTGAAAAAAAAAACAAAAATTATATTTTAGGCTATCGTCTTTTTTACTTTAACGATTTAAAAGAAGAAAAAAATACCTCACACACACTTCTCGCATTCATTCAATGGCAAATTTTCTCGAAAACGATCGAAACTATTACAATAAATAAATAATTTCAAAATGTCATGTCGTTCTTTTCGAATCGAGCGTTTAAAATAAAGAGCAAAACGGCGTTTTTTAAACACGTGATTACGTTAAATTTCATATTATCGAATAGCCGAATTACCCGGCGTTGTAAAGATGCCTTTGATAAAAATAAACCTAAATAGGCATACTTAATTAACGTTCGCGTTCAAAATGTGTTTAGAATATGGCGTAGCGATCAAATCGTATGTTACGAAAAAATTCTGCAAAACAATTCATACAACCGAAACTGTTAAAATACGCTAGAGAGAACTCGTGATGACTGTTTTATACTATACGTATTTCGGCGATTGCAGCGCTGTCGTTTTCAGCGCGGACCGACTTACTACTAAACCGTTACATGTAACCCGTATTTATATGGTTTGTCGGTTTACATCTCCGATGACATCATCACCACAAAACATGGTTTGATCATGAGTCAACGACCACGCCCACCGGAAGTCTACGCTGCCGCCATCTGGTTTGAATTAAATCATTTATAATAACACATGTTTTAACGGACTGTAGGTGTCAGTTTAACAAGTTATTTTTATTGTTTTGACATTTCTATTGCTCTTATTTAATTCTTTACAATTATTTACATTTTTTTTTTTTCAAAAGTTTTGCCGTTAAAATTAAACACAACGGTTTAGTAGTAGTTGGTCCGCGTTGTAGATAAGAACGCAGTTATCGAAATGCGTATACGAAAAAAAAAAGTGTATTATTTTGAGTTTATAAAAATGCAATAGTACGATACTTTAGTATTTTATCAAGATCGCGTTTATTTGCGCGGACACACAAACGAAGGAAGGAAAGCGGTCGAATTAAAAGTAGACAAACGATTTTTTTTTTTCATATATATAATCCTCTGGAGTACCTGTGGCAAATTAATTCAATTCGAAATCAAACGTATAGACGACGTGATGAATGAGATCGTGTCTGCCATCGACGTTGATGGATTCAAACAATAATATCAATTCCATTCAGATATTCACAGTCGTAATTGCAAAAGTCATCGATCGTCGTTGCCTTATTTTATTTATAGGCATTAAATTAAATACGTTTATATGTAGGTGTGCACATTTTAGAATAATATAGGCAAGAGTCGAATATTGTCTAAGACGGAACATTCCATTGAACTACGTTTGATCAGAACGTCAAACGTTTTCGGCGATTCCGGAATTTTCTATTCATCCATATTCTAATACAGATATCGAGTAAAACAATAATATTTAAACGTTTCGATTAATTTGTAAATTCATTAAATTTGTGTGTATATATATAGACAGATTTTTAAAATAACATTAATAACGCGTGTCACAGTTGTCTTTTTAACAATTTAACTCCTTTTGTGTACACAATTCCGTTTTTTTTTTTTTAATTTTCTATTCTATCGTATTTTCCTTTTCCGCTATTTATTAATAATAATGATTTTTAATTTCAACAACTCATATATATATATATATATACTTCTTTATTTTCCCATAACAACGAGTATAATAATAATTTTTTTTTTTATTTTATTAATTAAATAACGAAATAATGTAATTAATTATTAAAAAATATATATATATATATGAACCGAGTTACTTTACCATTATCTATGTAAATTTAATTTACCAAAACACGTGCAAATAATCTATACGAACGCAGTAGATTCGCAAATTGATGAAATTAATTTAACTGGTTAATCCCCCCGCCCACACACACACACGTGTTATTATTATGTTAACGAACTCTCACATCCGCGTTAAATGATCGTTTAACGATAATAGTTATAATTATTACACGCGGTGCGAAATTACTTTTCGACGGTTGTCGTGAAAATTATTTGATCAGAAAAATATATATATATACGTGCATAATATTATGCGCTAACCTACTCCGCACATCGTTTGAAACACTTCCCTGTGCACACAGCGTATACGTGAGAAAATATCATCAAATTAAAATCTCTTCGATTCGGCGGCAGTAAACTAAATATGATAATATACAAGTATATGTGTACGCGAAATTTCAATTAAACCACAATTATTATCGTCATAAACATTTTAAGCGGTAAACCCGAAACGGTGCGGAAACGTTTCTTCTTCATCTTCCTGTACGTAATGCCGCGCACTTTCCAGTCCGTAACGCGTCTTTGCGAATAGGATAAACTGCGCTGTCCGATTACAAATTACGTACCCCCCCCCCCGTCACGCCGCATTTTTTTTAGATTGGAAACGATTTTCAAAATTTCTCCGTATATACGAGTACGCGAATAATAATACACGTACGTCGGGTTTTCGAACGAAATCCGTTACGACGCGCGTTATGAAATAAAAAACGAATATTACCCCCGTTGGAATGAAGACGGTTCCCCGAGAACGACTTATTTTCGTGGTGTTCATGTGGGGGGACTCACGTACCGGAAACGTTACAATTCATAAAACGAATTGCGAATAACGGTGCATGGACGTCGATGTTATTTACTACACAACGTTAAGTGTTTTCGTAATGCGCGATATTATCGTACATTCGGTTTTTCTTTTTTATGTAAAAACATCGCATCGCGTACAACGCGAAAACGACGTGTAATTTATATAACGTTTCGTAAATTTTTATTCGCTAAATGTGTACGTATACTTAAAAACGCGGTCGAAATGAATTGGCTCAATATCCGCAATAACAAAAGTACTCTCGTACACTCGAACGCGACTCTGCATCCGCGTTGTGTATTCGTGTAACCACGTTTAAATATTTTAAAAATTATTTTCCATCTACGCGCGCGCGTACGATCGTAATGTTTTACATAAGAATAAATAAAAGAGAAAAGTATATGATATTGCGTCCGCGGAGATGCGAAACATATTTAGCAATAAAAGTCGTGCTACTCGATAAAAATAAAAAAATGTTTATTCGGATTAACGCGATTTTTTACTCTTTATCAGACGAAATATTTGCTCTTATATTAATTGCGCGATGAGCGAAAGTGAAAACGTCTATTTTTATTTATTTCTTTTTACATTATATAATACATAAATGGCTCACTGAAAATATTGAAATGTGCGAAATTCAAATAACCGTCACGTCCTAAACACAGGGCTTACGTGTTTTAGACACGGCAAAATGAGATATTCTACAGTAAATTTTTTTTTTCCAAAACAAATTATAAAAAATTTCGGTTATTCGAGTATTTTAACGTCGTTCGCAAATCCTATTTTCAATTTTATTTCGGTCGACCGACCGTTCATATCTAATATTTACACACTGATAATTTTATTATTTTAATATTTTTTTTTTTGCGTATAATACTACGCGTGTGTATCGAATTTGTACATTCAAATTTACTGTAGGCGTGAGTTAAAAAAAAAAATAAAAAAAAAATACTGAAAATTCGTCAATTTTCTCCTGTTTTTATTTGCAATTGAAATTCCGGACACACGCGGTAATACTGTACAGAGCTGGAAAATGTCGAAAAGAAACTCGCCAATGAAATTTCGTAATAACAATAATTTATTTCAATTTGAATTAGGTACGTTGAAAATGATTAATTTCACGAATAGAAATAGTTACGACGATAATATAATTTATTCGTTTTGTGTCCATCAAACGTGTAGTAACATTAGCTCGATAAAGAGTTTTATATTTTAATATTGCGGATTTTTTTTTTTATTATTATTATTATTATTTAATATCCGAAATTATATATATAATATAAAAAAACAAAACCCCCTAAACAAACGTCAAAAACATAATATAATTAAAGCTCGCTGTTATTTGTTTTTCTTATACGTCTCGGCGTGTACAGCGTAATCTAAATTTTTAATATGATTTAAGTTTTTCTTTTTACGCTTATACAAGTTTCGATTAGCGCACTATTTTTAGATTCATTAAACCTTGGAAAACGTCACGGATTTGTAATAGCGTTTTAAGACTAAAAGTGATCTTAAAGACGTCTAACATCATCTAAACGAATACTTTTCACTCTTAATGACTTAAATGTAAATGTAAATCAACTATGACTATATACACCTTCATTAAGAACATATTCTCGCTTCGTAACAACCATATCCCGCAATATAATATATATATATATATAAGCACAGTGCGTATAGTGCCCATTAACACATTTAATGATAGCTGTCTTTCTTGGGAAAAGAAAGAAAAAAAAATAGTATTGCCTACTATCGCGAACGAGTGTGTACATAAACAATACATTGCGATTAACATTGTCTAAATTAACGTTTTAAATATAGCAGAATATTTTAGAATTCCGCGTAAAAACGCTACAAAATTCGCTTTTACGCATTTTTTTTTCTTCTAATACAATGTTAAAATATAAATTAACTGCTTATTCATATACAAATTCGTAAACAATAAACCGTAAATATTAATAATCATATATGCTTTTAATGATAGGTAGTAGTTTTGCCAGATGTTGTTTTTGTTTTTTTTTTTTTGTAATATTCAGCAAACGTGTGGAATAAACACCTGGCTCATTGAACATTGGTACCCAAAATGTCATCATTGAACTTTATTAATATTATAAATTAAATTTTTTTTTTTTTTTTTAATATTATAATCAATTTTGACAATTTTCCCTGTAAATTCTGTACTAATAATGCGACATAATACGAGTATGTATATTATATAGTATTGATACTTTTAGTGAACCTTTTTTTTTTCCATCTCAACGGCGTAATCCAATAAACGATGTCATAAATTATCGGAAAAGTATTAATATCGCAGTATTCCTTTAGAAAAACAGGTTTTTTTTTTTAATTTTCATATATTTACTTAGTATTTTTTTGAGATTTCCAATGAAATCTATGGTTTTACATATATCATTATGTGGAATTAATCGGCAAACGCTTTCGAAATAATAAAAGTATCGATTTCTATACACTGGAAAAAAGACATAGATGGGGTATAAACGATAGATATACCATTGCGAATAAGTTTTAAAAGAAAATTCAATGATTTTTAACGAAAACTTTTTTTATGAATTTCGAATACAAATATATATATATATATGTTCATAGGTACCTGACGTAAAAATTTAAACATTTCAACTCGACGGTTCTTTCACATTCTCCAATTTACTCATTTCCCATTTATCGCGCAATTATAGATCGTTAATAATTACTAATTTTTGAAATATAAATTAATTTTTTACACACAAAACGAACGTGTGATTATATCAACGTACACGCATGAAAAGTTATCATCATCAATAATAATCATTTTGAGTTAAGAAAAACTTTATTAAAGAAGTAAACATACCTCTCGAGATAACATTCTTACAGTGATTATTTGTTTTACATTATTTGTTTAGTATATTATTATTATTATTATTATTATTATTATTATTATTATTATTATTATTATTATTATTATTATAAAGTATGTTTAAACTATATATATAGGTACGTCAACGTTTCCGAAAAAACATAATGTATATTCGATTTATTATTATAAAGTAAAAAGTTTTTTTTTTTTATTTTACAATATAATGAGGGCGAACACAATAATTAAGAATGAATATTTTTATAAGTAACAAACTTAAACGTTTTTCAAAAATACAAAATAAATTATGATTAAAGTTAATTTTATATAAGCCGAAAACAATAATATAATGTATAGCCTAACCTATGCCATTGTAAAACAGGATGTAAAGCCAAAAATCATTAAAAAAAGCGTATGGATGACCGGAAATATTATTAAATCAATTTCCACGTATCACAAGACAAAGAAATGAAATTTTGGTAATGCAAACTGTATGTATATATTAATATTTATGACGTTACAAAAATATCATAGAAATCTTAAAGAATTCTAAGTAATAATTCACACTTTTCATATAACGAATATATTATTTTTTAATAATAACACGTTTAATGAAAATGCAACGTTAAAAAAAACGGAAAAAGAAAGGTGATTACACGCATAAGTATCGTTATTAAATTTGTGTTAAAAAAAAAAAATAATAACAAATTTTTGTACACATTTCACGGACAATACGTACATATTTCATCATTCATCATCAAAAATACATTTTATAATATTATGTCACGTAGACGTTAATGCAGTTATAGTAGTTAATAATACGATAGAAATTAATTTCCTACATGCGTCGATTTAATTATTTTTGTTTAAATATTTTTAAATTTCACGTATAAAACCAATAAAAATAACCTACGACGAATAAAAAAAAAAAAAAAATTACTAGACCGTAGCCAAACGCAATAGCGTTATAATAACATTATTATTATTATTATTACTGCACGTTAAAAAGAATATTCTCTTTGTTTCGACAATATAAGGAGACTCGGAATCACCTTTGTTTTAACTATATAACTCGGGTAATATAATGATTATCTTTACACATTATGAATATTAACAATATTCAATGGTATAATGCATAATTGGTTCAAATATACTCACAGTATAATTATAATAATAATAATAATAATAATTATAATATACGCGCATCAATAATTTTTAATTTGATTTTTTTTCCTCCCCACATATAAAAAAAAACTCTGAAAACGAATTTAACGAAAACTCATTCAATTGTCTACGTTTTTATATTATTTATTTTTGACTAATTTGTCAGTTACGACTAAATATATATATATATATACGCTGCAGTATATGGAATAAATTTAATAGGAGATTCCCAGTGTACAAGTCGTCAAATAAATGATTTGAATTAATTTCGTTTCAAATACACTTCATAAAACAACGACTGTATCTAATCAATATAAATTATACACACTTATCAAATATACAATATGGCACCACTTTAGAACAACAAATATGTGTACATCGTTAACCAATAATAATTCGAGTGATTAAGCACAAAGCGTTTATATAATTAATACGTATAGAAATTCGAAAACTTTGTACAATCTAGACACAATAAATAAAAACTTAACGAAAATATATTGTGTTTTCGATTTTGATTTACTGAAAAAAGAAAAAACGAATATTACCAATTATTAGATACAGTTTAACAATATATATAAACACCGCAAATTTCATTTAAAAAAATCGGAAATTTCACTAAATAAATAACAAAATGTCGTCGCAAATGTTATATGCTTATTTTCATGAAACAGCGTACTCTGAATAAAATATTTAACTCGTACGTACGTTACACGAAACGAATTAAAAATTTACTTGTCAATAAATTCGTGCGGCAGAAAAAAAAGTTGCGAAACGCTGCAATAACATCCGTATATATATATATATATATATAGGGCAAGGACGAGCTGAGCGACAAGTCAAGCCGGTAATTTTCATTCAAAAGAGTTCATGAGGGGCATTTCAAATGTTTAAGTACCCGGAATTTTGAAACATTTTACATAATTCAGACTTTAATGAAATGTCAATTACAAACATTTATGATCGATCAGAAGTTAAATTGTTATAAATGTAGCAATATATAAATATAATATATTATTATTATTGATTATCGAATGTATATTGAAAAATCCATAATATTATATCGAATCATACTGCGTTGCAAAGTGTCGAGATTGTTCGCGTTTTTATTTACACGCGTGTCATACCTATGTGTATCTGCACGTAAATAGTGTACTAAATTCAAAACGCATAAATTTCTATACGCTACGTTACAATAAATCAAATAACCTAAACACATGGCACACAAATACCTGAAACACTGCGATGGTACAGTTGTTTGGACGTACATATGTGTATATATACATATACAATTTCCGATTCTATAATCTGTCAGACTATTATAATCTACGCATTATATTAATATATTCGAAATTATTTATTAGCCTTTAAAATCACACACGATCCCTTGGTGCTCGTCGACATCTTGTCATTGAACACCGTCCACCATGCAGTATACGTCGTATTTACTATTTATATAGAATCGTGACGATATTAAATATAATATATTATTTTTCTATTTTTTTTTTTTTCAATTGACGTGAACGATAACGTTATACGTCTATTTTTTTTTAAAAGTTAATAAAAAAAAAAATTCTAATAAAAATGTCCCTCGACGAAAACGTCCTCTAGTCTCTTTTTTCAAAAGAATATAATATATATATATATATGTATAATTTTTATTTTTTCCAGAAACATTACTAACAATCGACTCGATTTATTACATATACACACACACACACACACACGAATATACGAGTAAAGAGTCAATTGGCCAAACGAGAATACATGCGATATAGCACGACGTATACTACGCGTAACAGCAAAAGTACGTATCGCGAATAACATACGTAATAATATACGCAAATAATGATATACCGCATAAACATAATACCGCACTGTGATTTTATTGTCATCATATATTATTTACGATTAATAATTTGTACCTATATATATATAATTATAATGTCTTACAAAGTAATTTATTATTTTTTTTTCATTTTCGATGTATCTGTATTTACATTTACCTCGCTACTTCAATAACAATGAACCATCGAATTATCGAAAAACTCGTGGGATTATAGAAAATAAAATTTGTTTTTTTTTATTATGTTATTTATAACTCGCATATATAAGAAGTATCGTGTGTATGTATGTATTTTATAAAAATCCACGCCATTCGACCTATATAGTCCACCAAGTTTTGCACGGAGTCATGACGTGATCGGTGAAAGACCACAGTCGTGCTCTGATCGCCGTATGAACGAAACAGGAGTGTGACCGCTAACAGAGGAAATTTTAAGATTCTACGTGTAAACAATGCGGGTTATCACGGTGACCATTAATAAATTGTTATAAAATAATAATCTATATGGGCATCTCAAGTAAACTCTTCATTTTATCGAAATGTCAACGGCAAAAAAGCCTTGTGTAGCTCAAAGACGAAAATCTGTCCGATCGTTGGGAAACAACTGAACGACCCCGGGGGGGGGGGCAAAAAGAATACGTTGTGTATCCTCAACTTTTGTAGGTAAATGTTTCTAAATATAAAGAACGGTTGTATGTTTTCTACACATAAACAGTTTTATACGAGCCTTGTCGAATTTTGCACAATTGATTTTAAACCGAAACAACAGAAAAATCGTGTAAAGTTTTGCGCAACTGACAAGTGTAAAAAAAATCCCGTTAAATGAATTCTCTTCAATTTCCGTGTGTGAGTGTGAAAAGCAAACGATAAAAGAAACTAGTAGAAGACTTGACAGCCATCATCTTTCAATCATCGAATTACTTTATCAAAGTAATAACCAGGTGTGAGACAGCTAGTAAATAATAATAATTTATTAACATTGAAATGTTCTCCTATGCGTCGTAGTTATATTATTCTTTTTCAAATTATATTCAATTTGTATTCACTTTTTTTTAACAATGTTAAATACGCAAAATTTACACTTTTTTTATTAGGTAACTTTTACTTGTTTACTCACATTCGCACGTTTCCTCGACCGACCGAGTTTACCGTCAGCTAAACACTAAACGCTCGACCACGACCGATGATCAGCGCATACCATATGCGATGGTATTCGGTCAAGCACTTATTCCAGCCTTTCACATGACATCCAAAGGGGTGTGGTGCTATGAAAACGGAGCATAACCATAACATAATTGGACCAACTTACATGTCCGATATTCAACTGACAATTGTATTGTAAACGCACACTGATTCGTATGCCTATTTTGAACAGTACTACGATGTTTGAATCGAAAGTAACATTTTCATGGCACGGTTAAACCCATGTAAAAACTAGGTATTCATTTTTTTCAAAATCACAGTGTTACAAACTAGATTTGCACTGTATCATGGACCATCATTTATTGATGATATTAAACGGCATCTGCACCTAAAATTCTATTCGGGACGGGAACAGATCGGTAATGATATATAATATTATATACGGTTCGAAATGGTTACACTCTTACATTTGTTGTAACATTAACAACCGAATTGTTTCTACAACAAATGAAGGAAACCTTTGCTTCTTATAAAGTTCATTTTTCTTTTTGAACAAAAAAAATTTATTCGTCCTCATTGTTCCAATTAAATTAATAAAAACCAATAACTTTGTTTACGCAAAAAAAGTTACAAGACTTTTTTTTAATAGTTGCCTACATAAGCATTAAATATAATAATAATAATAATAATAATAATTTGCGTTACTCATAAAATGCGTATATTTACAAAATAAATTGTCTTACCATTTATGTACACACGTTTTTTTTTGTAAGCTATTATTATCTTTAAATTTCAAGGAAAACGCTACGAATAAAAATATAAATTGTTTATTAGCGTAACTTTACAAGTATAGCAATGAAAATAATATATAAAACCCGTTTCTTTACGGGGCATTATTTATTGTTTTTTTATGATCATTATTATTTCATATAAAAAGATAACATTTTGATAAGAAAATAAAAAGATCAATACTCGTATTATATTGCAGTATATGAATTTTTTTTTGCCTCAATTTTTGCTTGCGAACAGTAAAAATCAATAATTTAAATCCCTGTATCATTTTTAACGCACAACATAAATATTATTATGCATTTATTTGCTTTCTCGCTATATTTAAACTCGTTAACAAACGTAGCAATTAGCTAATTAAATTTGATTCTTTAATTTATCCGTGAATTGGAAATGTTTAAAACTGCAATATACTTTCGTAAGTAAACTAGAGGCATCGGCAACAATATCGCCTTTATCCGGAATAGCTTTTGAAAAAAAAAAAAATAATAATATGTTCAACTCTCCGAGTGTTAATGTGAAAACTATTAATTTAAAAATGATATTTTGAAAGAAACTAATTTGCGTATAGATAAAGTGATTGCACATAACTCCCGTGTTATTCGATTAGGTCGTGAATTACGAATTGGTTCTCAAATTAAAAAAATCGAAAACATTCATTCGGTTATTTTTTGAAAACTTCCCCATTCTGCAAACGCAAACGCTTGTATAGGAAATAATCGCAGTGTTTTCTCATTGCAGTACACTTACATCAGGTTTTTTGCTTTTTTTTTACACACACAAATTTTTAAACACGACACAAAACACTGCGAAAGTAAAATAGTCGTAAAGGGTAATCTTAAAAAATGCCTTCCGATTTTAGGATATTTATAGTGATTATTCGACGTAAAGCTGTTTGAGTCGTAGAATGAATTTTAAGGGCTGAAAATGTTACGCTACTCCAATCATACATTCAAAACGATCTTGACAATCCTACCGGCCATAAGTCACAATTACACGCCGAAGCTTCGCTCAAAATCGTATTTTTTATTATTATTATTATTATTGAACGCAATGATTCATCGCGTTATTTTCGAATATATATATAGGAACGTATATAAAAAAATAGCGAAACCTACTAAAACCTCCGTCTATAAAAGTAATCGACTAAAACGACGTGCGCACGGAGCGACATCGATTTCTTATAATATTACGTATACGAACGAGTGCGTTTATTATAATTATTGTCATAATATTTAAAACGTACGCTTTCGCGTCGCACGCGATTTTCAGCGCTGTGTACGCCGTTTTACGGGAATCGTATCAACGCTTTGTCGTTCTTCCGGCGGTGCGCAGTGATGCGGCAGACGAGAAGTATAAAGCCCCAATAAATCGCGTGCGCGTACCCTATAGAATGTTGTCCTTATTTACCCGTGCCATATAATTATACGTGTATACGAGTGTATAACGTCGTCGGGTGGTATCCATTTATAATATGGGTTATGAACCCATATTAAAAGCGTGTAAGACTATATACGTATAGTGGTACAATATGTGGAGTTCGTCGGTTAGGATGTGTGCGGGGTGGATAACGTCGCGTCACGCGTAATCATATTGGGACCCAGCGGATAGTCTCTAGGCAATTTTCGTATAAACGGGGAAACACATCCTCTTTATAGGAGGAATACACGTACTGCGGCGTTCGAAAAGACAAAATTATTTATAATATTTATTTTATTTTTTAATTTATTCATTAGATCCGGAGCGGATGAGCGAGGGGAATTCATTGGTTTTAAAAAGATGTGTGTTTGCTTTTTTTCTTTTTTTTTTTTTATCTGTACCCGAAAACTCTACCAGAACGAGCGTTCCGATATTTACAGTCTTGGTTTATTTCCTGCAATAGCAAATTTGCGCGTTTGCTTCAAAAGCGTCACGTCTTTGTCGATTGTTTTTTCAACGAAAGCGCCAAAAAAAAAAAAAAATGATTTCGTCGAAATCGATTATTCGATATTGAATTCACGGGATTTTGAAACCAACGCGGGGTTATAGGACATTCGAAATATGCGACTTATTATGTCATATAAATTTCTTTCGATTTTACACTATATTCATAACATCTGTACGTTTTGATGCGTTTAATTTCGTAAAAAAAAAACAAAAAAAAAATAAATATTTTCGATTTTGAGGCTTAATAATTAAATACAACGTCAGACGTAAGCTGATGCTTCCAATCATAGTCGAAGAAAAATCTTGAAAATCGTTTGCCGTAATGTTTCCACAAAGTTTATTTTATTTTTTATGTAGATAATTACGTTTGGTCAAAACTAATACATGTTGGAATGTTTACTGAATATGTGACTTTGTACTACACATTAGCGAAAACATTTTTCGAAAATTTGTAACTACCTACCGGTTTATTTTAAGAAATTCTATTAAAATGATGATGTACTGTAAGATTAATCGTAAAAAGATGCGTACTATATACACACCATTATTTATTAATAATAATATTACGCGCGAAGCTCTGAATCGTTTTATCGAATTTAACGATATATAATTGCGTTCGAATTCGTAGTAATGACCAAAACTCTAAAATCTTTATCCAATTGATTCACTTAGAGGACATCGTGCCCAATACCCCGCGGCTCGCTACTTTATTTTTTTTTTTTTTAAGTTGTCCGACCAACTCGAATTGACTCGATTATTTCTAACATTAACTAACACAACATAGAGAAACAACGGTTACTTTCAATTTTCTATTAACGTACGAAATTTCGCGAACATTTCACGTTATTTTTGCTGGTTTAACAAATGCGTCGTCGTGAAACACTCGGAACCATTCATATCCATCGTATAACATATTATGATGTTGCTATTTAACCAGCATTTGTATTCCAACTAATCCTCGTCGTCGTAAAACGAAATAGAAATTCTTCACCACCCGCCATATTATACAGGCGAGGAGGTATCGACTTAATGTTTAATTCAAATAAGCTAATTCGTTAATCGAATATTCGTCGAGATTTTGAACAATAATTGTTATTGGCGTTTTTTTTTTGGTCATCGTTATCGAGTGATTTCAAGTGTATTTAAAGCTGACTTTCTTTTTTATTACATTCGTTTATAAATAAATATAAAATACAATAATAATATTATTATGTATTTTTTTTATTATTATTATTCGCGTATATGCTGGTACACGCCTGACTCTTTTATTCCGGCGATGTCGGTTCTATCAAGTGAACTTATATAGACTTAGAAATTGACTTTGAAAAAAATATAAAAATAATAAACTGCCAACTGCAATGACGTTTGAAATGTAAAAGGCGCCTCGAGCTATAATTGCGGTGATTGCTATCCCGATGGAATACCACACGAACTGTACTTTTCAGACCGTAGGAAACTATAAACTTCTCTACTGTATATATATACAGTAAATATAATGCCCACACGCGCGTATTATATATTTATCCGTACGCTGTATTTTATTCAAATGGAATCTTCTTTTTGTAGGAACCTTTCACTTTTTTGTTGGATTGGATCGACAAAAATAGAGGAAAACCGTATACCATTGAAACGCCTCGAGACGTCGTCGATTAGTGTACGCACGCGAGTGTACGTATATAATTGATAAGTAATTTTCTTACATCGACATTGCCGATGCATTAAACTTATTCACTGGCTTTAAACAAAGAAATCACGTTTGGATTGATTTAGACAAATATAAAATGCCTAAAATACACGCACATAATATATATAAAAAGAAATTAAAAATAACGATTGTTCGTCACATCGATATACCGAAAAATAAATAAAAGTCATAAAATCGGCAAGTTATTTTAGTGCAAATAAACGGCGAGAAATATTTCTATAGCGCGACAAATTAAACGCTTATGCATAAACAATATGTTTTATGCTCTCCGCCCCCCTCCGTATTTGTTTCCACGAAAAAAAAGGCAAATCGCCACTCTTGTTTTAAAAAAAATTTAATGATATTAATATAAAATGTATCGAGTAAATCGACTTTGCAATTCGATCGTTAACAAATACTGCAGAACTGTACAATACAATGGCGTTATTATTAGAGCTCCGATAGATTTGTATCATTTTTTTTTATCTGGTAGTCCTCGATTCGATGCTTTCCAAGAGACAAATGTAGTTGTTTTATATTATGTTCTAACAAAGAATTTACCTAACCTAACCTAACCTAAGATTTATATTAATTTAATTTAATGAATTAAATATATATATTTAATTAATTAAAAATATATATATATTATTTTTTTTTTTTTTTTTTTGAAACACTAAAGAAATCGATAATTAGTTGGACCACGCTTAATGATCTCGCTCTATTTTCTTCAATGGTAAACGCTAAAACGTATGTACAAATATGTTTTCAAAATAATAGCGTATTTTTTTTATTATTATGGCCTTTACGAATAGTGTTGAAACATAAAACTCAAAATATTGTATTGATAAAAACATAATTATTTAATATACGAGGAAATTATACATTTTCAAGCGCTTATTGTGTTTTGAGTATTTATAATAACAAAAATTAAAAAGTAATCGTTGTTTTCAAAAAAAAAAACAATTTGTATTTTTCGTTTTAATAATATATGAAGGCTCGGGGATTCTGCGGCATTTGCTAATTATTATTATTATTATTATTATTATAGAATACAGTAGTTATACGTTTGTTTTATGCATCGACAATTCTCAATACACAATTTCATGTTGCACATTTAAAACATTTTAGCGCTATTTTCCCAGCGCCGGTGCTGAGATTTTCGCATTAAATATGATTTATTTTATTATGGGCATTACAAAAGGTCTTGTTCGAATTCAATGGAAAAACGAATTGAAAAACGTTACGTCAAAACGATTAGGAAACATTGTTACGCCTTCTCCACATTTCCGTTTTATTAGACAGTTAGCGGCGTATCTTTATGGACACCTGTGTCGTCATCATAGGCGCCGTCGATCAACAAACGATCGATAAACGCCGCGTACCTCCTACTACGACTCCTTATCGGTTGTACGCTCTCGATATGTGAAAGTCATCCTCGCCGCGAGTACAATTCGTCGGTAAGTCTATTGCCTACAATTTTTCTTACGACGTTTTAAAATTGTCGGTCAATTGTCGACAGTCTCCGTCGATAATAAATAATAATAATAATAATAAATGAATTCCGATTTAAATTTCTTTTTTTTTACGTTTTTAAGACGTATTTTAACGTTTTTTTTTTTTCCGTCACGTCAACGCGCCGCATATTTTAGTATTTCGTCGGCGCTGTACGAGAGAACAACGTCGTCCCCGCAGGTCAGAGACAACCGATCGTCTGTTATCGGTACGGCGCCCGTTCGTCCCTGTAACCAGGCGAACGAATGGGAGAGGGGACAAAAAAAAAAAACGAAAAAACGAAAAAACGAAAGAAACGCGATTCCGTCCGGCGCGCCGGACTCCTCGGGAAACGCAACCCCCCCCGCCGACGAGTTCCTCCGGCGAGACCGTCTTGTACAGCCGCCAGTAACACGCACAACAGTACACCACCACCGCGCGTTGCCGATGCCGTCGACGACCAGTTCCCCCACCACGACCGCGTCGCAGTCGCCGCCGCCGCCGACGACGAGTAATAATAATAATAAATACGACGCGCGCGTCTGTTGTTTGGCCGCCGCCGCCGCCGAACGATTCGTCACGGCCGCCCAAACGGCAACGGCGGTGGCGCGTGTGTGTGTTGTGTTCTGTTGTTGTTGGTGTGTTCGTTCGTACCTATTACATACCCGGCGAGGCGTTCGCCGCAGTAGTCTGTGCGGAACCGTCGCGCGCGTACCGTGCGATCGCGTCGTCGTCGTCGTTATTTTTTTCCGTTTTCGTTCCTTGTGTCATAAACGACGGACTGCAGTGACCTAACCGCGTGCGCCATCGCGTTTTTTTTTTGTCTTTTTCGTCCACGTTGGCACCGGAGTCTTTTTTAACGCTTCGATTAAACTACATTACAGGTCAGTACAAAACGAAACGGAACACGAATTGTGTTTTTACAGAGACCGGTTTCCGTTTATTGTATTCCTTGGAAAAACCGTAAGAAAAAAGAAATCGATTGCCGCAGTCGTCGTCGTCCACGGCGCAATATACTCGTAAGTAAAACGATCGACTTCACCGCCCGCAGGTCCCCTCTTCTTTGTCCACGAGTTAGTTCCACGAGTACCGGTTGCTGCGTGGTGTAGTCGACGACGACCTCCCTTTGTCAGATTAGCGCGCGCTTTTTTTTCCACCGTTACACGCGGCCGTCCGGGTGGTACGCGGCGGCGGCGGCAGCTGAACGACGACAGCTGGCGCACACACACGTATTGTAATGTCTTGTGACCGTGGGGACCGAACGAACGAGGGATCGTTTCTCCCCACCTAAAAATACGTCGCAACCACTGATCATAACGTTTCGCGGTGGTTTACCAAATTTTGCTGTTTTACCAAACGGACAAACTCGAATTGTCGGTATAATCGCGCGCGCTATTGAGTGAGCTGGGCGGAAGGACAAACCGGGGACGACCGTCGTGTAAAGCAGTCGCTTAGAGCAGCGGTTCTCGAACCGTGGTACGCCGTAGTACCTTGGGGTACTATTTACTTCATCCCCTAGGGGGGGGGGCGAATAGAAAAACGGCCTGTCGAATCTGTTGCCAACTTAGAATTATCGAAAAATTATATGAAAATAATAAGTTTTAAATAAAAAAATGTTTTATTTTCATTTTAGTTTTAGTTCGATTAATTTTAGTTGTACATACACAAGTATCTAGGGGGCGATCGCCCCTATCGCCCCCCCCCCTTGTATACGCCCCTGGATACGAGTCTGGCCGACAAATCTTTGAATTCAAATGGTGGTGGAAAAACTCCAAAATGCACAATTTTCCATATTATTATTATTATTATTATTATTATTGATGTGACGCGTCATGAGTCTCGTGTCAAAACGATAGGTGAAACAAACGTACAACAAATTTTGTGTGTATTATTTTTCGATGACATAATAAAATATATATGTATATTCAATGTATCCGAGTTGTGATTGAGTTATAAGCACAGGTTAAAACTATACTATCTAAAAGACTTGTTTTTAGTTTTACCAACCGAGATGGGGTGTCTATAGAAGTTTGAGAACCGCTGGCTCAGAGAAACGTAGAAAAAAAAAACCCCCCCCGGTCAATTTGGGCGGCGGCCAGTCCACCGTTGTAATCCAATATTATAATTATTATTATTTTATATGGCGAATAATGGCGGGGGAAAATCTATTTCGAATATATAAACGTGTGTGCTCCACACTGTGTTGTGTCCATCATGCCTGATGGAAATGAATTTGCTCGGAGCTCGGCAATTATTTTACCGCGTGTGTGCGTATGGAACCGTGGATGCAGGTGCCCGGTAAATACTTTGACGAAAACCGGAAACGTGTGTGTGGTGCGATCTTAGCTACCGGTCGATGGTGGTAAGATAGATACGTGTTTATAATAACGAGGTTTTCGATCGTGTGCGCGATGTTGAATATTTCCGAGAACGTTTTCGCCAGTAGACACTTATTTTCTATAGAATACGTGTGTGTAGATAATTTTATAATGATATCAATGTATCGACGAGTTGTTGTATAAAATCCGGTAACTCGGCTTCCCGTTTCTATTTTCAAATGTCTAAAGGGATTGAAAGCGAGTTCTCCCCGTCGCACGAATGAGCGTAGTCAATTAAAACGTTTCGTACACTTCCGACGTACCGGAATACACCCGTGTGATGGTGGTGATGCGATTGAAAATTTCTAAAACGGATTTGAATTCGTCGCGCTGTTTACTACACAATTGGACTTTCCAACATTTTCAATTTTTCTTATAAATCCTTAAAAAAAAAAAAAAAAATTATTCGAAAAAATTCAGAATAAAAATAAAAAGTCGCTGATTTGTTAATCCTTCGAAGATCTAGAGATAGAGAAATGTTAAAAAAAAAAAATCGTATTCTGTAGTAAAATTCACGACGAATTCAAATCCGTTTTCAATACCATCGCATCGCTTAGGTCGGCGGTATTTATTGTTGGAGAAATCACGAGACGTTTTTTTTTTTTGCACCACGTGCGCATGACGAGAAAAACTCCTCCGCTTCCTGGAACGACGATTTTAACGCGTGCGCGAAATGTTGTGTATTATCTCGAGAAAATTCAATGAGTTTTTACTCGTTTGCGGGCGGCGGCAGCAACGGAAAAGAATTTCCTGCAGTTGTGATCACTAATTTCGTTTCCGTAGTGTACTACATTATATAACGAAATTCCGAAAAAGACAGGTCGATCGGAGTAATGTGCTGTTGTGTGACTCTTTAAGATTGTGTATATACCGTCGGTATAAACCAGTGGCGGCGAGGTTTGATTTTTCCACGGTAAAACCAACATTGATTTTTCTTATAGTACGATATGGGGAAAAAACCTGAGAGCAGCCGGCCAAACAGCTGCTGTATTGTAATAACTAACAAGTATCTTAATCCGAACAGCGTTTATTATTAATAAATACAAATTATACCGATAATAATGTGAATACAATCTGTCCGCCGTCCACGGGTGTTTAATTCCTATGGAAGTGTCGAGTGATAAAAGTTTATATAATAATAATTATAATTATTGGTCGTCGAACGAAAAATTGTAATTTCAGTTTGTGGAAGGAATAACGTTAAAAGGAAAAAAAACCGATTGTTTTTTTTTCCCTAAATAAAAAATCATTTCTTTCGCGTTGTTTCCGTCGATGAAATTGCGTTTTTTTTTTTTTTTTTATTATTATTATTGAAAGTAAAGGTAACAACTTCGGTGAAACAAAAAAAGAAATCGGGAAACGTCGGTTATACACGGATATATAAATAGATATATTTGCCGTTTTCGATACGATTTTGTTTTTTTATTAATAAATACGTATTTTCAACGTCTTAAGTGTAAAACGTTTGATTTCTTTCGTCCCGTTTCTACTATATGCGTATATACTTGAAAATATATATTTTTTTTTTTTTATTTTACAAAGCAAAAAAATGATATTATTCTCAACGCGCTTGAGAGAAAACGACGGTACATTTCGTTGTTTTATCATTAATATTATTAATTAAACTGCGGAATATCGTTTGAAATTTTTTCGACGAATCGTATTTCGTAGTGTTTTTTTTTTTTTTTTATCAAATTGTAGTGATTTCGTTAGACCTTCACTAATATCACGGATGAGATCGATTTAAATATTATATTACGCGGTTATTAATAATAACTGTGTCCCGGTATAATCCTGTTTTCTGTGGTTTTAACGATAACATACCGAATTTTAACTGTGCGAGAGAACGCGGAATTAGACGTCGTCGTAAGCGTGTGTAAGTCAAAACCAGAGCACATTTCTATTATTATTGACGATTTCAAAATGCGCGTTTCCGCGTGTTTTTAGTTTTAGAATCCAATAAAAGGGAAAACACACTCCTCAGTCACCGCTTATTCGGGACGTGTTAAATAATTCGGCATATATAGTGTTAATAAAATTCTCGCGTCCTGCTGAAAATGTTGAATTTATTAATTTTTTGTAAATCACTCGCTGGTGTTTAAACATACTGTACTTATTTATTATTTATTCGCCAATGTAAATAATTACTAATGTGTTTTACAACTACCGTTTTTTTAATCTTCCTCCAAACGAAATAGCAAATCGAAAATTAAAAACTCGATTCCGTCGTTGTAGGTAATACGTTTATTATTGCACTACTACGGGCGGCGGATATTATCAATTATTATTCCGTTTACGAATTTCCCTTCCCCCCCCCCAGATTTGATCAACCGAATGACTGACGCGCGCGGTAAAATTACAGCCTCTTCTCCCGCCGGGACGCGCCTAATCGTTGGTACAAAATGGATCGTCTCCGAAGTCTTTTTTTTTTTTTTCTGTGATTCAACGCAATTTAAAACGGAATATCCATTTACGTTTTTTAATATTTCCAATATTTATAGTAGCGTTAGTCTCTAAATTCTCATCAGAAACCGGTATTTTCTGCGTTTATCTCGCGAAACATTGACAAACGTCGTCACTCCGGTACTGTTGTTTTTTAATGTCTGATAAACTTGCGCGGCGAGTGTTTTCCACTCGATTCGTCTACGAACGAGTCGCGTGTGATTTGTCGGAAAGGTTTCCGGAGCTAAACGCTGTTTGTCGCATGTGCCAGATTATTTATTAACCGTGTGTACCAACGAGACGTTGACGACGGTTCTCTCTCCCTCTCATTCTCTGTACATAAAGTTTTCTTTTTAATTCATCGGATTTTGGTTTGAAACAGTCGTGTGTTTCATCGTATGCCGCCGTGCACGGGGACCGATCTTTTTCCTACCGTCGTCCGCGTCGACGTTTTCTAATTATAATTAATTAATTATTATAATTTTTTTTTTTCTTTTTGTTCTCCCAACGTGTCCGACGACGTTTATGACGCGCGCAGTACACCACGCAATGGTCAATCGTCCATAAAGTCTCCTCCTCTGTACGTATTACACGGGTTTTTCGCGCGCGCGCTCGTGTGTTGTATTGCGTTTCGTTCGTGAATACACCGATGAGAATACATACATGTTGTTTTATAGTATTTTATGAGATTTCAAGCCGGTTGTTGGTTTTGTTTTTCTACTCCGTCTATTTTTGAAAAACCGTTTCGATTCGACGTGTTTCACGAGAAACAGAAATTAGAAAACGATATGTAAAAAAAAAAAAACCGGAGTAATAATCGGTTTCGTATTGTTCGTTTTAAATATTTCGATCGTGATAATCTCTCGTGCGCGGCGCTGCTGCGTGCACACATCGTTGAACGCAACGTCGCAGGATATCATCTGTCCCCCTTGTCCGCGGCGGCGTTCACTGACGTCAACGGTGAATAGCAAATTTATATATTATTTTGCCGCGGGCGGGGCAGGAAACGCGTCGTCGACTCAGTGATGCCAACCCCCCCACCCCCTCGAACCGGTTCCGACCGTTTCCCTGCGCGGCCTTTTTTTTTTTTTTTTTTACGTATATTAATGGTCCAGACAGCCTCGAATACGCGCATCGCTCTGTGTGTGTGTGTGTGTGGGATATAATCGGAAACGTTTTTTTTAATATTTATTTTTTTGTAACTACGGGAGTTTTACCATTTACTGCCGTCGTGTGACGGGCGGCTGATGACACAAACGCCGGTATAAAAATTAATATTAGCTACGATTTCAACGGATTTTTTTTTTTCTTCTTCTTTCCACATAATAATTCACTCGAAAATGTCATTAGCGAATTCAACGTCCGAAATCCGCGAATTTCGATGTGTGATTGGACGGAGGAAATCGTCAAACGTCGTTCGTTGGAGATCGATTGCGCGATATGAATTCGTGTTTATAAAACAATTTAACCCCGCGTAAACGGGCATTTTTCGATCAAAGTGTCGTCAAACTCTCTCAAGCAACAAGTACCCGTTTAAACGATATTTGTTGTTGAATCGCGATTGATTTTAATTTCGTCTTTTGTTTTATATATATATATATATATATAAAGGGTTAGTGAACGTTAATAATGGACGGAGAGATTATAATGGATTATTTGAGAAGTGCGGATAATGGAAACGCCGTTTTTCAAAAAGTAAACGACGGCGCGGTATAGGAACGCCGCGACAATGTATACAAATGTTTAAACGTTATTTCTAAATCATTAAAATAATCCACTTGTACGCTTATTGTTATTTTAATTTGCAAATGTACGTATTAGTTTGTTGTTATAATTGTAATTTTAATACGTCGTCGAGAGTGTGTAATGTTAAAAATACAAATATATATTTTATCCGGCTTTATTTATGTGCCTCTAGAATGAGTGTGACCGTCACTTAATAATAAAATCAAAATTTACAACACGTTTTATCACACTGTAGATATAAAATACCTGTGACGTATCATTATTGTTATTATTATTATTATCGTCGTCGTCGTCTTTTTACATATTATAATATTATTATGTATGCCGGCCACACGCCGAGGAGTCACTGTGAGGTAAAAATGATTTATTATTACACAGCACTGCGCATTGGCCTTTTCATGACATTTTCTTGAAAACTTCGAATAATAAATAGATGACCCTAATGCGTGTACTACGACGTTGGCATTCAACTTCGGGCGTCAAATGTCTCTGAAGGGTTACTTTTTCTAGAATATTACGTTTGTTGTAACCACGGTAATATGGTGCGCATAGCTCTCTCTCTCTCTCTGGTTATACTTGATATTTTCAAATTTTACACAAATCCACAACGGTTTTTTTTGTTTTTTTTTCGAGTATACCTTTTAAGAAAAAGCATTACGTCATTATTTTATTGAATGCGATAAACGGCAAACAACGTTTTGTTTTTCAATCGTCTCCGTGTACGAGCGTAGAAAATCCGCACGTTTTCGTTTGCGCCATTATATAATACGTGTTGAAAGGCGGCTGCTAAGAAACGCGAAGGAAACACGATTTAAATGCGTTTCCGCGACTTTTGTTAACGAAACGAAATAATTAACTATCCTAAAAGGAAAACTCGACGGGAAAAACATTTATGTATTTAGCCCGCGTTTTTCATTTTACCCTATAACGCTTGTATTATAATATTATATAAATATTTATTCGCCGTTATTCATAATATTATATAGGAATACCTGAACGTTTTTTTTTTTTTCAAAACTTTTATATTATATACGAATTACTATCTGCTGTTACAATATTGCACCACGCCTATCTGTTTTAATATTTACTCTGGCTTTTATATATATATATATATAATTTTAAGTTTTAAATTTTGTACAATCCAATATCAGTTACACAATATTATAATATACACGTGTGTCTTCTATACATATATTATTAAAAGATAAAATTGTCATTTGTGAACTTTATTTATTTTTTAATCAAAGAACAATTCTTCTTTACTGCGGACAGTGTGGGAAATATAATTTCGTTTTGTCGCGTTCGTGTCTCTCTACAAAGAAACGTCAAGTCGATTTTAAGTATACCTCTATATTCGCGCTTTCCGTTTTTTCATATACATTCATAAATATCTCAATGGAATATTTCGACGAGGTAAATTGTGTTTAGTTTTTTTGTCTTTCTTTCCCCCGTAGTTATTATTTTATATTCAACACCGTCTTCGTGTCACAATTAGAAATGACCATGTCCCCTCGCTTATTTAGCCATCGTAATTTTTTTTTTTTTATGATGGTGATTGTATGTTGTGGCGACGTCGTTATTATAAATTTCTTATTACTGTAATATTTGCGCGTATATGTATACCGCCGATGATACGATTACAGTATTGTTATAGTCTCCTGCGTCTAAATATGCACACGCTACATGCCGTCTTTACACAGAATGTCAATATCGTTAAATTTTTTTTTTTTTTTTATTTGTTTTCTCCACGATACGGTGCGTGGAGAGCCCGCCGCCGCTTACACGGACGTTAGTGTAAAAATTCTATATTTACAAACGTTATTATGTTACGGATTTAATTTGTCACCGTATATTATTTGTATTATTTCGTATGTGTAATGAAATAACTCGGCGCTGTGCACCACACTCGGCAACGAGCTTTGAGTTTGTGGATACCTTTAAATCGTATTTGCGCGCGCGCTATAAACGGCTTAGTCCGCGTTGTCATGTAGACGTGTTACGCACATTAAATATATGCGCGCGTTTGTGCGAAAATAAACCCTTTTAAAGTATAATATTACGCGAACACTGAGTTACACACAGCCAGTTGTTTTAACGACGTGTGGCGTGTTTTGCTACAATCGCGCCCCCGTTCCCCCCCGACGGTATATGTTATTATTAAACGCATTAATATAGTTATTCGTATCGGATTTATTTTAGAAAGAAAAGCGAGATTCTGTACTGTGTTGTTATAATAATAATAATTCACGTGTAATAACGTTGATTCGGTATTGTTTTTTTTTTTTTTTTTTTAAGCGAATTATTAAAAACAAAATGGTTTGTTATAAGGGTATTGGAAACGAGTTGGATATCTCCTCTCTTCTTCGTACTTTTCCAACGTGTCAATTCAAAAATCAAAGGGGGAACCTGTGGTAACGCAATCGATGATTCTCTGTTAAGACAACGGATTTGAATCCGTCGTGAATTTTACTATAACTATGACTTTCCCGCTTTTTTTCATTTTTTTTTTTTTTTTTTTTGTCTAAAGAGGTCTTCAACAATATTGACAATTTTTTATGAAATTCGTTCGAGTATTTTTTTTTTTTTTTTTTAAGGATTCACGAGACGAAGAAAAAAATTATAAATGTATATAGTGAGCTATACTCGACGGCATTTCAATATTCGTCGCTGTATACAATACCCCGGATAACGTTATAATATTTTGAGTTTTACCGAGAAAACCTCGACTATAATATTTGTATTATATACTTTGGTCAATATAACGCGGGGGATTTTGAACGGATTTTTTCCTCTCTCTCTCTCTCTCTCTTTCTGTTTTTACGAAAACGTCGTCATTCGTAACCGTGATAATATATATATATATATATATACGCAAAATATATTTAAAGACATTAATATTGTAAAGAGAAGAAGACTGCCGCATATTATTGTCGGTAAATCGACCAAATGAAAAGACACGACGATGACGACGGTAATTATTGCAGTCCGCCTTCGTGAAAATTAAAGCTCATCAAGTTTAATATTTCTACTCCCCTTTCCCCGTTGCGACTCGGCACGCGATTTTGGGTCCGTTCCAGCAACGAATTTATCTCCACACATACTTCCTTCTCACCCGTCCGCTTAACCGCGTCTTGCAAACTGTCAAAATCCAACGCTACAGCAGCAGCAACAGCGTACGCGTAGAATACGAATTCAACGGATCGCGGAGATTAAAAACGCGCGTTTGTTTCAATATTATTTTATATACATATATATATGTGTGCATGCGATATCACCACCAGGTTATAATATCATGGTTGTTCGACTGCGAAGATATCCCTCCCTCTCCCCGTTCGTTTCCATCGTTTTTTTTTTTTTTTTTTCCTTCTAAAAATTCTAAACGCGAAAACGAAAAAAAAAATTTGTATTTATATAATGACGGAGATTAGAAGATTTACGGCAGATGATTTCTATTCCCCCCCCCCGCCGGATATAACGTTCAAATCGTGTGTGTATAATAAAAACGCGTTGTTAAAATAACATTTTCAAATTTATCAGCTATATAAGCGCCCGCGAACATATTGTTATTGTGTTGTACTGCTACAGATATAGTAAATACGTTGATAGAAAAAAAAAAAATAATTGGCAAGTGTTTAAACATTGCGGTATATTGACTGAACCGATTATTATAATGCGTGCGCGTATCATCCAGCGATCGCGGATATTAAATATTCTAAATAATAATAATAATAATAACTACAGACACCTACGACCGAAAATCGTCTATATAAACTATACGCATGATGTCCAACTCATAATCCAGCTGTATATATATGTATATGTGCGTACTTATTATATACTACCAGTGGTTCCCAAACCGTGGGTCGCGATCAGGGCCGGATTTAGGGGGGCGGCCAGGGAGGCCCTCCACAAAATGAGGGCCTCCACTTAATGGGATTTCGCTGGGATATTCAAGTAATCAATTTGAAATCGTATAATTGCGTATTTTTATTATTATTCTCGTACTCGTATTTGCGGAAACGTGTTCTCCGCCGAATTTCTATTATTATTATTTTTTCTTTTTTCGTTTTTACTAATTTAAAGACGATTTTCAAACACAAAAACAAAAATCCGATTCGTGAAATATTTCATCGTTGTTGCCATTTAGCGTTATATGAATATTATTCTCGTTAATGGAAAATATTAGATTTCTTATGAGAACAAAATTGTTAATTATATTTTTCATATATAATTCAATGTATTTATGTGTCACACTCTATATATATATAATATATATAGAATTTTCATAACGTAACGACTGCTTTTTTTCTCTCAATAATAAACGCATTGTTTAAAATTCATTGGTAATATACAATCGAAACTAAATCAGTTTTGTTGTACTCATATGAAATGGTTTAAAATAATAGTTTTTCCAACAGCTTATAATACTATAACAACGTCTATTGTGGTCACGTTCGACAATATTGTTGTCGTTTACGGTTATGCGTTGTACACGTTCACGTATATAATAGAAAAATGAAATTGTTATTACGATATAATATATTATATTATGTGGTTAATATATACCGCACACATTGACGATCTAAATTTTATAAATAATAGCTTATTGCGTGTACGCACTATTTCGTTTAAAATAAAAAAAAAAACCATAATATTATATTATACATAATTAGTAGTCGTCATCACTACATTTGTAAAACTATTCGTTTGACCTCTACGCACTGCACAATGATTAGCTTTTATTGCCTTATTTTTCTTGGAAACAAAATTCGTTTTGATTAACAAAACGCTTAATTCATAACGTTTTATTCATATTTTTTTTCACATCGATCGCGACGGCCTGTGTGTGTGTGTACATAAAATATATAGAGTTCTATAAGAGGTGGCAAAATTTTTATGAATTTCATATTATATATCAATTTTAAATAACTTCTCGGGTCGAAATATCGAACATTATATTGCGTTTTTGTTTTTTTTTTTTGTTCAAATTGTCTATCCATTCTTACGAGTTTACCGTCAATCGATATATAATAACCATTTGAATAAATCGCGGGGACTTGGTTCTAAAACGGGAACATTCAATGTCATATTTTTTTGTAAACTTATTATTTTCTAAATAAAACGAGGAAATTACAATATCGATATGTCCACGTCGAAAATAAAACAAAATTTGATATTCAAATAATATGGTCGTACCCGGGCGGTATAGTACTTATTCCAATTCGGCGAACGATAACAATTTGTTTTTCAATCACCGCACGCGTGTTGTTGTGTACGACACGCACACTATAATATTAAATGTAAAAATAATACGAATATTATCTTATTATACGGACTGGACCAGTGATGATAACACGTTTCCGATAGCCGTTTTCCGAATACAATCGTAATTGGAATTATTACAATCGTTCGTGAACGACTACGGAACAACAAACACGTATATCGTATTTAAAAAAAAAAAACGGTCCGTATTACTGTATATTAATAATATCAAAGCTCGAAAAGTTAATTCGTTTTTTGAACTCGATTATAATATATATATATATATACATTTTCTAATTATATAGTATAAGAAGAAGAATAGCGTGAAAAACGAAATAAAACGTTGTTTAGCGCGTAATCTTCTTCGATATTCTCTGTGTTATAATAGTAATAGCCGGTAAAATTTAACTAAATCTAGATATATATTTTCTTTAGCTTTACAAGTCGTTAAGGCTTTACACTGCTATAACTACACTTTTTCCGTATTCGTCCGTTTTTATATGATATGTGTTCCGGTCCACCTCTCGGGACTGTGTTGTTAATTCTATCGTAATCTCTCGGGAACAACATTGTGTCCATACGACTTCTCCACGTCCGTGGTCTTGATCCTTCAGTTCTCTCGATTGTGATTCTCTTCAGTAATCTACCGTCCATTTTAGCCTCGTGGCCTAGGCAAAGACAAAAACTATGGATTTTTTTTTTATATACTTTAATTCGATTTTTTAATATGTACCTGTGGATGTGGTGATGGATGATAAATTGTACTGTCAAAACAACATGCACGGCGAATTAAGATACAAGACACTCCGCGGCCAATAAGTATGTTATTTCTCGCTGGCTAGCAGACACCTTTTCGAATTAAAATTAATATCGAATTTAGACGATACACATTTGTAAAAAAAAAAAATAACTTGAAGTCATTATATAAATCGAGTTAAAAACTGAGTTTTGAAAAAAAAAAAACGAAATTTTACGCGTTTTAATAATTTAATTTCGACTCGTTGATGATGATAGGTATAATATGATATGGTGGTCGTCGGCCTTGTCGTATAAATTATCGCGGATGGCCGAGAAAAGTGGATTGCGGGCCAAAAACCCCGAGTGCGTCTCTCAAGGTGAACGTGTGTTGTACTTGTTAGATATTTCGACCGGTCGTACGTGTGACGCGTATAAAATAAATATATAAAATAACCAGTTACGACGTACTCCTCGTATAGCTGTAGCTCGTCCGTCGTCCGGATAACGCCGTCACTCCTCTCTCTTAGAATCTAAGAGTGAGATGAATCTCTTAGATAATCCTATAAATATATATATATATAGCGTCAATTAGTGGAGCGACCACAAGGGGGGGAGGGAGGAGTTTGAGGATTACAACCCCCCTCCCCCGAAATTTTTTCTTTCTTTACGTGTAGAAATATTAGCGTAAATAATAAATAATATTTTATTCCGTGTGCGCAATTAATAATCGCATCTATTGAAAACGTTAAAATAATTGAATTACCGCGACGATGATAGGTGAAAAAAATCGACGAGTGATAAATCAAAACTCGTTCGTATTCATTCCGCGAGTCGCAAAAAAATACTTTTTGTCGCGGTCAAAATTCATCAAAATACGCGGAGGTGGTGTTATCATAGATTTATATGTCTATGGTATTCCACTTATAAGTATGGAAAAACACTGTCGATGCAGCAGACACGGATACAGTTTTTATACGCTGTCCGCGTTCAAGATATAATCAGTTAAAACATACAATAAAATATCCTTACAGCGTATTCTGTGGTAACGAAATTACTCTCATATATTTTACTCGCTTATGATGATGTACGGTAAAACATTTAAATTTATCGATAAATTATATAAATGCAATATAAAACTATTGTGTGGATTGTAACGCGTATATAACGTTCGAAGCACATTTATCAATATAATATGTGTGTTCCTACTGTTTACCATTTATTGTCTAATGTAAATATGCGTATAAGTTGTATAAACCCCCGCCCCCCCCCCCCCGAAAATATTTCCTGGTCGCGCCGCTGGCCATCAACTTGTGAAGAACTTGCGTCGATTTGAAAGAATCTGATCCCGGATCCACGTATAGACTTTTCAATTTTATATTCGATAATTAGTATACTTTGCAATCATTGCGAGATGTTCTGCGCGAGAATAGATTGTTTAGCAGCGCGTGGTGGACACTCTACGACTCCGCTCAGAACCGCTACGATACGGAGAAAGCAATTTTGACGTTCTCTCGGCCACTTGAATTTCCCGGCATCCGATTTGTTTTGGGAACCTCCGGCTCTACGTAATTGTCACATATAGTCGAAATACTACAGAGATCAGTGGCGTATCCAGGAATTTTTTTTGGGGGGGGGGCTGATCATTTACAAAAAAAAAACATAACAACTGCAAAATAAGTGATTAAAAAAACTATATTTAAAATTTTTAAACAAAAAATTATTATTTACATCATATTGTTAATTTTAGTCGTCTAGCTTTTCCACAGCTTTTGATCCCGATAGGCATGATGTTGTACATGTTTTCTGTCTTTGTGATATTATAGTTTGGTAATGGAAACAACGTACTATGTCGTATTGCAGTATGGTGCCTATGTATATTATATTATTTAATTAATTAAATAATAATTTAAGATTTCCTGAAATTTCGGAGGGGGCTGCAGCCCCCTCAGCCCCCCCCCCCCTGGATACGCCACTGACAGAGATTACCATTATTGCACGCCGTGCCGATTCCCGCGACAGTGTATATAATATTATTATTAGTACGTGCGCAGATCGAGGAGTTATACTGCCGCGCGTATACCATAGTTGCCGTGCGGTGGAATTTATCCCCACGCTAATCTTTTACGAGTTTTTTTTTTTTCTTTTTGCTTCTCCGTCACGGAAATCTCGAAGGAGATTTTTTTCCAACGGTTATAAGTTTTTGCGATTTTGTATAATGTAACGGTATTTGTTATATATATATATATAGGTAGATACTTCGCCTTATAATCCTTTCACTAAGCGCTACGCGGGTTCGCATTATCGCGACGATTATATAATCTCTCCAGACACCGTAATAAAAATTCCGTTAAAAAAAAAAAAAAAAAATCTTCCGTTTATGTACGTGTGGTGTATATACCGGTTGTTGGATCTCGGATCTGTGTTTGAATGTACACACGGCGCACGTTTCGAGAGAAGAAAAGAAAAAAAGTAAATAAAACGACGAATTACGACTATCGAGACACATGGACGTGTTAATCCGCCGGCCAAACCGGGGCCTTGTTTCGTCGTTTCTCCATTTCTAAATAATAAAAATAAAACTGTTCAGCGAACGTTGTTTGCTGCGCGATGTCGCTCGATTGGGTTTTATATATACATATATATATATAAAAAAAAATTTTGGGTGTGTTGAAAAATCGATTCCGACTTGTTCGCCTGCGTCCAAAACGCGCGGTGGACAGTTTTCCCGGGTTCTTATTACTATTAATATTTTTTTTCCCCTCCGTTCAATTCTTCACTATTTATAATATGCACTGTCGTTTATAATATCGAATAGAACGTGTCAACTAACGAGCACTGTTGTTTGCGCGTACACGCGAAACGGAGACAGATACGTATGTGGAAAAAAAAAACAAAAACGGCATTCGTATCGGCGTCGTCGACACCGTTTAACATTGTCTGAGGGGACTCGAGAAATCTCCGCGGCTAACATTACTTTAATCTGCGGTAACGAGAAAAAAGAGGTGGCGAAGCAGGACCGAAAAAATAGCGCCGAAATCGTTTAAAAATCGTCATGACAGTTTTCTTCGATTATCGTGATATTTTCGTGCATTGTGTGTTCCATGCGTCGTTTGCGTGTAGCAAAAGATTTGGAAGAATAAACAAGGGGGATTTTTTTTTATTTCGATAAACTGGTCTTACTTTTTTTGGACACGACTTGTTGCGAATCGACATCATCATCATTTCGCATAACCGCGATTCGACCGAACGCGTCGTATTATGATTTCAAAATTATTTCGTGTAAACAACGAATTTCTTCGATTGTCTCAATAATAAAGTGTGTACAGTAGTGTGATTTACCTTGTACAATATTGTTCTCGAACGATTTCTCTCTTGTCACTCCGGCTTCTTTCGATCGCCGCGGAGTGAGTACTACTCGGGCAGTGCAATTGAAATTAGACACGATAATAATTCGCAGCTCACCGAACAATATATTATAATGTAGGTATTGTATTAGCAATGGGTTTCACCTCTACAACTCGATTCAAAAATAAAAATATTTTCATTACTGTAATAGCGATACGGTAAATATCCAGAAGTCATTTCTATCGATGCGTCACAGACAGATTTAGCGAAAAAAATTATGTTTTTTAAATTTCAGTAAATTCTCAATGTGCGCGGCGGGGTTCTTCGATGCCGGTGGTATACATTTGTTTTATACGCGACATTGCGGTTTTTTTTTTTTAAACAAAAATCAATATTTTTTTTAAATCGATGTAAAATGTAAGAAAAAAAAAACTTCGACGCATGAAAATAAGTCTACGAACCACCACCGCCGGTTGGTGAAAACCATCGCACAGTGCAAGTTTCGTGTCTCGAAATTTTCGTATTTTCTCTCGGGTTTATATTTTTATATATATAAATACGTGACGCGCGTAACGTTTAATTCTACTGCATATTATAATAATAATAATATTATATTCTATATTACGCGCATTGTTGTGTACTGTATGTGTCGTTGATGAACGCGCGACACATGACGCGCCCCCCGCGCACAGCTGTTGTGTTTTCCGGCAAGGCGATATAAGTTATATAATAATAAAATTTTGTTATTAAAAAAAAAAATACGCTTTTACATTTATCACGTACTTTTTACATCTGTAGTGAAAAAAGAAAATAATAATAAATTCCACCGACGCTGCAGCACACGCCACCCCGCTAGCTGTGGTGGTATTGTCGACGAAACGAAAACGAAATCTATAACGAGTTTAATACAAAAAAAAAAAAAGAAGAACGACATTTCAAATCGGCCTCTTACGCCGTTTTCCGAATTCGTATATTACAATAATTATAGGATTCGAATTTTTTTTTTTTAGGTTTTTAGGTACACACGCGCTCATATTTAGGTGTCATCTTTTAAAGTATGTATACGGCTTGATGAGGGTGAAAATAATATGGACTGCGCCACACACGCAGAGTTCAAAGATGAAAAAAAAAAATGACATTTGTACGATATAAAAAATATATCGTATGTGTGTTAACATATTTTATTATTTTCATTAAATTACGCGTGACACGCGAAGAGGGAAAAAAATATTATTTTATGTAATAATTTTTTTTTCCTTGTGAGTTATGATGATTCTGTGAGTGTATGTGAAAATTTTATCGTCACGTTTATATACCGATCGGTATATAGTTTATGTATTTTGCATATCGTTATCCAAAATCGAGTGATGTTTTACTACATTATACATATATATTTTATTTTTAAATTATCCCGTAGTTTTTATTGATCTCTACATGCCCTTTTTCTTGTCATAAAAATGTTGAAACCTCATATAAAAGCGTACTTTTTTGTGTCTCGTTTAGAGTCATTCGCCGTTTTATTTCGTTATCAAATACTGTGGACCACGTAATATCTTCTTATAGTAAATACCTGTTGTTTTCTAAAGATTAATAGTTTTTTTTTCTTTAATTGTAGATTCGTGGTCCGTCCACGCTTTGTTTCCGTATAGGTAACAAATTGATACACGTAATATGTCAAAAAAAAAAAAATGATACGGCGACATAACAGTGTGTGTTCCTCCCAATGGATTGTATACGCGTATATTATACATATAATAATAGTACTACGTAGTAACGGAAAGTATATTATATTATTATTATTATTATTCGATGCGACTTTGTTTTAGTTTTTTAACTCTCTCTCTCTCTCTCTCTCTCTCTCTCTCGAGAGAGAGAGAGAGAGAGAGAGAGAGAGAGAGTCGTTAGTCAAACTTTTTGAATGTCAAAACGAAAGGAATAGGTCATGAAGGCTTTTATGAAAAATTTGTTCGTTATTTTATTTACTATAATATATAATATTGTTGCCAACGTTTAAAACAAAAATGACGCAAAAAATTTAAGTAATTTAGGTTCATTATAAAATGTGTATATATATATATATATATATATATAATAATAATAATAATAATAATAATAATAATAATAATAATAATAATAATAATAATAATAATTAAAACGCGGATTCAAACGCATAACATTTTTATTTTATTTTTAACGATTTATTATCTAAATTCTAGAACAATGTCTTCTAATTACACATTAAATCATAAAATTCACACACCGGAGAATTCGATAATTAAAATTGTATTTTCTTGCATTTAACATTACATTTTCCCGTATTATATCTTCTTGTTTGACGAAATCAATAAATATATACTTATAGCACAACGAATTACAGCGTGTTCGTATAATTCCGTGTAGTTAAATAGTAATTATCGTCTTTTCTTGTATTATTTCAAAAAAAAAAAATTCCAAAAGAAATAGCCGTAGGTCGCACCTATACGGACGTATTCGTATGTTCGGTATTTTTTTTTTTCGTATATTGTTTTGCAATGTAATTACGGCTTTAATAAAACGGTAGCCGAAAAAATATCATCTCTACTTGTCAACAAGAAATTAAATACACTTTTTTTTTTTTTTGCAGCGTTCTTTTTAGCCTATTTTTCTAAACATTCAAGTCCGTGCTCTAATAATTATTTATTTTTATTTATTTATTTTTTTTTTTGTTTGTGAAAGGCAGTGTAAATGATGTTTTCATTTTTATATATTTTTCTGAACTGTAATGATTATTGTTATACATATAACAAAATCGGATCGTTGCGACTACCATTTATGTGTACACACGATTATATACGCGATATAACAAAAATCATTTTCCGAATTAATATCTCGTTATTATTATTATTATTATTAAATATTACTCGTAAAATCGTTACGTTTACACGTGTCAAATTACATTTTTACACCGAAATGGAAAATAAAATATATGCATTTTTTTTTTTTAATGTTTTTTATCATTGTTGTGTTTATACGCTATATGGTATTTACCGATTCGGCGGAGCACGACTTCCATCCTCCCGCCATTATTATTCTGAAATATTAAAAACAATTTTTATACAAACGTTTGTGGTGAATTCGTTTAATTAACGTATAAAAAAAAAAAAAAAATTCGCGAAATCCGTAAAAATCGTTAAACTGCAAACCGAATTTCCGTCTGCTGCTTGCTGCTACTCTGGCCGCCAGTGTCGTCCATATTTACGAGTTTCGCGTTTATTAAAACCATATTCATCATCACACACACACACGTTTACTATGAACGGTTGTGTTTAACCCACGGCCGCCACAAACGTATTATTATAATATATATTATATACATTTTAAATTGAAATGGAAAAAAATAAAAAAAATTAGAGTAGGAGGCGATCTGGTCCGTGCAGGATGTATCGAGGTCATTACTCCCCCTTTCCCCCCGGCACATTGTGTGTTGTTAGGTATATACCACGGATACGATTAGAGCGTATAGAGAGAGAGAAAAAGTTCTGTATAGAAATAAATATACTATGTGATAAATTGTATATTTACGGACTAAAAACTATTGTAACACGTATTATTATTATTATTATATATTTAGTTTTAATTAATAATATTAATAAATGTCGAGCGAAACGACAATTTACAACAATAGCGGATAACATACACTGGCCCCGCGGTTCAATATATATATATTTTATTGATTTTTTTTTTTTTTTCGTTCCGGTCTACTTACGGACTACCGCCGTGTTCGTGTGACTCTAATATGGTAAATCATCTGTTATTACACGCGTCCGACGTGGATTTTTATTATTTTTTTTTCATTGGTGTGTTTATCGAAAGAACTCCGATTTTATTTTTGATCACAACAGAATTCTGTATTTCGTCGAATAATAATGTCATTGTGTGTGAAACGCTGTTTAAATAGAAACCCCCGGGCTATAAAAAAAAAAAAAAAACGACCGGACAAATAAGATAAGCAGCAGCGTACATCCGAGGAGATGCCGAAAGAATCACTTCCACCGGGAGGAGGGACCGTGGTGGTGAAGCATGCGGGGCCGGTTTGGCTGGCGCACACTGAACACGGACTTGGGACGAGAATAGAACGAACAAAGGATAATCTAATAATAAAATAGAAGCCGCTAGATAATGGCAGACACCTATACCTACCTACGTTGTGCATATGCGGAGAAAAACAGACAATGAAAACACACACACATGTGTGATCGCACAGTTCGCTCCCACGCTTTTTTTTTTTTTTGCGTTCCACAGAAGACGTCGAAAAAAGCACGAGCCAAGAAATTCACGTGGCCCGCCCCGCGTATGGACCAAAACAATAGTCGACCGACATAACGGTCTTATTCACGACATTTAAGACGTTATCAATATCGAACGAAATATTATATTTCATTGTACTTCACACGTCACACAGTAGTAGTAGTAGTAGTGTATTGTTAACGTTATTTTATTGTGTACCGTTTATTTGCGTTACACTATTGCCAATATCATTATTATTATCATCATCACTGATATATACTCTATGCGCCTGACACGAGTAGAGAAAAAGAAGTAGAAAACCTGTAAAGTCCCTCCACGGTTTTTGCGGGGCCGCCCTACCACGATGTTACGACGGTATGTTAAACGGAGAAAAAAAAAACAATACACGTTAATGATTAATTATAATGTACTACACGGTTCAAGTGTAATGAAAATATGTTTACTGATCCGATTTTTTTATTACTAAATAGAACGACATGGTTTTTTTTTTTTTTACGAAATAATGCGACGATTTTTTTTTTTGAAAATTATAATAAATTTCAAAAAAAAAAAAAAATGTTGATATTATCGCAGTATCGCGTATTTTTTTTTTTTACCGTTTTGATCGCAAAAACCAATAAATCTATACGCGTTGGAAAAAATTAACGCGCCGCGTGTGTGTATACACGCTTTGTTGTCTTCGGCCGTGCAACGAGGGAGGGCAACGTTTTGAAAATTCACCGAGTAGAATAAATCAAGTCGGTTGTTTGGACGTCGCGTGTGTGTATTTAAATCGGAAACAATAAAAGAAAGAATAACAAAAAAAAAAGAAAGAATAAAAAAAAACACGCGACAAATAGCAAAATAAATCAAACACTTCTTCGCGTCATTTAACTTGCCCGAAATACAATTTTTGTGTTTGGACTAGTAAATAAAAAAATATATATATATCGTCGTTCAATGTTGTTGTTTTGACATACTATTTTTAAGAATTTCGCGGGAAACCAAAGCGCGTATCACCGCTCAAAAAAAAAAAAAATAACGTACTCGAAACGAACAGAAATTGATGGTAATTTCAAAATTAATTTCCGAAAATTGTATTGTCGTACTTTCGGTTTTTTTTTTCTGTGTGTTCTCTCAATCGTTTTCTAAACACGAATGATTTATTTTATTATACGTTTCCATCGCCCCGTGTCCCCTTTTAACGTTTTAATTCCGTACTTTTTATAATTCAATTTCGATCGTTCGACGAGATATTTATAAACAAGTCGCGACTAAATCGTCTCTTATCGTTAAAACCGTTATATTTTTTTTTTTTTTTTTTTACACGAGCAAAAAGAATGAAACGCAGCAGTTATCGTATCCCCCCGTATAAACGACGCACAATTTTCACTAACCGCTGTGGTGGTCTTTTTTCTTCTCCTATTTACGTTTTGAACAATCCGAATATCACCTGCTGCAGTGTCGTAAATTTGTTCTGGGGTGGGATCAAAAATGAATTTCCGTAATACAAATTTGTATATTTATTAAGTGCGATTTTAATAGGAGGGAGGAGAAATTACAATAACAATCGTTGTGAAACAAAGTCAATTACTTGCTGACGATTGTCGTGCGTAAGACCTTTGTATATCGTGTATACGGTTTTTATGCGGCGAAGACCGAGTTCAAAAGACACCTTCTTGACTCGGTTTAAGTATCCATTTTGGAACATTCTCGTACAGAATTTCGTCGCGTTTTCCATAACCGAATATCAATTATTTATTTATTTAATCTCGTATGCATACGACATGCGTGAAAAAAATAAATAAATATCAATTTCGACGGTTACGACGGTATTTTTAAACGATTCGTTGAGAAACCAAGTCTTCTTTTTTAAATCAATGCCTATAATATAAATCATGCCGAAGGTAATATTGTCATTGAAAAATACGTGTAACAGTAAAGTCAATACGCAGTGACGTGGTTGGTAAGCCCGGCGCGGGCATGCCCAATTTTTTCAAAAGTTCTCCCTAAATATTAAAATAAATTTACGATTTATATAGATATTAAAATATTTTTTTGGAAATCTTTCCCGATATGACATATCGGGCCTGCCTAGAAAAATAATCCTAACTATACGCCACTGATTTTACGATTATTTCGTTGTGTTCTAAATTCAATCGATGCTCCGTTGACGTCATTGCCTGCCGCGCCAATCCACTACTAAGAGACAATAATAATCCGGGCGCGGTTTTAAGAGCTATTCGATTGTGAAATGTGTAATAAAAAATGTTTTGAAATGCGGCGGCGGCTATTTTGGACGAGAATTGCCGCCAGCTGACTTGTATAGGCGGCTGCTCTGGGGCCGATGAGAAATTCGCTACACCACTCAACACTAATCATCGAATACAATTTTAATTAGGAAAAACAATTTTTGTTTTTTTTTTTTTCTGTAAGTGGGGTGTTATTAGAAAACGAGTAAAAGCAGTAGAAAATAAGGGGGGACGGTCTGAGGAATGATCTATCGCCAGTAATTACGCCACTGGCCAATCGCGGTTGTATATTGCATAAGGACAGACGCGACGAGACAGCAGCATCCACTATATAATGTTGCCTAGTAGTAGTAGGGTGTATCACAACAATAATAATAATAATAATTCCGTTCGCATTGGCACACGGCCGTAGTTTTGCGCGTTCACGTGCCAAACTTTATATTTATACTTATACTTACAACGATGCTGCTGCTGCATACTTTTTCCTATATGTTTTTTTTTTATTATACGGTTCTCCGAGACTTTTCGCGCGAAAATGCTGGAAAAAGGAATAGGTTTCGGTTTTTCTTCTTCTTCTTTGAACCGTGTGTGCCGCATAATTGTAAGTTTTGCACGCGTACGGACCGCGACGGTGTGTGGTTTACAACACATGCAATGAGTGTGTGTGTGTCCCCCGTCGTACATAAATCACGCGGGCACTACGTGCGGCACAACAATTATTGCTGTTGCTGCTGCTGCTGCTGCGACAACGCCTATATTATATAACCTAACCGACTCGTTCGTCGACTGCTTATTTACACTTGAATCAATACACGCCTTACCTATAAAAATATGTTTATAATAATAATAAAAAAAATTGTTTTTCGCTCAATATTATTACGTTTTCTTTTGTTTTCTCTTTGTTCCGTCTCGCAATAAATTGCGGCTAATATATATATATATATATTACTATATTCGAAAGTAAAACAATGTAATATAATATCGAGTTTGTATTGTCCGTATGTACATACTACACAAATTGTACAACGTATTATTATAATAATAATAATAAGAAGAAGAAGAAACCGAGAGAAAATTACAAGAAAAATGTACAAAAAAAATCGACAAAATTGGCTTACTCCATCCATCGTCGTTACACGATACCCACCGAGACTCGTGTGTGTTTTCGTATATCATAAAAACTGTGTTTGCTGCTTGCAGTTGTGTATATAGAAGAACTCGTATTTCACTCCATCGCCGGGCCAATCAATCTGAGCCAAAAAAAAAAAAAAAAAAAAAAACTATAACGTTGTTGTACGTGAACCAGTAACTGACGTAAATACGATTTATTTCTAAAGAGTTCAACTTTCTAAAAATAACAACAACAAAAACTTGAATACAAAAATATTTTTTACGAAAAACCTAAAGTCGCAGTAATGTCAATCACACGCGAACGACTGTTTTATTTTGATCGTTAAAAACCACCTTTTTCCCCCATACGAAAACGCCGTACGAAATATGTCGTTGCACAGTTGAATTAAATACTTTTTATACGACTTCTCTTATTACACGTAACATTGAAACCGAGTGCGTCGATTAAAAAGAAAAAAACACGGGTTCTACATTTGTCTAAATCTAGAAATGTTCATCGCTTTTCTCTCTCTCTCTCTCTCTCTCTGTGTCAATCAATGACATCTTTGTAAATAAAACACACTGGCCTGCTGCCTGTCTGGCTGGGAACGATCGTGTCTAGGGGTGGCGTGAAGATTTCGCGCCACGTTGTTCCGTCATGGTCGTAAATGCGTAATAATAATAGTACTTACACACCGTCCCTTCAAAAAAAAAATAATAACATACTACTCGGTACCGCATTCCCACGTGGTGGTGTACAAGTACACGGAATGATGTTGTCGAGAACGGCAAAAACGGCCTAGGGCACAGTTGCCGTGGCAACAGTCATAACTCCCCTACAGCGCTGCTACTGCTATTCAACAGGGTGCAAGCGTTGTCAGTTGTCGTACACCGCGTGTATCCCTCGCCGCGACCGTGAAAATCACGAATTCGTATCAGCTGTTTTCTTCTTATTTTTCTTGATGGGTTACTTGAAGAGACTTTATCTGTGCTGCGATGAGAATTTCGCGGCGTGCCCACTACAATAATAACGAGATTCGTATTATTTTATCGACTGATTTTATTGACGAATTTCGTTTTGTATTTTACAAGGTGTGCAGCAGCAGCTATCGATCGTTATGGACACCGGCGGCGGCGGCGGCGGATGGACTGGCTCCGAAGAAGAACGACAACGACGGAAAACGATCTCGTTGCACTTGAACGTTGACGAATCCACCGGGGCGAACGGCTGCGGAGGCAGCGACAGCGGTTTGGACGTGACGCCGGCCGCGTCTTGCGATTCGAGCCTCGCGTCCGGCTGTTATGATCCGTGCAAAAGTCCGCTGGGCCCGTTCAGCCCGACCGAAACCAGCGGCGGTGGACCGTCTTCGTTGCCCTGTTACACCATGACCGCGGTAAACGGCTACAGCGTCAGCAACAGTAGGCCGTCCACTCCTCCTACTTGGCGTCGGGCAGACCGACCGCCTAAACTGCCCTTCTCCGTCAGCAGCATGTCGTCGTCTTTCCATTTCGAAACGAGCCGGAACAGTCCGCCGCGGACCGAGCCTAAAAAGACCGATCTGAACACGGCGGCCAAACAGTCGAAAATCTCGACGGTCAAAAAGTTGGTCAGCACGTACGACATGGTCAAGTCTCTGGACAGGTACGCTACGTTGCCCAGAAGGCGGAGGAAATCGAAGGAAAATCTCGCCGTGGTCGTCACCACCGCCGCAGCCGCCGCCGTTACGTCGCCTGGGCACAAGGAGCCGAGTTTGAACAGGGCGGCCAGTTTGAGGAGAAAACACATCGAACAAGGAGCGCTCGCTCAGAACGCCACGATGCATTCCGCCGTCTCTTCCGCGTCCCCGTGTTCGTCACAATTGCCGCCGGTCAAATACACTCCTCCCGGTGGCGGCAACAGCAGGTCCACCAGGCCGCCGTCACTACCGGTAACCGCGGTCAAGACGAAGATCTACCACGAAGTATGTTCGCAAACGTGCCTGACCGCCGAAGACATGACCGAAGTGCTATCGGGTTGTTGCGTACTACTATCTCCGGTCGAGAACAGGATTGAAACCAAGAACGCACAAGTACAGGTCAGTATATTTATTTGGAATTCGTGCCGAAATACCATTACGGTTACACGTGACTTTTTCGTATGACGTTTGTGAATTTCCATTGTAAATATGTATTAACAGTGTTACTGTAAAAACTGTTTGCAGGTCGACTTAGTGGAGAAAAGAATCAGTGCGCTGGAGACTGAGCTGAAGGAAAAGACTGAACAATTAGACTGTAAAACAAAAGAATTTAATGAACAACAAGTGTACCTTAAAAACATACAAGAACGACTGAATCACGAAGATTTAGATACGTGTAGACAAATAGATGCGTACAGTCTGCGCCTGTGTAACATTTTCCAAATAAAAGGTTAGTAGTCACCTACTACTAATAAATTCACCGTGCGCGTGAAAGTCCATTGAAGTTAAATTTTAATATAACCTTTTATAGATTGTATAGATCCGGATCCATCAAATATCCTAGAAATATTGGAAAAACATGTAACAAACACGTCATCAGTAATCAAAGAACAACAAAAAGAACTCAATCACCTAAAAACTCTGTGCACTTCCTTACACAGGGTATGTTATTATAAAAGAGAATCCACAATACGGCTTATGTATTTTCTTTATTTCCGACAAACGTTTAATATTGTTTTTTGTCCTAGGATTTAGAAAAGAGCTATGCGGCCCAAAAGTCTCTCTTGCATGCCAATCAAGTGACCGAGATGGAATCTCTAGAATTACAAGACTTTTTGCAAGCCGAAAAGACTACGCTATCCGAAACGATCAAAGAACTAGAAAAAGAAGTATGCCGTTTATTATAATAGTAGTAGTAGTACTCAACCGTACAACGGTACCTCTGTATACACACGTGATCATTATACTATATATCATATATGCATTACAGGTCAGGGATTACAAAGAACAGTTGGCTTCAAAAGAAAATGAGGTTTCTAAAATTACGGAACAGTGTACGCATTTAGTTCGGATATCTGAACAACGAAGACAAGAAAACTTGTCACTGCAAGCAAAAATGAATGTAATGAAAAACAAAAGTCGTGAACTGTTGCAACAACAAGAAACGTCTGCGTCAAGTGCTGTTGTAGGTCTGTCGGCATTAGGAAATCGTCTTGATTCATTGTTAGACCGACTCGTCAAGTCTTATTCCATTTCTGAAGTTGATATCGAAGTATGAAATTTTATTGTTTTTGCCATTTAAAAAATGATTTTATATTCGGAAAAATTTGTTTTTCTAGGACGAAGTGTACTTTAACGAAGCGTATACGAATGGTGATAGCAGCAGTAGTGATTCTGAACAACATAATGGCTCATCTAAAAAGTCCGATTCCAAAAGCCTCATGTCTGCTATTGTTTCTGCCATTAAATCGGCACCGACTAATTGGCACAAAGGGAAAATCGATAGAAACCACACTAGTACGTATGAATTATTCGTTTTCAGTATCTCTATTTCTGTATTATTGAATTTTATTTAATTTTTTTCAGCTTGCACAAATTCACAAGAATCTCCGTGTTCTCCAAAACCGCCATGTTCTCCTATGAAACGTCTACACATGTCAGAGTCCATGAAAGAACTACAGAGGACCTATACACCGGTTTACAAGCGAAATGTGTCGACTGGTGATTTATTATCGCAAACCGATTCCTTAGACGGTATGTTTTATATTGTACAATCAACTACTTCAAAAGTATTATTATGTTGTTGTTTCATTTCGATGACTTAAAACAATAATTTAAATAAAATGTCTAAAATTAGTGTTTTTTGGATTTCAGATTGTAGCGATTTACAGTCGGCCGAAAGTGAATCACTGAATAACCTATCAGAGGCCATAGTTACCAGACAACAATTGGAACTAAGTGTAAACTCTACTAGTCCTGTAAACGTTGACTTTGAATTTTTGGAAGACTTCCGAGCGCCGGATGATGATCTTTTGGACCAGGTGATAGATTTGGACAATACGGTAACCAAGTTATTGAAAGTCATCACTATTGTGCAAACAAATGGCAAAGAACAACCACTGCATCAAGAGAGGTTAACATAAACTATTATCAGACAAATTTGTTGATTAAATAATGGAATTGATTTTTTTTTTTTGCAGACATGAAATCAAATACACAAATGGCAAAGAAAGGCAATACTCCTCACAATCTCCATTAATTCATAGCAGTGATGACACGAATTGCAAACGACCACCATTAATACCCATGCAAGAACTAAACGCGAGCTCACCAAAAGCTTTGAACGGAATAATGTGATGATTAATTATTATTTTTAAATTTTGCACCATTTATATGTAATTTTTATTTTATATACAAAATATTACATTAATATTATTTTATCTGTCTATTATTATATAATAGAATATTAATTTGTGTTGTTTGTAAACTTTATTTCAAATGTGTACACACGTACACGTTGACAATTATTAATCATTTTATTGCAAATTCGAAATTGCCTTCTCCGCTGCTGCTGCTGCTACTGATCGTAAAATAGGTACATTAATCAATTTCTATTTTATTACAATGTAATGATAGCAGCGTCAACATATTTTGCTATCCAAGGACAGACAAATTAAACATTTATATAATTTATATATAGCTATTTGTACGCGACTTAAAATTACACACTGAACTGATGTTTGTTGATGTTTTGAGGTTGTGTTATAGAAATTATAAGAACATTACTATCGCTAACAACACTACAATAATCAGTACCATATCTGAATCGGATTCTAACCATTTTGTTTTCTCAATATGAACAGAATTCAAAAACCTATTACTTTGTTTAAAACTGTTTCGTCACAAGTGAAATTGTTTTCTTTTTAACGATCATTGTACTAATACAAAATAATGTGTTATACCTTTTCTATTATCTGCTGCAAAAATTATTTAGTTTTAATAACCATTACGTCTTTAAACTAGACTTTAAACCATAGGTTCTCAAACATATTTCATACACCGCCCACTTTGACAATCAAAATTTTTTTAGTGCCCCCCAAAATGTTTAAACTTACCAATTGTTGTTTATCTTTAAACAGTTATTACAATAATTATTGTATTTAAACATGCCATATTCTATTTAGAGTTTAAACTTACATTTTAGAGGAGCATTTTTAATAAGAGCAATTAAAATGCATACTTAATTGAATTGCAATGTATTTTTATTAAAATTTAAACACATCTTTGAATTTAAATTTATCGAGCTTACTTAATGTGATGGATGAACCTGATGTAGTTTAACCAGTTTTTTTATATCAGGCTCGAATTTACTTAAATACAGTCGTAAGTCGCCACATTCGGTAACAAGCAGCAGATTTCTTTTTTTAGTTGTTAGTGTTGTTACAGCACTGAATCCACGTTCAGACAAATACAATGATGGAAACGCTATTAAATATCTTTGAACAATTTACCATAATCCAGGGTAAAGTTGCGGGATTACATAATCTTTCGCTTTTTTTAATCATCTATCACCCCCCAGACCGCTTCAACGCCCCCCAAACTTCTTTGGGCCTTTTACTGCCCCCCTGAAGGCCACTAACGCCCACAAGGGGGCGTTATCGCCCACTTTGAGAAAGAATGCTTTAAACTGATGGTGTATTGTTCATCAAAGTCATCATCGATTCAGAAAAAAAAATACTTGTTCAATTCTCATATAATATCTAAACACAATAATCGTTATACTGCGTATTATAACCGCGTACCTATATTATATTTTGCAGTTGCAATATTCGTACGAATTTAATAAATTTAAAATTGAAATCGTAATAAATCTGTGGGCAATGCGTGTCCGCTGAGTCTGGTCCGGTTAATAAAATACATAAATGAGTACAAGTACACCGTCTTTTAAATATAATTCGCGTTGAACGCACCGGTATAATGAAAACCGAACCGTTCTTTGGCGCCGTATTTCACTAATATCAAGCGTACGAATTTTTTCGTGCTTTGAAAATGTCCAATGATCCGATTGAAATTCGTTTATGCGATTTCCAATTATAAATTCGCGTGAAAGTTTATTACTATTTGCAAAGAAATTTCCGAGAAATTTAGTCTCAACAACTGCTGCTACTTTTTTATCCCCCTGCGAATAATTCTCTGCGCTTTTTATCAGCTCCTCGTACATTATAATAATAAATATACGAAATAAGAAGTTACGGCAGAGAGCGAAAAAATGTGCGCAAGCACCGGCTAAATATATAAGTTTTTGTTGGATTTAACATACGATTTTTTTTAAATAAAACATTTTAAAAAGGGTCTGCGTAGCGCATCTATATTATACGTTCGTCTTAAACATTTTCATGCTTAAAACGAGAAGAAGAAAAAGAAACTTCTACAGACTATTGAAACTTTTCCATTTTGAAGTCTTCGAAATTTTTTAAAATTGTTTTCGCAAACGTCGAAAAATATACTCATATATTTGTAGTAGTGTTTCAATAATAATTTCGTAAAAAAAAAAAATAAAAATACCCACTGCAATAAGAAAAATTATTTTATATTTATATACATATGCGTTTACTTATACGCATTTATATTAATAATATCCAATTGGATCTGAAACACGAATGACGTGTGGGGTGTACTATTTGAAATATATGTTTTAATTGATTAAACACGCGCATCAAGACTCGTATTATGACGAATTATTATCGATCGGACGACGTCATACAGACCAATGACGAAAATCGGGAAAGCTCAATAGAACCGTGATTAAGCCTCGTTAAAGATTTTAATTAAAAGTCCTGATCGGCTGACACTTTTAAATAAAAAGTGTCCATATATTATATAATGCCCTAAACGCGTAATATTCTATGCCCAGCACGTTTTGTTCGCGTTATATTTTTATTCCACTTCTAATTATTTTTGTTTTTGCTGCTCTACTGTTAAATATAGACTCGTAATTAAAATTTTCATTAAATCAGAAGACGAAAAGAGTCTATTCCCACTGCTCGGGGTCCGTGTAAATAAAATATTTCGTTGATATCGGACGTCGAAATTAGTAACCACGTGCTTACAATTGTCGAGTGAAGTTAACCCAAGATTTTCGTTTAAAAAAACAAGTAAAAACCTAAGTTCAACCTTTAAGTAAGTAATAATTTTATCATAATATGTATACCTGTCTAATAACCATAGGCTGTTAACTAGACGGCTCAATTCCATCAAATTTTCAGAATTCATGTTTCACACAAAAAAATAATATTGTCACGACTTTTTAACAGTGGCGAAATACGAATACCACCATCACCCGGTGACCACCACACGTCTCCTCCGGTCCGTTTCATCGTTCCGGGCTGAACACGTCCGGGAACCCGAAAAGAGAATCGTCTCTACGGATGTTTTTCCACCCGGATCTGACACGGGGGGAACCGTCCCGAATAAATGAGAACGGTCGTGTTTAAAACTCAGTAGATAATTGTTTTCTTGCACCCGGACGGATTCCAGGCCAGAACACGTCCTGGAGTAGTGGGAATAGACTTTAAAACGGGTGGATCAATGCACGAAAAAAAAAAAACATAAGAGGCATATTATTAAACCTTTATCCCTATAGGACGTCGGCAAAATCCTATAATTTTGTTTTAGTCGCAATACATTATTGTGTGCAATGTAGGACAGTCGAAGAATCAGAAGGGTAGTGTGAGGGTCCGTATACTTGTTTAAATATAGACATTTCAACTAAAGAAAAAAATATCTGGTTGTATATACAATAGTACTATAAATTAATATTATTATTATTATTATTATTATTATTATTATTATTATTATTATTATTATTTAATTTTCATTAAAGTCTCATTGGATTAAATTTGAATCGTATGAAAACATTTTTTAATATTAAAATTTCAATGAGGGGAATGTCCAGACCCGAAATCTCTCCTTGCTGTGGGATATCCATGCCCGTGGTGTACGTATTATAGTTTTACTATTTTAATTAAGTCGTATTCGAATACTGAACTGGTCGAGAGTTCAAAAAAGAAATCAATTTTTCCAAATTTTCAAATGACATGCGGCTCAAAGTATTTGTAATAATAATAATAATAATAATAATAAGTCGTCTGCATTATTGGTTATGAGTTATGACCAAATAATCTTTTTTTTCCGTATTTTATTCGCCCATATTATATTATATACTTACACGTTATAAGAATATTAGGTAAATTATTATTCCGCGAAGACTATTATGTTGATACCTACAAATTATATATTACTCGAATCCTCGACACGAAGCAGAATTATTATGTGTGTATATATATATAATATTATGTAGTACAAGCGTGTTTTCGGAAACAATATACACAATCGTTTCGCATATCATAATTACAATATGCCTATATAATATATTCGTAGTATAATACATATATTCTGTTATGTAGAATAACACAAACATACCGCATTATTATTATTATTATTATCGTATAGTTATTGTAACTACTATGATGAGCATCAGTAGTATGTGATACTGAAATGCGTCTATAAAATAACTCTACAACCGATGATATACACAAAAAGCATATTTCAGCTGGCCGGTGTACGACGTAACCGTCCGTAGAACAAAAAAAACGATAAATTTCGCATTAAATTGAAAGACTAAGATTTTTTTTTCTTTTCTGTTTTTACTCGTATAATTTACTTTTAGATTCTGAACGGAGCGGCGAGGAATGTATTGGTTTTACAATTTTTATATCTGTATCTAAAAATTTTACTCCGATCTTGACAGTGACAGTTTGTTTCTGATAGAAAATTTCATATAGTTGATACTTTGGAGGAGATATCATTTTTCGATTTTCTCGCAATACCACTTTTTTCAAACGTACGAGAAAAGACTACGGTTAAATTACATAAAAGAAACGGTAAAAAAGCGAGTATGTCGAAATCGATTATTTTTCCGAAATTAATGCAGCTGATTAAAGAAACTTGAAATATTCATGTGACTTTATTTTATGTTAAGAGAAAAAAAATGTTCAAACACTTCTTTTTTTTAATTTTCGACTACTTGTAGCAATTATAAGTTTCAAAATATATTTAATTTTCATAAAAAAAAAAATGGATTTAGTTTTTGTTATATACCCAAAATACAACACCGAAACTCCGCTCAAAATCGTTTTATCGAATGATTTCCATCATTGCTTTTTCAAATTTATAGTAATGATAACAATACACTGTATAAAATCGTTATCCAAGTAATTCGCTTAAGCGTCATTCGGTGCAATACCCCACGTTAGCTTTTTTTTATTTAAAATGTATGCGTATACGATACAAGCAATAAAAAATCAAAAAAAAAAATTCAAAACGTGTTTTGTATACAAAACGAGAATGCACACAATTATTTCCACTGTTACAATATCGTCATCGTATTAAAAAATGAAATTCATTAAGAATTCGACGACATTCTCACGTGTACTGCAAAATATACGCGCATATATTTTGTAAACATTTTAATAAACATTATATTCCGCGTTATAATTTTAAAAATAAAAAACGTGAAAGATCAATATCCGCGGAAATAAAACGTTCTAAATTTGTTCGGAGGGAAAAAAAAGAAAAAATTTAACGTGAAACGCGTTAGTGTACGCAAAACACTAAACAGATCACTCGCCGCGGCAGTACAAACGTGTAAATATTTACATTTTACCGACGGCATTTACCAACCGTTCCTCAGCTCCCATACCACCGTTGGTGACGCGATGAAAGTTTTTTTTTTGCACACGCGCCGTTACTTAATAATTGAATAATCTCAATAATGTATAATAATACACTCCTTCATCCATTGTACAATATATATATATATATATACAACATTATAAATGGACAAATATAGTTTCTCGTGAAATGTTAAGACTCGAAGGTCTATAATAACGCACAAGTTTTGTGGTAGACGCCCTCCAAATATATGTATTTACTTTGGCCGAATTAAAATATAATTAAAACGCAGTGTATAGAAACGCGGTCTTGTGTAATTAGTGTACTGCAGTAGTTAATAATAATAATAATAATAATATTAACAGGATTTGTGAAAGAACGTCTTAATTGTAATTACTACAGTGTATAACTATTGTACTGCAGTTTAGTTTTTTTTTATAGATAAATTTAATAACGACGTATGCGACGTTTTAATATATACATATATAGAGGACGTCGTCTCCGTTTGGCACTTGAATAGCGTCGTTTTACCAAAAGTATATTTACATGCTCTATTCGGTTTAAGATTATATCGGAGAGCTGCTCTGTCTAGCTTGACATCTGTTGATGTCGGGCGACAATCAGAATACAGCGAAGGAACAGCTGCAACGCAAGAAAAAAAAAACACCATTTAATTCTTTCGTCCGGTATAATCTTAAACTGAATAGAGAGCGTAGTAAAATACGTGTTAATAAACGAATGGGTTTTTGTAGGAAATTAATGATAATAAATTTTTGACGGGAATTCAAAAAACACCGGTGCCGCCGAAACGCGGATATTTTCTACTGAAACGGAGTTATGTATTTTGTGATTAAGCGATGATGATGGATTGCAGGACGGCGGCGGCGTGAAATATCGAGAAAGAGTGCGAGAAAAACGCGAGGGATTAATTCTCGGCACCGTGTACCGATAACGATGATGATGATGATGATGATGCTGCAACGGCTTACCAGTATCACCGCGACAACGTAATACGCGCTGACGACCTACTGCTATATGACATCATCGATGACAATAATAGACGTGACGCGACGACGACAAAACCCCCCCGTATTATGAAATATAAATAACACGGCGTGTCATATATTTTTTTTATTATATAAGCATATTATATTAGTTTTGAACCCCACACCCCTTAAATATTATGTTTTTATAGGGAAAAAGAAATGTTTTCCTTTATTATTATTATTATTATTCTATAGCAGACACACGTGTCGTGGTATAAAGCCTGCAGAACAACAACACAATATCACGCGTGAATCTGACGAGGAAAAAAGACGATGCACTGTACATATCGTGCCATTATATTTATCGAAAGAAAAAAATCGTACCAATACGTAAAGTATATAAAAAAAATATTGAAACGAATATCACACACGCGTTTTGTGTTCCGAGCGATTTTCCCATACCGCGCAATGGCATTTGCGCGCCAAACCTGTATTATCATAACACTCCTAGCGATGGCGAATTTTCCACGCGGTAAAAAGATTACAATATTTTTCCATTGCCTCGAATCTGGTGAGACGCAGAGATCTTCTACAATTTATTTTTTATATTTTATTATCTGCGTATCACGACGGCTATTTTTCATTTTAACTGGAACTTTATTATTATTATTATAATTAACAAAACTCCTCTTCTTTAATTTTCTCAATTCGAACATTGAATTTTTTCGTCCATTGCGTCGTTGTCCGATAATAATTTTGAATTCGTTTACTTTTACAATCGGCTTTTTGACCGACTTCAATAAAAAGCAGGAAATTATCAATTCCACCCGTGGTATGTATTTTTAAGCCATTGACTTTGTAACAGAAAGACGGCATATATAAGGGAAATTTTTATTATTTATTTATTTATTTTTATGAAAGCTCAAGTTTTCTAATTGGTTCCATTAAAATTTCAAAATAATTGAAGTCGGTTTTTTTTTTTACAAATTAATTATTCACGTTTTCAGTTTTCTTTTTTGTTTTTTCGTCGATATTGTTGTACACACACTTAATTATAAATTTACTCGACATCGATTAAATGTCAAAACGATATGGTGAGAAAATGAAAAATTGAAAAAAAATCGATTAAAAGTAAAAACCTCGACGAATTCAAATCTGTTTTCAAAATACATATCGAACTGTGCAATAAACCGGCATAACCGACCTAATATAGGTACCAATTTGAAATTAAATACGAAAAATATAATTTTTATTCATGTGTTTTATCGACATCCGTCTATCGGTCTCATCTGCACCGGCGTATGTGTAGACGTTTACTGTTTTCTCTCTTTTGACTTTACGCCATTGCCCCGTTGATTGATATTTTATTTTACTTCCACTTGTATTATTATTATTATTATTATTATTGTACTGTTGAGTTCCGCGATTTTTTTATTAATAATTAATAATAAACTAAAAAAAAAAAGTGAAATCACGTATGAAATGAAAAACATGCCTCCTAAAGGAAATTCTAATGCTCTCAAAAATTGTTGGCAAATTCAGGCGAGTAAATTGCTTCAAATACCTAATACGGCACAAGATCAATTCACCCGGTGACAAATTGTTATTGTATTCTATAAGGTACAACAATGAAATGTCTATACAATACTCCTTAGAAAATGATCTACAACAAGGAATAGTCCTCGCAATATTCGTCGATATCTCTCGGGTCTTGTAATGAATTATTATTATTATTATTATTATTATTTTCATATTGTATTTATAAGGTACACGGACGAGACAGTTTTTACAGACCAACTGGCGTGAACAGTACAACAAATATATTAAACCTTTTGCGCCTTTAAATTCCCGTTTTAATAATAATTTCAGTATCCGCCGCGAATTTATTATATTTATTATTACGGTAGTGTAATTTGTTTTCGGCGAATTTTTGTTTTTTTTTTTATTCGTTTCCCGCGAAAACGTCATATTTTAATTAACTATAGCTTATAAAAAAAAAAAGAATTTATTTTTATTTTTACATAAAAAGTACGATATTTAATTATAGGACCCGTGTCGTTTACAGATATGCGCACGCGCACGTGTATAATATATTATGCAGAGCGCGTGTGCCCCGTTTGCTTGGACACGTTTAAAAGTCGAAGGCGTTTACGTTGGATTAAATTGTTTTTGAATACTACGCGAAAAGAAACTACTGCAGAAGATCATAAGCGAACTAAACAATCTTGTGCTAAATGATAAATATGAAAAAAAAAAACTCTATATGGTAATTTACTTTCCTCCCCCCCCCCCACAATATAATGCAAATTTTTACAATTTACATATTTAATATTAAATAAATATAAATAACAATAAGTAAGTTTATAATAATTGGCAATTTTTGGTTATAAGTATTACCCGCGCATGCACACCTATTGTGTATACGCATAATATATATTATTATATTATATATTATAATAATATTATTATTATATTATTTATTTAAACACAATGTTGTAGGCATTTTAGTTGCGAAAATCTAGTTTTTAATTATAATTTTAAATTATATTGAGTCAGTATTATGTTATCTAATCGGTATTTAGATCAGATCATGCGGCCTAACTGTAGGAGATTATCATTTATCCATATAGTTTCATTTGTGCTGAGATTAGATCCAAAAAACGTTTCGAATAAATTATATAACATTTTTTACAGGAACGTAACGAGATCATCCGAGCATTCGTTTCTAGTTGAAAATCTGTATATTGTAGAAAAACTAAACAAAATGAATACATCAAAAGCTTTGTTACAAGAATTTAAAAAACAAAAAAAGAAAAATTGTAATTTTTTTTTACAACACTAAAAGGAATATTTACCTTAAATTCAATTCTTGGTAAATATATAAATATATGATTGACATTCAAGTATAGAAAATGAAATATATTATTATCCTCTTTCCCCTATATTATAAATAGTCAGAGTTCAATTATACGAAATTTTACATTTTCATATTTCGAATTTTTTTTTAACAATCAAGTTTGCCACTCTACTGTAATCGTATTTAAAATAAAAATCATTTTCCTAAGATTTGTCATTTGTTTGCCATTCCTGGAATGTTTTTATCAAAGACAATTTAAACTAAATTCATTAACATAAAATCGTCTACAACTTTTCGAGTCAAATTTCATTTTTATTTTCAAATTAGTCTATATAAATCAATGTTTTGAAAAAAATAAATATAGATTAAATCACAGATTGGCTACAAAAATAAATACATTTTGTTACATTAAAAAAATATATTCTCTTTGTTATAATTATAGTCTAATGTGTGGCTATATTTGCCGATTAACACGGTAAAAGAAAAACCACTAATTATCACATTAAGTAATAACACACACACGCAAACAGTTTGTACAACAAATATTGTATAATTTAAATGAAAAAAAACAACTTTTTCTCAATATAATAATAATTGATGTTATGTGAAACAAATAATAATACAGCATATTATTCCAATAAAAAGTTTTTACAATTATTAATTCGAGTAAAAACTATGATGGAAACGCGTTTATAATTTACTTTTTGACAGTTAGGTATTACAAATATATCATATAATTTAACATACAATAACAATTTTTTTTTTTTGATTTCATATCTTATGAGAAATACGTCATCTAAAGAAAATACCGACAATGAAGGTAGTCCCATCACCATGTGTTTACATAAAAGACAGTAAAAACTAAGAATTTGATGTATAAAAGTCCAACAATACAAATTTAAATAAATAAAACAGATATTTCAACATATATCCCATAAACAATTAAAATTAAAATTTGATAGTTTTCTTATCCTTTTTTCACGACGACACACTAATTTCATTATTTTCGAAAAATTAACAAAACAATAATTATAAACTTACGTTAATTATTAAATTTTTGTGTGTGTCGTAATGCCATATATTTATGTTTTGCACATGCATAACATAAATTTACTAATATGCAATTCATCATATTATTAAAATACAAAAATTCAAATCAATATTCAAAAACAATTTTTTTTGAAGACACTAGTTTGTAGTGGTACACCAATTGAGAACATTGGACATTAATTATTACTTATTTAGTATTTACCAAATAAAATATTATTACCACTTAGTCTATGCGACATTACCAATTAATAATATTTTTTGAGTTTAAATTCTTTTAGATTTATTTAAAGTTTTAAAGACAATTAAAGTATAATTATAACAATAAACTAAAGCAGTTTTAACATAAATACGTTATTCACTAATGTTTTTTATATAAAATATTTTAACAGCCGATAAACATATTTAACATAAACTTTTAAGTACATTTTCAGCAAATAAGAAATTCAAATTGATTAAAACTTACAAACATTAATTTAATATTTAAAAGTAATTGATAGTTATCACATGTTTAGAGAAAAAATTGGAATTTCTAGCATCGAACCAGGTTTGAGTATCTGATTTATAATAAGTTGTACATTTATAAATTATACTTATGTGACCAGATTTTATTTTATTATGTGCAAAAAGAAAAAGAAAAAAAATAGTTCGTAATTATCCAAGAATTCGACAATGGTTGGGACACTAGATATTTCCAAGACAATCACAACCTAAACACCAATTTAATCCACATAAAAATATATAACAATTATGTTACACACTTCCCTTAAAAAAAGATAAAACTAAAAAATCTAATTTTACTTTGGCCTTCCAATAATAATAGAAATAATTTATTGCCATTAAAAGTAACGATTTTACAATATAATGAAAAAAATTGAACTTAACGCAATTTCCTTATATAATAAGGTTAAAATAAGTTTTAGACTTGTGCCAAAGTAACTGAACAATGTAGATTTTTGAGTTTTGTCATTTTTTTTTAATCGAGGATGACCCGTATTTGTTGTCTCCATTTATTTAAAGAACAATAATATATTATTATATAGGATTTAAATTAGAATGAATGTAGAATTTAAGCTTTTTTCACTACATTTGAAGAAAAGAATACTTTTGCGTGCATCTCATTATATTTTTTTTATAAATATCAACCGACAAAAAATTTCCAATGTTTTAAGACTCAAATTTTTTTTTAGCTTCTTTGTTAGATGGTATTTTGCAGACTTTGTGATGCTCCAAACAAATATCACTCTTCAAACTTGGTAATAAGTGTTTACACTACAAATTTAATCCAAGCACCATAATTTTTGAATTGTATAGTATGATTTTGTTGTTGTCTGTTAGATAGACGGAGACAACAAATACGGATGTATGATACTCTTCAAGTTTTAACCAATAGCCAAAGATTTCATATAGTGTAAAGTAATTTAAATTTAGATATTTATTAATAGATTTTTGTTTAGAAAAAAATTTACCAAATGTGACAGTAATGAAATGACCAAAATGAAACAAACAAAACATTGCTTATACTAAAAACATAATAACCTTAAAAAGATAATATAACTTTAAAGATATATATCACTAAAATTATTTAAATTAAGGTGATAAAATGCTTAAATCAATGTTTACAATTGTCCAACACTTCAAACTTTTTTTCGTCTTTTCATTATTGCTTTCTCCCTTCGGATGTCTGCTAAATCTTCTAAAAGACCTAAAAAAAAATAGAAAACATATCTATAAACAAATGTTAGAGAAGTAAATTAAATTACACTTATTCAGCTAATGATATTGTTTTGTTAGGGCTTCAGATTTAAGAAATGGATAGTATTTGAATATTGGAGTCTATCTTAATATCTGCACTTATTTCAGTGTATCATATACTCTCGAAAGATTACAAATAAAATTAATATAACTATATGTTTTTATTATTATGTAATTTAAGTTCAGATGTGTGATTAGGATGGATATTGAATGAACTGCAACTTGTGACACCAAATTTTTTTAAGATGTAAATATATTATTTTAAAACACCAAAAATATTCCTGTCAAAGATCATTTTTTAATTAAAAAGATTAAAACTTATTTAAGGACTATAATAGTCACGCCAATATAAATGATAATTGATTATTCGTTAACAATTATATTATATATTTATATAATTATTATGGTGTAGTAAAGTCACCAAACCATCATCATGAGCTGTGTGAACGTACGTAGCTGTGCACAGATTACTCATAATCGTTTTACGCATACCGATCATTGTTTTAAAGAATACAATATTTTGTTTTATTGTATTTTTTCTTTTTTTAAAGTAAATTATAAATTACTAGTCGCACTGGCAAATTTATTTATTTAAAAGTTTCATATTTTTTTTTGTTCGTATTATTTTCTAACAATAAGTTTTTCACATAACAATTTTTTTGAAATTGAGCATTTTTTTTTTTTTTAAAAAGATACATTTAAAATTATAGTGCAAATGAAATGTTGTTAACTCAATTTTGATATTGTAATGATTTGTTATTAAATTTAAGTTTAAAGGTTAGAATCTGATTATACTATCTTTGTCAGCGTGAAGCAATATATTACCGTAATGAAAATGTTATTCCATTTTTGCAAGTTACAATTCATTAATATAACAATCATTGATAGTTTTCATACCACCAGACACAAATCTAATCAATGTATTTTGTGAACACATTCGTAGTATCTAATTATATTAATCATTTTTGAAATTTATTTATATTGAAAATATGTATCTAATATTATTTATGAATAAATCATTAGTGAAAGAAAAACATTTTTTGATTGATTTCTTACAAAAAAATTTAATTATCACTGTCGAATGAACTTTGCAAACAAAAAAACAAGTTTTACCACCTATACGTTTTACATACATTTTTTATAAAAGATTACTTGGTAAATTTACATATAAAAGTGTTGAAAACATTAATGTGTTGATGTATAAGACTTACCAGCTCTAGTGCTTTTATATTCTTCTTTTTGAAGAGTACGGAAATCAGATTCCATGCATTCATCATCGTCGTCCATTTCTCTATATCTGAAACGATAAAAATTTAAGTTTATAATACACTTAAAAATCAATGATAATGAATAATTTATACTTTGATTTGTCATATCTGAAAATCTCTGAGATGACTTTAGAATAATCTGCTTCATCTTCTGGTCCGTCATCAATAAAATCATCCAATTCAGAATCGTACTCGGAATCAGATTCAATGACTTGACGTTTATTACGCATGGGCATATGCCGATCGTTTCGTCTTTTCATATCAGATGGCGGAAACTGTTTGGGCACCAAATCTCTGGGTGGAAACTTCTTGGGAATCATATCTCTAGGCGGAAACTGTTTAGGTACCATATCTCTTGGAGGAAATTGTTTAGGCGTTGAATCTTTAGCCCTATTATTATTGGGTGGTAATTTGTTAGATTTGTTTACAGGTGTTGGGACGTATTTATCTTTTGAACCAGTAGGTTTTGATTTCAAGCTTTCAGATGATATTGGCCTAGGACTATATTTTTCATCTGAACGTTTAATGGTGCTGGCCGTATATTGATCAGTGGAAGACAAACATTTTCCCTTAGGCACATATCTTTCCGGTTGGGCACCAATTTTAGATTTCTGTGAATATTTGTCTTCGCTTGAAGTTTTAAATTTAGGTACATATTTTTCAGTGGACATTGATTTTGAAGGATGTTTATCAGATGGCGTATTCTTAGGTTTCGGTGAATATTTTTCAGATGATGAACTACTCGATTTAGGCATGTGTCTATCGTTATTTAGTAAAGTTCTCGGTTTCGGCAAATGCTCATCTTCAGTAGAACTTTTATTTCTGGGTATATATTTATCACTAATTGATTTTGGTTTTGGTAAATTTTGTTCGTCCTTAGAATTATATTTTTTTTCACTACACGAATATTTTTCTGAACCAATTTTAGGCACATTTCTATTGCTAATGCCGTTGTTCAACTTAACTTCTACACTATCAGAACCATTCAATGATCTAGGTGTATATTTTTCATTTTTACTATATCTACCGGGCTCTTTACTAATTTTTAAATCTTTAGACCACACTGAAGCATTCTTTTTTAGTTTATCTTCAGCAAATACATCGACTTTTGAGGAAGAGACAATTGATTTTTGTGTCCTTTCAACAGATTTCACTTCTTTAGGTTTTTCAATAGAAGGTACAAATTTACCTTGTCGACGAGCATTTCTACTTGCTTCCATTCTCTTTTCTTCTAAATATTTTTCTCTTTCTTTCTTAGTCATCATAGGCAAGGAAGATTCTTCTTTCTTTTCAATGATAATAGGTTCATGTTGTTTTTTTTCAGCTATTTTAAGTAGTTCTTGGAAATTTAATGGTGGTGGTTGTGTGTGTCGTTTTTTAACCTTGTCTGCACTGAGTTCAGTTTTGGATCTTTTCTGTTCTGGTTCTACATCACAATGATGATCATCACCATTTTCTACATCCTTAGATTTTCTTTTTCGTTTGTGTGGTAGTAACTGGTCTTCTTCCTCTTTTAATAATGCGGCTTTCACTCGATCCTAAAAGATAATTTAAAGTTTTAAATACACAGTCATGGGACAAATACCATAAATCTGTGATGGTGATATAGTGGTCACCGTTTACTGAACTCACTTTGAGGCCAATAGACAAATTTTTTTCAGTGTTACAATACATGCAAATCGGGACCAAAGGTTAAGTTAACCTAAACTGCGACTACTTTATCTAAATTATTAGTTATTTTTAATTATGATTAATTATTAAGTCTTACTTTAATTTATCATTAACTGAAAAAAATGGTTGTGAATTTTTCTTAAATTTAATATATTTATTAATATATTAATAAATACATATAAATTTAATATAAACGAAGTAAAACTGTTACATATAATGTTACTGTTTATTTACACTGAATACAGATTAATAATATCGTAGTATAAAATTGTCATTTTTTAATTCACTTAAATTTTGATTAAATAAAATATAATAAAAATGTAAATCAAATCAAATAAAATTATAATCTAAATGAATAAATTATTTGAAATGTAAAAACATATTACTAAAAAATAAATAGCAGTTATGTTTTTAAAAAAGCACTAATTTAAAATACCACCCACACTGATGTAAGTGTTAATACAATTTGTTTACATCTTCAATGAAAAATAGATACATACTTTTGTACCAGAAATATCATTAGTTTTGTTATTAACAACTTTTGTACTTCTTGTATCGGCTGGGGTATTCACATATTTGTTTATGATATTGTTATAAATAGCCATAGCATCTTTTGAAACATATCCATAATCATCTTCGTCTGGCTGATTAAATCCTATAATCAGCAAACATAAATTTGTTTATTTTATTAAATGTAATAATATTTATTATATACCTATATATAATAAAGCCAATGATTATTAAAATATAGAATTGTTGTATTAAATCTGTATACTTAGTTTCGACTAAGTCATTGTCGGGTATAAAGTGAAAAAGGTAAAAATGAACGAGAATACATTTTCAAAAAAATAACAATTTTACACTAAACAATTTATATTTTTTTGACAGTATAGTCTTGGAGGGATGTCCTATTGTACTGATAAAATGTTTATATTTTAAAATCACAAATTTTTTTTTTTTGGGGAATTAAAATATGAATTATGTGATAAGTGTATACTGATTATTAAAATAATAAATGAAAATTATACAAAGAATGAAAACATTTTTTTGTGGTTTATAAATTATGAGCAGCAAAATGTTTGGGGAAAATAAGAATTCACAGAAGAAACAGTCGTGCTACCCCGAAGTCACATCTGTGTTCAGTTGTACACACCCGCTATGGTAACAGATGTATTGACATCATCTTTGGCATCCTCGATAACCGATTTATTCGCAGATTTAGTACGTTTCAACATGGACTGCACTCGCTTAAATGACTTCTTATCTTGACTTCTTAACGATGTTAATTCTTTTTTCTTCTTTTCGTCTTCCAATTGTTTTCTTCTGTCTTCTTCTTCCTTTTTAGCCAAGAACCTTTTAATGCTATCCGATAACTGTCTGGTTTCTTTAGATTCCTTTTTTGGCGGGTCCAACGACGCTTTGAAATATTTTACCTAAAAAAATAATACGAATGCATTACACGCGTTGAAATTCACAGCCGTGCATTTAATTTTAACAGTTGGGCGTCTAAATCAATTGTAACACGATTTATCGGTTTATTATCAAACGATTTACACTCGTCATAACCAAATAACTATTTATTACGATAAACTCACTTCTTTGTCTTTGGTGTTGTTTTTCTGTGCCTGATAGAGTAATGTATGAAAATCCATTGTCACAATCCAATGAACGACCCGCTGTTGATCCAGTTACATATAAAAATCGAGACACCTTATGGCAAGACGTAATATTACGAAATACAACGATTTACGTTGATAATTATCGTGGACGGAAATAAAACGAACTTCGATGATTTTTTTATTACATCGAAACGACAATAATCGCTTTTTGGAGCGTTTATGTTTTATGGTAAGAGTTCCTAAATCGAACACAAAATCGCACTAACAACCCGGACGCCGTTACACAGATATTGTTACATTTGTAAAAGTGACTACTAGACCGTCACTTGTGTCCCGTGCCGCGACAAACGAACGACCATAATGGATTTTGACCGCAAATCATCAGGCAACACTACGCGAACAACGATTAACGACCGATTGTCAGCGAGTCCGAGACGTTTTTACTATTGCGATACGTATTATTGTAATTTGTAAAATGTGTAATAGCGCCACATGTTCAACCCGCCGAGCGAGATAACGTTAAACAGCTGCTGCTAATTATTTAGACAGTTATGAAGATAACATTATCTTGGTACATGGTGGTTTTATCGCGATATGACGAAAATTCGAAATGAATTCCACAATCCACTCCGGAAGAATATTTTCCGAACTCCACACCGACGTGTGAATAAGCATAAAAGCGACGTAATAATCAGTAGCCCAGGTGACGTTGTACAATAGAAATATTCATATATACATATATATATATCATTGATTTCAATTCTGTATTATTTATAATCGGGGCCTGAAATTGCGCGCGACACTAAAATGGAAAGTCGTCGTGTTGCGCAATACGTTTCACTGCGTGTGTTACATAATAATACGTGAATAACGTATACGTGTACACATACAATATATAACTGGAATAAATTGTACAATATAATTCCAGCGCGAATTTACAGTTTTGAAAAAATCGATTGTTGTTCTGGATCAGACAAAAGAAGAATTGATTTAGAAAAACATTAGTCATTCGATCAGGAGAATAAAGTTTCAATTAGAACTCATAATGAGAACGGTGGTTACACGTTTTTGGGTGACATTCGATTTAAGTAAAATCTCTGCATAATTTATTGGAAGATCCAACTCGCATCCCCTCCTGGAAAACGTGTCACGCACTTGTCCCCGTATCCCGTACTTGTACGAGTGCACAGTGAGTACCACGTAGCAGTCTTGTATGAGTGATCAGTTTATATTTTCTATTAACCACTGCACTACGATTAAGTAATTTATTATAATCATAGGCGTGCGCACGGGGGCAGCAAAGGAAGCGTATGCTGCCCCTGAACATTTTTTCGGGCTGTAGGGGCCGGTAATTATTGAATTATGGGCCTCTATAATTTTATCTCCGTAAAATTATATTTTCACAAAAAACGATGTAGGTACATTAGTTGAAAACAAAATTTATATTTATACTTTTTTCTAGTTAACAATAAATTGTTTACTTTGTTATTATAGAAATTAGAATTATACCTGTATAATACGAATATCCCAATTTATTGGGAAATCTGATTTTAAACGGTATTATTTTATTGTCAATAAAAGATCTAAAAATAGAATGGGTTTTTAACATTAACCCGAGTACGCGCTTCATGCCCCACCGTACTTCACCGTGGCCACGGACTAGAATCAACTAAATAACTAATTGTTACGAATTTACTATCATTTGTAAAAAAAATATGGGAATTTTAAGAAAAATTATTTCTTTAGTTAGCTCAAAATATTTAAAATATTGGGCAAGGGTTCCCCGACACCCGCGGGCAATGCTATTCTACAAATGCTAAAAATATTTAAAAAATTTCACAAATGATTTGTGTTAAACAGTAGAAGTAATTCGATAAAAAATCTATATGAGGGTGTGTGTGTATTGTAGTGTTGGGAGTGAACCTTTAGTTGCAAAGCAACTGGCTATGTGTTCTTAGTGTGGCACATAGAGAAAATCAAAATAATATCTAAAAATTAAGACAAATAATTACATAGGTTAGCTCGGAATATTTTTAAAAAATTGGGCAGGGGTTGCCCGGAGCCCGCAGACAAAACTATTTTACAAAAGCAAAAAATACAAAAAAAAACAACGTAATGGCCTAGAGCAGTGGTTCTCAACGGGGGCAATATCGCCCCCCAGTGGGCGGTAAAGTGTCACCGAGGGGCAATGAACTAGTTTTGGGTGGTAGGGGGGCGGTAAACTAATTTTGGGTGGTAGAGGGGCGGCAAACGGTTCACGCAAAAACGTTGTAGATGGTGTCGGTGTGACCTAAAAATAATTCATACTTGATAATCCATATAATAACTATCAGTCACTACTCAATCTATGCAATACACAATAACTTATCTACAAATTTATTATCTTAATTATTTTAGCGATTGTGCGTTGACATTATACTTTATTATAGGTGCCTATATTAACCAACCTTTTAGTACACCGTTTGTGTATAATATTTTTTTAAATAATTAATTTAATTTTTATTTATTTATTTATCAATATTTATTTTTTTTAATTAATTACCATAATACTAGAACTATAAATAAAAAATATATCAAATATAAAAAATAAATAAAAACATGAGTTATTAGATAATTTCAATTTTTTCTTTTAAATTTTCCAAATACCCTTAACCTAACCCTTATTATAGAATTCTCACATTGTAGGGGCCGTTAAAAAAATTTTTGACACTCAAGGGGGCGGTAACTTAAAAAAGGTTGAGAAACACTGGCCTAGAGTAATAACTGTACATAGAGATACATAGGGACATTCATACATAGAGGTATATACATACATATAGTGAAAAATACATAGAAGTACATACATATATATAAAAAAAGTACATAGATAGATACGCACATAGAGGTACATATATACATAGAGAGAGAGAGAGACATACATAGATGGAAATACAAACATAGAGGCATGAATGAATGAATATCTCTATGTCTCTCTTTGTACTTTTCTCTCTATGTATTTATGCCTCTATGTTTGTATTTCCATCTATGTATGTCTCTCACTCTATGTATGTACATATATGTAGTATCTCTCTATGTACTTTTTTTTCTATATATGTATATACCTCTATGTACGTTTCTCTCTATGTATTTATGACTCTATGTTTGTATTTCCCTCTATGTATTTTCTTTCTATGTATATATATATATACCTCTATGTATGAATGTCTCTATGTACTTTTCTCTCTATGTATTAATGACTCTATGTTTGTATTTCCCTCTATGTATTTTCTTTCTATGTATATATATACCTCTATGTATGAATGTCTCTATGTACTTTTCTCTCTATGTATTAATGACTCTATGTTTGTATTTCCCTCTATGTATTTTCTTTCTATGTATATATATATATATATACCTCTATGTATGAATGTCTCTATGTACTTTTCTCTCTATGTATTAATGACTCTATGTTTGTATTTCCCTCTATGTATTTTCTTTCTATGTATATATATATACCTCTATGTATGAATGTCTCTATGTACTTTTCTCTCTATGTATTAATGACTCTATGTTTGTATTTCCCTCTATGTATTTTCTTTCTATGTATATATATATACCTCTATGTATGAATGTCTCTATGTACTTTTCTCTCTATGTATTAATGACTCTATGTTTGTATTTCCCTCTATGTATTTTCTTTCTATGTATGTATATACCTCTATGTATGAATGTCTCTATGTACTTTTCTCTCTATGTTTGTATTTCCCTCTATGTATTTTTCTTTCTATGTATGTATAGACCTCTATGTACGAATGTCTCTATGTATATCTATATATGTCTCTCTCTATGTATCTCTATTTATGTCTCTCTCTATGTACGTATGTACCTCTATGTATTTATCTCTATTTGCTTTTTTTTTTGTTATATCTGAATGTATAATATGCAGTCTATAATTATTTTTTAATAATAAATAATTTTGATATTAATATATGTGTGCAAAGCGTGAAAGAACGATGTAACACTACTTCAAAATGATGTTTTATTTATGATTTATTTATCAATTTTTTTTTATATGTATGTATTAAATAGGTTTTGTGGCCAGCTTTGTTTAAGACGACGGATTTTGCCGACTATAATGGATATACCGTTAAAAAGTTATCGAATTTATTAGATAATTTGTTTCTACAATTACATCGGAAATACGTAACAACGAACTGAACGACCTAACAGATTTAATTACGATCGAAAAATGTGATACCAGTTTATCTAATGATATAATAATTGGTAAATTATTTTAAACTATAATATATAATAAATAATAATGTAATAATTATGTTTACATAATATGTTATAATAATGTATGTATTATATATTTATTTTTAGAACCATTAAATAATAATGATCCAGTAAATCAACGTCCAGTGAATCGTCTCGAGCTCAGAGATCAGATGAATGCTGGTCCATATCACCCAAACATAGAATTCTATCCAAGAACAATACAAGGGACATCAGAAAGATCATTTGAAAAAGCAAATGAATGAAAACATTTTGTATGTGCATTGTTATGCACACTGCTTAAATTTGTCTTTAGTTGATTCAATTACGAGTAATATAAGTAACAAAAATCAAGTAGTATTTAATTTTTTAGGATCTGTTCAATTTTTATATTCTTTTATTGAAGGCAGTCCTACACGACATGCTGTTTTTGAAAATATAGCTAAAAAACATGGGTCTAATCTTATTACATTAAAGTCATGCTCAATAACAAGGTGGGCATGTCGCTCAGAAACTGTAAATGCTATTCAACATAACTATAGTGCATTATTAAAGACGTTAGACGAAATAACAAAAAAAAGTTTGTTGCCAGATGTAAGAATGAAAGGTTTAGGGCTTAAGAGTCAAATTCAGTCATTTAATTAAATTTTTTGTATGAATATGATGCAACCTATTTTACAATTAGTTTTGAAAGTGAGTTCATCTTTACAAACTCCTAAGTTAGATCTTTTATCTGCAGTTGTACATATTCAATCTTTGAAGTCTTCTCTAATTTCAATGAGAAATTCATAAGAAGAATTTGAATTAATTGTCAAAAATACTGAAAATATGTGTAATAATAATAACATTATTATACCTCTTATTAAAAATAGGAAAGTATCAAAAAAAAAAAATAGATAATTCTACTCAAACACAGCATTTTTTTAAAAAAAAGTTTGATGAAATGAAAGTGAATGTTTGCTATACAACTTTAGAAATATTAATAAATGGACTGAACACAAGATTTAGGCAAGAAACATTAGATATAATAAATATAGGAAATCTAGTGAATTTGGAAATTAAAATAGAAAATTATAATACACAATTGGACCTGTTGAATAAATATTTTCATATTTCTAAGGAATCATTGATTTCCGAGATTATACTTTTGAAACAAATAAAAGGTACTCCTAAAGGTACATGTTCCAGTTCTGTTAATAAATGGATTGATTGGTTTAATGAATGTGATAGGTACAATATTTTTAATAATTTTTTTCTTTGCCTAAAAATGTTTGTTATAATTCCTGTTACAAGTTGTGGTTGTGAGAGAAGTTTTTCCAAACTTACCATTGTAAAGAGTAAACTTAGAAGTACCATGACCCAGGATAGATTAAATGCATTATTATTTTTATTTGTAGAACAAGAGTTAACTTCTTCTGTAAATATTGATAGTGTAATTGAAGAATTTAAAATTTTAATTCCTATGGAACGTAGATTAGTATTATAAGTTTATCTTTAAGAATTTAATTTTTGTTATTCATTTAATAAAATTATGTATTTGAATTTTTTTTTAATTTCCATATATATTTACATGCACTACTAATTTCTAAATTATATAAGTTGTATGTAATAAAATGTAATATGTATTATTTTCAAAATTTAAATTAATTTTCATTGTTATTATTTATTTATTTTATTATATTATACATAAATACGAACATAAACCTGTGTAAAAATTCATCTTATTTATAAAACATTTTCAAAACAATTTTAATACCTATCTAAAATAAAGTAAGTAAGAATATTAGCTGGATTTGATAGAAAATCTAGAATATGGCCCAGATTAGTGGCGTATATGATGGTCGATGGGGGAATCGTCCTCCCCCCCCCCTTAGAATTGCGAAAATATGGTTTTCCAGGGTTGGAATATTTAAATTGTTGGCTTTTTTTCCAGATCTAGTTGTCCCCCTCCCCCGTTGATTGAGCTTTCAGATACGCCACTGGGCCGGACCAATCTCATGATGCCCCTGAAACCGAAGTCTGCGCACGCCTATGATTATAATATTATATACAAACAGATTTAGTACAACTATACACTAACCTAGTAAGGTAATAAATAGTATTAATAAGTGCGTCGCGTTCGTAATGACTAAATGAGAAGAGGCACGATCAGGGGCGTATACAAGGGGGGCGATAGGGGCGATCGCCCCCCCTAGGTACTTGTGTATGTACCTATATCTACTAACAACTAAAATTAATCGAACTAAAACTAAAATGTAATAAAACATTTTTTTATTTAAAACTTATTATTTTCATATAATTTTTCGATAATTCTAAGTTGGCAACAGATTCGACGGGCCGTTTTTATATCGCCCCCCCCCCCCTAGGGGATGAAGTAAATACGCCCCTGGGCACGATTCGGTCGAGACAGTTCATGCGCGCCCTTGAAAGCCTGGAAACGACCCGGGAGTCGCCGCCGGACGACGCGTGCAATGTTAAGAAATCGATTTGCAAAACAAAATACGCGGTCTGTCCTGCACGTTGTGTTGCCTACCCTAACTCGTTGCAATATATTACCACCGCCGGAAACCACATAAACACAAAGTTGGTAACTTCGCTCGCACACGCGTTATCACGCGATTCCGTATTATCGATTTTCTTTTCGTTTGTGTGTGATTTTTTTTTTTTTAATTTCACAAACATAAAATTGTAATACGCTAATATCTAGTCTAATAAATAGTCTAATTGAACTGTACGCGTATATATGTAAGAAATATTACACTCGGGCTTCTTTGGCGACTTGTCGTTAAATGCGATCGGACATGGACAGAAAAAAATTGTCCGTCCTACAGCCGTACGAACTTCACAAGGAGCTGTTGGGCAAGTATCTCGATTATTTGAAGTTTGTTGACGCGAGGAAGTACGTTGTCGTGACACCACACGCTAACGGTCGACAAAACTCTATCGGTAGTTGTACGTTCCAATTGTTTTAGACGCGAAAAACGCGATATCGACGTGATACAGGAACACCACAAGTTCGTATGGGACGAAGATGACGAACCGCCGGTCACTTGGGAACAAAGATTGGCGCGAAAGTATTACGACAAACTGTTCAAAGAATATTGCATTTGCGATTTGAGTTTATACAAAAAGTCCAAGGCTAGTCGGTGATTATTGTATATCGTAATTTCGTATGCGTTAATTTGTTCAACATTTCTTTTTATACTCATGTGTAGGTAGCGATGCGTTGGCAGACGGAAAGTGAAATGGTCGGCGGCAAAGGACAGTTTATTTGTGGCAATAGGACCTGTGACAAGACAAAACATTTAAGGACATGGGAAGTAAATTTTAGTTACATGGAACACGGAGACAAGAAGAACACATTAGTCAAACTCAGTATGTATTACATGTGCCAGTCATATACATATATATATTATGTAATTTGATAAAAAAATTTAATTGCTTTCAGGGTTATGCTCGAAATGTTCGAATAAATTGAATTACAAACACAAAAAGAAAGAAGTCAAACGCGTGATATCCAAGTCGACCAAGAACGGGTTGAAGCGTTCGAAAGATCGAGAAACGTCCTGCAGCAGTCAGTCTCCTATCGGTGTTCAGGACGAGGCGCCCATCAGGTCATCTAAAACCGTAGTTGAAGATAATGTTTGGAGTGAACAGTTACAGATAGAAGACGACAAACCTAGAGAAGACGATTTTGAAGATTATTTAGAACAATTGCTTTTTTAAATAAAATTGCTTTTAATAATAAACTGTTATTATCGACTCATTTCTAATCTAATATCTATTGTCGAACAATTTCTATTAAATCGTTTAAAATGTAAACAATAACAATAATAGGAATAAAATGAAAAAGAAATTTCTACTAAACAATAACAACAACAATTAGTGTGACATGTTAATATTTTTTTTCTTTTCAGCGATTTTCTTCTTGTAAAAATAAATTGTCTTTTGCATGCGTGTCTCCTTGATTCAGTATGTTACGTGCACTGCTCTTCTTTTTTTTTCCTGTGAACACCCGTGCAATCTGGATAAATTTCTTCCTGGATGCTGTATCGAATTCAAATAGTTTTAATTTACGTAAATTATTTTAATACAATAAAAATGAAAATAAATCAAACAATTTAAAATTAACTTTTATTGTTTTCATACCTTTACCCATGTTTTTTAGCCTCTCTTTAAATGCGGCATCATCGTCGGCTGACGTATTATTCGCAACAAAAAATCTTTCTTCTTCCAACGGACTGTCTGTTAAATGACAAAAATGTCTAGGATCAAGTTACAAAATTGTATCAGTGCATGATGTACAACGTACATACTCAAAATTGTATAATACGTATTAAAGTAATCTTTAAATATTTAAATACTGGTGAAAAGAAATAATCTCAATATCTCAATCTACACACTCATTTCGGATGTAATTTGTATAGGAATTTTTTTTTTAGATTGTCCACGCTTCTAAACTCGACCAACAGGTTTTTAAAATCCTGTTATTTCAAAACATAAATAAGGGACTGTATTTTAGGACCATGTCTTATTAAAATATATGTAACGTATATAGTGGTATAAATTTTACGTGCCTTTCTCTAGGGTGGAGAGAAAGTGTTCGTTCTTACGCAACTGTATAAGGAATTCTTCGTTTTGTAATAGAATAGCGATCTGCTCATCATTGAGCTCGCTTTCCGAAATCTAAAAAGTCGTAAAAATAATGTAATATTATTAAACTTGATGAAGGAAAAATTAAAAACCATTGTAAGTACTTGCGCGTTGCAGTTAACAGTTAGCCTGAGGAAATCGTTGGGCAAAGGCCCGAGCATTGGTGGGTTCCAACGCTTCGAACCGATCTGACGGTCGTTTTGGCTGAGGTTGTGCAACACGTCCGGCAACCTAAAATCGTTATTTTCTTAGTCCCTCGTTATACCAATCGATTTCCCAATGTTATTAAAAACGTTTTTTTTTAAAGTAATAAGATAAAAAAAAATGTTTAGTTAAAAAAAACCCGTGTAAAATATGGGCGACGATTGAATATAATACTATATGGTTTATTTCGGAAAACGAATTTTTTTTTTTAAATTTAAATATTTGAAAATCTTTATTTTTCGATATATTACGACTAGAACACCCCCCCCCCTTAGAATGTAGGGCTAGTTGCATCAATAAGTCCCTCCCAACAAAACAATTTTAAATAATCTAATTGCGACACTGTTCGATTCGATTACTTTTTTTACAGACTATAATTAAAATGACGTTTCACTGATGGAAAGAGGACCATTACGGATAAGAGGACCCAAGTGCTATTTCAGTGACACAATTGCAGCCGAGTGACGTAACGCTGACAGGAGTTCTTCTTAGTACTACAAATATGAGCCCTAAAATTGACATATAAAGTTGGTATATTGTAAAATTAAAAATTGTAATAAAAATAAAATAAAATCCGATTGCTCGGGTTAATAAAGATCTACGACGTAATGTAAATATACTAATTATCTGTTAATAGATAGGTACACCGTATTTAAATATAAGAGGGGAAATATGTTGAATTTTACGTCTGAAATGTAGGTATGATTCTATCAAAAATACGATATTATACGCGTATTTTTTGGACGCAGTGGGACGAAAACTGCGATGGAATATTAATTGAAAAATAAATAAAAATATCGTTTCCAAGTGAAATTTCTACCAATTATTGGAAAAATATGGAACAGCGCTTATTAGCAGCACCGGATCCAGAGGAGGCAATCCGGGGCACGTGGTCGAGACGTAAAAGGGCGTAAATTTCGTATTACAAATATTAAATTATCGATTTACTTAAAAAAATTTTTTTTGATAATTTATGAGGGACGGTAACACTATAGAGTTATAATTTGCTATAATTTGTAGATCTAACACTGCGCGTATTACGGTATGAGATTCATACGGAACCTCGCCCCCCCCTCACGGATTCACGTATAATATTCTTCACATCACACTGCCGTATCCTATATTTATCCCTCGTCTGCAGCATGTCGTATGCGCCGCTGTTGTGCACCTACACGGGGTCGAAGAACGCGCGCCGCGGTGGCTGACCACCGCTGCCGTCGTCGTCGTCGTCGTCGCATGACATCGAACCGCTAGGCCCGATGTCGGTGCAGGTGTCGGTGGTCCAACTGCAGCAGTCGTTGCTCATCGTCAACAGTTGGTCGACGGTGCGTTCCACGTTGCCGCGGTTCGAACGCAACACCGCCTCGATCACGTCGTCGTCCAACGTCGGGAACATCGTCCTGAAGTCGTTCATAGCCTCGCCGAAATCGAGGCCGGTGACGGGCGCCGGACCGCCGCCACGACGTGCCGACGCTGCAATCGTCCCCAAGCCGTCCGTCGCCGCAGTTTCCATCCGTCAGACGTTTTATTTACTCCGGAAAGAGGAAAAAAGACCGTCGTGTAGCCGATTAGTAATACAATATATATATATATTTTGTACAAGAAAACGCGGTTTTCGCTTTTTTTTCTTTCTTTTTTACCGACGCGCCGTCAATAGGGCAGAAAAATTGCAGTAAAAAAGCAATAAAAAATAGTATACAGCGATAATAATCACAACAACAGTAACTTCATGGGGAGCAGGACTTGCGAAAAAAAATCAATAAACTTTCTCGCAGTGTTGACCGGCGCGTGACGGCAAAACGTCGCGTACTCACACCCCTACTGCAATCCCTTACGTGCTCGTTTACGCACGGTAATTTGAACGTCGCAGGTTTAATGTTTATATTTTTATTTTTAGCTTTGAAAAAAAACTAACTAAACTGTTATTAATAGTCACTTCCTACGAATATTTGACACGCGTATCCACGCTAATTTACTGTATTCAAATATACTTTTATAATAAAATAATTAGCTAGAGAGTGAATTTTTGAATAAATCGTCAATGTAATATGAATTTTCATTTGAAAAACGCACTCGTGTTATATTTATATTAGTGAAATATGGCGATTTAACTGCGATGACTGCAGTGATGCGAGTACGGAGTACTAAATAGTCAATTATTATTTGTGCACCTTTTATATAGAAAATGTATTATATATGAAAACCTTGGGGAATAAGCCCCGTTTTATCAATTTCATGGAGGACTGCTGCCCTAGAGGCCCCTGTAGTATACATATACAAAATACTGCAATAATATATACAATATACACATATAGCTGATGCCTGGAAAACGCGGGCGTTTATTTATTAAAAAAACACAGAATGTACAAACACTTCATTATCAAACAAATACAATAATTATGTAGGTATATGTATAATATTATGTGCGAGAACGTTACAGAACCGACGGATTGTCCGGGGAAGGGACAACAATATCGTCTCTTGCTTCGGCCGGGGAAGGGACAACAACGTGATCTTTCGGTTCGGCCGGTAAAGGGATGCTGTCGGTATGGGTGACGACGTTCTCCAGGGCGGCAGAGACAGGGTCCGTTATCTCCATCGGCCGACTGTAATCGAAACGAGAAGCGATGACGACGCGATCCCTTTCGATCGTCGTCGTCTCCGTAGTCTGTTGCGGCCGTGAGCCGTCACCGCTGCCGCCGCCGCCGTCGTCATCGTGAGTCGGACCAAACGACACGTCCCGTTGCCGGCGAATCGCGCGTTGGCGGTCTTCGTAGGCTTGCAGAACGTCGTGACGATACGCGCCATACCCGACGCCGGCGAACAACATTAACCACCGGCTCGTCCGGATCAGCGGCGATACGTTTACCGGACAATCGAATTGTCTGACCATATTATCTAGTTCACGCGATATTGTAATAATAATAATAACAACAACAACAATAATAATAATAATAATTGAAACGAATGCGATTTTTACCGTCGGAATACAAGAGAAATATAAAAAAAAAAAAAAAAAAAACGCCGCTGTAGGAAAACGATTATAATACGTTTTCCGCGTCAAACAAACGAGCAACGGCTGCAGTTACCCGCGCGACCGTTTTGGTTCATAGTCGTTAAGACACCGTCTAGCGTTTTGTTCCTAATAAATCAATCGACGCGTGAATCCGCGTCGAGGGCAGGCGAATAGATATACAAAATTACTATTTTATTAATGTTTTTTCATCATTATCTCCCGGAGTCGTTTTGATATGTTAAAACTGTAATACTTAAGAATCAGGGAATGTCGACTAAATGATCATTTTTTTTCCCCCGTACCGTATTCAATAATTATGATACCACGCGTCGTTTTGCCGGTATCCTCCGTGTCTGCGAAATCGTAAGTTTTATTATAGAACATGGAAGTTCATAAATACGTCATTTCTTATAATACAGTAATTGTCAATTTTCCACAAACGCTTACCCGTTAACGTATTAACCCGTTTATACAATATGTGGACAACTATGATTATAGATTTTTATTCGCAAATTCGTATTTCATCACAAACTGTAGTTCCCTGATCGACTACGGTTCGTTTCAACTGCGGTACGTTATGTTCGGTGTGCAATGACGAAGAAAGTGCGATATGCTTTTTACGAGACCGCGTAGTGCTTCATCGTAATCGTACTCGTAGAACTGTACGAGTCTAAAGTTCTATGGCGACGCAACACTTCCAAATGCAAGGAAACTACAGGTATTCGTAAAAGCACTCGGTTATATAATTGTAGACTGCAGTTTTTAAAAATTGTTATAAGTACCTATATATATATATATTCATAAACATATGATATTTTATCTATAATTTTATATTTTGCATTCATATTTTATTAAAATAAATTATATAATTTTTACCATTATTAATAGGTACATAATTATTTATAAAAATAAAGAATATTATAATTATTATTTTGTTATATTTTTATCATACAGCACGGAGTACGAGAACGGCATCGGTATTTCCTGGCCGTTGGAATAGGTACGATAACCGAAATGTACCGTTTATACTAATATGTATATAATAAGTTACAATCACGTTTCGTACGCAAGTTTGAATAAATATAATTTTTAAGCGCGTGTTTTTGTACATTTTATCGATTTTGCAACAAAAAAAAAGCATGTTATTTCTCTGAATTTTTAAATTCATTTTTGTGTAATATATTAACATGTTTCTTTCTTCAACAATACGATTTAAAAGAAAAAAAAATGTTATTTTCTTCGACAATAACTATATATGTATATATATATATATAGGCCTATATAGATTTATTCATTTACAACGAATCGCTAAACGAATAACTGTTAAATTTTATTTATAGTTTATCAGTTTATGTTTATCATTTATAATAATTGATTTTGCACGTTTTATTAGACGTACCCAAGAGGAGATGTCGAGTCCCGGACACCCCCTTGAAAGTTCAATATTTAAAAATTGTTTCATATAATTCAAATTTAATCTAATAAAACTTGAAACGAAAATTAAATAATATTAATTTAATTATTGTCAATTGTTATTTATCACATTTAACATAATTAATATAATACATTTTGTCCCTATGGCCTGTGCCCCGTGGAGACATGTCATGAATCATTATGATATGTTTTACACTATCACGATTCATGATGATTAGTATGATAGTGACAATGGGCTCACGTTCACTTGAACTACAATAAGTTATTTTCCCATTTGATACTATAACACCGTGTATCGTAATAATGAGAAATGATTCATTCCATTATAGTTGCTCTATTGTACTATGTATTTACCCATTAATTTTAACAGTGGGAACTTACTTGACACCCACACAGTCGTTTTTGTGACTCGTGTTTAACGTTTTTACCGAACGTTATTTTTTAAAGTTTTTTGCTACGAGTTTGAAAAGAACAAAAAGAAGTTGCCGCCAATGAACACGGTAAAAAAAAAAAGTTAATTACAAATTACAGCGTAATCACGCCACTGTATTTAAAAAGTTGGCAAATCAATCGAATAATGAAAATATAAATTTAAGAACACGCGTCCAGTGTTTCGTTATTATAGATCACTTTAAATTAAATGAAATAATTAATAGTTTAAAATTTCTTTTTTTATACATTCAAATAATTACATAATTTCAATTTAGAAAAATTTATGTAAATCTCCTAATGATATTAGTAATATCAAATTACAAGGATCTAATCAGATATCACTTCTTATGTAGATCTGAAGAGCCATAGATGACAGATGAGGTTGGAGAAGACCACAAGGCATAGCCTTTAGAAGTTGATTGATCGTTACATAATCAATAACATGATAATCCATAGGTACAGCATAAATATCTACATTTTATTTTTTCTTTTAACTAAAACAATAAAGTAATATATCTTTCATCTTTGCACTTAGGTTGCTACTAAATTATATTTACTAATTGGATTTATATGAAACCTGTGCAATATATAAATTCTTGTTGTTTGATTTCATATAGTGGCCTAACTTTAAATATCTCATCTGAAAAAGCTTTAAGGATTGTTTCCAATGAACGAGATTATTTTATAAAAAAATCAGTTACTATTATTCTATGGTTAGTATTAAGACGAACGTCGAGTATATTTGGTAACATTAATTACTACCTAGGTTAGTTTATACTACTTTTAATTGTGATACTTCTCATCGCTGCTTTGATTACAAGTTTCAACATATGAATTTGTTTTTTAAAAATTATACAATTTAAAGAGGAAAATGAAAATACTTGCATCAAATAAACTTCAATACTGAATTGATCATAAAAATCATTTTGTTGAAATAGTACTTTTTTTTTATACAAATATGTATTTAATGATACCAATGTAATACCAGTCATAATTTTTAACGATACAGATTTTTATCAAATTCTGTGAAAGACAACACAAAAAAATGTTGTCAAAGTTAAATATGTGTTTTAGATAAATTTATTGTAACTTTTTTTTTATATATATAAAATTTAGTCAAATACAAAATCAGTATTCTCCACAGTGATCTAATGTCACAATAAATATTTTAATTTTATGCAAGAACTAAGAAAGAACCATTTTTGCATAGTTCAAGTATTATTGTCAAATGAAATTTTTTTATTGAAGTAAAAAAAATTATAATTGATATAAGAAACTATTATTCTCCATTTTCTTGGTCTTCAATTTTCTTCTTTTTTGATTTTTTCTCTTTCTTAGATTTTTTACGTTTCACACTGGTGTTTAAACTTTCATTCTAAAAAAAAAAAACAAATATAGCTTTTAAGCTTATTACATGCGAGATAAAATACCTGTGCTAGTAAAACAAGTGATTCTTGTAGAGCATCATGCATGACATCAACATTTTTTGGTGGTTTTTCACCAGTTTCAAAATACTTAAGTCGATCATCACACTGTTGTTTCATTTTCTGACCAAAAATGTTACAGGGATTATCTGAAAATAGAAAAAACAAAGATATAAGTTTATAAAATATATTTATAAATAAGGTATAAACGATTGAAAATAATACCTGAAAAGGCATCAATACGGCTGGCAATACTCAATTTATTCGAAAGGAAACGAGATGCGCGTCCTTTGAACTGTCTGGCAGCACGACCAATGAATGTTGAATGATATATAAGACCATATTTTGGAGTGCTTGTTTTGGTCTTCATTGCTCTTAAAAGAATAAATAAAATAAATTAATGACAAACCAAGTTTTCAATTTTTTTTTGGTTTACCTGAATAGAGCTTTTTCTGCACCCAAAATCTGTACAGTGGACGCAGGGCATTTGGCTAAATTTGTCAATGAACCAGCTTTAGATATAAGCCTGGCTCCGACCTGTTCACCGATTAATGCTGCCATGTTGGGGGCAACAGTCCCCATTTTATTTTTCAAATATTCCGAAAGACTTCTTCTGTACTCGGATAATGATATAACACGGTTAGTGAACATCAACACATTTGTTAGATCAATCGGAGAAATGTCCATACCTGGAATAAGTAACATTTTTATTTAAAAACACACACATATATAATACTGTAAGTATTCATTACCCATCGATGATTTAGCAGCACTTAAAATCGCTGCAGCTTTCCCTGCATCCATTATGATTTCTTCAAGATCTTCAACTTTTTCATCAGTGAGTTGCTTACGATCACCAATATACTTTACAACTTTAGCAAACAAATAGTTTTCAGGTACAATCTTGTAGAGTTCTGGAAAATGATAGGAGTACCATTCTCTGTCGTATAAAATAAAATAAGTCTTTATAAAAATACCCACACAAACATTACATTTTCTATTCAATGGTACATTACCTGATACGCATCGAATAAGTGTTGAGATCTTTGTCTAACTGATCAAGCAACGAAACACTGTGAATAATCATATTATCGACTTTGTTCACGTTAAACTTAACTTTAGCTCTAGAATAACTGTGACCTAAACCCAACTGAGCAATGCCTTCCAATTTTGGTGCAAATCCTTTCATGAGGGATGGAAAATGATATCTAATACCTGTATAATATTACACAGACAAACATTCAATTAATTTCAATAATATTAAATAAATAATATAATATTAATATACATATATGTATATATTTAATGTATCATAATTAAGTAATTATATATTACTTACCTGAAACATAAAAAACATATTTAAAGATTTAATGAACATTTATAGAAAATCGTGAACATTTTTTATTTTAAATGATTTTTTTTCTTATTATTGAAAAAAGTTGCTTTTTAATTGTTATACCAAAGCAAAATGAAATTTAAACAAAACAGACCTCTCAATATCTCGAGTACAAATCCGGTATGTTGTATCTTGAGCCCAAGTTTTTCATTTATGCTAGCGCCCAATTTGCTGTCAGCAACTCCCAACGTGACCTTCGACATTCTACCAACTTTAGGTACATTGGTTTCTAAAAATATTTGAAGACTTTCCGGCAACACACCTATGAACGTGATAATAAACAACTTGATGAAACCAGGTCACAGCAGATGGACGTCAGATTTTTATTGTTTTGTACCTTCAGAAATGCTGTTGATGGATTCCAATGCATCAACAGATGTTTTGAAAGGAGCAAATGCCAATAGCTCAATGATTTTGGTGAAACGCTGCAAGTCGCGTACAGATTTTTCGACTTGTGATAATTCTGAACCTATTTCTTCAAATTCTTTAACTTTAAACAGCGTGAAGCCGGTGGCATGCTCGTAAAGTACTGTTAGTTTTGCCTGCGGAAACGAAGACATTTAGAAAAAAAAATTCTACTAAATCTAGTATTTAAGCTTAATTCGAAATAGCTATTTAAAAAAATTGAAACAGATAAATTGTATTCGTAAAAAAGGCACATTAAAATGTTCTTGTAAGTTAATCGTTAACAATACATATATATATATATATATATATATATATATATATATATATATAGCGTTTGGATTTTTAAACAAAAATAAATTGATAGTTATATAGTACTACAAATACAATAAATTAGTTAAGACAATATTCGCAGGTGATTTAGTTCAAAATTTATTTCAAAATATAAATAGGTAATATATATTATAATGATTTGGTCAATTATTTATTACAATTCTTTCTTTCCATAATAAATACGTTTAAAAGTATACATAAAAAAAGGTAAAAAAAAAAAACAAACAAAATGATCATTTTACTGTTATGTAACAAACAAAACTTTGCTATTATCAAAATAATAATATTTGTAACATGTATATATTATTCAATTAAAAAAAAAAAATAAAAAAAAAATACATAAGTATATTTAAATTGTTAATTATTAAATTATACAAACTTATTAAAACTACAAAATAGATATAATAATATTTAATGAGTAAAATCATTCAGAACATATTATTCATACATATATTATTACCTAATAAACTTCAATGCTATGTGGGATTAAAATTACTCCAAGATAACTACCGAAATAAATATAATTTTCCTTCCAATTTCTAAAACTATAAAAGTATTATAATATACAAAACAAAAATTTTAAAATATTACCTATATGTTACTTATAAATGTCAGAACAGAATTAATAATAAATTGCAAATGAAATCTTAATTATTACAGATTAAAGAAATATTCTGTTGCAAAATCATAATCAACAAAAAATAAATAGATTAAAAACAATATTATAGCAAGTTAGTACATTTTATTTTAATAAGTTTGAGAATGTCTTCAACCACTAATAAAACTTGAAAACAGATGATTCAATGGTAACTATTAAAGCGAACAGTAAATATATTTTTATTAATCATTCAAAATTTGAATACCCACAACTACCTATTACACTTACTATTATATTATTAGCCTAATGATATTAGTTAATGTAGTGTTTCAGCTCCTATTATGTGTGAAGATAAAAATATTTATTTACACATAATAAAATGTTAAGAGAATTATATCATATATATATACACACACACACACACATTTTTTTTAATTGCTGTACCTACAATTGCTTAATAATATCAAATTACTATAGTGGATAATCATAAATTCTGTATGAATTTACCATTTTACAAAGATCAAATATGTCATTAATAGTTCTATAGGTATCAAAATATAATATTATATAATAAAATATATTTCATATATCTCTTAAAACCCAATACACTTAATATTTATTTTGTGACAGGAGTTAGATGTTAAGTCAGTAGTTAACTAGTTTATTTTATTGGGAATATAAAATACATTAATGTGTATTATCACAGATTCATAATTACCATAATAAATAATGAATCCAAATAGACAACACAATAGTGAAACCAGGATGAATAGAAAAATGACAACTAGTTTTAATAGTTGTACAATAGGTATGTAATGCATTACAAACAAATAAATATAAGACTATTTGACATTTATTAGTACACTGAAAAAAAATTTATTCAACATCATGTCAACAAAAGAAAATGAATTTATATTCAAATATAAAAACTAACAGATGTAAAAAAAAAAAATTAAATAAAAATCAAATAGTAGACTAACTACTAAATTTATTAAAAAAAAAAAATACTCTAAACATAAAATTTTATGTCCTACATGGCTATTGATATCAGTTGACATATAGAAAAATTATATACGTAAAAATGAAATTTAAGAATTGATGTATTTCTAAAACTTAAATTCGATCATAATTTGTGTAATATAACCATATAATATTGATTACCTATTGAAAAAATATTTATTAAAATATATGCTTAGGCAAAGTAGGTAGGTAGATAATTTTTACACTAGAAATAATAATATAATCATTTATATCTTTATGTGAGTTATGAAAAAGTTTAAAAAAAAAAAAACAAATAATTAAACTTTAATATATAAATCATTAATTTTTACTTCTGGATGATACCAGAAGTTTTGTAAGTGAAGAAGCTTCTGGAAACAAATTGTGATAGTTTGTTACAGGTACATAGGCTGCAGTTATTACACGTCCACCAAACCATCGTCCATGTAATGCTGCTACGGATGCGAGCGCAGTCTCAATTGTTGTACACTTGACATACACATTACCCTGTGGAGACGCTTTATCCACATACACATGTAAAACACCACCGTGTTTATTACATTCTTCAATGACGTCGTCTCTAATTTCATTTTCCCATGTAGTATTACCGTCAACTTCTTTGTTTGGATCAAACATGTTGGCCAACAAAAAGCATTGGGTTGCAATTGGAGGAGTCACCTGGACAGCAGGTGAAGCTGGAGTAGCTGGTGTCACTCCGGAAGCAACTTGAAGTGCATTAGCTGCTGCCTGAGGAATAGGGAATCCAGTGCCTTCCGCTAATTTGTACATCAATTGTAGTCTACCAGTAGCTCCCAAATCGTAACCAGCTCTATCCAACTCGTCAACTTCAAATGCAGTTTTATCATACATAGAGTGATTTTCAGTTACATGGCCTACCTTCATTGGCCGACCAGCTATTTCAAATCCATTCAGATGTTCAAGGGCTTTCTTTGCATCTTCGGCATTGCGATAGGTTAAAAACCCATAACCCTTAGATCGGCCTGTTTCAGTGTCCATCATCAGTTGTATATTATCAACATGTCCAAAAGGTTCGAATATACCTCTCAACATGTCTTCTGTGATATTATAATGCAATGAACCAACATACAATTTCATCGGTCCATAGTGAGTACGCTGTACCATGTTAGGCATTGAATTAGCCATTCGATTTTTTTCTGCTTGTGTGGGCTGTACAACAATTGGAACGCTTAAAAGTTTTTGGCCATTTAGACCCATAGCGAGTGGAACAGATTCAGGATCTTTGAATTCTATGTAAGCGATACCTTTGAACCTGCGCGTTTTATTACAAGTGATCATTCTAACGTCCCTGACTTTGCCAACAGAAGAAAAAAATTCTTCTAAATCTCTCGCTCGAATGGTCTTTGAAAGTTGCATACAAAATACAGTTCTCGCATCTCTTTCTTCGGGGGTAAGCATACTAGCTGGTGGCACTTTAGATGCCAGAGGTGATGGTTTTCTACCGTAGCGAGGAGGAGGTAAAGGCGGTCCATATTTGGGTAATTTGATGGGCGAGCGCGAACGACTGCGTTTATCTTTAGATCGCCGGCGGGAGTGACGTTCTCTGGAACGACTACGGTGCCTATCTCTAGAATGACTTTTTCGTCGGTGCTTACGCTCTTTGGATCGACTATGTTTACGGGACTTATCGCGTGACCGAGATCTACTGCGATGACGACTCTTACGGGACTTGTCTTTACGCGATTTTTCCTCCGTGCCATTACTTTCTTTCGGCTGCGGTTCTGGCTCTTTTTTGTTAAAGGGCGCTTCGAGCAACGCTTCAATGTCAAAGTCGTCCGCCATAATCAATTTGACTGGAGAAGGAAATGGCAGGAAAAAATTTCGTAACAAAACAAATAATATTAGTTCGGCTCAAGTCACGGATATAACTACTACGTATGTAAAAATGACATATGATTTTTATGTGTATATTTAATTTGTAATCAGGAGTGGGGGAAATTTCTTTACGAGGAATAATGAAAAACGTGCGGCGACGGACGATGATTATGCAATTCGAAAACGGTGTATTAAACGTGCACAACAGTTTACTTACGGCGAAACGATCGCGACACGTCGTATGAAAACAACAAGGTTGATCACCTAACAACGTGTATACGTTCTTAACGGCGAGAAAGCAAAGAGTAGAAGGTACGAGGAGATGACGAGTTCTTTTTTTTTTATTTTGCTCTTCATGAGTCAGGGACGTTGTTTTTTTTATACAGGATTCGTCTAGAAATGAAAACGACGGGAGAATTTTCGAGTGGGAAAGAACTGCATAATCATCGGGAATCGAGAAACGTGTCAAGTAACAATTAACAATAATATCGTTCGTAACTCACCATTATTTAATGGACGGACGGTGAACAAAAGTCTGCTATTACGACGAATACTTGGTCGCGGATGAATCCGTTTTCTCGGCAGCGTTTTTTTTGTTTGTACGTAATGCGTTGAAAAACTAATTTAACGTGAAAGAAAATGTCAGTGCAAAAGCCGACAATAGGAAAGAAACGAGAAAATGAACGTGGTTAATGCATCGAAACAACGTGTTTATGAGACGTCAGATGAGGAGATGATGGCGGAGTGGTGGTCGATTGGTCAAATAGTAGGAACACGGCGACAAACAGAAGTTAGAAACGGTTTATTACGGTAACGACGCCTCTAAGGTAACCTTTTTCTACTTATACCGTGGTAATTAGCCGATCGCCAATGCGCGGCAATTTAAAAAAACAATAAAAAAAGTCTATTTGGTTAAAAATCATTTTACACAATTATTGATAATAATTTTATATTTTACAAACATTATTTTAAAAACATTTTTGGTTTCAATGTTTATTATAATATAATGTATAACTAAAGACAGATAAAAAGTAGTTAATTAACCTAGAGTCCGGCCGAGCAACAATAGCGCTCCTGGCAGGTTAACAATTTTGCGTTTCCCCTCCTCAAAAAAAAAAATGCGTACCTATATAAAATGCCGAAAACATGTCCGAGTGACAATTTACAAAATTATTTCCATCAGTAATAACTAATAATAATTCTACTCAATTATTGACATCGACATATAACTTTGGGTACATATTAAATTTGATAAATATATCAAATTTTGCCCTCCTCCACTACTCACTCGATAAATTACATCATCTTGCTAGGCCCTCGGCCGGTAGTATAAAAGAATAGTGATTTTGAGGAAGACATGAAATAATGTACCAAGCGTAGTAAAAAACGTCGGTTATTTTATGTGAAAAGATACCGATGACATGGAAAGGTAGATTTTATAAAACAGTATAGCGAAATCAAAAATGTGCAGTGGACAGAATATGGAACAAAGGACGAGTGTAACGGAGATGAATGTGCGGAATAACTATTTGGAAAGATAGATAATTACATAAGGGGTAATGTAACACTAAGGTGGCCAACCCTATGTAGTTGAAGTGTAAAGCAAAAAAGTTAATTAACTTATGAGTATTATTAAAAGTTAAACAAGACTTTAGTACTCAGATAATTTAAAAGTTAATTTTGTTATATGTTATGATTTGCAAATATTTTAAGAGTTAATTTAGACGAAAATAGATAGTTAAGTACCTAAAACCTAAATATTGGTATTAATATTTAGTAAATACTAATTTTTTTTAACATCTACTCAAAAAATTAAAAGTAACCTATAAAATAAATTAACTAGATAATAACTTGTTTGCAACTACGCTATTTAATAAGTTAACAATATATATATTTATTTTTTTTACACTAAAAGGTTTAATAATTTAATACATAAAAATATAAATTAACGAAAGTAAAATTAATACAAATATTGATTTAACAAGTTTTAGAGGTTATTAAGCACATTTTACTTTTATATGTATTGTGAATGATTGAAAACAAAAACGTACATAGTGAAAATCTATAGCCCAGTATTAATTTACAAGTATTTTTGAAAACTATTCATACAAGTACTGGTTCATTGCTCAAATCTTATTAGAAAGAATACAACACTTTAAATATAATTTATACACACAACACAAAAATCGGGGCATTAATGGTAACCATGATATAAAAAAACATAATGAAATTATGTACAAGATGTCCATTGACATTCATTTCGTATCCAAGTTAAATTGTATAACAAAATGCTATTGGATACATAAAATTAACAAAGCTTGAAATTGTTCAATGACTTTGAAATTTGAATCGTATATAAAAATATAAATACACCTACTTACACTATTGATTAAATACATTTATAAGTAAATTGGTTTTGTTATTATATATTTGAATATTTTGTATTTAGAGATTATTTTTATTTCAATTTTGACACATAATGTTATTACAATATTAATTTGCAATTGTTTGAGTAAAAGAAAAAATGAATATGTAATATATAATATATTTAAAAAAAGAATTATGACATAAATATAATATAATAAATCAATATCTGTATTTTATATGCAAAATATTTTTTTAACATGTATTAAACTTTAAATCTACATATGGATAGTTATATATACAAAAAATTAAACATTTATAAAATGGCAACTTGTTGCTACAATTTTAGATTGACAGCCATAGTAAAATACCATGTTTCACTAAATAAAACATTAATATTAAAATAAAATACATTTAAATATCATTTGCGATAAAATAAGATAATTCAGTCAAATAGTTTAACATTCTAATGATAAACTGATAAAAAATATAATATTAATTAGTAACATTTAATATTTAATTAAAAAAATAACTATAATTTGGTACTCATTGAATATCCTAATTTTCAATCGTATATCCATACTTAAATTAGATCAATACTAGAAGTTGTATTCAATACTTTAGACTAGTTTACAATGGTAGTCATAAATATTAGTTATATATATATATATATATATATATATATATATATATCAATGACATCAATATTATTTAATTGTTTAATACTGTTGTAATGACTAGCTTATGAATTACACAAATCGTACAATTTGGTTATACTCCTTTACTAATATTGATAAATTAGTAGGTAGGTATGTAATAATAATTAAATAAACAATAATAATAGTTTATAGTTTAACAATCTAAAATCATTTAATGTTATTATTTAAAGTAATATGCTTAAAATTGTAGATAAACGTCTATCGAGATCATAATCAAATTAGTCTATGCAGAGCTCTTCAGTTTCACCGAACTCAGTAAACATTTCGCCGTCCATTGTATAACTAATCACATATTTCAAAGAAACGCACTTCTAAAAAACAATTTAAACGTAATTATTGTTTGCAAATAATATTATTGTTTGCAAATAATATTATTATTTGTGTATATATAGAAGAATGAATAAACCTTATTATGAGTTGCCACTAGTACAATTTGTACAATAGTTTCTTGAGGTAAAAATGCATTATAAATAGGAAGATCGGTTCGTGATTGTGGTAAAATACGTAATCTACAATCCTAAAAAAATTTGAAAATAATTATATGATCATGTAAAAATTTCTTTTGATAATATTATACTTTTGGTACGACTGGTTGAAATGAAAAATTAAATAATGGTTGTTTACATTTGCTTCTAGTTGTCACAACAAAAACTGTAACATCATCTCTTGGTTTATTTGCTGCTAAATGTAGTTCTGTGGTAATATCGTTCTTATTATATAAACTGATAATGACTGAATCGGAACCTGAAATAATATAAATATTTAAAACTAAAAAATATGATATTATCAAGATGAATAAAAGTATTGTAACAAAATATAGAAAACACATTTTGGAAATAATGTTAATATTTTAAAATAATTTTGAAAATTGTAAATTAATGCAATAGTTGAATACATACATGGAACAATATCATCAATTTCAATAGTTATATCGCCAAGTGGTTTCAACAGATAACTATCATTTTTTAATTCTAAAAATGATTTTAAATTTTCTATTCCCAATGATTCTTCAAATAAACTATTTTTTTTAATATCTGAATTAAGTTCCACATCAGGCATATTTAATGTTCTGTAAAATAATAATTTACGATTATATCAGAGAATAAAAACTTTTGACAATAATTTACTTTTCAACTATTTTTAATTCATTAGGTTTATTTAGAATATTTTTTCCAAGAATATTTAATTCTTCAAATAAGTCTAAATTTAATATATTTTCCTTAGTTTCTATTCGCTTTTTAGGAGAAATTCCTAAAAGAAACAAAAATAGTTTCAAACTTCACTTTAATTATATATCAATTTTTGTTTTAAATTATTTTATTAGTCTCACTAGATAATGAAGGAACCAATGTTTTTAAAGAACTTGACATCTGTAAAAAGTCATCAAATTCATTGGCACTCGCTGATCCATTATTTGAAAAATTATTACTTTCGCAACTTGATTCATTCAATAAGTAATTGTTTCCTATATATATATATATATATATATATGTTTAAATTTTATTTATTAAAAAAGTACAAATTAAGTAATACAATTTATTTTTCTTTCAATAAAAAAACCTTATGTGGGGAAAAAATTACCAGATGAAATAGATGACATATCAAGATCTAACAAATTTTCTTCATTTCTTTGATCAATTGTTTTACTAAGAATGGGGTTTTCTAAAACTTCATTATATATTTTTAACGTTTCATTTATTTCATAATTAAGTTTAATTATTTTCCCTGAAAAAGTAAACATATAATTAATTAAAAAATATTTTTACATATTATTAAATACAAAATAATTTTATCACATAATTTTAATTTAACCATGTATTCTAAAGATGTGACCAATAATTTTGTATATTAAAAGTTTTCATTAAAAACAAGAAACAAAATAAATTACATTGAAATTAAGTGTATAATTACAATTATAAATTAAAACAAAAGAATAAATAAATTAGCAAACTTTAAAATGAATTACTTAAATATAATTGTTTCAATTTATTTTAATACGAAAATAATAATTTCCATTTTTTTTTTTAATATCTTATTTTCAATACACACACACACACACACACACAAAATAAATAAAAATATGTTATAGTACCTAATTGATACAAATTGTACAGGAAAATTAATAAAACAAAAAATAAAATTATATGGTACTTACTAACAGTATCTTCACTTTCAGGAATTTCAAGAGATAACATCATTTGAACTTTGGGTTCTAATTGTTTTACAGTATTACATAACTCTTTTATAAGTTCTAAATCATTCAATGAACCAGTACCATCGCAATAAGTCTTGAGCATTTCCGAAAGTAATTTTACATTGTTTGAAGTTATTTCAATATCAGCCATCATATTACTAATTCGTTCGGCTTTCTGTTCTTCCTATATTATAATATTAGATGACATATCATTACAATTAAACAACAAATATGTTTTAAATAACATACCTCTTTGACCACAGATTTAATTAATTCATTTGCAGCTTTTAAATCTTCTGATTTTTTACTTTTAAGCAGTTTTTGTAATAACAATGATTTTTCTCCATTTAAAATCGACATTTTATTTGATTCAACTTTTGAAGCAGATGTTTTTGATGACTGTATATTTTCAAATAATATATCCTATATAAAATATAACTATGATAAACAGATATCAAATATTTTTAATATTGATAATATCTATAATGATACCTTTATTACACCTTGTTTTTTTAACATATCTAAAGCGTCATGTATTTTAATCTCTTTTGGAAACTGTGATGACCATAAGCTAAGAAGTTCGACTATTTTATTTTTGATCATCTTTGGTGTATGTATTCCATTGCAGTTAGGAGATACCAAACGTATAAGTTCATTAAGGAATCGAAATTTTCCAACTTCAGCTTGAAAACTAGCACTACCAGTTTGCATACATATGTCTAATAACTGAAAAAAAATTCACAATAAAAAATAGTTTGACTTTAATTTATACATTTAAAAAGAATATACATGAAGCGCTTGTAGAGCCTCCCATTCTTGCATCGAATGAATTTTTGCCAATATACATTTAGCAGCTAAAGGAGCACAGTCTGGATCTCTTTGCACAAATCCACTAAAAGCAATCATTGCAGCACTGTCGATTTTTTCATTAGTATTTTTAGTTGCTCTTTCTAAAAAAAGAATATTATTTATAAACAGTACAATATTATATATAACAGTTTAATATGGATAACAAAATAAACAATATTATAATTTATCTTCATCCTAATCAACAATTGGTTGACATTTATCTAGATTATTCCTAGGTAAATATTTTTTCTTTAAATTATATCAAGTATTATCTTTATGACATGTATTTATTCAATTCATATAAATATTACTTGATATTTGCTGTGTCAGTTTAAACTGATTATAGACACTATTTTCCTCAGATTCTTACAATATAAAAATCAGAGGCTGACAATTTAGTATTTCTTTAAACTATTACATAAATAGATTGTTTTATAACAAGATTATAAGACAAAAAATTTTTTGTGTTTTCAAGAATTTTATCATCAATATTAAAATTAAACAAATTTATTTAATATATAAGATAGTATAATATTCACATTTTAAAATGCCAACAATAAAATTTAAAAATAAAATAAATTACTCTCATTATTTATAGCTGCTATTTTCCTATGGCCAGATCATAAATATACCGTTTCCTCTTAAATAGCATTTTAATATAAATGTTAACTATAAAAAAAATAAAATATAATAATAATAAAATAATAATTATAATAAATAAATGGATAAATATCTTATAAACATTTAAAAATTTTATAAAAATTAAGAACTGAATAGAAGTATGTAAAAGATTGTTAACTTCATATGTATGTTTTTTTTAACACAATACATATTTTGAGTATAATTAATAGTATATTAACTATTTAATGATCTTCAATTTAACAACCACATAAATTAATACAAATGTTGATTAAAATTGGGTTTAAATGTTTAAAAACACTGTTTCATTCATATTTTATATGATGTTTAAGATAAAGAATAATTGTTAAAAAACAAAATAGTTTTATTGCTAGTATTTAAAACCCTGTATTTTAAATCTGAATAACATTAGAAGTCCGTCACAAGCACAGTGTTTACATGTTTTATAAACAAATAAGACATTTAAAAAGTAATTAATAATTTGTTTTATTGAAAAACAAAAACATCATTTTGCAGAGAATGTATTTTTTTTATCCACAGATATTTGAATTTTAAACATTAGTATATAAATCGCAAAGAAAAAAAATCGTACTGTACTAATTTTTGCTGTCGAAAACGTAACGTGCAAGCAATATTGTTTGACTAATAATATTAATTACATGTATTGAAATATAATATTTTTCAAACGTCTAGTCTACAAAAACGAATTATTTAATTTATCATCGAGTACATTCGATTCAAGCGCTTACATCCTATACCACTATACCATTAACCAGTAACAACAATCGTTCAATATTCTAACTCACCGATTAGAGCTTCCAAGCTGGTAGACACTATAATCGGATCGATATCCATTATTGAGTTGCTGCGTTGAGATAGTTTGCAAATGTGAAATGCTCTTTTTTTGATTTTCGTTTACGGTAGTAACTTATTTTGGAACAGCGCGCGCCAGCAAGTAGTCGAACGACATACTCAACGAATCATCGCGAATCGTTCTGTTTTCAAAAATATTTTTCGACATAATTAACCCACGGGTGCGTTTTTACGAGTACACCTTCACGAATATAATAAATGAAAACATTGTGTATTCGTATCGAGTGCGTCACATCGAGTGATAACGTCTGAAAACCGGGTGGGTCGTGCGGTTGCCATGGAATCGCCGCAGCATGTTATCATCCATCTACGCAAAACTATCTTTTTTTTTTTTTTTTTTCCGAATGGTATCGCGGCTAGAGAGGGAAACGCCGTTAAGCAATACTTCCTCCCTAGCCGCATCGTTTATTGTGAAAACGAAACAACATTACATTTATAAAATAAAAGAAATATGGTAAGGTAAAAAACACAATCTTCCTACAGCAGCATAGTTACGGGTACTAAAGCACCCGTAACTATGTTGCGGTACCTGGGTACCTTACAACTATATAAATATTTACATTTTTACACTATATACAATATTTACATCAAAACAGGGGGCCTCTAACCCCCTCGTTTTGGCCTTCGGCCCACATTTTAGAAGCGCTAACTATGTGGGCTGCTTCGCGCTCCGACTGTGGAGTCGGAGGACCCTAACTCGCCAGCCGTCGCGCCATCCTCCTGCTTGCTGATCTTCGTTCGTCACAGGTCGACCGGGGGGGAGGCGCTATCACCATCTTGGGCCACCCGCCTAGGGACCACGCCTCGACCCCCCGGGACGCCGCCGTTCGTTGACCAGCTTGCAACTTCCATCTCCCGATCCTGGACCCGATCTTCTCCTTTTCTTTGCGGCCAGCCACACTGTTCCTGGATTGCCCCGACGTCCGGGAGGCGCAGCCCCTTCCGGGAACTACGCATGCCCCCGATCCGCCGGGCCTTCTCCGTACTGGGTGTGACTGGTCCGCTGCCGTCTTCGTCACCGGCCATCCCCGGAGGTTGACTGGTTGACCGCTTGATCCCGGACCAGCTTCACCGAACTCTAGGTCGTCCCGACGCCCAAATAGATGTGGTCCCCTCCTCAGCATACACTTCGGATAAGGACCAACACCTACCCAGACCGCCAGGACTCCCAATCTCGGATGTGGCTGGTCCGCTGCTCCTTGTCCCAGGACCGGGAGACCGCCGCCCCCACTCCAACCAGTTAAGGTCACAGCCGGGATTTGGGACCGCTTAGTAGGACCTAATTAATGGCCCGCAAGCTCCCCCACCACGTCAAGGTGGGTCCCGTCGGGGGAAACGCAAAACTATCTGTAGAACTATAACCTACAACACACTGTTCTGCGGCCAAACGTCAATGATGGAACGATAACTTCTGGCTTCAGCTACTACAGTTAAATCTATAAGCAGAGAAGCGTATATAGGAATTTTCAAAAGGAAGAGCTAGGATAGTTTTTCAATATTCAAGTCATTGGTGGCTGGCTTCCCGATCAGTTTGTTTTCTTAATATTATGGTGGCTTCCTGTGCAATTCATATTGTTAGATACAATTTTATAAACGTCAAAAACGGATGTTTTAAATTTTCTCTTAAGTCGTTCTATCAAAAAATTGACCAACAAACGAAATGACACGAATGAACGCTAAATGGTAACTGAATGTGTTAAATGATGTATTTTAAAAATATAATACAGTCCTAAAATCCATATTACATTTATAATTATATAGCACTGTAGTGTAAAATTTAGGTATGTTATCGGTAGATCACACGTTCTACCTACAACGCTTTACCGTAGATAGCAGTTTATCGGTAGATCACACATTGGACCAGCCATTTATTACTAAATAACCTTTAGTTACAAAGCAACTGGCTATGTGTTCTTAGTGTGGCACATAGAGAAAATTAAAATAATATCTAAAAATTAAGACAAATAATTACATAGGTTAGCTCAGAATATTTTTAAAAAATTGAGCAGGGATTGCCCGGCGCCCGCATACAAAACTATTTTACAAAAGCAAAAAATACAAAAAAAATAACGTAATGGCCTAGAGTAATAACTGCACATAGAGATACATAGGGACATTCATACATAGATGTATATACATACATGTAGTGAAAAATACATAGAAGTACATACATACATAGAAAAAAAGTACATAGATAAATACGCACATAGAGGTATATATGTACATAGAGAGAGACATATATAGAGACATTAGTACATAGAGGTACATATATACATAGAGAGAAAAAGACATACATAGATGGAAATACAAACATAGAGGCATGAATGAATGAATGTATCTATGTCTCTCTTTGTACTTCTCTCTCTATGTATTTATGCCTCTATGTTTGTATTTCCATCTATGTATGTCTCTCACTCTATGTATGTATGTACATCTATGTAGTATCTCTCTATGTACTTTTCTTTCTATGTATGTATAAACCTCTATGTATTTTTCTTTCTATGTATGTATATACCTCTATGTACGTTTCTCTCTATGTATTAATGACTCTATGTTTGTATTTCCCTCTATGTATTTTCTTTCTATGTATGTATATACCTCTATGTATGAATGTCTCTATGTATGAATGTCTCTATGTATGAATGTCTCTATGTACTTTTCTCTCTATGTTTGTATTTCCCTCTATGTATGTATAAACCTCTATGTATTTTTCTTTCTATGTATGTATATACCTCTATGTACGTTTCTCTCTATGTATTAATGACTCTATGTTTGTATTTCCCTCTATGTATTTTCTTTCTATGTATGTATATACCTCTATGTATGAATGTCTCTATGTACTTTTCTCTCTATGTTTGTATTTCCCTCTATGTATGTATAAACCTCTATGTATTTTTCTTTCTATGTATGTATATACCTCTATGTACGTTTCTCTCTATGTATTTATGACTCTATGTTTATATTTCCCTCTATGTATTTTCTTTCTATGTATGTATATAACTCTATGTACATTTCTCTCTATGTATTTATGACTCTATGTTTGTATTTCCCTCTATGTATTTTCTTTCTATGTATGTATATACCTCTATGTACGAATGTCTCTATGTATATCTATATATGTCTCTATGTACGAATGTCTCTATGTATCTCTATTTATGTCTCTCTCTATGTACGTATGTACCTCTATGTATTTATCTCTCTATTTGCTTTTTTTTTTTTGTTATATCTGAATGTATAATATGCAGTCTATAATTATTTTTTAATAATAAATAATTTTGATATTAATATATGTGTGCAAAGCGTGAGAGAACGATGTAACACTACTTCAAAATGATGTTTTATTTATGATTTATTTATCAATTTTTTTTGTATGTATGTATTAAATAGGTTTTGTGGCCAATTTTGTTTAAGACGACGGATTTTGCGGATTATAATGGATATACCGTTAAAAAGTTATCAAATTTATTAGATAATTTGTTTCTACAATTACATCGGAAATAACGTCGCGAGTATAAGATGACAATTTATTCGAAATTATACGTATATTCTTATAAAATTTTACGGATTGTTTAATAATATAAGGTTTTCGAAATCTTAAAAATTGCTCATGTTTTGACCAAATAGGTGTACCAAATTGTAATTGGACAATCCTTATTTTGTTAATTCTTTATTATCATATATGAACATATTTTTTTTATTTATTTTATCAATCAATTATCACAAAGCCATGTGTGGGGAATTGATAGCCAATCAATCCGGCACATGTGATTTGTAATATTGTAAATATTTATTGGTAGATCACACATTGGACCGGTCCCATAATTTAATATTTTAGTAGAATATTATATTATTATACTATTACTTGTTAAAATAAGTACATCATTATTATTTACCATCATTTATTAATTAGGCATTAACTATCTATTTATTTTACCCAATTATAATGTTTATCAATTATACTTTTCGAGCAGGAAAAGTGGATAAAAATAACATATCTGTTATTTACATTGTACATCGAGCGACAAAATGACAACTTCCACGATTTGTACGAGGCGATTTTTCCGCGTAATAACCCAAAGCCACCATTATAATGTTCACTATTTTTAAATCAATTTTGGCTCAAAACTATATACAATATAAGTACTGTGTTTCGTATTTCGTTGTCACTTGTGTAATTGTGCGTGTAGTTACGAGTATTGACTTATATATTATGTTGTATACAACATACAACATTTATGTATACATATAAAATACATGAATAATTGTACATTTTTAACATATTTAAATGTTAATGACTTGAAATTAAAATTTTTAAAGAGAAAAATATTGAAATATAGAAAAACAATTAATGTTTTACTTAAAAAATATCCCATATTATGTTTGTGATAAATAATTTGACGATATTTCGCTTCTCTTGTGGAATTCATGACAATTTCATTGTTCTTCAGAAAACAAAATTAAAAATTTAAATTACGTGGTTTATATAATTTAGGTTATAAATAATCGCCTAGAATAATGAAATGAGATTTAAACAAGTATATAAATGTCAACAAGTCAAAATTTGCACTTGCGTCATTCCACCGGAAAAGCGAATTTATTTATTTTTTATTATTATTATTAAATTTATAACCACAAACATGTATGATTTTTTTTGAAATTATAGGTTAGTAGATTTAGCAAATATTTGCATTGAAAAAAAGATTACAAAATCTCTCGATTTAGACGATTTTGTGGAGAGATTTGGAAATGCACATAAAAATAGACGGCTCATCGTGCATTGAAATTTGAAAGTGAAAGTGAAATTAATAAATATTAAATTATATTTTTTAAACAAGCAATAAATTGTCCGTGTATTCATTATTTTTAAGCGACTTATTTCTTGCACTCTTACTCTCTAAGTTGATGTATCTTAGAATGTGTTGGGGTTTGTAATTTACTCGAACTATAAAAAGCACTGGAGCAGATATGTAGCAAAATAATATAATAGCAAAATATTAAAAACAAATCTTTGTTAAATACTTGGGATATTTTTTCCAAGAAAGACTCAACCCTTTCACTAATTAGGTATTTATTTTTCCTCCATTGTAATTATACGAGTGTAATCCTACATCTAAATAAATGGCTACGGTGCAATGACATTTCAATAAATGGCCTGGGGAATGGAGTCAAAGACGTATTATTATGTCATAATAATGCAAAAAAAATTGAATATTATTCAAACAAAAAATTTAATATTATAAAATACGTGATAAAAAAAAAATAATACTGTTATCCCGACAAAAAAAAAGACGCTTCGTTGAACTACGTGTAAAAAGTAGCCAAGTAAAAAAAAAAAAACTTAAAAGAAAACACTATAAAAAATGTGATATAAATGCTACGCAAATTAAATACATTAAATGTATTATGAATACATTTTATTCTATCTAAATTGATTATTATTCACTTACCGAGCCTTATTTTGATGAACATGTCCCCCCCGGGTCAAATATAAATTGGTGTGATTTTACCTGCATAATCTAATAGAGGAAATACGTTAATAAGACGTTTTATTAGTCACTGTTATTTGTTTGGAAAAATGAGTTTGATCAATTTGTGTGTGTGTGTGTGTAATAATATTAACCGTCATAATTTTAAGAAATGTGGCAATCAGGGCCGGCTCAATGTGGTAGCAAAACAGGCAGCCGCCTAGGGCGGCACTAGTGTGGGGGCGGCAAATTTCAAATGAACCAAAGTGATTTAATTATTATAATATATATAATATAATATAGTATGCTGAATTGTATATGTTCATTGTTCAAAAAAATTAACTATTGCATAGGGCAGCGTAAATTAGATTTGCCTAGGGCGGCAAAAAACCTTCGGCCGGTCCTGGTGGCAATGTGGAAGAGAGCAACGGTACGAAACTCTCTTCGGGTCAATAAAATATTTTTCAATACATATCCCCCCCCCTTCCTTGATAAAGTCTTAAATACGCCACTGGTATAGTATTAATGTAATTATGCATTGACATGGTGTTAGAATGGACCATTCTAATACAACATTTCAAATATACTTGAAATGCTTTAATATATGCCATCTGAATGCATGTTTTATGTCAGATTTTATCTCGAAATATGGTCTCGCCAAGTAAATAAATTATTTAGATGAAATAAAATTTATTCATAATGCATTGTTAAATCAGACGCGTAATCAGCGAGCGTGTTACAAGTGTAGTAACAACCCACCTTTCCTTATATTTGTCTTAAAAGGTAAATATTCATAAGTCGCGATGTACACATATTTATCGTAGCGAATAATTCTTTTATAAAATAGGTATTTAAACATTTTCTCATAATTCATTATCACATTTACTTATAATGCGGATGTATGATTGTCCAATATAATAATATGCGTATAGTTATTAATTTGATGTGTATAATTTTATCAATTAATTTTGAACAACCCCCCCCTTTTTTGAAATTCCTTAGTACGCGCCTTAATTTTAAATACATTTAATGTATTTAATTTACTTAGCATTCGTATCACATTTTTGTGCAGTGTTTTCTTTTTTTACCTCGTTATTTTTTCACACGTAATTTGACGAAGTGTTTTTTTGTTGGAATATATAGTTATGCGCAAAGTGTCAATATTATCGTTACGAAAACAAATACGGATAACCGCGTTAAATACCCGACGGTGGCGGTGTAATAAAATTATAGTAAACACTCGACGGAACGTCGTCCTGTATTATATAAAAATGTTTACGAATGACTGCCGGTGGGGAAAGTTCAAATTAATAATAATAATAATAATAATTGTAATTCCTGTTTTCGAACGAATATTAAGAAAAATTGTATCGCGGCGGTTAAACTACTATAAAATTATTTAATAAACGACGATTGGCGGGCGACACACGTGTTGTTTATTCCATGATGGAAATAATCACCGTGGCCGACCATGGGGTATCTATATATATTATTATAATTTATATATAATAGGTAATTTTGGTATATAATAAATACCTAACGTGAGCGACGTGAGGTTTTTCTTCCAGAACTTCTGTTTGTACTGTCCCGTTCAGTCAACGTTCGAGTGGATTGGTACGCCGTGAAATTGTTCCTCGCCATAATCGTGTTTACTGCCATTATTACAGTCTGAATACTATTCGTACGCGTTTTTTATTAATCGTCATCGTCGGCCGTCATTTTGTTTTGCCGTTGTTCACTACGAATATTTTCACCGTTGTCTGGTGTCGGTGACGTAGGTGGTGTTTTGTGAGCAGTTTTCACACATTTTTCTTTTGTTTCGACGGCGTCTGTAGAAATTTTACAAAGTAAGTATGGAGTAGGCCGTGGACCGTTAATTATTGTTCGTCGAATTTCGAGACGCCGCATTGTTTTTATTTGTGTTTTACAAAAACGAGATATGCTCAAACATATAGGAAAAGACAGAATTTTATTACTTTGGTTTCAACTTTTTGAGAGCGAAATTTCGCTTTTCTAATCATAATAAAATGAAAAACAAATTATTATCTTAAGTTACGTGGGATGAGGCGTCTTCATTCGTGAATGAACATTAGCCTAGCGGTTCCCAACGTGATATACGCGAAAATAATTGGGTAATGACGGGAAAATACGCAATGTATGTTATTAAAAATGAAAACTTGTTGCACACATAAAAACTTATCTAACTTATCTAATAGATATTGAGTATAGAATGTAGGTTATAGAATATTATATTGTATAATGTATATAATAATATAATATGGTAGGTTGTGGTGCTGGTGTGTAATCTCTGGTACAATCATAAAATATTAAGCTTAGGGGTAGGTGAAGAAAAAAAAGGTTGGGAACCATTGCATAACCCGAATAATAGGAGAGTGCGTTATAATTTGTAGGGGAAAAGGGAATAGTGAAATGAGTGAGCCTAGAAGGAACGCTGAAGTTGATTAAGAAAATAATGGAAAAGGACAGTCAATTTTATTGTTAAGGATATTGGAGGGAAGGACAGATTAACAACGTGACAGTGGTTAGGGAGAGAAGATAATGGTCGGGAACGTAATCGTGCAAGGGACAAAGAATATTTAGGATAAATGTCACATATTTTTGTCGATGGAATTTATACTTTATACTGATGTGTAATATAAATATTTTGCGCTGTATATATTTGTTTTCATCATTGCAGATGTTTGGCAATAACGTGTTGTCTACTTGTTACACTATGAATTATAACTGTAGACGAACAACGTGCTGCCACCACTGTTCATTTGGGTTACATTCGTTGTTTCTGGTGTAAATACAAGATTTTCGACTGGTCTCCCTAATTTTTTGTTTGTGTTTATCAATATGTTTAAACAGTCTTACTCAAATTCCAATTGAACACATATTTAGACAATATTTTTTGTTTTAATAGCGATTTATGAGAATAACAATTGAGTGTACACTCAATAGAACTTACCGAGTGTCGACTATAACATAATCTGTGTATGTATACTCTTCTCACGTTCAGGGGCGTATACAAGGGGGGCAATCGCCCCCCTAGATACTTGTGTATGTACCTATATCTACTGACAACTAAAATTAATCGAACTAAAACTAAAATGTAATAAAACATTTTTTTATTTAAAACTTATTATTTTCATATAATTTTTCGATAATTCTAAGTTGGCAACAGATTCAGCGGGCCATTTTTCTACTCGCCCCCTCCCTAGGCGATGAAGTAAATACGCCTCTGCTCACGCCACATTCTGCGTCTTAATTATTTTCACTGTTTATTGTAAGGGGTTCTGTTGTAAGATACGATAACACAAATATTATGGGTTAGACGACGGATAAAATAAAAACAATTTTGTATTTTACTTCCGATTCTTGAGTGTCAATAATCTTAATAATTATTCACAGTTATTTATGTTAAAAGAAAATTATAATCTGCTTTGCGAGAGAGCAATCTGGCAATGATGGAAATGAGCCTTGTCGGCATATTCTATATAAAAAAAATATTTGTCCCACTAATTAGCAATGTCTGAAGTTGTGATGCATATTCAATTTGTATTATTTCATAGAATAATGTATTACACTAAAAGCAAATTATCAGTATACACAAATATATATATATATTTATATGTTTAGTTTTATAATTTTTTTTCAGAATGAGCGATATTGAAGAAACTCATGACGCAGGATCAAGTTCTGAAGCTGATCAAGAGCAAGAAGAGGAGTACTCTGTAGAAAAAATTCTAGACAAACGTAGAAGAAATGGAAAAGTAGAATACTATTTGAAGTGGAAAGGCTATAGGGATGAAGATAACACTTGGGAGCCTGAAGAAAATTTGGATTGTGAAGATTTAATCAAAGAGTTTGAAGAAGGTTTGAAGCGCTCTGAAAAAGAAAAATTGCCACAGAAAGACAAGGCGGAACCAAGGCGTAAACGTACAGTGTCAAACTCAACTGTTGTAAGCGGCACGTCATCAGATAATGCTCCAGGACCGTCTAAGGAACGTAGAAAGGCATCTCCTCATGTAAAAGCAAAGACTGACAAAGCTGATGTCGTCGAAGAAGATGATGGTTCAGTGGATAGAGAAATTGTAGACTCAGCATCTACCTTGCAGAATACAAAAGTGCCTGAAAAAATTATTGGCGCAACTGATTCTAGTGGACAGTTGATGTTTTTGTTAAAGTGGAAAGATATAGAAGAAGCAGATTTGATTCCAGCTAAAGAAGCTAACACAATGTGCCCGCAAATTGTAATTAAGTTTTACGAAGAAAGACTTACATGGCATGCTCCTGAAAGCAGAAATGGGATTTAACTATATTATTTTTTATACGATATCAAATGCTCTTTGAATTAAATATTTATAATTTTTTTTTTAATTCCTTTTATTTTAATTAAATTCTTTAGTCTAAATAAAACTAATAAGAATATTAGTAGTATGTATATCTATCAGTTGTTTTTATAAAATAAAAAATTATATGACATAAGATTATTTTGAATATTGTTTTTCATTGTTTTTTTTATCTTTATACAATTATTTTCAATATATGCCGGCACTAATAAATTAATTGTATCTTTAACAAAATTATTCCATTGAATTAATTTTTTTCGTATTTAATTTTAAACATGTAAAATTTATTTTCTGTGTACTATTAAAATATTTTATATAAAAATTTTAATATTTTTTTATGACTGTTTTCGATAGAACTACACGTCTTAATTTTAAGCTTGTCCTTCCCATACTTATGATGATGTAAAAGTACCTACAAATATTTTGTTTATTATTTATAAATAATTACATAAGAAAAACATGTACAAAAGACAAATTTGAAGAAGCAAATGTTAAAAAATAAATCATTTTTAGTTTTAAGTATGTATAGTAATTAATTATGTAAAATTTACTGCTAAAGTGGAAACTAAAATCTTGATTGTAGTAATATAATATGAACTTGAATAAAATGTTTTCAAAAGATATATTAATTTATAGTTTTAATTTTAACAGTTTTATTTCAATAATTCATTTCGCGGAATACAACTGCCGTAGAAAATTAATTTTTTTGTAACTGGTGCGATTATGATGTACATTAATATTGAAAGAAAAATTTTAAGGTTTGAAGTGTTATTGAATGAATATTTATTAATGGCCATCAGACCTTATTTGTCTTGAATTCACAGGTCATTTGTATACTGCATGAAGTGAAATTGATGATAATAAATATGGTGTTCATAATAATGAATGAAGGAAATGAAAAATATTAAAAGAGCCTAAAATTGGCCAGGTGATGTACAATATTATTTTTACCAATTACACAACAAATGTGTATACAGTAATATAAATATATTTTTTTTTATCATGTAATAAAAATTATATTAATTTCAAGAAACTATTAATGTTAATTGTGGTAATGTTTATTTTCAATTCAATAATGCAGTGTGATGTAGTTAAACATAATTACAAATACTGGTATACGCTTTGCTATCTATCCAGTATGTCGTCATATTTGGTTGAACTTCATATTAACAGTTTTGAATATACTGTAAACTGTACAAATTTGGGTATATTATTAAACCATAATCTATCAGATATCAGGAAAAGGTTGGATAAAATTGTTTATACATTTTTTTGAGTATTTTGTAAAAATGTATTTTTGGTAATTAAAAAAAAATTAAAACAATATTAAAAACTACATTTATTTAATGGTTTTTTTTTTTTTACAAATAATATATTTGCAATGTATTAATTTAATTTTGTTAATAGTTAGTAATACATAGGTTGTCATAATCAATACTCTTTAGAGTTAAGCATAATACAATTTTGGGTTAAGTATGTAGTAGCGCACTAGTAGGAACTTAACTCGTGTTGAAAATAAACTGCATAATAATACTAATTTATTTTGGCACAGATCTAATATATAATTTAAATACTTGTTTTTGTAAAAATAATACTTTGACAATTTTGAGCAAATTAAAATTTTATTACAATGGAAAAAAATAACAAATGTTTTAAAAGAGATCTAGATTTGGTAAATTGTGAAACTAATAAAAATTAAAAAAGAATTAATTTTAGATCATCACTCAGCATTGGACGTGTGTATATATATATTAGAAAAATAATAGCCAATGTCTAAGAAGTATTTTGGATAACTTTATAGGAAGAACCACAACGGTGTGTTTAATGGTGTTAAGTATAAGGAAATATAATAAAATAAAATATATTTTGTACATATATCTACTGTTGTTATTTAAATAAAACTTTAAGAAATGTTAATTAATATCCAAGTTTTGTGCGATGCACAAATAAATAGTATTAATGAGAAAATAATTAGACGAGTTAACCAAGAACATAAAAAAGGAATGAAAAAAGAAGCGTGTTCAATTATTTCAATCAATCACACTAAAAAGTTACAAGACTACAATTGGTTCCATTATTAATTAAGTTATGAAAAATATAGTTTAGACGAGAAACTTGATAAAAAAAAATGTAAATCATATATATATTTATAAATTTCATTTGTTTTCATCTCGAAACAAACTTTTCGTTTAGTGCCACTTGCCTTTTTGTGCAAATATGTCGGCGCGTAGATTCTGAGCAAAGCATATTCCTAAAATCTGAAATTATAAATATAAACAATATTAAAATGCTATTTAGTATTTATTTAAAATAATATTATAATGTACGTATTGCTAGCAAACTAAAACACATCAAATAATACGATTCGTAAAGCTGTGCAACTAGTACTTTTATTTTATGTCCAAAATTAAGCTGTGTAATTTAATTTTTAGTTATCAATAATTTTTAATATTTTAAATGAGTAATTTAAATTTGGTTATATTTAACACTGAAATAATAATTGTTATTATGTTTTCACGAGGAGAATTGGCTCCTGTCTTAATTTGCTACATAAAAAATATCCAAAAAAGTCAACACTGAATATTTATGAAAGATAAAATTTATTAGATATTACTAGGTGTGTTCAAATGCATAAATATTTAATTAAATACGAATTCATTCTTTGCTTTAAATTTTTAATGGTATTGCTTATGACATCCAATATTTCCAATGTATACAATACTAATAATTTAGGCAGTAAACACAACTCGACAATAATTTGTCCATCGGAGTTGAAACATTATACTCTGTGTGGTATAATGCAAAAAAAATTATGCGAATATAAATCATAATTTCCAATTTTCAAATTAGGCAATCTTTTTGTTTTTTTTTCTGTTGGTTTGAATATAAATTTTTAGTGCTGGTATTTTGTTGAACCAACTTATTCTTAAAAGCAATAATAAGAACAAAAACACTACTGTTCTACTAATAAAAAGAACTTACAAATGTCATTCAAAATAAATTCTGAATAGTATAAAAATAAATGCAAATATTATACTATGAGTCAAATTAATCTTTTAAAATATGTGCATAGTTTATATTGTTTACGTGTGATTAATGCCAAAATGAAATAAAATCTTTCCATTAATATAATGTACAAAATATTTGGTTACACATAAAAAATAACAAATTGTTTTTTTTTAATTTGTAATTAATATGGTATTATAAAGATTTTTATTTAATTAATTTAATTCAATTTTTTGTTAATAGTATCATAATTACAATTTAGAATCTATAATCTATTATACTGTCAATTACATGGTATACTAAAGCTCCTTATTATAGTACATCATTCAGCATATTACATATTTAAAACTATTTGAATAAATTTACTATACACAAGTAATACAAATATGTGTTGTTTATACTAAATAAATAATATTATTTGCCTTGAAATAAAAAAAAAATTTTTTTCATTACTTTAACTATATCAAATTTCAACAAATTTTAATCTTAATTTTAAGAGTGAAATATTTGTAATTAATCTAACTCACCTTACAAAAAGCTGATATAAGACACACAGTAGCTATAAAAACCATATTTCGTTCTAGCCATTCTTCTCCAGATTGTAAACATCCTTTCTCATTAATGATGAGGTCCACTCGTTTTCCGACATTGTCGGTCTAAGTACAATTACACACAAGCGTCGACAAATACAATAAAATAAAAATATAAATGAAATATATATACAAATGCTAAACAAAACATGCATAAAAAAAAAATTTACATCAAAAAATTAAGAAAAAAGAAAAGCACATGCCTATTTAAGCAAGAGACAAGAGTTGTGTAGTATCAACTACCTGCAAAATGGTCACAGTCATAACTGTTGTTAAAACGCCAATAAAATTATCTTCAACCCATTCTTCAGCAGCCCGCATGCAACCTCTTTCATATATATTTCTTTCACCCATTTGAGTTGGTAAATTTAAGCTTGTCCATTTTTCAGCATACTATAAGTGTTATATTATAATGTGTGTGAGGAAGTTCATGTTAATATTATTACTAAAGGAAATAGTTTTTATTATCTTATTTGAACTTAACCTTCAGGCAGACGCGTGAAATTGTTTGTTAACTTATACATTTAAGTTTTCTCAATATATTTCATTAAAATAATGCCTATTTATAATAAAACATATACACAAATCCAGTTTCAATATGCTGTGAAGTACCACAACTAACAGTGAAAAACAATAGAAACATTGAAGCCAAAATCAATATTTTACAAGTATTTCTTTAAACCAGCCTTTTGTAACAAAAGAAAAATATTTATAAAACTATTATTTTCATACTTTTTGGAATTAGAATGTAATACAAAAACACAAAAAAAAAAATTCAGATGCCTGGTGGTATATACATCGTTTTGACACAAGTACTGAACCTGGTTGATTTTAAAATTAAATACAGGTTCACTAGAAAGCTATCTCTATTACGCTATCATATATCTAAATTAATAATTAGAGAATACCTAGAATTGTCAAATGGATGTATTAACGATTGAGCTCAAATTTTTCTGAAATGTGGTGTAAATGCCGCTGGCGCGCCTACCCTAAGGTTAATAAGTTCGAAAAATAATTAATTTTTCATCTTATAATGTTGATTGTTAGTAAACCATTAGCTTGTGTTATGTAAAAATATTTAGGTACAAAAATGTATAACTTACAAATCCTTCTTTTCTGACATCATATCCGCACTGTTTGTTCTCCACAATTTCCTACAAATAATGCATTATTTTATTTGTTTTGTAAAAATGAAATGACATATAAAAATTTTAACCTACGTTTGGTTTACGTTTACAACAAGAAAACGGTACTCCACAAGCCTCTCGACTACCAATCATTTGTGAAGAACAGTTGAAATAATTGTTTAAATCCCAATCTTCGGGACCTTTGATTCCACAGCATTGTAACTTTAAATTTAATAAATCTACGTATTAAATTTACTACAGTGTATATTAAACTAGGCAAATAATAAAATAGGTACCCAATCTTCCTGTATCCAGTCTATAAGATTCTGCTGATCAGGGTCTTCTCTGTAATGCACAATGAATGTTTGTAATCCTTCTGTGGCTTGAGATTTAATCTATTAACATAAATACAGAATTTATGATCTCTTACAAAAAAAAAATTTAAGTGTAACTTACAGAATCTTTAAAAACAAACGTTAATATTCCAGCAGTTAATTCTAATACCAATATGACTGCCAACAAAACAGCGTACTAATAAAATATAAAATATATTAATTTGGTACACAACTATAAATAAAATATTGATTTGTTTAAAATAATAATAATTTAAAATTCGTACACTTCCGAGTAAACATGTGTTCTCACGTAATGCTCCAATGCATCCAGTGAAACCAATCACAAAAGTTACTCCACCTAAAAGATTTCAAAACAGATTTCATACAACTTTATGCTATTAATGTGTCTGATTTTTTTTTTTTTCTTACCAATTAAAATTAACGCGAAAGCTGGGTCAAGTGCTAAATGGGTAAGTTTGCTCAAATTATTGAACGCATTTTTTTCTGTCCATGCCCAAACTCCCACTGCCATTACAGACAAACCGAACATCTAATATCATACAAATATAAATTAAATTGCAGAGAAAAAAAAATTGAAATATTACTAAAAAATTTACCCAAAACAAAACGTTAAAGCTGAAAATGATGTATTTTAGACAACAACTAACTTCGCTCACTTCTTCGCGTCTATACTTCTGTTGAACGGCCATACTGACCTAGTTTGACTAGATTATGTCCGAGAAACAAACTAATAAAAACAGTATTAGTGTAACGACAATTCCTATTGTGAACAATATATAATAATTACCACAATTTTATTGACTATATATATATATATATATATATATATATAGGTAACAAAACCATTAAAAATTCAAATAAATAAATCGCTAAAATATCAAGTGAAAAATTAACGAACGATTCATTTTTACGCTTATAACATGTATACTATTAAATTAAGTTTTAAAAGAATTTAAGTAAAAGTTGTTAAACTCATACATAACTATTGGCGGACGAACGTCTACTCGTAGAATAAAATATTGTGACTTTTCTTTTTCTGCGAGATAAAACGATAATATTATTATTGTGATTACGAAGTAAATATCAGTCTCTCCACTTATATAGCAACGAATTTAATAAGCACTTTGGTGAACCTGTCGTACTAAGTGATAAGAAATTTTGTAAACACGTGCTTTTGGAGTATCTCTTTTAATATTTATGAATGTTTGAAAAAAATATTGAAAACGATGACAATAACAACAATAAAATGCAGAAATCGCTTTCGATCATAAAGTATTGCAATACGTTCATAGTAATTCGTAAGTTCGTTTTTAGTTCGTCGCGATCATACGCATTAAATTTTTGATATTAAAGCGATTTCAAAAATTGTTTTTTTTTTTACTCGACATCGATGTAATCAAACATTTTATTTTGAGAAGAAAGTGAAGGTACTATTCTAGTAATAAAAGTATTTTACTAAATACTTGTAACACATATTATAATATGACTATTGGCTGCGCTGAATGTGTAAAATGTATTTTTATAATAGGTATACGTTTAAAATTATGTCCAAGGTCAAAAAATATATCAGTAAAATGTATAAATTATTAGAATGATAATTCTATAAATATTATGTTTATGAACCTATTGAGGAAATAATTTAACATAATGTGTGTGTCCGATGTTACTTGCAATGAGATCTCTATCAATATAACAAACGATGTTCAAACAGAAATTTGTAATACCATATTATATTATTACTTAGTAAAAATACGATTACATAACGTCATTAATGTTTAAAAGTAAATATTTTAAATATTGTACATTTTTTATTACCTAAATATTTTTATTCTTGTGAAATATTGACTTTTCAGCAGTAGTAATATTGTATATACACTATCGGACTTGCTACTAACCGAATTGTTTTATGATTTTGGTATTGGGTCGGTCAATGTTACTCAATAACTAGCCTTTTATCGTTCAATTAAAAAGTTATTAACTAAGTACACTCACATACACTGTTTTAAAACTATTGAAATAAAAATAAAAGTAAAACCAAATACACCATGTATTTTATTAACGAGAAATAATAAATTATTATTGGTTTTAAATATTGTTATATTGAATACTAATTAAATGACTATACATATTTTGTGCCTAGTATGATTTCTGGTGTTATAAAACAATTCACATAGACGCATACATTAATAATTGGTGATTATTATTTAATAATCGTTTAATTATTTAATAACATGGATGTAGTATTTGTAGCAATGTACCATAGTATCATGTATTTTATAATTATTAAAATTGGCGTGGTGACAAGTACATAATACATATTGTGAGCTAGTATTGCGCACCACACATCATTCAAAAATTAATAGTAAATCACTATATCTCAGCCAAACATTATATCGCGCTATAATATACAAATATACAATATAATATTCTACAAATATTTACTAATTTTTAATACTACAAATTTTAATTTGTTTACACTGTATTTCAGAAATAATTTGTTGGATTATGTATCATCAAAATGGTCAACCAATATACCCACCAAATGGATCATATCAACAACAATCCAGTCATATGCCCAGACCTTTTCAGCAGCAACAATTTGGTCCTCGATTTGAAACACCTCAACAGTTTACACAACCAGGAACTTATTATCAGTCTCCCCAACAACAACGAGCTCCATACCAAGGTCCTGTTGTACAACCTCAACAATTTTATCCACCTGCTGTTCAGAATCAAATAGCTGTTCAAAATGTTGAAACTCTACCAAATTCCCAATACTCATCACTGTCTACTGGTCCGGGTTTTAATCAAATGCCAATTCCTCCCTATAGACCTCCTGTGACGATGTATAAACCTAACCAAAATTATACTCAACCTCTTCTTCCTCCTGTACAAATTGTTAATCAACCTCCTGTTCAAAATTTTAATAACTGCCCTTCAATTCAAAACTATAATCAACCATCTCCTATTCAAAATTACAACCAACCTGTTATACCTCCTTGTCAGCCTGTCAGTCCAAATATTAATCCATATCAGTCTTCTAGTCCAAGATATGGTCTGACATCAAATACGTCGTATCAACCTCAAGTACAATGTCCTGAACCAATAAAACAACAATCGTATCAATCACCAGCGGGTCAATGTTATCAACAGCAACAGTCTTTGTTTAATGTACAGAGACACGGATTCAATCCAAGACCTCAATTTAGTCCTCCAGAGCAGCAAAGATTTCATTATAAAAACCAAAATCCTAGATATCAGCAATCACAACGTGGTAATAATAGATTTCCATTTAATCCAAGGCAGCAGTATCAAAATAATCGTCCTAGAGGGCCTCTTCTTAGTTTCAATGATCATTCCACTGGCAGCAATAATGTGCATAAAAGAGATCAAATAGCTTGTAAAATGGGCGATTGTGACTTTGTTGGACATGCTGGTGCTGTTAAAGAACATCAAAATTTGCATCATCGATTAGGCCTGCACAAAAAAGTATTATATAGTAATAACTCGGATGCCGTTAAAAATTGGATAGAAGAAAGAAAAAAGTGAGTATTAATAAAACGTAAAATCATTTCAAATTAACTATTTAAATTATCAGATTAATAACATTTTCAGAAAATGGCCAACCAAGGAAGTCATTCAACTAAAATCAGAAGTAGAAAATGAAAAAATTAAGAGAGGTGAACGTATTGCAGATGAAGATTTTCAGAGATTCAATAAAAAAAATAAATTTAACAATTCTGGTAGCTAATATTAATGATAAAAATAAATTAAGAAAAAACTATAAATTAATATTAAATAAATATATATATATATATTGTCTTCTTTAAACTAATATTAGCTATGAAGTTGAACTTCAATAATTAGTTTAAAGTTATAATTTTGTTTTTATTCAGGGTCCAAACGATTTAATAATAAAAAACGATCAAGACCTAATGGTGAATTCATTGAACCCATTGAAGAACCTATGAATGGAAACTTAAAACGCTTTGCTGGAATTGTTGGTAATTTATTTTGTTTAAATTAATTTTTATTTATAACAGTATTTTTATAATTGGTTTTAATTTAAAAAAATATATATATATAAATGATGTTAAAGTTTTTATGGAGTAATTTTTCATAAAGTATTTATAATTTAATTTTCAATTAAATTATTTTTCAATATGTATATATATTTCTTAAATTTTAATGATTTAAAATGCATATGATTAAAAATAGTACTGAAATTATATTGTTTTTTTATGTTATGCTATAATTTTATATAATAATATGTATTTAATTATTTAATGAAGACGTTCAAAAGAAAGATAATGTAAATACTGATGAAACCAATAAACCAGTTGCTCTTAAACTGTTGGAAGCGTATGATGAATCCGGTGATAATCAAAGCGATGATGAACCACCAGAAGAAACTGCTATAATTAAAAAGTCAGCATTGTTAGATAACAAAAGCTTAACAGAACATAGTATTTCATTGTGTTCCGCTTCAGAAGTAGTCGACAAAGAAGTGTATTCTAGTCCATTAGTTAAAAATGACAGTGAAGCTGTGAATACAGAAGTAAAAATTAAAAGTTCTAAAGTGAACAATGGATGCGAGAAGGCTGATCCTGAAAATCTTGAAAATGGTCAAAAGCGAAAAAGAAATGTAAAAAAAGAGTTTAAACCCATAAAAAAATCACTTCCTCTAAGGACACCGAGAACTGAAATTGTGGAAAGGAAGGGTGCTCTTTTAGAAGCTGTAAGTCGGCATGTGTTGCAAAATCTATATTATAATTTAAATTAATATAAATTTTACTGTTTTTTAGTTGATGGGAGATTTAATACGCAGTGAACGCAACGCTATTACTCAGTGTATTTGTTTCATTAGAAACAACATGCATCGTTTCTGCAACATTCAAGCTGCTTAAGTATTGACATTTTTTCTCATCGGTTCATTTATTATTTTGACACGGGTACAATTATTTAATATGTATTTAGTATTATTATAGTTGTTTTTTTGATTAAAAACTATTCAAATTACTTAACTAATAAACAACAAATATATTTTTATACATTGAAAGTTTTGATATGTATTTTAGTAATATTTATTTTTTCTGTAATAAAAGAAAATCTAACACTAATATTACTTATTTAACATTTGGGTTTGATCCTAAAGATTCAATTTAAACTCGAGATTTATTTCATATTTGTAAAATATAAATGGCTTTAAATGTTTGTATTTAACAAACTTATTATGTGTGTATATGTTTATGTTTTTGAATTTAACAAAAAAAAAATGTGTTTATTTAACTTATTATTTAAAAACAAACAAAAAGGATTTAATAAGTACAACTAATTAATATATTAAATTTACTAATAAATGAAACTTGATTTTACAATCGTATACAATTAAAAATATAATTACACTTTTTTTTTATAAATTAATAAAAATAAATTATGTTTTGAACTATAGTTAATATTAAAATAAACATTTGATAAATTTGATGATTTAAAACTTCAATCAATAACTTTCATTGACAAAGAGTAAATACAATTTTTAAAAGTGTGTGAATACAGTAGTCTCGTTATTCCGGCTCTTATTTTCATTTCCAATGTACTACAAAAATAATTCTAATACTCGTAAATATTAATAGTATATAATAAAATCAAACGCATTTTTATTATATTTTTTTATGAAATTCAGTAATACAACAACTTTTTTTGATTTCATTCTTTTTGATTATTTATTTTTACATATCTTTTGATTTTTGTTTTTAATTTTATAAATTCCTCTCTATTTTCACTACTTTTTTATTTAACTTTTATATATGTCAAATTACTATGACTACTGTATACATATTTATTGATTCAATCCTTAACAAGTAAAGATGTTAACATTGGTGTACATTTTTATTGTTTCAGTCTCTACATTTCCCCATTAATATTTTGACATTTATAAAGATGCATTCTCTCAATTAACCCACAAAAGAAAAAAGAAAAAAAAAAGCTTGTTATAGAAATATAAAAAACGGGGATTAATGGTTAAGTACATTATTTCGAAACATTTTACACTAAACATACAGAGATGGTCAATGGTCATCATTAATTTTCTTCATTTATTCAATTATTATGTACTGATATGTGGTTAGTTAAATTGTCTTTTAGGGAAAATACTTTTTGATATACTTTGCATCGAAATGTTTTTCTCTGGTATGAATTTTTATGTGACAATCAAGACTGGACCACCGAGAAAATGATTTTTGACACATATAACAAATGTATGGTTTTTCTTCGTTATGTGTTTTCATATGCCTTATAAGATATTGTTTCATGGAAAATTGTTTTTGACAGTAATCACAAACAAACTGTTTTTCTCCAGTATGTGTCCTAATGTGATTTCTGAGTATGTCTTTACGGCGAAACGATTCATTACAGAGTTCACAGTTGTATGGTTTTTCGCCAGTGTGAGTTCTGATATGGGACATAAGGTGATGTTTTAATGAAAATAATTTCAAACATATTTCACATTTAAACGGTTTTTCACCTGTGTGTATTCTACAATGAGTATCAAAATGATATTTGCGTGTAAACGATTTACTGCAATCTTTACATTTATACTTTTCCGTCCTGTGATTTATTATGTGAGCATCAAAACGATATTTATAGAAAAACGATTTTTTACAAATTGTACACGTATATGGTTGTTTTGAAGTATGACTTCTTATGTGAGAATCGAGATTTTGTTTATTTGAAAATAACTGTTGACACAAGTGACATTTATATGGCTTTTCTTTTAATTCTACGCTACAAAACGTTTCAAGACATTTCACGTCCGACTGAAATTCTTTTTCACCATTTGAAATTTGATTATAAGGTTGATATGTTAAAATATTTGATGCCTGTGTAAATTCGCCATCACTATTATCTGAGTTATTTTCAATTTTTATATCGGTTGTGTCGGTTTCAATAAATTTTTTATCAATGCTGTACGTCTCTGAAACCAAACCCTCATTTAAATCATTCATATTCATTTCATTATAAATAATATTCAATGCGGGCTCAGTTTGTTGACATAAATGACACAAGTATTGTTTCTCTCCAGTGTACGTTTTCATAGAGAAATGTTTTTGACATTTTACACACATAAAAAGTTGTTCACCAATGTGAGTCCTGACGTGTTTGCTTAGTATATCTTTACGGGTAAACGATTCATTGCATATATCACAGGTGTAAGGTTTTTCTCCTGTATGAGTTCTAACATGGGACAGAAGATGATGTTTCATTGAAAATAATTTCTCGCATACATCACATTTGTACGGTTTCTCACCTGTGTGTATTCTGTTATGTATACTTATATGATATTTACGTGTAAATGATTTATTACAAATTTTGCACTTGTATTCTTCTTTATCAACATTGTGAATTTGAATATGAGCGTCATAATGATACTTATAATGAAATAATTTTTGACAAGTGGTACATTTGTAAATTGATTTTATAGAACATTGACTTTCTGCGTAAAAATCAATATTTTGTTCATTTAAAAATAATTTTCGACTTTTAAACTCATTACAATTGTTTACGATTTCTCCATGAATGTCTGATGAGACAGTTTTTTGTTCACTATATGTCTGCAACGATTGACTAGAAGTACTGTTTAATTTAATATTTGTTTCATCAAAAAATATATTGTTGACAAGAAGATCCGATTCAAGTTTGATTTGTTGAATACTGCGCTCGTCCATTTTTGAAATTTCAGCACAGCCGAGCATGTTTCTTTCACAAGGATCACAACTAAAACAACAAATGATTACATTAAGAGTTATTTGTGATATTTGTTAAGGGCGAAATATATGGTATCTATCTGAACACGTATTGTTAGGTATTTAGGGTTATACAAATACATCTAATGTAATTATAACGAATGTCACTTAAACTCATAAAGACGAAATAAAAACAATAAACGGTTTAGAATCGGTTTTTTCAATATACAGTACATTACATTAAACTTTATAAAGACTTGTTTTAAATTATTTTATATATGTACACAATATATAAAATGAATATTAAAAACAACATTTATTTAACACTTTGAATATTAAAATATCCAATAGATTTGCATGAATCCACAGAAAAATAAAAACGATCGAGTAAATTTTTGTTTTTAAGTATTCATATTTTGTATTAAATAACATTTATGTGACACGAAAACAACTTTTCGGACTACTCACACAACATGTAAAAACGTTAGACCATGTACTACGCGACAATATAAAAGGAAATAATAACAGTTTTTTTATAATAAATACCCACACAAAAATGTAGTGAACTCTTACTTATTAGTGGGCGTTTTGTTACGAGTGTGAAGTTAGCAAGTGGTCCCCAGGAAATGATATGAAATGTATATTAAATTGCCTATAAACTGCCCCTACTATTCAGGAATTTATAACAAAATATACCAATATAACTATCCCATAGATGGCACCACAAATATTTTATATACACTTTCAAATATTAAAAAAAAATAATATGATGAACGGTTCTAATTGCTGGCCAATTTCGGAACTGTACCGGAGGGTGTTACTGCAAAATTCGTATATAATATAAAAGCCCATGAAATTTACCCTAATACGAAACTATAAAAAAAGGTACTCCCCAAAGAACGAATGCGTAATGTCGTATTGAATAAGTCGGCCACTGTTATTACGCGTTTACACTTAAACCCAAAAACATCAGTACTTGCTGGGTGAATTCGGACGTGTTCCGTGTTGTGTCACAGGGCAAACGGCACATAATATGAAAGCCCGTGAAATTTACTATAAGATGAAACGATAAAAAATATTACTCCCCGTAAAACGAATGTGTGAGGCCGTATTATGTGTGGGCCGCCGGTTATCACGGAAATAGCAAAAAACATCGGAACGTCGTTACTTGCTGGGTGAATTCGGACGAGTGTGAAGTTAGCAAGAGGTACCCAGCAAGTGATAAGAAACGTATATTTAATTGCCTATATATAGCGCCTACTAATAAGCACTTCCTACCATAATATACAAAAAAATTTAAAAAATAGATAGCGCCACAAATATTTTTAATAAATTTACAGTAAAAACAAACATAATTTAAAAATTAAACAAATCAGAATTTACTATTTTTTTACAAATGCTAAAATATTTAAAATTTTACAAAAATGGTGTGTTAAGTATAAGAAGAATTCTATATGATGTGTAAATATGTGATTATGTGTTGTGTTGTGTTGTGGCAAGTGAACCTACATTAACAAAATAATATCTGAATTTTAAGAAAAATAATATCGTAAGTTAGCTCGGAATATTAAAAAAATTGAACAGGGGTTCCCCGGCGCAGTACTATTCTACAAATGCTAAGATATTTAAAATTTTACAAAAATGATGTGTGTTATGTATTAAAAATTGTATATATTTAAATATAAAAAAAGAATAAAGGCAATGAGTATTAATTAAGAATGTTGTTGTATATATTATATATTACTACCGTATCGACAAAAAGTCATCATCAGGTAAAATTACCCGATAATGAGTATAAAGTTTAACTTAGTCATTTTTTTTTTTTTATTGTATTTTATGTAATTTTACAAAATACAGAAAGAATTTTTTGGTGTTTACATACCTGTAAATCAGTTTTTGAATTTTTAAAATTGTTTTAATTAAAAACTGTTCTTACACAATAAATAAACTGTTTAAACCACGGAATACATGGACTGTACACAAATATTTAGGACGTATTACAATTTACAAGTTCTATGCTTATGACCATAATGTCATAGATGTACACCTACATTGATTTATTGTTATATTATCCATATGATTTTTTTTTTTGTCAAAAATTTCTCAAAAACGACAAAAGTTTAATTGAACTACAATATTATTAGATTTTTGAGTACTCTAATAAAACCATATAATCACAATGAAAACACCTCCGGTTTTATCTATACTCGATTTACGATAAAAGTCAAACAATTTTTTTATGCATGTTCAACCAATTACATGTTTTAATAGAAAGACGATTTATTATCAATGTAACTATGCTACTGGCCCTAGTGATAAAATAATGTGTTTCTGTGATCACTGATCAACTGTAACCTTGTTTTCTTCTACAATATTTCAGATTAAAGTTAAAACGTTTGTAAACAAATTTTAAAATACACACCAATAATCATCGCTACATAAAATATATTATAACAAAATTACACACATGCCACACGCGTAGGAGAAAAACATTTTGTCATGGAAATATCTTTAAAAGCATTTATTAAGAAATTATTATATGCAAATATGAAAAAATTTATTACAAACTAAATATAAGTTGTACAAATTTAGATCGTATTACAATAATATATAACACATAAAAATAAATTGTAGTATAATTTATAATACACCAACAATATGTATGTTTTAAATAATAAAATTAATGTATTTACACGAGAAATTACTTTTATTATAGTACATACATAGATACATACATTGGAGATTTAAACAAAATTACCAGTTATTAAAACCGTGAAAATCATAACCAACAACTTTCTTTTTTTTCTCTGGTACTCCATCATTTTCAACTCTAAAAACAAACAAAAAACCTTTAATATATATATATATATATATTTTTAATGAAATGTAAAATAATTACTTGTTCTTTTGTTGGGCAGAAGGATTAATATATTTTCCTACTCCAGACTTGAATGTTTTGAGTTTTACTCCTGGAATTGCAACACTTGAAATTTTATTTTCTTCTTTTTGTGCAGTAGATACCATACTGGTTCCCTGAGTAGCTATTATATTCTCTTGCCTTTCTTCTGCCATCTAAATGAATAAATACAATTCTATAATTATATTGTTGTTTAAGATACATTATTATATAATGATTAATGACACGATTATGCTGTATACATATACTTATTAGTTGCTAATAATAATCAATTTATCTTACTTTATCGTCAACTTCTTGATACGGATCAACAAATACATGAGTTTGTATTATATTTATATCAGTGATTGGCCGATCTTTATTATCTACTTCAATTTCTTCGATTGCATTAAGTGTTTCAAAACCTCCTACTATACGTCCAAACACTGTATGTTTGTTGTCCAAGTGTTTACAAGAACGGTAAGTTATGAAACTATAACAATTTATAGAAAAAAATAAAACAAATTTATCATAAAATCTATTGCAAGTACAATATATAAAATACTTACAACTGTGACTTATTTGTGTCTGGACCAGAATTCGCCATTGACAATACTCCTCGCCCGGAGTGATTTAAATTTTGTTTGAATTCATCTTCAAAAGGCTGGCCCCAATATGATTCCCCGCCCTTACAAGTACCTGTTGGATCACCGCCCTGAACCATAAAATTACGAATGGATCGATGAAATTTTGTGCCATCATAATAATCTTTTTGACAAAGCTTCATAAAGTTTTCACATGTTTTTGGTACTTGTTCACAAAAGAGCTCCAGATTTAATGGTCCGTAATTAGTCATTAGTCGAACATAACCTAAAAAAAGTTATTATTTTAACAATTAATTTTTCAAATAAAGAATACAAGAATATTGTTCTTACCTTTTTTCTTTATGCGCTCATAACGGATTTCATTTTCTTCTAAAATTGCTGCTTGGTGTTCTAAAACTGGAACCATAACTGTTGATGTAAAACTAGCAGCCACGCATAGTCGAGTAATGAGCCTTGTGAACCAAGTATTATTTATTAGTTTGAATGAAATAAAATTGGAACAACAGAGTTTAATACTAACAGCATTTAATATATCTGGCTTTTGTGCTATTTCTTTGACTTTTTTTTCTGGTTCCTTATAATCTCGGTCCAACGTTTCTAATATATCCCTTGTTGTTTTTGACACAGATTTTAAACGTCCTTCTGGATCTTTAGCCTGTGCTTCTTCATCTAAAAATATATAATTAAAATGTTTATAAAAAAAAATAATAAATAAATAAATTTAAAAAAAAATGTAAATATACAGAATGAGTAAATTCTGATAAATTTAATTAGTTTATTATTATTGAATATTATACCTGGGTCTATAACTTTGATTTTCTTCACAACATGATGAAATTTTGCAATATTAAATTTTGTCAAATTAGTCGGATCTTGAAGAGTAATTATATCCTTACGCAGAAATGGTTCATCTGTTAAAAGGTCTTTCCAATTTTTTGTTTTAATATTCAATTGCTCTATAGCCTAAAAATGCAAACATTTGAAATCTTTAAATTTTAAATTATTAATTAATAAAAATCGAAAATTAATATTACTAACCTCATATGAAAAACATTGCCTGTTGTTTTAATTGCCACAATGTGCGAGTGTTTAGTAATAGGTTTAAACAAAACTGGACAGTGATATTCACCAGCTGCATTACGATGGAAATTTAACTTGATCAATTTTTTCAATTCAATTGGCTAAATAAAAAAAAAAAAAGCGTCATTCTTATGTAATAACATGAAATAAATTTTAAACGAGGTTACCTTTCCTGTGACTGGATTATGTTTAAATTGATTTATATATTCAAGTAATGCTTCATACTCAAAAATATTGCCATCAGGATCACAATATGGTGTCTTAAAAGGGATGAGAGAAAGACAACAATGATCAAATGGCAAACGGGCAAATTTTGGCTTTTCAATGCCTGGTCTTTTGCCACCATATAACGTTGACCATTCTGTGTAGGTAAGATACCTGCACATATAAATACATAATATGAGTAGTAAGTACACACTTGTATATTATAATACACATAATTGATGATTGATTAATCGAAACTTACATTTTATCTTTCTGATGCTGTTTTTTACCCATTTTGAAGGATTAATTTGAATGAAACAATTGAAACTCAAAACGCTATTAATAGTTAATACAGTAATTTGTATTTTTAAATTCAAGTAGCAGTTAGGAATAACAAATACTATAGGTAAAACGTAAATTTTAATAATATATTATGACACTTAACATGTACTAAACCACGGGCATGATAAAATCTCAAAAAAAAGCGACGTGATCTTCGTAATTATCAGTGATAAAATTATTATCAATCGTTATCATTTATCAACAACATTTCAGGTTACATACTTGTCTAAATTTTGACATTCAAGTTCAAGCAAGTTTTCTCTGTTCTTCGTTAAAAATATTAAATTTCCAGTAAAAACAATGTACAAAATACCTCAATTGAATACAGTAAGTAATACGAGTATAGATAACTAAAAAACTGGGTATGCTACAGTATTGAAAAATTTGATACAATTTTTTTGCAGGTCAGCTCGATTTTAGCAAGATCTAAGACTGCAAAAATTCAATTAGTCGGTCATCGTCTTCGAGGTATAAATACTTCGGTCAATGAAATCAAACCCAAGTAAAATATATTTAATATCGAATTAATACATTTAGTTATAATCGTCAATTATTATTTATATTTTAGGTCTCGATTTATGTTTTATACAACAAGCACTATTCTTACTGGTGTTGTTGGTACAGCAGGAATAGTTGTTTATGCCAAGTATGATTCTAAATTTCGAGAAATTCTAACAACTAATATACCAAGTTTAGATAAATTCATAAAAGTATGTTTATTTGAAGATAAAGAATTTATCGACCAAAGCAAACGATTAGGAGGTCGCATAGTTTGTAAAATTGCGCGACAAGTAAAATCAATAAAAGAAAGGTAAGTCATATTGATAATTTTATAGTTATTATTCCTAAAGCCGTTATTGAAAATCATGAAAAAATATTGGAACAGATCCAGTTTAGATCCCTATTACAATTCTCAATTAGTAATATAATTAAAAATTGGTGATTTTCATTAGCTTTTGAGTTATAATTGTTTGAAATTTAATAAACATTACTGCTGATAACGTCCATTGTTGAACTGTGCGACTTGCACGATTATAAACTCACCTTATCTTACCTGATCACCTATAATGTTAATAATACAAATTTTGAATATAGTTTACATGATATTTTTGATTTTTGTTCTTTTTCAAAAAAAGCAAAATATTTAATTTACTATTTTCAATTACTTTTCATAGTGTATGTGTGATAAATATAACTTTATACATAAATGCTGCCTAGTATTTGCAATTACTATACTTAATAAACTTTATAAATTAGTAAGTAATATATTGTGATAGTTATTATTATTTATTACTATATTAAACTTTTAACAGCTGTAACTCAAAAGTTAGTAAAAATCACAATTTTTTCTTTAAAATATTGAAGTACCTATTTATTTAAAAAAAAAATTGAAAACTCTGAAGGTAAACTGAACCAAATGATCTGATTTAATCGAAAATATTTACTTTTTTACAGTATTGGTGGTAGTCAACTAAATAAATTTGAAGACAAATCTGGAGAACAAAGTAATTATTATTCTTAGTAGATAAATTATAAATACAAGTATTTGTAATAACATATTTATACATATAATTATTCAATATTTATAATTATCATAAACAATTATAATAAATTAAAAATTTAACCATAATATTAGTATATTACAAAGTTAAATAATAAGTATAGAAATTTTTAATTTACTTTCTTCAGGTAAATTGGATACAAAAGTTTTCATACTACTGTTCCACTTATTTCGAATACTGAAGTGATGAATCCAAAAGAAAAACAAGGTTAAAATTAAAATCATCAAATAAGTTAAAAATTGAAATAAAAATAATTTTTCATTTATCTACAGAGCCACCACAACAAGTTAATATCAAACCACAGCAGAACACTTCTACATCAAATAATGAACTTTCAAACCTAAAGGTACCTAATAATACATTTTTCTTAATTTTATTCAAACTTTTATTACTTTCTCATAATTTTCATTTATAACTCTTTATCCATAAGAAAAAAATGATTTACACTTTTACTTAGAAACATCTCAAGAACTTCCACCAACACCAGTTATTTTACCACCTCATCAATAAACATTAGAAGAAATAGAAACTGAGATTCTACAAAAATCATCAATGGGTATTAATGCTGTGAAAAATGCTACTGAAATAATAAAAGGTATAAAGTAGTTATTCAATTTTGTTCAGTTAATAATATTTTTATGTGAAAACTAGAATACTCTGAGAATGTGTATAAACTCGTTGAGGGCACTATAGAAAAAATAGATCCAAACTTAAATGTTAAACTTCAACAACTTGAAGATAAGAAAAATGAAATGTACACTAAACTATATGAAGACATTAAGAAGTACAGGTAATATCAAATTTACGTTATAATATATTTAAAAAGGATAATGTATAAAATATATTTCAGGAAAGAAATTATCGAAAAACAAAAGCTTTTGAACAACCCTACTTTTGAGGCAACTCCTGATAAATTAGCCAAGACTATACAAAACAAATGAAGCATTGAAAGAACTTACAAATGCAAATATTATATTAGAAAATGAAGAATATAAGTTAGGCCTTATAAAAAGATATAAGTCCAGTGTTAACGAAGCTCAATCAAGCTTGATTGTAAATTAATATTGTTTTATGTGCATGCATGTATGAAATAGTTAAAATAATATTGTTATTCTGCAGGAGGAAATCGAGTCTTTGTTTCCTGGTTCAGATATTACTCAATACAAAATTAATATAAACAATAATGATTTCGATATATTTCTTTTGTATGCATTAAAAAAACTAAATTATTATCAAGATAGGCTATCCAAACAAGAAGTAAAAATATAAATTATAATTTAAAGTGTGTTAAAATATGTTTTAAATGTTTTTTTTAATGTAGGCAACTTTAGAACGTAAAATAAATAATGCAATGAGTGCAGACTTTTTGAATGTTGAAACCATAAACGAGATGAATTCCCGTTTAAATTCAGAAATACACAAACTAGATGAACAATTCAGCAGTCGGGTATGAATAATATTTTATTTTATGCTGAATAACCTAACAATTAATTATTTATATTATAGGCTGTGACGTTTATTTCCTCTTTGTAGTATCTAAATTATTATATTTTTGCATTTATACACATTTCATAATTCGTATTATAGAAATTAATAGTTATTAATTTAGCTGATTTCATTTTCATTTTTCAGTTGAATGATTTCAATATCAAGCTCGATGAAGATTTGCAGGAACAATTAAAGTCCCATACTCAAGCACATGCAGACCTTGTAGCTAAAGCAATAGACTTCACCAAGGAAGAATTTGAAAATCGAGTACGCCAAGAGTTATCAGCTATAGAAAAACTAGAACATCAAAAGTATCAATCACAGTTAGATTTATTGAAATCTGATCTTCAAAATGTTGTTAATAATTTGATAGGTAAGTAAATGATATTTTTTTAATGTTATAAATAAGGTTCATAAATATATATATATATATATATTATAGAACAAGTCGAGTTGGAAAAAAAATTACTTGCCAATCAAGCAATTTGGGAAGCAAGTGAAATTTTAAAATCTTCACTCATTAGTTCAAATAATGAACAATTAGTCGACATTAAAAGTCAAATAGATGTTATAGAAAAATTAGGAGGTAATAATAATTTGGTGATTAGATATAAATTAAATTTATAGTGTAAATTTTATACATATAATATATTTTTCAGAATCAGATTCGACGCTAAAACAAGTAATGAATTCCGTACCACCCCAAGCTCTAGAAAAGGGTGTTTTTCTAAAGGTCATTTAAAAGAAGATTTCAATCAAGTTGAAAAAAGAATATACCAAACAGCTCTTATACCTGATGACACTTTTAATTTACCACTAATGGCTTTTAGCTATTTGGCAAGTCTCTTTGTGGTTCATCATTCACACATATCGCCCAGTGAAGTGAACAATGATGAATTTAATCCCTTAGAAATGAACACTTACGAAATTGTTGAAAGAGCCAGGTACACAATATAACATAAATATTTATCATAAATAAACATTCACTTAAAATCGCGTGTTCTTGTTATTCAGATACTGCATAGATAGAGACGATATTTTGCAAGCATTGCGATATTTGAACTTACTAACAGGATGTTCACGAGTCGTAGCTAAGGAATGGATGAAAGAAGCTATCGTATTTTTGGAAACAAAACAAGCAGTCGATCTGTTAATGTCTTACGCTACAGTCACATCCTATTCTGTTGCTCGTAATACTTAAATTATTATTTATTATGCTAATTCATCCAGCAATTGAGTTATTAGAGAGTATGCAATGTTTCTATTTTCATAGGCTTACATATTGCGTATTTGTTATCAGTTTCTTTGTTTTCTACATTTAATTCTGGTGTAAATAAACATAATTAAGTTACATTATCACAACTTATTATATTCACTCCTAAAATGTTGTGGAGTATGAAATTAATGAACAGATTCAAAATAATTAATAAACAAAATTAATAATATGAATGAGAATAATTAAGCGCATAACTTATACTGTTTGAACTGTGGAGTAAATTTTAATATCGTTTCTGAGAAAAAATCGTACACTAGTTTTTATTTTTTCTTGTTAAACATTTCACTTTCCAAAACCAATCCAAAATCCATGAACTGAAATACTACCTATGTCAGTTAACACAATCACCTCCGCACATATATTACTAATCGAGCACCACCCACGTGCAACTGCGAATACTAATATAGTAATTGGCGCCAACCACTGTCTTCATACATTATAGGCAGTGGCGATGCTGGATTGCCATATAGTCCCATATTTAGTTTTTATTTAGGAACATTTTGAAAAATTGTGTAAAATGTATAGGTAGACATAAAATATATAATTAGATATTTTTACAAGTGTTTATTGTTTTATAAAATAAATAACTATAAATAGCATTCTTTAAATAAAAAACAAAAAATAATGAAAAAAAAGTCTTTATCTTCAAAACAGAAAAAAAAGATAAATTAGAAAAATAACGTTTTAATTACTATCTTGTGAATAAAAAAATAAAATATGTAATATAAAAACAAGTCACCTTCAGAACAGAAAAAAATATAAATATTTTCTAAAACTTAATAAAAATTATTTTCCTTTATGGTATTCTTCAAAGCAGCTTTCGAGACATAAATCAAGTTATTCATTACATTGCGTACAGTAATATATCGTATCTTTACGAATACTGTACGCTTGGTTACTGGTCGAACCACTTTAGCTGGGTCGCCAACCTGATCCGTAAAACACCATACTGGTGAAGGAGACCCAGGATTTTATGAGGTGAAGAAAATTATTTCAATAATTATTATTAAAAATTATTATTTCAAATGTGTACGAAAAAATGGTAAATTGAATAATTAATTTTTTTTCCAGTAATCTAATCTATGCATTTTAATTGTTCCCATATGAAAGAACAAACTTTAAAATGTTTTCATTTCCAATCTATTAGTATTTACCCATTCATAGATTCTAGCCTTATCAGAGACAGTATTTAAAAAAAATTTAGTAACACAAATATTAGTTTCCACCACAAGAATATCCAATAATTCGCCAGACCAATAAATAATCAATTGGCTTGGCTCCATTTGGTGTAGCTGTAAATTTAAAATCGTCAACATTTAGTGGGTCAGTGAACCAGTTAAAATGTGTAGGACTATTATAAACTTCAGATAAAATCTCACCGATTTCATTATCTTCAGCACTCACAAAATCAGAAATAACATTTTGTAAATCGTCACCTTTGTTAATGAAATCGTTTTCTCCATCATTGTCATCAGAATCATTACTACTTTCATCATGATCATCACTAAATTATTCGTCGGACGATATCCATTTATCATTTTCCAAAATATTGAATAGCTCAGTGTCCGATAATATATTTGTTTTCACATTCTTCTCGGACTTCGAGAACGATCGACTCTCGATGGACCAGCAGGAGGACCATATATAAATATAATGCATAACGTACAAATTGTAAAATACTAATTATAAAATAAAATATTAAGTTAAGAAACAACGGTGTGCAAAGCGCAGAGTAGATACTGTTTTTGTTTTCTATAAAACTAAACGAAAATACTCGAGAAATGAAAACCAAACGCAAAGCAATGTTTATATTGTACTGAATGGCCGTTGCTAATGATATCAAGACGACGCTTACGAAGCCGGGATTCATCGAAATATTTAAAAATATGTACCGTTAACGATCACGAATCGGCAGCGCTCTGCAACTGAATGATTAAAAGACTGCATAATGTGTAATGGACAAAAGGATCGGTGGTTGACTTTATTCGTATCGTTATAAAACAACGTAAGCCAGACTGCAGAAGGTCGAACAGTAACAAAAATTATTCACCGTTCGAGCGAATAACACTGGCGTAGAATGGAATTTATAATAAATTCCATAATCGAGTAGTATAAAATGTACGTTTTTTAACGATGACTTTTGGAGACTGATAATTTTTACCACATACATTTTTACTACATACATAAATCGTCAATAACTACTGCGAAAACGGTTTACAACTCGTGAACACTACTACACAGTACTCTTGTGTTCGTGTTTCAATCGTAATGTTTTTTTTTTTTTTTTTTGTAATCAAACGTGTAATTCTCATCATACGATGTCTATATTAAATGAATCTCAGTAGTACAGCAAAAAAAAAATACAACCTTTTACTATCACACACAAACATAAAACACATTACAATATTCTTAAATATTTTTACAAATTAATAATGGATTCTTTATGATTTGAAGTCATTAACTGAGCAACCACCTTAACCAACTCTAATTACTCCGTCATTACTTTAATCATCACTTAACCCTCAATGGGTAAAAAAATTCTAGTATCTTGTGGTCATTAATTGAATATAATTCAATATTTATCAGCGAACTTTTTTTGAAAAGCCGCATTTTAACAACTATTTATAATTAACACGAAAATAGGTGTCTCGAACAAAAAAACAGAATTAAATTCGATTGTGTGTCGAGGGAGAATGAAACAAGATTATTATTAATCGCGGGATGCGCGTATATTTATTTATTTCGTTGTTTTTCCGTGAACGTATTTCCGTCGTAACACACGCATATAATATTATATAAATGTTTAAATGCCGCGCGCGCTTTCTTTCCACCGATGTCGTCCGATACGTTGATCACGGAAATCTGGCACCAGAGCGCGTGCGGTCAACGGCAGCGTTCGTCGTTGCGTATTTGCCCAGAGACGCTTGTGTCATTTTTCATTTCGCTTAGACCCGTCCGTTTACAACTGAAAAAAAAAATCCATTTTTTTTTCGCAACAGTAAGTAACATTATCGAAAAGTTTACGCGCTTTCTTAAAACTTTAAAGCCTTGTTATTAAAGCTGGTCTTTAGCCATACGCTAAATGCATACAATTATTTTTGTTTCGTACTCGATGTTTTTAAAATATCTATCGTCATTGCGCGTTTGGTTCGTTCTCTACACTTGCCTCGTCGTCTCGTTTTTCGTGTTTTATTTTTCGCGAATACCTCCATTGTGCGAATTAATTTTTCTATTTTAGTATAAATATATAAAGAACTCGCGCGCAATATTATTATAATACTCGTAATTCATCCTCGTTGCACATACCATTATATTATTGTCTATTCAATCGAATATAATACAATATTTTTCAGCGCATTATTTCGTATTTTTCCTATGGTTTTGTTTTATTTTTTTCTTCAGACAATCGTTCCAAACGCGTTCAATCGCGATCGCCCGCAGTCTACGTTCATACGTGCCCTGTGCACCGCGACTACAGCCTGCGTAGATATACACCGACAGAATCTCTTCAAACAACATTAGAATTCAAAATCATTCTTCAAACGGTATCGAGAAATAGTCACATCGCATATTTTTTTCTAAATAGTCGCGTGGGTGGAACCACATATGTGATGAAACTCGGTACCCGAGGTAAGACATTTGTTTAATTTATATTATTTTATAATATACGTTATTTTTTCGTTTATATTATATTTAAATTCCTTGTTTTCAACTCGTTTTTAATAATTTTAATATTCTTAATTTCTAATCTTTTTTTTTTATAATATTTTTCGTATATTTCATGAATTTCGCGTTGTTTCGACTTTCTTTAAACGTTTATAACGAACATTTTCTATTTCGACATCTAAAAAATCGTTCATTGACTGGAAAACTCTTTTTGTTACGAAACGTAAGAAGCGTATTCCCGCGAATTATTGTAAACGTAATAGAATAATAGTTTTTTCCCGTACAACGCGCGTAACCCGCAGCCATCTGAACGGTCATACGCGCGTTTATCGCGGTCGACGCGCGTGTACACTGACCGCGTATCACCACGTAGTCGTCACGTTGTTTTTCTATTTTGCATTTTTATTTTTGAACACGTTTTACTGTCTGAATGCCCTGACTTTTCGCCGCCGAGTGCTCGCGGTACGGTTCGTGTGTCCGCCGGTCCACAAGCGTCGCGACGCGACCGGTCTCGGATTCGAATCCGGGTGGCGGTCCGGCAGATTTTGCGTCGCCGGTGTAATCTTTGGGTTAGCGGTGTACAGTTTGAAGCCGTGTATGATGATGATGATGATGAAGTAAGATGAAAACCTTCGCAATGCTTTGCTGGACGTCGGTAATTTCAAACAGCGGTGTTATCGCAGCCATAATCGCGCTACGGAATATGCATTTTAGTCCGTAGGTCTTTCGTTGTTCTGGTAAAAACATGTAATTCGCTTTAAACTTTGTTTGCACTCTGAACAAAATTATGTTGAAAAATGTAGGTTACACTCCCAACAATACAACACACTAATACATACACACATATTATCGAACTACTTCTAGTGTGTTTACCACACACAAGTTTACCGTAAATTTCATATTATTTTTTGCATTTGTGAAAATACAGCCTGCGGGCGCCGGGAACCCTGCTCAATTTTTTAATTATCATAAGCTAACTTATGGAACTATTTTTCTAGAAATCCGATATTATTTTGCAAATGTTAATATACTACCAATGATATAATATCTACAAACATATTAACACACTTTATCGAATAATTTTTATTAAATAAAAATATATATAAAATAAATAAATATACACATGTCTATTAAAATGTATATTTAAATATAAAAACGAATAATGCCAATGAGTATTAGTTAAGAATGTTGTTGTTCATATTATATATTACTTTTTCGACAAAAACTCATCATCGGGTAATTATAATTGTAAATTTACCTGATGATGACTTTTTGTCGAAACGATAGTAATATATAATATATACAACAACATTCTTCATTAATACTCATTGCCATTATTCTTTTTTTATATTTAAATATATATTTTAATATACATGTGTATATTTATTTATTTTATATATATTTTTATTAATGATCACTAATATTAAATTATAATTTTTTCTATCTATTTGAATATTTATTTTTAAATATCCTTTTAATTTTTATTTTTAATTTTCTAAATTCATCTTTGTTTTTGCTACATTGTTAATTTTCAATAAGTAGCACATCAATTTTGTAAAATTTTAAATATTTTAAAAATTGTAAAAAAATACAGCCAGAGTGCGCCTAGTAACTTCTGCCCAATTTTTCAATAATCTGAGCTCACTTAAATAGAAATTTTTTTCTACAAATTTCTATTTTATTTTCAAATGTAAGAAACTCGCATCAACACAACACACACACACACATATAATATAAGCGAATTAATTTCCAGTATTTACACATCATTTTCTTAATTTTAAATTATTTTTAGCATTTGTAAATATACAGCCTGCGGGCATGGGAACCCCTGCCCAATTTTTTTTATATTTGACTAACTAAATAAATTAATTTTCTAAATTTTCTATATTATTTTTGCAGTGTAAGTAATTTCTGATCTACACACCACACATAAACACACTCATATAGACATTTTAGCTCAGAAGTTGACATATACAACTAACAACATTTTATTAATTTTTTAAATTATTTTTAGCTTATGTAAAATAGTATTGCCTGCAGGCGCATGGGGAACCCCTGCCCAATTTTTTCAATAATCTGAGCTAACTTAAGAAATTTTCTACAAATTTCCATTTTATTTTCAAATGTAATAAACTCGCATCGACACAACACGCATACACACATAATATAAGCGAATTACTTCCAGTTTTCAACAGTCATCGTTTTCTTAATTTTTAAAATATTTTTAGCATTTGGAAGAAAATACAGCCTGCGGCGCCATGGGGAACCCTCGCTCAATTTTTTAATTATCATAAGCTAACTATGGAAATATTTTTCTTAGAATTCCGATATTATTTTGCAAATGTTAATATACTACCAACGATATAATATCTACAAAAATATTAACACACTTTATCGAATAATTTTTAATAAATAAAAAATATATATAAAATAAATAAATATACACATGTCTATTAAAATGTATATTTAAATATAAAAAACGAATAAAGCCAATGAGTATTAGTTAAGAATGTTGTTGTCTATATTATATATTACTAGTTTTTCGACAAAACTCATCATCGGGTAATTTTAATTTTAATTTTACCTGATGATGACTTTTGTCGAAACGATAGTAATATATAATATATACAACAACATTTTTCATTATACTCATTGCCATTATTCTTTTTATATTTAAATATATATTTTAATATACATGTGTATATTTATTTATTTTATATATATTTTTATTAATGATCACTAATATTAAATTATAATTTTTTTCTATCTATTTGAATATTTATTTTTAAAAATCCTTTTAATTTTTATTTTTAATTTTCTAAATTCATCTTTGTTTTTGCTACATTGTTAATTTTCAATAAGTAGCACATCAATTTTGTAAAATTTTAAATATTTTAACATTTGTAAAAAATACAGCCTGCGGGCGCCTAGGAACTCCTGGCCAATTTTTTCAATAATCTGAGCTAACTTAAATAATTTTTCTACAAATTTCCATTTTATTTTCAAATATCAGTAACTCGCATCAACACACACATATATAAGCGAATTACTTCCAGTTTTCAACTATCATCATTTTCTTAATGTTTAAATTATTTTTAGCTTATGTAAAATAGTATTGCCTGCGGGCGCCGGGGAACCCTCCCTCAATTTTTTTCAATAATCTGAGCTAACTTAAGAAATTTTTCTACAAATTTCCATTTTATTTTCAAATGTAAGACACTCGCATCAACACAACACGCATACACACATAATATCAGCGAATTACTTCCAGTATTCAACATCATCGTTTTCTTAATTTTTAAAATATTTTTAGCATTTGTAAATAGTATACAGCCTGCGGGCATGCTGGGGAACCCTGCTCAATTTTTTTTTATATTTGAACTAACTAAAGAAATTAATTTTCTAAAAATTTCCATATTATTTTTCCAATGTAAGTAAATTCGCATCAACACACCACACAACACACACTCATATACACATTTTAGCGCATAACTTCTACTATTCAACAAACATCATTTTCTTAATTTTTAAATTATTTTTAGCTTATGTAAATAGTATTATTGCCTGCGGGCTGGGGAACCCCTGCCCAATTTTTTCAATAATCTGAGCTAACTTAAGAAATTTTTCTACAAATTTCCATTTTATTTTCAAATGTAAGAAACTCGCATCGACACAACACGCATATACACATAATATATGAATTACTTCCAGTTTTCAACAGTCATCGTTTTCTTAATTTTTAAAATATTTTTAGCATTTGTAAAAAATACAGCCTGCGGGGCATGGGGAACCCTCGCTCAATTTTTTAATTATCATAAGCTAACCTATGGAACTATTTTTCTTAGAATTCCGATATTATTTTGCAAATGTTAATATACTACCAATGATATAATATCTACAAACATATTAACACACTTTATCGAATAATTTTTATTAAATTAAAAATATATATAAAATAAATAAATATACACATGTCTATTAAAATGTATATTTAAATATAAAAAACGAATAATGCCAATGAGTATTAGTTAAGAATGTTGTTGTCTATATTATATATTACTACCGTTTTCGACAAAAACTCATCATCGGGTAATTTTAATTTGAATTTTACCTGATGATGACTTTTTGTCGAAACGATAGTAATATATAATATATACAACAACATTTTTCATTTATACTCATTGCCATTATTCTTTTTTTATATTTAAATATATATTTTAACTTAATTTTTATTTTTAATTTTCTAAATTCATCTTTGTTTTTGCTACATTGTTAATTTTCAATAAGTAGCACATCAATTTTGTAAAATTTTAAATATTTTAACATTTGTAAAAAAATACAGCCCGCGGGCCTAGGAACTCCTGCCAATTTTTTCAATAATCTTAGCTAACTAAATTATTTTTCTAAAAATTTCCATTTTATTTTCAAATGTCAGTAACTCGCATCAACACACACACATATATAAGCGAATTACTTCCAGTTTTCAACTATCATCATTTTCTTAATGTTTAAATTATTTTTAGCTTATGTAAAATAGTATTGCCTGCGGGCGCCGGGGAACCCATGCCCAATTTTTTTCAATAATCTGAGCTAACTTAAGAAATTTTTCTACAAATTTCCATTTTATTTTCAAATGTAAGTAAATTCGCATCAACACAACACACAAACACACACTAATATAACATTTTACTTCCAGTTCCACTATACAAACATCATTTTCTTAATTTTTTAAATTATTTTTAGCTTATGTAAAATAGTATTGCCTGCGGGCACCGGGGAACCCCTGCTCAATTTTTTATATTTGAACTAACTTAATTTAATTTTCAATATTTTACATTTGATTTTTCCAACGTTATTAAATTCGCATCAACACACCACACAAACACACACTCATATACACATTTTAGCGCATAACTTCCACTATACAACAAACATCATTTTCTTAATTTTTTAAATTATTTTTAGCTTATGTAAAATAGTATTGCCTGCGGGCGCCGGGGAACCCCTGCCCAATTTTCTTCAATAATCTGAGCTCACTTAAGAAATTTTTCTACAAATTTCCATTTTATTTTCAAATGTAAGAAACTCGCATCGACACAACACGCATATACACATAATATAAGCGAATTACTTCCAGTTTTCAACAGTCATCGTTTTCTTAATTTTTAAAATATTTTTAGCATTTGTAAGAAAATACAGCCTGCGGCGCCGAGAACCCTCGCTCAATTTTTAATTATCATAAGCTAACCTATGGAACTATTTGTCTTAGAATTCCGATATTATTTTGCAAATGTTAATATACTACCAACGATATAATATCTACAAACATATTAACACACTTTATCGAATAATTTTTATTAAATAAAAAATATATATAAAATAAATAAATATACACATGTCTATTAAAATGTATATTTAAATATAAAAAACGAATAATGCCAATGAGTATTAGTTAAGAATGTTGTTGTCTATATTATATATTACTACCGTTTTCGACAAAAACTCATCATCGGGTAATTTTAATTTTAATTTTACCTGATGATGACTTTTTGTCGAAACGATAGTAATATATAATATACAACAACATTTTTCATTTATACTCATTGCCATTATTCTTTTTTTATATTTAAATATATATTTTAATATACATGTGTATATTTATTTATTTTATATATATTTTATTAATGATCAATATTAAATTATAATTTTTTTTTCTATCTATTTGAATATTTATTTTTAAAAATCCTTTTAATTTTTATTTTTAATTTTCTAAATTCATCTTTGTTTTTGCTACATTGTTAATTTTCAATAAGTAGCACATCAATTTTGTAAAATTTTAAATATTTTAACATTTGTAAAAAAATACAGCCCGCGGGCGCCTAGGAACTCCTGCCCAATTTTTTTCAATAATCTGAGGTAACATAAGAAATTTTTCTACAAATTTTTATTTTATTTTCAAATGTCAGTAACTCGCATCAACACACACATATATAAGCGAATTACTTCCAGTTTTCAACAATCATAATTTTCTTAATTTTAAATTATTTTTAGCTTATGTAAAATAGTATTGCCTGCAGGCGCCGGGGAACCCTGCCCAATTTTCTTCAATAATCTGAGCCTAATAAATTTTCTACAAATTTCCATATTATTTTTCAAATGTAAGAAACTCGCATCAACACAACACACAAACACACACTAATATGCACATTTTCCAGTTTTCAACAGTCATCGTTTTCTTAATTTTTAAATTATTTTTAGCATTTGGAAGAATAATACAGCCTGCGGGCGCCGGGAACCCCTGCTCAATTTTTATTTTATATTTGAACTAACTAAGAAATTAATTTTCTAAAAATTTCCATATTATTTTCAAATGTAAGTAAATTCGCATCAACACACCACACAAACACACACTCATATACACATTTTTTTTTATAAATTATTTTTAGCTTATGTAAAATAGTATTGCCTGCAGGCGCCAGGGAACCCTGCCCAATTTTCTTCAATAATCTGAGCTCACTTAAGAAATTTTTCTACAAATTTCCATTTTATTTTCAAATGTAAAAACTCTGCATCGACACAACACATATACACATAATATAAGCGAATTACTTCCAGTTTTCAACAGTCATCGTTTTCTTAATTTTTAAAATATTTTTAGCATTTGGAAGAAAATACAGCCTGCGGGCGCCAGAACCCTCGCTCAATTTTTTAATTATCATAAGCTAACCTATGGAACTATTTTTCTTAGAATTCCGATATTATTTTGCAAATGTTAATATACTACCAACGATATAATATCTACAAACATATTAACACACTTTATCGAATAATTTTTATTAAATAAAAAATATATATAAAATAAATAAATATACACATGTCTATTAAAATGTATATTTAAATATAAAAAACGAATAATGCCAATGAGTATTAGTTAAGAATGTTGTTGTCTATATTATATATTACTACCGTTTTCGACAAAAACTCATCATCGGGTAATTTTAATTTTAATTTTACCTGATGATGACTTTTTGTCGAAACGATAGTAATATATAATATATACAACAACATTTTTCATTAATACTCATTGCCATTATTCTTTTTTTATATTTAAATATATATTTTAATATACATGTGTATATTTATTTATTTTATATATATTATTTATTAATGATCACAAATATTAAATTATAATTTTTTTTTCTATCTATTTGAATATTTATTTTTAAAAATCCTTTTAATTTTTATTTTTAATTTTCTAAATTCATCTTTGTTTTTGCTACATTGTTAATTTTCATTAAGTAGCACATCAATTTTGTAAAATTTTAAATATTTTAACATTTGTAAAAAAATACAGCCCGCGGGCGCCTAGGAACTCCTGGCCAATTTTTTTCAATAATCTTAGCTAACCTAAATAATTTTTCTAAAAATTTCCATTTTATTTTCAAATGTCAGTAACTCGCATCAACACACACATATATAAGCGAATTACTTCCAGTTTTCAACAATCATAATTTTCTTAATGTTTAAATTATTTTTAGCTTATGTAAAATAGTATTGCCTGCGGGCGCCGGGGAACCCCTGCCCAATTTTCTTCAATAATCTGAGCTCACTTAAGAAAATTTTCTACAAATTTCCATATTATTTTCAAATGTAAGAAACTCGCATCGACACAACACGCATACACACATAATATAAGCGAATTACTTCCAGTTTTCAACAGTCATCGTTTTCTCAATTTTTAAAATATTTTTAGCATTTGTAAGAAAATACAGCCTGCGGGCATGGGGAACCCTGCTCAATTTTTTTTATATTTGAACTAACTAAAGAAATTAATTTTCTAAAAATTTCCATATTATATTTCCAATGTAAGTAAATTCGCATCAACACACCACACAAACACACACTCATATACACATTTTAGCGCATAACTTCCACTATACAACAAACATCATTTTCTTAATTTTATAAATTATTTTTCGCTTATGTAAAAATAGTATTGCCTGCGGGCGCCGGGGAACCCCTGCCCAATTTTCTTCAATAATCTGAGCTCACTTAAGAAATTTTCTACAAATTTCCATTTTATTTTCAAATGTAAGAAACTCGCATCGACACAACACGCATATACACATAATATAAGCGAATTACTTCCAGTTTTCAACAGTCATCGTTTTCTTAATTTTTAAAATATTTTTAGCATTTGGAAGAAAATACAGTCTGCGGGCGCCCTCGCTCAATTTTTTAATTATCATAAGCTAACTTATGGAACTATTTTCTTAGAATTCCGATATTATTTTGCAAATGTTAATATACTACCAACGATATAATATCTACAAACATATTAACACACTTTATCGAATAATTTTTTATTAAATAAAATATATATAAAATAAATATATACACATGTCTATTAAAATGTATATTTAAATATAAAAACGAATAATGCCAATGAGTATTAGTTAAGAATGTTGTTGTCATATTATATATTACTATTCGTCGGGTAATTTTTTTTTTAATTTTTACTTATGATGACTTTTTGTCGAAACGATAATGTATATAATATATACAACAACATTTTCATTAATACTCATTGCCATTATTCTTTTTATATTTAAATATATATTTTAATATACATGTGTATATTTATTTATTTTATATATATTTTTATTAATGATCACTAATATTAAATTATAATTTTTTTCTATCTATTTGAATATTTATTTTTAAAAATCCTTTTAATTTTTATTTTTAATTTTCTAAATTCATCTTTGTTTTGCTACATTGTTAATTTTCAATAGTAGCACATCAATTTTGTAAAATTTTAAATATTTTAACATTTGTAAAAAATACAGCCCGCAGGCGCCTAGGAACTCCTGGCCAATTTTTCAATAATCTTAGCTAACCTAAATAATTTTTCTAAAAATTTCCATTTTATTTTCAAATGTCAGTAACTCGCATCAACACACACATATATAAGCGAATTACTTCCAGTTTTCAACAATCATAATTTTCTTAATGTTTAAATTATTTTTAGCTTATGTAAAATAGTATTGCCTGCGGCGCAGGAACCCCTGCCCAATTTTTTCAATAATCTGAGCTCACTTAAGAAATTTTTCTACAAATTTCCATATTATTTTCAAATGTAAGAAATTCGCATCAACACAACACGCATACACACTTAATATAAGCGAATTACTTCCAGTATTCAACAGTCATCGTTTTCTTAATTTTTAAATTATTTTTAGCATTTGTAAGAAAATACAGCCTGCGGGCATGGGAACCTGCTCAATTTTATTTTATATTTGAACTAACTAAGAAATTAATTTTCTAAAAATTTCCATATAATTGTAACAATGTAAGTAAATTCGCATCAACACACCACACAAACACACACTCATATACACATTTTAGCGCATAACTTCCACTATACAACAAACATCATTTTCTTAATTTTATAAATTATTTTTAGCTTATGTAAAATAGTATTGCCTGCGGGCATAGAACCCCTGCCCAATTTTCTTCAATAATCTGAGCTCACTTAAGAAATTTTTCTACAAATTTCCATTTTATTTTCAAATGTAAGAAACTCGCATCGACACAACACGCATATACACATAATATAAGCGAATTACTTCCAGTTTTCAACAGTCATCGTTTTCTTAATTTTTAAAATATTTTTAGCATTTGGAAGAAAATACAGCCTGCGGGCGCCGGGGAACCCTCGCTCAATTTTTTAATTATCATAAGCTAACTTATGGAACTATTTTTCTTAGAATTCCGATATTATTTTGCAAATGTTAATATACTACCAACGATATAATATCTACAAACATATTAACACACTTTATCGAATAATTTTTATTAAATAAAAAATATATATAAAATAAATAAATATACACATGTCTATTAAAATGTATATTTAAATATAAAAAACGAATAATGCCAATGAGTATTAGTTAAGAATGTTGTTGTCTATATTATATATTACTACCGTTTTCGACAAAAACTCATCATCGGGTAATTTTAATTTTAATTTTACCTGATGATGACTTTTTGTCGAAACGATAGTAATATATAATATATACAACAACATTTTTCATTAATACTCATTGCCATTATTCTTTTTTTATATTTAAATATATATTTTAATATACATGTATATTTATTTATTTTATATATATTATTTATTAATGATCACAAATATTAAATTATAATTTTTTTTTCTATCTATTTGAATATTTATTTTTAAAAATCCTTTTAATTTTTATTTTTAATTTTCTAAATTCATCTTTGTTTTTGCTACATTGTTAATTTTCATTAAGTAGCACATGAATTTTGTAAAATTTTAAATATTTTAACATTTGTAAAAAAATACAGCCCGCGGGCCTAGGAACTCCTGGCCAACTTTTTTCAATAATCTTAGCTAACTAAATAATTTTTCTAATAATTTCCATTTTATTTTCAAATGTCAGTAACTCGCATCAACACACACATATATAAGCGAATTACTTCCAGTTTTCAACAATCATAATTTTCTTAATGTTTAAATTATTTTTAGCTTATGTAAAATAGTATTGCCTGCGGGCGCCGGGGAACCCCTGCCCAATTTTCTTCAATAATCTGAGCTCACTTAAGAAATTTTTCTACAAATTTCCATTTTATTTTCAAATGTAGGAAACTCGCATCGACACAACACGCATACACACTTAATATAAGCGAATTACTTCCAGTATTCAACAGTCATCGTTTTCTTAATTTTTATAATATTTTTAGCATTTGTAAGAAAATACAGCCTGCGGGCGCCGGGGAACCCCTGCTCAATTTTATTTTATATTTGAACTAACTAAAGAAATTAATTTTCTAAAAATTTCCATATTATTTTTCCAATGTAAGTAAATTCGCATCAACACACCACACAAACACACACTCATATACACATTTTCCATAACTTCCACTATACAACAAACATCATTTTCTTAATTTTATAAATTATTTTTAGCTTATGTAAAATAGTATTGCCTGCGGGCGCCGGGGAAACCCTGCCCAATTTTCTTCAATAATCTGAGCTCACTTAAGAAATTTTTCTACAAATTTCCATTTTATTTTCAAATGTAATAAACTCTCATCGACACAACATGAATATACAAATAATTTAAGCGAATTACTTCCAGTTTTCAACAGTCATCGTTTTCTTAATGTTTTAAAATATTTTTAGCATTTGGAAGAAAATACAGCCTGCGGGCGCCTTTTAATTATCATCAGCTAACTTATGGAACTATTTTCTTAGAATTCCGATATTATTTTGCAAATGTTAATATACTACCAACGATATAATATCTACAAACATATTAACACACTTTATCGAATAATTTTTATTAAATAAAAAATATATATAAAATAAATAAATATACACATGTCTATTAAAATGTATATTTAAATATAAAAAACGAATAATGCCAATGAGTATTAGTTAAGAATGTTGTTGTCTATATTATATATTACTACCGTTTTCGACAAAAACTCATCATCGGGTAATTTTAATTTTAATTTTACCTGATGATGACTTTTTGTCGAAACGATAGTAATATATAATATATACAACAACATTTTTCATTAATACTCATTGCCATTATTCTTTTTTTATATTTAAATATATATTTTAATATACATGTGTATATTTATTTATTTTATATATATTATTTATTAATGATCACAAATATTAAATTATAATTTTTTTTTCTATCTATTTGAATATTTATTTTTAAAAATCCTTTTAATTTTTATTTTTAATTTTCTAAATTCATCTTTGTTTTTGCTACATTGTTAATTTTCAATAAGTAGCACATCAATTTTGTAAAATTTTAAATATTTTAACATTTGTAAAAAAATACAGCCCGCGGGCGCCTAGGAACTCCTGGCCAACTTTTTTCAATAATCTTAGCTAACCTAAATAATTTTTCTAAAAATTTCCATTTTATTTTCAAATGTCAGTAACTCATCAACACACACACATATATAAGCGAATTACTTCCAGTTTTCAACAATCATAATTTTCTTAATGTTTAAATTATTTTTAGCTTATGTAAAATAGTATTGCCTGCGGGCGCCGGGGAACCCCTGCCCAATTTTCTTCAATAATCTGAGCTCACTTAAGAAATTTTTCTACAAATTTCCATTTTATTTTCAAATGTAAGAAACTCGCATCGACACAACACGCATATACACATAATATAAGCGAATTACTTCCAGTTTTCAACAGTCATCGTTTTCTTAATTTTTAAAATATTTTTAGCATTTGGAAGAAAATACAGCCTGCGGGCGCCGGGGAACCCCTGCTCAATTTTATTTTATATTTGAACTAACTAAAGAAATTAATTTTCTAAAAATTTCCATATTATTTTTCCAATGTAAGTAAATTCGCATCAACACACCACACAAACACACACTCATATACACATTTTAGCGCATAACTTCCACTATACAACAAACATCATTTTCTTAATTTTATAAATTATTTTTAGCTTATGTAAAATAGTATTGCCTGCGGGCATGGGAACCCTGCCCAATTTTCTTCAATAATCTGAGCTCACTTAAGAAATTTTTCTACAAATTTCCATTTTATTTTCAAATGTAAGAAACTCGCATCGACACAACACGCATATACACATAATATAAGCGAATTACTTCCAGTTTTCAACAGTCATCGTTTTCTTAATTTTTAAAATATTTTTAGCATTTGGAAGAAAATACAGCCTGCGGGCGCCGGGGAACCCTCGCTCAATTTTTTAATTATCATAAGCTAACTTATGGAACTATTTTTCTTAGAATTCGATATTATTTTGCAAATGTTAATATACTACCAACGATATAATATCTACAAACATATTAACACACTTTATCGAATAATTTTTATTAAATAAAAAATATATATAAAATAAATAAATATACACATGTCTATTAAAATGTATATTTAAATATAAAAAACGAATAATGCCAATGAGTATTAGTTAAGAATACATCGGGTAATTTTAATTTTAATTTTACCTGATGATGACTTTTTTAATCGAAACGATAGTAATATATAATATATTAACAACATTTTCATTAATACTCATTGCCATTATTCTTTTTATATTTAAATATATATTTTAATATACATGTGTATATTTATTTATTTTATATATATTTTATTAATGATCACAATTATAATTTTTTTTTCTATCTATTTGAATATTTATTTTTAAAAATCCTTTTAATTTTTATTTTTAATTTTCTAAATTCATCTTTGTTTTTGCTACATTGTTAATTTTCATTAAGTAGCACATGAATTTTGTAAAATTTTAAATATTTTAACATTTGTAAAAAAATACAGCCCGCGGGCGCCTAGGAACTCCTGGCCAATTTTTTTCAATAATCTTAGCTAACCTAAATAATTTTTCTAAAAATTTCCATTTTATTTTCAAATGTCAGTAACTCGCATCAACACACACATATATAAGCGAATTACTTCCAGTTTTCAACAATCATAATTTTCTTAATGTTTAAATTATTTTTAGCTTATGTAAAATAGTATTGCTGCGGGCGCCGGGGAACCCCTGCCCAATTTTCTTCAATAATCTGAGCTCACTTAAGAAATTTTTCTACAAATTTCCATTTTATTTTCAAATGTAAGAAACTCGCATCGACACAACACGCATATACACATAATATAAGCGAATTACTTCCAGTTTTCAACAGTCATCGTTTTCTTAATTTTTAAAACATTTTTAGCATTTGGAAGAAAATACAGCCTGCGGGCGCCGGGGAACCCCTGCTCAATTTTATTTTATATTTGAACTAACTAAAGAAATTAATTTTCTAAAAATTTCCATATTATTTTTCCAATGTAAGTAAATTCGCATCAACACACCACACAAACACACACTCATATACACATTTTAGCGCATAACTTCCACTATACAACAAACATCATTTTCTTAATTTTATAAATTATTTTTAGCTTATGTAAAATAGTATTGCCTGCGGGCGCCGGGGAACCCCTGCCCAATTTTCTTCAATAATCTGAGCTCACTTAAGAAATTTTTCTACAAATTTCCATTTTATTTTCAAATGTAAGAAACTTGCATCGACACAACACGCATATACACATAATATAAGCGAATTACTTCCAGTTTTCAACAGTCATCGTTTTCTTAATTTTTAAAATATTTTTAGCATTTGGAAGAAAATACAGCCTGCGGGCGCCGGGGAACCCTCGCTCAATTTTTTAATTATCATAAGCTAACTTATGGAACTATTTTTCTTAGAATTCCGATATTATTTTGCAAATGTTAATATACTACCAACGATATAATATCTACAAACATATTAACACACTTTATCGAATAATTTTTATTAAATAAAAAATATATATAAAATAAATAAATATACACATGTCTATTAAAATGTATATTTAAATATAAAAAACGAATAATGCCAATGAGTATTAGTTAAGAATGTTGTTGTCTATATTATATATTACTACCGTTTTCGACAAAAACTCATCATCGGGTAATTTTAATTTTAATTTTACCTGATGATGACTTTTTGTCGAAACGATAGTAATATATAATATATACAACAACATTTTTCATTAATACTCATTGCCATTATTCTTTTTTTATATTTAAATATATATTTTAATATACATGTGTATATTTATTTATTTTATATATATTTTTTATTAATGATCACAAATATTAAATTATAATTTTTTTTTCTATCTATTTGAATATTTATTTTTAAAAATCCTTTTAATTTTTATTTTTAATTTTCTAAATTCATCTTTGTTTTTGCTACATTGTTAATTTTCAATAAGTAGCGCATCAATTTTGTAAAATTTTAAATATTTTAACATTTGTAAAAAAATACAGCCCGCGGGCGCCTAGGAACTCCTGGCCAATTTTTTTCAATAATCTTAGCTAACCTAAATAATTTTTCTAAAAATTTCCATTTTATTTTCAAATGTCAGTAACTCGCATCAACACACATATATAAGCGAATTACTTCCAGTTTTGAACAATCATAATTTTCTTAATGTTTAAATTATTTTTAGCTTATGTAAAATAGTATTGCCTGCGGGCGCCGGGGAACTCCTGCCCAATTTTCTTCAATAATCTGAGCTCACTTAAGAAATTTTTCTACAAATTTCCATTTTATTTTCAAATGTAAGAAACTCGCATCGACACAACACGCATACACACTTAATATAAGCGAATTACTTCCAGTATTCAACAGTCATCGTTTTCTTAATTTTTAAAATATTTTTAGCATTTGTAAGAAAATACAGCCTGCGGGCGCCGGGGAACCCCTGCTCAATTTTATTTTATATTTGAACTAACTAAAGAAATTAATTTTCTAAAAATTTCCATATTATTTTTCCAATGTAAGTAAATTCGCATCAACACACCACACAAACACACACTCATATACACATTTTAGCGCATAACTTCCACTATACAACAAACATCATTTTCTTAATTTTATAAATTATTTTTAGCTTATGTAAAATAGTATTGCCTGCGGGCGCCGGGGAACCCCTGCCCAATTTTCTTCAATAATCTGAGCTCACTTAAGAAATTTTTCTACAAATTTCCATTTTATTTTCAAATGTAAGAAACTCGCATCGACACAACACGCATATACACATAATATATGCGAATTACTTCCAGTTTTCAACAGTCATCGTTTTCTTAATTTTTAAAATATTTTTAGCATTTGGAAGAAAATACAGCCTGCGGGCGCCGGGGAACCCTCGCTCAATTTTTTAATTATCATCAGCTAACTTATGGAACTATTTTTCTTAGAATTCCGATATTATTTTGCAAATGTTAATATACTACCAACGATATAATATCTACAAACATATTAACACACTTTATCGAATAATTTTTATTAAATAAAAAATATATATAAAATAAATAAATATACACATGTCTATTAAAATGTATATTTAAATATAAAAAACGAATAATGCCAATGAGTATTAGTTAAGAATGTTGTTGTCTATATTATATATTACTACCGTTTTCGACAAAAACTCATCATCGGGTAATTTTAATTTTAATTTTACCTGATGATGACTTTTTGTCGAAACGATAGTAATATATAATATATACAACAACATTTTTCATTAAAACTCATTGCCATTATTCTTTTTTTATATTTAAATATATATTTCAATATACATGTGTATATTTATTTATTTTATATATATTTTTTATTAATGATCACAAATATTAAATTATAATTTTTTTTTCTATCTATTTGAATATTTATTTTTAAAAATCCTTTTAATTTTTATTTTTAATTTTCTAAATTCATCTTTGTTTTTGCTACATTGTTAATTTTCAATAAGTAGCGCATCAATTTTGTAAAATTTTAAATATTTTAACATTTGTAAAAAAATACAGCCCGCGGGCGCCTAGGAACTCCTGGCCAATTTTTTTCAATAATCTTAGCTAACCTAAATAATTTTTCTAAAAATTTCCATTTTATTTTCAAATGTCAGTAACTCGCATCAACACACACATATATAAGCGAATTACTTCCAGTTTTCAACAATCATAATTTTCTTAATGTTTAAATTATTTTTAGCTTATGTAAAATAGTAATGCCTGCGGGCATGGGGAACCCCTGCCCAATTTTCTTCAATAATCTGAGCTCACTTAAGAAATTTTTCTACAAATTTCCATTTTATTTTCAAATGTAAGAAACTCGCATCGACACAACACGCATACACACTTAATATAAGCGAATTACTTCCAGTATTCAACAGTCATCGTTTCCTTAATTTTTAAAATATTTTTAGCATTTGTAAGAAAATACAGCCTGCGGGCGCCGGGGAACCCCTGCTCAATTTTATTTTATATTTGAACTAACTAAAGAAATTAATTTTCTAAAAATTTCCATATTATTTTTCCAATGTAAGTAAATTCGCATCAACACACCACACAAACACACACTCATATACACATTTTAGCGCATAACTTCCACTATACAACAAACATCATTTTCTTAATTTTATAAATTATTTTTAGCTTATGTAAAATAGTATTGCCTGCGGGCGCCGGGGAACCCCTGCCCAATTTTCTTCAATAATCTGAGCTCACTTAAGAAATTTTTCTACAAATTTCCATTTTATTTTCAAATGTAAGAAACTCGCATCGACACAACACGCATATACACATAATATATGCGAATTACTTCCAGTTTTCAACAGTCATCGTTTTCTTAATTTTTAAAATATTTTTAGCATTTGGAAGAAAATACAGCCTGCGGGCGCCGGGGAACCCTCGCTCAATTTTTTAATTATCATAAGCTAACTTATGGAACTATTTTTCTTAGAATTCCGATATTATTTTGCAAATGTTAATATACTACCAACGATATAATATCTACAAACATATTAACACACTTTATCGAATAATTTTTATTAAATAAAAAATATATAAAATAAATAAATATACACATGTCTATTAAAATGTATATTTAAATATAAAAAACGAATAATGCCAATGAGTATTAGTTAAGAATGTTGTTGTCTATATTATATATTACTACCGTTTTCGACAAAAACTCATCATCGGGTAATTTTAATTTTAATTTTACCTGATGATGACTTTTTGTCGAAACGATAGTAATATATAATATATACAACAACATTTTCATTAATACTCATTGCCATTATTCTTTTTTTATATTTAAATATATATTTTAATATACATGTGTATATTTATTTATTTTATATATTTTTATTAATGATCACAAATATTAAATTATAATTTTTTTTTCTATCTATTTGAATATTTATTTTTAAAAATCCTTTTAATTTTTATTTTTAATTTTCTAAATTCATCTTTGTTTTTGCTACATTGTTAATTTTCAATAAGTAGCACATCAATTTTGTAAAATTTTAAATATTTTAACATTTGTAAAAAAATACAGCCCGCGGGCGCCTAGGAACTCCTGGCCAATTTTTTTCAATAATCTTAGCTAACCTAAATAATTTTTCTAAAAATTTCCATTTTATTTTCAAATGTCAGTAACTCGCATCAACACACACATATATAAGCGAATTACTTCCAGTTTTCAACAATCATAATTTTCTTAATGTTTAAATTATTTTTAGCTTATGTAAAATAGTAATGCCTGCGGGCGCCGGGGAACCCCTGCCCAATTTTCTTCAATAATCTGAGCTCACTTAAGAAATTTTTCTACAAATTTCCATTTTATTTTCAAATGTAAGAAACTCGCATCGACACAACACGCATACACACTTAATATAAGCGAATTACTTCCAGTATTCAACAGTCATCGTTTCCTTAATTTTTAAAATATTTTTAGCATTTGTAAGAAAATACAGCCTGCGGGCGCCGGGGAACCCCTGCTCAATTTTATTTTATATTTGAACTAACTAAAGAAATTAATTTTCTAAAAATTTCCATATTATTTTTCCAATGTAAGTAAATTCGCATCAACACACCACACAAACACACACTCATATACACATTTTAGCGCATAACTTCCACTATACAACAAACATCATTTTCTTAATTTTATAAATTATTTTTAGCTTATGTAAAATAGTATTGCCTGCGGGCGCCGGGGAACCCCTGCCCAATTTTCTTCAATAATCTGAGCTCACTTAAGAAATTTTTCTACAAATTTCCATTTTATTTTCAAATGTAAGAAACTCGCATCGACACAACACGCATATACACATAATATAAGCGAATTACTTCCAGTTTTCAACAGTCATCGTTTTCTTAATTTTTAAAATATTTTTAGCATTTGGAAGAAAATACAGCCTGCGGGCGCCGGGGAACCCTCGCTCAATTTTTTAATTATCATCAGCTAACTTATGGAACTATTTTTCTTAGAATTCCGATATTATTTTGCAAATGTTAATATACTACCAACGATATAATATCTACAAACATATTAACACACTTTATCGAATAATTTTTATTAAATAAAAAATATATATAAAATAAATAAATATACACATGTCTATTAAAATGTATATTTAAATATAAAAAACGAATAATGCCAATGAGTATTAGTTAAGAATGTTGTTGTCTATATTATATATTACTACCGTTTTCGACAAAAACTCATCATCGGGTAATTTTAATTTTAATTTTACCTGATGATGACTTTTTGTCGAAACGATAGTAATATATAATATATACAACAACATTTTTCATTAATACTCATTGCCATTATTCTTTTTTTATATTTAAATATATATTTTAATATACATGTGTATATTTATTTATTTTATATATATTATTTATTAATGATCACAAATATTAAATTATAATTTTTTTTTCTATCTATTTGAATATTTATTTTTAAAAATCCTTTTAATTTTTATTTTTAATTTTCTAAATTCATCTTTGTTTTTGCTACATTGTTAATTTTCAATAAGTAGCACATCAATTTTGTAAAATTTTAAATATTTTAACATTTGTAAAAAAATACAGCCCGCGGGCGCCTAGGAACTCCTGGCCAATTTTTTTCAATAATCTTAGCTAACCTAAATAATTTTTCTAAAAATTTCCATTTTATTTTCAAATGTCAGTAACTCGCATCAACACACACATATATAAGCGAATTACTTCCAGTTTTCAACAATCATAATTTTCTTAATGTTTAAATTATTTTTAGCTTATGTAAAATAGTATTGCCTGCGGGCGCCGGGGAACCCCTGCCCAATTTTCTTCAATAATCTGAGCTCACTTAAGAAATTTTTCTACAAATTTCCATTTTATTTTCAAATGTAAGAAACTCGCATCGACACAACACGCATACACACATAATATAAGCGAATTACTTCCAGTATTCAACAGTCATCGTTTTCTTAATTTTTAAAATATTTTTAGCATTTGTAAGAAAATACAGCCTGCGGGCGCCGGGGAACCCCTGCTCAATTTTATTTTATATTTGAACTAACTAAAGAAATTAATTTTCTAAAAATTTCCATATTATTTTTCCAATGTAAGTAAATTCGCATCAACACACCACACAAACACACACTCATATACACATTTTAGCGCATAACTTCCACTATACAACAAACATCATTTTCTTAATTTTATAAATTATTTTTAGCTTATGTAAAATAGTATTGCCTGCGGGCGCCGGGGAACCCCTGCCCAATTTTCTTCAATAATCTGAGCTCACTTAAGAAATTTTTCTACAAATTTCCATTTTATTTTCAAATGTAAGAAACTCGCATCGACACAACACGCATATACACATAATATATGCGAATTACTTCCAGTTTTCAACAGTCATCGTTTTCTTAATTTTTAAAATATTTTTAGCATTTGGAAGAAAATACAGCCTGCTAGCGCCGGGGAACCCTCGCTCAATTTTTTAATTATCATCAGCTAACTTATGGAACTATTTTTCTTAGAATTCCGATATTATTTTGCAAATGTTAATATACTACCAACGATATAATATCTACAAACATATTAACACACTTTATCGAATAATTTTTATTAAATAAAAAATATATATAAAATAAATAAATATACACATGTCTATTAAAATGTATATTTAAATATAAAAAACGAATAATGCCAATGAGTATTAGTTAAGAATGTTGTTGTCTATATTATATATTACTACCGTTTTCGACAAAAACTCATCATCGGGTAATTTTAATTTTAATTTTACCTGATGATGACTTTTTGTCGAAACGATAGTAATATATAATATATACAACAACATTTTTCATTAATACTCATTGCCATTATTCTTTTTTTATATTTAAATATATATTTTAATATACATGTGTATATTTATTTATTTTATATATATTTTTTATTAATGATCACAAATATTAAATTATAATTTTTTTTTCTATCTATTTGAATATTTATTTTTAAAAATCCTTTTAATTTTTATTTTTATTTTTCTAAATTCATCTTTGTTTTTGCTACATTGTTAATTTTCAATAAGTAGCACATCAATTTTGTAAAATTTTAAATATTTTTACATTTGTAAAAAAATACAGCCCGCGGGCGCCTAATAATTCCTGGCCAATTTTTTTCTATAATCTTAGCTAACCTAAATAATTTTTCTAAAAATTTCCATTTTATTTTCAAATGTCAGTAACTCGCATCAACACACACATATATAAGCGAATTACTTCCAGTTTTCAACAATCATAATTTTCTTAATGTTTAAATTATTTTTAGCTTATGTAAAATAGTATTGCCTGCGGGCGCCGGGGAACCCCTGCCCAATTTTTTTTATACCCCGAGCTATCTAATAAAATTGGTATTCTAAAAATCCCACACATTTACACATACTAGCGAATAATTTCTATTGTTTACCACACAGTATTTTCGATATTTTAAAATTATTTTTAGCTTATGTAAAATAGTATTGCCTGCGGGCGCCGGGGAACCTCTGCCCAATTTTCTTCAATAATCTGAGCTCACTTAAGAAATTTTTCTACAAATTTCCATTTTATTTTCAAATGTAAGAAACTCGCATCGACACAACACGCATATACACATAATATAAGCGAATTACTTCCAGTTACAACAGTCATCGTTTTCTTAATTTTTAAAATATTTTTAGCATTTGTAAGAAAATACAGCCTGCGGGCGCCGGGGAACCCTCGCTCAATTTTTTAATTATCATAAGCTAACTTATGGAACTATTTTTCTTAGAATTCCGATATTATTTTGCAAATGTTAATATACTACCAACGATATAATATCTACAAACATATTAACACACTTTATCGAATAATTTTTATTAAATAAAAAATATATATAAAATAAATAAATATACACATGTCTATTAAAATGTATATTTAAATATAAAAAACGAATAATGCCAATGAGTATTAGTTAAGAATGTTGTTGTCTATATTATATATTACTACCGTTTTCGACAAAAACTCATCATCGGGTAATTTTAATTTTAATTTTACCTGATGATGACTTTTTGTTGAAACGATAGTAATATATAATATATACAACAACATTCTTCATTTATACTCATTGCTATTATTCTTTTTTACGAGTATATATTTATTCATTTCATACAATTGTATATGATATGGTTGTGACTGCAATTAGTGTTCTGTTAAGATAGCCGGTACATTATACATTCACTATTTCAGGAAGGGAATACATTAATATATTATATTTACCCTATTTCTAAAGCGTAATTAAAAAAATATAATAACTATTTGCAAATATATAAAAAATTAAGTTTTGAGTTTTTGAATTTGTTTTGTGATCACGTTAATTACAATATGAGTCGTATTGTAATGTATATATATATATATATATATATATATATATATATATATATATATATATATATATATATATAGTTCATTATATTTTTCTGTGTCATCTAATATTTGGTCGAATATTAATTATAATTAAAAATTACTTGTCGTTTTGGAGGTATTACAGTTAGGTTCTACAGTAGAAACCAATATATACTATATATTATTGAAACGTAAATAAACTATGAACAATACATTACAGGGATCACTATTTTGATAAAAATAGCTGGTCAATATGAGGGGTATGTGTATACGGGGACAATAGGCCGTAGAATATTTTCATAGATTGTTATCGAGTTTATTTAACCACGGTCGACGGTCACCTTTTTCGTTAAAATTCAAAACCCCGATCATTTCTGTAGCTGTTGTATATAAACAATACATAAACGAATAAAAATATTAATATAAAAATGGGATCTTTAAAAAACAGCTGTGTATGAAAATGTTTTCCAGAAAAATTATATCGTCGTAGAACTATACAAGCACATAACAAAATCATCTTTCAAATCTTGAAAATTGATTATATGCCTATCCTCTAAGACGGAACCATGTGAATTCTGATGCCTAGAGAAAATATTACAATACGCATTTTTACAAAAATTTGTATTAGCTTCTAGTAAAACTATTTATAGCTCGATAATTATAACTCTGTATAAAAGAACACGCCTTTTTCATGTATTAAATTTCTGACGACACTGTTGAAATTGTTTACTATTTTTTTTCACACAGAATTGTACCAAATACTTTATCGAGTGTCTCCACGTCGTCAAATTTCTTCATTTCTTTTGTTTGAGGACTGGGAGCGGATGTAATATTATACATAAATGTTACGTTTTTCGGCGAAGCATCCCGTCTGCACTCCCCTGGATTCGCTATTGCGGCTATATCCTAGTCCAATTTGTCTGCTGACTCGAGATGCCGCGAAAGTTCATCCAAATCATTATGCGAAAATTTAAAAAGAAAAGCGTCTATATACGTTTTAAAACCGCAATAAATGCCCAGTGAACATTTATACGTATATAAAACATAAAAATATAAAATATACGTGATATGAAAATGAACCAAATGTACGTGTAATTTACGGACATATTTAGTATAATAATAGTATACTTTTGGGTCAAAAGATGGATATTTCACGAATATTCCTTGTTTAATAAACGTCAGTTTTTACGTTTATTCTTCATATAATATACGTACATTTCAAATTGTTATTAATATAAACTTCGTATACGTTTGGTGTATGAATATTTTTTCGTATAATATCCGTTTAATGGACATTAGTTTTTAGTATGTATTTTCTTTACATAAGTACATTTTTAATTATTGTTGCTACATATCTCGTATAATAAATTACAAGCCTTATATGTAATCTTGTTAATATTATATAATTCTAATTTACATGTATATATATATATATACAGTTTACCTAATCCTACTATGTAAATATATATATATATATATACATTCAAAACAAATTTTTATACTGTCAGTTGTTTTTTATTTTAACATTTATAAATATAATAATTAATAAATACTCTTAGAAAAAATATGTATATTAATTATTTAGGTACTTCTTTTCTTCTTGGGGCTTGTTTATGCCAATCATTCATATATCCTTTTAATGCCTGGTATAAATTCTCTTAGAAATATTTAATGGAGTGTGAAATAAACACATAAAGAAAAACAAAATTAAAAAATATTCACCACAATGGACTATTAGTTTGTAGAACACATACATATATGTGATATAGTGTACCACGGTACCTAACCTACTGGTATATAGTTGGATATATTCATTATACTTAATAACAAAGTTTAAAATTACCAATTATAATATTACATAAGTCAATTCGAATAATTTCACCTCTTCTGCCCATATAAACCACCACTTTGTTGTCTATCATAATTGAAAAAAAAATGCACAAATGCAGTTGTTTGACCTAAATTTAACCTAACTTAAACGTATTTATACCGTATAATTATTACGAATAAACACATACGAAACACACACGAGATATACACGTGCATCTGTACACCTATGTAGACAAAATTTCGATTAACCATTATTAGTCCTAAAATAAACGTAAATGAAACGTAGTTATACCATATACATTGCACGAATAAATATACACACAATGTACACCGCGGATATTAAATTAAGAAAAACGTATATTATCCCCTTAACATACGAATATCAATAATATATTATTATATATCGAAGTTATTTATTATATACAAAGATTCATTGCACGTGTTATGTTTACCGGTTGCATACAGTTTAATAATAAATTTAAACACATGTTTATGTAGTTGTATACAGGATTAGGGGTCGAATTGCGTCCTGTCTATTAAAATGTACGATGGAATTGCGTTCTGGTAATTACTACCAAAATTAATTAATACCAATTATTAATAATTAATACCTACAATTTTGGTATTATATACCATATTAATGAGAACCTTGTACTATAGTAGTATACTAAAACGACACTTATTATAAAAATGGAGTAATATCTCAATTAAAGTATGTATACGAGTATTCAGATAGTTTTCAAAACATGTTTACCAATATAGAAAATAGAATAATATTATAAACGTGTTTATTTATTTTGACAATTATTTTGATGATTACCTTATTGCATTCAGAGTAATTTTTAAATTAAATTCTTATATGTGACTTATTTGTAACTCATTGTTTGCGATTTAATGACCGGGACGTAACTCTACCATTCATTTTAATAATTGGAACGTAACTCGAGAGGCAAAAAGAAGAGGAAGATGTATGCATAAAACATATATAGTTTTTTCTCTTTTTCTTCTTCTAATAAGTGCGCATTTAAATAATTGTATAATTAACAAGAAAATAATTCATATACGACATATTATGACTATACTGACCTATGGTTTTTCGAAACTTCCTGTGATGTACATTAATAAAATGTGAGCACAAAAGTGCTGTATAATATTATTGTAATTTTTTTTGAACTATGTAAATAAGACTTAGCTATTTTATATATATATATATATATATATATATAGTACGATTGGTGTAAGTTGGCATCGTACGATAGGTGATGTATTGTAATATAAATTATTTCGTATGGGCCAGTGGAATATATTAGTATATTATAAATGTGTTGTGAATATTAGCTGAGTAGTAAATCTAATCCGTCTCGCGATTTAATTGCAGGCGATAACAATAAGTGTATTTTTAAGTGGAACGTAAAGCTGTGTGTGCTGCTGTGTTATGTCATAACAAGCTGAATTATTATCCGGTTTCGCCTATGTGAGATTTTGAACGAAAATGTAATTATTATTTATATACTTTTTGAAAATAATTATTACTAAAAAAATAATTATATACACGTGTTATGATATAATAAAAATAACATAATTATAACGTTCTATTCCATTTTATTTTATATTACGATTAATAAATGGATATAATAAACGGTATATTGTTAAAAAATGTTAAAAAACAGACATCTATCCCCTTCATTTCACACCCCGTTTAATCCCATCTCTTTTTCAATCTCTTTATTTACCGTTTTTTTTTCTAAATTGTCATGTGGTATTATAAATGCAAATTGTACTTATAATAGAATTTTCTGATGTACATTCAATTGATTTTGTGAAATCACTGTCTAATTTTAGAAATTTTTGTCATATTTTAATTTTTGTTTCAATCATTTTTTGCCTTCGTGGGCTCCACTCACAGGTTTTATTTATATTACCGCATGTTGTATCGCGCACAGAATGCGAAGCGTACAAAATGAAAGAGGTGTTTATGCGCGACGCCGGCTAGTGGGTTTTAATATTGTTATCGAAATATACGAATGTATCAGTGGCGTAGACACGATTTTTTTTGCCGGAGAGAGGTTTCAAAGAAATTCCAAAAATAAGAATATTATTGTATAAATGTAATGTTTAATAAATATATTTGTGTAATTAGTATATTTACAAAATAAAGTCAACTCGATGAATATTGTTAGCTAAATCATTTGAAACTTCTATTCCACATTAATAGATATTGTACGATGAATGGACAACAATGCTAGTCCATTTAATATTTTCTATAAAAATTAAAAAAAATATATTAGATATACGAGTACATAGCGTATATCAATACGAGTATATATATATATATTTACAGTTTCTTAAGTCTTAAATTATGGATGATTCTGAAGGAATTAATCGCAATGGAACAACGTGTCATGCCCAAATTAATAGAAAACAACCACATCAAAAGATTGTATGGCGCAATGTTATTCTCTTTGGTTACCTTCATTTGGCTGCTTTGTATGGCGTGGTACTGATGTTTACCTCGGCCAAAATCGCCACAACCGTTTTCGGTATGTTCAATAATTTAAATAATATTTATATAATCGAATTATATTCTAACATTTTTATGTTTATTTCTTTAATTTAGCATTTTTAATGTATCAAGTATCTCTAATTGGCGTCACTGCTGGAGCTCATAGACTTTGGTCACATCGGGCATATAAAGCCAAGTGGCCATTACGTGTGATATTAATTATATTCAATACAATAGCATTTCAGGTATTTTTATTAATAAATATCAATGATTAAAAAATAAGGTGTAGAAGTATAAATTAAGTTTAAATTTACGAAATTCATTTAAAGTCGATCACTTAAATTATTTTACAAATATCTGATTAATTCTTGTTTTATTTATTGCTCTGTCATAATAATATTCATCGTCAAGATTAATTAATATTTACCATTGATAATTATGTGAAAAATTAGTTTTAATAATTAGATTAGATGGTTAATTAGATTTTAAAAATTCTCAAACATATATTTATATATATTTTTTTCCCCTAAATTGTATTTATATGCTTAATAATTTTTGATTTGTATAATCGAATTAAATCATCATTTTAATTACTTCTGCCGTTACGAAAAACTATATATTTCAATAAAGTTTAGATAATTTTACAAAAATATACAAATATCTAATTGATATAATTAAAAATTGATTGAGTGTAAGCTGATCTTAGACAATTTTTGATTAATCTTAATTTTTAATACATATCTAATATTTTTTTAACTTTGTATTTATTTAATAGCTAAAATATATTTTTTCATTTTATAAACTTATTATGCTACGTCTCATATTTATATTCGTGGATTAAAACTGGGTTTTTAATTTAATAGTTTGTAATATCGCCAATAATTGATTAGGTGTATACAATTTTGTATTGTTTTTGGCTTAAATACGAGTATTTTTGAGATTTTGTTTTGAATTGTTTACTTATCTTGTGTGGGCTAACTAATAAGGACAGCTGATGTAATTGAATTATATTGAACTTAAAATGTAAAAAATCTAATTTTTAATTCATTTATTTTAGACGTATTTTATGTCAGTGAAAGTGCTCATCTTTAACAAATTAGACACAAAATATGGAATATTTAAAAATAAGTATGTCATTGAGCATTTTAAGTAATATGAGTGGATTAGTGAAAAATAGTTGAACTTCTAAATTACTTGCGTATAAAATGCCTCATACGTTCATTTTATCACTTGTATACACAATTTTATAAAGTCATCATTAATTATAATTATTGTATTGGTATTATATTTTTCATGTAATTGCTTTTAAAATATAATAGTATTATTATCAAAATAGAAATATTCGCTTCTGATTCTAAGTTATTTGTCTCTGTAAACTTTATGCATTTTTTAGTTGTTTGTGTTATTTTTGTATGGTGTAAATATGTTTTGTTGTAATAAAAATAAAAATTAAATTTTTGATTTTCAGTAGTTTTACATAATTTTTATTTTAAACTAAGATTCAAGTTTATAAAATTAAACCATTTTTTTCTATTATTTAATTTCTAAACTATTTTTAGTTATTTATTTTAATTTTCCTAAGTAACAAACTATTTGTATACAATTTACATTTGAAAATTAAATTAAATTTTACAACGTGAAGAAGTCCGAGAGTAACGATTTACAACAATTAAAATTGACTAAAATGATTGAATTTAAAACAATTCTATAATTATATTATAGAATTTATTTATATACTTTAATGAATTCCAGTATAATCGCTTAAATATTTTTAATTAATAATTATAATAGATTTGTTAAAATCAATAAGATAAATCTTAAGAGACAATTACAAATATTGTTTCTTGATTATCAAGAATATATTTTGTGATTGTATGGAGTCGGCTAATGTAAACTATAATTTATTTCATTTGGAAATTAGGAAATATGAAAACTTCTTAAGCGATATAATGTCTATATTTTAATGATGTGTAATAATTGGCAAATATACAACATAAAAAATTGAATATAGGATTTTAATAAAAATTAAATTGATTTTTTCTTTTAATTTATTCAGTGTATATAACGATTTTGTAGTTCAGTTCATTTTTTGTTTCGCTTTATATCAGTTTTAATTGCTAGAATATATTATTATATTTTTTAATATAACTTAATTTTTTTGTTATTTATACAATTATCTGTAGTTTTACATATTGCATTTAGTAAAACATTTCATATAAATTATTTTTAATTGTAATTTTAAAAATCTTTTATGTTATAGAATCACGTATATGAATGGGCCCGTGACCACAGACTACACCATAAGTATAGTGAAACAAATGCAGACCCACACAATGCAAACAGAGGATTTTTCTTTTCACATGTTGGTTGGCTATTATGCAAGAAACATCCAGAAATTATGGAAAAGGGACGTGGTATTGATATGAGTGATTTACTAACTGATCCAATTGTAGTCTTTCAAAAAAAGTAATGTTTATATTATAATTTAATGGCCTTACAGTTATTATACTTTTCTTACTTATCCTTTGTTATAGATACTATATGATACTGATGCCATTATTATGCTTCATATTACCTACAATATTACCTGTGTATTGTTGGGGAGAAAGCTGGACAAATTCTTGGTTTGTAGCCACTATGTTTCGGTATACTTTTTCACTGAATGCTACATGGTTAGTAAACAGTGCTGCACATATGTGGGGTGGAAAACCATATGACAGGTAAAGTTATTATTATTGATATGGAGCTGTATATAATGTTTTGTGTTGTATGTTTTAGATTTATTAATCCATCGGAAAACATAGCTGTAGCTTTTCTGGCGTTTGGGGAAGGTTGGCACAACTATCATCACGTGTTTCCATGGGATTATAAAACAGCAGAATTGGGCGATTATAAACTCAATATAACTACTGCATTTATTGATTTCTTTGCTAAAGTTGGATGGGCATACGACATGAAGTTTGTGTCAGTAGATACTGTACGCAAACGTGTGGAACGTACTGGCATAAATGGTCAAATGGATGATAAGCACTCATCGTGGGGTTGGGATGACAAGGACTTGACAGAATTGGACCGAGAAGCAGCTACAATTATAAACAAGCAAGAATAAACTGATTGGCCCGAATAATAAATTTTTATGTGCAATATGTATATATATTATATATATTAGTGAACTGCGATAACTCGGGGAGAAAGGGTTATCAAAACAATTTATAGTAATAATTAATTAATAGTGACATATAGATATAAACTCAAAACTAACAATCTGAATTAATTATTGTTCATTTAAAATATGGAAAACAAATCAATTTTTTTTTTATACGGCATGCTTCCCAAGACACCTGGAATTACATAAAACGTTTGTTGATTTTCGTATACACTTGTAATTATCACATTTATTCTTACATAAACAATTTTTATACCTCAGACCACCTGTTTCTGACATTTGGCTTGCAATTTCCCTCAACGATCTAAGTACACATAAGGTATTACCTCATCGAGAGATATTAGAGGTAATACACAGACATCAAATTAGTTTCTAGTATAAAATTATTATAATGTACTACTATGTTTATTATAATTTTATATCCTAATTAAATAAATTAATTATCCTAGTTTACACTGCTACAGTGATAATATAATAATTAGAGAATTTATTTACTATTTAAAACACAGTTGATAAAAAAGTTTTGTTTTTGATGTTTTAAAATTGTTCAGGAGTATGCAGAGCCGTAGCCAGTAATGAGCACGTAGACCCTCCCCCCTAGGAAATTTTGAGAAACCTGCGTATTTTATGCGAATTCCCGAATTTTCTTATAGATGTATGCATACACGAGACGAAAAGCACGCACACGAACGGTCATGTGTAATTTTTCAATAAAATTTTTAATTTTTCAGTACATATGTTTTTATTTTATACATAAAACGTATAATCGCCTACCTAGCAGATATTGTCGGAAACTCACGGATATACCGGCTCGCATAAAAGACAATAAGATGTTACTGTAACGCGTAATAACATATGTAAAACCAATAGGTCGTTAAATACCATTGACTTTTGAATATTTCGCAACATAGTCGTTTGTCGTACTCCGATGAAGTATTTTTTAATAATACCATGAGGTATAAGTATATCGTATTTCGGTATATATAATTATATAAGAAAAATCGATTACATGGTTTTATATGGCTCCGTATCATATCGAATACATGTAAATATAAATAAATAAAAAGAAAATCATAATGTTATTGGCATAGTCCATTTTTATGAACTTTGTGATTACGTGTTCCATCAAGCAACGTATTTCATATTTGAGGTACAAAGAATTTTCAGAGCGTAGTAACTTCCAAACATAGTTTCATAGAAAAAAACCACGTTTTTTGCATTCAAACACAATTTTTTTCCTAATTTCTGCAGTAAAATGAAAAATGATACTACCGTTAAAAAATTGAAGTTTCGAAGAAATTTTTCCGAAAGTGGTAGCCTATGGTCATGATTTCGAAAGGAAGTTTAATGTACAATACAATACACAGAAATGTTTCGATTCCCGAAAAGTTAAATAATAATAATAATAATAAAAAAAGACGAATGGTAAAAATTGTATTTTTTTCTCTTTCATAACTTTTTAAGAATTAAATAGACGTTTAGAAAATTGTAATTTATTTTGATGAGAATCATAGGAGCATAATACAGCGTCCTTTTAAACGAATCTTCTCCACTGCCGTTTTCCCCGTTCAACTAGTTGTTTGCAATCGTCGCAAGCTTTAGAGAAACTGCGTGTTTTGTCGGAGACAGCTACAAGCGCCCCCCCGATCAATCATCTATGCCGAGCTTATGTAGGTACGGCTATACGCTTATATAGATTTCGTTATATTTTCGCGTTTTGTGGATAAAAAAAAAAAAACCTAATGTTTCAGGTCAGATCATCGCGGAAACGCTATAAATAATAATAATAATAATAATAACAAAAAAGAAAATTACGCAGCACGAAACGCGGTCGGTGGTATAATAAGTAATTATAATATTATTGCATGCATATATACGTATAAGGTAATCGCGCGCACAGAGTCCATGAAATAAAAATTTAAAGATTTATAATAACTGTTGTTCATACGCATTTATGCGACTTGTAAGTATTCGGGGGAGTGGTGATATATCGTCCGATGCACTATCTCTGATTACGAAAACACACTAATAAGGACTAGACTGATTTGTTTTATCTGTTTCATCTTCAGAGTCGTCTGGAGAATTATATTCATCATAATAATCTTTAGAAACAATCAAATTACATGTAGAATCATTTTTAATAATTTCATCAGGATCACCATTGTCCTTTAAAGTCGACTGAGTAATTTGCACATATTTTTTTTCGACATAATTTCAATATTGAATTTACTGAATCCGTTATTTTCTTTTGTTCTTCTTCATTCAATTTTGTTCTTACGGCTTGTTCAGCTTCAATTCCACCAGTACTCCTATAAACAAAAAAAATATTAAGCACGCGGATATTTTTAAATATATTTTAATAAGAGTTTATTTTTACCAAGCTTCTGCACATATCCGATCCTTTTGAAATATTGGCTTCTCATCCAAATGGCGAAGTCCTTTCTATAATAATATATAATAAACATTTTGAATTATACTTAATCAATTAAATATGAATGTAACTAACACACTCAAGAAAGTGTAATTATTATACAAATATATTATTTTATTTTTTTATATTCATATTATATTCATTTACATTTATACTTAACTAACCAAGAGGCAAATGTCTGTTCTATCATACAATGTAATCGGATAGGTCAGTACACGCTCAATCGTGCACGACTAAAGTCGTTGGACATGCAGCGAGTAAATTCACCCTGTGTAATCGAAGTTTCAGTTTAGGACACTACACATGTGCCTTTTAAGAGGTTCTGAGTAGATAATTTTTGTGAAAATTTAAGAAAAATAATAATCTAACAATTTAAAAAATTTTTAATATATTTTAAGTCATTGAAAAATAGTCCTATTTTAATGTAATTTTTTTTTTGTTACATAATTACTACATTTATTAAATAAAACTTTTACACTTTTATATCTTAACATAGTTTCTATAAACTAAGTGTTTATAATGATATGTGTTCAGAAACAAATTTTTAAATATTTACTTATCATAGAATCGACTGACCATTCTCCTTCTGCTTTCACCATTTTAGTAATTGTTTTATTGTTTATATCTACTAAAATCTAAGCATATCTCCCAACGGCATTCTAGTGAATTCGTGCATATTATAATGTTTGAACACTTTGCCTATGAACAATAATAAGTGTCTTTTATATTCACGAATAAAATTTCATAGTCTGTAATATACTAATACAAATACCTAATAACTTATATGATCAATGCAATACAACAGAAGCCCAAACTAAATGATCTTCTTCGACTAGCCTTAGAAGTACATCTCGTACTTTTGTCATATTTTGAATCACTTCTGATAGAATATTTGGCGGTTCGTGTCATGATGATGCGTTTGAAGATTCAACCCATGATGGCTAAAAAACGAATTTCCCAATTAGTTTACAAAGTACGCTATTATAAAGCATGTTGAGTATCAGAAACACAGTACCTGAACTTTAAGTTGTTTCAAATACGTAGAAATGGCATAATCAAAGAATTTTCCATAAAATTCAAGAACGGGATGTTGGGCAGCTGGTAGCACTTTAAGCAATTCCATTGCACGTGCAATTTGATCCGTTTGAACATTGATGAAAGGTCGTTTTGTTTCATTCAGAAATGCTGCCAATTTAAAAAATTGGTCTTCTTGATGTTTCTTCATCTCCATGACTTAATTCTTTCACCACTTAATGGCGTTTAAAGCGTAGTAAATTCTGTATATAAAAAAATAAATAATATATTCGTTAAACAATAACTCCTTAACAATTGGTAACGCATTTTCAAAAATATCATTATTAATATTTAATGAACTATAGAAATGAGTGAATTTGATATAAATTTTGAAAAAAATTTAATATGTTTTTGATGTTAATTCATCATATTATAAATAAATATTGATTCTTAAGGTAGAAACACATTATTGTCATGTCACGTGTTGTCACACTGACAAAATAAAACCGTGACATTACGCTCAGAAACACACTTCGGTCACACTTATAACCTAACAATGTCACGTCACCAATCTTTCAAGAAGCTTGTTTCAATCACACTGTTAAAATAATTAATACTTCAAAAATGGAATGTGCAAGCTCTACTAGTTCGTCGGACTGGGAAGAAGAAATTGAAACTGTTGCTGCTCTAATCGTTCTTCAAGAAGACGTTAACGAATCTAATCGAACATGGGTCCATACAATTAACAAAAATTGTGAAAAATTAGGCGAATTTCATCATTTAGTTCCAGAATTACGCCAATGTTCGAAACGTTTTCATATGTATTTCAGAATGAGCAAAGAAGAATTTGACTACTTACATGAATTAATTCGAAGTGATATACAAAAACGGAACACTCAATTTCGGAGAGCTGTTAGTTCTGAAGAAAGATTAGCTGTTTGTTTGAGGTAAGAAAATAGTTAAATAGAAATAATTAATAACTTATTATAGTAATCAAATTAGTAGTGTACTTATAAATATTTATGACATTATTATTGAGCCTTATGAATAATCTATACACAAATTATATATGATTATAATATTATTTTATACATTAGAAAGAGACGTCATTTCTAGTAATGTTGGTCTTTCAACGTTAGTTGAATATTCTTTGTCTAAACTAGAATAGTCTGATGGCGACGTAATCGGATGAATGCTGTCAGCCGAAGACGAAGATTGAAAATAAAATGATTAAGTTTGCATTTGATTTTGAGAATTGTATTCAGATGTGTGTTGATTGAGTCTTAATTCTGTAGATAACACAGAATTACTCAAAGCAAGTTTTATTTGTGCTTGTTCATATTTTGGCATCTGTTTGGTCATCTTGGCCATACTTAAAAAAAACAAATCCGTGTCATCAAGGTTCTCCAAAATACTTGTTGATCTTGAATGTAGAGGGCGAATACTATTTTTTTCTTCGTACTTCCGTTTACGTAACTCAGCATTTTCCTTTAAAATCTGCACCATTTGTTGAGACGGAGTATCAGTTAGCCGTTTTTGCTTTTTGTTTCGTAAAAGTTTCAAATCGTCATCTTTTACTTGATTGTTTTGAAAGTCATGCCCACTTTCTTGTTCTTGTTGTGACTGACTAGGCGTATTTTCTTCCACATCAGATTCCTCTGATACGTCCTCTTGTTCTGCAGCTAAATTACTCTGTGTCCTTATAAAGGAAATTTTATGTAAAAATTAATACCTCTTTAATAAAATATTTAATTAAATGTTTTGTAGTTTTTACTTACTTTCGGCTTTCTAAATAAGGTAAAATAAATGCCATTTGTTGCTCATATTTCCATAAACTTTTTTTTTTAAAAGCCATACCACTCTTTTTTTCTTCACGTTGCCTATTTCTGGCATTACTAAAACATCGTCTTAGCTTTTCCCAGCGTTCTTTAGCTGCTGGCCCTATAAAAATTGTATTAAACATAATAATAATTATAAAAACAATTATACATTTACAATGATGTGTTTTTTGATTAAAAATGATGAAATTTACGATATTTAATCAAATTAAAAATTGTTAGTTATGATTTTTTTGTATACGCGTAAAAAGTTAAAACTTTAATAAATTCAATTTTTTCACCTAAAATAGGAATTTTGCTATATATATTCAACTATTATATCTATATAATTTTTTTTTTTAGATTTTTAGCGACGGGAAATTCATTTCGAAACATTGGTTTTAACTACAGATTAGGTTTTAGTACTGTACGAATAATTGTTTATGAAGTTTGTGATGCCATATGGAAGAACTTAGGACCAATTGTAATGCCTGAACCTACCGAAGAAATTTGGAAAACGATAGCGCAAAAATATAAGGATATGTGGCATTTCTCAAATTGTATTGGTGCAATAGACAGGAAACATATTAACATTGAATGTCCTATTAATTCTGGATCAACGTTTTTTAATTATAAAGGAAGCCATTCAGTTGTATTATTAGCATTAGTTGATGCTGACTACAAATTTATCGCGGTTGATGTGGGTTCATATGGCCGAAATTCTGATGGTGGAATTTTTTCTAAATTAATAATTGGCAAGAGATTAAGCAGTAACACGTTTAATGTACCGAAACCAATTCCTATAATTGAAAACAGCGAACCACAACCATATGTAGTTGTTGGTGATGAGGCATTCCCACTAAAAACTTATTTACTTCGCCCATACAGCCGAAATTATTTAAGAGATAATGAGCCTAATAAGATTTTCAATTATAGATTATCTCGGGCAAGACGTGTAGTCGAGAATTCCTTCAGAATATTAGCTGCACGATGGAGATGTTTTAGAAAAAACTTAGAGGTACAACCGGAATTCGTTGACAAAATTGTGTTATCATCATGCTGTTTGCATAATATGCTGTGCTCAGACAATGCTTTTGAACCAGAAGACACATCAACAAAAAATACCGAATCAGCTCTCACGAATTTAGATTTTTTGAGAAGAAATTGTACTCACGAGACGTTTAATGTTAGAGAGAAATTCACAGAGTATTTCATTTCTGAAGTTGGTCCGTATCCCATGGCAACTTGATAGAGTTCGTAAAGGAAGACACACATAATTTTATTTCGTATTACAATATTCATTATTAAGTTTAAAAAATGTATTATATTTTGTATACAATTTTTTATAGCATTTGTAAGATAATTCGTTGTTTATTAAATATAACTATTTATTATTTAATATATTGTAATTGTTAAATAATCACAATTGTGTTTCGTAAAACTTTATTTATAGGTTTCTATTACGCGTGATATTCACTATGCACTCCCGCAAAATGAACGATAACGCATTGTTATTATTAGGACTGCCCACTCAATACGTTTTTTCCAAATGTAAATATTCACGTCAGCCTGCTGCAATAGCAACATAATATGTTATGTTATATTATGACTGCTGTAGTGCTGTCATATTTTTTACAGTTTAATTTAAATTAAATTACTTGTTAATTTTATTTATATATAATAGAGAAATAAAAAAACAATAATAAATCCTGAACATTGTAAAATATTGTACTATAAAAACGTAAACAAAATTCGTCCATACATAATAAAACAGTGAAAAACGTTCAATATTTTCTCGATAAAACCACATGAATTTTATATTATATTATATTATAAAGTTTTATGTACCTACAAATTTTAAATGAACCAAATAAATATTTCATATTCATACCTATAATAAATAATAATATTTATTTATATTTTAACGCACGTTAACACAAATATTCATAACTGGCGAAACAAGATTTGACGAGTCAGCAAGTTAAAAAAATATTATAATATAATTAATATTAGTACAACAATTTAACAAATTTGCTACTACCTGAAATATTCAGCTCTTTTCCAACTTCCTCCCACGCTGTTTGACGTATATTTTGGTCACGGTAATCATGAGATCCGTGATTATATAAAACCGTATGTTCTCGCACCAGTTCTATTAATTTTACTTCCATATTATTAAAAAAAATTGACCTCGAAGGTGAAAAAAACTAAAATTTCGTATTAAAACGTGACGTGACGTACAGCTGAAAATCCGGTTGTTCAGAAAACAAAAACGTGCTTTCACGCAAAACATTAGTGACGTGATGTGACTAGACATGACGTGATAACAGTGTGGCTCTGTCACATTAAAGTATATTTATAAACGATACTCCGCATATTTTTATCATTATGTGAGCTCACGTGACAACACGTGACGTGACGTGACGTGACAATAATGTGTTTCTACCTTTAATATTAATAATGTGTCAACATCATATATATTACTTTTTAGTATTAATTAAATATACCTGTGAGACAAATTTAAAAACTAATCTCAGTGATCAATCGTGCAGATTTGCAAAATTCAATCGTAATTCACAAAGCACGGCCGTGTAAATGTCAATATCTGTTATAATACGTTATTTTAACTATAGCGTTCTACATAATATTGTCCATATTTGTATTCGACCAACGTCGTTAACAGACAAATGATAACAGAATAATACACGGAGTACTCTGTGTGATATCGAATGTTCCGTGGAAAAAGCGAAGAAATAGTGTATTTCTTTTTTTAAATCAGAAAAAATTATAAATACCTCTTTATGCCTCAAAAAAACTAATTTTTTTTTTTTTTTTGGTTACTCGAGAATTTTAAAATTCAAGTACAATAGGGATCCTAGACGTGAGACGTCCCGTATTTCAATAAAGCGTTCCGGTGTCCCGACAAAATATTAAAAATGTTATTTTCGTCCCGTGTTTATTAAAATATCAGTTCTGTATGTCCCATAATTCTTATACTATTATTATATAATATTCTCTTATTTAATATTTAATCAATAATCAAAACTCAACATAATATTTTAAAACGCAATATATAAACACAGAATAATTAATAAATGATTATTTGTATAAATAAATTTCATTTATTGTATATGATTTTTGTTATTCTATTTGCGGATAAGAAATATAGAAATATTTGTGAATTAGATTATAAAAATTATTTAATTATACAACATTATAATATAGTGTTAAAATTTCATAAAGTACATTAAGAAAAGTCAGCTTAAAATAATATCATGTATTACATACCTATTGCTTACGTTTAATGTTATAAATTTTAATATTATAACTATAATATATGTATATTATGTCTAATGGTTATTTATTAAAAGTTAACAAAAAAAATAAATAAATAAATATCCCGTATTTTCCCAAACTAAATCTGGGATCCTAAAGTACAACGAACCGTAATGTTTAAATTGTATTTAAGTATAAATATTAACACTGTCCAATAGTATTTATAAATGTTGAGCGGCCCGCTTTAAAAATGAATTGAAAATTGTATTTACCTATTTAGGTTTTAAATTGTGTGTCCGACAGATATTAGTAGTAATTAGATTTGTATGACAAATATTTCTGATTTTTTGTTTTCAGTTAATCAGTAGTAACATTTAAAAAATAATAGGTATATTGTTTTTTATTTTATGTAGACACTGTAGACTATATAGTCACACTTTTTTTTTTTACTGAAGTAACTGAATACTTCTTATTTATTCAAATACTAATTTAATTATATAAAAATATATACGTATTCTAAATAAAATTATTAATTATTTTTCGTTTTCAGTTATAGAATGTTATTTGTCAGACATAAAAAAAATATTGTTCAATAAAAATATAAATGGTTATAACTTTTACAAATTCAGTTGACGATCATGGTTGGCTGAAAGGGTGGTTTAGGGGTCGTGAAGACCCATCACTACTTATTGTTACACGTTTTTACGGTAGTTAGCATTAATACAATAATGATTTATAGAAAAAATTTAGATATAAATTTGAAATTTGGAAAAATATATATTTAATGGGACATGGCAAATTTTCAATACCTATTATTTATAGCCCATTAAAAATCTGTGAGTACACAGATAATGATTTCGGCTATACATTTTGTAATTGCTCTAATATTAAAATGACAAATTTGTAATAAAAATGTTAAAGGCAAATTTCATACATCCCGTAATTAGACAGAGGAATAGAAAAACTCTATTCACAAAACTATTGGATAAATCGTAAGATAAACTCTTTGAAATACCAACGATAACGAATTTGATATCAGAAGATCTATCGCGTCGTTTGGCATCGTCTGTCTATCCGCAAAAAATGTTCGCATAGATAACAAATAAAAACATATAAGGATACGAAAACGAATTAGTAAAAATCCTTTGAATTGTAATTGGATTTTAGTAAATTTTCATTATATACTCAGATGGTTTAGACATGTTATGAGGAGAGAAAGTTTGGAAGCGGTATGAAAAGTTGTGAAAATACCTAAACCAACCGTCTCGCGATTTAACTGCAGGCGATAACAATAAGTGTATTTTTGAGTGGAACGAAAAAGCTGCAGCTGTTGTTGTTACGTTATGTCATAACTATAATTTCGTATTGTATTCTTTTAATTTCGTCAGACATCGGACACGTGAATAAATAAACAATAATGACAAACGGGTAAAGTGCTTATATATCAATAGCGATAATACAAACGATTTTTGGTTCATTCATAAATGATCATTTTCATTCGTATTTATAACAAATAATTTTTCAAAAGGTTAAATTGTGAATTTAGTGAAATTAGTACGACAATAAGGACAACTAATTACAATATAAATAAATAAATAAATATATATATATATATAGTCGTAAAGTATACAAATATTAGTCACGTTCGTGTATATCAATAGACAATATAACGGTCACATATTATATATTATTGAATTTGCATTAATTGTTTACATTTTATGGAGTTCAGAATTGATATGGATACACGCGTATTACATCTAATAGTTCCTTCTACTATATATTTTTTTTTTTTTTGCTTTATAAATTCAAAAAATAATAAATTAAACACGAGCGCGTTGATGAATCGATAGTAATACTAATAAATTAATATTAAAATGTAAAAATGTTGAAATATAATATGTACGCATACATATGTTATGTCACTTGGTGTAAAATCAGTCGATATTCTATTCACTTTTCTCCCTTTAGAACTCAATATCGCTATAGTGATATTCATTGACTTAGAAAATTTTGTGGATAACGATTATCTATAAAAACAATGTATGAGGTCACAAATCTTTTTCAATGTGTAGAAGAAATCCATTTAATGCTATAGGCATTTCTGTGTAGATCGCATTTTGGTATAAAAAAACTACAAATTAATCGAGACAATTAATATTGTAAAGAAATAGAGAAAATAGTATCAAAACTGAATTGTAATTTATGGGTAAACTCACTGTGCTTGGAAGGAACGCGTTTAAAGGGATTCGTTCTTTTGATTTCGTTCAATTTTCGGGGACGAAGTTCCTTTTTTAAACGTATTGGAATTTCGTTCTTCTTTAAAAAGAACATGAACGTTCTTTTCGTTCCTTTTTTTCTTAATATATTTAAAGACGTTTTAGAATTTAGAAAAATGTCTTTTGATACGTATAATTTTTTGGTCAGACCTGAGAGATTTTTCGATAAAAAGAATATTCATAATAGCCTAATTTATCTTAAAAGTTATGTGTTAAACGATTGTAAATCACAAGCATTTTGTGAGGAGGAGTGTCACACACACACACCGATTAATTTTTTTAATTTATGATTTATAAATTAGAAAAGTTGACAAGTTTTTTTTTTTTTTTTGCTTATTCACCGTTTTAAAAACGAATGATTTCTCGCCTCCCGGGACCTTAGAATTGGTCGACTACATTTTTAAAACTTCGGCACCATTCACACTGCTACAACTCGCTACAGTTCATTTTATTTTTTATCATACGATTATCAAATTGGTTATAATAAATGGTACGTTGTTGAAAATATTACATAATTATAAAACGATCATGAGGAGGATCTATTCCCCCTCATCATCCATCTCGCCGCCACGTATAACTGTGCGCTTATAAATATAATACAAACATTATATAGCGATAGTAATTACTTTACACACATATACACGTTTCAAATTATTTGATATATTTCAATTATGTGCGCGCGTTTATCCCGCAATAAAATTTATCATGCTCGTAATTACATACACACACCGTTTTATTATAAAACAATAATTCAAGGACTCTCCTACACTTCAGACGAGTTTGTCGATTATAAGTGCATTTTATAATAAGTCGTTCGCTCACGTTGCTCGAATTGCGTACCCATACACAATATTTAGAGGTACTCACATATAAATTTATCCGTCATATATATTTGTTTTTATAATAGTAAAAAATTCAGTATACGCATCAAAAAAACATTTTTTTTTTCTCCCGAGTTGTCATGTGGTATTATATAAACACACGTTGTACTTATAATAAAATTTTCCGATGTAAATTTAATTGGTTTTTTTTTGAAATCACTGACTAATTTTGGAAATTTGCCATCTCTTTTAATTTTTGTTCCGTTAATCTTTTGCGTTTTTTGTGCTCGACTCAATAGGTTTTACTCGTTTTACCGCACAACACATAATTAATTGTAGACAACGGTTTCATAAAATTGAAATTCAATTCAATTACGCGTTTGAATTATTGGGAAAAAATTGTATACGTTTAGTACGAGTTGTTCAATAATAGTTTAGTAGGTTTTTTTTTTTGTTCATTCGAAGGACCGATAGCCGAAAAAGAATATGCTGGTGACTCGGACAAATCTCGCTGACCGTAAGTGCTGCTCGCTCGCCCGGTCGATTGATGTCAAAATAAAATTTATATTTGACAAAATTGATCGCGATAATATTATATAAACACCGAAGGAGAGTTTCACATGCTGTCGTTTGATAAACTAATAAAAAAAAATAAAATAAATATCCGAATATATGGTCATTACTCGCATATATATATATATATATATATATACGTATTAATGTTAATTTTTTTTAATGTAAATATAATTTAAAGTAATTTGCAGTATTATAAACATTTCAACGACATCGATCACATTTTTGGTAAAAACTAAAAAAAAAAAAAATTCATAACGACGATTAATTTAATTTAATTTTTTTTTTATTATAAACATTCATTATCTGTCGCATAACACAGCAGCGTGTAGTTATAATAATAATAATAATAATAATAATATTATTATTATTATATTCCAAATTTTGCGGTTTTTTCTATTCGATATTACGATTTTGCCCCGGCTGCTGAGCGTAATCTGTCATAATATATACGAATATGTTTTAACGTTAAATTTTCCATTTCTATAGTATTTTCCCGTGATTTTACTTATTTCAATGTTAATACTTATTTAGGCCGCAACGTTTAAGGAACTATTTTTGTGCCACTCTATGTGGAAACGGGGCCATATATCCACGTCGATTTTGATAAAAATCTCATCGCAGAAATGCAAATCCGTCCCACACCCGACATCACCGAAACGTACGTATACGCGCGTGCAGTGGTGTAATAGTTAAATTTAATAAATCTTTTTTCGACTTACCAACGCAGTAGTGGTTGACGATTGATGAGCAGTGGCGTGTTTAGGATTTCTTTGAGAGATGACTAAAACATATTATTATTATTATTATTATTTTTGTTGGTCGATATCGTCGATTATTTCCTCTACATCTACTCTGACGTTATTACGGATTGATAATAGCACGTTATTGTGCAAGTTCATAACGACCTAGTCTAAAATTAAAATCGTTTATATTTAAATACAAAAAAAAAATAAAAATACATAGTAAGTAAAAACAGTGAACAATTTATTAGAGTTAATAGTAGAGTTTCTTGAATACGTTTTTATTAATCTTTTTATACGGGCGAAAATAGGCGGCGTTCGGTAGTCGGAAGATTACAAACGTTCTATTATTATAGCAACATCAATGTTTTCTTAATAGAAATATTATATTGTTTTTATTACCACCTCGTTTGATAAATCGATAAAGAATAACGCGCGACCATATATAATAGGTAGGTTAACAGAAATAAAAAAAAAAAAGAAAAAGAGAAACGGATCCAAAAGACAAGAGACATAATAATATGTCTCGCCCTCCTCGTCCGTAAATACGCCACTGAATTCAAGGGTAATTACATTGTAACTGATGACTGTCGTCGTTCTGTGCACAGTTGTTGTCCGACTTTTATTGCGTAGCGTGTGTGCGTGTGGCGTACGACTAAATTAAAAGTCGGAAAGGAAAAAAAAAAAAAAAAAGAAGAAACACTTTCGATTATAAATCGGACGGACGACCGTCTGTCTCTGTTTATCTCTTCTCACCGGTAATGACGACGAAGACAAGAGGCGGCGATGATAACGGTGGTACGATGTGCCGCCGGCGTACACTCCCTTTCGACAAATGGGTGGTGGTGGTGCAAATAACTCGTACGGCCGCTACTGGCGGCAGCACAGGCGTAAAAACCGTATCGCCCGGCCGAAATATTCGTATCGCGCGCGCGCGCGCCTATTTCGTTATACTACGCGTAGTGCGTACTACACGTAGAGGGATCCGCCGTCATCGGGACCGTTGTCGCCTCTGGTGAAACGTTTTCCATAGTACAGTGCTGCGGCCGTCAGCACGTATTCTCTTTCCGCCATTTCGTTCGCGTTCGTGACGTCTACGAGTCGTGCGTTGTGCGATTTTCCCGTGTGCCGGATTCCGTTTTCGTTTACCTAATTTCCCCCGTGTTCGATGATTTCGAAAGCATAATATTATATTCCCGTCCGGACGAAAAACGTTTTTTTTCCCTCTTCTCCCCCCCCACACACACACACAAACCTATTTCACTATAAAAACGGTGTTATTACAATTTTCTCACCGGACGGGGTGTCTCGTGTAAAATCCCCCGTTATCCGCCCGACAAGGAAGGGGACGATAGACCGGAACAGTCACAGTCGTCGTGTGATGAACGCGGATCGTTATCGCGGGTAAGTAACGGCCACCGCGACTCTAACCAAACGTCGTTTTATTAACGCTGTTGGTCAGCCGGCCGGCTCGTATACACGCACACGTGTGATACCGCGCGGCCGGGAAAGGGCCATATGTACACAACAAGTGTGTGTGTGTGTTTTAGTCGCCACCGCCTCGTACCGGATGACCTTGACCGCGTGTAAAACGAATCCCGCCGTCCAGTGCAGTTTTTCGTTTGATTTTTTTTACCCTCTAACAATCTTTACTCGTTACCCCCGTGGGGAGGGGAAACGAGGAGTGTATTTTATGCGTATTTCACTAGTTTCTCTCGTTGACCCGCACTGACGCGTTGTAGATTTTATATTTTACGCGCGACGCGTGGTGCGCACTTCGTCCCTTCGGCGGCGGGACACATGCCGTATCGCGCGCAGAACGCGTTGCGTAGGTACTATGGTGCGGCGAAGAAGTGGTATACAGCGCCGGCTAACGTCGTTTTCGCGAAAGACAGTAATTATTAGCAGCGACATTTGTTTGTTTCCACGTATTCTTCCGCTCCCCGCGTATAATTTTCGTTCGTAATATTCTCGTGCGCGCGTGTGGTGTACTCGAATTATTATTATACACTTGATTATTGTCTCGTCTCGTTGTCATTGGCATTTATTTATTATTTTTTCGCCGATAACGCGTTTACAATAATAACCGAATACGCGGCGCGTATATAATATACGTACAAAATAGACGTACACACCACCGCTCGGTGTGATCTTCACGTAACGTCCGTTTTGTGAATATAAAAAAAAATTTCTTTCCCCCCTCGCCACACGAATCCGCCGCGCGTGCGGTACGACTTGAAAAGTTCGAACGCGTCAGCGCGTCATAGGACGATTAATAGTAGTCTATTGGCCGCGGGGTTGGGTGGGGGGGGAGGGAGGCATTATATCGCGTGATTATTATAATCAGCGCGCGACAATCTACATGAGAATAAACAAGAAAATCGGTTTTTTTTCCATTTAAAAAAAAAAAAATGAAACGATCGTTAATTATTTTTTTTTATAATTAATTGATAACGGCTACTAATTGTCTTATTGCGTTCGAACAGATTATTATATTGATAATTTGTGTTCCAATGCTGCAGCGGTTATCCGTTCATTAAAATCGATTTCAAAACCTATTAAAATACGTATTCATATTATATATTGTTGGTGTTCCCGTATTTAGTTAAATTCACAAATCCTGCATTATAGGTCTGTCAAAAATGATAATATTTTCGTTTTTTCTTCTTCTCATTGAAAATTAACCCGTTTTTATCCCATATTCTGTATACACATGGATGAGAGCGTTTGAATATAATTTTACATGTTAATACTCGTTTATTCAACCTAAAACCTACGGTTTTTTTTTTTTTTTTTTTTTTTTACCTCAAATCCAAATAATTGTTTTCCACAAGAACCAAAGTGCATCTTTATTCGGCAATAATTAGGGTCAACTCTAATATATTGATGCGAGGTGTGGACTTGAACAAAGTCGATTGGAATGAAAACTGATATCGTACTGAAACAAAATACTGAGAATCGTCTGCGATCCAGTATGTGACAACAAAATGGAATTCCGAGGAGAATTATTAATTTTGTGAAAGCACAAAGAATAAAATGGTTTGGGCATGTGATGAGGAGGTCGGACGCATAGAATCTACAAGTGGAAACCAATGGGGAACAGACCAAGAGGACGTCCAAAAAGCAATGGATAGATGTAATAAAGGAGAACTTGGAGAAATTAGACGATAACAAATTGGGCGGAAAGAATGCACAATTGAAAAGAGTGAAAGGAGGTGGTGACAAAAATTCTTGAAGAGTTGTGATGGCAGAAAGAAGAAGAAGAAGAGACGATTCGTTTATTATGGTTTTGGATTATTTAGGATTGAAAATATTATTCATTAAATCTTTATCATGTTTAGTAAATAAAACAATTTTTGCTTAATTAACAGTAATCACATTTATTCTTTATTCTCTAAATCCTTCAGACTATTTAAAATAGCTAAATATAAATCTAATATTGTTTTATAAGTTAATTTAGGGCTTTATTAAATATTCGATTAAAGTATTATGATTTGTGAAGGTATTTGAAGTGATTTGTGTTAAACATATAGAATTACATTGCGGTTTCTGTTACTGCTTTCATTTTTAAATATCAGATGAAATTATTATAAACCAGTCATAAAATATTATACTTTTACCTGTGTATACATATTTCAATAACTACATCTTAAGCACTGCTATTAGCTATAATTTAGGAATTCTCAAGATTAAGGAAATATATTTGAAATTATTTCAGTTCAACATATCACTGTTATAAATTACAATTAACTACGTAATTAATGAACTTTAATGAATTTCAGTTTTTCTTGTCGTTTTTGTGTCAAATAGATAGTTACTCAAGACTATATATAATTAATAAATTTAATGTATACCAACTAATATATGCATATATATATATATTTACAGTTACTAAATTCTTAAATTATGGATGATTCTAGAGGAATTATTCCCAATGGAACAATGTGTCATGACCAAATTAATAAAAAACAACCACATCAAAAGATTGTATGGCGCAATGTTATTTTGTTTGGTTACCTTCATTTGGCTGCTTTGTATGGCGTGGTACTAATGTTTACCTCTGCCAAAATTGCCACAACCGTTTTTGGTATGTTCAATAATTTAAATAATATTTATATAATCGTATTATTTTCTAACATTTTTATGTTTATTTCTTTAATTTAGCAATTTTAATGTATCAAGTATCTTCAATTGGCATTACTGCTGGAGCTCATAGACTTTGGTCACATCGGGCATATAAAGCCAAGTGGCCATTACGTGTGATATTAATTATATTCAATACAATAGCATTTCAGGTATTTTTATTAATAGATATTAATGATTAAAAAATAAGGTGTAGAAGTATAAATTAAGTTTAAATTTACGAAATTCATTTAAAGTCGATCACTTAAATTATATTACAAATATTTGATTAATTCATGTTTTATTTATTGTTCTGTCATAATAATATTCATCGTCAAAATTAATAAATAATTACCATTGTTAATTATGTGGAAAATACTCAAAGGTTATTGTTGATTAGATAATAAAAATTCTCTAACATATATATATTTTACTATATAGTTTTTTCTAAATTATATTTATTTATATAATTATTTTTAAGATTTGTATAATCGAATCATCATTTTAATTACTTCTGTAGTTACAAAAAACTATATAATCATTAAAATTTATATATATTTAAAAAAATATATATGTAAATGACATAATTAAAAATTGGTAGTGTGTAAGCTGATCTTAGACAATTTTTGATTAATCTTAATTTTTAATACATACCTAATACTTTTTAAATTTGGCATTTATTTATTAGCTAAAATATATTTTTAAATTTTTTAACTTAATATGTTACGTCTCATATTTATATATTCGTGGATTAAAACTGGGTTTTAAATTTAATGTTTTGTAATATCGCCAATAATTGATTAGTTGTATACATTTCTGTATTATGTTTGGTTTAAATGTCTTTGAGATTTTGTTGTGAATTGTTTACTTATCTTATGTGGTTTAGCTAATAAGGAAAGCAATTGTAATCAAATTATATTGATTTTAAAATGTAAAAAAAAAAATCCAATCTTTAATTCATTTATTTTAGACGTATTTTATGTCAGTGAAAGTGCTCGTCTTTAACAAATTAGACACAAAATATGGAATATTTAAAAATAAGTATGTCATTGAGCATTTTAAGTAATATGAGTGGATTAGTGAAAAATAGTTGAACTTCTAAATTACTTGCATATAAAACGCCTCATACATTAATTTTATCACTTGTATACACAATTTTATAAATTCATCATTAAATTATAATTATTGTATTGGTATTATATTTTTCATGTAATTGCTTTTAAAATACAATAGTATTATTGTCAAAATAGAAATATTCGCTTCTGATTCTAAGTTATTTGTCTCTGTAAACTTTATGCATTTTTTAGTTGTTTGTGTTATTTTTGTATAGTGTAAATATGTTTTGTTGTAATAAACATAAAAATTAAATTTTTGATTTTCAGTAGTTTTACATAATTTTTATTTTAAACTAATGTTAATTTTATAAAAGTAAAACATTTTTTTCTGTTATTCAATTTATAAATTATTTTTAATTATTTATTTTAATTTTCCTAAGTAACAAACTATTTGTATACAATTTACATTTGAAAATTATTAAATTTCACAACATGTAGAAATCAGAAAGTAACGATTTACAACAATTAAAATTGACTAAAATGATTGAATTTAAAACAATTCTATAATTATATTATAGAATTTATTTATATACTTTAATGAATTCCAATATAATCGCTTAAATATATTTAACTAATAATTATAATAGATTTTATTGAAATCAATAAGATAAATCTTAAGAGACAATTACAAATATTGTTTCTTGATTATCAAGAATATATTGTGTGATTGTATGAAGTCAGCTAATGTAAACTATAATTGATTTCATTTGGAAATTAGGAAATATGAAAACTTCTTAAACGATATAATGTCTATAATGATATAATGTCTTTAATGATGTGTAATAATTGGCAAATATACAACATGAAAAATTGAATATAGAATTTTAGTAAAAATTAAATTGATTTTTTCTTTTAATTTATTCATTGTATATAACAATAACAATTTTGTAGTTCAGTTCATTTTTTGTTTCGCTTTATATCAGTTTTAATTGCTAGAATATATTATTATATTTTTTAATATAACTTAATTTTTTTGTTATTTATACAATTATTTGTAGTTTTACATATTGCATTTAGTAAGACATTTCATATAAATAATTTTTAATTGTAATTTTAAAAATCTTTTGTTATGTTATAGAATCACGTATATGAATGGGCCCGTGACCACAGACTACATCATAAGTATAGTGAAACAAATGCAGACCCACACAATGCAAACAGAGGATTTTTCTTTTCACATGTTGGTTGGTTATTATGCAAGAAACATCCAGAAATTATGGAAAAGGGACGTGGTATTGATATGAGTGATTTACTAACTGATCCAATTGTAGTCTTTCAAAAAAAGTAATGTTTATATTATAAATTAATGACTATACAGTTATTATACTAATCATATTTATTTTTTGTTGTAGGTATTACAAGATATTGATGCCATTATTGTGTTTCATATTGCCTACAATATTACCTGTGTATTATTGGGGTGAAAGCTGGACAAATTCTTGGTTTGTAGCCACCATGTTTCGGTATACTTTTTCACTGAATGTTACATGGTTAGTAAACAGTGCTGCACATATGTGGGGTGGAAGACCATATGACAGGTAAAGTTATTATTATTGATATGGAGCTGTATATAATGTATTCTGTTGTTTGTGTTAGATTTATTAATCCGTCGGAAAACATAGCTGTAGCCTTTCTGGCGTTGGGAGAAGGTTGGCACAACTATCATCACGTGTTTCCATGGGATTATAAAGCAGCAGAATTGGGCGATTATAAACTCAATATAACTACTGCATTTATTGATTTCTTTACTAAAATTGGATGGGCATATGACTTGAAGACTGTGTCAGTAGATACTATACGCAAACGTGTGGAACGTACTGGCATAAATGGTCAAATAGATGATAAGCACTCATCATGGGGTTGGGATGACAAGGACTTGACAGAATTGGACCGAGAAGCAGCCACAATTATAAACAAGCAAGGATGAATTGATTGGTGCGAATAATGTATTTTTAAGTCAAACACATATATATATATATATATAAATATCAGTGAACTGCATTTTAAGTATTGTGCCATTGTATGTATTTCGTTGTATATAATATGTTTATTATAATTAAAATTTATTTGTTTATATAGAATATTGTTCGTATTTTTTGGTAACTGAAATCTTTTTTACTGTTTAAAATTTGATTTACTATTAATAAATTCATCTATTACCATGAAGAGCTTATTTTTTAATATAAAACTAATGGTTATACAACGTTTTGTTGTATTTAATCGCAACTAAAAGACAATTGGTTTTGTGATGTAATGCATGTATAAAATATATCTGTACTACATAATTCTATAAAAAAATTTTACTTTTTATTGTCTTATGTCTGTATGTATCACTGGAAATGTAGGAAAACCTAAGTTATAGCCTTTAGATGAAATGTAGAATTTATACACCTATTATCAAATTCGAAGAGGCGGCTTTTTGAAATTAAATTGAATATCTGGCTTTTTAGGAAATATGGTAACTTTATTTACATTTCACCTGTTAAGACTTTATAATAAACATTTACATGTATATTGTCATGTAGTTATTGAATAATTATAATATAAAGATGTAATTAATGATAAATTGAACAAATAAAAGCTTGAAAATAGTTTAATTAATAATAATAAATATGTACTGATATTCTAACTATATTTATGACTAATAATTCATATTTATTTTATTCAATGACATTTCAATATTATTCAGCAATAATATTGGTATCATGTATGGGAATAGTTATTTTGAAAACAATAGTATTTTATTCCTACATTATGTACTTCATTTTTTTTTCTTCAAATTTTTAGAATTTTTATATGTGTAATATTATTTATTTCTACTAAAATTTACCACAAGTCATTATTTTTAATCATTTAGTAAGGTATTTGAACTTGAATGTAATTAATATAATATATCAAACTAATGTCAACATATTGTATAATTAGAATAATCAGTAAATAGCACAATTGAATACATTTTGAAACAAAATAAGTAGTAGAGTAAAAAATGTACTAATGGATGTGTAAGTTATTGAGATTGAACAATGGTTTAAATACAATTTTTTCTTATAGAATGGTTACTAAATAAAATTTTCTATAAACATATGTATTTATTAAATTTGTAAATTAATAACTATAAAATTACACGATTAAATATAATTATTTTATTATGATAAATAAAATATAAATAATAAAAAGAAAAAAAATTATAAAGTATTTAATTTGATGTTTATATAAAATGAAATATTTTTGTTTTTTTTTTAGTGGCTAGCGCTAGTTAAACAAAAACAATACTCATATGACAAATATGTTTAATTTAATTTGTTAAATCGTATATTTTTTTTTATTTTAGGTTGTAGAAAGTATTAAGTATTAACTGAATAATATGTTGTCTTTTTTTTTAATATTCTTAAACATCAATGATAGTATTGATCAACTAAAATTAAGTACTGTATGTATTAAATACTTCTATGGTATGGTTAAAGTGACTAATACGTATTTAGAATATAAAAAATCAGAGTTAAACATATTTTTAGACTTCTAGAAGCTGACAAAATCACATCTTTTAGTATTTGTAATACTTTGGGCATTAATATTGCTATATACGAGTATTATCATAATGAAGATTTTTTAGGAATAATAATAATAACATGTACCTCCGTCTTTATTTGTTAATAAAACTAGGCATACTTTCATTTAAATTTTAATTCTTTTTCTCAATTCAAAGTTGATTTATTCTGGAAATAATAAAATATATAAGAATATGTTTATAATTATTTGTGCTAAAAAAATATATTTTATAACATTACAAATACGCTTAATACAATGTTTAAAGGGTTTTAGGCACAATCAATTTAAGGTTGTACTTGAAATTAAAACTTTTACAATTATTCAATGTTCAATAACAAAATTATTTTAATTTCATTAAGATAATAGCACAACAAATTAATGAAAAATAAATAAATTACACATTATTTTATTCTACAATATAAAAATATTTTAATTAAATTCATCTGTAATAAACATATATAACTTTAAAATATAACGTTTAGCATATAAAAAAATATTCGAAGATCCGATATATAGCTTACATAAATATAATAAAATAAATTTTATAATAATAAGGGCTAGGTGCCAAAGGTACTTAATACATATATATATATATATATATATATATATATATATATATATATATATATATATATATATATATATATATTACATGTTTCTCTTTTTTAATCATCTTTTTTATTAATGACTGTTGTTAATTTTCGATCTTCATTAGAAATATTAGAATCATCCCATCCCCAGATTCCTTCTCCATTAGGATGTGTACCATCTCCGGTTCTGATGGCTCGTTTTACGATCATATCATTTGACACTGTTTTCATATCATATGCCCAACCAATAAGTGAAAAAAAGTCTATGAAAGCAGTTGTTAAGTTAGCCCTATAGTTGCCAAGTTCAGCTGCTTTATAATCCCACGGAAATACATGATGATAATTATGCCATCCTTCGCCTAAAGCCCCGAGTGACACAGACAAATTTTCAGACGGATTGATAGACCTATGGGTTGAGAAAAAACATATATAATAATAATAAAGATATTCATTCTAACGTATAACAAAAAGAAAAAGAAAAACTTACTCATCATATGGACGGTTACCCCAAATGTGAGCGGCACTGTTTACTAACCATGTCATATTTAATGTGAATACATAACGAAACATTGTTGCAGTAAAAAAGGCATTAGTGTATGTTTCATTCCACAAATAAACGGGTATGACCGTTGGTAAGTAAAAACATAAGAATAATAATAGTGGAATGTATAATCTGAAACATGTAAAAGTTTGATTATAATAAATGTATGTATTTAAATAGTTATTCAGAAATCTTACTTTTTCTGGAACATTACAATAGGGTCTTTTTTTAAATCGGACATATCAATTTTTTGACATTTATCATAATAATCTGGGTGTCTGTGAACTACAAGCCATCCTACATGTGAGAAAAAAAATCCTCTCTTGGCATTGTGCGGATCCGAGTTTGTGTCTGTGTACTTGTGATGAATACGGTGATCCATGCACCATTCATATATATGATTCTGTGAATTAAAAATACATAAATAATTATATTATTATTATTATTATTTTCATTTTAAAAATATTAAATACCTCAAATGCTATGGTACTCATCAACATTAAAATAAACCGTAAAGGCCATTTTGCTTTGTAAGATTTGTGTGACCATAAACGATGAAGACCGGCTGTTACACCTAGACCCGAAATTATCCATACAAATAATGCTGAAAAAAAAATTATGATATTAGTGATTATTTCAATAGCATTGTGGTGTAAAATTTCAAAAAAAAATGTTAATTTGTTGGAAATCAACAGATTTTTATATACATAAACTTTAAGTGTAGATATATTATGTAGAGTAAATTTTTCAATTATTATTTTATTTATCGTATGGCAATTTTTCAATTTAAAATTGAAATTAAATAAAAAAATATACACGCATGCAGTAGATAAGTACTTACTAAATAATATTGTATATAATTTAGCCGACGTAAATATTAAGTATAATCCATATACACCACTCAGATGGGCAGTGACAAAGAATAAGACGATTCCCCATAATATATCAATTTTTACTGGCTCGAAATACTTTAAATTCATTCTTTCTTTTTTATTTTCTTCCACAGAATCCAGATCCGTCTAAAATATTAAAAAAAAAAAAGTATAATAATATTAAATTAAATAAAAAAAACGCAACAGTTTTAATCGAATATAAGAATTATTCAAATGGTCTAAAATCATTATGTTTGAAAGTTAATTAAAAAATTTAAAACGAATTTGTTAAAAAAACTTAAAATTTATATATAATTTTTTAACGCGTACATTTTGCAATGTGTATTATAAACGCGCGAATTGCCTAATTGAAATGAATGAATTGAAAAAAAAAAATTAAATTTACCTCGATCATAGCGTTTGTTGCAGGTGTATCATCCATGATTTCAGCAGTAGTATGCTCTTCTTGTTCGGCCAAATGCAATTGAACTGTTGAATTGTAATTGAGGTTTATATACCTTTAATGATTTTAGATTGTTGGGTCAAAGGTACCCATCTTTATTATAACGTGCATGATGATGGTAATAAAACGATAAGATAAACGTTGATATTCAATAACAATACAATATTGTATAACTATGTGGTGAGTAATTTCATCGATTATATATTAATAGTATTACTACACACACACACACACATATATATATAAACAATGTTAATATTATACGTACCTATCAAAAGTGAATCACACTTTTATTTAGAGAATTTTCTCGCGTTTTTTTTTGACCCGGGGACCCCGTCGCAAGTATACCGCGACTGAAGCAGTGGCGTTTGTATTATAAAAATGCGTTTCATCGAATCAGGTGCCAAAAAGAGAAACGATCATCTGTAACAACGTTTTTACATAAGCCACATTTAATATTTCGTAATAATATCCGCTTGTTTATTAGACGGTAGTAGGTACCCACCGTACATTTAAGAGTGAATCTAATACGCTGTGTATACAATATAATTACCGCTGCTCGGTCTACTTTTGTCTATAATGCCGCCACGACAATCCGGCGCGTTGTACTACAACCAAGCGAGTCTTAAATCGCGCAAACGCACGAGATAAATCAGGGTAAACCGAGAATCGAATAACACATAAAACACTGACTGTGCGAGGTGTGCATCTCCCATGCCATCCATCAATCGACCGCGTACGAATGGCTATTATTTTCAGGATGACATTTTTCGGATCCACATTATCGCACAAATCACTACGTCGCCACGGTCCCGTCCGTTATCACTCGTTTCATAATATTGTAATTTATACGGGCCATACGTCAATGAGTTACATTTACCACCGTTTATAAGTAACGATTTATAAATGTCAAGGAGCGTGCGTTATGTAATTTCTAGTTTTAACGTTCGAGCGACTTTTTTCTTCGTTTGTCTTTTTTTTTTGTTTTTAAATCTTACGACGTGTAAAAAAAAAAAAAAAAACGAAAAGAATATTAAACGAAAGCTACGGATTTCAATCGACGTGCGCAGGATTATAAAACTTTATCTGCGATCCACACTATGTTATATCTATCTCCGATTATAGTATAAGTGATATTGTGAAAAAAAACGTCGTTATATTTAAAATATCGAAAATATCTCTCCGATTTGCCGTATGTAATAAACTACGCGTCGGACAGGTGGTGGAGTGAGTGGTAACGGAACAATGTCGTTTTTGCCGTGTAATTATTGCATTTGTCGCCCATTTAGTTTGGCGAATTGTCGTTCGATTGTGTAAAACGAATTTTTTTTTTCTTATACGAAAACGCAACGCGCGTAAAACAACGTGGTCGTTTTGGAAAAAATAACAAATCCCAATCGTTATAATATTTCGAAACCGAATCCGTCCGAACAATATTTTGATTTCATCGTCGCTATATGATTACGGGCAAATAAAGAAATCATAAAAAAATGGCTCGGAGGCCAAATTAGATTCGCGTTAATATTTTAAACCATATACACAATACGAATCAAATTTTGTTCAGTTCATTTTACCCAATGAGAATACTCGGTGTTGGGAAAACTTAAAAAACATGTTGATCTGTGACTGACGAATAAAACTTATTTCATCATTAACTGACATTGTGGACCATCGCCCGCCCGCGGGCTATTACTTCGTTTTTACTTAGTAGTAGCGTTCTTTCTGACTGTTTTTTTTCTTTTTGTTCGGCTCTTAAGCCTATAACGTTCGCTCAAGAATTGGGCTATCAAATGCAAAAAGAATTTTCCAAAATCCGGACTAGTAATTCCAGTAATTAGCCCGTTCGAACAAACAAATTCTTCAGTTTTATTATACATAAGCAAATAGATAAATAATATTCGTACCAATGTTATATAATATGAAAAATCACGATTGTAATATGAATAACATCCTTGTGAACTAAAGAAATGTCTTCCCCCGAGGAGATTAACGATATGTCGAGTGTAATTTACAAGTATTATATATATATATATATAAATAATAATTATAATATTATTGGTGGAAAAATACCAGTTTATTTCTGTAATTATTATATTATAGTAAATTTTCAATAATTTTTATTATCACTATATATATATATAATTTATACGTTTACCCATAACAACACATTATTTTAAAATATATTTTCTATTTTAACATTCTGCGTTTTCACCACTATACAGGCACAAAGTATTATAAAACGAACAGGTTTAATTTTTCAAAAACTTTAAATACGGACGTACAAATAAATACAGTGAAACTTCCGTATAACGAACTTCCATTTAACGAAAATTTCCCGATTTTTTTAACGAAATATTTTTAAGAACTACGGACCTTTATTATTAATTGTTTGTAAATTTATCCCCGAATAACGATTTTTTTATTTCTACATAACGAATGAATTGAATTCAATTGTGGTGAAAATTATAAAGAAGAAGAAGAAGAAATATCCGAACTCGGAAAATAAGGAATATTGAACGGTTTTTTTCTGTTTTGAGAAATGGTTTTAGACAACGAGCAAATATTTTCGATGAAATTCTTTTTCCAAACTCAATGAAATCCAAATTTTTTACGAAAAACATACAAATTATACCTAAAAATAATAAGCAAACGAAACTCACTGATTATTTATTTATTTTTTAATTATTATTGAGAAATAAATTTGAAAAGAGTTTAAAACAATATAACTAATACGCATACGATATTTGATGTGATTTTTCTTCTTCTAAATACAATATAAAAGTACTACATATTATGTACACTTGCAATTAAATGAAAAAAAAAATAACAAAAAAAAAAAAATGTAATCCTATATTTGAACGAATTCCTCTATATTACGAGCTCTTTTTGTTGCCCCATTACACTTCGTTATATGGAAATTTCACTGTATATAAAATAAACTTTTTATATATATTTATATAAAAAAATAACGGATTTTCGTTCAATGTTTAATTTTAATATAAAATACTCGTTTCATATAAAATATAAAAAAAATATATATACGTATTTATGCGTATTATAATGAATTAAACGCAGATGGTTACTTTTTAATTTTATCTTTATGTGTATAATTTGTATAAAATTGCTCATATATATATATATATATATGATTATTTTATTTTTTGTTTACGCCGTGTACATCACACGTCAATTAAAATTATTTTATGTATTCTATTAGGAGTCGTGATGACACATCGCGGAGCATGTAATTATTTTTAATTTTTGTTATTGTTATTTACATAGATTGCTAATAAAATATTATAATTGGAATTTGATCCATTATTATTATTATACAACGACCAATTACTATTATTATTATTATTAGGTATAATTTAAAGACCGTGATATTACAATATTATTTACTAGTTATAATGTACAATACAAAGTTTATGTTTATTTGTAAATAAGAAATATTGCTTAATAATTCGAAGATTATAAGAAAATTGTTTTTCTTTATTTTCATCGTATTATGCGAATTTAGAAAATCATTTTTGAATACTAATATAATGTCTGTTATAAGACGCATATGGTGTTGTTAAGTGTTTAAAATGAAAAAAAAAAAAAATTTCAAAAAGTGTTCGTAAACCACAATGGCGCGAAATATAAATAATAGTAAACAAAAAGAAAATAAAAGAAAAGAAGCGCTTGCCGGTATATTTAATCAAATACGGGGAATACCACCGATAAGCCTTTATAAAACAACTGCACGCTATGATCATAATATTCAACGAATAAACAATAATAATTTTCAATTAATAATAATTAATCAAAAGTCATTAGAATCGAAAAAAAAAGAAAAATCTCTCTGACACGGAGGCGGGAGGTGTGAAATCCGCATCGTCTGCATTCCCGCGGTAGGTACTCTGAATATTATAGTCACTTACACTACGTTATAATATTATAACGGTTCAAAATATGAAATCGGACATTAAATATCATATAATAATCGCGTGTCATTGCAAACGCATTTTAAACACGTGCAACACATTGGACTGATTAAAGTCGCATAATATAATTTTACAAAACAATACATATTGTATTCACCGATTTTTGTTTATACGCGTCTAATTGGGTTTTTATTGAATATTATATTATAATATACATACACGCGTATTTCAATCGACTCGTGTGTACTGTTAGGTTTCGTTTGTAAAGGTCGTTTATGAAACGATTACTTGCCGAATTAATAATAATAATAATAACGCCGATATTATTTAAATCCCCATATATTATCGGATTAATATTGAATTTTATAATATAAAAATGTATTACACATACGCGCCTTAGTATTACGAAATTATATGGATATTATGTATGTTACGGTTCAAGTGGGGGGGGGGAAAACGGTCATTGTAAACACTGACCGGAACAAGTGTACACTACAATGCCCGATGTTTTTCGAACCATTATGTGAATAAATACTATTGTACACACTAAAAAACGTCGTATTATAATATGCAACGATCAGTACTGGAATATTGTCCCGATTCGAGAATAAAACAATATAAATTATGAACAAAATATTAATACGTTTATTGACATTTAATGTAATGCCATTATTACAGACTTTATTATTAGAAAAATGAAAATATTTGATTCATGTATATTATATATATATATATATATATTAATAAAGATATATATTAAGATGGAATAAATTATGTGTGTATGTATTATAAATAAGATTACATAATCGATACACATTTTTATCCTTGAATACGTCGTTTGTAATGTTTTATATTTTATATATTATGTGTGTGTGTATATTAATGTGTTGTAGACTACAATATAATATAATAATAACACATGAACATATCATAGAGAAACGTGCACATTGTTACATGTTTTGCTAAATCGCTGCTATAAATTGTTTATAGTTAATAACGTTATGGTGCTATTTATAATAGGCTGTACCGCTGTATTGGTACACACGCAAAGTATACTAAAACGATACGGAATTCAAAGTGCGTTCAAACAAAAAAAAAAAAAAAAAAAAATGAATCGATTTTCACGAAATTACGAATTATTAGTCATTATAATCATATCTATGTATTATTATTTTTATTTATTCATAAAACGTTGTTTAACAGTATAATTACCTATATATATTATTTAAGTACGTTTATATCGATGCAATTCAAATTATTATCAATAGGTGAGGATAGTTTGATCTCAGTGGTAATAAGTATGCGAGTTTAATAATTTTTTTTTTTTTTTTTAATATATTTTAGTCGCACTGGTTAAAATAATAGACAATTCACGAGTTTCACAATTATTCGAGAAAAAAAATTCAGAATTTCAACGTTAATTTAACATAAATTAATACGATTTCATATTAGAACTATGACTATTTTAATGAGTTCATTAGAATTCCAAATGCTAAACGATTTCAACAATTGTCCATTATTAAATAGCGAGTATACGGCGTGTATTTCTATTCTTTTTTCAATTTATATACGCGCCCGACACGTTTATAAATAATATTTTATTTAACGTATAATTTATTTTGCATTAATTTATAAATTTTGCAATAAATTATGTATAACAATAACGCGAATTCGTAATAATAAAAAAAAAAAATCCAAATAATATATAATTTTATTTGATACTTATATTATATTTAATATCATAATATATATATATACTCGTATATACACATCCGATCAAATTTTTACGTTAAATTCAAAATGATCGTATCCAGAAAGTAATTGTCATTTATCGCACGTGTACGGGATAAATACAGGATTTCCGGGATATATTGATTTTCGAGTATATATATATATACATATTACGATATACTTCTTTTTATAGTTATCGGTTTAGTCTCTAATAAAAGTAGGTATATGTGTCGAAAACGAACGTATTATATAAGTAACTTATACCTGCTATACACTTGTAGTGCGTGTTGCGCATTATGCTCGGACAAACTATTGTTTTAACGAAAATGACAAGTGTACAATATGAAATACGCATAATAATTACTATATTTCAGTACGACAGACGCAGGACGCCATAACGAATTCTATCAAAATGGAATATAATAATAATAATAATAAATGTAAAGCCAATAGGTCGACGAATACGATTGACCTTCGGAGCGTTTCGCGTATATACGTCCAAAACACAGTCGTTTGCCGGACTCCGATGAAGTGTTTCCTAATAATATTATAAGGCGTAGGTAAGTCGTATATATTTTATGTACACACACATATATATATATATATAGATAATTGTATAGGAAAAATCGATATTACGATTTTATATAATAACGCGTATCATATCGAATACGTGTAAATATAAATACGTATTATATGTATAATAAACGCGGCGTTTGAAGTATTTTATTTTTTTTTTTTTTTACAGGATTTAAATGAATATATCCGAACTGGAAATACTCGTAGAATAATATATACTTTAAAGGATAACGAGTGTCGAATCGATAATTGTTTTTTTTTTTTTAAAAATATGGCAGACAAGGATACTACTAGAATACCAAGAGAAATACAATGGCCTTGCGTGCTTTATTACGTGTATTTACATTTTTCAGCTTTAATCGGAGTTCACTTAGGAATTTTCCAAGCCAAATGGACAACTATATTTTATAGTAAGTATATTTTGTTCATATTTCACAATCTGTACATTCAATTATTGCAATATACGTTTTCGGCAGCCGTATGTCTTATCCACGTTTCCGTCCTCGGTTTGACTGCCGGTGCTCATAGATTATGGGCACACGCCAGCTTCCGCGCCAACACCGCACTTAGAGGATTCTTGGTTTTCGCACAGACTTTAATGTGTCAAGTACGGGTTATAATAATTTCGAAATGTTTTTTTTTTGCATTAATACAATCGCGTTTTTTTCTTTTAGGGATCGTTGTACGATTGGGTATTAGAACACAGATTGCACCATGAGCATTTCGGCACGGAAAAAGATCCGTTCAATCCAAACCGAGGCTTTTTGTTTGCACATTTTACGAACAAATTGGTGTCGAAACATCCGGATCACGAGAAATTGTTAAAAGCTATAGATGTCGAAGACTTGGAGCAAGATGTCATTGTAATGTGGCAAAAAAGGTAAACGTCTCCAAGTAAACCGTCATCAGTCATTCGATTTTTATAATTATTTACCTTAGACTTTACTGGTTGTTGGCTCCGTTGCTCGTCGTAATCGCCGTATTTATACCGTCAGAACTGTGGAATGAATCTTTTATGTGCTCCGTTTTTATTGTCGGATTCTTTAGAGCTACAGTTTTGTTACATTACAATTGGATTATGAACGCAGCTACGATAATTTGGGGATTGGAACCGCTCAACAAGTAATTTACACGGATTTACACGTCGCTTTCTATTATTTATAACAAACAGCGTAAATTTAAATCGAACTTATTTCATTTCAACGCGACAAACAATTTCTATTGATAATTTAGTTATGATTTCAAATTATAAACGTTTCATCTAGTCGATATGTTGAGTTCATTTTTAATGTAAAATCACTGAAAAATACGATATTTTAGTATTTTAATATTACCCATATAAATTTGGTAACTTAATATTTATGCTCGCGCTCTAAACAAAACGTAATATTGTACTCGTAGAATATCTTTTTTCTCTTATTTTTTTTTTTTTTTTTTAATGATAATTTCTTGTTTAGTAAACAATTTTTGGACGATATAGAAATAGGCACAATTCGCGATCAAAACGTTAATACATGTCGAATTCTCTTACAATAATTTGTATTGCCGTGCCGTGTAAGAATCGTAACGTTTTTATTTTCTAATGCTTTAATCATCAAATTCGTCTTTAAACTAATACGGAAGTAATTACTATTTTTTTCCCTGACTTATTATAGAGGATTTTATTAAAAGCGTATAAATTATCCATACCCATACGAAAATAATGGCATACCCGATGTGTTTTGATAATATAACATACGATTTTCAATTATTTTTTTAAATTCATATTTGCGTATAAAACACGATAAACCAATATTATAGAAATTATTCAAATCGCAATATTATGCTATTATTATAATATGTTTTTACGAACTCCAACATATGTAATTCGTGAATTAATCAAGAACGTTTTTTAATTGATAATTATATATATATATACATTAAATACGAGTGCGTAATATATAGATCAAATAAAAAATAATGTTAATTAAACCGAACTTTTCACCTTTTGTCTGTATATTTATTACTAATTATAATTGAATTATTATTATTCTACGGCCTACTATTATTATACAGTAATTATATAATCGATAAGATATATTTACAATTTAAAAATTTCAACGATTGATGTGTGTTTTTTTTTCCACGCAGGTATTCCATACAAACGAATCTGGTGTTCGTTGTAAATAAAAGTCTGTGGCCCCAATATCATTATACGTTACCGTGGGACTATCAGTGCGGAGAGTATGGTAATTATAATCACGGTTGTATTACCGCTCACATAAGAGTGTGGGCGGCATTGCGTTTAGTGACCGAACTTAGGACAATCGACACGGACGGCGCGAGGAGAGCTATGATCGAGGTGGCCAGCACGGGGGAAGATTTCAGACAATGCGCGGAAAAATACGCGTTCGATCCGAATATGTTGAAAATAAAATGCGAATTGGATTTAGAAAGGTTACCAAATTGATCGAATGAATATGTTTTTTTATATTGAAACAAAAATATTTTTACGTTCTATGTGTGATTGAAGTGTCATTCATTATACTTGAACATTGTATAAACGCGCGATAAACGAAAAATGTACTCATTTTATGTGTATGTATGATGCAAATTATATTTTGTATTTACGTATAAAAATATAATATCATAATTTTTTTTTATTATTATTATTATTATTATTATTATATTATTATTATTATTATTATGATTTCATATTTTGTGAGCATTACGAGAGATTGAATGCCGTCAATTTACTTAAAACTTCTTATCCCTCGGTGACCTTGCAATAGACATTTTTAAACTATATAATATATATATATATATATATAATATATATATAGGACGTTAAATGTACAAAATAATATTTATACATAGAAGAACTTGAGAATATTAAGTGTATTATTATCTTTGTAAGGTGTATAAATTATACGAAATCATATCGAATAATTTGCCAGATACAAATATCTACTACGGATAGCTATAAATTCGATTAATTAAAACAAATAAACAAATTATTTTTATTTGATTTTTTTTAAATTCACAATATACCGTGGTGGACGCGATCAAAATTTAAATGTTTTATTAGTATACGTAATAGTAATACGGTATACGCTCCAAGTATATGAGTATTGTTGTTATTATTTTTCTAGATCAATTTATAATTGTTTATAAACGTCAAATTATTGAATAATAATAATAATAATAATAATAATAAAATAATTATAAAAGATTATTCTGGTTTCTAGCAATGCGTGTTATTATTAGATAAGAAGGATTTAAAGTTCATAGGAAAAGATGAAAACATTATATTATTGTTATTATACTCATACTCACTGTACGATGAAAGTTTTCTACGTGCAAAAAAAAAAAAATGTCGGAAAAGTGACTAATACCAGTTGTTGTAGTAGTAGGTAGTAGTAGGTTAGGTTGTGTAATTTCGTACGTGTACTGTGTGTAATAACTCTAATTACATTATTATGACCGATGTTTCCAATGGTAATATTTATTTATAATTTAGGTATAAGTTTTAAAATGGTTTATTGCAAAATATCCCTATGATTATTTGCTACGGTATACGCACGTTGTAGGGAAATTTAAAGAGGTGATAAAAAAAAAAAAACCAATCGCGACTTCGAAATGTCTGAATTTTTTTTTTTTTTTAAACATGTAGTTGAAGAAATTATGATAGGACTCGTGTCGTATAAAATTTTTCACTCCTTAAAACCAAAAAATTCCTTTTATTATTATTAAAATAGCTCAATAATTGCTATAAATAATATTGAAAGACATTTTTTTTTTGGAAATTTTTTTTCATGTATGTAATACGAAATCAGATATACAAGACTGTATAATATAAGGACCGCATTATGATTAAAATGTTTTTTTTCCAGTCGAACATTCGTTAGCAGAAAAATAAATATAAACGTCATTGCAAAATCATTCCTCGTTTCGATCAGAATCCATTAAAATACACATATATATATATATATATAATGCGATGATTGTTTTGCGACAGTGTTCAGCTGAATTTTTAGATAAAATGTTATATATATATATACTCGTATAACACACTGCTTATTGTTATTGTTATCAATGAGCAAAAGGGTAGCGGAGTGTTGTGAATGTCGCTTAAATGAATCGTTTTTAGAGTTTTGTTAGGTACTACTGCATTACGAATTCCACAGAAATCGTTACGTTAAACGAAACGTGATTCTGAGCTGAGATTCGGTGTAATGTAATTTATACGAATAAATCGTCAATTGACACACATCAACAAAAATTACATAATTATAAAATAGTATTGAAAGGAAATTATTACATATAAATTAGGTAGGTATTTAACAATCAGAACATTATTGTTTTCCCGAATTAAACTCTCTATAATTGCGTTACAATTATTTCTGGATTTTGTTCTTTAAAATTCCATCGTCTGTTACTCAAAATACGCTTATATAATAATATTATGCATACACGGTGTATGTATTTGTTGTTATGGTCAGAGCGTAGTATATTGTTATAAGACATCTAGGTGTCTGCGCTGTGGGGGATCCCACAGAAACGCACAACGGCCAATAATAAATTATTAGCTATTATCGATGTCTTGAATAATGTCATGACATTATATAATATACTCTTACGAAACATTTTATAAGTACTCGGTTATTTTCGTATTGTAAAATTATCCGATAAATAATAATAATTTGTAATATTTTTGTCGCGCAAAGTACCTACGCAAAAATTGTAAAAAAAAAAAAAAAAAAACAGTGAAAATCGCGATATAAAATCAAATAACAAGACCTGTAAACCAAAAGAAAGTAAAGTTAGAGCAAATGAAATCATTTTGTTCGGCAGAGAAAATTGAAAATAACGTTTAATTTCCTGTGCCGGATCAACAACTACAAATAAGACATTCCCAGACACTAGAAAGTTAATTAATTATTGAATACTGTACCGAGGCTATTTGGGAACAAAAGTAAAACTTTATTATTTTGGCCAATATGAAAAATATTATAAACATAATATATATATATATATATATGTTGCTTAGCGATATACAAATAACTCGTTGATACGTTTGATAGTAAATAAAATTTTTGTTTGAGTTACAATTACAAAAAAACAAGTCATTTGAAATCATTACATTGAACGTGTAGGATATTTTTATTTCTTCTGAATTTGTCTTCTCTTTTTCTGTCATAATGAATACTGCGAGAAGAGTATTATCAGGTATAAACCGGTATCTAAAAGCTATATGGAGGTTGGTCAAAAACAACTGTTTGCTGTCGTGGTGTCGAAAAAGAAAATCGAGAAAAGACAGAAACACATCTACCATAGAAGTTTTTGACGATATGGCCGTCGTGGATGATCAAAACGTGAGTTTTTCCATTGAAATACACGTCGAAAATATCATATTACTACAATAATCTACAATAATATAGAAAAAATACAAATTAGTCTAGATTTTGGATATACATATGGATTAAATTGGTATTAAATATTAATTTTTTCATCATTTGTTAAAAAGAAAAATAGTACTTGTCACACTATATTCCGTGATAATAGTCACAATTTCGGCGTTTTAGAACTTTAGTCACAATTTTAGGCATTCTAGAATTTCAGCGCTATGGGTGTACGCCATATATCCTCCACTACACCATTGTACATATAGGTAATCGAGATACCGTCCGCCGATTCGTCCGTTGCAAGTGAACGATGTGCACCATGTCCGGATAACAAAAAAAATCCGAAGACAGCAATACAAGTCGGAGATAACTCCAGAGATGGTACAGTCGATTACACTGCAGTAGAGTCCCACGCTGAAGGTTTCATATCATAATACATATTATAATGTTCAACATCAGATACATATCTATATTTTGGAATTATTTTCTCATTTCAGAAAAACCAAAAAGAATTCGTTCGTTGTCGGTCATAAAAACTTTTGAGCTAATGCCGAACGCGTCGGCAAACGGGGACCGTACAACGAATTCTAACGATCCTTCGCCGAAGAGTACAATTGGAGTAAGTGTACTCCTCAGTGATATCTTATATACAGATGTATCATTTGAAATTTAAAAATGTATATATATATATATATTTAGGTAGCTGAGCCATCGTCCGCCAAATCGACCAACACGAGTGAACGAAAACTATCGACTCGCGCACCAAGTCCGAACAACAAAGGAATACCGATAAAAGCAATAGAAAACGGTGAAAACTCAAGAGATGACACAGTCGATTCCACGGCAGTAGAGTCCCACGCTGAAGGTTTCCTATCATAATACATATTATAATATTGAACATAACATTCATATCAATTGTTTTGGAATTATTTTCTTATTTCAGAAAAACCAAAGTCTATTGGTTCAATATCGGGCTCGAATAATTTTGATGCGAAGCCGGACGCGTTGGCCAAGTTTAAGAGGCTGCAGAGTCCGCGTTCTGTAGTCGATTATACTGCAGTACAGCCCCATGCCGAAGGTTTCATATCATAATACACATATTATAATTTTCAACATCGGATTCATATCTATTGTTTTGGAATTATTTTCTCATTTTAGGAAAACCAAAGTCTATTGGTTCAATATCGGGCTCGAATAATTTTGATGCGAAGCCGGACGCGTTGGCCAAGTTTAAGAGGCTGCAGAGTTCGCGTTCTGCAGTCGATTATACTGTAGTAGAGCCCCATGCCGAAGGTTTCATATCATAATACACATATTATAATTTTCAACATCGGATTCATATCTATTGTTTTGGAATTATTTTCTCATTTCAGAAAAACCAAAAAGAGTTCGTTCGTTATCGGTCTTAAAAACTTTTGAGCTAATGCCGAACGCGTCGGCAAACGGGGACCGTACAACGAATTCTAACGATCCTTCGCCGAAGAGTACAATTGGAGTAAGTGTACTCCTCAGTGATATCTTATATACAGATGTATCATTTGAAATTTAATAATGTATATATATATATATATTTAGGTAGCTGAGCCATCGTCCGCCAAATCGACCAACACGAGTGAACGAAAACTATCGACTCGCGCACCAAGTCCGAACAACAAAGGAATACCGATAAAAGCAATAGAAAACGGTGAAAACTCAAGAGATGACACAGTCGATTCCACGGCAGTAGAGTCCCACGCTGAAGGTTTCCTATCATAATACATATTATAATATTGAACATAACATTCATATCAATTGTTTTGGAATTATTTTCTTATTTCAGAAAAACCAAAGTCTATTGGTTCAATATCGGGCTCGAATAATTTTGATGCGAAGCCGGACGCGTTGGCCAAGTTTAAGAGGCTGCAGAGTCCGCGTTCTGTAGTCGATTATACTGCAGTACAGCCCCATGCCGAAGGTTTCATATCATAATACACATATTATAATTTTCAACATCGGATTCATATCTATTGTTTTGGAATTATTTTCTCATTTTAGGAAAACCAAAGTCTATTGGTTCAATATCGGGCTCGAATAATTTTGATGCGAAGCCGGACGCGTTGGCCAAGTTTAAGAGGCTGCAGAGTTCGCGTTCTGTAGTCGATTATACTGTAGTAGAGCCCCATGCCGAAGGTTTCATATCATAATACACATATTATAATTTTCAACATCGGATTCATATCTATTGTTTTGGAATTATTTTCTCATTTTAGGAAAACCAAAGTCTATTGGTTCAATATCGGGCTCGAATAATTTTGATGCGAAGCCGGACGCGTTGGCCAAGTTTAAGAGGCTGCAGAGTCCGCGTTCTGTAGTCGATTATACTGCAGTACAGCCCCATGCCGAAGGTTTCATATCATAATACACATATTATAATTTTCAACATCGGATTCATATCAATTGTTTTGGAATTATTTTCTTATTTCAGAAAAACCAAAGTCTACTGGTTCAATATCGGGCTCGAATAATTTTGATGCGAAGCCGGACGCGTTGGCCAAGTTTAAGAGGCTGCAGAGTCCGCGTTCTGTAGTCGATTATACTGCAGTACAGCCCCATGCCGAAGGTTTCATATCAAAATACATATTATAATTTTCAACATCGGATTCATATCTATTGTTTTGGAATTATTTTCTCATTTTAGGAAAACCAAAGTCTATTGGTTCAATATCGGGCTCGAATAATTTTGATGCGAAGCCGGACGCGTTGGCCAAGTTTAAGAGGCTGCAGAGTCCGCGTTCTGTAGTCGATTATACTGCAGTACAGCCCCATGCCGAAGGTTTCATATCATAATACACATATTATAATTTTCAACATCGGATTCATATCTATTGTTTTGGAATTATTTTCTTATTTCAGAAAAACCAAAGTCTATTGGTTCAATATCGGGCTCGAATAATTTTGATGCGAAGCCGGACGCGTTGGCCAAGTTTAAGAGGCTGCAGAGTCCGCGTTCTGTAGTCGATTATACTGCAGTACAGCCCCATGCCAAAGGTTTCATATCATAATACACATATTATAATTTTCAACATCGGATTCATATCTATTGTTTTGGAATTATTTTCTCATTTTAGGAAAACCAAAGTCTATTGGTTCAATATCGGGCTCGAATAATTTTGATGCGAAGCCGGACGCGTTGGCCAAGTTTAAGAGGCTGCAGAGTCCGCGTTCTGTAGTCGATTATACTGCAGTACAGCCCCATGCCGAAGGTTTCATATCATAATACACATATTATAATTTTCAACATCGGATTCATATCTATTGTTTTGGAATTATTTTCTCATTTTAGGAAAACCAAAGTCTATTGGTTCAATATCGGGCTCGAATAATTTTGATGCGAAGCCGGACGCGTTGGCCAAGTTTAAGAGGCTGCAGAGTTCGCGTTCTGCAGTCGATTATACTGTAGTAGAGCCCCATGCCGAAGGTTTCATATCATAATACACATATTATAATTTTCAACATCGGATTCATATCTATTGTTTTGGAATTATTTTCTCATTTTAGGAAAACCAAAGTCTATTGGTTCAATATCGGGCTCGAATAATTTTGATGCGAAGCCGGACGCGTTGGCCAAGTTTAAGAGGCTGCAGAGTCCGCGTTCTGTAGTCGATTATACTGCAGTACAGCCCCATGCCGAAGGTTTCATATCATAATACACATATTATAATTTTCAACATCGGATTCATATCTATTGTTTTGGAATTATTTTCTCATTTTAGGAAAACCAAAGTCTATTGGTTCAATATCGGGCTCGAATAATTTTGATGCGAAGCCGGACGCGTTGGCCAAGTTTAAGAGGCTGCAGAGTTCGCGTTCTGCAGTCGATTATACTGTAGTAGAGCCCCATGCCGAAGGTTTCATATCATAATACGCATATTATAATTTTCAACATCGGATTCATATCTATTGTTTTGGAATTATTTTCTCATTTCAGAAAAACCAAAAAGAGTTCGTTCGTTATCGGTCTTAAAAACTATTGAGCCAATGCCGAACGCGTTGGCAAAATGGGACCGTACAACGAATTCTAACAATCCTTCGCCGAAGAGTACAATTAGAGTAAGTGTACTCCTCAATGATATCTTATATACAGATGTATCATTTGAAATTTAAAAATGTATATACATATATATTTAGGTAGCTGAGGTATCGTCCGCCAAATCGACCAACACGAGCGAACGAAATTTATCAACTAGCGCACCAAGTACGAACAACGAAGGAAAACCGATAGAAACAATAGAAAACAGTGAAAGCTCAAGAGGTGACACAGTCGATTTCACTGAAGCACAGCCTCACGCCAAAGGTTTGATGTCATAATACATATAATATACATCAGATTTCATATATATATTTTTGGTATTATTTTCTTACTTCAGAAAAACCAAAAAGAGTTCGTTCGTTATCGGTCTTAAAAAGTTTTGAGACCATGCCGAACGGGTCGGCCAAACGGGACCGTTTGACGAAATCGTCCAATCTTTCGCCGAAAAGTACACTTGAAGTAAGTACATACTACACACCATTCGTACTGATGATATAGTTACGGTCCAGCGTTTGTTTGGTGTATACATTTGGAAATAATTTTACATTATTGTTGAGAAAAATCGAATGAAAAAGTCGATGGCAACATTTTCCGGTATTGGTATACCGGCCTTGTAAAACGGAAATTTGTTTTAAATAGTTGTTTTCAAACCAGCATGTAATTAGTATGTTTTTGTAGTCATTATTATTGTCAGGCCTACAATAACATCGTATCCGCGTGTGTATACTTATTACTACATAAATACGATTTTTAATTGTACAATTTTAGGTCACAGTAAACACTGATGATGATAGTTCAGAATCTCAACAAGGTACTTTGAATGAAACCAAAACTCAGGAAGTGGTCAAATTCGCTAACGACAATGACAATCGTGGTTCACGTAAAAGGGTAATGTTTTTATACTATCTACTTTTATACGTAATACATTATAAAAGCGAAAGGTCACTCACTGACGTTAAACATGTAATCTCGAAAATTACTTGACCTATGTTGCTGAAATTTGACAGATAGATAGTTAATATATAGGAGACGTCAGCTAAGAACAACGTATATAAGATTTTGCAACAGGGTTGAATTAAGGGGTGTGAAAATCTATCGTAAGTTTATATGAAAAGTCCAAAATTCTTACTGTGTTAGAGACGATTAATTCGATTTCTTCATCCACTAGCCTCATATTTGGAATATAAAGCCACCTAGGTAGGTATATATCGTAACATTAATTTAAAAACGAAACTTTTAAAAAATCAAATAGGATTGAAATTTTTTAAATGTAATTTTAAATAGTTAATAATCGATTATTGAAATTTCAAATTAATTAATTAATAATTGTGATTTTTAAATGTAGTTTTCATGACAATATATGTTAAACAGAGTTGTTAAAAATGTTTTAGGAAGTTTTTTTGTTGAATTTAAATTCCCGTGTAGTAAAGTTATTAATTGTTTAATTGATTTCAGCTATTTGACATAAAAAAAGAAAAAACAAAAATTGAAAATCTGCCATGTACAAAAAATAAAACAAACATAGCAATAAGGAAAAATTTTCAAATCATGTTAATTGAATGCTATAAATTGTCATTGGCAACTACAGAGGTATTCAAACATAAATTCATTTATTAAAATCATTTAAATTCATTTATAAAATTTTTTTTAATTTTTCACGATACATTCAGATATGCTCAAAAACCTTAGAAGTAGGCATTTATAATCCAGTTCAATGTAAAATGATAAACTTGATACAAATTGTATCGAGTATATCATCAATCACTGGGAAGTATATATATGGTGAATTATATATGAAGAAAAAGATAGAGAGTTTTGTATGTTATGTTATTAAGTTTAAGTGACATTATAATGTATTAAAACTATTGTATTTTAGGATTTAGTTAAATGTTGTAAAACATTAAAGAAAATGTTGGAAAATATTGGATATGAGGACTCAGAGTACAAGGAGTACTGCAATAATAATGTATTACATACTCTTCTTAATAAGCATGTAATAAAGAAGAAAAGCAAAGTGCGCCCTACTGTGCCTCATAATTTAAAAGTATATGAATCACCTAAAATTTTAATATGCTCAGAAGTGGTCAATTTATTCATCGAATATCGAATATATAATTATTTATTGTGCATTTACTTTAGGAAATTTATATAAATAACAATCAAATTATGTTTGTTAATGTAACTAATAGTGATGGCTTAGACTATCCTGTGGAAGAATTAATTATTAGATATAATTATAAAATACCATGATATGTAAATTGTATCGTAAAATTTTAGTCAGGGAGGTGGGCGATTCTTGGAGGACACGTAATTATGATGATAATTCATAATCGTACAGACGGACATTTAGGAAATTGTAAAATTCAGAAACTTTTATGATTCTGAAAAAATAAATTTACAATTGAAATCGTGTGTCAAATTTATGTACAATAAAATATGTTATATAATAAAATATATCGATGAAATATCTATGCGTAATATACGTAGTAGTAGTACCTATGCATTATGGAGGATTTATTCAACATATATTAGGCGCGGAAAATCTTTAGATCCACCCCTGATAGTGTATAATATATATTATACTGTAAATGTAATTGTCAAATAGATTCATTCTTTTTATTTTTTTTCATATTGCAGTCAAGTGCTATAATATGATAGGAGGGCGAAAGAAAATCAAAGGAAACAATGGTATTGGGAAAGAACAACATTTTATTGGAGTTGAACGAGGCCGATTTGAAAGCAAATGACTACAGAAAACTGTACGACGATATGCTTATTAAATCAAGTCAAATAAAGTTATAAATTACACACACACACGGTGAATCGGGCGTAGTCGCTGTCGCGTCTCACGTACACCCGACGTTCGCACCATAGCGGGGGTGAACGCGAAAAAGTGATGTTGAAAAAGAGAGACCGCTGACAGGCACAGCCGCAGTCGCTGTCTAAGACATAATAGCTGTTGCCAACGCTAACAAGCTTTCAACACCGTATTATTATTATTATTATTATTATTATTATTATTATTATTATTATTATTATTATTATTATTATTGAAAATGATAAATAAATGTTATCATTGTCGTTACATTCGTACAAAAAAAAAAAAAAATTTTTTCCGATCAAAAAACCTATTTGTTTGCAATGCAATGGGGGAATAAGATTATAATTATATTACGATATTTAAAACGATATACGATAAATTTGTGTATACAATTTTCTAATTCGTATACACGGCTTTTAAATGAGTTTTTTTTAATCGTTTTGACTAGAAAAAAAAATCATCGAAATCTTTCACTGAAATGTTTTTTTTTTTTGGTGTTACAAACCGAATCTAACCTAGCGCGTTTCGTCGTTCCGCAAATATATATTATTTTTTTATCGCCAGTGTATCGCATGAAATATTATATTACACGTCGTTTATCACTTTCGGACACGTCCGTATTACAATAATTATTCTGTATTCCATCCGAACGGAATGCAATAATTACGTTACGTATGCCGATCCTTGAATTTTACTATGGGTACCATCGAATCGAACCACCCTAATTATACAGTATAAATAATTCTATTGCGCAGGAGAGACCATACGTTTTACGAGTGCCCAGTCAGACTAATAAATAATTAATAACTTGTCGAATGTGTATGAGATTTGGTGTGGAGTGTACTTGACCGATTTTCGTTTTTTGTTCAATCGAACGACCGTTTGTTTTACGTGCGGCGTTCACGAAGAAAATATCACGCACACGCAAGTCGGCTGTTTTCATCATTTTAGTTTTTTGCCAAATTTTGATTCACAACGTATAATATCGTACGCCATTTTATCGCAATACCTTTAAGACACGGTTTGAAAAAGTAAAAACTTATTCTCTCGGAGTGTCGAGCAATTTGATGATTTCGATGTGAACTATAAACGAGTCGAGACAGAAAGTCGGTATAATTTTTGGCAAGCTCTGCAACGCTGTCAAAAAGTAGTTTTTATTATTGTTACTTTTTTTTTTAAACAGTTCGTTTTTCCCGAGTATAGCAGCTGCTTTGAATATTTATGTAATTTATATAGCAATTTATGTAATAAACTTATACAATAAACGTTGTTGTATACGTTCGTTCAGTACTTTGAACACTGAACTCGATACACGGAACGCGTATATCAATCGAAATATGGACCGTCTTTGATTAGAGGACGCCCGTATGCGTTTTACGATATAAAAACCATGAAGGATACGATGAAATATAATTTTCTCCGTGATATTCATCATGTTTTGTTATTTACTACGAGATAACAACAGGACGTGAATGGACGTGCACATGATATCGATGTTAGCACCCAGAATCGGTTATTTTTACGTAACAACGGAGTCGGTGAAGAAAACAGAAGAAAATAGGAACGGAACGCGCGTTCCGTGTATTGAGAGTTTAGTGACTTTAAAACACGAATTCGATCAACGGATGAATGCGAAAATAGATTTAGTTGGTCTACTAAAGCAGTACGGACACAGTTTCGCGTAGATCGTCAACAATGTTCACACGCGATGATTTATACAGATTTTATAATCGAATTTCAATCAAAACTCAGCCGTATAAAGTGGCTCATAGACACTGAATAATTTTTTGTCATCCGCATATACCGATAATGGAACATTAAACGGTTTATAATGAAAAAAAAAAATTCGTCATTTATTTATTTATTATTTAATAACACTGTTGGCCTCTGACCACGGCAACACCGCGTGTACAGTGACGTAGTCAGGGGGGTTTGAACGTTCAAACCCCTCCATTGATTTTGTTTTACGTTTTTACCGAAGCGGTTTCTTGTATGGTTCATTAAGAATATGAGCATTGAGCAACAAACTTAACCAAAAAAAAAAAAAAAATACGTAAAAAACCTATAGTTTCATTCATACCTAAACCTTCCATCTTCCTGTAATTCTGGCTACGCCACTGTTTGCGAATGTATTTTTTTTTGTAAATTTCCTCGATACAATACTATTATATAACGTACCGATTAGCAGGACGACGATCGATATTCATATCGGGGAATTGATAAATGATAAATCGCCCGGCAAAGGCAATCGTTGTCGTTACATATTGTAAAGCATTTGTAAAACGTCCCGCCGAATAGTGCAGTGTAAGTGTAAAATGGATGCGCGCGGATAAACAAACACGTTTTACGGATTTATCTCGTTTGTAATCGAAGCGGAGCAAAGAATTTCTATAATAATCAGACACACCATTGTACTTTAACTGATACCAATAATTGAATTTTATCTCTTAAAAAAAAAAAAAAACACGATACAGATTGATTGATTGTTGTACTACAGTCAATTCTCAAATGTCAAAATAAAAATATTATAATATTTTAAAACTAACTTTGTCGTATCTTATTTTATCTTCTTCTTTTTTTTCTTCTTTTAGAACGCCACAATAATTTCATCTGTATTTATTTCTTTTAGCAGAGATGTCTCTGTGGTCTCTTTTTTTACGCTTTCGCTCGGCGGCTCCACTAGCACATTTTTTTTTTTCTAGACATTATCGTAACTCGTAATAATAATAATTATTATTATGTATTCGGGTTAAAAGTTTACGTCGGCAAAAAAAAAAAATAACATTAATAATGAACGAATAGTTATGGATTAATAATGACGTGTACGTTAAAGACCCAATGACGTATCAATAGTAAACTCCAGCAGTAGATCTACGGGAATCGTTAATATTTTATATAATCGGTTCTATTATTAAACCACATTTAACCGAAGGATTGAACATTTTTTTTTTCTAAACGTATCCTCAAATATTGGAAAAATTATTATAACTTTTATTAAAAAACAAAAAAATAACGCAGATATTTAATTCGCACTTTTTTTTAATTCGGTTGTTCGTATGTGTGTGTGTGTGATTTTTGTCTCGTGATTTTCATTTGCCGGACATGTGATTTGTCGACGGCCTTCGTCCGAACAACGCTTTGCGAAATAATATAATTTTTTTTTTTTTTGTCTATTGAATGCATTTTGTGTCATAAATTGCGGACAGAGCACGTGTAGAATACCGCGTTGTAATTTATTATGACACGATTGAGTCGCGCAGATGGCACTTTACGTTTATTAATTTATTGACGTTAAAGAGTTTAATAAATAAAAACCGCTATTTGTTTTATTAAGTATTTTATTTATTCGACAATCGTCTTGAGTCCGTAACATCAATAGTGCTCGGTTTGTTTTTACATTAAAAAAAAAAAGCCATAGGAATCGAATAAAAAAAATAATAAGTTCCAAAATCGATTAGAATAATATTTCATTGTTTTTTTTCTTCTCGTTCTTATATATATTTATATGAGTTTTTTTCGATTGGATTGAATTGTTGAAAAGAAAAAACGCGTTGTTTTAAACGAAAGTGCACTTATTCGTACGAGAAACAGCCACCGTGTATACGTAAATTGCCCGTGAATTAATCGAAAATTTATTTCAACAGTTCCCTAATTTTTCAGCGGTACGCCGTCTAATTTCTGTTCAAAATTCACAATATAGTTTTTTTGCGTTTTGATAATCGGTTTATTACTTTGGCTATAAAAAGTATAAATATTGTACTCGGTCGACGGTTTTTATACATTATACTATTATAACGCCGAGTGTAGATATTAATATTTACTTTTGAGTACACTTTTTTTTCTTTTTTTTTCATACAACGTTTCGCCGTTATTCGAATATTCTCGTGAGCCCTTTGATCGTTTTTACAAAATGACCGAATTACGTTTTTTTCCTCCTCTGATACAATTGATTTATTCGTCGTAACGAAAAAAGAAAATTTTATCGTACCTATATATATTATATATATATATATATAAAGAAAAAAATTATAAGCAAAATATATGCATTGTATATCAAATTGTCAAGTAATAATAATTATTTAACGTATTATGTCTAATATTTTCTGATTGAAAAATGTTTTAACGAAATTGACAAATGTCGATTAAATTTAATATGTAAATCTTTGGTTTGGTTTGGTGAATTATTCTAAGCTACAAAACTAACAAATAATATTGCATAATTCTAATTATTCTACGAATAATTAAAATAGCAGTGTATATTGGCAATATCCATGTTATTCTTTTTCTAGCATTTAAATATTGCTATTTTATTTTTATTATTTGCGTAATATGTAATTAAATTTTTAATTTTAGAGAAATATTTACACATTTTTTTTTATTCAAATGTTGTATTTGTACATAATAATAATAATAATATTTAAAAAAAAGTTTTGAATTTTATTCCTATTTATAAATTATATTATTATTTCGACCATCATATAATTTAATAATTGGTATGACGATAGATTAAGCAGGATCGAAAGCGTTTTACAAAATTTAATACTTACGTCATTTTCAACTGAACATAAATTATATAATTGACCGTTGAAATCGCATTTCATTAATTACATTCATCTTAATTTCGTATTTCATTATGATGCCGGGAAATATTATTTTAAATTAAACAAATAATACAATTTCCTAATACATTTTGTGTAAATAATAAATTGTACAATGTAATTTTTAAGTACATATATACGTATATATCATATATTCTATAAACATAAAATAATGTTTTTTCGATTGTAAAACGTAACTGATTTCAAATATTTATACAATTACACATGTTTGAAATTCTAGAGTGCGATTAAAAAGTTTAGCGCGATACATTTTTTTTTTTTACTATCACGTATTTTCCTCTCTGTCATTAACGGTTTTCAAAATGAAATTAATTCCATTATTTGTTACACTACGAGGGGAATATCTCGAAATCAAGCTCCGATGTGTTACAATTCACTACATTCGCGGGCACTTCGGTGACGTGTTTCTGCGTGTCGCAACCTGTAAATAATTCTCTAAAGGCCGGTTTACACTTGTCAAATTAGCCACGTCCGTGAACCACGAATCAGTGTAACTTTGATTCGAGCACTGATGACAGTGTTTACACTACATTTGAATGTCTGTCCGACATCATTTTCATCAGTAGCCAAAATGGATCCGGAATTGGCAGACGTAGTGTTATCAGTCTGCGGAGTTTTAGCTCAAGAGTGTGCAAACCAAATTATTCCTAATCGTTATTCAGATATACTAGTATTCTACAGAACTTCATGACTTTCGTACAAATGAATAAATTTCATTGTTTTGTCCTCAGACCATTTTTTTTCTGCCATTATAATATTATGTACGAATAAAAAATAAAATTTAAAAAAAAAAATTATTGTATTAAATAAACTTTTAATTTAATATTTTAATCGACAAAACATTTTAACATTTTAACTAATTGTTCAATTCACTGAATGAAAACAAGTCATATTAAAATAAAAATGTTCTCGCCACGTACGAGAATTTTGATACATGTCCGTGCCGGCACGGATCGGACAACACGACTTGTACGAGCTTGTCACACGTACGTGTGGTGTGTTTATATTATCAAAGTAGAATCCGTGCCACTAATTCGTGGTCCACGGACGTGGCTACTTTGACAAGTTTAAACCGGCCTTTAAGAGAATAATGTACAGGTTGCGACACGCAGAAACACGTCACCGAAGTGCCCGCGAATGTAATGAATTGTAACACATCGGAGGTTGATTTTGAGATTGTCCTCGTATTAAAATTTTAATTCAAATAAAAATTACATTTGATTAAAAGCGAAAGTAATTGTTAGTAGAGAACGTCCCCGCGTGCCGATTTATTTCCAGTAAAAAAAATTAAATGTTTTTATTTAATATTGCCACACACACCAATGCGTTGTTGTTTACGTAATTTGGGCATTTGTTTATTTTTCCAAACACTGGACGCGTACACGTAAAATTCGTTGAAGTTTCTGAATTCCACTGTATCATTCCAAACAAATACCATTTTTATTTGTTAAACGAAATATTGTCGAATTACAGCCGAGTACAGGTTTTAAAAATATTTTTCATGCGTGTTAATATAATTAGGGACAATTGTTGAAGTGTATTTTATGGTAAAAAAAAAAAAAAATGTAAGTGGTAAAATATAACTTTTTATAATTGTTGATGGTAAAAAATATTTGTTATAATACTACACCCTGTAGCTATTTGGTAATAATACTAATAATAATAATAATATAAAATATGTATATTTAGTCTAAAGTTTACATATTTCACTCGTATATCATAATTTATAATAAACGTGCGTTTCGTCATTGATCCTATAACATAAATATATTAGAAAATCAATAGTTTAATTAAACAAGAGTCATTAAATTCCCTTTAAATTGTACTTTTATTCGTTGATTTCAAACTGGACCCGGTTTATGGATGATCAACATAAATCACATTTTTGTAAACATTTTTTTATTAGGACATTCTTGCAAACATTCTCATGGCTACACATTCCCATTTAGGTATTACGCATCGTTATAATATATATATATATATATATATATATATATATGATAAAATACTTAGAACTGTAAACAGAAGATTATTGTTGTCTGTGATCTACTACGTTCTACATTTTGTTTATCGTAATTACATTTAAAAGTAACAATAAATACTATTACGTAAATTACGCGTATCTCGTGAATTGTTAGTATGTTTTACAATAATTATTTTTCAAAAAAAAAAAAAAGAAATATAATATATCGAATCTTTTAACTAACGCTTTGTTTCACCTTTCACCCCGAAATAATATTAAACTCGTAGTTTAATATTTTTCGTGTAGTAGTTTCGCACTTTATAGGAATAAATTCCTAATGAAAAAAAAAACCGTAAATATTAAAATTGAATAGCAGTTTAATCAATATATACATGTATATATGACCTTTACAAAAACAGAATTTCCCATATAGTTGTTTAATAATATAAAAATAGAAACGAATTACGAATAAGTTTTATTTAAATACCCATCGCATATATGTAAAGTATTGTCAATATTTTTTACAAGTATATATATATATATATTATTGTCACCATGGAAACACACGTACGTATTGACTATGCGTAATAAGTTCATTCGGAAATTTTATTTATTGTACACCACGCGATTAGTGTTTAGAATTATAAAATTAAACACGACATAACAATAATTCAATCAGAAAAATGAAAAAAACAAATGTGTCAAACGGAGAAAAGTCTCTCGATCACATCCCGCCCAGGTATGAAATCAACAAATTCGTAACACTATAAGTATATATTATAATATAATTTTATTTCTATAGAAATAAAAAAATAAATAAATAAAAATGTTCTTTTATTTTTATATGAAAATTACAATCTGTATTTAATGGCACAATAAGTAAATAATAAAAATGTTCTATGAAGTATAAATTATGATTATGCTACTATATCCGTTATATTAAATAAATAATACATTTAATATAAATTATAAACTTTACACGTATGTTTAACATGCAGTGTCTTTCTGGTTCTTGATTGGACTCCCGAAAAAATAATTTTTAAAGGGCCTCATTTTTTTTTTTTTCAAATTTCTTATCATTATATAAGTGTGTATGTTACTAATCTTGTTATTCGTTTACAAATGTCAAAACTATTGCCCAAACTTCAGCCTCAGAATCATAATAATTAATATGTTATTAGTTATTACTATATTATACATATATTATTATTACTCATCGGTCATCAATATTATTAGTGTTTTGAAGTCAGTATAAATTAAATTCATTGATCTATATAATTATTGATCTAACGATAAATTAAAAAAATATATATTAATAATAATTAGATAAAAGTTTTGGTAATTAACATTTTCTTAAGATATAACACACGCGCCTAATTATTAATTATAACACCTATTTAATTTGTTAAAATAATAATCTGTATTGTTTTAGACTACACGCATAATATGTATAGTAGGCTCATTTTTAAAATTAGCTCATCTTTATGAATAAGTTTGATAATATATTATAAATAGAAGGAAATAAGAGGTTCAAGGCGTTCTTGATTGACAGACGACCTGATTTTTTATTTTGAATACTTCGTTTCGAAAATACACGCGCGCACACAATCCATTATGACATTTGTGCAGTGCCGCCCACGGGTCACGACAAATTTTTTACAATATACCGAGAAAAACTATAATGTGTATCATAGGCGGATATTGGCTCCCCAGAACGTAATCAAACCACACCAGACGCCAAAATAAATTGCGTGTTTTAATATTATTTGACATTTATGATTATTATTTGGTTGGATTACTACGACGCATGCGAGGAGAATGGTCTTGAATAGTCACGGATTATCGTTACCGGGGAGCACCCCATGTGTTTTTTACGTACATATCGATGATTGCGAATATTCTAAAACTTGTTTACCGTACCTACAGATAAACAATGTGCAAACCGTCGCAGCACTAGATAGTGACGATTACATCGGTGGAGTGTTCGTCTTTAATTTTTTTGTTTTTGAATTACCACGCGTTATCTTTTATCTATGCGCGGTGTCCCGTAAGCGTTAAAACAATATTATTTATGCGTATTATGCGAATTAATCGATTAATTTTAAATTATAATTAATTCAATAATGGCTAAAAGAGTGTTTGATATATTTAAAATCCTCGTCAATAACAACAACACTATAATCTAAAAATGGACAATTAAATACTGATATAGAAATTGATATAACGGCACAAAAAAAGTATTGTTAATACTGTAGATGAAAAACAATGTCATTTCTGGCTTAGGAAATTTAATAACAGGCCCTGTGCGACCAATTTTAACAGCAAGTACAAATGTAGGTAAACAGAATTTAAGTTATTATGTTACATTAAAATCAAATACGTTGCACTCATATCTATGTAAAATAAACGAGTAAACTTGTAAACGAGTATAGAACGGGGAAAGATGAATCTTTTCATTTATAATAATATTACTAATAATAATAACGATAAAAGTAATAATAACAATAATAATAATAATAATAATAATAATAATAATAATAATAATAATAATAATAACAATAATAATAACAATAACAATAATAATAGATAAAGCAAACCGACATAAACCTTTATAGACCGACAATAACAAATACAATCATCCACTTTCATCCTCTAGAAGAGGCGCAAGCCTGGAATAGGTAAAGGCACAGCCATCCCTCAAAGCAAAGCAAAGCGGAACGCTCAGTGTATGACGTACACACACGGTATTTTTGCCACGGTCGGACGCAAACAACGTTGTTCGCCTTTGCCCGCCGTGGCAGTTGTGTGCATGTGTGTGTAGGTATTACTTATAACCTATTACCTATATATATATATATATTTGGTGCCTCAACTAGAATAAAGTAGAAGTAGTCACTAGTTAATAGGTTGAAGGAAAATGTGTATAAAATTATTTATAATTATGTATGAAATGATATTGATGAAATTATAAAAATTTACTTTTAAGAATGACAAAAGAAATACTGAGGGACCTATGCAAAGAGAATCAATTGTATATAATCCCTAGTCACAATGATGTACTGTATCTTCATTTTAAAGGTAAATATTTCGATTGTGACATTATAAAAACTATTATTTGAGTAGAATTAAAAAAAAAAAAAAAAAAACAGCATTATTATTTATGTCTATAATAATTATATACTTATTTTAAGGTTATTCGCGAATTGAAAATTTGGACGAATATTCTGGTCTAAAGTGTTTGTGGTTAGAAAACAACTGTATAACGAATATTTCAGGACTCGACAACCAAACTGAGCTCGTTAGTTTATACATTCATAATAACGCAATCTCTAAAATAGAAAATCTGGATTTTTTGAACAAACTTAATACGATCAATTTGAGTCATAATTTTATCAGAAGAATTGAAAACTTAGGTTTGTATTACAAAAATATTTATTCTAGCCTGTTCAATAATAAATTTGAACGCATTTTAGATACCTTACAAGCGCTCAATTCGTTGATTATATCTCATAACAAGCTATCTACAGCGAATGATATTTCTCATTTGGCTAATTGTAAAACTTTGTCCATTGTAGATCTTTCGTATAATTATTTAGATGATTCAGAAATCGTTGATGTGAGTAATATTTAACATTACCTAAATAGCAATATTGACGGATTTACTGAATTTTATTTACAGATATTTGCTAAGATGGAATCTTTGCGTGTTTTGTCTTTAATTGGAAACAGTGTTATTTCTAAGATAAAATATTATAGGAAAACGTTGACTTTAAAATGTGTAAGTTTTTTAGTTACGAGATTTATTTTCTACATTTAAAAATCTCTTAAAAATCAATATTTAATTTTATGTGTACATTATCTGTTTTATTATGTCATTTATCGTTTTTACTATTGTAAATTAAATAATTACCTAATTAAAATTTACAATAATTAAAAGTTACTTACTTAAATATTCTTTGCCTGTTGGTTAGTTAAGTATAAATGTAAATAAATATAATATGAATATAGAAAAATAAAATAATATATTTGTATAATAATTACACTTTCTTGAGTGTGTTAGTTACATTCATATTTAATTGATTAAGTATAATTTAAAATGTTTATTATGTATTATTATAGAAAGAACTTCGCCATTTGGATGAGAGGCCAATATTTCAAAAGGATCGGATATGTGCAGAAGCTTGGTGAAATAAACTCTTATTAAAATATAATTAAAAATATCCGCGTGCTTTATATTTTTTTTGTTTATAGGAGTACTGGTGGAATTGAAGCTGAACAAGCCGTAAGAACAAAATTGAATGAAGAAGAACAAAAGAAAATAACGGATTCAGTAAATTCAATATTGAAATTACGTCGAAAAAATTATGTTCAAATTACCCAGTCGTCTACTTCAAAGGACAATTGTGATCCTGATGAAATTAATAAAAATGATTCTACGGGTAATTTGATTGTTTCTAAAGATTATTATGATGAATATAATTCTTCAGACGGCTCTGGCGATGAAACAGATAAAACAAATCATTTGGTATGTGAAATGAATAGCAACAGTCAAGATGACTCATCTGAGCATGACGTTTTCGGACAACAGCATGGTCAACAAATGCAGCCACAAAGCATTATCATAGAAATTACAAATAATGACAACTGTAATTCGCACACCGACATTGATATATTAAAAAACAACGAAAAAGCCATTAACAGAAAGACAAATGATACATTTGACAATAAATTGGGGATAGAGAACAAAAGAAAAAATATTAATGAACGACCATTTGAAACGTATACTAATCATTTACAAACGTTCCAATCAGACAAACTTAATTTTTAATTTCAATTCAAATAATAAGAATATTTTAAGTATTATTATTTTAAATTAATTACAATTTAGTGTTTATAATTATCTATTTCATGTACTGAGACAATATTTCCTTTCAATACACATTTTCACAACTTTTCACAATAAAATTGTGTAATTATATATTTTTATTTTATTTTTAATAAATAAACAATAAACATATAATATATATTATTATATTATATATATAATATTATATTATATACATATTATTTTAATGTCGTTTCTTTACACTTTTGAAAATATTTTTATTGATTTCAGTTGTTATTAATTTTAAATTTAATACTAAGGGGATTGGAAGCGAGTATTTTTTCTTTTCGTCTTGAACACACGAATCATAGCTAGTAAAATAAACGTTACGTTCTTCCAACGTATCGATCGACTTAATAATGCTGTAAAGATTCTGAAAGTAGATTATAATTCATCGTAAATTTTACTATAGAATGATTTTCCGGGTTTTCTATTTTTTTATCTTAAGATATTCAAAAATTTAATAATTTTTTTATAAATAACAAAGTAGTAAAAACAAAGTGGAATTTAGAAAATTAAAAATAAAAATCAAATGGATTTGTAAAAATAAATAATCAAAATGATAATAAATAAAAAATATATATAAAATAAATAAATATACACATGTATAACAAAATGTATATTTAAATATAAAAAACGAATAAAGCCAATGAGTATTAGTTAAGAATGTTGTTGTCTATATTATGTATTACTACCGGTTTCGACAAAAATTCATCATCAGGTAAAATTAAAAAAAATACAACAACAGAAAAATATAATAAATGAAATTGTTTGAGCGAAAAAAAATACATAAAGAAAACAATGAATATTACAGTAAAAAGACAAGGATCTTAAAATAAAAAATTATATAATAATAAAATATTATATACTAAATAGCAGAGAAATTATGTATATGATGAAAAGAACTATGGCATGATATTAATATTGTCTAATATATATATAAATAAAATGTTATTTTTAAAATCTGTTTGTACATTTATAATATTTTAAAATTTATTTTGTTTAATTTCTTTATAAATATATAATTCTTCCAAAACAGAGTTGATATAAATATTATGTTGTACATTTAAAATTTCTAAGTCATTATCTATCATTAGTCTATCTATTATCTAGTCATTATCTAAGTGTACCGACTTCCTATATGGAGGCATTCAGTTTTGGTTGTGTCTGAGATGAGCATAAAAAAGAAAAATGTTAACAGTTTTGGAAATCGATTTACAAACAAATTAGTATTTTATTTTTTTTTTCAATTTTTTTTTATTATTTTTTTTTTTCAAAATTTTTTGTTTTCAATTTTTTTTTCAAATATTTTTTTTTATTTTTTTAAAATTTTTTTTTTGTTTTTCTGCTTGTCTATTAGTACCTCTGAATAAAATGAATGTATTATCTACATATCTGAAATAAGCTTTAATAAATGAACTATATAATTTATTGGAAAGTATATTATTTGTTTCATAATCAATTAAGTACAATTCTGATAAAGGTGCACTTAAAGGACCACCTATTACTAGACCTTCTTTTTGCGTATATAATTTATTGTTGTATTGGAAATAATTTTGGTTAATAATAACATTTATTGATTGTATTATATCACGAACTTTATTTGTATTAAAATTACTATTAAGAATAAGCCTATTATTGGCTTTATTCGATTTTTATATTTAAATATACTTTTTGTTTTACATGTGTATATTTATTTATTTGATATATATATTTTTTAATTTTTTTATTTTAAATTTGTTCAAGTAATTTTTTATAAATTTATGGAAAAAAAACATAGAAAAGTCGGAAAGTCATTTTATAGTAAAATTCACGACAAATTCAAATGTTTTCCGAAACTTTATCGCATCACTAAATCGATCGTTACGTTGGAAGTACAAAATGTTTATTTTATTATGATCCACGTGTACAAGACGAAGAAAAAAAATATTCGCTTCAAATTCCATTAAAGGTCAGGACACACATAACCGTGCCGTCCCCGATCCGAGTGTCAGCCTAGTGTTGACTGAGGTACAACTTGTTCATTTTGAACTCACACCTATCCGTATCTCGCCTGTAGCTGATCTTTGCCATTAACCTACTATCGTTAGCTGTTTCAATTAATTTCAGCATTTTGACAAGATCAGACGCTGCAACTGTGTTTAACATTTTTAAAAGCAGCGAGTTGATAGTCATAGAGCATGTGTTAGAAGAAAACGGGTTTGGATCGGATAGAGTGCTATTATGTGTGTCCCGACCTTAAGTTATTATATTTCAATAGAGACACTCGAACTTTTGTCCCATATCATATCGTTAAAGCCTTATCTGTATAATTTGTTGTGAGTTGTTCAATAGTGTATGTTAAATCACCTTAGAAAGTTTTAACATGTGCTAATTATAAACTTTCACTATAAAATCTAAAAACTCATATTAAAATCAGTTTTCCATTCGAGAAACGTTCCGTGCATTAAGTGATTTTTATACACACCACAACCGTCCTGCCGTGTGAACTATTTGACGTTTGGTAGTATCAACTTTGTATTGAATGAATCGTCCTAATTTTTTACTCTCGTATGAACTGCATATACAAAGTAACGATATGTAAAAACATATAAATCCGGACTATATTTTTATAAACTTCTATGGTGATGTGCCATACACTATTGAACAATTCACAAAAAAACGCTTTAACGACATGATCGTTTAATTAATCAAATTAAGTCCAAGCGTTTCTATTGAAAGACACGTTAATTATTATTAATTGTCGAAAATTCGTAAGACCTCCTTCAAGGATTTTTTATAATAGTCAATACTTAAATTCTGAATAATAACGTGTTCTTCTAAACTCGATAGTTTAGAATTGAATTCTTCAGCTTCAATATTCGTATTATTTTTTAACTGTTCATTTTCGTGTTCCAGTTTATTAACCTGCTCGTTAAAACGTCGCTGGTTTTCGTTTATTTCTAAGCAGTGCTGTTCTTTGATGTTTTTCAGTAATTCTATCATATCTTTCATACATTTTCCATTTTCACATTCGTATTTAACTGTTTCTTTTAAATTGTTTACTTCCAGTTGACTAATACGATTTTCGATTTCAGCAGACTTATCTGCAAACATTTTTAAATTATTTAAATCTTCCGTAAGAGTTGCCTTCCAATTGTATATTTTATCGACATCGTTTTTAACTCTGCAAGAATATAAAAATATTACAATAAACATTTATTTTTATATTCAGTTCTATATTATTATAGATAGAATTTTATGTATACACGCTCAATTCATCGTGTATCTTAGTTATACGATCATCGTGTAATTTAGTTATGTCTGCGTATCGCTGAACTTGATCCTCTAGAATTTCGATTTTTATCTACAAACAAATTATATTATTAAACATTAAAGCCCCGGTCAGTGTTATTATGTTACAATGATTATTACGGATAAATATAATATGCCCCCACCTTTAATTCCTCAATGGTATCTAACTTTATTTTAGTTTCATGATCCACAATTGATACATCACCCCTTTCGCTATAACTTAATGTTGTATTATTTCTCTATAATTAAAAGGAAAAAAAATTTTTTTTGTTACATAAGCTTATATTTTATTGCTAAGAATTTTAACTAAAATACATAATTTATAAAATTATTAATTCTGCGTTTATTTTGCTGATATTTACACAGAGAGTGAGTTTATTATTACTTAGTTAATTATGTTTGCATTTTTGAAATGGGGGTTTTTAATTTTTTACCTGTATTTCTTTTGAATTATCTGCAGAGATTTCAATAATATCCCGTTTACTATCGAAATCGTCTTCCACTATAAATTAATTTTTAAAATATATACTCTAATAACGTCTTAATGTCTGATTGTAAATGTTTACAAATATTTACTTTGGATTTCTTTAAGAACAACTTCTTCATAATTTTCTTCATTTTCAGTATATTTGTGAACTACAATATTCGTGGGAAAATTTAACATATTTTCCGAAACCGAAGTATGTACTTCTGTGTTTTCCATTTCATTATAATTATTATTATTCTGATAAAAGAAAACAGTAAATCGAATCTTTTTAATGTATATATAAAACAAATTTTGTTTTTTTTTTAACAAGCCCGAAGACATGTTCAATATCATAAATAATAACATTAAAATATATATAGTATGATTCCCTAAATGATTCGTTTCTTACTGTTGGTCGATACGTAGTTAAAGGTATCAATGGTTCTTTGTCTTGAGGAAATTTATCAAACGGTTCACTTAATTCGCCACTCTTTAGTTGCTTCATAAGTTCGTTTGTGTAAACATTTCTAAGTGATATCTGATATTGATCGACTTGAAATAATTTATAGAGCCACGCTCGGCACAATCGTAATTCTACAGAGAAAAAAAATTGTTAAGTATTTTTTGGTTATACTTGGGAATTGGATGTCTAACGACATCTGCCGGTCCAGCACCGGTCGAAAAACAAAGGAAAAATTAACGTTCTGGTCCAGTCCCGTCGTTAACTACCGACGGAAGTGTCCTAACACTCGCTTATTTGCTTGTCGTTCAGGCCCTCGGTAAAGGGACACCCAACGACGGCTCGCTCGACGAACCTGGAGTGTCGTCCAGTCGCTGCTGTTGAAAACCCCCTCCTACAGGCGTCGTATACCGTAAGCAACCACGTCGAAATGCCGCTGTACAACTGGGGATGTACAACGCTGATGATCAGATGCTTACGGCACCTAACTAACTCGCGGATATACATACGGACTAGCACCGCGCGTATCCACGCTCCGGACACATGAACCTCCTTCTGACTCACCAGCAGCGGCGATTCGAGCGAGGAACTTGCCCACGTCGTCGACGAGACACAGCGGAATTATAAAATATTATTAAAACTTCGTACAAATACCGTAATTAGTCCATTTAAAAGTCTTGAAATACGGTTGAATTTCTCTTATATGCACTTTAAACTCTTCATCTAGTACTTCCGTGTTCTCTGACTCGTATGCCATAATTAAAAGCAAAAAGTCTTATGATACCTTGTAAATAAAAGAAATTGGTTTTATTCAAAATTATGACTTTTGTCGATTTTTACGCTACACAATATATTTATGATTGTATATTTACGTATAAAACAAAGTAATAATTATTTTATTGATATTTATAAACCATTATGTTATTGTCGTAGCAACGCGCATATTGACTTATACAATAGCTAATTGTATTAATTATTATCGATTAAGTTGTAGTCAATAACCGTATTTAGTATTAATTATTAATGTTATATTTATATAATAAACGGGACTCTATATAGTCGTAATAATTAATAAAACCTCGTGTCCATTTGGTCGATTCGTTAAAATTGTAATTAATTACAATATTCCCGTAACAATATGAACCTCTCTCGCGCTTTTCGTTCTTTTCTCTTTTATTCTTTCCTATAAATTTTAAGTTCTGTGTATCGTAAAATACATCAAACATAAATTTACACGATCCACAAATGCTTTATTTCGAGAGAAATTTCAACTTTGCTCTGGCATATTAATTTTTGCATTTATTTCACTATATTATTATGTGTTAAAGTTCAAGAAACGTAAACATAAGAGTCAATAATTTATGTAAAAAAAGTATTTCAAAACATAGTAAAGTATTAACATTTTTTACTATAATTATTATAAATTGTGGTAAGTTTTTTTTTTTATTATTATAGGTATAGGTAATAATATTATATTTATATTAATATTGAAAATTTAAACGCATACAAACCGGTTTTTTTGCTTAACAAAAAAAAAAAAATGCTATAAATGCGGTGTAATAATTATTATAACATAAAAAATATTATGTGTATATAATTATAAATATTATATATTCGTATATAAATTCTAGTAACTATTACAATAATATCTGACTAAAGATATTTTTCTTTTTTTTATACTTTTGTATTTATATATTATAAATGAAATTAGCAGCAGGTCACTCGGTTAGCAACATGTTTAGTAGTCACATACCCCCACCGACGACTAGCCACGTGTATATTTTCATTATGTATAGACATGAAAATGATGGAGTTTCGACCAGTTTGTGAACTCAATTGAGCTGGTGGATGTATAGTTCTCGAGAAATTAGTTGGTTTTTTTGTAAGTACACAATATTAATTTATATTATAAAATATATAAGAATTATCTGATGATTAGTCGAATTTATTAATGAAATTAGATTTTATTATTATTATTATTATTCGAATTTTTTTGATTTCTTGTTTTGAGTAAACGTAACGATTGAACTTTTAATTTTAAATTAATGTTCATTTAATGACATTGTCTTTTTATAATTATAATTATTATTAATTTTATTTTACAAAACAGACGCATATAAACAAATAGCAGAAAATGGTCGTTTGAAATTATTCGTATAATAGGCCTGTAATTATAAATAAATCGAATCTTAAAAAAAAAATCCTTTTAGTTAATTTTATTCAAATTAAATATTGAATCAATCAAAAAAATTTACTTAGTTTTTTTTATGATAATGAAAATAAATACTTATACAAATTACAACTTATTGTTGGCTTTGTATCCTACGCATGCTCTTAAATTCATCTTACTAAACATAATTATATGATATTTCTATTAATACTATCATAAAATTTCTCGCTTTGTCTTAGACTAATATTAATTATAGTGGAAATTATGACATATATAAATGAAATTTTATTCACATTATGTTTATTCAACGAATTTTTATTTTTACTTTAAACATTTAAAATTAACGATGATAATAATATATAAGTATATTTGTATTAAATTAACATTTTTGTTTTGTACTATTTATGTAAGCGTTCGGCGATAAAATCGCGAACCCGATAGATAACTGTTAAAGAGTACCTATTTAGATATTATAATACGACAATATAAAGCAGTGAATAAAATTAATAAATGTAAACAGACGCGTATAATTTTAAATTATAGTAATAATTAATATTTTATATAGGGGACATATTGTAGTATATACTTTCTGAAGTGCGGGTTCATCTAATATTATCGAATTTTTGATATTATTCAGGTGGTTGTCATCGAAATATCTTTTCGCGTGAATATATTGTGTTAAAATTTTTTTAATGTAAAGAACAAAAAAAAAATAATAATAATATATAATTTGTGGTCAACGATTGCGTTTGTACAAAATAAGCAATTAATAAAATCGTTATCGAATAATACCACCGCAACCATATAATATGGATTACCGGCTGCAGACGTCCGTTCGAAAATAAAAATTAATTGTAATTTATTTTATTGTCTGCGACGACCAATTTAATTCGTACAAAAAAAAAAAAAAGAAATAACAATTAATAGATTTTTTTTTCCACACGATTATTATTAAAAAAATATTGAAGTTTCTGTTGGCAAAAAGAAAAAATGTATTACTCGCCGTTTTAAATTGGCACACACCCTATAAAGTACCCCTCTGCGATGTGTACCGTGTAAGTTGCGCGCACCACACGCCGAAGTTGAAATAACAGTTTTTAAAATGAAATATACTCAGAAGTATAGGACGACGACGACGACGACGATTAATCATCGGTAAGATTAAAATCGTGTATGCTAATCAGTAAAACCGGTTATTCCGCAGTTTTATATACGCGATGATACAATATAAACGAGTATAGTGCCCGGGGCGACTTTGCAAGCCTTTCCTTTCCGCCGATCGCATATGCATAATTAGTTACATACCCGTGCGATCCGGTCGCATCATGAATGGAAACAGAATCTCTCGTGGAGAGAACACTTTGGACGGTTGCCAAAAATGGATATTTACTCTGCAGCAGGTCGATGCTCTCTCTCTCTCTCTCTCTCTCTCCTGCAACGGACCGCCGCGGGATCGTTTGTGTTCGGTTTTGAACGCGCGTGAAATATACACAATTCTATAAGTAGTAAAAAAATCGTGAAAACGATTTTCGCCATTGCAGTGCGGCCGACACATGGACGATTGATGCGCGCGTTAGGTTTTTTTTTTTTTTGTTTTCTTATATTTTATTATTGTGTGCTTTAAACGAAAGTAGTACTCGTACGCGTGATAATAATATGCGGAAGGAAAAATATTACCAGAGCGCACTACGGATAAAACGTACCAGAGGACACCTCTGCAAACCCTCTGTTTGCGCGGATTGAAATTATATATTCGTAGAGACATCATCTCATACATCATTACATTCGTGTACGGTAAATAATATTTCAGACCGTATACAAAAGTGTGGAAAAGAAAATTTGTTAAAATACATTTCGTACCAAAGAAAAAAAAAAAAACCTATTCAACACGCATGCACCGCCCGCCAGCTCCTGTGTTAGCATTAATAAATATTAATATCCTACCTCAACCCGAATTATGAGCAGCGATATCGTTTTTCATGGCGACTCGCCAAAATATTTTATTATTATAATGAATGACGCGACTATACGTTCCAGTTCAACCTGCACATTTATACACGATTTCGTTATGTATTTTATTTTACATACACTATTTTCCGTTTGCTCACTGGAAAAATAACGACTTTCTTTTTCATTTCTCAACTTTAATAAACGTTATTATTACGAACATTATACGCGTGTTAATTATAGAATAATTATTGCTTATGCCTATAATCCATGACCGGGGATTGTTTATATTATGTTCGCTATAATTATTAAACACGTGAAAATATAACAAATATTTGTTTTACGATCACGATTCCAAGTAGAAAGTTTTATTTTAAACTTTTTTTTCTGATACTCGTTAAAATCGATTTATTTTGTGTTTTTTTTCTCTCGTAAATCCCGAGTAGATATAAAAATATACTAGTACATGCGTCACATTCCATTAGATATTTTATACATATTGCAATATCTGTTTTTAAGTATTGAATTTAAAAATAAAAAATAGAATAAACCCATCACAAATTCTATTCTATTATTCTTTTCCATTCCTTTAATGTTTATAGAAACAAAAAGACAAAAAACTCTGCGTAATTATTCTGTATTATTGTACGATTTGTTGTTTTTCTAACAAAATGAACTTTTTTTTTTAAGTATTAAATTTTCGAGATATAGAGTGGGGCAGTGTGTTTATAATTCGTGAATAAAACTTTTTTTTTGCTATTTTTATTGTTTTTAGAACATATTTAAGGAATTTTCTCGGTGATATTGTTATAGTGCACGTATTCATGTAATTGTTAGTACTGCATAAACATCCTAAACATTATTATATAAAAGCGCAATAACCGCGCGCATTTTATTTAATTAAAATTGAAACGAATTGGTTTTTTCCTCCTATATTTCAGGAGGAAAACACGTATCTATATTTTTCCCAATCAATGCGTCGTGTGAATGCCACGAAGATGATGGATTTTCGATACGTTTTAGTATTGGTTTTCAGTATATTGCAAATATCAACGGGATCGACGAATTCAACTTTTAGAACACACAAGGTACGCATTATACAGTGGAGTATTTATTGGGGGGTGGGGGGGGGTCGATCGGATTTAAAACTGCCATTTCTGACGTTTGTACAATTATATCTGACATTGAACTATGCACAGCAAGGAGTTACCATCTATTATTTCAGGTTTAATTAAAAAAAAAACATGTTTTGCAATCATTTTGATTAAATTAATTTTATTGTAATATTGAAAAAAAAAACAAATTTTACGGAGGAGGTAATGCCATAACTTAAATATTGAATTACTATCTCATCTCTCCCCCTCCTATTTGAAAATTCCTAAATATGCCTTTGAAATTATATACAATATATAGAGAATTTATCTGTTTATGCGGTGCTTGAATTTGGAGGGACGGAGTACGACCTCTTCCTCTTTTTCAAATATTATAGCGTATCTATCCCTTCTAATTTTTCATAATTGGACGGTCGGGATTCTTTTCACAGTTATATCGAATCAATGCGAAAATTAATAAAAATGTCTTTAAATTCTGTTATCAACGCCAAAATAACATATATATATATATATATATAATGATTCTATGTTATCGATATTACAAATTCAATATATTTATTTAATTAAAAATATAGTGACGGCTGGGGGAGCCACGAATTTTCAAGATATTACAATATTCAGTGACGCACAATTCTTTTTTTTTTTTTATTACAATTTTGCCGTCTCCCTTTAAATTTTTTTTCCCCGATTCAAGCACAGTGTTTATATCAATAAAAAAAAAAAATATATATATAATACGTGTAACGGTTTTTTATGTTTGATCGTTTCACCGTTAGGTACACAACATCGTACTATATCCGGACAAGCATTCGTGGTGTACGAGCACGCCCATCAAACAAGTCGTATCCGACGTCAATTGCGATTCCGTGGAAATCGACAACCGCGTTTGTCTGGGCGCTTGTTTCAGTTATTCCATACCGAGAACATTACCGGCCAACAACAACGGCAATGAAATAAACTCATATTGCGACTCGTGTCAACCCATAAACACTTCGTGGATCCCTGTGAGTACGCAACGCACCCAGTGACCCGATCTCAAACTTAATAATTTGGCCATGTTTCATAAGTAAAAAACAACGTTATACCAGCGTTATAATAATTGTTGTCTCGGTCTGTTTAAAGGACACTGTAGCAAAATCACAATGTGCAAAACTAAAATTTTAGCGTTTAGGTTAAATTTAGAGTTTTTAAACGCCTGTTACAAAATTTAAAGAGATTATTTTCGAGTGAACTTAATGGACTTCTTATAAAATATTTTACAAAAAGCCCATGAAAAATCCACTGGAAAATATTCCTCTTTGTAATAGGTATTTTAACTCTACATTTAACCTTAAACGAAAAAATTACAATTCTCAGATGACGTCATGTTGTTTTTTTTTTTTTTGTATTTTGAGCAGGACTGAAATTACATTTTTGCATGGCCCGACCTCATAATTGTTGGTCTCCTATTGGTGACCTTAAATAAAAAAAAATCCTGACGCTGCCATTGCGCAATACGTGTGTGCGGAGCCTGATTTTGAGGCGGGGGACTTTAATTTTCAAGATGTCGCCATTTCCATATTTTGACGTTAAATTTTTTTTTATTCTAACACATTTCAAGAATTGCAGAATTTTTGTCTGTTACTGCTATAAATTCATAAAAATTGTTTAGAATTTTTTCGATCGAAAATCCGTTATAATATATTAGTATTTTAAAATGAGTCAATTTTTCGACTTTCCCAGTACACCCAATGGAAATTAGCATTTTATTATTGAAAGACAGCAGTTTTTTTCTTATTAAGGAAAACTAATAATAATAATAATAATAAATAGTTTGAACGTTCGTGTCCATTAAGACGTTGTGAAATATGTGATCCTCCGATCATTAAAACCATCTTTACATTAAGTGATCATCATCAGAGTAAAGTAGTATTCACTGTAAATACGTACAGAATCAGATAACCATTTCTTATTGCTTTCAATATTTTCTTTTCTTTCTGCGCGTGTGCGTTAGGTTTTTGGTAAACGACGCGGTGTACTATAATAAATAACGTTTCGTCGGGTCCATTTGTAGGTACAATTAACGTGCGGCGATGGTTGGAACCAAACGAAACGCGTACAATTGATTAACGAATGCAGATGCTCGTCTTGCAGTCGTCATTGGGAAATTGAAAGTCCGCCGATGCCGTCAATCGATGTCGCGGCCGCTGCAGACTACGCCGAAGAGACGTCAACGGAAACATCGAGGTGAGGACAGGTCGGATACTTGACCGTTTGTTTGTACATTACTATATTGTAATAGCGGTAGGTACTCGCTCGATTATCCCACTGATCAATAACAGAATCCTTCAGATATTTGGAACTAATGAAACTTAAACAAGACGAAAACGTCGAAGATGAGGAGGAGGATGAGGAGAACAACAACGACACTACCGCGGACGTGTCGGACACCGTTGCAGAAGAACTGGTCAGTCGCGTATTTATATACATATATTATATATAAACCGCGAACCAGACGCGTGATCTTTATACGATTTTTGTTTTTAGACCCTGCAGCAGGACACTGCGACGGTCAATTCTATGAGACTGGAAAAGGACGTTTGGATTCGAGGACCACATCATTCGAAAGTAATGATGATACGAAAAAAGAAACGAAAAACACCGTTTTACACAGTTGCGAAAATCTCGAATTTTTTAGGTGCTGTTGAAAAAAGAAACGGTCCTCACAAACATTGCCAACGAAGAAATCCAGCAATATTTATAAGAGAAGATGACCGCGACGATTAGGAATAAACTTCGTAACACCATCACCTACACATACTGTATTACTGTTTTAACTTTGATACAACAATATTTTATATTATTTCAATCGATTAAAAATAAATTTATCGAATTTCATTTATTTTATTTTTTAATTGTATAATTATTTACATAGGTGCACTGCCGCCAACAGATTCGTGAAGTTGTTTCAATAACAAGTCTAAATCCATGGCGTTCTTTTTGCATTGAGCAGCCATTTGACCTTCGGGCAATTCTTTAGGCTCGTATCTCAACATGTTTTCAGCCTGTTCTAAATAATATTTCGATCTCTGCGCGAAATATTACAACTTATTTAATATATATATATATATATATATGAACTATTTCTACGAAATACCAAAAAAAAAAGAAAAGAATTTACCAATAGAGATTCCATTACAGCGTTAGTGTCTTGATTGCATCTTCTCGCTTCTTCTGCCATCACGGCGTGTAGCTCAAACATTAGAGCACCTCTTATACGACATTCAGCTACAAAAATAAAAATGTTTGTAACTTTATAATATGTTCCCCGAAACTTTATTACATGTATATATTCGATATAATTTTCAATTCTAACCCGGAAATAATACGTCCGCTATTTTCAAGACTTTCAAACACAGTTCTCTTTTGTGGTTTAACTGCTCTTGGGACAATCTATCCAACGGTTCTCCTTCCAGTTGTCCGTAGAGTTGAGCCAAGTTTAACCGGATCTCAGTGAAGTAATAATGATTAGGATGCAATTTGCCGGCCGACACGTAGTGATTCAAAAACATGCGACAGTGTTTCGGATCACGTCGGTTCATGGCTGCCATGTCTTTGCCCACGTGCGCTAAAGACAGTTCGATGTTGTTTGGATCCGCGACCGTGGAACAAAAGTTGCACGTCCATTCCACATCGAACGGGTCGTCGGTGGACGGGCGTACGTTCGGTAACGCGTACCCCATGCAATCCCTGAGAAAAGTAACAGAACACGTCGTCGAGCGTATGGTTTAAATCTATTCGCGGTGTAGAAAGGTTTGGTGTATAATATCCGTTCGGATTCATTTTGCGCACAACCTGCAAACGCAATAGGTAAACTTACTCGGTCGCGCACTTGACTCCACTGAAGTACGTCCCGAGTTCCGTGGGATCGGAACACCTGGGACACTTGCAGACGAAAAATTTCGTATCCGCCAGATGGGCCAACCGTTGGGCGGTGCCCCACAACGGGTCAGTGTACGTGATGGACAAGTGTTCGCCGGTTTTGATCGCCACGTCTCTGGTCCGGATTAACAGCTGACCGTCACGAGTGAACGTCTTCGAACAGTTCGGCACGCAGCTGTGCTCAATCATGGAACCCACGTCGTAGATGGCCACGTACGGCGGATCCGTCAACGGTACTTCGTGCCCGTTAACCTGGACGATACCGCAGACCCGGAGTATCTCTTCAGTCGACCACTCGGCTGGGTCCAGTTTGAAAAACCTGTGCAAATAATCGGCTATCCAGATTTTGTCCGCTTCGTACTTGGACCCGCCGCGGCGGCTCGTGCAGTGAGACACCAAAGAATTGAGTTTGGCCCAGACGTCCGGGTTGTTTTGCTTCTGGTACAGGCACCTAATCACCGTGATCGATTGATAACTGGGATGAGGAATCGTGAAATCCTTGATCTCTACCTATATACATATCATTTTTGTTTTTTTTTTTTTTACACTTAGATGTGTGCTCAAACGAAAATCCCTTTCCTCACTTTTTGTTTCCTCCTCGTTACTGTCCATTCGCATTCGGCTCTGTGCCATTCGTCGTCCTGACATTTGGCTGCGACATTCGAACACATCGGCCATCCGCATTTTTCACATTTCGTCGCCGTCTCCGCGCTTACGGATTTCAGACATCCCAGACACACAGGACCGGTGACTTGTGACGGACCTCGGATCAACGGTCGTTCGATCAGTGCCACTTGCCATGTGGGCAAGTCAACACTGGCGAGCACGTATCTGCCGACATTCGAGTCTTGGGCGATCTGAAAACGTTTAACAAAAATATTCTCGTCAATTCAATAAATTTATTTCGCATACAGCGTGCTGCTTACTTCGATTAATTTTTTTTTGACCATATTGCGTTTGGAATGACGATAGGATTATACTATACTGCTGCGGGAGACGTCGCGTAGCTGTTCTTTACACAGTGGTACACAAATAGAACAGTTTCACATGTAATGCGTGAAAAGGGGAGATGTAATATGTGCGTGTTAAAAATAGGATCAAATCAAAAACTAGATCACAATAACTTGGCTACGGTCGCCGGTCATTTACGCTTTTCTTTTATGGAACAATAATTCCATTTTCGGATTTCAACGATTTTTGCGCCACTGGCTAAAATTGTTAGCGTGGCCCAGTAATCAACGTCATAATATAAAACAATACTAAATTTCATTAATATAACGAAACATTTATTGTATTAAATATTTTCTTGATTGTTGCTAATAAAAATCAATTATTTACCACTGCAATTATATACTCAATACTAAATTTATTGAACACTAATTTTTGAAAAAAAAATTAAATACGTAACTAATATTCACAGAAAATATTTTACTACACTATGCCTGCGACATATATAATAAATATACATAACAAATTCTTTAGTCTACTTCTATATTGGTTAACAACGCATCTATAATGTGCTAATATTAATTACCTAATTTTGAAAAAATAGTAAAAAAAATTTCTATAAAAAATTTCATCTAAATTTGAGTTATATAAATAATTTCGATGTGGATATTATTTAACATCATTAATGTTTTTATCTCATGAAATTTCTATATTAACAACAAACTCAGGTCAGTGTTTAGAACTTTAAATTAACTTAAAATTATCATTTATCTCAAACAGGATAATACGGATCAACTATAATAATCTGTATAAAATAAAAGTAATATTTATAAAATTATTTCTTTTAAAAAAAATTTATAAATAATAAGTAATATTATTAGACATAAATATTAATTTGTAAACAACAGTAATACTTTTTAATCATTGGTTAGCACATTTTTAATCAGGGTAGTACTGAATATCATAAATGCTAATTAAAATGTTAGTGATTATATAATGGGTTTATAGAGTAATACATAGGAATTTTAGGAACTAGTATTGAGACTAATCTTGTTTACCGAGGGATTAGTTTACACTTTAAAATCAAAAGCAATCAATTATCTACCATCAATATTTAATGATCAACATACGTTAACGATGCATATTTCACATGCTTTTTTGCAGCATGTCACATATAAAAAAAAAATATATATATATATTTGTTAAGCTTTCTTCTAAACAATAATGTGAATTTTTAATAATTTAAATCAATTTTCGAGTACAAAAACAGTGTATTTATATAATAAACAAAAGTAAATACAATTTTCTCTAATACAAAATATATACATAATAGTAATGCATGTATAATTATAACATTATAGTGAAATTTATGCTATAAAACTATATTTAAGTTTCCACCAATGGTTCTTTGTTGTTTATAAATAGTCTGGCATATAAATCACCAAATTGTGAAATATTTTCAATCATAGTGAGTCTCAAAGAGTCCGAGTACGGTTTTGGTGCAGTAACTGATATTGTGTCTCTCCACATACCACCAATATTGTTTCGTACAAAGAGAGCTGGTGCAGGTATATGATCCCTTGTATATGCCCAAACGCAATCGCGTAATACTATCAGTATCTAAAAATACAACAAGCATTCCATGAATACAATAATAATAAACTTATTGTTTTGAAAATGTTTTACTTGTTGTGGTGTAAGGTCTTGGACAATCACACCCAAGACATCTAAAGGCTTGGGTAAAAGCTGACCCAATGACATGGTGTTTAATAGTTTTATTGTATCGTCCAATAACTGTCGATTATCTTTTGATTTTCCTTTACTATGGTTTACTGCCCCCCAATGGTTTATTAAACAAGCGCAGACTGCTCGTAATAAGACCGAACAATAGCAGAGTGCAGGTCGATGTCCGGCTAGTATTCCGAGTATTGTCCACAGTATTGGTTTGGTAGAAATCGTATGGTAAATATGAACGTCTCTTTCTATAGTAACCTAAGCACATTGGAAAAAAATATTGGTTACTCGTTGTTTTCATCACTGTAACAAATTTAGTATGTTTTACTTTTGTAAAATCTTCATCAGGCCATGGCAAACCGTTATACATTACATCTGGTGATATAAACTGAACAACTAATAGTGCTAAAGATACCACTGTGTCCAGTGTTGGTTCAAATGCATAACATTCATCGGATGAATAACAGGAGCGCAAAAATGACACAAGACGTTGTTCGTTGAAACGTACACTTTTAGTATCAAAAACAGGTGTTTTATATTTTGGATGCAATTCGTCTTTGTCAAATTTTAAACCGATTTTTTCCCCGAATACTGAATTGAATTCCTTTAAACCAATATAAATAATACTTCATACAAATAATCAATTCAAATATTACAATATAAACCTGTTGTAAAAATGATCCCATTAATGAAGTCTTTTCAAGCGGCTGAATTATATAGTCATTGCGTCTATTATCAGGTATGACAAACAACAATGAAAATGGTTCCTTCAGTACACCATCTAAAATATATTTCATAGCAGCTGTCCTAGCTATTGATGACCTATAACTAACAGTATTGACAAATTTGTTCATTCGAAGACATGCTTTCAGCTTAAACATTTCATCTGTAAAAAATAAAATAAATATGTAAACGCTAACCAAATAATAAATGAAAATTATAACAAACCTTTTTCTTTAAATAAACAAGTGTAGAAATACAATACAGCTGCTTTTACACAATATAAAACTTTAGGTACAGACATTTCTTTCATGCATAATTTTGCAGCGATTTTAGATAATATTGATGATAACAAATGAGCAGAACGCATGTCTCCACTATGACAACACTCAATCATTGATCGACATATTTTATCCAAATGAGATACTACAGCCGTTGACACGCCACGTAATGAAATACCTTCAAGGGGATCAGATTCCAAACTACAAAATAAAGTTTATAATTATAATGAAAAATTAAGACACATAAAATAACATAACATTATAAATTATAATTCACCTCAATAAAGTGTTAATATTGTTCCACACATTGAATAAACAAGTATCACTTTTAACTAAAGCATAAACTAAGCCTCCGTCAAATTGAGACATATTAACACCAAATGATAAAACTTCAACTAGCGTTTCCAGTTGTGTGCCATTTTCACTTTCAATTAACATTGTCGCTATACATGGTAATAAACACTCTTGATCCCTAATTGCTGAAATGAAAAAAATTAATTATTTAACTTCCAAATATGATTTACAACGATAACGTTATAACTAACCAATACAACTTATTAGTCTTGCAGATGGCTGAGCGATATCTACATTTGTTGATAACAAATATGGTTTGATTGAGTGTAGGTTTGTGACCAATGCTTTGACTATGGGAGGTGTTGTACGGTTTGTTCTCAGTGAATATTCAAGTTCAGCAAGAAACAGATCTTCCAAAAAATAAAAATAAAATAATAATAATAATTATTATTTTTATTAACAAGTGCAACTGTATTAATATTGTTTACCAAATAATGACTGGGCACCAGTTTTAAGAATTTCGAATTTTGGATCCTCACAATCAATTAATTGAAATATTAAATTGAAAACGTGTTTGATACCACGGTCAGCATTCAATAAAACTTGTACCATAATATCCAATAAACCACATTGTTCCTCAAAGTATTTTTTCCATTGTGGGTATAACGGTAGTAATTTATTTAAAACCTCCGGAGTGACTGAAAAAAAATTATTAATTAATAATTAAACATTACATTCATTATGATCTAAAGAAACTGTAAAAGTACATTGTTTACAATTAATGATAGCGTGTGCTTCACTACCCAACAATATTACATCAAAAATAAAAATAAAATAAATATATTAAACACAATTTTATTAAAACAATGATTTTAGACTATTATATTTTATGTAAACTCGGTTGAAAATTAAAAGGAATCTAGGTAGTAATAATTAGAATTTCATTATAGCTGTATAAATAATAAGTTTTTACATAAATTCCATTTTGACACTATTATCAACAATTGGCAATAAAGCATATAAAATTATTTAAAGATATCAGCCGTTAATATACAATAGAAGTAAAATGTTAATGACAATGATGTTGAACAGATTATATAAGTAAATATTTACTTTGAATTAGATTTTCACACAACATAGACTTGAGTAGTGTCGAAGAGCACATGGCCATGTGTAATAAAAAAGGAACTATAGCAATATTTTCAACAGTCATTTTTTGATGTTCTTCCCCAAGACTTAACTAAGGAGAAAAAAATGTTAAGATTACAAATAACAATAATTATTGATTAGCCAATAGAACATAATACTGACAAACCTCAAATAATTTAAAAACAATGTCTTTTATGTTATTGAAGTAAGTTATTGAAAGGTGATCCAGAATTCTAATAAATGAGTTTAACTTCTCAGTCTAAACAAATAAAAATATTTAATAATAATTCATAATACTGAAATAAGGCGTAAGATATAAATTACATGTTAAATAAATAAGATATAAATTACATTAACTTACATGTTTGAATTTTTTAGTAGTGCACATTTCTTTGATGCCACACAATAGCATATCTGTTATAACTAAAGATGGAAAACTATCGCCAATTTGAGCTAATACCCATTCAAAGCTGGAACTTTTATATCCCAACATGGTTTCTATAAACAAAGTGTTTATAATTATATGTTTACAACAACAAATTTTTAAATATTTACCTATCATAGAATCGACTGACCGTTCTCCTTCTGCTTTCACCATTTTAGCAATCGTTTTATTGTTTATATCTACTAAAATATAAGCAACTGAACACTGAGACCAAAATCTAAGCATATCTCCCAATGGCATTCTAGTGAATTCGTGCATATTATAATGTTTGGACACTTTGCCTATGAACAATAATCATTGTCTTTTATATTCACGAATACAATTTCATAGTTAGTAATATACTAATACAAATACCTAATAGCTTATAAGACCAATGCAATACAACAGGAGCCCAAACTAAATGATCTTCTTCGACTAGCTTTAGAAGTACATCTCGTACATTTGTCACATTTTGAATCACTTCTGATGGAATATTTGGTGGTTCGTGTCGTGATGATGCGTTTGAAGATTCAACCCATGATGGCTAAAAAACGAATTTCCCAATTAGTTTAAAAAGTACACTTTTATAAAGTACCTACGTTGAGTATCAGAAACACAGTACCTGGACTTTAAGTTGTTTCAAATACGTAGAAATGGCATAATCAAAGAATTTTCCATAATACTCAAGAACGGGATCTTGGGCAGCTGGTAGCACTTTAAGCAGTTCCATTGCACGTGCAATTTGATCCGTTTGAACATTGATGAAAGGTTGTTTCGTTTCATTCAGAAATGCTGCCAATTTAGAAAATTGGTCTTCTTGATGTTTCTTCATCTCCATGACTTAATTCTTTCACCACTTAATGGCGTTTAAAGCGTAGTAAATTCTGTACATAAAAAAATAAATAATATATTTGACAAACGATAATTCCTTAACAATTGGCAACGCATTTTCAAAAATATCATTATTAATATTTAATGAACTATAGAAATGAGTGAATTTGGTATAAATTTTGAAAAAAATTGAATATGTTTTTGATGTTAATTCATCATATTATAAATAAATATCAACTCTTAATATTAATAATGTGTCAACATCATTATTACTTTTTAGTATTAATTAATATACCTGTGAGACAAATTTAAAAGCTAATCTCAGTGATCAATCGTGCAGATTTGCAAAATTGAATCATAATTCACAAAGCACAACAGTGTAAATGCGATATCTGTTATAATACAACGTTATTTTAACTATGAGCAATGTACCTATTGTCCATATTTGTATTCGACCAATGTTGTTAACAGACAAATGATAACAGAATAATACACAGAGTACTGTGTGATATCGAATGTTTCAAGGAGAAAACGAAGAAAAGTGTATTTCCTCCAGATGTCTTGTATTTCAGTGAAACGTCCCGGTGTCCCATAAACCTATAAACTAGAGATGGGATTTTCAACTCAGTGACACGAATCAGTTCACTTAAGTAAGTTGACTTACTGAGTCAACCACAACTCTCAATTCATCAAATCAAACAAAACAAATCTTTTTTGATAACACGTCATAGGCGCGTTAAAATATTGGGCAAGGGTTCCCCGGCACCCGCGGGCAATGCTATTCTACAAATGCTAAAAATATTTAAAAAATTTCACAAATGATTTGTATTAAACAGTAGAAGTAATTCGATAAAAATCTATATGAGAGTGTGTGTGTGTATTGTAGTGTTGGGAGTGAACCTTTAGTTGCAAAGCAACTGGCTATGTGTTCTTAGTGTGGCACATAGAGAAAATTAAAATAATATCTAAAAATTAAGACAAATAATTACATAGGTTAGCTCAGAATATTTTTAAAAAATTGGACAGGGGTTACCCGGCACCCGCAGACAAAACTATTTTACAAAAGCAAAAAATACAAAAAAAACAACGTAATGGCTTAGAGTAATAATTGCACATAGAGATACATAGGGACATTCATACATAGAGGTATATATGTACATAGAGAGAGACATATATAGACATACATAGAGACATTAGTACATAGAGGTACATATATACATAGAGAGAGAGAGACATACATAGATGGAAATACAAACATAGAGGCATGAATGAATGAATGTCTCTATGTCTCTCTTTGTACTTTTCACTCTATGTATTTATGCCTCTATGTTTGTATTTCCATCTATGTATGTCCCTCACTCTATGTATGTATGTACATCTATGTAGTATCTCTCTATGTACTTTTCTTTCTATGTATGTATAAACCTCTATGTATTTTCTTTCTATGTATGTATATACCTCTATGTATTTATGACTCTATGTATGTATATACCTCTATGTACTTTTCTCTCTATGTTTGTATTTCCCTCTATGTATTTTTCTTTCTATGTATGTATATACCTCTATGTACGAATGTCTCTATGTATGTCTATATATGTCTCTCTCTATGTACGAATGTCTCTATGTATCTTTATTTATGTCTCTCTCTATGTACGTATGTACCTCTATGTATTTATCTGTCTATTTGCTTTTTTTTTTGTTATATCTGAATGTATTATAAATAAATTATTTAAAATAAATAATTTTGATATTAATATATGTGTGCAAAACGCGAGAGAACGATGTAACACTACTTCAAAATGATGTTTTATTAATGATTTATTTATCAATTTTTTTTGTATGTATGTATTAAATAGGTTTTGTGGCCAGTTTTGTTTAAAACGACGGATTTTGCGGACTATAATGGATATACCGTTAAAAAGTTATCGAATTTATTAGATAATTTGTTCTACAATTACATCGGAAATAACGTCGCGAGTATAAGATGACAATTTATTCGAAATTATACGTATATTCTTATAACATTTTACGGATTGTTTAATAATATAAGGTTTTCGAAATCTTAAAAATTGCTCATGTTTTGACCAAATAGGTGTACCAAATTGTAATTGGACAATCCTTATTTTATTAATTCTTTGTTATCATATATGAAAATATTTTTTTATTTATTTTATCAATCAGTTATCACAAAACCATGTGTGAGGAATTGATAGCCAATCTATCCGGCATATGTGATTTGTAATATTGTAAATATTATGAACTAAGTTTATAGATCTATGCGTGTCCCGACAAAATATTGAATATTATTTCATTTGTTCTATAATACAATCTTGTTATGATATTTGTGAGTAGGGAATGTATTAAATTATATAACATCATATGTTGTTAAAATTTCATGAAGTATATTAAGGAAATTCAGCTTAAAATAATATATGTATATTATGTCTAATGTTTATTTATTAAAAGTTAACAAGAAAATAAATATTCCATATTTTTCCAAATTAAATCTGGAAAAAATTGTATTTACCTATTTAGGTTTTAAAGTTTGTGTCCAACAGATACTAAATAGGCTTGTGTGTCACAAATGTTTCTAAACATGAACAATATGTTATTTGTTATAATTTACAAATATACCTTGACACGTAGACAAAATGTTTTTATTATATTATGCCGAATGTCAATGTAAGTATGTAGTCATGGAGATAATATTGACAGCTATTGTACATTTTGCTCATGTATATTTTGTAGAAATATTAAGATTTTCAATTTTTTTCAGTACTTTGTTATGATTTGTATATCTTATGTTAATCAGAACAATTATTTTTATTAATTATATTAGTCATTATGCGCACAATAATTGGTACATAGGTAAACAATTTTTTTTCAGTTTATCAGTCATAATATTTTAATAACTATTTTTTATTTTATGTAGACATTGTAGATTAGTCACAAAATTTTTTACTGAAGTAACTAAATACTATTTATTCAAATGCTAATTTAATTATATAAACAAATATATATACATATTCTAAATAAAATTCTTAATTATTTTTCGTTTTTAGTTTTATAACATTATTTGTCAGATATTCTAATACACAGAACAGTAATAAAAAATGTTCGATATTACAAAAAAAAAAAACAATTTACAAATTGTTTAAATTATTTTATGATTTATTCATGAACCAATAGGTTAAAAATTATAAATTACATATTACATACTGTTTTAAAAATATTAATGCAAATATTAAATGTATAAACTAATATATTTTATTTTTGAATGATAATACATGTATTAAATGTGAACATTATTTTTAAAAACTATTTATAATTTTTTTTTTATGATTGTCCATATATATTTCTTAACCAACAATAGAAACAATCAATAGAATCACATCTATGAACAATGTTTATAGCACTAGATGTAGATAATTAGCTAATTTAATTAGTGAACCAATATATTATAATTGAATTATTATTTTTGAAAATAATAATTGAAATATTAAATATAATTCTTACTTGAGTACCAAAATGTAAAAACAATGTGTATACAGCGACTATTAAATGAAAGAAAAGTTAATTAAACAATAACATATGGTAGTGTAACAAATTATAAATAAAAACAATATATTATGTATAAAAAAAAATCAACGTGTGTATATTGTAACTTTATTTTTAGATCATTAAAATAATTATTATAGACACCATAACATTGCATTTTCAGTTTTATGCTTACATTTTAAATTATTCCATTCATCCTTCATAAGTAACTGACCATAAATGGGGTAAATGTTTTGGTTTCATTGCATCTAAAAAATGTTGCCGACATATCGCTTTCAATTCACTGATAGCATTTTGTTCCAAAAAATATTTCACTACTTTTTCTGGTGCACTACTGTGTTCTTTATAATTTTCATACCTTTATTAAACATCAATTATATAATAATATATTATATATTAATAAAATACACTTACTTTAAATATTTAATGGTAAGTAAAGTTTCTAGAAAAGTATCAAATACACGATCTGGTTTTATATTATATGTTACTGCAATTTCTAATTTAAATTGTTTTATTGTATTGTCTGATAACCTATCTCGGCGGTTCAAAAGAATTTTCGCAATATTTTTCGATCTAATTATTTTCAAATATGTTGAATTCTAAAAACAAAAAAGTATCATTTGTCAATAAATTTACTTTTTTATTATTCAAATAATATTAAATCAGATTAAATACCATTCGATAATCATGTGGTTTTATTTCATTTATTTGACATTTGTTGTATAATTTTTTACGCAACATTAAATCAAAAGCATTTGATTTCATAAAACAAGAGTGGCATATTAACAATATGTCATGAGATATATGACTTTTGTATTCCGCTAAAATAAAAATGTATAATTGATCACTATAAAAATTATAAAAAAATTAATTCTTATATTAGGCGTGGATCCAAGTGAAATATTGATAGTGTTTATGTGGGTCAAGGTGTTTTTTAGCAAATATAATATTAATAACTAATTAATAAATATTTTGTAAATTTTTTGGAATTTGTGAGTTTTCTTTATCTTTTTTTGGATCCATACCTAATTTACATACTTGGTAAATATTGAGAAAATTCTTTTGGAATGACACTTTTTTTATGAAAACATTCACAATTGCCACAAATTACACAACTATTTTCTCTGGGAAGAACAGAAAAATTGTCGTTTGGCCTTTTTATGTTAGCTGGAAAGTTAAGTCTTATGGTTTTTGGATTACCATTTACCAGTTTAGCCAAACCTTGAGTAATGTACCTATATAATATTATCATAACAAAACAAATATAAATTTATAATATACAAATTAGATATCAATCATAATCGTACCAATCAATTTTTTTATTACTACAAGTTGACACAACAGTTCCATCGACATTTTCTATCACACAGTTGTCATAAATTTTAGTCCTTTTCCTTGTTGAAGTAGAATATGAACGAACTGTAGGCTTCGATTTGAAATTGGCATTGCCATTATTTCTTTTATTCTTGTATGATCGATCTTTATATTTTAAATATTTTACTATAAAATTGTCCCATTGTTGTTTGTCTGTTAAGAATAACCAGTTCCACCATGATATCTACTTAAATGAATACTAACGCAATTTATTGTACAAAATATTATTCAATATAAATTACTTCTTTATTTCTAAGTTGCTTTAAAATCTCCACAGCTACATATGCATCTAATGCTGCATATTCGGTTTGTTGATCACTCAACAATTCTGCTTCCCAGTCACTAGCACGAATTCTCCAATCTTTATCCAATTCACATCCCAGCAATTTATATGCTAGAGCCGCTAAGCTCCTTTCTTTCAAACAACATTCTTTTGCCAAATATCTCAAATCAATGTATCCGGAAATGTGTATATTGTAATCATTCATAAGTAAACCAGCATCGTCAGAAATAGCAACACCAACTTTAATTATATCGGAATTGCTCAAAATGTTCTAAAATTATCGAGAAAAAAAAGTTTTTTATTTGGTATAAAAAAAATGATGAACTCGAATAATATAATAAATACGTACAGATAAAGAAGGCGGAATTGTTTTTAACTTGGACAGTCTGATCAACGAACACATTCCATCACTGTCGGCGATTTGCAATAACGCCACGGGATGACGAATTCCATTTTGAGTCACCCACTCGCAATCTAGCCCGAGAACAGGCATGCAAGTACACGATCTACGAATCACATATTGTTTAATAATAATAAATTTAATTAACTGAAAAATCTATTGCCAACTAACTTTTCGAATTTAATCGCTATCCGTTCACATTGTTCGACCGAATCCACAATATCAACTTGCTTAACGCGTAACTTCACCAACGATTTGATTAATGGTATTTTGGAAAGTGCTTTGATCATCATCAGTTTAATGATCGAAAATAACATGTTTACACCGACAAACCGCTAAATTTTTTAATAAACAGTGATAACATAATAATAATTATGTTATTAGTTTGCAATAAAAACGTCGAAGTCGAAATAATTAATTAGGAGGAATACACGTGAATTGAATCGAATTCGGTTAGAAACAAGAAAAAAAAGCACTTTCAATTTCGTCAGACATTTTCAAATATTCGGTATCATAACAATCTTTTGCGAAAAACGATGCGGTTAGGTTAAATACGATAGCGGTCCATAATTAAAGTTTTAGCATGCGTCATTTGAAATTATTGATATCGGTGTGATAGGGAAGACGATAAAATGTTCGATAGCATCTATAAACCATAGATTAAATATACATAGATAGCCAACGCCAATGCACTATACCATAGATTAAATATTTAATCTATGACTATACGGAAACGGCTAAATTAGTAACATTATATGGCAACAGATGGCGCTATAATATTAATATCGAAAAATAATTATGATATACAACAATCGCATGACGCACACTGTTAGCTGACTGTAAAAACCAGAGGCGTGCCCAAGATCAAAATGCAGGAAAGGCCTGGTTATAATTATTTTTAAATAATATATAGATACACATTATTTCTTTTTTGGAAACTTTTCATAACATTTTAAAATTTAATTAGAAAAAATGTTATTAATATTTAAATATCTTAAAAAGTAAAATTAAGTTTTCATATTACTGAATAATATATGAATCACAAATGAAACAATAGTTTTTATTAATTATAAGTACATAAAATATAATTATTTAAATATATGTATATGTATAAACGCTTGATATAAATGGGTAATAAATAAATAAATATTTTCCATATACAAGTATTAAATAATATTAAATTTCAAGTTACATTTTTTCAATGTTTCTTATTTTTATTACTTAACAAATTATTAATAAACAATTAATAATGTTAATTAAATGAAAACAGTAAGTATGATTAAATAAAATTATACAAAGAAATGAAAAAAAAAATGTATGACAAATTCAATAACAAAATAACAAACTAAATAGTCAGGTATAAATAATTATTTAGTTAATAAATATCATCAAATGCCAAATTATATGTATAAGTAGGTATAGTAATATAATAATATTACTATGTAAAACATGTAAATTAAATAAGAAATATTTAAATTATTAAATAATAATAGGTTTAAAAGAATTGATAATATTTAATTTCCTTTGAGAATATTTAATTTAGGTTATTTAATTTAATATAGAATATTTAATTTAGGGCATTACACTGGACCAGTGGCTTCTTTCGTCCATATCCGAAATATTTGTTATTGCTTTACGAATCTCACTTTTCAATAGCCCTCTGTAATAATCCGATTTTAAAGTTTTTAATTCCAACGCTACATATTCTCCAAAACGATCAAAATCGTCTTTCGGCTTTTTCATAATTTCAATGGCTTCCTTCAGAATACTGTCATCATCTTGAGTTTGTGACTGCCTTTTGTTAGAGATTTTTTTTTTATTTTGTCGTATTGGAGTTGGCTCATCTAATGTTTGCTCATTCTGCATAATTTCCGAGTTTTTCATGGTATTACTCTGAAAAATTAAGAAAGCATTATTATTATTTTTTTTATTTCAGTGTCCTTCAAGTACAGAAGAATTGAAGAAATATGCAGATCAATTTGCATTAAAATGGCAATTTCCACATTGCTTTGGGGCTATTGACGGCAAGCATATTACAATGGTGGCTCCATAGAATTGTGGAAGCCTTTACTATAACTATAAGAACACACACAGCATTGTTTTGATGGGAGTCGCAGATGCCAAATATAAATTAATTTATGTTGATGTTGGTTGCAATGGCAGAATTTCTGATGGAGGGGTGTTTAATAACTGCTCCTTACATGATGCTTTGGAAAGCAAACAATTACCTTTTCCTGAACCAGAAGCACTACCTCAAAGATGTTTGCCCGTTCCATACATAATGGTGGCAGATGATGCCTTTACATTTTAAAGCCCTATGGGTACCGACATCAACCTGCACCAAACCGATTTTTTAATTATAGATTGAGCAGAGCTCGTCGCGTTATAGAAAATGTATTTGGCATTATGTCTAGTAAATTCAGAGTCCTCTGAAAACCAATACATTTGGCACCTAATAACATTAAAGATATTACTCTGGCAATATGTACATTGCATAACTTTTTGATTTCTACAACAAATAATTATTTATGCTCTGGTTCAGTTGACTTTGAAGATCCTAGTACTCATGAAATTGTAAATGGTGAATGGCGGAATGAACTCCCACCAAAAGGAACGTTGTTTCCACTAGAAAGGGGATGGCAGCGGAATTAATCAGTCTCTCAAAAAGATGTGAGAAACGAATTTAAAGAATATTTCATGACAACTGCTCGTGAGGTTCGATGGCAATATCAATTCATAGGTTGAATAAGTATAAGTAAATATAATTTCCTGACAAAAAAATATTGTAATAAAATTAATATACTAACCATGTTTGATATATTTATTTTTGGTGTGAAGCCGGGTACTATGAACTTCAACGCAGAGAAAAACTTCCATTTAGTATCATATTTGCCGTCTGCACCATCACCACTTTTCATTTTTTGTAGTTCATGTGAAACCTGAAAAGTTTTAAATGCCATGCACGATTCGAATTATAATCAGTTCAATTTAATCATAAATAATTAATATACATACCTGATTACATAAATTATGTATTTTTCTTTGTACCTCGTTAGCATCACAATTATTAAATTTTGTCGCAAATTCTTCTAGCATACTTATTTTTATCTCACGACTCCTATACGACTTGTGGTTAACATTCCACAAAAATTCATTTTCCTCATATAGATTAATTAACTGAAAAATTTCGTCATCTGTCCATTGTCGTATACTCATTTTAGAAAAATAATTTAATTAATTTAAACAAAAAAATAATGTAAATTATATTGAATTATATTATATTAAAAAATTATAGTGCTCTCAGCTCTTCTTGTCCATTTGAGATTACTTGCAGTCTCGAGACAGTGCTCTCAGCTTTTCTAGCATTGACGGAAGACTTGTGACTTCATATCGAGAGCAGGAATGAACATGTCGACTTGTGACACGTGCAGTCTCGGCGACCAGTAAAAGCTTGTCTCCGAGAGTGCTCTCAGGCCTATATACATTTGTGAGTCTGGTCTCGAGACTGCTCTCGAGACTATTTTGTCTCAAGTGGACACTTACCTTTAGACTGATATGATGGAAGACCAATAGATGATAGATAGATCGTGCTCACAAAGGAACTTAAAGTACTCAAATGATCTTGAGTTAATTGTGATTCATGGTTCAAATATTCATGAATAAATTCATACAGATCAGTCAAATTTTGAACGCACGACCCATTTCTATGAGCGACGAAACGATGGCAAAGAATTAATACTTGGTTTAAATTTTCAGTGGTTCACTCATTTTGATTGTTGTCATAATTTATTGTAAATTCTAATGTTGCTTTCTAAAAATAAAAACACTTCATCAATAAAAATATAGCAAAAATATTATTTAACACTTATGTTTATTTACTTTAAGTGTTGTCCATATAAGTGTACACTTAGGTTCTACATGTCCAAGAATATTATCGAACATGTCCAACACATAATTTAGTAACTTGTATGAAATGTCGATATCGGCTAGAGAATTTATGTACACTGGTAGAAAGTAATCTGCACAAGTATGTAAACCACCACCCATGCCTTTGATTACTTCAAAAAGAAATTTAGATCAACCGTAAATACACTGAAATAAATTATTGAAAATTAATAAAATACATATGAATATATAAAAGATAATAAAATATTATCGATTACATCTCGTTTATGTTTTAAATTTCTGAGGACCATTATCAAAAAGTGCTTTTTGTTACTTTTCTGGCTACAAATGAAAAACATTCCGCAGCAAAATCATTAATATAAGGTGGATGATCATCTCCGAGCAAAAGAACTATACATTTAAACACAGGTTTCATATCACGTACTATTAAATGCCATAAAAACTTGAACAAATAGGCTAGACAAATAAATGATTATTCTATTTGTTCGGCATCTTTTGTACGGAGAAGTTTTATGCATAGTCTCAAAAATTCATGAAAATATTCATATAATTCTTGTTGCAAGTCTTGAGCAAATGCTACAACAAACCTAACAAAGACAAAAAAAAATAAATATAAATTTAAAAAATAATAACAAGGAAAATATATTGCCTGAAAATTACTAAACTTAAATATCTTACTCAAATGCTGCTTGAATCGAAAGTGGATCCTAATTGTCCAAATACGCAAATAGAACCTGTGCTATTTCTTGTTTTCTTACCAAAAACTAAGACAAACTTTCTAATAGTGACGGTTTTAAGTTATTGCATAAATCATTGTAACTTTCAGACCTGTTTATAACATTCCATCATTCAATAGCCAGTGCAAATCGTGTTTTTTCAGTGTCGTCTTCGTTTTCATTGCTGTGTCCCACACGATGGACTACATCGACGTCGATTTCCGATATCCTTTCACTGAACGGTTGAAACTAAAAGTTTCGTAATAATAAATATAAATCATAAACAATCTGTCGACATCTACTTACCCTAAATGTATTATACTCTTTGTGATGCAATGGTTTGTTCTTCATCTCACTTATTCGTCACTATAAGGTTCAACTGAATATTACTCTTACGAACGACAGATTTCCATACTCTTTAAATTCGAATTTAATAAAGAGCAACAAAAAATATTCGAAATATATTTCAAAAATTATAATCAGTAAACACAATCACGAGGTGGCACACAGAACACTATCATTCACGTTTCAAGATATACCTTATCTATGAAATTGGCTATTTGATAACACGGTTATCAGTTATTGACCGTAGACAATGATTAGACAGGTTGAACAACAATTAGTGTTTTTCAATTTTCTTTCCTTTATTAATACGCAAACACATTTCTTTTGTATATACTCAAATAGTGAAATGAGCAGGAAAAGGCAATCGCACAAAAGGGAATGTTGTTAATATACAAAAAAAAAAGAACGACAAGGACGGTTTTTAAATTTTCAGTTTACTTATATTGTTATAAAATGAAAAAAAAATTCCTAACGCGGAGGAAAACGCCGCTTCTCGGTCTGTGCATAGTTCGAACACTGTAGTAGTGTAGTACCAAATCGAAAATGTTATTTAGAAATGTTTTTACAAAATCAAATTTCCATTGGGTTCAAAAATTGTCTGAGCCAGGGGTTCTTATATTTTTAGTTCGTTGCTTCATGCCAATGAACGCGATGATGAAATCACTCGTCATGCGATTTTAATTAATAATTGAATAATCCGCTGCACAGAAGGTATTGGCATTGATTTTATAATATACTTATTATAAAATCAATGATATTTACATAGATATAATTCAACGCGTAATCATATACGTCCTGTATATATATAATATATACAGGACGTTTAATAATAATTCCAATAATATTGAGAATAAAACAAATAATAATAATAAATTGTATATTTAAAGAAGAAAAAAATTTATTTTTAATTAAATATTTAATTTTATATTTAATGTGGATATATTTCGATAATAATAATAATAATAATCGAACGTTAATTAAAATGTTATAAAACAAATGCACAACAATGCTTTCCTATGCAGTAGCTCATTTTCTACAACATATTCCTCCAGGCCAAGTTCCCCACCGAATCGAGCCTATAATATTTCACCGTGTGTACACATCATATACGCGCTTTGCTATAAATAATACTCTATACACACACACGAATTCCGGTCCGAGGGCCCGGCGAGCCGTGAAGTTATTCGACGACCGACCGTCTTCTCTGCACTTTTTCCCATTCGTCGCCGAAAGTATATACATATTATAATAATTATAAATAAATATTACTAGTATATATATATATATACTTTAAAATATTTTATTATAATAAATATTTTCGTATTTAATTATATAAATGATTTTTTTTATATATACATATACACCGCGCTGATGCGAAAGATCTTCTTCTATATATGTTCGTATACGTATATAGGCACGCGTAAATAAGTACTTTTTTTGTAGCACATGTTTAATTTTTATAATAATTATCGCGTTACATACATTATTCGTATAATATATTATACGAATCATTATAAATAATATATTACAACGTTCTCGCACACTTACACGAGTGTGATTTTTTTTTTTTTTTTTTTTTGTTAATTTCGAATATTCGTCAAAGACAATGTACCGAACCAGTATATTATTATATATTTTTATTGAGTTATATTTATTTTTATATAAACGACGGGCGCGTATTCAAATATTTTTCGTCTTTTTTTTTTCGATCAAATGTAATCGAATTTCGAATTGTTCGAGTATATGAATACAAAGGAATACAATCGTGTAAATATATATTTTTTCTTTTTAATGTATTATTAACGGGAACACGTTTAAAGAATCCTTACTAATATTATAAAGGCGAAAGTTTGTTTGGATGGATGTGGGATGTTTGTTCCTCTTTCACGCAAAAACTACTAAACGGATTTTAATGAAACTTTACAGTAATGTAGCTTATAGATCAGAATAACACATAGGCTATAATTTATAAAGATATTGTGTGAATTGTCCAAAATATAACGATGAATGGATGAAACGGATGGATGTATGGATGTTTGTTCCTCTTTCACGCAAAAACTACTAAACGGATTTTAATGAAACTTTACAGTAATGTAGCTTATAGATCAGAATAACACATAGGCTATAATTTATAAAGATATTGTGTGAATTGTCCAAAATATAACGATAAATGTCATTTAAGTCTGAAAAAATTCTGCAATCTGCGAGCTATTCAAAATAATAACGATTTCCGGAAAGAAATTGTCCGATTTCGGTATGCCCACACCACAGCGACGAGGAGAGCTGTCGACCGATTTGATTAAAGAACTAAGCTACAATACCGCTTTATTAGATGCCCAGGTCAGCGAAACTGAGCCACGCCTGCTGCCAGAGCAACAACAAATTTATGACAAAATATCACAACGAGTTGAGCTTGGTGAAGGCGGCCTTTTTTTTCTTGATGCTCCGGGCGGTACAGGTAAAACTTTTTTGCTTAATTTGCTTCTAGCGAAAATTCGTAAGGACCGTAATGTGGCATTAGCTGTGGCATCCTCTGGGATCGCTGCAACATTACTAAGTGGTGGAAGGACGGCACACTCGGTTTTTAAATTACCTCTTAATCTGGCAAGTGAAGAAACCCCAATGTGCAACATCAGTAAGAGCAGTGCCCGCGGTGCCCTGTTGCAACAATGTAAGCTAATCGTGTGGGACGAGTGCACTATGTCACACAAACGCGCCATCGAGGCGCTTGATCGCTGTCTACAAGACATTCAAAGCAATCGAAAGTTGATGGGTGGTATGGTAGTTTTATTGGCAGGGGATTTTAGACAGACTTTACCTGTTATCGAGAGAGGCACTGCAGCAGACGAAATTAGCGCATGTCTAAAAACATCATATCTGTGGACCAAAGTTGAAAAGCTTTATCTTACCACTAACATGCGAGTTCAATTATTCCACGATGTCGAGTCAGGAGCATATGCTCAAAAACTCCTAGAAATTGGTGAAGGCCGCCTGGACACCGACCCAGAAGGTATGGTTCTTTTCACACACCAATTTTGTCATGTTGTGGAGTCGGAAGACGAACTAATTGATCAAGTTTTTCCGAATCTGCAACAATTTTATAACGAAAATTGGTTGTGTGAAAGAACCATACTGGCTCCAAAAATGAGACTGTTTCGAAAGTAAATAAAAAATCTTGGACAAAATAACTAGCGAAATATTCGTGTATAACTCCATCGACACAGTTATGTCATCCGATGACACTACAAGTTATCCGTAGAGTTCCTAAACTCTTTAGAGTTGTCCGGGTGCCATCACACAAGTTGGAATTAAAGGTAGGTGTACCTGTTTTGTTAATGCGTAACCTGGACGCGCCAAGATTATGCAACGGCACTCGGTTGCAAGTTAACGAACTAGGGAGGCACATTGTGAAGGCCACAATTTTAACTGGAGAAGCCAAGGGAGACAATGTTCTTATACCGCGCATCCCAATCATACCCAACAACTTGCCATTCAATTTTAAACGCCTGCAGTTCCCATTGAAAGTCGCATTTTCAATGACGATCAACAAATCGCAGGGTCAAACCTTAAAGGTAGCAGGCATACATTTGGGCACGCCATGTTTTTCTCACGGTCAGCTCTATGTGGCTTGCTCACGTGTTTCCAAAGCGAAAAATCTGCATGTTTATGCTGAAGGAAAAAATCGCTAAATATAGTTTATAGAAGCATACTGCAGTAGCTACCTATAGGCCTATGATTAGGGGTTTGCAGTGCTTAATTACTGTATTTCTTATGTTGACAATATTGTTACGTTATTACAGTGCGAATGTAACATCTCAATATTGTCAGACTGTTATATTTTCAAATACGACCCAAAAATTATGTATGTTATAATTTTAATGTCATAATGTTAGTTCTTTTCACGCTAATATAAGCTACTCGAAATACTAATACTGCGCACACGAAGTCGCGGGCACCAGTTATTGATACATAAAGACCTTGCTTTTATTCGAATTACACGCAGACGAAGTCGCGGGCAAAAGCCGTAATCAAACAAAAAACAAAAAACAAAGCACTACAATGATAATAATAATAATTATGATTCACATGATTAACAATAAAGCGATTACTTACTTTTAAATCATTATATATGTTTTTTATTCACAACGCCCTATCACCAGGTTGACGGTTCTGTTCAGGAGCATATTTTTAAAATACGTAGGCACAAAAACTGCCACATTACAAATCTTTTTGACAGGACGAAGTCTGTCGGGTCAGCTATTTTAGGCGGAATTAAAAATATATATTTTTTATATAATAGTTATAGGTAATGTAAATTACTAGACCCCCGAGAAAAAATTTGAAAATACGCTACTGGCTGGGTTAGAGGCGAGGGAGAAGAAGAGCATGTGTATTGAATTAAAATTTTAAAGTTTAATAAATGATGCAAGTTCGTTCAAAACTGTACACGGGCGAAGCCGGGTATTTCAGCTGTAATAAAAAATACAAATCTTTGGCACGGGCAACGCCGGGCAGGACAGCTAGTATAAAATATTCTCCGTTGGTTTTTCGTTTCTCCGCGCGGACTACCCACGCGCTTTAGAATATACAAGATATATACTGAACTGCGCATGATGAAATCAAAAAAAAAACATTAAATTAGGAGGTAGATTTTGTAAAACGTTAAAAATATACGTTTTTTTTTTTTTATGAATCATCTCGCGGGTATATTATTAATCTCGAGAAGAATATTTTATATAGGAAAAAAAATAAATAAATAATAAACAATTTTATGTTTATTCTAGAATGTGTTGTTCACCGTTGATCGGCGTTATATTATACAGCATATAAATATATATATATATACGTGCGGTATTTATTTATTTATTTATTTTTTTTTACACGCACATTATACTGGCGCGTGTGGGATTTTAACGTATAGGTGGTAATAAAAAAAAAAAAAACGTAAAAAATAAAACCACTATATGCAGTCGCGGGGAATGTTACACAACGCGAGAATACCTGTATGTAACGTAAAATAGTGTATATATATATACGTAAATAGAAAAACGTATTAAGAAATTTTACGCGTTTTTAAACATATTCCAAATACCTGTATAATCTTTATCAGATGCTCGTTGAAAAATAGAAAAAAAAAAAAAACAAGCGAGGTAAAGAGAAAGTATATATGTATATAATATATCAAAAACGGTTCGTTACGGCTAACGAGTAATATCTACTATAGCTGCTAAAATATAACTTATAAAAAGTGAACTATTGCTGCAACCGTGGAGGACGTAGTAACTATAAATTTTTGGGGGGCCTCGGCGCTGCTGCGGCATCGAGTTTTGGCCTAGTGTATTATATAACACGTTATCAAAACTCGAGTCTGTTCATTTTACGAAAATCTTAATATTCGAATATTTTATTATTGTTTTGTTTTCTTTACGCTTTAATATCTCTCTCTCTGTCAGGGGCGTATACAAGGGGGGGGCGATGGGGCGATCGCCCCCCCCCTAGATACTTGTGTATGTACTTGTATATCTACTGACAACTAAAATATTAATCGAACTAAAACTAAAATGTCATAAAACATTTTTTTATTTAAAACTTATTATTTTTATATAATTTTTCGATAATTCTAAGTTGGCAACAGATTCGACGGGCCGTTTTTCTATTCGCCCCTCCCCCCTAAGGGATGAAGTAAATACGCCCCTGCTCTCTGTATATATATATATATATATATATATATAAGAGTATGTACGACGTGAATTTCAAAATGAAATTAAAAATGTTCGTATAGACAAATTGTATTCATACGGGGAGGAGCCCTACAAATTCAGAACTTCGCCCTGCCATCCCGTAATCACGCCACCGGGACTGCGTAATTCGTAAGTGTTACGAAATAAAAACCGTGTGCACGCGATCTGCTGCCACGTACAAGTAGTATGCTATATATCAGTGGCGGACACTTTAGACGTTATAACCGGTTCAAAGTATTTAAAAGTCGTGTTTTGTATACAATAAGAATTTTCTACTACAAAATGGGTGCAAAAGTGGATGGGAACATATTCTTGTAATTATAGTCCTTCCCCGCCCCCTTCTCCCAGCGAAAAAATAATCCATTACGGGGTACATAAGGACCGGAAGCTGGAACAATATGTATGTATCGGCCTTAAGCGAATGTATTTTTAGCCGCATCTGCAGCATATATATATATATATACAGCACGCAGCCTATAATTTCATATGCAAATGTATATACGGTGGTACACAGAATAAATTATAAAAAAAAAGAACGCTTTATAAGACCTTATCACATTGGTTTTAGACGCTATTTCTCGAATAGCCGGTAGGTATAGGTACAACAGAAACTGTCAGTCGGTAAATTGCAGTGTTTTAATCGAATTCAAATGAAATCGTATACCCAATAAGATTATTTTTTCTTGCATTATACGAAACATATTGTAAAACAGACGTTTTCTATACTCACAACGTTCCGAGTTTTTTTTTTTTTGAACAGATTTGAACTTTTTACTACACCTACTACACAGATAGACTTTTTCATTTTTTTTTCTTATCTTAAGATCTTATCAATAATATTTAATTTTTTCAATTTACTCGATGGAAGAAGGGGGTATTAGAAGTGTATCTAGGAGAAGTTCTTCTAGACTTCACGGCGAATTTGTGTGTAGGCATCGATAATTGCGACTATAATTCTTCTATTGCGTCAATAGAACGTTTATTTTATCCCAAACAACCTCATAACACAGCCTCGTCGTTACAATAAAATTCGTTTGAATTTCGCCTGTTTTTCACCACACGGCACACGCTACATTGGATCTCGCTATTATACGACGTCATATTATTATTATTATTATTATTATCTAAAATGTTTTTTTCAAGTTGCTTCCGTGTTCGGAAGAATTTGCCAACATTCCTGCAGGAGGTGTGCACAGCTCTACGGGCACGCGCAGAGACATTCATTTTCATCGCGTATATCCGGCGATCGTGGTGAGAACGTATTGTGTGAACTATACATCCAAATACACTACGGATCAATATATTGAAATACAGCAAATGCGCGTCATGTACACTGAACAAGACTTCGGGTACGGGGGGCAGCAATCGAACGCAGAACGATTTCGTCGTATACGCGATGATATGACTAAACGTTTGTATAATTTAGCCCAGGCTCTTCTGACTTTTATATATTTATATAATATAATAAGAACGCCGAGGGCAGGCGCGGATCCGGGATATTTAAACAAGAGTGCTCAAAGGGAAATCGGTTATGCCTTTCTATTTTATATTAAATTTATTAGAGCCAACTATACATTTTTGAAAATAAGTATTTAATAAACATTAATTTGTTCAATACAATATTGTAACTGTAATTTTTTTCAATGTTTTTTTGTTTTACTGAATTCTTCAATAACTTTTTCTATAGTAATTTTAATATCCCATAATGAATACGTGGTAGCTTGGACGACATGATGGCATACGTAGCCCCCTCCCCTGAATCCGTGACGGGCCGAGGGCGAATACGTTAGGCGTATGCGTGTGTGTACGGAAATCCGTGGAGGGGGGGGGGTGCAAGGATTATATAAGTTTATAATTATTATATCGCTTTCGGTCTCGATTCTTACAATTTTTATTGAAGTGCGTGTGTGTGGCGAGAAAAAAAAATCTCTCCATAGCCACGTATGAATTATTATTATTATTATTATAATTACTAAAAGACAAAACGTGCAAATGGAAACGTAACGAATGTAAAATATGATATGAGCTCTAATATTACGGGATACCTATATATAAAACAAATTTTTTTTTCCAAAACGGATCCTGCCGTTTAAGAATAAAAATTGTCGCCACACAATCCTTCTAAAATATATATATATAAATAGGGTATACGAAAAATTGGCCCCTCCCAGTCGCCGTACCCAGCAGTATTTCAGTACTGTGGGTCTGCCTCACTTACGAGAGGCCCACTGTGTAGAGAAGTTACATCCAACTATATACCTATTATATATATAGTTGCTCGCAATTTACCTTTTTATTTTATCACGTTTTCGTACCGACATTCAATATGAGTTATAACTATTTAAACTGTTATTTAAGTAAAATTTATAACTTGATTATTATTGTGGCATTGTACGTATTTTTTTCAAATAAAAACATGTTATGTAATTTGACATTTTGAGGGGCATCCCGCCGCCACGTTTTACCGAAAAAAAAAACTGTGGGTCAGCTGACCTCCCAAACCCCTCCCCCCCCACCTTGGACAATCCGTATTTTATTCAAAACGGCTCGCGCGTGCAGTGTGTGGTATATACGCACGGCGACGACAATGCGCGGCCGAGCGCATACCATGCCGCGAGTGGGGATGGGGATTGCACAATAATAATAATAATATAATTTCGTATATCGTATATATATATACGTGGTTTCACGTACTAACATCGCCGCGGGGCCGCAGCTGCAGCCGCCGCCGGCATTCCACAAATTCCTCATCGACATATATATATATACATACGTGAGACGCGACGCGAGCGCGCTCCGCTGTATATAATATAATAACACCGTCGTCGTCGTCTCCGTACATAAATATATATATATATAAACCGGACGAGACGATATTATACGAGCGGCGCGAGAGTCACGATATAGCAAGCAGCAGCAGCAGCAGCAGCAGCAGCCATCGGACCGAGCGAGTGTGCATACAATATATTATTAGGTATATATATATATATATAAAAAATACACACACACATTTATATATATATATATTGGAACGCGAGTAAAAATCAAGCGATCGCATAGGGCGGATAGTAGTGGTGGTGGTGGTGGTGGTGACGACGAGATCCGGTTTTCTCGGGTCGCGCGACTATACGCGGCGGACCGTCGTTCTCTTATACATACATACCAACTCTTATTGTATACATATATGTATATACAAGACGCGCGTATATACAAAATACCAAAAGCGGTCCTACCAGTTGCAGTGTGTTTGTGTTCTTCCACGTCGTGCCGAGCCCGCGCGACTTGGATCTCGCGTATTATTATTATTATTATTATTATTACTATTACGCTCGGCTCGTCGGTCGCGCGTGTGTACCGCGCCTACTCCATATAAGTATGTATATAAATATAATACGATTGTTTCTGCTGGTACTCTAGCTGTATATACTAAATATATATATATATGTATATAAAAAAAAAAAATTCAAAGTCGTATTTTAATATTATATCGATCGGAACGTTTTGGATTTATTTTGAACTAGTTATAAGTTTATAAAAAAAAAAAAATAATTTTTTTTTAATTTTGTGTGTGTATATATATATATGTATACAAGAGTACGCGTTTGAAAATACTCCCTACTTCAAATTGCAATAGGTGCGCACGGCCGGGAGTACGTCTGCATCGCGTTTGCACTGCACCGCTATATAGTGTTTTTCACCATACATTAGAGTAATTTTTAATTTTAATCGTATTATAGCGCCCTGCACCGTACTCGTTGTAAACGTTATAATTGATTTACAGATTGTGTTTCATGTGTAAAGATTGAAAATTACTGTATTTCAAAAAAAAAAAAAAAAAAAGGAGCGAAGGTTTTTTATTTGCTTTTTTTCGAATTCGTCAATTTATACAATACATTGTACGATCCATCCGCGGATAGGTTATTATTATTATTTTCACATCGGGATGGAAAAATAAAAAAATAGTCGACGAATAAAATAATATATATTTGTAATAAATTCTCGTGTGCGTTGTGTTTGCGCGAGGTTTTCTCGGATTTTTTTCTCTTTTCCTCCCGATCTCTATCCTCCTCCGCCCGGATACATATTATATTATTACGGTTTCGTCTTCTTTTTTTTTTAACAATTCCCCGTTCGACGGCCGACGACGAGACTCGTCGCGACACTGCCGGCCGCCTGTCGCCATCACCACTGCAGCAGGCTGTAGCCGTGCGACACCGCCGCCGCCGCCGCCGTAGTAGTGTATTATCGTCGTTTTTTTTTTTTTTTACTGCGAACGGTTTTTTTATTATTATTATTTATATATTCACTCGACGTTTTCGCGGTATTACGTATAGCGGAAAAAGAATAAAAAAATTAATATAATAATTAATATACGTAAATCGGTGTTAGAAAAAAAAAAAAAAAGTCGGAAAAGCGAAATAAATAAATAAAAAAAAAAATTCGATTCGTTTACGCGCGATTATTATCCTCTCGCGTGTACATATTATACATATATATGTGTGTTAATTAACCGTGAAGTTATTTTTCGACTAGTTTTAATTATCTCTTGGTGGTGGGGGGCACATCGGAATGTTGTAGCAATATGGCGGCGGCCATGATAATGGCACACTCGACAACGTAGTCTCTTTGTTTTCGTTTCTGTTACTGTACACACACACACACACACACGCGCCCGCGCGTCACACACACACGCACACGCTTGATACGCCGTTTGTTGTTTTTTTTTTTTTTTTTTTTTTTTACGATATTTTCCTTAGCTTGTATACGCGCGCGCGCGCGCGCCCCACTGTCCCTCGGAATTTCGCGTCCCATTCGTCCCTTACGCGCTTCTGCGTGTGGTGTGTGTGTGTGTGTGTGGACCGCGTAATCGAGTCCGTCCTAAATGTGCGCAAATTGCCTCGAGCTCTGCGTGCGTCCAAAGGAACTTGTTGGTGGTTGCGTGGTGCACCACGGTACACGAGCTCCGGAATCCGACGACAGGACGATTATGCGCCGCCGGTTCTAAGGTGATCAGTCAGACGCTTCAACGTTCGTACGCAACACGTATAGGTACGTAGGCTATTACTAACCACTGTCGTCCACCGTTGTTGTTGTTGTTACATTTTGTTATAAGACAGGCAGGCGACAGAGTTTTGGTTTCACGTTGTTTTTGCCACCACGGCGGTCCATGTTCTTTTGTGTTTCGTCGACACGCATCCTATCGTTTTTCGTCTGAAATATCATTAAGCGACTCTTCAACGCGTCAACAGACTGTTTTTTTTTTTCTTTTATGTAGGAGTAATATGACAGAGAATCCGCAATGGATTTCAATTGAATAGGTTGTTTGTTGTTTTGACGTAGCATTAAGAGTACTCTCGACTCGACTCAACAGGGTCAAATTGTTTTTTTCGATTGGAAATCTAAATCCACAGCTTTTATCTGAAAACTGAATTATCGTCGTTGTTATCTTTTTGTATACTTTGTAATATCCTTCGATATACACCAATTTGAAATATTATTTATCGGTTAAATTATTTTTATGCAATTTATCGAATCATTGTAATAAAACTATTTACATTTTTTGTCCGACTTGTAATTTTGTTTTTCTTTTTGTACATTGGATTGATCATTAGGGCTTGGATTATTGTTGCATATCTAATATAATCTGAATGCTATTAACACGGCGTAGTGTTATTGAGATTTCTGGTAATTCTATGCATTTAGGTATTTAGATGACAACTAAATAGGTGTATTTGTTTGTCCCAGATATATCTATTGTTAGTTTTACAACAACAGTAGGTAATATTGTAATATGTTTAATTTTATCAGTAATAAATAATAATATTGTTAATATGTTTTTGTCTGTAACTTAAATACATACTTTTTAATTATTTGTTAGTTTTATATAATATTATATGTGTATGTTTTTATGTATGAATTCCTATCTTATGACAAAACGTTTTTATAATGTAACCGTCATCAATTTACTAATTACCGTGTGTCACGATTTTCCAAAATAATGGCTTATTAAGTGTCTGTGTAACTGTTGTATAATGCATATAATACGATGAGATTTTTACTCTGTGTTTCTTTTTATCTTGTAGGTACTTATTATTACATTATTATTAGGCGGGTATTGTGATAACACACATAATTTTGTCGACGAAAATAATGTGAAGTAAATTCGATATTTTTGTTTTGTCTTATGTTCCTATTAGAGGAATAGACTTATTAGTTGGAATTTACATAATACTCATTACAGTATAGGTGTAGTGTGTCATTTTATTGAATGACGTTTTAAGTTCATTAGATAATTCTAATATAAAATCTGTTCCAATATTTATGTGTTAAAGTGTAATATTATTATAAGTACTTACTACAGTAAGTACATATTTAAAATATTTTTCTGGTTTCTATCCAATTGAAATGTTTTATTTAATAACAATACCCGAGTAATGACGTTATTATATATTATATATGTATATATATATGAACATTTTAGAAGTATTTGAGTAATTTCAGACGTGATAAATTTGTGTTAATCTTAATTCCAAAGTTATTTCGCATGAAATATAATATGATGAAAATTGAACGGACATTTAAAATATTTTTTCCGTAGTCACATCTATTGTTTACGTTGAAAATATATAAATAAATATGAAATTTAACAACATTTTATTTGGTATTGTAAAATTTTTACAGCCAAATGTAAAATATGAAATTGATACATACGGAACAATACTACGTCATACGAGTGAAACTCAGTAATAATGATGTTATAATACAAATATTATTCAGTTATCGATACATATACAGATTTGTTATTTTATCATAATGAAAACTCATTTTATATAGCCTTAAAAATATTTAAATAAGTTTACAGTAAACTGTGCATTTTAAGTTTTAATCGTGTATTTATGAAATATAATTTCTGTTTCAGTCGTGTGTTTTCATCTACTAGAAATCAAGGCACTGTTATTCTTTAACTGAGTAACTACAGTTACTTAAGTTTCGACAATGTAATTGCTATATTCAATCAATCAATGTCCCAACACGTATTGTGTGACATAAGTATTATGGGTGTGTAGTCTGTATCCTCGGCCCCCAGTTAGCCATGGGCCGCCCGAGGAAGCCGTCGCCAGTATGAACTCTGCGGCGTCTGCGTCGGGCAAACCATCTACCCGATCATCATCGGCGGGCTATCGCCAGAAGGCATTGGCTGAAATCCGCAATTCATTATTGCCTTTTGCAAATATTGGTGGCTGCGACAGCAGCGCGGCCAGCTGCGTGTCGAGCATTTCAAGTGCTTCAGGATCGGCCACCTCGGGTATTGGATCTGTATCTGGCCTCAGTTCTCTTTCAAACAATAATTGTGTTGTTGAGCTTAAAGAGCTTAATGCTTTACGACAGACACTTACTCAATTAATCGCAATGGGGTATACCGAAGTAAGAATAATTTGTATTATTTATTTGAAATTAACAATATTTTATTTGATACAAATCAAAACCCATTTAAAATTAAATAAAAGTTTTATCCTATAATTATTAATAATTTTTATTACATTTTTAAATAGGTGTACTTACGTAAATGTACCTATCTGTATAGTTGTTAAATAGTTTTCTTAACAATATTATGAAAAAAAATATGAAACTATGAAAAATAGTTTAAAAAAAGTTATAGATGTATATTATTTATATTATTGCATATCTATATTTAATAATTTGTACATAGTATTGTATAAATATATTATTTGGAGAAGCCGTGGTACAATCGTAATTGTTGAATTGTTCGGGACGATCGATCACGGTTTAAATATTGACAATGTATAAAATAATATAAGTGCAAGTTACCTAGTTATATAAGTATATAATTATTATATAAACTATTGAATTCGTCCAAATTTTGTTAGGAACAAACTAGATGGTCTTGAACTCTGTTATAAATTATATTTGTTATTGATAAATAATATTATTTTTCAATGTTAATAGAACAATGGAGTATGTTTCTAGACAAAAATGCAATTGTTTTCATTAATATTTAGTAGGTTTATGGTTTTATATTTTTATATTTATAGTTTTCAAAATTGAAAGATAATAAAAATATTTGGTATTTATTGTATGTAAATTTGTTTAAAGTAATTTTCATTTACTAATAAATTCAGGTAATAGCCTGTGTAAAATGTAAATAGGTAAATAACTACATAAAAATAATTTTATTAAAATTTAAAATCATTTAATCAAACAGTAGAGAGATGAAATGTGCAATAAAAACTTTATACAATTTATGTAATATAATATATTAAATGTGGATTGTAAAACAATAGATATTTATTGTGTTAATTTTAAATTGTCTGAACAGAATACGGATTATTTACATAATTTATTTAGAATCCATAATCATTTAGGGACAGGAGAAATAAATATAAAATATATATTAAATTAATGTATGCTATTGTAAATTCTCACATAATATGTTCTTATAGTGTTATTAGCAAACGAAAACATTTACATTTTTAATCAAATTAAAATAAATAGCATTTATTTTGTTAAAATATATATTATATACATACATTTTACATATGTGATTTATAACTTAAATTCTTTTAAAAAAGCTCATTAGGTGTGTTACATTAGATTAGATTGGGTTTGTGAAACCCTAATCGTCAGGTTTTTCTCATTTTATACATAATTCTATTTTCGCTATGACTATTATATGTGTACATATTTTTGATCACTGTAATCAAAATCCCGAATACAGTAAGCGGTGGAAAATGCACTAATAATGGATTTTTGTACTATTCTTGGCATTTTTTATCACTATAAGCGGCTGATTCTTATAACCAATGAACATTATAAGTGAAAACTATTGTATAGGTTAGGTTAAGTGGGTATATGGATGTTTATTTGATTGGATCATTTGATTGACTATTTTAGAATTGTATTATGATTTTAAAAAGTAGTTTCAAAGTAGTTATCTATAAATTGGTGTATTTGAAAAAAAAATGATTGTGAGCAAAATTCTGTTTATTATTGTTATTATTTCTTTAGTTTTAAAATGTAGACGTTTTCAAAATTCAAACTTCTAACAAATTGTGACAAAAGATTTTTTCAGTGTTTTTAAAATATTAGAAGTCTAAACTTGCATTCAATTTTCAGTTCTTAAATATAAACATTTTCCAGTATCGAAATAGATGAACTGATAATTTTACGAGTTTTATGCTGTTTTTTATGGTAGGTATTTTTATTAACATTTAAAAAAAACAATTGTAAAAATCTATAAAACGTGCTAAATAAAGCTTTCCATCAGTTTTGCAATTTGCTACCATAGAGTAACATATGTACAGATTACTGAAACTATACAATGTAGAAAAAGTGTTCACACAAACAGAATAATAATAATAATAATAATAATATGATGTTTTAAATTATTATATGAACATTTTTATATTTTTAAAACAAGTTAAAAGCAATGATTTAAGTAGCTTAATAGAGACTTAATTTGAACCTTTGATGTTTGAGATTATTATTATTATTACTATATAAAATAACACAAAAGGTTCATATTATGTTTCTATTATGATACTAAAATAATTGCTTTCAAAAATGTAAAAATATTTAGGGGATTAGAAGCAAGTATTTTCTCATTTTGTCACCTACACATAAATTGTAATAAAATAAATGTTTTGTATTCTAACTTACCGATCTATCTATAGATTCTGAAAATAGATTTGAATATATCGTGAATTTTTCTAATGACTTACATTTCTAATTTTTTTTCATAAATTCTTAAAAAGTTACTTGAACAAATTTAAAATAAAAAAAATTGGTAATAAATTTTAATTTTTGAAGATATTAAAATAAATAAAATAAAAAAAGTGAGAAAATCATTTTATAGTAAAATTTAGGACAAATTCAAATCTGTTTTTAGAATATTTATCGTATCACTACATCAATCTGTACTTTGGAAGTATGAAACGTTTATTTTACTATGGTTCATGTGAGGGAAAATACTCGCTTCTATCCTTTTAATAAATATGTTTAGTTACACTTAGTAAGGCATTGTGACATTAACATAATATGCAGTGCATTCAAGATGGAGATTTTTTTTTTTTTATAACATTGAATTATTTTTAAATTTTATTAAAATATTAAAATAGCTTCTATAAACAATTAAAATATAACTTAAAAGAACATGTTAATAATTTTTAGGGAACTTAAATAATATTGGGGGAGGAAGCTTTTCAGCCTTCTAAAGCACTGGGGTAGTAGTTATACTTGTGAAGAGTTGTAAACGTAGGTATGTGTATTAATGAGTATTGAATAGTTATTGAAATTAGTATTCTAATGAATAAAAAGTATTTAGATACTTTTATTAAAATATTTTAAAACTCAGTTGGCAAAAAAGCTTTTAAAGGATATGAATGCAAAATGGTTTATATGATCATTAGATATTCAATAATAAAATTGCTATTTGAATTTATTATATTGTGGCTAGGTGAAGTTTAATTTATTTTAAAAATTATACAGGATTTTTATCAAAATTATTATTTTTAATGAAACTATATAAAATTGACATTTGTTGTTTTAAAATTTTATTTATAAATCATTAAAATTAAAATCCTAAATTATTTATTAATCATTTTTATGTTGTTTTATAATTTTAAAAATAGGTAGTGTTACTTATTTTGGAACTAATAAACACAAATTATAGGAATACTTCTTAAGTAGTTTGTTTAAAAAAATTTTATTATGATAAAAACAAAAAATATCTTATGTTTTATTAATTTTATTTTAATTATTTTTTCAATTGAAAAAATTTTAACAAAAACAAATGGTTTAAATATTTTTTATAATCTATTAATAGGTAACAAATATTTTTTATTTAATTTTTAAAATTATATGATAATTATATAAAATTGGTATAAGTACCTAATTAAAATTCTGTTATTAAGGGTTGATAATAATCATATAGAAATTAAGGAATATTGTTAGAGCTGCGATACGACCAAGTAAATAAAAAATTTTTTATGAAGTGTATTGTTTTTCTTTTAAAAGGATATTAAAAAAATATATACTTATATTAAATCGGGACTTTTTTCTGGGAAAAATTTTCTAAATATTTTAATTATTATTGTGTAGGTAAAATAATTTGTTTTTTGTTTTTATAGTTACAAATGTTTAAATTCTAACAGCTCATCAACAATTACAAATATAAAATCCCGAATAATGAAAAAAAAAAAAAGAAAACAGGCTAGAGAAGAAAAAAAATACAAGACAACAATAACATACAAACTAATGATAGATAAATTATATTAAAAATCCAGCAGGATTAATAAATTTAAGTGTCTCAATTACACGAGAGGACTTGATATTAAATATAATTAATGGATTTAGGTATACAGAATTAATTGTATATTTTATTATGGAATTTATTTATTCAATATCATTTTTACATTTAAGGATTTAAAAATATAAAATGGTTTAGAAAGATTTACCATTTTCTGTGTCGCCTAGTTAGAAAACATATTTACTCATATTATGATTGTTGTGGAAGCATATGAGTGGAATTGCTAAAATATAATACTTACGATGTATTATTATCTTTAATATATTATTTCAGTACCTAAATCACTATATTTAATAGTACTGTTCACCATATTTTACTATTTTAGTTGTTATTTTGGTTACAATGAATTTAATTAGGTAATTTTTTTTTAATTATTTTTTTTTATTTATTTATAATTATTATTAACTGATGTTTTTGGTATATGCAATTTTTGCAATGAATAAATTAATTTTAAAATTTAATGTCATACATACACAGGTACTTATTAAAGCATTGATTTTGTAATAAAATGAAGAATTAAATGCCATATTAGTATAATTGTCAATAATATAAATTTTCTTCATAACTATTACTATTTTTTTAAAACTAAACTAATTATTTTATTTTATTTATGTTAATATTAATCATTGCGTTCAATATTTAAATAGATTTTAGCCAGATAAATTAATATCTGAAAATTATTTATTATACCATTAGTAAGTACCTAAATAAGATTATAATTTCTTTTAACTAAAATCGGGAGTGTAATTATCTATTTCTTTTGTTTGTGTGATGTGTGTTATGATACTAGTATCAAATGTATAGTTTTTATTTGACTGAAATTTATTATAACAGTCAACAAATATTTTTATTACATGTGAGCTAATTAAATTACAATTATACATTTTTCAATTTGTTTAAACCAATAAGTATATTAATAATTCTAATTTTTAAAAGTATAATTTAAAATATTAACATGATTGTGCGTAGATGCATTCTCCACTTTAGTAATCACTGTCGTATGAACACATGCTTCTGGAATGTGAGATCCAATAAAAAGGTGTCGGTGGCCTTGTTCTGTGCCTCCAGGGTGATGTCTAAGACCTTTCAAAAAAAAAATTATTATATATATATATATATATATATATATATATATATATATATATAGATACTATATTTTAAATAAATAATATTCTTACTGTATATTATTATAATCTTCTCAGCAGTATCATTATGTAATAAATTTTTAATTTTCATGTCACCCACGGACAGTTCTTTTTAATAACTTCATATAATTATTACGCAATTATTAATAAATCTGTCTCTATATATTTTGTAGATTATAATATTTATTTTTAAATTCATTTACAATAAAATAAATTTTATATAATTTGTATTAAATATACACGTTTTTAGTATATTTTTGTATTATTATATTTTACACATTATTACCACAGCCGTTTTTAATGTTATGCTTATTTTAACTTATTTTTTTGAAAAATATTCTTCAAATATTCAACCTTAATAATAATTAAATGTTCCTTGAATTGTGTATATTATTTATTAACCGTATACCGTGTTCATTAAATAAAATGCAAATTTTAATTATAAAATATTGGATATTATAAAAATTACTGACTTAATAGATGTACACCTTACTTATAGTGGTTAGTTATTATAATGTAATTTGCATAAATGCATAACAAATTGTGCACTTTGTGAATGCAAACGGAGATAAATCCCGTTAAGACAAACAGGTTTTTATTATTATTATTATTATTATTATTAATTTTAATAAGAAATATATCTACACATAATATTTTGTTATAGTTCAGGTTTTTTTTTACGTGCATGAACCTCTGTAAGATATTTAAGTACTTGTATGGTTTTGTATTTCGTGGAGATACAATGTATGTAAACGTAATATATATATTTATGTTGTTTGTGTGGATTTTGTGATTGATTGAGTGAGATGGATAGACGAAATCAGTCCGTGTAATTACACTGTTTCTCGAGATTAATTGTATGTGATTATACACAGAGATATCTGTCCATGTGTGTGCAAAACTGTGTATGTGTGTAAGCTTGTGTTTGTATAATGTTTGATTATTAGTCTTGGATAAGAATTTCAATTTTTCTTATTAGTTATTACGTGACACCACACTTTGTGGTAAAATTATATTGATGAAAATAACCTGCTTTAAATTAATATTAAGTTTTCTAGATCAAGTGAGAGACGACCAACCGATATAATCGTGCTACTTTCACTAAACTTCATTATGTTCATTAAGATTTCTACATCATCTATTTAACTCAGTAAACCCTATCGTGTCGTTTTGAATACTGAATAATTTGAGCGAACTAAAATTTTAATTTTGTGTTATTATTAGAATATTACTTGGTTAAAAATTAGTTGAAAATGCACACACACGTATGTAAAGGGGTTATTGACTTAATAGTTATTTTAGTTATTGCCTATTTATTACTAATGGGTTTTGTCGATTCCGAGCCAAAATTTAATCAGATCTTTGTTTAAACTCTGTTCAATTACATTTGTATATTACTAAAAAGAAAAAACTGAAATCTAGGTAAAAGTAAATTGTTGTAAAAAATTGCAAAAGAGTAAAAATGTAAAAAATGATGTGTTTTGAATGAAACATATTATAATTATTTTAGAGTAATACCCCAGTCATTTGTTTTTATAGCACTACAAAAAATATAAATAGTATTAGTTCTTTTGATCTTATATTAGGCTCTAGAGGAATGCGATAACGTTCCAAACACCAGATGTTATATGACAATAATATGTTTTCATTTATCTCAAAATATAAAAAAAAAAGGTCATTGGTTGTTTTAAAATTTAAATCACTATATTTGTTGAATTTCCTCTGTGCTATTTTATATACTGATGCAAATGAAAATGTCTAAACAATAAAATTAAAAATATTATGATTTTCTCTCCGTAATATAATTAAAACATCAATTTTTATTACACTACGTATATAGTTGTATGCAAAAAATATTTTTTTGTTATATTTATTATATTTAAAGTATTTTGTAAAGAGATTAATCATGGATTAGTTCAGAATAGAAAATATTATGTATAACACTTAAACATTATTAAAAAAAAAATTAGGTTAATATGTTTGTAATGTAATTATGTGAATTGTATGGCTGTAACTGTGTGATTTATTTGATGCCAGTTGTATCATGTATATTTTGGGCATAAAATCACTATGATTGCCTGTTAGATAAACCAAAATTTGTATAATTGTTACTTTTTAAAGTTAAAAACAGTTAACTAATTCTACTTAGCATTTTTAATAGGATATAATTATCTTTTATTTTATTAAAATAATTAATGAAGTTAAAAAAGAAAATACAGTAATTTAAAAATGACATAACTAATTAAAACATTAATTTTGAGTGAATCTAAATGGAGTAAATTGTGTATTGAGAGTGGTGGACATCCTTGTGAATACTTGTTATTAATACAATAATAATGATAATGATAATAAATAATAATCAATAATAATAATAATAATAATAATATTATTATTATTATTATTATTGATTTTAATTGTTTATTTTCTTGGTTTATATTGAACTTGTTTAGGTTCATTGATTGATACATTTTGAATTTATTTTGTCTTTAAAAATAAAAGTAAAATTTTACTTCAATAAATCGGGTATTGTTTATTGTTATTATTTTTTTAAGTCCAATAATTTATTTAACAATACAATATTGACTTGTATAAAACTGATTGAATAAGATGTGTGTCCTATTGTTAATCTTTATTGACATCTATATTTTGTTTATTTCTGTTTAATTTTTAACTTGGTAATTCTTTTTTTACAAATATTAGTTTATGCAATTTAAATGTAAAACAGTTTTAATTATAGTCGAAGTAATATACTATATATGCAATAAATTTTATTCTACCTATTCAATATTTTAAACTTTTTCTTATATAACATTAACTAAAATTTGGTGGCAAAATTATTGTGTTTTGTATTATTGTATATTTATTTTATATTACTTTTTACAACTAAAAAAAAAAAATAATTTAAAAGTTTTTATTAAAGATTAATTGTTGATTTTCTTTTAATTCTTTGACATTTATGAAAATTTAAAATGAGTAATAACTTGTATTATGTTACTGGCAAATTTTGTTGACTAACATATTAATATATTACTTATATAAGAGATTGACATTTTCATGAACTTAAAGAAAATATTGAAAACCAATAACTAATCTGTAATAAAAAATATTTAACTCCAAAATTTTATATATATTATAAAATGGCAATTTTGTATTTTTTGAAGAAAAAAAAATAATATTTAAATTTTTAGTTATATGAAAAAAGAAAAACAAAGATAATAAGCCGTGGGTATTGTGAATAATGTTGTTTAAACAAATCATAGAGTTTTGACTTTATATTCCCATAAATTTAAAAGCAATGATAAATCATTGCGTTCAATAAAAACGATTCTGAGCAGAGCTTTGATGTAATATTATTTGTTGAAAATATCTTATATATATTATATGCATTGTATATATATTCTGTGTGTAATTTAATTTATGTTACATTTTCTTTAATTAAAAAAAAAGTTGTGTTTAACTGATATTTTATTACATTTTCAGGTTTCAAAACCATAAATTAACCTGTTTATGACTTAAATATCTCAAAATTTATAAAATGTTATTAATAGTGCAAAACTGAAAAGAACTTTTTGAAAAAAGTTTTTACAGTTGTATAGTACGAAATTACATACATATTTCTTGAAAATTTCAAGACTAGAATATTTTCTTCTGGAATTATTGAGAAATATTTTGACAAAATCGTATTTTTACCATTTTTATGTAATTTTTGATTAGACATAAAAAACCCATCGTTGTAAAACTAATGAATTCCTTACACCGCTTAGAATCTAATAAAATAAAAATCTATAGTACACTAATTGTTGTACAAGTTTTGTTATATATATATATATATATAATATTTCTATGCACTATTTTACATAAATTATATAATATTGTATTATTTTAATTTTAAGTTCATTAGATATACATACTATGTTATTTTATTTATTTTTTTCAGGAAGCATCGTTAAGAGCACTAAAAGTATCTGGTGGACGGTGTGAAGGAGCTATAGAGTTTTTAACTAAACAGCAACAATGTGATCTGTCAAATGGGTGCAGCAAATCTTCATCTGGTAATTTTTTGTTAAACTGTGTGTGTGTGTGTGTGTGTATATATATATATATATATATATATATATATATATATATATATATATATATATATATATAAATGTCATTTATTGGATTCTATAATTATATTGTTATTTTACAGGATTATGTAATAATAATAAATTAAGTAGAAAATCAAGTTTAGAAAGAAGTGGAGTTGGACCAAGAAGCAGTCCTGGGCAAGACAGTGGTGCAGGTAGCTCAAGGTCAGATAGCCCAAGACAACCTGATCTAGTCATCCACTCTCATCCTCCCTTATCTCGTCAATATTCTCCTTCCACATATTCAGAAACTCCTCCACCACCTCCACCACGGAACAATAGTACACCACCACCTCCTCATGTACCAACTCATATGCAGCAGCTCCTTAAGCGGATGTCACCAGCACCTGCTGTTCCTTCACGACCACCTGCACCTACACCAGGAACTTCTAGTAGTTCCAGTCAAAGAGGTACTTCACCAATGGTAGTTCAAAATGGTCCACAAGCACAGCAACAGTTATCTCAACAGATGCAAGCCTTAAATATGACTACTACTACCACTACTACTACTACTACTACTACTACTGAACCCCCACCACCTTATCCATTAGTTCCTCCACCTCCACCTTCATATTCAGCTTCAATTCAAGAGTACCGGAAATCGCCTTCCTCTGGAGTGTTTTCAAATGCAGGATCGTCTAGTCCCGTATCCGGATCAATAAATGGTAGTGTGTCATCATTAACTCGACCTACACCATTACAAGCATGGGGAGCTAGACAGACTAAAACTCAATCACCAATCATAATGCAATCTGTGCGAAGTACTTTAGTTCAAAAGCCTGTACTTCAAACTGCTGTTGCACCACAGGCTCCAGCACCTACTTCTCCCTCGCCAGTTCCACCACCATCTTATGCATCATCTATTCAACAAAAACAACAGGCTCAAAAAGCAGTTCAACAACCTCTGCAAGCATCATTGTCATCACCTCCATCAGTAGTACCAACAACAGAACCTCCTAGCTATGCAAGTACTATGCAAGCATTGGCTGCTCAAAGAGTAATTACAAATCCGTTGCCTCCTCCACCACCATATGCTGAAGAACATCCAGTTAGAAAACCTACTCCTCCATTACCACCTATACCATCATCATCTATTGCTAAGAACAAAATGATGAACTGTAATAACCATCATCATCATTTTAATAACAATAAAAATAATAAAAATAATAATATTAATAATAGTAATAATAATGGTATTACTAATGGCCATGATGAAGAAGATGATAATCAGTCGAAAATTGATCACCAATCACCTATTCCTGAACGCAGACTTATTAGTAAAGAAAAAGAAGAAGAAAGACGGGAGTGTAAAGTAAAAAATTATTCTCCTCAAGCATTCAAATTCTTTATGGAGCAGCATGTAGAAAATGTTATTAAATCACATAAACAAAGAGTGTTTAGACGAGTTCAGTTAGAAACAGAAATGGCCAAAATAGGTTTAAGTGAAGAAGCTCAGTGTCAAATGAGAAAAATGCTATCACAAAAAGAATCAAATTACATAAGATTAAAACGGGCCAAAATGGACAAAACAATGTTTACAAAAATTAAGCCTATTGGAGTCGGTGCTTTTGGCGAAGTCACATTAGTTAGGAAAATTGATACAAACCATTTGTACGCCATGAAAACGTTGAAGAAAGCAAATGTGTTAAAACGTAATCAAGTTGCCCATGTGAAAGCTGAGAGAGACATACTGGCAGAAGCAGACAATGAGTGGGTTGTCAAACTTTATTATTCATTTCAAGACAAAGATAATTTGTACTTTGTTATGGATTATATACCTGGTGGAGACTTGATGTCATTGTTAATTAAACTAGGAATATTTGAAGAACATTTGGCTAGGTAAATATTTTGATGTTTTATAATTATTTTTTTGAACTGTGTGTTAAAATGGTTTACAGGTTTTATATTGCTGAACTGACCTGTGCGGTGGAAAGTGTTCATAAGATGGGTTTTATTCATAGAGACATAAAGCCAGATAATATATTAATTGATAAAGATGGTCATATCAAACTCACAGATTTTGGATTATGTACTGGATTTAGATGGACACACAATTCAAAATATTATCAAGATGGTAATAATTAAAATTAAAAAAAAAATAATTTTTTATTACAAATTCTAATTAGTATTATTATTTTAGGTGAGCACAATAGACAAGATTCTATGGGTGGCGAAGAATGGAACTTAAATGGTGCGGAATGCAAGTGCCATCAGTTAAAACCTTTAGAGAGGCGACGACGACGAGAACACCAAAGATGTGAAGCTCATTCATTGGTTGGAACACCAAACTATATTGCACCAGAAGTATTGCTCCGGACAGGCTATACACAACTATGTGATTGGTGGAGTGTAGGAGTCATACTTTATGAAATGTTGGTTGGTTCGCCTCCTTTTCTTGCCAACACTCCTTCAGAGACTCAAAACAAGGTACACGTAGTAGTACATTTTTAACAGGCCTTATGTAATTATATTTTAATATTAATTTAAAATTAATTTTCGCAGGTTATAAATTGGGAAAATACCTTGCAAGTACCATCATCTGCTAACCTTTCACCACAGGGTGCTGATCTTATCCTAAAACTGTGTACTTGCAAAGAACGTCGTTTAGGTAAGAATGCTGATGAAGTCAAAGCTCACCCATTTTTTGAAGGTCTAGACTTTGAAAGAGGAATGAGACGTCATAACCCTCCACATATACCACGCATACAGTTTTCCACTGACACGTCTAACTTTGATCCAATTGATCCAGAACGTCTTCAAAACTCAAATTCTTCTGATTCTGACAATCGGATTTCTGATTCGGATGGTGGTAGGCCATTCCACGGATTCTTTGAATTTACTTTCAGACGGTTTTTTGATGACGGTGGAGGACCATCATTCCCTACCAGAATTAGTCTTGACGATAATGATGGACAAGGCGCTGTATATGTTTGATTTTAGTAAATTCTGTGATGATTGAACTTAGTATATGTGTGAACATTAATGAATGCTCAATTCAAGCCATTGTAATAGTTTAAATAAAGCATTCGTAGTGTATAAGTGAAGAAGTTGAAGTCTACAAAAATATTTTTTATGAAAATAAATTATTATAAAATACGAGTACAAGGAAAACTAGAAATAAGGTGATAAGTGGAAGAATAAAGATTTACTGAAAAATAAGACAGTATCTGAAGCATGTACTACTAATCGAGTATAACACGTTTTTACTTTTTTTTTTTTTTTTTTTGCATCACATTTCTCTGTGACAATGAGCGCAGTTTGAGGCATTATGCCATCCTTAGACCGTAAGCCTTATTTAGTTACCAAAATGTTCTTCGTACTTTAATATTTTAGTGTCCGCATTCATAATTTATTTTACCCCTTAATTTTAACATATTTTCTTGTTATTTTTTTTTTTTTTTAATTAAACTATTTTTAAGTTAATTGTAGAATTTAATGATTCGCCTTGTTATATTTAAAATGTTTTTCTTCTACTCGTAACCAGAAAGAAAAATGAACCAATTTGATATGGGCTGTGCAAAATTACAGGGATTTGATTTACCTACAAAGCTTAAAAAACGAATTTAACAAATATAAATTATATGTATTCAAATAAAATTATAATCTTCTAGACAGTTACCAAATGTTATTTAAAAAATAAAAATAAATATATTTCTATTTTGTAAATGTAAACAATTTAAGTAAGATACCTATCTGCTCTCTTTATTTCTCTCTCTTATTATTATTTTTACTACTACTACTATTATTTTTATTATTTTGTTTGTTTGTTTTAATGATCTAGTTGAATTTGCTCATTTCAATAATGTTTCGGCGTCATTTTAGTTGACTTGTTTATCAATCGTCTGTGATAAACGGTTATTTAGAAAAAAAAAATCTAAAGACAATTCGGCCGAAATGACGCCAGGCTTGTTTATTACAGATCTGCTTAGTGTTTTATTATTATTATTATTATTATTTATACATATTATTAAATTCATATTGTATTATATTTCATGTGTATTGTGTACAAGTAGACTTATTGTCTTACACTTTTGTCACAATGTATATTTTTATTATTATAATTTTTTTTTCTTTTTTTTTTAGAAAAAGTGATATGTAAACTTAAATGTAATGTATATTTTTTTTATTACAAAAAGTCAATAACAAGTATTTATTGTATTTTCACCGATCCATTTATTTTCATTTGCCTTTCTTCCCGCTTTTCTTTTTCTTCTTCTTCTGTGTCTGTGGCCAAGGAAAACCACGACATTTGAGCAGGTCTTGTACATTGTGACATGTATGGTAAGCATTATCCATGGCGCATTCATTGAATACATCTACCAAATTCCTTGACTTTTTACCTTCCTTTCGTATTTTTACTATCGTTGTGGTCGTTGGTTTTTTCATTTTTTTATCATCCTTAGAATTTACATCTTTTTTTTTATCACTTCCTTGTTTACTCATCTTTTTCCAATTCTTACATAAGCATCGTGTAAAAGTATAAAAAAAAAAACTGAGTTAACTAATAATTAATAACTGTTAAAATAAAAGTAATCCTATGTAAGTTAACTTTCCCTTCGACAATACGAGTTATTGTAAAATTTTATTATGAGTTCATCTACTATACTCGTATTATTGATTAAACACACCGGTAGTTGGTATAGTATGTTCATTTTGTTGCCAAGGTTTTTATTTGTAAACTGTTTGAACCCTTTATTGTATATGTTAAAAACTATTAACAAATAATATAATTTTCGACAAAATTGTATCTTAACAAAATTGACAGTATATGACCTCAAACAGGGCCGGATTATGGTCATAATTTAAGGGGGGCTATTACTTTTATTGAGGCCTTTTCACCTAAAACAATTTCCTTTTTTTCTTCTGATTTATTAATTTGTAATAAATATAAATTAAAATAAATATAGCATTGTTTTTAAATAACATTTTATTCTTATATCATATTATACATTTTTCGGCATATGCAATAAAAAAAATATACACATATATTTTTAATCTTATATAATATTATGTTTGAAAAACTTTTTCCTGGATTTTTCCTGAGCAAATTTTCTTATAATATTTTCAAATGAAATATTCATAGTCAATTCACACTCTATTGAAAGAATAGATAGAGATGTCAGTCTTGATTCATCCATCATACAACGATATTTATTTTTAATTATTGTTAGTGCAGAAAAAGATCGTTCACTTTCACAGTTAGTAACTGGTATACTTAAAAAAATTCAGAACGCTACATAAATATGTGGAAAAACGCCCGAGAGATTATCTTCAACAATCATTTGTAACATGTTAACCGGGTTTTTTATTAATTTATTATCTTCCTTGACTTTAAACATACCAATGAATTGTTTCAATTCGTCATATAGACTTTCTTCTAGATCACGAGAGTAAACTTTGACTAAATTATTTACGGATTTTTTCATAACGATGATAACCAGTTACAAGAAGCGACGACCACTACACCTATAATTGGGTCTTGTGTGTCGATAATGAAGTATCCAAGTCCATAGTCCATTTTCATATGACATCAATTTAAAATTTATAAGTTATAATAATGTTTTGAAAAAAAATGAGTTGACACACTGTGGCCCCTTTCAACTTGCGGCCCGGGGCTATAGCCCCCCCTAGCCCCCCCCTTGATCCAGCCCTGACCTCAAAGATGAAACAACGATAGTTAACCTTCATATAAGAATAGTTATAAACATATTTTTCGTCAATGAATTTAAATTTAAGATAGAATCGTGTTTATTGGAAGATTTTAGTGTTTTATAGGCAAGATAAAAAATGTAATTTCAGTTGGAATCGATCATAACTATTTACGTTTTAACTATAGCATAACCTATTTTAAAAATGTAATCGAATATGTACCGCATGTGAAAATATATTTTTACGGAAACATATGATTAATATTATGATTTTTATGTTCTTTTTGTTCGCCATTAGAAGCATGTAAAGCGAGTACCTACCTAATAAATGTATTCGACTCTACACATTTTCAATAACGTTAATAACGTGGTCTCAAAACTCTTATGAGTATAGAATATATTATATTACTATAGTGTATTCGAATAAATAGACTTGTACTGCAGTTGAGTAAAATGTATATATATATATATATTAGGTGTATAAAAATGTTTACGAGTATTTTTAATTTAAAAACAAAATTTGACCGTTTTCGTTTAATTGATTTATACGGATGAAGAAAAATATGCTGACGATCCTAATGGCATTTCAAGATGATTGCAAAAAAAGAAAAGAAAATGTTAAGAAGAGTAAGATGTGGAGGATTTGATAAGCGCGAGAAACTTAAATGTAGGAACACAAATATTGGTATGCAAGGAAAAAGGAACAATTCACGGATCGAATGGAAGCGCGTTTACGTGATTTACATATTGTATATAAAGTAAACTACGTAAAGGTTGTTTCAATGGACGGTCATTTAAAAACAAAATCACAGTGAGGAGCACACACAACGTGGCAAGTCGATTAAACGAAAACCTATTTTTTTTCGGTTTACAAAAAGTATTAACGTGAAAAACGCTGGAATCGAATAGGGCGGAGGAGGATTGCCGAACACAAAATACACCCCCCCACCCCATTTTCCTGTGATTATATTACGATAATATACTATATTAACGTGTACTGCAATTTAAAATTACCATAAGATCAGGTAAGTGTATAGCAATTTTAAATTGAAAACGGTCGAATTACTCGGGAATTATTAACGTACGAAAACGATTGATGGATCGTCGTACGTCGTGTCTACGAACCACTCGAATAATCGTACGATTTGACGGTGATATGATAACCGCGTTGCCAACCATTGACCGTCGAAATCATTCGAGACAATTGATATTTGTATTACGTAGATTTTTTTATTGTGTCTTGAATGGACGTTCCGTTTGACTAACGAGAAAACCGCCGCGATTCGTTCGTCACGGACCGTTTTGAATTCCATGGACAAAATTTAACACGATTTTATTGATTTACGAACGTTGCCAATCGACAAACCGCCGGGACATTATTTAAACGAACCGTTCGGTTACACTGAATTCATTGGCCTTGTGATAAAAATAATCTGACGAAATCAATTCTCCCTTTTGTTCCCTCTAAATAAAAACGTAGCGTTCTCTCGAGTGAAGTTGATCGTAACCCAACGGTTGACGACGGGGTAGTTTTGGCGTTTTAATAATATCCGGGACGCGGTTATTTCACAGTCATCGACAATAATGTGGACGTCGTTTAAACCGGAATGTTTCTTTGATCGGTAGAACGCGTTAAACGCATCGACAATGTTCACTCAACACGCCGTGGTACGCGACATGTCGTCGAACAAAATCCTATGTGATAGTCATTTGTGATAAATATTAATAATAATAATAATTATACCTAATTTAGTTTAATAATTTTTTTTTTTTTTTTAATAATAAATTCGCAGTAGATATATATATATATATGTTAATGTATATATAAATATATGTGTATATATTATTAATATATATGTACGAATATACCCGAGTTATTTGAGTGTTTTGAACAGTTTAATTTCGTTTTCTTTTTTTTTATTAAATTTTCATAAATTTCAATTTTTGTTTTCTCTATAGTATAATTTTCCAATAATATCTATTAATTTTTCGTGTACCGTGAGTGTATTGAAAGTTTAACCGTATAGTGGTGTGACCATGAACGTTCTTGGCTCTAGAACAGCAACAACAGTGAATCGCGTACCGGCGGACATGGGACAACCGACTAAGCCACTGACTAACACTGCTCCAGTAGCAAAATCCATGTTTGAACATGTCAAAATCGAACACATGGTTGCTGGATTTACAGGCGGAGTTGCGTCTACGCTAATACTTCATCCTCTGGATTTGCTGAAAATTCGATTTGCCGGTAAACACTTATTAGCGTTTCTCTCATTTATTTTATTTCAATTTCAATACTGTTTTTATGTATGCATCCACAGTGAACGATGGTAGAAATGCTATACCGAGTTATGCTGGATTGGGAAATGCTGTTACCACAATATTCAGACAAGAAGGAATCAAAGGACTTTATAAAGGCGTTACACCAAATGTTTGGGGATCAGGAAGCGCATGGGGTTTTTATTTTCTATTGTAAGTAAAACCTGTAGTTTATTTAGCCGATGTCGAATGAATAATCATAATAAATGTAACAATTTTTTTTGTTTTAGTTATAATTCAATTAAAACTTGGATTCAAGGTGGAAACACTAAAAAGCCATTGGGTCCCGCATTGCATATGACCGCAGCAGCAGAAGCGGGCATTCTCACATTAATTATGACCAATCCAGTGTGGGTGGTCAAGACTCGTTTGTGTTTGCAGTTTGATAAACCCAGCGATCCGAGCAAATCTTACCGTGGAATGTGGGATGCGTTTCGCAAGATCTATGGTGCTGAGGGTGTACGAGGCTTGTACAAGGTATTCTACAATACCTGAAAGTTCGATGATACATAAATTGACAGAAAATTATTGATTGTGTGGGCTAGATTTGTAGAATTTTTTTCTTTATAATTTTTAATTTTTCTAAAAAAAAATATAAAAAGTTATTTAAATTAAATATTTCTAACGATACAAGGATGATAGAAAGTTCACTTTTTAAGGAAATTTATTTAATATTTTTTTATAAATTTGGTGTTGAATTGTATACGAATGTTTCTTATCACTTAACAGAATTTCTCTTAAAGCTTAAAAATATGTTTCTATTTATAATCTACTTCATACACTTTCCTAAATGTCAGGTATATTATTTTTGAATTCTCTAAAATAATAATAAATGATAGATGATCTTATTCCTCCTCCCCCCAAAAAAATGTAGTTGGTCATATACGTTATTGTAGGGATTTGTTCCGGGAATGTTTGGCGTATCACATGGTGCCCTGCAGTTCATGACTTACGAGGAGATGAAGGCTTTTTATAACGAACATAGAAGACTACCAATTGACGCTAAACTGGTAAATTAGAAATATGCGTATTTGCTTATATTCGTTATTAATTGTATTTAATATTACAGGAAACATCTGAGTACATTGTATTTGCCGCTTTATCGAAATTAATTGCTGCTGGTTTAACATATCCGTATCAAGTGGTTCGTGCGAGATTGCAAGATCAACATCGCGAATACAAAGGCACTTGGCATTGTATAACACAAACATGGAGGTACGAAGGTGCTGGTGGATTTTATAAAGGATTATCGCCATATTTATTACATGTGCTTCCAAACATTTGTCTTGTGTTGTTGATATACGAAAAGTTTTCAAACACCTAATTTCTTATCACTTCAATATGAGTTTTATTATAAACAAAACCAGTCCTGTGTTAGATTTTTGATTCCAAGTATTTTTATTTTCATTATAATTAGTATTAATATTATGTTTTTCTTTAAAAAAAATGTTCAAATTAAAATTATAATATATCCATATTTACACATACACATATGTATATATGTTTTTATATAAACATATATATGTTATGTGTATGCGTATAATTGTATAAAATTCATTATTTGTACAATAAGAAAAGTTAAAATTCCCTTAAATACAAAAGTTAATGATGACTGACTAAGTTATAAATAACAGTGTTATATTAATTTGGTTATTATATTTTTTTTATGAGATATAATTATTGCCTTTGATAAATACTTGCCCGTACAGACAAAATTATACTATGACAATACTTCTGTTAGTTGTATATGTATTAATTAGTGAAAAAAAAAATGTAATATATGTTATATTTGTTTTTCAATATTTTTTTTTCTTAAGATAAAATCCTCATCATACGTAAAATTACTTTATTAATGATGTTTTGTGTTTTAAAATATATATATATTATATAGATGTAAATAATATATTATTTTAACGATGTGATAAAATAGTATTTTAATTTTACGATGTAGTATATTTTCGAAAAGTTAGTAATAAAAGTTTTTCCTGTCGTCGTGATACACTGATAATTGCAGTTAAAATAAACTAAGATTTCATATTTTTATTATTCCTATTTATATGGTTTACTGTAAAGAAAATATTTTGTTAAAATTATATTCGTACACATGTTAATTGTTACTATACATGTAAAAGGTAAATAAATATAAACCGCGTGATTGATAACTTTGTAGTTCGTTTTAACATGTCATTTAACAGTGTGTTGCGGTGCTGCCAGTAGCGTAACAAAATCATTGGTAAGATATTTTTTATTACGTAAAAAATGTATTGATTTCATTAATTTTCTTTAATTTCAGGTATGAAGGCATAGAAGGATTTTATAAAGGAATCGGACCCAGTCTATTAAGAGTGATACCAGCAACCATCATTACATTTGTAATCCACGAACACTTATCCAGATATTTACTCAATGTACCACCTTAATGATTATTTAGATTCAAACGAATATAGAGTTAGTATTTTTATGGGTTTTGTGATATTTATTGTATTTCCTACCATTTAATTGATACCAATTACCAAAAAAAGAATATTCGATTACTATATGTACTTAATATTTATTCCAACTCTTGTTATGAATAAATATAGAAGTGTATTAATATACATAAATATTAATTGTGAATTTATTTATCGATTGTCAGATATGTTTGTAACACAAGTGTTCTTGACAATGGACATGTTTTATAGTAACTACATTTTTAAAATAATAGGATTAAAATTTTAATTTTACTCATTTAATATATGTGTAGTGATTTTCCTCATGTCAGGATCACAGATCAAAATAAGGATTATAAAAAAAATTATACCTCGCCATGTTTTAGAAGTTAAGAGACTGTGTTGCTACCCGAATATTTTATTGTAAATTTTTATCTAAATAAAAAATAACAATTATTAGGTATTTTATATTTAAAAAGTATACAAATTACAATATATGCATTAAATGAATGATTCCTATAATCTAGTGGGAAATATTAACGTATTTATCCATATGACACATAGGCATGTATATGTAATAATGATGAGGAATTATACAAGAAAATGTTGAACAAATAAGACATAGATGGTATAATATGTATGCCATGTCTGTTGCCTATAATGGTGTGGAGAACTTGAAAATTGTCAGAAGCGTTCGTAAAAATTCAAAAACCCTATACTTAATGTACGTGCACGTTTTTTATTGTATAAAATAACAAAAAATGTTTGGTTTAAACCCATTTCGACCAATTTATAGACGCATTGTGGACTTATGGCTCGTAGTCAACATCAAGTACAACGCACATTTATTTTATATCGCACTTTGGAAAAAAAAATTGTCTTCTTTCTGTATAAACGCGAATCTATTACAATTGAAAACGAACAACTGTTTGTTTACTTTGAAAAAGGATAGAACTGTAGGTGTGAAATTGGGCAATACCAAAAATGATATGTTAGAACGCGTGGACGATTTAGTGCTTCTAGCGGAAAATGAAGAGGATATCAGAAAGTAAAGTAGAAGTTATTATGGAGACAGCGAAGCGTATAGGGCTAGAAGTAAACGAGAAAGTAAAAACATAATATATATGATATTCCAAAGAAGAGGTCTAATAGATGATGCTCACACCAGTCTATAAGTGGACGAATATAAATTCAAAAGAGTACAATAATTCATCTACCTGGGTTTTCAAATTACACAGAAGAACGCGATTCAAGTTGAAATAAGAGTCAAGCAGAAAACAGCCGCTTTTATGGTTTAAACAAAATACTTAAGTAAAGAATGGTATCCAAAGGTTTAAAAATATAAATTTACTCAAACAGACCTACAGGGATTGTACGAAAAGCGGACAATACACATAATACAGATAAGTAACATTCTAGTTTTCGAAAGAGAAGTCTTAAAAAAAATATTCGGCCCTTGCTTGGATACTAACAATAGAGAATGGAGAATCAGAAAAAAAACGAGGAAATAAAGGAACATTGTCGGTACCTTAGTATAGTGCGCTTATATATATAAAAAAAAAAATGAAGATTGGGGTGGGCTGGCTATGCTTGGTGCAAAAAAGAAAATCTTTTATACATCTGCTAATACTACGTAATAGCCCTAATAGGAAAAATACCTTTAGGACGCATCAGTCTGAAATAGGAAGGTTAAGTGAGACTAGACGTGATGGTGTTGGATTCAGATACAGTTTGGCAAGTGATATAGGGACAAATGGCGATAATTATGCTTGTCAGATTGATTTTAAATGCCGATAACTAACTAAAAAGGAAAAAAAAGAAAAAACCTAAAAATTTGTCCTAAAAATCATTGTTTGAAGTTTTTATACGTATACGCATTAAATATGTCTAATTTCTCAATGGTTCTATAGAAATGCGAAGTTTGTAAATAATTGCTCGATTCGATTTTAACGTCATGACCTCGTGTGTACATGTGAAAAAAATGTGAGGCCAGTTCGTCAGCTCTCGCAATCTGCAAACTAGGTAATAGCGGCACGCGTGGTACTTGACACAATTTTTTTTTTTTAATTAAAATAAAAAAAATATTCGTAATTTGTTGCAATAAATCGTAAATGTCGTTCACTAATATGTATAGTTTTCAAGAAAAAAATATCTGTTCAATAATATAATCGGGTAACGCGCGGTAATTCGTATTTTATATATGAAATGGCACGTAAAACAAAAAAGATGAAAACTATACAATATTGTATTTATACGTGTTTTCGATTATCGCATTTAAAGTTTCACATAATTGCTGGTTACATATATGAGCATATTTATAGGCGTATATATGTGTATACGTTTTTGTAGATTTTGAATTTAAGTCGACAAGGTCAAAAATATATATTAGCTCGATAACTGCAGAACGACACGCATAACACGCAGTGTGTTATACGACGCGCCTAAAGTATGTCATTTTCATTTTATTCTATTAAAGGATTGCGTTTACCCAGCGTGTTATACGCGATACGCATCTAATAACGTACCTGCGAAAAAAATATATATACCGTGTAAATTTAACAATATTGTTCTTCGTTGTGGAAAAAAAGCGTTATACATATGTATATATAAAAGTTATAATACACATTCCCAAATGTGTTAGGCTTGCATTAGGAATTTTACTTAAAATTGATAGAACATGTAATCGCATTGATATAACTGTATTATTTTTCGCGATATTTTTTTTATATACATAATTATAATAATAATATTATAGAAACTGAAGGTATATACGTATCAGATATATACTACGGCCTCGTTCATTTACTCGTATTTAATAATAAAGCGCGCAGTTTCGCTCCAAGAATAAATAATAAATAAGAATAAACTGTACGCGTTAAAATAATGAGACAGCTCGTGAGTACCGCTTAGATACTACACCATGCGCGAGTTATTGAAACGATAAAATATTATTGTTACCGGCTACTTATACACATATTGTCAAAATATGAATTGACGCACGCACCTAGTGTGAAAATAATAATTATCATAATTCGTATAAATATTACATAATTGCGGATACTTCGCTTACAATAATATACGAGTAAATCCGTATTCTGTTGCTACGACGCGTTTTCCGATGGTTTTATACATTTTTATCCAATATTATTATAGATAGTAAAATATATGTATTATTATTTTTATATATATATATATATATATACGAACGTTGTAAATGAATATGGCAATATTTAAAGGCCGGTATAAAAAAAAAAAAATAAAAAAAAAAATGAATAATTCAATACACGTGTCCGGCATTTATCATGTAAATTTATTGGAAAAATATCGATATCGTAACGTTTTTTAAAATACATGGGACGTGTACTTATACAGAAAAAAAGACGAATAATTTACTAATAATAAATTCCATGAAAGGGAAGGGGGGTAACGTATAAATTCAATTGTTATATCGTTTCATCTTTGAAATTCTATTAGAATAAATCTTATATATATTTATATACGGATTTAAATAAAATAAAAATATGTTTTATTTATCTATAATCGTGCGGATATAATAATAATAATAATAATAATAAATAATATATTGTATTGTCTTATGATATGCATACGACGTATATTATATAATATATAGCAGTTATACTTCCCCCATCCCCCCTCCGTAGATAGATATAAATAGGGAACGGATTTTAATTTAATAAAAAATTAAAAATATTTAAATATATATTTGTTTATTACTTCATAAATATTTATTTATAATATTGAAATATTTAAATTGAAAATAAGATATAATTCACTATAATTTATAAATAATACATAATAAAAAAAAAAAAAATTTTTATTCCGAATCATCCGAATATTCTTTGCGGGGGGAAATAATTAGAAACGACATAATTTGAGACTTTAAAATTTTAAATTACAGCGATTCGATCTTATTATTGCTTTATAACGGCTAAATGACCTCTCCACATCAACGGAAGTGACAAGTGCATATTTCATACATGTTAATTCTTTTGGACTGTATTCTATTTCTAAATTGTTGTTTGGAGTTTTGTTTAATAGTATTTTTCTTATCGACATTACAGCCTTAAATCCTGAGTTTTTTTCCCAATATGTTTCGTAAATTAGAGTTTGTTAAAACTCCAATTTCTCCAAGAACGCGTTCTAATTGTTTAATGGCATTATCTGCTATTTCTAGGCTCTCGGTTAATGCCATTTTAGAAGTTTCTAATTTTGAAATAGTGTCAAATAAAAAACCAAAATTAGCGGAAATAAATACTAAATCGTTTTGCAAGTTTTTACATACCATGAGCTCAATAGTTTTTTTTATTGCAATTGCACCATCAGAATCCAAATTTAAAACAACGTTTTTAATCTTTTCAAAGTTATTCGAATAATATAAAACAGCCACGTACCCCACCGAGTTATAATAGGCGATGTTAAATTTGGATACATGTTTTTAAATGTTTTTGTATACTACGACTTGGCGCTTTTAAAAATATTTTTTTTACGTTGGAAATTAATGAATCAACCTCAGAAAATTGAAATCTGATAATTGTTCCTGCTACACGATGGAAACCATGCACTAAACAATTTAAATGTACCATAAATTGGATAAAACGTGTCTAACACTTTGCCCGCTTTACTTACACATACACGGTGCGGCATCCGTTAAAAGTAAAAGTACATTTATACCTACCGTTCGACCACAAAACACTCATTGCATTATTAAATAATTGACATATAGTTTTGTGGTTGCGTTTATCTAATTCTTCGCAACATAACAAAAATGGTTTAGATGGTACAGTGCTAAATTCTCCTATAATAACATACCGACCGTCGGCGTCTGTGGTTTCATCCATTCCAACACAAATAGGTCCCCCCATCTCCAATGATGTTTTGAATTTTTTAAATAGTTTCTTCATAAACCCCACTTACATAATTTTTTCGAAGTGTACTCTCGTCAGGAACTTTATGACCAGTATATTTTTCCATAAAATCTTTGAATGCAGAATTTTTCAATTTAAAAAGAGGGATGTCTGAACGTATTAGTGCACGACACAAATCATCATTTATAAACAGACTTACTATTAGTACATGCAGATGATGTAGACACAAAATTTTGTTGAAATTTAAGCTTTCTGTCTCTATTGCCTCTATGTTTACTGGTATTGATGTGTTGAATAACTTGACCACGTTGGTCAATAGATAGAAATGACTTTTCACAAGACTGACAATATAAAATTTGTCCATCATCACTTCTAAAATTTTCATTCGAAAATTCTTCCAAATAAAGACCAACTTTTGATCTTTTTGTGCTAGTGACTTTGGACATATTTAAATAAATAAATTTAATTATAATATGGGATAAACTATAACAGATACAAACTATACAAACAGACACTACACGTAATCGAATAACGCTTATACGAACACTGTACGAAAAGCTAATGCGTATATTTTATCTGATTGCTGAAATTTGTACCTATTTCCTAGATAAGATATTGTATAGACCTAATCGTATCTTTTCGTCTATCGTAAAATACTAAAATAAAAACGGAAATTCTACAACAATACAACAGACTACGTATATTTATTTGTAAAATATTTAATTATTATTTATTTGTAAAATAATTATATTAAAATATTTAAAATAAAATTAGCAACAGTTTATTCAAAATTAAATGAAATGTACGTTTATATGTCAAAAATGTTCTGATATTAAAATTACATAAAAATATTTATTTAAATTAAAATCCGTTCCCTAGATATAAAAATCGTCATTTCTCGTATTAAACATTTTTATTATTATTATTATTATTATTATTATTATTATTATTATTATTATTATTATTTTATTCCGGTGTTTCAATACGTTGTTTTTATTACTACTCTGTAGTTGTTAGCCATTATTTATTTCGTGTGTATGTCGTATTAAATATTATGCGAGATTTAGTTATAACTTATATAAAATTAACGTAGCCCCAAGGTCCTTGGCTAGCCCAAAAGTGAATATTATAATATTAGTAAATTGTCTACAGATACATAGGCCGTACATATAGGTAACGTTACGCGTTCGTATTATGTTAGTCAGTCCTTTCCCCTCCCTCACAACAGTGTAGTGTGCAAACAGAGAAACAGCGATTAATATGGGGAGACCGAAAGGGATTGAAGCCAAAAATGTATGTACGAGATGTGAGATGAAAGGCAATAAGAATATTATTATATACTTTCGAAATAATTAAATTACGTACATATTATTATGTTCTGTTTAAGGTGTTTCGTTAATATTATTAACTTTCGGTAGCTATTTACTGGATCATATATCTCGTATATGATTTAAAGTATCTCTTTTTATCGTGACTTACGAATACGTTTTATGAATAAATAAATTTAAAAAAAAATTATAATATGTAATTTCTTGAAATACGAGTATAAATATTTATTAATAAATACATATTGACTAATAATTAATAAGATCCATCGGCTACGTTTTGTCATTTAGATATAGATAAATATATAAGTAGGTACCTATTATTAATATCGCGATTTTTTTTATTCACATTTTTTTTTATATTTGAATTAAACGCGATATTTCGGTTGAGTTGAGTTATATAGATTATTTACGCATGTTTTTAAAATAATTATTTTTTTTTTAAATAATAAATAAACTTTATATTTTGTATGTATACACGCGCGCATTTCACTTACAAAACGGTCAATGAATTGCTGTCGTATGTTACCTATAAAAAACGACGGTGATTATATATTAAATACATTTAATAAGTCTTATGCAATCATATTTATTTTATTTGTAACCTATATGGGTAATATTCGGATTATTCTGTTTACGAACCTGTTATAATAATATAGTATATTATAGTTTATTGAAATGTCCTTGGATGTATAAATATATATATATATATATATATTATATATATGAGTTTTTTTACGAGCTGTTTATTTATGAAATAATAAAATAAAAAATAAAGAAATGAGTCTAAACATATACATTTCTTTAAAATTCAAAATTATTATACAGCAATTTATAAGCTCATTTAGAAAATGCTTTTCTGTATACGTTTTACAGTTCACATACTGCGTATAGATTTTATTATTTTATATACTTATAATATATTAAGTGCAATAACAATAGTATTAATAACTAAAGACAACAGTTGTATAAGTACTTATATTATATAGTTTGTATAGATATTCATACAATTATCAACTATTCTGCAGTGATATTTAGAATTCAGAAGCTGAGAGTTATAGTTTTACATTATATATATATATATATATATAATTATTGAAGGGAAACTCAGGATAACTATAATATATATTATTTGACCAAATACAGGTTTTTAGGACTTGAAATAACCAATGATAATAATAGTAATAATAATAATAATATACTTTGGTAAATAAATCGGACACGAGTGAGTGATACACGCATATATTATGACCTATAAGTCTTGTTAATAATAATTAAGTGCGTATTTATCGATTTATATTTTTCAACAGCATATTATTGTGTACTTAATGATTTAGAAGTTTATAACTTTACCAGTTGATATTGCTTTGTTTTTTTTTTTTTTTGGAAATATATTTTTTTTCTTACGACGTACTTAATTTATTAGTTTCGTTCGAACGTTATAGAGAATACATTATTATTTTTTAATCGAATAATCGATTATTCGATTGAACATAATTTACATAAATAATAATCGTGTAATGTTTTATATTTATATAATATGTATATTATATGATATATAATATGTATCTACACTCTATAATTAATGTAACTGTTGACAACAATATTAAATTACGTACAATTATTTTCGTAATTCGGTTATAATATTTATTATTTTTTTTTACAGCATTTCACAGATATGACTTATTATTACATAACTACGCAATAGAATACTCAAATACGAGAATGGCACTATTATTATATGTTTTCGCGCGATATTATTTTCAAGTCGCGGTTTTTTTCTTTCAGTTCGATGTGATTATTATAGATAATTATTTTTTTCCATACACGTTTTATCCATTGTGTTTAAATTATATATTTATTTTTAATAGGGTTTTATCGCGTATTGACAATTAGAATTAAGTAGAGATTCCTAATGAAAGCAATATGCGCGTAAATCCGCGAAAACAGAGTTAAAGATATAATTTTTTTTTTTAGGATATAAAGTTCGGAAATGAATTACTTAATCATGTTTATGAATGAATAATGTATAAAAGCGAAGGAGTTTATTAAAAGATAATAACGTTTCTATTATTTAATAATAATAATAATAATAATAATAAAATCTTTATCGAAATAATTATATTGCGTTATATTTTTAAATCGGTAGTTCGATTTATAAATATACGGTGCGCGCTGTTAAGTAATAACTAATAAGTGATTTTTTTTTTTTTTTTTTTGCTTTTCTGTCGGAAAACATTATTGTTGCCAAAACGTGAAATTTATACACGAATTTTTCAACGACCGCGATATAATTAAAAAGTCTGTTTTTCTTAAGTGTCTTATAAACGTGTCCGTGATACACTCGCATTATACAATGATTTTCACACCGTTCAAATTTATTCACCCAATTAATGCGTATAACGAATATATATATATAGATAATTATAGTTTATATATGTATTATATTGACATTTTTGTGTAATTCATATTATATTTGATTACAATAATATTATAAGAATATGAATTCCTCCGACGGGCTCGTCTCGACATAATACCAGATATATTAACCATCGGAATAAATAATTTATGATTCTTACGAATTTGTAATAAATCGGCGAATAATAATTAATATTAGAAAAACGTAGAACGCGTTATTATACCTATTTATTCAGTAATTCCTAACATTAAAGTCTAAATCGATTTAAGTTCAAATAATAATTTTGTGACGGTGTGGCAAAAGTTTTTTTTTATGATGATGATGATGATATAAAAGCTAATCGCGTTTCGTCACAATATAATTTTTTTTTTTTTTTTTGTCTACCGAACGATTTATCATTTTCGTTTATATCTGATAGAATAATATATATATATGTGGCCACGGATTTTGTATCATATTTTGATAGAATAAAATGTCGACTATATTCTTCACATATTGTAATATTGTCAAAAATCGACTTTCTCACTTATCAGCTTTTGCGGTATAGGATTTTCCAACGCACACACAAATATTAAAATTAGGCGACATACATACATATATCGTTTTTGTATTCCTTTATCGCAATACTCGTCGATCTGCAGAACGACTTTTTAAAGTTCAGTCGAGGAGTTTAGTCGTGGTCCATAGAGTTAAATCGTCTGGTCTATGGTAAAAGTAATAATTTGCGTACAGAACGCGCAATTCGTATGGAAAAAAAATAAATAAAATTAACGATCTAGTTTTTTTTTGGGGGGGGGAGTTTAGGTAAAAAACGAGATATTTTTATTTGTCGAGACAGGGAGAGACACGCACCATACACACACAGAGAGAGAGAGAGAGAGAGAGATAGCAATAGAGATTGTCTCGCGTTTATGGACGGCGTATATCCTCTCCTGCTACACATACACCGACTATACAATACCGACGTACCGGTCGCGCGTGTCGATAACGCCGTTGTATACGCGGGTGGTTCAGCCGAAGACACCGCCGTGTTCGGATTTTTATTTTATTTTTTTACACACCTGTTGTTGTCGTTCACCGAGATGGCGGCACACAATAAAAACGGTCGCGGGGAAAGAAAACACACACACATTCTTATACACGCACAACAATATATACATGCAATAACACAACCCGACGGTGCGTATAATATACCGACGACGACGACGACGACGACGACGACGACGACGACGATTCTCCTCTCCAATGGTCGGTCGGCCGGCGGCTCGTCTCTTACACGTATAGACATCACCGCGGCGTTTCATACATTCATCATTGCGCACTTCGTCTCGCACGCGTCCCGGTCGTTCGCCGCGCCGCAACAGCCCGCAACAACAGTTTCGTTTGCCGCCGGTACCATTTCCAACGGATATTTTCGTCGTCGTCGCGCGACAACGGCAAATATACAAATGCCTGTTATATTATAATACATCATGTTGTCGATTATCGTTATTAGTGTCTTGTACGTACTACGGTACGTGGATCCGTTGTCGACGACGGTGAGTATTTTATACGAATTATAAATGGAAAAATTAAAATTATTCTATAGAAATACGTACGGGATTCGATTTGTCGTTTTTATTAAATACAATTCGTATGGAGTTTGCGCGGGCAAACTGCAGCGAGAGAATATCACGACGCTGGTTGTCCTGCTGTATAGCTGCTAGTGCTCGGTACTTATCTCGCGAAAATACAGAAACGACGTCGCAGAATAATGTCAAAATGTTTTTACGACAAAAAAAGCTGTTTTACCGATCACCGGGGGGGGGGGGGCGGGGGGGGAAAGAATTCCAAATTTTTACAATATATACATACGCAATAACGGAGGTGTTTTTTATTATTATTATTATTATTCTCGAGAAGTTACGAGATTAGTAAAAAAAAAATTGTATTTTTAAAATTCTTTGTTATAACTTGTTGAGAATTAAAGACATTTAATTCATTTTGTGTAAAAATTTGGTATCTGAAACATCAAATATAGCTAATCACTCTTAGTCTTTTTAGAGTTTTTTCCCGCTCGCGAAGCAATATAACATAATGTTTTGATGAAAATCATAACAGCACTCTCTTTTCGAATACTGCGAAATTGTATTATACACAAAACTATCTGCGTAGCGCGTTATTGAGATATGACATTATACATAATCAATTTAATTAAAATTTTATGTTACGCGCTGATTATTCGCCGCTATACTCATTGGATTTTCGAACGTTATTGTTTCATCATATTCTGTGTATTATAAAGTATATTGTATTGCCAGATTATTGTATAATAATAGACCATTGTATAATGTCATCTTACAGTTCCTTTACAGATGCGTCTTAAATCTCTTTAGACTAAAAAAAAAAAAAAAAAAATCTTTCTGAACAGCGTAGAAAACGTTTTCGACGCTACAGATTACAGTTTATATTGACGAATTAAAAGTTTTTTCTTTTATACGTAAACATTCACCCGAAACGATATGACTACATAATATAAACAAAATAAAATATCGATAACGGGATTTGGGAATGTCAAAATACTTAATGTTTTTTGTTTTTTTTTTTTAAACAAAATTTAATCTGAAATATCTAATTATTTTGTATCCTCTTATTTGAATGTGCGTTTGTACGATTATACGCTCATAAATATACTCAGTATACGTGCGCAGGTATTTATATAAAACGTCACAATTTTTAACGCAATATTTCCCCCGCTTTTAAAATTTTCGACATTTTAATATATTCAATCGAAGTGTATTTAATATATAATCCGGTTGCATTTAGATAGATAGATAAACGTTTATAGATTCTTTATTATTATTATTATTTTTGCAGGAAATTGACGGAAAATGGAAAAACGATTAAATCGAATTAATTTTCGCAAATGCGTTTTATTCGTTTTATCTATCGGCAAGTTTTTTATATATAAATATATAAATGCGGATTTCATTCCAGACATAACGAATTTTCGTATTATTTTGTGTTCAGTATGCAAATATAATATCGATTGTGTCATCAGTTTTTTTTTTTAAGTTCTCATTACTCTTATTTTGATCTTATCGTAAAAAAAAAAACACGGACTAATCGTAGTTTTGTTTAAAACAAAATGCGTGTAACGAAAAACATTAGAAACACGAGACGATTGATACATATTCATCAATATGTATTGCTGATGAATTGTTTGTTGGTGGGTATATATAAATATAACTTTAATTTCCAATCACCAATTGTTGCAATCCGTTTAATTATTAATTTTCTTTATAACGCTGCGAGCTTCTTAATCGAATATTTTGTGTATACGCATTTTTTTATTTTGATGTAATTGCCTTGAAGTAGAAGAAAAAAATGTATAGGTCTCCTTAGTTTTTTAGGTCAGTAGGTGATAAATTTCAATGTTACTGTGGGCCGAAATGTTTGCAAATGTTACTCGTGCGTGAACAATTATTTTGGAAAAACATATATTAACAATAAACCTAATCTCAAATGCGAATTTCATACTTTTATACTTTTAATATTATAAAATACAGACATAGTATATTTTCATTAATGTGCAGTGTAGGTTTCATTAATTGCCAGTTTTATAGTTGCCGACACACGTTATTATTCTTGCGTATCTTTAAAATGAAATATTATACTCGTAGTTTGAAATAAAATAATATTATTGCAATGATATTGTAATAACGCATTTCAACGGTATTTCAGTATTTATTTTTAATAGGAGATGCGAACATTTTTCCTAATTTATTGGATTTCATTGTGCTGTAGTTTTTAAAATTAATGTTATTATAGGTTGTACCGTTGCTTTATAAATAGTTAATATATTATTTTAGCTCGACGATTAAATATTTTTTTCAACCCTTATTATGTTATGTATACGTCGTTTAAGTCAACTGTTAGGACAGTGATTCTCACGACGATATTACAATTTAAATTCAAATAAATTGTAACACACTTTAAACAATGCATTTTTCAAAAAATAAATAAAAAGAAAAACATATAAACCTGTTGTAAACTATTATACTCGTATTTATATGTAATCATTTTATTTGAAAAAAAAACATAAATTTACTTTCGTTATTTACTTTTAAATATTGATATTTCAAAATTTGTTAATTGTGTAGTAATAAATCGGTTTTAAATTTAATAAAAAAAAAAATTTGCTAAATTAGATTTGTTTATTATAATAAGTAATAATAACAGTTATGATAATTTATTATAATTATATTTAAAGTTGATAACATATTATTGTATACATATATTATAATACGCGCGTTATATACTATAAAATGTATTTTCTTTTAAAGTGTTGTAAATATATCGTGTTTTCGATATTTGCCTATTTATCTAATTACAAAATTAAATGCTATACGCGATACACTTGAAATTATTATAGTAAAAGTGTAACAATTTATGTATATATATATATATATATATATATATATATATATATATATATATATAGTTCTACAATATTATTTTTTTTGCAGATAACAACAAGAATATTTTTATAAAAATATTTTATATTATTTATTTATAAATTAAAAATAATAACCAGCATAGTAAATATATAGTGAAAACTAAATGTTTATAATTTAAATAATTAAAATACAAAATTACCGGCGTAATAACACTAGTAATTAGTATAAATTATATTCATTGTTATGTTAAAAAAAAAATTGGCGTTTAATTAATATTACGTTGTGAATCATTTAAATGTGAGCAACTTATATTTGAAAAAATTTTGTTTCAATTATTACCTAAATACAAATTATTTTAAATTTAAAAATATTTTATTATGTACTCAATGTATCCCTCCTATACATTACATTGTTTTAACAGTTAAACGTATTGCGAAATTCGTTTTAAATTAATAAATATTTAATTAACGAATAGTTTCAGATAATTACGCTCATAAAATTGATATTCGATTTGACACATGAGTTATGATATTGTTTGTGGACTGAATAACTCTGTAGATTTTATTTAGATATAATATTAACCGCGTGTAATCGAATACATACGTAGAATTTTGGTGTTTATAAATTATAATGTTTATAAAAATAATATAATAAACGTAATAGATTAGTATTTAATATTTAATTATTGAAGACGTTGCAAGTATTGACAATAGTCAATGAAATCATATAAAAACAATTTTGAATTTTGTATTTTCCTATAGGCAAATGATGACAGATGTGTATGGTACGGTGAATGCGAAAAATCCCGCGGATTACCCTTGAATTGTCGTTATAGCGGGCCAGCGAAACCGATGACTGACCCAAAGTCTGTAGAGATTCTGAACACGTGGTGTCCTGATTTCATTCAGGATTACTCAATAGGAGGTGAGTACAGATCTTATATTACAACCGATTTAAATATTTCGTAAATCGAAAACGGAAAACGTACATAATATAATTTTTAAATATTTTTAATGTTTAAAATGTTTTTGTTTCAATAGATTTTTTTATTATTATTATTATTATTATTATTATTATTATTATTATTATTAAAAATTTTTCGTTAATATTTAAATTTCATTAAACAAATTTACTACTGTCCTCCGATCAACAAAACATGTATTTACCGCAATATGTGCGTGGATTATTTATATTTGACTTTACAGTAGAAAACATTGTCGTACGTATTTACATAACAATATAACGCGTCACACTAATTTGGTATAGTTAGCAAGAAACTAATGGTACCACGAAGTCTGCATACATTTTTTTTCTTATCAAATTTGTATGATATATATTTTATTCGATTATAATAAAATCGTGTTAACACATACAATAATTGTTATCCAACAAAAATATTTGAATATTATTACCATTCGTTTTAGTTGAAAGAAGGTAACCAAGTACAGTTTGACTTTCGACGTACTTTCGATTTTCGAAATACGTTTTGGGTTAATTATACAGAGATATTTTTTTAGTTACAAAAACCGATTATTATAAACTTTCATAACTACACATTATACGCACAGTAGTGACTTAGTCATTTTACAAACATAACACGAACGTAGTTTAAATAAAATATGATTTCGTACTTCAAGCATCGCGTTTGTCAGAAAAAAAATAAAATAAATAATCGTGTATCGTTTGGATACAAACAGCAACGACTTCGTAGCATGCTGTGTATTTAACTATTGACTCTGTATACAAATTTATAACACTGCAATAGCATACTTTATAACTATTATAATATTTAATAATCACATTGAGTTATTTAATTCGTTAAAACGATACAGTTTTAGTCTTATGTTATATGAGCTGTATAGGTACTGATCCGTACTCTGACAAAAAAAAAGAAAAAAACAACACGAAATGTTTATTAATTTATGTCATAACAATTGAAAACAGGAATTGAATAAACATAAAAACAAAAGTCTGAATGAGTATCAATTTATACACTATAAAGCTTATACTATAAACTTAGTATAGCAGGTATGAATATGAAAATTAATCTCTATACCTAATAATTATGGAGATACCTATATGTAATATGTTCGAAAATGCGCTTAAGGCTCTATTTAGTGAAAGAGATCGCATTACAAGAAAAAAAAAACAGGATTCAGTCTCGGTGATGTCAATTATTGTTGTTGTTGTTGTTCACATCTGTATCGTATAATTATTTTAATATTAAAAAATATTTTTTTAATTTATTTTAGAAATTGAGTTGGTTTTTTTTTGTTTTGTACTTACTTTGTTATTTATTATTTCGCTATAGAAATTAAATTCTTAAAATTATTATTTTAGTCATCCATTTTCGAAAAAATTAAAAATCGAAATAAAATATACTCATGAATTATTAACTTACTGTTAATTTAGTTAAAAATTCCTTAAAGGTTAAATTTTCCACGATCAAATATTTCTTTAACAGATTTTCATTTCAAAATGATATTTTTATCCATAACGAATGCGATAAGTTTTTATTTGTACCGAGTTCATTACCTACACAATTAAATGAATGTTATTTATTGGAGTATAATTTTACGAGATAAAAAAAAACTATTTCAATATAATATGCGGATTTTTATTTAATATTTAGATAATATCTTTATTTTTCTTTTGAGTTAATAAAAAAAAAAATTTGTTATAATGTATTTAAATTATTATGTACTATTTTCGAGGACAACTAATAAAATTATAATAAAATATTATGTATTTTGATAATAATCCGATATCATAACATTTATACATAAAAAAACGTATATATATATTTTTTTTTATTTATTTATTTATTATGAGAATTTTTTTTTTTTTTAGCTTATTTTAGGCCATTTAGGCCCATTGCTGCTTCCGCTATCTCCCTCCATGCTTCTCTGTGTTCTGCCAGTTCTTCTCCGTTTGAAATTCCCAACATCTTGAGATCAACCTTGACTCGGTCCTCCTATCGTTGCCTAGGTCTACCTCTCGGTCGACTTTTACTCGATTTCCATTTCGTGGTGGTCAGTATCATTTGGTCTTCTGCTCTCCAGACGTGTCCGGCCCATCTTATTCTCTGGTTCCTGAGTGTGGCAGCATTAAATAAATTACACAGTTCCCTATTTGATCTTATTTCATAGTCACCTTCTTCATTTCTTTTTGGCCCAAATATTCTTTGCAGGATTTTCCTTTCGAAGATCATCAGTTTATTTTCGTCAGATTTGGTAGACGTCCATGCCCCACATGCATACAGTACAATTGGTCTAACGAGGGTCTTATATAATCTTATTTTTATTCTTCCTGATAATTTTTTAGATTTAAATAACTTGACTAGTCAATAATAACATTTGTTGCCAGCTGTGATTCTTCTGTGTATTTCTTCGTGGCTATCTGCTTGCGAATTTATATCTACTCCTAGGTATTTAAAGTTCCAAATTCTTTCAAATGACATGTCTTTTACTATTATAGCGTTTTGTGGATGTTTACTCTTAGATACAATCATGAATTTTGTTTTGTTTACATTAATGCTTAGTTAGTTAGTTAGTTATTGAACATTATTGTTAGAAAATTAAAAAAAATATTGACTTGTAGGTATAAGATATGTGTGTAATCTCTGTATTTGCTAGTTCATCTAATATTGTAATGGTGTAATGTGAAATTATATAATTTCACAATTGTAACGAACTTCTGGTTAATGCGTGATTCAGTGATTTCTATCTGATATTGATTAATTATTATTATAGGTATACTTTATAGATTAATACAATATTTAATAGAATTTTATAGTAAAAATTATTTCATTGTGATATTTTATGTATTTAATGTAATATTATTAATGTTTTTTCATACATTTCTAACACAATAAATGATATGATGCGTATTATTTGTATTATTTTCGTTATCATCACGTTTTGAAATATTATGTATTTAAAAATTTTACCAGGTTTTTGTTCATCTCCGTTTTATTGCAGTCCAAAAAGAAAATTACACGCAAATTGACTTTACAAACTAGTAAAAAAAAAAAAAATTAAAAAAAACAATTAATTCATTTTAATTATACCAATAATTATGTAAATTCCCGAACATTGTTTTTTTCTCAAAAGTGTTTAAAATAAATTGTATTCTAAATTGCGTGAATTAAGTTAATTATTACTACATATGCATTATTTCATTTGGTAAAATTTGTAATTTAGGAGTTTATGACTTAGATAATTAATAATGATGATCGATATTAGCATATTGTATAATCCACAATATCACGAAAATCACGAATTAATAATTTTTTTTCATTATTATCTTCTTTTAATAAGTATTTTATTGTTTCAAATATTAAACCTTTTAATTTTACTTTTTTTTTACGAGCATTTATAATTCGAAAAAAATGCTCCGTGTACTTAAAAAAATCATCGCCCAAAAATATTTTTTAAATGCGATAATCGATTATTGTTTTAAAATTTTAAGTAATATACAACGCACGACGACACACGATAATAACCTGTTATTATTCTGTATTGGGTTTTTCGTACCATTTATAAATAAATTTTTTTTTTACTTTGTATTTAATTTTTATACTCGTCCAGTTTTTAAGTATCTCGTATAGATTTAATACGATTTTTAAATCATAAATATTAAAACACTTAACTTATGGATAATGATAATAATTATTGACGTTTTAGAAAAATAAGTGAAAAATGACGCGGTGTGTTAAGTAATCGTTTTTTTTTTTTTTGGAAATACATAAAAAATATCGAGTTAATAACATTTTTAAAGTTTAATAAAATATGAGTATACACTAGCCCATAATTATTAAACGATTGTATTTTGTAGCAGTGTTTATGCCGAAGAATTGACATTGAAAAATATCTAATAACCAGGATTCTAATGAAAAAATACTCGTATTTAAATACTATCTCTACGCATAATAAGGATATATGTATAGTAAACGATATCTGAAAATTTGATAGGTGACAAATGTACTGACCACTGATTACACTTGAGTACTGTATATATAGGCAGGTAGGAAGGTATTTGCATGTTAATGTCTATACAATTTATCCGTATACGTACTATATTATGCATATCTATTATCTCAGAATAAATGAAATTTTAAAGTACACAATACGTTTTCATAATTTTTTTTTTTTTAAACATTTTTTGTTTTTTTGTTATATACGAATATAAAATGTTATATTATGCGTAAAGAATTTAAATTCGCTGGCGATCGATTATATTTTATAATAGGCCTATTCAAAATATACCTATTATTTATGCTGCGTACATTTTATATTCCGTTTTTCTTTTTAAGATATACTGTATAAAACATAATTTTTTTTCATTTTTATTATACTTTTAATCTTTAAACAGTTGAATATATCTTTTTAATTTTCTTTGTTAACGTTTGTTTTTAATAATAATTTATAGCCATTTAGGCGTGCACGCAGGTGATCTACTAATGCAGAAATCACTTATTATAATGTTATAAAATCCGTTTACGCAATGACTGGAGGTTATTATATTATTTGTAGAAAATTAATTATTACATTTTAACGTTACGAAACAAGAGCGCGGAAAAAAAAATCATAAAGCCGAATGTTATTGCAGAAAAAAGAAATAGAAACGCGACATGTTAAATTATAATGTTATAGAAGCTGTTATATCGCGAAATATATTATTTATCATCAGTATATACCTGCAAGCGCGCAGTTCACGTTTCATTTCCATACCGTTTATTACAAATAAAACGAGTGGTTTTTATTATGTTATATTCTGTGATGTAAGCGTTATTCAATTATTATTTTTGAGCTGATTAAACACACACACACACGAGTCTGTATAATAATTCGTAGCGCATTCAGCATAATAATATATTTCGTGTTTTGTTAAAAAAAAAACATTTTTTTATTATTATTAGATGGAAAAAATTTGAGTACTTGTTGTGGGACCGATCAAATTTCAACACTGGGAACGAGTATCGTGCAAGCAGCAAACTTCTTACACAGATGTCCGTCGTGTATGAGAACGTTTGGAAGGTTTGTTTGCGAGCTGGCGTGTTCGCCGGTACAGAGCCGATTCATAAACGTCACCAAATTGTCGAAAACAGGTCAGCAGCAACAATACATACATATGACGTGTACGATTCCGTTGAGTTTTTCATTTCATTTGAAATTTTACATAAATGCATCCGTATAAATATAAACTGGCCGTTGAATGAAATCTCCATATCCGATCTCATATCGCGACGATTCGATTTGTCGTCGTTCGAAACCAATTCTAATTCCTATACACACACACACACACACAAAATGTTATTGTTTCGCAATAACAACGTAAAGTATTAAAATTTATATATGTTGTCGAATAGGCCTTTCGGTTCAAGAATTAAAATTTTACATCGCCGATTCGTACATGCAAGGCGTTTACGATTCGTGTAAATCTGTATCGAATCCGGCTACAGGCGAATTGGCTATGGACATAATTTGCGCCGGAGCAATAGGCTGTTCTGCACGCAAGTAAGTATAAAATGAATGTGTGTGTGTGTAATAAATAAACGTTTTACGATTTACAGTAATACAGTATAGTAGTGCGTAAATAATTAATTTTTTTTTTTTTATAAGATGACTATTTAAATAATCTTTGCTCATTATCGTATTACGATAACTCTGAAAATGTGTACGCGCAATTATAAATCTGTTACGTAATGTGCAAATAGTTATTTAAAAACTAAAAGTGAAATAATTTACATCAGATATATATATATATATATATGTAATATTCTATTAAATAGTGCGACGATTTTTTTTTATGTTTAACCACCGGTGTAAATTAATCGCATATAATATTATGCGTATTGTAGTCGTAATTTTAGATTTTTTTTTGTAAAAAATTTTATTCTAATATTACGTATGTATATGGTAATGCGTAAGAGATCCATAAAGGAACAATGCCAGTGCGTATGATGGTAATTTATAGAGATAATAATTTTCGATCCCTCGCATCTGCAGTTTTTAACGCATTTGAGGACAAATTTTGTGTAGTGATAAATATATATTGAGCGAATTAGATTATAACAAATTTTATTTTATTTTTTTCACTCGTGTCTTATAGAAACGTGAAATATACGCTTAATCGATGCATTTTATTTGTAATTAGTTTTGGATCAATAATAAGTTAAACGGGTACATGATTTCGAAATTCTTTTTTCAATTAAAAACCATAAACGTTATACCTTCGTTTTAGAATTAAAAACAATATCACAACTGAATCACTAACACACGCTACAAACCTAATCGAGTTGCTTTAACTCGACTCGGCGATTCATTCAAAGATATTATACGTTTTAACGTACATATATACAATTTATTTGTTTTATTACATTAATTTATTAATTTATTTAAATACATGATAGTTTAATCGGGAAAAATTATTTCAAAAATAGATTGTTTATGAAATTTAAAATCATTGATTTATTACTTCAAGGTGGTTTCAATTTTTGGGAAAAAATGCGTATATGGGTTTCGTCATCAATTACACTTCGATTGTGGCCGATGACGGTCTTTTCAAACCGTTTACAGCCCCAGTCATACCATGCAATCAACCGGTCGATGTAAATTATAAAATATATTACCTATTAACTAAATTATTGTGTATAACTTATTAAAAATGTTGAATTACAGAACAAAACTACTGCTTGTAGCTGCATGGACTGCGAAGAAAGTTGTCCTATGCCAGATAAAATGTCTGCAGAACCGCAAGTGTCGTTTGAAATATACGGTATAGATGTTTTAACTATATTGTCGGCAATATCATTTTGTTTGATTTTGTCGGCATTTACGGGCTTCGTATGTTTTAATGGTAATTCATTTTGATTAAGAATTCCTCGGAACTTATTTAACTCGAGTTCATATTATAATAGGTGTATTAAAAAACAAAAGTAAACAAAAAATTAAAAAATATAAGTATATAATTGCGGAAAATATTGAAACAAAACATAAAAGTATGTTGGAAAAAGTTTTTTATCAAATTGGAAAATGTGAGTATAAACGAGAAAACGTACATTTGGACATTATTATATGTATTTCATTGAACTTTCTGTGAAACCAAGTTGTGTTCCGATTTATTTTGTTCAATATTTATGTTTGCTTTTTAATTGTATATTATATAGATTTCGCGAGTAGATCACAGATTTCGTTTATGACGACGGTGTGTTTAATCATTTTGTTAAGTGCCGGTATACGTTATATAAAAATAACAACTGACCCGGTACATTTGTGGTCATCTCCAAACAGTCAATGTCGGCAAGAACGTGAATATTTCAACTTGAATTTTAAACCATTTTTCCGAACAACACAAATCATAATTGTTCCAAACGGAGTCTCAGATGTAAATCAATCAAATGAACAAGACGTTTATAACATTTAATTCATTACTGTATTTTATACTCTAGGTGTACTATAATACAACTCAAGGATTAATTAAATTTGGACCAGTGTTTAACTATACTTTCTTGTTGGAAGTTAAGAAGTTACAAGACAAAATCGAAGCCGTGAGTAGTTCGAAATATTTTACTGAATACACATTAACATAAATAATATATCGTGTATTTAATACAATTTTTAATAAATATAGTTAGGGAGTCCACATAATGGGTTGGAAAAAGTATGTTTCGCACCACTTTTATCTAAATTTAGTGGGCCACCAAAAGTTTTAGATTGTGTTGTTCAAAGTATTTGGGGTTATTTTGAAAACGATCTCCATAAATTAAACTATACTTCTAATGAACCCGACGGTTCCAAATACACTTATTTGGATCACTTAAAAAAATGCTTCCAGTGAGTGCCAGAAATACCTACATAATATGTCTTTTAATATTATTTGATAATTATATATTGATTAAAAATGAACATTATCGTCGTATTTGCAGGAATCCTTATAATCCGTTATGTTTAGCACCCTATGGTGGTCCAGTTGATCCGTCAGTTGCTCTGGGAGGCTTTTCTAATAATTCTAGTGATCCAATCACTAAAACGGCTCCTTATAATAAAGCAACATCGTTGGTATTGACGTTCGTACTCAACAACAATAATAATAAATCGTTATTAATAAATGCACTCGAATGGGAAAACAAGTAAACCGACTTATGAGTTGGATTATATTTGAAATTTTACATAAACGTATTTATTTTAATAGATTTTTAGAATTTATGAAGAACTGGACAGAAGTGTGGAAACCGTCTTATATGGACGTAGCTTATTTTTCGGAACGTTCGGTGGAAGATGAACTCGATAGAGAATCTCATTCAGATGTGTTTACAATAGCTATTAGTTATTTAGTTATGTTTGTATACATCGTTTTCACTCTTGGACGACGTCAAGTTTTACTTAGTTTTTTTGGAATAGTACTCATTTTAGCGTCGGTCGTTTGTTCAGTTGGCTTTTATGGTCTGATCGGTACACCACTATCTTTAATCGTACTCGAGGTACTAAATATATATATATATATATATATATACATATAATTATTATAAATATTATTAACTTTGATTCATTTTTTTTTTTAAATGCCATTTTATTGTTTCATCAGGTTATACCATTTATTGTCCTTGCTGTCGGAGTCGACAATATATTTTTAATTGTCCGGACGTATCAACAAATTGATAGAAAAGAAGATGAAACGATTCCTGATTATATTGGCCGAGTATTAAGTGAAATTGGACCGTCGATTTTCATCACTACCTTTGCAGAAACCACATGTTTTTTTATTGGCAGTTTGTCAAACATGCCTGTTGTCAAAGCATTTGCATTGTATACCGCGATGGCTCTAGTGTTTAATTTTGTTTTCCAAATGTCTTGTTTTATAGGTCTATTAGCTTTGGATGCTAACAGTGTAAATATATTAAAATTATTAATTAGAAAGCACAAGTAGTTATTTAATATTTTATTGATCGTGATATGTATATATTATGTATATTTAGAGTTCCAATAAACATGAAATGAAGAAACAACATTTCGTACATAGTATATTTCAAAAATTTTACGTGCCGATTTTAATGAAAAAATTTATTAGGCCATTGGTTGTATTAATGTTTACTGCTTGGCTCTGTACGAGTATTGTGGTCATTCCAAAAATCGATGTGGGTCTAGAAGTCGAACTGACCATGACCGATGATTCATACGTGCTTAAATATTTCAAAGTAATAATATATATTGTATTTATTGACGATAAATTTATAATAGAGGCATGAAAATATCTATGGTTCTTATAATGCAGTTTATGAAACGTTACTTTTCAACCGGCCCTCCTGTTTATTTTGTTGTCACCGATGGATTGGACTTAACCGAAGACACTGATCAAAATCTTCTTTGTGGCGGCATTCATTGTGACCCTTATTCGGTCACTAAACAAATTCATATAGCTTCAAGAATGCCAAACATGTATGTTTTAAACATAAGTATTACCTACTCATCGGATGTTATCTTATTTACAGATTTTATTCATTTTCAGAACGTATATAAACAGACCTTCAACATCATGGATTGATGATTATTTCGATTGGGCCGCACTCCCGAGTTGCTGCAAATACTTTCCTTCAAACAATAGTTTTTGTCCTCACGGCGACGATATAAATTGTGAAAATTGTAATATCACAAAAAATCAATGGGATCGACCGGGCGCTCAAAGCTTTTCAAAGTTTTTATCGTATTTCCTTCAAGACAGTCCCGATATGCAATGCTCGAAAGCCGGACACGCTGCTTACAGTGATGTAAAAACAAACAATAATTGTAATTCGTTATTTTTACGTTCAAATACTAAGATGTAGCGCACATATTTTCAGGCCGTTTCTTTAAAAACGAATTCAACCGGTCCTAACTATTTTATGACATATCACACTGTACTGAAAACGTCCAAAGATTATTATGAATCTATGCGTTCAGCTAGGCTGATGGCAAACAATATGACTGAAACAATTAGACGAAAAAACCCGAACACGACAGCCGTTGTGTTCCCGTACAGGTGCGTATTTAAATATAATTATCGAAATCACTTTCATATTATTTTTAATACCTTTAACTCTATGTTGGACGTTTTTCTAGTATATTTTATGTGTTTTATGAACAATACTTGACCATATGGCAGTTGTGTATTCAACATTTAACGTTGTCGTTAATAATGGTAACATTTATAATGTGGACATTTACCAATTTAAATATGCCTTCGGCATTCACTCTTCTTGTTGTAAATGCAATGATAACAGTAGACCTGCTAGCATTTATGTACTATTGGGAAATATCACTTAACGCGATATCGTTGGTAAACATCGTAATGGTAAGTACGTAAAATGAAAAAAAATATTATTTCGAACAAATTTGTTGTTAAATAATCCAAGAATACAGTCAATAGGAATAATGGTTGAATTTTGTGGCCATATAATTTTCCACAACGCAAAATCAAATATTTCGTGTCCGATCCAACGCGCCACTCATTCCTGTGTTGAAATTGGGAGTTCGGTAATTATAATTACATTATAATATATATATATATGTACATTTTGGGCGATTCGAAAATTTAAACGATTCCGTGTGTTTGTGTACACGGAAAATAATAAATAAATCATTTTCTCTATAGGTGTTTTCCGGCATTACGTTAACGAAATTCGCTGGTCTGGCTGTGCTTGGTTTCGCCAACACTCCAGTGTTTCAGATATTTTACTACAGAATGTATATGGGTATTGTCATTATTGCTGTGTTGCACGGTTTAGTGTTCCTACCGGTTTTATTAAGTTACAGGGGTAATTCTGAAATAGTACAACGAACTACGGAGATTTTCATTTCTTTTTAATGTAAATCAATTATGTTTCAGATACACATTACGTTATGGAAAATAAGACTGCAGAGTGTACCAAAAAAAAACCCAAAAGCTGTAAATTGCAACTGTTAGAAGTGAATGTACTGTGATGAAATCAAACTATTATTTTTTTTTTTTGTATTTTATATTTTGAAATATTAATTTTAAGCAACTAAAAATTATTAGGTAGGTCCTATCTTTCTAATTTTTTTTTTTTTTTGGTGTCTACACTTAAATGTATTTAATTTATTAATTATTTTTGAAATTAATTTTTATATTTTCACCTATAGGCAGTTTGCCATACACATTTTACACATAAACAAAATATTTACATTTTTTGATTTACAAAAAAAAAAAAAAACCAATTTTGTGATACATTTTTAGTGTTTTTTAAATTAAGTAAATACTTAAAATGAAATTTTGTAATTGTGGTAAAAATGTTTCGACATATGTATATTATTTTTAATTATTATACTATTAAATTGTTTCCTATTCATAACATTTAAGTTAAACCCAACTAAATAATTCACAAGGGTGAAGGGATGAAAACTATCTGTTAATACATTTTATGATATAATATACGATATAAGATTGTACACGGGGTGCGCGGTGTGGCGTATGTGAATTAATGACGAAAATCACAGCATCGTCGAAAATTAAATTATTTTGTCGTATGTTAGTGACGACAATAAATTTAGTCTCCATCAATATTCAGTCATCTGGACCTTTTGCTTGTGTGTAAAATTGTGTCAATTATTTCAATCTGTACACTAATATTATGGTCACGGTTGTTAATGCACCAGAGAAATAAACGTATGTACCTACTACGTAGAATTGGGTCAATATATACTTACATGTTCGTATATAATTAATTATTACGTATATCATAATAAATCGGACGTTTGTTAGTGTAATACGAATATCATGTAACAGTAATTATTAAGCTGTTTTTTTTAAATATTTAATTAGTTAAGTGGTTTGATTATTTTCAGAAACTTGATTATCCTGTACAAGATGTACTAATATATATATATATATATAATATTTCATTGTCGACTGTCAACTGACGGAGAATTAAATTTTAAAAATATTTGTGATCGTTATATACCTATTGTGAGTTGTGACTATTTGTTGTTCCTAAATTTTTTTTTTTGCATAATTGGGATTTTTTTTTAAAATTATATTAATATGTAATTATTGAAATTACATTTCTTTATATAATTATTATTGTTTATTTAACAAAAAGAAAGTATATGTATACACCTATTCTAATTAAATGTTTATATAAAATTTAATCAAATTGTTTTGATTTTATACATCACTTTTTGTATAATGTACCTATGTTTTCCCGTAAGCAATTAAAATTTTAAATACTTGCAAAAAAAAATTATTTAAATAATAATTTTTGAAAAACATAATATCATAATTAATATTTTATTGAAGTTTAAAATACATATTATTAAACTATACGTATAGCAGATTAATGTATGCTATAATATTTCTTAGAGCAAAAAAGGTAAATTATAAATCTGAAAAGAATACCAGACCACTATGCTTTAGCAGATTTGTTTGGGGTATGAATACAATGTTAGAACTTTAAAATAATGAACAAATAGAAAATGATAAAAATCAAAATATAAATAAATCTTATTTCCTTCTCACGACACGCCTACAAAAAATCCTCTTGAAAATCTATTTTCAATAATAAGACAGAAAAATGGATATTTTCGCAACCCAACATGTAGGACTTTTAGAAGTTGTTTTTCTTGTATTTGTTCATATAGTATTATGAAAGCTTCAGAACTACGCAACTGTGAAGAGAATATTTGTGAATTGCTTTCAATTAATGTATAATCAGATGTTTCGGTTACTCAAGAAAAAGAAACTATCCAAAGTACTGAACAAATAATTATTGAACCTATCTGTGATGAAGTTTCATTATCTTCATCTGAAGAAGAATCTTTTGCACATACAAACATAATAAATTCTGAACAATTTTTAGAAAAATGCACAATTGTATATATATATATATATATGTATATATGTGGTTGCCTTGCAAAACGTTGCATTTGATAAATTCGCTTGTAAAAATTGTGAAGCCCACTTTGCTCCAGTAAGATTGCTTAATTAAAAGTAATTATTTTTTAATTATTGAAAAAATGTTCAATTGGACAACTCCAATGGGTGGTTTAAAGAAGCCATCGCTTATGCTGGTTGAAATTAAATAATATTATAAATATTTTTGAAAATACTATGGATAGTATAATGTGGGAAAAAGGTGTTGTATCGCAGTTGATAAAAGAAATTGAAAAAGTAAATAATTATTATCTGCTATATCAAGAATATAACGTGCCCTGTAATGAACATTTAGAATTTATGGTACAATTATTGTTACGGACGCTTCTATACTCGTATATATATAAAAGTAAATGGGTTAATAGTAAAATTTCTAATGCGTCAATAAAACAAAAACAAAAATTATTAATTTCTAAAATACAATAGTTTTATAAATCTATTGTTTGTTTATTTTATATAAATTTGTATATATATATATATATATATATATATATATTAAAAAATATTGTTTTTACTATTTTATAATTTATTTTATATGTTTATATTTATGTAACATTAATAAGAGATAAGTGTAGCGATATGAGCTAAAATCTGTTTTCAAATTTCTTACCGACTTTAGATCGATCGGTATATTGGAAGTAGAAAACGTCTATTTCGCCACGTTTCGTATGCGTTAGATGACGAGAGAAAATTAATAACAATTATTTAATAAATAATAATAATTATAATGAAATATTATATTGTAGTATGAATGTTCCTTTGAACTTATTGCAGGCCACCCCAAACCAATTCGAAAATGATCATTGGGACCACGCGCACGAACACGATACCTATCTATCTATACACTCACGGAGTGACGATTGTCTCCTTATGAATGTATTACAACACGACGACAGCTGCCGAGACGTGGACCACCTAAGGCCGGTCGTTTTTTTTTTTTTTTTGTCTACTATTCATTTTTTTCTGCTTTTTTTTTCGAAATGGCCTCGCGTACCTACGCAACGTCACATTATTATGTGTTACAATAAATGAGTGAGATAAATGACGGCAAAAAAGAGGAGAAAAACGTCGGACTGGCGTCAAAAAGATCCGCGGTCAAATGCAAAGAGACGTATTTACCATTGAGCTAACCAGCGTAATTTTGAGCCAATTCGTTATTTAATCTATGAGTGAACTATCTATACTATATATAATAATCAATGGTAGTAGGTTTAAAAGAATAAAAACTTTCAATTTCAAATCAAATAAGTTATTAATATAAAATATTATCAAAAAGCCGGAAGGGAGGGGGTCTCATATTTTCCATCCCTCCCTCCTTACGTCCACCTATGTTCCATCAATACACACACACTCATATTAATAGATCTATGGTTCCTTTGGACCGGATTGTGCATAGCCCTTAACAACTATAGTACTGGTCTACCGGGACACCGGGAATATTCCCCCCGGTGCGCCCCATGATCAATTGAGAAATTAGCGTCCCTTTTTTCTTTTGAAGTGGATATAGAAATATATAGTTGGCGCCGTATAGATATATTATTTCCCGCGCCCCTTAGAGGTAGACAGTACGGCTCTGCTATAGTGGCCATTGTAGGCATTTTTTTCTTTGAAATTTTACCTCATAAAATTGCGAAGTAGGTCACAACATTACGACGATTTTTGGTAGTAACGTATTCTTTTCTTCCTCCATGACGAGCTGCTTTTAGGTTATATAATTAAACCGCGTATTTATGTTTGGAGGGAAAATTGTTCTTGTAGTGCCGCAGGTCAGTGGTGAAGTATTGAGGCGGCGGCGGCGGCATTCGATTTTTCTCCGGAGTGTCTCGTCTGCTTTTGTTTGTCCATTTTTTTTTGTACGCATTTGGTAATTTTATTACAATACGCCTTAATTACTTTTTGTTTCGTTTTAATTTGTGTTAGAAAACGACGACAGGTTATAAATCGCCGGAAAGGCGAATTTACTTCAGTCCGTTTCCCTGTGACAATGGACTCGCAGAGAGAGAAAAATGTACGCCGGAACGAGTAAGTGTCTGCACAATTTTGTCCGCGTATTCTCGTTGATCATTGTCGTTGATTAATTAAACGTTCTCTAGTCATACAAGAACTGTTGCAATTCGCTGCCCGACCACGACGAATCTCAAAGGGTATGAAGATCTTGGTGTTAATCTGTTGGAGAATACCCAAAGTCCCAAGCGCTGTCGTTACTTAAACCCGAATAGCACGGTAAACCAGTTGTCTCTTTTATTAAATAAAAATGAAAATTTTGTTTTTAATTATTAAATACAGTTGAGGTTTCAGTTTTTTTTTTTTGAAAACTCACGATAAGTATATGTATTTAATGGTTTCATTGTTATCGTCCATCTATAATTCGTCATTTTTATTGTACTGTTCAATTTATTTAAATTTTTAAATCGAGACAAAAATATATTTGTCTTTGGTGATAAAATAAAAAATAGTGGCGTGACTCCACCCAACAAAATATTTAATACATAATATACTTTTTGTTTTTAATGATAACCAAAAGTGAACTATTATTCAAGTACATTATTGATTTTTAATTTCTATACATGGAAATATATTTATATTACTTACACTTATTTAGTTATACCAAAATCATTCAAAGTCCATTGATAAAATAATAAGTACTTATTTTATTACCTTTTCATTTATTGAGTCATAAGTACTTTATGAGCTAATCATTAGTTAGAGCAAGTATTGGAATTCTTAGAATTTTTTTTTTAAACTGTACATATTAGTATAATATTTAAGTTTCTAATTTTATTTTTGTAATAATCTTAGTTGAAATACGTAAACTTTAAGTAATATACACAGATTTTCATTGTTGTTTCAACACATCAATGACGCCAACATCGTCAAATTAGAGTTTGTTTTGCTTAAGATTGCATTCTTTACTTGTTTTCCTAGAACCATTAATAATCTTAATGACCATGTTAATTGGGTCTTCAGAATTCTTCTTGCTTTATTACATTGTTATTTTTACATTCGAATGAAAATAATTACTTCTAATATATTATATAAATGTTATTTTGATATTTTTATCAATTGAATAATTATAAATGTGAATTATTTATAAACTGTAATTACGTCTATTTTCAATTATTAAATGAAATAAATTTAAAAATATTTATTTGTTTTTTCGTGTATTTAGATATGGCCAATGGGATATGGTTTGGTCACTTCTTTGTACAAATACAGAAATAAAAGACCAATCAAGACAACTAGTTGTAAGTATATAATTTAAATAAATTGCAAGTCTACTACTATGAAAACATTTTTTGCAGTTAATTTTGATTGGTTGCCAGAAGAAGTAATATTGCATATATTTAAAATGTTGGATAAGCACAGTTTAACAAAATGTGCTTATGTATGTAACCAATTTCGACGTATTGCATATGATGCGTGTTTATGGCAATGCTTAAATATACCACGTCGTCGCATGAGTGTTATGAGTTTAGGTAACCTACTTGAACGTAATATCAAGTTCTTATCCATATCTCATGCAAATGTAAGTTACTGGCCTTGTATTTTAAATACAATATTGTTTGTAATGATCATATTTTAGATTTATGTTGACACCAAGTATTCATTTGAAACACCATTAACCAAATTGAAGTACTTGGATATGAGCGCTGTATTTATACCAGTTGAGAGTAATAATAATAGCAGTAATGAAAAACCTGATATTCACCACAGTAATTTTGTTGTTTCTATTTTCAGATTTGAGTTCATTATTAAGTCAATGTCGTAATTTAGTAAAACTAAGTTTGGAGAACTGTACATTAAACGTTGATTGTTGTAAAAGTATTGGACTCAATACCAATTTAAAAGTATTAAACTTGGCATGTACACATGGTCTCAACTGTGTTGGATTGATGCACATTTTATCTCTTAAAAAGTAAATTAATTGTGTTATAATTGTGTTGTGAAATATATTATATTAAATGAATATTTTAGTTTGGAAGAATTAAATGTGTCATGGGCTCATATGGAAGATGTTGATTTACATTATCTAGGACTGAAAATAATGCCAAGCATAAAGCGCCTCAATGTTAGTGGATTTTTGAAGAAACTATCCGACATTGGTAGGCTTATTCATTTTGTACAAATGTTACAAATTGATTGTTAGTCAGTATTTTAAATAACTGAAAAATTTTCAGAATTGATATTAATGGTTTGCGGTTGTCCACAACTAATTGAATTGGACATTAGTGATAACTTGGCTATTACTTCAAGCAGTGTGGACTTTATCCTAAACAAACAATCGAATCTGCAAATATTATCCATGAGCCGTTGTTACAATGTTGGTTCTGCATTTTTACAGTAAGTAGTTCATGTTTGTAGCAGGTAATTTTCTTTTCATAACAGTCGTATAACATGAAATTATTATATGTTTCAGTCCGTCTTCTCTAAGGATGAAAATAGGAAATACCGTTCATGGATTAAAAGAGTTGAATATGTTTGGGATAGGTAATCAACAAGCATTCAACGTCCTTTGTGCCTTATTATTCGAATTAGATATAAACAAAAATTTATATTCTTCTATTGCCCGCCCGAAATTAGCTGATAATGAAAATACTATTTGGGAAATCCCTATATGCATAGACTGTTGATTTTATATTAGGTATTACTAGAGTTCCATTGTTAATAAATTGTGATATAAATGTATCATAAATAAAGGATATATAAATTTTCAATAATGAATATTGAATACAATTCAATCAATCTTTTTTTTTTTTTGGATAATTTTACTATTTCATAAAGCATGTCCTACTATTGTTGTCAATAAGTTTCTCAAGTGAAATTCATGTGATTTATAATTTGTATATTTTTATAATACAAACATTTTAAATGTACTGATTCTTTGGTTTTTAGTTCTTTTTTTTTTTATTAGTAGAGGAAAATGGATTTTAGTATAAAAGTTATTTATATAAAAGTATTTTATTTAAATATTTTAATTATTAGCACAGATGTGTAATGTATTGTTTTTATTTTGAATAAATATACCAATATTAATTAGAACTTTTAATTATTTTCATTTCTTGTTTATTTTTTTATAGTAAATAATTGTATTATAAAAATAATTAAATAATTAATGTATAAAAATAATTTCATTAGTCAAAATAACATTGTGAGACTGGTAAGTGAACACAGTTTAATTAAGTGCTGCAAACCCGATGATATACATTTATTGGGCAAGATAACACGTATCGGATCAAAATGGCATTTACAGTTATAGGGTAATAACTAATAATATAGCCGACAGTTCAGTCATTTAAAAGTTAAAATATTTTTCAGTTTTATTTATTAATAAAAATAATAAATATGGGAAAGATTTGAATTTTATATTAAATATAAAAATGGCTATAAAACAAATTGATCATCAATATCACATTATATAATTTATTATAAGGTAGACAATAATTAACCGTATAATTTACATCTGAATAACACTGATGTGTCGAATGGAATTTTCAGAATTCTATATGTATTAGAATATTAGTTGTTTTTATAATTATTGGTCGACCAACCCACATTTAATATCAAATAATCGTATCCATAACCGTGTAATGCTTTGATAGCTCGTTCAGCATCCACTTTGGATTTGAAATTAACAAAAGCATAACCTTTACACGCGCCAGTGACCTTATTGGAAGCCAAAAAAATTCGAGCGATCGGTCCAAATTTGTTGACCAATTCACTCAAGTCAGCTTCAGATGTACTTTCAGACAAGTTTTCAATACGAATAGCAGGTACTTCGTCGTAACCCCGCGAGTAAGGATCTCGCCTACCCGCTGTATTAGTAGCTCCTTCTCGCGCTGAAGGTGGAATATAAGGTCTGAGAAAAAAAAGAAGTTATTAACACTGATGATTATATTCAATGAATTAAAATTTAACCTGTTAGTGCCGCCGGTATTCTTTTCTGGTTCGACCAATTTCTCCTGTACCAGTTTTTTGTCTTCAATCACTAATCCAGTGCCCTTAAGATGACACGAGAAAGACCAATGTTCACCACCACAAGTACGACACTTGATGTTCATGTTCACATTTTTCAACTTATCCAAGGGATTTTCTTCGGCCTTTTCGCCATCCTTGCCGGTCAAAAACTGCATCTGTATTTCTTCGGCCGGTATGGTAGTTGCAATATTTGGTCCGGGCTTATCATTGCGAGAGTCTCCGAATTTGGGCCATGTTTTTCGTTCCGCTATTGTCTTTGATACTAGGCGTTTTTCGATTTTATAAGTGCGCACGACTTTTTCCTTTTTATCGTCTTTGTTCCATCGATATTCCGTAATAATCCTGTTGTTACCAATTTGTTCGGTTTTTGACAGCGGCAACGTCGTTTTCTCTAAATGGTCTTCAACTTCATCAGCCCAACTAGACTTGATCAAATCTTTATGCATCGTAACTGTATCAAAACACAATAATATATATGTAATAAAAACGACTAAAAACAAATGAGTGTGATGATGATAGCAAGAGGTACCCAGCAAGTGATAAGAAACGTATATTTAATTGCCTATATATAGCGCCTACTAATAAGCACTTCCTACCATAATAAACAAAAAAAATTTAAAAAATAAATAGCGCCACAAATATTTACGAGTGTGAAGTTAGCAAGTGGTCCCCAGCAAGAGATATGAAATGTACATTAAATTGCCTATAAACTGCCCCTACTATTCAGGAATTTATAACAAAATATACCAATATAACTATCCCATAGATGGCACCACAAATATTTTATATACACTTTCAAATATTAAAAAAAAAAAATAATATGATGAACGGTTCTAATTGCTGGCCAATTTCGGAACTGTACCGGAGGGTGTTACTGCAAAATTCGTATATAATATAAAAGCCCATGAAATTTACCCTAATACGAAACTATAAAAAAAGGTACTCCCCAAAGAACGAATGCGTAATGTCGTATTGAATAAGTCGGCCACTGTTATTACGCGTTTACACTTAAACCCAAAAACATCAGTACTTGCTGGGTGAATTCGGACGTGTTCCGTGTTGTGTCACAGGGCAAACGGGCTAAAATTAAAATTAAAATTACCCGATGATGAGTTTTTGTCGAAAACGGTAGTAATATATAATATAGACAACAACATTCTTAACTAATACTCATTGGCTTTATTCGTTTTTTATATTTAAATATACATTTTAATAGACATGTGTATATTTATTTATTTTATATATATTTTTTATTTATTAAAAATTATTCGATAAAGTGTGTTAATATTTTTGTAGATATTATATCGTTGGTAGTATATTAACATTTGCAAAATAATATCGGAATTCTAAGAAAAATAGTTCCATAAGTTAGCTTATGATAATTAAAAAATTGAGCGAGGGTTCCCCGGCGCCCGCAGGCTGTATTCTCTTACAAATGCTAAAAGTATTTTAAAAATTAAGAAAACGATGACTGTTGAAAACTGGAAGTAATTCGCTTATATTATGTGTGAATGCGTGTTGTGTCGATGCGAGTTTCTTACATTTGAAAATAAAATGGAAAATTGTAGAAAAATTTCTTAAGTAAGCTCAGATTATTAAAGAAAATGGGCAGGGGTTCCACGGCGCCCGCAGGCAATACTATTTTCCATAGGCTAAAAATAATTTAAAAAATTAAGAAAATGATGTTTTTATATAGTGGAAGTTATGCGCTAAAATTTGTATATGAGTGTGTGTTTGTGTGTTGTGTTGAAGCGAATTTACTTATATTGGAAAAATAATATGGAGATTTTTAGAATACTAAATTTATTAGATAGCTCGGGGTATAAAAAAAAATTGGGCAGGGGTTCCCCGGCGCCCGCAGGCAATACTATTTTACATAAGCTAAAAATAATTTAAACATTAAGAAAATGATGATTGTTGAAAACTGGAAGTAATTCGCTTATATATGTGTGTGTTGATGCGAGTTACTGACAGTTGAAAATAAAATGGAAATTTGTAGAAAAATTATTTAAGTTAGCTCAGATTATTGAAAAAAATTGGCCAGGAGTTCCTAGGCGCCCGCGGGCTGTATTTTTTTACAAATGTTAAAATATTTAAAATTTTACAAAATTGATGTGCTACTTATTAAAAATTAACCATGTAGCAAAAACAAAGATGAATTTAGAAAATTAAAAGGATTTTTAAAAATAAATATTCAAAAAGATAGAAAAAGAAATTTTTAATTTAATACTCGTGATCATAAATAAAAAATATATATAAAATAAATAAATATACACATGTATATTAAAATATATATTTAAATATAAAAAAAGAATAATGGCAATGAGTGTTAATGAAGAATGTTGTTGTATATATTATATATTACTATCGTTTCGACAAAAAGTCATCATCAGGTAAAATTAAAATTAAAATTACCCGATGATGAGTTTTTGTCGAAAACGGTAGTAATAATATATAGACAACAACATTCTTAACTAATACTCATTGGCTTTATTCGTTTTTTATATTTAAATATACATTTTAATAGACATGTGTATATTTATTTATTTTATATATTTTTTATTTATTAAAAATTATTCGATAAAATGTGTTAATATTTTTGTAGATATTATATCGTTGGTAGTATATTAACATTTGCAAAATAATATCGCAATTCTAAGAAAAATAGTTTCATAAGTTGGCTTATGATAATTAAAAATTGAGCGAGGGTTCCGCCCGCAGGCTGTATTTTCTTACAAATGCTAAAAATATTTTAAAAATTAAGAAAACGATGACTGTCGAAAACTGGAAGTAATTCGCTTATATTATGTGTGTATGCGTGTTGTGTCGATGCGAGTTTCTTACATTTGAAAATAAAATGGAAATTTGATGAAAAATTTCTTGAGCTAGCTCAGATTATTGAAAAAAATTGGGCAGGGGTTCCCCGGCGCCCGCAGGCAATACTATTTTACATAAGCTAAAAATAATTTAAAAAATTAAGAAAATGATGTGTTTGTATAGTGGAAGTTATGCGCTAAAATGTGTATATGAGTGTGTGTTTGTGTGTTGTGTTGAAGCGAATTTACTTACATTGGAAAAATAATATGGAAATTTTTAAAAAATTAATTTTAGTTAGCTCAGGATATTAATAAAAATTGAGCAGGGTTCCCCGCGCCCGCAGGCAGTACTATTTTAGAAAGCTAAAAATAATTTTAAAATATCGAAAATACTGTGTGTTAAACAATAGAAGTTATTCGCTAATATGTGTATATGTGTGTGTGTGTTGTATTGATGCACGTTTACTATATTTGAAAAATAATATAGAAATGTTAAGAAAAATACTTTCTATTGTTTGCATAGAATATTAAAAATTGAGTAGGGTTCCCATGCCCGTTGGCTGTACTACTTTACAAAACCTAAAAATAATCCAAAAATTAAGAAAATAATGTTTGTTATATAGTAGAAGTTATGCGCTACAATGTGTATATGTGTGTGTGTGTTGATGCGAATTTACTTACATTAGAAAAATTATATAGACAATTTTGGAATACCAAATTTATTAGATAGCTCGGGGTATAAAAAAAAATTGGGCAGGGGATCCCCGGCGCCCGCAGGCAATACTATTTTACATAAGCTAAAAATGATTTAAAATTTAAGAAAATGATGATTGTTGAAAACTGGAAGTAATTCGCTTATATGTGTGTGTGTTGATGCGAGTTACTGACATTTGAAAATAAAATGGAAATTTGTAGAAAAATTATTTAAGTTAGCTCAGATTATTGAAAAAAATTGGCCAGAAGTTCCTCGGCGCCCGCGGGCTGTATTTCTTTACAAATGTTAAAATATTTAAAATTTTACAAAATTGATGTGCTACGTATGGAAAATTAACAAAGTAGCAAAAACAAAGATGAATTTTTAGAAAATTAATAATAAAAATTAAAAGGATTTTTAAAATTAAATATTCAAAAAGATAGAAAAAGAAATTTTTAATTTAATACTCATGATCATAAATAAAAATATATATAAAATAAATAAATATACATGTATATTAAAATATATATTTAAATATAAAAAGAATAATGGCAATGAGTGTTAATGAAGAATGTTGTTGTATATATTATATATTACTATCGTTTCGACAAAAGTCATCATCAGGTAAAATTAAAATTAAAATTACCCGATGATGAGTTTTTATCGAAAACAATAATACATAATATAGACAACAACATTCATAACTAATACTCATTGGCTTTATTCGTTTTTATATTTAAATATACATTTAATAGACATGTATATATTTATTTTATATATATTTTTATTTATTAAAGTATTCGATAAAATGTGTTAATATTTTTGTAGATATTATATCGTTGGTAGTATATTAACATTTGCAAAATAATATCGCAATTCTAAGAAAAATAGTTTCATAAGTTGGCTTATGATAATTAAAAAATTGAGCGAGGGTTCCCCGGCGCCCGCAGGCTGTATTTTCTTACAAATGCTAAAAATATTTTAAAAATTAAGAAAACGATGACTGTCGAAAACTGGAAGTAATTCGCTTATATTATGTGTGTATGCGTGTTGTGTCGATGCGAGTTTCTTACATTTGAAAATAAAATGGAAATTTGATGAAAAATTTCTGAGCTAGCTCAGATTATTGAAAAAATTGGGCAGGTTCCCCCGGCGCCCGCAGGCAATACTATTTTACATAAGCTAAAAATAATTTAAAAAATTAAGAAAATGATGTGTTTGTATAGTGGAAGTTATGCGCTAAAATGTGTATATGAGTGTGTGTTTGTGTGTTGTGTTGAAGCGAATTTACTTACATTGGAAAAATAATATGGAAATTTTTAAAAAATTAATTTTAGTTAGCTCAGGATATTAATAAAAATTGAGCAGGGGTTCCCCGGCGCCCGCAGGCAATACTATTTTAGAAAGCTAAAAATAATTTTAAAATATCGAAAATACTGTGTGTTAAACAATAGAAGTTATTCGCTAATATGTGTATATGTGTGTGTGTGTGTGTGTATGTTGATGCAGTTACTTATATTTGAAAATAATATAGAAATGTTAAGAAAAATAATTTCTATAGTTTGCATAGAATATTAAAAAAATTGGAGTAGGGTTCGCCCGCAGGCTGTACTACTTTACAAATGTTAAAATAATTTAAAATTAAGAAAAAATGTTTGTTATATAGTTGATATGCTACAATGTGTATGTGTGTGTGTGTAAATTAACAAATTAGCAAAAACAAAGATGAATTTTAGAAAATTATTAGATAAGGATTTTATAAATAAATTATTCAAAAGATAGAAAAAATATTTAATTTAAGCTAAAATGATTTAAAATAAAAATGATGATTGTTAAAATAAAGTAATTATATGTATATTAAAATATATATTTAAATATAAAATGGAAATTTGTAGAAAAATTAATGAAGAATGTTGTTGAATAAAATTATATATTACTATCGTTTCGACAAAAAGTCATCATCAGGTAAATATTAAAATTAAAATTTACCCGATGATGAGTTTTGTCGAAAACAAATGTAGAATATAATATAAAAATTAAAACATTCTTAACTAATATATTGGCTTTATTCGATATTTATATTTAAATATACATTTTAATAGACATGTGTATATAAATTTATTTTATATATATTTATATATTTAAATATAAAAATTCGATAAAATGTATTAATATTTTGTAGATATTATATCGTTGGTAGTATATTAACATTTGCAAAATAATATCAGGAATTCTAAAAATAGTTTCATACCCGATGTTGAGTTTTGTCATGATAATTAATAAAATTGAGCGAGGTTCCCAATACTCAGGCTGTATTTTTTTACAAATGCTAAAAATATTTTAAAAATTAAAGAAAACGATGTACTGTTTATTTATGGAAGTAATTCGCTTATATTATGTGTATGCGTGTTGTGATATTATATGCGTTGGTAGTATATTACATTTGAAAATAAAATGGAAATTTAAGAAAAATTTCTTAAGTTTGCTCAGCTTATGATAATTAAAAAATTGAGCGAGGGTTCCCCGGCGCCCGCAGGCAATACTATTTTACACAAGCTAAAAATAATTTAAAAAATTAAGAAAATGATTTTTTTGTATAGTGGAAGTTATGGGCTAAAATGTGTATATGAGTGTGTATGTTGTGTTGAAGCGAATTTACTTACATTGAAAAATAATATGGAAATTTTTAGAAAAAATTTCTTAGTTAGCTCAGATTATTAAAAAAAATTGGGCAGGGGTTCCCCGGCGCCCGCAGGCAATACTATTTTACATAAGCTAAAAATAATTTAAAAATATCGAAAATGATGTGTTTGTATTAAACAATAGAAGTTATTCGCTAAAATGTGTATATGATGTGTGTGTGTATGTGTTGTGTTGAAGGAATTTACTTATACATTGAAAAATAATATGGAAATTTTAAGAAAATTAATTTAGTTAGCTCAGGATATTAAAAAAAATTGAGCAGGGTTCCCCAGCGCCCGCAGGCAGTACTATTTTACAAAGCTAAAAATAATTTAAAATATTAAGAAAATGATGTGTTATAACAATAGAAGTTATTCGCTAATGTGTATATGTGTGTGTGTGTTGTGATGCAATTTACTTATATTTGAAAAATAATAAGAAATGTTAAAAATAAATAGTTTCAGATATTAAAAAAAATTGAGTAATTTAAGTTCCCAAGTGCTGTACTATTTACAAAAGCTAAAAATAATAAAATTAAGAATTATAATGTTTGTTAAATATAAAAAAGTATGCAGTAGAAAAATGTATATGTGTGTGTTATATGTGTTGATGCATTTACTTACATTAGAAAAAAATATAAAATTTGGAATACCAAAATTTATTAGATAGCTCAGGAATATAAAAATTACAGGATTGGCAATACTATTTTACATAAGCTAAAATAATATTTAAAAATTTAAGAAAATGATGATTATTTGAAAACTGGAAGTAATTCGCTTATATGTGTGTGTTTTGAAAATAAAATGGAAATTTGTAGAAAAATTATATTTAAATATAAAAAGAATAATGGCAATGAGTATTAATGAAGAATGTTGTTGTATATATTATATACTATCGTTTCGACAAAAAGTCATCATCAGGTAAAATTAAAATTAAAATTACCCGATGATGAGTTTTTGTCGAAAACAATAAGTAATATATAATATAGACAACAACATTCATAACTAATACTCATTGGCTTTATTCGTTTTTTATATTTAAATATACATTTTAATAGACATGTGTATATTTATTTATTTTATATATACTTTTTATTTATTAAAAATTATTCGATAAAATGTGTTAATATTTTTGTAGATATTATATCGTTGGTAGTATATTAACATTTGCAAAATAATATCGCAATTCTAAGAAAAATAGTTTCATAAGTTGGCTTATGATAATTAAAAAATTGAGCGAGGGTTCCCCGGCGCCCGCAGGCTGTATTTTCTTACAAATGCTAAAAATATTTTAAAAATTAAGAAAACGATGACTGTCGAAAACTGGAAGTAATTCGCTTATATTATGTGTGTATGCGTGTTGTGTCGATGCGAGTTTCTTACATTTGAAAATAAAATGGAAATTTGATGAAAAATTTCTTGAGCTAGCTCAGATTATTGAAAAAAATTGGGCAGGGGTTCCCCGGCGCCCGCAGGCAATACTATTTTACATAAGCTAAAAATAATTTAAAAAATTAAGAAAATGATGTGTTTGTATAGTGGAAGTTATGCGCTAAAATGTGTATATGAGTGTGTGTTGTGTTGAAGCGAATTTACTTACATTGGAAAAATAATATGGAAATTTTTAAAAAATTAATTTTAGTTAGCTCAGGATATTAATAAAAATTGAGCAGGGGTTCCCCGGCGCCCGCAGGCAGTACTATTTTAGAAAGCTAAAAATAATTTTAAAATATCGAAAATACTGTGTGTTAAACAATAGAAGTTATTCGCTAATATGTGTATATGTGTGTGTGTGTGTTGTATTGATGCAAGTTTACTTATATTTGAAAAATAATATAGAAATGTTAAGAAAAATACTTTCTATAGTTTGCATAGAATATTAAAAAAAATTGAGTAGGGGTTCCCCGGCGCCCGTTGGCTGTACTACTTTACAAAACCTAAAAATAATCCAAAAATTAAGAAAATAATGTTTGTTATATAGTAGAAGTTATGCGCTACAATGTGTATATGTGTGTGTGTGTTGATGCGAATTTACTTACATTAGAAAAATTATATAGACAATTTTAGAATACCAAATTTATTAGATAGCTCGGGGTATAAAAAAAAATTGGGCAGGGGTTCCCCGGCGCCCGCAGGCAATACTATTTTACATAAGCTAAAAATAATTTAAAAATTAAGAAAATGATGATTGTTGGAAACTGGAAGTAATTCGCTTATATGTGTGTGTGTTGATGCGAGTTACTGACATTTGAAAATAAAATGGAAATTTGTAGAAAAATTATTTAAGTTAGCTCAGATTATTGAATAAAATTGGCCAGAAGTTCCTCGGCGCCCGCGGGCTGTATTTCTTTACAAATGTTAAAATATTTAAAATTTTACAAAATTGATGTGCTACGTATTGAAAATTAACAAAGTAGCAAAAACAAAGATGAATTTTTAGAAAATTAATAATAAAAATTAAAAGGATTTTTAAAATTAAATATTCAAAAAGATAGAAAAAGAAATTTTTAATTTAATACTCGTGATCATAAATAAAAAATATATATAAAATAAATAAATATACACATGTATATTAAAATATATATTTAAATATAAAAAAAGAATAATGGCAATGAGTGTTAATGAAGAATGTTGTAGTATATATTATATATTACTATCGTTTCGACAAAAAGTCATCATCAGGTAAAATTAAAATTAAAATTACCCGATGATGAGTTTTTGTCGAAAACGGTAGTAATACATAATATAGACAACAACATTCATAACTAATACTCATTGGCTTTATTCGTTTTTATATTTAAATATACATTTAATAGACATGTGTATATTTATTTATTTATATATATTTTATTTATTAAAAATTATTCGATAAAATGTGTTAATTTTTGTAGATATTATATCGTTGGTAGTATATTAACATTTGCAAAATAATATCGCAATTCTAAGAAAAATAGTTTCATAAGTTGGCTTATGATAATTAAAAATTGAGCGAGGGTTCCCCGGCGCCCGCAGGCTGTATTTTCTTACAAATGCTAAAAATATTTTAAAAATTAAGAAAACGATGACTGTCGAAAACTGGAAGTAATTCGCTTATATTATGTGTGTATGCGTGTTGTGTCGATGCGAGTTTCTTACATTTGAAAATAAAATGGAAATTTGATGAAAAATTTCTTGAGCTAGCTCAGATTATTGAAAAAAATTGGGCAGGGGTTCCCCGGCGCCCGCAGGCAATACTATTTTACATAAGCTAAAAATAATTTAAAAAATTAAGAAAATGATGTGTTTGTATAGTGGAAGTTATGCGCTAAAATGTGTATATGAGTGTGTGTTTGTGTGTTGTGTTGAAGCGAATTTACTTACATTGGAAAAATAATATGGAAATTTTTAAAAAATTAATTTTAGTTAGCTCAGGATATTAATAAAAATTGAGCAGGGGTTCCCCGGCGCCCGCAGGCAGTACTATTTTAGAAAGCTAAAAATAATTTTAAAATATCGAAAATACTGTGTGTTAAACAATAGAAGTTATTCGCTAATATGTGTATATGTGTGTGTGTGTGTTGTATTGATGCAAGTTTACTTATATTTGAAAAATAATATAGAAATGTTAAGAAAAATACTTTCTATAGTTTGCATAGAATATTAAAAAAAATTGAGTAGGGGTTCCCCGGCGCCCGTTGGCTGTACTACTTTACAAAACCTAAAAATAATCCAAAAATTAAGAAAATAATGTTTGTTATATAGTAGAAGTTATGCGCTACAATGTGTATATGTGTGTGTGTGTTGATGCGAATTTACTTACATTAGAAAAATTATATAGACAATTTTAGAATACCAAATTTATTAGATAGCTCGGGGTATAAAAAAAAATTGGGCAGGGGTTCCCCGGCGCCCGCAGGCAATACTATTTTACATAAGCTAAAAATAATTTAAAAATTAAGAAAATGATGATTGTTGGAAACTGGAAGTAATTCGCTTATATGTGTGTGTGTTGATGCGAGTTACTGACATTTGAAAATAAAATGGAAATTTGTAGAAAAATTATTTAAGTTAGCTCAGATTATTGAATAAAATTGGCCAGAAGTTCCTCGGCGCCCGCGGGCTGTATTTCTTTACAAATGTTAAAATATTTAAAATTTTACAAAATTGATGTGCTACGTATTGAAAATTAACAAAGTAGCAAAAACAAAGATGAATTTTTAGAAAATTAATAATAAAAATTAAAGGATTTTTAAAATTAAATATTCAAAAGATAGAAAAAGATATTATTAATTTAATACTCGTGATCATAAATAAAAAATATATATAAAATAAATAAATATACACATGTATATTAAAATATATATTTAAATATAAAAAAAGAATAATGGCAATGAGTGTTAATGAAGAATGTTGTTGTATATATTATATATTACTATCGTTTCGACAAAAGTCATCATCAGGTAAAATTAAAATTAAAATTACCCGATGATGAGTTTTTTATCGAAAACGGTAGTAATATATAATATAGACAACAACATTCTTAACTAATACTCATTGGCTTTATTCGTTTTTATATTTAAATATACATTTTAATAGACATGTGTATATTTATTTATTTTATATATATTTTATTTATTAAAATTATTCGATAAAATGTGTTAATATTTTTGTAGATATTATATCGTTGGTAGTATATTAACATTTGCAAAATAATATCGCAATTCTAAGAAAAATAGTTTCATAAGTTGGCTTATGATAATTAAAAAATTGAGCGAGGGTTCCCCGGCGCCCGCAGGCTGTATTTTCTTACAAATGCTAAAAATATTTTAAAAATTAAGAAAACGATGACTGTCGAAAACTGGAAGTAATTCGCTTATATTATGTGTGTATGCGTGTTGTGTCGATGCGAGTTTCTTACATTTGAAAATAAAATGGAAATTTGATGAAAATTTTCTTGAGCTAGCTCAGATTATTGAAAAAATTGGGCAGGGGTTCCCATGCCCGCAGGCAATACTATTTTACATAAGCTAAAAATAATTTAAAAAATTAAGAAAATGATGTGTTTGTATAGTGGAAGTTATGCGCTAAAATGTGTATATGAGTGTGTGTTTGTGTGTTGTGTTGAAGCGAATTTACTTACATTGGAAAAATAATATGGAAATTTTTAAAAAATTAATTTTAGTTAGCTCAGGATATTAATAAAAATTGAGCAGGGGTTCCCCGGCGCCCGCAGGCAGTACTATTTTAGAAAGCTAAAAATAATTTTAAAATATCGAAAATACTGTGTGTTAAACAATAGAAGTTATTCGCTAATATGTGTATATGTGTGTGTGTGTGTTGTATTGATGCAAGTTTACTTATATTTGAAAAATAATATAGAAATGTTAAGAAAAATACTTTCTATAGTTTGCATAGAATATTAAAAAAAATTGAGTAGGGGTTCCCCGGCGCCCGTTGGCTGTACTACTTTACAAAACCTAAAAATAATCCAAAAATTAAGAAAATAATGTTTGTTATATAGTAGAAGTTATGCGCTACAATGTGTATATGTGTGTGTGTGTTGATGCGAATTTACTTACATTAGAAAAATTATATAGACAATTTTAGAATACCAAATTTATTAGATAGCTCGGGGTATAAAAAAAAATTGGGCAGGGGTTCCCCGGCGCCCGCAGGCAATACTATTTTACATAAGCTAAAAATAATTTAAAAATTAAGAAAATGATGATTGTTGAAAACTGGAAGTAATTCGCTTATATGTGTGTGTGTTGATGCGAGTTACTGACATTTGAAAATAAAATGGAAATTTGTAGAAAAATTATTTAAGTTAGCTCAGATTATTGAAACAAATTGGCCAGAAGTTCCTCGGCGCCCGCGGGCTGTATTTCTTTACAAATGTTAAAATATTTAAAATTTTACAAAATTGATGTGCTACGTATTGAAAATTAACAAAGTAGCAAAAACAAAGATGAATTTTTAGAAAATTAATAATAAAAATTAAAAGGATTTTTAAAAATAAATATTCAAAAAGATAGAAAAAGATATTATTAATTTAATACTCGTGATCATAAATAAAAAATATATATAAAATAAATAAATATACACATGTATATTAAAATATATATTTAAATATAAAAAAAGAATAATGGCAATGAGTGTTAATGAAGAATGTTGTTGTATATATTATATATTACTATCGTTTCGACAAAAAGTCATCATCAGGTAAAATTAAAATTAAAATTACCCGATGATGAGTTTTTGTCGAAAACGGTAGTAATACATAATATAGACAACAACATTCTTAACTAATACTCATTGGCTTTATTCGTTTTTTATATTTAAATATACATTTTAATAGACATGTGTATATTTATTTATTTTATATATACTTTTTATTTATTAAAAATTATTCGATAAAATGTGTTAATATTTTTGTAGATATTATATCGTTGGTAGTATATTAACATTTGCAAAATAATATCGCAATTCTAAGAAAAATAGTTTCATAAGTTGGCTTATGATAATTAAAAAATTGAGCGAGGGTTCCCCGGCGCCCGCAGGCTGTATTTTCTTACAAATGCTAAAAATATTTTAAAAATTAAGAAAACGATGACTGTCGAAAACTGGAAGTAATTCGCTTATATTATGTGTGTATGCGTGTTGTGTCGATGCGAGTTTCTTACATTTGAAAATAAAATGGAAATTTGATGAAAAATTTCTTGAGCTAGCTCAGATTATTGAAAAAAATTGGGCAGGGGTTCCCCGGCGCCCGCAGGCAATACTATTTTACATAAGCTAAAAATAATTTAAAAAATTAAGAAAATGATGTGTTTGTATAGTGGAAGTTATGCGCTAAAATGTGTATATGAGTGTGTGTTTGTGTGTTGTGTTGAATTTACTTACATTGGAATAATAATATAGAAATTTTTAAAAAATTAATTTTAGTTAGCTCAGGATATTTAAAAAAATTGAGCAGGGGTTCCCCGGCGCCCGCAGGCAGTACTATTTTAGAAAGCTAAAAATAATTTTAAAATATCGAAAATACTGTGTGTTAAACAATAGAAGTTATTCGCTAATATGTGTATATGTGTGTGTGTGTGTTGTATTGATGCAAGTTTACTTATATTTGAAAAATAATATAGAAATGTTAAGAAAAATACTTTCTATAGTTTGCATAGAATATTAAAAAAAATTGGGCAGGTGTTTTCCGGCGCCCGTTGGCTGTACTATTTTACAAACCCTAAAAATAATTTAAAAATTAAGAAAATGATGTTTGTTGAATAGTAGAAGTTATGCGCTAAAATGTGTATATGAGTGTGTGTGTGTTGATGCGAATTTACTTACATTAGAAAATTATATAGACAATTTTAGAATACCAAATTTATTAGATAGCTCAGTATAAAAAAATTGAGCAAGGGTTCCCAGGCGCCCGCAGGCAATACTATTTTACATAAGCTAAAAATAATTTAAAAATTAAGAAAATGATGATTGTTGAAAACTGGAAGTAATTCGCTTATATGTGTGTGTGTTGATGCGAGTTACTGACATTTGAAAATAAAATGGAAATTTGTAGAAAAATTATTTAAGTTAGCTCAGATTATTGAAAAAAATTGGCCAGGAGTTCCTCGGCGCCCGCGGGCTGTATTTTTTTTACAAATGTTAAAATATTTAAAATTTTACAAAATTGATGTGCTACGTATTGAAAATTAACAAAGTAGCAAAAACAAAGATGAATTTAGAAAATTAAAAACAAAAATTAAAAGGATTTTTAAAAATAAATATTCAAAAAGATAGAAAAAGAAATTTATAATTTAATATCCATGATCATTAATAAAAATATATATAAAATAAATAAATATACACATGTATATTAAAATATATATTTAAATATAAAAAGAATAATGGCAATGAGTATTAATGAAGAATGTTGTTGTATATATTATATATTACTATCGTTTCGACAAAAGTCATCATCAGGTAAAATTAAAATTAAAATTACCCGATGATGAGTTTTTGTCGAAAACAATAGTAATATATAATATAGACAACAACATTCTTAACTAATACTCATTGGCTTTATTCGTTTTATATTTAAATATACATTTTAATAGACATGTGTATATTTATTTATTTTATATATATTTTTATTTATTAAAAATTATTCGATAAAATGTGTTAATATTTTTGTAGATATTATATCGTTGGTAGTATATTAACATTTGCAAAATAATATCGGAATTCTAAGAAAAACAGTTTCATAAGTTAGCTTATGATAATTAAAAAATTGAGCGAGGGTTCCCCGGCGCTCGCAGGCTGTATTTTCTTACAAATGCTAAAAATATTTTGAAAATTAAGAAAACGATGACTGTTGAAAACTGGAAGCAATTCGCTTATATTATGTGTGTATGCGTGTTGTGTCGATGCGAGTTTCTTACATTTGAAAAAAAAATGGAAATTTGTAGAAAAATTTTCTTAAGTTAGCTCAGATTATTGCAAAAAATTGGGCAGGGGTTCCCCGGCGCCCGCAGGCAATACTATTTTACACAAGCTAAAAATAATTTAAAAAATTAAGAAAATGATGTTTTTGTATAGTGGAAGTTATGCGCTAAAATATGTATATGAGTGTGTGTTTGTGTGTTGTGTTGAAGCGAATTTACTTACATTGGAAAAATAATATGGAAATTTTTAGAAAATTAATTTCTTTAGTTAGCTCAGGATATTAAAAAAAATTGAGCAGGGGTTCCCCGGCGCCCGCAGGCAGTACTATTTTAGAAAGCTAAAAATAATTTTAAAATATCGAAAATACTGTGTGTTAAACAATAGAAGTTATTCGCTAATATGTGTATATGTGTGTGTGTGTGTGTTGTTGATGCAGTTTACTTATATTTGAAAAATAATATAGAAATGTTAAGAAAATAATTTCTATAGTTTGCATTAGAATATTAAAAAAATTGGGCAGGGTTCCCCTGCCTGCAGGCTGTACTATTTTTACAAAGTTAAAATAATTTAAAAATTAAGAAAATGATGTACTTATTGAAAATTAACAATGTAGCAAAACAAAGATGAATTTAGAAAATTAAAAATGTGTGTGTTGATGCGAATTACTGACATTTTAAAAATAAATATTCAAATAGATAGAAAAATTATATAAGTTAATATTCAGATCATTAAAAAATATATATAAATAGGGTTATACGCCTGCATACTATATTTACATAATGTTAAAATATTTAAATGAGTATTAATGAAAATGTTGATGTTGTATATATTATATATTACTATCGTTTCGACAGTCATCATCAGGTAAAATTAAAATTAAAATTAGATGATGAGTTTTTTTAAAATAGTAATATATAATATAGACAAAAATTCTTAACTAATACTCATTGGCTTTATTCGTTTTTATATTTAAATATACATTTTAATAGACATGTGTATATTTATTTATTTATATATATTTTTTATTTATTAAAAAGAGAGAATGTTGTTGTATATATTATATATTACTATCGTTTCGACAAAAGTCATCATCAGGTAAAATTAAAATTAAAATTACCCGATGATGAGTTTTGTCGAAAACAGTAGTAATATAATATAGACAACAACATTCTTAACTAATACTCATTGGCTTTATTCGTTTTTATATTTAAATATACATTTTAATAGACATGTGTATATTTATTTATTTATATATTTTTTATTTATTAAAAATTATTCGATAAAATGTGTTAATATTTTTGTAGATATTATATCGTTGGTAGTATATTAACATTTGCAAAATAATATCGGAATTCTAAGAAAAATAGTTTCATAAGTTGGCTTATGATAATTAAAAAATTGAGCGAGGGTTCCCCGGCGCCCGCAGGCTGTATTTTCTTACAAATGCTAAAAATATTTTAAAAATTAAGAAAACGATGACTGTCGAAAACTGGAAGTAATTCGCTTATATTATGTGTGTATGCGTGTTGTGTCGATGCGAGTTTCTTACATTTGAAAATAAAATGGAAATTTGTAGAAAAATTTCTTGAGCTAGCTCAGATTATTGAAAAAAATTGGGCAGGGGTTCCCCGGCGCCCGCAGGCAATACTATTTTACATAAGCTAAAAATAATTTAAAAAATTAAGAAAATGATGTGTTTGTATAGTGGAAGTTATGCGCTAAAATGTGTATATGAGTGTGTGTTTGTGTGTTGTGTTGAAGCGAATTTACTTACATTGGAAAAATAATATGGAAATTTTTAGAAAATAATTTATAAGTTAGCTCAGATATTAAAAAATTGAGCAGGGTTCCTGCCCGCAGGCAGTACTATTTTAGAAAGCTAAAAATAATTTTAAAAATTAAGAAAACGATGTGTGTTAAACAATAGAAGTTATTCGCTTATATGTGTATATGTGTGTGTGTGTGTGTTGTTGATGCGAATTTACTTACATTTGAAAATAATATGGAAATTTTAGAAAATTTTCTTTTAGTTAGCATAGATATTAAAAAAATTGGGCAGGGTTCCTCATGCCCGCAGGCATGTACTATTTTACGAAAGCTAAAAATAATTTAAAAATTAAGAAAATATGTTTGTTGTATAGTAGAAGTTATGCGCTAAAATGTGTATATGTGTGTGTGTGTTGTGTTGAAGCGAATTTACTTACATTGGAAAAATAATATGGAAATTTTAGAAAACTAATTTATTAGATTAGCTCGGGGTATTAAAAAAAATTGGGCAGGGGTTCCCCGGCGCCTGCAGGCAATATTATTTTCCATAAGCTAAAAATAATTTAAAAAAAAATAATAAAATGTAAAATTTTTAAAATTATGATATGAGTTAAACATAAATATAAAAATGTTAAAATATTTAATAATATATTATGTATATTTAAATATACAAAGAATAGACAAATGTGTATATTTATTTATATATATATTTTATTTATTAAAATAATATTCAGGTAAAATGATATTAAATTAATATTATATATGCGATATTAACATTTAAAATAATATCATAAAAGAAATAAATATATTAATGAGTTTGTTAAATATATTTAAATAATAAATATCATTTTTAATAGGTGTTATATTTTATATTTATATATATTTTTATTTAAGAAAAGTATTCGATAAAATGTGTAATATTTTTTTAGATATTATATCGTTGGTAGTATATAAACATTTTCAAAATAATATGGAAATTCTAGAAAAATAGTTTCATAGTTGGCTTATGATAATTAAAATTGAGCGAGGGTTCCCCGCCCGCAGGCTGTATTTTCTTACAAATGCTAAAAATATTTTAAAAATTAAGAAAACGATGACTGTCGAAAACTGGAAGTAATTCGCTTATATTATATGTGTGTGTGTGTTGTGTCGCGCGAGTTTCTTACATTTGAAAATAAAATGGAAATTTGAAAAAATTTCTTAAGTAGCTCAGATTAAAAAAATTGGGCAGGGGTTCCGGCGCCCGCAGGCAATACTATTTTACATAAGCTAAAAATAATTTAAAAAATTAAGAAAATGATGTGTTTGTATAGTGGAAGTTATGCGCTAAAATGTGTATATGAGTGTGTGTTTGTGTGTGTGTTGAAGCGAATTTACTTACATTGGAAAAATAATATGGAAATTTTTAAAAATTAATTTTTAGTTAGCTCAGGATAAAAAAAAATTGAGCGAGGGTTCCCGGCGCCCGCAGGCAGTACTATTTTAGAAAGCTAAAAATAATTTTAAAATATCGAAAATACTGTGTGTTAAACAATAGAAGTATTCGCTAATATGTATGTGTGTGTGTGTGTGTTGTATTGATGCAAGTTTACTTATATTTGAAAAATAATATAGAAATGTTAAGAAAAATACTTTATTATAGTTTGCATAGAATTAAAAAATTGAGCAGGGTTCCCGGCGCCTGGCTGTACTACTTTTTACAAAACCTAAAATAATTTCCAAAATTAAGAAAATAATGTTTGTTATATAGTAGAAGTTATGCGCTTATATGTGTGTGTGTGTGTGTGTGTGTTGATGCGAATTTACTTACATTTGAAAAATTATATAGACAATTTGTAGAAAAATTTATTTAAGTTAGCTCAGGGTATAAAAAAAAATTGGGCAGGGGTTCCTATGCCCGCAGGCTGTAATACTATTTTACATAAGCTAAAAATATTTAAAATTAAAAATTGATTGATGATTGAAAATTAAAGTGGAAGTTCGCTTATATGTGTGTGTGTTGATGCGAGTTACTGACATTTGAAAATAAAATGGAAATTTGTAGAAAAATTATTTAAGATTAGAAAAAAAATTGGCCATAATTTAATATGATCTGTATTTCTTTAAAATGTTAAAATATTTAAAATTTTTACATAAATTGAAAAAATTAACAAAATTAGCAAAAAAGATTATTTTTAGAAAATTAATAATAAAAATTAAAGATGAGTTTTTAAAATAAATATTCATAATATAGAAAAAAAATTTTTAATAATAATACTCTTTATCATAAATAAAAAATATATAAAATAAATAAATATACACATGTATATTAAATATATTTAAATATAAAAAGAATAATGGCAATGATTTTAATGAAGATATTATATGTTGTAGTATATTATATTAAAATTACTATCGTTTCGACAAAAGTCATCATCAGGTAAAATTAAAATTAAAATTACCCGATGATTTTTTTACAAATGCTAATAATAAAATATAGAAAACATACATTGAAAACTAACAATCATATATTGTTATTTTTATATTTTACATTTAAAAGACATAAATTTGTATAAAATTTATTTATTATATATTTATATTTATATAAAATATTTTAAAAATTCGAAAAATGTGTTAATATTATTTTTGTAGATATTATATCGTTGGTAGTATATTAACATTTGCAAAATTATTTAATAAAATATCGCAATTCTAAGAAAATTTCATAAGTTGGCTTATGATAATTAAAAAATTGAGGAGGTTCCCGGCGCCCGCAGGCTGTATATTTACAAATGCTAAAAATATTTTAAAAATTAAGAAAATGATGACTGTCGAAAACTGGAAGTAATTCGCTTATATTATGTGTGTATGCGTGTTGTGTCGATGCGAGTTTCTTACATTTGAAAATAAAATGGAAATTTGATGAAAAATTTCTTGAGCTAGCTCAGATTATTGAAAAAAATTGAGTAGGGGTTCCCCGGCGCCCGTTGGCTGTACTACTTTACAAAACCTAAAAATAATTTAAAAAATTAAGAAAATGATGTGTTTGTATAGTGGAAGTTATGCGCTAAAATGTGTATATGAGTGTGTATGTGTGTGTGTTGCGAATTTACTTACATTGGAAAAATAATATGGAAATTTTAGAAAATTAATTTTAGTTAGCTCAGGATATTAATAAAAATTGAGCAGGGTTCCCGGCGCCCGCAGATACTATTTTTAGAAAGCTAAAATAATTTTAAAATATCGAAAATATGTGTGTTAAACAATAGAAGTTATTCGCTAATGTGTATGTGTATATGTGTGTGTGTGTTGTGTTGATGCGAAGTTTACTTACATTTGAAAATAATATGGAAATTTTAGAAAAATTAATTTCTATAGTTTGCATAGAATATTAAAAAAAATTGAGCAGGGTTCCCCGGCGCCCGCAGGCTGTACTATTTTTACAAAACCTAAAAATAATTTTAAAAATTAAGAAAATGATGTTGTTATATAGTAGAAGTTATGCGCTACAAATGTGTATATGTGTGTGTGTGTTGATGCGAAGCGAATTTACTTACATTAGAAAAATATATGGACAATTTTAGAATACCAAATTTATTAGATAGCTCAGGGTATAAAAAATTGGGCAGGGTTCCCCATGGCGCCGCAGGCAATACTATTTTACATAAGCTAAAAATAATTTAAAATTAAGAAAATGATGATTGTTGAAAACTGGAAGTAATTCGCTTATATGTGTGTGTGTTGATGCGAGTTACTGACATTTGAAAATAATAGGGAAATTTGTAGAAAAATTATTTAAGTTAGCTCAGATTAATGAAAAAATTGGCCAGGAGTTCCTAGGCGCCCGCGGGCTGTATTTTTTACAAATGTTAAAATATTTAAAATTTTACAAAATTGATGTGCTACGTATTGAAAATTAACAAAGTAGCAAAAACAAAGATGAATTTAGAAAATTAATAATAAAAATTAAAAGGATTTTTAAAAATAAATATTCAAAATAGATAGAAAAAGATATTATAATTTAATATTTGTGATCATTAAATAAAAATATATATAAAATAAATAAATATACACATGTATATTAAAATATATATTTAAATATAAAAAGAATAATGGCAATGAGTATTAATGAAGAATGTTGTTGTATATATTATATATTACTATCGTTTCGACAAAAGTCATCATCAGGTAAAATTAAAATTAAAATTACCCGATGCGGTAGTAATACATAATATAGACAACAACATTCTTAACTAATACTCATTGGCTTTATTCGTTTTTATATTTAAATATACATTTTAATAGACATGTGTATATTTATTTATTTTATATATTTTTATTTATTAAAATTATTCGATAAAATGTGTTAATATTTTTGTAGATATTATATCGTTGGTAGTATATTAACATTTGCAAAATAATATCGCAATTCTAAGAAAATAGTTTCATAAGTTGGCTTATGATAATTAAAAAAATTGAGCGAGGGTTCATGCCCGCAGGCTGTATTTTCTTACAAATGCTAAAAATATTTTAAAAATTAAGAAAACGATGACTGTCGAAAACTGGAAGTAATTCGCTTATATTATGTGTTTATGCGTGTTGTGTCGATGCGAGTTTCTTACATTTGAAAACAAAATGGAAAGTTGATGAAAAATTCCTTGAGCTAGCTCAGATTATTGAAAAATTGGGCAGGGGTTCCTATGCCCGCAGGCAATACTATTTTACATAAGCTAAAAATAATTTAAAAATTAAGAAAATGATGTGTTTGTATAGTGGAAGTTATGCGCTAAAATGTGTATATGAGTGTGTTTGTGTGTTTGTTGAAGGAATTTACTTACATTGAAAATAATATGGAAATTTTTAAAAATTAATTTTAGTTAGCTCAGATATTAATAAAATTGGGCAGGGTTCTATGCCCGCAGGCAGTACTATTTTAGAAAGCTAAAAATAATTTTAAAATATCGAAATACTGTGTGTTAAACAATAGAAGTTATTCGCTAATATGTGTATATGTGTGTGTGTGTGTTGTATTGATGCAAGTTTACTTATATTTGAAAAATAATATAGAAATGTTAAGAAAAATACTTTCTATAGTTTGCATAGAATATTAAAAAAAATTGAGTAGGGGTTCCCCGGCGCCCGCAGGCAATACTATTTTACAAAAGATAAAAATAATTTAAAAATTAAGAAAATAATGTTTGTTATATAGTAGAAGTTATGCGCTACAATGTGTATATGTGTGTGTGTGTTGATGCGAATTTACTTACATTAGAAAAATTATATAGACAATTTTAGAATACCAAATTTATTAGATAGCTCGGGGTATAAAAAAAAATTGGGCAGGGGTTCCTATGCCCGCAGGCAATACTATTTTACATAAGCTAAAAATAATTTAAAAATTAAGAAAATGATGATTGTTGAAAACTGGAAGTAATTCGCTTATATGTGTGTGTGTTGATGCGAGTTACTGACATTTGAAAATAAAATGGAAATTTGTAGAAAAATTATTTAAGTTAGCTCAGATTATTGAAAAAAATTGGCCAGGAGTTCCGGCGCCCGCGGGCTGTATTTTTTTACAAATGTTAAAATATTTAAAATTGTACAAAATTGATGTGCTACGTATTGAAAATTAACAAAGTAGCAATAACAAAGATGGGTATAGAAAATTAAAAACAAACATTAAAAGGATTTTTAAAAATAAATATTCAAAAAGATAGAAAAGATATTTTAATTTAATACTCGTGATCATAAATAAAAAATATATATAAAATAAATAAATATACACATGTATATTAAAATGTATATTTAAATATAAAAAAAGAATAATGGCAATGAGTATTAATGAAGAATGTTGTTGTATATATTATATATTACTATCTTTTCGACAAAAAGTCATCATCAGGTAAAATTAAAATTAAAATTACCCGATGATGAGTTTTTGTCGAAAACGGTAGTAATACATAATATAGACAACAACATTCTTAACTAATACTCATTGGCTTTATTCGTTTTTTATATTTAAATATACATTTTAATAGACATGTGTATATTTATTTATTTTATATATTTTTTATTTATTAAAAATTATTCGATAAAATGTGTTAATATTTTTGTAGATATTATATCGTTGGTAGTATATTAACATTTGCAAAATAATATCGGAATTCTAAGAAAAATAGTTTCATAAGTTGGCTTATGATAATTAAAAAATTGAGCGAGGGTTCCCCGGCGCCCGCAGGCTGTATTTTCTTACAAATGCTAAAAATATTTTAAAAATTAAGAAAACGATGACTGTCGAAAACTGGAAGTAATTCGCTTATATTATGTGTGTATGCGTGTTGTGTCGATGCGAGTTTCTTACATTTGAAAATAAAATGGAAATTTGTAGAAAAATTTCTTGAGCTAGCTCAGATTATTGAAAAAAATTGGGCAGGGTTCCTATGCCTGCAGGCAATACTATTTTACATAAGCTAAAAATAATTTAAAAATTAAGAAATGGAAGTTATGCGCTAAAATGTGTATATGATGTGTGTTTGTGTGTTGTGTTGTTGAAGCAGTTTACTTACATTGGAAAAATAAAATGGAAATTTTTATAAAAATTACTTTAGTTAGCTCAGCTTATTCAAAAAAATTGGGCAGGGGTTCCCGGCGCCCGCAGGCAGTACTATTTTAGAAAGCTAAAAATAATTTTAAAATATCGAAAATACTGTGTGTTAAACAATAGAAGTTATTCGCTAATATGTGTATATGTGTGTGTGTGTGTTGAATTAATGCAATTTACTTACATTAAAAATAATATAGAAATGTTAAGAAAATACTTTCTATAGTTTGCATAGAATATAAAATAAAATTAGTAGCAGGGTTCCCATGCGCAGGCTTGGCTGTACTACTTTACAAAACCTAAAAATAATCCAAAAATTAAGAAAATAATGTTTGTTATATAGTAGAAGTTATGCGCTACAATGTGTATATGTGTGTGTGTGTTGATGCGAATTTACTTACATTAGAAAAATTATATAGACAATTTTAGAATACCAAATTTATTAGATAGCTCGGGGTATAAAAAAAAATTGGGCAGGGGTTCCCCGGCGCCCGCAGGCAATACTATTTTACATAAGCTAAAAATAATTTAAAAATTAAGAAAATGATGATTGTTGAAAACTGGAAGTAATTCGCTTATATGTGTGTGTGTTGATGCGAGTTACTGACATTTGAAAATAAAATGGAAATTTGTAGAAAAATTATTTAAGTTAGCTCAGATTAATGAAAAAAATTGGCCAGGAGTTCCTATGATCCCGCGGGCTGTATTTTTTTACAAATGTTAAAATATTTAAAATTTTACAAAATTGATGTGCTACGTATTGAAAATTAACAAAGTAGCAAAAACAAAGATGAATTTTTAGAAAATTAATAATAAAAATTAAAAGGATTTTTAAAAATAAATATTCAAAAAGATAGAAAAAGAAATTTTTAATTTAATACTCGTGATCATAAATAAAAAATATATATAAAATAAATAAATATACACATGTATATTAAAATATATATTTAAATATAAAAAAAGAATAATGGCAATGAGTGTTAATGAAGAATGTTGTTGTATATATTATATATTACTATCGTTTCGACAAAAAGTCATCATCAGGTAAAATTAAAATTAAAATTACCCGATGATGAGTTTTTGTCGAAAACGGTAGTAATACATAATATAGACAACAACATTCTTAACTAATATTTTTTATATTTAAATATACATTTTAATAGACATGTGTATATTTATTTATTTTATATATATTTTTTATTTATTAAAAATTATTCGATAAAATGTGTTAATATTTTTGTAGATATTATATCGTTGGTAGTATATTAACATTTGCAAAATAATATCGCAATTCTAAGAAAATAGTTTCATAAGTTGGCTTATGATAATTAAAAATTGAGCGAGGGTTCCCCGGCGCCCGCAGTATTTTCTTACAAATGCTAAAAATATTTTAAAAATTAAGAAAACGATGACTGTCGAAAACTGGAAGTAATTCGCTTATATTATGTGTGTATGCGTGTTGTGTCGATGCGAGTTTCTTACATTTGAAAATAAAATGGAAATTTGATGAAAAATTTCTTGAGCTAGCTCAGATTATTGAAAAAAATTGGGCAGGGTTCTGCCTGCAGGCAATACTATTTTACATAAGCTAAAAATAATTTAAAAATTAAGAAAATGATGTGTTTGTATAGTGGAAGTCTAAAATGTGTATATGAGTGTGTGTTTGTGTGTTGTGTTGAAGCGAATTTACTTACATTGGAAAAATAATATGGAAATTTTTAAAAAATTAATTTTAGTTAGCTCAGGATATTAATAAAAATTGAGCAGGGTTCCCCGGCGCCCGCAGGCAGTACTATTTTAGAAAGCTAAAAATAATTTTTAAAATTAAGAAAATACTGTGTGTTAAACAATAGAAGTTATTCGCTAATATGTGTATATGTGTGTGTGTGTGTGTTGTATTGATGCAAGTTTACTTATATTTGAAAAATAATATAGAAATGTTAAGAAAAATACTTTCTATAGTTTGCATAGAATATTAAAAAAAATTGAGTAGGGGTTCCCCATGCGCCCGTTGGCTGTACTACTTTACAAAACCTAAAAATAATCCAAAAATTAAGAAAATAATGTTTGTTATATAGTAGAAGTTATGCGCTACAATGTGTATATGAGTGTGTGTTTGTGTGTGTGTTGATGCGAATTTACTTACATTTGGAAAAATTATATAGACAATTTTAGAATACTAAATTTATTCGATAGCTCGGGGTATAAAAAAAAATTGGGCAAGGGTTCCCCGGCGCCCGCAGGCAATACTATTTTACATAAGCTAAAAATAATTTAAACATTAAGAAAATGATGATTGTTGAAAACTGGAAGTAATTCCCTTATATATGTGTGTGTTGATGCGAGTTACTGACATTTGAAAATAAAATGAAAATTTGTAGAAAAATTATTTAAGTTAGCTCAGATTATTGAAAAAATTGGCCAGGAGTTCCTATGCCCGCAGGGCTGTATTTCTTTACAAATGTTAAAATATTTAAAATTTTACAAAATTGATGTGCTACGTATTGAAAATTAACAAAGTAGCAAAAACAAAGATGAATTTTTAGAAAATTAATAATAAAAATTAAAAGGATTTTTAAAAATAAATATTCAAAAAGATAGAAAAAGAAATTTTTAATTTAATACTCGTGATCATAAATAAAAAATATATATAAAATAAATAAATATACACATGTATATTAAAATATATATTTAAATATAAAAAAAGAATAATGGCAATGAGTATTAATGAAGAATGTTGTTGTATATATTATATATTACTATCTTTTCGACAAAAAGTCATCATCAGGTAAAATTAAAATTAAAATTACCCGATGATGAGTTTTTGTCGAAAACGGTAGTAATACATAATATAGACAACAACATTCTTAACTAATACTCATTGGCTTTATTCGTTTTTTATATTTAAATATACATTTTAATAGACATGTGTATATTTATTTATTTTATATATTTTTTATTTATTTAAAATTATTCGATAAAATGTGTTAATATTTTTGTAGATATTATATCGTTGGTAGTATATTAACATTTGCAAAATAATATCGGAATTCTAAGAAAAATAGTTTCATAAGTTGGCTTATGATAATTAAAAATTGAGCGAGGGTTCCCGCCCGCAGGCTGTATTTTCTTACAAATGCTAAAAATATTTTAAAAATTAAGAAAACGATGACTGTCGAAAACTGGAAGTAATTCGCTTATATTATGTGTGTATGCGTGTTGTGTCGATGCGAGTTTCTTACATTTGAAAATAAAATGGAAATTTGATGAAAAATTTCTTGAGCTAGCTCAGATTATTGAAAAAAATTGGGCAGGGGTTCCATGCCCGCAGGCAATACTATTTTACATAAGCTAAAAATAATTTAAAAAATTAAGAAAATGATGTGTTTGTATAGTGGAAGTTATGCGCTAAAATGTGTATATGAGTGTGTGTTTGTGTGTTGTGTTGAAGCGAATTTACTTACATTGGAAAAATAATATGGAAATTTTTAAAAAATTAATTTTAGTTAGCTCAGGATATTAATAAAATTGGGCAGGGGTTTCCCGGCGCCCGCAGGCAGTACTATTTTAGAAAGCTAAAAATAATTTTAAAATATCGAAAATACTGTGTGTTAAACAATAGAAGTTATTCGCTAATATGTGTATATGTGTGTGTGTGTGTTGTATTGATGCAAGTTTACTTATATTTGAAAAATAATATAGAAATGTTAAGAAAAATACTTTCTATAGTTTGCATAGAATATTAAAAAAAATTGAGTAGGGGTTCCCCGGCGCCCGTTGGCTGTACTACTTTACAAAACCTAAAAATAATCCAAAAATTAAGAAAATAATGTTTGTTATATAGTAGAAGTTATGCGCTACAATGTGTATATGTGTGTGTGTGTTGATGCGAATTTACTTACATTAGAAAAATTATATAGACAATTTTAGAATACCAAATTTATTAGATAGCTCGGGGTATAAAAAAAAATTGGGCAGGGGCTCCTCGGCGCCCGCAGGCAATACTATTTTACATAAGCTAAAAATGATTTAAAATTTAAGAAAATGATGATTGTTGAAAACTGGAAGTAATTCGCTTATATGTGTGTGTGTTGATGCGAGTTACTGACATTTGAAAATAAAATGGAAATTTGTAGAAAAATTATTTAAGTTAGCTCAGATTATTGAAAAAAATTGGCCAGAAGTTCCTGGCGCCCGCGAGCTGTATTTCTTTACAAATGTTAAAATATTTAAAATTTTACAAAATTGATGTGCTACGTATTGAAAATTAACAAAGTAGCAAAAACAAAGATGAATTTTTAGAAAATTAATAATAAAAATTAAAAGGATTTTTAAAAATAAATATTCAAAAAGATAGAAAAAGATATTTTAATTTAAATCATAAATAAAAAATATATATAAATAAATAATATATTATTAAAATGTATATTTAAATATAAAAAGAATAATGGCAATGAGTATTAATGAAGAATGTTGTTGTATATTATATATTACTATCGTTTCGACAAAGTCATCATCAGGTAAAATTAAAATTAAAATTACCCGATGATGAGTTTTGTCGAAATCGGTAGTAATAATATAATATAGACAACAACATTCTTAACTAATACTCATTGGCTTTATTCGTTTTTTATATTTAAATATACATTTTAATAGACATGTGTATATTTATTTATTTTATATATATTTTTTATTTATTAAAAATTATTCGATAAAATGTGTAATATTTTTGTAGATATTATATCGTTGGTAGTATATTAACATTTGCAAAATAATATCGCAATTCTAAGAAAAATAGTTTCATAAGTTGGCTTATGATAATTAAAAAATTGAGCGAGGGTTCCCCGGCGCCCGCAGGCTGTATTTTCTTACAAATGCTAAAAATATTTTAAAAATTAAGAAAACGATGACTGTCGAAAACTGGAAGTAATTCGCTTATATTATGTGTGTATGCGTGTTGTGTCGATGCGAGTTTCTTACATTTGAAAATAAAATGGAAATTTGATGAAAAATTTCTTGAGCTAGCTCAGATTATTGAAAAAAATTGGGCAGGGGTTCCCATGCCCGCAGGCAATACTATTTTACATAAGCTAAAAATAATTTAAAAAATTAAGAAAATGATGTGTTTGTATAGTGGAAGTTATGCGCTAAAATGTGTATATGAGTGTGTGTTTGTGTGTTGTGTTGAAGCGAATTTACTTACATTGGAAAAATAATATGGAAATTTTTAAAAAATTAATTTTAGTTAGCTCAGGATATTAAAAAAAATTGAGCAGGGGTTCCCCGGCGCCCGCAGGCAGTACTTTTTTAGAAAGCTAAAAATAATTTTAAAATATCGAAAATACTGTGTGTTAAACAATAGAAGTTATTCGCTAATATGTGTATATGTGTGTGTGTGTGTTGTATTGATGCAAGTTTACTTATATTTGAAAAATAATATAGAAATGTTAAGAAAAATACTTTCTATAGTTTGCATAGAATATTAAAAAAAATTGAGTAGGGTTTCCCCGGCGCCCGTTGGCTGTACTACTTTACAAAACCTAAAAATAATTCAAAAATTAAGAAAATAATGTTTGTTATATAGTAGAAGTTATGCGCTACAATGTGTATATGTGTGTGTGTGTTGATGCGAATTTACTTACATTAGAAAAATTATATAGACAATTTTGGAATACCAAATTTATTAGATAGCTCGGGGTATAAAAAAAAATTGGGCAGGGGATCCCCGGCGCCCGCAGGCAATACTATTTTACATAAGCTAAAAATGATTTAAAATTTAAGAAAATGATGATTGTTGAAAACTGGAAGTAATTCGCTTATATGTGTGTGTGTTGATGCGAGTTACTGACATTTGAAAATAAAATGGAAATTTGTAGAAAAATTATTTAAGTTAGCTCAGATTATTGAAAAAAATTGGCCAGGAGTTCCTCGGCGCCCGCGGGCTGTATTTCTTTACAAATGTTAAAATATTTAAAATTTTACAAAATTGATGTGCTACGTATTGAAAATTAACAAAGTAGCAAAAACAAAGATGAATTTTTAGAAAATTAATAATAAAAATTAAAAGGATTTTTAAAAATAAATATTCAAAAAGATAGAAAAAGATATTTTTAATTTAATACTCGTGATCATAAATAAAAAATATATATAAAATAAATAAATATACACATGTATATTAAAATGTATATTTAAATATAAAAAAAGAATAATGGCAATGAGTATTAATGAAGAATGTTGTTGTATATATTATATATTACTATCGTTTCGACAAAAAGTCATCATCAGGTAAAATTAAAATTAAAATTACCCGATGATGAGTTTTTGTCGAAAACGGTAGTAATACATAATATAGACAACAACATTCTTAACTAATACTCATTGGCTTTATTCGTTTTTTATATTTAAATATACATTTTAATAGACATGTGTATATTTATTTATTTTATATATATTTTTTATTTATTAAAAATTATTCGATAAAATGTGTTAATATTTTTGTAGATATTATATCGTTGGTAGTATATTAACATTTGCAAAATAATATCGCAATTCTAAGAAAAATAGTTTCATAAGTTGGCTTATGATAATTAAAAAATTGAGCGAGGGTTCGCCCGCAGGCTGTATTTTCTTACAAATGCTAAAAATATTTTAAAAATTAAGAAAACGATGACTGTCGAAAACTGGAAGTAATTCGCTTATATTATGTGTGTATGCGTGTTGTGTCGATGCGAGTTTCTTACATTTGAAAATAAAATGGAAATTTGATGAAAAATTTCTTGAGCTAGCTCAGATTATTGAAAAAAATTGGGCAGGGGTTCCCCGGCGCCCGCAGGCAATACTATTTTACATAAGCTAAAAATAATTTAAAAAATTAAGAAAATGATGTGTTTGTATAGTGGAAGTTATGCGCTAAAATGTGTATATGAGTGTGTGTTTGTGTGTTGTGTTGAAGCGAATTTACTTACATTGGAAAAATAATATGGAAATTTTTAAAAAATTAATTTTAGTTAGCTCAGGATATTAATAAAAATTGAGCAGGGGTTCCCCGGCGCCCGCAGGCAGTACTATTTTAGAAAGCTAAAAATAATTTTAAAATATCGAAAATACTGTGTGTTAAACAATAGAAGTTATTCGCTAATATGTGTATATGTGTGTGTGTTGTATTGATGCAAGTTTACTTATATTTGAAAAATAATATAGAAATGTTAAGAAAAATACTTTCTATAGTTTGCATAGAATATTAAAAAAAATTGAGTAGGGGTTCCCCGGCGCCCGTTGGCTGTACTACTTTACAAAACCTAAAAATAATCCAAAAATTAAGAAAATAATGTTTGTTATATAGTAGAAGTTATGCGCTACAATGTGTATATGTGTGTGTGTGTTGATGCGAATTTACTTACATTAGAAAAATTATATAGACAATTTTGGAATACCAAATTTATTAGATAGCTCGGGGTATAAAAAAAAATTGGGCAGGGGATCCCCGGCGCCCGCAGGCAATACTATTTTACATAAGCTAAAAATGATTTAAAATTTAAGAAAATGATGATTGTTGAAAACTGGAAGTAATTCGCTTATATGTGTGTGTGTTGATGCGAGTTACTGACATTTGAAAATAAAATGGAAATTTGTAGAAAAATTATTTAAGTTAGCTCAGATTATTGAAAAAAATTGGCCAGGAGTTCCTCGGCGCCCGCGGGCTGTATTTCTTTACAAATGTTAAAATATTTAAAATTTTACAAAATTGATGTGCTACGTATTGAAAATTAACAAAGTAGCAAAAACAAAGATGAATTTTTAGAAAATTAATAATAAAAATTAAAAGGATTTTTAAAAATAAATATTCAAAAAGATAGAAAAAGATATTTTTAATTTAATACTCGTGATCATAAATAAAAAATATATATAAAATAAATAAATATACACATGTATATTAAAATATATATTTAAATATAAAAAAAGAATAATGGCAATGAGTATTAATGAAGAATGTTGTTGTATATATTATATATTACTATCGTTTCGACAAAAAGTCATCATCAGGTAAAATTAAAATTAAAATTACCCGATGATGAGTTTTTGTCGAAAACGGTAGTAATACATAATATAGACAACAACATTCTTAACTAATACTCATTGGCTTTATTCGTTTTTTATATTTAAATATACATTTTAATAGACATGTGTATATTTATTTATTTTATATATATTTTTTATTTATTAAAAATTATTCGATAAAATGTGTTAATATTTTTGTAGATATTATATCGTTGGTAGTATATTAACATTTGCAAAATAATATCGCAATTCTAAGAAAAATAGTTTCATAAGTTATGATAATTAAAAAATTGAGCGAGGGTTCCCCGGCGCCCGCAGGCAATACTATTTGACATAAGCTAAAAATAATTAAAAAAATTAAAAAAATGATGTTTGTTGTATAGTGGAAGTTATGCGCTAAAATGTGTATATGTGTGTGTTTGTGTGGTGTGTTGATGCGAATTTACTTACATTGGAAAAATAAAATGGAAATTTTTAGAAAATTAATTTCTTTAGTTAGTTTATATATAAAAAAAATTGAGCAGGGGTTCCCCGGCGCCTGCAGGCCAAACTATTTCACAAATGCTAAAAATAATATGAAATTTACGGTAAAATTGTGTGTGTTAAACACAGTAGAAGTAGTTCGATAATAACGTATGTGTGTTTGTATTAGTGTGTGTTGTATTGTTGGGAGTGTACCTACATTTTCAACATAATTTTGTTCACAGAGTGCAAACAATGTTTAAAGCGAATTACATGTTTTAACCAGAACAACGAAATACCTACGGACTAAAATGCTTATTCCGTAGCGCGATTATGGCTGCGACAACACCGCCGTTTGAAATTACCGACGTCCAGCAAAGCATTGCGAAGGTTTTCATCTTACTTCATCATCATCATCATCATCATACACGTCTTCAAACTGTACACCGCCTTAACCCAAAGATTACACTGGCGACGCAAAAATCTGGCGGACCGCCACCCGGATTCGAATCCGAGACCGGTCGCGTCGCGACGCTATGGACCGGCGGACACACCGAACCGTACCGCGAGCACTCGGCGGCGAAAAGTCACGATCTCCCGGCATTCAGACAGTAAAACGTGTTCAAAAATAAAAATGCAAAAAAGAAAAACAACGTGACGACGACGTGGTGATACGCGGTCAGTGTACACGCGCGTCGACCGCGATAAACGCGCGTATGACCGTTCAGATGGCTGCGGGTTACGCGCGTTGTACGGGAAAAAACTATTATTCTATTACGTTTACAATAATTCGCGGGAATACACACGCTTCTTACGTTTCGTAACAAAAAGAGTTTTCCAGTCAATGAACGATTTTTTAGATGTCGAAATAGAAAATGTCCGTTATAAACGTTTAAAGAAAGTCGAAACAACGCGAAATTCATGAAATATACGAAAAATATTATAAAAAAAAAGAATAGAAATTAAGAATATTAAAATTATTAAAAACGAGTTGAAAACAAGGAATTTAAATATAATATAAACGAAAAAATAACGTATATTATAAAATAATATAAATTAAACAAATGTCTTACCTCGGGTACCGAGTTTCATCACATATGCGGTTCCACCCACGCGACTATTTAGAAAAAAATATGCGATGTGACTATTTCTCGATACCGTTTGAAGAATGATTTTGAATTCTAATGTTGTTTGAAGAGATTCTGTCGGTGTATATCTACGCAGGCTGTAGTCGCGGTGCACAGGGCACGTATGAACGTAGACTGCGGGCGATCGCGATTGAACGCGTTTGGAACGATTGTCTGAAGAAAAAAATAAAACAAAACCATAGGAAAAATACGAAATAATGCGCTGAAAAATATTGTATTATATTCGATTGAATAGACAATAATATAATGGTATGTGCAACGAGGATGAATTACGAGTATTATAATAATATTGCGCGCGAGTTCTTTATATATTTATACTAAAATAGAAAAATTAATTCGCACAATGGAGGTATTCGCGAAAAAATAAAACACGAAAAACGAGACGATGAGGCAAGTGTAGAGAACGAACCAAACGCGCAAAGACGATAAATATTTTAAAAAAACATCGAGTACGAAACAAAAATAATTTTATTCATTTAGCGTATGGCTATAGAACAGTTTTAATAAAAAGGCTTTAAAGTTTTAAGAAAGCGCGTAAACTTTTCGATAATGTTACTTACTGTTGCGAAAAAAAAATGGATTTTTTTTTTCAGTTGTAAACGGACGGGTCGACGCGAAATGAAAAATGACACAAGCGTCTCTGGGCAAATACGCAACGACGAACGCTGCCGTTGACCGCACGCGCTCTGGTGCCAGATTTCCGTGGTCAACGTATCGGACGACATCGGTGGAAAGAAAGCGCGCGCGGCATTTAAACATTTATGTAATATTATATGCGTGTGTTACGACGGAAATACATTCACGGAAAAACAACGAAATAAATAAATATACGCGCATCCCGCGATTAATAATAATCTTGTTTCATTCTCCCTCGACACACAATCGAATTTAATTCTGTTTTTTTGTTCGAGACACCTATTTTCGTGTTAATTATAAATAGTTGTTAAAATGCGGCTTTTCAAAAAAAGTTCGCTGATAAATATTGAATTATATTCAATTAATGACCACAAGATACTAGAATTTTTTTACCCATTGAGGGTTAAGTGATGATTAAAGTAATGACGGAGTAATTAGAGTTGGTTAAGGTGGTTGCTCAGTTAATGACTTCAAATCATAAAGAATCCATTATTAATTTGTAAAAATATTTAAGAATATTGTAATGTGTTTTATGTTTGTGTGTGATAGTAAAAGGTTGTATTTTTTTTTTGCTGTACTACTGAGATTCATTTAATATAGACATCCTATGATGAGAATTACACGTTTGATTACAAAAAAAAAAACATTACGATTGAAACACGAACACAAGAGTACTGTGTAGTAGTGTTCACGAGTTGTAAACCGTTTTCGCAGTAGTTATTGACGATTTATGTATGTAGTAAAAATGTATGTGGTAAAAATTATCAGTCTCCAAAAGTCATCGTTAAAAAACGTACATTTTATACTACTCGATTATGGAATTTATTATAAATTCCATTCTACGCCAGTGTTATTCGCTCGAACGGTGAATAATTTTTGTTACTGTTCGACCTTCTGCAGTCTGGCTTACGTTGTTTTATAACATTACGAATAAAGTCAACCACCGATCCTTTTGTCCATTACACATTATGCAGTCTTTTAATCATTCAGTTGCAGAGCGCTGCCAATTCGTGATCGTTAACGGTACATATTTTTAAATATTTCGATGAATCCCGGCTTCGTAAGCGTCGTCTTGATATCATTAGCAACGGCCATTCAGTACAATATAAACATTGCTTTGCGTTTGGTTTTCATTTCTCGAGTATTTTCGTTTAGTTTTATAGAAAACAAAAACAGTATCTACTCTGCGCTTTGCACACCGTTGTTTCTTAACTTAATATTTTATTTTATAATTAGTATTTTACAATTTGTACGTTATGCATTATATTTATATATGGTCCTCCCTGCTGGTCTATCGAGAGTCGATCGTTCTCGAAGTCCGAGAAGAATGTGAAAACAAATATATTATCGGACACTGAGCTATTCAATATTTTGGAAAATGATAAATGGATATCGTCCGACGAATAATTTAGTGATGATCATGATGAAAGTAGTAATGATTCTGATGACAATGATGGAGAAAACGATTTCATTAACAAAGGTGACGATTTACAAAATGTTATTTCTGATTTTGTGAGTGCTGAAGATAATGAAATCGGTGAGATTTTATCTGAAGTTTATAATAGTCCTACACATTTTAACTGGTTCACTGACCCACTAAATGTTGACGATTTTAAATTTACAGCTACATCAAATGGAGCCAAGCCAATTGATTATTTATTGGTCTGGCGAATTATTGGATATTCTTGTGGTGGAAACTAATATTTGTGTTACTAAATTTTTTTTAAATACTGTCTCTGATAAGGCTAGAATCTATGAATGGGTAAATACTAATAGATTGGAAATGAAAACATTTTAAAGTTTGTTCTTTCATATGGGAACAATTAAAATGCATAGATTAGATTACTGGAAAAAAAATTAATTATTCAATTTACCATTTTTTCGTACACATTTGAAATAATAATTTTTAATAATAATTATTGAAATAATTTTCTTCACCTCATAAAATCCTGGGTCTCCTTCACCAGTATGGTGTTTTACGGATCCAGGTTGGCGACCCAGCTAAAGTGGTTCGACCAGTAACCAAGCGATACAGTATTCGTAAAGATACGATATATTACTGTACGCAATGTAATGAATAACTTGATTTATGTCTCGAAAGCTGCTTTGAAGAATACCATAAAGGAAAATAATTTTTATTAAGTTTTAGAAAATATTTATATTTTTTTCTGTTCTGAAGGTGACTTGTTTTTATATTACATATTTTATTTTTTTATTCATAAGATAGTAATTAAAACGTTATTTTTCTAATTTATCTTTTTTTTCTGTTTTGAAGATAAAGACTTTTTCATTATTTTTGTTTTTATTTAAAGAATGCTATTTATAGTTATTTATTTTATAAAACAATAAACACTTGTAAAAATATCTAATTATATATTTTATGTCTACCTATACATTTTACACAATTTTTCAAAATGTTCCTAAATAAAAACTAAATATGGGAATATATGGCAATCCAGCATCGGCCACTGCCTATAATGTATGAAGACAGTGGTTGGCGCCAATTACTATATTAGTATTCGCAGTTGCACGGTGGGTGGTGCTCGATTAGTAATATATGTGCGGAGGTGATTGTGTTAACTGACACAGGTAGTATTTCAGTTCATGGATTTTGGATTGGTTTTGGAAAGTGAAATGTTTAACAAGAAAAAATAAAAACTAGTGTACGATTTTTTCTCAGAAACGGTATTAAAATTTACTCCACAGTTCAAACAGTATAAGTTGTACGCGCTTAATTATTCTCATTCATATTATTAATTTTGTTTATTAATTATTTTGAATCTGTTCATTAATTTCATACTCCACAACATTTTAGGAGTGAATATAATAAGTTGTGATAATGTAACTTAATTATGTTTATTTACACCAGAATTAAATGTAGAAAACAAAGAAACTGATAACAAATACGCAATATGTAAGCCTATGAAAATAGAAACATTGCATACTCTCTAATAACTCAATTGCTGGATGAATTAGCATAATAAATAATAATTTAAGTATTACGAGCAACAGAATAGGATGTGACTGTAGCGTAAGACATTAACAGATCGACTGCTTGTTTTGTTTCCAAAAATACGATAGCTTCTTTCATCCATTCCTTAGCTACGACTCGTCAACATCCTGTTAGTAAGTTCAAATATCGCAATGCTTGCAAAATATCGTCTCTATCTATGCAGTATCTGAATAACAAGAACACGCGATTTTAAGTGAATGTTTATTTATGATAAATATTTATGTTATATTGTGTACCTGGCTCTTTCAACAATTTCGTAAGTGTTCATTTCTAAGGGATTAAATTCATCATTGTTCACTTCACTGGGCGATATGTGTGAATGATGAACCACAAAGAGACTTGCCAAATAGCTAAAGCCATTAGTGGTAAATTAAAAGTGTCATCAGGTATAAGAGCTGTTTGGTATATTCTTTTTCAACTTGATTGAAATCTTCTTTTAAATGACCTTTAGAAAAACACCCTTTTCTAGAGCTTGGGGTGACGAATTCATTACTTGTTTTAGCGTCGAATCTGATTCTGAAAAATATATTATATGTATAAAATTTACACTATAAATTTAATTTATATCTAATCACCAAATTATTATTACCTCCTAATTTTTCTATAACATCTATTTGACTTTTAATGTCGACTAATTGTTCATTATTTGAACTAATGAATGAAGATTTTAAAATTTCACTTGCTTCCCAAATTGCTTGATTGGCAAGTAATTTTTTTTCCAACTCGACTTGTTCTATAATATATATATATATATTTATGAACCTTATTTATAACATTAAAAAAATATCATTTACTTACCTATCAAATTATTAACAACATTTTGAAGATCAGATTTCAATAAATCTAACTGTGATTGATACTTTTGATGTTCTAGTTTTTCTATAGCTGATAACTCTTGGCGTACTCGATTTTCAAATTCTTCCTTGGTGAAGTCTATTGCTTTAGCTACAAGATCTGCATGTGCTTGAGTATGGGACTTTAATTGTTCCTGCAAATCTTCATCGAGCTTGATATTGAAATCATTCAACTGAAAAATGAAAATGAAATCAGCTAAATTAATAACTATTAATTTCTATAATACGAATTATGAAATGTGTATAAATGCAAAAATATAATAATTTAGATACTACAAAGAGGAAATAAACGTCACAGCCTATAATATAAATAATTAATTGTTAGGTTATTCAGCATAAAATAAAATATTATTCATACCCGACTGCTGAATTGTTCATCTAGTTTGTGTATTTCTGAATTTAAACGGAATTCATCTCGTTTATGGTTTCAACATTCAAAAGTCTGCACTCATTGCATTATTTATTTTACGTTCTAAAGTTGCCTACATTAAAAAAAACATTTAAAACATATTTTAACACACTTTAAATTATAATTTATATTTTTACTTCTTGTTTGGATAGCCTATCTTGATAATAATTTAGTTTTTTTAATGCATACAAAAGAAATATATCGAAATCATTATTGTTTATATTAATTTTGTATTGAGTAATATCTGAACCAGGAAACAAAGACTCGATTTCCTCCTGCAGAATAACAATATTATTTTAACTATTTCATACATGCATGCACATAAAACAATATTAATTTACAATCAAGCTTGATTGAGCTTCGTTAACACTGGACTTATATCTTTTTATAAGGCCTAACTTATATTCTTCATTTTCTAATATAATATTTGCATTTGTAAGTTATTTCAGTGCTTCATTTGTTTTGTGTATAGTCTTGGCTAATTTATCAGGAGTTGCCTCAAAAGTAGGGTTGTTCAAAAGCTTTTGTTTTTCGATAATTTCTTTCCTGAAATATATTTTATACATTATCCTTTTTAAATATATTATAACGTAAATTTGATATTACCTGTACTTCTTAATGTCTTCATATAGTTTAGTGTACATTTCATTTTTCTTATCTTCAAGTTGTTGAAGTTTAACATTTAAGTTTGGATCTATTTTTTCTATAGTGCCCTCAACGAGTTTATACACATTTTCAGAGTATTCTAGTTTTCACATAAAAATATTATTAACTGAACAAAATTGAATAACTACTTTATACCTTTTATTATTTCAGTAGCATTTTTCACAGCATTAATACCCATTGATGATTTTTGTAGAATCTCAGTTTCTATTTCTTCTAATGTGTATTGATGAGGTGGTAAAATAACTGGTGTTGGTGGAAGTTCTTGAGATGTTTCTAAGTAAAAGTGTAAATCATTTTTTTCTTATGGATAAAGAGTTATAAATGAAAATTATGAGAAAGTAATAAAAGTTTGAATAAAATTAAGAAAAATGTATTATTAGGTACCTTTAGGTTTCGAAAGTTCATTATTTGATGTAGAAGTGTTCTGCTATGGTTTGATATTAACTTGTTGTGGTGGCTCTGTAGATAAATGAAAAATTATTTTTATTTCAATTTTTAACTTATTTGATGATTTTAATTTTAACCTTGTTTTTCTTTTGGATTCATCACTTCAGTATTCGAAATAAATGGAACAGTAGTATGAAAACTTTTTGTATCCAATTTACCTGAAGAAAGTAAATTAAAAAATTTCTATACTTATTATTTAACTTTGTAATATACTAATATTATGGTTAAATTTTTAATTTATTATAATTGTTTATGATAATTATAAATATTGAATAATTATATGTATAAATATGTTATTACAAATACTTGTATTTATAATTTATCTACTAAGAATAATAATTACTTTGTTCTCCAGATTTGTCTTCAAATTTATTTAGTTGACTACCACCAATACTGTAAAAAAGTAAATATTTTCATTAAATCAGATCATTTGGTTCAGTTTACCTTCAGAGTTTTCAATTTTTTTAAATAAATAGGTACTTCAATATTTTAAAGAAAAATTGTGATTTTTACTAACTTTTGAGTTACAGCTGTTAAAAGTTTAATATAGTAATAAATAATAATAACTATCACAATATATTACTTACTAATTTATAAAGTTTATTAAGTATAGTAATTGCAAATACTAGGCAGCATTTATGTATAAAGTTATATTTATCACACATACACTATGAAAAGTAATTGAAAATAGTAAATTAAATATTTTGCTTTTTTTGAAAAAGAACAAAAATCAAAAAATATCATGTAAACTATATTCAAAATTTGTATTATTAACATTATAGGTGATCAGGTAAGATAAGGTGAGTTTATAATCATGCAAGTCGCACAGTTCAACAATGGACGTTATCAGCAGTAATGTTTATTAAATTTCAAACAATTATAACTCAAAAGCTAATGAAAATCACCAATTTTTAATTATATTACTAATTGAGAATTGTAATAGGGATCTAAACTGGATCTGTTCCAATATTTTTTCATGATTTTCAATAACGGCTTTAGGAATAATAACTATAAAATTATCAATATGACTTACCTTTCTTTTATTGATTTTACTTGTCGCGCAATTTTACAAACTATGCGACCTCCTAATCGTTTGCTTTGGTCGATAAATTATTTATCTTCAAATAAACATACTTTTATGAATTTATCTAAACTTGGTATATTAGTTGTTAGAATTTCTCGAAATTTAGAATCATACTTGGCATAAACAACTATTCCTGCTGTACCAACAACACCAGTAAGAATAGTGCTTGTTGTATAAAACATAAATCGAGACCTAAAATATAAATAATAATTGACGATTATAACTAAATGTATTAATTCGATATTAAATATATTTTACTTGGGTTTGATTTCATTGACCGAAGTATTTATACCTCGAAGACGATGACCGACTAATTGAATTTTTGCAGTCTTAGATCTTGCTAAAATCGAGCTGACCTGCAAAAAAATTGTATCAAATTTTTCAATACTGTAGCATACCCAGTTTTTTAGTTATCTATACTCGTATTACTTACTGTATTCAATTGAGGTACTTTGTACATTGTTTTTACTGGAAATTTAATATTTTTAACGAAGAACAGAGAAAACTTGCTTGAATTTGAATGTCAAAATTTAACGAGTGTGAAGTTAGCAAGTGGTCCCCAGCAAGTGATATGAAATGTATATTAAATTGCCTATAAACTGCACCTACTATTCAGGAATTTATAACAAAATATACCAATATAACTATCCTATAGATGGCACCACAAATATTTTATATACACTTACAAATATTAAAAAAAAAAAATAATATGATGAACGGTTCTAATTGCTGGCCAATTTCGGAACTGTACCGGAGGGTGTTACTGCAAAATTCGTATACAATATAAAAGCCCATGAAATTTACCCTAATACGAAACTATAAAAAAAGGTAATCCCCAAAGAACGAATGCTTAATGTCGTATTGAATAAGTCGGCCACTGTTATTATGCGTTTACACTTAAACCCAAAAACATCAGTACTTGCTGGGTGAATTCGGACGTGTTCCGTGTTGTGTCACAGGGCAAACGGCACATAATATGAAAGCCCGTGAAATTTACTATAAGATGAAACGATAAAAAATATTACTCCCCGTAAAACGAATGTGTGAGGCCGTATTATGTGTGGGCCGCCGGTTATCACGGAAATAGGAAAAAACATCGGAACGTCGTTACTTGCTGGGTGAATTCGGACGTGTTCCGTGTTGTGTCACAGGGCAAACGGCACATAATATGAAAGCCCGTGAAATTTACTATAAGATGAAACGATAAAAAATATTACTCCCCGTAAAACGAATGTGTGAGGCCGTATTATGTGTGGGCCGCCGGTTATCACGGAAATAGCAAAATATTACATGCCCAATTTTAGAAATGGTCAGTTCGTCGCATGATATTGTTGCAATTTCCACATGGCTTATGGCATTCAAAGCATTCGTTATAAAAAGCAAACAGAATTGGCCTCTGTTCACCAATGTAGTGACTGATTTTAGTTATGCACAAATGCATTCGTTGAGTTTAGGATGGAACGGGTTTGAATCTGTTTTTGATTACCTAAATTGGTGTCATGATGTGTTGTATGAGAATAAAGATGGATCAAATATGACTGTTATAAATGTTTGTGTAAATCATTACACTAAGATAATAGTAAATCATGTGTACACGTACTTTAAGCCTTGTAGTGAAACTGTTAAAAATGTACAAAAGAAAATAATGAATAAATCTATAATCGATTGGATTTGCTTATTGTTCAACATGGAGAGCATAGAAGACATTATACAATGGTTTAACTTGTTTGCGGTTGTATTGTTGGCTAAAATCAAAACTAAGGAGATGAGACGTGCATTTGATAATTTAAAGAACAAGTGTAAAGATAATTGTCGACCACTGAGCTGTGAAAGTGTGGACGACTGTACTTTTAATGATATTGATAAAGATTTATGTGAAACACCAACGGGAAAATCTTTGTTGTATTACAAATTTATGAACATAAAAGATAAAATTAAATCTGACCTGATGATTTGTGTGACAATAAATGAGGCTGAAACAAACGAATATTTTAGTGAGGAATATTTGAATAGTTTTATTCTCAAGTGTGTGCCATTTTTACCGCTTTGGACGCCTATAATGAATGTAAAAATAAAAAATGGTGTTTCATTACGACAAAGTAACGCTATTGTAGAGTCTTGGTTTAAAACTGTCAAGATAGACATGTTGGGAAGTGATCGCAGACTGAAATGTGGACGATTTGTTAGAATGACGCGTAATCGTGTGCTTAATGTATGCAAACAAGTACAGTTCAATATTAGAAAAAGAAGGTGTACACGGATCCTTCAGTTTGATCAACAGAAAAAAGTTAAAAAAGAAAAAACAGTTAAAATAACCAGTGTAGATTGTGAGCCGGGTATTGAAGAAAGAAATGGAACAGTTGATAAAACGTTTTTAGACTCTGTAGAAGAATGGGGAAAGAAAGAAAAACAATACAAGCATTTACAATCAAAAAATTACTGTCCTTTTAGAGAATCATTCATACATAGAAAGAAAATACATAGAGGGAAATACAAACATAGTCATAAATACATAGAGAGAAATGTACATAGAGGTATATACATACATAGAAAGAAAAATACATAGAGGTTTATACATACATAGAGAGAAATACAAACATAGAGAGAAAAGCACATAGAGACATTCATACATAGAGGTATACACATACATAGAAAGAAAATACATAGAGGGAAATACAAACATAGTCATAAATACATAGAGACAAACGTACATAGAGGTATATACGTACATAGAAAGAAAAATACATGGAGAGATACTACATAGATGTACATACATACATAGAGTGAGAGACATACATAGATGGAAATACAAACATAGAGAGAAAAGTACAAAGAGAGACATTCATTCATTCATGCCTCTGTTTACGTTTCGAACGCTTACGACGAAGTTGGAAGGAAAGTAAAAAAAAAAGAAAATTTTTTACATTAATAAGGAATAACAGTGGTTTTACACGATATTCAGAGAAAACTTTGCACATCGACGATTACGGTAAAAAAGAAAAACAGAAGGAATGAATGCGAAAAGTGATAGGAAAAATAAATAGTTATCAAAGAAGGAGGCGTTGGATTAGAAATTCCGGGTCAGTGTTGCCGTTTCATAAAACTGTGAAGACATCACTTTTCCCCCTCATCGCCGCCACACGATGCAATGTTGATAAAAGGAAAACAAAATTGATAGTCGATTTTTGCCACGGAAATTGTGGCATAAACGCGCGGCGATCTACATCCGACAACGTAAGGGACACCAACGTAAAGACAATTAAAATTTCCCACGAAATGATCGATGGCCGGCGTCAGTCTCGCTTTCCCGTTGGTCACACTGTGACGTCGTCAGAAATTATCGGAATAATCATTTGTAAACAAACCGTGTCCCGGAGAATTGTGTCTTTAAGCCTGTCGTCTTTCGATAAATTCCGATTAAAAAAAAGAAAAAGAAAAAAGACAACAGTATTGCCGAACGCGGTATTTCTCGTTGGAAATATACGGGCCCGGTTTTTACACGTATTCCCCACGTCTATTCGTATGGCTGTAAAATCATGCAATTAACGCCGGAACCGTTGTTTGGTGTTTAGTCGATTGTTTTTTTTTTTTTTTTTTTTTAACGCGGTTTTTATACTGCTCGCAGTAGTGGTCGTGCAGTGCGTTAAGACGACCTGTTTGCCGACAATGGATATTCCACAACCTCCAGAAGGTAAAATAATAGTAATAGTAATAATAATAATAATTTTTTTCGAGTTAAACAAACAAACGCCTGTTGTGTTTGTTTTAGACCACGAACTGCGCACGATCATAGACAAATTAGCGGTGTTCGTAGCGCGTAATGGGCCCGAATTCGAGCAGATGACTAAAACGAAACAGAAAGATAATCCCAAATTCGAATTTTTATTCGGCGGTCGGCACTTTGATTATTATTTGTACAAAGTCACAACCGAACAAGCGAGTAAGTGTAGAAAAAAAAAAAAAACTGTACATTTTATTATTATTAATTAATTTTTTTTTCTACTTTGGTTATAACCGGTTTGTGCAATATTTCTATTCAATTTCTTTTTAATTGTAAAAGTTATTAGATATAAGACAAATAAAGACAATAATTTAATGATGATTGTTTACAACTTGATTTTAATTTTTCGTTCCGTCAAATAGGAAGTGTTTTAATTCATAAATAATCCTATACAATTCTCTTTACCACATCTATTTATATATTTACATAATGTAATTTAGCCTTTTGTATTATTAACTTGTTAGAGAAGTGTTTCCGTAAAATAATTTTTCATTATTCTATAGTTTGTGTTTTATTCTTGCGTAGAAATGTTTGTTTAAATAATGATTTTTTATTTCAGTATTGAAGCAAAACAGTGTAAGGGAAATGGCTCAAGCTGCAGTCGCAAACAATTCGGTGAGTGCACAACAATTGAATATGGCCACCGCTGCGTCACAGTGGTTGAATTTAAACCAAACAAACGATTGTCAGTCAACAGCAACAACTCTAGAATCATTAAATGCTCAACAATCAAATTTACAACAACAAATTGCACAGGCTGAGCAAAATTTTAATTCCCAACTAATGGTATAATATAATCGATAAATAATAATGATAATTACTTATTTATTTAACGAATGTTTTATGGTAATATTAGATGTTGGCTCAGCAGCAACAAGTAGCTACTGAGGATAAGATATTGTCCGAGCAACGAGAATGGATTAATTCCGAAGCTGCAGCTAACGAATTATCTTTGGTCGAGTTGTCATCCGTACTCGAACCAATTATTAAAGCGTGCACGAAAGACGCAATAGCTAACGGTAAATCATGGATTATGAAACAAACAGCCTGTCAACGAAAAGTTGATGTTATAACACAATATTTGCTTATGGAGTAAGTAGAATATTATTACCTTCATATCGAACAATATGTTTTTAATAATAATTTCGTGTATAGAGTGATGGATCCAAATGCTGAATTCTCAAAACAGTTACATTTAATTTATTTGGTTAATGACACGGTTCATCATTGGTAAGAAGATTACTTTATATATTATATAATATATATTTGTTATTTAACTAATTAACTTTTGTTTTAGTATTCGAAAGTCAGAGAAAGTTTTGAAAACTTCACTTGAATCGATTATTGTACCAATGTTTTGTTCAGCAATGATGAGGGCAAATGAAGATCAACAATCAAAACTGAATAAAGTAAGACTTATGTCATTAAAGTAATTTCATATAAATTATTGACGTGAATGGTTTCTGACATAAATAGTTGCTGACTTTGTGGGAAACAAAAAATCATTATTTTTCTGAAAATATAATGGAGAGATTAAAGAATTCTGATCGATCAATGGCAGAATATAAGAGTAACCTAATGGAAAAACATAGAGAAGCCGTTAATCAACTTAACATGATGATGACTAGTACATTACAAAGTTACCGTAGCCAACATCAGTCATTTCTGGCACATTGTAACAATCAAATACAGGTAATGTATTTTATATTAAAAAAGAAATTAAAAACATACAATCCTTGGTTTATATAAACCATAATGTGCTTCGAGAACATTAATGTAGGTATGACAATATGACACTTCAAATTTGTGTTTACACAAAAATAAAAAATTTTAAAAATGCGATTTAGCTTTTGTTAAATGTAATCCAAAATGAAACATATGCATTAATAAAATATTCAATTAATTAATAAAATATTTAATTTTAAATTATTTATAATTTAATATTTATATATATATTTTTTTGTAGGTATATATTTATATTCACATGTATATCTTACATGTATATATAGATACATTATATATATTTATTTAACTATTAATAATAATTATTTGTATATTCAATCTTTCTTTCATAAATCATTTTTTATTGGGAATTCGATTATTTTAGAGTATAGAAAACCAAAAACGTTCACTAGAACAACAAAAACAAAGGGTAACTCCTCTTTCGATTCCTCCAGCTCAAGGTAAGCGCACATCTGATTTAAAAATGGACATTTTACACGTTTTATGAAAAATAAAAAGTTCAAATATTATGTATCATAAAAGATTATGTTCAAACACAAGGTTTCAAAAGTCAATTTATGTATTAGAATTTTTATTTTTAAAAGTTTAATTTTAGATTTTTTGATTATATAACTTTTTTTATTTATACAAATCATTTTGATGAATTTTTCATGATTCTATTTTTATAAAATATTATTATTGTTATAAAATATTAGTATCATTTATTATTGGACATTATAATTAAAAATAATTACCATTCTCAATTATATTTAAATATAATTTTTATCTTTTTTTTGCATTTTAAACATTATAATTCTTAATATTTTTGAATTTTTTCATTTTTAGTTCTTTGTTAGGATATTTTTCAGTTTTCATATATATTTAAAAACATATTTAGTAATTTTCAGAATTCATGTTCAAAATATCTTAAGTAATTAAATAATATATTTCGATTTGGGTTGACGGCATATATATTTATGACTTTTCAGTTCTTAATAAAAAAAGTATATTAGGTAAATGTTTAATGAATAATAACTGACAGTATTTTCACAGTTTACACAATTATTATATGTAATTTGTGTATCTTAATATTTAATATATGAACCTATCAGTTTCCTGTAACATTAATTTTTTATTTCTGTACCTCGGTCCACGAAAGAAAGTCCTTATTAGTATTGTAAATGTTAAGTGATGATAGTGGCGGTTAAATTAAATGCAGTACGCAATGTGGTAGGAGAATACAGTGATCAATTATGTTTTGCAGGTATGTTTTCTCGTGGGCTGAGGTATATTCTGTTTTTTTTTTTTTGTTTTTTGTAATTGAATATTTTTATTCCGGGTATTAATTTTAATTTGTTATTTCATGAAAAAAATTGTGATTTTTTCATGTATTTTTAAGACAACTAAATTTTGTTTAGGATTTATAAATAATAATAAATAAAGGTTTAAATTATAAAAAGATGTTAAGTATATATTAAAACTCGAGTTTTTAAAAATTTAATTTCTAAGAAAACTTTATTTCTTCTTATATATTTGTATTATGTATATATGAAACCAGAATGGAAAGTTTGTTAATGTAATTTTTTCCTATAATTTTAAAATTATTTAAATTTGAAATTAAATACAACATAATTGTTCTTTATGCTATTAAAATGTAATTTAAAGTTGGATTTAGAAATTATCATGTGAATAGCATATAAAAGTGTGACTTAACTTGCTCCGATTAGAAACACATTTTTTTTTCTTTTAATCTTATCTTAAATTTAAGTTTTAAAGACCTTGTTCTTATTCACATTTTTTTCAATATTTCCTAATAAAAATAAGAAATGTGTATTTAATATATATATATATATTCATTGTTGTAATGGAAACCTTGTGTACATATTCTTAATTTTTAATATTTTCCCTTTAGAACCATTTCTCTTTTGTTTTTTTGTTTAGACGACACAAATCGACAGCATTTCAATGAAGGCCGTTTACCTTCTCCTCCTATGTACCAGAATAATATGTCTGGTTATAGGCAATCAGAGCAACGAAATTATTCAAACCAAATAGATAATGGATATCAACAAGACGATCACTATGGACAGCCAATGCAAAATTGTATGCAACAATCTATATATAATAGACCACCACCTCCATTTAATCAGCCTCCTCCCAATATACACTTACAACCACCACGTGAGTAAAAATATACCTATTTTTCTATAATTATTTACTAACAAAATATGTTGAAATTAAAGTTTCAATGGAACTACCTGATTTAAGTCGACCACCGCCAAATTTTATGCAAAACAACTTTTCTTTACCACCAGCTCAGCCAGATACATCTGATGATTTATTGCCTTCACTGCCATACTTTGAACTTCCAGCTGGTCTTATGGTGCCATTAGTTAAAGTTTGTTAAAAATGCATATCAAATTATATTGTGTTATACTATGTTATACTTATATTATGGTATTTAATTCAGTTGGAAGATAGCAATTATAAACCTTTAGATCCAGATACAATCAGACTACCACCACCAGCTCCACCTACAGAACGTCTACTAGAAGCAGTTAAAGCTTTTTACATGCCTCCTGGGCATTTTGCGCCACGTGATAGGTAAATATTAAAATTTTGATTTGTTATTATTATTTTACTTAATGATTTCCTTATTAGTGATGGTTGGGAAAAACTTGGCTTATATGAATATTATAAAGCTAAAAATTGTGCAAAAAAACAAAAAGAAGATGATATTGCAGATAATATTAGAGAAAAATCGAAATCTCCATCTCCAATTATATTCCCTTCACCGAAGGATAAATCTCCTGTTCGAAAAAAGCGTTATAGAAGGTTTGAAAAATAATTTAAATATAATATATTTATATATATATATATATATATATATATGTATACATAATATATAAACATTAATACATTTATTAAAATTAATTTTATTTTTAGTCGGAGTCGTAGTCCAAAACCTCGTAGTCCTGCGCGACGAATTACAAATAAAAAAAGTAGTCCACCACCAACCCCTAGTCGTAGTCGTCGAAGACGTTCTCCATCCAGATCGCCATCGCCTTCGCCACCATCTCAAAGAAGTCCTACTCCACCTTCTTTTGGAGGGTAAGTTATTAACTATTATGTTCTGTTTTATTATTTAAATATGTAAAATATTATAATTAATTTAGAACTGGATTTGGTAAAACTGCCCAAGAACGTTTGGATGAATCGAATAAAGGTCATCAGCTACTGAAAAAGATGGGTTGGAGTGGTGCTGGTTTGGGTTCAAAAGAGCAAGGTATCGACACACCCATTAGCAGTGGTGACGTAAGTAATACGATTGTAAAAATGTTTTTTAGTGAATATAAAAATGCTTTTATTGTTTTCGATAAATCTGTTGTTATTATCGTATAAAATTTAATTGATCTATGGCTTTGTGTTGGTCGACATTATAAATTAGGTCCGAGATAGGACTGATCAATATAAGGGTGTGGGAATCAGTTTGAACGATCCATATGAAAACTTCAGAAAGAACAAAGGCAAGGCGTTCATTCATAGAATGCGTACAAGAGCCGAGGAACGAATGGAAGGCAATGCGTAGGTTTGTATAGTGTTTATTGCTAAAATACAACATTAGTTTGTTCTATTTTATAGTATTATTTGGAGAACATATGTACGTTGTTCTTTTACCAACTCTAATAATTTGAATTTTTGATTTTGATATCTACTTTCTGTGGATGTTGGTCAGGAAATTAGTTAGGCAGTCTGCCTAAAAGACTTACATACCCATAACTTCTTTTTCTGTCTCACGTTGACAAGTTTTTGTTTTTTTAATCTTGTTATTCCACTGATGTAATATGTTTTTTTTATGTCTTTTAATAATTATAAGGTTATTACATAATCTTTTACTCATTACGATGTAAAAGAAAAAAAGTTTAAATTGCTATGATTTAAGTTTTAATCATATTCAGTTGGAATATATGACCCCTATAGGAAGCTTGTTGTTATGCATGTACGATCAAAGCAATTTTGATGTTTATTCCATTAATTGTGGATCTACTTATACCTATTATAAATATTTTCATGTATATTGAGATTTTTTAATCATCTCATGCTAGTCTATTGTTTCAGGTGAACAATGTCCATGTTATATTATTTGTTATATGGTTAATATATTTGGTTAGTACACCTCTAGCTGTAGAGGTGCTGCTAAAATATGTATTGTGAATACATATATATATATATTTTTTTAGTAATAATTATTTTAGTATACAGAAGGAAAATACCATAAAGAACAACATTCAGAAATTAACTACTACTTTGTGAATATTTTTATCTACTAGGTCAAGTTTTATTTTAATGAAATATTTACATTTTAAGATTAAGTTATACTGACTATTATTATCATGAAAAACTCGTAAAAAATCTGCAGTGTGTATATATGTTGTAATGATTACTTTACTGAAACAGCTAATGTTTTGCTTAACATTCATATGATTTGACGTACTACTGTATAAATTTTATTGATTTCATAGACTATTAATGTACAATTGTTATTTTTTTAACTGTTGTATATCATTAGTCTATGTATTATATTATATATGATTGTTGTTAAGTTAAGATACCGCCCATTACGTTTTTGTGTAGATATGTTACACAGATAGCATTTCTTTTCAATTATTTTATTTTTTTTTTCACTTAAATGTATTAAAATAAATATTGAATAAATAAATTTTTTTTATATATAAAAACGTGTTTCTTCATTCTTGTTTCAGCCTACATTATTGGAATTGGAATTGGAATGTAAATTTAAAACATTTTTCAAAAAGTATATTATATTTTAACATTATTATTAAATACTAATATTAAGGTAATTTACAAGTTACGAGTTCTGTCCGTGGAAATTCTCTGGCATCGCAAAATAAGTTAAATGTTTAGTGTTAATTTTTGGCCTTAATAATAATCAGCATATGACAAAAATTTTAAATAATTTGATCTTGTGTCAATAAACAGTTGCGTAATGTGCTGACATGTTATTTTAATCTTTACTAATGTACTGCATTAAATACAAGTATACGCAGATGTTACAAGTATAATAACTTTTGTTCTATTCAATATTTTAAAAATTCAATTTTAATTATAAGTTAAAATAAAAATATAATATTTTTTTCTTTTTTTGTAAATGCAATTTTTAGAAATATTTTGATGTATAAAACTATTAATTAGATTACATTGTTAATTTTTTGACAGCTATCGACAGAATGTAATTGGACGTTAATGAATTGATGCTAGTGATTTATGAATAAAAAATTAACGTTTTCATAGACTTAATAAAAAAAAAATTGTAGAAAAATTTTACATTTCCTTTTTTTAAAAATTGCTATTTTTGATTTGTAAAAAAATTTAAATAAAATGAAAAATGTTTTATTTCTAATTATAAAAAAAAAAAAACATGTAAAATACCGTTTTTGTTGCTTAGGGTTCTAATAATTATTATAAATATACATGGCAAAAAATTTTAATATTTTAAATAGAACAAAAGTTATTACATATTTTTCCAGATCCGGAGCAGGGTATATCCGATCGAATGTGTGTTTATTCACAATTAATAGTAAGGTATTTTTTTGGGGGGGGGGAGAAATATAAGGGAGATTTATCTCCCCCCACCTAAAATTTTGTAATTATAGTTTTAAACACAATTTTACAATTTCAATAATGGAAATCGATTATAACTTCTTTAAAGTTGACATTCCTACAATATGAATGAATCGTGATCTATATGTGAGTGTGTTCACGTAATATAATTTGTGATGTGTACACCTATAGGTCTATAAAACGTAGCATTGTAAATTGTTTTAATGTTTCATAGATCAATGGTACACTGTTACGTCTTTAGAACGTCTCGAATCGTTCTGAAAATGCATTTTACCAACATTGAGCAATAATAAATTAGGAAGTTGAGTCGCAGAAAGCTATTACTATTATTATTATTAAAAAAAATGCTAGTTTACTTGGTTAAATTTTATACAGAATATGAAAAATATTCCCATGACACTTTTTGTTGTCACTCAAAAAAAAAAATTATTATTTTTTTTTGTTTTTGTTATATTTATGCCGTAATAGCGTATAAATATAAATTATTCGATTTTATAATAGGCGACAATTCAGTAATACACAATTGACCAACGGCACGTTTTTGTGTCCAAATATTTAACCGTCGTAACCATTAAGTACGTTTTCTTTTTCGAATTGTGCGTAACGCCGCGATAAGAGTAAGTATGTACTATTTGAAACGTGGTCACTGTGGTATTTGGTATATGACGAGAGGGAAATTTACAATAAGGTTATGTCTCGTACTCTCTCAGTCTCGTGTTGTATCGCCCCGTCTGTCACTTGTCGGTTTTCTGATAGCGTGTTTCTTTCTTTTTTTCAAAATCGAGTTTACCAAAAACTTTTTTTTTTACGTTTTCTGTTAATAATTGTTTAAAAAAAAAAATGTGTACGACGACAAATCACCGTACGGATTCGACGTATTGTTTCGTCTGTTATTCGAGGTAATGAATGCGCCACGCGACGTATGAACGATGTCGGCCGTGAAACGCGGTCACGGAGACGACTCGGTCGATGCCGGTCCGGTGGCTAAGAAAGTCCGGAACGCGGAACCGGAAACCGCGGAACAACGCGTGCTGAACATTATCAAATGTTCCGGCAACAAAGGCGTGTCCGACGACGACCTCATCAAGGCCTGTCCCGTGCTGACGATCGAGGAGCGCGTGGACGTGGTCAACAAACTGATCACGTCCAACGTGATCACGTTGCATAAAGTCAAGGACACGCTCAGGTATAAGTACAAGGGTCCGACGAGTTCGACACCCGGGGACGCGAACACCGAGGAATTGGTCATATTTAATCTGATACGTGACTCTGGGCGTAAGGGCATATGGATCCGAGACGTGCGCATCAAGTCCAATCTGGGATTGCCGCGGTTAAAGAAGATCCTCAAGTCTTTGGAAACGAAAAAGGCCATCAAGGCCGTCAAGTCGGTGTCGGCCAGCAGGAAAATTGTATACATGCTGTACGATCTGGAACCGGATAGTTCCATTACGGGCGGTGCGTGGTATTCCAATCAAGAATTCGAATCCGAGTTCATTGAAATACTCACCAAACACAGTTACAAGTTCTTGGAAGCAAAAAAATCAAAGGCACTGAAAAACACGACTATACGCAGTCCGTTGGTCAAGTACAATACTTCTTATGCAACTGCTGATCGGGTGTTGGAATTCATATCGAAAACCGGCATCAGCAAAGTGAGACTCACCGTGGAGGACATAATATCCATATTGGATTTGCTGGTGTATGACGGGTTAGTAGCAAAGCGGATAAATGCAGAGGGGAAAGTCGAATACCGTTCCACTAAGAGTTTGTTGAAAAGAAATGCTGTGAGTTTTGTGCCTTGTGGTAGCTGTCCAGTGATTAAACGATGTTCGGACGCTAATCAATTAAATTGTTTAAACTGTAAACACATGAAAATCTGGACTACAATTTGACGCATTTTTGTTATTTTTTTTTTTTTCTCATAACCACTCGTGTATTCGATCACTTGTTTGTTAATTATTACTAAGGTATGTTTTTATGATTTTATCTTATGTTTTATAAAAAAAAACTTGGATATTATTTATTACCATTATTGATGATATGTATTTAAATAATGTGATCGATAATATTTACAATAAAATATTTGATTGTTTTGATCAGTACTAATGCATCTATGTCAGTATACTTAAGGCCGGACTAGATAGACGGGATACCAGGAAACTCCTGATGAGCCATTTGCATGATTGGATTTACAATAAGATAACAAATGTTTGTATAACATAAAAATTGTATTATTTTATACATAGTAGATCAAATTTTTCGGTAATTTTTCCTTGGCTGACGTTTTTTTATAAATCTAAAGTAGAACTATTTTAGTTGCAGAATGAAGATTTCCATTAATTTTCTCTTATTCAAGATAATTTCTTTCTTAAGATGATTATTAAACATAATTATATAGGTATATACATTTAAAATATATTAGTAATACAATTTTAATAGAATTTTAAAAATTATAATCTATTTTCTATTCTACGATGGAGACTTAATTCCTAAACAATATTTAATTTCATATTAACTGTTTGGCGTAGTGTGTACTTACACAATCGATGTACTAAACAAATTATACAATCTTAAAAGTATAGGTCTAAATACAATACCATTTTAGACAATAATTTGGTTATTTATACACAATTTATTTTGGTTATTTGTGTACAATTCTGGTAGGAACGCGCGCTGCTGCGGGTTCACCGGTTTGTAAGAGGTGTACAAGACAGCAATAGCAGCCATAAATAAATAGTGCTCGCAGTATTTGTTATTAATGTCAGTTGAACTATTTGGGAAATTTCAATATTTCATTTTTGTCCAGGCCAAAGTAAAATTTTTAATCAATTATTATCGTTGAAGTTCGAGAAAATCGTTAGAAAATTTTAGTGAAATTTTTTCTATTAAATATTGACGTCTCGATTTTCTCGAAAAATATTTGACTGTAAATTAACTTTAAAAATTATCAACGTAACTTATATTTAAATCACTAAACGTTTTCTAAAAAAATTTCAAAATGTCGGTTTTGATTTAAAACAAAAAAATAAAATAATATATTTGTATATATATTGTAAAAACAAAATAAAGTTATTGCGTTCGTCAGATGTTCGTGGCGACGGTTGTGGAATATTCGAACGAAAATTATACGTTAGTCGTCGGTTTTAATTGCCGTCTCGTGGCGGTGGTGTTCAATAGACCATAGAATTAATTATTAATAATAACAATTGTATTAAAATATACACTTTTATAATTGATTGACACATGGATCCTTCTCTCAATCAGAAAAAAAAACCGCTGCTACTGTGTGGGATTCCTTACAATTACAATATATTAATACACTACGTGGAAAAATCAAAATTTCATTTCATAAAACATTTACGAAACAGTAATTTTATTATAAAATATACACCAATCTCATATCGTGTCGGAAATGGAAAAAAAACATTTGTTTATTCGATTATTTTGGTGAATTCGTTTATTAAATCCGTAATGATAAACGCTTTTTCGAAATCTAATCGGTTCACACCGAGGATTATACAGAATTACTTCTTTCTCTCTCTCTCTCTCAAGAATATAATACGTTTAAATATTATTATACGAATATTATTTATTGTAAAACGAATAGAACGCGCGACGATGTTATTTTTATAATTATTTAAAAAAAAAAAGTTTGTTTTTCAAAAAACCTCACGTTGTTTTATTTTGACACGCGAGATCATATGGGAAAAAAAATGAAAATATATAAGACAAAAATTAGAAAAACGTATATTTCAACAATAAACTATAAACATTAAATGCATTATAAATTTTATAAAAAAATACTATTTTCGGTATTTTAATCGGTTACATTACACACGGAATGATTGATATATTTCGTGCTTATGGCGTCAATTAGACAAAGCTCGCGTAACAGTCTTGATCTCCAGAATTTTATATCTAAAAAACAAAACAAAACTAATCGTTACAATATGTGTGATCAACGAGATCGCAATTTTCAAAAAAAAAGCCGGATTATGAGTAAGGAACATTACAGGAGTAAGGAGACGTTCTACATTAATAAAGGATCATCATCGATACTACATACCGAATTTTTTTTATTTTGAACCATTTATATCTCTCAGTTAATTCTGTCGAGAAGTTTCATTAAACTAATACATTTTTAAATGAGATCAAAATTATAACTATCATCGGACACTGAGCTTATAATATATGACGTCTTATACGTCAAATGATAGTATATTTATAAAATATCAATTAATAATAGAAAATCGTGTCGTTTAAAACGCGTAAATGAAACTAACCTTTTGAGTTTTGTTCTTCTTGGAGCGCAGCGGATATCTCTCGAACGCCCCGAATACATTGGAACTCTTTCTCTTGGATTTCTGCTTTTGTAAAATCACATTCTGATCGAATGTAATTCTTTATCAATATCGATCGATCTCGATCAAAAAATTCCACGTTCGGATCATCATCTAGATACGAATTTCAAACACTTTCAATTATTAAAATAAAATTTATTTCTGTTACGAAAAATTTTGATTTTTATCATACAATTTAATCCTAAACGATTAACACGATGAAGTAATGAGAAATTTTTAAATAACTTGGTATAATATACGTTTGAGCTATATGCGTTAATATAGCGTATCTTCCTATAAATATGAATATTTAGATTTATATGATAATATATATATATACAAACACTTTTAATTTCGCAAAAAAACTTGTAAAGTGTTAGAAAAATATTACTAAAAAAAAAAAAAAAATCATTTTAAAATAATTATATTATTTTAATACAATTTAAGACAAAAGTGCATTTATTAATCATTCATAATTAACTTATTATTAATATTATCCTATTCAAAAACACTATATTGTGATTACTGCGCAGTGATTGACTTACTGTTTGAACATACGACGACCGTGGCTACGGTCAACGACCATACAAAATTAGCGACCCTTACTGTTTTCTCGTCTATATTTTCCTAACGTAAAATAAGTAAATTATTCGTTTTAATTATGGACAGATTATTTTTATATTATGTCAATAATGCTAATATAACGAGGCGAAATGATAAATATAGATCTAGAGACAATGAGATCACTACAAATATCCGTCTATGTTTTTAACGGCGTTACAGGGTAAGTACAAGAAAAAAGAAGGAAAAAACATTGTTTTCAACAACAACAGTTTTGAATAAACTACGAAACTGTATATAAAAGAATATTAAAACATTGTAAACTTACTTTTATCCATTTATGAATCGCGCTGTACAAAGACTTGTTTCCCTCCACCATCTCTGTTATCTTATGCATCGACATTGCTAATAATAATACACCCAGATTCTAAACATCGAAACGTAAAACAATTGATTCAACACATGCAATTCGTGTATATAATATTTTGAATTAAAATACAACCGTTAAATTACTGTTTCTGTTTAATTTCGCCACTTACGTCGTTTTTGAAATACGTATTTATTTGATTGTCCGGAATGAACACGTCGAGTGGCACGTGTTCTGTTTGCCCTTTCCACATATTATATGTCTGTAAAACACTGACGCATTCCTATAAATAAATATTATGAAAATCATAACAAATCTTGTAACGGTAGAAAAATATTTATAATCAGTTGTGAATGGAGGGTTATATATTATAACGCTGAAATTCTAAAATGCGTATAGGAAAATAAAATAAAATAAAATGAATACGCGGTTATATGGTCGTATTCCTCCTTCAATTTTTACTAATTTATAACGTGTACAATTTTAAATAGAATATTGTTTGTGATTATTAATGATAAATTATAAATTACAAAACAGGTAGATCTATTTTAATGCAATTAAGCTGAAGAGTTTGTTTTTTGTTTGAACGCGTTAATCTTTGGAACCACCAATCGGATATGAACAATTTTTTCTAAATTTGATAGCCCAATTCTCGAGGAAGGTTATTTAAGACTATTTAACATAACGCTATGGCCCTTAGAAGCCGAGCAAAAAGAAAATAGTAGATATTGAATAATCACAGTCGTACTAGCCGAAAGTTACATTGAAGAACAACTTTATGATAGAGAATGTTCTGGGTTTAGTCATGTTCTATGGTCTAGTTGAGCGATAACTGATAAGGTATAATATCAAAAGTTTCTAAATGAAAAATCTTCACCCGGATTTATTAATAAACACCTATTACCTATATTATGTTATTTATTAAAAATTTTAATTTTATTCTACTATACAAATTTGAATGTGTACGCATAATCCTTTAAACATTATAATTAATTATAAATTATAATGCGCATTAAGGGGGCTTTTATTACAGAATACGATAAATAATATATATATTTTTTTATTAATGATAAAAAATAAGTAATAACTAAAATATCGAGGGCATGTCCTACATCCTCATGTGCGGGCACCAATGAGAGCGAAGTTTTTCATCTGCTTATTACACATTGCGAAATTAAATCGTATACCGAAAAGATTATTTACAACTACACCACTGTTTATAATAACAATAAAAATATGACTTACACGTGCTGCATCATTTTGAACGTACACGGCGTTTTTGGAATTGAGAATCGTTTGTAAAACTTCAGTGAAAAATACACTAGAATTATTTTGACATATGGACGAGCAAGCGCATTTTAAATCGTGGAAGCTGAATGAACTCGTCTCGGAAGTCAATAATGGGGCTATATATGTATATATATATACACATATAATAAAATATATATATATAAAAAAAAACATACTTGTTTTAACTCACCGACGATGGCGGAAACGTAGGAGGAGAAGTAAGGGTAATCTATGAGATATTCGTTCCATTCCTTAAGGACTGCGTCAATTCTATACAAAAGATTCGATTTAGTATACGATGTTGAAATAATATGACATATATTCGTGTACATATAAATTTGTAAAGGATAAAATTATTTAAATAATACTTAAAAAGATTTTTACAAGAAAAAACTGGACAAGCGACATTTAGGGAATAAACTGAATCTCGTATCTAAATTTTTGTGACCGTTTTATGACAAAAAAATATAACATTAAAATCCTTTAAAGTTAATAACTTTAAAATCTTTTAAAATTACTTATAAACGAAAATTGCAAGTTTTATAAACTGAGATCAAAAGAAAACTTCCTAGATCACCTATGTCATATATTCTAATCAAAGTCCGCCAAATTCTGATTTTCTAAAAAACGCTTACCCTTGAGTAATATCCGTGATTGTTAGCACATTCATGGACAGAAGTTCCACGAGCATTTTCCCTGTTTCCGTTCGGATGTTCGGACTATCATCCAAAGACATGAGCAACGCTGATGTCACGAAATCCTGAAATCTCATGCAAATAACCGAGTTTTCATCCTCGACTAGCAAATAAATTATGTCCTGTGGACACATAAGACGTATTATTATTTTGTAATTATTTATATAAACGAAGAGTGACATCAAAACGACGTGATATATACCATTTGGTAGTTATGAAATCCAAAGTTTAATTAAAAAATTTAATTATAAAAAAAAAAAAAAAAAATGAAAAACTGAGTTACAGTTGAGAAATTATTGAAATTTGACAGTGTAATATTGCTATGAATACGTATTAAAAAGTTAAAAGTTTTTGGAATGAATAAAAGGTATACATATGAGTTAAAACGAGCGAACGGTGTGAATGATCAGGTTATATTAATATTGAACATTAAAAAAATAAAATAAATGTTAGCAAATTAATTCTGACAATGACCTCGTAGATACACTTATAAGTATTTAATTTTAAACGGATACGTACTTCCAAATTATGAAATTGCTCGTTTTCCTTGATAACGTTTCTGCATAGAGTATTGAATCTTTCGTTCATCTTTATAGAATCTATTTCTTCTTTCATTGCGCAATCCGTCTTTTTCTTTTCTGCTTTAGAAGTTTTGGAATTCAATGTTTGTTGAGTCTGTTCACGTCCATCAGTCATCGCCACATTTACTACGTCTTCTACAGCTATTTATAATAGAAATACATAAAATATTACAAGTTACCGTTCTTCACGAAACCAATTGAATGACGATGTTGTCAATTTCAAATTTGTTGTCATACCTCTAGCGGTTGTCGTATATTTCTTGTCGCTTTTCGGAGAAGTTAAAAGCAAAGGTGGAATTACAGTTTCTATATATTTTAACTCGTCGATGATGGTAGCAATGTAATAGAAGAAATAAGGGTAATCTATTAGATAATCGTTCCATCCCTTAAGTATTGCGTCGAACCTATACAAAAGATACGATTTAGTATACAATGTTGAAATCATATGACGTACATTCGCGTACAATGACGTGTACATTTGTAAAAGAATCATTTAAATAATACTTGAGGATTTTTATAAGAAAAAACAGGGCAAGCGACATTTAGGGGATAAGCCGAATATCGTATCTAAACTTCTGTGACAGTTATATCACAAAAAAAATCTAACTTGAAAATTACTTATAAACGAAAATTGCAAGCTCTAAAAATTTAAATTAAAATATAACTTTCTAGATCTCATGTCATATTATATTCTAATCGAAGGCCGCCGAGTTTTAATTTTTATACTATCATTATTTTTTTCATTAAAAACGCTTACCCACGAGTAATATCTGTAATTGTTAGCACATTTTTGGTTAAAAGTTCCGCAAACATTTTCCCTGTTTCTATTCGGGCGTTCGAACTACTATCCATAGACTCGAGCAACGTCGATGTCACAAAATCCTGACGTCTCGAGCGAATAGCCGACTTTTCATCCTCGACTAGCAAATAAATTACTTTCTGCGTATACATAAGACGTAATATTATGTTGTAATTATATATATATATATATATATAAAATAGTGACAACAAAACGATGTGATATACACCATTCGGTAGTTACGAAATTCAAGGTTTAATTAAAAATGAGAAACTGGGTTATAGTTGAAAAGTTATTGAGACCAGTATTAATATTGTTTTAAAGCCGAGTTGGAATGCGTATTAAAAAGTTATAGGCTTTTGGGAAGAATGACAGATATAAGAATGAGTTAAAAAACGAGCGAACGGTATTAATGATCGGGTTATATTAATAATATTTAAACGTCGAAAAATAAAATAAATGTTAGGAAATTTTTTCTGACAATGACCTCATAGATACATTTATAAGTATACTGATACGTACGTCCAAATTATGAAATCGCTCGTATTCCTTGATGACGTTTTTGCACAGCCTACGGATTATTTCGTTCATCTCTGCAGAGTATATTTATTCTTTCACTGCACGATTCGTATTTTTCTTATTCGTTTTAGACGTTTTGGAATTCAAAATTGGTTGGGCCTGTCAGTCACAGTTACATTTACTGCGTCATCTGCAGCTATTCACAATAGAAAATATTACAAGTTATCCTTCTCCGCGAAATCAATTGAACGACGGCGTTGTCAATTTCAAATTTGTCGTCGACATACTTGCAACGGTCGTCGTATATTTTTTGCCGTTTTTTCAGAGAAGATAAAAGCAAAGAACGGGGCTCACACTCGTGACCAAACGCGAAGTATACAAAAACGAAATATCGTACGTATTTTAAAATACGGATTTTCGTAGTGGCAAGTCGTTGAGGCAGAATTTATTTCGCGTCAAAACCTAAGCAGATCTGGAGTATAAAAATTACCAATTCGATACTCGCAGTGGATGATACTGTGTAAAATAAATCGTATAATATTTGACGATCGTAAAAAATCATTTTCCGAATCTGTGAACAGTAGTTCTTATGGCAAATGCCATATATACATATAATACACAGTCTAGCCATAAATATTGCTCACTGTTGAAAATGTGAGAATTTTCAGTTCCTTACTATGGCGATATTGTTCGTACGAGTTATCCACGTCCGGAAATTTGTTAAGCGTTATGTATTATATTATTTATTTTACAGGGAGTTAATAATATTTTGTTTCATATTAATGGTCTAATAGTGTACTAATAAGATCAATTTACTAAACATATTATACAACATAAAAGTATACGGGTCTAATTACAATAACATTTTTAATAATAATTAATTTCATTAATAATAATAATAATAATAATAATAATAATTGTATCAAAGTATATACCTAGGTTGTTAAATTTCAAAACTACATTTAATTTTTTATGCGACCAATTTACAGTATTAGGTATCTTATATTTTACAATTACTATTTTTAGTTCGCTTATTCTTCGACTTCGAGGTTGACTTTTCTCAGTACCATGTAGTATGTATACAATGCCTTGAGAAACTGTAACACATATGTAGGTAAAAAACAGTTTAAACTCGTTGATTAAAAAATGTAGTTCAAGTGACATGTGAATTGACATGATGCCTGAACTTTCAAATTAGTTGCAGCAAATACTTTTTTTTTCTCGAAAAATGTCTCACCCCTATAAATGATTTGAAACATAATTTGTACATGTATAATCCCGAAATAATGAGTGGTGTGTTCGCTCTACATATCATTATTGTCAACAGTTGTCGTGATTTTTTGTTAACGCGCAGCCATGGAAAATCGTACGTGGCTGTTTTTACACTAAGTTGCTAAAAACAATAATTAATTAATTAGTAATTAAATATAATATTTATGTTGAGAACGCTTTACTTTTTGTATAATAAATTCCCCGAAGAAACAGTTAAGGTATTGATGCAATAAACTGATCATAATAAACATAAATATACTAATCGTCTCCTCGAAATTGGTGCTGATCTAGAAATGAACAGACACCGTGAATGATATTGTCGAACAAATTTGTGTGTAAAAAGATAATGTCACACACTTACCGTCGTTTGAAATATAGCAAAGGTACCTGATATAATTCCGTGTAAATAATCGAAAATTATCAGTGTACTGAAAATGTTCTGTATACTGGTTATACATCTGTACAGAATAAAATGATTATGGCAATTATAATTTATAACAAAAGCGTTATAATAATATTTTAGTAACCACTGTATAAATCATTATACTTGTGTTTCGTTTTATATCTGTCTCATAATATAACTCACGGAGTCTCCTAACACAATTAAATACTTTTATTACTCATCAAAATTCTATAAATAATCATCATTATATGGTCTATCGTTTAATTCGATGACATATTCGTCTCGTTTCATTTCATATTATGTTCCGCGTGCTTATTACTTATTTTGGTTTCTCCGTATATTGCACTAGTCACTTGTAAAATTTAAATGTTGTCACAACCTTTTACACTAAGTGGTTTAATACATTTGATTAAATTTTGTTGGTGTAATTGACGAGTCTTGTCGTTGTTAAAAAAAAAAATCGAAAATCCTCTTTCGTCCTTCGGTTATGTTAGGTCAATCACTCCAAACTCAAGAATTGATCTCACTCATCGAAAATTCAATTATCTTAAACAATATTTCAATATTGAACATAATATTATTGAATAATATTATTTAATTTTTGCAATTAAAAAGCCACCTCCCCCCCACCGATTTATTTATTATGAAATGCAATTTAAGCACAAGTTATAATATTGATGTCGATATCAAGATACTCGTGGAAATTTATATAGATTCGTACTGTATTGTGGTAATCAAACAAAAGCGGGCAACAAATGACCGGTGTCTAATACTCGTCAGTTAATTTGAGTTTATTATGATTTGATATATTTACGCTGAAAAAAAAGAGTTCAAAGTCTTCATAGGTGACGTGAAAGTGATAGATTTTACTGCACGAGTAGGTTTGTTGAGCCATTTCCCTATCAAGTTAAAAATTGAAAATGCGCCTAGGTGACTTACGCTATCAAACCACTCTTCATTTAATTATCTACGGTGAAAAAATGATAATATGCTTTTTCCGAAGATTTAATTATTTCACTTATTATTTACTACATTTTATAATATTTTTACATTAAATATATTATCTGCCAAAAGTTTTATGAAATTTTAATTTAAAAATAAATATATTCGTTAGATATACACACCTCATTAATAATCATATTTTTAATTTATTAATTATGTTTTAATAATTATCGAAGTTTGTATAAAAGTTTAAAGAAAATATATTTAATTTTGAATCAAAATTTAATATGTATTCAATTATGATTGAGAAACGTTGTTTGGGATTATTATTATTATTATTATTATTATTATTATTATTATTATATTTTATAATTGTATACTGTGCGCAATATTTTATCGATACGATGTTGATTCACTTACTTTATAATTAAGTTGTGAAGTTTCACGCATTCGATGAGCAAAGAATAACATTTGATTTGTCCTTGGCTGTCAAAAGGTAATAATTTATTCAAAGAATTTGGTTTTTGTACTATAAATAATAATAATAATACAATTTTTAAGATAGAGTAGTAAAAAAAAAAAAAATAATTACCGGTTATTCGCTTATTTTATTTTTACTACAATTCATAGACCAGATAATATATAAAGTTATAGAGTGTAGATATATTATAGAGGTACATAACATATATATTTGTTCTCTAAAAAATATAGCTTATTTCATTGAAAAAAAGATTTTTTAATGATTGAAAATTTTTAATTTCGATTATAAAACTATCTGTATACAGTGATCTGTATAATATGAGCAAGTGATACGTGTTTGTTTAAGGCGATTGGACGTGACGAAGAACTGTTTAGCAACGGCACTTTGGAAGGCTGCCGTGATATGTGTAGATTTTCGTAAAAAAAAAAAAATATCCCGTTAAAAATAAAAAAAAATCGAAAAATTCTATTTTATCGTTCCGTAATAGTTAAAAAACTCTGCAAATCATACAGTATATTATAGTACATGTTCTGTGTATTAAGGCATTTGGTCTTCAACACTTTTAAATATTTCCATCGAAAAGTAGACATGATAATACAATTAATGTTCTTTATTTCTATATACGCAATGTACGTATCCATACTGACCATTGTCGACAATGTGTGCTATATCGTTGAGCGTCTTGTTCAGCATTTCTAATTGACCGCCTATAATGTAAATAGCGGTAAAAATGTATGTGTCAACAGACGCATATATACTTATGGTGAGTAGAATAACTATGCACTTCAAGAAGAATAAGACGGAGAAAGTCCAGTAGTTGGACACAGTAAATGGAATCCAACAACACAATGGATAGCTCTTTGGGTCGTTGAAATACTCAAATTCGGAACGATTGCTGCGTACAGATAAAGGGCAATTCATAATTATTATTTTGTTTTGACACGTATTATGTATCGCGCGCGTAAATTATCAAACAGTGTGCATTGAAATATTTACTGATCGCGTTTACATTGCAACTATTTAAAGTTACAAAACGACCAGTTTAAATATTTGACATTTATTTTATTTTTTTTTTTTTTTTGTCAGCGAACAACGTTGTTTAAATAATAATTAATCAATCGGACGCGTAACAATATTTTATCGTTCTACATGGCGGTTATTTACGATTTCGGTACCTTCTCGAATGCGACGTTATTACTGTGCTCGACATCAGACTAATGCTGACGAAGAATGCAAAGTACATGTAACCGTCGCTAATCATCCGTAATCGCCTCAGGTAATTGCCGGTGAATCCGTGTACTTTCGGGCCGTACGTGACGATGGCTTGTGCGTGTACTCTGTCTAAGAGTTTTTGAAACTCCAGGAACTTACAGTTGAACACTACTACGTAGGACCACTTGTACAGTCCCGTGAAGCACACCGTCCACAAGTCGATGGTCCGGGCCATCGTTTCCATGTCGGACGTGAGGAACAACTGGATGGTCATGGATATGGACGTGATCAAGACGAGCACAAAGAACATGGCTTGATATCCTCTGTACGCCGTAGCGACGAATTTCGCGTCGGTTTCCGGTGGGAACATGCCGAACCTTCGGCACTGTCTGATCGAAGCGCTTAGGTTTACCGACATCGTTAATTAAAATATAAATGTGTACCTATATATATATATATAAGCCGATCGGTTCCGAATTTCGATATTTTGTTTTTGAACGAGTTCCGTTGACGGGCGATGGTACTCGTGTGTATTTGCACAAAAACCGAAACGACTCATAGGTATATGTGCGTTTATATCTACCGTGAAATGTTTTTGATTTCGTTGTTCCGCGATAAAACAATACAATGCGCAAACGGCGTTTAGAATTAATAATTTATTTCCGACGAAAATTAATAGATATTGTCGGCACTTTCAAACACGGCGTTTAAAAAAATATATATCATTACGTATTATATAGTTAATTAATAGTTATTTTTCGCGGAAACCAGAAATTATAGGACATATGGTGTTGTCTCTCAGCCCTTGTGTGGATATACATATATATATAGAGGTCAGCCGCGATTTATTTATACATATTTATGTGTATTTTTCTTCAAATCAAAAAATAAAGAAAATAACGTTATATTTTCAAAACGTGTACGCCTTCTGTACGAAATTATAGACTAATCGTACTAAATCACTATGTATATATATATATACCCACGTTTTATCCACGTATGTACCTAGTAATTTTTTACGTTATATAATTATTTATATTACCGTATTATCATTATTATAACTATTAGATTCTGAGCGGAACGGGGGAATTTATTGGTTTTGCAAAGCTGTTTTTCTTTTTATGTCTGTACCCAAAACTTTTTTAACGAAATACGATTTTTGTTTTTTCTTTTTTTTTACAGTTAACAAAATATTAACCGTAACAATGTTACTGGACATCGAGTACTTAGGTTGATTTGAGCCTACGCGAATGGTCTAAAATAGTGATTTTTGTAAACAAATGATTAATATAATCGGATTTTAGTGCTATTTAAAATATAATTTAAATATATGTACGATATATTGTTTCAGAGTACGTCTACACATGAAAACGATGATTCCTGTAAATTATTAGTATTATTTTTCATGTTTATATAAATATATTATACGATACCCAGCTCTAAATTATACATATTAAAACACCGGGGCTTTTTTTCTACCTGTCTATAATGTAAACACAATCGACAGTTCACTTTAAAATATATATAATATTCTTTTAAATTTCGAATAAACATGAATATGTATACGTATAATAAACATTATAAAAATGTATTATAGAAATTAAAGTTACGATCAGACGACTGTAAAAGTATTGTAGCTTCAACAATATACATGTCCAACAAAATTAAATGAAGCTGTAATACTACACACATGTTATTTTCTTAAAAAAATTAAAAATACGGTTATTTGGATATTTTTATTCTATTACTTATTTGCAAAACTGTATTTCACCGTATCCCCTTTTAAATTATAGCTCACCGTTGTAAATATTATTTATAATTAAATATATTTGACAACCATACAATGCCTTAAAAAAAATTATTTTGCACATAAATCCGATATACATATATTGTACGTTCAAATCTTTTATATTTCAATGATGATTGGGATTGAAAATAATTTTATCCAAAATAGATATTAAACTCAGAATTATATATTAATTTTTTTTTTTTATTAAAAAGAAATTTTTGTATAAATAAATACGCTGTCATAAAATTCCTAATGATAAATTAAAGTGTACAATATTTTTAATAAATATAAAAAGTTTTCAGCACACACGCAAGTCGGAGTAATGAGTAAATAACGTGTACGAACAACACAAATAAAATATAACGCAACAACGAATGAAATTGTTTAAATTTTGAAAAACAAAATGAAATTTAATTGCATTAATCGATTTAAAAAAAAAATGAAAATTATGTCAATACACGCATTATTAATTAATTTAAACCCCGAATTAGATTCATTTCACGATTTGCAAAGAAATTTTTTTCCAGCTATTCGTACGGTGACCGTTGATAATATCAATACATATTGGATTAGAGATGTTGTTTAGTACCATTTTCGAAATATATTTTCGCATATTATGCCGGAATATATTAAACAGATATATAGCCTCTGCGTTTGTTTGAATTATTAATTTATTACTATATTAGTTTCTCGTTCGATTGATATATTTTTTTTTCAAATGCGTAGTAGTACACATAATATAGACGATATATTTGTTGATTCAATGACAATTAATCTCAATAATAGAGCGAATAAATTCAAAAAATAAAACATTTTTCAAACATACAATCGTAAACAGGTACTCCAGAAAAAAATAAATCCCGTATATTTATATTGCATATTAGTAATTATAAAAATTATACATTAAAATAAGTGCTAATAATAATAATTGATTTAAATGTCTCGGTGTCGATATCTATACGCATTTTCTACGGTTTATTATAAAATATATATTAAATTGATTCTCCGACATTATAAATTTTTGCCATTCGCGTTAACACGTCTCAACACCATGTAATACGTATACAGCGCTTTGACGAACTGAAAATGTTTACACCAATATAATATTATTAATCCGACGATTGATTATTATTATTATTATTATTATTATTATTATTAATAAAATAGTTTCGTAAATTGCAGTCGAAGTACTACGTTGTTGTTAAATACATATATGATTATTCACACCTTAAGGAATGATTCGTTGCACAACTTGTACATATAAAATCCGGTGATAAAATTTGGTTTTATAGATCTCATAATCATCATTGTCAGTGTGTATCGTATTTTTTTGTTCGCTCGCCACCAGTGGACGTGATGCAATGCCGAGCAAACGCTTAATTGCTAAAACGGAGAATGTATCGTCTTTGAAAATAAATAATTAAAATAAATAATTTGTACCGATTACTTTTTGTATGATAAATTCTCCGAAATAATTGTTAAGAAATTGATGCGAAGTGCTCATAAGAATGAAGAATATTATACTTATCACTTCGCCAATACCAACACTGTTCTGAAATGTATATATATTTATTATATATTGTATACAGTGATCCCTAGAATATTTTTGAGAGTACACTATAATAAGCTGATGTGTGGCTTCAATAATTTATTATAATTAATTAGTTGCGATTAAAAAAAAAAAAAGAGTGAATTCATAATGATATGATATAAAATAGAAATTTAATTTTTTTTTTTTTTTAATTTATTAAAGTTAATTATTTAAATGAGTTGACACGAAATAATAATTGTTTTCGTAATTTATCTTGTTTGTCGTCAAAATATTTAATGATGTCATTATTAAATATATTGATTATTGATATTAATATATTACCATACGTATTATCTTACTCTCATTATGACGTACCGATAATTGAAACAATGCGAACGATAATGATGTTAGTCCATGTATATAATCGACAATTATAAGTGAACTGAATTGTGTACGGATATCGTGAGTATAACTAAATATATTAGAAACATAAGACAAATATAATTTTTTTTTTTTTTATAAACAAATTACATAATACATAATAAGATATAAAACGTACAAAAGAATTTGAATGTGATGTATTGCGCATTCTCGAAGAATGTTGTAACATTGTTTTTGCTGTTCTTCATTAAAATTCATTACCTCTTTTTTTCGCATATGAAATTATACACGAAAATAAAATATTAGCGCAACGTCGTAGTCAGAACAAACCCAATATACGATTCATTATAACAGTCATATTTGAATAATATTTTATCTTTTCTCAATTATACATTTTTTTGTATAATTGTATCGCTTTGCTCACCTGCCATCGCCAAAGTATTTTCGATATTGTTAATAGATGAATTAAGCAATTCGATTTGACCGCCAATGGAATGGATAGAACCAAACATGTACGAATCGATACCCAAATAAATCATTACGATAAGTGTTAACGCCAGTGTTTGACTCGTAAATATCGTTATAAATATCCATCTGTCGTTTACCGCGAATGGTATCCAAAGCATAACGGGATAACTTTTAGGATCGTTGAAATATTCAAAGTCCAATCGGTCCCTGGAATAACATATTGGAATTTTCAAATCTTGTTTTATGTTGGAGTATAAATATTGTTTATTATACGAATTACCTCTGCGCGTACGTAAAAAATGGACTTGCGGTTAAAGCAAATGTCATAATCATGCCGAAAAACAAGTACCAACACGTTACGCGTTTTGTTCTCTTCAAATAGTTCCTAGTGAACCGTTCGGCTGACGTTGAACAGCCGTAAGCGATTGATCCTTGTTCTTGTATTTGCACTAATGACGTTTTGAGATTCGCAAAATGGTCATTGAACGCGATCATACACAACCATTTGTACAGACCCGACAAAAACATCGTCCACATGTCTATTGTCCGTGCTAACACACTCAAGTCCGGGGCCACGCACAATTGAACAGTCATCAGTAGTACAACCAATGTCAGTAAACCGAAAACGAGTGCGCGGTAAATATTGAAAACCCATGATTTCCACTTTGATGTTGCGTACAAGGGGAAAATTCCGAGACACCGGAGAACATTAAATTGAAAGTCGAGAAAATTCATTGTTATTCTGGACTGACCCGATGTGTAACGATCGAACGGCACAACTATGATGTAAATAAAATATTTTTATTTTTATCACAAAAATATACGTTATTTCAGTTTCCATCCTCGTTAAACCACATTAACGTATATTTTCTTATTATTAATAAATAATATTTTGTGCGTATTTGTTATAGAAAATTATGACTTTAAGGAATATCCCCGTATATAACGTAATATTATGTTATTTACTATTTTTGCTTATGTCAATATTTGGTCGGTCGTATCGTAAACAATATGAAATAAGCTGTCCCCGCTCATAATCGAAATGTTGTACAGTGGTCGAAATGAGAGGAGAATCGGGGGATGTAATCTTTTCACTTTTTTTAGTTAGCATATTCCACCCCCCCTCACTTATTTTGTTTAAAATTATTCATTTTTTTTTTTTTTGGATTTTTAAAATGTTATTATTTTATAATTTGTAGTTGTATTACGTTGCTTAATTTATTTTAGATGCATATCTTCGAATAATTATTTTTATTTTGTGAGAACTGTTTCGTATTTTAAAATGTTAACATTCTGTAGATCGCTAAACATCATTTAATCAAAATCATACGAAATAAAGTTCACCATCAAGTTTAATAGGGCCTGTGCTTTTTGTTAATAAAAACCTTTTTTGTTTTTGGCTATTTTTCAACAATATGAAACATAAAATGACGACATTGCAACCATTCCGCCCCCACTTATTTTGATCCACTTCGATCACTAGCAATGTACACATTACAAATTACATATTAAGGACGGACGCGTATATTATTATCGTCTGGCCCGTCTGGACGTTCAATGTTTTTTACCAAGAAATATTTTATATTTTCTAAAACCCGTATACATGTATTCGAACGTTTCTACGTACTATTAATAATACGAATTATAATACATCTGTCAGGGAAAATAATTTTTTTTACAAAACTGCGCATAAAAATCGACAGGCATTAGTTTTTTTAAATTCCATCGTTGCATTGACAGAGATGATGATGAAGAATATCACCAACTCCATAATATTAATAATTTAACGTGGGTTTTAAATAAATTTTATAATAAATAAGTAATTGCCAATTACATTATATATATATTATTTAATTAAACAGTGGCCCACGACATAATATTCAATTTCGATTTATTGTTTTGTTCTAATAAGAAACTAATAATACACATACATAATAAAAATATATTAACAATATTTAAATACCTTCCATTTAATAAGTGAAAGTAATTAAAAAAAAATTAAAACAACGTTTATATAGATATTAAATTGAGTAAAACCAATGTATTAGTTGAACCAATGACAACTTTAGCAGAGATAACAGTTTAAACTATTTAAAATAGAATAAATATTTGTCAAAATTATTATTTTTGGTTATAACAAATAATAAAAATAATAATAATAATAATAATAATAATAATAAAATACTTCCAAAAGTAACGAAGCACAAATTATACAAATTTAAATTTAAAATAAGTAAATACCTACTAATAATGATTTGATTTTAAAGCATCGTTGTCAATTTCTATCTACACTTTTTTTTTTTTTACTGTGTTACATTTTAAATTGGCTCTCCGGCATTATAGATTTTTGTCATTTGCGTTGACACGTCTCAACACCATGTAGTACGTATACAACGCTTTTACAAACTGAAAGTGTTTAGAATAATATATAAATATATATATTAATTTAATGATTATATTAATTATTAATAATAATAAAATAATTTTAATAAATGTTAAAATATATTATGTTGTTAATAATTAAAATAATTAGTCGTATGGGTATGAATAGTACGATTATATCCTACCTTGAGGAACGACTCGTTACACAACTTGTACATGTAAAATCCCGAGATAAAAATTGGTTTCATAGATCTCATGATCATCAGTGTCAGTGTGTATCGTATATTTTTGTTCGCGCGCCACCATTGAACGTGATACAATGCCGAGCAAACGCTTGATTGCTAAAACGAAAAATGTGTCGCCTTTGAAAATTAATAATTAAAGTAAATAATTTGTACGGATTACTTTTTGTATGATAAATTCTCCGAAATAATTGTTAAGAAATTGATGCGAAGTACTCATAAAAATGAAGAATATTATACTCATTATTTCGCCGATGCCAACACTATTCTGAAATACATTAATACACGATACATTTTGTATACATTGTTCTATCTATACAATATACAAATTGTATAATATATTTTATACGTTTAATGGCTTAGTCTGTGTATAAATAATCTTATAATGACTTACCGATAACTGGAACAAAGCGAACGACAATGATGTCAGTCCATGTACGTAATCAATAATTATAAGTGAACTGAATTGTGTGCGAATATCATGAATATAACTATAGACATAAGACAAATTATTTGTCACAAATATTAATTTTATTTTCTTTTTATAATAGGCAAATAAACGAATTGCATACGAAAGGATTTGAACGTGATGTTTTACACATTCCCGAAGTATTGAGAAACATCGGTGTTTTTGTTCTTCAGTAAAAATCATTAACTTTTTGTTTTTACATAATAAATTGTTGTCCACGAAATCTAAATAATTATGATAACGTAAGTTTATATTTAAAAAAAAAATATTTTATATATTTTTTCATTTAAATATTATTATATAATATGCATAATACCTAATTGTATGCTATTTTGCTCATCAGTTCTTAAAGCGTTTCCAATATTGTTAATAGACGAATTGAGCAGTTCGAGTTGACCGCCAATGGAATAGATAGAACCAAACATATACGAATCGATACCCAAATAAATCATAACGATAAGTGTTAACGCCAGTGTTTGACTTGTAAATATCGTTATAAATATCCATCTGACGTTTACCGCGAATGGTATCCACAGCATAACAGGGTAACTTTTAGGATCGTTGAAATATTCAAAGTTCGTCCGGTCCCTGGAATATCGTATATGTGATTTTCAACTCGAGTTTTGTGTCGAAGTGAAATCGTTGAACGTTATGCGAATTACCTTTGTGCATACGTAAGCAATGGACTCACGGCTATAAGAACCACTGCGACGTTTCCGAAAAACAAGTACCAACAAACCACGAGTTTCGTTTTCTTCAAATAGTTTTTGGTAAACCGATCGGCTGACGATGAACGGCCATACGCGATTGACCCTTGAGCTTGTATTTGCACTAATGTCGTTTTGAAATTCGCAAAATGCTCATTGAACACGGTCATGCACAACCATTTGTACAGACCCGACAAAAACATCGTCCACATGTCTATGGTCCGTGCCAACACACTCAAGTCCGGGGCCACGCACAATTGGACAGTCATCAGAAGTATAGTCGAAGCTAGCAAACCGAAAACGAGTGCGCGGTAAATATTGAAAATCCATGATTTCCACTTTGATGTTGCGTACAAGGGGAAAATTCCGAGACACCGGAGAACATTAAATTGAAAGTCGAGAAAATGCATATTATTATTATTATTATCGTTCTGAGGGTGGACAATATTTGTATAAAAGAAAAATACAACTGATTTTGAAATTAGTACACTAGCTAGCTGCATGTACACGTTAGAAACATATTCGGTTTTTTGTTTATATTATTCCGAAATTGTATACTATTTCGTTAATTGGGTTTTTTGTTTCGATAAATCACGTTAATTTATATATTTTTTCCATTCAAAATTATACGTTCTACTTATATGTGATTGGTATATTTATTAACATTAGAGGAGCGCATAATAATTATTATAATAATAATGATATACCTACTTAGATTTATTTTTACCAAAATCAATACGTAATTGACGGGTGTCGTGAGGATAATTTGATAATTACCTACCTACCTACCCACAACAATAATAATAATTATAAATTTATTTATCTATTTGAAATCATGGAAAAAAATTACCATTTTTTTTATGTGTATAGGAACGTACATATGAAATGACCAAGAACAATAATTTTAATTCTTTCGTTTTAATTAGGTGCCTACACAGTTATAAGCTTTTTCTCTTACTTTCCAAACAAATACCCCCAAAGTGCATATTAAATTCACGAGCCATGGTTACTATAATGTGAATTTTAAACATTTACAGTAAAATTACGAATATAATTAGTATTAAATATGATTGCTGGTGTCTGAAGGCGATGCACTTTAACAAACTCATCAGATGTACACAATACTTACAATAATCAATTTGGATATACAATAAAAATATATTGATTAGTTTTCAATTGAATCTATGGTAAATTAATGAATAAATCAAGTTAAATTTAATACATAAAATTGTTTATTGCACAAGGTTTTATCATTATTATTAGATATATAGTGCATACAATACATCGTATAAGGTAAAATCAACATTGAAGCCTTATAAAAATTAACAAATAAAAAATATATATAAAATAAATAGATATACATTATACACATATATCAAAATGTATATATATATATATATATAAAGCTAATGAGTATTAAATAAAATAAAAGAATGTTGTTGTATAAGTTATTTTTACATATCTTTTTGATTTTTATTTTTAATTTTGTAAATTCCTCTTTGTTTTTATTACTTTGTCAAAAATTAACAGTTAACAAATCAAAGGTTTAAAAATTTCTTTATATAAAAATTGTGTATTTACAGTAGAGAAATACATAAATAATAATCATATGTACCTATGTACAATGTACATACATAAAAAAAAGTGATTGTGTGTGTAATGTGTATATATAATCAATTTATTTTGTTAAATATTGCATTTTTACACAGAAAAAAAAATGAAAATAGAAATATTACATTTAACAGAAGGTTTATTGTTTAAAGCGAATAATGACCGAACAATTTTGTTTGGGACATTGACAAACAAGATTGTGTGAAAACACGTCTATAACGACTAAACGTTCGACAAATATGTTTGTTGAATATTTTGGATGTTTGACGAACATTGGGCCAAATGTTTATAAAATGTCTGTTTAATGTGGACATGACTTTAGTTTACAAAATAGTAATTTTAATAGTTCATACTAGAATTAAGTACAAATTTCTACTGAATACAAAGTAAAAATTTGCCAGTAGTACAGTAGTAGTCATTGCATTTAGGCGTCTGTAACATAATTCATTTTATATTAACTGTTTATTATTATTTAAGTAATTGTTTTGTTTATAAAATAAGAGTTATTATTAACATTAGTGATTCTAAATGTTGACCATCTCGAGGTTTACTCATAGGCTTGTTGGTGTGAGGACAGCAGAATAGAGATTAATAAGAATTTTCTGTTACATGACCAAATTCATCACATCCTGGCGTTGGATATTTTAGTTCTTGTGAACTATGTGAAGACATTTCAGGCACAGCTTGACAAAGAACAATCGTTTTTTTCCACACAGAGATGCTATAAAAAATAAAATAAAAATTAAAACAATAAGCGATGAGTAAATAAATGTACTAAATATATGAAATATAGCGTATTTTTTTTACATATATATAAAAAGTTTTTAATTTTAGTGTTACATGATTCATAAATCCTATTTACGACCATAAAATTATATTCTAACTATAGGTATTTTTATTTATTAACAGACTTATAATTATTAAATTAAATAAATATCAATAATAAATTAATAAACCAAAACTAATCATGTACCAAAGGAACCAATTAGTCGATTATACATCTTCATCCGAACTAAAATCGGAATAGAAATGTGTTTCTTCTTCTTCGTCTTCATCTTCTTCTTCTTTTTGTTCTTGTTCTTTATCGGTTTCTTCTCTCGGCAGAGACGTAGTATCTCCTTTAAGCGAAAAACAACCTTGCAAATACTGTAATCTTTTAGACTTCTCGTTTATCTTCAGACAAGATGCAATAAAATTATCTAAGGTGTCTGGTGTACAGTACGGATGATTAAACAGTAATACAAAACACGATCGGATAATAAAAAGAATGTACTTTCTTGTTATGTTTGGCGAACTGAACAATATTAACAACAAGTCCTTGTAACTATCCCAATCGCCGGCCAGCAAACACAATCGTAACTCATTCAATATCGGGACAAAATGGCATACGCCTAGGTATTTGTCGAAATAACGATTAGAACTGGGCAAATGCGACCTGTTTGCGCAGTTGCGGTACACGTTACAGGCCGTTGTATTGTAATTGGCCGCGATTTTCGCCTTCCTGCCCACAAGTTTCTTGTCACCGTACTGCAATACCGTTTCGATTGCTTCCAACACACAACTCTTTGGAAGAACGTTTTTGTGATTTATAAGCTTCGAGTTGCCCCTCTTTGCTTCGGCCATCTCAAGAGAACAGAACGTATTTTTTTTTTTATAAATTACGATTTTACGACAGGGCCAAGCTTACAGATATTATAAAACACCAAGATTCATCACAAAACATCAGCGCGCACACCACACACACGTTTTGATTAATTTTTCGCGGTTATCGTTTCCAATTGATAACGTTATCACAGTTTGACCACAACTGAACGGTCATTAGAGTATTTTTTTCCATGATTACGGTAATATTCTACCGGTGTTCTTTATACTTCCATGAAAGGGCGGGTTTACGTTTTTTTTTTATACGGTTCGAAAACTATAAAAAATTAAATTGCCTATTATTATTATTACTACTGAAAACGAGTTCTAATTTTTATAACAATTCTTTAATAAAGTATTTAAGTACAATTTGTTTTGGTTCAGTAGTGTGCGAATTTTTTGTATTAGAGCTCTGCACGGTCTAATCAGAATATACATATATAAATACTGAAATATGAACACTGATCGGGTGTGAGATTCAGGCAGAATTGAACAAACAATCAATTAATGAGACGTTCCAACGCTGGTGATCTGCTTACAGAATTGTGGTTTCGAGCTAACGTCAATTGTCTCTATCATGCGCTGTCAATAGTCATAAGAAAAAAACATGTTCAATTAACTCGTCGAGGGGGAATTCAATATTGTGACGGATCTAGTAACTTTGATCTTTGCCCATAGGCCGAGAAGCGATAGATCCAGTAGCGAAAAAGTAATAATAAGAAAAAAACAATGCCAAAATAGTGGGCTACCGAACGGTGGTTCGAACTCGAGACATTTTAGTATGTTTTGTACTAAAACTCTCTTTTTGCCCTCTTAGGGGACGAATTTAAAAAAATCCCTTCTTTTTTTTCTTATAGAAAAAAAGAACGCAAATATATATATATATATACAAGAAAGTTGTTTTTGCACCGTTTTCAAATAATAGTTAGCTTTTAGACTTTAAGCGAATATGTAAGTCCGTAAGTTATGTCTTTGAGATCGTGTCATCTAATAAAGTACAATATGTTTTGTTACTTTAAATACGATCATTTCGATGTTGTAATAGTAGCCAGTCTTTAGTAGTTACACCGTTCAAAAATAATTTATTGTGATCAAATAGAATTCTAAAATTGTCCGTATTCTTCGCGCAGTCATCCCCTTTTGGCCCCAAATCCATTGGAACACGACTATGTTACAGTATAAAAATTCATCGACCGCGACGTGCAAAATTTGGTGGCTACAAGTCCTCGACACGCGGATTTGTAAAAAAATACGTGTATTTTATATATTATATACACATTTTTATATCGCTACACGGTTGTTATATTATTAAGTATAAACATAATCGCATTGGGTATATCATATGCGTTGCAAAATTATAGTCCATAGAAAATATATTATAATATACAATTTTCGGGATACGAATAAATATTTGATTGTCTTGAAAAATTAATGGTGATGTAAATCAATGACAATCGGGATTTGTGAAAATGAAATATATCCTATATTTATGTGACGTATCAATGGTTTATAAACATACAAAGAATAGAAAATATAGGAACACATTTTTCCGATATTCGAGTTTTCTATATATTCACCTACGTCAATATATGTGAAATAAAAGCAAAATTCTAAATTCGTACGTACCTACATATTATTATGTTTACAACGGGTGTGATTCGTATAACCAAAATAAAGCGAATACAATCGTGTGATATAAAATAATCGTTATTATCACACACAAAACGTAATATTATAATATCATTCCAATGTAAATCGGATATTATATACAGTAAGAATAATTAAAATATAACCATTTGACGTATAACGTTCTGTTTCAACAGACTAATTTAGACATAAATCCGTCTTTTAACTGCGATTATATTATCCATAATGGCATTTCGATATTCAGCTATTGTTTATTCGTCTAAGAACATTCGGGTTTCTCTGAGATCCGTATAAGTCGATCGGATTCTATATTATATATATAAGTACGCGGTTGAAACGAATTATTTGCTCGGATACTTAACATATACACGATTTAAATGAAAAACAAAAGAATTTTCGATAACCGAGTTCCAATAAATTATTATTGTCAAGCTCAACCATAAACAAATTATACAGTATACGTCATTTTATATATATATAAAATAAAATATCGCAGAAACAACCCTCAACAAAAATTTAATGATATATATTATAATATTTGTGTAACCGAAATCGCGGTCGACAACGTACGATATGCATACTTAAAATGTATGATATGACATCGTTTCGGTAGGTCTGCACGGGAAAACGGCGATTTAAAAAAAATTATTAGTATTCTCTATTTTATGTTTACAATGTTATATAGTTATAAATATTATATTATTTATTATACGAGAAGCAGTCACAAATTATACCAATTTAAAGTACCTGTAGGTATTTTTTTGCTCTGCTTGGCTACACAATATACGCTATGAAAAAAAATAAAAAATTATAGGTATTCTTTATATCCCTTTAAAATTCCGCAAATATACGCGGACTAAATTTAATTTTAAACTTTAACTCGTTATATAATCACAATACATTGGAATAAAATCGAAATATCCATTTGTGTAAGAAGGAAAAAAATGCACTGATCAACGGGGAAAATTAAACTGTAATTATTATGAAAAGTTCATTGTAATTATCAGACTAAATTTATGATCAGACAAAATACGTAAAAACGATATTTTAAACAATATGTGTTCGGCAAAATTATATACTGACTATTGTAACTACTTATATAATTCATTTTCATAAGAAATTTAAAATACGGTTGTTTGGATATTTTTATTGTAAAAAATAAATAAATTATATCTTGTCTGTCTCCTCAATTTAAATATTATACTTCGCTATTTGTAAATATTGTTTATTATTAAATATTCGACAAACGTATTATTTTTTTTGGAAAAATGTATAAATCAATTTATAGTGTACGTTCTAATGTTCTATATTTTTAATGAGGAAAGAGGATGGAGTATAATTTCTTTCAAAATAAATACCAAACTCACAATAATTGTGTATTAATATATGTTTTTTTTTATAAAATACATTTTTGCACGAATAAATAAGGTGTATTGAAATCTGAACGATAAATTAATGTAGACCATATGGCATATTGTAGTTAACAAAAAAAATTTGTTCAGCACATGAGTAACGTGTAAAATATCGTATGATGAACAATTACGATTTAAATATAACTGGACGATAAATGAGTGAATAATAAATTGATCGCATTAATCGGTTGGCAAAATCGGAATTATTTCAATAAATATTTCATCGAAAACTTGGATTAGGTTTCTTTTGTGTTTTGCAAAGAACACTTTTTTTTCGATGACTGTTGAATATGATGTTCTATGTATTAGGTTAGAGAAGTTTTTTAGTATCTTTTTCGAAAAAAAACAATACATCCACGCTTTTGCATATCATAAAGGTATATATAACTACTAAATCTTTAGCCTTTGCGTTTGTTCGAATTAATCCATATTGACTATTCTACAGCTGGTAATAATAATAATATTATGGTCAAAAGATATGCGTACTATTATAAAAATAAGTATTATACAGTATAGTAGAAAAAATTAACACAGTATTAATTTATATTTTTCTCCAAATGGACGGTGCATAATATAATATATTTATCGAATCAATGACAATTAATCACTATAATAGAAAAAAAAATTAAAAAATTTTTCGAACATATTATATAATCACAATCAACTACTCTCGTAACAGTAACATATCCCGAATATTTTTAATATAATTATAACAATTATAAATAAATGCTAATAATATATTGATTTTAAAGTCTCAGTGTCGAGACATCTACGCATTTTCTACAATTATAATATTGTTTTGAATTGATTCACCGAAATTATACATTCTTGTCATTCGCGTTAAGACGTCTCAACATCATGTAATACGTATACAGCGCTTTTACGAACTGAAAATGTTTACAATAATATAATATATTAAACCGACGATTAATTCATATAATAATAATAAAAAAAAAGTTTCGTAAATCATTTTACCTTCAGGAACGACTCGTAACACAACTTGTACATATAAAATCCTGTGATGAAATTCAATTTCATAGATCCCATAATCATCATTGTCAGTATATATCGTATTTTTTTGTTCGCTCGCCACCACTGGATGTGATACAATGCCGAGCAAACGCTTAATTGCTAAATCGAATAATGTATCGTCTTTGAAGATAAAATAATCAAAATAAATAATTCCTGTCGTTTACTTTTTGTATAATAAATTCTCCGAAATGATTGTTAAGGAACTGATGCGAAGTACTCATACAAATGAAGAACATTACACTTATCCATTCGCCAATACCAACGCTATTCTGAAATAGGTACACGATTATGTATGTATTATATCTAATAGCTAAACCTAATTATGGCGTACCGATAACTGAAACAACGCGAACGACACTGACGTTAATCCGTGCATATAATCGACGATTATAAGTGAACTGAATTGTGTGTGGATATATTTAATATAACTATAAATAGGAATATAAGACAAACATAGTTCTTTTTTTTTTATATATATATAAATAAATTGTGTAATAACGTACAAACGAATTTGTATGTGATGTTTTGCACATTCTCGAAGAATGTAGTAACACTGGTTTTGCTGTTCTTCATTAAAAGTCATTACCGCTCTTTTTTCGCATAATGAATTATTATTATCTACGAAAATTAAATATTAACACAATATCGTATTCGAAACAAAACGAATACGCGATTCATTGTAATAGTAATATTTGAACGGTGTATTATCTTTTTCCTTAATATTGCGTATCACTTTGCTCACCTGCAGCCGCCAAAGTATTTTCAATATTGTTAATTGACGAATTGAGTAGTTCGAGTTGACCGCCAATGGAATAGATAGAACCAAACATATACGAATCGATACCCAAATAAATCATTGTGATAAATGTTAATGCCAATGTTTGGCTTGCGAATATCGTTATAAATAGCCATCTGTCGTTTACCGCGAATGGTATCCACAACATAAGTGGGTAACTTTTAGGATCGTTGAAATATTCAAAGTCCGTCCGGTCCCTGGAATGACATATCGGCGGGATTTTCAAATCGAGTCATACGTTATGAGTACAAATGTATTGTACGAATATTACCTCTGTGCATACGTGATACGCGGATTCGCGGCTAAAAGAAATAGCATAAGTACGCCAAAAAACAAGTACCAACACGTTACACTTTTGGTTCTCTTCAAATAGTTCTTAGTGAATCGTTCGGCGGACGTTGAACAGCCGTACGCGATTGATCCTTGTTCCTGTATTTGCACTAATGTCGTTTTGAGACGCGCAAAATGCTCATTGAACACGGTCATACAAAACCATTTGTACAGACCCGACAAAAACATCGTCCACATGTCTATGGTCGGTGCTAACACACTCAAGTCCGGGGCCACAGACAATTGAACAGTCATCAGTAGTATAACCAGTGTCAGTAAACCGAAAACGAGTGCGCGGTAAACATTGAAAACCCTCGATTTCCATTTCGACGTTGCGCACAAGGAGAAAATTCCGAGACACCCGAGAAAATTGTGTTGAAAATCAAGGAAATTCATCGTTATCCTGATGGGTGTGCAGTGTACAACGTTCGAATGACCGTAAAAAGTGAACGTCACACAATGCGCAGCGCTGCGGAGATGGCGTTGATCGGCATTTCTCGTCGTCCGGGCGACGGGCGGTTGGTTCGTCGTAATCTGAAACGTCCGTTGTGCGTACCTGTAGCGGGCCCGCGCGTTGTACTCCTGTGTGTGTGTGTGTGTGTGTGTGCAGGGGCGTATTTACTTCATCCCCTAGGGGGGAGCGAATAGAAAAACGGCCCGTCGAATATGTAGCCAACTTAGAATTATCGAAAAATTATATGAAAATAATAAGTTTTAAATAAAAAATGTTTTATTACATTTTAGTTTTAGTTCGATTAATTTTAGTTGTCAGTAGATATAGGTACATACGCAAGTACCTAGTGGGGGGCGATCGCCCATAGAGATACATAGGGACATTCATACATAGAGGTACATATATACATAGAGAGAGAGAGACATACATAGATGGAAATACAAACATAGAGGCATGAATGAATGAATATCTCTATGTCTCTCTTTGTACTTTTCTCTCTATGTATTTATGCCTCTATGTTTGTATTTCCATCTATGTATGTCTCTCACTCTATGTATGTATGTACATCTATGTAGTATCTCTCTATGTACTTTTCTTTCTATGTATGTATAAACCTCTATGTATGTATATACCTCTATGTATGAATGTCTCTATGTATTAATGACTCTATGTTTGTATTTCCCTCTATGTATTTTCTTTCTATGTATGTATATACCTCTATGTACATTTCTCTCTATGTATTAATGACTCTATGTTTGTATTTCCCTCTATGTATTTTTCTTTCTATGTATGTATATACCTCTATGTACATTTCTCTCTATGTATTTATGACTCTATGTTTGTATTTCCCTCTATGTATTTTCTTTCTATGTATGTATATACCTCTATGTATGAATGTCTCTATGTACTTTTCTCTCTATGTTTGTATTTCCCTCTATGTATTTTTCTTTCTATGTATGTATATACCTCTATGTACGAATGTCTCTATGTATATCTATATATGTCTCTCTCTCTATGTACGAATGTCTCTATGTATCTCTATTTATATCTCTTGGTACGAATACCGATTGCGTTTTCCACACGGAGTGGACGGTATCCCGTAAAATACTATTCGCTTAAGAACTGAAAATAAAATTTAACCGGGGAAAAAAAATGTCAATTTTTATATTTCACCAATCAAGTTCATTTTAAAAAGTCCGATAATCCCTACCGTAAAAGATTAATATAAACGTACAGGTACATATTTATTATTCAATATAAAATTTTTAAAGCCGAAACGATTGGATTTGTTTGAATTCTAGTCCATTGTTCTTGTAAATAATAATAATAATAATAATAATAATAATAATAGATACGTAATAGTAATTACCAATTACTCTTTAAACCAATTTTTCAATATTGACCAGGAGATTTCTTTCACTGTATATATGTTTGTCTTTGTTCGATTGTATTTCTATTCTCACTTGTTTCACTTCGTCTCTGTTGATTTAGCGTTCTTCGAACAAAGCTTTTGAACACGCTCTGGCCACCTTTGTCTTTTCCGTAATCAGTGAGCCATCATCACGTCTCACAATTGTTGACTTTGCTTTAAATCCAATCTTGATTCCTTTAGCTTTTTCGAAGAAAAGTTTCTTGTTATTTTTCTGTACGGTAGTTGTTTTCTATATAGACAGCTCTCTCGTTCTATTTTCTTTCGTTTCTTACTACACGTTTCGTCTGACGGACAACATCGGGACAACTCGGGTTTTAAGTATTTCTGCACGTTCTAAATTTCTTTCAGCCATCATTATCACGCACGTAGCCAGGATTTTATTTATTATTTACTTTTTTTTTTGAGGATTTATTTGAAAAATGTTGAAAAAAAATTGAAAATTCAATTTATTTTACTAAGTACAATTTAATCGAATATTATATTCGATACCAAAGCATTTCAATTGAAAAATTATCGAAAAGTTTCACAAACAAATAGTATTATTTATTAACAATATATTATTATATTAAAAAAATGTTGGGTTATTAGTAAATATATAGTATTATTAATATAAAAGCGAAAAAATGTCTGTACCTCATGGACCCCCCCCGGATATGTCATTGATCACTATTTTGCAACTTTCATCATCTAACCTAACTATTTCTTCTTTGTTCATTTTTCTTCAAATCCTAGAATTTTATTTGTTATCTATTTCTATTATTATATTTTGTTTGTTATTCCATATTTCTTTTACATATTATTTAATTATTATATTGTATTGTTTTTGCTAGGTTTTTTCTACATTGTTTTTCAACTGGCTGATTCTTAAAGGTTTCGGTGCTAAACCTCTTGAATAGTGTTGTTCTTTTTTGCATTCATTTAAAAGTATAGTTTTGATTTGGATTTTTGCTATTAAGTGATCCAATATGATACTGCTTTCCTTCCCTTTCCATACTCCTGACACAAGTTTTATTACTCTGTAATTGTAACCACTCAATTATGTTTTATTGATATTATGTATTCAATCAACGTGTTCGTATATATTTCTTGGTAAATCTTATGATTGTGAAGATAATTAAAATGAAAAAAAAAGTGTGTTTAATGATAAAATAGTTTTATGTCGATGAATGTAACAGAGGAGCATACATATGAAATAATTGTAGGCTTTATCATTTTAATTATTTTGTTTTGACTACATAAAATATTATAAATGTTGTCTTGAGAATATAATATTGCTATTCAAAATGCAAGTTTTTTTTTGGTAAACTATTCAAAATATTTAAGAAAATTGAAAAGTTGCAGTAAAACTAACACTTTTCGAAATTTCTCATTCAAATACTTCACGGTAATGTGCAAGGCTTTTAACTTTGAATGATATTGATTAGTTATTAGTTATTAACTTATTAAATGTATACAATACTTATAATCAATTTGGCTATTAAATAAAATAATACTGATTAGTTTTCAATTAAATCTATGGAATATGATAAATAAATCAAGACAAATTTAAAACACATAAAATTGTGTATTGCGTAAAGTTTATCATTATTAGATATTTGGCGCATACAATACAATGTATAATACATAAAAAAAAAGTTAAAACCAATACTGAGGCTTCATAAAAATTAACAGTTTTGTAATCAGTAACTTAACGAAACAATAATTCAACAAAATTAATTTAAGTGATAACTAATATAAAGAACAATAAACATTGAATGAGTATAAATAAAATTGGTTGGTAAATCATAAAGACGACACTACATAAGCGAAACAATAATATTATCTTAAGGAACAGCAGTCAACCATTTTGGATATTATAATAATGGATAACAATAAAAGGTAAAATTTCTCTATATACAAATTGTGTTTTACAATAGAGAAATACATAGTTAATAATCACCATATGCACACACATTAAAAAAAAAAATTAACATTTTAATATTTAGATTAAATTTAAAAAAAAAATGGCTATTCATATATATATATATATTATATGAGTCAATTTAGTATGTCATTAAATATTACATTTTTATACAGAAAAAGAAATCATTGAAATAGAAATATTACATTTAACAGAATATTTATTGCTTAAGCCTATAAAACAGTTATTATAATAGTTTATATTATAATTTAATTAATTAAGTACAAATTTCTACTTAGATTTGGTCAATTAATTCCAAATGTAAAATTAATAATTAAAACCATCAGTAATCTAATTTACAATTTTATTAATATTTATACATATTTATATGTATGTATTATATAATATGTCCATAAGGTTTAACAATGTAATATTAATTATTATTATTATTATTAACTACTATTAGTAATACTCAATGTTTAGAAACTTTTAGTTTAATCACTGAGTATAATAATGGTTTGCCTCGTTCTATATGGCGGTCGGCGGTAGCACACTGTAGTCTTGTATGGTGGATTTAACAGTTTCATACAGGGGATGGTTGTCACCTGCATTAGACGAAGTAAGACTGTTATAGGCTATATATTCAGAATTTGGGTTGTTGCACAAGGTCTGTAATTTGGTCAGATAACTGTCAAAATGTTCATGGGTCTTCTCAGAACCAGCTTGTCCATCAGGACATCGCACTTGTTCCAAAAACGACATCATATTGTTTCTCAGGTTTTCATAGTACCCATTCAAATGGGAATTTTGTCGTTGAGATAAGATTTGTGTTTCCTGTAAACATACAAGAATATCAGGTTGTTACAATTACTTAATATTTAACATGGTAAAATTGTGGAATATTGTTGTAGTACGGCTATATTAATTCGTTAGATTGTCTTTTTGGAGTATTTTCGTTTGTTTGGAATGATTGACACTACCTTGGGCCTACCTTATCCCCGTGTCGAAGATGAGCCTCCATAGCATTGATGTCTGTCTTCAATCTCAACATTTGGGATTCGACGCGTGCATTTTCTCGCTGCAATTCCGTTATTTCAGCATCCAAAGTAAATAGATCTTCACCACCGTTCCCCATATTACAATCTAAAAACCACAACTTTTTTACCTTTTCACCTCCTCAACATTTGCCTTTTTTAAAAATTGTAAGGATCCCACAATTTTACCAGACAAAGACAACCTTAATACTATTCTCACCATTATGAAGCTGTTTCGAGCCATACATATGATGGTATAACGAATCGGCTGCATTTGTAGGAATTGGTTTCTTGCCGGAAGTTAAATTAGGTGCAGATGGATGGCAAACACTAAGGGTTGGTGCACCTCGATGAAGGAATGGACTGGGATTCAAATGAGACGGTTCACAAACAGTTTGTTCAGACTGCTGGTGATGATGTTGCTGCTGTTGTTGCAATTTGGCTATGTTGGCTTTATGCTGTTCAACAGTTCCTCCACTTTCAAGTACACGCATCTTGTTACGGTTGGCAATTGGACAACCGGATGCGCTGAAATTAAATATTAACAATGTCAGTGTAATTGACACAATAAACACCAAGCAATAATAATTTACCTCCTGTGCGATAAAAATTTGCCAGTAGCATGTCCAGAGCCATCACATCCAGGTATAGGGCATCTGTAATATAATTCGAAATATTACATTTAACTGTTATGATTATAAAATAGTAGTTATTGTTAACCTTAGTGGTTCTGAATCTTGACCATCTCGAGGTTTACTCTTCGGCTTGTTGGCACGAGGACAGCCGGATAGAGATCGATGAGAAGAATAATTTCCTGTTACATGACCAGATCCATCACATCCTGGTGTTGGACATTTTAGTTCTTGAGAATGTGTCGAAGATATTCCAGGCTGTGACGAAGAACGATCGCTTCTCGCACAAACAGAAATGCTATGAAAAAGTAAAATAAAAATAATAATAGTAAGCAACGAGTATATAAATGTACAAAAGTCTTTTTTTTTGTATAAAAATAAAAGGTATTTAATTATAGCGTTTCATTCCTAAATCCTAGATAGTAACTAATCATGTACCGAAGTAACTATTTAGTCGATCATACATCTTCATCTGAACTAAAATTTAGCATAGCGATAAATTTTTCTTCTTTCTTGGTTTCTTCAATTGACACACACACACTGAACCTATTTTAAGTGAAAAATTAACCTTGCACATACTGTATTATTCTAGTATCAACAACGATTCTTTGTAACTATTCGAAATGCCGGCTAGCAAAGAAACTCGTATTCATTTGGTTTTTGTCTTGTGCGCAATACGACTGCTATAGACACGGGCAAACGTGACACATCCGAACGATTAGAGTCTAAACTCGTTGCTGGCGACGTCCTGACCATTATAATCCCCTATGATCTTCGCCTTTCTGCTCACAGGTTTCTTCTCTTGGTATTGTAATACCGTTTAAATCGTTTCCAATAGACAGCATTTTTAGGTAAAGCAACAACGCGTTTGCGATACATTAACACTTCGTTATTCGAACTATTAATCTTCGATCCGTCCATTTTTCAATATCAAAATAATAGTGATGTGGTGTAACGGTTTTACGACACAAGAACTAACACAAACAGTAGAGAAAACCATTAGTTCGCCGTAATATTTTCACTGATTCTTCGACGATAACGCTATCACGTTATTAAATTTGTACAGTTTGACCACACTATAATAATAATATACCAATATCATTCACTATATTTCATAGAACGTGCGGGGGTTGTTCGTTTTACACGGTTCGCAAAAATATTTTTAAACTACTCATATTTCTCATTTAGAAAACGAGCAGTGTTAGCGGCCGATTTTTAGAACACGTTATTTACAAAATATATATTTATTGATTTTTTCCAAGTTCTATTGAAAAATTATTTGTTTCCGATCGAAGTGTACACTTGTTTACGGGTTTTTTCTTCTTCAAAATACGCATTTATCCATAAAAATCGTGGAATACGCAAAATAAAATTTCGACATACCCACTACATTCACACAAGCCGAATTTATGTCAATGTGTACCATTACAAGGGAAAAAGTATGAAAAATTCATAAACCGTTAGAGATGGGATTTTCAACTCAGTGGCACGAATCAGTTCGTTTGAATCAGTTCACTTAAGTGAGTTGACTCACTGAGTCAACCACAACTCTCAATTCATCAAATCAAACAAATCTTTTTTGATAACACGTCATAAAGGCGCGTTAAAATATTGGGCAAGGGTTCCCCGGCACCCGCGGGCAATGCTATTCTAGAAATGCTAAAAATATTTTAAAAATTTCACAAATGATTTGTGTTAAACAGTAGAAGTAATTCGATAAAAAATCTATATGAGAGTGTGTGTGTATTGTAGTGTTGGGAGTGAACCTTTAGTTGCAAAGCAACTGGCTATGTGTTCTTAGTGTGGCACATAGAGAAAATTAAAATAATATCTAAAAATTAAGACAAATAATTACATAGGTTAGCTCAGAAATTTTTAAAAAATTGGGCAAGGGTTGCCCGGCGCCTGCAGACAAAACTATTTTACAAAAGCAAAAAATACAAAAAAAACAACGTAATGGCCTAGAGTAATAACCGCACATAGAGATACATAGGGACATTCATACATAGAGGTATATACATACATATAGTGAAAAATACATAGAAGTACATACATACATAGAAAAAAAGTACATAGATAGATACGCACATAGAGATACATATGTACATAGAGAGAGACATATATAGACATACATAGAGACATTAGTACATAGAGGTACATATATACATAGAGAGAGAGAGACATACATAGATGGAAATACAAACATAGAGGCATGAATGAATGTCTCTATGTCTCTCTTTGTACTTCTCTCTCTATGTATTTATGCCTCTATGTTTGTATTTTCCATCTATGTATGTCTCTCACTCTATGTATGTATGTACATCTATGTAGTATCTCTCTATGTATTAATGACTCTATGTTTGTATTTCCCTCTATGTATTTTCTTTCTATGTATGTATATACCTCTATGTACGAATGTCTCTATGTATCTCTATTTATATCTCTCTTTATGTACGTATGTACCTCTATGTATTTATCTCTCTATTTGCTTTTTTTTTTGTTATATCTGAATGTATAATATGCAGTCTATAATATTATTTTTTAATAATAAATAATTTTGATATTAATATATGTGTGCAAAGCGTGAGAGAACGATGTAACACTACTTCAAAATGATGTTTTCTTTATGATTTATTTATCAATTTTTTTTGTATGTATGTATTAAATAGGTTTTGTGGCCAGTTTTGTTTAAGACGACGGATTTTGCGGACTATAATGGATATACCGTTAAAAAGTTATCGAATTTATTAGATAATTTGTTTCTACAATTACATCGGAAATAACGTCGCGAGTATAAGATGACAATTTATTCGAAATTATACGTATATTCTTATAAAATTTTACGGATTGTTTAATAATATAAGGTTTTCGAAATCTTAAAAATTGCTCATGTTTTGACCAAATAGATGTACCAAATTGTAATTGGACAATCCTTATTTTATTAATTCTTTGTTATCATATATGAAAATATTTTTTTTATCAATTTTATCAATCGGTTATCACAAAACCATGTGTGGGGAATTGATAGCCAATCAATCCGACACGTGTGGTTTGTAATATTGTAAATAATAGAGATGGGATTTTCAACTCAGTGACACGAATCAGTTTGTTTGAATCAGTTCACTTAAGTGAGTTGACTCACTGAGTCAACCACAACTCTCAATTCATCAAATCAAACAAATCTTTTTTGACAACACGTCATAAAGGCGCGTTTTGACAGTGCGAGTCCGACTCGCAGAGATGGCTATCGAAAGAAAATCACGCTCGTGGCGAACCGTCGATATCAAAACGTACGTCTAAAGGAGATTCGCGTCTCGTCTACACGTCATTAACGTGTTATGGGCTTATGGCTCACCATGAATCATGGTTAAGAGTCATCATTTAATAAAGAATCACACGATTCAGGAATTGATAAGTTATGTTGATAACACAAATCTGTGATACTACCGTTAGCCACACTTAGTCACGGGAGTCACTGAACTATGGCACACTGATTCAACTCATTCAGTTCACCTAAAAGAGTCAACTCTTTGAGTCGACTCACTCACGAACTACCCATCCCTATAAACCGTTCCAACCTTAATAATAATAATAATAATAATAATAATTTGATGCATATTATTTATATACGTACCTATCGTCTTTGGACGAAACCGATAATTTGTCTTGCTGCGGCGGCGGCATGCTGTAACACGGGTTTTGCGAGAATCCGTTTGGCGGCGGTCCGCCGCCCTGCTGGTACGCGCCGGCCGTGTAACCGCACGAGTACGCGGACGTACTGTACGGCGTCGAGTACCCGTTGGCGTATTCGGGCATCGGATATCCGGGATGAGGGCTTAACGACGTGTAACCTGTGTCAGACATTCAATGCGCCGTTGTCGCGTCCGACAAGAATTGTAAATTAATTATTATTGTACCAATTGAGGTGAAAGTGGTCATTTCATTATGTGTCAGAAAAAAAAAAACATTTTTTTTTTTTCGCGCATTATAATATGATTTGTACAGTGGCTGATTTGTCCTAGAAAAAAAAAAATCGGTTTCGCTGAAGATATTTCCAGAGGACTACTCACCCTCCCAGGTTTGGAGTTATCGTTAACTTCTCTGACATGCTTACGCATTATTGTATATGAAATTGTTTTTATTTATTTCTTATAGAAAATTTACGACTGGCGACGAGTACTCTCACCTACACCTTTTCTTTTTTTTTCCATACATGATATGAATAGGTATAGTTAACCGTCTATTAACTTACGTTGTTTTTGGCATATACGATAATTAAAATATACAAAACGCATACAATATATTATATATATAACAATATTTCTAGCAATGGCGTGTTATTAATTTTATGCACTGTATCATATAGTTAGCGTTTTAGCTAAAATAAATACGACTCTTTGAAGGAAAGAAACTATTTTTTATTATGAGAAATTGTTGTAAATCATAAATACTTGGCCAATACTAATTCTTTTACGTCGACAACCCCCGGAATTTACCGTTCCATCCCATTTTATAGGTGTCGACGAAGCAACGCGTGAAGTGTAGGTCGGATAACTGTATAATATTTTATTTAGAACGGAAAAAAAAAACAACGAGAAAATCAAACGTTATTCGAAAAACGCGAGACCTCATCCAATTATAAAAAAAAAAACATACATACACACACACACAGAGAGGAACCACTCTTACCGTTGACGTCTCTGTAGTGGTCCATGTAATGGGAACCTCCGCTCTCGGGCGTCGACTCCCTGCTGTATCCGTTAGGTGCTCCGCCGGGAAACACAAGCCTGCCGGGTGCCCTGTAACGGGGACAAATGACTGTAAAAGTTCTCGGCGGTGCCAGCCGGATGTAGGAATGCGATCGTTAACGATACCGTCGTACCTGTTTACGCTCAGGTCCAACGTCTGACCCTGAGGACTCGGCGCTTGGGTGACCTGCGGGCTGGACGTCGACGTGTTCGGACTGGTGCGGTGGCCGGCGGTCCCTGCGTAATGGTGCGGGCTTAGGCTGTTCGAATACGTGACGGTCTAGCGGAGGAAGATAGATCCCGTTAAGAAATACGTACCGATTGAATATTCGTTTTGGAACGGGAAAAAACCAAATGTAAAAATACAATTTCTGACGAATTCGGGGGGCGGTGTAACGTACCTGCGGGCTCGTCGAAGTCACGCTAGACGTGGACAAGTCCATAACCGACACCGTGCCCGGTGACCGGGTAAGCGGCAATGGTAGCGGTAACGGAAGTGGCTTCATCCCGGTACTCGCAGCAGCGATGCACTTGACCGACAGATTGATCGCTGCTGCTGTGGGAAAACCCGACTGAATGGCCGGGCCGGTGGACGTGGGCGGATTCGCACTTTCGTACTGGTACAACGGCCTGCGGAGCGAATAATATAATTTGTTCGTCGAATTACAATAAACGGTTTGTATAATCAGTGGCGTGACTATATGAATTCGGGGGTCCCGGGGGGTCGGTATCGAGTTTTGTCCCCTTACATTATCGGAATTCATCGATGAGTTTTTACAAAAATTTTAGTTCCACGTTATACACCATGTTTCAAATCAATAAAAATATATAAAAATACTGTTTTAATATTTATTATTTTATTTAGACTTTATATGATCTCTTTAGTCACGCGGTTTATTTCAAAGTACTGTGCATGTAACTCGCAAACGTTCACTTGTACACAAAAACTCGAAACGTGTTATAATTCATAATTGTCAACATTATTTTAACGCACTTGTCGTATGTTTTTGTTTTATTCGTGGTTTGTTTTACGAATTTATTTCTAGAAAAGTGAAAATAAATTCTGCTCCGGTAGGTCAATTGCGCCGCGTAAACCTGGCGATAGTATACCTGGGATAGAGCGGCGGTTCGATGGCTTCGTCCTGCATCTGCACCGGCTGTTCGGATTTCATGATCATCTGATGCGGTTGGTACATGGCGGCACCGGTAGCGTCCCCGTACTCGGACGGGTACCGTTGTTGACACGAATGATCGGATTCGTAACGGTCGGCGTACGCGGCCGCGGCAGCGTTCAGCGGGTTCGGGTACGACGGTGGCCGGACGTGGTCGTACGACGATCGGGACGGCACTTCGGTTGAGTACGACGGCGACGGCCGGTTGATGTTGCTGAGTGCGTAGTTACGGTCAACGGCTGCGACGGCCGCGGCGGATGCCGCCGACCTGTTGTACATGTCTTGTTGTTGTTGTTGGCCGCCGCCACCGCCACCAGCCCCGTTGTTGATTTGCTGAGGTTCGTACGGTCTGTGTTGCAGTCTCGCGTTGCTGTCCATCATCATGTACGATCCGGTCGAACCGTGTTGATGTTGTTGGTGCGGTGACGGAGCGGACATGCCGCCGCCGTTACCGTGTTGTTGGATCTGCTGTTGTTGTTGTTGGTGATGGTTCATGGCGTCCATGCTGCCGGACATGGACGACGAATTGGAATCGTGACAGTGGTCGTACGACGACGACATGGTCATCGGAGTGCGTCGGTTGCACGGCGGCGTTACCGAGCGACACGAACCGGTCGAGTGCATTTCCGACTTGATGGTCATCGCGTCGTCTTGCGGCCCCGGCGTCGGTCCGTCGCTGCAGCATCCCATCTCGGATTTCAAGCGCAACTGTTTCGTGTCGGGTTTCTCGTCGTCCATGTCCACTACGGCGCCGCCGACGTCTTCTTTGTGCTGTTGCAGTACCATTTTCGCGGGCTTGACCGCCGCTTTGACGGCGGCCGAACCGTAATACGAGGCGGCCGTTAAGTACTCCGGCGAACGGCCGGTCGGGCCACCGCAGTGGTCGCCGTAATGGCCGGCCATTTGCTGGTAAGCGTCCTTCATGTCGCCGCCCATGTGCTTGTTGTACTGTTGTTGATCGAGTCCGCCGTTGTTGCACACTGGAAATCGGACGAAAACGAAAAATAGGTAACGCGTATACATTTTTTTACAAGTCCACTTATCGTGTCCGAATTGTGTCGGTGAATATATATTATTATTATTTGCGTACGCACGTCGGACGATATGTTTTAGAGAAAGAGATTTTGCAACTCGTAAAACGTTTCTCTCGTCACCGGCCAACAACCGTAGTGGCAGGAACAAGCGGTTTCGGAGAGGTGGAAAAAAATTAGTGACGACGACGGACGGATGAGTGTGATGGGGGGGGGGGTGAGAGAGAGACGAACGAGTTGCATAAGCTCTGCGTGTCTTTGATTGAGGGGAGGGGCGGGGGTGAGTTTGCTGAGAGTAGAGATAGATTTCGCTGATAGATAATAATGTGTAACGTTATAATATAATGCAGTCGGTGGGACGGTGGGAGGAGTACCTGTTAGCGCGGCGATGTGTCGTTGTGACAGTATTTTCTGCCGTTCTCGCGACGCCTGTTTGTTGGCCGCCGCTATTGGACAGCCCGACAGGCTCCTATGCGTGTTTCGGTTCGAGTTCACGTGTCCCCGGCCATTACATCCGGGAGTGGGACACTTTAGGATGGTTTCGTGCAAGGCCAGAACTGGTCAAGACAATTATTATTATAACGATAATACATTTTAGTATATAGGAATCGGTTTTCGCGACATGCAAACATTACGCGCGCACACGAACAAACAGCATTTTTTTTTTTTTCGTTTGTAAAAAAAGAAAAAAAAAATGTATCGTATACGTTTTCAAAAGTCGGGATGAGGATCGAGAAGGGGTAGAGAGTGTGTAAGTGTATCGGTCGGGTTCGCGGGTGCGGTGGATATTCGAGTAAGTACGAAGAGCAAAAAAAAAAAAAAAAAAGAAGAAGAAATATAAAACAAAATATTAATTAATGATATGCTGTTTGTGTTCAGTGGCGGTGTCGTTCGATGTACGAGTGTTATACAGGGTGCGGCAAGAAAAAAAAAAAACTCTCCGGTTCGACGATTTTTGGCTTGGCTGGAGGCAGGGGAGGTGTGACTTTACCGCATCGACAGAAAGCTCTATCGCGACGCTATTGTTAGATCGTGCGTTTTAGATGTGCAGGAGTTTAATGAAAATAACGGCGGCGTTCTCGATAGAAAAACGATATCGTTCACGTATGGGAATTTCAAATAAACGGGTTGTGCACGCAAAAAAAAAAAAAAAAAAAAAATAGAAAAAAAGAAAATCCATTTGGGACCGAAAACACGGGGCTTTCATTTATTCGCGATTGCTGTAGTATTCGGAGGATGCTGCGCGCCAAGAACTCCAAACGTACACCCCTACAAGATCGTCCGAGAAAGAAATCGGGACGACATCGGTTTAGCGGCGAGGATCTCCTTCGATATGTCATCCCTGACGATAGAAGTTTTTACACGGGCATTCCTCGATCAGTGTATCGAAAATCGGGGCCGTCACTTAAGCGATGTAATTACAAAAATAAATAAATGAACGTACGATATTTACTCGTATATATATAAAAAAAAAAACGTGTTTTCCACTCGGTTTTTATGACGTTTTTTTTTTTTTTTTTGCCGCACTCTCTGTATGATGCGTAAGCGCGTATAACGTGCGACGAACAACGTTTGAGCGAATAAAGGAGACGAGGGCACACACACACACACAGATAGTGCGGTGTTTATCAGCTCTCTACCCCCAGCAAAAATCCGTTGTGAAATCGGTTTTTGTACGCACAGCGGTTGTCAGGCCCGACAAGTGTTTTGAAATTACACGCACCGATAAAAACAAACGGGGCGAACAGGGCGGGGAGAAATTATTCTCAACTCGTATTATTGTAAAAAATGTTTTACAATATTATACAAATGTATTATACTCACTTTCTGGCGTCACTTTGTCCTTGCGAGGACATCCCGACAAGCTGCGTGTACGAGCAGAAAAATATACACAATCACCTCTACTATATATGTATATATTATATTTAATGTTTATAATAATATGTTTAAACGGTTTTTAATCCGATTCCGCGTTATATAATATATATTATTATTATCGTGTACCGGACGAACGGTATAGTTTTTTTTTTTTTACCTTCTGTGGTGTGAATACAGTCCCGTGATGTGCCCTTGACCGGTACATCCCGGCGTGGGACATTTGTTTCCATCTGAAACGGATAAACGCGTATTGTTTTTTAAATACGATTTTTTTCTTCCTAACTACTCTCTCGACGAATTGTTGTATTTAAAAGCACCGTAATATTTATCGTTTCGTTTCGTTTTCGGAGACGGAGCTCATATCTTTTGCCCCCTCGTTCGAAACAAGAGAAATAAGAGACACTTTTTTTCTCTCTCTTTTCTCGCTCGAGCCTGTACGATCACACAAAAGGCGCCGGCCGACTGCAGTGAACGCGTAGATAAGAAACATTGATTCCGGCATTGCTAGCTCGGCGGCAAAAAGGGTGCGCGTTCGGTTTTTTTTTTCTTTTTTGTTTTTGCGATATTATTATTTATAATTCCGTCGTTTTTTTCTTTCTTTAATTAAAAACTGTATCGTATTTTAACGCTCTGCCGCCGTCTAAACAGAAAAACAAGGGTTCATTGGGGAGGGAGGGGGGGAGTGAAATTATAATTAAAAACTGTACACATCGATGGTCATATTGATTCGAAGGGTCGGTGGGAGGGGGAGGTGGTACGAGAGAACAGTTGCGGGGATGAGCCGCGATAAATACGAGATGTTCGATTCGATATCGCGGAACGGATAAAAACGATTTATATAAAACGAACGAACGGTTCCCGACATATAAAAGTTTACGATTGCGCAGATTTTATTTTCCTCGTATTGTTTTATCCATCGCCGGAGCAACGGCGCGATTATATATGGACCGGATTCAATGGCGAATCGTTACTCGTTTCTTTTTCTCTCTCTCATTAAATATATATATATATATTTATTTTTTTCATTTCGATTATCGCGTACGGCGGCTGAGTGTATCGGTTTTATCGAAATAACGATTATTACAAATTGTCATATAATAATAATAATATTTAAACGGAAATGCGAAATGCGTGCTGGGGGACGCGCGATAAATCTTTCTTGTAAGAACGCGATAGAGAAACGACGCAAGAGGAATAATGGAGGAGATTTTTTGGAAACTGTCGCGCATACTACACACCGTGCAGGAGGGATTTTCGTCGGTACGGACCACCTGCAGCACAGGGTCGGGTTCTTGTCCGGGGTCTTTATGCGTGTGTGTGTATAAAATAAGAGAGCGAGAACGGAGCCGAGTGTTAACAACTCGCCGCGTTTGGGGTTAAGTCGGCACGTGATCGGCGTGGAAATGCGTCCTCCTCTTACCCCGCTGGCCCTTCCCGTGCACGGTCCTGTGTACATCCGGCGGTCGTACGTACGCTGTCGCACACTGCTGCACCGCTGTATCCTCTTTGAATGTTAATTAGCGCTAAATCGTTGGTCGATTTAAAACACTCCTCCCCCATACACCACTTTCCGCGCGCGGGATCAAGACGACAATAACAATAATAATAACAGTAAGTACGAGACCGCTAACGACTCGGGTCGACTTACCTTTATTGTTCATACACCCGGGCGGCATGAGGCCGCCGTCCGCGGGGCCGCAGTTGAGTTTCGGCGTGCCGGCCGCCGTGTTCGGCGACAGGCTGCCGCCCGTTGCGCTCACTACGGACGCGCCGAGCACGCCTTCCCTGGCCACGTCCTGCAGAGCCGTGGCCGCCCTGGAGTCCGCGCCGGCCGGTTGCAGTATCGTGTACTGTTTGGACAGCGGGCTGGGCGAGTCCATTTTGACGATGGACACGTCGGGTTTGTGGTCGGTCGCCCCGCCGCTGCCGCCGACTATGTCGTCTTCCAGTTTGATGCAAACGGGCTTGACCGCTGTGACCGGCACGCCGCCGCCGATGTTTCCGGCCGGCGAGTGTTGCTGCAGTTTGGTCGGCGACGATCCGTGTCCGCCCGCGTTGACCGCAAGTAGCCCGGGCCCGGTGTAACCGACCACGAAAGTGGCGCCCGCCGGCGGGTACGGTCCCAGCGGCGACATGGCCGCGCCCACCGCGGTGGGTAAGTCGAGGCGGGTCGGGTCTTTGGGCTCGCCGCCGGACACCGGGCGGAACGCCGAGAACGCCGTCTTGTCCATTAGGTACGCGTCGTACGAAGAACACTCGGACTCGGATTTCAGCGAAGTCATCACGTCCACGCGCACGTGACTGTTGTTGTTCCGGCGGTCCACGTCCGACTTGCGCCTGCACGACCGGCCGTCGCCCGCAGGACCAACGCCGCCGCCGCCGCCGCCGCCGCCGTCGTCGCCGCCGTTGCCGTTGCCGTTCCGGTCATCGTCGTTGTCGTCCCGATCGTTGGCGTCACCGTCGCCGCCATTCTCGCCGCCCCCGCCGCCACCGCCGCCGGCCGACATGTCGATTTCGAGTTCGTCCGACGAGTCGTCCACCAGCTCGTTAAAGTCCGGTTCGTATTTGGACGGAGCGTATTTGTCCTGTTTCTTCGCGTTGTGTTCGTCGCCGCCGCACTCTTTGTCCATCTTGTTGAGCAAATTGTCCAAGTCCCGTCGCTGTTGTTGCGGCGGTTGCGGCGGCGTCGGCTGTTGTTGTTGTTGCTGCTGCAGCAGGAGCAACGGCGGCGGTTTCGCGTCGCACGTGTTCTTGTTCTCGTCCACTTTGCCGGCGGCCGGCGCGGGATGGCCGCTGCCGGTGCCGTTGTTCTTCTTCTCGTCGAACAGGTTGACGAACGCGGGCGACTCGTAACGGTCGTCGTCGTCGTCGTCGTGTCCGGTCCGGTAAAACGAGTGCCGCGGACCCGGCCATCCGCCGGACAAGCTCTTGAGCGCCGCTTCCGTTTCGCGGATCAGCGTCTCGTCGTCCACGGCCTCGTCGCCGCTGGCCTTTGCCTGTTTTTTCGGAACGGCACCGCCGCCGCCCTGCATTTGTTGCTGCTGACCGGCGGCCAAGGTGGCGGCGGTCGTCTGTTGTTGTTGTTGTTGACCGGTTAACGGCCGTTTTTTCGGCAACACCATCGACTTCTGCGCGTTGCCGCCGTCCTGCTGCTGTTGTTCGGACGATCCTTTTTCCTTGTCCGCCGCCGTCATTTCTTGCATCTGTTTCAGCGCCCGTCTTCGTTTCTTGTGCGCAAACGTCTCGTCCACCGTCGACTGCGCTTTATTGCACGCCGCCGCGCCGTCGCCCGTCGACTTGCGTTTCGACGTCGACCTGTCCAATAAACACACACACACAAAAACGACTTCGGTCAATTATTTTTGTTTTATACAAAAAAAAAAGAAAAAAAAAGAAGAAAATTCATAGGAATTTTCTTTAGGAATTCGATAAACAGGCGCCCGTAGGAATGGGAGAGGGGGGTTTACAGCGGGAGCTTAAAAGTGAGGAAAGTAAATAAAATATCTCTCACACACACACAAAGAAGCAGTTTAACATTATTACATAAAGTTGCACGATGAATAATTGTCATAAACGTCACATTTAAAACGGTCGCTAAATATCTTTAAAATTCGAATTATGAAAGAGACAAATACGTTTATTCATTTATAAATAATGGCTGATTTTTTTTTTTTTAACATAACATGTAAATTATAGCGTTTAATCGCTCATGTTTTCTCGACTGTTAAATATTATAGCGGTGGCACGTTCGAAAGAACCATATAATATCAAAGATAATGATAAGATTGTTGACAATAAAAAAAAAAAATTCGCGTTCGTTATAATGCAAATGTGTATAAAAAAGCGATTTATCGTAGAAAAGCGCAAATCCGGTAGAATCTGGGAAATTTCAGGGCAGGCACCTTCAGCTACGTCGTGAATAAAAATAGAAAAAAAACCATTTAAAATCTCGAATGTTTATATGTAAGACTTTTATACACTACCACGAGAAACGGTTAAGATCCGTCTCGTAAATCCTCTCCTCTATTATTACAGTCATTTTAATATTTGTAAGACAACGAATAACACTTCAAAGACTTTGCAGTTTGTTAGAAACGTTTATTACAAAAAAAAAAAAAAAAAAAATACTACATGTATTAATATTAAAATAAATAAATTTTCTTCGCGGAAAACGCGTGTTTTTCTTTTTTCGTTTTTCACCGATCGCCGATTTTAATTGACTGCCGTTCGCGCAATCTCCGATCGCTTAGGGAGGTTTTTTGTTTTTGTTTTTTCATCAATTATTACTATACACGGTAAAGAGAGGGGAACGAAAATACCAATAACGCGTTGTTCTTCATCTCCGGTCCACGGAGCCGCGTCAATTGGTCGTCGTTTAATTTGCCGAAGATCCGCGCGTTTTTCCTCGGCCGTCCGTTAAGTATTTTTTTAATTAAAAATCGCTCGCCTACACTCTCCGTCGTCCGTAATAATAATAATAATAATAATACATATTATAAGAAAGGGAAAAATATCGGTTATATATAATATTCGTGTACATTGTATCGTTGCCGAGGGAGAGTGGGTTAAAAGCGCGGAGTGTAAGGAAGTGTGCAAATAAGGAGGGAGGTAGTACGGGAGATGTAGAATTAAAATCGGACAATGGATGAAAAAGGGTTGTGATGATGTTATGGAAAATAATATATTTTATTTATAACGCGCGTGGCTCTATTCGAGTGTATTCATATAAACCGGGCGACGACGACGAAGCATTCGGCTGTTGCGAACGTGTTAATTATTATAAATGTTTTTGATTTTTTCTTTTTTGTATTGTGCCCGGAGACTGGTTTTATTATTTTTCCATCATTCGTTCGTCTCGTCTACAACGGGGGGAAGATCGTATCAATAACGATTTATTACGTCCTTTTGGAAGTATATAAATCCTTACGAAATTGTCGTTATTACGCGATGTTTTCCAATAAGCCTACTGCGCTGCATCGCGTCTCACAAATTCGTTTTATTGGGTACTTCTTGAATGAGAATAAGAACATTTATTTCGACAATTATTGTTCTTTAAAGTTATTATTATTTTTTTTTTTTGTGAGCGTTTCAGAGGTTTTAGAACATTTTTGATTACAAAATATGAATTTGAAATTTTATTTTATGATTTTTACATAAAAACCACGATATATATATATATATTTATTTAACAATACTTATAGTAGGTACTCGTATATTGTATTGTCGGACAATATAGTTTTTGACGATGTCTGTAAAATTTTTTTTTTTTAATTTATATTTTTACCAAAATGATTAGAAATAAACTTTCGGCGTGTTATTTTGAATTTATAAGACATAAAAGCGTTTTTTTTTCCTAGAGTTTTATCCAGCATTACGTTCTTAATGATAATGACGTATAAATTAATTAGAAAAGAGAATGGAAAATTCGATTTCTATACAGTGCAAACGTGTTGTTTTTACACACAATTAAAATTCGCATCGAATTCAATCGTACATTCATGGTATATTACACTATATATAATTACGTTAAACAATCCGATTGTCCACTGGTCTGCCAGACTGTTTTAACACGTATTTTTATAGAGTATACGACACTTACGTTATACCGACGGGTTTTATATTATTCTAAAGCTATGGAAAAAAAAAAAAGAAAAAAACGGTATTCGAACGGATGCGTTTAAAAGCGCGTACGAACGGCTACAAAATTATATCGTGAAATTATTGTTAATATTATTCAAAGGTATGGTAATATCTATAATAACGTCTTTCGCATACTGTAGGTAGTTAAAAGTTCTTTTTTTTTTAAATCTGAATTCGTTGATTTATATTGTTTTTTTTTTTTTTTTTACTCGTGTTCGTAAATAAATATAAAAAAAAAATGTTATTACGAAAAAAATTTAACATCAAAACTCGGAGACGGTCAAACTATTAACAAGTGCCAATACGAAAAGTGAGGTCGGGAGAAATGGAAAATTTTCGTTTTTTATTACAAGAAAAATTAAAAATACGATAATGTAATTAAAAAAAAAAAAAAAAATCGGTTTTCAAGAAAAAAACAAATCGATCGCGTTGTTTCTACGCGAAAATGGAAAACGTTAATTACGGAAAAAAGTGTAACGATAACATACACGAGTTCTCTGCACACGTGACGCCGTCATTCATCGGCGGATAACTGCGCGGTACACACAGCATTCACATCTCCCGCAAGCCGTTCGAAACGCTTTCGAGGAGACTTTTCACTGTTATCAGAGCGCGGAATCGCGGAGAATTGTTTTTTGTTTTCTTTTTTTCTTTTGGCCAACCGTCGCCACGGAAGTTATCGTGTGAAAAAAAAAATTGCTTTCTCCATTCGCGGAGATTCGCGCGTCCCGATAACGTCACGTGGTATTTTCGTTTTTGTTTTTCACGCGCGCTGTCGGAACTTTGGCAGTACACACCGTCCCGCAATATATTTTCAAAACGTATCGGCCGTGCAGTTTGTGACGAGTATACGGTTATTTGTTTTTTTCTTTTTTTTTCAAATCGAAACTACGTATAATAATAACAAAAAAAAAACTGGTGACACCCGCAGTGTTCGATTGCGAAACATTATTGAAGACGCTGAAATATAAAAATAAAATAAAAACAGTCCCTTACACCGTCGAGTCGCCGCCACCTTTCGAGTTTCTCCAGTTCCTCCGAGCACTGGCTGAGGAAATAATTAAAACGTTTTATTATCGTGTGCTTACGCGTGTATTATACAACAGGCCTGCAATAACCGTCGCGGAGACGGAGACGAGTTCGTGTGTACTCGTATGCCGCCGTTGACGAATTATTTACATAGCTGTTCCGGCTATCTCGTTTTCTCACTGCTCGTGTTCACGTCGCGGCTGGTGAATATTATTAATATTTTGTGTTGGAAAACGAGCGTGCTTCACGCGTGTATACAGGCAAACATAATAATATGTGCCTATTAAGCCTTTGCTTATATGAACGCGATGTACCGCGTAATAGTGCGCGGTATACACGAAAAAGAAAAAAAAAAATGGGGGAGAAAAGCGAGCGACGATCGCGCGGCTTAAAAGCCAGTCGCGTCTTCGCTCCGGTCCGAGCGGGTCGTCGTCAGTCTCCGCAGCGTCACTACCATCACGCCGCCGTTTCGACCGATCTGCGACGAGGAGGACAAAAAAAAAAAAAACAATTTTTTTTTCTCTGACGATCTTTGCCGAATTTATATGTGCAAAGATCTAGACGCGTAGACGAAGGAAAAAAAATTTGTTTTTTTCTCTCTCTGAACTTTTATAGACCGGGGTCGACTCTTTCCCTGGATCACGAGATAAAATCATACGAAACGGAAAAAATAATAATCGAGCGACAAACGTATTCAAAATGTATTCATAAAAAAATACGCGATATCGGAGAAATTCGTTTAGAATAGTATGTGTGGCGAGATGGAAACGACGTATTTTTTTAGCACACCGCGACTTTTGCGAAAATATTATATACATACATATATATATATATATATAAACTCATTACGAGCAAAAACGTGTTATGAAATTCGATCGAAAAATATGTTCGATTATCGCACGCGTACGAGTGTTATTGATGTGGTGATATCGATTGATTTTCGCATAATATCGGATAATCGATGAAATTAATTATTTATTACGCGGGGCGTTTTTCAAAACGTTTTATATTCGATCCGGAGTAGAAATTTAATTTCTCTTTCAGTACTATAAAAGCAAATGATATACATAAATAAATAACGCTATGAGTTATACATACTCGTTTTCCGTTTCCAATTGATTTACGTTTTATTCGTCCCGTTATTGCGGGGGCACCGATTTTAAGCGCCATCGATTAGAAAAAAAAAAAACGGAAACAAAATAAATACGATATAATATTGTGAAATATTCTTTGTACGTTTTTTTTTTTTAATACTTTAAAATTCAGATAGAATAAAAATGCAAAAAATACAATGGGTTCAGTTTACGTTACGAAAATTTCATCAGTTTTAAAACGTGTATAATGATATGTAACACGGAAGACAATATGGTGCGGGATTATGAAATTATTTCATCAAACGTACACACGAAAGTAAGAGACGATTATTCTTTTTCTTTTATTAAATAATTTAAACTCATATTAGGATGTTTGTAATATTTTATTTGATCGTTTGTTTAAAAAAAAAAATAAATAAATAAAATTGTACGTTTTACGCATTTAATATGACGATACGAAAAACCGATTAGCGACTGGGGAGTGTTGGCGTTCTGTTTAAAAGCGTTAAAAGAATTTCTACATACACGTGGACGAATGATGCGCATACCAGTGTTATTTCTAAGGATTTTTCCAACTGTCTAAAAACTAAATAAATTTTTTTTTGCGATTTATTACTGGATTATAATATTCCTCTACTATAAAAAAAACGTCTTATTAAAACCACACTCAAATGGGGGGGGAGGAGGGGGGTTTAATCTTTTGATTTTGCTCTCTACTTATTCTTTTAGAAATAAAGTAAGTAGTTAGTATTAATTCAATTACTTATAGGATTATTATATACGTAGTTAACATTAAAAATTTTCTTTTTTTTCCCCAAACGATTTCTTCACGAACGTCTGTTTTTTTTTTTGGAATACATACGTGTACTGTTGTACGGTGCATCTCCCTTTCAACTGAAAGGGACGTTGGAAAAGAAGAAGAAGAAGAAAAAGATTTATACGTTCGCGTCAATTTCCCAGGCGATATAATTATATAGCCGATGAGTGTAGTGAATCGTAATAGTAGCGCGCGTCATTCGTGCTCTCGAAAAGTGACGTTTTTTTTTCTTCTTTATAGACTCTCCCGAGTTATTGTCTGTCGCTTTAACCGGTAATTTTCGTTTTGTAAACGTCTTTTTTTTTTTTTTTTGTCGCTCTCCGTGTCTCCCCTACGCGTCGTTCCCCGCGTACATATACGATAATAATCGTCGTACGTACACGCGGGGTAGAAACGACTCCGGTTTATGTAACATTTGTTTTTTTTTTAAATTTTATTGCTTACTACGTTTTATATTAAAATATTGTTATTATTATTATTATTATTATCGTTGCCCGTCTAGTAGTAGCAGGCAAGACGCGACGTCACGCTATAATGTACGGAAAACGTGCTACAACCGTCGGTACGGGGGTATCGCGGCACGACCGGGGGGCTTCGTCGTCGTCGTCGAGGTGTGCGCCGAGTGCATGTCAACACCGCATTACAAACGAATACGCACACGACGACGACGACGACGACGACGACAACGGTATCCGTTCTGCGCGGGCCGCGCGTATAATAATAATAACGTACCGACGGCGAAATGGTAACGTTTTTTTTTATATCCCGTTATTAACGTATTACCGTCATGACGTTTTAATAATTTCACAGTCACGACAACGTTTATCGGTTGCCCTTCCTTTTCCGTTTATAAACGGTAAAAAAAAAAACGAGAACAGAGGGGGAAAAAAAAGTACGATACCGCTACGAAACGCGTACGACGCCGCGAAACGTTACGAGCATATCTCGGAGGATTTGTGTATTTTTTTTTTGGTAAAAAAAAAATAAAAGAACGTGTACACTATTCATATATAGGTAAAAGCGATGATAGCGCAACAAGTTATATACGTGCTCGGATGCGCCGAGCGGATGACGGCCGCCGGCCGGGCGTTAACCGTGTTTCTCTTTTGAATAGCACTCGGGAGCGCGAGCGCGGGAGGGCCGTCGATATCAACGCCGCGTCCGCGCCGTGTAATTCGTTATTGTAATATTTCCGCGGTTTACGAGATGAAAATTACATCGCACACAGCTGTAATATTTTCGCGTAATAAACCCCCCAAAAAAAAAAAAGAAAAAAAAAACTCTCGTCTTAATTTAACCGCGTGTAATAATAATAATAATAATAATAATAATCGGGTTATCGTTATTATTGGGTTTTTAATTCGAAACGGTTTTCGCCGCGTAACGAGCCGTGAATAATAGATTTCATTGCTACACCAATTTTTTTCTGCCTTTTCTTCTCGTGTTAATTAATCGCGCGTCTGGTTTCGCGGAGGTAACGCGGGTATTTTTTTTTCCCCCGTTTGTTTTTTTTTCTTTATACCTCCGTAAAAGCTAAACAAATGAGAAACCGCCGCCGATGTAGCGTATGACGTCGGGAGAGACGCGTTTAAATTACGACGGAGGTTCGAGATCGTACGTGCGCGTTCGGTCGCAATCAGCGGCGCAGTCGAAGGGTCCTGTAAGGTTCCAGGATATAATGAACGCCCAGTTGTCAATATATTATTGTAGATTGTACCGCACCGCGGGACTTGCGAACGAACGACAGGGGGCGGGGACAATCTCTTAACAACGTCTTTATTCTTGAAATAGTACGACTTTTCATTTTAAAAAAAATATATACACAAATAATCGTTATGTTCTTTTCGTCATTTTATTATCACCGATCGAAGGATTTTGTAAGTGGTTTTTTTGTTCATAAAAACAGTGCGTGTATTGCAAAAATTGTCAATCGTTTTAATATTTATATTACTGGCAAACCATGAAGTCAAACCGTTACTTTACTCGTAGGTTTTTTCTCCACGGCCGAGAACGGAAAATGTGCTTAACGCGGTGTGGTTGACCCTACAGGGCGTGGAATTTTTTTTATATTCGAAAAATCACTCTGTAACGGTTAAAATTGATTTGTCCGTCGTGTTGTTTAAAAGTTTTTCAGAAATCGTCCTTCCAGCGGCATAATTTCATTAAGTCTTTCGTCAGATCTATGACGTAGCTATAGATTTATTGGTTTATCAAGAAAAAAAATATTTCTCAAATCGTTGGTATTTATTAGTAGTCCTCTCCGTGAGTTCCATGCGCGCGTAGTATTTTAGTATTCCAATATTAGTAGCTATAACGTGATAACGTCCTTCGATAATTTCTTTTGAAAGCGTTAACGGAATGTATTGGGTATTGCTTCAATAGCTTTTTCTTATAACCGTTCCAACAGTGATCGCTTTAGACAATAATTATTGTTGTTTTAATTCGCATCGGGACAAGAGGACGACGAGACAAGTGTTACAACGTTCCGTATTTCCATTGATTTCATTTTCTTTTTATCTCGTTCCGTTAATGTCCATCTTTCTGGTCTTTTGGCTGTGATACCAACGTACGAGCTGTCCGTTACGAGTGAACTTTTTTTTGACGCTATTCGTCGTATCGTTTCCGTCGAACACGTTTTGTTGTTAAAATTACACGTATTTCTTTTTCCGTTTCTGCTGGTTTTTGAATGAATAATAATAATAATAATAAAAAAATCCGTTTGTTAAGATTCTCGCGTTGTACACGTCGTCTTATTTTGTATACACACACAGTTATACAATATAATTTTGCATAGGTGTCTGAGGCGACTTGCGGGGAGGGAGGACAGTGATTTACTACGAGACCGGGTCGCCGAGGTGCAGGTCGCCACCACCACCGGTGTCGGCGGCGCGCGCAGGCACATTATGTAGTCGCAGGAAAAGAACTGTGTTTCCATATCCGCCGCCTCCCCGGTCCCTTTAACGCGCCCGGCAACGATTTCACCCCAACTCGCGGGGGCTCGCCCGATATGGTGTCTTGATTTATAAACCTCTTCGCGGCTGCAGCAAAATGTGTGTGTGTGTATATATATATATATAAACGTATGTACGTACGTACAAAGAAAACGAGCCCTGGGCCGACGACGACGACGACGGTTTAATCTCGATTCGGGATTTGGACACGCCGTCGCGTATACCCTCTCGCACACCCGGCGAACGCGACTGCTCGCCCTCGTCGTCCCTTCGACTTTATTCGCGGCAGTACCGCGGCACGCGCTCGCTCGCGCGCGCACAAACACACACTCGGCACGACCTGTCGCGCGCTAACGTAGGGTTATATAAAGTTATTTCGCTTCAGGTGTATGAAGGATTTATGTGCGCGTTGCTGCGCGATCGTATCGGCCGCGTTTGCAGGGGGGTGGTCGATCGGTCGAACAGTGCAGTCGGAAACATCGGGCGAGTTAGTGGTGGTGGTGGTGAGGGACGTGTAACGGAAAAGAGCGAGAGAGAGAGAGAGTTGAACTTTATTAGTTTTGTCCCGTTTCCACATTTTCCCGTCTGTCCGTCCGCTATTTCGCGTGGTGTTTTCCGATTCGTTCAATAATTCTAGAACGCCGCGTGCTCTGGTCACACACACACACACACACGCGCGCGTACATGCATATCGCGCAAATAGCGTGTGTGTGTGTGTTTGTAAGGAGGAATGGACGAAGGGACCGATAAACTTTCCGGTTCCGAACTTTGTCTGGACGGCGGCGCGCAGCCGATGACCACCGCGCCACGGAGATAATGTAATATTATGTATAGGTACGCTGCGGACCGGACGGAGGCGAGTTCGGTTATCTCGATCGGTGTGACCGCGGACGGGAAACCGTAGGACAAGCTTATCTACCGCGGTTATCGGCAATGTCTTTGGAAAAGACGAATTTTCCCCCGATACTATTACTATAGTACTTCTTGTCGCGACGGTGTCTTTGACAATCGGAAAACGCGTTTTTTTTTCTCGTTGTTTCCCCCCCCCCATCCGCGCGTTCAATTTTCATTAGAGACGATTCGCCAATTTACAGCGATTAACGTTGGTAATACGATCAAATAACGCGTCGACGACGGATTCGGATGAAAACGTAAGAATAAAAAAAAAAAAAGAAAGAAGTTTCGTGTTTTTTTTCTTTCTAATAACAATAACGATTTGTTTTTCGTACCGTATAATATTTATTATATTATACATTTTTGTTTTTTCGTTTTGATTACGAGACGGAAATATTATTTACGCGAATTATTGTTAAAAATAATAATAATAATAATACGCATTTTAATATGACAAACCGGTCGGATGGGGGTAGGGGGAAATAACTAAACAAAAATAACGTACAAAGCGCGTTTGTGTGTTATGATGGAAATTCATTTGACGTAACGCTCGCGAGTGAAGTACGAAGCGCAAAAAAAAATAAAAAAAAAATACTGATGGTTTTTAATAAAAATGTATAAAATATATGGTTTTTATTATTATTATTTCAAAAGCGCGCGCGCCGTTTTTAAACAGTAATAATAAAAGGTAGCAGGTAAATTGTTTGTCAAAGTCATAAAAAAAAATAAAAATAAATGCTTGTTGGGTGAAAAAAAAAAAACGAACGCGGAATTCGTTTGAAGTACACTACTAGATTAGTTGGTCGAATAACGACGTCACTGCGAGCTTGCCATCGTCGCGTATCGTTGCCCTTCTCCACCACGCGTACGGCGTACAAAAATAGCTTTCAATCCTCGTCGCCATCACCACCACCACTACTACCACCGTGTTTTCTCTTGCCTTTTCATTACGTTGCTTTCTATATACTAAAGCTGAATTAAACTTTTAATTTTCATTCTTAATCCGAAACGCAAAGGGCCCGGCCAGGGTTTTTTTTTTTTTTTTTACCTCTGGATGAATATTATTCGTTTTTTTCTTCTTTCAGCCCCTTCATCCTCGTTCCGTAATATATATTTTTTTATTGTTATTGCGACGACGACGACGACGACGACGGGGAAAAAACTTAAGGGAAACGGACGACGACGTTTTTTTTTTCCTTTCTCACTCTCTGCTTTTTTTCTTTTTCATCCTTTTTTTCGTTTTCTCCGTGTATACGTATATACACGCGATATACGTATGCGCCTTATTCTTGGTCCTGAAATTCATACTACACAACGATCCTCACTCCCATTCCCCATCACGTTGGCAATCATACGCAGGTAATGAAAGTCGTTTTTTTTTTTTTTTTTTTTTCTTTAACACTCGCTCGTGAGACGGTCGTTTTCGAAATAGCCACTTTGACGAGAGAGCGAGAGAGAGAGAGGCGAAAGAAAAATAAGGAGAAAAAAAAAATTATAATTTAAGCGAAAAATATAAAAATATATAATACGGCGGCGTTAAAAGTGAACGAGAGGCGGTGGTCGGTATTATTTCGTTACCGAGAAAATAATTCGCAATCTCGCGTTTATAGAATATCGCGTTTTCAACAACGAAAAAAAAAAAAAAGGTAAATAAAAAATACGACGCCGTGTTGTTGTAATTTTCCTCGAAACTCGCCTGCAGAGTGCAATCACACGCACACAATCGCCGTTCGTTAGTTTTCTCGCGTTTATATTATAACCGGATCCAGCTCGAGGGTTACAATAGAGTACCCACACCGCGTAGTCGTCCCTTTTCTCCCGGGATAGTTAAAACCTAAAACAGTCGTACGCGCGGTTTCAACGCGAATTCCTACGGTCTATACATAAAAAAAAAAAAAAAAAACGAAAAAAGATGAAAATATAAGAAATTTAGCCGTTTTCCTCCACACTTGTTGTTTTCAACACTCGTGTTTATGTGTATACATAATATGTTCGATAATAAAATATCGGTTATTATTCGCGAATTACCGAATTGCGCGGACGGACGGACGGACGGAATTTCGTTTTTTTCCCCCCCCCGGTACAATTGAGATAACTCTCCCAATACTTCATTTTTCTCATTCTTTTTGTACCGCAATCGTATACTTAACAACGCGTCATTTTTATCACGCGAATTAAGATTCGTATATGCGTCCGCTATTCGGAGAGTCTGCTGTTCGGCGGTTTCCCCGCGAAAACTATATCTTAGTTCTAAAAACAAAAAAAAACGGACCGTCTGAAAGTCACCCGTTCGTGTTACCTACCTACCGACAGTGGACGAGTATACGAGAACTCGGGACGGTTTTTGCCGACGTTAATATTACCAAGTAAACGCAGCTACGTTCGTTATAATCGATTAAATCTATATTAGCTTAGAAACGTTTGGCCGATACATCTCGAGGGTCTTCCACTCAACGAAACGTTTTTAAATCTCGGAAATATAATTGTTTTTTTTCTTCTAGGTATATCAATTTGCTGCGATTAGAAATATATGTTTTTTTAATATTCGTTCTTACGAGAATAAAACATATCGATTGTCCTCGCCCTACCTCCGCACGCCACCTAACTCGATAATTAACGCGTCGCACAATGCCCTCCGCGGGGCGATCCATTAACGGTCGTACGCTCGGCGGTCAACGCGACCCGAATACACGCCGCTGCCGCCGTCGTTACAATAATATAATAATTTATGACGACGACGAATTAACGGCGCCGCGGCGTATTCTGTCGGATATACGTTTTATACGATACGGGCTGGCGGCGGCCCCCGTTCCGTTACACTCGTCGTGTCTCATCCGATTTCCGATCCCCGTTTCGCGCGCGTCTCCGCCTTTTCTATAATAATAATTCATAATATTACGTGCACCGCGGCCGGGGGTGGGAAAATGGGGAATTGGCCCGGGTACCACACGAGCGCCGGGGCGGCAGCAATGCGCGCTCCCAACACGGTATTCCAATTTTGTTTCCGAACAAAAGTGTAATAATTAAAGCGTTAATTTTTCAACCATTATATATACGAAATAAACGATGTCTACGTTTCGCGGTCCACGTCGTCTCGTTGCCGTCGGTTTTTTTTTTCTCTCCGGTATTTTATATTCACGAGACCCGGTACAGCGAGTTCCGTCGTCCGCCCTACCGCAAATCCGTAACGGCTCGTTTTTTATTTATTTTTTTGTCGTTCTCTCACCACGGCCAACTATATACGTATATACGATGCTGGCGTAACCCTTTTTTTCTTTCTTTCTCGGCGGCGCCCCGGCGTTTGGCCCGTCGAAAAATATAAATGATTTCGCGCGCGCGCCCGCCGTTATTGCGACGTGCGGGGGGAGACGATGATTGTGGAAAAACGTGAGTCGGCGGGCGTCGCCGCCAAGTCACAACCACTAATTTTTCGCGATTTTTTTTTTTTTTAATATAATAATTCGGCAAGACGACGGGTCGGCCGCGGACGTTGTTTTTCATTAAAAAGCATAGAAAAAAAAAATCTCCGACGCGATAATGAAAAATGTAAAAAGGACGACGGGGACGCTCGCGACCCCGTAATAAATATACTTCGCGCGTTCACGCGGCGTTCCGGAGTATAATAATATTATGCCGATACGTCGTCATCGCAATAATAATAATAATAATAAAAATAAAAATAATACAAAAGCCGGACAAAGGGAAAAAATAATAATAAAACTCCGTATAACGACGTAATAATGACATTTTTAAAAATTTCTGTTTTTTCATTCGCGTCGATTTCCATACGTACGACGCACATCACCACATCGACACAACACCTCCATTAATGCAAGTACCGCGACGCTGACGCGGACGTGTTAATAGTTCAAACCGTGTAGTACGATTCTGCGCGGTGCGATGGAGTACTTTATCGTCGGTAACAAGGCGATTTCAAAGCGAACGATTTAACGCGATAATCGATCGTAGGATTTTAATGAAATTTAAAAATAAATATAAAAAAATAAAATGTATTGCGTCTTAAAAACTTAAAAAAAAAAAAAATCACAATTGGCACGACTACGCGTATCGCTCAAAAATGATGTTATCATAACGGTAAGAAAACAAACTAATCGAAAAGACGATATATATATATATATATACTGATGTTTTATTAGCGTGAAATTATTATACGTTTATATTTCGATTTCGGGCGAATTTTTTTATTTCGTAATATCACTGGAAATAGGTTAAAAAGACATTAAAAAAATTTTAATATCCGTAAAAAAATGCATTAAAAAACTTCGAAAACCGTTAAAAAAAAGTTCGTTTTTAAAACGGTGTGTTACTATTAAAACGCGTTTGTGCGTATACGTAAACGCATCGAAATCCGAATTCTTAATAATTAAAACGAATTAGATACAATAGTAGTAGTAGTAGTGAAAAAAAAAAGAAAAGAATACCAGTTGGTTTTTTGTTTTCTTTACATTTTTGCGGCGTCAAAAAACGAACACTTTCGCGTAACAATCGAGAAAATAACACAAATATTTAGTTAATATATGCGTCGTCGCGAACAAAAAATGAATAAACAAACGCGATATTGTTAAAAAAACAATTAATCGAAGATAATTGAAAAAGTGCTCTGCTCTAATATAACGTTGCGTTCATCGAGTAAAAATTTTGTTTCTAAAAAGAACAGTCTTTCTTAGAAAGGAATTTTTAGTACGTTCCTGTTTGGGGATAATAAAAGTTTTATAAAGAGTGAAAATACATATTATATTTATCATCGAGTACACACGCTGTGTACACCACTACTACACGTTTTACATCACGCGAATACAACAAAGCGTATAACACGTGCGTTGTGCCGGTGTATTTAATGTACCTCGTATACATATACTTAACGACAGAGTAATTGAATTGTAAATGAGCATTTACGGCGAGTTATGAATTGAGAATTTCCGTTGGCGTTGTCAAAGTTTATAATAAGTTCTGCGCGCGGTTATCACACGGTTCTTGAGCAACGTATAATATTATATACGATTCGTCGGCGATACACCTATTTATTAGGTATTATTATTATTATTATTATAAACCGTATAATGAGATTTGCCAACTTTAATTTACATCTCGAACGAAGGTGTGTATATACGAGACGACGACGATGACGACGACGACGTGAAAACCGAGGCATACGGAATTATTATATGACCGATTTATTCGGGTTTTGGCCGTTCCGAATCGCTATATTGACGATATTATTTGAGGTGTTCACGACCACCGCTATTATTCTTACGCTTCTGTAAAATCCATTCGATTAAACACGTACTCATATGAGTTTTTCGTTGTCTGATTCGTTATTATCAGCTCGTTTAAAAAAAAAATCGTCGTCAACCGTTACTTTAATCCGTCTGTAGTTCTGTAAAATATAAATTAAAATAAGGGTTTCGGAAGTCTGCCGATGAAGTTCTCGCGTTATTGGTTTTTTCCTGCGCGCGTACATAAATATATATTTTTTTTATACGACGGCGCGTATATTATAAATCCACTTGTTACCTGGAAATTTCATTATTTATCTATTTGACCAGTTCAATTCGTCGCATAAATATATAATAATATAGATGGAGCAACAGCTCATACTGGCAAACCGTCAACTGACTGCTCTTTGATAATCAAGAGTTATTTCGAATTGTCCCGTTTCCCTGGTTCACTCTGTATAATCGTTATATTCCGTATCGTGTACGTTTATACGCTATTTCCGTATACATATTGTGTGCGTGTGTGTATACGGTAAACGTTCTGCGCGCGTCCAGTCAGTTTTGCGATTTATCGCCCGGACGTATATAATAACGAAATAAACTCGATATAATACAACGCTGCTGATGCTGCTGCTGCTGCTGCTGCTGCACCGTGCAGGCGTAACAGATTTATAGGTTTTTTGATGTATTTCTCTAGTTTTCTGACGTTATCGCAGCTTCGCGATCGTATCGGATTTTTTTCCCCCCTATATATTATTTTGTTATAAACGGGTATACGCTCGTGTACGACTACGGACAAACGGACGAATAAAAAGAAGGAGCAGAATAAGAAGAAGAAGAAAAAAAAGATAGAAAGGGGAAAGCGAGTGTAGTACACCCGAGACGAGATGATGATTATTGCTGCGGTGGTTACAGCTGTGGAAATGCGTTTTGCGGTCAGATTTACGGACGAGAAGAGGCGGCGGCGGCGAAACGCAATAATAATAATGTAATACAAGATTCTTCCCTCCTCCTGCAGACGAAATAATTCCGCGACGGTCCAGAAGGCCATAAATTTGTTTAGGGCCGGCCGGCCGTCCCTCGTGTTTTCCTTATCATCTCGACAGCATTAGAGTTTATACGCGCACTCCGCCGCACACCCCGGCGGACACGGTTTTTTTCTCCGCTCTTTTTTTTTTTTTTTTGCAACTTCTTCTCTTCTCTTACGGTTGGCGACCGGCCGTAGTACATCGGCGAAAATAGAACGCGCGACTTTCTCGTAGTTGTTACAATACGACTGGTCCGTAACGGCGGTGTTTTTTTTTTTTTTTTTTTACACTCCGCTCGCCGCAATTATTATCGGCGAATTATTTCGAATTTCGGTACACTGCACAGGTACGGTAAAATAGCTGATTTTTTTGTTTTTTAACGTCGGTTCACGCGCAAACGTACTGGAAGAGGTGGAAGGTGTTCGAGCGACCGTATAAGATATTTTAATAATACGCTGTATTTATATATATATATATAGAAACTCGGAAATAATACGATTTGGTAACGGAGGAAGGTAGGAGGAGGAGGAGGAGGAGGAGAAGAAGAAGAAAAAAAAAACGCAGAACAAATAAAAAAGATTGTTGCGGATGTTTTTTTTCTTCTTTCTTACTCGCGGTAATAAAGCCCGAGACCGAGGCTAAAAGTGCCGTAAAGTTTATTAATGTCCCCCACCGGTTGTCTCGCATTTTTTTTCATTTTTTTTTTTTTGTTTAAGTTCCCTCTTTTCCGGCGGTGTCTTATGTGTCTCCAAGGAGCCCCGGGGCCCTTCATTCGCGCGCGCCACCCGCCCTGTTGTTGCGCGGCGCCGGGCAACACGTGTGCTTAATCGGCCTCCGTGTAGAATTATGATTAAAAAAAAATCGACGTAAGCCTCCGCGGGACCGGGTAAGAAATAAAATAAAAAATATGGGAGAGAAAAAACCGTACGCACACACCGGGAGGCTTGAAATGAGACCGTAAATCTCGCGACGAATTTTCCCAATAATTTTCCCCTCTTAATAAGTGTGTGTATATAATACACAAAACGTATAGACACACACACACACACACACAAAGGAGAAAAACGTTTTGGAAGGAGGGAAAAATATGCGACGTAAAACAAAAAAAAAAAACAAAAAAAAAATTACGCGTAATATTGTATTATACTTACATTTGTCCGTCGACCTGATGGGCCGTATACCCCACGCAATTGGACGCGAGTTTTTCTTCCTGGAAAAAAAAAAAAAAAAAAGAAAGTAGAAAATAAAACGGAGTCGATATATATATATATTTTTTTTTTACCAAAAACACACGGTTAATGACTTTTAACTTTTTAAAAATTGTAATCAAGATCTGGCGAAACGTCCCGCGGGGTGATTGATGATATGCGTGCCGGCGCGCGCGTCGGACGAGGGAGAGCCAGCCGTCCGTCAACAACTGTTGCGAAACGGTCTCTCGTCTCTTCCGACTGAACGTGAATGACAGAAAACAATTTCCATGCCCATCTCGCGTATATACGCGTATTATTATTATTATTATTATTATTATTATTAGTTTTCGTTGAACGCGTATAGCGCTTATTATATATATAATACAGTGGTTTAAAAGGGGTTAGCATTATCCGCCATTGTGATATAACCGATGGTATTTTTTTTTTTTTTTCAAAATATACATTCGTATAATTTTCACTCGAAAATTTATTATTCCAATAAAAAAAAAAAAGAAAAAAAAATACACGGCGCACACGTTTTTCGACTTGTACGCAAACGGTTATTTATTTTTTAAACATGACACCATTAACGTCCGTTTAGATCGAGTGCACTCGAAGCTCATTTTAATAACGCCGTGCAAATAACAGCAACGAAACGCGCGCGATATCGAAGCGATACAAAATCGTCTACTAAGTCGAAAACCCTTTTGGCAGTCGTAAATTTCGCCGTGGCAAAAAATCGGCTTTTACTTTTTCGAAGAAGACATACGGATGTACTGCAGGTGCCCTCGCTCATTCTAGCCCGGGTCACCAACATAGATCCGTGTTTGAACACCTCTATATGATGTAGGGGATAATATAGGATTTGCTTTTTTTGTTTTTCTCAAACGAACGCCGTGTTTTTGACTTTTATTTGTGGAAAACTTAAAACGAAAATTAACCGATTAAAAAAACAACGAACAACATTATATGAAACAGACAATCGTTTACGACGTGTTTAACACGAGTGTCGATTGTATATCGATTGGCTTGGCCGGCATTACACTGAGATGAAATCGCGTTATTGGACGATGTTCGATACGTCGGTGGTGGGTCCTGTACAACGCAGGATTTTAATATTTCGGATTTAAATGCTTTTTGTTCCCTATTTTCGCGGTGCGTCCAATTCTGTAACCGACGTGAAAAATTGTTAAACACGCGAACGAAACGAAATCGCCAATTCATAATATCCGTTTGAGCTTACGGACGGCTTATTTCAACGGCCCTTCCTCCCTTCCCCTCAGTCACGAGTTCCACAACAATACGCGTGTCCCGAAACCGGAGAAATGTTTCACAGAAGATGGCGCGTAAAAAATAAAAATAAAAGCCTCCGATTTGACAATTCGCGCTATTGTGCGGCACTCAGACACAAAACCTTGTTGTTTACCGTGACAAACGTTTAAAAATTAAATAATAAATAAAAGTGAAGGGATCGTTTTTTATCTTTCTCCTCTGGTGCGGTGGTTTTTTTTATTTTTAAACATTGAGATCTCCAAAAAAAAATATATATATATAAATATTAAAATAAAAAAAATACGACGGAATGTCTGTCAGTCGGTCGGTCGCCCGGGAAGTGGAAGAGAGAGAGAGAGAGAAAACGACGCGGAGACAAAGCCTGTACAATTCGAAATCCGGACGTGACTAACTTTTCACTTTTTTTTTTTTTAATACTTTTTTTTTTTTTTAATTCGGGTTAAAAATGATGTGACGTCGCGTGGACGACCCCGGAGGATGCTGTTGTTCCCCTATTGTGCCGGATACGACGTGGTTAAACTTAAAACTTTACAATCTCGGAAACCGCGTTGGCGCGCGCGTATAGAACGCTACGCGAATCGTCTTTTTCTTCTCCTCTCTCTCTCTGCCTTGTTCCAGGCTTTTTTGTCGTTTCAAAAAAAAAAAATATATATATATATACATACACGTCAATTTTTCTCTACGACGACAAAATGATAAAAAAAAAAAAAAAATGTACACGCACAAAATATATTCACGAACGTGTCCTTATCTAATCTCTATGCGGTGGTGTATAAACTTTTTTCCAGCGAAGAATTCGTTCGTTTTACACAACTAAGCGGAGGAGTTTTGTTCGCGTTTTTTTTTCAACAAAAAACGCGATATAATTTTGAATAAAAAAAATATATTTCCACCGGTTTTTTTATTCCTACTCATACGAAAAATGTTTGATTTTTAGAAAAATCCGGTAAACCATTACAACGCCTCTGTTATTACGCCTCGAGGTATAAACGGATTACTAAATCTTTTTTAATAAAAGAAATTCACGATTAATTCGTACGAAAATATCGTGTATCGGATCCGCGGAAGTGGTTCCAGACGTCACGCAAGTCAACGATAGAAATTCAACAATCAAACCGAAACCAAATACGTTCAAAAGTCGAAATTCATTTTAAATATAAGAACAATCCGTTAGTATTTTATACGATTTGTTTTCAATAATAGTCGGAAATCTAGCTCGGAGATAGTGTTTGTTTGTTTTTTTTTGTCAATACACACGCGCGTTAATAGAGAGAAAAGTGTTCTGAATCGTTTTATCGTCTGCCCGCGACGTAATCAAATCGTCGAATTCAAATATATCGCCCGACAATTTCGTGTAAAAAAAAAAAAAAAAAAAGTAAGTAAATATAAGAAAATATTATAATAATAAGGAAATCAATTGTTGTTACCGAACGTTTTGACACTATACGGTACGGCGAGAACGGTAAGAAAAAGCGACGAAGAGAAGAAGGGGACGCGTTGCCGGTGTACAAACGAGAAAATAGTACCGGGTAACCGGTAACCGTACTTACGTACGACACACGTGATGCGGGCGCGGAGGATGAGTATAAAACGGTATGTTAACGTGATTATATGGGCGAGTCCGGGCGAGAGGGCGGCCGGAGTGGTGGGGCGGAGAAAACAAATAATTCGTGAGGCGACGGTGGCGGCGGCCGGTCTCTTAACGATCCCGTCGGGACCCGCGGAGAGTCCGGGAGACGCGCGCGTTATATTATATACATATATATATATACGCGCGCGCGTTGTCGTCCGGTAAACAGCACTTTAAAACGTGTTTCGTCGGTGCAGCCGGTAGTATACGGGCCAACGGTACACTTACTTACTTACTTACTTACTTATTTGACCGTTGCCGTATTAACCGATCTTTACGACTGTACATAAAGCCGGCCGAGGGTCCTTGAAATCCGTCGTGGGGAGGCGAAACGGCGAACGGACGCGCGGTTTTTATTTACACCCACGGGTGTATAAATACGCCGCCGTCGTCGAGGAAAACACTGTTACAACAATATTCGCGGAGAAATCGGATTTCTCGCGGACCTCTTTCTCTCTCCCCGGTGATCTTTTCGTTCGAAAAACGTCCGTGTCGCGTCGCCGATATCCGCGGTAGGTATACAAGGAAAACGCGCGGCGGCACTTTCATGTGCCCCGCTCGCCGTGGAAACCTCGTGTAAACAAGACAGAAACTTTGTGTCCGATATCATAAAAATATCTAAGCTCGACCCGAAAACAACATTGTCGATTTACAAATCGATTTCAACACACCTGTATTGTCGAATCCCGATAACATTGGTCCAACGCAATCACGTCAGAACGGCGCTGTGATTACACGTGTGCAGGATCCACACGGTCCCGTTCGCAGCTAGACGCGTTGACTGTATGAAAGAAAAGGACATTTCGGCGCATTTCCCCGTTACCGACGCGCGTGTATTCGACCATCGCCGCGACGTACAAGAAAAGAAAATAAATACACAAAATAACGGTGTGGAAAAAAATGCCTTACGGACCGTGTTTTCGGGTATATTTTATTCCCGCGCGACTAATAATAAAAATAATAATAATAATAACCGTAAAAATTTCTCCCGTGTTACCGCTGAAATTTCCACTGGGCCGTTGTGTTTTTGGAAATTGATGGATGTGCCGGCGGCGGTGGTGGTCCGGATGAAGAATCGACGGTTTTCCACGTGACCCGACACCGGCCGCCGCTCACTCCGTCGATACATCATTTTCCCCGACCGACGACGACGCCTAAGTGAATTCCGCCGCCGCCGCCGCCGCCCCGAAACACTTCTCCTTGCCCACAGCGACGGGCCCCGCGATCTAATGGGACCGATACGTCTTTGCCGCCGCCCGTCTTTAATGACCCACTGTTTTCCGGCCGCCGCGGTTACCGCGTCAACCGACCGTGTAAACCGCCGTCGCCGTCCCACTCTTCCTTCGCGTCCCGTCCCGTTTCTCATCTGTCTTGCGACGACTTCGGAAGTACTGCGGCGGCGGCGGCGGCGGCGGCGGCCCGAGCGTACACACGCGCGTGTTATGTCCTCGGACCCGAACACGCGCGCGTCCTCAAACGACACGGGCGTATTAAAACGCGTTTGTGGCGCACCCGCCGCAAAATGGCCCATCAATTTCTGTTTGTCACGGTATACACGTAGTTCACTCGCGGACCACTTATATCGTGCGGTATTATAATGTATGCGTGTGTACACGGACATTAATTGTTGTACACTAGTATTTGAATTACTCCGTTAGAATTTATAACTAACGCATTTTCTATTCGGAACAACGCAAAATGTGTTTGAAACAACGTTAAAACAAACACCGTATACTGTGTGTTTCTAAACGAATGTGTACGGGAGGATGTTCGTTCGAAAAGGGAAAACGGTGTGTTTTTTTTTTTTGTTCTTACCGCGAATTCTTCTCCGTTTCGCGCTTTGGTTTTCGTGTGCACGTTTCTTTTTTCTTTCCTTTTTTTTTTCCCTGTACCAATCCATTCGTCACGACGACAGCGACGGCGAAGAATCGCTGCTGCCGCGTATAGGATAAACGCGTTCGGAATCCGCCGTCGAATTACCGTTGCACACGTAATCTCATGCGAATTGATTACGTTACCGCGAAAATATTTATACGCGCTGTGTGTGTGTGTGTACGTACGTGTGGTACAGAGGGCAGAGGCGATGACGGAGTTAAAGGAGAAGAAAAAGAAGGAGAAGAAGAAGAAGAAAAATAATAATAAGACGTATAAGCAGAACTCCGTAGCCGAGGCATAGGACCACCTGACACCCTTATATGCAAATCCGCGGGAGTTTCCTCCGTCGTGTACACAGCCGCCCCACCCGCGACCGATAATTTAATCCTTTTTAAGAGATTTTCTTCGCCGTCGCGGATGACTGGTTACCTACGCGCTCGGGATCCCATATAAGGATTGAATACAAATTATATATTATTATTATTATTATTTAACGGCGGTACATATACGTATTTATAAATCGCTGCACGGTACTCACTGTACTCGTCATTACGGCGTGTTATTATTATTATTATATACACGTGAGATGCGTTTCTTCTTAAAGAAATCTCGGCGAGATACGATTTTACGCTCCGGCGACGTTTCTCCTCCCCCGTGCACCGCGCATAATATCTCACTCGCTGCTGCCTCCCTTTCATTTTTCTTTTTCTTTTTCTTTTCTGCCGGGGATAAGGCGGGAAACGCCGCCGCCAATTTGAATAAAATTAATCACCGCGCGCGCATTACGACGTGTCCCTTTTTCACACGTAAACACACGACGCGCGTCCCTGAGACGACGAACCGCCTCCGCCGCCGTTCGAGTTTCGTGTCGAAAATATTTTTATTTTATTTTTTTCGTTTTAACGAAACGGTAACGTCGTGTGTCGATAAGAAAGAAGTTTTCTTCAACTTTATACGTAAAGAATATTTTATATTATCGCGTTTATTATTTAAGTCGTATTCGCTCACACACCACACACATAAATATATATATACGCGAAAATACGCCGGAGCGAATATTTTACAAAAGTTTCAGTTCAGTCGGTGTACTTTTTCTTTCTTTTTTTTTTCAATAAAAATATTGTATTCGTTATGCGTGACGTAGTCGCGCGCGGTTCGCAGTGCACAGCAGTCGAATGCGAGGAAAAGGAAAAAAAATAAATAGTTGGCGTGATGTTGTGAATGTCGCTCGAGTGAATTTCTACTCGGATAAAAATTGTACAGCGTGTCGTTATCATTAAAAATCCGAAAGCAATGCGGCGATGAATCGTTGCGCGTTAGACAAGACGGTTCTGAGCTTCGGTGTACTATTTCGGGCATATAACAAAAACCGTCTCTATTTTTTACGAATTAAATACCTCAAAACCTATAAACGTTATGAAACAGTCCAAAATTATAAGAAAGTTTTTGACAATTTCCTTAACGCAGTGTTACAAATTCACGTATTTGGTAAATATTTCAAGTCTTCCTAACCATTAATTTCGAAATAACGACGACAATCGATAATTGGACGGAATAGTTGCGTTTTTCTGTAAATAATTTTGAAAAAAAAAAATCGAAAAATTGACCTCTTCATAGTATCAACTAGATGCGATTTGCTACCGGAAACAATGTATGACTGCTGTGTAATACTCGTATTCTGATAGAATTTTCGGGAATAGACATTAAAAAAAAAAAAAACACGACATTGTAAGACCAATACATTCCTCGTTTCGCTCGGAAACTAAAAAAATAACCATACGCTGTGTTTTCTAACCCATTGCATGCTATTCTCGAGCTTTCGACGTTGTACCTAAAGGTTCTTAACCATTACTGTTTCATGGATCCCTTTCAAGTATAAAACGCAATCACAGATCTTCCCTCCCCCCCCCCAACAAATAAGTAAATAAACAATAAAACCTTTTCACTAAGATACTTAATACGTTGTTGTGAATAATCACGTTTTAGGACACACATACGAGTGATTTTCTTTTTTCAGTTTAAATTCAAAAAGTGACCATTTACTGTTGTTTTGATTGCGTATTGTTGCCTCGCAGTCTAAGACCGTATCGGACATAATGCGCGTTATATCATTTTCGATGTCCAGTTCACGAACTGCATGAACGTTTCTATCTAACGAAATATACACATTTTCGATACAATTCGCGATAAAAACTCACGTTGAATGAATTCTCGATTCGCCGAAGGATTCGGAATTAATTTATTAAATTTAAATTATTTAAGAAATTTACTTTCGATGGTTACTAAAAAAAAAAAAATCCTCTACAGTGGATATCCCTCCGAGTAAAACCGTCCGAGTATACGGACATCCCGAGTAATCCACGGATCGCCGCCGGTTAAGAATCCCTTGGTAAACGAGCCAGAATATTTTTTCCTTCTCGTATAACACGTTTTGGATTTTTCAAAACTGTTTGATTATTATTGCACCGACCGAGGAAATTGTCTGAGAAATAAAACTAGTAATATTTTATTTTTTTTTTTATAAAGACGTAAAACCTCATTTCCCATACACACACACCGCATGTCCTCCCCTTATTACGGAGGACGACGCGAGTCCGCGCGGCGGGTTTACCACGGAGAGAAAACGCTGTCGTGTCATTTCGTCGTCGCGCCCGTGCCGTCGTCGTCATTGTGCATTAATGAACGTCTGGTGACGTCACCGCAGGAAATTGAAAAATATTTCGACATTCCCATACTTATTACCGACCTGCCAAAAACTTGAACCGTTCGTTTGTATACATATATATGTACACATTTTAATAACATCGGCCGCCCTTCTTCTTCTTCTTCTTATTCACCCTTCACCCCGTCGCCAAACTCATGTGGTGCGCGAGCAATATACGCGAGAACGACGGGATCCCTTCTTCTTGATGAGCTGCGGCGAATTTCTTATTATATGTACACGACTCGCGCGCGCGTAGGTTTCGTTCAATAAAAGCTCACGTATACGGGACGCGGAGGGAACGATAACCGCCGCGTCGTATATAGCGAGCGAAACGAGAATTTTGTGAAAATTACGAATTTTTTTTTTTATTTATCTTATTTTTTTTTTGGGGCCACAGTCAACAGATAACCACGGACGCGCGGGTTATGAATTTTTCCGAAATAAAAATACCGAGTGAACGTCGTTTTTGCGCCGCACGAATAGCCGCCAATCCTTCGCTGAAAACGATCCGCGTGTCTCGTATAATCTTATGTACAAATGCATTCATAGTTTTAGTTTATATATTACCGAATAATATAATCGATTATTATCGACGAATTGTGTACACACGAGTAAATATTTGATACTCGGTTGTTTTTCAATATATTTTTATTTATTTTTTTTTTCGACTTAAATTCACGTTACGATCTCGAACGAATTTCCCCGCACCCAAAAGCGCCGTTTTTATTTTAGACTTGGCCGCGGGTCTGCAGTTTAACAGAGCGTTGTGCGATTGACGATAATTTAATGAAACGCTACGGCCTCCTAAAGCAGAATAAATTGAAATACGTTTCCGTACGATTTTACAGCGATTGCAGTGGTCAAAACGCCGAGACGCCTGTGTGTTGTGATAAACACTGCAGCACGGTCACTCCGAATCCATCGGTTTTTTCGATCGCACGTTTATATAGACGATTATTCGAGTGCGTTTCATTTCTTTACAAACGACGTATATTATTATTATTATTATAATTAAGAGTCACGTATCTCATTTATTATTATTTCACACACGAATTTTACCAAGCGATTTTGCACACACACACACACACACACTCACACAGAGTCTATTTCTCACAGCTATTAAATCCGTGCCCGACGACGACGGAGATGATGATAATAATAATAATAACGTAATCAGCGCGGTAAAATTCCGTTCTTCTCCCGTCGGCGACACATGTCACACGCTGGGGTACCACACGCGGCGGCGTCGTCGTCTTCCCCGCTCGGTTTTGCTCCGACTGTTGCCTCCGACTGAATAAATATATATTTTTGCTCCGTGTCTCTCCTCCGCGTCTGCACGCGACAGAGGTAACTGCGTCTCCTCGGCTTATTACAAATGCAAAACTCGCCCATTCATATTCAAAATTTTATAATACGCGGCGGCGCACTGTCAACCGATTTGTATGCGCCGTCTCTCGCGCCTTCGGATAGGAAGTATATTATGATGTGTAGTTGGAGTCGACGGGACGCGCGGGGTAATAATTACTTCATATATATATATATATATTATATATACCGTAGGAATGTTAGTCGCGCGCGCGCGCGCGCGTGTGTGTCTCGACGATATACCGCATCGTGGACCAGGAGAGGGAGAGGGTTTATATAGCTTTTGCCGTACTTATTCGGTCTTAACCGCTAATTTATTCACCCGAGACGGGCCGGCCGCCGCGTTCGAATAGATTTGATTTCGTTTTATAATAATAATAATAATAACTTGCGTGGCTGTCAAGCGAGCGCGCTTTCTCTTTCCGCTGCACACACGCGTATCCGTCTGCGTTCCGTCTCCGTCGCGCCCTCGTCTCCTCACCCAAAACGCGTTTTACTTAAAATACCAGATGCGCGAAATTGAACGCGTCCAAAAGACATTTGCATGCCGTCGCCGTTGCGGTCGCGGCGGAGACAATTGCGCGTTTTTCTTATTTCTACGCGCGCGCGCTTCTCGTCTGCCGCAGAGATTTCGTGCGCGCGGGGAATATCCGCGGCGCGGCTCCGAAAATGTAGGGAAAAGACGAAAAAAAAAATGTTCTTTTTTATCGTTTTTTTTTTTTTTTTGTTAATTCGCGCGCTTGAAAAAAAAAAACGAGAAACCCGGACGGGAACGATAGCGATTAACTCGTTTTCGCGACGTTTCGTTTTCGCGTACCGCGGCGCGTGTTAAAAAGAACGGAGAACAAAAGCCCTTCCGCGCGTTCAAATTAAGTCGAGTGGCTCTTTTTTTTTTATTATTATTATTATTTTGTGTACTCCGCGGTCTCATGAATATATACACTATTGTCGTCGGGTAAATCGTTTATGTATTTAATTCCCCATTAGGCTAAGCACCTTTTAGTGCGCGACTTCGTGTTGTCTTTGCGGAAAAGCCCCTCCTGGCGCACTCGTTCACTCTCACCCGTACCCCCGCGCGTACGAGCAAACGATCAAAACACTCGTATAATCGACTGTTGTTTGCACAGAGAGTCACGGCGCGCGCCCGCCGCCACGACGACAACGGAGAGTCGAGTGTGTTTCGTCGCGCGCGAAACACCGCAACGGCTACGAGAAACAAAAAAAAAAAAAGAAAAAAGAAAATAAACTCCGAATCGAAACGCCTTTTAAACGACACTCGACACACTTATTATTACTACTACGAGCGCACAATGTATATTATATAAAAATATTGTATTTTATTTCAATCGTTACACGTCGGAGTTCGCTACAGCACCGACAATATGATTGACGGGCGTACGTCGAAAGACTAATAATGGATATGTGTATATATATATATATATTTATTTATTTTTTTATGATTCCTCTGCATCTGACAAACGGGAAACGCGCGGGAAACTTTGAACGAAATTGTTTTGCGGTGTCAGTACGAAAACATAATACGGATGAAAGAAAAAAAAAATGAAATCGATCTGTCAAACGTTCGAGATAAGTTTGAAAATTAAATTTTGTTTTCATACGTATAGATTATATATATATACGATATTATATGATTCAACGGCGCGTGATACCGTCGCCTATAAAAAAAACCCCCCCTCCGTATTAATACGAATAAAAGTCGAATTTTACATACATATTTACAGTTGTATATGGTTATTTTAACATTTTTAAATGTATTTTTCAAACTTTAAAAAAAATACATTTCAGAATTTAGAGAGAGAGAGAGATGCTTAAACGCGCGTATATAAAAATTCCGTTTCCAACGTAATGAACTCATAGAATCTCAATAGGTTTTCACGTTTAAAATTTTCTTTGTAACTATTGTTGTACGCTGAAAACCAATCAATTTCCCAGAAAAGCGTATGGGACAAATTCGGTCGTACTTCGTTGTCAATACTTCCCGAGAAAAAAAAACAATTACAACGACGTAGCCATAGTGTTATTAGTGAAATCGCTTTCTTTTTTTTTTTAAAAAAATATACTCATAATCATTCTAGATAATATAATAATCGATCGATTTTTATTATCCGTAAAAATTGCCTAAATTGTATAACTCCTTATAATACTGAATCGATATGTTTCTTTTTTTTCCCCAGCAACAAAAAAACACTCGGTAATACTTTTTTTTTCTTTTTGAATTTCAACGACTCAGATGATTCTCCACGGGCCATCCCGTACGTACGACCGTCACACAAACGACAGTTACAATAACATTATACACACACACCTATACGAAGACCAGCGCAATACAAAGCCGTCGTTTTTTTCCGGGATTTCGTTGCCTTATTTTTCCCGTTCGTAGTATGGTCTCTCTTTTGACGGTCGATAATACTTCGGATGCCGGGAATTTAATTAATATATTTCTACTTTTTGCGCCGGAGAACCGTTCTCGTGTATATATATATATAACTATACGTATGTACACCGCACTGAACGAGCGGAACGACAGAAGAAGTGGTATTTTATATATAATGTGTATGTGTGCGTGCGTATATAGAAGAAAGTTTGCAGTGTATCGACGGGCGCGCGTTCCAGATAAATTAAAATACTTGGCCGATTCCGCCCGGTTTGTGTTTGCTCACAGGACCGTCGGTATATTAATGCGTTTCGGATGACAGTCGAACGGGCGCGACGACGACACAAAGAAGTCGAAGAAGACGACGACGACGACGACGACGGAACGGAGACAGAGAGAGAGAGAGAGAGAGAGAGAGAGAGAGAGAGAGAGAAAAGTATCATTTCAGTATACACTTGAGCGAAATGTCTTTTTGATAAATTAGAAAGTCGACCGTCGAGTAAATAACCCTTGCCTCGTGCATATTTCATTAAAACTTTTGCCGCGGACCGGAGTTGTTTGTTTTTATATATACCGCGGTGAACGAACGACGGTGGAACGTACGTGTGTGTGCTCAGTATTGCCAAACCTTCGTTTCGTCCACATCTACTCGGGTGAAATTAATAGGTTTTTTTTTCTTCTGTTATTATAATATATATTTTAATTTTTTTGGGAAGAGTAATTTAATTTTTTTTTCTCTCTCTCTCTATATAACCGTATATTTATATACCGTTTATTCTCGGTTTCGTAATAATAATACGTTCGAGCATATTTTAGTACAGTAATTATAGGTGCTCACGTGAAAAAAAAAAAAATAATAATAATAATACCAAAGCCACTTGTCCCCTCTTTGAACGCGGAACGCTCGGTAAACACATATCCGTAAAACGAAATACCTCTTGTTAATCTAATAATAAAACGTATTTTAAATACGGTTTTTTTTCTCCGTTCAAGCATTAAATTTATTGTTTCGAACTTCAATTTGCGATAATGTTTTTCAGCGTCCGTTTTTTTTTCTTTTTGAGCATTCCACGTGGAAAAAATGTTGTAACAGGCGGTTTTTTTTTTTATCGAGACGAATTCATCTCAACATCGTTTCTTGATACCGAATTCAAGAATTATCCACTTCAACCCACTTTGAATTAGATATAATTTAAATACAAATCGTACTTTTATCGGACACATATGTAAATATCGTTGAAGAAAATACAGTTGTAGTAATGCGGCGAGCAAGAAGTAAATTATGTTTAAGTAAATTTCGTTTGATTTCGTACAATTCAAAATTCGCGTCTATTTACGATTAGATTGTTTAGAAAAAATTACGATCTTTTTAAAAGACATTGTACAACGTCGTCATTTCAATACGTCATAATTCGTTGTTATTATCGACATTTTGGTCATTAAATAAAATATTGATGGCCGAAATTTATATTGTATTCGCTAGCATATAATAACAATAATACAAGTGTTAATAAATAAATATATATATATATATAAAAAAATACTCACTTTGTTCATCGCTTGTGCAGTATGTCTCACCCGCCGTACTGACAGGTCTGAAACAAACAAATAAATCGCTCGATATTATTCGTCGGATCGCGTATAATAACATACTGGCCGGTCAGACAGAAGTGCTTAGCAAAAATAGTTTTATGAATAAAAAAAGATATAATTCATGAATTCGTTGTCGCCGAAATTATTTCAGTCGCGCGCGCGGTTAAATGTGGGGCCGTGTAGGAAAACTAATTTCCTTTTACAGTACAAGAATTTCGGCGAAAACAATAATTCAAATGTTGAAATCCGCATTGTCGGTTTGTAAAAATCGTAAATTCTAACAAAACGCAATTCACAATCGTTCTACGTAACACTATACGCATCTATTTCCTATAGCGTATAAGTTCATTTTGACGTTATCTCGTGCATGGTCCGTCGTGAAATTTCAAATCAAAACATATGACATATATGTATCGAATATAGCTGGGTTGCTCGTCTCGAGAAAAATTCTATAAACACGTTTTTTATTAAGGAAAATTTGAAAAAGAAACCTTTTTGAATGTGCACATTGTTCCAAACAAGTATCGATAGAATAATTTTGTAAAAAAAAAAAAATATATATATATACGTTATTATAAGTGTTTAATTAAATTTTAATGGAATAATAATAATAATAATAATAATACGTAGTTAAGAGCGTAATAAAAGGCGCTCGTGCAAAATTTATCGAGAAAACATATTTATTTATTTTTTTTTATGGTGTTTAGTGGATGGACGAGAAAGTCGGGGTGAGTTTTATGTGGTCCGGTTAAACATTTGATCGCGATCCTGTCCTCCTCCCCCTCGTACGATTATATTATGTATAGTGTGTACTGTGAAAATAATCGTTTTACACGTCGTCGTGTAAGGAAGACCGGGTAACCGCGGTTGACCCTTTGCGGTACGTATAAGCACGTCACGGGAGCAATAAACATAAAAAAAAAAGGAAGATATTTCCAGTACATAATACGACGGTGAATATAAGGACTTCTCTCTCTCTCTCTCTCTTTTTCTCTCTCTAATAGACTACCTGTTGCGGATAGTGTTTGTCGTCGGGTATTTAGAGGCCGCTGGCGCATATATGTGTACGTGTGCCGTTACACGCCAGTGCAGTAATACGCGCGCAATATAATAATAATATACGAGACCGCACATTCGGCTGTTTATACATTTATTTTTCATTGTGTTCTCAGCGACTGCCGCGCGCGGTGTATCGTTTAACGGGAGAGAGAGAAAAAAGACGTTCCCCCATAAATATAGTTCGCATAAATATAGTTTTTACTCTTTTTCTTCACTCTGCCTCCCCGCAGCAGCAGATTCTCGTGTGCTATTTTCTGTCGCCGAGACTTAAGTCTTTTATTCGACCCCCTGTGTTCCGGGAGAGTCAGAGAAGAAAACCGCGGAGAGAAAGAGAGTGAGAGAGTGAACATGTAGTGAAGGGAGGGTGGAAAAAAACTCCGAGGTGTCTGAGAAAAGTGTATAGGACGCGGAGAAAAACAGCACGCGAGGGATTTCACGTGTTTTCCTCGGTCCCTTCGCCGTGATTCTCTTGCTAACCCCTCTTCGCGCGTGTAAGGTGCGACGACGCGCATACCACCGTCGCACCGAACTCTATGCTAAGCTTTTTAGGGGAAACGGTTTTAGCCCGTTGCAGCGCGTACTATTACATTTCCAGTGTTTTTGTCGTATGGTCTATGTCGTCTATACGGCCGTGTGTCGCGTCCCTGCCCTGACGATACGCAGTTACAAAGTGTTCGCACGGAAAAAACGTCAAACGCGCGCGAAAAAGCCGTTTTATATATTTCTTCTCCTCTGTTTCATGTATATTCGTATAACGTTGCGGATAAAGACGCACCGTCGCGAGTTAAATTCGCGAATCGAGTAAACCCATCGTCTCTTCGAATGTACGGGAAGGGGAAAAAGAGAAAATTTTTTTCGCAAACGAGTCGATACCGTCGCTCGCGAAAGGGGAAACGGGGGGGAAAAAAAAAAAAAAAAAATTCTTTAACTTTTTTTTTTCGTATCTCGGACGAGATACGATCTATCTCTGATTGCGTTTTCACGTATTCGTATATTATTATACGCGATAATAATGCGTATTGTAAACGAGAACGGCGAAGACGTCCCTGCGGGTCGTCGAGTGCTGCACGACGAAGATGGTAGAGGTGGGAGCCGTGTTATTGTCGAGCAACGACGAGGGTAGTCCGACGACGGTAGTACGAGTAGTAGTAGTAGTAGTAGTAGTAATACGGTACGGGACGGTGGTGGACGGGGGAATGGAGAGAGAACGTCGCGAGAGTGCGTCGCGGAGAGAGAGAGAGAGAGAGAGCGAGAGAGACGATATCGTATAAACGACCGCGAGGAGGAGGAAAACGGCCGTTTGATCAATATGCGCGACCCTTTAATGTCTTCATTAAGAATTGCAGCAGGACCGACGGTGGGCGCGTTATAATCTGACTATATATAATATACGTATATATGTGGGCCGTGACAAAGCCGAGTGTGTACGGTTTTTTGTAGTGGGGACGTGTGTATGAGGGAGAGCAAAAACGGACTCTGCCGTTCTTTTAAACATACATCTTGAGTCGTCGTCGTCGTCGTCGTCGTATATTAAGTAAGTCGTCGCGGTTTCACCGGAGTCCACTGGACCGGAATCGCGCAGATATACCATCGCCGTTTTAACGCGATGCCGGCGAGAGAAAACCAGAAAATATTAAGGCGAGTAATTCAGTGCTATTCGTACCGCGGACCATCGTGTTCATTTGGCAACGACGAATTTTCGGGAAATCTTGTCGGGTATAAAAAGCGTGTCTGATTATTTCGCACAGGATTAAAAAAAAAAAAGAGGTTTTTTTTTTGTACTCTCCAAACAACAGACTTGGCCGCGGTCTCTATGTATGTTTCGTTTTAAACATAAAACGGTTTGCCGAGACGCGGCACGTGGATGCTTGCCGAATAGTGCACTCTCAATGCGCGTTAAACACGCTGTAACGACGGTTCGGTAAAATGTAAATAAACTCCGTTTTGAAAAGAAAAATTGAGAAAAAAAAAAACGCCGGTTTATCGCGATTAAAACGCGTTCCTTATGGAATCCGTGAACATTTTACCTTGATATCGATTTTGAACAAAAAAAAAAAAAAAATAAATAAATACGTTACGTGTGGAACAACGAGAGATAAAGGAAAACGTCGAATTACGCAGACAAATTTTTAACCATAACGATCGTTCTTTTTGAACTCGTCTTTTCCTTATTCTAACAAACACCCAACCAATACACGACAAATGCCGCCGAATCGAACACAACGTCCGCAGAACATAACGTATCCGTAGAATACAGAAAAACCTATAGAAGAAACCGCCAATAATTGTGAGTGGTAACAGCACCAAAAATTATCATTGGCTCCTATTAACAAAAACGTATCCGAAACCTAAATTCGTAAACAGCGTTAGACATATAAACTTCGGGATCTTACGCGATCAAAAGTGGCAAAATTATGTTATATTGATATACGCGTGTCACACTGCTAAACCCGTAGTTGCTCCTAAAGGTTTGAAATAATAATAAAAAATAACGATTATTATTATTATTATTGTTCTAAAGACGACGAGATGCAGAGATTGTATGGCAGAGATATCGCGCGCCAACTATAAGTACACACGTCGAGTTGTGCCGCGCTGTTTAAAATTTGTTTACGACCCGCAAATACAACGTTAAAACGACCATTGTGTTTTAATCCGTCCGTCGCTTTTTTTTCTCCCGTTTTTTTTTCTCTCACTTTTCCGCGCCCTCATTATTATATTGTTATTTGCACATAAAAATAAAAACAAAAAAAAAAACCGTTTGTAAACACGTCCGGCGGCGGCTCTCGGATGACAATGCGCGCCGCCCCTGAAGAGCCACTGGTGCGCTCAACAGGCGGTGTGTTTTTAATTCCTGAATTAAGTGTCGGGATTTTTTTTTTTTTAATTTTTTTGTTTCTCGCGTCCCTTTCGTATTTTTTCTTTTTTTTTGTTCTCTCTTTAAATAAAAATCGCGATAACGAGAAGGGATTGCGTCGTCGTACCATTAACGACGCCCGGGGACGTTGCGGGACCGAGTGCGGCCGCGGGCTCGTTTTCGCTACTATACGTATTTATCAAATGCTGCAGCCGACGACGATATAGCCTTTTCCAGTATCGCGCCCCCTTTTTTTTTTCCGTTTTTATTCTTATTTCCGAGATTAATCCTTTTCCCGAGTTTTTTTTTCTAACCCCGCGCTTCGCTTACAGCATCCTTGTTCCTTTTATCAGTACGGCCGTCAGCGATTACATTACTCCCAAAGCCGTCGGGGATAAGAAATCCTTTTAAACTACGTTTATTGCCGCAATCTTCGAACTTCCGTTATTGACGCCACTCTAAACGGATATACGCAATAATATTTGAGAAAATCTCTCGCGCGCTAACCAACGGTTATCGTTTCGATCGGTGACGATTTTTTCGTTTTTTTTTTTTTGGCCGAGGATTCCAAAGGAACTCTCATTCGCTAAAAATATTTCCTATATTACGATATTTATTAAGTGAATTTCAATCGAAATAATTTCTGCACAAAACAGTAACTCTCTAACTGTATCAAATAATCGATTCGGTAGCGTAATAAAATTCACAACACGTTGTCTTAAATAGTACTCTCTGATCGGAGAACAGACGAAAACTAGAAATGCGTTCTATACAGAGACGAGTTAAAAAAAAAACGAAAATTTATAATGTACGTTTTATTGATTTTTGAATTTTTTTTTTTTTTTTTTTTACTCGTTTCTCGATTTCCACGTATTTTTTTGTAAAATATTAATAATAATTTTTGTCAAAGACAATGCAATACGTAACGCGTTTCGTAGCGGAAAACCGTGCGCGAAATCGTATAACGGCAAATGAATTAATCGCGAGCGCGTGTCCCGCGGTTAGGTGTACACGGAACGGAAGAGTAAACGCCGTTTATTGCGCGTTTTGTACATTTTTGTCCGTCGCGTCGTGTTCTCTTCATACGCGTCCGCCGCACGCAGTCGTTATTTCCCCCGGTCTTACACGCGTGTAATGCGCGTCCCCCCGACATTGCCGTAAATTTCTTCTTCCGCCGCCGTCGCCGCCCCCCCCCCCCTATCCCATTGACGCGCACACCCGGTTTCGGCTTATCCTAATCGCCGGACCGCGGCGGGCGGTGGTGTCTGGAGCTCGTCTTTACGACAGTTATTATTAGGTTTAGTCTCCCTCGCGACGCCGCCAGTGCAGTAGGAACGTCTCGGTTTATTATTATTATATCGGCGAGGCGATATTGAGACGGACGGATTATTATCGAAGCCGACACGGCCGTTGTTTTCGCGCTTGCCGATATGTATTGCGTTGTGTATAATAATAATAATAATAATAATAATAACGCGCATCTCCTGGTGTTGGTCGTTTTATATAAAAACACACGCCCGAGGAGTCCCGTCGGCGGAATATCGACGTTTAATCAAATTTTACCCGACTGCTGCACGCAGCAGCACATTCGATCCGCCGCCGCCGTTCGTCTCGACGCAAGATAATGCGCGTAAATACGCCGGGGCATTCGACAACGGAAAAACTACACCCCCGGCCGAGTCAATAGTGTAGAGACCCTCGTCGGCATCACGTAGCGGACGCCGGTTTCCGTGATTACCGTTGGCGCGGGGAACCGCGGAGGGCGCAACAACGTCTTAACGTTGGTTCAATATTTGCGCTCTGCAAGCCCGGGGTCTAATCCAGAACCGAGAGGGATCAGAGCGACGTGCGTGTTTGATGAGAAACGACGACGCCGCCGCCGCGGGGAGGAAGCCGCGAATCCGTTGCCGTTGTACGCGCGCGCGCGCGCACACACACACACACGCTGGTTTACGACGGTAATTAAAAGTCAGCAAAGGTTCGCGCAAAACTTTTGCGCACGCCAAACTCTTCTCCTTTCCGTCCGTCATTTCTTTTCGTACTTTTTCTCACTCGCTCGCAACTAGCGAACGTCGTAAATGCCGAACACGCGAGCACGCACCGCACGCACACGTCGTAATTATAAAATAGCGCGCGCGTGTAGAAATAATAATAATAATAATAATAATACGGGCGCAGACGTCGTTTGACAGCGAGGGACGCGCTCGATCTAAAACCGATTCGCTGTTTTATGGGCTCAATTCCCATGGTTGTCGTGGCGTAATCGAAATACGGGAAATTCGCCGGGAAAGAAAAAAGAGAAAACAACGACACAACGAAGAGGGGTGTCTAAAACGACGGGAATATAATCGGTCGTAAAAAAAAAAAAAAAAAATAACGTCGGACGGCCAAAAACGAAGGACGTTTTTCTCGTTTGCTCGGACGATTTCGTCTCTTTGGCGCGCGGTACCGCGAAAACCGAACGATATCACCGCGCGCTAAATCCGTCGTCATCGCGTCGCGAACGGACGGGGAAATTAATTTTTCACGATCCGTTGACGTGTGTCGGCAGTGGCGGCGGACGTGCACAGCAAAATCAGTCGGTCGGACCCCGTTACGCAGAAGGATAAAACTCTGCTCCGCGTCTCTCGTCGTCTCCGTCGTACGCGCGTAAATGCGCACAGCATCCACCGTACACCTATTTATAATAAAAGGCTCCTGCACAACGGTGAGCGGGCGGTCGGGGTGGGTGGGTTTTGTCTGCGCGTCCGCCAGCCGAAGACACGCGCTGTCTCCGTCCGTCCGTCCGTCCGGCCGTTAATTACTCGGCTGTCAGAACCATTTACGCTGGCGCTGTTCGTCGGCTAAAGCGTAAATAAGTGTGTATAATATATCCCTTCTCGCGCATATACGTATATACGATGGATTTCGTGGCGTCACGGTCCTCCGGAACCGAGTAAACCGATTATATTATTATTATTATTATTATACGCGAGAGGAATAAATACGACGATATATAAATAATAGGTATAAGTGCGCCGCTTCGAATTATTCACGTGGCCGACGGATTAGTGAACGGGCGGCAGAAAATGAAATATAAAAAAAGAGTTTTTCTTCCTCCCGAATTCCTAGTGTATCGCGAGTGTTAAAATAACAAAATTTGCCGCGAAATATTTATCGTTATTTTTCATTCCCGTACAGTATACGTTACGAATTCAATTCGCGATTAAACATTGTCCGTGTAACCCAGTGGTGGTCCGAGCGGATCGAAAATGACCGTGTGGATCGTTTCGAGTTTTGAATGGGGCGAGAGGTGGGGGCAAAGTTGTAAACGGTCCAATTTTGTCGGGGAAAATGAGTAAAAAAAAAAAAAAATTAATTTTTTAACAAAATACCAGTACCGGCATTATTGTTATTAACCTCGACGTTGAACTATATTTTTTTATGACCTATGATTAATTGACGTTTAGATCGAGTGGACGTTGTAATTTTAGAAAACGAAATAGGTTATTACAAAGAAGAGAAAAAAACGATTCAAAGACATTTTGTGACAGTTAAGGTGGAACGCGCCTTAAATTTGCTCATCATTCCACTTGTGTACGGGTATTAAACGCAAGCGTGCGACGCAAAGAGTGCGATCGGCGATGTAAGGTGAAAGGCGGGAGGCGGGGAATCCGTAATTTTTCCGAGAGTAAATGTTTCGGAAACGCTGTGCATTTCGTTTTGGAGTTAGACGTTTTGGCGCTTCCCCCTTACTAGGCCCGCCGAATCGGTTTGAGGAGGGATTTATGAACGAGCAGTTTGAGTGCGTTCGGCTGACGAAAACGACCGAAATTCACGACGATATAGTGTGATAATAGCTGCTGTAGCTGATGCCGCGTCGTTTACCTTTGTCGGAGCGTAAAATATTCCATTTCGTATAACGAACTCGTCGTCGCTGCGAACCGCCCTCGTCTAAAACGTCTTACTCGGCTTTACTTTGAAATGTATGCGAAATAAAATTGAATTATGACGTGACGGCCGTACAACTGTTTTAACGTTACCCCGTTGCGCGTAACGACGAGAATGCGAAGAATTGTCGCGAGCCTAGAAACGCGCACGCGTACCATCGGAAACCGCGGTCCGATAATTTGCCGACCGATTTATTAAAAAAACGTCGAATACATTTGAAAAAAAAAATTTAGTACGCCAAAATCAGTAACGGCCATCTCGATCTAAAAGATAAATCTGAGATACTTTATAACTACTGTTAACTAATCAGTCTTATTCAATGTTTTTAGTTCCATAAAAAGCGATTTGTGGCACACTGGCTAGGCCAATCGGTATTGTTATAAAAGCACTTTACGGTCGTCTCTCGTGATGTAATATAAACGTAATTGTCCGGGGGGGTTTTTTTTTGTCGGTGGTGTGTTATTATTATTATTTTTTTTTCGTTGTTTGTGTGAAAAATGTTCGCAATAAACACGGAGTAGATCTTTAAAGGGATCTCTCCCAGCAACGTGTGATACATTCGTGTGATCGGGTACGTTTACATGTTTTCTATTTCACCCGATTCGATATTTTTTGGTATTTCCGTTCATTTTATTTCATTTTCTTTTCTTAAAAGCGTTAAAATAATTTTTTTTTAGTAATTGTCAGCGTTCGCACGAAGTTATTGATATACGTGTAAAATTCATACAATATCGCGTCACAAGACATTTCGTATTTCTTTTTACGCCTTTCTCTTCCGCAAACAATAAACGAGATATTAAAGAAAGCAAAAACACGGTGGTTTGAATTTTTTTCTTTTTTTTTTTACAAAAATCCTAGATCCTACTTCGTCGGCGTTAAATTATACGGACTTAGGTCGGTTAAAAGCGCCGGTGTGAATCGTCGGATGGCGTTTTCATTTCGACGTGCGAGGTGCCAGACTCGCAGCCGATACATGGAGCACAGAGCTCGTTTTCCGAGGAAAAATATATTATTACACGTGCACGCCGCGCGCGGTTCTTCTCCCTCAGGGCGTTCGTCCCGGGAACTTTCTCAAGTTTTCCGCCGTTGCTAATTCCGTCCGAAGTACGCTTCGCGTCTCGGTTTTCCATTTTCGAAACGTTTCACTCTCTCTCTCTCTTTCTCCCAGTGACGTGCGCATGTCATTGCAGCGGCGACGGCGGGCACACCACAGTTTCGGTTAAGTTTCCTCGCGCTGCGTGCTTCCGGCGAACAACGCGTGTGCGCGGCAGCATCCGGTCGTTCATTTGGATATCCGGCGTTGCCGTATAACGAGAGCCCCCGAGGAGGTTAGTAGAGCTACGTCGACGTCCCGTACATATATACGCGCGCGCGTCCTCCGATCGAGTTTTAAACGTAACGCTCCGGGCGGTGTTGGCTATATGTGTGCCGTGACGGCCGTAGAGGCGAGAAATTCGATTCGCACCCGGGCGCAGGGTGTCACGTGGATATTTATGATATCAGAGTAGGAATAATGGAGAGCGCAGGAGTTTTTTTTATTATTATCATTGCATGTTATTGAATATCCCGAAATATTCGACGCGTTCCTTGGCTGCGTGCCGTACACGATGTCGAGAACCTAATCCGGATCGACGCGCCAAAGTCCCCGCGTGGATTGACCACGGGGTACGGCGGCCAAGTGCTGCGCTGAGTGTCCGCTGTGCGTCTCGACGTAATTCGCTGTCGAAAACTATCTCTCCGCACTTGCTCGGAGTCCGTTAAACGATCACCGGGAATCGTGACTCGTGTCAAAAAAAAAAAATAATCTCAAATCCTCCTCGTCTCTTTCGAGTCTTAAACATTTTTCGTTTCACGCAAAATTATTATTTATACTCGGCTCGGGTTCTGATAATCTACTTATTCAGTTGTTGCGGCGAATGCAGACGGAGAAGTCAGTCAATAAGCTCGGAAGGATTCCCGCGCATTTTTATTGAGAGATTTGTCTGATCGGTTTTCAATCGGCGCATCTGAACGCAATGCACAACGATAATCGAATTCAATAAATTCATTTAATCAATAATTAAATTCGCCGCAACGCGAATCTTGGAGTTTTAAGTTTCGAACGCGTCATTCGCAAACTTTTCAGCTGCATTGAAAATTTCGTTCAAAAGATACGGTATTTTTTCATTCTTCTCGTAACGTGTCCACGAACGTGTTTTACTGCAGACAGATATTATTATGTCATAAAAGAATAAAAAAAAAAAAAAAAAAAAACAAAACGAATAAATAATACGTGTGTTTAGAAACACTTTTGATTTCTCTCGCTTAATAATCATATTTTTTCGATTATCCCCGCCGTCAAGACTCCGTGACTGACGGTTAATCGAGATCGTCTGTTGAACACGTTTATATAAGGAAAAAATTCCAGAATTAGCAGAAACCACGCGGGTTTCTCAGATTTTCAGAGAGCCCTCCTATTGCTGAAGACGGTTTTTTTGTTTTTTTTTACAAAAACAACACATTTTTCACACTCAACTCGGACGTCAGATTAGCCGATAATTACACGTGGCTGTGATCGACGACTGTACCAGTATCAGAAGCGTGTAAAATAATAATAATAATTATACACGAGCGATACGCGCGAGGCGCGGCGGTGACCGGCCAATAAGTGTGCGTAATAATATACATCGCGCGCGCGCGCGCTTCATTATAATATAAAATGTGTATAATATAAACTCGGAAAACCATCGATCATCCAATTAACGTTTTGTGTATAACGGCGGCGTCTCTGAAACAGATCAATCATCTACGACGGCAGCCGAGCCGAGTCCTGAGCCGAACGTATACCCCTACCCGACATTATCCCGTTACCGCCAATCGCAGATGTCCCTGCGTGATACATAATAATAATAATAAAAAAAAAACGATGGAAATAAAAAAAAAGAGGTCCGGGGAGGAAAACAAAAAAGTTGCTAAAAAATCTCTCCATATAATAATAATAATAATAATAATACCGTGCGGTGTATAAAGTTAAAACCGACACGGCCACTACCTACTGCTGCTAAAAAATAAGAATCACGTGTTGGCGACGGCGGCGGGCGGAACGAAAAGGCCGGATGAAATTGATGAAGGGAAAACTCCCTTTTTGCCCGGGATGACGGTAATTGTCGCGCGACTGTTTCGAGGGCGTCAAAAGAAAACGATTTTTTTTCTCTTTTTTTCTTTTGCCCGACACGCGTCCCGTCGGACGACTACGAACAGCTTTCTTTCTTCCTTTCTTTATTATTATTCTTTTTTTTTTTTTTTTGTGTCGCCGCGGAGTATACATTTATTTATTATTTTTTTTTTTTTATACCGTCGTCGGTGTCGGTGTGCTCGGTTAATTCTCCCGTCCGGTTGATTTAACACGAAAAGCGTTATACGGAGCAAAATGCCTATATATATATATAAAAAGTATTTCGAGGAGAATAAAGTTTTCTTTTTCACTCGTTTTTTGACAAATAACGCGTCGAACGTCGTCGTCGCAAACAATTTACCGCCGTCGCCCGCCGCGGGTCTCGGACAAAAGAAGCGCGTGATATATTTCCGCGCAATGACCTCGCGCCGTCGCATCAACCGCAGCCCGTCGCTCGTATACGAGAGGAACAAAAAAAATGTGATAAAGAATAACAGCGAAACGCGCGCCTTGTCGTGTACACGCACCGCGCGCCTATTGCCCGGATTTTTCGCGTACCGGTTGTTGTTCGCGGCGAATGATGTACGACCGACGCGCGTCCCTTTGTGCGTCGCCGTTCCGGACGCGAAGATACTCGTAACGTGGTTGTGGTATGTGTGCGCGTGTGTGTGGGAAAGGAGACGAAACTCATTCGCTCAGTACTTTACCGGAGACACTTGTTTAAGTTTCAACGCCGTTTATATTACACATTACGGTAACGAATGGTTTTGTCTCGAAGAACGCGGCGGGGATTACACGGCCGGATTTATTATACGGAATTAATGGTCGGGGGACTCTCTTTCCGTTACAAAACAGTACCAGTGAATTCTGGCCTCCGCGGAGACACCAACGACGTACGGCGACAATATAATATATACGATGCAGCACGCGAAAATTCGTACAGTATTATTATTATTATTGTTTAGACGCAAACACGACCGTGTGTTATTATTATTTTATAATAAAACGGGTTTAGTGTGTTGTTTGTACGCGACATATCCGCCGTGTTTGTATAACAAACACGTATATTATTATTTTAAGTGTTCCCACCCTCCGTTCGGTTCTTGTTCTTTTTTTTCCCCTCAGAAAAGTACTGGACAAGTTGTGTGTGTGTGTGTGAAACGGGTAATAATATATCATTTCCGAAAAAAAAAAAATTATATATGTGAAATATCACAATGTTATAAGTGTGCGGTGAAATACGAAAAACGTAGAAATCGGAATGAGAACTGCCGATTGTGAAAATATCGAGGTAAAGTGGACACTCGCCAGTATATCGCAATGTCCGGCAGTGGTGAAGCATTGAGATAAACACGTGTGAACGAGAACTAATCTGCGGGAACTGATGCGAATTGCGATTCGCTGATTTGAGTGTTTACAGCAGTGAGAGGAGGAAAGACTGTTTTTGCGGGAAACAGCTTTTAGAAGACGACGGTCCGCATCGCTGGTTTTTGGAAATTTAAAATTTATTATGTCATTGGTCGATAAGCAAAGCGAAAAAATACATATACGTGTGTATTCCTTCTCGTACTAAATTTTATTCTATGAGTTTTGAAAATTTAAAACGTTATACATATGTGACGAAAAAAAAAATAGGCAACTTGTCAGTCACACGCGTACAGACACGTAGTCGAGCGCGCCACCACCGATTGCAGTTGACGCGTATATAACAGAAAACACTAACGGATCGAAAAAGAATGTTTTAAACTCAAACGCGTTTCAAATCGATTCGTATACGAGTCGGGGGAATCGGGAAAACCGCGGAGAAAATCTCGTAAAATTCTCGTGCACATGCGTAGCTGCGTGTACAGTAAAAATCCGATAGGAATTAACGGTGGATTTTTCAAAACGAAACGACACAAAAAAATAATCGTATATAAATGAGCGCGGTACAGTATTCCGCGCTTATTACATCCGTCTATACATTACGTTTAACTGGTTATAGTTTTTTTTTTTTTTTTTTTTAATAACGTCTACGCTTGGTGACGTCCCAAGTCGAGTGTTACGACGATACGTAATAGAACGTTTTAATAATATTCGTATCCGCGTTATTTATTTATCATATACACGCGATGCGGTTCGGCCAAAAGCGTTTCGAAATATGAATACTCGTATTTAAACGGTTTGTATTTCGGATAGCCGGTCGGTTCTGTCTGCGCGCGTATTTACACCGGGTCCCGAGCACGATATTTGTTTAGGGCGGGTCTCTAAATAGCGGTTAGGTTCCTCGCAAACGTCCGAACATAATATATTTGCACTATACACGCGCACACAACATACGGCGGTAAGAGTGTCGACGTGTTTGCCGACAGTGTTTTCACCCGAGTAAATCAAAAGAAAAAGGAAAAAAAAAAAAAAAGGAACGCGCACGTAAAACCGCGTAGAAGAGTATCGCATAATATTTTAGTTTCCCCTTTCACTTTTTTTTTTTTTTGTAAATAGTAATAATGATAATAAAAAAAAAAGAAGAGAGAAAAACGAAAATAGAAGACACGCCGTTTGTACAAATAGTTCCGGGGCGATTTCGTCTCCCTTTTATCTCCCGTTTTGGCGGCCAAACGACGGGCGGTAAAGGCTAATACTGTTTATTTATTTTTTTATTATTATTATTATTTTATAAGCGAACATTTTGTTATTATTATTGTTATTATGACGATTGCAGTGTGCGAGCGCACTGGAGCCCGTATTGTGCCATTATACGGCCGACGACGACCGTTTCGTCCGTTCGGCTAATGGAGGACGCGCGCGGTCCGGTCGCACGGAGAAATCCTTATCGTCGTCGTCGTCGTCGTCACCGTCGTCAACGATTGAAGGGAATACGCGCTTTACGACTCCCCGATCGCTTGTAAAATCCGGAAAAGGGTTAAGCGGCCGTGCTCGACGACGTAATAATTTCGGGAAGATGACGACTACTCTCCCGTCCGTCCGAAGACGCGACGATGACGACTGCGCTGTATCTTTTTCCACACACCCGCCGACGGTTCTCCGAGGACGACGAGGACATTCATTCGCTTATTATTATTCGGTGCCGTCGCGGAGGATTTAACTCGTTTCGTTTAAAACCGAGTCGGTATTATGTGTACGTATAAAGTGTGTGATACTATTGTTATTAACTGCTTGTAATCGCGGCCCGAGTTGTAATGTAAATATTTTTCGCGATATTATATCATGACGATTAGTTTTACTGGCAATTAATAACGTTGAACTCGTTTTTTTTCTTTTTTTTTTTTTCATAAACCCTTTTGGCCGTTTTGCCAGTTTTTTTTTTTATATATTATTATCGCATAATAGTTCAGTGGCGTATTTGCGATTTATTTTGGGGAGAAGATGAATATGAAAAATTTTTCTCGCTCCACTCGAAATACACAAGTATTATAAATTTTTAATAATCATGTATGTTGTGTGCATAAACCCAGTGCTGGAAATGGCGGGAACGCGCAAGAAGAGGGATTGGAGCTTCTCTACTATTTTTTTTTTTTGAATTTTCGTACCTCAACAACATTTTTGTTTTACTAAAACGGGGAAACGGTTCGAGGACGTAAGATAAGGGATTTGACTATGTGAATGTTTTGGTGTTGGGGGACGAGGGTGAGGCGTAGTCCTCACATTATTCGAAACGAATTTTTTTCTCAGTCTTTTTTTTTTATTCGCAAAGCTCCTTTTTTTTAAAAATATTTCTAATTCGAGCACTGCATAAACTGCTCGATCGTTTATACATTTACAATAAATTCACATAAAACGAACTCTGTAGGTTTTTCGACGATTCAATTTCCTCGACATCCAATGTTTTATGTTATTACGTTACGGCAACGGATCATTCGACTTATTCTAAAATTAAAACAATATTTACAATTTAAATCGATTATTAAATGCGAAAAACATATATATTTCGAAGTAAATAAATAACGGATAATATATACCTATTTCGTGTAGAGTTTCTAAAATAGTTTTTAATCTTTTTCAACGTGAAAACGTACGGCTTTCACGAGTTGACCGTTACAAACGTCTTAGAAATATCAATGTTTTTCTAATACAAATATTATTGCTTTATTCGTAACTTTTCACAAAATGATTTTTTTTTTCACAAATAAATCGCCTTTATAGCATCGAAAATATAATATATTTTATAACACATGCACACACGATTTTTCTTTTAACAACCCGGAAATGTTTCCCGAGAAGGGAGGGGGGGAAAGAAAATTTAACAATTTCATGTAAGCCTCGTTACGAACGCTCTGTCAACTTGTTCGCAGGGAGGTACCGTCCGATTTCCTCGTGTATTAATATTCTTAAATCCCGTATAATAATAATAATAATTAGGAAATCGCTGCTAAATATTCGCATGGTGAGCGTGTAAAATATATGCGCACGATATTGCAGCTTGATAGTTTGTTAAGTATACGCATTATATAATGAGTTTCACTTATGCCGCGCGAATTAACATTTATATATTATTATTATTATTATTATTATGTAGAAACTTTTGCGCGCGGCACGAATTCAAACTCCAAGAGACGAGAGTGTCGTTTCGGATACACACGAGTAGTACGATACACGGACGAGTGTCGAAAAACACCGTTCTTATAATCGTATTGTTGTAAGACAAGCCAGAAAATCTAAAAGATTTTTATCGTTTCTCACGTATTTTATGATTTTGGTCATTTTTCAGACGGTAGGTACGGAAAACCTGCAACAATTACGGGAACTCGCGGGCGTGGTGTGTGTACCAGGGGCGTATACAGGGGGGGGGGCGATGGGGCGATCGCCCCCCCTAGATACTTATGTATGTACCTATATCTACTGACAACTAAAATTAATCGAACTAAAACTAAAATGTAATAAAACATTTTTTTATTTAAAACTTATTATTTTCATATAATTTTTCGATAATTCTAAGTTAGCAGCCGATTCGACGGGCCGTTTTTTTACCTTAGGGGATGAAGTAAATACGCCCCTGGTGTGTACACGTACACGAATGTTTAGTGCGTTGTAGAGTAGTGTGCGCGGTACGCACCAGTTGTTTCGATTGTTGTGTATTCTGAAAACGATATTTGTATTGGAAAAACGATTTACTTATTTGTGGACACGTACGTTTTGAGTATTAAAAAAAAAAAAATTACAAATATCCGGTCGTTTCTCTGAAACGAAAATTCATATAAAAAATAAATCACGAACCAATCGGCCTAATTAGGTCCCTGTAGTTGGTTTAACAACGGTCTAGAAAACAAAAAAAACATCGGCGAAATAAATTCGTCGATACGGCCGCGGCGGCGTTTAATTAAAAGTAGTGCGTTCGTCGACTTGCCAGCCCTCGCGCGAAAAACTCCTGCCGCAGTAAATACCGCGGGCACCGCTCGCCGACAGCTATAACAGCAGCTACAGCGGCAGTAGCGCCGCTGCAGACGGTCTCGAGCCAATATTTGGCGCGAGGGAACACAGCGAATAAGTGCGGCTGCCGCCGTGGATATACACAGAAATAATATATATATATTAGAGACGAGGAGGAGAGAGATCGGTCGATAATTATAATTATGATAATAATCGTAACGGCGTTCGTTTTTTGGCGAATTTTCGCCACGCTCGGATGAGGTGGGTGGTGGGGGGGGAGAAGTGTGTGTGTGGCGTGGAGGTGGGAGGGAGGTTCTGCTGGATGCTGGGGAAATTTTTAATTAAATCCGTTCCGTTTGCGACGCGGGCGCGGAGGACGGGCAGAAGGAGCACACGCGCGGAAGCAGGGTCCCGGAGGCGGTGCGCGGAGGGAAGAATAACAGTATTAATTGTTTTAATTCGTCCGGCCGTTTATGTAAATCTATCGAACACGACTCTTGCGGAACAGCACCAGCATCAGTCGTATACACTGCATATTTATATTTTATACATTTATATATATATATATACAAGGGTTCCCCCGGTCACGATGTCGGCGAGCCTTTTGTCGCCGTCGACACTCTTGCCCGTTCTCTCCGAAGTACGATTGTTGCCGGGACGTTAAAAAAGGATTATCGTTATGGAGGAGGAGAGAGAGAGAGAAAAAACAACCGAAGAAACGTCTGCAGGACCGGCGGCTACGGCAGCTGTTACGGCCGCCGTACGCGATTTTCCGTTCGTTTTTATCCCCGTACGCGTTCTATCGTGTTTCGTTCCACCGCGCGTATTGTCTCGCAAAGGGGGGGGGGTGGAGTGGAGAAACAAATTCACGTGAACCGCAGACACCGCGGAGATCTACGAAGTCTGACAATTAAGTATTGATTGCAAAAATACACGTATATCTATTAAATTAAAATACGTCACTGCGATCCGTTTCAAAACATTCCCCCTCGGTCGGCTCGACGACACACCGGGTCCTAAGCGCTCATTCCAGTTCTCGTAACGCTTTTGAAACACTTCTGCCGGCAGCTCCTGGTCGTCACTGACGTTTGAATGTCAGTAGTTGCCGAGACAAGGGGGAATACGATGACGGGAGAAGAAACGCTGGAATGTTTTTTGAAAAATTGCGTCACACCGAAGGCACGATTACACGACGCAATGTCACGGCGAATAATCCACGTGCGTTGCGATTTGTGGACGAACGATTCTTTTTCGCGTCCTTTCGAGTGCTTCGAGGCGAAATCGTCGATTAACCGTTTGTGTCCACGTGGCAAAAACTCTTTATTAATTCTATGGAAACGATATCGGTACGCGTTCGATATGACGCAACGCGACGTCAACGGAATAACGGCGTTTTCGTCTCGAGAACACCGTGTGCGCGCATTTCAACGCGCTGAGAATATTCGTTTCTGGTTTATTTTTAAGCGTCACGCTCGAGTTCGCGCGTTAAGAACAGAAACCACTCGCCGCCCGTCCCTTCGCAGTAGTTGCCAGTCGTCGCAGATTAATCTGGAAAGAAGAAAAAGTAAAACGCTCTACCCTCTACAACACACACACACACTATCTGTTCGCGCCACTTTTCGACCAAGTGGGCCGGAAAACTTTATAAATCCTTTGTCTTTGTATTCAGACACGGGCGAATAAATTCGTATAATTCACTACCTCTCCCGCCGAGTTCATTATTACGCGTTGCAGCGCACTGTACGCAATATACGACGTATATTTTATACAATAATAATTAAAAGAAATCGGGCGTTTTCGTCACGAAACCGTATGGTGGGATCGCGTACAGGACGCTGCAGCCGTTTCCACGGGATTTATAATTAACGGTCACCGCGGCGCGGAGCCGACGACACTGACCACTGCACGTCTCGTGTGTACACACACACACACGGTGTATACGAGTAATTGAATAGCGGGCAAAACGGAATAATTGATTGGTATTGAAGTCTCGGAATCCGCACGGTGTGCCGTTCACCGAGTGTCGCCCGAACGTCCCCGGAGACGATGAGTGTGTTTGATGAGAGAAGACGGCTGCGGCGGCGGCGGCGGTGGTGCGCGGACACGGCAAATATAAAGACGCGCTCGTCGTCTTGGTCGTCTCCGGTCCGTCGCACACACACACACACACACACAATTCGGTCGAAAATACGGATTGGAAGGAATGAAAAATTCACACACGCGCACGCTCTTAGATTGCATTAGAAGACCCGACCGGAGATTTTGTCCTCTCGTCCTCGGACCCGACGATAAATCAACACTGAACGTTCTCCTTCTGGTCGTTTTCCGCCACCGCCGCCGTCCGTTACTAATTACTGTCATTCAACGTTTTTGCCCTCCGCGCGGTCCGCCGGTAAAACGTGCTCCGTTTCCGCAGCGGTGATTTCTATTTGATTTCGTCCGCCGCCGCCGCCGACGCGCGCGCGACCCTTGTGTATACACTATACTACTGCTGCTGCCGTCGCCGTTTTCACGTGTCTCCAGGGGGCTCGGGCCGGGAAGAAAACGGCGGAATGCGAAAGGGACACGACTTAAAGGAGTATTGCGATGAATAAGAAATGCGCGTTTCTTTTATCGATCGATTAGTTTGAAGGAGAAGAAAAACCGCGCAGCACGTCTCGCGATAAATTTTTACAGTTTTTTTCGCCCGCCACGCATTTGGTCCGTAGTAGAAGTAGTAGTAATCGTCGGTGCAACGGCGTTTTTCGAATTTTTTTTTTTTTCTTGTCGAAACGCTGATTTCGACTATTTATCGCTATTTATTTATTCTTTACGACACGGGGCTCGGATACGTTTTCTACTTACTTTCCGACGAATTTTTTCAATAACTGTTATCACACAAATCGTGGGGGAGGGGGTTTGTTTTTGTCGAATATCGTTTAATAATATTTTCGTTTTTACGTAATCGGAACGTATAGTGTTTGAACGAGTCAATTGATTCGATCACGTTTACCGTTCTTCGCGTGTACGAATCTAACGGGGGAGGGGGGGGGGTTTGAAACGGTGTTTGTTTTCGAAAAAGGAAAGCGCACACCCCGCGCCGTTCGCGAATATATTCGTCGTCGATATGATTGATATTTTCTTTGCGTATCGTTTCTGTATCGAATAAATACGGGGCGATAATAACGGAGAAAAAAGTGTGATATTATTATTATTATTTTTATTTCTCCCGGGGGGAGTTTTTATATCGAAGAAGCGAAGACGGCAGATACGACGACGAGCCCAGAGGAGGACGTATTATTATTATTACGTGTAATACGAACGTATTTTTTATTTATTTTTTTTAATCTATAACGACGACGAAGACGAACGCCGCGTGACACACGAGAGTTGGAAAATGTCTCAATTTAAATGCAAATACACGCCGCGTCGCGCCGTCATTTTTCATCGGCGCCGCCCGTTGGCAAAACACACCTTTCACATATTACAAGCGTTCGTTACGGGATTAACGTTGCAGATAACGCGCCCGCGCGCGCGTCTGTTGACGGAAAAATCGGCGTTGTCAAACGAGCGCCAGGAATTTACAACGTTCGTGGCGACGCGAATGTACACGAATAACGGGTAGCGGGATCGTCATCGGGGACGATGTAATAATAACGCGGATTTATAGTAAAAATTCGCGGGATTACGCGTATCGGATTTCCTGAGCGTGTTTAGGAACGGCGAAAGGGGGAAAAGTTGAAATGTTTTTTGTTTTTTATTATTTATTTATATATAACGTGATACGGTCCATATGGTCGGACTGACGTGGGCCGATGTTCCGCATTTGCGGACAAATTATGGTACATTTTGGTCTTTTTTTTTACATCCATTAATTTTAAAATATTAAATAATAACAATAGTCATTTGTTAAAATATACAAATCGTTTATATTTATTACCGCGTTTAAAGGGCGTATTTTGTGATATTTTTTTTTTTTTTTTTTGGGGCACGCATATTCTGAGGTCTTTTTAGGGAATACGAGCCTTTAGTTATAATGAAATAAATAAATAAAAAAAAAATAATTGCGGCTCTCATAATTATGCACCATTTATAATCCGGTTAAAGGGAAAGCAAAAAAAAAAAAAATCCAGTAGTTATCGGATGAAACGTCTGTCAAAGCAGTGGTCGAACGTGTTATTGCGACAAATTATTATGCTATTCGTCGATGAAAGTACCGGGGACATTTTAATAATTTAATTCGTATATATCCGTTAACGGTTTTGTGACTCTTACTCGTTCTGTGCGTCAACGTCACCCGACATTTTGCGATATTCCACCCGAGCACCATTTTTTTTTCTATTCAAACGCCACATGTCTTCCATAAAACTTTACGATTTTTTTCGCGTTACTCGTATTCAAAAAAATAACATATTTTCCTCGTTCGAAATTCATTTTTTTTTTTTTGTTTAACGGAATGTTGATAAAAATTCGTGTACAAATCGCACTAATATAAACCGAACTCTATTGCACAACGTAAATGTTTACTGTTGTGGACTCGTACGAGTTGTCGTAAAAAAATAAAAAATAGGTAACGGAAGAAAAAGACGCCGTGAAAACAAGGAAGAAAAAAAAAGAATTTATATTTTGAGTGAGAGAAAGAGAGAGAGAGAGAGATTATAATATATTGGTACGCGCTCGCTCGCTTATATAACGCGTGCCACAGGTCGCCCGGCTGCTGGAACTCGGGGAGAAAAGGGCCGCCGCGGGCGAAACGACCGAGGGTGGAAAAGTATATTTCTCCGGGGGAATAGGTCGCGCGCGCGCGCGAGTTATTGGCGCTTATCGGCGAATTTGTATTTACAATCGGACTCCTCGGGTCTTCGGCGACGTGGGTTCCGCGGCGAGGGTTTAAAGGACCTTTCTTCTACACGTACAGGCCTACATATATTACACTTCTGCGGGCGGCCCTAACACACCTGCAGGGATTCGAAAGCGTATTTGCGCGTGTTGTAATATGCAAAAAAAAAAAAAAAAAACCATATTTGTGACTGTAATAAATGCGTCGAAAATAATAATAATAATAATAATCGATTCGGTGTAACGGGATTGGGGATGGATTATGGGCCGGGTAAAAATATTTTTTCATAAGTACAAATACTGGAGAAATGTTTAAAGTAAATTTGTATTCGTTTACGCGATTAATAGATACGCGAAAAAAACGAATTACGCTTTTCAGAACCATTGCGTCCTCGAGACGCACGTTTTTTATGAAACGCCCAGCCATATGTAGACGAACCGAATCGAATTCTTAACAGTCCTACACGATTTCGATCATATAATTCGATCGAAAACGCTCATATATTTTGTTTTGAAATTTCATCCTACTAATGATAAAAAAAATAAATACGGATTCGAAATCCCGTATCTCCTCTATTTCCCGATGATTACGCCACTATTGCACATCGACGAGCCCGATAGGAATTCCGGACGGATTATTTTGGTAAGCTGCGTTTGAATTATTTAAAAAAAAAGCGGATGGCACTCCGCGATTAGGAGCATTACGGACCGTAATAACGAATCAGGAGAGATTAAGTAGTGATTTCGCGCTTTAGAACTTCAATCCGAAAAATAATGAAATCAAAAATCCTCGTTAATTATGCTACGGCCTAAGACTTAAGGGCGGCCAAACAAATAATCGCCTAGAGTAGCGAAACGGACTGTGCAAATCGATTTTTCGTATACAATTTTTCTTTTTTTTATACATTGTTCGAAAAACAGTTGACGGGAAAACGTGTACTGTGTGTGTGTGTGTCCGGTGTGTCGCACAACACTATCGCGTTAGGGGAGAGAAATCGAATAACGATGTCGCGGAATTTCGCTGTAATGTATGTGGTACGTTTAAAAAACGACATTGTTATAGGAATTCTATCGGCTTTCATAAGTGTTTTACTGTTATTGCGATACGGTTTTAAGACGCGTATAAACGAAAAACGTAACTACTTTTTCGTTTTAGCAGGTGTTCGATAACGCGATTGTATTATAGATGTGTAATAATAAACTACGTATTTTTACACGGTGAAAATCAATAAAAAATAACGTTAAAACTAGACTAAATATAATATGACGTTATATTATTCGTGTACATAAAAAAAAAAACCGTTCGGGGAGAGAAAAGTTTCCTCTCGGAAAATATATGCTCATCTGGGGAGGTGGTGGAGGTGCGAAACAATTCGTTCATATTTCATGCGCGCGGTGGACTCCCGTTCGGTTCCTTCATTATTATGCAACGTTTTTTTTTTTAATTTTTTTTCCAACGGTGCCCGAAAATATGTGTATAACAGTAGTGTGGGGACGAGAAAACGAAAAAAAAAAAACGGTCTCTCGTTTCTTTTAAATATTTAATATGACCGCATAAGGACGCGAACGGTGTGAGGGTGCGGAGTGAGACGATAACACAACTGGGTTCTCGATGGCCGCTAAGCGGCTGTGAAAGATTAAAAAATTGAAGAGGGTCTGTGTTTGGTTTATATTCCGTCGTCCTGCTGATATTTTTTTTTCTCCTGTATTTTGCCTGATGGACGAAAGTAATAATAATAATAATAATAGGGGAATAAAGTTAAGCGAAGGTAGAAGCCGCGCCGAGTGAAAACGGGAAGAGGGAGAAAACCACCTCCTCGCGATTACCGTTTTTTTTTTTGTCTTTCCAATACGTGCGGTTAATCGGTTAATATTTTATGTTGAAAACGCGATGACAGAATATATACGCGCGATATAAAATAATACGTTTTTTATATTCCGGTCACCCATACGTTCGTATAAAATATATTTTACGAAATAACGAATAAAAAAAAATCACCAATAAATAATATTCAAGAGAGAAAATGTCCAGAACTTACTACAGTCGGAAACGAAGTGTTGTGACGATACGCCCAAGATTTAAAAGAAATAATTACGGCAGATATTTGACAACAGAAGAAACCAGAGCACGGGAGAGTATACGAACGAAGAATTAGTGTGTTAGACGATGCGGACATAGCGGCAACAATGAGAAGTAGAAAGATTAGCTGAGCAGAACACGTATGGCGGGGAGAGGAGAATATCAGGAAATCAAGCGAGTTACAAGAGAGAGCAAAAGCAGCACAAAACTGTGGACAGAGAAATATGCGGAAAGGAGTGGTGATGGTAGAGGTGGAACCGTCTAAATTAAACAGAAAGAAAAACGTGCACGAGACTAGTGAGTTAACTGAATTCGACAAAAAAACATATAATTATAATGCGAAACATAAGAGGAAATGGAGACTTATTTTTTTTTTTTATGGTACACGGTTTTTACGCTGGACTTGAGCGAAAAAAACACTGTCGCTACAATCGCTTCTAAGTTATATTTCTCGCATTTTATTTGGTTTAATAAATACCAACGCGTGTATATTACGATATATTATGCGCGGATCGTTTTGAATTTCGGACGAGTGTGTTGTCTGAATTCAAGAAATACAGAACGTATATTATAGAGGTGAACCGGCTGATTTTGAAAATTTGGAAGTGATACAACGCGTGTATAGTGGAGAAAACTTAAGGTTAGAAGAGTTTTTAAATCGAACTTTTGGCTAACGTGGTGATCGCGTTCTGAAGATAATACGTCCAGTGTTCGTCATAATCGTGAATACAAGTCTCCTTTGATTCCACCGGAATTATATTTGTGGCGTTCTCAACGTTTCCGACTTTAGCTAAAAAATAAAAAGAAAAATATGCCGTTGGTCGCACCAGATCTGACCCGGTGAACACTCAACGGGCTAAAAGTGGGAGTTGGAAGATCGTAGGATTGCGGAAACCGCGCGGCACCTACTGACCAGTTGTCATTAAACTCGCACTGCTGTTACAGACCTCAAAAGAGCGACCGAGGATTGAAGTGGCTGAACAGCGCAGGAGCGAAATAATATAACAATAACCAGTTAGACTAAATATTCGTATCAATTCCTTAAAATAGTCAACTGACGCGCGATGTATTTATACACTCATTTCATTATCTGACCCGATTCTCTGATATTTGTGAAAATACCTGGATTCGCTTGATTCAACGTACACGCGTTGATATTTACGCTCAAAATCGCGTTTGATACGAATGATATAACTAGGAAAAAAAAAAAAGTCCGAACTATGTACCTATCGGTTAATTTCCACGTCGTATACCGCTGCTTTTTTTTTGTTCGTAAACCTATAAATTTCGCTCCGCAAGTCAAACAGATCGTTTTTCGCGGAAAGTCGCGTCCTACCGTCGCCGCGATCCGTCGTCTCCTTTTGCGCGGTTCCGTGTTCCCGCAGTGTTCTCGTTTAATATTCCACCGGATCTCGGGTCATAATAATAATAATAATAATAATAATAATAATAATAAATTATAAAGGCCTTTGTGGTGGTGCGAGTTTTAAAAGTTCTTTTGTAGCACCGCACTTTGCACACCACTGGAGCGCGAGCGGCAGCAAAGGAGAAGAAGGCGTTTTCTTGGGCGCGCGCGGCTGCGGAGTTTTAAAGACGGCGTCGGCGACGGCCGGGGGCTTGTAATTAAAAGGCGCACTACGACGATTCCGCCGCCACTGCACACGGCCGTCGTCGCAATACACGCGTGACGACCGCGGGGCGATGGGGCGCGGACGGGCTACGGCGCAAAAAACGAGGTGCTCGTCGCCGGTTAAAATTTCACCACCGCCTCGTTTCGGTTATAATAATTTTCCCGTTCGCACTCGACCCGTGTGCGTTTTTTCACGGGGCGATATTATTATAATTATTTTTTTTTCTTTTTCGTAGTACGAGACGACGACGCCGTCGCCATCGGTTCCGGCCGCCGCCGCTGTTTATTCACCGCGTGGGCACTACCGCCACAAAGGCCGCTCGACATTTCACTCTCTCTCTCTCTCTCCAAGCGGGCTTCAAAGAGCCGTTTGTATACGCGCTAACCGGCTTGCCAAAACAATAACCGCTAAACCGCGCCGGGTCCGAAGCCAAAGGGATACATCAACAGTCGATTTGTACTTCGTTTATAAATCGGTTACGTTGCACAGTATATGCGGTGTCACGTCGACGTGTACTTCATAAATCGTGTGTAGTGTTGAGGGGGAAAAAAATCACGCGAAACGTTATAAATGTTTGTCAAAAGAAATAAAAAAACGTGACCGATTAGAACTGAATTAAAAAATTTCTGTGAATATGTATTAGCCTTTGGCGCATTGGCGGGAATGTCGGACCGATAGAAATCGGTTAAACTTTTCTATTATAACCGTTAATGTTTAAAAAAAAAAAAAAATGTTCAAAATTTTTAATTCCTATAAACGTGTAATACGTGTGTATAGCGTACGATAGTTACGAATTTCTTTCTTCTAAATATATTCGAATGTCGTTTTCCCACACGCACGTTCGACGTACAACGGCCGTTTTGTTAATAACGAAGTGTTCCCCTACAATCAGTCGGATTATAATAATTTCTCTACAAAGCGCGACACGTGTTTTTAGCACCCCTCCTCACACCCCGTCAACAGTAAAATCGGTATATCCTCGAAACAAAACGGTTAACCGATAGAGTAGTGGATTTTTTTTTTAAAACGTTATTGCTTACTTGACGTTGATTTAACTATGAGAAACCTGCGAAAATGCCCTTTAGTAGCTTAATTTACAATCATTAATGAAAACAAAAAAAACCTTTAAATTATTTTACTTTTTTTTTTTTTTGGTATTATTTAATTAATTGAACAATTAACGATCTTGTGTTAGGTATATTTATACATTTTATTTGCAGTTTTTCTCAACATTTTAAACCAATGCACGAATTAATCAAGTATTATTAGCGGAATAAAAAAAAAATCACGTAAAATTATAAAATTAAAACGGTAAATTAGTGATTGATTTTTTTTTGTGTCGAAAAATTAGGAAAATAGTTTGAAACGAAAATCAATCATTTAAATTCGTACGATTGAGTTTTATTGTCAATCAAAGGAAAGTGTCGCCTAAGACGTTCTAAAAAAAAAAAAAATAAATAAAATAAAGCAAAAGTCATTATAACCCAAAGGGGCCTTTATTGTGATGCCGTGTTTACTGGCCGCGAGCCTGCACCTATGCGGCCGGTACACGTTACCGGATTACTTATACCCACTACTCGAGGCCTCCGAGTCCGGTTTAATCTTGGTCGGTCCGAGCCGTAATTTTTTCTCTCTCTCTCCCGTTTCGAGGGGTCATCGCGAGCAAATGCGTGTAGCGGGGTCGCCGCCTCAGCCGATCGTCTGGCAATAGTCCCTCGAAATCGTGGCTCGGTGCCATCGACGGCCAAACACCCTTGTAAACACGGCGCTTACAAACGGCCGAAGGGACGTGGAGCGCGCGCGCGCGCGCGTACGCACACAATGCGAAAAGCGAACGAAATTAATTAAAGCCGTTATTAACGAACGGAAATCTCTGTGTCGCCACGTTGTTGTTACCGCCGCCGCCGTTTTTTTTTTTCTGTTTTGCTCTCGCCTTTTGTGTTCTCGCGCCCGCAATTCCATTATCGTAAATCATAACCGCGCAGGCTCACCCTTGATTTACCATAAGCGCTGGACTTACAACAGCGCCGTCGTCGCCGCTTTGTACGTACCGCTGAAGTCGTATAAAACGTTAAAAAAAAAAAAAAAACAACAAACGTTACGATAATAATAATAATAATAAAAACGCGTTACGCCGCGCAATAATATTTTATAACGCCGACTATAATGGCGGTGGAACGGGATGACGAGAGAGAGAGAGAGAGAGAGAAAAAAAGGAATACGAATATTCAAATTACAATTAATATACGTGAATCGCCTGCACGCCGCCGCGGTACGATATAAATCGTCGTTGTCTTTCGTTTGTTATATATAAAAAAAAAATATATATATTTACGATTTCGCCGAGTGTGTGTTTTTTTTTCGCGTTTACATTGCAGTGCATAGAAAAGATTTTCCCCGCCGAAAATAAAAAATATCGATCGGATACTTTTTATTCGTTTTACAATAATTATTGTCCCGGAAACGTCCGGGGAATCGAGAAGAGAACGGCTGCACGACACTGTGCGTGTACAACGCCCGACGCGACGTACACTCGTATAAAACGGTTTCACGGAGGTGCGAAGGGAGGGCAACCATAGGCTTCTGATTTTTTCGCACAAAACGTGTTAACGATGTTTTAACAAAACGTGTTGTCCCGTATAACGGAACTGTTTTTTTTTTAAATATTAAAATTGATTAAAAATGTTAAAAATTGTATTTTTAAAACGCTTTTGTAAAATTTTTCGATTGATTAAAGCGGTTACGTCGGACTATGCGTGGCGGTGGCCCAGAGGCTACAGAGGGTATACAACAGGAAAACGAAATTTGTATAATATTGCGACGGTATATAGTGATAATGAATAATTCTATTCGATTTTACCGATTCGTTTTATTGAAAATACATAAAACATTAAATTCCGAAGGGGGGTTTGCTTTTTTCGTTATTCAATTATTACGTATTACCGTACGCGACAAATACATTTACGCGTACGCATTTAGACGTATTACATTTTTCCGTCATTAATAATATTTGGTAACCGTCAGAAAAACATTGCGAAGACGCAAAATAAGGAGCCGTCGGTGGAAACACCGTTTGGCTACATAATTGTAATTTGTTTTCCGTTAAAATTTAGCGCGTCTGAGGTATATATATATATTATGTCGGTTTTCAAAGTCGAGCGAAGAAATTGTTTTGATGGAAAATCGCATAGGAATCCTTGTAAACACGTTTCGTGTATCGTATAATATGCTTGAAATGAAATGTGCTCATCTATGGTGCGAGAGCGAAAAGAAAGAAAGTTTTTACGGAATATATTTTTATTTAAAATATAAAAAAAAAAAATTAGACGGATTCTCCGCGTATCTTTTTACCCGACTTAATAAATATTGAGATTTTTTTTTTCCTTTTTATTAAAACGCGTGCGTTTAGAGTCTAAACGGATTTCCATCGCGGTATACGCGTAATTAATTGCTTGGCAGAAGCTACGACTGTTGTGCGTATCGACTATGTACCGGGGCTTTGAGACGCGTACGCGAAAGTCGGGAGAACGGAATATTTTCGAATCCGATCGATTACTCTCTCGAATTATGTTTAACGTTTTTTCTTTCTTTTTTTTTTTGTTTTACTCTCTCGAGTCGGGAGGAAAAAAAAAATACGAAACGAAACAACGAAAATATACGGGAAAAGTTTGTTTTAATTGCCGGCGGGCGCCCCGAGCGCGTGTTTACGGTTTAATTGCCGCGGATCCGCCGCGATCATTAGTCGTTGCCGAGAGTAAATCAAAGAAAAATTCCCCGAGGGTTCAGCTCGTTTGAGTAACGGGAAAAGAGTCTCTGGCTGGCTGCGTCCTCTAAGTACTCTTCTGCGCGCGGACCGGGTGGGGGTATATTTTTCTTCTCGGATGTGGTCCACGGAGTATAAACGGACGTGCGCGCGCGTTCGCGAGATCGCGGTTTTCGGTTATTCTCGTATAAATCGCTTTTTGACGACCGAAAATTAACCGCAATCCCGGGGCGGAATGAATAAGACGTGTACGAAGAAGAACGAACGAGATGGAGAAAACAACATATATTATTATACACACAGCCGCTCTCCTCGGTATATATATATATATTTGTTTTTGTTTTTACCCGAAAGACAAAGTGTTCTTTTTTTTTTTTTTTAATCCGATTATTAAAAAAGAAAAATATTACAGCTCCTTTGATATGGTATAAAAAAAAAACGGCCGGCGTTACAACGCGCGCGGTTGACAAAATGATTAAATTATTTTATCAAACTCTAATGTGGTCGTCTCGACTCGAAAATGAACTTTTTTTTCCACCGACTCGCTCCCCTACCACTTTCCGCGTTCGTTGTTTTATTTTTTATGTCGATTGAATAAAAACGATATTCGATAGATTTTCTCTCGGGTACCCGCGGAGAATTTTGTGGGGGGTTTTTGTTTTTTTTTGGAAACAGAAATAACGTGACATATAAAAGCCGCGAAATGCGATGAGAAATTACGGTATTAAAAACGTTTAAATGACGATTCGCTTTTTTTTTATTATCAATTTGACCATTTACCGTCATTCGTACGGATTGTGTTTCTATTTTTTTTTTTTTTTTTTTAACTTATCCGCTTATCCCGTCGTCGTAAAAATTTATTTTGAAAAATTCTCCCGGATATAATATATTATAAATAAGAATCGGAAAAAAAATTTCATCGTTATGTTATTTCCTCCTGCACTACCATGTCACTACCGTTTCGCCGTCGTCGTTACGTTATTTTCGTACATTATTTATATCACGATAAAATAAGACTGAGTGAACACGCTCGCTGCAATTATATATAAATATTTTACATAAAATGTATTTCGAGTATAGAGGATATATTATATTGTTTTCCGACGGGATATTTACACTTTCGGACTTCAGTATATATTATGTAGAGTTCTAGAAATTTGTTGAGAAACTAAACTTGTGTTAATACGGAATTCAGCATCGTAGAATGACGTTTCTCGACGAGTATGTTCGATTTGTTTTTTTGAGAAACGTTGGGGGATTTTTCATGATCCGAGTATATTATAGAGCGTGATACGCTGTATTATTATTATTAAAAAAAAAAAGAAACTAAACTTACAGTTATTACGGCGATGCCATTGCGGGTTTAAGAAAAGAATAATGTCACAGTGACATCGCTCGCATCGTATTTTATAATACACCGCAATAACATAACATTAATAATAATTCCGATATTTGTTTTCGACCGTTTTTAAACTTAAAACCTTATTGTGTACAGTGTTGAGTACACTTGCTGTACGACGACACGAGATCGTGTATTTTGACGCGAGTTATACGTGCGCAAAATAATATTATAGTTTTCCGTCGCTTTGTGAAAGATAAAACGCATTTTCTCGTTCTTAAAATAATGCCGGAGTAGTGCTCGGGTATAATAATCGTTATTAAGTTCATCGCCGGTCGCTTTTTTTCCTTTTTTTTTTTTTTACGCCAACGGGTTAAAGATTATTTCGGGTGTGTACGCATAAGCTGAAGGGTCTCTGTACCACGAGCCCGGAGGGAGGTGGTTCCGCGGACGGGGTCCCCTTGTAATTACGCGCTTAAAACGAGGACCGTTGTAACCGTAGGAGCCGGCCCGCAGAGAAGAATAAGAAGAAAAAGGAGAAGAAGAAGAAGAGTGTTTAAAATTCGGCAGAACGTAAAGGGTTATAGTATATACAAGGGGTGTATAAAATTAACGCTATCTCCGGTTCCTTATTTTTAACGGGGTTTTTTTTTTTTTTTTTTTTTTTAGCTCGTATACGTATACTCTAACAAGTTTTCAGTCGTTAAGTTCACAAAGTACTTGTAGCGAGAAAAAAAAAATAAATAAATAAAACCTCCCCGTTATGCTGTAAGATTTGAGGGAGAGATAAAGTTTTAAGGGTGTTTTTGATTTCTTGTAATTTTTAGAGAGAGAGAGAGAGAGAGAAATAAAACGTTACGGTGGTAAATAATGCGTTTAATATGTATGAACGGGTCGGATTAACCCGTCCGCGAGATATTTTCCAACCACATCCTCTTGTATATGCACAGGCAGGTGACATTGTATAGGGGAAATTTGTTCTTCTTTATTAAAAAAAAAAAAAGAAAACGGAACACACGTTTCCCGAAATTGTTACAAAATAATTTTGGTTTTTAAAACGATTTTCCTGAAATAGTATATACGCGTCCACATTGTTTCTTTTCTCGGGATTAATGCGGTTCGACCGAGTTCGTCGTTATTCGTTGAAAATTTTCTGTGACACCCTGCAGGGAACGATTTCAGTTTGTCTGGAATTTTCATTTAATTCGGTTTTCGCGACACCGCCGTTTCGCATTAATTTCATTCGTATAGACGCGCAGACTCAAACGGAGATATTGGAGCCCATAACGATAGTTTTTTACTTTCTTTCGAGGTCTCTCTTAAATAAAAAAGACATTTATCTCTCTCTCGAGAACAATGGCAAATTGAATGTCTAGTGTTTTTCGTCTAAAATACGGGTGGCGGGGAGAATATCGAGAAAATACTGTGAAGTCCTTTGCAACGGCGGTATCGTACTCCGTTTATGTTCGCAAGACGAAAATAGTGACTGTATTGTTTTTAATGAATTTTCTCACGTCGCAACGGGAAAAATGATCGTGGAACGTTCTCGATATATTGAATTCGATTATTGAATTACAACGACTGTGACCGTCACAAGTACAAGACACAAATCGTCTATTATTATTATTTTTTTCGAACGTGTTTTTATAAAATCGATAATTCACCGCAAGACGAGGTGGACGTTTCGTTTCGGGTTTTCGCGAAATTCTCGAGATCCACGGCTGTTGTCTTATAAGGGACGCGATCGAATTTCCGAAAAACGGGAAACGAGCGAGGGAGACGTTACACCGGGACCGCAGCAGCAGCTGATGTCGTTATCCGCGCGTCTTTTAACGGGCGCGGGGACTCGACGCCGGCCGCCCTAGGGACTCGATGGCCGGTAAGGGGGTGGGTGGGAAAGGCCCATACGTTTTATAATCGTAGCACAGCAGAGTATCGTAGGGTGGTCGCGTATGAGAGGACATCGCGTACGCTGGACACGTGCAACGGCGCTCGCGGTGTGCGCGAGACGTACTCCGCACGGTGCCGGGGCACGGTCGCGGGTTAATTCGATTCCGGGGGCCCGGGGTCTGTACAGGTAAATTGATTTGGACGCAGACCGTGCAGGCCGCCCGCGCGTCTCGGCCTCAAAGAGTATCGGCGGCGTTCGCGCTGCACGTTCTCTTCGCACTATACAAAACGCATTAGCACCATCTCGCGTGCATACTGCACCACCCCTCCGCCTCGCGGCCGAAACGAACCCGGGCCCCTCCGCACCCGCCGATAACGTTTTGGTTTCGTTTCGCGCACCGATTTCCTCGACCGTTTCCCGTTTAGAGATTTCATATTTCATACATTTCGTGCGTCACGTTCAAAACGGTTTGGGGGAGAGCGGATTTTTCTTATGACACGTCAAACGGCTTTCTTTTTTTTTTTATTTAGCCGTTAAACTTGTATGATAACCGTGTAACGGTGCAATTGAAATGTCTCGGATTTGCGCGTTAAACCGTTTTTCGAACAATCCGTTAGTAGAGCTGCTTCTGAAATAAAAAAAAAAAAAAAAAAATTTTTTTTTTACACCGTAAATGACCGACAATTCTTTGACAACACCGTAAAAAATCCAACGATTAAAAAAAAAAAACACATTTCACACGCAAAACGTAATGACAATAACGTAAACTTGACCGCTGTACGTGTTGCGGACAATCTCAACGGATTAAAACAATTTTTTTCCCCTTCATATAGTTCCGGTGATCCGATAGTATCACTGCACTAGTTGTTCGCGAATCACTACTCGTCTGTTCGATTAGACTGTTATATCGAAATACCGATTCGATCGTGTGCACGATCAGATCGCCATTAAACTTCTAAAGGACCAACGGAAATCGTACTGATTACGGGCGTATACAAAAAAAGCCTATACCGATAAAATACGTTAATTGCGTAAAAAAGCAACAAGAAAAATCCGTAATGAAACGCGAGGATTAATCACATTCCGTTCTTAATGTTTTTGACGAATGTGAAATAATTTAATTAAAAAAAAAAAACCCCCGTTCGGAGAACAACAAAAAAAAAGAAAAAGAAAAGAATATGCGAGTTCTGGAGATTCCGAAGAAAAACGCACTGAAAACTTTTAAGGAAATATATACGTAAATGAGACGATACGATAAGTAATTTCGTCGATGCGGCCGTTAATATAAATGCGAGAATCGTATTATTATCATTTTTTTTTTTTTTTTTTAAACTCCATTACGACGTGATGTTATAAAATATAATTGAAAATATATTATTTATTTCTATGTATATATGAAAATACGTTTAAATTCAGGGTCAACTTTTTTCTCCGTATTCCTGGAGACGTGTCAAAAGTAATCTTTTAAAAAACTCTCCCTTGCTGTATAACTTAATACTTTATTCCGAACGAAAAAAAAGGGGAAAAAATTGAAATTAAAAATACCCGAGAGTTAATTATTATTCTATTAACGGTTTAAATACGTTCGTAAACGAATGTCTGTACTATTTTTGTTATATAATATTTAGTGACGGATTCCACCGGCTTCGTTCCCCTCTTTTCCATTAATAATACGAAAAAAAACAAAAACAAAAACACGTTTAAGTGTGTAATATTTTATACCAGCGTCAAAATTCAAACACAATATTCGGAAAAATTTATTACACGTCAAATGTTATAAATCGATTGGTTTACTTTTTGATAGCGAATATATATTTTAAATCGATATTTTCTGTTTTTTTTTTGTATTTTCATACAACCCCCGCCGGAGTATTCAGTTACCTGCCAATTCCGTTATAAACGTTAAGTACTTTTCATATATATATATATGTTTCGGTGCTGCGATTCAAATCTAGAAAAAAATATCGTTTAGCTAATTGTATATATATAAAAAAAAATTCCGTTCTTATTAATTTCGACTTTGTGCACCGAACACGCGTGTAAATATATCCGTTTACGGCGGAAAAACGAGACAAATCCTGCGGTTCAAACGACTGGAAATGGTCGTACACGGAAAATACATTTCGACAGCAGAATGGTCCGTTTTCTAACCGTTAGTATATTATATACTTATAACAATTAGCGATTTATATTTATTACAGTTCTATAATATGTATATAAACGTTCGGTTTGTGTGATGTATTCTAACGCTGTGATCAGTTTCGAGAGACTCGTACGATAATGATTAACGATATTTCACACACGTCGTTTATTTTTTCCGATCTTTATATGCGATATATTTTCGATATTTGTTGCGGACAGGACTTATTAATTTTACGGGAATTCGGAATTCGTCAGTCGGTAAAAATATTCCCGAAACTGCGTGTATATGAATTTTAAAATTAATAATTTCTCTCTCTCTCCCCAGAAAAAGTCGATTCGCGGTCCTCCGTTTTTGCTACAATAATAATAATAACAATAACAATAACAATAATAATAATAATAATAATAATAATAATAATAATAATAATAATAATAATAATAATAAAATTAATGCGCGTAGTTGTGTTGTGAAATCGTATTGTAGAAAAACGCGTTTCGATAGAAACCACATAGGAACGGTACACGAAGAATCGTGTACCGGTAAATTCACTCGGTTCCCGGAGGCTGTGTCGCCCGTGTATACGGAGAGAAAACTACTCGTACACACGTTACGGTTTTGCGAATAAAGTGTTTATACACACACACACGTGAATGAAATTCTCTTCGACGTTCGTTGCCAGTGTTCATTTACGCATATAAAATAAACACACGCGTACATATTATGTATAACGTATACGTATTTTATTGCGATTAAAACTCTTCGGAGTGGGTTTAAGTTTCGGCGACGGCGCAGCAAAGCGCACCAAGAAATGTGCGCGCGGTCTGCCACAGATAAGAGTAACGGGAAAACGACGAGAGGCTGCGGTGGCTGCAGTGATATTAACGCGGCAATAAATAGAATTAATCACGGTGGGTGAACACACACACACACACAAAACAGCCTTCCCCTCTTCCGTTTAAGCCAACTATGTAATATTATAAAATATTTGTGTGCGCGTGTGTTATCAATTAACGGCGGCCGCCGCCGACTGTTTCTGGTTATTATCTAGTGTGTGAAAAGTAGCCGTGTGGCTCGTCCGATGTGACTGTAAAACAAATGTTATAATATTGTCGTCACTTATACGATTTTTTTTTTTTTATGCTTTTTATCCTTTACCGAAAATTCAGATGTCGATGAAAAAAAGGCGCGGAAGAAAAAGATTACTTTATTTTAACAGTATAGTTTGGCTATACGATACGCACGTTTCTTGTTGTCTCCCGTTTAGGTCTATTGCTTTGAACGGTCTTTGATATGATGAGCTGGAGTTTCTTTAACGACTATACGCGGCGAACGGAAAATTCTAATGAGCTCTGCTCTGACGGATCTTGTCAGGCCATCAAAAATCGGTTCAATACGCTTAAAGGGACCTGTCGGAACGATTAAACACACACGAAAAAAAAAAAAAACCTGAGTTTTCGACTAAACGTCATTAGTGGTTTTATCGACGTTTAGGATTCAGTCATGTTTTAACCGTCAACTATTTTATGTAACGGGCCAAAAGTATCTGTTTGATTAGCTGCACAGTGGTGACTCATAGAAAAAAAAAATGTTAATATAATTTCTGCACGTTTAATCGGTAACAAACGAATTTCATCGGTTTACTTAAAAACTATTGGAACACGATTGATTCAGTCTCTAGATCAGTGTAAGTGCGAGTTTTTATATTATTGACATGTTTTTTAAATCGTCATTTAACGGATACACGTAGACATTTTTTTTGTGTTAGAGAAAATACACACGGCGGCATATTAAACTGATAAAATTACAAAACACAAAAACCCAATAAAAAAAATGTTGGTATAAACAAAACGGTTATATTCTTTCTCCCGTCGACTTTACGAGTAAAGCTCCCGGGAAAGAGTCCCCTTTTCTTAAACTTTTACAATATCACCTCGGCATATTTTATTAATAATATATCAGTGGTTTTCCTCGTCCGTGAAAAACGATCGCGGGGCCAGTGCGCCGCGTTATATTATAATACGAAATTTAAATTTCATTTTTTTTCCCTCCTTTTTCTTTTCTTAATAAATTGCAACAATCGTCGTATATTATTTTAGACTTATAATATATACGACAAAGTACTCGGTTCAATATGAATTTTTCATTTTTTTTTTTTTTTTTTTATGTTAGGCGTATTTTATATCGTTATAAATATTTTATTTTACAGGCTTTCAATGCTTGTTCACCGTCGATTCCGGTTTATCATCATGAAAACTAGAATCGTTTGAAAATTTTCTTACGATTTTACACGTCCTTTCCCGTCGATTATAAATAATATTACAACAGTAACAATCAGGAATCAATTCAGAGACGCGTCCAACATCAATGCGTTTTCCGATATGTTAACCGATTGTTTTCCTGATATTCTTCGCGCATTACTTGCGGAATACAACAGAATCGCCAGTTATTTTGCGAAATTAATAAGCTATTAAAAATCTATTTACGATATTCTACGGGGCCGGTCAAGAATATGAAAAAGGCGTTTTAATTTTTGTTTTTTTCATCGCGCGTATGCTTCTGTTTATTGGGTTTAGTTTGTCAATTGTGCGGTTAGGTCGAAGCCACCGATTGCGCAGTGTGCGTATATAACGAAAATCACATTATTCGTCGGAGAAAAATAAAGGATTCTCTCTATACATATGTATAAATTTAAAACAGTCGCGCGAGAACCCTATATTTCTCATTTTGTCAACGCAAACACTAACGTTTTTTTATAATAATGTTGGTTTTGCATACAATATTTACACGCACTATCGCGACGTGAAGAAACATTTTAATATCATCATCATCATCGTTGCTTGTATTAACGCCTCTATATACATATCAAGTCAAGTCGCAAAATCGATTACAATGTATGGATGTATATTACCAATTATTTCTTTTCGCATTTATATATATATATATTAAATATTAACACAATACCGTAAATTGTGATGGACGGACGAACGAATGAATATCATTGAAAAGGAGCTCCGCATACACAATGCCGTTGTCGCGGAATGACGAAGAGGGATTTTTCTTTTTTTTTTTTGGCCAATCGAAAAACAGTTTATGCGTTTGTATAGTAAATTAAACTAATCAAATCCGAAATACGTAATGGAAAAAAAAATTCAACGAAGGATACAAAAAAAAAAAAAAAAATGAGGGTCAAGTGAAGGACGATTGACATGATGATGTTTTAATCGTTAATGGATGAAAAAGAAACCTCTGCTGGGGATTGTTTCCCTTTATATATATATATATATATATATATATGTATTTATGTTTTTTTAAGGGTGGATTTTTTTTTTTTTGCTGCGAGGGATTCGAGCGTCTTTTAGACGTCTAGAAGGGGGAATTGATCCTTGAGGGATGATGGAAAAAAAAAGCGGCCGCGAAAAAAAAACGAAAGAGGGCAGAGGTGTCCTCCTTATCTGGAAATCCGTCGCTGTTAAGAGTTATGATCGTCGCACAGACCCCTTGGTAAACGAGAAGTCAGTAATAAATAAATACGGAAGGTGAAAAAAGTGAATTATAAATAAGAAGAAGAAGAAGAAGAAAAAAAAATCGGGGAAAAAAAAGAACGAAATCTCAGGAAATACGGTCAGCATTGTAACGATAGAAGGGCCCGTGTTTGAATTAAAAAAAAAAATCCCCCCTCCCCGAAAAAAAAGAAATAACTGGAATAATTTAATAGAATTTTTTTTCCTTATATTTGCACGAATAAAAAAAATGCGAACGCAGGAAATCGTTGCAGCAGCGATGAGCGGGAGAAATGAATTGATAGTCTACTGCGCGAGTGCTTAATTTTTTGCTTAATTAATTCATCATAGTATTGACAGAATTTGTGATTAAACGCGTACCTTGTTTTTTTCTTGCTAAACTCCCCGCCAGCTATCGGATATCGCACGAATTCGGGACAACACATATTCATTGTACGACGACACAGCATCGTGATAAACAATACGGATTAAAAAAAAACTCTATTTTCGCGTTATTTCTTTTCACTGTTCCATTGCGTACGTTTTAAATATATTTAAAACTACAGACATCACGGGTCCGTTTTATTATTATTATTATTATTAATATCGCTTCCCGTTGAGCCGCCAATGAAATATAATAAACGCTTTTTTCCAGTTCTTTTATTTTTATATATAAACTTATAATATATAAACTTAGTATAATCTCGGAACAATAATTTTCATTTTGATTTCAGGGGAGAAAAAAACGATATAATTCGAAATATTCTTCGGCTTTAAGTAAACTCCATTTACTTCGCGATTAAAAAAAAAGAAAAAAAAATGTTTTTCGCGATATTGTACACAATCGTGTATTATATCGTACACGCGGAGGGAGAAAGAGTTGTTGTATTTTGTTTTAGTTTTACACGCTATTTGAGCCGACGTTCAAAGTGTACAGTTAAAAATTAATATTAAAAAAATAATAAATCTGGACGCTGGGAAAAGAATACCGCGAGAGTGGAAAAGTAATTATTTAAAAATTCCAAGAACTTTAAGATATTTGAAACGTCGGCGAAAAAAAAATGCTTTAATGAAAATATTAACTATCTATTTTATTGATAATTAATCGTTAGTTATTTTTGAAATTAACGCACGAAATAAATGTAACGCATAAACGCGCGCAAGACACAAGTGTGGACGACAATTTTTTGTTTTCCTATAAAATAATGAAATCATTTCATTAATATTGTTTTCGTTGTAAAATATATAAAACCGTCGTTAAAATATATTCTATAAAACGAGTCTGAACGGAGTTCCGACGGCATAATATTTAATTTATAATATAATGTGTGGAGAATACAAAATATACGATTAAAGTACATTTCATTTCAATATTATTTCTTACAATAAGCCGGAGTTAATTTCTTTGAAGAATTGTTCTCGTTAACATTAATGGAAAGTTACGTATTTGATCAAAATTCCAAGACTCCCGGACCATTATTAGTCTATTCGAACGAACGTGATTTTGACACAACAAATAAAATACGTTTTGTCGAAGAATTTGAAATTGTGAAAAACGGGTTTTCAAGATTTTTTTCTCAATCTATAGTTGAGGTAACGGTACGCCTGATACCGTATTAAAGTTTTTATGCTTTAAAACCAAAAATTTACCGCCTCTTTTTATGAGTTAAATACATGAAAATCTATAATCGGGAAAAAATAGCTTAAAATCGGAAGACGATTTTTTTCCCCTAATATAATAATGTATATGTGGTGAATATTTCGAAATAATATAATCGCATCATTATTTCAAAATTACGAACAAATAACACGATAATCGATTTCGCTGTTTTTAACGGTTTTTGGTAGTTTATTTAGTTTTTTAGTTTTTCCAAAAATGACTTCTCAAAAGTACCGACGACTAACGGCGGTTTATCACCGAGGAAACCGGGTATAATTGTACATTTCTTCTGGTAAAATTTTCGGATATACATATAAAAAAAAAAAAATCTGTAAAACCGACACATCGCTCGGAATTAAAATTTGTGTAGTTTTTTTTAACAAGAAATCGGGAAATTTTCCTGTCGATTTCACGAGTTCTCTAACCTGCACACCACCTCCGCACAACGTTATGTGAATATACGATTCTTGCATTCGGATGAGGCTCAATCAAAAACCAATCATCTCTCCGGTGGGGGGGCGAGGAAAAAACAAAAAAAAAAAAACTCGTCGATTCCGCAGCTTCGCGCGTCTGGTAATGGATTTATAACGTATTTTATATGTGTGGAAGATTTTCCCCTCGGCGACGCGAATAACTAAAAAAGAAACAGAAAAAGGAAAAACAAAAAAAAAACGGCATACGCAATCGTCGCTCCCTCCCGTACGTAAATATGCGTGTGTGTGAAAACGGCGCGCTTTTCGCGTTTGTCACACACTCGACGGTGTCCGCGCGCGAGAGGCGAAAAATACAGTTTTTACGGTTTCAAAAAAAAATAAATAAATAAAGAAGACGTGTCTCTACTGATGCTGCGCAAAGAAATATCTGCGGACTATTTGCATTGTGTACCAAATTATCTCCTTATGAACGGTGCGGATTTATCTGCACTTAATATATATATATTTTTTTTAATGTAAGACTTTACAATTCTCCCCGTGATCGTTGCAAGTGTTTTTTTTTGTGAAATTTCTCTGTTCGGACGCACTGCAAGAGTACCGTGAACGCTACGGATTCGCAGCTAAGTGAGAGAGATCGTGTAGCAGACTCTCGTTACGTTGCACGCAGAGTCCGTTTTATATCGCGTGTATATAATAACTGCACGTTTTTTTTTAGAAGGAGAAAATATATTCACGACGCGTTTTACCAGCAATTTATGAATATCGACTCGGGAAAAGTAGTAGAACATTAATTTCATTTCGTATAACGTCTGTTCGAAATGACACGAGTCATTTCTTTTTACGGAAAATGCGAATGAGCTTCCAGCATTTTTTCGATACAATAGTGACGATTCGGAAGCGTCGTTGTCGCATATACACTGGCGTCTTCGGTCATACCTTCGGAGCGAAGGCGTACCCGAAGGGCGCAGGGATTCCGGGTAAAACCGTAATGAAAAATCAAATAATAATTAATATTAAACGGGTCATTCGTAATTGACGGGGTTTTTTCACCAGGTTTTTTTTCCTTCAGTTGTGAAACGTCCACGTTTATACAATATATACGAGCCACTTGCGCCACTGTTTCAGAGCGCAATTGCAAATAATCTCGGACTCGTTGAATTATGTGTTTCGTTTCTTTTTTTTCCCTCTCCACCGAAAAGGCGTTACGCTCGACGACGTGAGCGATTTTCGTGAGCGCGCGTGTGACGACCACGGCGACAACGACACGGCGCGCCGTATAAATTTCTATAAAATAATACTCGTAAACGCCGGTCGCGGGTGATGGAGAGGGGGCGGGTAGCCGAAAACAAAAGGTGTCTCCCTCCGTCCGTCCGTCCGTCGCGTCGCCGCGTCCGTAGTAAGTGCGGACGCCGACGACCGGAACCGGAAGTGTCTTTCGGTGAGAAAACCGTCCCGACCGATCGCCACAGCTGGTCCGCGTTCATCCGGTCCGCGGCGCACACTATAATACAGTTACGTGGCGGCGGGGCCGGAGGAGTTCTCGGTTCCGGCCGGGCCCGCGCGAGGGTCTGGTTCCCGTGCGCGGTGTCCGCGAACATACCGTTATTGTTGTCGCGGAACAACAATATTGTTTGGCGTTGCGCCGGAGCCAAAACGATACCGTGACGCCGCGCGCGGCGTAGAAATGTCTGTGTGCGGGTGCGTGTACTTCAGACAATAATTTCTGTATAAAATATTGTGTAGAGCGCGAGCGATAGCTCGTGAGTGCTTCCCGACAGTATTTATATATGTATATAATATTATTACTTTACAAAAAAAAATATTTACATATGTACTCTAATTATTTCAATTAAATTCCACTTATTTATTTTTAACCCTCCTCCTCCTCCTCCTCCTCCTCGTACCCTGCCTGAAATAATTTGTCTCGTAATATTAATAAAAATATTTTATGTTCAAAGAGAGAGAGAGAGAGAGAGAGAGAGAGAGAGAGAAATAAACAATTTTAACGCGTATTTTTTGTATAACGTGTAATACAAAAACGCGCGGTTTGTGAATTGCGAAAATCGCGTAAAAATGTTAAGTGTTTTAAAACTGTCGAACAAATGTCAAACAATTTATCATTCAAACCTGCGTATTACACGTAGTCAAGTAATACTATTATAACGTTGGTTTTGAATACGCGCACAATCGCTTTTAACGTGTACAGAATTATTTTGTAATGAATATTTCACTACTGTTGAAATTTTCGAATTCACGGGATATTTTATACGGCCAATACACGTTTTAAACGAATTTAATTTTAAAAAAAAACTTTAATTTAAATTTTTTTAATACACGTCATATTATACGTATACGTCATAATATTGTCATAATGATTACTATATAGTTCGCGAGCTATTTGGTGTGTTTCTTGGCAATGCTATCGTATTTAAAACGAATTCGTACGGTAAAAAGAGAAATCGGTTATTATCGCTTCGGTAGCTCAGTTGGTAGAGCGGTGGACTGTAGTGGCACGTACGAATCACAGATATCCATAGGTCGCTGGTTCAAATCCGGCCCGAAGGAAATAAGTTTTTTTTGCGTTTTTTTTCTTTCAAAATATTAATCTATTAAAATTCGTTTTTCTTTCCCGTTTGTCTTTTAATTTACACGACAGTTCAACGATATTCGATCCATAGGTCGCTGGTTCAAATCCGGCCCGAAGGAAATAAGTTTTTTTTGCGTTTTTTTTCTTTCAAAATATTAATCTATTAAAATTCGTTTTTCTTTCCCGTTTGTCTTTTAATTTACACGACAGTTCAACGATATTCGATCCATAGGTCGCTGGTTCAAATCCGGCCCGAAGGAAATAAATTTTTTTGCGTTTTTTTTTCTTTCAAAATATTTATGTATTAAAATTCGTTTTTCTTTCCCGTTTGTCTTTTAATTTACACGACAGTTCAACACCGATATTCGCTTTATACATCGTTTTTTTTTTTTTTGATCGACAACAAAAAAAAATGATCGTTATTATTTATATTTTGAAAACGGGCATTTTTTTTTTTTTGTTATTATTAAAAGCCGCGGGGGCTTTTTTTTTCTTCTTCTCGGAACGGTAAATGCGGGACAAAAAGAAAAAAAAAAACCTTAAGAATCGCACGCGACTTGAAGTGGTCAGACGGAGACGAGCGCCGCAATTGCTCACGCGCCGGCCGCGTCGATAAAACTTATAATTGGCACCCCATCGATTTCGTCGTCGAGAGTTCGGCGGCAGTTTTTATTTATTAATTTTTTTCGTCCGCTCTCTTATTTCTCATCGTTTTACGCGTTGTTTTAATCCATTCACACACACACACACACACACTCTTACACAGAGAAAAAATAAATACGCGGACCCTCGAGAACGGACCACTGCTGTTGCTGCTGTGACACGAGAGGGACGCGCGCTCGCGAAGAAGAGTATACTCGGCGGCACAGCTTCCCGTTTCAATTTATTTTCCACGGTTTTCGCGGTGTAGATACACACACACACACACCGAGAGAACGGGAATGAGAGAGAGAGAGACAATGGCGCTCGCGAGATTTATACACATTATTATTATTGCTATATACGCTCGTTATATATATATATTTTTTTTTTTAAACTTTTTTTTTCTCTCTCTCTCTCTCTCTCTCTCCCCGGCACATTTTTGGCTTTTTTCCCCCTTCTCCATGCGCCCGTAAGCCTTTGTATTGTTTCGGCGACGACGCGAGGGCGATAAATCAACCGAAACGAGCATGTGTAAGTGTTGTGACGTTAAAAATGACAACGGTAAAAAGTCTGCGCGCGAGCGAAAAGACACGTATTTACGCGCGCGACGAGATTTTTTGGAAAAATACAAGCGGAGTCGGTTTTTTTTTTTGTCCGCGCGCGTTTTTTTTTATTAATATTATTATTGTCGCGGTGTTTTTATTATTATCGTTTTTTTTTTTTTTTTTGTTTTACTGTTTTATCGCACACAAACACACACGTAAAAGCAGAGAAAAAAAATGCGATAAACACCGTCGTGATGATTGTCAGACATTATATACGGTGTTCCCAGCGTTGTGTATAATAATAATAATAATAATAAAAAAAAAAATGAAAACGTGACGCGTATGTGAATAAGAGCGGAAAAATACGCGCAGCAGCAACAGGTAGTCCCCCGCCGTTCGTCGGATAAGTGCACGTGTGTGTGTGTGTGTTTTTTTTCCCCGCGGAATTAACAACGGCACACACGTAACACGCCCTTCGTGCGTTTGCGGGGAGGAGGGAGGGATAAGTGAAAGACCAAAAAAAAAAAACAAAAAAATAACACCGAGAAAAACGGGCGGCGGCGGTTAACTGCAGAGATTAGCCGCCGCTAATAGTTAGTCACAGCAAGGGATATCGCTTATTGCGTTACGCGTGTGCCGCCCGCGGCGAGTTTCTCTGTCCGTATTGTATAATATACATATATATATAATACGGGCGCACTTGATGTGACGTCTCCTCGAAGACATATTTGCGGTGTGTTCATCAGCGCATCATCATCCACCCCGCGGGTCCTGTCGTCTAAACATCCCTTTAGGATATTTGTCGGTCCGGGTCAAAGGATAGCCCTTTCTTACGCGCGATTCTCACAGAGACGCAAAGTGTTTTAGGATTCCGAGAATTCGCCGCGTGATGACGCGAAGAGGACGACGGCATTTGAAACGCGTGCGTCCGCAACGGGACCGCGGTATACAACAATAACAATGATAATAATAATAAGAGCCTTTGAACGTAGTGATAATACGTGTATTGCGTACGCGATATTATACACGGGACAGGATAGTCTGCGACGGCGGCAGGATCTATATTATGTATACGCCGAAATCGAATGCGGAGTTTTCTTAACCGAGAAGTTTTCGATAATATCGTATCGATAATATTATACTCAAACATTGTACGTTATGAATCATTCGAATATTTTTTTCGCTCTTTCTTTCGTTCGATCAAAAAAAAAAAAAAAAAAAGCAATACAACGCGGCACGTTTTCGAAATTAAACACCCAGTAAAACGAAAAAAATCGTCTTATTCCAAGTCCTAAAATTCCGTTTAGTCCCTGTACCGGCGGTAGGAGAAATAAAAGAAGGAAAAAACCGATCGACGATTTTAATCTGATTCGACGAACGGAGAGGAAAAAAATCGATTGTGTCGCGTTAAGATTTTTGTCTGCAACTCATCGGAGCCGCTCAAATTTTAAAGTATATATATATATATATATATCGGTTCACGGGTTACAGTTAAATTATTAACGAGACCGCGCCGTGTATAAATTTAAATGCGTAAAAAAAAAAAAAACGAAAACGAAATAAATATATTTAAATATACGGACTTATCGTATATTTGATGTACGACGCGCGATATTTTTGATACATGCAAAATTATTCGACGAAAAGAGCAAACATCGGGCAAAAGACACACACGCACATTAACATTACCGTCGTGTGTGAAAATGTTTTGGAATACATTAAAATATTGTTCGTCGCGAAAGGGTACGGTGTACGTGTGTCGTTGAGTCTGGAAGGAGAGGCAAAGATTTTAAATGCGTGTTTTAAGAATGCCCGTGTCTCACTCACTCTCTCTCTCTCTGTCATCTTTATAGAGACTTTGGCAATCGATTTTGGCGACGATCGCGAGAGTGCTGGAATTAGCATTAGCACGCGTGTGATCCGTCTTCGAGTGGAGCGCATGAATGTTTTAAACGCACTCGTTCAGATTACAACGCGCGCACGCGCGTGTGTGTGTGTCAAATCCCTTTTTAACCCTAAGGATGACCGCTTTTTCCCTCGTTTTCTCTTCTCGTTTCTTTTTTTTTTCTAATCCCGAGCAAATGCACACAGACAGTTGGAAATGTGTACGATGACAGCGGGGCGTGTTGTTCAGAAACGAACGCATTTCCATACGAGCGTGGTATAATTTATACATTTTTACGAAGACAAAAATAATACGATCGAGGTGTATTATGAAAAATTACAAGAAATATTTATAGAGGATTGTTTTCAATGTGGGAGGAGGGTTACTAATTTCAGATTCTGAGCGGAGCGAAAAGTATATTGGTTTTGATTTTAAGACTGGCATTACTATCGAATTCAACATACTATTTAGTAACTACCAAACACCATTCCACCCCAACAGTGCAAAATGTTTTCCTGATTTTTTTTTTGGTTTATACATAATTTTTTTCTAATGTCGATTTCGTTACACAATCAGTACGCTATTATTAACTCACGAGTGAGGAGCCATCGATATCTGATGGATTTCAATCGGGTTTATACTTCAAATCGTTTGTTAAAAGTGTTAAACGTTCTGTATCGTTTTCCGAAAAGAGTTTAGCTAGAAATCGTCACGTGGAATTTGTTTTCGCGACATCAACTAAATCAAGGCTATTTCGAATACGTTACACATATTTACTAATTTACTTCGAAATCTGAATTGTAGACAATAGTAATGTTTAAAAGTAAAGGAAGCAGAAAATAATATTAACTAATAGGACTAAGAGAAACGAGGTGTTGTATACGTTTAAGTGCTAATGTTGATAAGCAAATATCGTGTTTCGAGTGTTTTCGGCAAATTGTTAAAACAATATACCGAATACCAATCAAGACAAGCATACCAACCAAGCGTTATAAACACATAGAATTTTATATTATATCCGAGTCTATGGCTATAATTATAATAAGCGTAAATTCGAAGCCAAATCGTTTAGGAGTTCACTGCGAAAGTCCAGTTCACAATCATTTATAGTGAATTGCCTGTGAAGTTTTTATAGAAAATCCGCGATTTAAGAATAATATTATGACACAATTCAACAATAAGAATTATGGAGAAAAAAAAACGTAGGTACCTCGAATAGCGCGTATATACGTTTGAAGTAATATAAATTTGTTTATTTACGATATCTTTAAAAAAATCGATTCGATTCAATTCGTTCTTTATATGAAATCGATCCGGCGTCGTGTCGCGTCCGAAGTATGTTTCTGTGCCTTATATAATATAACGAGAGAACAGTAGAAAAAAAATACGATAAAAAAAAACTCGGCGTAAAAAAAAAAAGTAAAATAAATATTTTTAAACGTATTCCGTTTTGTGCGGTAACCCCCTCCTTCTACAAAACACTCTCGTCCTTATTACGCGCGATTTTTATTATTATTATTATTATTATTATTATTATTATTATACGTGCCGGCCGCGGGTAGTAATTTTTTTTTAATAATATTTCTTCCTCTCCTCTCTGCCGGATGCTGCTTGCCGCACGTTCTCGGGGCGAGTCCTATGCCATCGGTATACGTAAGCACCACACGCGAGCCCGTTGTAGTAAAATATTCATAAGAACCGCCACCGCCGCGCGGAATTAATCACCCTCTCCGGTTTTCGCGTTAGCATATCTCCCGGGACGTCGGTAGTTCCTCTTGTGACACCGTCCGCGGCGTAGCGGGTATACGACGAGAAAATCCCCAATGTAATTTCTGATTAACTAAAAAAAAAAAAAAATATGGAAAAAGAGGAAGAAAAAAAAATCGGAAGCCTTCCCTTAATGTTCTTTTTTTTTTCGCCTACAAATTTTTTAAATTGGACTTATTATTTAGTAGCGTAATAACAATGTGTACGTCGAAACGAGAAAAAACCGCGAGGCGATCAGCGTACAGAAAAAAAAAAAAAAAACTTTTTTTTTTTTAAAAATCCGTTCCTCGCGGCCGTTCCAGATATATAACGCGTGTTATCAAATGGACTACGGTGGACCGGGGTTCGGTCAGTTGATTGGTCTATCGCAAAAATGAGGATGAAGAAGAGACGCTAAGATATACGCTGAAATCTACAGCAAGCCGTTAGTGAGAGCATTGTGACGAGCTCTATAGCGGGCTGGAGACAACGTCGCGGACAAATAGAAGAAGATCTGCTCCGTGAATTAACAATACGTTTATACTCGTCGGGATTAGAGTGTAAAATCGGAGAACGCGTTTTATTTCGAAATATTACAAGTATAGTTGTCTCGCGTGTTACCCAATAGTTTTCGATAACAAATCAACGGTACCGTTTATTACGTGATTACGAAATCGAAAATGTCACGATTGGCTTTTACTACGTTATTTTTCGTCGTGTCCACGACGATTGAAAAGTGTTTTTGAAAACGAACATTGGGATTTTGAAATTTTAAATTCTTCTTCTCTCTCGTTTACGTTTTTTTTTTTTTTCGGTAACGGGCCGGGAGATTTTTCGGTCGACAGTATATGTGTATTTTTATTTCTTATAGCCAAAGTTGTTATTGTTTAAAAACCGAATATAATAATAAAAAAAACGAGGGAAGAATGAATAATAATTGCTTTTATAAAAAAATCGCGAGAGAAAAAAAACCCCCGAAAAGATGGCGAAAATAACGAGGAAATAAATTCGAAATTGCTTGTTAGAGACCGCCTGGTGTTGGCGCGGAAAGTTCGTGCTTTTTTTTTTCACCTGATGGTTGAAATCGTATTATTTTTTTTTTACAGTCGGTAATAATGACAATAATGACGGGCCGAGGTGCCGTGTTATTAAAAAGTTGCGCGAAAGCGTATTATTCGCGTGCGGGGGGGTTAAAAAGAATAAGGAATACTCAGATTCGTTCAACCGTTGTTCGAGACGGTATAATGAGATTACGCGCGCGTACATACGCCGTCGTCACCGCCACTGAAAACCGTAAAAAAATACTCGTACAGATGATAACAAACGTCCGTGACGTGCACCATAACTTAAAAGAGTGGAGAAAAAAATATGTTACATGCGTTCCACCGCCGGCTTCCTTACTGTAACAGACGTCCGGATGAGGTTCATCGTAACCGAGGCCCGGCAGCGGACAATCATCACACATTCCATTCTTCTAATGAGCGAGTGTCCGCAGCGGTTCTTATGCGGTTCGTGTCAGGTTTACACATAACCGCTCAACGCGCAATTCCCACATGCCTTGTAAAATACGAATGGCACACGTTCGTGCGACAAAATCATCGAGTTGCCAAATGCCAACGTTGGGGGGTTGGGTATTAAATCACACGTATGGAATTCCATTGTGTTGTCCGTATGATTTTTAACAGTAAAAACAATTGACGATATGAATCTGTACCAGAGGCCGATAATATAATTCCGGACGTTGAGTTGAGTAAAACGAAAACGAGTGAATTTTTTTTTTTGTTGTTGTTGTTGAAAACGGGCACGGACGAGACTCGCTTACGATCGTAGAATATAAGTGCAACGCGAGTGAACAGAGAAAAACACGCGAAACCGTTTTCCAACCGAGGAAAAAAAGTGATTTAATGACTCGTTTTTGAGCGCATTCGTTGATTTGAACGCGAGAAAAACGCTAGGGTACGCACTGGATATAGGTATTGGGGGGGGGGGTGTGTACTCACCTTCTGGACCGGCAGTGTCGGTGGCGAGTTTGTGTTGAAACGCCTTGAACGGGAAATTGGTCTGTAACCAAGGTGAAGGCTCCAAGTATTTCTGTAAAAAAAAAAAAAAGAGAAAAAAAAATTCCAGCGGTCAATAATAAATAATTCGTTGGTAAAAAAAAAAAAAGAAGGTTACTGATATATTATAGGCAACGCCGCCGTAGCGCAAAATAATAACAAAATAATTTAATATATTCCGGTCGTGTACACCCTTTTATCGTATGTTTTGTCAGGCAGATGTCTTCGGCGTACGTGTGTATGGGGGAGTGTGTGTGTGTGTTTTTTTTTTTGCGCTCCTCCGGCACACGCTATTGCCGTACGCCGCGCGATAACGGCGAAAGTCGTACACGTATATAACAATATATAACCGGCGGACCAATTGAATAAAATAGCTTTCGGACCGAAGTCGAAAAATATATGTATATAAAAAAAAAAAAAGGAAGGACGGAAGGAAGGAAGGAAGATAAATGTGTGTCCGGTCCGAGTCCCTGCAGGACACATATACACAGATGTTGGAGGAGATATTGGCCCTTCGTTGTCGTCGTCGTCGTCGTCTGCGTCGTCGTATAAATATGCGCGTGTTTAAGCATTCTGGACGCGCGCGACGCGATTGTACCACTGCTCCGTGTCGAACATGATTTGCTGTAGTGTTTTTTTTTTTTATTTTTTTTGTCTTTTTTCTGGGAGCAAAACTGATGTCGAAACGACGAAAATAGTAATAATAATAATAATAATAATAAATGACCGTTTTCCCCGGTATATTTATATACGACGTATTATATTTTTGATACGCGCGTGTAACCACGGTGCGTTATGAACAGTACTCCGTTATAATATAAAATAAATCGTTTACATTCGACAAGCGAACGAAGAGTGTCCCACTTGCGTGTCTTGGAGAGACGATTGTTTTTAAAATTACGTTTAAACGCGTTTATCGCGCCCTACATCGGGTTTGGACTATTGTCGAGGAGTCGAAAGTCTCGAATCGATATTCTTAAAAGAGAAAAACAAAACATGTTTAAAATATCGACCGCGTAACCGTACACTGCACAACGAATTAAGACATATATTGATAAACAGTGTAATTATTGTTGTCATACACGTAGAATGAATTCGCTCGATATTTTCCACAGAATCATCAACTAAAATTCCTCTATTCGAATATAACGAGAATTGTTTGAAAAACAAACAATTTAATAGAACGTTTTGTTTTTCTTCGGTTATATTTATTTTTACAATCACTGCACGAATATTGCGAAATTACTAGCGTTATGTTAATTTGTTACGCGTATGTGAGCATCATATTTTCTATTCGTTTTCCTCAAATAATTTTTTTTTTTTTGTTTTAAGTAAAATATTATTTTTCTATGGCGCCCATTTACAAATGTCAACTTTTTCGCAGTGTTTCGTCACTGGAAACGACGACGCGTTCGACACGCCATAAAAGTATAACGATTCGATTGACGTATTAATTACAAATGTTTGCCACGTAAACAGTGCGATTATTTTAATATCGTTAAACACCATTGGATTTCGCGTGTTCGATAAACCCGTTGTTCGATCGTGTAATAATTTCCGATATTTGTCGCCGCTTTTAAGTCATACGTTATAAACGATTGCGCAGAGGATATGTTACGTCTGTTATGCGTATATTATAGGGTCGTAAGAGGGTATTACACACACATATAATCGAGGGAGCTAATGAAATCACACGATCGAGTGCGAAACGACACCCGAAATTTATGAACCGCGTAATTTCTGTTATTCTATCGAAAGCCGGAACAAACCGAAGCCGCTCCGTTTAAACACAACGACGACGATAGCGTTTCCGGTGATAAATAGCGACACGTCGCGTTTAACGTTTCAATAATAATAATAATAATAAAAAAAAAACGCGACATTTTTCTTCAGTCAGATTTTCGAGCAAAACCATTTTTTTTTTTTTTTATATCACCTTGGCCAAAATCAAACACTCGAAAAAGAGCGATTTTCAGATTTACATTTTAAAATGAATACTGTTCTTTTTTAATAATAATAAAAATATATTCCATTGCCGATTGCTGCAGTTTCCAGGCGATGACAATCTAGTGTCTCTTGGACTGAACGCATTCGCAAATTTCCCTTAATTTTCCTTACCTCTTCCGTAATATTCTCGTATCCTTAACCGTGTTTTATTATGTTTAACTCGTAACCCAAACGTTCTGCAATGATACGCACTGAAGTGGTATGCGAGGCATTCAAAATTATCCGTTTCTCGTCCTTCGTGTATTTCTAGTGAGTACTATCCATCATGAGAGCCATTCTCTCGAGTACAGAGAACATTTCTACGCTCTATGGCTCACACATACAACGTTCCTCGTGCTCCCCATTATTACGCTCGAGTTTCTGTTCTTTCCGGTAATTGCGGAAAATGTCCCTTTCCGTCCGATCTCCTTTCTGCTCAAAAATATTATTCCTTTTAAAAATTTCAAATTCTCGTTCTGTTTCGTTTCGTTCTCTTCTCGTTCTTCTTGAAAATTCCTCTTATCGTTATATGATAACGATTCTTCGTTATTTCCGTCTAATTTTTTTTTTTTGTTCTGTTCTAAATTCATGTAGTATTTCAATACGCGTATCGAAATTTTTCGCGACAAAATCCGTTTGTGAAAATCGAGTGGGATCAAAATTTAGGGGGAGGGGAGTAGAGCATTCGATGTTATTACGTAATTAAACGTATTTTTGACTCGACGTTTATTTACAATTTTTTTTTTTTTTTTACGTTATCGTTTATCGACTTTTCCAGTAGATTTGTTTTTGTATATATAAGTATATAATTTATAAAGGACGTTTAATTTTTCTATCATTTCTATAATTCGAATTATATGTTGTGTATTTCGTATATTAAATTTCTCTTTTTAGGCATAAAATAATATAATATGAGCGGTAAGTGTTAATAATAAATGTACTGCGGAGTGATAAGTGTATATTTATATAATAATAATACGAACGCGGTATTTTGCGGCGCGTTTTTTTTTTCAGAGTTTATACACACACACACTCGTAATATACGCATATATCGTTCGTCTAAATAAAATTTAACAGCCAAAGTTTCGCCGCGAACGGAATATGTTTTAAATGGATTTCGTGCGTGTGCTCGAGTCCATAATACATAGAAGTTTGTCTTCGCAAAATGGTTTTCCAGTGTCTTTTGGCTTAGCGACGAAGTATTGTGTATAGGAGTACACACACACACACACGCACACGCACGTGGCGAAGGGATGGGAAATCGACTTCCGCTATTGTGCGGTATTACCCCTTTTTTCTTCCCGAGCCCGTTCCGCCGCGTCGCGAATCTTTCTATACTCGCGCGCACCACCCCAATCGCATTCCCTCGGCTGTTTTAAATAGTTTTTGCCGCCACTGACGACGACGACGACGACTGCTTTCTCCGAAATTAACACACCAACCCCGTTTTCTGCGCGTCTTTTCCTCTCGCCTCCGTCGCCGCAGACTCCGGAAAGAGCGGCGTTCTTTTATGTGCGTGTGTACACACACACACACACACATTTATATATATATATATCGTTCATTAAAGGCCAGACCGAAAATGAGAAAAAGCGTCGAACTTAAACGATTTTGCATTCAGACAAAAGCGACCGTTTTTCCTTTACACTTCTCCTCTCGCCCGCGTAGCGGCGACGCGCTAATGGAAAATATTGTCTTATTCCGAATTATCCGGGATTCGGTGAAATGGTGCGCAGTTGTGTATTATAAAACGCGTTATGCATTGAAGAAAACGAATTCCCGATTGGGAAAAATCTCCACGACTTCCCGACAAGTCATAACAGTTATTAATAATAATAATAATTAAGAAACGGAATAGAAAAACAAAGTAAAATAATACGCGAGAGTAATAGGAAAAAAAAGAAACTATAAACCAATGATCGCGAATAATAAATTTGTGTACGAACTGCGGCGATCCAATGAATGTAATATAAAGAAATATGTTCTTACTCGGTTTCTTTATCAGCAGTTGGCCGTTGTGCATGTCGCTAATGCGAATTATACTTTTAGAGTTTTGTAATAATAATAAAAAAAAAAAAGAAAAAATTGCGTCTTAGGATTGTTAAGATTTTCTGAATACAGTTGGGAATGACGCGGAGGCATGTTTCGTGCACAATTTTCAGTCGTTAAAATCGAAAAGGAATTTTATCACTCATATAGTTCGACATCTAATAATTGCTGTAAACAGTTCAAAACTGGAATACAATTTTTTTTACGAAAAATTTTATATTGTGCAAACTCTGGTGTACATTTTAACACCCTGTATAGGACAATTATTTCGGTAGTTCTCTTAATGCCGTGCCTTCAAAAAATTGTCGAGAAAATAGTTTATGTTTATCCGTTTTCGAGTCGTTTTGAATTACGCACGTGGGGGGAGGCTACTGGAGAAAGTCGAAAAACGTTTCAGAGTAAAATTCGGTATCGGTAAGTGTGACAAAATGAAATAAAAACCGACAGCTTCGCTCAGAATCCAATCGATAATATTATTATAGTAATCGATATTCCGTTTGTTTTCTTATCCTCTTTTTACGCTTTCGCTCGAATGAATGACGACGAACCGTCGAAATCGGCGTACGCGATAAACGATTCAATTTTTCCACAACACCATTTGGCTTCGTATTAAACACGTGTTTTTTTCCCCGCGTGTATGCGCACGAACAATAAAAACGTATATTGCGGTGTTATGTCGTGACTGAGAGAATAAAAATCGCTCGTCATTTCAATAATGTCACCGGTAAATAAATGGAGGGGGGGGGAAGGGAAAAAAGAAGAAAACTACACGAAATGGTAATTTTTTATTTTTATTTTTCATGCCGATTGTCAATCGAATACGACAAGCTCGTGTTTCTAAATTATTTAAATCTCGTCCGTCATTAGCATCCCGGACAATGTCGCCGCGGTATAAAATAATAAACGCACGAAAAGAATACAGGACGGCGGACGGGTCCTCGATACGACCGATCCCTTCATTAATAATTCATTAATTGTGAGCGCACGCCCGCCCGAGTACACGGCTCGAGTTTTTTTTTTTTTGCTTTTATTATTTTTTTATCCTCTCTCTCGCTCTGCACAACGATGATTTTGACACTGGCGGAAGAAATAAAAAACAGCGGCGGCGGCGGAGAAAAAAAAATAACCGCGACAATTAAACGCGCGGAAATCTGCTATCTAAACCGTTTTGATGTCGGTAATTGAACGGCCGTGACCGGGTCATTGTTATTCACCGTGAAAAAGAAAAGCAAAAAAAAAAAAAACGAAAAATGCCCTTCCGACACCGGAACGACCTGACGATTGCTCGCCGCGGCGAGGGGAGACAAGACAAAAAAAAAAACCGGAGTAAATAAAATATACATCGTTCGCGTAAACCCGGCCGCGAGTGATTGAATAATAATAATAATAATAATAATAATAATAAAAGAAAAGAAAACATTCCGAGTTATGATTCGTGCGTTTATCGTTATAAATTGCCGTTATTAAAAAAGTAGTTTTTTCGTTTAAAACCGCGCGAGAGATCGGAAAATACGAAGAAAAAAAAATCGATAATTTCCTCCATTATTTCAATGTCCAATCATTAGCGAATGACCGAATACGTTTTGCGAAAATAAATTCCAAAAAAAAATTGTTATTACGTGATAATTTTTGAAAATTATTTTTCTCTTACGGAGTTCTTTAATTAGAAAAAAAAATGTGTTAAAATTACGGACGTTTCAAAAAAAAAAAAAAAAAAAAACGATTAATATACCCATTTAAAAGAAACGTATTTTAAACAGTTTTTACGAAAAACTGTTTTGTGCGAAAATTAATTTCGTAACAGTTTTTCGTATCCGTTGCTACAATTATATTTATATATATATATATATATACACGAGTATACTATTAAAATGAAAATTTTTTTTTAAAAAAAGAATCTTTTAAAATGGAAAAACGTAAAACGACTGGAAAAAAAGAAGAAAATAATCAATTTAAGAATTACATTTTCAAACTCTCGCCGATAATAATCAACACTTATTTTTTCCTTTTCGATAATCGCAATGCGCTATATATATTTCGTACAAAAATAATAATAATAATAATATTGAAACGTGTATTTATCGGTGGGTGGTATTTATTTTATAGCTATGTTTAGAGTAAACCCATAGAAGAACGCGTTACGTTATGCTTTCCGAGCATTTTTTCTATGCGAGAAAAAAAAACTGGAGGTCTATTCTCGGAAGACGTAAAGAGCTCAGCAATAGATGTATGTGGCAAATATTCTTAACCCGAAACGTACGCTGTCATACTATTCGCGGCATTCGCTTTTTAAGTGTTATATATTTGTGAAAACGTTATATAATTCGGAGTGCGAAATGGAACGAGTATGTGAAATGGAAAATATGATGTTCTCAACAATTATAAAAAAAAAAAACTCATGAAATTGTTACACGCGTGTACGTAGATTGGCGTGAGGAAAAAATCGTTTTATAACTGAAACAAGACCGACACGGCCTGCTTTATTATAATATACTCGGGTATGTGTAAAAAAAACGTTACGGGACGAATTTGGAGAACGCGAAAATGGAGCTGAAACGTCTAGACGTCGCATAACAAGTTTTCACATAAAAAAAAAAATAAACACTCGTTAGGTTAAACTTGTTAAAAATCTAAAACGCTACGCGCGTAGGCGTTTTAAAGACGTTTCAATGCCCGAGCGTAGTACGTAATTATTACGTAGTCATCGATTTTATTACAACGACTCGTCGGCTACATGACCGGAATACTTAGTCAATAATATAATAACGCGAAATAAGTCGTTATATTATATTTTACGCGTAAGTACTTTGAAATTGCCGCACAACCCTTTTTTCGCGACGTATTTTAATAATATTATTTATCGTACTGCGGACGCTGGAGGCGCGTAATGTTTTCTTTTTTTTTTCGCTTTTTCTGCGGGGAGAAAAGACGGGTTTTGCAGGAAGATTTTCGGCCCCGGTTTTAATCAGCGGGAACGCGGGCGTACGCTTATTATAATAATAATAATAATACGTACATCGTTTATAATACGTATAGGCATTGTAATATAATAATAGTGCGAGGAATGTGTATGTATAAGTCGGCGTGTACGCGGCTAATAGAATTACGACGACGACGACGACGAGCCATCGACTCAGCCGCCGGAGACGTTTGCGCCGGTGGTGACGATGAGTGCGGTGGTACGAAGAAAGTTTTAAGACGCGAACGCGAGCCCCGGGGCGGATTTTTAGCCGCGTACCACCCCATCCACCTCCTCATCGCCATCGGCTTCGTCTTATTCGTATATATATATATATATATGTATAAATATTAAATAAACGGCGAATTCATCTCGTATTCACAGTCAGAATTATAACGTATCGTCGTTATAATTTCGTTTTCAAATATTATATTATTAAAATAGACAATCCGGTTTTGTGTGTGTGTGTTTTAATTACGTCGTTAAAAATCATATCGGATTATCTCGCGGTACGACGACGGATACGGACGATGTACGGCCGAAGTTCGTCTCGTTTCGCTGTGCGGTGTGTTGATAATTTTGAGAGACGAGTAATTTTTTTTTTTCTTTTCTTATCCAGTCATAATAGTTCTTTTTTTAGAGGCAGCAGGAGGGCGGATGAAACGAACGCGCACGCGCGATTGCAATACATTTGTATACATATTTTTAAAATATTCGGGCGATGCGGGTCGGATGGAGATATTACGAATATTCATTTCGTACGAAGACTGACTCGTATTATAAATACGTTTAAAATGGAATCGATTTCGTCGCGTGTTTTTTTTCTATTCGTATAGTCGAAAACCGGTCCTCACTATATTATGTACAGTGTACGCGACATACGGACGGAATAATAAGTAAATAAATGAAAGGCGGGTTTTTTTTTCTTGTTCAGTTGTTGTATTTTTTTTCTCCTTGAGATTCTTCTACGATGACTTTTCGTGTCGGAACCGATAGTAAATAAACAACAACTACTATATTTCGTATTATCGTTTTACTGTTTTATTAAACGACGACGGTGTTCATATAAATGAAATAAAAATAACGAACGAAAAATTAAAGGACGAATACTTTCCTCGGTCCGTTCGGAATTTAAAATTCAAAATAAATTCGCGCGATCGTCCGACGAGAAGACGACGACGTTTCGAAGTTTTCTCGCCGCGTCTTTGCTCGATTCGTTCCGCTGCTACTACTCCGGGAGGGATTTTAATAAAACGCACTGCGGCGGAGACCCTTGCGAAGCGATGATAGAACTTCGTCATCGTCGTCGTCGTCGTCGTCGGCTTCCGATATACGGATGAACACACACGAGAGCGACTGTAGGCGGAACAGGCGACCGTGGCCGGATAACGGGCGAGAAAGGGTTATAACAATATATTATACGCGCGAAACAATGCCGGACCGCGGATGTGAATGCTCGGCATTCCGCGCCGCGAACAGACGCGTGCTACTGCTGCGTGCCTTTGACTCTCTCTCTCTCTCTTTTCTGGAGGACACGATGAGTCCGCCGCACTGATGCTGCAGCATGTCCCGTCTGTTCGTGACTATCGTTTTTACACGAGTAAATATCGTTATAAATTATTATGCACGCTCGTCGTCTTTCCCGGTTTCCTCCTCCTTAGATTAGAAAAAATTAAAATGAAACGTACTAATCGCGGAAATTTTTCTCCCGTTATTGTGCGTGACATCTCACAAAGTCCACCACCGTTCCGACTTCTCGATTAGCGGGTATATTCTAATACGTTCCAGAGAAAACGATCGTTCGGCTGTTACCTCCAACGGCGCCCTACACAGGTTTTTTTAAAAGTCAATGTATTTTTTAACACTCATCCACCCCGTCATCTGTGGCATATTTGCAATTTTTTGTTTTTTGATGGGGTCAAATCTCTTAATAGTGGAGCCAAATAACATACGGAATAGAAACATTCGTGTGTCAAAAATGACGATTTTTCCCGATCGGGTTTAACGCGTATTTTTGTTATAGCCGCAAAATATAAGAGCGAGGCGTAGGTGTAAGAACACGAACGGCAGAACAGGTCGTACGACAAACAGTAACCACATTTTTGTTAATATTTGAAAAAAAACGGTAGCTAAAAAAAAATATGCGTGCTGAAAACTTCCCGAAACGTTTGGAAAAAATAAAACATAAAAAAAAAATCTCATAATTTTGTGTTAAAATCGAGAATACCGAGCGCATTGCCGGCTGCCAGAATTACAACGACGCCTACAGAAATTTGATATTGCACACTTGCGTAGTGTGTGTCACACCACACAATGAGCGCATTTGCTACAATATCGCGGAAATAGGCTCCATAAAATCGCCCACGGATTCATTTCGACTCTCGTGAAGTAATTGATTTTAAAGAAACGCGAGTAATATTTCTTATAGTCCGGTTAATACACGTGTCTCATGTTATTCTTGCCGTATTTAATAAATTATAGTTTTTTTTTCACTGTTTCCCCGGCCAATCATAAAATATTGTACGCGCGGTGTTTCCGAACGGAGTTAAACATAAAATTAAGACGTGTAATAATAATAATAATAATAATAATCACGAGATAAACCGCTGGAACACTTATTTTCCGGCGCACGTTCGTATTGTAATATCGTTTTTTCCCCCTTTCCGGAAGACAGCGCGAAAATCCGTGTCCGTGTAATTAGAACGATAAAGAAAACAACGGCGAGAAAAAGAAAGTGAAAAAAAGAAAAAAAATACGCGTCCGTCATTATCGTAAGTGAGTGGAATTGTGCCCGACGGAACCTGGTACAAAATGTTTGCCTGACACACACACACACACAGACACGTTTTGTGGCGCGGCAATAGCGTCGCGATCGTATCTCTTCTATAAATTATTTTCATCCGGATTATTCGATTAATTTCCACTTACACGCATCGCGCGTGTTTATATTATGCGTTTTCCGAGTCGAGTGTTCGATTTTCCTACGGTTTTTAATCGTTCTACGCGTATAATTGAAATAGAAAGAGAGAGAGAGAGAGAAAGAGAGATATTTCTCTCACGTGTTTACCCAACGTAAAGTCATCGTGTGCGTGCGTGTGTATAAGACTCGCGTGTTCGTCGAACAAACAGTTCTTCAACGGTATTCATACCAAACGCGTCCGTAGTGTAAACAATATATTATCGAAAAACGACGGGGAATCGTGTTGATAATATTTTCCCGAAACTTTGAAATTGGTGTTGGAAAAAGTTTTCCGCTCCGGGTTTTCGTCGTTGGCGCACACGTGTGCGTCCGTGTCGGCGAGAACGACGAATTCTGTAAAACCAACAGGAAAAGACAAAAAAACTAACTTATTTTTTTTTTTTTTACGTTTTTCTATAGGAGCCATTTTCCCGGTAACGAATTTCCACCAGCGGCGACGGTGCGGCGTTTTACAGGAGGTGTCGTCTTTTCAAATGCTCTATGAAATGCGGTCCAAAGCACAATCAATAATAAAAAAAAAAACCGCGATTTCGTCAAAGTTCGTTGTATTTTAATATTACGCCGCGAAGCTCCGCTCAGAATCGTCGAACGCCGAGCTCGTCGATTTCAAATTTATCACCTAAACCGATAAAATAAGTAATACGAAGAGCGTTTTATATGAGAATATATTGCGCGTGGCGAAACGACATAAAAACCACTAGTCGTGCCAGTACGGTACACGCGAGAAACCGTTTTCGAGCCGTCGGAAAAAAAAAATGGAAATAAAATCTGACGGATTTTTGTTCACCCCTTTTTCGTTTTCGTTTAACCGTCATTACGGCGAAGACGTGTGAAAAAAAATAATATATATACTCGCGTATTACCGTGCCACTAACGCGACGCCGCGTGAATATAAATAATATTATTTTATTATTATTATTATTATTATTATACCGTACAATGTACGAGAAGAAGAAGAAAAAAAGAAAACAACTCGGTCATAAACGCCGCCCGAGTCACTATTAATGCGTCACATTATTACGTGTGTACACGTCGTGTTATTATTATCGCGCGCCAATGTAATAATACAAAAACAGTTAAATATAAAATATAAAAACGTTCCTACCCCCCGGCATTTATGACCGAACCCGTACAACTATTACGTTTGATTTTTAGCTTTTTTCTTCTTCTTCTTTTTCTGTGCGCGCGAGCGTCTCGTACACCACCGCCGTCGCCGCAATCCGTTTGATACTCGCTTGGGGGCTCCGACGACGGGTCATAAAACTACGTGTAATATTCGTCGCCGTTTCGGGATTCGAGAAAATAAATTTATTTATATATATAAAAAAACGTACAGAAAATAACTAGCGCGCGCACTTATTTATATTTATACGGCTTTTGCGATGTCGTCGTCGTCGTCGTCGTCGAAAGTCCTTTTCCCGTGATGGGCGGTGGGAGAGAAGGGGAAAAAAATAGAACGACGCCGATACATAATATAATTTGGCCGACTCGGCGACCGATTTTGTACCATATGTACGTATATATAATAATCCGAAGAGATTTCAACTCTTTACGGTACTTTTTCGCGTCCACGCGAATTTATATATTCCTATGATCGGATCTATTATTATTATTATTATGTAAATACGTATATAACGGGGGACCAGCCCGTTTCCGATGCGCCGGCAGGACACGGTATCCGGTCATCCCTGGGGCTGCTGCGTCAGGGTCCGTCCGCCGCGCGTTTTGCACGCGTAACCGCGTGATTTATCGGTTTTTTTTTATACTGCGCAATATTATTGTCCTCCTAGTTATACGTTATTTCGCAACGGTCGAACGACAGTTTTATATAATTTCTCGACAAAGAGAAAAAGAAAACGGTCACTGCGCCGTATTTATTTGCAGTGTACGAATCTTTATATACTCGCTAAATCACTTACGTAAACGCGCGTGCGTTTTTTTTTTTTTTTTAAACTGGGCGTTGCTATTTGATCGTGGGGTTACGTTTTCGATTATGGTTTTTTCTCGATTTTATTATGTTCTTATGGTATAAATGTCGCCAACGGGGGTAATTCCTATGTAAACACGCGCTATATTCGCGTTTTTGTTACATCTTTTACCAATAATGATAATAATAAAAAACGTTAAAGAATCGGTTCGTTTTAAAGGCCCGATTTCGAGGAAATCGAAGGAATTGCAGGACACAATAATGAAAAAAAATTACACTACCTTTATACTCGTTGGAATTGACGACAGGAGCGTGCAGGAGCTGAAATCGAAAACTCTCCCGGTTAATGTCAATACAAAACTGGTGCGAAATTATCTATGTCGACGAATTTGGGCATTCACTTAAAAAAAAATTCGATATTTTTTTGTTTGTTTGTTATTTGTTCTCTTAAAACGAAGAAAAAAAAATTAGAAAGTTAAAAATGTATACCAAAATATCGAAAGTATTATTTTTGAAAAATAACTAAAATTTCTCCTAAACTCTGAATAGTCTAAATGTCGCATTCACGTATGGGTTTTTGATATTTGTAGTGAGGCGTAGTAACACAAGATGAAAAAAACGAAAATTCCACGCGGACCAAGAAGTCTCGCGGGTAACAGTTATTATTATTATTATTATTATTATTATTATTATTATACGTATACTGTCGACTGGCGCACACACTCGGAGTGGAAAAAAGAAGAAAAACTTGGCGGTGAGGGGGGCAGTTATTGGATTTTTGTCGGATAAGTACGTATCTCGTACACGAGCGCTCGCGACACAGAACCATTCGAGCGCAATAAATAGCGAAAGACTCTCCTTTACCCCCCGACATTTTTATGTGCCGGATTTCATTCAATAATAATTTCGAGACCATTACCTTTAATATGTTTCCGGTTACGGTTTTCTACGCGGCTTTTTTTTTCTCCCCGCCGGCTCTCTCGCGGCGTTCTCTCGCCGTGCTACGCGTTTCCAAACTCGACGAGAAACAATTTCCAGATGATGTTTATATATATACACGCGCGTGCAGATTTCATGGAGCGTTCATTCGCACGGAAAATCCGTCTCCGGGAAACACATAATAATAATATCGTTCGTATTAAAAAAAAATCCAATGAAATTGATACGTTTACTTGTTGTTATTCTCGACGTTTGCTTTTTTTTCTTTTTTTTTCTGACAGCCCGGCGATACACAAATGACGACGACGGAAATAACGAATTTAACGCGATCGAAATAAGATAAAAAAAATAAAAATTTGTTTTTTTTTTTTTAAATAAAATTCATAAAACCAACTTTTTGAAAAGCAGAGGCGTGGAAAGTAAACGCTCTTGTACGTTATTATTGTTCGAGCCGATAGTAGTAATAAAGCGTCGTTCGGCCGCCGCGCGCATATATATACCACGCGTGGTAAATAATTCAAAAGCGACGATTGCCCAAAATCCCGAACGACCCCATTCACATCCAGAGGGGATAATTGGTCGACGAAACGCGCGGTAGAGAGAGAGAGAGAGAGAGAGAGAGAGAGAGTGAGAGAGAACGAGAGATAGCGGAGAAAACGCGCGCGACCACACCGCGTCCCCGCCGAATAATCCCACTGGCGGCGGCTATCCTGCAGGACAAACCTCTTTAAGACAAAGCGCGCGCGAGCGGGGTTCGGTCTCCCCGGAGTATTCTCCGGAGTCGCGCCGATCTCTTATCGATTCGTCCCTTATTTGTTTCGTTCTCGGTCCACTCTTCGCCGCTCACGTACACACACACACACACACATATATATACGTACTGCACTGCATAACGTCCCTGGGCCGTCCGACACAGGGATATGATTGTTTGGGGAACGATAATGGCTCCGGGACTACGGGATTGATCGACGGCCGAGACAATACGTATACGCGTGCGCTGCCAGTGCCTTCTCTCGGGCACGTCTGCGTGTGACCACAAGGACAGGTGCTCTCCACGCCGGTGGTCGCGCGTTAATGAGGTGTTGTGTGCGAGTGTATAGTACGACCCTGTGCGTGTGGTGCAGTGCGCAGTGCAGTGTCGGATCGCAGTTTGTCACGTTGTCGGAGTTCGGTCGAGTGGTCGTCTCCTCTCCCCGCGTCCACCGGGTTTCTCACCACTTCAATTAAATTTCGACGGTCAACCGTCGTCCGACGCGACGGTCCGTGGCGCGCGGGCCTACACAAAGCGATGACTCGGCCGCCTTATTATGCAATAACATTAGGCGTAGACGTAATTGGGAGCGGGGGAAAAAGCGAGACAAGGCGAGAGAACGTTTCGAAACGTGCGCGCCTCTGTTTAAACGTGGCAATCAATCGGTCGAATTAAACGGAATAATTAAAAAAAAAACATATGCGTATAATAAGTAACTCTTACGACTTATTTTTGCAAAATAAATTTATGTCTTTGAGTATTTTAGCTATTATTAGTATTGTACTTAAATTGTCAATATGAGTCGTAATTGGAATTTTCAATAAAAATTATAGAATTCCGAGCGACGCGTTTGGATGTATTGTGCAAAATCAAAAAAAAAAAAAACAAAAACGACTGGAGTATACTGAAATTCGTACATCGCACTACGCATATTTCTCGTGAACGGTCGTTCTCGTCGTGGAAAGTGTGTGTTATACGACGTCCACGTTTTCCACGATTCGAAATCAACAGTTGTGGAAAGTGTATGTGTGCGTCATTTTTTTTTTGCCCATAGAAAATGATCGCGAAGATTTACTAGAGAGAGAGAGAGAGAAAGAATAAATAATTATTTGCATCTCCTGTTGTCGATTAATGGTTTAATGGTGCCAGAGTACGTTTTATTGTATTGGGAATTTTATAAAAATTGTAATTCCTATAGTGTTTGAAGAGATTTCGAGGTGGGAATTGACGTTATATTTTAAGCGTAAGAGTCGTAACAATATAATCGCTTCATCCGACGCTATACGCGACCGTATTTCGTGCGAAATGTATTATTTTTACAGAAATCGCCGTTTTCTACGGAGGTTTGTAATATACGTATTATTTTTTTTTTCCGAAGCGATTTTCACTAGATGTAAAATTCTCGTCCGCCTTCGAAACTCACCTATCACGATACAGATTTCGGTTTAGACGCGACGGACTGTCGCGTTAAATGAATGAACGATCGTTTATAATATAATACAGGTATACGTATGAAAAAAAAAATGCGTGCAAAGTCACTTGTCGTTAACCGCACGTATATATGTTTTTTTTTTTTTTTTTGAAGCCCGTTAAACTTAATAAATGTTTTTAGATTTTTGCCAGTCTTTCGTCTGGAGAGAGAGAGAATGGGGGAGGGAGCGGAGTCTTTCTCTCTTAGTAATTATACGTGTGAGCGGAGCAACGATGAAGCGTCTTCAATTCGAAGCCTCGGGATCAGTTATTATCGCGCTATACACACATAATACAGCGTAATGTGGTCTAAAGCTTTCGGTAATTGTGTGCGCGCGGCGTGTATGCGAAAACCCCAGAGAGTAACGGCGAAGCGGCTATAGTGAGATAAAACGATCGCGGATGTGGCTGGGGAGAGGACCGCCGCGGAGACTGGGTCGACTATGTCGGGAAACCGATCTCAAGCCGGCCGTGTGATTCGATAGTTTGTGTTCAACGATTAAACCAGCTAATTGCAATCTTATGCCTGAAATGATACTCCAAGTTTTGCTCTGACGCCTTTGTACACAATGCCGATTAATTAGCGATTTTCGACGTGGCACACACACATACGTACACGTGGGGAGGAAACGTTGCAACGTCGTTCGAGACTAGCCTCCTTCTCTCTGTCTCTGTCTGCAGTGTCTGTGTATAACGTCGTGTAAACCGCGCGCAAAATAGCTGTTGATACGGCAACAATTGAAATGGACAGGAAAAAAAATAATGAAAAACGAGTATTCGATAAGTAGAATCTGCGAGAGAGTGGGGTATTCGTGCAGATACCCTTAAATTTTTCTAGATTTTTTCTTTCATCTCCAATCCAATCCGTATAGAAAATATGTGCGCGATGTACTCAATCTAACCGTACGGTATTGAAAATTATGGTAAAACAATCGTTATGGTCAATACGTTTCATTTCACTTTACACGGCGTGTAAATCCGTCTTGTCGTCTCGACTCCGACGTTTTACATACTTTTGTATTTCGTTGGTTTTTTTTCGTACGTGCAAAACGTGCACGTATTTACGTTTCGAGCCGGTGGGCAGAACGCGAGTATAAAAAAAATATGTTTTTCCACGATTTTCCATAACTTTTTTTTAATTAGACCGATATAATAAAAATCGCATTCCACGCAAGTGTACGCGTTTGGAAACGTTCGCGTGCATCTTGTTCTTGTGTACGCACTCTAGAAGCGCTCGCCTTTTTTTTTCTTTCCCGCGATCCGATTAAAAAATGAAATATGAAAAAAAAAAAAAACAAAACTTTTCTCCGATTAATTAACGTTCCGTTCAGACTATTCTCCTCTCTCTCTCTCTCTCTCTCTCTCTTGAAAAAAAAAAAACAATCTGTTGTCCGTTTCCCTCGCCGCCGGTTCAGCTGCCGTTATTAACTTGAAAACTTACCGGAGGATGAAAATTTCACGCACGAACGTTTTGAAATAATTAACAACCGGCCCGATGTTGTCTAAGGGTTCTACGAGAACCGTGGTGTACTCTTATTTTGTTCGAAATTATTCGACGTGGCTCGCTGTTGCTATATTAGAGAGAATACAGAAAAAAAAAAAAAAAAAAAACGAAACGAAAATCTAAGAGTCACGATGACAGACGGACGGGGTTAAATGTGAAATGCGATGGGGAAAATTGACGTTCGCTAATACGAGTACGGACGTTTTCCTACGTATATATCCGATTTTTATCTTCCTATAGTTTTTCTTTTCCGCCTACCCTCTTCTTTAAGTGATAGAAATCTTTATTTTTTTTTTTTTACGGCGTAAAAAGTAAAAAATAAAACCATAAGCAATCGATTGTTAAACGAATTGGCATTGTTGACGTATTGTTTGCACCACCTCTTCCACTACCACGAGCGCCGAAAAAAAAGAAATCGAGCATATGCGCGGGCGCGTGTGTGAGATCGTCTGAGCCGTTTATCCGCTTCAGGACGTCGCGCGCGTTCCCCAGGCGACACTTGACGTCTCTCCATACGGCCCCGTGTCTACAATGATCGTCGCATCGTTTACGCCGCTCGTTTACTGCAATGTGGCTCGTCGACCCCGGTGGATTTCGAGGAGAAACATAAGAAAAAAAAAAAAATGATGATGATGACGCAAATAGATATAATATACACATGCCTTGCACGTTCCGCCGTTTATGAATAAATAAAACGCGCGAGAATATTCGTTTTATTCTTTCGCAAATATTTTATAATATTACAATGCATTTCGTACGTACGCGGTGTGTGTGGTTACGAATAGGTTGTCGTGTATGCTAATGAATTTTGCGTTTTGTTGTTTAGGTCAGGGATTATTGAACACGGGGGAAGGGAGTGCACTGAACTTAGCGAGGCGTTACAGAATTCCAGAGGAAGCGTGAAAGTTTTTCAACGAATGAAATTTTCGTGAAATCTGCACGCCTTTGAAAAAATCATTAGATAGATTTCGAATTTTTTTTTTTTTTAAATTTTCGGATTTTTTGAGTTTTAGGATTTTATGCTCGTGAAAATGATATTACCGGAATCTCGTTTGATTAGCTCAGATTAGGTTTTTGGACAACATTTTATGAAGTTTTCAAATTTGCTACATGACTCATAGTTCAGGAGATATGGCCAGTTAGAAAGAGAAAGAATTACGTTTTTCGAGGAAAAAAAAACACGAAAATTGAAATTTCTACCTTATACTTGAGAATCGGACCGAGACACTTTTTCGTAACATTTGTGGTGTAAAATAACCCCCTGAAGTTTGTACACGTTATCGCCGGTCTCTCTGTATACCATATTTATACTACAATCTAATAGAGGGGTGACTAAAAAACTAGTACGTAAACGGGGGCATGAACCTCGAAAGTTTAAGGACCTCTGTCTTAGGTAATGCTAAGACACTGCTTTTCTAACTAAAAATGTGATTGGATAACACATGAATCTGAATACCTAATTTTCATATCGCATTTCTATCGATTTTCAAAGATGGTTTTTTTTTTTGTAATTTTGGACGGTTTTAAAACTATTTTCCAATAATCGATAAGAAAAATCACGAGTATACTATTATTATTATTATTATTCTACGTAATTTTTTTCCACATATAATTTAACGTTTGTGCGTGAATTTAATAAAACATACCGATTTACGCCGAAGAAAAGAGTTCGAGAAAAACTGCAAATAAAAAATGTTAATTACGTCGTATAAATACAATACGTTTCTCCGTTCTTCAATTCCGCGTGTATCTACTGTCGTTTAAAATAACACAGATTGTACGCGTAAATAAAACAATTTAAGTAATTTGAATAATTTTAAATGTTTTTAGATTATAAATTACAATTTTTTAATGGCATGTTAGTGGGTTTTCATTAAAATCCGCTCTTTAGTTTTTTAAGGTACTACAGTAGCATGTAAAAATACTTTCCGAAAAGTAAATCGTAAAAAAAATTGGTTCTTCACATATTTGAAAATCTCTTGGATTACGATATTGTGTCGTGTTTTTGGTTTCAATACTCGGCTAAATTTTTATTTTTTGCGTCATTTCAATTGGCACTCGATTCGTATGACCAAATAGATTTATACGTCCGTATAGGTATTAATAATAATAATAGTTTCCTGCGCGGCGAAATCAAATGCTGCGCAGCAGTGATAAAACCTCGTTTTCTGACGTTATTATAATAATAATAATAATAATAGACAAACGAATAAGAAGCGAGTCGTAGCCGGAGCGATCGGGGGGACGACGACGGTCGGTTGGCGTATACGGACACGGGGAGGCTGCGGCGTAAGCGAGAGGAGACGCGAATAATGACTTTATAATGTAATTATGGACCGGGTGCCGAGGGCTTTACAGTCGTTAACATGGATCAACAGCCAGAGGTTAAACCTCTTGAACACTCTGGGTGGATATCATCAAAACGGCCACTTAATTCGTCGTATTGTTTCCCTCAGGGCTGCGTGCACCGCCGCCGCAGTAGTTTAGAGCCGTAGCCACGCGCGAACGGGTCGAAAACCGCTTCGTTTCTCCTCCACCGCGTATTACAATAATAATAATAATAATAATAATAATATTATTAATCATAATAATAATAATAATATTAATCATAATAATAATAATAATAATATATTCGCGCGCGTATATATTATTATAATTATAATTGTTGTTGTACCTGTAATGTTACGATGACGACGACACGGGATGATATCTGCCCGTATCCGGCACAAAAATACACTCCGAAATGTCAACGTGAACGCGCGGTGAATGCAAGGGATCAGTGGTCGAGGGACCGTTAGAGGTCTGAAGATTTCCACCCCACGGCGAACGCGCGTATTTGCTCGTTATACACTACTGTGCGTCCGGAGAACTCCTCCTCGTCTTCTGCGCTCTATAAAGTGCGTATCCGATAATACGTTCGACCTACGTCCGTGCACCAGTGTAAAATACAGTGTCGCGATGAGAATTCAGGCGGGAGTGGAATAAAACGACGGGTGTGCGACCAGAGAAAAAAAAAAATGTCCAAAGTTATTATTGAAAACTCGTGTTTTTTTTTTTTTTTTTTAGATTATTTAAAATCGAGGAGTTTAATTGAACGGGTAGGTAGTTTCGCTGTTTGAAAAACTCGGAATCCGCGGCGTTTGCTTTGTTCGCATTGAGTTCGACAATTTTTTTCATCGCTGTTATAATTTTTTCTTTTTTAAAATCTTCCGCGCGTCTTCCGACTTTCGTCAAATCGTTTTCTCCACCACCTCCATCGCCCGAGTAATACGCATTTACAGAATTCTCCCTCCCGACGCATTAAACCCAGTCAGGACGAATTTTTTTTGTTCTTTTGTGTTCGTATCGCTTTTTTTTTTTTTTTGTTTTTTACCGTTTTTTTTTCCATTTCGCACGCGATGTACCTAATAAATATATATATATATATACGACGATCCGAAGTACCCGTAAAATATGGAAACCGCGGGAACGAGCGAGAGAGAAAAATCGTTTATTACGCCCCGTGCGTTCACCAACGCACCCGGTCGACGCGTTTATGGCGTTCACCGCCGCGCGTGCGTCTGCCGCCGACTCGCGAGCATAAACACCGCGTAGGAGTTTTACACGTAAACTACGTGTATAAATATAATACGCGAGCGTAACATTTGCACATTGAGAGAATTCCGTCGTCGTTTACTTCCCCCCCCCCGGTGTACAAAACGGAGACCGGAGGAGGCGCTGGCAAATTTGACTTTTGTATTGCGCGCCGCAAAGTATCCTCCTCTGCTCTATCGCGTCACACACACTGTGCAGTTCGCGTGGCCCCGCGGGATGTTCTCTCTCATTCACCGGTACCGCGCGCGCGCGCGCGATAATAACGCGTACTCGGGACCGCGGCGACGGTATAAGGGGCGCGGCTAAGTGCTTAACAAGATGTAGCAAATTGCACCTCATTCAAAGGCCGCGGCTTGCTAAATGGCACATTGTACGCGGCGGCATCAATCAACGGTCGCTGCGGCGGCGGCGGCGGTCCCCTTTACCGGGCGGCGGCGTGCCGCGTTATATGCCATATACAAGCCGGGGCGAATAAAACGCGCTTCTCCGTTTTCCTCTGGCTACTTTTATGCGCGCGCGCGCGTTTTCTTCGCGCGAGGACTCGTACACGACGTCGGCAACCGACGGATGACGTGGCCTCCTCCGGTACCGGGGAAATAACAATAACGGAAATGGAAAGATAATCGAGTAGAATAAAAAAAAAAACCGGAAAAGAATACACGCGTTTCAAGCTATTGTTTTCTTCCGCTGTAGCGAAAAAAAAAAAAAACCCCCCCCCCATTCGTTACGGATCAACGGCGTGTTATTTGTTTTTTTTTTTGTACACTCGCGCGTTTTTACAGTGTGTGTTTCGAATGCGCGAAAAATTCTATTGAAAATCTTCTTGTTTTTTCTTATACGTCTTTGCACGCACAATCATCGAGAATAGCGTTTTGCTCAAGAACAACAACTGTTCGAAAACGGTTTGATACGGAGTCGGGAAAACGCGCGCTTTTCATACTGTTTTTCTTTGACGAATCGACGACCAAATTGATTTTAATAATATTGACGATAAAACGGTCACCAAGACGTGCGGTGAAATCAGTCGAAATATTATTCGTTGAACGGAAGTGTTGAAATTAAATTATTATATTTGCAATCGATATGTGTGTGAACAAAAAAAAAAAAAAAGTATATTTGAAAAGCGTTGAATTTAGAGAGCTAAGACCGTCCTCCCGATAATCGTCGGAATAGATGAAATCGTATTCATCCAGTTTGGTAACCGACACGTTTTTCCAATAGTTTCTTTGAGGAGATAGAAAGTGGCGGGCATTTTCTCTCTTTGTCTTACACACACACACACACACACAAGAAACGTGTGTGAAATAGACGCTTCCAACGTATCGATCGATCTAATGATGCGATAAGAAATTAAAAAACCAGATTTGAATTCATCGTGAAGTCTATTCGAGATCGACTTTCCCACATTTTACTACTAGAACAAATTTCGAATAAAAATGGAAGAGTCGTTCTATAGTAAAATTTCGATCTGCTTTCAGAGTCCTCATCGTATCGCATTTGAGAGTAGGTGCGAGACAAGGAAAGAAAATATTCGCTTTCAATCCCCTTAAGAGAATACATATTAATAATAATAATAAAAAAAACTGTTTAAACATTTAAAAAAAGAAAACCGCTCGGTATAAGATTGTCAATTACACGTTTATTTTTCGTAATTTAACCCACTTGCATAAGCAGTCGCAAAAAATCGTTTTTTTTTTTGTCAATTATTCTTCTCATCGGCTACCGTCGTGTAAACCGGTAAAAAGAAGAACACGTCAGTATTGTTTTTTTTTTTGTTTCGTGGTAAAAAGAAAACGTTGTTATAAAAAAAATAAACGAATAACTCGTTATTATTTCGTTTTCTTTTTTTAATTTCAAAACACTTAATTGACTTCTGACGTATAATATTTTTAATGTAAATTTACGCGAATATATAATAATAATAATAATAATATTGTACACTAACGATGAATTATTATAATACGAAACTTTTCCGGTACGTACGTCTCGCACGGCGCCGTCGTGGTACCTTATCAATATCAGCTCTATATCGTACTAATGCAGTAGTGTGAAAAATAAAGGAGAAAGTTTATTTTTTCTTCATTTCGATATACGCGCAGTGGCGGCGCGGCTTGTAGGGAATGTAAATTTTTTTTTTCCTTTCCCGTATAGTCTCAAACGAAAGAAAAGCAATTACTTTCGTTTTTTGTTCTTTTTTTTTCCCGATGAAAGTGAGTGATTTATTAACGTACATATATATATATATATTTAAAAAAAAAGTAGAAAACATATTGGGACGCCGCGGTGGAAACGGCGGCAGCGGTGTTGTTGCCGTTGTTTTATGCGGAAAATATGAATTATGGCGGAAGCCCATTAAACGCGTACAACATGTGCGCGTCCTATTCTGGATGCTGCTGCTGCTGCTGTTGCTCGCGCGTTAAATAATAACGGTGCAAAAAAGAAACAAAAAAAACAAGCGCATTTAAACGTGTGTATATAGAGCCGGAAAAGATGATGAAGAAGACGAAATATTTTATTCTCCCGCAAAAGCAAGAACGGGAGGAGACGGTGCGCGTTAGATTTTCTCCTGCAGCAACGAGTGTGATTTATCGTTCACGGCCTTCATTAAGCTCACGTTAAAACACCCTTTTTGTGCGCAGATATTATTCCCGCGCAGACTTTTCTCGTGATATTTGTGCGTACGCGAGATCCGCAATACTCCTGCCTCGAAGTTTTTTTTATATTTGTCTTTTTTTTTTTTTTCGTTTTTTATTCGTTTCATGTACGCGAAATTTTCGCTGTGCTGTGCCGTAGTAAAAAAAAAAAAAAAACAAAACAAACAATACTATCGTACGATCGGAGTCGATCTTAGGGGGTGCCGGGTGGTTCACGGGTCCAATAAAAAAAAAGAAAAAACCAAGTGACACGAACAGAAAAAAAAAACATTATTTTTTGTTTTTTTATTATAAATCAAATTTTTTAAAGGTTATTTTTGTGTTTTTTACGTCGTAAATTAATTTTTTTACTCTTTAAACATCCGGGCTCTAGTTACAGGTTACAAGATAAAAGGGCCTCACAGTATAATGTGAATGTTAAGAGCGGTCTTGCGCACAGTCGACTCTAGAGACGGCGAAATCAAACGGCGGTATTTAGGCGGACGGGAACGCGAGAGGCATTTTTTTTCTCATCGGAATACGTTTTTTAATATCCACGCTAGCCCGGTGGTAATAATGTTTTATGAAATTTTTCTTTTCTTTTTTCTTTTTCTGCGAATAGCCTGCGGGAAATCAATTTTTATTGTCGTTCACGGATCATGGAAATGTGTGGAGACACTATTCACTCGCACTGGCTTGTCGTCGTCCCTCCGTCTCGCGGCGTATACGTACAATATGTATATAATATTACTCGTATATGATACGCGAGGGCGACTGTCGCCTAATGTTTTATTCACGTCGTTTATGAGCCCACGTGGGTTTGGCCATCATAAACGCAGAAAACCAACAATTTTTTTTTTCTCCGTATTTTACGATATAATATACCCCGTGTTTATTTTATGGTAAGCGTGTAGTCTGGACTCGGATCGATTTGTATACCGCGACCACGGGGGAAGGGGGGAAGAGACGAAAAAAAAGTATTTTTTTCCCTCCGAACTTACTATTACTACGACGCAGGGTGTGTCGTCGTCCAACGCGAAAATCCGTCCACCACTACTGAATATTATACGTATTGTAATAATAATAATAATAATAATCGAAAAGAAGTCGCCATCGTTACATAATATACGTTTTTCCATTCCAATATAAAATAACTTTTTCTCTTTGTATCGGAATAAAGCACATTATCACGTCTTGATTTCGCGGACAAACGCGATTTTTAGTTTCAAATAATCGAATTACAGTCCCGAAATGCGTGTCCATACACTGGATAATAACGGAGTTCGTGTCCCGTCGATATATGTATATTTTCACGTTATTATTATTTTTAGTGTGGAAAAACTAAACACAAAGCAAATAAATCGGTAGGATTTTTCACCTATTTTTTCGGCAGGAGTGGAATAAAAATGTGCTGTCATATGAGGCTGGTAAATGCGAATTGGGAGGGGGGGAAATCAATGTAAAAAAAAAAATAAAATTACAATCGTATATTATGCGTTTTCGTATCGGTGAAAAAGTTTTCGGGGTTCTCTTGTGTTTAGTGTTTGTCCTATCGGACGTGTGCGCGCGCTGCCAGAAGAAGACCGCGTGTCGTTCGCCGGCGCAAACGATCCGGGGCCGTTTCGACTCGTACGTCCGATATACGTGCGCGATTTAGGAACGGGCTCACACGAGCGGAAACGCGTCACAGGACGCAGGATCACTGCAGACAGGGACGCCGACATAAGCCGGACATCCGTTAATACCGTCAAAGTATATTATGTACGTAATGCGCGCTTTGCCGCAGGGTCCGACGCACGGTCGCGTGCACGGATTTAAGACGTGCCGGCACATGTTATCGTTATATAAATATTATACGTGATAAAGGGACCGGAAACGTACGCGTTTTCTTCAAACGTAAAAACACGGTGGAAAATTATAATAATAATATGTAGCGAGCCGAACCGAGCCGAGCGGAAAACGTGTCGCCGAGGTCTTTAGACGTCCGCCACGACGGGACGGCAAAACGCGTGCACAATAATATTATATTATCCGTCCGATGGGCTTTTGCGTATATGGGAAATTCAATAAGAACATCTCAACGGATACGTCTTCAAAGCGATGTTTTCGCCGTTTAATTACGTAAATAGCCAGCATACACTGCGGCAGCGTCGGTGGAACGACGGCGTACCGAAAGAAAACCTGTACGGAAAAAAAAAATTATTGAAAAAAACGCAGTTGTACGCGAGAAGCCGTCGTCGTGTGTTATATAAATATATGGTCTGAAAAACGTGCCGTGACGAGACTGGCGTTGAGTGTGCACAGCAGTTTTCGATGTAAAAAAAAAAAAAAAAAAAAATATATTTACCCGTAAAACGACGTTAGATTTTATATTTTTATTTAGTACGGCTCGCGCAACGCCGCGGTTTTTTAATAAATGTATATATATATGTACATGTGAATATACGATTAAGCCAATGAGTATTATGTGAATAATAACAATAACAATAATAATAATAAACATAATAAATATATATATATAAGAGATTTCGTATTAAATATGTTTATTTTCGACAAACGAATCGTCAACAGGTACTAAGCGCGAAAAGAAAAATACAAATAGAGAACAAAAAATAAAAACGAATAAATTACATACAGAGAAAGTTATGAACGTTACAGTAAAAAGACACCGAGTAAAGCGAAAGAAAAAATTGAAATAATAAATTAAAAACAATAAAGTGAAAGTGTGTATAGCGAGAAAATCTGTTTAAACAAAAATACAATTTTAGCGTGGAATTAATATTATCTATTCTATTGTATGTCGGTATAAAAAATATTTATATTTCAATCTGTTTGTATTTGGAAAATATTTATTTAAACTTATTACGTTTAATCGCTTTATGTGACTCTTCAAAAACAAAATTTACGTCAACTTATAATATTTAAGTTATCCAAGTCATTGAATATATTTAACGCCATAGTACGGATTAATTTCTAAAACACGTTTCGCAAAATATTGCGTTTAGTTTTTTAAAATTTCATTTCGGAGATGTGTTTTGTATACATATACGTATATATTTTATTTTACGTAATACTCGTTAACTTAAATCGCTTTGAAGGGAGTTTTGTTTTTCTTCTTCGATTACGTTTTCCATCAATTACACTTATTCAGTACAGGATTTAAAAAATATTTTGAAATTCAGTTAGATTTTTTTTTTGTGAGATTTCACACAAAAAACATTAGCCTGTTAAAAACCGTGCGTCGGTTCGCTTAAGGTGTATAGAATTAATATTTTTATTATCGTCCCGAACGACTGTGAATTTGAAATACTCAAAAAATCGCCGCATATATAGACTGTTCGTACTGCGCGTATTATAAAATCGGAAAGAAAAATCGCACGGCTCATGGCGAATGTTATATCGCGCGCAGTCGGTGTACCGCCCGCCACCGCACACCACGCAAAAGAAAAAAACAATAAAATATACATTATCGCGCGTAACGACCGAAAGGGAATATAAATATAAATAAATATATATATATATATAATATAGAAATTAAAGGAAGAAATTGATTATCGATGCAAAAGGAGAGAAAAAAGGGAAGCAAAAATACGATTTTTTTCTTCTTTCATTTCTGTTCGCATATTATACAACCGCGAGCGTAGGGACGACTCACTGACGACTCGCGTTCGTTTTCCGAGCCAGTTAACACGGGCGGCGGTATATTAAAAAACAATTATTCAACTTTAATGGGCATTATTTTGATATTCATTTGGCTATAAAACCAAAGATATTTTCCGGATCTAATAATATGTATATATAGATGACGACGATATAAGAAATGCGAGGGGAAACGGGCGCTTTTTCTTAAAGATTTTCGTTTTTCGTTTTTTTTTTTTTTTTAATACTCGTTTTTTATATGTTTTTTTTTCTCTTTTTTTTTTCGTGTTTCCACTCCGTTCGCGCGCGCGCGAGAACGTCGAAACTTTTTTTTATACCGCGCTCGTTGCGGTGTATATAATATATGCGCGCAGAGAATTCTGGACGAAAACGTATACCCCCCCCCCATGGTCACGATCGCGATCTTTTTCATCGTATTGCGATGCGCGCAGGGAGGGAATGAAATCGTTCGCCCGCCCGTTCGAGCCGTCGCGCGAATCGGAAACCCGTTCACGGCGCGAATCAGAGAAGCTGTCGGATCAGTTTGCGGCGTAGCGTATCGATTATTGCGCTCCGTTCCGACTTTCCAAAAGATTGCGCGTTTACGCGACTTCGGTAATGATGAGCGAATGGCCACTGTGTCTCGTTCGCGAAAAAAGGCGAAATTTTGTTTGACATAAGAGAGAGAGAGAGAGGTCGTCTTTCGATTTTCTCAAACGCGTCAAAAGAAAAGAAAAAACTCGAGTAGAATAAAATCGGTAAATAATTAGTTTAAACATTGTTATTCAATTCGTAAAGAGAGGCGATTCATTTCATTTAACGTTTTTAAACGTGTATAATATGCGCGTACGAATACAGATAATAATTAACACAACTGAAATGATCCGTTATTTTATGAAATAATATTCAATTTGTATATATTATTTTTTTTATCTACCGGGATTTGTACCGTAAGAAATGAAATCTATCGCGTCTATAAGATTACACACTGTATTATTATTATTAATAATAGTAAATTAATTATTACATCGCCTGTTTCGCTAGCGGGTAATCGCTTTTTATCGCTAACGCGCACAACGATTTCATCGCGTTGTTGTTTGCAAAACTTATGTCACACGTCTCTGCGAAATCTTCATTCGAATACTCGAGCGACATCGTCCCGCGGCGGTTTTCCTTCTTCTTCTCTATTCCTATTAGAACATTCGGGTTGTCGAACAAAAAAAAAAAAAACGAAGAGAAGACGAAGAAGAATATTATATTCTCGTGTGTCGAAATTATCCGTACAGTAATGTACGGATACGCGTATATAACAAAAATCTAAAGTCACATTTTCCGACCGAAAGTCCGAGACTCCGGGGCGCAGGTTATAGGAACAGTCGCTGCTGTAAATCGTATTATCCGAGGGAGTATATATATATATATGAGCGCGCGCTAACACAACTGCTGCGCAGCCTAACGAATGATGAACGTGAGCAGTTCGTGTGTGCGTGCGCGCAGCAGGGACGCGGAGGGACGTGGGAAAAGTTTGTCGTTATACTGGAAAAGTTTTTATTTTCGGCATCGGGAGCTGGTGGCGGTGCGGAGGAAAGCGAAAAACGGAGAGAAAAAAAAAAAAGTTATTCCTACCACTGCACTGCAGCACACAGTGCGCGCGCGCACGACGTTGGCTTGTGCGTGCGAATTCGGTTCCGTCGGATGGATTTTCATAATTTCTCTTTCGTATATATATATATATATAAATAATATAATATTTATTATTATACGGAATAATATGGAAGGTGGTGTTTTTTTTTTTTTTTTTTGAAAAAACTTTCTTTTTTTTTTTTACGCCGCGTTTTACAAAATCGTAACTTTTCGTCTGTTAAATATTTCATGACAGGTCGCGCTGCCGCCGTCGCCGCCCGTCGGTCAAAGTATTTTTTTTTTCCTTGTTTTAAAAACAACCGAACTACCAACCCGTGCGAACGGCTCCGCCCGCCGCGGCCGCGACGTTCGACCTCGCGTCTTCTATATACAACTGCCGTGAAATTTTTACGTGATCCGCATTCGTATATTATTATTATTATTTAATAATATGTTCCAGTAAACGTGGAGGGCCCACCTCCCTCGAAAATATTTATTTATTTATTTAGAAAAAAAGAAATCGAATTCAAATAAATATATTCGATTAACAACACCGTTAGTGCACGAGTACACTGTGTGTTTTGCAATCAAAAGAGTATTAGTGAAATTGCGAACAAGTCGGTATTCCGAACGATTTTCCTATAAATTGTGCGCAGGTGTGCGAGAACAATTTTATTATTTTTTCGTTTTTCGTGGAATATTATCGGTAAACTTTATTTTAATTTAATTTGGACGTCGAGTCCAAAAAACATATTGTTTTCTTTTTCTTTTTAGCAAAATCAGGGTTTGAATAATAATAATAATAATAATAAAAAAATTATAACGGCGATGATAGTAAAATCACTAGTTATAAACTAAAGTAAAGAATACTATTTTTCCGCATAAGCGCTAATTGACCGGTTTTACTAGTAATTTTCGCGTTTTTCGAAGTAATGTCCGTTTGAATTTTTTCCCCGTTAGTTTATTTCGTAACGTAAGTGCGCAAATGTCAAAACGACTCGTGCACTTATCGCATTCACCGCGCAGCGATATTAAGAGAATTTCGCATTGAAATTTTACGATTCTCAATACGTCGGCCGTTTGTTGATTTACAAAAAAAAAAAAAAAAAACATTATAAAAACTTAAAACGTAATAGTTGTATTTTCTCCTTTAAATCGGCAATTTTTTTTCTCCTAAGACACCGCCGCGGGCAAAACAATTTGCGGAACACACGTTTTTCGAACGAAAGTGTTTTACGAATCTTCGGTTAATAACGCTGTATTCGGGGGATTCTCTTCGAAAATATCGTTTCACCGCAAGTATAAATAATTATAAGAATTAATACGTTTTCACCAGTGATTTCTCACGCGTTCCACCTGCACGAGTTCGCGCAACCCCGCGTTCGTTCGCCGCGACGATAATTGAACACCACCTACTACTACCATTTAATATTACATGTATTATTATTGATGGTGGTCGCCCGAGACGTTATATTAACGTGTTTTATACGTTTATATTAATTATTTACCGATTGAAAATTATCGACTGACTGCACGAAACGCGCGCGCGAGAGAGACGGGAGGGAGTGCGTTTTAATCGCCAATAATCGTATAATTTCACGATACATATAATCAGTGGTCGCCCGCGTTCCTCCTACAAAAACGAAGAAGAAATCGTATTATACGGTCGAAATACGTTATTAAAACTGTTTTTTTTTTTCATACATAAATAAAATCGTTATAACTCGTTTCGTGTGCGCGCGCGCAAAAACCATTTACTGAAAATGTCGAATGTGTGGGGTAGTTGGTTTTATTTTTTATTCGTACCGTAAGTGTAGGCGCGATTTGAAAAATATCCGTTCGATAGACGGTGAGAGTGACGAGAAAAGTCTTAAAAACAAAAAAAACTAACACTTTGCGATTACAAGGAAAATGCGCAGTTAAACGCGAAAAAATTACGAGTAAATACTATTGGAGAATCGTCTGCAGTTGATTGCACAATGTGTATAGGTTTTTTTTCATTCTAAAACAGTCGATTTTCGGAAATATGTGGATCGAGTGAAGATTTTAAAGATGATTTCCGTCGGGTGACCAGAGACGATTTAGGTTATGTTGACTTACTGTTACGTAAGAATTAATTTTTATCTTTTTTTAGTACGGTTCGATCACGGAAAAATAAAAAGACTTATATGTGTCGTATAGGAACGACCTAAAAAAAAACATTTTCACGAGAACAGAACTCAGTGAATTATTCGAAACCATATAACCAATTCGGTGTCCATTTAAGATTATTTGTGTCATAAGCCCCGGAACAGCAGCAATTGATTGTATACAAATTTCTACCCGCAATAATGTAAATACGAGTTAAACTGTTCACGGGCGACGGTAATTGAACTAAAAAAGCGTTGAACATCTTCATTTAATATTATAACGTACGACGTTGGATTTTTATAATTTTTTTTTTATATTTCCTATAAGAATTCTACGATTTTCTTTTTTTTACATCGTAATTGTGATTTACGCGAGCAGCTGTGTGTAACGCAGAGTGCGCTACGCACTCGTATATACATATTTTTTTATTTTGTGGGCTGAAAAAACGACTCGCAAAATATCGGTTCCGTTTTGAGGTCGTTACGTGGGGGAGCCAAATTCACGTGCTTTAGGAAGTGCGATGATTCGTTTTTCGTAAAAAAAAAAAAACCATTAAGAATAATAATAATAATATAATTTCAAAAATGTTACACGCGCCTAAAAGTTTTATGAATATCTTTTGAGCGCCCAGTGTTTTTTTTATTATTATTTTTTTGGAGAAATAGAAAAAAAAACACCGGTTTAGTGAAAGCATTCGAAAAGAACGACGGAAATCTAAATTTATAATCGAATAAAAATTGTCGTAGCTCGTACAAAAGTTAAACATACGTAAAAAAAAGAAAAAAAATATATTTATTATAAAACGAAAGGAAGTTTTTCTATAATATTATGTCATTATTAAAAATTGTTACGTTTGGTGCGAAGGTGGTTTAGAGATGATTCGGTTGAATATAAATGTTTTTTTAATTTCTAAATACGGACAGTTGTGATATTATTATGAAATTCAATTAGAACAAAAAGAAGAAGAAAAATTTAATTTATAGCATCGGAATCGGAAATCGAAAAAAAAAACGATTTTCTTTATTATAATATTACTGTGGAGAAAAACAATTACACGAACTGTATCATAACTACAGATATTATGAAGTATTGGGCGTAGGGAACGAACGATTTTTAAAGCTGTTTCACCGGCCGTACAACGAAATATTCGATACGGTTCTACGTTAAATATGTGTTAAACTTATTGATTTTCTAATCGGTTAAATTATTATAGATACACAATGTGTGTATGCGTATAGAATCGAATTTTTTTCTAGTTTTCAAAAAAAAAAAAAAAGAAAAAACATAAAAAGCAAACCTTCATCGGTATATAGTTTAAAGAGAAAAAATGTCGGCAAACACGACGTTACTCGTGTATAAATAAAATTACTTTTGTCGTCCTCGTCGTCGTCGTGTCCCGATGGCGTTGCAGAGTTTTCGGTTAAAAAGTGCCGGCGAACACGCGCGGCGGTCACGTCGCGTCGTATTGTGTTTACACGACTTTTGAGCGAATAAAACTTTTGTAACGGAAAATAGCGCAAAGAAGAACATAGAAAAATAATTTTTTTTTTTGTTGTTTTTTTTGTCAAAAAACCACCGTCCGTGTAAATTATAAATTTTCTCGCGATTATAAGCAACACCGACGGATTAAGTAATCTGCCGATGGTATACAATACATCGTATACGCACATTCCACGTATACACAGCTGACACGGTGTTCTGTGTATAGTGATGTAAGCAAATAATACACTTGCAAAGAGATCTTTGCAGCATTTTGCACAACATTGTATTGTATGTACTACCGGCTCCGTTCGGATGATAACGTTTTTGTTTTCATTTTTTTCCCCCGTCTTTTCGAATGCCGCGGAATCAACGAAATCCTGTGATGTAATCATTGTTTTGTCGACAATAATTAATAATCATATTCCAGTAAAGTCTTTTTTTCAAAAAAAAAAAAAAAAAAAAAAAAAAATGGTATTCGGAACGCATATTGCGAATATTTCGGGGGGAAAAAAAATGCAGAATATGTATTTCATTAATTTTGTATTTAGAATATTTCGCGAAAAGTGTTTCAAATATTTTAGAATATTTTTATTTTTTTTTTTTACATAGTAATTGTATTTAATCGAATATAAACTGTTTTTAAGTCATCAATACGTATTTCGTGGGAGGGGGAGGATGGTTTAATAATTGTTACTTTTTTTAATTCTGTGAATATAAATAAACGCAGTAAGTAAGCGCGATAATACTAAAGAGCACTCGATTATATTCGATATAAAAAAAAAATGTACTTGTTCAAACATCAAAACTAACAAAATTTTTGATAAAATAATTGGTGTTGTTTTTAAATACCAATTGTTTCTAGTCGCTACGCATACGCTTGCGTGAAACAATTATTTTTTATATTTTGAGTAATAAGTTATTTTTTTCTTCTTATGGTAGATAATATTTAAAATAAGACTGAGCTTTAGAAAATATTCGGAATACTTAAAAAGTAAAAAACGTTGTAAAAAAAAAAAAAAAAACAGAAATACGTAGAAAACACGATTCGCAATATTGAAATAGGATTTTACGGGTAGAATCGAGCCAAAGGGTATTTATGAAAAATAAAGAAATAGCAGTTGTTGTATTGAACTTATGTTTATTTATTACCGGGTCTGATAAAAAGAAAACTCGCAGTGAGGTATTTGTGCGAAAAGGAAATAAGTAATAGGAAAAAGATAAACAAATTTTATACAAGTCCCTACAAATGGTTTCTTTATTTTCCGTAATAATATTTGGCCTGATTGTATTTCTTTTTCTTTTTTTTTTTACATAAAAATTTGCGAGTATTAATTTATAATTTTTATTTCTTTCCGCCCTATGGATTTATAACGAGAAAAATAATAATCGCTACCTTAATATGCCGAACTGCCGCGGTACAAGCACAGAAATATTACACGACTATTTTATTTGGTTACGAAAATTCACGACGTCGTCTATGAATATACTATATAAATTGTATGACGATATGCGTAAATTTAAATTTCAAAACGTGCAATCCTCAATTTACTTTTCTCTCTAAGTAATTTACAAGAACAGGCGTATATGATTTAATAAACATTTGTTTCTAATTTCGAAAATATTACATAGCGCGATCACGGAAATTACTCGGTGAAATTAGTACACAAAATGTTTAACATTCACGGTTAAACAATCACTAACCATACAATTTGTTAAACAATAATATTCGAAAACTTTTTTTTAACATATTTTTCGATTAACTTTCATGTCGCGTTTTGTCATTTGAATTCTTCTTATCATTTAATAAACTCGCCGACATTACGCCGCATTTTTTAGCGATATTTATAACATTTATATCATTTACAATCGTATGTAAATGAATATTGCGCATTTGTTGTAGTCTGATTGTACAGTCGACGTACGATCCAATATGTATTACACGTGTAGTTAAAAAAAAAAAAGACTTTTAAAAGAAAATCAAAATTTTTCGTTCTCTTTTTTCTTGTGTAATTCGGCAATTAATATAATTTAATTATTACACGCGCCTGACCTTATTAGCAGGACATGGATTTTATAGCACTAAAACGGCACGCACGCGCTGTAATATGTCGGGAAAAAAATTGTAAAAACTATAAAAATAGAAGAAAAAAAAGCACACATATATTTTGTTCGTGAATTACCACGTGAATGGTTGCGCGCGCGCGAGCGCACACACGCTGTTAAGATGTTCTTAATAAATGGACTACAATATGAAAAACGGCAATATGGGGTAATTTTTTTTTTTTTTTACTTTTTGAACGTTACGAGATTTATATAAAAAAAACACACACACACAAAATAAATTCAACGTTTATTTTGCCGAAGGGGAATAAAAATTTGATTTTTCGTTGGAAGAATTTCGTCTACGGCGTCGGAGAATAATTTCGCGTTCCGTCGACAAATACCTCGCAGTGATTGTGCTGGAGAAGAAAAAGTCGTTTTACACGAGATTCGCGTGCGAATAAATTTCCGGTGTTCTCGGACGTTTTGCCGCAAATGCGATATTATTCGGCCTCGGATAAAACTTCGCGCGGTGACAGGAGGAGAATCTTCCGGATTGCGTCCTGCGGATTTCGGCAGCCGGAGGAGTAGAACAAGCGTTTTCGCGGAACAACCTCACTCCCCGTACGCGTGTACGCGTACAATCAAAGGGACCGGGAGAAAACCTTTTAACGCCCTTTCTCCGGTCGCGCGACGCGCGCGTCGTCTACTACTACATAATGTATAATATTCCATACACTCGCGTCCGGACGTAGCGACGCGAGGCGACTGTCACGAAGACGGCGAGCACGACGGCGCGTGCTTCGCGACGGGATCGTGTAATCCCTGCGATTCCATCGCGTACGAGTGGGCGCGAGAAGTGATCGCGGCGGGCCCCTTTGCTCGGTGCTGCTGCTGCTGCTGCTGTTGCAACATTAATAACGGCGACCGAGTGACCGGCACTTACATTTATATTTCAACGGCGACCGGTCGCGTTTCCCACGCCGGCGGTGCGCGTACACGGGCGCGTCACGGAAACGGGTAATAACACAATCGCGCGATTACCCCCACATTCGATTACCCGCACGACATATGGTTAAAACGACCGATTATAATATTTTAAATAATAATTTCCCCCCCCTCCCCGCACTCTCTCCACGGCTGAATTAAACGGCGCGCCGAACTTACACGTAACGGCGATGCGTTCGTCGTCTACAATCGGGTAAACATTTGCAAATAGGGGGGGAGGGGCTTTTTCAGTTCACGGTAATGCGTCGATCGTTCAAGAAATCATTTGTAGACTGGGGAAGGGACAGTTTGTGCGCGCAAATGATTTTTGACAAGTTCTTTTTTTTTTTTTTTTTGTTTATTCGTAAACATATAAGATTAGAAAGGGGGGGAAAAAAAGCATATTTAGACGTTTTATTTGTCGAAACTTTAAAGGAGTCAAATGACGTTTTTAATTTTTTTTTTGTTTTTAACGCTAAATATGACTGCAACAATGTACTTTGTAAAAAAAAAAAAAAATTCCTTAGAATATATTTCTTATATAAAAAAAAAAAAAACACTAGAGTATTTCAATCTTCGATTATTATTCCCGGGGACTCGTCGATTATTATTTTTTTTTTTATCTTAAACTGAATGAAGTTTTCTTCCACGTACACTGGCGATCGATCAGACGATCGATTGGAAACCAGAAATCGGGTTATTTATAAAACCTTCAGCTTAGAAAATACACACGTTCATACGAAACGCGCGCGCGCGCGAGGAAGTGTTTGACCGTATTTTGTTCCTATGCGTAAAACGAATGAAATCGGGTCACGTTTCCGGTAGTTATTTGGTTCAACACAGAAGAATTACTTAAAGCGAACAATTGTTTTAGATTTTCGCAATTTATTTCTCATATCAAGTCTTTTTTCTCTTCTTTCACGTGTAAAAACGATTCTGCTCCGTTGTTTTTCTTGTGTAATAATATTTCAATCCGCTATTCGATGACAGGCGCCTCCTAAATGACGGACCCCAGGCCCGGTAGTGTTTACGACGGTACGAACCCGACGAGTTCAGCGTAAAATCGCTATAAATACAGCCGCGGTTTTTTTAACACTACCGCTTTACGTAGAACGGAACGGAATGTCGAAAAGCGAATCAAATTTCGTGTGAAACTAAAAAAGAAAAAACGTTTGAGATTTTAACAGAATTAACTGTGTTCTGCAAAATTATGGCGGGATCAATGAGTCTAACTCTGTCCAAATCAATGGGGTTTTTTTTTATTGCGGGTGATGTTGTGCGAAAAGAGTTTTTTCGACCATCCGGTACGCGGATGAATACGGGGGGGGGGGTTTATTTTTTATAAAAAGTCGTCTCGGAACGATGTAGAAGAAATGATCGAAGATGACTGTACGTCCGACGCTTCTAATTCTGTGAATTTTCGACAAGATAAAATATCCCCGTAGGTTAGGTTATTAGTTCTTATTGTAATAATCCTGTCTCTTCCCTAAGTTACGGTCCAAGATGACGGGACATCTTTATTAATGCCGTTACTGACGAACTAATAATAATGATCACACGGTAAACGACTTTTCCCATGGAACGAACGGGATCATTTATAAATTGTCGCCGCTTTTTAATATTTTGAAATAAAAAAAAAAAAAGCTAATACAATCCACACACACACACACACATACCTCGTAAGTAAAATAGAGAATTAAAAAAAAAAAAAAAACCAGAAAACTTTGGCCTATACGAAACGCGAATTGAAATCACGTAAGGTGTTGTTGACGAAGGTCTGTCGTGCGCACGACTCGAGCCTGTGCCACCCGCAGGGTATTACCGTAACAATTATCGTCGTCGTCGTTATTTGCGACAAGCCCTCCGGAAGAGCTTCTGTTGTACAGACACATCGCAGCTAGACAGAGACAGTGTAATCATTAGGTACCGTACACATCTCGTGCCTAGTGCGCACGATTTATCGCGCGAATTAATCGACAGCAAAAGAAGAAGAAGAAAAAAAATTCAATTAAAATAATAATTACAACAACAACAACAAAAGGGCGGAGGGGAAACGAACAGGGAAATAAGTCGTTCCGCGTGTATGATGCGAGTTCGTTGCACAGCAGACGTTTAACGCGTGACACGACGAGCGAACAGACGTCGCACTAGGAAATAGAACAGAATAATCGCTAATAGATTCTGTTGGTATTCATATAATTAATAAGACATGAGGTGTGTTATTCTTTTAAGCTCTCCGCTCGGTTATGTTATATTCGTTACAGCACACGTGCGAAGAAAACATTACATTGCGTTCAGTTTTCGGCAAGTATTTTACGCCGCGATTTTACTCTTGTAACTCGACAAGCATTCGCGTGAAATAAGCGATAACGACTGAAAAGGAAAAAACAAAAAAATCTGTTTTCAACAACCGAACGTCATTGTTTTCTGTCGAAAACGACTTGTTTTCGCAACATTTTTTTTTTGTGGTTCGCGTGAAAGTACACGAGGTCTATTTGAAATTTTGCGCGTTTTTTCTGTGTTCGCGAGTTTTTTTTTTTTTTTTGAGCCGTACTAATGCGTTTTGAAAATGTCTAAAACATTGTTGTTCTCGGCATCCGTGAATTCCGATTGAATTGTATTTTTGAATTACCGTTTTGTAGAAATTTCTCGTAGACCGCAACTTTCCAGTACCGTTTCCAATTAATAACGAATAATACATTCGATTGTTCGGCACATCGCGTACGACGTTTTACCGGCGACGACTTCGCGGACCACAGTTCAAGAACCGCCGGTCTAACCGGCACACAGAATCCAAAAACCAGGAACAATAATTTACCGCGCGAGTACTCGCAATCTTTCCGAACGATTTGCCCGTTTATTATTTGCGGAGGCAATTCAATTATAGTTTTCTTTTTTCCGTCCTTTCCACCGGCACGAATCGCACGCGGTTTGTCCGAATGTCCTACGCACGAGCGCGTGTCTACGAATCAGATAAAACAGCCGGTGGTTTTTGTGTCCATTTGTTCGCGGCCAGCGCGAAGTGATTAGCCGCCGAAGTCTGTATAGGTGCGTACGGGCTATTTTCGCGTAGCGTTCTTCGGGCGTCAAAGGAATTATCACGTTTGGCCGATCGGCCCGTCCCTCTCGACGAACAAAACAACAGTCCGCCGTTGTTCGTGTCCCTATTCGATTCTCTTGCAAGTTTATCGTCCCTGCGCGCGGTCTTCCGAGGCGAAATATCTTCAAATACTCGTATGATCGCGAGGTATCTGCGGCGCAAGGGTGTGTGTGTGTGTGTAATTTCCGTTAGTACGCTTTTAGTAGCCGATTTATGGCTGAGAAAAGTTCGAAACGCGCGCCCTCCGATTCCTTGTACACACACACTGCGTACATTCCATTTGTAATAACACGCGGGCTAATTCGGAATCGAACAATTTTTGATATTTTATTATTTTTTTCTCCGCTTGTTATATATTACTCGTATATAGAACAGCATTTTTTCCCGCCCCGCCGGCGTTCCACAAGTAGGTGCGTACATATCCACGAGGGATAACGAGAACGGCGGGAGAAAAAAAAAATCAAAATAAATAACGTCGCGTTTTAACGACGACAAGAGGGTTGTCCATTACCATTACGAGGGCTCAATGGATCGGAATGATAGCAAACGAGGATTTTTGACGCCGACGAGTGTACGCGGGGTGAAAAGAAGACGCGAGCGGATATCACTTGAACCTTTAGACGGAAATCGCAGTCATTAAAAAAAATGTGGACAGAAAAGAGTACTACTACTACTATCTACTACTCGAAAAGAATATTGTCCATGCAGTACCGACGATCGTTTCAGATTTTGATTTTTTTTTCTTTCCCGCTCTCCCGCTCTCTTTTCTGAACGAAACGTACGAGACGACGTGTTTACCGAGGGTCGACGGGATGAAAAAATATAATATTCTATACGTACGTCGTTTTTCGTTCGAGTTTATATATATATAAACGCGAGTAAAAATCACGTATAAGTGCGCGGGACGCGTAGGGGAAATATTGAATTTGAAAACTATAATAATCATTAGGGTCGCGTTTGAGTGCAAACGGGGAAGGGTGCAAACGGGCACGGCGGCCCTGCGGCGAGTATTTCAACGTTAAACCGATCGGTTTCGTATTTCTTATACTTGAATTTAAATTAATAATCGCTCTAGAACAGGATTTATTATATAGCGCCGACATCGGATTCGATTGACCGTATTGCTACTATCCAAAACATTTATCGTCGTGTCAATAAATTATTAAATCTAGTATGACCGTAATGCGATTAAGAACTATAGTAACGTTGTCGGTTAAAATATATTTCGAAACGATTAACGATTATTAAATATGTTTTATTATCAAATATGTTACAAATATGTTGTTTCCTCGAAACAACAATTTAGTTTTTCTTTTTTTGGAACATAATTTCAAATGTATTTGTATAGGTATAATTATTATATAGTTGAACGTGAATTTACAATCCGAGTTAACTTGACCCGTACAGATTTATACGATATTTTACGAATACTGGTATTAAAAATAACATTATACGCTTTTCTTGTTTATAAATTAACTATCAAATTCTCGCATGTACATTTATTGTCAGCTATACGTAAACGTCGCTAGTTAAACAAAAAAAAAAAAACAAAAAAAGTAATGTATAAGACTAAATTCGTTTGTACGGGGCGCAAAATATGGTTCTGTCATTAGTGTGTTGCGCACGCAATTGACGAGACGAAATACCGAATCTACACGTGTTTTACCGTCCACAATGTGACTGGAATACCGTTGATTTTTCAAATGAAAAATTCCGAATGAAACGGTACGCGTATAGCTCGGTGCGGGTGTATAAGGTGGTTTCATAGACGTTTTCCGAAAAAACCGAACGTTACACGACGACCGCGTACAAAAAACGAGCGAATTTCTCGCGTTTTACACCGATAGAATACGTCGCTCGGATAAAGGAAACGTCAAAAAAAGCTTCGGTTTTTTTCCCCTTGTTCATATCGAAAACAACGTGTCCGCGTTTCGGGGATAGTTTTCCCCGGCAAGCGGTGGCGAGTGAAGAAAAAAAATCCCTTTTTTCCTCTTCACCGGATTTTAGGGTTACACTGCCATTACGTATTACTATTATTATTATTATTATTATACGTACGACAACGGGCGCAGGACTCAGACACACCTCGAGATATCGCTTACAAGACACCTAACCCCTTTATATTATTATTATTATTATTATTATTATGCACTACACATACGGCCGTGCGTGGCGCGGTGGTGAGGATTAATGAAATAATTACACACACGCGCGCACGAGATAGGATTAGCGAGAAGAGAGGAAAAAAACGACGACGACGACGACGTTGTAACGGCAGTGCGGCTATTATAATGTTCGCGCGCCGGTAAACGTCGTTTTTGCTGTACGGCTAGCGCGTCTTTTACCCTACCGTTGTCGTGTATGAATAATGATTACCGGTGTCCGGTTCCGAGTCGGACGACAAAAAAACCGGACTAATACGAACGATACTGTGCGATAGTTATGCCCCCGGAAGAGAGCGGGACAAAACAAAAAAAATTAAATGAATCAAAACTATTTTGAACTGTTCCGACGGGAACTTCACGTGTTCAACGAGATTGTTTAAATTATCGTAGATAAAAATTTTTTTTTAATAATAATAATATCGCAACACGTTCGAACGTCGTGCCAATGAATGCATTTCACATTCAATACGTAGTGACGAGTGTTTTCGGTTACGATAAAATGATAAAATGAAAAACGCGGAATTGAATAAAACACGAAAAGAACATGCCGAAACAGACGCCTGAAAGTAGGAGAAATATTCGATGAAAAAACAAGTGACACTCGACTTAAAAATACAATTTTATGACGTACGGGAAGGCGGAGAGAAGTTCTACACACGTTTAGCTTCTTTTTTTTTTTTCAAATATCGCGGACAAAAAAAAAAAAATACGCAGCACATTCGATTCTAGTACGATTCTAGTTCGGCTATCGCACTTCATATAACAAACACTACTACTGAATAGAATAGAAAAAAAACGTTGTTTTAGCCGCAAAACAATCTCGTAAATTCTCCGTTTTTTATTCGGGGTTTTTTTCTCTATCGTGTCGGTCAATCGAGGCGGTGATAATATTTTATTGAGTTGATCGAGCAATGTTATGTGGTTTGCGAAAACGAAAACGAAAGATTTATACAGTTTTGTAATACGATTGTGTAAACGTTAATATTTAGAAAAAACAAAAACGATTTAAGTTTGACGTAAAAAGATCGCAAAACGAGGGAATTTATTTGAAAAATCGAGTGTTAAAAAAAATGCGTAAATGTGTTTAGTGAACGTTGACCAAAAAAAAAAAATGAATAAATATATTGCAAAAGTATCGCGTGCGATTTCCGTTCAGCATAAATGATACGATCGAAATATTTTCCCAATTGAGCTCTGTTAAATATTTCAATTTAAGTACATTTAAAATATACAATGAAGAACGATCAAAAATATTTTGTACGATGTACGATTCGAAAACTGTAAAAATTTGGCAAACTGCGAAACCGATGTGTAAATCGCGATTTGTCTGAAAAATGTTTGTAATTGAGAATGACGTGTGCAAGTGCAAAAGTTATCCATAAATATTTATAAAAAAAAACGACGTGAGTTTACTTGAAAAAAAATAGTATTTTTTTTAGAGAAAATAATATCTTTAGAGAACGTCCACAACAACAAAAAAATGAATAATTATATTGCAAGAGGCCCGAGATTTTCGTTTGCATAAATGGAATATTTTCCAATTGGACTCTGCTGAACATTTTCTTCGGTATAATCTAATTACATCAAAACGTTACAATAAAAAACGATTTGAAAAATGACGTGTAGACGTTATTTGTAATAAAATTGTAAAAGATATCCATCATAAACATTTATATATAAAAAAAAAAAAACCGATATAAATTCGATGTGAAGATTACGAAACAAGTGAATTTTCGTGAAAAATTTTGTACTGAATGTCAAAAAAAACATTCAAAACGAATAATTATATCGTAAAAAGCGCGCGATTTCCGTTTGGACAAAATGGAACGACCGAACTATTTTCCCTGAATGTTATAACGTAAAATCGTACGACGAGTAAAAACTATTTATATTATATTCTGTACGCGATTCGAAAAGTGTGAGTGCTTTAATGAACACAGGTAAAATTTTGTTAATCGCGAATAATTGCCGGACAATAAACGAAATATATAATATTACGTAGTGTACGATGTTATCGTTTTGGATTGGCACGGACGACGGAGGGAACATCATGAAATAAACGAGAGAATTCGCGGGAAAAATCGAGGTTTTTTTTATATATATAAAAATAAACGCGTTCAGTTAAAAATGACGGGCCAAGAACGCGTAATATCCGTAAAATTAGCGCGCGCGTGATTTCAAATCGTTTTCGAGCCGCGTAAATCTAATGCGATTCGATTGTCCATCGTCTCCGTGTCTTCCGGTACAAACGAACATTTACAGGAAAGAAATAGAGCGCGGAAAGTCGAATTTCGTAAGAGAAACGAAAAACTGTTTTCCAAATTAAACGTTATTCCGGCCGCGGCGGTATTTACGTATACTCGTTCGCGATACTTGTGACGAATAAATAAAACCGATACGGTTCGGCAAATAAATAACAAATAGAAATAGTCCGCGACTTACTACACTCAGCGATGCCGAGTGTTTTTCACGCACGTTTCGGCGGCGACAATCGTTGGCGGCCGGCTGCGGCTCGGCGAGGCCGCGGCGGTGGTTAGGCGTGCTGGCGCGTTGAAGTTTCCGTGTGTGCAACGGCGCGGCGAGGAAAAAACGCGCTCGACGACCGCCGACCGGCCGAACGACACCCGCGATTGATGAACTGCATACCATACGCGTATTGACTTCGCAGCCGGGTTTTCGTAATAAGCGACGCAGTAGTCGACGCGACACTGAACCCGTGTGCACCGTGCGCATTATACGAACGGAGAGTTGGAAAAACTCGCCGCGGCCCCTACGTATCTATCGCGCACAATAATATAATAAAGTTGAAATACTTAAACTTCTTCGGTTAAAGTTTTTCGTTCTCCGTGCACTTTTTAAAGTACTCGCCCCACCCTCTCAATCCTCCGCCAGTCGTCGCCGCCGCCGCGCAGCCGAAAAACTCTCGATAGAACAACAAACAACAACTAAGTTTGCCGCGGCGGCGCACCTAGTCACTTTTATTACAGTTTGGAAACAAAGTTCACCGGTCGGCCAGCGATTGTCGCACGACACGCGGTGCTCGGCTGGCTACGGATCGCGGCAAACGCGGAAACGCGGTGCGGATTCATTTCGCCGGCGGACGAGAAAACGGGATTTTTTACTGCGGCCACAAAAAAAAAAAAAAAAATAGGAAAAAAACATTTACGAATAAGATCGGCGGCGTGAAGAGAATAGCGTCATTGAGAAAACCGCGGGAGAGAAAGCAAAAATAATAATAAATTTCGTATACGTACCGTCTGTGTGCGGACTATTCGGTGTGTCCGTCGTGTTCGTTGTCGAATTGTAGCGCGACGCCGCTGCTAGTACGCGATGCGGTGCTGCTTTACGGCGGAGTTGCGCGTGTAGAGAGAGAGAGAGAGAGAGAGTACGAGACGTCGTGTGTATGTGCAGCTCGCGAAAAAAAAAGTAACCCGACCGAAATGTCGAGAAAAGTTTTTCCCGCGCGCGCTCTCCGCCTGCTGTTGCTACTGCTGCTGCTGCTGCTGCTGCTGCTGCTGCTGCTGTTCGCAAGCACACACCCCCCGGGCCCGACGAACGATCGCGGCCGACCAGTGCCGACACAGAACCGAACTGTCGGAGACGCGGTGGCCAAATGAACGCGGCGGCGGCGGCAGCGGCGGACTTGCCAGTCCCTTCGTCCCTCGCGGTACACGCGCGCAACCGTCCTGCGGGGCTGCCGAAAACGGCCGCGGTAGGAACGGTGGGGAAGTCATTGTTGTGCAGCGCGCGGCACACCGTATCGCCGCCGCCGCCACGGCGGGTCGCGCGCGCGCTCAAAATGGATTTTGCACCGACCGTACACTGTGTCTTTACTCTCCTCAAGACGTGTTTTGTTTGTCGAATTTTTTTTTTCCTCTCCGTCGTGCCCCGTCAACGTCCACGGGTATCGTTTCGGTCGGGAGATGAAACGAAATGGCATATATTTTTGGAGAAAAAAAATATATATTACCACACAACTTCTATGAAGGTTCTTATTTTTCTTTTATTACACCACAGTATTTATATATAACGCGATTATAAATTGGTTTTTGGGAATATTCGCGGGAGATCTATTCGGGATTCGGAAAAGACACGTGTAATGTACGATCCGATTCGTTTTCATTTTTAAAGAATTTTCAACCATAATTCAAATACCACTAACGCACACACACGCGCGGAAAATTTACTGAAGACTTTACGATTTTACCGTACACGAAAACGCGTCCAATCAAAACGCAAACTACGTTATGACGCGTGTCTGTGTGTCTCGATCGCTTATTACTGCGATGTTTCAAAAGCCATTTAAAAACGAACTCGGCGGATTTACGCGGGGAAATCACAACCGATTCTCAAAGTGACTGTGATCGCAAAGCGACCGGTATATATTATTTATAACGAAACCAATCGCACAAATCGTAATTTTGTTTTTACTAAATCGGATAAATTTTTAAAGAAATATATATACGGACGAACGGAGTGTGTCGATACACGGTTTTCGTACACAATCGCGTGTAGAAATTTTCCATTATTCCGATCAAATCTAAACGGTGCCGCCTCGCACTCGTCTCTCGTATAAGGAGTGTGGAAATTTTCCTACGAAATCTAATTTACCGTCAAAAAAAAAAAAAAAAAATAAAAATTCCATTTACTATCGTCGTTTTAAAATAAAATATTTCAATACGTTTAGGAATCGAATAAAAACTCGTATTAAACTTCATTATCCGCCACTGTTATATCCGTCACACCTATAATGACTGCGCAGATATTCTCTCTCTCTCTCTCTCTCTTACTACCCTTCTCGAGTCTAAATCATACCTCGGTAACAAAGTCCCATTCAACACGTTACCACCAACAAAACGTACGTTCAACAGCCGAAAACCGGGACGCGTATTATTATTATTATTATTTAATAGCGGAAATCGTATTAAACGGTCACTTCGTGCCTCGGGCCTTTGCAGTACATACGGTGTACACGGTGTGTAATAATAATAATAATTATTATTATGATACGAGGACAGATGGGGGTTGATAATGAATTATACGGCGGCGAATTCTATTAGTATAAAATATACGCCGCCTTGGTGCGCGCGCGCGCCTTTTAAGAGGATTAATTTGGCCGAAGCCAAACGCGCGCGCCGCCGCGTATTTACCTTTTCCGACCCTTCTCGCCTCGCGCTGTCCGGCCGGCCGGTGGTCGCCGTCGCCGTCGTCGTCGTCGTCGTCTCCGTCGTCGCGCGGCCCCTGCGTTATCTCCTGCGTAGCCGGTGTCGTCCTTTTAAACGTCCTACGCGCGGTAAATCTGCTGACACGCTTGTCGTCGTCCCGCGCGCTTATGGAAATTATTTTCGCTCCGCATTATTATTATTATTATTATTATTATTATTATTATTATATACGTACACCGCGTACGATAACTGGTGAAGGGATTCTGCGCGGCAACAGGGCGGCGGGTATCCCGCGTATTATAATAATAATAATCCGTTCTCGTCATCTCGTTCGCGTTATGCGCGCACGGCCGGGCTACGTCAAAAATTTTCCGCGGCATTTCATACGAGAACGCGTAAGCTAAACGCGCGTAATCCGATTACCATTCGTACGACGGAGACGACTTTATACGATATAATAATAATAATAGAAAAAAAAAAGTCGTGAGACGACAATATAATTGTACGTGTGTGTGTGTATTACGGAAAAGAGTCGAGTATTGTCCTCCAGGACCGAAAGGAACTGTTGTTAAAGCGCGTTGTCGGAAACGCGTTAGTGATCACGAAATATGGACAAGTAACCGTGGAGAGAGGAGATGAAGTCATTATTCAACGGTAGCGTGTCGAACTGTGATTTCCGAAACTCAAATTTAAAAAGTCGGAATAACTCATCGACTTTCGGGCGTTTTTCTTTCCTTGCTCGAACGTCGAACATCTTTCTGGCGTATTGTTTCCGCGTTTTGTCGGAATTATGTAAAACAACATGAACGATTCCGTTGCTTTCAAACGAAACGCGAACGAGTGTGACTACTGCGCGCCGAGAATTTTCCAGACAAGAAAAAAAAAACAGTTTTTGCTCATTGCAATGCGTTGAACTCGTCGTTTTGTGTATATTTCACACTAAATTTTATAATAATCGTTTTAGAAAGTCCCGATTGATTTGCGCGCGTCATGATTATGTCTCTTCGCTGTGAAACACACGTTTCGAATTTCGACCGCCTAAAAGCGTTTATCTACATATTGACGTTTCGCGTATATCCGTCAAACGGCATATTGCCGATGTCAGAACGTTTCTCGAGAAAATTACAAATAAACACGATATTATTTAGATAAAAAAACGAAAAACGAGTATGATAATTTATTAAATTAATTTACATCGGAGAAAAAGTATTATGAATACGCTATTACTCGTATAACAATTAAAAATTTATATAGATTATTAAATTTTAATTTTTTCGACGATGCTAACATAGAATATGAGCATTTTCTAGAAACTTTTTTTATGCAACGCAATACGATCGAAACATCGAAATTATTAACATGAAATTGAACTGTATAATTGAAAAAATAACACACACACACATATTATCACGTATTAAATGCCCGGACAATTATATGCGTAATATACTGGCGATAGAAATCGACATGAGATTCTAATGGATTTCGCATATACTCGTATATATATATTATTATTATTATTATACGTTCGATTTTCACTATAAATTTCAAGTTTAAAATTAAGGTCGTTGACTTTTGAAATTATAATTCGAGAATAACTTTTAAAACTAAATGCTCGTTGTAAGTATATAAACTTTTTAATACTTTATACACGCGTTGTTTAAACATCGCGTAAGTATATATTATTTTAAAACGTTTTTCTTTTTTATACTCGCGGCATTTGTGATAATAATAGATAAATCTAGAGGATTAAGTGTAAGTTTTCATTTTTTTTTTCACTCAATATTTCTATCCGGCTAAATATTATACAATATAATATATACACGCATTATTATTGAAATTAAATTGTTCCATACATCAATATATTATTATTATAATAATTATTATTAGTTTGTTTAAATTATATATACACGCATAGTGAATATCGTGTTTGACTAACGAATTTTTATTTACAATAGATTAAAGATAAAATTGTTTTACAAACTGTTTATGTACGATACGTAACGATATAATGTACGAAAACCCGTTCCATATCGTTGTGTCTTTTTTTTTTTTATGAAATTTATTTTATTAAATTCGATTTGGATTTCTCGTCCCTGCAGTGTCTTATTATATCTCTATTATCGTAATTATACCCGGGTTGGGGATTCAATAGCGTTTGCTAATATTATAACCGAACACGAAATAAAAATAGCGGAATAATAAATTTGTATTTTGAATTAAATAAAATATATAAATTTTTACTGGGTATTTTAATATTCGTTTTATATTTTTAGCGTTATTTTCCCAGTTTTGGTGTTATTTTTTAAAAGAAATTTTTCTGCGCTTTTCACGGAATCTCGTGAATTTAAGAAGGTAAGGAAAATTTCCAATATTTTCCTCACATTTTATTGGATATTTCATAATGTTTTAATACGTTTTTACGTATCTCTACTATTATATATATAATATATACATATACGTATAATAATCAACCACACGAATCGATGAAGATAATGGAGGAGAAGTAGGAGGAAAAACATTGAAATTCTCGACGAATATCGAGAAATCATAAAAAAAATTTGTCTTCGTGAAAACTCGTTAATATCATCGATAATAACTGTCGAACGCCAGTTAAGAAAATAATAATTATGTTTTTGAAAAAAAAAAATATATAAATTTCCGAATAAGCTCGTTTGCAAATTACTTGCCATTCACGGGCGAAGTGTAGTAAAAAACCGTATAGAATTTTTAAGTATTTACAATTTTTTTTATTTTGAAATACTCGCGTTCCCCCCACGACCCACCGAACGGTTTAGAAGGGATAATAATAATAATTTTTTTTTTCTTTTTAAATATTTTAAACGCCGTTTCGCGTTCGTTTCGGTGCGGGGCTGAAGGGGCGTGCGCGCACGCGGCCGTTTCCGTGTCGCGGCCGTGGCGCCCGGCTGACGTGTCGGCACTGCCGCGCGCGCCGCCGTAAATACGCGGCCGCGAGCGGACGGACCACCTCTGGACGTCAGTGCGCACGGTCGGAAAGTTTTGCACGCCTTCCGACCCACACGAACTTTAGTCGACGACGACGACGGCATTATAGTGGCGCAAAAGTTTTGCCACCCGCCGGCCGCCCCGCCGCGCGAGCACGCCACTGCGTACACACACACACACACATTATATAATATACGCGTGTACTGCACCGCCCGGCGGCGCGCGCGCTACGTCGTCGACGACGATGGGTGGCTGGCGGTGGGTGAGGCTTACGGGGTTAAAGTTTCGAAACGGTTTTTCATCGAGCAAACTCCGCCGCCACCACCGCTTTTCTCCGCACCCATAACGCACGGGCCACGGTTTCCCGGGGACTCACGACAGTTTTTCTCTTTCTCCTCCACTCTCCTCTCGCCCTTCGTATATATTTCTCGTATTCGACATAGCCCGTGCGCACACCTGACCCCGACGACGACGACGACGACGACGATATTTTTATAAAAAATAAAAATCCCTTCGTACTGCTGCGATGTACGCGGGATATACGGGATTAAGACGGAGGACCCGCCCGAATTTACGGGGAAAAACGGATATTTGAAAATTCGCGTTATTATATAAATGTCCTGTGAATAGGCTAGTGCGTTCGGTTACGATACAGAAATATTTTAAATATATTTGTTTTGATTATACAAAGTCGCTAATGTTTCGTACAATTTCAAAAAACAAAAAAAAATCGTAAGGAGTCGTTTTTTTTTTTTTTTTATCGGTTTTAACACTAAATTTTGTAAATTGTTTCAACGCGTCTGCACGACGCATCCGCGAGAACAACTGCAGGTGTCGTAGACATCGGCAAACAGAGTTTTGAAAATTAAGAAAAAAAAAAGAAAAAAACAGTCTATAAATTCAATATTGACAGGGAATACGGATTCTCGAGATCGGTTTGTTCAGTGAACGTACGCTTATATAATATTTCAATTGAATGGTTCTTTGATTTTATTTAACGAATTTTTCACTAGCACTTTAAAGTAATAATAATCAAATGTGCCTAAAAAGGCAAAATATTTAAAACAATTGTTCCTTTTATTTTTTTTACTACATTTCCACTTTTATTACATTTAAATACGATAATTAACATTTAAAGTGGATCCGATGTACATTTTGCGGTTTCCCAACGATACCACGCGCGTATGTGCATAAATATCGTAAATATACGAATTAGATTTGAAACAATTACACTGGCTTATGTACGGTATGCGCGTGAGATCTATCCTTGTACACAATAATAAAAATGTTTAATAGAATTATTATTATTATATTAGATTATTGTTGTGTACATACAGGTGTAGTGTTTATGCCCGTATTTTAATATTGATTATAGTCAAGGTGAATGGAATTTGAATTCATTTAAATGATATTAATTTAAAATGTATATATATATATATATATTTGTAGTTGTTAACTATGAATTCTTAGTTTTAGTAATTAAATTATATATATAAAAAAAAGGAAATGGACGTGGGAACAATTGAAATGAGTCGAATTGCGAAATATACATACTCGTATAATTAATAAATCAAAATGTTTTTTTTTATAGACAAAAACATACGGTAAATTCGTATTTGTTATGTGTTAGAGTAACTATAATATTTACGTATAAGAAAAATTAATTTTCGTTATTTAATTGCGTTTCGAGTGCGAATTAAATGTGTTTTTTAAGCACATTTTACTATATTAACATCAACAGCAATTTCTGTACGATTATCATCAGTGTCGTATCCAGGATTTTAGTACTGTTGGTCTGCCTCGCCCACGAGATGCCACTGTACTTCATAAATAGAAAAGAAATTTTCCCTTACGTAATAATCTATATCATAGATTCTATGGTAAAGACCAAAGACCGTATCACAGCTGCGCTTATACAACACAATAACTAATAAGCATGTTTTTCGATTTAACGCGAGGGCCACGCGATTTCGCACACGCTATTTATACTTCAATACCCGATCTTCACGACTTTATACGCAACTGTACATCATAATATACTTACAAATTTATAATCATATTTTTATAAAAACATTCATGAGCTCGTCTACATTTTATACATTATTATAATTGTTATTCAATATTATTTTGTTATTGATTATTGTGGCATTGTGCATATTTTTTTCAAATAAAAATATGTTACGTTATTTGACATTTTGAAGGGCCCACGTTTTACCGTAAAAAAAAAACTGTGGGTCTCCTAAACCCCCTCCCCCTGGGTACGCCCTTGATTATTATTGTATCTCTGGATAACGTGAAAGTAAATCTCCTACGAATCCGAATTTAAAAATTTTATTTTAAAAATTTTATTGAACCGATCAAAATGTGATTTGTTAGAAATTATAAAATCTATCGATTTTTATCCCATTAAAAAAAAAACCAATTATTACCAGTTTTCTGATATAATTTCTATAGCGTTGTGAATTATGGTATAGTTATCACTATAAAATTATTTATAAGAAAAAAATTAAATTAATTTAATTATACATAAAAAAAACCCGCCAAGAGAAACGTGGGACAATCATAAAATGTTTGACAGAGAATTTTAATCGGAAGCAAACGAAGTCTGTATTTTTTTTCTACGGTTTATTATGTTGTACCGTATAGAATAAGAAGTATTTGTATCCGATAGAATAGAAAAGATTTTTTTTTCTTAAATATTTGTTAATATGTTTAAAAATCAGATGCAATCACATACAGTAAAACGATGAGTACACATTTATGATGTTACAACAAACACCGGATATTCTGCGTCGTCGCGGAAGAGAATTTTTTTTTTATACTCCAATAGTTTTTTTTTGTTATTGTTTCGGTAACTTAATTTCGCCGATTTTATAAAATGTTTTTTTAGATAATTCAAAGTAAAAAATAACAACGTAACTTTAAAAAAAAAGATATAAATTAGGAAATACATCATAATATGTTTATTTATTTTTTTTTTTGCGAAAAACATGACGTTTTTCCCTCTTCGTTTTAATTTTACCCATTGATAGAATCCGATCGTGTTATTATCATTGGGTTTTTAGCTGGTTTGTGTTTCGCGCGAGCGTTCGATTCGTTCGGGAAATATTAAACAGAAACACTAGCGATTCGTATATTGTATACAATATTTCATACAGCTCTGACAAATGGCGATAAATGAGTTTTCCCGTGTTCAATGGATCAGCAATGATATATATATATATATATATATATATATATATATATATATATATATATAAACGGGTAGAATGTACACATACGTGTGTACAACGACCGCTGTACGACATACATATACGAAGTAATAAAATCCAAAGCACGCGGATTAAAGACACGTCTCGTATGTGTATACTTACGATTATTTCGAAATGTTCGGCTATATTATAGTGTTATGTACACAATGTGTATACGCGGAGTGTTGAAAAAAATAAAAACCGTACGCCTACAAAAAGTTTTTGAATAAACAATATAACATAATAGACGTTTATTGTAAATTTTGAAAATAAAATTTGTTTGAATAAAATTAAAAAAAAAAAACTTAATCAGATTTAAAATTTTGTCTTTGAAATATAATCCGTATAAGATTACTACTACTTTTAATACGGATAACGAGACATCGAAATTTTAAATATAATTTATATAAATTCGGTTTCGGAAGGATCACACACACACACACACACACATCTATTGTATAAAATAGAAATTAAACGCAATACATTTTAAAATATACAAACAGATTTTAAAAATAACACTACGTATTTTCGTATTAATAAATATTAAATAATATTTAACAACACGCCGTAATAGTGTATATATATGTAAATTCAATTAATTGTGTGTATACAATTTCTTTGATTAGTTTTTTTCTATTATAACATTTGTAATTTTTTTTTTTTTGTATTTTTATAATACTCTTTGGTTGTATATTAAAATATATATATATATAATGTTTAGATAACGATTTGTTTTAACAAATATACGAATTATTATCGACGGCAAACGTTACGCGAAATACGTTTTCTTAAATAAATGACTCCCCGGATAGGAATAGTTTTTGAATAATTTACAATGGTACATGTCGATATCAATTCAAGTTTAAGAGAGATTTCCAGAGTGTTATTATTTTCGATAAACCATTTCGAATTAAACATTTTTTATTTTAGCTTTTATTACGTTTTGAGATGTCACAACAAAAGAAAAGTACAAAAATTGTTCATGTCTAGAACGAATATATCGAAAACTGTTTCTCGGGAGATTATTTTTTTTGAAATTTTTTTTTTGTTAACCTTATAAGGGCAAACTATTGGAGGGGAAAAAAATCGCAATACGTATCGTGTGAATTTACCAACTATATCTACTCAAAAATAACGCATGTCAATATCATCCGAGCACTATACACTACACAAAAAACTGTCCGCAGTCAAAAAAAAAAGGCTATCATCATATAGTACATTGTTTTATTCGCCCGGAATCTTATATATATATATATATTTATAACAAACGTAACATGTCATAGTACATCCGAGTGTTCCGATTTCCTCGGACTCGACCATCAATTAATATATATATATATATACATATTTATAATATTTTCAACGATTTATCTAAAAACTACTGGTTTTCAATAATAATAATAATAAATTAACATCGCATAATGTAAAATTAAATAACAGAATAAACGGAATTATGAAATACCATTGAAGTAAACGGTCGGAATGTAATAAAGACAACTCCGGCCCCCAAAAGAAATGAAACTTTCTAATTTTCCCCGTTCCCTCGAATCAATAAGCAATTAAACTTTAACGATTATTGGAAATATTTATTGTCGTGTGAAATCGTCAACAATAATAGACGAGCTTGTTATGCCGTAATTCCGTCGATTAATTATATTCCCGATACATTTACCGCTATGAAAAAAAAAAACAATAACAATCACTTTGGCACGTAAAGCGTAAAAGAAAAAAAAACCAAAAAAAAAATAAATATTCTAGACGATTTATATTTTTTACATTTTGCGGGATTTTTCTTGTAAAACCGTTTCGTTACTATCGGTGAAAGGTTCTTGGATTGTCCGGTGGATGCCGGGTAGCCGGGCGAGTCGAATCGACATTGCGTGTGTATGGGCGACGGACAATCCCCGCGGACCAAATGGACATATCCCTTTGCCGATGAGAGCAAGGGGGAATTTGCTGAAAACATTTACGTTCGTAATAATAATAATAATATTATCGTCGCGGGGGGGGGAATGAATGTTATCCCTGCGGCACACCTGTAGCCGGCCGGCCGTAGGGTCCGAAACGCACGCTGCACGCGGCGCGACGACGGGAAACGGACACGCGTTATAATAATTCTCGTCCCTTTCGCCGTCCCTTCCGACGCGTGCAGAGCACCGTCCGCGTCGTTAAAAAGCCGTCACACGCCGAACAGGACGAACGCCGTCGTCGCACACGAGGTTTTATAGTTCGTGATTTATGAGAGGACGACGACGACGACGACGACGAGGACGGACGCGCGACATCTGTGCGGCTCCGGGCTTGGGTCCACCGTCGCCGTAGTAGCGCGTTCGTGACTTAAACTTTTCGGCAGCCGCCGTCGTCGCGGTGCAAAGGGACACGTGCCTGCGAACGGTCGTCCAAAACGTTTTACGCGCGTTTTGTTCCAGTCACGGAATTCTTCGGATCGGCCCTTTTTTTTCATTTCCCGGCGCCGCCACGCGTTTTCATCGCCCCGAAGGATTGTTCGACACACGGCCGCGGTCCGCTCAACTACAAAATATCGCCAGCCAGTAGTACCGTAGTGGCGTAATTGAGGGAGGAGGAGGAATCAATATTTTTCCGTAAGAACAATAATATAAACTTTTTTTTTTTTCACTTGCCGTTGTAAAGTCAACGCGTCAAAATTAAAGCCAAAACTGTTGTATTCATAAAATAAAATATATATTTATAAATGTGTATTTTACCAAACAAACACGCATTGTTGTTTTCTAATTTCATTCCGTTCTTTGGGCCGGACAACTCGCATTGTCATGTACACGTCATATATCACGTTTCATTGTCGAACATCGAGACGCGGCTTAATGCACAGTATTAACGTCTTGAACCTTAAAGTGTTGAGATCACAGGACGCGAAACGCGTTTACGGCATTGACGTTAACACCGAACGCGGTGGATTTTTACATAACGTATATTATTGGCAACAATAATAGGAAAATACTAAAAAAAAAAAACGTGTTTTGGCTCAACCATAATGGTCCACATAATTACTTACGAGAATTATACGGAACGGCGTGAGTTCAGTGGCACATATGATTTACGCCACTGGCCAGTAACGTGTGTGTTTGTACACTGCCGGCGTACCGTAACGCATAATACGTACACACACACACGAAGACGACGCGACTATTTCGTGTGTCGATCCTCGGCTGCCTGGAATAGGGTGGACGCGGTGGTGTAAACAGAGATAAAGCACGCGTTGACTAATTGACCCCCGCCGGGACGAGTCTAGCTCGTGTTCGACCGCACGATAAATGACCGTCCTTCGGATAACCTCCCGTTCCCTCCGCCAATCCATTCATCCGCAGGGTCGTTTAGCGACGAAGTTATTTCGTATGACGACGGTCCGTACGCGTGCCGCTGATGACGCTTTCTCGGCTCTCCGGCTCCGGCTCGTGCTCTCGCATAAAAGACGATCAAACGCGATACGTATCACACCGACCTCCTGTCACGTCGAGATACGACCTGTACCACCGCTTGGGGGGGTTAGGAGGGCCGTCCGGTACGCTTCTATGTTCCGGATAACAGACCGCTCGGAGATTGCGGCAAATTTTTTGATTCTGTGAGGCGGAACGAGGAATCGGCGGCGGTGGTGTTATAGTTATTTGTTTTTTTTCCCCCTTTATTTACGTCTGTACTCGAAAATTCTAACAGAAGAAGTGCGATCTTTACAGTCATATCCATTGTTTCCGCGGTAGCGTCTAGTCGGTGTATTTTAGGTAGGTATAGAGAGAGAGAGAGAAAGATCGTTTTTTTTTCGAGCAAAAAATTTGCCGCCGAAAAATCGCATGTAAAAACGGTAAAAATCCTTTTACCTTAGCAGTTTTCAAACTAATGCGGTTTTAGCGAAACACGAAATACCCCAGCACCAAAACACTTGACTATTTACATTACATTAAGGAAAAAAAATTACTTTTAATTTTCAGCTATTTATAGCATTTACTATTCTGATTCTGAGGTGTTTAAAATTCATAAAAGTAGTGGTAATTTTTGGTATTGGGACTCAGACTTTTTTTATACAATATCGAACGTTGGTCAAAAAAAAATCTCGAAAATCGTTTTTCACAACAATTTCGTTTTATAATTATTTTAGGTTTTTCGAAAAAGCGATAATACACCGAAGTTTCGCTTAAAATCGTTTTATCGCGAATGCGCAATGATTTATCTCGCATCGCTTTCAAATTTATAAAGTTATAACAAAATTTTTAAACCTTTATCCTTGTTTTTCCTACGACAAACCACTATATACCCGTAAAGAGGAATCGTAAAAATCCATTTTTTCAATAAACGAATCTGTCCCGGTCGCGACACGTTTTCCGTCCGCTCATTGAGCGTGAAATTTTTTCCTTTAAAAAATTGTAATAATTACCGAAATATTTAATTATAATAATAATAATAACCTGTAGATATTTGATCGGTTTTCCAACGACGTATATTCCCTCCAACAATGCGATACTGCGTTCTAAATACTTTTTTTTCTGTTAATAATAAATAAAGACAAAATATGTATCGTGTAAATACCGGTGTGGCTTATACTGCAGTAAAGCGTCTTGCGGGTAAAATAACTTAGTGACGATGTACGTCATGAACAAAAAAAGAAAAAATACGGCGAACGATAAATATTACATTTATTGTAATAATAAAAATATTATTGTCTGAAAAATCTCGACGAACTTATGCAGAACGTATGTATAAAAAATACTCCGATGACAAAAGCATATTATGACGTTATTCGTTTTGTTATAAACGTCACAATAATTTTTAACGATGTAATTAAAATAAAACAATTAAAACGTCGAGCGCACAATACGAATTTGATAGTTTACATCATAATAGACATAACGTATTGTTGTTTTAATTTAACAGTGATAAAGTATTCATGTAAAATGAAGTAAATTTTCGTGTATATTATAAATTGTCTATTAAAATTATTCGAATCGCGCGGATACGTAAAAAAATAATTTTTGAAGTAATTTTAAATTTTAATTTAACCATTAAGCCGACGAGTATGTGCGTTAATAGTGAATAAATTAAAAAGTTAAGCAAATAAATTCTACATAGTGATATTCGTATACCGGTAGGAAAACATTGACGGACGGTTGAACAGTGTATTTTTACACGTACACAGTAGTGACATAGCCAGAAATTAGTAAATGATCAGAAGGCGGTGTTTATTGAATAAATGCAATAGAATTTATTAGTGTATTACAAACTCATTACACGTTACTTTGACAAGACGAACAGTAATGAATATGTTCCTCTCGATTTATAGGCAGACCAAACTAGAAATCCGTTTTATACAGACGAATTAAAAAAAAAGTATATTTTGCTAATTATCGAGGAACAAAATTGTATATTTCTTAATTTTTAAGTATTTTCGTGCATATTTGATTTACATTTTTTTTTTTTGTAAACAATATATTTTTTTTCACAACATAATATTTAAGAAAATATTGGTGATTCTACTACACATCGGATAAAATAAAACAAACATTTATTTACTTCACAAAATATTGAAAACGTATATGAATGGTGGTATACATATACTTATACGAGTATATGTACATATTATATCGTAGTTTTATTTATTTGTTATAAGACGCTAAAGAGTGTCCATAAAAAAATTGTTGATAGTGGCAGCTGTGGAATACGTCTATCGATTAGTGTTCTGTATGTACTATCGAGTGAAAAGACTTGAATTTCTTAAACGAATTATTTGTGTGTTAAAAAAATTGCTCATCAACAAGAGCTTCTAGGAAGTCAAACGGACACTCCATGACTCAAGCAGAAAACCGAAGAAAAATAAATGAAAAATCGACAAACTACGGATTTCTAGATAAAATTTGCTTTTAAATTAAAATTCGAATTCTTAGGTAATATCATAAATTATTAGCCAGGTAGATGAACTACAATCGTTTCTCAGAAATAAATAATAATTGATACATATGTGTAGGTGTATATAATTATATATTTTATCGAAAAAAAAATTAATATGTTTTGAGTAATTCAATTTGTAAATAGGATTTAAAAAAAAACAATTAACCTTATTTTTTTTAATTAAATACATTTAAATTTATAATTTTATTTCTGAATAAAATTATAAATTAACCTAACCTAACCTAACCTAAATTAAAAATGCTTTAAAACGTCAAAAATCTAGAAAAAATGTAAAGTATGCCAAAAAAAAAAACAATTTTTTTGTTACATTAGCGGACACTTAAAAACGCAAAATTGTGTATTAGAAAGCATCATGTCGAATATTCCGGAAGAAAATATGCAAATTCTCTGTAACTATAACATATAATATTCTTATATCTATCTTATAATATTTAATATAATTTACTTAGTCATAACAACTGATCTGAAGTACAATTTTAAATATCAAACACATACGTTTATAGTTGTATTTTATATTTATTCTATTTCTTTTTTATTTTAACTTTCTTATGAAAGAAACATTGATTGTTAAATTTCATTTAAAATGAACAAAAATTATTTTATATTCTTGTTTGAAATGTGAAAATTTTGATTTATTTTTTAATGTACCTAATTACATTTGCGTCACAAACCACAAGAGAAGGTCGGCAAAGCTAATTATTAAAAAAAAAATATATATATACGTAATTATGTTTAATTTACTTACGTAATGTCTGCATATATATGATGAATATTTTTCCATTAAAATTAATAAAATACCGTATAATTTTGTTATATAAATAATTACAGTAGAAACGTATGTTTGCTAAAGTATTCAGTTTGCGGTCGGCAGAACCTTATTTCTCGTTAACCTGAAAATATCTTCAACTTCAATTGATATATTTTATATATATACAGTAAATAACACATAATTAAATTATTATTATAATTATTATAAATATATAAATATACAGTTTAAAATGCAAACGAGTGTAGCTGAAACGTTCAGAGACGGGACGATTTTAATTACTGGAGGTACAGGGTTTTTGGGAAAAGTACTTATAGAAAAATTAATCAGATCATGTCACGTGAAGAATATCGTGGTTCTCGTTAGGACCAAAAAAGGACTTGACGTCAAGCAACGGATTGAAGACATCTATAAGAACAATGTAAGTGTTATTATTTATATTTTAAACATATAAGCATTTATTGTCAATTTAGTTTAAGGAACAAACATTGTTATATATATATATATATACAAGGCGTTTTGCGGAAATCTAATGAATGCTATAACTTATAACTTTATAATTGATTGATTCCTTTTCTTTAAATAATTTGAATTTTATTGTACTTCTGTGCTACAATAAACGTATTTTTAATTTAATTTTAATTTTTAAGGAGTTAAAAAAAAAAACATAATTTTACCCCATTTGTGTAAATAACACCCTAGACAGTCCAATAATAAAATACACATATAAGAAAAATATTGGAGTTTAAAAGTTTTCATAATGTTACGTCATAAATTTTTAAACAATTTTTAAAGTAATCAACGTTACAATAATACAGTAAATGCTTGATTTAAATATTTGCCATATGGTCATATACCACAGAATTGATAATTTGTCATACTATATCAAAGACATAGAGTTGTTTCGATGTCTATATGATGAAAGCATATTAGGATAACATATTTATTAATTATTATTTCTAGTTATATCAAGTTACTTCTTGAAAAAATTGATTCAATATCGAGTATATATATATATATATATATCATAAAATATAAATATGTTTATTGTAGCGCAGAAGTGATTATTTAGAAAAAAAAGCCTTTAAAATATTGAATAGAACAATAATTATAGCACTTGTCAGATTTTCGCGTAAGAAACTATGTATATAATATATGTGTTAATTTATTTCGTGATTTTAAATGGGCATATTAAATTACCTATTTGATTTGATCAGCATCTCGTGTATTCATATTTTATGTGATCGAATAATAGGCTATTTTGATTATGAATTGCAATAACAGTACGTTACGTATTATAATATTTATATTCTAAAATAATAGTGTTGTTTGTTCGTTTTCATTAGTTATTCGATCGGTTGCGAATAGAGAAACCGGAATTTATGAACTGTACCAAATTCATCGAGGGCGATTTAATTGAATTATCAACGACTTTATCGTCGACCGATCGAGATTGGATGATTGAAAATGTGAACTTTATTTTTCATTGTGCTGCTACTGTTAAATTCAACGAACCCATCGAGGTGGCGACAAAAGTAAATGTAATAGGAACTGAAAATATATTACAATTGGCGACAGATATGAAATATCTAAAGGTAAAAGCGATCACATTATATAGTTTGTTATGTTTTCACTGTATTTATTTATATGTATTCAATTAAATTAATTAAATTGTATTATTACTATTAAACGAAAATGGATGGCATGAAGTTTCAGGGTATAGGAAGCTTTACATAAATTAGTCTAAAGCCCCCTAGATTCACACCTAATGTGCGCCTAATCATAGTGTTATAAAATTTTACAATTTTCAGGGTTTTGTTCACGTATCAACTGCTTTCTCGCATTGTGTCAGGCATCATATCAACGAACAATATTATCCCACTCCAATTACAGTTGCGGAATTAAAAAATCTAGTGAAAAATGTTGACAAAACCACGTCCAAGTAAGTATATAATATTAATCACTTGTTGATGTAATACGTGGACAATAATTGTTAAATCGGTTTTCGATTGGTACTCTATAGAGTTATTCAAAATTGGCCCAACACGTACACTTTCACGAAAGCGGTCACGGAAAACATGATATCGAAAAACGAAAGTCATTTGCCGATTTCAATATTTCGTCCATCAATTAGTGAGCACAATATTTGTATTATACGTATAAATGAATGCAAAATCATATGTAAGGAGGAGGACTTACACTTCATATAGAAAAATTGTTTTTTTTGTTTAATGATATTCTTTCGTCAAGATTTCGTTCGAAATATGCACAAGTATATAATTATATAAACAGAATAAACATCAGCAATACTTAATAATAATGGATGGGAAACTTGCAGCATTTATTCATACCACAAACGATTTATGCTTGCAAATAAATAAATTTTAAAAATCAATTGTCGGAATAATAGGAAATATTAAAAACACGAATTTACAAATATTATCAATAACAACAACAACAATAATAATAATAATGATAATAATAATAATAATAATAATAATAATAATAATAATAATAATAATAATAATAATAATAATAATAATAATAATAATAATGATTCCTATAAATGGTGTTTAATTTTTTTCGAAAAACTGAAAAAAAAAAATAAAAACAAAAATAGTCTAATTATCTGTTTATTTTGAAATTATTTAAGTACTGTATTATATAAAAGTGATTGTTATTATCGTATAAAAGGAAACGTTGCTACAAGGTAGATTCGGAACAAATTTCTTGAAGACAATCAACGATTGCGTTGGTAAAGTAATAATAAGTTATCGAATACTGAAGTCGTAGTACAAAGAAAATATATTATTTTCTTTCTGATTATTTGAGTTTATAAGTACAATAATAATTTTCATATATTACGTTTTGAAACCATTTTTAGATACATGACTAGGAGCGTTTAATACGTCATTTGAAACACGATTCTTTACGATATATTTAAAAAAAATACATAATATTTTTCCGTCCTGAAACGTTAACGTTAACGTAGAATAACGCGACACGTGAAATTATCGAACAACACGTGGTTGACAATAATTGCAGTTGATTCGGATTAGGTTAGGCAATTGGAACCTTTGCTCGAACGCACATTATAGTAAATCTTACAAGTGCAAACGGACAGTATTGATAACTGTTACCAATCTCGTATAACGCGAAAACATATCAAAACTAACGATAAACATCGTTATAATAGTCGAATGCCCGATATCCGAACCCATACCGGGTTGGATTGTTCACGGTCATCGTGGAATGGCCGCTTTTATAACTCCGTTCATCGTCGGAATGTTACGAGTGTTTCCGGGGGACAAAAACAAGAACAGTGATGTCGTCCCGGTTGATTATACCGTTAATGCGTTGATCAGTGTTATGTGGGAGACTGTAAACAGGTACGCATAACATGAATGTTATCAAAACCCGTACGTATAAATATTCTATTATTTTCTAACGATTTTCCAGTCATCGAAATTGTGACCATGACACGTGGCGTGACAAAAAACCGAAAATATACAACTTCGTGTCCAACCCGAGTTCACCGATTACTTGGGGTCAACATATCAAGAACACCTACGATGCTTATTGCGAAACTCCTCCGTTATTTTCGTATTGGTATATGTTTGTTATTGAAACCAACAAACCATGGATGATATATGTTTTACGAATTTTTCTACAACGATTGCCCGCAATTGTCGTGGATTTGTTTTCGATAATTTTCAGCGGTCAAAGTCACCAGTGAGTAACGCGTACCTGTATTTTTTTTTTTTTTAAAAACTAATATGAAATGTAGGCCATAGAGGCACTGGAGAGGGGCGGTACCTTAATATAAACTATCCATCGATCAAGTTAGGTCTTAGATCGCTAACTCGAATTTCAAGAAATTGTCGCTTTTCAGTGGAATTGTGCAAGAAATGCGCATCATAACCGCGATAAAACGGATAACGATTAGTGATAACATTTTGTGTGCGCGTTCTCGTGTAAAAAAAATAATATGTTAATGTCGTCAGCTCCTGTTTTTTTTTATTTTTCATTAAAATATGTGCCTTCAAATACACTGACACTAGGAGCATATGCTACTTAAAAGAATTTTCAATATATAATAATAGTAACATCAACGAATCAACGAATGAATGATATTAATTGTTGACGTTTCAGTTTGTGGAAGAAGAATGAAATGCTCGAAAAAGTGGTTAATTCGATGTCTACATTTATTTTGAATGATTGGAAATTCGGAAATGATAATGTGCTAAGTCTGTGGTCCACGTTAAGTCAAGACGATCGCGAACAATTCTGGTTCAGTTTCGACGATTTCGATTGGAAAACATATGACAAGCTTATTGTATGCTCCATAAAGAAATATATATTACGCGAAAACGAAAGCGATTTGAAAAAAGCGTTAGCCAAAAATAGAAAGTAAGATTATAATACTCGCTTATTTTGGAGTTTATGTACGATTTTCGTTGGTTTTAATTGTCACACGATATGCATTTTTGTGATTTTAGGTTATTCTGGCTACATTATTTGTGCGTCGGTACTGTTATTTATTGCCTCGTAAAATTATTATTATTCATATTCCTATAGTGATTATATATAATTATTATTATTATTTTAATTGTCTTTTTTATAATTAACAAGCGAAGGATAATCGATAATAATAATTTGTATTATTTGAATTTTTTTTATAGACAACGGTTAGTGATACAGTTATTTTTATTGAAAAACATGTTTAATTTTTGACGAGAAAGTAGAATATATTTATTTCAAAAATTCGTGTATTATATTTTAAAATTATTTTTATTATTGTGACTCAATAAATTTGATTGTGTCAAAAAATATATGGACAATTTAGGAATCGGTAAAAATGATTTCCAATATTGTCTTTTTCCACTTTGTCCTACACACCATACTCTATGAGGTCAGCATTTCTAGTCCTACACCGCCTCCGTATTACACGATCTCTTATCCTTCTCGTACCAGCTATCCTCTTATCTATCTGTCCGTCTATTCTTCGGTCGAGGTGCAATGCGTCTGACGAAGACGCCGAGCAACAAAGTGTTGGAATTTAATTTTCTTTAACTTTTCAATAATAGAAAATAACTCGCGAAAAATTAAAAAAAAAAAAAAAAGTCATAAGTTCCAAATACTATTCACGATCTGGAATTTGAAAATAAAATACATAAAAAAAATACTAGAAAATCAGATAAATGTAGTTTTGAAAACTGCGTTTTCGTTAAGAGAATGATGTAAAAAATAATAATTTTTTTTATTATTATAACGCGTAATGCGATTTACAATTTTTTTTTCTCCCAATTATTTAATAACGACACGGCCGTTCGTATCGGTATTTCCGCCTGTACGTATAGTATTCTAATGTCATAATCTTGTCTTTCAACCCCTTCGGATCATTAACAAAGTTTTATATATAGAGTCGGATGGATATCAGCTTATTGTGTTCTACCCACGACACTCTATTATAATATACACGCGACTATATAATTCGAGACAATGAATAATTTCGACAATATCCGCGTGTAACTCTCCGGTATAGTAGTCGCTTGTAAGTGTGTAGAACACTGCGCATAATGTATAAGATGTTGTGTTTAATCCATCAATTAAAGCGATGAATGGCTTCCGTCGAATCGAAGGGGACGTAAAAGAAAACTATGATCACGCACATTTTACGACTACGCGACGTTGCACAGGATTTATACGACGAAAACGGCGTAAAAACAAAAAAAAACAATAACAATTTTTCATACGCATCGTAATGTATACGGCGTTATTCTAAAATATTTCCCTTTCCATACGCATTGCATTATTTGGAGTTCGAGAAATTTGCGCGCAAATAATGAAATACATGTGCGTTTTACTTTCTTCAGAAGAAAAAAAAAAAAGAAACGCGTACGGTAGATAAGTGAACATTTATTGAGAGAATATCTGTGACTTTTGTCATCTTCCAAATGTTTTTTAAACCTGAGGGGACTAGTAAACCCTTTCAAACAGTGACACGTTCAGAAAACAACACCCCTCGAGTAAAAAGCCTCGTGTACTATAATACCCACTATCAACACACTCTACAAAATTCTGATTTTTTTCCCCCTTTATAACAAACGAGTATATACAAAATGCGTGTATGTGTGTCCCCGCGGATATTTGTTGAATTATTTTGAAGAGAAAAACAAAAAAAAAAAAAATTTAACGTAAAATATATTTTATAATTTGCATTGATATATACTTGATCGATTCATATATTACTATATAAAACGTAAAAATGTGATATATTATAAGAGGAAAAAATGTAGATTTTCAAATGATACTTACTTATATAAGCGATATTTAAAAAAAGACTATATGAAATTGGGATGATTTTTTATTCCCGTTACATTACTGAAATTTCGTAACGGTAAAATGTGTTTTTTATACTATACGTACACTGAAAAATATGTGATGAATAAATATATGAAAATTATAATTAAAAATTGGGATGTAATCTGACTTAATAATTTTTAAAAATCGTTTTGAAAATTCGATCTATCTTGTACTAGGGGACAAATGGGTATTTTTCAAAAACCACTCGTTTTTTAAAACAATTTTTATGAAAAATCTAATAATTTAAAATTATTTAAATATATTTTTTTTAGTGATTTTGAAAATAGTACTGTTTCAGTACCGTTTGGATGAAAAGTCTTTACGATTTGATGTTTTACATTGTTTTTATTAACTAAATTAATGTACGTTAAATATAAATGACGATTTCGTTTGTTTATTACGATATAAAATGTAGCCAGTACTTTATAGTCGAGTTGACCTTCATTAATATAAGCGTAAATTGAAAGTTTGAATTTTCGTAATCAGCAGAGACGACCGTTATTACGAGATCTACAATAATGTTAATATCCACATCAATAAAATCGACAGAGACTGATTGAACCGAGTGGTGAACTGTTCGTTTAGGAGGATATTGATGCGGATTTTCAATAATAGTCGAGGGCGATTGGTAGAGATTTTGATTGAACGCCTTGAATTGTTATTGTCGCAATGCTTTTCCATTAGACAACGGAAGCATCGAGCCTCTGTTTTCCTTCGCGCGACGAATCAATCGGTTTTGATACAATATCGTGTATCACTACAATTGAAATTTAAAAAAAAAAAATTTTGTTTCAGTAAAAATAAAAAATGCGTCGTGCTACTTTTCGTAGCACGACGCATTTTTTATAGCGGACACGTGAAACCCGAGATTTTATTATTGAGAAATCGAAAATAAAAAACGGATCGTAACCGAATGAGAGTTACTGGTGATTGCCGCCCGTTCGGTCCACGCGGACATTATTACGAATCGTGTAAGGCCTAAAGAACATATTTGTCAAATACGACGTGGTGGTAACAGTAACACGGAATAGGTTATCGAATCGAATTGAATAACGTTCATGGCCGTCATAGCTGCATTACGGTTTTACAGTTTACACACACACACACATCTGGTGTTAAAACGAAAGTTTTTATTTTCTCGTACACTGACCGAAATATATAAACTATTTGAATTCCGATGCACAACACAAACCGATATTTTGGTGTCGCATATTCAATTTTTTTTTTTTATTTTTTAATATTATTATTATTATAATATTTTGTATCAGATTCAGTTGCGAATCACTCCTTTCCGAGCCGTACGTTCTGCAAACGAACGAGGAAAAAAACGTGTGCGCGCACACACACACACACGTTGCTTATAGATGTAATATACGTGCGTTAACGGCATCGTTAATATGACTGCCCCGTTACCCCGCTGGTTAACGACCGTAAACGTAATACGCGTATTAAATAATTAAGGTTGTTTAAAGTCTCCGCGTTATGCGCACATCTTATATTATTATATTCCATCAATGTCAGCCTCTTAGCGATGATTACATTTGCCACTCTTGTGCGCCGCGTACACACGCCGGCCCCGCCGTACTTTCGCGCGCAAGTACCACTTAAACATATTGCTCCGAACAAAGCGTAGTACATATCTCCTCGAATTCAACCGCGTCGTATCGCCAGCACAGCGTTCGATCGATACACGATAATATATATACATTATATATAATATATACACGATAATATATATTTACCTCGTACGTATGTTACGCGCGGACGGTAAAAACTAGATATTTTTATATTTTATAATTGTATGGTATCCACGTCGAACGTTTACATTCGAGTGTGGGTACAGAAGCGAACGGTGGAGGACGGACAAACGATAATCGTACAGACGTTCTCAAAAGCATCCCGAGGTTGCAAATCACGATTAGTTAAACCAGTAGTTAGGTTTCTCGATAAACGTGGTTATCATTATGGCCGGGATTTCGATGCATTCCGCGTCGTTTTCCAAAGCTCAGTGCGTTCTGTCACAAATTTGTTTAACGTGCTTTCGAGAATATGAACGAGAGAACAAGGTTATATTTTTAATTTTTTTTTTTTTTTTTTTTTTTTTTAAAGCATTTTAGAATTTTCGGGATACAAAATGTGAATTCGACATTTTATTTCGAAATTATACGTGTTCTGCCGAATCGCCCCCGTTCTCCTCTCTGTGGAGGATTTCAAAATCCTCGTAACAGTGGTTATTTTTCGCGCTTTTTTCGTCAAATACATCGAATCGAACATATTAACGATATTATATAAAATGCCATTATTTTTTTTTTTTTTTTTTTTGTACGTACGCTTGCCCTCGACGATGACTTTCGTCAAAATTTGAACGTTTAAAAACTTTTTTTAAAAATTAAGTATGAAATATAGAATAACGCCTGACGGACGATAGGGAAAAGAAACGGGAACGATATTCTGCGGATGCATAGGAGCGAAATAAGAACACTCGTGGAAAACAAGCACCGTCGCAGTATTACCAATAATAATCATCACAATTTCAAGTGTTTTAGGATGATGCACGTCTGTCTCTCTCGCTCGTCGGATGACGACGGTCGACCATATTCTTTTTCCTCCTCCTCCCCTGCCCACACAATACACTAATAATTTTTAAGTATTCGAAGGTAAAAAGAATTTTTACATAAAAAAAAAAGAAAAGAAAAACGGTAATTAAACGCGCACAATAATAAAGTGTATATCATTAACGTGATGCGCGAGTGCGCAAATACTCGCGACAGATCGGATTTATTATTTTTTTAATTGAATTTTTTTGGACAATAGACGAATCCTCGGCGAGGGTTAACGCACAAGTACATCTTAATGCGACTGTGCGGTGGTATAGGCATAGCACTACTACTACTACTATTACTACTTGTGTTGAAGGCGGAAAACTTTCCAGACACGAGCGGGACCACGATAAAAAATAATAATAATAATAATACCGAACGAACGAATCGACCCGTGGTTTCTCCGGCATCGTGTACGTATGTTTTACACAGTATGCGCTCGGGTAAAAAACGAATTTTTTTTTCGTTTCGTCGCGACGCGAGAGGAGAATGAAATGCGTAAGATTGGAGATTTAATCGGATTCCGTCGGCGGGTCAAAAAGTTGGCTGACCGCTGCTGCTGTTGCGGCACGCGAGCCAGAAGTTGCGGCACGGCGCGAATCGAACTCAATTAAAAACCTTTGTAGCGCACGGAAAGGCCGCAGAAAGAGAGAGAGAGAGACAGAGATAGACGGAGAGAAAAAGGCTGCTAATAATGCAATTTCCGCCGGCTTTTTAGCCCCTCCTTTTGATAGCGTTTCATATAATATATATATATAGTCTTAAATACGCGCGATTGATAAAAGTTTACTTTTAACGGCGAGACGCGGCAACGGTTCTCGTAATGTACACGGTCGTCGGGAAGAAACGTCGGTCCACTTAATTTCGCCATACGCTCTAACTACGGACCCCGCATCATCAAAGCGCAATCCTTTTACTCGGACCGTCCGGTTCGTGTACGGCGGGAGAGGTCGATTGCAAAACGTTATATACCGTTTTAAACGTGGCAGCTGGCGTTTGAAAAATCGTTTTCGTCTCGATCGCGCGGTTTTCGGTGCCGTTTTCCACGTGAAGTAAGCCCCGAACGATTCGTGCGATTCTCGCATTCGGACCCGATACGTTGAAATTTAGAGCGGTTCAATTGCGATTCGGTTTAGGAATAATTTGCAAATGAAAATTGTAATTTCAGCGAATTTTCGTCGGTGCCGCCGAACAGCCCGACGAAGTATGAAATTCATCAAATAAATCGATTTACAAATAGAATTCCGTACGTTATTTTCTTTATTTATACAAGTGGGTATCAAAGTGAACACATCATCCCGGTCTCTTAACATACGGACCGCATTAAGACTATCGCACTGGCCATTTTTTCCTTTTTACGAATTTTTTTTTTTTTTATCGATTAAAATAGTTTAACAACGAATTTTAAAATTTATCGTATTCCAATTATACAGTCGCGCGGTCCGTACCGGTTTATTTTTATATAATTTCCTTGACACATCGAAGGAATATTATTAATTAAATACTTATGAGTTTGTATGAAAACAGTTTGTGATATCTGACAAAGAAATAGTAAATTTTAGACAACTGGAATTTCGGGATTATAGAAACTTCATTGAGAATAATATCGTAGAAATATTTAGCCGCGCATAATAACGTAATTATAACAGCAGAATCATACAGAACACGCATCGAATAATAAAACGTAATATCGATATTGTTGTGTTGGGATTCATGTGATATCGTATCATTCAAAACCGACGACGTCGCGTATGACGCGTATAATATTATGACGCCGTTTCGGATATTCAAAACTTTTTAAACGAACGAAAAACAAGTAATTATTATTTAATTCTTACGTAGTAATGACTAAATATTACCGCGGTAAAGTAATGCCGACTATACCATAATAATATCAATTAAATAAATTACAAATTCTACTTCGTAAATGGAAGTCATTTAAAAAAATTTTCTTGCGTTTAGGTTTTGTTTTAAAATAAAATTCGTCAAAACGGAGTCTATTTCATCGCACAATTTATTCATAAATCGCGAAAGAATTCGTATAAAATGTATTTATATTTATTTTCGTACAGGTTTTCGCTAAATTATTCCACACATTTCTGTAGTAATATTTTTAAAATGTACATCACCATAAATAGCGCATTTGTTCTTCTCGTAACACGTGTCATGTTTACACGTTCGGACGTGTAATAGAATTATATTGACAAACCTGAAAAAAAAAAATTTAAATCAAACAATTAGTTGTACAGTTTTTCAAAATTATATCGAAACAATTTAAAACGTTATAAATTATTATTTTTATTATTTCTCAAAACATATTTACGTATAGTAAAAATTAACGAGACGTCGAGGTATTTAGATTTTACTAAACGTCGTTGTAATACTTTTACTCGTTAAAATCGTACTATGAGATCTCAAATTCATCTTTTACGGACTCTAATATTATGTAACACTCAATTAGAATATTTAACAAATAATGTACACGTATTCGGTTGGATAAACCTGTACGGATTTCGAAAAGAATTAATAAATATTCGAATTTTCGAAAATTACAACCGAGATTTCAATGATTATTATTATTATGCAGCAGCAGCAGAAGCAGAAAACACCGTATCGTTTCAATATTAAAATAAATGTGAGCGATTAAAACAACAAAAAAAGCTTTTTTTTTCTCGCTGTGAAGTGAAAAAAAAAATGTATACGACCCGATATTATGTAATAATATTACGTACACGAATATTTTTTCACCCCGTAATAATAATTGTCCCGAAAAAGTGTAGACAATTCATCGTCACCGCGCCCTTCGCGTATGCAGAGAGTTGCTGCTGCTGTAGGTTTCCTCAATTATCGCCATTGTCCCTGTAGCGCGCCCGTGGTACTTTTTTTCTTCCCTATCCCGGCGGGTCTTACAAATATTTGCATATAAAAACAAGGAACCAAAAATCTTATACTTAATAATTCTGCCGAGAGTTTTTTTTGATTATTATTATTATTATTATTATTTTTCACTCGCCATTTTCTCTCCATCCTCGTCCTAATTTCCTTTTCTTTTCCTCCTGCTCCTGCGTTCTTTTCTCGTCCTCCTCGCCACGTTCAAATAATAATCGTCACGACACCGTCAAGCAATAGTAATAATAACAAAAAAAAAAGAAAAAACTTGTTGAGTTTTTTTCTTCTCGTTTTAAATTTGTTTTGTTGTTTTTTTTTCGACATTCGCGACCATTGTTTCGTACATTAACGCGCCGCCACCGCAGTACTCTTCTTAAATAAACACGTTCCCGTAGCCGGCTCACGGATTTCCGAATTTCGCTCTCTCAGTCCTGAGCGCACGCGCGCAGAACTTCTGAAATAACGTTGCGACGGAATTTTTGGCAAACCCGGAAAACAACACTGTTACAAAGTAAATTATACAGCAACAACTTATTAGACCGGAAAGATGAATTAATTAAACGCGACTTATCTCTGCGTGTGTATATTACGCGGCCTTTTGATAACAGTAATACGCGTTGCGCAATCATTTATAGGTGTCTGCGTGTTTCACTGTCATAAAACAATTCGGTCCTGCTCAACAGTGACGATATTTGTGACAAGAGAGAACGTAACGAAATGTCGTCGTGGACTTACGTTTCATATTCTCGCGCTTATTCAAAAAAATCGATTTACGAGTGGAAAAAAAAATACTAATGAAAAAAAAAAACGGTTTCATTAAATTCTGTTTCGTGGTCAAGTGTAGGATTAAATAAAAAAAAAAAAAAAAAACCTATACGCGTGTAATCAACAAAATTGTAAAATCAAAAAATCAAATACAAGAACGAATGGGATACGCGAAAGAAATCGTCTTTTAACGTGAAAAATTGCGTTTTTTTCCACTCAATTTCGAGCTTTTTTTAAATCAACGTAATCACGGAATCGTGGGGATTTTTTTTCCAAATGAAACGGAACGCTGCTGAAAACGACAGCGATTTATTTCGCCACAAAATCCTTAAACGTTGCGGCAGGCCGCGTATAATATCATGCGAATGATGCGAGCGAAAACTAGTCCCTTGTCCTACCTACCCGCCCTCCGGCCAACACTTTTATTATTATCCCTTCGTGTCTCCCGATCACCGCGGATAACAACGATCGCGCATGCCATATGCTGTTGCGGTACGACGACGCGCACAAAATGTATTCGGTCACAAAAAAGTGAAAAAAAAAAAATGAATGAAAATCGTGTCTGTTAGCGCGGTATACGTAATATTATCTCGTCGCGAGATCCTTCTCGTCCCGCGGCGCCGCGGATAAGGCCTGCACCTCCACTCGGAATTTTGGGGTCGCTCGGAGCCCCCCGGGCTGCAGTACACGGGACGGATCTTGCACGCTCTTTTTCCCTAATTAGCCGTCTGAGACTACAAGATAATGTACTTCGCGAGCGTATAAATCTTTTCCCCGTTCTTCGCGCCAATTCCACGCCGCGAGGCACCACCCACCCGCCCGCCGACCAGCGCCACGTTAATTGGCACCAGATTTCCTCCTCCTCCATCCCACCCCACACCACCCACCCACCTTCGCGCGCCGGAAAAACGTAACGCGCGAGCGGATACGAACTGCACCAGATAACGTATTCCCGGATATAACTGCACCGTTTCGTCGTCGTTTTTTAAGACCCGCTCGTCCCACGTACACCGGTGTATTACGTTATTACGTACCGCCGCCGCCACGGGACACGGGCGGCGGACGGGCTTACACGCGTATTATAAAATAATACCACCACCTTATTATTAATTCACTACGTCAGATTTTTCGGGAAATTATATATAAAAAAAAAAAAAATTTTCAAAAACCACTGGGGCGTAGCGAATTTTCGCCAAAAATCGTGTTGAAAACGTAGAAATTAATCGTTGGAAAACGATATTAATAACGAGTCGATTATAAAACGATTCTCGTTCGCTAGCTGCTATGCGCGCGAATTCGAGCGGACCGTCAGTAATAAAAGGGTTTTTATAGCGTTAAAAAACGCTGCGTTGTGTGTGTGTGTGTATGTAAAATCATAAAATACGTCTTAGAAAAAGCTGTGGAAGAAACACATTTCTATACGGATTCCACAGTATGTAATAATGACACGTAAAAATATCTGATATGAAACGAGAAGACAACATGAGTCGTTTTTCTTAAACGTCGTGGGGAGATTTATGTGAAAAACGCGTGATAATATTGATTTAACGCGTATTGGCAGAAGAAAAAACTAGTAAAACAGCGTTAAATATCTAAAAACAAAAAAAAAAACGTTTAAAATATGCGATATAATAGTTATGAATGTACTCGGAATACTCGACGCGCGAAACAAATTTAATAACTCGCTCCGCTATTTTCATCCGTATTTCAATAATAATATTATTAAACCGTAGCGAATATGATTTTCGAAAAGAAAAACTCGGTTAAATAAATAACATTATACTATCGCGAATTTCCCGTGTCGATATTTCGAAATATTGTTTATATGTATTTGGTGTGTATCAGAGAAATTTTTATTTGAAAAAATAACGTTTTTTTATTAAGAGAAAAAAATGTACAACGCGTCTGTCCGGTTACAATTATTCTCAGTGCACCGTTGAAATTGCCGAAACTCTCTCGCTCTTGAAAATCGTCGACCCGCCAAATGGCTGTTTCGCGAACAATACGCGGCGGTTTCGTCTCCGTTTTATTACGAAATACGTACGAGTAATTCGGAATTATTAATACTTTTCTCGAAAATGAGATAATTCAACGAAATTACAGCGGCGGAGAGTGATCGATACTTGGTAAAACAATTGGTACTTGCACGCGAGACATATTTCGCCGTTTATGTTTTATATGTGGTTAAAAAAAAAAAAAAATCAGAGCGCGATTGAAAGAAACCCGATCGAAGACTCCGATCGGTTGCCGAAGACGAAATCGATTTTAATATAATCGAGGGAAAAAATGCATTCTTTTTAAATCCGACTATTGGCCGTGGTGCATTTTACTATTGTTCGACGGAAACCAAATAATACGCTACAATTATAATTAAATCACGAGTACAAAACAGCAAAACTAATTTCAAACACGTATCTACAGTTGTATCGCAAGCTTAAAACGATATCGATAGACTATATTTATTACAATATTCAGATTACCATCTTTCTCCAATATCATCGTTGTTTTAGGCTAAGCGTTAAACCTAATCATCGGTGACCCCCGCAGTATAATTTATTTGAACAGCTACGGAAAATTCCAACGCTGATCTAATCAAAAAAAAAAAAAACGTTCAAATATCACGTATGAAATTAAACAAAAATATTATCTTCCCTCTCCTCCCGCGCTCCATCCGACATCTGAATCGAAGGAAACGAAGCCACACTAAATCAAAACTCCCCCATAATCAAAACCGTAACATCAATGGAAGCCATGCAAGACGCGAAAAGCAGATTAAACCGAAAATGGCAAAGAGACAATCTACCAAACTCCAATAAACTTAAAACTAATAAAAATAATACTAAAAAAAAAAAAAAATCCCCTAATTGCATAGGTAGGTCATAAATCGAAGAGAACGAATACAGTTTATTTTTATTTAATACACGCTCGGTGTACACTCATACCTTACACACACACACACTCGTACTTCATCAGCAAAGATGATCAGCAGCGGCCTATCTATACGTGAAACTTGCGGAATTGTATCAGCCATCGAACAAATACGGAAAATTCGAATCGGTTCGTCAGCTTCTCGACGAAAACCCCCATCAATGACAATAGAAGAAACGGGCAAAGATCAAGACTACTTGTTTTTTGAGTGAATATGAGTAAGATGTATTGTAAACAGCGCACGCGAGTTTATTGTCGACTAATAACCGTATATTGTCGTTGAAGTCTCAATATCTGCAATATATTAATAACAAACATGCGTTCACCGCTCGTCGTGTGTATATATTATTGACGTTCCAAAAGCTTTCATCAGCTGTCGGCCTAAAACATTTTCTCGAATAACCGAGAACCGTCTACAAAGGGCGTTATTTGCTTCGTATGTCGTCTGTGTACCGGTCTTGTAACAAATTCGTGGCTTCTCGTCGTTCGTCCTCTATAACCCATTACTGCTTAAATGAAGTCCCAGTAGTGTGCGTATCAATTGATGCCGTTTTATTATTACAATATCGCATATTGTTCAGATTTATCATTATTCCAGTGTAAAACGACGTGTAATAAAACTATTTGTGCCAGAATTATAATTTTTTTTTCTTTAAAAAGTAATATGAATACGCATCGAATACACGTATGTATTAGGCACAACAATGTAGCAAATAAAGGAAAAATACATTTGTTGTACAATTTGTATGAAAACAAAAATCATAAAGTATTTTATAAATATAAACGGTTTTGAACAATTATTATGCATATAATATTAAATAGAACATTTTAAACGTAATTTTCCTACAATATTAAATCGCAATTTTTTCTAGCACGGCTTCTTTTTTTTCCTTTTGTATTTCGTACAATTTATTTACCAAACTGTAATCTTAGTGTATTTGATATTAACGAAATTCTAAAGAAAAAATTATACTAATGATATTCGTCCCGTTCCAATACGCGTGTTGAATTTTATTTCTTTTCCAAATAAACATTTATTACTTCTGTTTTAAATCTCAGTTGATATATTTCTACGGTATTCCCGTTTAATCGTATAAAATCCAACTGTTTCGCATTGCTACGTTAAACATTCGTGTAAATAGTGGCCAATACCTTTTAGTATTCCTTTTCACGTACCACCCAAGATTTTGGTCCATTTGGTCGGTATCTCTTATGTTTGTGTTGTACTTTGCAATTAACTTTGGTCCTTGAGCGAAAATATTTGCTTAAATAGTATGCAAACGAAATGGTTCAAATCAATAATATTGTATGTAGTTCTGAACGTTCAACGTTATACGCGCCAATTATTATTAATAAAAATATATTATATTCACTTACAACGATTACTTAATCATTGAACATTTTAGATAAATTTCAAGTTTGACTGCGTATACAGTTTTCAACATTAAATTTTTTAGTATAATTTTTTTTACTCTTAACGTAAGAAAATGAATCGTGTATGTACTACACACGAAAATCGTTATTTTGCCGATCAATAGTTCGTTTTGGAGGAATGTTTGAATGTGGAAATTTGGTAGACTCGAGACCATTGAATCGCCAATGACCAATGAACGATGTCATATTGTGCAAAATTTTGAATCTATAACGTATTTTTTCATGATAACTAAAATATGAAAAAAAATCTTCATGCGGGGATAGTGAAGGTCTTGAACGCGTTCTCCTCTCTTATGTCACCTACATGAGAACCTTTTGACACATACATCCATAAAGTGTATATATTAATAAATGCTCAGATAGACTTTCGGTTTTTCTCGATTTTTTTTTTTGTTTTTTCACTGTAAAACAGAGTATTAGAGAGAGAAAAATTAAAGTCAATCAATTTCCAATATCGTTCTTTCAATATCGAATTAATTTAAATTATACGACGCGTTTATCTATTAACTCAAGTGTTTATAAATTTGCATACATAACGCAGTAATAATAATAATGCGATGTGTCGTAAAAGCTTTTCTTATCGCGACAGCGCTTAAATATTGTATTGAAGAGACTGTTGGTGGGCAGCAAAACTGATGGGAATACACGTATATAGACATAAGTATTCCGAGGGCAGTGGACCGACGAGCAATAGGATTATGAGACCCAAACGGATTTTATGGTCACGTCAGTGTGTTAATATTTTCAATATGCGCGGGCGTTAGTTAGTTCGCGAATCCTTTTGGAAAATATACCGCCGTACAGTGTAGAGTAGAGTACTTTCGGATTTCTGTTGAGGATTAAAACAGAACAAAAAAAAATGTATACGACGGTAAAAGCGGTATTTACGAATTATATCGTAAACACCTTTGCGGATTACGTGTACGCGTGCAGTTATAAATGCTCTTTACTGCAGATTACACAACGTCAATATTTGTGTTTAAAAGCCCGTTACACGTCTTGGAGTTAACATTCGAATTATATAACGTTGAATTTATTTTAGGATGGTCTCGGTGTTATAATTGTGTAGAACGGGGTTCTTTTTAGAAAATTTTAATATTAAATAAAAAGTTTTGGTAAAAAAAAAAATAAACCGCATTGCTAGTGTGTACAACGGGAATCGCACGAATCGCCGTTATTTTTATATGTAAACAAAAAAATAATAATAATTTCGAGTTAAAATAAAAAAGCCGAAATTTACGTTTGAAAAATATTAGAATTTGAAAATTATTTTTTTATATTACGAATGCCTGCAGATCGAATAGCAAACCGTAATTAATATTATAGGCGATTTACGTTAAAAAAAAATATATATATATTTATACGTATATATGTAAATAGACTCGCCGAAATTTGTGCGCATGCGAAATATATGAATATTTCGAAAAATTATAATATGTGAGTATTGGACACTAACGGACGATTAACTGAAACGAATTGTGGGATTAAAAAAAAATTGATAGTATATGAAGAAGAAAAAATGATCATTTCGTTAGAATATTCTAATATATATTTTCGTACTTGAAACATTTAATATATTCGAATAATTTCGATATAAAAAAAAAAAACCGTATTTATTTCACTATTTATATACGCGTAATAAAATGACGGATCCTGTATTGACAAATACTCTCCACACACACACACACATATATATATAAATATACCCTTTCTCGGTGCTCTCTTTAAATCTACTCGCGGGCATATAATAAAGTTATATATTTGTCGTGCTTCTAAAAAGTAATAAAGAACAAACTAGGCTATGCACACACACACACATTTCTTCACTCCCCTCAAATGTATGTGGTGTACGCGCAGTATAGGACTCCCTCATAAAACATTGTGCCATTTATGAGTTTTCTTCCCTAATAAGAACGCGTTATTCTCCGATTAAATTGGCCCCGCAATTCCTCCGAAAAATTTAAAAAACTGACCGTGAAACTTCTCAGACGGAACAAATAATGTTATGGACTGTTATTGCCACACTGCGAGGTAATATATTATATTTAATCGTATTTTATTCTCGTCGGCCGCGTTAAAATAAATTATAAAAGCACTGAACACCGGCGCAGGAAACGAAACAAAATTTAAATGCTAAATCGAAAGACGTCCGGTAAAATCTTGCATATAATATTCTGGTCTGCCCCGTACGGTTTGGAAATAATTTCAAATTAAATCATATAATTCTTAAGAATCGCTGACACGCCAATAAAATGAACAATTTATTTTTTCTAAAAGACATAATTATTGACATTTCAATATGTAACGGATAAAATATTGTCCGATATACGGTTTTTGGGGCTGCGTAAATTAAATTAAATTCTTTATAAATAAATAATAAAAGAAAAACGAATTCCGCGCCAATTATTTAAACAGCGTTTTGTTCGTTGTCAAAAAAAAAAAAAAAACGGTTCATTGTAGAAGTATCGAACGAAAAGCTTTGCGTTGTCGTCTAGTTTTTCTTCTTCTCTTTTACTAGATTCACTCTATTACTGCGTTTTATATCGCAATTATTGAACGAAATTCGCCGGTTTTTTTTTTCTGCTCGGTGCTGTTGTGTGATGCGCGACGCGAAAGACCTACCGTGTTTCACCGAAAGTCCACACCGCAAATGCCGAGTTTGGAATGAGGAGCAAAGGGACGAGACCGAGTTTCCCTTTTCAAACTTGTGTGTGTGTGTGTGTATAAATGAATTACCGGCACAGCGTATACACAATATCGTCTTTGATGACGACGGTTTGACAATTCGGCACTCGAAAACTTGTCTCGGGCAATGTATGAGTACACATAAATCCAATAATGCGCGCGTGTTGTTTTTTCATTTCCACGTAGAGAGCTTCTCTACGCGGCGACCGAAGCGTCCGACGAGAAATGATAATAATTGACGACCACGTCGCGAATACATCGAAAATATTATTTGTCTCGTCGTCGAACGAAAATTTCGTTCGATAGATTTGAACATAATTTGTTTTCCAAACGAGTTTCTCATTTCTTGTGTAAGTAGACGAATAGTGAGAGGCACAAGCGTTACCATATTTTAGAAAGTCAGATGTGTAACCCGAACGTCATTAAGGATAAAGATCTATTTTTAACGGCTTCAATACGAGAAGTACTTCACTTACACTATCCACATTTTACTGGTCATTTTGGAATAGGTGGAAGCAAGATTGCTGATAAATACATTGCCGAATACGGCCCTACTCCAGTGAAATTCTTTGGACAGACTTTCGGACCAATTCTACGGCATCACACACAATTGATATTTGGCTCTACTCACTGGTCAGATCCACATGCCTCACTTTTAGTTTTGGATTCAGAAACGTTGTCCATAGTGTCCCGAATAAAACTTATATTTATCCACATCTCATATCGTCCAGTTTAATGAATTCGCTATTACCCGATCGTACACTGTAAACCCGATCTTAACGATTCTCCATTCTGCGTTTACCATCAAAATGTATGCATATCTAATTCAATCGTCCTTCCCTGTCTACCAAATATTTATCCTTATTTAATTCCCACTATAAATCCTCCGAACACACAATTAAATTCTTTTATATCGGCTTCATTATATAATATAATCGTCGTTTTTTTTTCTTCGTTTACACGTGTGTATAGATTTACAATTGTCGAGCCGTAAGAGTTTTATACTGGAAACTAATAATAATATAAAAATAAAATAAAACTTTGTTCGATTCCACGGTAACGGATAGCAATATAATAAGATTTGCTGCTGTTGCTGCTACTGCTGTTTCGAAGGGAGAAAAACAAAAGTAATATGAGCTGTGCAGTGTGATATAATGACCGTGGAATGCGTCTGCCGTAGGTCCCCGGTGCTGTACCGCGAGGAAAACAGCAGATAGCCGACTTAAACCCATTAGTTTAAGAGGATATTTTTGGCTGCCCGTTATTGGGTTTACGTGATGGCCGCCATTTAAGAGAACGCAATAATATTAAATATTGGTTCGCAAGCCGTGCACAATTCTCGTGTGTGTGTGTATATACGTGTGAGTGGTTATCGTTTTTATTGAGAATTTTCGTGAAACCGTTGGGGAAGGGACGGAGAAAAGATTGCGAATGATAGCTTTTGCGAAAAATTTGTAAGGAAAAAAAAAATTAATCGGAGGGGTGTACTCGTACGACCATAACGTTAGTGACGAGAGTGGTGCAAATGGAGGGTGATATTGGATATGTTCGGGGGACAGCGAGCGTGTGCGCGCGCGCGCACAATATCATTTATCAAATAACTTGTAGAGCCGTTTGCTGCGGAGGTAATGATTCGTTAACGGGTGTTTTTGTTGCGACATTCCTACGCAGCGCGTTACAAATGATGTCCAGAAATGGGTTTTCGTTCGCCAGCATCGACGACGACGTGAATCGTACGACGCGATATTTTCACGCGATGATAAATCTCTCATTTCGGACGCCGTGCCGCCCAACACAAATAATAATAATAATATCATATACACTACTGTTATACACATACACGAACACGTACAACATCCAACACTTTTTCTGTTGAATCGAAAAAGTTTGATGCGGTATTTACTAACCTAACCGCGCTTACATCGGCCAACATTCCCTAAGGGACGGTGGCGGCTATCCTAGAAAAAAATTGGTATTGCCGAACATAGTTTCAGACGACCCTCCCACGTTCGAACTATCGTAGATTTTTTCACGATTCGGCCCATAAAATTGTTTTTATCCTATGGAGTTTTATTTTATTTTTTTTTTTTTAATGTCTTCGCGATGCACACCAATTTCACCGGAATAAGTCGAGTTTCTTCATAATTATTCACGTCAACTGCTCTGAATCTACCACCCGTTTTATAAGTGTTGTTGAAACAACACTTCAAGTATAGGATAGCTGCCACTGTCCTAGGGGCGTTGGTTCAACGCGTATACCATGCGGATAATAATCGCCGGAGTCTCGCGTCAATTCGGTTTATTTATTTATTTTTTAAATATTATATTTAACTTTCGGAAAAAAATTTGAATAATTTTTAGTGCCACAATTCAATCGGAACAGTTTTGTGTTTTGTTACGAATTATATATAATAATAATAAGTTTAAATTGAAAATCTGTTTTTCATTTTAATACCACTTAAGTAAAATAATATAAACAATGATTATTTGTTTATTACTTTTTCTCTGTGTTGATTTTCATTGGTAACAATAAGGCAAAAACTATATTTTAACCATCGATGGACTCGGATTTTTTTGATAAAGTCGCGATCTCAGTCTAATTCATAAATTTATATCCTTTAGAGTAAATGCTAATGGGTAATCTATTTTAACCTGGTCGATCGTAATCTTAACCACAAATTCTCTGGCAAAATCGATATGATCGAAGACCAAACAATAATCGTACACAGACGAAGTTATTATTTTCATTGGTAACAATAAGGCAAAAACTATATTTTAATATAGTTTTTATATTTACTATATTTACATTCCGTATATTTTAAACGAATATTACGCTTAAAAAACATATATTAATAATATTATTATATCGATTTAAAAAACAGAAAAATTAAATACTAGTTGTTATAAAAAAAGCCTTAAGTTGTTACATTTATTTTACTCGCATTTTTGTTTTATAACCTTGTGTGTGTGTGTGTGTCCTGTTTAGAGATTGCATATTTGTAATACTTCCTGTGAAATTTTTAATACGTTAGAAATTTCATCAAGTATTATTAAAAGTTTAAGGATATATTGAAGTTTTTGTTACGACGAGAACATAACGAAATAATTTTATCCAAGTAACGATTTTCGCATCCGTTTGGCCCGATGAATTTAAAATTAATTTGGCCGCGATAATATATATTTATATATTTTATATACCTGCAATAATTCGCTTGTTATTTTTCATTATTATTTTTTTTTGAAATCGATATAAATAATACTAGTTGAAATAAACGTTGAAAATTATAATAGATATTTTAATAGAAAAATGTTCTGATATGATATTCATTTCGCGTTATTTTTCATACGCATCTATCAGTTTGCTGTTCCGTTGAGAATCGTCGTCGCTACCACAATTTCCTCTCTCTATATCGCGAGCCACATTAAAAACAGCATTCTCCTCAAATCCCATCAGATCCCGTTCAATTACATCTGTGTCCATCGATTTCTAATAGTAATTTTTTTTTATTTTAGACCATTTTCGAACCAATTTCTTATTTTTTTTTTTTTTCAGACCAATTGAACTTGTCGTTCAGTATTAGCTTTCTGACGCAATGCGAAACGTTGACACCAACGGATTCGTGCCGAACGATTTCGACCAGTGAAACGTTCACAGCAAACGCGTTTGAATCGCATACGCGTCTTGCGTAATTCCAGAATCGAATTCAAAACGACGACGATAATACGATGAGCTACGCGCACTTCGTTTCGCGTCTAAGAAGAACGTACACACACACACACACACAGACGATGTGCAGAGATCGTTATTACCGATACGGCCGTTTTGCAAAGCGTTCGAAAAATATCCGCGAATTCAAACGCGTTCTCGTGGTCGGTACACGTAAGCGGGGGAAAGGGTTTTGTCGCCGGGGCGTTTTAGTAACGGCAGCATACGGGTATGTTTTCGGTTATCTCGAATTGGTACGGCGATAATCATCTCGCGTTTTAGGGGCGTCGTAAATTCGTAAGGTTATTTCCGCGTGCGCCGCAAAGTTGGAGAATAAAGGGTTTTCAGGGCGCCTCGGTTTTCTCGTGGCTGCCGCGCGAGTGTATCCCTGTGTGTGTAGCACATCGTGTCCGCGTGCGCCGCCGCCAAACGGAGGGACACGAAACGGTCTCGACGACGTCGTCATCGGCTACAATTGACCCGCGTACGACAATCCCAACGTCTTCATCGACTCCTGAGTCCTTTCTTCCCGCAGTGGCGTATTTCCGTTTCAACACCGATTACAACTGGTAATTGTTACAAATCAATGCGGATGCGACGCGTGAAATAATGTTTGAAAATTAAATAATGTTATTAAATTCGATATCGATTGATCGATCGAAATGACTTTTATTATAACAACGGATTTTCTTTCTTTTTTTTTTTTTTTTGTTTAATATAGATTACGAGTATTTATACACCCGTTTAAAAATTTTCTGGTCACCCCAAATCCCATCCCAATTACACGTTTCTGAATACGCCGCTGTACTCCCCTTGGTTTTCGGCCGATTTCGTCAGCTACAAACCGTTAAAATGTGAAGCCAGCCGCGGGACATGGTGGATGTCGTCGCTCAAGCGCGGATTACACGGATAAAGATTTACAAGGATTTTTATTAATACATTTGAAAGCAATACGATAAATCGTCGCGATGGTTTCCGAGCGAAACTTCGGTGCGATATTTATTTTTATTATTAATTATTATTTTCGTCGATCCCGTTTATCCCAGTCTGCCCAGGAGATACAAAAAACAAAGTCGCACAAATTTTAAATTTTGTTTGTTTTTTTTTTTTATGAACGCAACTTTCTAGGACGACGTTCTTTCGCAACGTTTTCCCATTTGATATTTTCGTACAAATCGTTTATAACAAAACTGTATCGTACGGAATTTTCGGAACAAACGAACGAAAAAAAAAAAAAATTAAAGCAGACACGACCAGACGGCGGGGGCCGGGGCCGCGTTTTATAGAGGTAATTTACGCGCCTCGGAAACGGTTTATTGCCGGACTTACTCGTCGTCCGTTACCTACGTTACATCACGTGTAAAGATAGGATGTGGTGTAGAGAGCCCGTTAAGATGACTGATGGACGGGACGTGAGGCGCCCATAAAGACGTCGCGCGACACAAGACGGATCGTCGCAAGTTTAAACGATTTCAATTATATGGGATCGCGCGCCGTTTCGGATACGCGCGCGCGGTTCGCATACGTTATGATCGTCGAGGCCCGCCGTTCGGACGGAGCCGAATGAGCCTTTGCTGCAGGTGTGTTTGTGTGTATACACACCCAATAAATATTATTGCCGATACAGTGTATACACACACACGCGCACACGTACGCGCATGCGGCGCTGAATCACAATGTCCTCTTCACGCGGGGAAGATGGCAATAAAACGGGACGGGAATTTATTCGAATTCGGGAGCGCGCTGCATCGTACGCTTGTATATTATTACGCGCAACAACATTTCGCGCGTAGTGTTTCTTCTCTCGGCGTGTCGTCCATTAAGCGAGAGAAATATTTTTGCGATTTGTCGCATTGCGCGAACGTGTGTGTATCAACGTTTTATCAAGAAACGCCGCGCGGAAACCGTAGCGTTATTTTTAATTTTTTTCGCTTTTCTTTTTTTTTTTTTTTTTTTTGTTATAAAATTGTCCGAAAAGGGTGGCGGTGACGGCGGTGGCGGTTTTTTACGGGAGTGTTTTTGTTTTTCGCCTTTACAATATTTTTAATAACGGGCAACTATAAATAACGGTTTTTCATTATGACGTTTTCGTATAATTTTAATTTTTTTTTTTTTTGTTTCTTTCCGAGAAACGGGGGCTGGGGGGAGAGAGAGAGAGAAAGAGGACGAACGACTTTTAACAGGCTACACATCATATAAGAAAACGGGGTTGAGAAACCTGAAAAAGTCGCTAGAAAAGGGTCGACGACACCGCAACACCGGAATACGGGGGGGGGCCTAACAACACTGATTAAAACAACACGGCAACGCCGAACCCCTTTGTCAAGTCGTCGTGCGTATTCTACCGCCGCCGCCACCGCCGTCATCCCTGTCCACCTTGCGCGGTTCAGAGAAAGACTTTAATAACGTTTCTCGCGGTTTTTGTTTATATTTTCGTTTGTTGTTCGCACCCGTCCCGCCCATCGATAAAAACCACTCTGCCAGCTTCGCACAGTGAGTGGGAGGGCGTCGGTTACAGTAGTATAAGGCGTGTGTTCACCGCAAGTTTTTCAGTTGTTACGATGTCGCAGCATCCGAGCTGGATGGTGGCTCGAAATCGAATAATAATAATAATAATAATAATTAACACGCGGTGTCTTTGCAGCTGCTGCGGGGCGAAAAATTTCCATAACTAACTAACCTAACCTATATATATATATATATATACACTTGATTACTTTACACGTGCGTATATAAGACGAGCTGGGGAAAATATTATTATTATTATAATCCGCGAACGTCGTCTTTGTGACGTACGAAAAACCAAAAAGGAGAATCGGATTTGTTTTTGCAGCATCAGCACTGTTGCAGAGGGCGCGTCGAGAGCAGCGGCCTACAGACCGCCGTCTCCGTCGGAACGATATCGCGCAGAAATTACACGCGCAAAACGACGTTTATTGAAAATAATAACATCCGTTGGGCGGCGAGATTTATTTTCAATTATATAATAAATCGTGGAAAACTCCACTCGGTCGCCTTAATACAATTATTGTTTAACATAATTTTCTTAAAAACGAAACAAAAAAATGTACGCGATTAATATCGGATTTATTTCCATCCGGAGATTTGTATGTAATTCCCGAAAAACTTTTACATAGAACAAACGTGTAGACATATAACATGAATTTGACGTGTATAAACTTTAAGTGAAACGATACGTTTCGTTTTCATTATTAGAGTATAAAAATGAAATTATACGAAAACGTATGCAGTTAAACCTACAGAGAGTGTTGACCATTGAATAAAAAGTATGAAAATGTTAAGATAGAAGTATGAGGTTTAAAGGTTTGGATACAGAATTACATCCTCAGTATTGGAAAAATGAGATTTGGTTGAGAAACGGTAGAAGGCCAAAGAAAAAATGGTTAGAATTTTTTCAATGAGAATACAGAGTTTTTTTTTACGAGTAGAGTAGATGGACAGGGAGATGTGGAGAGAAAAAATAAGCACAAGCTGACCCTTATAATATTGCGTGAGACACAAGCGAAGATAAATGATAAAATAATAATGAAACGGGTGTAAGACAGAAGGGGTAGTAAAATACCGTTCATAACATGCATTTCTCGGTCGCGCGCCGATGATTTATAATAATTTAGCCGACGTTTTATGAACACATTTTTTTTTTTTCGAGAATTAGTTTTATTAAGGGACGGAGGAAATATTTTCTACTTTAAAACCAAAATTCAATTTGGATAAAGTTAAAAAATAATAAATTTACATCTCGTTTGTATAATACGCAATACGTTTAAGCGAACACTTCTAATGTATTTTTATTCGAAGAAAACGGATTCGCGTGTAGGTATTAAGTGAGTCTGACACACACACACACGATACGCATTTTCAATATAATATATTGTTTTCAAATAGCCGGCTCCAGTCAGTATAATATAATTCGATTTGAAACGCGACGTTTTAAATTATATAATAATATTGTGTAACAGCGAAGAACACTATATAAATAAGAAGCGTTGTTGTTTTCTGCGTGTGTGTGTATAAGTATGTCCATGTACATAGTAATAATAACGTCGACAACGTAGTAAATTGGACTTATTCGAAACTCGACTCGTGTTTTAGCGTTCGTTTCTCGAAATTACAAGATATAACAACGGCGCTCGTATACGTGATACGAGAAAACGTTCAACTCGATTATTTTATAATTTTTGTCTAGACGCGTGTTACACTAAAGTGCCGAAGCCAAAAGTGATTAAATTTTTATGTTTTTCCTTTGGTCAACGTATAGTGCGCGCGTGACGTTCGCGCCAACTGCTACAGAACGGGCAGCCGGAGTCTGTTCGGGAAAATAATAACTAATATTATTATTATTATTTACGGTACCGGCAACGATATAATTTCATTAAAATACGCACAGCCCTCGGGAGTTTCCGAAGAGATAATAACAGACACACCAGAGCGACAACAAGTCTGGGACAACAGAGGTATCATATAGACACGAATGGATGAATTCACATATTTGTGATGGGGGTCGAAGATAGAGTAGTGAACAGCGATAGAAGGAATAGAAAGCGTATTCGTTTGCGGACGATCGAAAAAGTCATTCGCGCAGTAGTTGTTTTTAGCCGATGCTGTGTGTATCAATATCCTGGATATGATCGATAAGACGACACACACCCGCTGATAACAATTCCATTATATTCCAGACACATTCGAGTATATATTATTATTATTATTATTATTAAATAATAATAATAAATATTGCAATAACGAGAGATTCGGTTTTCGTTTGGATTCCTCCCCCTCCGCGTTCGCGCGATATACGCGTGTGCGTGCACACATACACGCACACAGATATACGAGTGCAGAATAAGAGAGAAACGCTCTGCGCTGCAACTGACAATTATGATTACGCTCACGTTAGCGTGTCGGGAAAAGTGCGAAAGGGGAAATATAACACACACGAGAATGGATATGTAGACAGGGGAAATGCTTCCTTTAATCTTCACACGTGTCTTGTCGTCGGCCGACATTAAAACTCGCTGTACGACACTGCGCCGTACATTCCGCACGTTTTAACGCCTCTCACTTCCACCTCGACACACGCGACACAGCACACACACACACATAATATTGCCCTCGTTTCGCGTTTGTTTCTCTCGCGCGCGCTTGCGCCCGATGCCGTTTGCCCGAGTTAATTACTTTCCGAGTCGACGAGTCCGCGAGAATCCGCCAACGCCGCCGAAAATCGCTATTACAGAAATAATACGAACCGTTCGCCAAAATTAGATAACGCAAAAACGCGCGCGAGTGTATGAGGACGCTGCGCAGTTCGGGTATTATCCTCTACTTCTCCGGCAAGTGCGCGCGCGAATCGCACGGGGAATATTTACGGCCGCGCGGTTTTCGCTTTGTGAACCCGGTCTCGGTTCCCGAAACTATTAGGCGAGATGCGCAATAATATATTTCCAACGCTAAAATCAATCGTCAAGGGGTTTCACCGCGAGGATACCGTCTGTGAAAACCGGATTGCGTATCGTCGGACGAACAAACTGTGTATGATCGATAGATGTCGAATGGAATATCAAACGGTTCGCGAACTCTGAACGAACGTCTGTTTAAAAGAGCAATGTACTTCCAGTACGTATTATAACAAAACTTCTTTAAAAAAAAAAAAGATCAACTTGAAAAACGTATTCTAAGTTCGAGATCGAGAAATGTGTTAATACAGTTGTACGTAAGGCGTATCTTAATATACGCCGAAGAAGACGAGGCCACTCAGAAGAGTGGAGAAATTGAAATTAAGAGTATTTGAACGAAAAATCGTTGAGAATGGCTTTTGCGGTATTAGACACAGGAGTATGGAAAAAAAGGCGTGATGAGGAATCGAATAATGTTTTGCAAAGGAAATTGTAAAATAAAAATATCAAAAAGGAGACTTAATTGCGGGCAGGACACGCGTGGAGAAAACGAGATTGCTTAATAACGATCACCCGTACATTAAGCGAAATCGACCACTGGGATGACCAGGGTTAACGCTGAGAAGACCGTATGAAAATATTTGAACCTGATATTTGTTTAGCGGCAAAACTAGAAAAACCAAAAAAAAAAAAGAAAAGAGAAAATCAATCGTTCTTTTTCGATAGACCGTATTATAAAAACAACCTGACCGCGCTGTAGTATGACACGTGAAGAGAATTCATTAGGGGAAAATAAAATAATTTTGCCGTGTCATCGTTCCGGATTCGATTAAATATAAGACAAAAAAACAAAAAAAAACAAAAAATTGATGTAAATACAAAAAAAAAATATATTATATATATTCATCGGATGTCTCCACCCCACACCGGAATTGATTTTGCCGAATGATTCGACGCTTTTTGAAAACTAGTGATTCGCTTATTTCAACAGCTTACAACAATTATAATATTTAAAACCCCCCCCCCCGCGCGAATTTAATATAATTTATTTGAAATTCGATGGTCTATCGTGTTTGACTCGAGGAATTTTTCTTTCGTCTCTTTTACAAACCGAACAATATTCGTTAACGAAATTATAAGAAAAACTGTTGTCAAAAACATAATGAAAAAAAAATTAAAAAAAAAAATACTTTGTATATTATTATTCGTCGCGTGTTCCTTTTTTCGCCCTCGCTTTTCTGGAATGCGCGTACGTTCTCGTCGTTACAACAAGGGTCGCCGAAATCGAATCAAGCAATTACTTACGAGCACATCCAATTTTATGCTAATTACCCCCTCGCGCGCGCGTTCGTCCACCGGAGCTGGGCGAAATTGATTTGGGATACGTCGCAGTGCCAAGATCCCCTCGTCAGCATCAGCGGCGGCCGGAGCGTTCTTACATACATACTTAATCGAGTTTTAAAATTCTTTAGTTTTCCAATTAAAAACGACCCGAATCACCAGTTTGCGCGTGCGCGATTGAAATTCCGTGCTGGGAAAAAAAACGAAATATATTATATATAAAATGAAAATATGCGAAAAGAAAAGAACGCAACGAAATAACGATAACACGACGGAATCGTATATTAATAATAATGAAATATTAACGAATGGACTGGCAAGTCGTTCGTTCCTCGTTACACAATAATATTGTTAAATTCGGTCTGTAATAATAATTCGGCGGCGCTTATGCGTGTACAATATCGGACAAAACCCAAAAGACAATTACTATACGTAGCTGCGCAACACCGTATTTTAGTATTTCGCGAATCGTCAATTGTTTCTCGTCTCTATGATTATTATTCGACGGGCCGCATTTCTCTTAAATGATACTCGTACGATCACAATGCGCGTACGTAATATATTATATTAAATGGAACCGTAGAAGTTATATTGCACAGACGGCGATGGCCGACGAGCGTATCTTGCACCGATACAAAACCGAAATCTTTAGGCCAGGATTTAGAGAGAAATGCGCGAAGGGAAATTTTCGTGGAGGCTCCGAAGAAACGAGCGGGAAGTATGTAACACGAAAATGTATTGTCCGCTTGTATAATGTATATTATACATTTTCAATTTAATTAGAACATTTCTACGACGAAATTTGAAATGGAAAAATAATGTATAAAAAAAAAAAAAAACTATAACTATCGATATCTAGAAATTTTCTTGATTTTTATTTTTTTTTACAAAATCACTTATTACGTCTTGAAAATAAATTTTTTTTTAAATATCGTACGGTTTATCCTAACACATTGGTTAATTCGATCTTCTGCCGTTGAAAAACGTTCTGTGCTTTTATTTTACCGTTAAAAAGTTACAAAACTGTGTGGGGCCCTTGAGCTGTAGCCCGTCCGATCTTCATTATAGTATCCGCACAAAATATATTGTTCAGAACGATCCGATTATGTAATTGCCCAATTTTCCTTACATGAAATAGACATATCGTTAGCCTCCACTCGAGTTCTTGAACTCAAACGTTTGTTCGAGAAATATCTGTCGGATTTTAAAAGTCAACATACCTATTTCAATTCCTACAAAAATCTTTAAGGACATGTATATACAACTGAAATCACGGATTTTCGATTGAAAATCAAAAGTCGATATGTATAACGGAATAAGAAACAATTACTAAGAAAAAAAAATACAGAATAAAATGTGCCAATAATTTTCTTAAAAAAGTATAATTAAAATTATTTATAATTCTCGAGATATAGGTTGACTCGTGATAGAAATAATTCCTCTGTAAATAATATATAAACGCGTTAAACGTCACGGACGTATAAACGCAATGAGTGTATATAGAATTATGTAAAAAAAATTTCGGATTTAAAAATCGTTGTTTTTTATGTAATGTCGCAGTTTTTATTTTGACTATAGGGCATCTACGAGTCGAATAACGAAAAATAAAATACATTTTAACTATTCGTTTATTTGTAATAAATAAGAGGACATAGCAGAGTACTTGTTATTTTTTTTTTTTAATATTTCAACTAATATGTCTAGATTGCCGTAGGACAAAAAAGGAAAAAAGAATGATTGTGTTTTGTGTGTTGTTATTTTTAATGTTTTTACACATCTAACCAATGTGCTCTGATTACCGAGTTTGTGTTGAACTTTCCGCGTTCAATAATACCGTCATACCAGGCTAATACGTTCGGAGCTGCTGGACGTTCTAAAAACAAAATGGGAAAGTAAATTATATTAACGACATTTCGATCTCGTTCGTCGTACTGTCATTTGCGAACAGGCGATATATTGTTTTTATTATATCGATATATTTCTTGACGATAAAAAAAAAATTTACGATCATTTATGATCGCGTTACGAGAGGGGACGAAACGAGACGTTTTACTGTTTTGGAACATAAATTTCTAATACGCTTTCGCTTTCTTCGCGATATAAATCAAGTATTACACAACGAATTATCGGGATGAACGGGACGATTTCTATTCATATTATAATCCCTATAAAAAAAAAGTGCATTGAAACAATAAAATACACAAAATCGACGTGAAATCGATCGCGTATTATTGCTAACGATTCGCACTGTCACGTCGAAATATTATTATTATTATCATTATCATTACTTTAACAAAACCCAACGCGGCATTTATTCGTCTTTAAAAGTACGCGCGCTTATACTCACACGCAATAATAGTAAATGTTCGGGGAGAGAATGAATTCAACGTTCGGTCATATCACGATCAAAAGGCCGGTGTTCTTTTTTTTCCCGGGCGCTTTTCAAAACGGGGGAGTGTGTTATATGTATTTACTGCACAGTAAGGGGTTGTGTATGTATGCTACTGGGTCAGTAGGCGTGTGAGGGCGATTTGATTTTACAACCGCGCGTTATCATCACACGCGCTTTCCTCGCCGCCGCACATAAGAACGTTTTGTAAGCGTAGAACAACATGGAATTGTCAGTAAAATATTTCCGATTCCACAGGTACACTAAGAGTTTTGATTTTTATAGGACACAGCTGAAAATAACGGGGTCGAACTGTATATAAATTTGATTTTTTTTTTTTTTTTTGTACGCCGAAGATTCCCAATATAAAATTCTATTATATCGCTCATATTTTCGGCGTTTTTTTTTTTTTTTTAGCACTATTTTCTCAGTATTTGTTTTCTAATTTTTTTTTATGTTAATCGTAGAATCGATTCGGTTTATTTGCACGCACTATAGATAATACGATTGAAACAATTTTCTAAGACTATAGTGTGTCGAACCGTACATGAATTTGCTAACTATACAGAAAAGAAAAAGGTTTTTTAATTTTTCCAAGAGAAAGAAAAAAAAACTAAATTTAAGGCGTTCAAATGTCATTGATACAATTTCGAAAATATTTTATTAAATTCTTATGGATAAATTTCAACAAAAATCGAATAAAATAAATTCCGCGATTAATTTGCAATCAATAATTTTAAACCGTGTCAGCAGCAAATATTCTATAAACATAATATCATGTCCCCTCTAGAGACGAAAAACGTGAAAATCGTTTGGAATTTCGTTTGGACTCGTTACAAATAGACGATGGAATCGTCCCGTTTCTGCAGTCAAACCGTTTAAGCGAAATTAACGTTTTAAAGTGTACAGCGCGGTATTGAGCGCAGATCGAACGTTTAGGCCAATATATACATAAAAAAAAAAAAAAAAGAAAAATCATCGGAGACATTTTTGACAGTGAAGTAAAACGATCCATCAAGTTGCCAACGTTTAAAAGTAAACGCATATAAAATAACGTACACTTTTCCGGAAAAGTTTTTCCCCCCCTCCCTCCCCTCCTTTTATCTCGTACGTTCGCGCGTTCAAAGCGGTTTCGTATTGAAATAAACGAAATTACAGAAACGTAACCCTCCCTCTTCCACCCTCCACAAGGGCTCGCCGTTAACCGCTGTCGATAATCACAAAAAACCGAGATCTGCTCCGGCGTTTCCATTGCGTGAAAACGCGCGCGACGACGGTTGTCGCATTACGGAAAGCGGAGAGTTTTCAACGCGCGTTTATTACGGGTTTTTTTTTTTTTTTTTTTGATCGTCATTCTATTTGTTTCCTCGTGTTTGGAAACGGAAAAATCGCGCCATCAATCGTCGTCGGCGTCGTCGTCGTCGTCGTCGCCGCCGGCGTACGAACGTAGGAGAAACTTTTCGTTTCGACTCGCGCGCTCGGTAAATTTAAAATCTCCGCACACCGCCTGGAAACGGGTAGTCGCGCGTGTCGTCGTCGTCGTCGTAGGCGCCTTGCGTTGCTGGCGAAATCAGTTAAGTAACTCAATTTAATTTCGGTTCGGACCCGTCGCCGAATGGGCGTTTATCGGTCGCGCGGCGTTTCCGCCCGACGCGCGCACCACACGAGCGTGCCGGACGCCGAGGACGCTGCGCAGTTATAATAACGCGACGGCGAAGACGCGATAAATCGCCGGGGCTAAGTGTTAAAAACGACCGGCAGAAGAACACTGCAACGGCGCCCCTCGTCTCGTTGTCGATTTCTGATTTACGCGCGCCACGGTTCCTCCTTTACGGGATTCTGCAAATCGTCGCCGCCACCCGCCGTATCGTTTGCCGACTATATACGGTTATCGCGGCGGCGGCGACGTTTCTTTTCCGTTCCCTCCCGTACCGACCGTTCAGATTTTTTTTTTTTTTTTTTTTGTTATCCACCCTCGTCCGTCGTTCCCGTTTTCGCGAAAAATCGGGAATTTTCTGGAATGACGCGCATCGCCGACGACGTCCGGTTGCGGACGGGACGTGCACCGACGTACAGTAAAGATTCTCAAACCTAGTGGCGTGAAAAATTTAAAAAAAAAAATTAAGTTTTCGTGAAATCAGCATAGGTATTGTCTGAATGACAAAAAAAAAAAAAAAAAAAAAAAGATATCATTTGATTGGAGTCGATTTCGTTTTAGACGTTTTTGAATTCCGGGATTACGCTTGTACTTGCGAAAATGATAAAGGAGAAAATCGCACGAACTCCTTAAATCGAATTCGACAATGAAATGGAATTTTCATGTTGACTATACGGCCGATAGTACGTGGGAAGTTAAAAAGAAGAATAATTACATTTTTGTTTTTTTTTTCGGAAAAAAAATATCGCAAAAATTTAAATCTCTATCATTTATTTGAGAATCGGATCGTAGTAAAAAGGAACCATATTCTCGTAACGTTTTGCGTGTACAGTGTTTTAACGCGTAGTACAATCGTATATACATAATAATACACCAGGACAAACGTTTTATTTCATTTTCGAGCAGTACAAAAAAAAATTCTCGTTTTCACAAAGTTAAAAAAAAATTCAGTAACCTAACCTATCAGATTAACAAAACTCTTTTGATACGTAAAACCCCGATCGATCGATTAGCTTGACCGAGAATATTTTAACTGATCTTGTCGAATCGGAATTGTAAACCCGTGCAGAGACAACCCGCGCGCCCGTACGCGTATTTATTATATATTATTATTATTATTATTATTATTATACGAGCGAATAAACAGGGATTGATTTTTTTTTTGTCGCGTCCCTTACCGCGACCACCGTATTGTTGTTTAATTCGAACGCGACGTTAACGAATGACCACGGTGCGCACACGCATTATCTCTCGCATCACGGCAAACCATTACGACCCACTCCAGGCTGTTACATAATATTATAATAAACATGCCACCGGAATGCCCACGTGTGTTATTATAAAATCACGCGTTTTCCCTACACAAAATAATAATATACTCCATTTCCCCGAGTCCTGTTCAGCACATTCGCCTCTTAAATTTGTTTTCCCTCGCGTTTACGCACACACACAGCAGACGTCATATTAACGTGAACGTGTTTTAAGGACGGAGATTGTTATTCCGAAATTAGGGTCGCATCAATTTCCCGAGTCCGTCGCTACGTATATACTTTTCCTGTGCTCTTTGTACGCACATGTAAAAAAACAAAAAACGAATTTTCGAATTGTCTCGAAATAAAAGAACGTTTCCACGATTCAACGTACATTAATAATTCATCCGTTCGTAGGTGTATTTACGTAATCCAAGTCGCACAGGCGAGTATAAAAAATAAAAAACGTATCGTTATAAAATGGCACTACTTCAACGAGAACGGCGTTAATTGGTTAATTTATATTGTTATTTACAAAAAAAAAAAAATTGTTTTTTTTTTTAAGTTTTTAATAAGTTTCGTAGCCAATTTACGAATACGGCGACAACGAAAAGGGATATTTAGGAATTGTAGGAGAGGAGAGAAGATTTAAGCGATTAATGAATGGTATATTTTTGTGAAATTTTTTGTACGCGAGATTTACTGACTTTTGAAATATTTAGGCAATTTTTTTTATAAAATAACTATGAGGTACCACGGAGAATTAGTTAGGAGTCTGAGGTTTACGGATTGAAAAGATTGAAATTCGTTAGTTATATTTTTGTTGTCGTTTCACAAAATCGTATTTCGTATCAATTCGGACACGATTTATAGATGATAATTCAATTATTAAGAAAGAGTGTGTGTGTGTGGTTAAAGAAGTTGTCTGAATTTAAATAAAGTTTTAGATTCATATTTTTTTTCTTTTTATATAGACAGCCCAAGTGTTAATCATTTGTCTAGGTGTAGTGCAATAATATGATACTTTTACAATATTTATAAAATATATAATTCGTGTTTACAGCGTGTGAAATGGAAAAAAAAAACATTTTTTCATTCGCTATAACAAAGAACGATTTCGGTTTTGAGTCGCCGACCCCACAGCCATGCTGCGCCCTGTCAAGTCCAACGGACTTAAACCCGTCAACAACCCCGTCGTCGTCGTCGTCCACGTCTGTTTAATTCCGTTTCTCTCACCCTTAATTAAAGCCGTCGCCGACTCAAGACCGTGTGAAGTCGAGCCGTATCATTCGCGCTCGCAGTTGCCACGCCACCGAATTTCCATCCCCTCACCAAAAACAGTTCATTTATTCTTTACGTCCCTTTGTCGCGCATTCGGTCTCCCGTACTTTTATTCGCTGCACGAAAACCGCGGCGCGTTATCAAGTGACAAAAAAAGAGAAAAAGAAAAAAAAAATCCGCACATTGTCGTTTAATACGCACCACGGTGCCTGTTATCCCGTCAGATATTATACACACACACGTACCTCGTAACAAATAAACGCTGTTACAAAATGGGAAAAAGCTTTCTTCGGCGCATCTTTAATCTCAATCAATTTTCATTAGCGCCGCACCATATATGTATAGTAGCGAACGAGAGACATTGTAGGGATGGCGCGTTTTCGGCTCCCAAATTGTCCCTTATTTCGCCCCCCTCCCCGCCGCCGCCGTCACCGCCGAAAACGTGTGTGCCGCACTCTCTCTCCTCCATCTCGCGCGTCCCTTCAAGATATCCATCCGTCGCCTGCTCCGAGCGCCTGTAGTAATACACCACACCACGCCGAGTTGTAATTATCATGATTATTTGAGCCGGTTACAACAGTGTGCGCGACGCGGAGAGTTTTTGTCTTTCACTCCCCCAACTCGCACTGTCGCCCTCACTTGTCCTTCGTTTTCGCACTCCACCACCCACCCGCCAGAATCTTCGGTTCCTCGTCACGTCCCTCTTGTACTCTCCGAGTGGTGAAACTTTCTCGTGTCTCTCGTCGTTTCATTGTGTAAACACGCGTGTGCAGTGCGTCTGTTTCTCGTTGTGTGTGTGTGTGTGTGTGTATGTAACATATAAAACGAGCGTAAGAAGTCCCGAAGAAAACGGACGGTGGTTGCTGTACGCGAAGAGGGTAGAGGGAATCGATTGCTGATGCTGGTTTTATCTCCCCGCCGCCACAGCCGCCGACATTCCTGACGTCATTCGCATTAATGGGAGAAAAACAAAGAGCGGCGGCGCGCCGATTTAACCGGATTGACGGATTTCGTATCGCGAAACACTGCCGACACGAATGACAATCGCGAAAGAGAGAAAAAATGTTATGTGTTTCTGTTATAATACGCCTGGACACGGCGGGTATATCGAATTTTAAAAACATACGCGTGATAATAATACACTTCGAATTGACGTCGTGTTTGTTCGTTTTAAATATTTTTTTCTAAAAGCGACCGTTACACTTGTAGAGCGAACGCGTAATTTTAAGGGGTTCTGAATAGGCGATTTTCATGACGTTTAAGGGGAAAAATCAAAGATTTTTAAGATTCGCATTGTCCTGTTTTATTTTTATTTTTTTCATTGTTACGCGATCACGATATTTAATATAGTAGGATTACCAAAATGTTTACAAGTATAAGAGAATTTTATCTGTGTTGTTATTGTTTTTTAACACCGCTCAATAATTCATAATAAATAAACGGAAAAAACATTTAGAATGAGTTAAATTTTAATTACGTTTTAGACGAAAACGCATCGATATGGATACGCGTTTCTCCTCTACGAATTGAAAATATGTAGAAATCCTATTGCGTAATAAACGTCTTGTTCCACGCACAACGAGTTTTTCACGTGATGTGCTCATAACACATTATCGTTGTTCTGTAATTTGTACGATTCACGCCTATGTAATTCTTTCTCGCCCCCACACGTCTATCGATATTTGCGATATACTGTCGAATTGATTCACCATATAATTAACTCGGTCGACAAATCAAATATTACGTACTTCACCGCGGTCATTCTCCGAGGTAAAGTCGTTATACGAGGGACGAACCTATCTTTGGTCTTTAATAATTGGGTGTGACGTTTATTCGAATTTCCGTTTGTCGGAAGTCGTGGTGTGTATAATTTTCACGAAACCTTCGCCACACCAAAAGTATATACATCTGACGAGGCGTACGATCGATTCGAAACGATTATGTAATAATAAAAGAGGAAAACCGATTTAATACTTTGGAACGTTTGGAACGTGTACAGCGTTTGTTCAAATCACTACGATTGTGAATCCTATAAACATCATATCAATGTAATACACTGACTTCTACTGTAAAGTCGAATTAAAAACAACAAAAAAAAAAATTCGAGTCGAAAAATAAATCAAACAAAGTCTGCTTTAGTGTAATTAATGGGTTGTGTTTTATGTAAACGTTGTCCCGTAGACATATAGGTACATACGGATTCCAGAATTCAACGATATCGCAAAACTCGGCTGTTTAACTTATTCTATACGCTCGAGTTCAAAACGTATGTAAACGTTGAAACGAAAATAATATTTTAATCGTTTGAGAATCAATTATATTTGAAAATATTCGCGAAGCCACAAAGACGAACGAAATTTGTATTGATATTTAAAAGGGGGGGGGAAAGGAAATGTTTTCTGATCTTGACTCTTGTCTGATCCTGCAGGAATGTATATATTATATACGCTCTTTGGTTATTTATCTGGCGCAGATTCCAAACGTAATACGACCGTTATGTAAAATAATAATATAAACTGCACGCAGCAGCCACGGACAGGAATGTAACAATCGCGTTTATATTTCAAATCGAGTAGAATATTATTGCGATTAATACGACAAACGACACGATGCGATTCAATTATCATAAGGCGTCCAAGCGATTCGAAATCACGTTACAGTAATTAATCCAGTTACTCATACTCGAAAACATCGATAATAATTTCACCGGCACATAACGTACAATGAATGGAAATAAACATAACGGTCGTCGTCGTGTACATGACAATGATAATCGATGACGCGAAATATAACAGTATAACAAGAAATAAATAACATTTAAATCGTGTAATATAAATTATAAGATGTTTTATGCGAGTAGGCAATATGTTAAAAACTAAGTTATATATAATTATACCAATTAAGAAACTTATCATTTTAATATTGAAATAATACTCGTATTATTTGATTAATAGGTAAGCCGTCACAATATTGTCCACTGTTGCTTTGCTGGCGGTATCGTTTTTATCAAATGGTAAATATATTGTAGACCGATCGAATTACATATATAAAAATTTAATATTACGTCAGCATTGTATGAAAAGAGAAAGTGACACGACATTTTGGAAAAAAAATATATGTATACTTTTTTTATACTAATTGTGAATGTAAATCATGGTCGATATTTTTCTGTACGTGAGAATTTTAATTTTAAATTGAATAATTATATAATTAAAATGATTTTAATGTTGCACGGCTAAATGAAATGTTAAGAGGGTTTGAAAGAGGATAATAATTATGAAAAAAAAAGACCAAAAGTCTTTAGAAAATAAATGTTTAATAAAGTAAGTAAAACTATGATACTCGTAATAAATAAAAAGAAAATTTTTATATATAATATAAATTAAATATATGTATCGAGTTAAACCGCAGCGTATTATAAAAAAACATAACAATAGTATTAGAAAATTTGGTGAAAAATCGAATAAAACATTTTATATAATATTTAGGAATTTTATGAATTGCCGAGAAAACATTGTCTTAAACATAAAAAAAAAAAAAAACTTTAATACCTAAAACATTAACTACGTTTTCAATAATCAGTATACCGACAACGCAGCAACAATCAATAATTTAAATATATATTATGTGTACATTTATCTTACACGTTTCATTCGAGTCGATTTAAATTGAAATTTATTACGAAAACTAATTCTATTAAAATATTTTCTTTTTTTTCTTTTTAATAAAATATAGAGAGTTTAAAGAAGAATTTTTTATTATTTTTTTTTTATGAACACACACGCGTGTATATACAAACATACATATATTATTATTATTTCGAAAACCGGCCGAACAGGAATAATTTAAAATTCTACAACAAAGTTTCTCAATGTATTCAAAATAGAAGAAAAGAAATATAATAATGTTATATAGCTTTCTCGGACGTGGACATATGAAAACGTGTCTATTTTTTCAACTCGTAACGTTATACTATAATATTTATACACTAATATTACAATACATATATATTTATATATGAATAGTTGTTGTTTCTCTAGGAATTCTCGGGGAAAATTTATATTTTGTTTTTGCATTTATAATAATAAAAAAAAAAAAAAAATGCCGGGTGTTTCTTATATTAAATTTCTTAAATATAACGTATTATAATCAATATATACTACATATATAACGCGCCGTATCGTAACTAATACAAAAAAAAAAAAAATAATAATAATAATAATAATAATGTTGAACTTTTTGCAACGTTTTTATATGAAATCGATTCTGTTTTAATTACTTGCCAGCTAATACGTTTTCCTGTGCACCAAATCTTATGCGAAGAGCCCAATTTCACAGTAATGCTCGGCGACATTCTAAAGTAATTTATTATGGAAAAAAAAAAAGAAATGTGTGTTTGGCTTCATGGGTATAATTAAGCTACTCCGGCCAGTAAGACATATTACTTAATTACCGTTTTTTTTTCTCCCGTCCTTGGGGTTCTTTTTGATATATTGCGGCTCTGGATCAGTCATTACGCGAATTTTAGTGTTATAATTAATATAAGCGGCCGGTTTAAAAGGGATAAGTACTGTATGGGGCCAAGAAGGAGAAAGAAATGTCATCTTTTTTTTTTATTATTATTATTCCACTTTTTTTTTTCACCATCGCACTCCTCCCGGCGATAATTAGTCTTAATTTTCAACCGAGGCCATTTTCGTCGAAGAAAGAGAGAGAGAGAGAGTGAGAGAGTGAGGAGAGGTCGACCTGACTTCGTAAGGAATATTCTTGCTTTCGGGTACGTAATGGGATTTTTTAAATGTCTAATTTGTCTAATGAGATAAAACTGGGCATTATTCCCAGAATAAAACGGAAACTTAAACGTCTGTGAAGACGGAAAAGAAAGAAAAATATAATTGTACTTGGTTTGAATCTTTTGTGCCGTATTCCTAACGAATTTGGTGGTTTTTCTTTGAGGGGAATGAGTAGAAGTGATTTTATTTCCAAACGCATCTTGGTCACGTCGACGGGAAATATTGACCCAACGTTTTCTAATCGCACCATAATACGACTTTTCATCGTTTAAATTCTACGGGTAATCATTTTTTTTTTTTTTTTAATCATTTTATCAAATTTTTAGAACGTTAGTTTCATTATTATCACAGCAATACTTGTAAAGATACGTGGTAAACAACTTTGCAACAATTACAATGTTTTGTCGTATACGACAATGGAGACTTGAAACATACATACCAAATATGTAACTATATTGTATTAAAGAAAAAAAAAATTCTTTCAATTTCGGGCTAATTAAAGCAACTATAGGTTTTGATGTATTTAATTCATAAAAGAGGTAATTTAAGTCTTAAAAATTTAATACAATGTCAAATGTACAATGCGTATATAACTAATAGCGAGGAGATAGTGTTGAAAACGTTTGTCAAAATTTCAAATTTTTCGAAACAGAGTATATTTTATTTTTTGGTGGAAAATAACGTTTGTACAAATCCAACGGCCATGGATTGTTGAAAATGTTTACCACTTTGAACAAACATTGTTGTATTAAAATTATGTTAATTATCGTAAATTTTAAGCACACTCTACATAATAATAATAATAATAATAAATTAAATAACACACCGAAGCTCAGAGAATCCGTATGTATGATGCAATCGCATCGCTTTCAAATTCATGTAGCATAAATAGCAAAACTCTATAAAATCATTATCCGAGCGATTCGCTTGAGCGACGTCCGCACAACACCCATAGCGGCTCGCTAAGTTTTTCCCTCTCTCTCTCTCTCTCTCTCTCTCTCTCCGTACATCGAACGACAACACCGCGTACAATAAACGCGGTGTGTGTGTTTGTGTGTTTTGATGAAAAAAATAAACACGGACGTACAAATTGTGGGGGTAATAATAGAAATTCATCGCGTCATAGCCACGGTTCGAACGGCGTGTTGAACACGACGGGCGATATTTTTCCGGTGACCGAGGATATTGTGTGAAATATATTTGTACGGGTATTGTGGTTTGTAAATGTAGAGAAGACGATTGGCAAGCGCGTTCATTGCATATGCAGAACACGCGGACTCGCGTGGAAAGTGTTTGCGGCTGACGGTCAATCAAGTGCGCTTGGTCTCCGGACGAGGAGGAGAATGGAAAGCCGAGGAGGAAGGAGAAAAGAAAACCCAACCGCGTCTAGCGCGCGCGCGAGTCTTTTAGAAACGCGGCGCACACAATTGAATTGTGAGAATTTCGAGAGAGAGAGAAAAAAAGTATATAAAACTCGCCGCAGTCCGTGTTTGCATATTCGCCGGCATGTTCAAATAATATACTCGTGTGTACACACATACGCGAGTATAGGTTATATGTATGAAAATAACCGACTGATATATAAACGCGTTACAACGCTACTGCACGCGCGGTGTTTTACAACAGACGCGTGTCGAACATTTTTTTCTCTTTCCAAAAGGGGTTCTTTTGAATTATTCCCAACGGCTATCGGTCGGACGTGTTTTTTTTTCCCTATCCATTCTTTACGTCGGTAACTCTTCTTATACACACGTACACGACGGAAAATACGAAAACCAGCCGCCAACACGCATACTTAATACTCAAAAAACTATTGCACTCGCGAAATATACGGCGACGTAAATAAGAACATTCGGGCTTTTTTTTTCTACTAATATTAATAATAATAAAAAAAAAAAAACTATACGTCATATATTATACACTCGTAATTTATGTAAAAAAAAAAAAAAAAAAATTTATTACCGTCTTAATGAACGTTCTCACAACGGTTTTATTATAACCGTGGAAATTATTATTATATAAAGTTTGAAATTGTATTTATTACACTGAACCGTGGACGCTATATATACATATATATATACTCGTATACATGGACGTCCTTTCAAATTGCACAGTCGCTTAAATTATTTGTATAAATTTGAAAGCAACAGTAAATAATTCTCATAATTATATTGCGGACAGGATTTATTTCGATCATTTTCACAAATCGTTTATATTTTCGTCATTTTAGTATTTTCATTAATGTCTGATTATTTTCTTCTAAGACAGTTAACTGCTCGACTTAACAAGTGTACGTCTTAAAAAAAAGTTAAGTCGCGTATATATATATATATTTTTTTAATTAACCGAGTCACGTTGAGATTCGCGGTAATAGTGACGATCTGCGAATCCAGATATTCCGTGTCGTTTATACTACGAATTTCATTGTATAAACAAGGGGGGGGTGCTTATAATTTTGTCGTGCTATATGTAATAAAGGACTTTAATAAACAACTATGAAAATTTTATCCCGAATATTCTTCTTTTTTTTTTTTCTACAAAATATCATCTCGTATTATTATAACCAATATTTCAAAATTCTTTTTGTTTAACATTATAAATCGAACAAGCGAAAATAAGACTTTTTTCTTATCCGCGATGGTTTCGATTCGAAAGGAGCGTTCAATTCGGTTTTTACTCGTATCTAGTACAGGAGAGTGTAGTTTAGTTTAGATAACTCGAGTGTATTAATACTTTAAAGTGTATAGAATTTATTATTATTATTATTATTATTATTTTTATTATACGCGTGTACTCGTATGTCGCCGAACCGCAACGTTCAAGAACCCGGCGATTCGTCGATAAAATAATATCCTTTTACTGGTGCGCACATTTGCACATATTTGTGCATAAAATCGAAGCGGCAGTCGCCACCCCACAGGACGAAATATCGCGGCGGGAACGTTTCCTTCTATTGTTTTTCTCTTGCTATTGTGTTCGACACACGCGGTGGCGAAGTGCGATTTGTGTAATTATAAAATACAAAATACGTAAGAAACGGTGTCGGAGAGAAGTTATTATTATTATTATTATTTATAGAAGGCGAAACGAGCGGCGTTTTTGGACGGCTTGTCGTCGTCGGTTAATACGCCGTCGTTTTTCCTTTATGGCTCGCGCGTTATTGTCCCTGCACAGTAACCATAGAGCGTTGCACAAAGTTCTTCAATTCGCTACTGTTGTAAAACGGACACGGGACACGAGACGCGCTGCTTCCGCCATACCGCCTACTGTAAAACGCCGCGTTTCCAATGACAAAAGATAACTTTCGACACTGCTGACAAAAATGTAGTAATACATTACTACTACGAGTACACGATAATATCAAGGAGAATTTTCGAGTTCTTCGTTATTAATACGAGACGTTTTGACGCTCGCGGGTAAAAACAATTTTTTTTTCTTATTAAATAAAAAATTTAAATATATGCTGATCGGATTTCGGTGCGTTCTTGGTATGCTCGATGTAATGTTTTCCATGACAAAAAAAAACATTTATTTTAAAGTGAGCACTGCACATTGTTTTAACAAAAAAAAAAACGTTTTTTTCCCCCCCGAGGTTTCTACTAATTTTTAAGATGCTTTTCACAAAATAAAAACCGTGTGGTTTTCTATAAGTGCAATATCGGCGGGTATTCGGTAGGTTTTTTTAAATAAAATGATTTTCTTTTTTCAACGTCACATCCGCCGATTTTCGTCTCAAATATTATACATGTACGCATAATTCTGTACTGATTCGTAAAAAAAAAAATTTTATTTGTTTTAAAATATATCAACAATATACCAATTAGTACGTCTGTTTAAACGTTCAAGAATGTTAAATACACATTTGTAATTATCTTACATTATGTATTTAATAGAGATTTCTTACATTCGTTTCGAAACTAGTTATATTTCTGTTTATGTATGTAATACACATGCAAAGACTAACCTGTAATCAGAAAATAAAATTACAACATTAATAATATATAAATATGAATTTTTAAATTTCGATTGAAGCGACTATACGATACTCGTTGTAATTGATTTTATACAGTAATGTGTTCTTTAAAAAAATATTTTTTTTTCCTTTGTCCGCAAACGCTTTTTCGTGTAAAAAGAGATAAGATGACTTTCACGTGTTACATTCCCATAGCAAATTGTATCTAGTTCTATACTTTATTTCACACGTTTTTTCGACTTTTCCAATAGTTTTTTCACTCAAAAGAACGAAAAGTTATATATAAATTACCACAGCAAATGTTATAGACACCATAGAAACGTAATGTAAATATATTTAATATATTTTTTTACATACGAATTCATTTCGTGAAAATGTGAATAATTGCTAAGTATAATATTATTGAAGTAATGTGTAAAAAAAAAGATAATATTATATTATGTTAATTATTTTACTGGTACAATTGGATGTTTTTTAACTTTTATGAATAACAAACAAAACTCGTTTATTCACAACACATTGAACATGTAATTACCTTAGAGAAAAAAAAAATTAATAATCGTTAATTAAAACGTTATTGCCTTCTAAAACAAGTACAACAAAATGTCCGAGAAAGTAAAAATATTTACAAAAACGTTTCAAAATCTAAAAAATTTTGTTTTTCAAACCAAATAATTTAAAAAAAAAAAGAGTTTCATTTCTTGCTACATTATGTTAATATTTAACAATAAGTGTATCTATTGTCGTGACGAAAAGAAAATATAAATTCAACGTATAAATATTTAATGTTCTTTTTTTTTAACAATTTATATTTTTAAATAAATTATGCGGCCTAATTATATATTATTCTCCTAAATGAAAAAATACAAAAAACCCTTTATACGTTGCTTACTTTGTTTATATTGTATAATTTATTCACGTTTATTGGTTTTAAAAGTCTATAAAAAAAAGAATAGTTAAATGAAATAGAAAGTTTCATGATAAATTTAAAAATTTTAAAAAGTAAAATCGATTTTGTGTAAAAATTACATTTTGAGCGATTTAAAAACCACAAAAAAATGAATATCTAAAACGAATTTTATCGGTTCTTCCCGCAATTTTTCGGTTATTTTTTTCCTACGCTCAAAAAAACTATTAAGGAGAATATGTTGTGTAAAATACAAAGTATCGACTAAATAAAATTTTGTGGAAAATAAAGCACGTTGAGATCATCAGAGCACTCTGATCAGAGAACATCAGATCATCAGCACAAAATATTGTTCACCGATAAATTGTTTTTGTAAAAACCCCAATAAATTTTTCACTTCGCTCTGAGCCTAAACGTGCTCTCAATTGACGCGTATGTCCATCATGCGTAATGTTCTCTGAATTGTATTGAAAATACACTTTATACAAGGAGATAGTGTGTCTTTACATTGCATTCAATCACATGATGATGTCGATAGTCTTGGTCACTCTCATTTTTGGCAAGAAGCTGTGTAATTAAACAAGATCATCAATATGAAAAAATCCCTAAGGTCAGAGGAACCTGATGTCCTACAATGCAGGAGTGCATCAAATCGCGTAGTCAATTACGTTTTGCGAGAGAGAGAGAGAGAGAGAGAGAGAGAGAGATAGAGAGAGAACGAGAGGTGCTCTATCTGTAGCCCAATGGAGTAGAGCTACGTCGTCTTGCCAAGAAATGGATGTGGTCTTGGTTTTCTTCTAGTCGTGGAAGTCAACTAATCGCCCGACTGAGTAACCGCTTATACAAAACACATCCAATTTTGATCTCTGACGTTCCGCTGTATCGCGAAGCCGTTCAACGAAACGTTCAACATCGTCCTCTGTTGGTTTTTTTTTCGGACAAACGATATTCCGAAAAATCTCTATCGTTCCGTAAAAAGCTCTTTTCGTAACATTTCGTTTACAAAAAAAAAAAAACCTCCCGCTTAATACACTATAAAGGAGTTTAAAATTATGATGGCTTTGGAAAAACGGTAAAAACCGTTGGCCGCGAATAAACGCGTCATGGTGCAGACGACGTGAATTGGATGCGATAGTCAAGGTAATTTATCGCCGATGTAATTATTGTCGTTTTGGAGACGCCGGAGTGTCGTTTCCGTGAACGAGCCGCTTCAGCTCATACGGAGTGTGTGTGTGTGTGTAATGTAAAAGATAGGCGGTCGTGCGGTTTTCGGGGACGCGATCGCGCAGGTGGAACGAACGGGTGTGATGCTTTGCAACACACAAAGCAGCGGCTCCGGTGCCGGAGAGAGGAGTGGCGGAAGGAAAGATGTTTACGAGATACGGATGGACCGTTTGACGTTATGTGCACGCTGTACCGTATGAACGCAGGGACGGAGCCGGGCGCGCGGATGCCGAGACCGCCGCCGCGGTTTATACGAGCCGACTCGCAAACACACACACACACACATATAAATATCCGAACAAATGCCGCGAGCTATTATCCGGCTCATTTAATCCGACCGGTTCGCGTAGAGATGTGTTGTTACTGCTGCTGCTGCTGCTGCTACAGGTCGATATCGTACGCAGAATATATTTTTTCTCTTTTTTTTTTGTTTGTTCTCATTTTATTGACCGTTTCGTAAATTCCGCACGGTGCCCGCCCGGCCGCGAAACGTGGTTTACGACAGCGCGGCGGATTTTCGGAATACCGTCGATTACGACGATACGCGCGCGTTCGCAATTAGACGCGGTCCATCGGACCGGGCGCGCGCGTTCGTAACTTTCAACGTAGTCGACCACTGCCCGCGCCACCCGAAGACGAAGTCATTTCTCATAAGCAGGTCCGCTACGTGATTATTTTCTTATTTGGTGCGTTACGAGTGGCGCGTCTTCGGCAACGTTCTCAGTGACGCGTGTATCCGTTGGATACGATGTTTTTTTTTTTTTTTTTTACTTTTTTCGTAGTTCAAGATCGGCGTATAGGTGAGCTTACAGTACAGCCCATCATTTCCCCGTTTTATGTCACTGGAGAGTCAATAGAATATTATCGTTTAACAGCAGCTTTGCTCGGTACACAAAAAAAAAAAAAAAAAAATGATGTCAAAACTATTTGCAATCTTAAAGGTCGTTTAAATGTTTCCTGTAATTTATTCGAGCACAGTAACAAATAAAATTACATTTAAAATATTTCAGTCGTTCTACCACCGATTCGACCACGGTTGTGAAGTCAGAATTTAGTGGACGAAAACTTTGAACAAAAACGGTTCCTTAAATACATGTACTTTCATTTGAAACCATAAGTGTAGCAAGGGACGAAGAGACTTTAAAGACTAACCCGCAGATTTCGCGGTATAATCTATTGGTTTCTTACCAGTGTTTAATGTGTGTGCATCAAGTTTCCTATCTCGGTCCTTTCAAAAAATTATTTAAAAAGAAAATTAATTTCTCACAACAAAATATTATACAAATAATTCGGCTTTATGTGTTATGCGAGAAAAAAAACCGATGATATCAGCTTGGCCGAACATATTATTGATATGGATATTTTTTAAACAAATCGGGAAAAAGTTAAAAAAACAACGAATTTATTTATAACCAATTTTAGGTTAAAATATTAATTAAACAATGAACGTTTGTGTCCTGTGAACACTTTTGCATTAGGTGCACCGGAGTGGCTCCGATTCACGTGTTAGTTTTCGATAGAAATCCGAACACAAACGTTACTGTTTTTGAGTAGGTTTTCGATTTTTTTCCAAATAATTATCTTAAATGTACGTGTAAAATTTCTCGTTAATAACGTAGAGAAATTTTCTTTCCGTTTCACGCGTCATTCAATCATTTACGTAAACAAATTACATACGAGTACATAACTCCTCCTAAAATGTAGAATTGTAGAATTGTATAATATAGAAGAAATATTTGATAGTTTCGCTATAAAATCGGAAAGAATCTAAAACGGATTTATAGAAAAATAAGATATACGCATTATTGTATTGATAAAAGAAAATGAGTCGATTCATCCGAAGAGTGTTGGTCAAACTTTTTTTTCTTAACTCTATATTATTAAATATTAAATTTGAAATGAAAAAGGGGTCGATGGTGCACAGTGACGATTATTATAATTTTTTTTTTTTAACTTTTAAATTGTATTTGAAAATAATAAAGTGTCGATGACATATATTCACTTTTTTTTCTATTACATATATTTCTTGCAGTTAAACCAATATATATGATACGACAATAAAACAGTACTCCGTGATCGATACGAATAGATAAAACTATATAACAACCTAAACGATTCAAAAACATTTTTGTGTGATATAAAATGAAATGGTTAACATTTGACGGAGCTTTATAAAAAAAAAATTACTATAGTGTAATAATTATACGTACACATTGTTACGAATTATTATTAGCATATTAATTTTATGGCATTCGATTAAAACTTTTCCGTCTGTTTTATATAAAGTTAAACAATTTACGTGTTTAATATCGTACGTGTATATACGCGGAACGAACTTATTAAATATCAATTTCGAACTTTCAGTAACAATTTTGTCGAAACCTAATAATAATTACTTATTACTATGTCCTTAACATTTTCGAAACGTTTTTGTAAAATTGCAATATAACTATTTCGAATGTATTAATAAACAGAAATTAGTGTAGTTTTTTATCACTTAGAAAAATGAGAATCGAATTAAATATTATATAAATAATATAGACTGTAGCGTTGAATTTTTATTTGTATTACATTTAAATCGTTTTTTTTTATACTGTGTGTAGTGTGTAATAGATATCGTAGAAAAAAGAAAAAATGGTAAAAGTTATATTTCTATTACGCGCGATTAATAAAACATATAGAACGAAGGCGATAGGTGTGTGGGTGTTTCTTGAGTTCGAAATACGTATTAATATATTTTATACACCGAACGTAATAATAATAATATATCGTCTTAACGATTTAAGACGCGTCGAGACCACGTAGACGAGAGAAAAACTGTCAAAAACTGGTTTTCGGAAAGCCTGATAATGACGTGCATATTTATCTTATAAATTATTCAATAATATAAATACTCGTAATAATAATTAATAATAATAATAATTATTATTATTATTATCATTATTGTTGTTGTTGCGTATAATATTCGAACGTCTGAAACGGTGAGATGAAAAACAGGAAATACAAACACGAGCTAAAAACTAAAAAATTAATATAAAACGACTAAAATCGCGTTAGAAATAAAACATTTTTTCCCCCGTTGTTGACGAACGCGTCCCTGACAAAGTATGTGTACTGGAACACGCTCTGTTGCGCAGGATAAACTGGTTTTCGAAAGATATTTATCATAAGGTTTTCGCGGGATAAACTGGTTTTTGCCGGAGTGCTGACTCCGCATCGGCGGCGGCGGGAGCGGTCTGCGAGCGTGCACGCCGGGGCCCGGGTCATCGTAGTCGTTAACTGGATAACACCCGTCAGAGACCAGCCGAGACCGTTCGTTACCGTTCCGTCGTGGAGGTAAAACAGCGTCTCCGCCTGTACGCGTCTCCGGGTCGATCGGCGGCGGGGAACGCGGCGGCGTGTGATTGTGTTTGGATGTGACACAAAACGTAATGGGATTTTGTTATTAACCTGAAACGGGCGTGCGACGACGACGTGCGCACCCCGTCACCCGACGACCGTCACGACCGACCGAGAACCGCGCGCGTCGCCGTCGGCCAACTTCTTCATTTACTTTTCATATCGCACGCGCGCGGCACTGACAGACGCCCGACCGCATTAATCCTCCGCAGTACCTCTACACCGACAGACTACGCAATAATAATAATAATATTATTTAATAATAATAATCGAGGATGAGCACATGAATACGAGTGAAAAGTTTAAATGTCGACCTCGTTTCGAACGATTTATTTAACGCGCGTTAATTTCTTCTTTTTCTTTAAAAATCTATTTACCGTCTTCTTGTCTCTCCTTTTTTTTTTTTTTGTTTTTTTAAATTTATATCGTTTTTTTTTTTTACACAGAACGTATTTAAATTCAGATTATCAACGATATAAGTGACGTCACAAAGAATGAAAAGACATGTGACTCCGGGGGGCGGATTGGCCCACTGCGAGAGTGGTTCCCGGTGGACTGGTGTGTGCGTGTGTGTGTGTGTGCCGCGACCGTACATTTCCATTTCAAAAACAATATAAATTTTTCGTCGGTTCGTGCCGAACAGTTGAGAACAAGTTAGAAAAAAATATTTATAAAAACGATAAATAATTCTGCGCGCTCGGAATACGTTAAATTTCGATTTGCATGCCGTTACGATCGCGTTGTAACTCGTCGCCGCGTATTTCTGATGGCCGACAAACGTCCCGCGAACGAACGTGTACATACGAAAGACAAACCATCAATCACAGCCTCCATATGTCAGCGAATAATGTCAGTAGGACATAATATTACGTTATGCATTTCGATCGAAGCTTTGGGTAGGCGACACGAAACGGCTAAACGGGCCGAAATGCCGTCAGTTCGTACGATTACTTTTTCGCCACATTTCCGAATAAATACAACGCGTGTTCGCGCTCTTCGAAATGAACAACGAATATTCGTACCGGTATTTACCGGACGAACCCGGGGACCGATAGAATCGTTTCATCGTTTGACGCGCTGGTCATTTAACGAATTGATACAACGTATCGCGCGTGACGCGTTTACGTATTCCACGCGAAGAAGAAAAACGTAACATTTAAATCGTTATACGAGAAATTTGTACGTTTTTACGAATTACCCATCTCGGTTGTGACCTGTAGCAACAAAATCCTCTGTCATTGTGAAGTTTTTTTTTTTTTTTTAGGTTCCTCTCAATCGTACCTATCCATTTGTTACGGTGTTTCTTCGTTTTTTTCTCTCTTTCATTTCCAGTAGATCAAAAACTGCGTTATTATGGTATCCGCGCAAAAGAAAAATTGTGTTTCGGTTTTACGCGATTTTGAAACCACCGGAATCAATTTTTTTTTTTTTTTTTTTTTTTTACAAATTAATTATCGCAAAAATTTATCGTCGTTTTACAACATTCTCGACGCCAACAAATTTCTATTTCGACGATCCGTCTGCCCACTGAAAACTATTATTCATACTTTGTCCGCTGGTTTGAAAAATTCGTCTCTAATATCAATTTAGAAGAGCCGGTCATTAACCTAAACTACGACGCACCGGATAAAGTCTGGTCGCGCGGCTACGAGCGTATCCTGTACACTTGTAAACGAATTTCACTTCAAACTACTCGTTAAACTCGAATCGTCTGCAGACGAGGAATTTTAGCTTAAAAAATATGCATGTTTTCGTCGGCGCTCGTGTAATCACAAAATAATAATCTCAAACCAGAGCGAAATTTGATAACAACGATGATAACACCCAAACATCCTTTTGTTTACAAAACAAAAGTTGAGGACAACTTTTTAAGTCCCTGACGGAGACATTAAATGTGCGTGTGTATGTGTGTGTGTGTGTATTAAAAACACACGCACACGCGCATACACATATATAATATTAAATATGCATTAACGTGTGCGTCGGAGTAAAAAGGGTTGAAGATAGCGAGTGAGAGTGCCTTTTAATCCCTTTGGTCACGGGGTTGTTTTTTGGCGCTCCCGGAAGGGGTGAACGGTTATATAGTGGTCTTGAGAAAAGCAGCGTTCTTGTGATTTATAATACACACACACACTGCACAGCATACAACAGGGTTGACGAGGAGAAACGAAGGGGGTGAAAATTAAGTTACGCTCGTTCGCGGCGTATAAAGAAGAAAATCTGTACAGCGAGGCGCGTTTAAAATTTAAAACCTCACCGGTTTTGGTCGCCGCCGTATATCCCCTAGCGGCTTCCTCCTTCTTCTTCTCCTACAGGTATTGGCTTATTAAAAACCCGCGTCGCATAAATAATACGAAACAGTACGGGATAAACGGTCTCCGCGTCGAAATAAACCGAGTTCGTTATAAAAAAAAAAAATCCGCTCGCTCGGTAAGTAAAAAAAAAAAATAAATAAATAAATATCTTAAACATCTTCGTAAGAAATTAGAGAAGAAAAAAACAAAAATTGATCCAGATTTTAAATCGGTCTATACGTACGTATTTTTTTTTTTTTTTTAAAGCAATGCGCTTGTCTTTAACACGCTACAGTTCAGATGCGTGTAATTTATTAAGATTCGGTTAGGTTAGGTCAGGCTAAAATATTAATTTTTTTCTTCAATAATCGCTTACATTAATATTATTTAATTCGGGTATTATACAGAGCTAGTGCGAACTACTAGTCACGTAATTGAAATTATGACCATTGTTTTTTCTTTAAAGCGTACAGTGGCGCGCTAGGACATTTTCAGATGTTGGGAAGAGGATATATACCATGTCATGAGTATGAATTTAAATAGAAATAATGTGTCCTGTGATCCTGATAGCCACATTAAATATCGAACCTGAAATAAAGAATTTCCCTGTTATTTCTTCGTTGTTTACAAAAAGAGATCGTTAATTTTTTCGTTTGGACATAATATATAATTGTGCCGGTTATGTATAAACAGTAATGAAAAATATTTATATTGTATAATATTAAAATATATTTAATATTTAAAAAAATATATACCGAACGTGACACGCAGAACAAAAGATGGTTTTTGTAAATTATAAAAAAATAGGATGTTTTCGACTAAAATCAATGGCTTAGACCTCCAACCATGCATAGAGATCTGAGTGCAGTATAGTACTCTACATACTACTATATTTTTCAGTGTTGATAATATCCTGAATATTAGTGTTGTATTGCAAACTATAAGAAATTATGATCACTATTGACTAGTAACTAGTGTATAGTTGTACTAGTCAACGAAAGTTAAACGGATAGTATTTATACTTACACATAATTGTATATACTCGTATATATAAAATAGTATTTTCCAAACTAAAATTTTTCCTATGAAAGATCAACAATAATTCTTCATGTTTAAAATTGTATTATTATTATTATTATTATTATTAATGTGAACTCTTAAATGGTTTTATATGAATAATATAATAATTGGCATTGCAAATTTCTTTTACGTGTTACATATTAACTCTTTTTATGGTTTTGATAATTTTGACATAAACGAATATACATATTATCAACGTTTTTATATAACGTAATATCAAACAATATTTGCCGAAAACGTAATAAATTCTGAAGTATTGTTTTAATATTTAAACGTATAAATAAAAATGTATTTTGTATAATTATTATATAATTTCTTTATGATAAACAAAATCACATTCAAATATTTTATTAATAGCGTTTACTGTATGTATACCGCAATTCGTTTGAGTACCAATGGTTAAATAAATAACGAAATTACGTAAATTATTTTAGTCGTTTTGTTTTACAAAAACAAATATTAAAACGATATTAAAAATATAATTTTTTTTTCAGATTTTTTACTCAAATAAATTAATAACGTAAATGCTTTAGTCAAACGCAATTATGAGTTGTACGTGTTCTCTTATTGTGAAGTATTTTTTTGTAAAACAAAAAAAATCCCCAGAGACGAAAATATTATTCACAAAGTTTTTTTTCCACGTACCAAACCCGCTAGTCTAATAAGTAATAAGTGTTCGAGGGACCGTCAGATTTAGACAAACCCCAGAATTATTGATTTTCTTATAAACAATAACTCAGAAATATATTAAAAACTTTTTTCCTCCAGAAGGACTTTCGACGGTACTTGTATTATTTTATATTAAAAAACAAAAAAAAAAAACAAAAAAGGAATAAAACCTGTAGAGCTCGGGTTTATTACTACATAAAATGATTGTTGACCGGTTAAAGTATATATATATATCTATATTATACCGAAAGGGATTTCGATTATTTATTATTTCTCGAAATGATTTTCAGACTTTGCTAAGGATGTCTCTATTGTATTGCGTTATATTCATTATTATATAATATATTATAAAAAATTCGTGATTTTTTTTTTAAAGAAAAATAATGTACACGGTCCACGAGTAACTGTACACGTTGATCACTGTTAATCGGCTCATCTGATAGAATTTCGTTATTTAATTCATCGTTTTAGTATTTTTCCCCCTATCCGTATGGCGGTTGACTGCGCAGTGTACATGCACGCATAAACTGACGAGAAAACGACACGTTTATTTCGGAGACGAAGTTAAATCATTATCGTTTGAATATTAGTCACTTTGAATCGCTTTCGCGCCAAACTCGATTATATAAAACATTTACAGAATTTTGATGAGCCGGGTAAAGTCGAACTAACTTTACGAATTCCGTTCGTTCATAAGCGCGATGTAATTAGTTAGGATTATTACTCGAGAATCGTTTAAACGAATTTTGCTTTTACGTTAATAAATATTTCACAATATTCCGGCAAAAATGCATTTTTTCTTCTTCTAAATATCAGTTTTGTTTAGTTTTTTCAAAATAACAGTTTATAATGTACTATATATAGGCGAATTAATCGGATTCATCCATTTCTATACGTTTTTTTATGTACTCTGTTTATTTTTTATCCGATATATTTACAGATTATTTCGTTTTATTTCATGGAATTTGATCACAAAAATATTACATATCATAATACAAACAAAAGTATATCGAAATATCGCAAGAATATCATAAAAAATAAAATCCACTTTGTCAGAAAAGTGGAAATATTGACAATAGATAATCAAGATTTTTTTCTTATGAATATAGTTGACGTATAACGTAGGCCTGACATAATTGTACATAAATTTTTAAGCCTTAAAACCAAAAATTACCATTCTTTATAAAATTAAAAATATCTGAAAATCTATAATTGCTACATGAATAGCCCAAAAATTGAAAGACGTTCTTTTGAAAATGAATTTTCCCTAATGAACCATAAAAAAGTTACGTATTTGTTGAATATTTCAGATTTACGAAATTACGAAAAAATCCCGTTTTTATAAAACATTTCGGTATATTTCGGATTTTTAGGCACTTTTGAGAAAATCAAAAATGACTACTCTAAAGTAGTACAGACTAAATATAATTTTCTACCCGGTATATGAGACTGTAAAGATCAGAGCACTCTTTCCGGTAGAATATTTCAGACACAAAAAATATTTTTTTAGGAAAATAACGTACTTCCCAAAGCGCTCTAAAGGGTACGAAATAGCCGCTAACATTTTCCAAATCGGAGGCGAATTTCAAACGAAATTGTAGAAACGCATTTCATCAATCTAATACAGATATAAAAACCGATTCCTCGATCAGCTCACGGTCTAAAACGTTTTTACTAGAAAAAAAAAACGAAAAAAAAAAACGAAAAGTCCTCGTATTCGCACACAATAAGTATTAAACGCAATCTTCTCCTCGTGTTTTAATTTTCACGAAACGCGCGCGCGCGCGCGGTATAGGGACGGGGTTGATAATAATTAATTTTTCGTTTGCCGGTGACGAACGGAAAATTGAAAGCTGTGGTGCACCGGCTCCGTGTCGTCGAAAAGTTTGCAACAAAGACCCGTGGGCAGTGGGTGAGAGGAGTGCGCCAGTCCCTGCTGCTTGGCCGGATACGCGGATCGGCGGAGGTGTTCTCTCGCAAAGAGCTTATAACCGTCGGGATATAACGTGGATTATGTCGCTCGCTCGCTCGCTGGCTGGCTGATTCCTCCGCCGCCGTTGTCGTGACACCCGGTCTGCGGGCAGGTAATTAAATCGTAGGAAACGGGCGGCGTTGCGCGCTCCGCGTGCTTTTAAGGAAACCCCGTGGCAAAACGTTTTGTCTGAGAGATTACCGACACACGCGTACCCACACCAACCACTGTCGTCGACGGTGCCGAGGCGGTTATTTTTACAAGGCGTTTTACGACAAAAAAAAAAATAATAATAATAATAAAAAAAAAATGCCGTTGTGAAAAGGACACGACAAAGCGGGAAAAAAGCGCGCGCAAGGCTGTGGCGGCCAGAGGAGGTCTTAGCAGAGCTCGGATCCCTTTCCCTCGCAAATTATTTTTTTTTTCCGAAAATACCATTTAACTTAATTTAATATTCGATTACTGTTCTATTATTTTTTTTATTATATTTCATATTTATACTCTCAGCCGTTACCCCACAAAAAAAAAAATTGTTTTGCTTGCTACGGCCTTGATGTCACGCGTAATATTGTTTTTTTTTTTTGAGAAAATTCCTGTCATCGTAATAAACCCACGGTAACTGCACACAATAGTAACCACACAGAAGTTATTACGTTTATACGATTCCGTTAACACGGTTTGAAATTATCTAAACCAGAGGCGAATTAGAGATTCGAACCCCCAACCACCGAAATTTCTAAAAATATTTGAAAGTTAAGCTACGATATATATACATAAAGTACCTAAAAATTTTACACTTTTTCCTAGAACCCAGAACACTAAAATTCGTTTTGTAAATTATATACATTTATTGTAAATATATGAAAATCAAATGTTTTAAATATTAAAAAATTAATAGTACTTATGCGTTTCTAGAGGAGGGGAAAAATGTTGAATAGACATCCCTCTCCCTCTCAAACAAATCCTAAATACGCTACTCGTTAAATGTACGACCAAATCTCTACAGCCATTTACCTAAAGAAAATTTAAAGAAAACCGTAAGCACTCTTAAATTGTATTCTAGAGAATAACGAAAACGTTTTTTCATAAATATAAAGTCCGCCTGCAACACACACGTCTTTCAGATAGATATACACTAAAAAACGATAAATATAAAAACATTTTTAATACGTTATACTCACATTGGAAATTGTTAATCCGAAAAACCACCCACGTTATTCCTAAAAAGAGTTGCTACTGATTTTATAGATTTTTACAAAACTGAAATTTGACAAGCCAAATTCAGTCGAACAATCGCCAGAACAATGGATTAGCTACATACGTTGGTTTTTTTTTCATCATTTAAGAGCCGTCTCATATCGGATAATATTTATAATATGAAATTTTTGTAAAACATTCAACACGTGTTGCAACGAATGGTGTGATTTATTAAATATTCGAGAACGTCCGGTTTGGGTTATGCTGACTCGGCGATTTCCAGTCGTGGTGAAAATCATTCGAGTGTCTTATATTATATTCAATTAACATCAACAACAGTTGAAGTCAAGAGTTAAAAGTTTTTAACTTCAAAAGTTGCAGTTTAAAAAAAAAGTATTTGAACTTAGTTAAAATGTTCTAATTAGCATTATGAAAATAGCGTGAAAAATTATGTAAGACCTTTTAATTCTCTATACAGTCTACGGTTTTCAATGCAGACTTAATATATTTTTTTAACACTATAAAAACAATACTATTTTTGGTATCTGACACGTATATCGTCGTTAATTTTACTTGATGTACACTAATTTATTTATAAAAATAAGCAACACGAACTTAACGCGTTAATTAACTTGACTGATCATTTTTTTCCAAATTATTATTTAAATACTTTTTACTCGTATATTTATAACATTATATATTATTATATTAAAAAGATTAAAAATGTTAAATTAAATATTTATACGCTTCGCGTTTTTTTTTTCGAATAACTACTAAAATTCTCTATTGTTATTGATTTTAAGTATAAAATATGCTATAAGCAGATGTTTCTACGATAATCTGCATTCAAGTGTATAATACAAGAAAACCGATTGTTACAATATTAATAGTGTGTGGGCAGTTTTACCAATAATTAATTATTTTTAATGTTTTGTCTAATAATCGTTGTCAAAATCGAATTTCGATCTAAAAAAATGAATTTTGTATTAGTGAATATTTTATTATGTACTATAAAACAGTATGCTTTTAGGTAAGAAATACGTCATATTACCTCAGGTTACTTTTGTGTCAATAGGAAATAATCCTGGTCTTATAAAGTTATAAGACATACCACATACAGTACGACGAAAACGGTAATCCGAAATAAACTTTATATTTTTGGACGTGTTAATTTTAACGGGAAATCGAAAACCGTTGAGTACGAATATTTTTAATTTTCGGTTTTTCAGTAATTTAACTATATAAACGCAATTGAAATACGAGTGTGTAATACAATATTTATACATAATTGTTCATATGTGTTTAAAGCATTTTAACAAATGAAGTAAAAAATATACGATTGTAATCAATTTGTTATTAATTATAAATCAAAAAAAAATTTCATTACTAAATTCAAGGATTTTTGTAATATTTTTTAACTTGTTATAATCTAAAATTAACGGTTTAATAGTAAAAATACATTGAAAATATTTGTATAGCAATGAATGCTTTGCCATCATACGATATTTGTGCAACCAAATTAACGAAATGAAAAAGAAAAAATCAGTACACAATGATTTATTATATTTTTCAAAATTCACGAAAAAATGATTTAATATGTTATCAATAATATAACACGCTGTTCCAGTCGTTTTAAAATAATAATATGATTCATATTATTTATTCTAACAATTTCTTTATATGCATATATTTATATATGTATATTTACTGTGATATGTTTAAAAAAAAAAACAAGAAAGAACCATTGTTAAACTGGTGTAGTAAAAACGTTTTTAAATTTCTATTACGTTTATCACGGCATATTTCAATTAACAATTTTGCAAATAAGAATGACAGAAAACCGTGTTTTGACATCCTCTATCGTGGAAATTATTTAATACAAAAATATTTGCGTTGAAAAGTTTTAGCAAAGATCCGGGGACTCAGGAGGCTGTGCTACAATTCGAAAACTTCTCCTGGGATCGGTTGTCGGGACGAGGCGGGCCGCAGGGGTACCGTTTGGAATAAAAGCGGGTAGAGATTTCTGCCCTTTAGCACACAGCATTATTTCGGCATGAAAAACGTATGGCAAAGGAAGCTGTTTTTTTCTTTCTTCCCGACCAGTGCAAAAAAAGAAAAAAATATATAAAATAAAAGTTACGTATGCTTTCTTCCGCGACCGTAAAGTTTTTAAAGTTCTGTTGGTGATATTTAAGAAGTTTTCCAGACATTCGAACCAAAGTGCTGTTATTATTATTATTATTATTATTATTATTATTATTATTATTATTATTATTATTATTATTATTAAACTGACAATGCTCTCGTATATATTTCACCTACAAAGGAGCCAGCCAGCAGCAGTAAACCCTAACACGCAATAGCTAAAATTATATAATATTGTTTTAGACGCCCAGGTATGTATTTATATCGTAAATAATTTATACGATTCGTTTTCGATAATCAATATCGTTCGTTAAAATAAAAAATACGAGTAGATTAAAAAAAATGGCTTTCGAAACAAACTTCGGACATTTAATTGTATAATGTGTTGCTAAAAAAACGGTGCACCCTGAATAAATTACTTTGATATAGGCCCAGTATTTATATTGGTGACGATTAAAGTTAAATAAAAAATAACAAAAAAATAAGCGTTGAGAGCGAATTAAGAAGAAAGTTAAAAATATATTGGAAATGCGTTATACAATATACTGCAATTACGAAATGTTAATAAAATCCTTATAATGTCAAACGTAATGATCAATTTGGAATAACACAAATCTAAAATCCCTGTTTATATAGAACAATATGCTAATGATGAGCCACAGGTCGTAAATGATTCGGTTTGTCGACAGTATTATAATATTATAGAATAGAACATCACCGACTTTGTATTCATTTGATTACTAAAACGGAATGTATCTATGAAATATTTTCGATTATCACGTAATATCTGCAATTGTGTTATAAGATTTTCAAAAATCAACTAATTTTTTTTTTTTAATAAAATTATTTTTGTAAAGTGAATACGTTAAATAAATAAAAACCGGACTAAATTAGGAACACCAAATCTATCCATCTCCAGCCCGAAAACGTAAATACATGCCACTTAGTTCATAATTTAATTTCGTTTTTAATTCCATATGACATCAAATGCTTTTAAACTCTAGGTAATCCACTTGAAAGTCTTTTTAAAAGAGATCAAAATTCAGTTGTATATAACAATCATACGAATAATGATAGTGTGCCGGCTGTTAGGGAAAACGGACGATGACAAACTATACGTTTTTGAAAAGAAGGTGCTACGAAAAATATGTGGAACTATATGTGATCATAACGTACAAGTATGGAGGAAAAAATACAACTAAGAATTAATGGACATATTCAAAAGACCAAATGTTGTGAACGAGATTAAACGGAGGAAGTTAGAATGGGCAGGCCACACATGTAGATAACGAAATTCTATAATACAAAGAGTGCGTCAGAAAAGATTTCCTGAATGTCACGCACGGGAGAAAATTATAATGACAGGGATTGGAAAGATATAGCGGAGAATAAAAAGGAATAAAAGAAGTTTTGTAGTGTGGGAAGACGGTTATAAGGTCTTAAATAAATAATATTGAAATATATAGTCGTCGATTTATATTTTTTTTTTCTTAAGAAATAATAACGTGTTTCTTAACGTTTCACGCGTCGTAAAAAAAATGAATATTTCATTTATTCAATTGTAAAGTTGATGCGCGAAATAGTATTCTGAACACGTCAATGTGTCAATGTGGAGTAAATACGTGTATTCTGTACACAATATAGTTGAACTAATATTGCAGTAGAAGTTCTGCGGCGGGTTTTCGATGATCGCACATAATTATTCGGGAAACGGGACGTTTGTTGTGTCTACGATACTGTTGAATGTTTGATTGAACCATATGTTTTTTTTTTTTTATAGTTACTGTTCATGTCTTAGCCGCCTGTCTGGCCCAGTTTTGGAACTAGTGCAATGTGAAAGTTTTAGTAATAAACCTCAAGACAAACTAACAACAAAAGTCGTTGACCTTGGTAAGTGTTTATAATTTTGTTTAATAAATTTGATACGGTACTTGCATTTAAGGATGGTCCTTCGAACGTTAAAAGTTGACCGAAAAAAGTTGTCTAAAAGGCGGGGGAGGGGGGGGGGGAAATGAAACTATACTAAACTAAACTAAAAAAAAAAAAAAAAATCCATAATTAAAGTTTACCGATAAAATCTGAAAGAGTCGCTATCTCGGGACAAATGAAAAGTAAGTTGGGTCACCAAGTTTTTAGCGATTTTCCACTACCAGACAAATAAAACTTTGCGTGTATATATATATATAGATTTGTTCGCATCACACACACACACACCTCCAAGTTCACGGTCACTGTGGCGCTGCGATAATTATGTTAATAAATTCGTTCGTTTATTCTAATATATAACATACAACACATTGTTCACTAATTGTTTGGAAATTTATTCAATTTTATACAGATACTAATAAATTCTTTTTCTTCCAACTCCTAAACTAATAGATTTATTTCAAGCGATACTTTACGAACTAGAAAATACTCATTGTTTTTGTCATAAGTTTTATTTATTTATTTTTTTTTTTTTTTGTAAGAAACGCGATTCAAAACTGTAGACATGTAATTTTTAAAAAAAAATTCTACTAATTTCTAAAACTTATTATAAAGAGTGTCTTAAAAATAGACAGTCTAACCTTTTTATTCAAAGCGATATCATATTATACTACACATACGCATTAATGTCTGTTGTATGTCCGCGTTCGATTTTTTACGACAATATTTCATTACCTTTACTTGGATTCTGATATACTATTTTACAACCTTTGGACATTTTTGGTCTTTTTAATCGTCCACTATATAATTACATACTTTGCGCATACAATTTATTTCATATTTATGCGTTAACTATAAGTATGCACCTGTTATTTGTATATATTTCATTTCGTTCATTACAATTAGCAAATTACAAATTACTTGAATTCAATTTTCAATAATTTGTGTAAAACGGTATAGTCGCAGTTATTATTACTACATTATGAATGTAACACAAACGTACAATAATTGCCTTAACAACGCGCCGCCCTATCGAAATACTCGTATGTCTTAAAATTCGAAATATCTGTATATAAAATCATGAATATAATATTGTCGTGTACGAGACAATATATTATGTTATAGAAATATGCCTTTCGCAACGTTTTTAAAATATTCGCGCAAATATTGCGTATATTTCCGACGACACTTTGTAAAAACGAACAATTTTATAAAGTATAATTTATAAAACTTACATTTTTGTAAAAATAACTATAAATACACTTTTGAACACTGCGTATGTGAAATATATCACGAGGAATATTTGTCCGTTATAAATGTCGTCGGTTCGTAAAAATAGGAATACGCGTATCGACAAAATAATTTCGAAATTAGAGCGAAATCCGAATTTAAAAAGTAATAAAAATTCGATAACTGTTGGTATATAATAATTGTTTAGACCTACGCTTAAACATCGAATTCAATTCCGACAAATGCACAGATGAATGACTCTAAATGTACATGTATGCGTGTGATAGAGATACGTTTCTATAGTTTCAAAAAAAAAAGAAGAAATTATTACATTTTACTTTAAAATATAACCGCGAGAATTTTACAACAATCGCTTAATAAAACAGAAATTACGAATCCGTATAATCATTATAATCGATTGTAAAATCGTGTTTCAAACGTTTCCGTTCAATACTAAATAAATATATAACTACTCGCGGACACGAATAGATAATAAAAATGAGTGATTTCGGAACAGGATATTGTCGAAAAATTGCAAAAACACTTTGGCCCTGCGCGTTTTCTGTTGATGCGTTTTTTTTTTCTTTTTTTTCTACGCGGACGATACAAAATGTATTTTGCAGCAGCTCCTGACCGTACCGCGCGGTTACTGCGCCGCGCGTTTCACCGATAATTTCCCCCGAAAGTCCTGCGCACCAACCATCTCAGACTTCCATTTTGATCCACCCCCGTGACACTACTAACCTAACCCGCCGCGCCTACACGAGCCGAGGAAATTTCCCGAAACAATCGCCGGCGCCTCGCGTGTAGTTTTTATTTTTCGCTCTCCGATATTTCACTGCGATACACACACACACACACATACAGAGTATACACGCGATTTATACGCGACGGCGTCGTCGCACTGAATTGCGCCCCCGTGTGGGCGGGTGGTAAAAACGGATCGACCGATGGGTGGCCGCCTCGCCCCGAAACCAGGTCAAACTTTATCCAAAGTAGTATACAGCGGTCGAGGGTAGGACGGGGGCGCGGCGATACGGGGGGGGGGTGGTGGGGCGAAGGAGAGGTAGAAAAAAGGCACGACGAGAGCGTGGATAGTGGATGAGAATGACGCGCAGAGAGTGGTACGAAAGCGGGGAAATAGATTTTCAGCGAGGCAGAGGCAGGGAGAAAGAGAGAGAGAGAGAACAAAAGCTCAAAAAGCTGCGTTCACAGTCCACACCCATAAAAGTGCGCGCCGGTCGCGTTCTCGCCATAAGCTCCGCCCTCGTCGGCCCGGTCTCCCCGTTAGTTCGGCCCCCCGAGCCAACGCGTTGCACCACACGCCCCCCTACTCGCCTCCCACACACACACACACACACACACACACACCGTCGCGGCGTTACGAAAACTTTTCCAAAAACTTTTGCAAAGCTCGTTACCGTTTCTCCATTAGATTCTTTCTCCCCCCCCCCTCAACACACACACACACACACTCATTTTCCCCCTATCGATGTTTCCCCCCGTACCCCTCTTACGTTTCATCGTCCACAAGGCGGGCGGTTTTAACCCCTTATCCACACCACTTTTCCTCCTTTTTCTTTGTCCCCCCCCCACCACCCCCCGCTCAATCCGCAATCTCCTCCACCATCTTTTTCTACTATATACGCACTACTCTGCCAGTATACAGCCCACGCCCGGATGTATGTTTTTAATTAAGTCGAGACTTTATCAAAAATTAACCCCTATACGTGTGGTGTATATATATATATAATTTTTTATATATATAAATAAGTAATTATGTTTTTGCTCTCTCTCTCTCTCTCTCTTTCTCTCTTATAAAACGCACAACGGGTGTAAACGGACACGGTGGAGCGTGAAATTTCTGCGCGCAATTTTTTTCCCTCGTCGCGCGCCACTACCACCCCGTCCCCCTTCACCCGATCGATTTACCACCGTCGAGGTCGCCGTCGTCGTATCCCCCCACGGCCACTGTTAAAAATATCATTTTCGTGTGCGACAAACACGTTGAGAAAACAACGTCGTCGTGATAAACGAGAATTTTTCAACAAAAACGTGCGATTAAATATTTGATAAATTTTCACCAATAATGAACGATGAAAAATAGCAATTTTATTTAAAAAAAAAACACGTCGAATATAGTTCTAAGGAAACCATCGTGGTTAAATGTGTTGTGGGGTAATTGCGTTTTTATAATATATTAAACGGTACTTTTAATTTCAATGTTTATAAAAAATAAGTATCGCGTTAATAAGTATTGTCATTTTTCTCAAACCTTTTCGCAACGTATGTAGAACATAATATATTATAATATTGATCATTGGCTATTTCTTCGCGTTCAAAAAATCATATCTGCTAACACATCTACGACTCGATATTAACGATCGAAACGAATGCGCGGTTTCAAATTTTCACCAAGCGAACAAATATGTGAAGAAATATGTTAAGAAATATAACGATTGCGAGTAAATCAAACTTTGTGCAAATATTTGTGTGATAAAGTATTGTTTATACACGCGAAATAAATACTTTATAATAATAAAATATTTAAATAAAACGAAATGTTGAATCGTAAGAACTGTTATATAAACGAATTTCCCCAGCTTTTCACTACTGCAACGTCAATCGCATTTGTACAATTTAACCGTACAATTCGATTGTTCGTAATATTTTTGTATCGATTTAGAAAAACATACGACTATTATATACGTATTATACATATTTTGCACAGTAAATCGTATTGATTTGATATTCGTAACGAGGGTAACACCTGTACGTATTTCACTGACATCTAACAATGCATATACCCGTGATTATTCAAATTGTTTCGAATTTTTATTAATAAATTCACTATTACCAATTTACCACAATTTTCCGTAGACTACACGTTACTAGTTTTGCTGTGAACAGAGAATCGTTCTGTATACCGAAATATTGTAAACATTAAAATTAAATTTGTACTCCTTAAAATGAAATAAATTTATGAGGATATATAAAAAGAAACCCCCCGTTAATATTATATTGTAGACAGCGTAACAGAAAAAATATGTAATATGACAGCAAAGGGATATTCAAAAACGATATTTTAATTTACAACATTATTTCGGTAAACAATAAACGGATAAGCGAATTAAAGTTCCTGGTCACACAACTAGACAGTTCGACACTTTTTATGTGCCATTCCAACGTACGTTATATGGTCAAAATTCTCCATTAATTAGAACCATGAAGCATATAAATAATTATAATATTGATATTTTTATTTGTAATTCTATTGATTCTTTTAATTTATATCTTAATAATTTAATCACCTAACATTGTACATATTTTTCGTTGTAATTATTGATTCTTTATTCTATGTTAGTAATCTAATCACTTTGTTTATTGTACCTCCACAATACTTATGATATGTTGTTTCTTTGTTCCACATACACTATTGTAATTGGGCTCGCCCGTTTAATAACAATAATAAATAAATAAATAAACAATTATTGTGACGAAAGTATTTTGATATATATATATATATATATATATATATATATATATATATATGTATATTGTATATATAAATTGACTACAATTTACAATAACTAACGAAAACGGCAATTCGTCTCGAAATCCCGAAACATCGTTTATTCGGTAATATTAAATACCGACTATTCCCAAATGCCGTTGTCGTGCAGGGAAATGAATCGGACGGGGATAAACTTTAACGGTAACCGTTGTTGTTTGGAAATGTATAATCGGGTTGAACTAAAATTTCGAACTCGAATGTTTGACCCAGTGACATTGACCCTGGCCGTGTATAATAGTTTTCGGACAAAGTTGATGATTCCCAGCAACTTTTAGTTTTCCCCTTCGTCACGTTATATTCTTTCCACCCCTCGTCCGCCGTTTTTCTTTTCTTTTTTTTTACGACCCAAGTTAGAGAGTTAATAACTCCTTAACTTGCCAGACGGCCGCGAAAGTTTGATAACATCGCAATACCAGGGCGGTTCAAGTTTTAGAAATCTTTATAATAACAAAACACGGCAATGTAGAAAACATATATATGTTTATCGAAAGAGTTGCCGGCGAGTTTGGAGTGAAGAAAATTTCTTCGCACTCCTTATTGCATAGGAACGAGTCTAAGTGGCTCCATCTAGCGGTCGATCTGCCGTTCGCGTCTACACAAGACCGCGCGCGTCAATAAACCGTGTTTTGTACGTAATCGTTCGGTACAATGTTTTATTAACAGACCACTCTTATTATATATATAAAAAAAATAAATAAATAAATACAATTTTCATTCAGAGAGACGAAATATCGAAGAGCGAAAAGTCACTCAATTCATATTTACATACTGTATTATTACATTGAAGCAAAAACGATGAAAATTCCATTATTTTTCTTTCAATTCCAGTTCGTCAATTTTTACAAAATAATTTAGTATAATTAACAATAACATCATCGTCGACGAATAATTTTATATTGAGCGAACGCGTTTTCTTTAGTGATGTATACGATTTTTTTTTTTTTTTTTTATGAATATGTTTAATTTCAAGCCGATTTGTTATAAAATCATGTATAACAAAAAAAGATGATAATTATCAGTATCTTAATATACGAATAAGTTAAAAGAGTTAAAAAAAAAAAATTTTTAGTTATTTTTTTTAATTTATTAAATACTCAATAAATATGAGTATGATTTGTAATTACATAATGCCAATGATTTTAATTCCTCTGTTTGTTATACACAATTTTAAGAATACTTAGGTATTTCATACGATTTACTTTTCAAAGTGAATTTTTAAAATAGTTTGACGCGTGCGCTACTTATTTATGTCGTCTACAAACGATATACTAATCGACAATTGTATTTACCAAAAAAATATAATATTTTTACCTTTAGAAACTTTCGGATACGACTATTTAACGATAATATTAGGAACTCGTATGAAAAATATGTTTACTGTGTAATAATAATATTTGTAGCAGCAGTAGTACAGTATACGATAATGGACAATTAAAACTATTCCATTCACGAGAGAGAAATGCGAGCTTTTTAAATGCAAATAAACTAAAAAGACATTTCATTACGCTTGCTTTGACGTGTTCGTCGTCATACGCTTATTATTACATTATAATCTGCTCTCCAAAGCATTCCGTGATTCAAAGAAACGAATTCTACTATTCAACTTTCTAATCCGCGACCAGGCTCGCCGATACAGTGAGTAATTCAAAGTTAATGCAACTTTAAAATATACAATTTAAAAGAATAATCATCCATTTATAAACGATTAAAAAACAATTTAAAAAAAATAGATGGGACATTTTCCGTTCGGCGTGTTACTCGTTGCCAGAGATAATTCACTGATATACGACTCGAATTATAATTTTGCGATGATCACTTATATGAAATATACGCGTATGTTACAAGAATACATTATAGATTTTTTTTTAGATAAAATTTAAAACAGCAAAAATTCCACCTTTTTTGCCAATTCTGATAACGAAATTTTATTTTTATTACATTTAAAGTTTATTTTACGAAATTAATTTTTAGTTATTTAATACGAAGAACGGTGGTCGTGTCTCATTCTACACATCCGTTTTTGAACATCGAGCTCAAAAGCTTTATTCGTATTTCGAACTGAATGTTTTCCACATTGGGATTCTAAACTCGTTATTAATGTGAAAATAAGAAAGGAGGCTTTTTCACGCATAAATGAGCATGTAGGCAGTTGAATTAAAACTTTCAGACATTCGTTCAATGTTTCTGAATACTTTTTTCGTATGCGTGTGACCGGAAATTTTCCCAACGGGTTCCGATTAAATTGTATGTTTAAACTGATGTTTTGTAGAAATGTCTACCAGACAGTTTCTCTACATCCGCGATAATATCAGAGCGTTTCGATTCGACGGACGTCAATTGCAAAAACGTGTGTCCAATTCAGTTTTTAAACTCGTGTGCTGCGGAACAGGAGAATGTAGAGTAAGTTCCGATAACACTCGAGTATTCTTTCAAATTTATACCGAATAATTTGATTATTTCGCGTACGCCGCGCTTATGGCCTTGTGTAAACCTGTCCCCGTCGAGGGACCGAGGACCGCGGTTTATGAACCGCTGGTCCGAGCAACGGAGAACGAAAAGAAAATAGAAAAATTGTGAAATAATAATTTAATACACGTTTTAAACGGATAAAAACCAAATTCGGGCCCGTTGTGGCGTATTGCACATACACGAGCGCAAAGTTTACGTGCGTTCACATGAAATTACACTGTCGCCGCCGCGCATAGTCTACAGTCGTAGACGCTCGTGACATCGAAGGGTCGGTTGACGTTTTCCGAAGGGTATCCGAACTGCGCAACGATGGCGCAGTAACTATGTACGGTTATTAGACGTATAACGCGAGCGTATAGTTTTCAAGAGCGGACAGTGTAGAGAAAGGGTTGTGTGTATGTGCGACGGCGGTTTTAGATGACGGTTTCCGAGTAAAGTTCGACGGAGGCTGCGGCGACAGCGGACACACACACACACACACAATATAAGGAGCTTTTGATAAATGGCACTGGTCCAGGCGAATAGACAATAGGTCAACAAAGACCGAGTCGCGGGCAACGCGCATAAATCACGTATAAACTTTGCTCAAGCCCCAAACACTTCTTCCGCGCGTGAATATAATATACGAGTATATAATATAATAATGGCGTATTTAAAAGCGTGGAGTAGCACGAAGAGGTCATACCCCTCCCATTTGCTGTATTTATATTTTTATGAATGCGAAATCGGTGTATCGATTTGACACGCCGACTATTACAACACGTAATATTATTACAAATTATTTAAAACATTTATACAACACGCATGAAATGTGTGTGTTTTGAAAGTCAAACAATATTATTAAATGTCGATTATTCGAACTACTTTTATGTTACCTTTAATTTTGTAATTTTTTTCTTTTTACAGAAATATGAATAACTATATTCCCCCACCCGATTACATTTCTAAACGCGCTCTCTCTCTCTCTCTCTCTCTCTATATATATATATATATATATATATATATATATATATATATATACCGGTGGCCTGCGATGGCGAATCGATTTGAATATGCATTGAAAAAAAAAAAAATAATAATTTTCGATCGATTCGTATAACGATTATTATAGATTTTAGAGGTGTTGAATTCGTAAAAGAGATAATTTTTTATTTTAATACTTAAAAATGTATTAGAGTCTCGGAATTTTACTAAATACGTACATTTTTATTCTGTATTAGGAAAATAACAATTCTTTTTAATTTAATAAATTAAAATAATTTTCAGCCGCCTATATTATTATATTGAAAATATAATCGTATTAAAATAAAATGCACTGTAAAGTTAATCGTTAATTATAGATTTTCTACACACCACGTTATTGATAATATTACGCCGAAACTTCGCTCAGAATCTTTTTATCGATTTGCCATTAAATTTATAATAATAATAATAATACATATAACAAAAGTCTAAAATCTCTTTATGCGCGTAATTCGCACTTGAGCAACACCTCACGGCCCTTTTTTCCCCGGTATTTAAATTGAAAAACTTGAGAAGAATATATAGCCCGAGAAATCATATGTATATTACCGAATAATACGCACAACACTCGCCCTACTCCTCGTAATCCTATCTCGTCGTAGAATCGCTTTTAACCGTGCGGATAATTTATATTCCTTTATCGCCCATAAAGTACTCCTCTTATTTTCTTCTTACAAATTGATTATTATTTTCGGCTATAGCAAAAACTATAATTTATGTATTCGAAATCGTTTTATTTTCCTTCTACCGCGGGACGTATTCGGCTTTACACACTAACAAAAACACATTCCGACAATGTACGAAAAGCCGTGGTCCCACGGCTATCGTAATGCGTGGTCTACCGTGACCCGACGCGCCTATGCGTCGTCGACGTCGGGCACACGAGGGTGTCGCGTTCGAGTTTTACGCGTCGCGCCGCCACGTTTATTATTCGCGCGCCAAACGAGTACGTGAGGTGAAAACGGTCGTACGTCACCCCGAAACGTCCAATTACGAGGAGTTCGGAGGCACGACGAGCTCTAAGTATAAAAACAAAAAAATAAACGTTTTCACATTAAAACCCGAAAACGAATTATTGTTATTGCCGCGTTCTCGGTCGCGGATCGTGCGCAGACACACACTATACGTCATCGTATCAATACTATTATACTGCGATCAAACACGGTCAGTGTAATCTCGACGGCGGAGTGGTGACAACGTTCTCCGAGGAGCGGTTAGGTTTGAAATAAAGCGTTAAGATTGAAGTCGCATGGTGTGTTCGCATTAATAAAGTTCACCTGGAATGGGCATGAGCAGAGAGACGGCTGCGACCAAATCTCAACATTGAAAAGATAACTGCGCGACCTCTAGAAACGGCTGTTTCGTGAAATCGTTGGAAAACGTGAGATAGACTCGGTGGAATTTTCCTAGTGACTGATGAGAATGAAACCTAATGAGCACGCCATTGACATATTAGAAAAAAGGAATGAGATCTGTGTAGAGAATTCTGTCGATTGGAAGAGCCATAATATTCTTCGTGGATTTTGCTAAAAAAAAAAAAAAATCGGCTTTCTCGATGCCCTCTATTCCAATATGGTTCGGAGCCAACAAAAAAATTAAACCCAAACTTGATTTATACTATTTTTTTTCGCGACAAATGTTTTCAAATATATTTTATTTGTGGACAATTGTGTTGTATGCATCCGTGTCACTACATTGAAGTGCACGTTAAAGTGTCAACGTTAAACAATACGAGAAAAATACATTTATAGCGATATTTGGAATTATTAAGAAGTTTATTACCGTGTCTAAAATTTGAAAATTGAAAATTTCGTGTAAAAAGTTTTGTTCTTTTAAATGAAAAGACAAAAAAATGATCGTGATGTGACAATTCTACGAGGTGTAAGAGTTTTTCCTGTGAGTTAGTGTATCGTAAACGTATCGACTCTCCTAAGTTTAAATAAGCTCGACGCTTTATATATACTCGTATATAAATTTGAAATTAGTTTTATATTTTAAAAATTTAGTTAGCCTTGAGTTCTTTATAAAAATTTATGTTATTTGATTTACAAATTAAACGTCAAGAATGATGACATAAAAAATTATAGCACATTAACGAATTAAGTCATTGAAATTAATGGACAACAGTAAAACAAAATAATAATTGTTTTCCCGTAATAAAATACACATATAATTCGGTTAACGAACAAGATGTAAAATAGAACGTAATAAAATAATATGTATAATTGCTGATAGAATGACAGCTGTAGCGTTTATAGTCACGCAAACAATTAATATACCGTTTTATTGTTGTAATTATTATATATGAAGTGACTTTATAAGTCTTAATAGTATACTTTTGTTTAAGTTTGTTATATCAAAAATTGAAATTTTTTGAATGAATCTATTATATATATATATATATTTATTTACTTTGTAAATAAATGCGAAATAACGAGATAAAATTATTATTTGGATATAATAAGTTTAAAAAAAAAAACGATTTAACTACCTATCCAATAACCGGATAAATAATTGAATGAAAATTTCTAAATATTTTAATATTGATTTGTAAATAAGGTTTAAATGATAAGAACTAATCTAACAACATGTGTGTGTGTAAGCTGTAGTTGCCACGAAAAATTTTTCTCAACGAATACTCGCATATAATAATATAGTATCAGGTCAAATTAGCGAAAATTATACATAAGGAAATATATGTATATTCGTTATTTATTTATATACAGTGTTTGTGGGGGGAGGGAAGGAAGAACTGAGTTATAAAGATTATTATGTTTTCTCGCGTTTTTATGATATTTACGTTCCAATGTATAGACGCATCTTACTTACTAAAATTTTACAAGTGTACCTAAAATAAATAAAATATCATTAGTTGCTAGTAATAATTAGAAGATATAGAGTAGAACATGATTTCGATAAACTATGAGCTAACTAATTTGACCTGCGTGTAGATTAACCGCGTGATGACTGACGAGTGTGTGTCGTGCGCCTTTTTTAAAAAAAATTATTTATATATTTAAAATTTTTTGCCACGGAATTCTAGTAGACTTTTACTGAGTGTACAGTGGTTCTGTAAATATAGAGAAGACAAATCGTTCAAATAAATTCGAAATATTGGAAGTGCGTAGACATTTCGCAAAGTATGGACCGACTATATACACAATATTAATGATGTAAAAAAAAAAAAAGAATTCAAATCACAACCACGTCCCAGATGTTTGAAAATTAGAAGTAAAATAAAAAAATTAATTCAAAAAATAAAACATTACCGTCACCATAAGATATCGTCCACTCATATATTTTGTTTTTTCGCTATTTTAGCATATCAATGTGTATTTTTTATTCTAGCTGACATAGCAGATGATAAAAAGTCTGACGAATAGGTTCAATTAGCCGCGTGTCGCGATGTAAAACCGAGATCGACGAGGGGTTTGCCGTCGCAGATCACGAGTGTCTGCGACTGGAATAAATCAATATATATATATATACAGTGTGTAAACGCTAATTGAAAACACTCAATATTTTTGCGTAGAGCAATGCATTTTGAATTCTGTTTTTTTAGATGGAAGTTGTACTTAATAATACACATTTTTATGGTCTCTGAACTTAAATCTGTTTATTATATTCGCGCATGCGCAATGCAACTTTTTTTTCTTAAATGGCAACCCCCACTTTTGAGCACAAATTATTTTTTTTCATATTTTTTTATGAATTTTAGTGGTTCAACCAACTTTATATGTCCAAAATTGATTGAATTACAGCAATCTAACGAAAAATATCGAAAATTTCGCGATTTTCATTTTTGTCCCCTATTACTCTGAAAAAAAACCGTCCTAGATACTTGAAAACTACCCCATCTAATTTATTAAAGTTTTATTTCATTTCGAACTACCCATTGTTAGGTCCATAATTAGCTGAGTTACGGATATTTCAATTTATTTGAAATTTTCCGCAAGAATTTGTAATAATTTTGCCGTTACATGGACATTTTTTAATTACAGAGGTTGATTCTGTCACTTTACCATTTATTTTATGTTCTACAATAGTTTTTTAACTTGTGAATGAATAGTGCGACACTGAAATGTCTATTCAATATTACTTTTCACAATTATACTATTGAAAATTGCAACAGAAACTTAAATAATTTGTTTCATTATTATCTTTAACATTGATCATTAAATTTTATCGGGCCTTCTACAGTATCTTTTGGATAAACTTTATCTTAATGGCCTCATATCAAAAATGTATTTGCTTTGACACTAATTTAAAGAAAATAAATGAAATAAGCAAATAGTTCAATATTTCTCACTGTTCATTTATATTGTACAACATTTTATAAAATTTGACTAAAAAGCAATATTAAATATGAATCATTCGGAGAAAGTTGATATGCTATTTACTTATTGGGAGTGCCGTAAAAATTCACTTCTTACAGCAAAAACTTATGCTCAACGTTACCCAGGTATGCTTAGTTAAATTTATTATTTTTATTTAGAGAATTTTCTAAATTAATTTTTTTTTATAAATTACTCCAGATAGAGAACACCCTTCTTGCAGTTTTTTTTTCAACTTAGAAAAAAATCTTAGAATTTGGGGATCATTTTCAAAAGAAGTAACAATCCACAACAAAGACAAGTGATTCATTAGGTGAAGAGGTCGAGAACCAAGTATTAGCGTACGTCAGATTAAATCCTCAGTATCTACACGTCACGTTGGTAAAGAAATTGGAATATCTCATACTATGGTTCATAAGGTTTTAAAAAAGTATAAAATGCATCCGTATTGACCTGATATAGTTCAACATTTGCGCGAGGGTGATGCAGTTCGTAGAATTACATTCGTTGCTTGGTTGGTGGACAGATTAGACGAAAATCCATTTATTTTAAATTCGATATTATGGACAGATGAATCTAAGTTCACCAATAATGGTGTTATTAATAAACAAAATAACCGTTATTGGGACGATCAAAATCCACATTGCACATTTGAAACTAACAACCAAACCGTGTGGGGAACAAATGTCTGGTGTGGTTTAATTGGTGGTAAACTGTTGGGACCATATTTTTATGATGGAACACTTAATGGTAGAAAATATTATAATTTTCTAATAAATGATTTACAAATGATGTTTGAAGATATTCCGTTAGCTATTAGACAAAATCTAATTTTTCAACAAGATGGCGCTCCAGCTCACAATGCAATTATTGTTCGAAATTATTTAAACGAAACATTTGTAAATCGATGGCTAGGAACGCACGGACCCATTGAGTGGCCACCAAGATCACCTGATCTTACTCCATTAGATTTCTTTTATGGGGTCACTTAAAAACTATTGTGTATGCCGATCCTCCTATAAATCTTCAACATTTAAAAGATAGAATAAAGAAGCATGTAACGAACTGACCGAAGCACAAATTACAGCTGCAACTAATAAAGAACTTATACGGCGTGCTGAAGCATGTATTGAGCACAACGGACAACGATTTGAGCAGTTTTTAAAATAAAGTTATTATAATTAAATAAAATTGTTACTAGAGTTAAGTTTATTATCAATTAAACTGTTAATTACCTGTTAAAAGTAAAGTAAAATACATAAATTACATACCTACATTTTTTTCTTTCCTAATCCTATTTATTCAAGTAAAATTATGACAAATCGACATTTCAGTGTCGCACTATTCATTCACAAGTTAAAAAACAATTGTAGAACATAAAATAAATGGTAAAGTGACAGAATCAACCTCTGTAATTAAAAAATGTCCATGTAACGGCAAAATTATTACAAATTCTTGCGGAAAATTTCAAATAAATTGAAATATCCGTAACTCAGCTAATTATGGACCTAACAATGGGTAGTTCGAAATGAAATAAAACTTTAATAAATTAGATGGGGTAGTTTTCAAGTATCTAGGACGGTTTTTTTTCAGAGTAATAGGGGACAAAAATGAAAATCGCGAAATTTTCGATATTTTTCGTTAGATTGCTGTAATTCAATCAATTTTGGACATATAAAGTTGGTTGAACCACTAAAATTCATAAAAAAATATGAAAAAAAATAATTTGTGCTCAAAAGTGGGGGTTGCCATTTAAGAAAAAAAAGTTGCATTGCGCATGCGCGAATATAATAAACAGATTTAAGTTCAGAGACCATAAAAATGTGTATTATTAAGTACAACTTCCATCTAAAAAAACAGAATTCAAAATGCATTGCTCTACGCAAAAATATTGAGTGTTTTCAATTAGCGTTTACACACTGTATATAACATACGCGTATGTTATTCGAAAAAAAAAAAAACGTTTTTTTTTCATCAATATGCATAAAAAGACACGTATATCAAAACTATTATTGTCGGGAAAGGAACAAGGGGAATAGAACGCATCTGCAAGTAGGGAAGGGAATAAACAGTATTGTCCGATGAGTCGCACGTAATGTTTTTCGTGTCAAATAGCTGTCAAAAATGCCGTCATTTTCAAATCGCGTCGGGCGGTCATCGGCGTGTGTCCAGCCGAACAAAAAAAAAAAAAAAAAGTCCCGGAGGCTGACCAGAGACCGTATCTCAAGAGACATAAATGTGCTCATGCAAATATCGTATATTTTTCCATCCCCAGCGGTGGCGGTGGTGGTTGCCATTTTTCTGATTGAAAATGACTTGGATTTATACATGGCCGGTTTCCCTCTCGGTTCGTCTCACGCAAAGTTTTACCCCGTTTTCTTTTCCATTTTTCGTTCGGCCCGCGCGCCCGAAAGTTCCACGCGCGCGACCCACGTCAATAAATCAAACAACGTATTCGGATCGCCGTTTTGTTTACATAAATAATATAAATAAATATTCCATCTCGGACTTCTCGTAAACATATCAACCGGCGAAGAAATTTATTTTACTATTCGTTTTATTATTTATTTATTTTTTATTTTTTACACTCTACATAGCTGCAGTCCCGCGCAGCCGTACATCGAAATTTACAACTCGAATACGTTCACGTTGATGTTATATCAAAAATGTAAAAAAAAAAAAAAAAAAAAGAAAAATGAATAAAAAATCAGTCCTCGCCACACAAACAAATACCGCAAAACGTATAAATAACTCATTCGGAAACCATAATACCGACACGTACCGCTTATCAAAATTTCTCAAATAATATTTCACAAAAAAAATATTACCAAAAAAAAAAAATTAACACGAATAAATTACAAAGAGTTAGAGCAATAAAAAAAAACTAGTTTAACCACCAAAAAAAAAAAAAAAATCGTCTAATACGTAAATAACGTTTACTACGTGTTAAATGTAAACAAAATTAAATATTGAATGCGTTTCGAAAATTCTATAAAAATAATATTAATCGCCGGTTTATTATCCAAATTAAAAAAATATACTATAATTATCATAAGTAGCATACAAACAAGTTAAATGCAATTGAAATTTTAACTAATCGATTTAATTACAGTTTGTGTCAAAGTTAATTAATTTTCTATATTATAGTACTCGTAATATGAGCAATTCAACGAGTTCTGTTGAAAAAAGCGGACTTTTTAACTAAACGGATCGTCCTTTTATTTAAATGAGCTTTTTGTAAACATTTTTATTCGTTTTAATTCTTTGAAATTACCACATATATATATTTTGAAAAACATCGGGAAAATCCGTAGAAGATGTGAACGACTAAACTATAATAAAAATGTCCAACACCACCGGTAAAACTACTTTTTTTAGTGGATTCTTAAAATGATTATTTTAAATTTCGTAAAAAAAAAAAAAAATAATAGTCAGGATTTTTTTTTTCAAATTTTCAGCTGAAAAAGAACCAAAATACAATCATAATTGTAGCGCAGAATTCTATTGATTTTGTTATAAAAACTTAAAAATATTGAAAAGAAAAAAATAACGGCATTTGTCAGATACACCCTATATGTATATACTATATGTACTTACATTTCGTAAAACTACTTTGAAAGTTACAATATATTGTATAAAAATGTTTCTTGTTCTTAATCAATTTAACTAAAGAATCTAATGATTTTTTTTTTTTTGCTTAAATGTAAAAATTGCCTTTGTTACGGAATTCTTTCATCAACCCTTTAACTGTTTAGACTTTAGTGAATTCATTTTTTCCCCTTTACATTTCCATGGACCGACAATGGCTCTAGATTTTAAAACCCTCGAATGTTAATTTCAATATTATTCTTTACAACGAACAAAATAATAATAATAATAATAATAAAATAAACTTGGACCGCAATTGGCACCCTAATTAAATAGTTTCCATTTGGTATATATATATAAATGTTTTTTTTCGTTATCGAATACTCATTATTATTCGAGAAACATTTCCAAAAAACACTGTATAATAAATAAAAAAAAAAAAACAATTCCAAAACAGAAAACATTAATCGGATGCACTAATAAATATGCGTACATTTTGTTCAAAAGTTTCCGTTGGTTTTTTCAACCCTCTTTTTACTTCGGTTTAATTAGATTTCACCGTTAACAATTGGAAACTAAGCATTCGAAAGCCTTTAGTAAAATAAAAAAAAAAAAAAATACATATAACGAGTAATAAGGTAACGGCAATGTAAGTGATTGCAGAGAACGAGTGTTTTATATAATGAAAATATAATTTTTTTATAATAAATTTTATTTCATATCCTATAATTTTAATGTTCTCTTGTTTTCTTTGGAAATATATTTGGCGTTTCGTAAAAATGTATTAAACACGGAAAAATCAAATACAAATAACAATTTATGAAAATTATAAGACGATTAAATTAAATGCGATGAAATCACACGTCAGTATATTCCTAAAACATATAATTTTGCACAAACATTCTATAACTTTGAAATACGTTTTTTGTATTATGATTTTTTGTTGTTGTATATATATGCAGTTTATACGAGTAAAATGAATCGTCGAGAAAGCCCGTCCAATCGGAGCTGGGAGTAAAAATAATAATAATAATAAAAAAAAAACCATAAAAATCCGGTTTCTACTCATAACGGAACGTCATTTATACACCGCACGACAAACAGTAGTTCGATAATAATAATAATAATAATCCATTCTCTCGTATAAATCAATTCTTTTTCAGTTCACTTTCGAAATCGTTTTTCAAAAACCGTCCGCCGTCTTATACTATATATATATATATAACGACGACGCCACTCGCGCCATGTGTCGTTTTGTCACCGCGTGTACCGTCGTTGTCGTCGTCGTCGTATTATATTTTCTATAATAATATGATAAAACTCTTTGGTTCTTTTTTTTAATACTTCTTCGTCCGCCGCGGTCCCTCGGATCCCTCGTCCCGCACTAACGTTACCCCACGCAGATGTGTTTATATATATATATATATATACGTATAGCCCGTCCATCATAAACCCATCGTCACCGCACCCGGTCAAAGTTGAAGGGCCCGAGCCCTTCTCGCGCGCGCTGCATAACAGGTCCGGAATAACAAACGGACGCGCGGCGTTCATCGTCACGTATTCCGATCCGTCTCGCGGACGCTTCGCCACCGTCAGCCCAAATGCGGCGACCGCCAAAGACACTCCGTCGCACACCGCCTTTCCTACAAAAACCCGGTCGCTCTCTCTCTCTCTCTCTCCGCCGCCGCCGTCGTCGTCGTCTCCGTCCCGTTTGCGACGCGACAGGTCTGTCGTAACGCGACGACACCACGTAATCGAATACACGCCGCACACGTGTCCGTCGAATATATTGGATTCGGTCGTCGATTAACGTACGTGTAAACGCAACGTTTTCCACCGAACGCGCGCAGTCCGCTCGCTGATAATGACATTCTCTCCATACATAATACGATAGTTTATATATAAATATTGTGTAACGACAATCGTGTGTGTGAGTTTGTCGACATAACGGCGCGGACGCGATCCAATTGTTATTAGAGCGAGTGAAAAAAAAAAAAACAATACCGATCGAAGTTTTCTTTCCGTTTTTCGTCCCCCGGCGGCTGTCTCCAACCGATCTCGTAAACGCGTGTCGCGTCCGCGGATACCGAAGAAGAAAACGTTTCGTTTAAAATCTCTGTGTCGCACGTGCGAGTGAAAAAACTGAACGACAGTGTGGACATTTTTTTTTTTTCCGTAATCAATATTACGCGTTGTTTGAAATTGCCGCGCGTGGTCAAAACGCCGGTGTACGAAATCTCCCTCGTGTACCGAAAGCGTTTTAAATTTTACACACTCCGCACCGCCGTAGTGTTTTCCGCGTCGCACAATATACATAGTTCGTCCCGCAACACACTGAGAGAACTTTTAATACGTGTTTGCATATTGAAAATTCCGTATGCGACATTTTTTTTTTTACAATAAAAATATATAATTTTTTTTTTTTTTAAACGAGTTATTATTATTTTTTCATAACTTCTGACTCGACCGGTTACCGTTTTAGACGAATAAACGATTTTATCCAGAAATCATTGTAATAAAATTACGAGAAATCGCTTAGAAAAATATTAATGTTTTCGACAATATTCTCCTAGCGCGTTTTCCCCGTTCTCCTATTAATAATGTGATAAAAACCGTTATTATAGGCTACTAACTAGTTTACGCGAAACCATAAATGAACCGTTTTCGTACAACTTTCTATAAATCGGCTATTTTTTTTTTTTTTTCTTTACTCGTGTAACTCGACCAAATTACACTTTCGTCGATTTTCAAAAGTAACCCGAAACCCAACTAATAAAACGTAACAACCCCGGTGTTGCCGAACGATGAGAAAGAAATCCGTTTTATTCACAGCGATTTAATTAAAAGTATTCGCTTTTTATTTCGCAAACATTTTAGAACATATTTAATCATTAATATGTGTACTCGATTTTAACGTTTTCGAAATTTTGCGATTGTAAAACATTTCATTTTATTTATGGCTATTGCGCGCGAGACGACATCGTGTTTTAATAAATTCAATAAATCGTACACATTTTTTGTATTTCTCAAAGGGAAGAGATAATTGTTTAAAACATAAAATTTTTATTTTACGATTTATCATTTAGAATTAATTAACGCGTGTAAATAATGCGCGTTTTCAAGAGCACATTTCACATGGTTTTTAGGGCGCAGAAGTCGAAGTCCGTGCAATGAATAATTAATAAATTATTGATATTTAAACGTGTTGATTTCACTATTTACGTTTTTTTAATACGCTGCTTTTTTTGTTATTTTCGCATGAATAAACACGATTTTCCGACATTATATAAAATGTAAAAAAAAAAAAAGAGATAATAATAATAATTCTATTCTCAAATAACAATCGTTTTGGAATTGAACGAATTAAAAACTGTCATTGAAGATTTTAATCAGCAATCAGTGGTTTTTTTTTCAAATTAGGCTGTCTTTATGAATTCGAGAGTTGCGTATTGTCGACAAAAGTTTTGACGCTATCTGCCTCAAACGGTTCAACAGTAATTTACACGCGACTTAATTTGTTCGCTCATTTTTATTTTTTTCACCATTAACTATATAATAATAGTTCTTAATTGAATTTGTCAATCTTGAAAGTGGTCGACTTTGAAAAGTTTTTCTTTTTTTTTTTCATTTTAATAATAATAATATTTTAAAACATTCAAATCTTCCGACTGTATTTATGGCAAATCTTGGAATTAAAAATATTTCTGTCATTTACAAAACTCTCGAGATTATTATTATTATTATTATTATTATTACTGAGAAACGTCAAAAGTGAGTTCAGTCGTTTTCGTGGAGTTTAATTTACTCAAATAAAATTGAAATTAACATGGCGATGACGATTTTAATTAAATATTATATATACATATACAAACAGACATGTATATATCGTTTGCATAACATATATCAATGGGTAAGGGCAAAGGCGTATTTAGTTCAAAGTTTTATGAGTACGCAAAATTATATATTTAAAACCATTAGGCATAAAAATATATTCAAAATATAATACAACTGTTTGTGAATCGAATAGAATCAAATAAAATTATTAATTAATGTATAACAATTAAAGAAAATGATAATTTTAATTAATTGAGCATCACTTACCCAAACACATTTCGACAGTGGTATTACACGTATGTACGTTAATCACATATTCCATTAAATTGAAAAAGAAATCATAGCGTTATTTTAGTAGTATACATTTTAATTTAAGAAAAGATCTTTCTTGTACAAAATACTATTATTACCGAATGTATGAATAAAAATAAAATAATTTATTCTTTTTTTTTTTTTTTTCTTTTATAAATAGAGATAAAGGAATTTCATTCAATTGCTGTTTCCCAAAATTCCATTTAAATTTTGTATTTGTATAGTTATAAATTGCAGATTCATTCGTGATCTTTATAATCATCGCTGTCCGGGATTCTACTTGAAATATTATTATCAATACTCTTCAGGAATCACATTTTTGTTGAATAATAACATCAATCTCTTTTTTCTTTATACATATACACCATTTTTGCTCATAAAACTGTTCAAGATCCAATCTAATTGCCCCTTATGTCGAGATCTCTTCTTTTTTTTCATTTATATTGATTATCGAAATCGGTGTATCGTCTGAATCGCGTATTTTATTATTTAAAATAAACGATTCGTTTTTCCACCCTGATCCGCTTAATTCTAATCCAATTAACTTTTATATCCGTTATAGTGTTTAATACAGTTTTTCCAATTAAGTCTTTGGAGTCGTAAAAACTATTACACATCATACTGATACGGTCTTGGATTAGTAGTTGACATTAAAAGTGCCCATTAATGAGTATTATTATTTTGTTTAAATTATATTTCGCGTTTAAATTTTCTCTGTAATACCGGCGGCGTGCATTGAGTCACAGTGAACGCACGTTCCTGTGCACGGCAATGACAAATCACAATGCAAAACGTTCGTTTTCTGTAATCGAGAGTATAAGAAATTATCTTCGCTCTCGGGTAAGCGATGCGGAGAGCGTTTGAATTGAATTTGATCCGTTGTTAATGTATACCAGCCGACTTATAACAAAATCCCTTAATTATTTTGACGAATTTTTTCGACCGACATTTACGACGCAAAAAGAAAATCGTAATTATTCGATAAACGTTGTTGTTTCGTACGGCATTTCAATATTATTGAATAATGTTTGCTGGTTTTTTAACGCGGCCACGTTATCGGCTCGCGAGCGTCAGATCTATTTGAATACGCCACCGGCGACGGCGGCGGTGCTGTACGAAGCGTATAACAATAATTTAATATATATATATTATTCTGTTAATATAAAATATGGCGAGTCTCGGGCGGGGAAATGTGTATAAATTAACCGCGGCACTCGTGCCAAAACCAGAGAACGATCTAAAAATGACAGCGCGTCAGGTCGACGACGGCGGCGGTTGATGTTGTTGATGCGTATACCGCTTCGTACACGTTTAGGTAACAGAAATTATTTCGTCTCATTACCGTTTAAATAACGCGTGCCCGTGACATGGATCCTGGCCAAAAGGCGAACACACACTAACTTCTGCACTTGAAAATTGATTTAGGTCGCACTCGTCCTAAGCGATTCCAACCCCTGGTTAATACGTGTACGTTTTTCATCCCCTTCGCGTGTGCTTCGCTAATACGCGTAGTACACGACGACCGTCGTTTCTCCTCCGCGTCTTGTGTTATTTAAATTTAAATTTAATAAAAAAAAAACTGTTTCGGATGTGGCGGAGCGGAGAGATCCGTTTGGCGGGATAAAAACATTTCTTTCCCCCCCCCCCCGTATAATTCGAAAAATTTAAAACCCTAATTGGTTTATTAAGTATCGGCGCAACGGATTCGAATACATGCGAAGTGGGAGCGTTTTACCAACGAAATAGAAATTCAAAAATGAAAATCGCGAAAGCCATCTGTCCGACCGCGAAACCGCTGGATTCGGAAGAGTAAAAACGAATTTATTTCGACTCGCGCGGTATTTTCTTTCGGTTTTCTCACGTATCCTGTAAGACGCATTGCCGATAGCCAATATAATATTTTCGACGTGCCCGGCCGAACACATTACAGAACATTTTTTTAATAGTTTTCATACCTATAACGAGAGTTACGTTGCCGACAATTCACAGCAATGGCTTTAGAGAATGCGATGAACATCCATCCACCTCTCCGAACTCTAAAAAAAACACTCGTTTTCGCTATTTATAATGTTGAAATTATATTTAGCCGGTGGTGAGAGCAATAGCAAATTCAAATGCGTAACAATTACTGTAATGTGTGTATGTAGTTTACTTGAACATTACAATAGACGAATGTGTATTGAACCGAGCAATATTTTGCACTATTGTTTTTACGTGATTTGTAATAAAACGCGACAAAATTCTGCAGAAGAAAAGTCAATAATGTCTCTTGAAAAATCTACTCTTTATAATAACCGCACAACGATAACGATTGTATTGCGATAGAAGTTTTGGACGTATTAGCCAACTTTGTTTTGTAATTATATGGGATTCGTTGAAAGGAAATTGTTCGATGAATACAGATTTAAATATATAAAATATTTTGTAACCGCTCTCTTCTCAGAACAAAATAAACGTATCTACGCCAGAGCCTCACAGTAATGGAGTTATATTGATAACAATAAGAAATATTGTTGTTTTACACTCGAAAACATAACTTCGTACGCCATTTAAAATAGCATTTTAATAAACAATTTTCGACTAAAAATAATGCTCCGGATCACGCGTTTTACTTAATAAATTGTATATCCAGTATTGGTACTTTGTGTTGAAACGTTTTTCTTTTCTTAGTGAAATTTGTTTGTGCGTGATTTGAAGACAACACGACAATTCGAAGAAAAGCCATTTTCTCAATGGGTTTTAAACGCGGCGCGAAAAACTCCCAAACCAATAACCTGACCCTAGGAGTCTCTTGTAATTTACGCCGAATACGTGACATTGCACACAAATTTTGCACAAATCGTCTTAAAATTGTTGGGGGCAATTTTTAGCAAAATCATTTTACGCTGAGCTATTTGAGTCGTGAAAAGAGTCTGTCTAAGGACAGATCCTACGTCGACCACATTGAAAAAGTCTTAAAAGTAACATTTTTTCTTTTTTTTTTTTTAACTTTATTGTTATCATTTTTTAATTTTCCGATAAAGCGCGTTGCACAACGACAATAATCGAATCGTTTTCTCGAATACAAAATATCACGTTATTATAACATAATACAAAACTGTAACATTTTATCCGAGAAATTAAGCGACGTCCGGAGGTAGATCGGTGCGTTTTCCGAACCCGGAACACACGCCGCAGCTGTCCGTCCGGAAGTTTGAAGCAACGCCGTGTCTTCGGAGGACACCACCAAATGGACTTCTTATGTAACGGCTGTAGGGCGATTTATCCTCGTATAATAGTATTATTATTATAAACGTAAACTGGGCCACGCGATGAGGACGAAATACGTGGTGGGGGGGGGGGCGGGCAGGGAATGAGGAAACGGCCGGCGTCTAATTGAACGGAGATGCCCCGCGAGCGTTATTTATCGCGCGGCGGCGGCGGCGGCCAATCGCGGTAATCAGGCCCCCCAAGCATGTGTGTGTGCTGTGCTGTGCGTGAAAAGCCGATGTGGGCGATGCGCGCCGCGTGTGTACGTGCGCGCCGTCGTGTATGGTGTCGGGCACGGGTGGATGGATGGTAAAAGGAAGCCGAAACGCTGGTGGGGGTGGGTTTGTTAGGCAAAGTTTAAAGGGTTCAAACTAATTACTAAGAAAAGGTCGAGGGTCCGAGAGAGGGTTGTGTTTGGACGCGCATTGTTTTTGGCGGCGGGAAGCGAATATGTAAGGAGCGCCCGGCCGCAAGACTGTGCTACTGCTGCTGCTGCTGCTTTCCCGTCGAGCTTTCTTGGACCGCCGCAGCCGCCACCGCCTGTGCCGTGGCGAATGTACGTATAAGGAGAGAGTGTGTACACGCGCGCGTTACAGAGGGAGATGCACATATACATACGTATATGTGTGTATGTAGTATTATTATTATTATTACTATAAGGAGCGGTAGAACCGTCCGCCACCGCCGCGCGCAGTAGTCCATCGTCGCGTGCAGCACGGCCGTCGGAGGATCGGCGGCATTGTGTTCTCGACCCTTTCGCCCTCCATCCACCCGCCGCGGCCGGAAAACGGGAGAGACCATTAAACGACCGCAACGCGAGTCATACAACGGAACGAGAGCGCGAGTGCGAGAACGGGGTTACACGACGTACACACACACGCGCGCGCGCGCCCGCACATATTATTATAACGACGGCGGCGGCGGCGGCACCGGCCTTCGATCAGCCGCGAGTTAGCCCACCCAAACTATTTCGCAGCACCTTAAAAGCGTTCCTCAGCGCACGGCTAATAATAGTAATAATAATAATAATAACGTGCAGTCGGCGCGGACGGACTAACGTGCGCGCAGACGCCCGCGGGGGAATTGTAACGTGAATTTCGCCTTTGAGAACGCATCGCGTATTCAAAATATGCCCGTACGCCGGCTAAAGTATTAGCGATGCGCACGCAACCGCGTTATTAATTAAGCGAATTAATCACGATAACTAAGGCACGCCTTAGTGTAATAATAATAATAATGGTAATAACAATATAATACGGTGTGACGATGGACCAAACGCGTCTTACGTCCGCAGCCAACTGATGACGACGGACTAGTGTATGTATCTCGCATCGGCGCCGAAGATGCTTCGACGGCAGATTACAACGCGTATTTTTACGCAAAACACGATTTAACGTCGTCCGTAATCGTCCCGTTCGGATCAGGAGAGAATTTCTGAATTTCAATCGACTTTCTGCCTTTTTTTTTTTTATCGTAAATAAAAGATGTCTCGTCCAAAATGAAAAATAATGTTGGAATAAATGCCACTGAACGTTTATCGTATACTCAAAGTCCTTTAATCTAATACTCGTACTTGAAATTTAAAAAAAAAAAATATTATTATTATTTATTGTTTTATTTGATTATACGGACATGTATTACACATATATATACCTAAATCGTACTGTTTCTGTTATTTAACAAAGTACCATTTATATTTTATCGTAAAATTAATAGAACACGTTACGAACACAATTCCAAATCATTTTTTATACGAGAAACCGCTTTTGGCCGAAAAATCTATACTACTCGTATAGTATACACATAGGAGATTTTTATTTATTTATATATGTATATAATATTTTGTTTACGCGCGGGTTCGTATCTGATGCTGTGTACGCACACTGCGGCGATACGTGGCGGAGCGCGTCTTCCACTCGCCGTCCACGCCGCACCCGCGTCGTTTCCGGGTACAGGGGAAGGAAGATACTCTTCGGGAGTGATTTCCTTAAGTGCTTTATCGACATCTTCATCCATATAAATTTCGCGGCCACCCCACGTAATAAAATAAAAACATGTATATTGCCGGAAGAGGAGAAGGGAGGAGAAAGAGGAAAAAGAAAAGTCCCTGGCAAATAGTCGGATTTTTTTTGCTTCGGCCTTTTACAACGTGTCCGGTCTTGTCAAAAACATCGCTAAATTATTTTTTCCTTCATCCCGCGACTGCTGCATGTAAACGCCTATCCGGGCGCATTATACACCATAAACATTTTTGTCGGATTTATGGATTTCACATATTTATATATATATATATAAATAAGCCGAATTAAACTTTCCCCTCGACCAGTTTCTATTGTGAATAATATAAATATTGTTTCGTTTTATTTTTCGCTGCACGCGGTGTATACAGAGAGAGAGAGAGAGAGAAAGAGACAAATTTCAACTTTAATGTCGAGTCAACGTTTTTTTTTTCCATTTTTTTTTTTTTTACGATATTATATAAATAAATACACTTTACTGCGGTACAGGCGGACACAAAATCGTGGCGCAAAAGTATATTAAAGGGTCAATATTATATAGGATTTGCTCCTCTTTTTTTCTATTTTTTTTTTTTTTGACCGCGATAACAATAATAAAATCATAAAACAGTAATAACATCTCACCACAGACTTTAGTGGTCAATAAAAATACACTCAATTAAAATGTCAAGCCGGGTAGAGAAAAAAAAAGGAAGCGGACACTGCAACGGTCCTCATCTCCCCCGCGTTATATTGTTATAACGCAGCAATAAAACCCCTAAAGAATTACAATTTCTGAAAGGTCTGAACGTGCAATAAAACATAAAATACGAACGCAGAAACACGGAACGGCGGTACGTATTATAAATCGGTTTTTAAAAAATACATATATTATTATCTTGTTATATAATACTGAACTGAATAAGTAAACACCGGATTAAACGAAAAAGACCGCGTTTTTCTTTTACAGTTAATACAATGGTTGTGTTAATATAACGTATATGTGTGTGTGTGTTGTATCTCGAATGGTTTTTAATCGAATATTTTCTACTCGGATTTCGTACGTAACTACGAGAATATATTTATGGAAAAAAAAAATTAACAGACACTTTTCAAAAAAAAAAAAACACTATTATACAATCCGTATCGGAGTCGTATTCAGTTTTTTAATATAATATGAAACATAAGAAAACCGTTATCGCGCGATTTAACACAATGTCATTTAAATCAATAAGCTAAACGCAGAGAAGTCAAAATTAACAGACCATAAGAGGATGTTTATAATTATTTACATAAACTTTTCTTTTTTTGTGTGTCAAGTGTTACGTGAAAATTTAACTTGTTTTATTTTAAGCGGCGTATATCAAAGGTAAGCGATTAGAGAGATTTGTATCCTTCCCTTTTTTTTTTTATTAACACACTCGTATGTGTATACGGTTACGGTCGTTTATTATTCATTTATCACTTTTATCAGTTAGTAATAAAAAAAAAAAAAACTCTATTTTTTGGAAAACATTAATCGCTATAGGGCGTTTGTAATATTCGACTCTTGAACGCATCGGATTTTCACGTTTAAAAAGATTTAAAACATATTTAAGAAACTATATATATATATATATATAAATGAGTGGAAATGCGTACGCGGAACGGTACCCGGTAAAGAAATATATTCGACTTTGTTGCGGTAAGAATGAATCCCCCTCATCCACCCAGAGCCCATGGGTACACGCGAACAGGCGGTAACGGAGACGAACGTTTAAACACCGCTGCTGCTGCTGCTGCTGCTGCTGCTACAGCACTCGGCCCCGCGGCGCACGTCTATTTAGCGCCGTTAATACGCGCCGGGGCCCGGTGTAATAAATGGTCTTCTTATTCTTCTTCTCTTCCTGCGCTACTGCAGGAGCGCAGGAAAATGGCGGTATCCCTTAAGGAACGGCGGAGTCGTCTTAAAGACTAATTGGTTATAATTAGCCGGCGGCGGCATTGGCCGCGCGCGTATTGTGCCGCGGCTGGCTGCACGAGTAAGAATAAGGGACGAGGGAATAATATCGCGCTCGCGTATACCTGCAACTACGGCACACGGTTTGGCCGCGCTCTTTACAGAACGGTTGCGGGGCACGACGACGACGACGACGACGACGTAGTGGCGCGGGCGGGAGAGCCAGTGAAATTCACAGATGTGCCGTTATTTACGATCGGGTCACCTAACCCTTGTAATGCCAACATAACGACTTGGCCGCTATGTATTATTACCGGTTATTATTATACACACATAAGGCGGCCATATATATATGTACGTATAAGAGGAGACACCGCCGCCGCCGCCGCCGCCGTGCAGTCTCAGTGCCCGGGGGCCCGGCGGGAGATTTATGTCGGTAGCAGCAGGTCGTCTTAAGTGCGTCGTCCCGTTCTCCCGGATTTGTCTTTCTCGCCCGCGTATCCCTCCTCTGCACGCGCGGAATGTCAACTCGCTCACACACACACACACACACACCGGCGTAGAAAACGGCCGCCGCGCCGCTCGGACGATCCGAAGACGGTGTGTGTGTGTGTGTGTGTTAAATGATTTCTAATAACTCTCGTTGTGCCCCGCCGGTGCGTCACACCCCCGCGCGGTATTCTCGCGAAACGCTATCGTTAACCGCCGCAACAATTAATACTCTCTCCGGTATTCGTCCTGTTCAAACGGCACATCATAACTGCGGCGTTCATATAATAATAATAATAATAACATGTACGCGCGTCTCGGCGTTTTGTGCTAACGTCCAAAACGTGTCCGACACGACGCGTACCATTTGTTCGTTCACAAATCCCCCGTGCGAGAAGAATACACGTAACGCGCCGCCGTCGAACACCGTGTTTCGAACTCGCGCGTAACGTTAAGGCGAAGAAAAATGTCGTGCGATGGAAATGAAAACATTGGCGACCGGTGCAGAGCGGAGAGTATTGTTTTGTTTCGCGCGCGATGATGATCCTGCGAGCACCTGTTGTACGCAAACCCGCGGGCGACAACGTGTGGATCGTTTCCCCCACCGTTTGGCGGCGATACATCGTTTTCTCTTCGAATTATCTACTCGATTCTGAATTAAATTTACCACATTCGTGGACAACCATCATATCGTATTTCACAAAGTAGTAAAAACGAAGAGGAATTTAGAAAATTAAAAAAAAAAAAAAAATCGAAAGGATTTGTAAAAATAAATAATCGAAAAGATAGAAATAAAAAATTATACGATAATACTCGTGATAATAAATAAAAAAAAAAAATATATATATATATCAAAATGTATAATTAAATATACAACCAAAGCCAAAGAGTATTAAATAAAATAAAATAAATGAAGGCCGTTGTATAAATTATTTTATTACTACCGGTTTCGACAAGAAGTCGTCATCGGGTAAAATTTAAAAAATACAACATATTTCGTAAAAATTTCGAATTTTTAATATGTATATCGTAAATCTCTTTGTTTTTTTTCTCTGACAGTTGCTCGTAACAAATCTAGAGATACATTTTTTTTTAATTTAAGTTCCGACACGAACTCGCGGACTTTTCTCATGAGTTGCAAAACATTATGAAAACAGAACGAAATTTTATAATAATCGATTTTACGATATCTAACTCGTTTACGTCGTACATAATAATATCATAAAGTCATTGCATAGACAATATTATTGTGTTCGCGCAAGGTTTCACGCTTTGATTGTTAATAATTTCAGGCGGAAATCGACGCGGCAAATAAACTCTATTTTATAAGCGCCGAGCTCATATACGCAGAGTGCTGATATGCGGCTGGGAAATGACGTCTAATTATTCCAAAAAAATCGGGAAATGTCGAAATCCTATACACTTAGTTATGGAACAATAATGTTGCATTAGAGAAAACCATACAGATTTCGTTCTGAAATAAAATAAATCTAATAAATTTTTAATATCCGATTTCTATCGATATTCGTTTCGTTTTCATAATAGTCTCGTGTTACGTCTCCGGGTATGCAAGACTGGTCGTGGTGGTAGAAAATACAATGTGCAATATGTTGTGAAACTGTAAATGACACACGAGTAGCAGCAACGACTGTTCAAGTATACAAAGATAATTAATGAACACGTATTCCTTAATACATATAACGCATTATCATTGACCAACAATCTTGGGAATTGACCAGTCAAAAATAAAAAAAATTCGTAGTAAAAAATATCGAGTTTTTATAAAAAAAATAAAAAAAAATAAAAACGTTGCATAAATTTCATCCATACACGTCCGAATTCGGTTGATTGTTATAATTTCAATTCTGCACATTAGTGTAAATCCCGTAACGCAGTATCTCAGAAAATATTCCAATATTCGCCCATTCCCCCATTTTATCAAACCCATTACTGTAATCGTCTAATCGATCGTTGGGTATTTGTCTAGAAAATTATACACTTGTTACAATTCATTATTTAATGTATATACATGTAACATTATTCCACAACGTGTCAGTGAAGAAAATTCAATAGAGAACTTTGGAGCGAAATTCTATGATGTCGATATCGGCTCGAGTGAATTACTACTGTATTAGATAAAGATTTCAAAAAGAGTATTAAATTACTTCGCTTTTGGCAATTATATATTTTTTATATTAGAAAAACGAGTAAAAACGAGCGATTCAAATGTAATTTATTATAATATTAATGAATGTGATGAAATATGCCTAAGCTTGTATAATTTTGAGCTCTTAAAAATTACATACGTTTTCAAATTCCAGGGTATAACTAGTTCGTTTTTGCAATTTTTCGATATTGTTTTTTTTTTTTTTTTGTTACGATCCACGAAAGACTAGCAAAACAAATGTTGTTACCGGAACGTAACGCGCATTTAAAAAAAGAAACTATCAGAGCATCCGTAAAATTTCAAAAAAAAAAAAAAAAACAGCATCATCGTTTTATTCGGAATAATAGAAAAGCAAAGTTCATTATAATATCGTTAAAAATATCGCAGTTATAATATCAATTAATCAATTATTGATGTCCGAAAAATAGTCTCGTAAAACAATACAACAACACGGATTGGTATAATCTACGACGTTTTCACGTATGACATTATGTGAAAACTTTTCTCCTCATTCCGCACGACATTGAAACGTACGAGACGTAATGCATTTAACACGATTTAAAGGTGATTTTCGAAGTAGTCAAGGTGTTTTGGGGGAAAATTAACGAAATCCACAATCCGACGGTATGGTTTTACGCGAATTTTATACTCCCTTTCTTATAAGAACGCGAAGAGTGCCTCCTAATTATTCGCAATAATATACATACGTGCGTACGCATATCAGCGGAAATGCATATATTCCGGATGTTTGAAGCGCAACAACTTTCACGCCAGTACGATTCCTTAATTACGGTACAGCCCGGAGGAAGCCCCCTGGAGATTAAAACTGCAGCTTCCGCCCGCTATATATTTGATCTGCTGCTGCTGCTCCGCGTCGCGCGCGCTTTATTATCGTATACGCGAGCTGCACATACCATATGCACGTACGTAACGGAAAGAATTAAAAGAATAAAAAGTACGTTTCTCATGATTTTAAAAGAAGTTTCTGTTTGCGAAAAAGGTTCTTGTAGGAGATTAAAGCGTACACGCGCACGCACAGAGTTCAGAGCCCCGAAACCCACTAGGTGACGATAAGTATGAGCGGAGAATAAGGAGAGAACAGCTTTGCCGGGTCTAACCATGGGGGGGGGGGGAGGAGGAGGACACCCTTGGAAGCTGCGGTTTCTTGGTCCGCCGGACTTGATAAAGGTTTCGGGCCATAAGCGAACGGTACAGCTGTATGGGTTTCCAGTGTAATCAGCATTTTGGTGACCACAAGCACCGTGGGTCCGCAACATAACGGCGGCTGCCTCGGCAACTCAAAAACGGTCTTTAATTACAAACGCGAGAACATATTACGTATATATATATATACGTGCGTAGTGGATGCAGGGAGAGACTTTCAATATGTTTCCGTACAAACTTAAACCTACCCGAGAGTACTTACTGTTAAGAATCCCTATAACAGCAGGTTATGAAAATGAAATTCTCTCTCGTGACGCGTTAATTTCGAGTGTTTTCGATTTTCCGACAAACGTTTCAAACGCGTTTTCACGATATAATATCGTAAGAAGACATTCCGTGCGGTGTCTCCCTACCAATAAGAAATAAAAACCGTAAATTAACACCGGCGCAAATAAGAACTCTTATATATTTAAATAAATAAATAAAAGTGTAAATGTGATTCGCGAATATACAATTAAGCGAAAAAGTGTATTACGAAAAATAATAACGCATTTTATTTATACTATCGGTTTCGATAAAAGCCATCATCGTCGGGTTAATATTTAATAAACGAAAAATGAAAAATAAAAATTAACGAAATTACGTAGAGAGAATCATGAATGTTACGACGAAAAGAGACACATTGGAAATAAAACCATATCTCTGAAATAACATGTGATAAATAGGTAATCCGTAAATTTTACGAAACGTGTCTCGGAAAATAATCGCATACCGTTGCTTTTACATACGTAGAAAATGACTTGGAAATCGTAAACGCAATATTCGAAAATTCAGTTTTGGAAGAATGTGTTTTAAAGAAATTCAAGAACATACGTTAAATATCCAAACAGATCTGTGAAATATAATATAAACGAATTTTCTGCTACAAAACGGGCATTCTTCTTCTTCTTCTTCTTCTTGTCGCGTTCGGTCATAGTAGCTTATTATATATCTTCCCATCCCAATATTCTACCGACCATATAACATTGTCATCCGATTTCTTCTATGTCCTTCGTAGTGTGTTTTCAGCATTAAGATTTGGGCAATCGCAGATATGACTCTCTACTTAAACTTCTCCGCGTTCGCACTTGTCAGTTTATAGCTAAACCCCGTTTGTACAAGTTCTTTTTTTATACGGCTTACGGTATGTTGCTTTTATTCGATTTATCGTTCTCCGTAAATTCCACGCGAGTGTTTTGCAATTCTTCATTTGGCGTTTCCGTGATTACATTTTCTATTAATACTATCATCGTTTTTCCCCCCATCGTCTTACTCTTTCCTCGTTAACTGATCGCTGTATAGTTGTTTTTACAAAACCATTGCCGTACAGGCGACACGAGAATAATAGTAGAAAATAGGAAAAATAAGAAAAAAAAAGACTATCTCTCGCCCCAACTGCGCGTATTGGTCTGTATCGCTGCAGTTTGGTTTTTTTTTTTTTTTTATTGATACGTTTGTCGTTTGTTACGATACTTTTTTCGTTCTTTTTTGTTTTTTCCCCGGGTTTCCTGTTTATTTTCCCATCCCGTCGTCATCCAGAAAACACTATACAACCCGGGTTGGATAAATCCGATTTTTATAGAGATTACAAAACATTTAACCTGTTTTTCTACTGCTACTACTAGCAGCAGACTTATTTCCCGGGTAACGCCATAAATTTCACGGTCCACTTCGCGCCGTGCCCATTTACACGAGACGCGCGCGCGTAGTTTTATATGTTGGGGCGCGCAGAATCCCGCGACAGATTCCCATCCGATTCCGGGGAAGGCGAACGCGAAATAAAAAAATAAATACATAAAAACGCTTCGCGCGGGTGAATTCACAAGATGAATGGCTGCGAACGCCGGAAAGTTCGGGAATTATGATAGGAAATCGTCACTGCGGCGTGTGTAAGACTGCGCGCGCGTTCACAGTTTGTAAACGAATTAAATGCAAAAAAGAAAAAACCGCGCGAAAGTTATTTCAATCGAATTTAAAACGATTAAAAAAATTAATAATTATCATATTATTATATATATATGATAAAATGTATTTGATTTTTACATGAGGTTTGCGTAGAAACTTTTTTCTTTTTAATTTTAGCGAATTTCAAGACAAAAATCGTATTTTTTAAGTAAATTATGTTTTGGAACTTTTTATATTGCGCATATTAACATATAGAACCATATGTTTCGAAACCTGCCGCAGAGGTAACGAATTAACGTCGTTTAAATACTTAACAGCATCATTTGTTTTGCGACTTGCACCAAAGATTTTTGAAGTCTAACCGACGAAAGTATAAATATTAATTATATCATTAACCTAAATATGGCTGAAAAATTAAAATTAAAATCTACTCAAATTTTTATTAAAAAAAAAAAAGAAAAATATATCTGTACATATATATATATATATTTTTTTTATACTATTTCATTATAAGTTTCAAAAACAATATTATAAAATGTTGTAAAGTGTTTGAGTAAATGTATTATTATAATTATACGTTTTTAAATGTATTGAGTATTAGATACTTAATTTGTTTTAGAGTTCACTGGATTTTATATTTTTTTAAACATTAACTCACCTATAATTTGTATAATTAATTTTTACGATTATTATATTGTAAATATTACGATTTTATATCCGAATATTCGACATTATATTATTCATTTAAGTAGTTAGCAAGCAGTTTTTAGTAAACGACTAAAATTATAGAAAAATAATTAGCAATTAAAAAAAGTATTTCGCATACTTGAATAGTAATTTAAAAATTATTTAAAAAATATATACCTATTAATTTTTATAATTTCTTATTATTTTTCTAATGCAACCATAACATAGGAATATCAAATTAGTGTAGAATCTTATTAATATGTCTACGCCTATATTACGACGACACAAACCCCTTCGTTCAGTACAGCAAAATGCAAAATTCAAAAATACCTCGAGAACGGTGCTAATCAGATTCATAACTATATCCACCGAATGGATTTAGATTCGGATATGTCTGGAAAGATTTTTTTTTTAATATATCTTTTATAATATATAAATAGGCGAAAAGGCGTCATCCTTAGAAATCATCCGAGTGACAAATATTCATATATATATATATTTACATTAAAAACTTAATGTCTGCATACAAATCGTTTAGAAAAAAGAACGAAATTACCACCAATTTTGTGCATTTTATTAAACAAACCTAAGTCGATATGTCATAGTCGTTACACATGTTTCATTAATTATACAATTTATAAATTGCCCTTCCATTACATTGCCAAAAGTAAATTAATTTGGAATTGTTAATATGTATAATGTTTTGAGCAGGGAAAAGATTTTGACATATTTCGAACCGAAATAATGAAAACGTTTAGTTTGGCTTCTGTTCGTAGAAAATATAGTAAAGAAATTAATACCGTAAAAACTACTTCACTAACACATTATTTCAACACCCACTTTGGCATAAAGCAGTGGAATTTTATTTTATGTACATTTATTTTCCAATTTTATATTATTATTCTGTAATAAATTACTTACCTCCAAAACAGCGAAAATTCATTATTTCGATACAATAATTGATTTATAAATATATTTATATATACATACATTCATACGCGTGAATATAATTTGCGGAAAATTAAAAGTTTAAACATCAATAATAATAATAATAATAATAATAATAATAATAATAATAATAATAATAATAATATATATTATTAATATAAAACATTAAAAATACGAGAATATTAAATTTTCTCGAGTCAGAGTAACTTCCGTAATTTCATAAACCAACTGTTTGGCGTCCTCTAGCGGACCAACACCGCGTAACCTGCAGAACGTTTCTGTATACACTCACAGATATCGCTACGAATTCTCGTTTCCACTACAATCAATAATTTTTCAACGTATACGTTACATTTTTCTAACACTAGATGTCGACGCTCGTACCGGGGATAACAATATAAAATGTATTATGAAGTTGGCCCCACGACTTTACAATAAATCGCAAAATTATTACAAATTTGCTACGTTCATATGATAGCATTAAAACGGTTTAACGCTAAACCGTATTGAAATTAAAACGCATTCGTGTCGTGTAAACACTTTAAGACGGTTTAAAAACCGTTAAACCATTTTAAAAGTTGAACCGCTCGCGTTAGGTTGTTTAAGAATTTAAAACCGTTTTATACGCTCATCATATCCATTATCAGATGATATCCTCTTAACAAACGACTAAAGTCACGAAATAAAAATGTTAATTTTAAAACTGTTTACAAAATATTTACTATAAACCGATTTAATATACGTATGTATATAAACGTCTGAAGACGGTTTAAGCTAAAACGTTTTAAATAATTTCAATCCGATTTAATTCCAAATCGTTTTAACGCTATCGTATAAACGTAGTGATTGATGTACACGGTTTGCAAATAAAATAACATATTAACGTATTTAATAATAATAATAATATATCCTACCTGTTTATTGACCGGTGGAAGTATCAGTTTTCTTCGTTTCATCCAAGGCACATCCGGAGGTTTAGCGGCGGGACGTTTTGATGGCGGCGAACCGGATGGCAATTCCAAGATGTGTCTAATTGTATGTTTGGACTTTGGTTTTATCATGGTCGTGTCGTACTCGAAACAATCTCTGGCAGTCTGCAAAGAATTTTAGAAATTGTATCGTTATAATTTATATATTTATATATAAATAAAAATAAGCGGTACAATTTAACAATTTCGGGCATTGAAAACAATATTGTCTAATAATTGTTTCAGTATTTCTTATGATTCGAAGTTGTATGGATAAAAACGGATAGTGCGCGAGTAAAAGTCGTCTTTATTCGGAATTACTGCACGTTTAGAATTACATACGTAGCGATAATATTGAACTTCTAATGCTCAAGAAGATGTTACAATCGAAGAAAACAATGAATAATTTCCTTTGGATATTTTTGTTTTTTTTTTTTTTGTTATTTACATAATCTTTCAAAAAAAAAAAAGGAATCAAATGAACGATACAAAATCGGTAAATATTGAAATTATTGAAATATTTAATGACTTCGCCATCAAAAATTTTACACTGATTCACGTGTTCATTCCCACACTGAAAATATATATAAAATTGGACGATTTTAACACAAAATTGTTGATTAAATTCTTTATTTTTATTAACAGGTATATTTTATCAAGTACAATACACCGCTTCTTAGCGGAATCTCGATTAAACGGATATTTAGCACAAATGATGCTGTATAATTACCAAAAGAAGAAAACATAAAAATGTTGAGCAAATCACGTTCTTAAAATGTATAAAGTCGTTATAACATGACGTAAAAATATAATTATTCATAAAAATACATTATTTTTTTTAATTCATTTGTTTATTTTCTTATGCGTTTGAAAATATTATTTAAAGATATATTTTAAAACTTTTCTTGACAACAGTGCGTATGTAAATAATGTGTTTACAATAATTTAAAATATTCTTGTTGAGAACTTTCAAAATAACAAATATTATTAAATTATACGTCAAAAAGAAAAAATAATAATAATCGTAATTACAATGGTTTTTTTTTATGAATAAGAATTTAAAAACACTTCCTACTATCGTGACCTTAAAATAATATACGTTTCGCGTCTTAACTTACTACATAAAAATAATTATTTTTGAATACAATTGTCATAATGCATTAATTTGTTGAAAGGCGTATTTAATAAATATCTATTTGACATACGAGCGTAATATATTTATATTTCGTACGTTATTTTTATTTATTTCGTCCAATTTTATTATATATATTTCGATTTTTTTTTTTTTTTTTTTGTTTATAAATACGACGTCTTAAATTACAAGTGAAATTAATAGAGGGAAGGAGAGTTAATTATTAAAGCAGTCTTTAGAAACTTTTGAGTGTTTATGGAAATATTTTGTGAAAACTGAAAGAAATCCAACAAAGTTGACAAAATATATATGGGGCATAAAAAAAAAAAATACAGCCTATAAACTTGCGGACGACAATTCATGCATATAAATCGAGTTCAGTCAGTAACATCGAAAACTATCAAATTATACGCGAGACTTCCATTAAAAATTAGAACAATAAACTCTCGGTATTAATAATTATACCGCGCGCGCGTAACGAGTAAATCATCATGTTTTCATTGAAAATATTTTAATAGAATATTAACGAGACGAGTGGAACGCGAATAAAATAAAGCGAAATTCGAGGATTTCAAGCGATCTCGCATGCTGATGATAGTTATTTAATGACGTAAGAAAAACAAACAAATTTGTAAACAACGAACGCGGTGCACACGAGTAGTTGTTTAATACAATTAGAAAGTTTTCGTTACTTACGCCTTAAATTGTACGTAAAATTATAACTCGTTCGCAATATTATAGGAGATTACGTACAGTATCTACAGACGTGTCAGATAATTGTATATAATTTCGAAATTTCAAAATAATTGTCTACAAATCGTGTATCCTTTTTTTAGCCAAATACACATTATTATTATTATTATTATTTTTATTTATAATAAAATGTACCGTAAAAACATAACGTCTCAGACGAAAAAAAATCCCGAACAATCACGGCGAGTCCGACACAAAGACTGAAAAGAATTTCAATACAGAGCGCAATAATAATTTTTATTTTTTAATTTAAGAGACTTATCCGAAATCGATTCACACGCGAAATAAAACTACATTATTTCACTGGTTTCTAGAACAAATCACGTAAGCAACGGAAAGAATTCATTTATTCTCCGATACGATTCCAAAAAAAGAAGATAATTAGACAAGATATAACCGCGGTGTTGTTAGATTTATGTTATTATTTATAATTTGAAAGCGATTTCTTTTTTTTACTATTATTATCGCCTTGTAGTTTTTCGAAATTCAAACTTAAAAGAAAAAAAACGATTTTTTTAAAATTTATAATTGAAATATTGTTAAATTATTATTAAACGTTCAAACTTGAAATGAATTGTGCGTAAAAGAAAAAAAAACTTGCCCACGTCCAAAACGAATATATATATCGACAATTTTAAAGGGGTTTTTCACAATGGTAAAAATATTCCGAAACTTATAACAAATGTTTTAAACATTTGACATTTAAAACACATGCACTGTGACCAAATCCTTCGCCGACCAAATACTCGTATATACTAATAATTCTCATATAAATATTACATTACATAATACGAATTTAAAATATAAAATAACTTTGTCTAATGATTACGTTTTCCATGAAACCTCTCCCTGTTGTTAAAACCGTAATACGAGAATATGTTTGTTGTGTAAAACGACGCCATTTTCATATAATACCTACTAACTTTATACTCACTTTTTTTTTATTATTGATTCAATAATAATTTCGCCAGTTCGATATTGTTAACATCCATTTATTACATTAATTTTCACCGACTATGTTCGGAACATCTTTTAGATAATCATAATAATTATAATTTTGACAATTTAACTTTTAAATATAAAAAAATATTGTAATAGTAAAAGTCCAATTAATTACCGTGATTTTTTTTTCTTTTTTCGAACGTAATATACGACGTTTAAATATATTGTTGGCCTTGTTATACATTCTGTTAACATTAATACGTTATATCCTATAATGAACCACAACCCCTGTCACGAAATTGGCCAGTGTAAACATGAGTTGTGTAACTGTATACAATATAATATAGTAGTCGTCCCTTAAGAGAGTAGCCTTAACTCAGACGCAACAGGTGTACTGGATAATCGTTTTTTTTTTATAGCTAACAAAACGCGATCTCGAATTACAAAATTGAGTTAAATATATTTTGGTTTATGTAGGCTATGTAGACAGTCGACTTCTAAATTTTAATTTGTTTTAAATTTATCAATTTTTGTTTTACGTTTGTCGTTAGTAAATTTTAAAATATATTGAACCGTATTTAATTAAAAATCGACTTCCCACATTGCCTAATTGACTATTTTAAATCTCTTTTCATAATTAACTTTGTTCTTTTCTAAGTGGTAGAATTTTTGTCCAACTTTTAGAAGTCTAAATCAAGTATAAAAGTATTTATCTCTTTCCAAACATTGATATGTGCATGAGCGTGCGACCATCCTCTACAAGTCCTGGAACGCTCACGTCCCGTCCGTTTCATCAATAAGAAGCGGTAATAGGTACTCCGAGAAGTCTCACAAACACTAACAATTATTTATTAACTCACACACTCTCTTAGTGAATTAAAATTTAAAAATTCCTACACGAAACTCTTTAGAAATGGACCGTTTCCGATACATTTAAAAATAAATGCGTCGTTTTATACGCGGTTTAATATATTATTGTACAAAACGAACGAGCTGATAAGTATATGATTCTCTGTACGCTGTATGCCACAAATTACCACGCAAATATGCTGAACGCTGTGTTTACGTTTCAATATATTGTATTCGTATAAATGACGTTTTATAAGCTCGAGTATTGACAATGCAGAGAATAGAATATACTTCCAACGTGCGGTTTATTTATAAAATATATTTAACCGATTTTCAATTATAAATGAGCATGAAAATAAACCTAATAGTTATATTAAAAAATATAATAACGTTTTCTTTTTTATTCGCAATATCTTTCATCAACATTTTATATACATATTAAATATAATATAATTTTAATAATCCCCGAAGGATTTTTCGTTTAAAGTAATTTAAATGTTTTTAAATATCATTATAAGAATATATATTATATAAAATAATATTCTAGAAAAGAAAAATGTAATAATTTATGTAATGATTTTTAAATTACAATATTAAAATAATAATGGAGTGTCGTTAATGTAGTAAAAAAAAATTCCATTAAAAACGTTTTTTTTTAAACTAATAATAACCAAAACTTAAATTATGAATTCGATAATTACCAACACCTGTAATTCAGGGTTATCTTAAACAGAATATAATTATTTACAAAACGTTAACGATTTTTGTTTTCTTTAAATTTATATTCTATAAAAAAAATATTCATTTTATAATAAATAAATATACTATTTACGTCGATATACGAAAACATAATATATAGAACGCTATATAAGAAAGAGAAATGTTAAAATAGTGAACGTTTTTTTAGGATATCTGTCCAATTTATTCGTGTGATGTAATACGAAAATTAATTTGAATAATACGCGTCTCGCAGTTAAATGTTAATAGTTAACCAACGACACTTTTAATTCGTTATAAATTTAGAGTCAAAACGAGGGAAAGAAAGCTCCCTATGAAATGTAGGTGGGATCATTACTCTCAATCATTACTAATTGTATGACCATTTTTTGTTTTAGATCACATTTTCTAAAAATCGCATGGCCTATGGAGGGATCTGACCTCCCTTGTATACGTGGTAGTTATTAAAAAGATGTAATTTTTAAACTATTCCCCCTTCAATATCTATATTCATGTCGCGGTATTCATTGTATATAGCTAAATGCATAATAAAAAAAAATAGCGTAGTTAGTAAATAACGATTTTATAAATCACGTGATTTCAAAAAATTTCGATCTCTGAAATAAGCGTATTTTAAGATGCGGATAATTAAGTACGTCTAAAAACGCATATTTAAACAAAATATGTATGTACACCTACTCGTATTTATAAAACAAAACTTATTTTATATTATTATTATTATTTATTTATTTATTTTCAATTTTTTGGTATTAAAAAAAATTGTACGATAAACGGAATTACAAGTCTAGAAATAGAAATAGAAATAGTCTAGAAAGTACATACACTAGAAAACAATTGACGATTTCCAAATTATATTTATAACCGCTTATTAATTGTCTTTTACATATATATATTCACTCTTCCGAACTACTCTTTGAATTACAGTGCGCTCGTTTTCACATAAAAAAATAATCGTATATAATTATATTTAGTTGAAAATTCTAGGGTTTTTCGCGTATGATTGTCGTCTGACATTTAACTATTAAATCCTGTGAATAACAACGTTAAAAAAATTAAATATTAAACATTCCTCACTAGACACAAGTGACACAAACGGATACGTCAACTGGCGTGTAGCGTATTATTTTCAAAACGTCTACAAAGAACAAAATACCGCGTCATCAATCCCCAAGAGTGTATTAACATCAGTCATCTATAATACATAGATTCGTATGTATTATGAACGATAACTGATGTTAATGTGTCTTTACACACGTATTCTACAACGATTGCGGTGAAACGTAAAATAAAATTCATCGATTTTTAAAAAACAATCACGTATATATTTTCAATAAAATTTAGTAGAATAGACACATGTAACAGAAGATGAAAATTTAATTATTATTTTTTTTTTTTTCAATAAAGTACCTACTTATTTTACGTCATATAATACAATTTTAATACTACACAAAAAAAAACCGAAAAGCGATGGACCTTTTTTTTTATATAAATTAATCGATTGAAACTTTTTAAACGTTACACTGTCAAAAAAAAGTAATAATAAAATAAAATCATATTATAATTTTTTTTTAGAACTTAAAATAACTTTATAAAAGTGTATTGTTATACGGTTTTTATTTATACAAATATAAACACATTACATTTCTTGATATAGTCATAAAACGAAACTATTCATTGAAATTACAAAGAAAATAAATTAATTTCGTAAAAATGTTTACATTATTTCAAAAATCTTATAAACATCTTTAAAAACATACAATAATAATCTATAGTGTTTTATACCTATAGGCTACACATTAATTGTGATCCAGACAGCATTTTCGTAATGATAATTTTTTATGAATATCAATTTTTCATTAAATAAAAAAAAAAATATATATATATATATAATATAAATTTTTTTTTAATAATGGTAAATTATTATTTTAAATATAATATTAATAATAATACATTTACTTGACATAAAATAAATGTTTCTTAAAATAAATTTTAAATATATTATTAATACGATATTATAAATGAAACAATTAAATAATGTTTCCAATATACATATATATATATATATATATATATATATATATATATATATGTATAATTATAGAAGATTAAAATAAGAATAATAAATTATTATTCTACATATATATATATATTATTAATATGATATTAAGACTGAAATTATAAAATATTTTGAATTAAAACATAAATAATAAAATAATATATTTTAAATATATTATTCATATGTGTTTTTAAAATGTTAATATTTTAATACAATGTGCATTAATTGAATAATATGGCACCTGTTTCCCGGCCACGGTAAATATGGTTATTCGAGTTGTTCTTAGATATTCAAAATATCGTTCAACATTTTAAAATTAATATATTCTTCTTCACGGTTTTTTCATTTATCACTACGGAATGCCTCATCTTATTCTCGAAGTCACCTTCGTCGTAAAATATTTAGATTTCACGCTCTTTCTCGTAGTTTCATATTCTCAACCATATTTCCTTTCATCAAATTCAAACAATTTTCCGACTTATCCGATAATCCCTTCGGCGTCCCGTCCACTTTCTAACCCTCTACAATTTTCTTCATTTAAGCCATTATTAATTTCTCAATTTACTCTTATGTCGATAAGCTCTTTTTTTTTCTATTATAACGCGTACTTTGTAATTTTGTTCCGTTTTCTTTATATTTTTTTAATTTTTATTATGCGTTATTAGTCGATTTTTATTTTTAAATAATACAAAAATATTATGTTGTTTATATAAGAAGTTATTATTTAAAAAAAAAAATCAATATATTACACTGACCCAGTCAAGAGGTAATGACATTAACAATTTCCTTAGGGTATATTATTTCCCTCCCCTCCCCACTTATAGGTTAGTAATTAAAAAGAATATTAGAGTAAATCAAATTATAGTTTTGGTCGCTGTTGGTTTTATTTAAAAAGAATTATAGTATTATAATAGTAATGAACTCGTAGGTTTGGACAATAATTATCATTTTTTTTACGTAGATTTCGTTTCTGTTTTTCTTTTTTTTTACTTCTTTAATTACACACTCCAAAATTATAAATACGGGTAGCAATTAATCGTATTATATTTGATTTTATTTTACAGCTCAATCGTGATTTGTTTCTGCGGTTGTTCTCACTGTTCGTACGAGTATACGCATTTATTTTTTTTATGCGGAATAATTGTAAAAGATAATTATGTTTACTTAAAATTTTATATCCGTTTTGATACTATTTACAAGGACAATAAAAGTGAGTACTATAATATATTGTTTATACGTTGTTTTTATCTCCGCTCGACGTTATTGTCTTTGATAAAATATGTAAACTTTTGATTCTCAAACAAAAACCTATATTTTGTTTTCTAGACTATCTTAAAAGAACTTATAATAATAAAAAATAAACGGGTTTTAATTTTTTTTTCTTCAATATACCATTTTTTGCTTTTTGCGTAATTCTGCGAAAACGGTATATTTCTTATAGAAATAAATTTTTATTTGATAGATATTAAACAATGGTTATAATGCGTATTATAAATAACCATAAATATATATATGATCCTAATTCTTATTAAAAGTCATAGGATACCGTTTAAAAATTATAAAAATGGACGCAGTTACAAGGGACGGGGATATAAATATTGAAATTATGAAAAAATATAAAAAGGAATGAAAAAACTTTTATGAAAATTTATACGGAAATTGAGTTTTCTTTTTTTTTAATTTAATAACTAATACGTCATCTCGGTCATAAAATATGTTTAAAAAATAAATAAATGTAATCGACACAATTTAAATATTGTATAAATGTGTAATTATTTAATAGTGCTACGATGGAAAAAGTCGAGATTTAAAAGACCGTCCGTATTTTTTCTTTTATCTTTGCAACCTATCTAACGGAGGCAATGTAGCAAAATCGTATTACGCGAAAGATTCGCCGTTTTTGTTAAACATAAAAGTTACGGTCAATTTAAAATAGATAAACTTGAAACGCTACTCAAAACTTCTTTGTTAGCCGCCAACGTCTTACAAAACGTATATTAAATGTTCTCCTCTTTAAATTTCGTTTTTTCGTAATTGTAAATTTACAACTGAAACGCGTCACTGTTTATGACCCACCATACGTTGTCCATTAAACAGAAGCACACAATCACCGCGAGCACAACGATTTTTTTAAACGGAATAATAGTTGTAATTAATTGTATATACCTTTTTCTTTAAGAACAACGTGTATACCATATCATGAATTTACAGGATATCGTAAATGAATAAAGGTTCTCCAGAATATCACGTCACGAACATTATTAAATCATTTAAAATCATCATTCTCGTACCGTATAATATCCGGACTTAAAGCGCCGTATAATATTGTAAAAAAGAAAAAAATACCTATAGAATATTGTTAACAATATTGGAAAACGTTTTTAATAATATCAAAAGAGAAACAAAAAAAATTTAACACAAAGTGTATATTTGATTGAAAGAAGTGCCGTAAACGCTGTTCATCAACAATTTTTGTTCGATTTTGTACGTTTTTCAAAAAAATATTTTACAATAATATTATTGACGCCATTAACTTTTCGAAATTAAAACTCATCTTGCAAGTGTATCACGACGCATAAAGCGTCCAAACGGAGGGTTTTAGAGGTTTAGTCAGTTATTAGTTCTCAGAGGTTTTAGGGTTTTATACTATCCGTCAACAATTGTACGCGGAAATGACGGGAACGTTCGACGGCAGACGATTAATGCTGGACTTATCGATGTACAGACAATTGGGTTTCTATCAGCTGTTAGATCCGAACGGACCGCGCGTGTACGGATACCACGTTTACAGTACTGTTCTCAAACTGTTCCTGTTGATGGTCCAGTTTATCGTGATTTTCGGAGTGACGGGTTTCTTCGTCGGAGCACAAGACGGATTCGACGAGACGGGTCGCTTCGAGATAATCATAATCCTGACGAATTGTACGCTATCGTCGTTGAAAATGTACATACTGGTAACGAACGCGGACGTGATATGGAGTCTGTACGAAATGGCTTGTGCCGATTTCTTGCGGTGTTCCCGGCACGATCGGAGCATCGAAAAGGATTTGGTGAAACGCTGGGAACGTTCGACGACCGTCACGAATCTGATCGCTCGTAGTTTTCTCGCGGGAATGCTTTTATGGTTTTGCGGTCCGTTCTATGCGGAAGAGGCTGACGGCACGTCTGCAATCGGTATTCGGTATAAAAACATTGTCAACGTGAGGTATCCGGTGTCGGTGAACACTTATAACGAATACTATTCCGCGTTTTATCTCATGGAAGCAGCGATCGGATTTTGTATCGTTTACGGTTCAGTCATGGTGGACGCTTTCCTCATGTCGTTCTGTTGGATTATTTCCGCACAATATCAATCGGTAGCGACGGTGTTCGAGAAATTCGGACACGACAAAACGGATTTCACCGCGAGTGAGTATTGTGTACAGTGGCGTATTTACAGGGGTTCCCTCCAATTCATTCCCCGAGGGTCTGCATGAGGTCGATTTAAAATATTTTCAACGCGTTATTTAAAGAAAATGCACGTTGTGATGGAGATTTTATCAATCTCGCGAAAATGTGTGTACATACAACTTGTATAATGTAAAAATTCGGAATAAGACTTGCCACGAATTCTACGTTAATATTTATTTATTCTCTAATTTAAAAAAAAAATTTACGTTCGAAATATTTATAAATAATTTTCTGTTTTCTAAATTGTAATAAATAACCGAGTTCTATTACGTGCAATTCATTACTATTCATCGGTGTTTTAATACTAATTTATTACTAACACTAATACACTATATTTCTATTAAAAATATTATATGAAATCATTTAAAGTGGGGACAGAGTTTTTATAAGTTTTTTATACAAAACCCCTCAAAAATAAACTGAAAGTACGCCACCGATTACAGTTATGTCATTGCAAAATGCTTTTTTTATTGTCATCGTTTATATGTATATTTATTGTTTTACAGAAAAGAATCCCATCGAAATGCGTAACGAATTCAAATCGATTATAATCGACCATCAAAATGTCTATTCGTTAGTATTATCGAATAGAATTGTTATGTCTTCGAACAATTACAACGCATTAATACTGAACGAAAAACCCATTTGTATTAAAATTAAATATACTTTTCAGAAAAATGAAATCGTTTTACGCTATTGTACGACCTATCACTCTAATTCACGTTTTCGCCTATTCCTGTTCATTAATTACGTACACATATGTCATCGTAACGGTAATAAATACATTATTAAATGAAACGATCTGAACAATCGATTATTTAATAATTATAAATTCTGAAAACGTACGTTTCTCAAAACTTGTATAATTTTCCAAATATTATTATAATATGTTTTTAGATCGTCCGCTCGGATCACTCGTTTGCTGTTGGTGTTGAAATGATGAAAATAGCGATGACGGTGTCAAATGTCATGATCGAAATCTTTATCTTTTGTTATTTATTCGAACTCGTTAATGACAAAGTAAGATTTAAAAAAAAAATAATAATAATATTCCTCTTGTAACACATGGACCGGCTATTTTAATAAACAAGACGAATTTGTTTTTTCTGTTTGCAGAAAGAAGCGGTAAACTTTGGATTATACAGTTGTAATTGGACTATAATGGACATTAAATTTAAAAAAATGTTGTTGATTTCAATGAAAATGAACGATGCGAATCGATTGAAATTGAAAGCAACGCCGAACATAACCGTGGACCGTCCGTTTTTTGCACAAGTACGAAATACGATTTTATACGTGCAGTACACATCTCGCGTATGATTAGTTTATGATAATTAGAAAAAAAAATTTTATCTATAACCATTTGGAACAGTTGAAATAATCAAACGCAATACGTTTATAGGTAATTCATACTTGTTTCAAAATTGTTTCCGTTTTAATTCAAACACAGTCGAAGAACTAACGAAAGTTATTATATCAAACCCTAGTGGAAAAGCGTATTTTACACATATTGTTAACGGTTAGTTTATAGAACACTATATTTTAGAACAATTGTAATATGTTTAATTCAAAACGAAATAATATATCGATTAAGGAATTTATTTATTATCACATATTATTTTATTGTAATTTGTTAGACTCGCTATTTTTTGAAATAAATAAATTTAGATTTTATAAATTCCTATGAAACGATAGTGGCGGCTACAGTAGCGGTACGAGATACAAAATGATATACATTAACACGTTTTTTAAATTAATAAAATATTATATTATTGATAGATCCATATAATTAATAATAGTTTATATTTTCAATATTATTATATATTTTAATAAATATTAAATAAAAATATTAATAATATATTATAATAATCGATGAACAATATTCATCGACTTTATATTATGTGTACGCTGACAATCGCCTAGGATAATCTTATCAAAAATATATAAACGTTTTGTACACCGGTGATTGTCAAAAATCTATAACGTTTTCGCTCTTTCACAGTATATTATTGTTACATATTAATAATACATCGTGACAGTTGTTGAATTTGGAAAAAGATTAGTCTCTACTAATCTTTTTCCAAATTCAACAACTGAAACACGTAAAAGTGTATTGAAAATTTGTATTACAAAAGACTGAAATATCTTTTGAACTCATGAAAGGCTTTGCCCCGTACCCCTCTTTCCGCCACAAACGATAACGTAATTTCCATAATATAACCAAAAATAATTATTTTTTATTTTAAAAAGTACATAAATATATTCAATGTTCATTAATAATTTATACAAATTATCACGTGTTTGCTATATAATCTTGTTTCTAGACGGTTTTTCTTTCGTTCATATTAAACACTAAACACATTGGCATGGCGCAAATTATTCAACCTTTTAACAGATTATTTTATAAGCGGATTTTTTTTTAGACACTATTAACAATAATTATAAACCTATTATTATTATTATTATTATTATTATTATTATTATTATTATTATTATTATTATTATTATTAATATTATTATTGTTATTATTATTATTTAAAACACCAAATTAATATCGAATTTAGCATTGCAGATAATATAACACGTAAAACCATTTTTTCTGCTTGTACGATAAAACTACAAACATAAAAATGTGCCGTAAAAATTAGTCTTTGTCCGCTGTTCTATTGAAAAGAAAAATAGTAGAGAAATGTTAATATATATATATATATTTTTTTTTTAAAGAAAGAGGTATTCTCTCCCTTCTCTCCCTACACGCACCTTTGCAACTCAAGCAATGTGATCTATGTAAACGTGTTTTTAAGAACACAATATTTTCAAAAAGAAAAAGTTCGTTTGAAATCAACAAAATGGAATACACTATAGCTAAAATAATAAGTTTATATAGGAATTCACTATTGTAATATTAACGTAGTCAATATAAAAATTAAAAAATTTAATTTAGTGAAATCAATACGTAATAAATGTATTCAAATGTGAATGAAACAAAAAATACTATCGTATAAACTATAATCAAGTCAAGTTATGCGAATTTAATAAAAAAAAATATATATATAATGATATTTTTCAATTTGATTATAATAGAAATTTATGTGAAACGAAAAAAATACAAAATTACATTTAAAATTTAAATGATGTAACAATATAAAATATTAATACAATATATACTTGTCGGTATAGTTGATATGAGTATATATGCTTTCATATACATATGAAAATACGTTAATAATAGCATCATTAAAGACTTATAAACGATAAAAATAAATAAAAAATTCCCTACCGTTTAACACACTAAAAAACCAGTTGAGATTATTTTGTTTGTTTTCAATTAAGAGTGGAAATCAAAAATATTTAATTTTAAATAAATAATAATAAAACAAGTATTGTTGGGCGACGAAACGTTATTTTACAGAAAACTCCATTTTAATCCAACATAAGATAAAATGTAAATTGTGGATCAAACGTGAAAAGGTTTTTAATTCAATTTCACGAAATTATACGTAGGAGAACGCTATTACGGTTTAATTCAACATAATTTACTCCCTGCTCGAGATTATCTTGTACCAGTTATACCGTTAAATAATTTAATAACGTCATTTGGAATAAAAAATTACGTAGTATATAATTCGTTTTTATATATGGAATCTTTATTTATTAAAACAAAAAAAAATATATGAATTTAATTTAATTAAAAAAAAAGTTTACACATAAAAGAAATATAATAACGAACATTTTTCGTACAACAAGAAAACATGATTTCTTTTTGTACACACATTTTTTCATACCAAAAAAAAAAAATAATAAATATGTTTGTCCATATTACGACATTTACGACCTTAAGATTTTCAAAACGATCAATTATTTAACATAATTACTAACTATATTATTGGTATTCTTACAAAATACATTTTCTCGTGTACCAGTTTAGATGTATTTTTTGCATCGTCAAATATCGAAATTTTATCAAATTTTTAATTACTAACGCGTATCTTTTAAGTGCGAAAAAATTAATTCAATAAAATTATAAAAGTTTTTTAAAAAAAAATTAATCACACTGCTATTGCTACACAGAGCCGTATGTCAAACATTATGAATTTTGCGTTATTTTTTTTTTTTTTTTTTACATCTCGTCTTTTTATATTCTTTTTTTCTTCCACGCTATTAAAAGTAAAACAAATTTTCCTAAAAGTTTTTTGATCAAACTTTAAAAACACTCTTCTGAACGATTTATTTTTCTAGAGATATATTACTACTGGTGTAATGCGAAATATAAAACTTTTTCCTACTAAACTGTGAACTGTTTTAGAACATTATATGCTGATCCTAATTTCTGGCGCTTTATTATAATATTATTAATCATAATTTACTATTCAGAAGTATTTTATAACTCTACCCAACGTAATTACGATTCTTTTAAACTTTTATTATACCAGCTACTACCAGTTAATAAAAGGAGAATTCCTTTTATTTTTAAAATATTTTATTAATAAATTCACTATCAAAACACCCGACGATTTTCAAATAAATGTATGCTACAAAACAATGATACGCTGATTACAACAAGTTCGTCGCTAACAACATAATAATATTATAAAGTACCTCCTACCATGATATTATCGGTGGGCTAAAATTAAATTGTGATCACCTTTATCATTCAATGATTGATCATTATCATCCAGTTTATCACTCACTGCATCTTATAAAATAAACTACGATATCGAAATTACGATTGAAGTTATTTAAACTACAGTAAATTATAAATATATAACAACATTAAAACATAATTGCGGTTAATATATCTTATTTATATAATATTTACCTTAATAAGTAAAGAATAAAAAGCGTATTAAATATGATTTAGTTATCAAATATGAAATTACTAAAATTCTTAAAATAACGTTGTATTGTTTATAATTTATAATATATATTTTAATATTTGTACTTTTTCCAGTTTATTTTACAACTCTTAATATAATCGATAATAACGCTACATAAGGATTAGGTTAGCCAAATTTAATCGAAAAAAACTTTGTCTTATAGTCTTTTCGATAATTAAATATAACGGTTCTTAATTTGCCAATTAATTTAAAAAATATTCTCCTTACTTTTTATATAATCATACGTAGACTATAATATCACTTACCATTATTGTATTATTATGGATTGATATAGAATTTTCGTTTTCTTTTTGGACAACAATTGGAACATTATAATCTTAATTGAATATATGACATAAACACATTTTCTGAAAAAAAAAAAAAAAGATAACTTCAATTATAATTTATATATTTTACATATAAAAAACAAATGTAATGATAATTTTTACGTTTGAGTAAACGTTGTTTTCAGTATAAAAATAAAATAAAATAGGTATTGCATTATTATAATACAAAATATGTAATATGTATTCAACAGTTCAATTTTCCTACGTTAATTCAACTATATTCAAAAATAAAAATCATGCCAATCTCGAGTAACAGTTTTCTTTTCTTTATTGCCACTTTAAATTTTCCGACAAAACTCAAAATCGTTTTATTGAATAATAAAATTTTATTATAGTGTAGCCTTCAATTTTTATAGTAAAAACTCTAAAACATTATCTAAGAATAATTCACTTAAGCGACATCCGTAACACCCGCGGCTCAATACGATTTTTTTAAATTTAACTGTTAAAGTATTTTATTGCCGAATTATAGGTTTTGTGCAAAAATAGTGAACTTAATATTATATTAATTTGTTTATAAATGTAAAAATTTTAAAAGGTATTACATTATTACGTCATTCAATACTAACGTTTTATCGTTATAAACTCTTGGATATTTGTTTAGTTGAATACACTCGTTATTAGAAAATATTTAATATATATATTTCTTTTTTCCAACACAGATTTTAATTGGAAACTTTTACAAATTCAGTCGCTTATTGTAAATTGTCCAATAGTAATTATATTATGAGTATTAATAATAATAATAATAATATGACGATCGATGATACGAGTTTTAAGTTACGATAAAATTAATGTAATTTTTATCGAAATAAATTCAAATTTTAAGTAATAATTTATATTGTTTTAAACAACAAGTGTTTTTCTCCGACTTCTAACTTCATTTAAGCATACTCATACTTACAAATAAACAAGTGATACATACGTCGAAATCCGACAATACAAGAATTGCGTTCTAAAAATTTTAATGCTATAAGCTGTACACGAATCGCATTTATATATGTATAAATGCCTATTATATTTTTATTGTGTAGATGATTTTAATTAAAAATTATTAACGGAGTGTTTATTATAATTTCACTTTTATATTTGTTATTAACGTTTAGATTACATTTCTTTTTCTTTTTTCTTATAATATATAATTGTATACTCGTATACACATTTTAAATATTTTATATAATTACGATATGACGGAAAATAATATTTTGAACCCATCTATGTAGTAAAAATATAAAGTTACTCATACGGACAGTACACTAAATTTGTATAAAACGGGGAGGGAAATGATGTTTATACGTTGGACACGCGTTCAATGTGTATAGTAAAGATTCGTGTGAAAAATGGATTTCGGGACGAGATTCGTGTGCAGTGCAAAATCCTATTCTCAGAAAATGGTAAGCCTACATCACATTATACATAATATGTAAGCACGGGTATCAACCATTGGGACCGGATTTGATCCAAATAAATTATATTTTACAAGCTGTATGGACGATCTGTTTACGAACATTTATATAAATAATAATAATAATAATAAAATATACACTTCACGCGGCGAAATAGCGAGCGAATTTGATTTCGATAGAGGGGTCGGGGAAGAAAAGAAATGGTTTTTCTACGGGACGATCAAAAATATTGTATATTTCAGCCAATAGTGATATTTGTTGTTTTAAACAATAATATTATAATAACTTAATAGACCGAGCGACATTGGAAAATTGATTGTTCCAACCACACAATTCGCTATAAATATCTCGAAATTCGAAACGATCCGTATTAATCGTAATAAATATTCAAAAGTTTAAACATTTTCGGCGCAACAATAACTGACTGCGAAATAATGGAATTTAATTAAAAAAGTAAATACGGGGGACGTGTTCCCATTGTTGTTTAAAATTGAAATAATATAATTACAATTGAATCGAAAGGATATATATATGTTTCAAATGACGTTCGTCAAACGAAAAATACTTAAATTTTAAATTTACGTTTATAATTTCTGCGAACAATACACGGCGATCAGAAATTGTGATTCTTGGAATTATAATTGAATAATAACGCAATCTAAAGGCAGAACACGTTTTCTTTTTTACATATACAAAAATAAAAACACGGACAATACATTTTTAATCATAGATTTTTTTTTTTTCAATAGTGCTGTGGACTATTATTATTGACTCGAGCGCACTCAGCAGACAGAGATTTTTAGAATTTTATTTTTACAATGAATTTGAACGGGAAAAAAAAATCACTGTATGCGAAAAACGATTCTGAGTGACGTTAATAGTTTATTATAATATTAAAATATGATATTAGCTCTTAGTGAAAATACATTATCTACTGTCCGAAAAACGAATGTGCCGCCGACAAATTTTTGCCGAGGTCTTTTCTATGCGATTTTCCGACTGTTTTCAATTATGCGTAAAACAAAAAAACTACTGAATAAATCGAAAAACACGCCAACCCAAATACGATTTATTATCGTAAACGCGTTTCAAGGGAATAAAAAATGGTTTTTTTTTTCGTCGCATCATTATCGTTTTGCTCATAAACTGAAAAATAAAAATAGATAATTATTCCATCTGAATACGTTGAATTTAAACGTTTGCCCGAGTGAAGAATTCTGTTTCGTTAATATGATCACTTACGTTACAATGCGACAACCATACAAGATTTCGTATTAACGCGTTAAACGCCGACGTCGAAATTGATATAATTGACGAGTGTCAACTACGGGTTGACACCGGCCATGGGCGCCCGTTTTCGGTAATTTATAAAAGAACGCAATTTCTAATTCAATGTTTTATTCTCAGATTACTAATAATATATAATCATAAATTATAATGGTACTTTCAAAATATTTACGAAAAAAAAAAAAAAATCAAAACATTTTTTCTTTGAAATTATACAATTTGTATAATAATATAGATATAAAATAAGAACAACACATTAAAAATAAAACAAAACGAATCTTTTACTTTGTATAATAATTAAAACTCCATGCGTACAATAATAATGAAACATATGTTTTAAAAAATAAATCAAAACGAACTAGATTATGCACGATAAATTTCAAAACAGTTTTTAATGCATAAACCGAGTTGAACATCACAATTGAAACAGTAAAACACTGTTGTTTTCCTTATGCCGTTTGAATAGCACACCTTACGTCTTTTTCTGAAAAATCTTTTTTTTCGTTTTGTTTTTTATGTACTTTTGTAGGATAGTGCGAGTTTCTTATTTTTGGAGGAACCGCAGACAACTGAATGCAGACAACTCACTTGTCTTCCAAACGATTGACACGTATAGATCCAGTATGAAAAAGCAAACCAATGAAAACTTTCATTTCTTGTATATTTATATCTTTCCACGTAATAATTCAAGATGATATACCTCCAGATCCTGATAGAAAAACTTGAACTGCATATCTATTGGTTTCATTAACCATCGACTCAAAAAGTCTGTCATCGAATAATAGATTAAAATAATCAATAGGGTCATTTCCTTGCGGAAAAACCTTCAATCCTTCGGATTTTGAAAAAGGGATATGTGTCACAATAGGTCGTCTATTACTCCACGTATAACCTGATGTAGAATTAATAGGTATATCTGATATATTATTATCTTCTTTTTGTTGTACCGTATTATTAGTTTACAATATCGGAAGTGACCATTCTGGATCAGCATCATCGTCACCAGAATCTCCTTCCCCTAAATCAGTACCAGAACTTAAGCCGAAATCATCACCTGAATTTTCTAACATACGCGATAATTCTTCGTCAGCGATTGGATTATCCATTTTTCTAAAAAAAAAAAATTTGTTAAATATAAGATTAGACATTTTACGAAACTTTACGACTATAGAAGATAACAAATATTTTACGATTATTTATAATTATAATTTATTTTAAAAACATTGTAAATGAAGTCCAAAAATCAATTTTTTCTCAAAAAAAATATATAAATTTGTATAATATAATTATCCGAATGTGAAAATAATGTACGAATTTATGTAAAATAACTTAATATAACTTACCTTTTATTTTTTTTTTTATTTCATGAAACAATAAAATTTGAAAATAAATTATAAAAATCACAAAAAGTTGAAACCAACTATGCCACGTAATAAACAATGCGTAAATGAATGGCCGACAAAAATGTCAAATTTATATTATCACTATAGCCGTCCTCATAAAATAAGAGACATGTTACGGCATGTCAACGACGTGTTGAAACGCCAGCGTTTAAAGTGTTGAAAACAATAAAAATATTATCGATTGTGCGATTTTATCCATACGTATTTTTCATTTTTATATATTAAATATTAATTGTATAAATATTAAATGTATATATTATTATAATCGTTATGACACGCGCGATATATTATTTTTTTTCGTACAGTAAGTGCTACGCGTCTCACTTTCTTTTTTTTTTTCTACACTTTTGTGTACAGCCATTTGTGTATTATTATACGTAAATCGCAAACACGCGCAATTAAAACGTTTAACTTGCAAATAAAAACGTTTAACTCATCTGGCGGAATAACCAAAAACGACGTGTTATTTCTGCTCAAAAAAACATATTTAATTAGCGCGCTCATACACGCGGGTACGAAACAAAGTTTTAAATGTTTTTAGAACAATTTTTCCCTTGAAACATATTTTCATATGAAATAATTAAAATAAAAAAACGTATACGATTTTTCGTTTATAACACCTTTACGTGTATTGTACGACGATATTTTTTCGACAAAAAAAGAACAATGACTTCGTATAAAATAAAATAAAAATCGTTTTACAGCGTGTCACTATTACGCGTAATTTAAAAATTAATTGAATTGAAAACATATTTATTTTTTTTTTACGTCTTAATTCATATATTCATAAACGATAAGGCTTTAATGGAGTCTATATAAACGTGAATATAATTTATATTTATAGTATAAAGAGAACAAAAAATAAAAAAATAGTTATTTGCATTTATATTGTCGTTAATTTATTTCGCGACGTTATTAAGATTAGATATCAAGTCTCCTTCTATCAACACTCCTCCGACTACGCAGTATTTTCGCCTGTTGTCCGTTACGCGTTTTGTAACGCACAAGAATATATTATTTTACATAGCTAAGTTGAATAACGAATAAAGAAAAGCGAACACGAAAAAAAAAATAAAGAAAACCACCCGAAACAGTTAAACGTGTATTTACTACACGTCGGAATAAAACTCGTATTACGTGTATACGGAGTGAATAAAAAAAAAGTCCAAAGGAGTTTATCGTATGGTGTAGAGCTTGCAGGTTTAGGGAGACGGATTGTCGGTAGACGCGGTGGTGATGATTATGGCGATGGTGCTGGTACAGGAATCGGGGTAAACTGACATTCACTTAAGCACAAGGGATGACGGTCGGAGGGATGTAATACAGCGGCAACGGCAATATAAAAAAAAGGGGGAAAAAGGAACAGTTAGTGTATACGGGCAAAGATTTATTCGAAATTTATACGACACAACAACAGGCCGCCAGGGAGTCGGCAGGAGAGATGAGATGAGATGCTGCTATCTTTTGAATCGAACGTTCTCGTGTGAAAATCGTGTGGTGCACCGCACGCATACGTAAATTTAACCGTCGTCGACCAGCGGCGATGATCTACCGAGATTTAAAAATATATATATATACATTTAATATACAAACATCGAAGATTTTTTTAAGTAAAAAATTCAATATAACTAATAATTATTACAAGTATAAATTGTATAGTCATCGAAATGAAATAAATTGAAATTTAGCCGTTTACGAAACATACCTCAGAGTTGCTTTTCTAACAGAAAAAAATAAAATATAGACTGACAATATATTTTACATAAAGTTATTTATCTAGAATCAAGATAATTTAAAAGTACATCAAATTAACTAGGCGAAGAGATAACTATTGCAGTTATGACTATTTGACGGGAGTATAATATTATAATACAAAATTTAATACTCTTTTACATTAATTGTTTACTATTATACTTTGTACTGTCAATTTTAAAAAATACACCGTATCGGCATTTATAATATTTATAAATATATTTTATGCGATCAAACGGGCAACAGCAACGTGTCAAAAAAAAAAAAATATATATATATATATATCTGATTATAAATTTAAAATTAATATAAAAACGAAACGGCGCCAAAATCGACGTTTAATTAAAAAGTATTGCAAAATGGTCTATTGTGATCAATTTAGAAGTTAAAAACACGTTTGTTTTGTTTTTCAGAATTGAATTCGTTTGAAACTCGAAGGTTTTTAATTAAATTATTACCATTTTACATAAGAGATCTTAGACATTTGTTCGAATTCAAGATGACATAATTGCAACGACGGGAATTATCCTGAAAGGGCACCTGAGTTGTCAATAAAATATACAAATTACATTTGTTAAACGAATAGAATGCGTCGAGACTTTTAAATTTATTTAAAATACAAAATGGCGTACTACTGTCAGTAGTAGTAGAAAGAAAAAAACGATAAAAATATTATAAGCATTCCCATTAAAAAAATTACATTTTGAAATATTATATTTAAAATACAACGTTTTTGTAAGAAGTTAGCGGACTTTTAATTCAATTAAAGTGTAACCAAATCATTTTAAAACGTACCTGTGTGAATACGCAATATTTAAATAAACGAATAAAATATATATTTTTTCCAGAATTTAATACATTTAATGTTTTCTTTTCGCACGTGTCTTAAACTTAATATCGTTATAAATACGAATGGTACGTTTACTGATTTCACGGTCCAAACGTGCGTCTAAAATGTAATCCGTAAACATCAGAGTACCGAGTATTTATCTTATTATAATTATAATAATAATTGATTGGTATTCGATTTAAACTATTATAAATCCACGTCAAATTAGTTAAAATTAACATATTTTTTACGTATATATATATATAGTTATTAGTTTAGGCAGACAGTTAAATTTCACCTCCAAATCTAATAACTGTTTAATCCGTAACATTAATTAGCATTAATTTTAAATCAGTCAATCGGTTTAAGATATATATATATTTTAATCTAAAGACACGAAGAAAATACCGCGCGTACAATGACGAATGATCGGCTACACAAATGATAACAGTAATATTCGATATCGTAATGAATGCTGTGTATAAATATATTATAAAAAAAATACAATTATTTTTTTTTTTTTAATTAAATATCAATTTCATAAACGGTATATTTATAAAACCGTGTATTGCAATATTTAACATTTTACAATAATAAAAACGATTGAACATTTGTTGTTAGGCGCGTGTAATGATCGTAATGTAATATCGTATTCAGTAATGTTTAATTGATTTATTAAGCTAACAATATAATCCGCATTTCCCACCCGAAATTACAGTGTCGTTATAAATAAACGCGTTTCTCGATACAACCTTTTAATATATATTTTTTTTTCTATAAAACATAAACTTTATCAGTAAACTAACCACTTTTGTGTCCGAGAACAACGTTGTGCCGATCATAAATAAACTCCTTGAAAACTTAACCGTCCGAAGCTAACGCCGAAACAACAAATACAAAATTGCCGTCGGGATTGTAAAATAGGAAAACTTTTTTTATTAATAATAAGTTCGTTTAAACGACAAATTATATTATCGACTCTCTGTGTATTATTTGAACTGCGCGGTTATATTACACGAGTGAATTCGTAAAATTAAGACGGCCGTATTCTTTCCCCGGCAATAAACTCTCGAGATTTTATTTATTTTATAGTTAATTCTCTCAAATAAATAATATTTCCCCTCCCCCCTTCAAAAAAAAAAAACATTTCAAAATTACACCCCCGCCGAAACATTTATTTGAATATCTCGTAAAATGGAAATTTTTGTATCGGTTTTATTTCGACGCATAATATCGGTTCGAAATGTGGACATCATACGAGCAGTGAGTGTCAATCGACTTAAAATTCCATAGCTCTAAGAAATATCTAAACTCATAAATAAATATTGGTAAATTTCGTTTAAACGTGAAAAAGGCAAAAATTGCGCGTTTTACTTTTGAAATTAAGCGATTAATTTTTCTCAAAAACCGACGACGATTTCTGTTAAAAAATTGTTATTCCTAAAGCGAAATAAAAAAAAAAGCGACGAGCGTTTAAAAAAGAAAAAAAACTATCTCATTTCATTATGAAAACAACGGGAAACGTATTTAATTATAATCGACAACGATTTACGAAAAAAAAAACACAATTTTTATGGATAATTAAAATGATTAAAAACGACTCGTCGATCACTCGAATATTGAACTCTAGGAATTCGTCACTTTCAATCGTTTCAACCAAAATATACCGTCGCAATTTTCGACGATTTTTTCGTCAAAAAAAAAAAATAATAATAAAAATTGTAATCCGTCGCTATTTTTCCGTTTTATTTTATTTTTAATAAATATTGAAAATCGCCGCGGTGTCATTTTCACACATAGCCGAGCGTACAAATCCCATAAAACAAACGCAGACGATGCTTATTTTATAATTGTACAACACGCGCGCACACAAGTGTATCGCCGTGGCGTTCAGATATGAAAACAACGCGTTTTCAAATCACACTAACGCGCGGTGTACAAGTCGAAAAGTTGATTTATTTTGTTTTCGAAATTTCCAACAAACGAGTTAAATTCGAGTTAAATATAAGAACCGAATGTGACGCAAAACGATTCAACGAAACTATTGTACTGTTTACGTTCTTCGCTGAAATACAAAACGTTTCACGAAAACATATTAAATTGTGCACACACGAGAAGTAGTTACCTCTTTGTGCGCTGTACACGTTCGCTGTAACGTCTGAGCGTTAGGTTACACTGCAACAGCCCACAAGGCTGAACAGAACGAAATACAAAGAAGTTAATGCAATTTATGTACGACGATGACGACGATTGATGAAGATGGTGATGGTGGTGGTGGTGGTGGTGCAAAGGGTACGCGAGACTGTATTATGCGGAAAATCATAAACAGCTGCCGCGGACGACCAAGAGAAAACCACCTATATGTGGAAATTATAGTTTACGCAACTGATTTTTGTATTATTACTGCGACGGTCCGAGGATACGAGAATTTCTTCGGTTTTTTTTTTTTTTTTTTGTTTTTTTATTTCAAAGCTTTCGCAATACAAATTTTAACTTAACGACTACCGTATTAACGACATGACGGAAAAAAAAGAAATGACCATGCAAAATATTAATAATTACGCTATACCGATATAAAAACAGAATAAAAGAGTGATTAATTTTTTACAGGAACAATTTCATCACGATGACGACAGACAGGAGAAGAGTTCAACGTTAAATAAGAACGCGAACGGGCAGACGATTATGGCAAAATCTATGTCTATGGAGAGAGAAACAGTAGAAAGCGACTGATGTTAAAGAACCGCGGAAATCGAGCGATATCTGAATAAATGGATATAAACCGACTGGCCATCGTGGCGGTATGCGACGTAGACACCAGCATCTGCGTTCTTAATAATTATTTGTGAAAATGTGGAATTATATAGGAAAAAAATGTTTTCAATTGTCCTGGAACTATGGATATGATAATGAAATCAACTAAGCAATCAGCCGAATAATATTACATTTAATACCTGCGTTCGTTCGAACGGTACGTTACAAACAACTATATTATTATGAATAATGTGTGTGTATTATACAAACACGATCAAATGCACGCAAATAAACGGTACTATTATTAAATTATTGATTATTCGAAGAAGCGAGTCCATCGCACGGAGAGTAAATCGATTGGTTGGGCATAAATATCTATAATTTATGCGATTTGCACAACTAGAGAGAGACAGACTCGGTTGAGAATGATAAACAATACCCCCCACACGCTTTTAAAATTAGCACTCCCGTAAATTTCCACACAATATTTTACTGATCCCGTAGATTTTTCTAACGAGGAAATATCAAAACTACAATACTATTGGGAATTATAACCTCGATATAAATTAATAATTCTTTCGAGTGTGGATATGGCACGGTTTTTTGTAAACCATTTTACTGGATTTCAACTCAATGTTCACAACTTTAAAGTTTTAACGAAGAAAAAAAAACTGTCGATAATCAGAACTATCATAATTTATACAAACTAATTCAATATTGTGTCTTTTTGTACTATGAACAACGTGTGAACGGTCATTTTCGACGATTTTACGAAAGACGAATTCAGCTAATCAAATTGTAAACTGTACTGTTAATTGAAAAATAAATTTGTCTTTAAAGAAAAACATCACCAAATATTATACCACTGTATTATATTATCCAGTGCATATTGATTTGATTGACGAATTGGGGAGCTTACTATTGCGTACAGAATTCTAATCCCTATCACAAATTTGGACTCGAACCATCGTGTATAATATATATACGCCAATCATCACTTAACTTTCCCTCCCTCCCCCCTCGTTCGTTCGTTCCGTTCAGTGACGCCGATACAATCAACTGAATACAATCGTAAGTGCGGCGAGAACACTCGAATTCCCCGAGTTAATAATACCGGGGTTAAGCACCGATGACGATTAAACAATTATTATTGTTGGTATAACGGACGTTAATAGAAATTTATCGCTTTTTCGATCTTTAAACGCGTTTTATTTTGGAGTTTAAATTTCAAAAAAAAAAAAAAGGTCGGTAATAATTACGTTTTTACATCATTTAATCGACGCGTACGAAATGAAATTAAATTTAAATAATCGAAAACATTTTATTATCGGAGAACTAACACATGTCATTTTCCCATTGTACATATGTAAATTCCGTAAATTTATTTGAAACGTGATTTTAAATTCATATTATTACGAATGGCTGAATGCAAAGTGTTTTAAATAACGGCATAAAAATCAATCATTGACCCAATAATAATAATAATAATAATAATAATAATAATAATAATAATAATAACAATAATAATAATAACAATAACAATAATAATAATAATAATAATAATAATAATAATAATAATAATAATAATAATAATAAAAACGCTATCCGTCTACGCATAAATAATAATTTATTATTACTATTTTTATTTTTTTTTTTTTTTTTGAGAAACACAGAAAATTTTCAGAATTTAATTTTAAAATAAGCATACATATATATTATTTAAAATTATATAACCTTTATAGTACCAACAAAATTGTATGTTCAACAGATATTATACATTATAATAGAATATATAAGTTCGAATAATACTTGTAAAAACGATTGCATGAATGAATGGATTCAAAATCGTACTTCAATCAATCGAATTTCTGTTGACAGAAATAAGTAATAGATGCTTTCTAAAAACCAACGTAATAATCCAATTGTCATTTATTAAGAAATCCATTCGCCAATGTGTATATATATATATATATATAATATATATATACTTTAGTACATCGATTTCCATTCGGTTCGGTAAATTTATTGCCAATAATATTGTATTTATATTTTATCCACTTTTCGTTGAGAACTCTAACCTGTACATTTTTAACGTTTCAAAAACCATGTTAACTACACTGTAATAATACAATAAACGTAAAATATAAAATTCAACAGTCGAAACAAATATTTTCATATGACATACCTGTTAATACGAGAAATAAAAAAAAATGTCTCGTGATTAAAAGATAATACATTTTTAAAATAATGTGTAATATAAGGTTTTTTATGAATAGATAAATTTAAATATATATATTGTTGTACATTTGTTATTACATCAAAATAAACACATTATTTGAAATAAACGAGTAGAAATATTAAGTAAATTAACTTCAGTACGCTTCTTACAGTGAAAAAAAAATCGATGGAGGATTAAAAAAAATGGACTTTAAATAATAACTCAATAACGTAGAAAGATTACACTTGAAGTTTTCACTAAACTTACTATACACTTTTCAATTTGCATATAAATAAATTAAAAAGCTTTCAGGGAAAAAATGTATATTTATACGTGTGAAGTTTCAAAGGCGACCGTTGGTTGCTATAGTTGGAATATAAAAATAAATTAATACATATTTCATTATTAATTGATTACAAAAAAGAAAAAACACTAAACTTTATTGAAAGGGTTTGTATAAATATGAACATTGGAAATAAAATGGTAAGAGCAATTAAAATTAATATGGTGACGGTTGTTTTTATAAGTAATTTATTAACAATTTTAAATAAATTGTTTAAGTGTATGGGAAAAATAATGAATTATACATGCGTTAACAAAATTGTTTTATAATTATCGCATGTTACATACACATTATTACATCATTACACACACACACACACACACACACACATATATATATATATATATACATAATACATAATTAAATTGTTAACACGCGTAAAAATCACTTGTACGCTAAACAATTTTCATTCCCTTAAGTTTTGATTTTGACTTTGTCGCTTTCTATTTATTAGATTCAAATTTAATTTTAAAAATTCATTTTAATTTCAATTAACGTTCCTCCGATGTTACAATAAATGAAAGAAAATCATGACGACCTATACAAACTAAAAATAATATTATTACTTATGTACTTTCAACATGAATATTACAAACATACGTATATATATATATATATATATATATATATATATATATATATATATATATATATGTGTGTGTGTGTGTGTGTGTGTGCAATAATATACTTGAAAATCAATTGAAAATTTTATTAAAAATAATTAAATTAATGAAAGCTATCACCAATATTCACTCACGGTCTGGCGACAATAATCGTGTACAAAATAATTTATATATACTCGTATATAAAAACTGATTTTATAAAAATTACTAATAACAAAAAAAAAAATTAAGCACATTAAATATTTGTTTGTGCGTATTCAATTTAATATATATATATATAACAATTCGATAAATTGAAATCGAATTACATATCTCATATTTACGAACAATACGTATATAGTAATTACCTCACGGAGAATAAAAAGTGTTATTTCGGTTCCCGATTTCGGTTTTTTTTTCCATAATATTATCAAACGTGAAATTTTTAATAAAATAAAATTTATATAATTAAATACAATATTATTCTTATAACTCGGTTTTCGAACACAAGTTCGACGAATATCGAAGTTCGGAATATCTTAACTTCTATTGGTAGACTAATTCTCCAAGAACGCGTAATTGAGAATTTCGTCAATGTTGTTTCACTTATCACTTATCCGGAAATCTGATAAAAAATCAAAATACGTGTTATTTAACACTGTAATTTATACAGCTCCGAGTAGATAACTTATAATCATTCGCATAAAACAATGTGGTGATTAATATAGAATTAATAAAACGGATTGTAATTTAAAAAGTACTTATAACTTCGCATTTGAAGAGAAAATTAATGTATGTGTCAGAGGTTTTGAAGAGGCCGTATTTAGGAAGAACGTGTGCTGCTGGAAGCCGATTTAAAAAAAACAAACGTCAATGCCCAATAAATGTATTTCTAGTGACGCCTTTGATCTCGTAAAAAAAAAAAAAAAGAAATTGTGAGTTAGAATAAGGATATCAATAAAGTAAATAGTCCATAACACTGACTATAAAAACCTAAAATAATATCAACGTTATTGACATCCGACATTGGACAGCTTCCCATACTACGACCTAAATAGTGATAACAAATAAGATTATTACTTTATGGGTTTTCGTTGAAAAATTCAATACCACAAGTATTTTATAACATTCCAATACGCTATGTAAGTTCGAGTGTGTAATAAAACCGGAATGCATTCACTCACATCACAGTCATCACTGCAATAACGTAATCGCGAACAAATCGATTTATATATTTCAACTGAATATTGAAATTGTTGAAACAGTATATCGTTAAAATATCATTAATGTAATGTATCATGTCTTCGTTCAATAAGTTTACGTCAAGTATATGGAATATACTTTTAGATTCTAAGCGAAGCAAGGAAGCTATATTGGTTTTACAATGATGTTTTCTTATTTTCGGTGTACAAATTTCCGACTAGAAAGAATGCTCGGATGATCTCATCATACGCTACGTTCCACTAGCGAATTTTATCTACAGTTAACACTTTATTTGAAACGTTCTCTTTTTCGATTTTCTCATTAGTTTTCCTACGCATAATTCAAAAGAACCTCAAAAATTTGGAAGACAAATTATTTTCTCAATAGTTTATTTTTAAAACGCGGCACAAAAAAAAAAAAAATTATGGCCCTTATAGACAGTCATGAAATATACGCAGACTATGTAAATTAGCACTATGTATGAGTAAAAAAAAAAAAAACAAATTCAAAACACGCTTTCCGATATTTGGCTATTTGTAGCAATTATTATTAAATTCTGAGGTATTAAGTCACAAAAAAATATGTAATTTCTTAAGGACTGAAAATTGTATACAGTCGTATACGTTCTACGATATTTCAACCACATTGAAATGATCTCGACAATCCTCTTTTCACGATTTATTATTTTTTATTTTTGACAACATTAAATTTTCCGACAAAGCCCATATTACACCATATTACATTGATCAAAATGGTTTTATTGAATGCAACGATTTATCGCGTTGTTTTCAAATGCATAGTAAAAACAAAACTTTAAAACTTTATCTGTGTAATTCGCTTAAACTCGTCCACAACACCCGCGGTTGGCTACCATTTTTTTTTTATTAATTACAATACTAATTCGTAAAATGTCGAAAATAATAAAATTACGAATGATTTTCATTATCAAAGTGTATTGATTAATTCGCGAGATAATTTGATTGTTATTTACTGACATTAAGCGCATAAATTTTAATCATATAATAATATAATTTCATTTTCGTGTAAAATTTAATATTTAAAAATTTCGAAAATCAGATGGAAGTATATAGCGAATTTGTATTGCTTTATAAAGTAAACAAATGTAAAGCGACGCTATAAGTAAATTTAAAATATAAAAGTGTAAAAGTTATTTGTTTTTAGCTGCCGTAAATCGCGCACGAATAAATACGAGAAACAAAAGAGTGGTTATAGCGAATCGCGGATGCTGTGCGTATCGCGGTCGGTTCAAGTGGAATATTATTGTTCTCTGTAATTTTTCGGAATTCAAACTTCACAACACATACTAAAAATTTCACAAACCGGACAATTCCGCAAGACACGAATATCGATTTTTAACAAATCAGTTGAACTCCACCCACGCCAAGTCCTTCGACCCTGTAACATGTAACACGTGAAACGCGCATATAACGTGTACCCATAACGTTTTGTTTAAATTGCATTATAATTTTTTACATTTTTTTCTTTTATCCCGTAAACATGGACTTGCTAAGAAATCTCCCGGCGATACGATCTCCTGCTATTAAAATCTTCAATTACTTTATAGTGTTTAACAGTGATAATATAAAGCAGATAAAATTGTAAAAAATAATTCTGATTTTCCAAAGTGCCACACTATAAGCCACACTCGTGTGCACGCCCACGTGTATATTATTGTTTAGCATTCGTCGGATGCGAGTGAAAAAAGAATGTTTGTGGGTATGAAGAGAATGAAAAAGATCACTTATGACTCAGTTGAAAACAAAAAATGTCGTCGATCTCAATACTCTACGCAGTGAACGATCTCTTAAATCAAATAGATCGTCAATAAGTTTGCCACCGTCAAATCGAAATTGATGTGAATTTTTTTTAAAAATGTAATAATGCACCGCGATATTTTTATTGAAAACACCGTGTACATTTTTTTAATGTGTGGTAATAACTACAGTCATAAGACTGTAGTCATTACAGTTATTCCAATCTAACTGCAACAAATGGTTTTCTTATAATTAAATTAAATATTAATATTTAATTTGTATCGGTTAAATCGTCGTATACATATTATATTATATATATATATACACAATCTTAACACCAATCTACGACTATTCGAAATTCTGCTGTGACCCGCAAACTAGTGGGAAGCTTAAATCCCGCGAACCCCTGCGGGAAACGGTTGTTTCATTCGACAGCGCTTGGATTCAATGCTTGCGAGTGGCCGTAAAGATGAATTGGAAACGTCAGGTCTAGGAAATTTATCTTTTCTTAAAGACCCAACGAGTAAACTACCGCGCAGCCTGCACAATTATTCCCGAATGCGAAACGGTCTACCTCAAACCGAATCCGCACAAAAACAATGGTATGGTAATCTTGTACAAACGGGTAGAGGTGTGTGGGACGGCTCCTAATCCGAGTTGTGTCTCTGGCCATCTTAACGAAAATACAGCGCACATCACACAAGAATGATCAAAGAGGAAATTCACAGGAAAATATTTTAAAATTTTCAGGACACCTGAAACAATTGAATGGATTGAAAACGCGGATGTTTATTATTATTATTATTATTATTATTATTATTATTGACTTACGAATGAGCTGCTGATTTGTTGCATTATTTCTATAAAAAATGCGTAGTCTATTATTGTTTGTTGTTAAAAAAAAAAATAATACGATATCCTTTCGTGTGTCTACTCATATTGTTCACTCATGCGCTACGCCCGTTTTACGAATAAATAACAAAATGTACACGATTATATTTTAATTCGAGACGATAACGTATTTCGGACTTTGCAATTTAGAATCCAAGAGCACTTGTGTTAATTCGGATTAGTGTACTTATGCGTAATGCCACCCACCAACAATATTGATTTACCGTTATAAATATATTATGCGATAAAACATAAACTCTTAAGGATGTAACGTAAAAACATTTAATTACTGCAACAATAAAATCGTTGTTTTATATATATTAGATTATGTTGAATTCAAACCGGAATGCACGAGCTCTTAACGCATCCATATGATATGATAATATACGATTTTACCGTACGCGTTTTATTTTGGAAAATGCAAAAAAAAAACCCCCCCAAATGTTCTGCGGGATTCGCTCTCGAAATTAATTAAACGAACCTGTTTAAATATAATTTCACCACAATGCGTAAAAGCTCGATTTCTTAGTATTTCACCTTTATTATATCACTTTCAAAGATTTGGATTTAATTTCGAACACCATATAGCCGCAACAAAACAAACGAGACTCAAAGTAAAGTTTTGTGCCTTTTACCGAATACAAATATTTGCACCGAAGGATTAAATTTTAACTCGTTTCCCGAATTACATGCCATACGCACACACACACACACACACACAAAATTTATTAAATCACGCAATACCACCATCATCGTTCGTCTCGTGTATATACGCGTATATATTTATATAAATACAAATCGCGCTTATATCATCCATTTGTATTTTAATATTTTCCGTTCGTCTTAAATTTAATCTCGTACAATCATAAATCGCGAGCAATCTATTTAAATGTGTACAAAACAATATTCACATAATCAAAAAAAAAAAAAAAATTCATTACGCGTTCAATTACAGATAAATTGGAAATTCGAATAAATAAACTATATATGTAGTCGAACGATTGATAAATCGATGTTATGCACAATCACTGGCGGCGTTCGGTTTCTAATCCATCTATGGCAAAAACAAAAATCAATTCGATTATCATCGGAATCGTGTTAGTTGCTCGTTGAATTTAATATTCATATTATTTACCATAATAGATATATTAACTTTACACGGTACCGTGTTAGATATTGAATTTTCAAATGTCCGAATCCAAGCACGTACTGATCGGCAACCTTTTAGTAAGTAAAATTTAATACTGCGAGTTCGTTAAAAATGTGTTAAAACAAAAAAAAAATACCGTTGGCTTACAAAGGTCGGTGTGGTTGGAAATAATTGTATTGTCATTGCTGCCGAAAAATATAACGTCAATCAAAAAGCGATTTGTTCGTTGGACGACAAAATCACCGTCGCGTGGTCTGCTGGTAATTTTAATTATAAATATAATAATATAAATTTACACTGTAAATTTTTGTCACTCAAACTAAACGTAAGAAATACAAATAATACGCTACGCCTATTAATTTTCCATTTGTATTTTTTTCCCTGTGTCAACATTTTTAAAAAAAATAAAAGAAAGAATAGAAACACTTATTTAATTAGTGTATTATCTGATCTCAGAGGTCGAATCTCTGCAATTTTAACGAAATCCCCTTAATGGAAATTTTTGGTAGACGTTGACAAACATATTTTATTTGTAAAAAAAACTATTATATTTTTTATTTTAACTCAATGTCAAAATTAATTCAAAGTGTTGATAATTATTTAATGCTGAAAATATATAAATATAATTGGTTTTATTATGTTTAGAATATCCGTCTAATTCATCAATGATAGTCAACAAAGCGAAAATGTATACGAATAGTATACATGGAAAAAACTCATCGGCCAATCGTGTCGCTGAATTTCTAATCGGTAAGAATCATAAAGATTGAAAGAAAAACGGAAAGATTTGTTTTGAAAAAAAAAATAGCGAGTCGCGAGTTTTTCTGTGGATGTCGCTTATATGAATCTCTTAGATATGTCGTTTTAGAGTTTTGTTATCATAATAAATTCTAAAATTTCATTTAAAATCAATCGTCGCATTGAATAAAACAACTCTGAACAGAGCTTGGTGGTGCAATATTATTTATTGATAATTAATTTTGTCGAAATCGCGTTTATACTCGATTTTTTTTTTTTTTTTGATAGTTTTTTGGACCGCGTTTAATAACTGTTGAAAAAATTGAAAAACGCGACCTGTCTAAAATACCTAACCCGGGTAGAATTTGTTACTGGAAAATAGGTACGAGTGTATTGTGATCGGAGAATTCCTTCTTGACGAAAAATTGTACACAGAAAAATAAAAATAAAATAAAGATTATTGAATAAAACCAATAATTTCCTCGTTAATAATCTAAAATATATGCATTTTTCATAATATTGAAAACAATAATGTTCTGACGATATCAAGTGAGATTCACTAAGAGTCGTATATAAAGTCTCTTGAAATTAAATTATTTTTAACGACAATAAATTGTGAAAATGTAATTACAATGCCGTGTTGGGATTAAAATTTAATCGTTTTCGGTGCAAATGTCAAATTCAATTCGTGTATATCATAATAATATATGTTCCGCGGAATTTACTATGTGTGCACATACAGTTCAATTACACGGGAACGGTATCTTGAAATGTACATAAATTCGTCGCTTTAATGTTTAAATCAATAAATATTTATATCTAAATGTAAGATGCAAGAACTAAACGAATTCATAGCTATAAATATTGCTTTGTACATTATATGCGATACGATTAAAGGAAAATCAAAAGCTCGTCGCAATAATTGGTACACGCTCGTAATAATACCATTTAATATTTTCAAACGCCTCTAGTTTTCTACAAACTAATTTATGAAATATATAATTATTACACAATCAATTCGATACACGTTAAAAGGTTTTAATTATAATTTTCCACTCGTATTTTTTAAAACACAGCATTTGAAAACACTCGTATTTCTATAACTTGTTGACCAATTTACCCTGCGTATCGCATAAATTATTATATAAATATATTCTACCTCGTATTTAGTTCGTAACTTTAGTGAATTATGAATATTTTATTTTAGTTGAAACTCATATATAAAACTGATAAGTTGAAACAAGTTTGCATGCGCTACAATGCTTTGATAAGTTTAAATAAATATATATATATATAAAATAGGACATTTTCTTTTGTGGTACACAAACGCAAAATAATTATAATTTATTATAATAATATCGCGTTTGAGTCGTTTAAAAAGTTCGAATATCCAATAAATTATAATTTAACGATTTTTCGTCGTCAATTGCCTGTTTTAGATAACATTTTAATGCACAATTTTCCTCGAAATCAATGAATTCGTTTGCAAAATAATTCATTTGTGATTTTTTTTCAAATTTAAAGTAAAAAATACATTTTTGATAGTCGATCGAAAAATGTCATAGACTATTATATTCCTTTGCAATTTTATCGAAACATAAATTTAATTGCGGATTTATTTATAACCGAACAGATCCTGAAATCAGAGCACTCAATAATCTACCGAGTTTGCCATATACCGAATCATTTATGGTTGCATCTTGTGATAAAAACGGACGATATTTATACGTTACAGACTCGTTTGGTACAATTTCACACGTTCTTGTAAATACGATATTTGTTAAATTTGACGGACAACAAAATGTAACATCATGATTTGTTTCTGTTCACCGCCGTAGGCCAGTGCCGTTGGAAGAAATAATGAATTGATTACAAAAGTGTTGGTTAAAAATTATTCGTCGGCCAAAAAGGGTATTTTAGGAACAATTGAATTCGCTTTGGAGACACTGTGCGTGATCGCCAAACCGGATGCTGAATTTATTGAGGTTTCAGTCACGGCGTTTAATAGACCATTCGAAGTAAGACATAAGCGCAATAATTTCTCAAATTGAAATAGTTATACATATACATAAAATAGAACACGTTTTATCGAATGTGAAAAACCGGGAAGAAACAATAAGGATTTTCAATAAAAATCTCTATTTACGATTATACTCGGGGATATGTGATTCACAATTGATAATAATATTTCAATAAATCCATATTCTTTTGATAAAATTGATATTATACTAATTTAAACCGTAACGAAATAAAATTAAACAATAATATAATTAGTTATTCAACGTTAAAACTCTTATTAATTATGCTTTTATATATATATACAGCGTTGTGAATAATTTTAATTTTGATTTACGTTCTAGATAGTTGACAACGTCGTTGTTAGACAATGTTTATCAAAAATTAAACGGTCGTGCTTATAGCACGCTCTCAATGGAAAAGAAAAGATTTGTAAAAAAAGAACCATTTTGTACGAGAAATTATTTAAACGTTAATTTATAATATATGTATTTAGTATGCCCAATTAATCATTTTTCAATTGACATTTGTTTCGATTTATTGTAAAGAAAGAAAACGCGAACGAACAAATAACGGTACGCGACATAACAAAAACAGCAGACAAATAATTTTGTTTAAATCCGATTCGATATGTATTAAATGTTTACAAATTAACTTTTTCGTGTTTCAAATATACGTAATTTATTTCATATACCTAAAACTCCAGAGCTAGTTTAAAACGTTCGTTTACATGCGAACGTAACAAAATGTTACAGTACTATCAAAGAGTGTAAAATACGAGATATGATAAACACTCGTCGTCTAGATTTTTTGCTCAAAAACCCCAAAATGTAATTCACAATAGTAAGTAGGTTTTTTTGTTTGAAAAATCAAAAATACTGTTCCGAAAAAAAAAATCGTTTGGTATAAAAACGGTGTAGATTTTAGTTGAAATAATTATAAAACTCCGAAATCACTTTTCAATAGTCTTTGTCCACGTTCACATACACTTAGCTAATATTAAAAAAAAAAAAAAATAAGTAGTACGTTCATTGATTCATATTCTGCGTAGTAATAAAAAAACTTCACGAAATTCTTCATTTCAGAAAATTGTTTAAATATTTTATTTTATTTTCTACAGAATTTACTAAAATAAAAAACATTAATTTTTTACCTTTAACCTAATCAACTCATCGTAAATAGCAATAAAATTCAATTTCTAATTAATTGCGTAAAAAAAAAAATAAAAACCTTAATAAAGCTTTAGTGTATACGAGAATATTACAAACGGGAAATCAATCACAAGCCCTATTCTCTTCTTGACTGAACTATTGTCAGTCAGCGGCATTTATACATTAATTACGCTTCAGTATAACATTAATTGGAAAACATCAAACGCATAGGACGGTCTTCACGACACTCATCATAGTCGCATTCGTAACAGAAAATAATCACTGCAGTGGCTGTTATAAATTAAAATTACAGTTAACAACATTATATTAATTTATAAATTCTCGTTATTTGTATGTTAAGTTAATTAAAAGATAAAATACGTCGAAATTGAAACGACAAGGCTTTATTGTAGAATATGTACGTCTATAAAATAAGAGTACATTAATTATCATAAACGAATGTGAACGGTTAAGTAATGTTGTAAAAATGTTACGAAAAATATGCGATTTTTCACAAACCGAGATAAACGGGGGTTCCTTATTAAATTATGGCCGCGAAAGACTTTTAACGCACAAAACCTAAAAGCAATTTGAAAAAAAAAAAACGAAAAATGTTCCGTAGAATTCATCAGGTTTCACAAAGGTCGATAAAACGCTAATAATTCGTTTAAAACGTTTATTTATTCTTTTCTGCAAAATATGTAATCGTCACCGCATTGAGTGACACTTAACAACTCTATGAGTTCTCAACGAGACAAAAAGGGAAAATTTCTTTTAATCAAACAAATTAACATAATATGTTCATTGCAAAGGAACGCGCACCACTATAAATATGAACAAAATGAACGCGCCAAAAAACGGTTACTCGTGTATTATAAGCACACATTAATAAGACCATTAATTAAAAACACAAAATGCTCGAAAAACTTTCTGTTCGTTTTTCACACATCGCCACCACAATGAGGTTTTTTTTTTCTGTTAAATAAAAACATTAAACGGTTACGAAACTGTTCGGTCGTCTGCGAATAACGCTTATTTCCACCGCGCACGTTCATGTAATCGTCGCGTTAACACGTATAAAAAAAAACACACACACACACACACACACATCACTGTGAAACCAATACTCGGGAATCTAAAAATAAATTTCAAAAAAATCGTCACTCTTCGCCGTTTTACGAATAATAAATAGTTAGAAAAAATAATTTCTCGACACTCTTCAGATAATATGTTCTGCCCCGCGATTTCCCCCCCAGCACGTCGATCCGAAAATTAAATGTCGTCGTCACACAACGACGACGCGCGTTGTTAAATTCGCCCAAAGTGTTCCGTGTAGGTAACATTTATACCACTCGCAGAAATGTTTACATAAATGTTAAAAATAAAAAGGAAACAACCATTTTCCTTCTGCACACGCATCACAAAGTATACATATATATATATATGTTTATCCTAATCATTCATCCGGAATGGCGAAACATATTTTTCGAGCGCATATATTATATGAAGTATAAATAGCGAGCGGTAAAATAATAATATTCTTTTCTCTCGCACCGGTGAGAATATACGTTTGATTCTTTTCTTTTTTCTCTCTCTCTCTCCCTCTCTTTTTCCCGTACGCACTATATTATTTTTTCACCTCCCCGTCGCATATGCGACTTCCATTCCGTATAGCAGAAAGTTATTTCCCGTTTTATTTTCATAATAATATATCGAACGCATCGCCGCGTCCCCCCGTCGTCGCCGTCTCCCGACCGCCAATGTAAGCCGTTCCGTTAGTCGGTTTTTATGCGTAACCCCGAAGAGTCGTCGTCGACCGTTGAAAGGTTTTCGCGTAATTCCACATTGTCGTCGTGTCGCAGTAAACTTTTTACGCATACATTATGATATTGTGGCTGCGAATACGCGTCCAGGCGATACGGAAGTCGCGCGCGAAACTTTCAAAACGAATATATTTATATATATATATATATATTAATATATATATATATATAAACTCGTGTGTACAGTGTGTGTGTGTGTGTGGGAGGAACGGCGGTTTTTTATTATTTTATTTAACTACGAAAAAAATATTTATAATATATTTGTGTGTAAAAACGACGACGACGACAAATTTAATACACCGCGTTCGTTTCGAATAAAATATAAACGTTTTAGATATTATCGAATACAGAAAAGTTATGTGTATTTTTTTTTTCACCCGTTAAGTGCAGTTATCGTGTATTACAAGAAAAAAAAAAAAAAAAAAGGAGAAAATGTAAACCGATAAATTATTATTATATCGATTTGTCGTCGACGAAGTAATACCTCGAGTACATATATTTTTATATACGTACCGCATCATTGACGTATTCAGAAATGTTTGTAATTGGGGGTGGGACTGACAAATTTATGAAAAATGAAGTAAAATAAAGTAGTTTCAAATAGTGGAAATATTATTTAATAATAATTGTTTAACTCTCAAAATTATAGCACCGTATACTCAGTATATTGAATTAATAAACGTCGATTCCGAATATAAATCATTATATTTAATACACAAAAAAAAAAAAATGTGAACGGATTTTTTAACTAAACGGCGTTTGGACTGCGCAGACCCCGGATGAAATCTGTTGAATTATTCGACAAATAGCACTTTTGACATACTCGACAACACACGTTCTATCGGCGCGTTTCGCTTTTATTAGTTATATTTGTACATCGAAAACGCGTTTTTAGGGTCAATATAATACGTATATTATAATATAATCTACGTCCATACTGCAAAACACACGTCACTCGAATTCTCAAATCATTATTTGTTTGATAATACGTGACGAACCGGCAAATCCGTTGCTTAGAGGTGTATTTACCAAATAGGTCCCTCCTATTATATAGGGACATGAGGAAAAAATTTAATTTCTAAGGACTAATTTGAAAATTATTATTATTTATAATTGTCGATGTTTTTTTTTCCTCGAAAATGGTATTACGGCATTTCATCGTCAATAATATGTATTTTTTCTTCTAAATAATATAGGCATAATATAACAACACAATAAGCAAAAAATCATTAAAGTTAAAAATCCATTTAGAAATTTTCGCCATGACGTTTCGCACACTTCGTGCGTTATTATATAGACGAAAAATTTGAATCCGTTTTCAAATTTCTTATTGACGTCGACAATTAAGATACTATTCTCTGTATTTCTTGAACGCAAAAAAACAGCTAAAACACTACAATATGCCCCTCGAGGCCCTATATCAAACAATATTCGTTTATTTTTGTCGTACAATAAAATAATAATAATAAAAATAATAGTACCGGACCAAGAATATAGTATTTGCGGTAATTGGAAAAATGAAAAAACATTTTTTTTTTTTTTTTTTTTTGACCAGACTGCGTACGAAAAACGACATCGAGAGACCCGGTTTACAAAACCGAGAATACGAATTTGAACATATAAATTGTATATATTTTTTTTCAAACGGACTCGGAGCAATACGCTATTAGAAGAGACATCGTAACGTGAAAATCGTTAAAATATAACAGTTATTATTTTATTCGCTTACTCTAAACCATTAAAGACCTATGTAAAATGCGACATTAAATACCCGAAAGACACTTTCCATAATATTCAAGTCGATTTTTATCAAAAGACTAACTAGTATGTACAATACCGTTAATATATATTTTTCAATCGCGTGCGTCATTTTTGAACGCGATCGAAAACATTATTAACAATAATAAATAGGTGTTTTATTGCTTACTGCAGAAACGATTCTCGCAAAAGTATTAAATATTAAATTATTCACCACGGGGGTATTTGATGTGATAAAGACAGTGTTGTTTGATATCACGTTTTCTTCGAAACGTGTGGTGTTTTTTCTTTTTACTAGACACGCGATAATGAGCCAAAAAATAAACATCAACGCGTATGACGACGTAATACAATTATTTATAATGATAATATAAAAATTCGGAAAACGCGTGTCGAATAGTCACGCTGGTAAATTGCGTAGTGCGTCGTATTGAAATTTGTCTTCACAAAAATTTTATACTCTTATCGAATTTCTATTTTTCGAATTTTGATCCAAAACGATAGGAAAAACGATAAATAACCGATTACCGCGTGTTTTATGGTATATACAATTCGTAGTGTTCTAACAAGAACAGAATTGTTATTTATAAAAAAAAAAAAAAAATCTCAAAACACGGATGTGTACGGAACAAAATATTAAATACGCAACGACGATAATACTCGTAATAATAATTACTCGTATAATGTAACAACAGCGTTTAAAAACGATTCAAAGTCCGTCTGCCGCGTATACGTCGTTAATAATAATTCTATTTTATTCGCATCGAACCTGAAAAGCGTTTAAGTACGCGGAATATAATAATCAATAACAGTCGCTTGTACTCTTATATAAACGAACGGAAAAATAATAATAAAAGTTAATCTTTTGTTGATATATTTCTTTATATACACGCATATAGTCGTAATACGAAATGCCCGATATAGAAACGTTTTGGAATTGAACTGTAAACATTTTAGAGAATATTAAATTTCCGATTAAATCCAAAAGTCCGCGTACTGTTCTGTGTTTTACGAGGTTAAAAAAAAAAAATAAAAATCAATACGCGTTAAAAACGAAGTGCTCGTATTATTATTAATTTATTTATACAATATTTGGCGTTTATTTTTATTTTTTTTTTTTTTTATATATATATAAACGTCTTTTACTGTATAACTCGCGTTGTTAAGTAAAAAAAAAAAAAAGCCGGATCGATGCGTAATAACTTTTTTTTCTTCCTTTTTTTTTCCTGTAATTCAATTTACATTTTCCGTCGCGTTTTCCACCCAGCACGCGGTATAACGCGCGTAATTCTCTTCATTCTTTTTCTTTTGCTCTCTCTCTCTCTCTCTCTCTCTTATTATATTCGTCGACGGAAACAAGATGAGACGAGAAATATTTTAATTTTTTTTTTTTTTTTTTTTAAGAGAAAACAAATCGAACAAACAATACGAGCGAGTGATGAAGAGGAGGAAGAGAAGGTGCAGGTGGCAGCGATGACTGTCTGCGCGCGCGCCGACAATAGAGAGAGAGTAACGGAAATATTTATTCGTCGGATTAAATGGCCGATCCGATAATCTGCGTCATCAAAAGTAATTCCAAAGTTAACTTTTCGACTCCTACCCGGTCGCAGGCCCCACGCGTATCGCGTATTATTATTATTATTATTATTGACTACCGCGCGGGTAAAAGTTTTCGGGGCAAAAGAGAAGACCGGGTGGAGGGGAGGGAAAAAGTTTCGGGAAAACAAGTCCGGAACAAAGTCGGCGAAGGCACGAAAAAAAAAACTTTCGCTCAGCCGTTCCACGGCGGTGGCGGCGGCGGCGGCGGCGGCCGTCTGTTACGCAGGATCGTCAGTGGCAACGAACATATAACTGCATTATATTATTACATTGTTATATGCGCGCGCGCAGGCCAAGTTTTCAAAACAGTATTTCGTTCTCTCACCGCGGAGCGCGCGCGCACACGCCGTCTCGCCGTCTCGTCGTCGTCAGCTGAGCAAAAAGAGTTCCGCGCGCACACGCGCGCGCGCGCACACACACACACGACGACGTTTCTGTTGGTAAAACTTTTCCCGTACAACGGCCGGAGAGGATTTCGAAACGGCCGCGGCGGAGGCGAACTTAATTGACCGAGTGCCGCGCGCCGTAAACGATGCCAGTGAATAGCAGCGACCCGCGGTCTCGCACACTTTAATATCTCAGCGTAGTCGTGCGACGGCGATTCTTCGGTTTTTTTGTTTTTTTCTTTTTCTCTCTCCATAAAATAACGATGCAACGAAGTGTTTCGGAAAAGAAAAAAAAATTTGTTTTTTTTTTTATTAAATACATCGTATCGTAATAAACACCGAAGAGTACGAAAATAATTTTTTTTTGTTTATTCTCACTTTTTTTTTTTTAAGTAATTCGCAATAATTACTTTCAAAAAAAAAACCCCTCCCCTCCCCCCCCATCGGCTATGGCGCCGAATCGAATACGTTTTACGGAATTACCGGGTTTTATACACGTTACCGGTAGTAACCGTTCGTATCTGGGGTTATACTGATCGAACGCATTTGATTTCGCGCCAAAACGGATCGTTTCGAAACGATAGATTTCAAAAAAAAAAAAAAATCATAATTCCTACAAATGAAACGGAAATATTATTATATTCTCACTCGGGCCATTTTATATATGAACGATTGGGGAAAGGCGTGTTTGAAAATACGTTTAAAACACTTCGGATTATTGCCGCGGCTACACGCTCGGTTTTCTCGCCGTTCGAAATCGGTGCGTTTAATTATCGACGTTTGCTACACACTGTACGGGGACGGATTTTAGTTGGAAAAATTCGAATTCACACGAATTTCAAAATAATCTCTATTGTAAATTCAATTATCGGACGTTTGAAATAACCGTTTTACTCTGTCATTCTGCAAACACTCGGTTCGAAAGAAAAATTCAATGAAATCGATTACATAGACTGCGAGCACAATATATCATTCTGTTCCTAATATACACTATTATTCACGCCGTTTTCGTATTATTTTATTTCGTTACGCTGTTATATCTTACTTTTATATATATATATATGTATATAATCTATCTTATATGTATTTGTCTATACGCTACGTAACCCCCTCCCCCCCTTTAGGGCCTCTTATTAATAATAAACGTTCGCCTTTCAACAGTCCTCCTCCGCCGTTCGAAACGTGGAAACCCTTTTTTAAAAAAAAATCGATATTTCCGTATCGAAACGAATAATATCGGTTGGCCGAATTCAAATCAGAATTTTAAATTATTAACATTCGTCACTGTATTGAAATCGAAAGGAAGGAATAGCGAATAACCCACTAATAAAAACGAAATATAAACGTTGGGACTCGGTGACGATACGTGTACGACAATTCAGAACTCTTCGGCAATCCGCGCGGCTATCGCATTGATTTACGCGTTGTATTAAAGGAAAAACAAAAATGTGTAAAAGTCAAATGATTTCTAATTTTATTGACGTTACATAATAATTCTAAAAATAAAAATGTTTCTATTTCCTTGACATTTACCCGTTTTCAATACGTTTTAGGATTTTACTCGCGGGGAGAAAAACCCGCGTACAAATCGTTTTCAAGCAATAAAATATATCGTTAAATTGTGCGTATAAAAAGAAAATTTATAAATTTTATTAAAATTCGAGGAGATTCTAAAGAAAACCGGTGTTTTACGCAATAATTATTTAGTTAAATATTTTATCGTAATAATTTTGTGGTTTTTTTTTTTTTTTTTTGCCCGAAAATAGAAATGCGTGAGGCGAACCGATAATCTGCAGCAAACGTGTCTCCTTGTTTCCCAATAAACCCCAACGAAAATAATAAAAGTCGAAAATTTTCATAGGATTTTCGTTTTTATGTGTAGATAAACGTTTTTAAGTCACCTCCTTCTTTTTTTTTCTTTTCTCTGTTAATATTATAATTGAAGCGAACAATATATACATAAGTACGCGTATTATAACGATTTTTTTTCCCTATATGCATATGAAATATTATGTTCTTTTCGTTTTGTCAAAGAAAAATATATTTTATGGACATTTCGATTTGAGTACACGATTACATTATGTATGATAACTAACTGTTAATCTTTTTCCTTCGCGCAATACTATATATGTAAGTAAATTATAATATCCCTTACCAAAATCCCACAAACGCACGCACAAAAGGGCGGACACAAAATATATACAAAACCGTAGTACCCTAATGTGTATTAGCTTTTGAAATATTGTCAACCCTGTAAAATCGTTTTTTTTATTTTTCTTCTTTTTTGACTCGTGCCCATTGTTATAAAATATTTATACAAAACGCGTATAATATATTTATTTTTTTGTTATCACGCGCTGTTAAATATCTGTTTTGTTTACACGCATTGAATCATATACTCGTATATACTATACACGCGCGTATATTAAATTTTATTCTATTATTTTTCTCGTACGACGAACGAAAATCACGAATTTAAAAAAAAATTTTAACGCTCATAAATGGATACGAATACATTTTAAATGACATAACGATCCCGTATATATATATGTATATAGTCAGTACCTAAATAATATTATCTTTGTGTTCCGTTATTCATCCAATACGTTATTATCCTGTAAAAGTCAAATAAAAAAACGTATAATTATATAATATATTATCATATTATACTCTGTAAATCGATATTGAAAATATCGATTTTGTGTTCTACTAATCTCCAACGACTTTATTCCAATTCAATAACGCGATTGAATTCTTTGTTTCGATTTATTTTTATTTTTTATTTTTTTTTTTTTTTTGTTTTGTTGAAAACGCTTTTAATTAAAAACATACACATAAAAATATCGTGGTAAAACTTTTAAAATTAAACAAACAAAAAATGATAAAAAAAAACGGTTTAATGATTACTTTAAGAGACGTACGCGTAACGTACTCCTATAAAACGTATAAATGGAAAAAGTTAATTTTTTTCTTCTATAAAACTCCTGTGTAAAACTTTACAATTAAAAATAAAATCGTTTTTGTCTAACTCTAGCGACGAAAACACAGCAATATAACGTAACTTTTTATCATGCTTGAAACCAGCTATTTCATAAATTCAATATTCAATCGCGTGAATACGTACAAATTTATTTTCCTTGTAAGTAAAAAAAAACCCCGTTTACTTTTGATTCTTTTATTATTATTTTTTAAATTGTTAATTACTACCCGCGTATTTTTAAAATGAAAAAACCACGACGACCACATGCGTATATTATGTATTCACGTAGATACAACAATGAATTAATGACGTATAAATACATTGATCACAGTTTTCTAGGTAATTGTGACAATAATTAAATTTAAAATCACTTTATATTGCAACATTATGTTTCTTTGATATTATATGTTTATAATTGTACGCCTATAAAAAGTGTAATATTTAAATACGTGTATATAATTACGTATATATATATATATATATATATATATATATATATATATATATATATATATATTAATATGTCTATAAATTATTAATAAAGCGATTGTTATACACTTATAAGAAAAAAGTCTTATAATTTTTGTTTTTTATTGAATGCAATAACAATTCCATAACTATTCGCGTTCGTTTAAATCGATTCGTAACGTTTTTACAACGACTAAAAGGCGCAATAGCGTATTAAGATATTTACTCCGTTCTTCACAAACAATAATCGATTTAGGTAATTTTTGATTCTCGACGATTGTCTATGTGAAATCAGTAAGCAGCGCGCAGCCATTAATATTTTATATATTACTGTAAAGCACCGAACACATAAAACATATTTATAGGTACCTCCGTGCGTTGTAAACCGATATAAATGACCACGATATTTTAAAAGCACGATTATATAAATATACGTATTATATAAATATAAATATACGGTGACTATTATATTGAAATCGTTGTTAAATCAATTGAATATTAATAGAGTCAATTGGATTTTTATCATCAATAAAAATTACCCAAAATCGCTGTATCCCCCGTCTGTATAATATGTACCGTTTACCTTTGTCTTGCTGTGCGTTAACTATGACGTTAATTTACCAATAGATGTTTAGAAAAAAAATAAATAAAAACTTAATACTCTTGACGTAGAGAACTTTCATTTGTTTCTAAAGTAAATCAAATGTATTATATTGTATGATAAAGAACGTAATAATTGGATTACGTGCGTACATACGTATATATACATTAAGTGATATACATTGCAGACGACACAATAAAAATAGAAAAACAAAATACCATATAAAAACTGAAAAGATACTTTACACGAAGTTTCGTTCAAAGTTTTCACTTTGAAAACTAACTGTATACTCGTACGAATAATAAAATAAATTGTCGCATTAAGAAGAAAAAAATCTTTTTTTAACTCCAATAATAAGGCTATTCAGACTAAATATAAGAAGTCGACATCAGATATTATTGTTTCAGTTGACTGATATATTTTATTTTATCACACCTGAAATATTTCTTAAAATATCTGTTTGAATAATTTTCCAATTAATATTTTACACTATTTACAATTATTTTTACACAGGTTCTCAAGCCACGCCGTTTATTATTTTAATTTTAAATCGACATAAATATTGTTACGACAATGAAATAATAATAATAATTAATATTCATCGATAACTGTATATAAGTACGCAACAGATGAAACACAGTTTCCAATCGTAAATAGGTATCTAATATTATTTTGAAATTAAATGCTAACAACTTTGATTTAATTAATATTTCTTGTGCAAACTGACACACATAAGATTTCACAGTTTATATAATATGTGTAAACATCTTTCTAATTAGAAATATATATTCGGTATTATTCTAAAACTAAACATCGCTGTGTTTTCAAAGTAAATTGGAATTAATAGATAAAATGATTTTTTTTGATTAAAAGAAAAAAAAATGTTTAATTACACATACGTATATTATAAAAGTCAATAAAAATCCCCATAATTATTTGTTAATAATATTTACAATTATATAGAACTAATCTGCAGTTACAATAATTATATTTACACTATATAGTATAATAGAGATGTTAAACAAGAATTAATATAATATTTTACAAAAACAGTTCAGCACAATACACACAATACGATTCCATACATATCATCTCTATATACGTATGAATTTTTTTTTCTATAGTGACGAAATTGTACAAATTTATTATAACTATATGAAATATTGTAGAAAAAAAATGATAAACGTCATAAACGGCTTTTTATTATAAAATTACTCTCATTCGGATTCTTTGTACATGGTATATGAAATATTAGAGACGAATTAAGATATACAAAAATTAATAATAATAATAATAATAATAAATATAAATAATTATGTTAAACCGACCGGATTGATTAGATCGAAACGGAATTAAATATTCAAATTATACACACAATATGATCGCAACAGGTCTAATAGTAAAGCGGTATTATGTGAATTTAGTAATGATTTTTTTTTATGAATTAACGGAATAATATTTCATAAAATCAACGACTCGAAGGCGTATTGGAAAAAATAACGATTATAATAAATGTGTACGTGATTACCATTTTTTTTTTCGTAAATACCTTTTCGTATTCACTTACAACAAAATCATTCTCGTCTTGGATTGTGGATTCATCATCCGACAAAACTAACTGTGAATGTCGTCGAATCTTTTTTTAATTAACGTTAATTTTCTTTCGACAAAACGCGCGGAAAATATTATACACATTACTATATATATACATATACGTTCTCTATTAAAGAATTTATAATAACCGATGTCTATAGGTTATTATTAATCGTGTCAATCAAAAATATATCAAATGCGTATAATGTCAAAATGGCGTGTTAAACGCGGAACGTGCGTGTGGAAGAATAAATTACATAGCTATACGTCATAATAACTTGAATAAAGGAAATTTAATAGCATTTTTTTTTTTTTTTTAATTGAAAATATACGTTTTTCCGAATTTCAATACATCCCACAACACAGATATTCGAATACGTAAAAAAAAATTCTGGTATATAAATATGATTTGAACGCGAATCACATAATAATAATAATAATAATAATAATAATAATAATAATAATAATAATAATAATAATAATAATAATAATAATAATAATAATAATAATAATAATAATAATAATAATAATAATAATAATAATAATAATAATAATAATAATAATAATAATAATAATAATAATAATAATAATAATAATAATAATAATAAATATATAATAATAATAATACTACTATAAATATATAAAATTGCAGCTTCGTATATTAATGAATAGTCGTAGTCGTACGCGCGCGATCGGTCAAAATCGATCGTGGACCGTAAATGTCGTAATGTGCCTTTAAATTCGTCCACACACACGGGCCGACAGACACCTGTTGAATGTCTGATACGGATATGTAATAAGAATTATTTATGTTAATATTATATAAAATGTGTTCAAATAAGCGAATAAAAAAAATATATATATATATTAAATCGATAGAGTTCGTCGATAAAGAGAAATTTATCGCGATTAAAAATCGCGTTTTTAAATATTTAAAAAAAAAAAAAACCACAGCATATCCGTATAATATAATATAATATTTATGGTAAAGCGGTTTCCATTAGAAAACAACACGACCGACTGTATAATAAATATTATTGTGTATATAAACACATGGGTTAGGTACACACACGTATATTGGGTAATCGGTTTATTCAGCTCAATGTATACAAGCAAGATTTTCAATTAAATTTATTGGATTAATTCAATTTTAGAACATATATGTATATACACCTATTATTAATAAAATAATAACGATTTTTTTTTAATTAAACTCGCTATAACGGAATTTAATCTAATGATTACTCAGCCGTTGCACGTTGTAGTCTATTAATTTTGCGGACACGCGTAATAATAATCTATATAAAGACTTATAAATAAATTTTATTTCTTTTATATCTATTATTATTATTATTATTATTGAATTTGTATGTAAAATTTACGACGACCGGTCGATAAATTTACCGCCGTACAATCGAATTTCAATATTAATTAGAACATTGTAAATAATCAACGCGTGATACGGTGTTATTAAATAACGCCGTTATAACGTTCGTCACAAACTTTAGAAATCAAGTGTAATGCACAACCGTTTCTCGTGAAACCAAATTCGAGATTTTTTTTTGAGGGAGTAGATGACTAAAATAAATTTTCTCCTCCACTCCAAATACATACAAATACTATTATAATAAATTTTTAATAAATGTACATAAACCTTAAGTTTTTATAGATTTACAAAACAAACTCTAGTCTTTGTCGATTTCGTCGATTATTTCCCCAACGTCCAATTTAATATTATTGCGAATTGCAATCTCGATCGACCTACTTTAAAATTTAAATCAATTATTAATTATATATATAAAAAAAAAAATGATAATAATAAGTATAAATAATCAATACGTCCCTCCGTAGAATTTCTTAAATATATGTTTTTAATCTTTTAAAAACGTGAAAATAATACGAAATTCAAAAATCGAAAATTAGAAAATCGTCCTGGTAACGTTTAATGTTTTACAACGGAAATATTATCGTTTTATTACACCTACTACGGATAAAGGCAATAATAGGAAAACACGAACCATACATTATACATGTTTAGAAAAAAAAAAACGCCAAGCGACAGGGGGAGATATGACTGCTTAATCTCCCCACGATAAAGAACATAGATGACGTGTTCGCCGATCGTTTTATTTGAACGTTTCCAGTATAATAAATACAAAAAAAAAAAATCTTAAAACGTCGTCATCGTCGAGTCAAAGTGTTTTGAACAATTTTCGTATACAGGGTAAAATGCGTATATAATTATAACGAAAAGTATATTCGAAATTAAAAAGTTTTTTTTTAAAATTCGTTCGCGTAAGATGCGTAAGTCCTGAGCGAGGATTATATACAGACGACGGCGAAATGAACTTTTGACGAATCCTCCGGCCCAGACCGTATAATATATATATATATATATATACATATATAAGCGTCTTTCGAAAAACGTTTTTTATTTTTTTCACTTTATCAACGCGTTATTTGCGTAACTAACGGAATAATTATTATTATAATTGAAAATAGATGGAAATAATCAGATTTAAATAAAATTATACGTAATGTATCCGCAGTCGATTACTGCGCGGATGAAGAAATAAAATACTGTTTATATGCAAATATAAGAATAAAACTTTCGTAAAACTAAAAGGGTGCCGGAAAAGTTATTAAACAAAAAAACATAAATAGTTTTCGGAACTGCGGTACAGTTTTTAAAGTTTTCTTTTCCTTTTTCCACGATGGTATATTGACACTTTTTTTTCTTCTTTTTTCAAAACTTAATTTAAGATTACTTAGTAGCGGAGGTTTGTACAAAAAAAAAAAAAAAAAATCGTATCCCATCAAAACGCATTTACAACACGCGCGTTTTCCTCCTGGACGAAATTCTCCCGCACCACGAACAGGACACACTCACCTGAATATCAAATGCGCGCACACAAACACAAAATCCCGCCGAGTCGTTTTCGACGCGCGACAACAGCTGGTGTCGCCGGCGACGGCGGAGGCGACAATGCGCGCGCGACGACGAGTCTGACCCGGGCGGGACGAAACGGTTTTGGCGAGCGGCGGCGGCGGCGGCGGCGTCGACAACGGCGGACGGTGCGAGTCGTCGAAAAGAGTTTGCGGGAAAAAACGCGCACTCGTTGTCGCGTCGTCGATGTCGTCGTCGTCGTCGTCGTCGTCTGTCGACGGGCGGAGACGCGAAAACAAAAACTCCCGCTCGCGCGCGACCGTCCAATCGATAATATAAATAATAACTCGTGTTTTGTTTTTATTATTATTATTATTATTCTTATCCCGCGGACGCTTATCGAAAAATATTAAAATAATTGTCGCGGAGAAGAGAAGAAGAGAAATCCCGCGCGTTCGAGTGTAGAAATTTTTTTTTTTTTTTTTTAGTAAAAAAATTCACCGAAACGACGACAACGACGACGGATTATAATAAACGTAACGGCACACACGTATACGGTGTCATCGGGTCCACGTGCGCCGCGTACGAGTGGCGTCGCGCGCGCTCTTGTGTGCTGCAGCACCGTACACGGTGATGCGCGGTGCAGTGAACGGCACACGAGAAAAAGGCGGCCGCTGCCATTCAACACGGAACGGTATAATCACACCGACTGCGAAACTTCGACTGGAAAAACTTTTACACGCGCTATCTCTGTCGCACGCCGCCGCCGGCACCCCTTCTACGCACCCGCGGCCGGCCGACGTCGACGACGCGGCCCCGTCGCAATCGTCCGCCCGTCCCTCGGCCACCTAACCCACCCGCCCGCGACGACGACGACGACGACGACAACGCGCGGCGCTGCACTTTATACCAATCTTTTCCATTTCCCGTTTTCGTGTGTCCAGACCGAACGTTGCGCTCCGCCGCCGCCGCCGCTCCACGCGCCCCCCGCGGAAAGAAATTACTTTAAACAGCAACAAGCCCCGTGTCCCCCGCGCCCGCCGCCCGTCCCGTGTCTTCGTCATCCGCCTGCTATATAGCTCGTTCGCGGACTTCGACTTTTTCCTCGTTTTCTTTTTCTCCTCTTCTTTTCTTTTTTTTTTTTTTGGTTTTTTCTCTCTTCGTTCCACTTTTCCCGTTAGTCCCCTCCTCCACCACAGCCACCCGCCCGCTCGACACACACCGCCCGTACAAAACGCGCGCAAACTTTTATCCGTCACCCCGGCCGTTTCCCCCGGCACCGTCAGCCGGCCGCCCGACACACACTTAAACATCGCGATCTCTTTGTCGAACCACTCACCACCGCCACCCGTATATAGACACTCTGTCCTGTTACACGCACGCGCCACACCGTAAACTGCACACACACACACACACACACAGACATAATATGCGCTGCTCGATTTATAATAATGTACTCGCGACAACGCGGTCGTGTTGATCGGACCACCGCCGCCGCCACGCTCGTCGCGTGCAGGCGGCCTGACGGCCTGCGCACGTGCACTGCTGCCCGTCAAATGTGCCGCCGTAACGTTTGACTTTTTCCAGCCCGAATACAATATGATGTGCACACACAGTGATCGAAACGATGGCGAGGAGGAGGGGGATACCGATTTTCTTTAAAATCATATTATCTATCCGTCTCGGACATTTAAAAAAATCTATCGCCTATAATTTTTAATCTTTACGTTAATTGGCCGTTGAATATTTGCCAAGCTAATCGGGCGCATTTTATAATCGTTATTCGGTGGAAAAAAATAACTTTCACCAAATCAGTAATTTCTCGATACAAAAACCTGTGTATATTTGATTTCAAATAATAATTTCAAAAAAAAAAAAAAAAAAAATGAAATTTAAATAGGCTAATTGAGGCTCCGGATTCCAAAAAAAAACTTTTTAAATAAAAACCCCTCTCGAAAGAGACTACAGAAACGATCACGAGAGAATTACTAAGAGGAAGTTAAAGGAGACGACGAGTGCAATAGTCGCGACAGTGAAGTATTGTTACGAGGACGTGACCGCGTTAATACCGCTTCTTTCCCGATACGCGACAAACTGTTGAGCGAGTTGAAGAGACGCGAATCTTCGTAATAACGGCCGATTTCGTATTTTCTATGCGATTCGGGATACAACGTCTGAAGTTTGACTCTTAACGCCAGATAAAAAAACATTTCAAAAATTATACCCGATCGATGTTGCGGATGATTTACAAGAAGGATGTGTTTGTTTTTAAAACAATTATTCTCGACGTCACGTGAAAACAAAACGAATTTAAGGCAACTCTAACTTATTTATTAATGAAAAAGGAAGCATTTCTTCGTGTACGAAAATAGCGTGTTCACGTGCACTGCAACAGTGACAAATTGCAATGGAAAACGTTCGTTTTTCATGCTATTAGAAAATTGTCTACAATCTCGGATAAGCGAAGAACACTTTTGAACAGTTTATTTAATATGGGTAGTAGAATCGGACTTACAATAATACAAAATCCGTTAATTACAACAGAATTATTGACGAATTTTTATCAACCAATTTGTGCGCCGCGAAAAATATGTAATTATTTAATAAATTGCGTTTATTTCTTCTTCTTTTTTTTTTTTAATTATTGAAAAATTTCCGCTCTTTTTTTTTGTTGTTAATTTATGAGGTGGCAAACCTCACCGGCCCAGAGCGCCAAACTTTAAAATACGCCACTGCAGTATACAATACGTTCGACCCCGGATACTATAAAGTATTATTGGAAGTTTTAGAGAAAAGTTGTTCGAAGCATGAAGAAACGCACATCGTATATCGAATGACTACATCCGATTATAACTTTGAATTCGCGTCAAATTTACGTGATGGAAAGCGCGATGAATAAATTAGCCTCGAGCGATTGGACAGAAAAATGAATAGATTTTTACTTTGTAAAAGTAAATTTACTTTCGAAGACATCTTAGACGTGGCCTAAAGCATATTATATCTGTATAATATTGGAACTATAATAAGACAATGCGGCCAATGGATAATAATAGAGTACATCGCGTAAATAAAAAGACGTGTACGGAATAAGTGTGTGTTTTGCCGTTATCGAATTTATATTCAACTCTGTTCTATCGAAATTTGTGAAAGATTTAATACGAGATTTTTTAATACTGATTTACGTCTTCCCAATCCAGTCTTACCTAATACTGTTATAAAATATTATGAATATAAAACAATAACACTCTGGTGTTAAGGCCGACGCGAAAAGGCTAAAATCCGGCCCGGGTTATAGAGCCTTTTTTTATCAAATTTCAATCCGAATACCTCCCACTGGAATACAGCTGGTTTGTCACTGCCTCTCTTGAACAATTCCGTCCATTCTCACTGCGAACACATATTTAAACTCGTGAGAACAATGCGTTTTTAAAGGAAACGCAGGAAGTATTTTAAAACCGCTAAAAAGTATTTCAATAAGAATCAGAAGTCAAAGCGCAATTATTAGCTTGTCGGGTTTCATTCCGTACACTTTATTTTCACTCTACTACTGAAAAACAAATGGCCACCACTTTACAAAGCAATTCGCACTGTTGAAAACGCCAATGAAAAATTAACTTTAATACAACGTGTGTAAAGAATTAAAGAAAGAAAATCGAACATGTATTTGGAGAAAAACTACAACGGGTGCCAAGATGTTTAACTAATTAAAAATATATTAACTGGAGAAGAAGAAAATATGGAAGATTACCAAAAAATATCTACTTAAAATCACTCGATTTACTAAATATAATTCAATTATATCAATGCGGATTTGTCAACCTACAAACGTGTGTTGAACAATATACAATCGTTCAAAAATCAAAAATAAACAATATCGATAAATGTTTGATTAATATTTGACTATTTTAAATAACCGATCTAATTAAATATTTGTACATATTATACACGATAAAAGTAAAAAAAGAGTTTTACAAAAAAAAAATATACATTTTTTTCTTTTTCTTATTTATAAAACGAAAAATGTATTGAAACGTTTTTGAAGCTATTTATATTTATTGCTAATTAGATAAACATTTTGAATTGAATCGAGTTACTGTTTTTCTCAAGGTTAATTTTTAATTTTTGAAGTTAACAAAATTATAAATTACTTTTAACTTAATTCATCAATTTATATATTTCTTAATTGACTCGACGAGTTAAAAACAAGAATTCAATTAACTTGCTCAGCAACTTGTAGGCGGTAATAAATATAAAACTAATATAATCAAAGCGATATTTTGACCTAGACAAAATCTTGCAGCGTATATTTTTTGTTCATTTTCAAAAACCGCATTGATATAAACAAATATATCGCTTTTAAACTTCCCAAAACCATATACGACAAATAACCGTTATGTACATTTTTCAACAATCACATTATTATAATAGTCTTACTATTTCAAAAAGAAAAATATTGAAACACATTTTTTTTCCCAGACAAATAACAACTGAAGTTGTAAATACTTTTAGAAAATATAAATTCGATTTAAATTGTATCGTATTTTGTAATACGATCGTTTCTGTACTTATTACTATAACTAAACATTACATGAAAATGATGGACGATAAGATAAGCGTTCAGTCGAAAACTTCCTGTGCAATAAAACTGGTGCGATGACGAGATGAAGAAAATGCGGAAATCGAAAATACTTGAGCAGTATATGTGATGCAATTAGACGGGCAATCGAATAATCGGATTATTCGATTGAAAATCATTGGATTATAATTTTTTTTTTCAACAACGGTTAATACGTTGATTTACAATAATTCCATTCCTGGGTTTTCACTTTCTTCGGCAATCTTCTCAAAAATCCGAGACATAACACATCTTTCCTCAATTTAACTACACGTTTCTCGATCTTCCTAATGGTTTCGTCCCACAATATACACCTTCTATTTATATGACGTGGTGCAATTCGCTTTACATAAATATAATATCAGGTAATATATAAAACACGTCTTGGTTCTCCAACTACGGCCGGTCTTAATCCTCGTATTCTTCGTATTATTTACTCTTTTCATCCATCTTATTTTTTCCATTCACCAAATTTCGAATGCTTTTTCATCCCCCCCTCCCCAATTTCATTAATAACCCTTGTCTCGCAACAATACTCCAGCACGCACAAAAGTGTTTATTATTGTTCTGCTTATTTTTCTCGAGACAAGAATACAATTTTTTTGTTCTCGACGAAAACTGTCATGACTTGCCGTCGTTTCGTTTCATACGTTTCTTCCGTTCGCTGTCAGAGGTATGTATAGAAATTTTCAAAAAACGAGGGAATGAGATAATTTTTCAATCGTGGGCGACGCTTTACCACTACCATACGTCTGTTTTATAGTAATAATAATAATAATAATAATAATAATAATAATAATAATAATAATAATAATAATAATAATAATAATAATAATAATAATAATAATAATAATAATAATAATAATAATAATAATAATAATAATAATGATAATAATAATAATAATAATAATAATGATGCGAAATGTTTTTGTTCCTTAATCATAATTTTATATAATCATATACGATACATAAATATCTAACGTAACAAAAAAGAATTCCATATTCGTTATATTACAAAATCTACTTTCCCGACGGTTTAAAGATAATAATTCATTAATTATTTCATCGATGCCGACGCGCTCGTATGATTGAATAATAGTGCGGCCCGCATTTACCATTTTTCTATAATAAAAAACATTTTTTAGAAAATAAAACCCGCTTCGAATAGAAAAGCTGTTTAGAAGAAAAAAAAATAGACTTCGAAAAACGCATTAAAAATTATAAAATAATCAATAACCTTTTCGAAATCGGCGCCGAATTTCAAACAACATAAACGTAAAATATTCATAGGCGTGCAGATATCTGAGGGGGCGGCCGATAGGTGGATCGTTCCCCGTTGCAGTTATGATATTTTATTTTATATGTATTATTATTATTATTATTATTATTATTATTATTATTATTATTATTATTATTATTATTATTATTATTATTATTATTATTTTCAAAATACTTTTGTTCCAAACCAATGTTAATTCTTAATAAACAATTAAGTCGATTAAAATTCGTGATTGTTTTGAATTATATTTGAATACCTGAATACGTATTTTAAATTATGAAATACCTATTCTGAACATTTGAAAAAGATGAGAATTTTAATACAGGCTTACTGAATAAGTGTTAACGAAAGAGTATGTGGGTCTTTTTTTTTTCCCCCCCAATTAAAATATTCGTAATTGATTTGAGTCCTAAACATGTAATACCGATAATGAGGAAATCGAACTACGTGATCGGAGCCCGTTAAGCCACCACTGAGTTTGAGTTCGCACTCCCCCCTCCCCCCCATCAAATTCAAAAGCTTTTGATGTACTACAAACCGGCACTGTTTATTTCGGTCGAATTAAAAAATAGATATCACTCCCCTTTGTTCGTACGCGTAATAAACGCTTGCGTACTGCTCGAGTATACGCGAGGGAAAGACACACACACACAAAAACAAGAGATTCGTGTCCGCCGCGCCTCGAAACGAGGCGCGTGACTTTTAGCGGCCGCGGAAAAGTCGCCGAGCGAGTAATGATATATATCCGTAGTAGTTGTAGTATTTCCCCCTACTCGTCCCTTCCCCCTACTCGTCCCTTTCTCGCTCCACAACTACTACGCACTTTGCCACACAAGCGCGCACAGTGTGTTACGCGGAGCTCAATGACGGCGAAGTTTTGATTGCTTTTCCACCGCCACTACCGCGGCCGCTGCCGCCCGGCAGTCGTCGTCGACGGCTCGCGACCCAGCCGCCGACTGCAGCCGACTACGCGCCTGCCTGCACCGCGGCGCCGACTATAAATACGCACATACATACGCGTGTATACATATATATATATATTTTTTTTTTTTTCTTTTTTATACTTTTCTTTTATTATTATTATTTATTTAGTTTTTACACGGAGCAGAAAAGAAAAATATGAAGAGAGAAAAAAAGTTCCGCGAGTTAAACTTTGTATATAATTCGAGACGGCCCGTCGTCGGACCGGTAAAGTTTTTTTTTTTTTGCTTTTTTTGTTCACCCGAACGGATGAGAGATTCGTTGTAAACTCGAAAAACTATACACGCGAACTCGGATTGGATGCGCGGCGGAAAAGTCGTTTTACGAAACATTGTTCATCAAAGTTTACCGTATATAAATGTTCGCGTGTATATATATATATATAAACGTTTTATGTGCGCTCGCGCAGCCGCTTCCTTATAATACGACAGCGCGGCCACTCGCGGCGTGCTCCGCGTCGTCGATGATGATCGATTGAACGGTCCGCGAACGGTGCGCGAACGGTTTTTAGTCATTTTAAAATTAGATCAAAACGATTGGTTTTTTTTTTTTTTTTATTTATTCTATAAGAATTTAATACGTAAAAAATAGAAAATTATAAAAAAAAATCGTTTTTTTTTCCAACGATACCGGGATAAATCGAAAAAATAAAACGCGCACGAATCCGAATTCGTTTTATAAGCGAACGTCGTTTGACCTGTCTACCGTTTTCAATTTGACGCTACTCGTATATATACGAGCATTCAAATCGATATAAACATTTTACCGCGTATTCTTCTACGATTTCTTTTTTCTTTTTTTTTTTTAAACGTCCCGCGTTTATTTTCCCAAAATTATTCGCGTCATTTCACGTTTTCAACACATTTTATTGAACGACCGCGGGAATTGAAATCGCGACGTTTATAAAATAAGCCACCTGTAATCCGTTCGAGTATTTTTTTAGATTTGTTTTTTTTTTTCAGTAATAATTCAATAATTTTTTTCTTTTTTTTTTACCGGAACAACTTTCCAAATAAGATTTATCGCGCACATTTTCAAACGTCTTGTTTTACACGTTTGTAAATAGCGTAAACGATTACGATTACCGCAGTAATTAGTATTATTATTATTATTTTATCAAGTATAACGCGCAATAATATCATTTTGTTTCTCACTCGGTAAAATCTTAACGCGGCCGCTTACTCGACTTGTCTACACCGCCAAATGAATACTCCGGTAAACAGTTTAATTAAAAATTGTATCACGATAAACGCGAGACTTTTATAATATACGCGTTGGCATATTATATATCCCTTTTAGACGCCGAACGGAGCAAGGAATGTTGAATTGGTTTTACAATAAAGTGTTATTTTTTCTTATTATTATTATTATTATTATTTATTCCTATACCCAACAATTCTACTTGCAAAAAGTGTGTTCCAATCTTTACAGTCATACTCGGTTTCCGGCAGCGAACTGCATCTAGTTGGTACTTTAAAGAGGTAATTTTTTTCGATTTTCTCAATTACTTTTTTAAGCATCAGAAAGAACTACAGAAGAATTACACAGAAACGGTATGAAAACGCGAGTTCGTCAAAATCGATTATCGTTTTAATTATTTCGTAATTTTCAAACCGACGGTCATAGAAACCTGAAATTTTCACCAAATATGTAACATCGGACTGTATTTACGAGACAAATTTTCTTAAAAAAAATTCTTTTAATTTTGGGCCATTTTTAGCAATTGCAGATTTTGAGGTATTTAATTCGTGTAAAATAAAGTAATTTGCGCTTAACGATTACGAATAATTTCAGACGTTTAATATTACTTCAACTAAATACGCGAAAAAATTCGGAAAATTGTTAAGTCACAATTTCTTTTTAAAATCGTTTACAAAATTTCTCGACAAAGTGTGCGCATTACACCGAAGAATCGTATATATAGTAACAACAAAACTCTAAAATCTTTTATTTAAGTAATTCAATTAAGCGTTCATCCCACGGCCCGTTAAATTTTCTTTTTTTTTTTTAATTATTTATAAACGACGAAACGCGTATAATCTCGACGATAATTTTAAAACGAAAAAAACATTTTAGCCTATTGTACGTTATATTATAGTAACTAATTATTACGATAATATTAATAACGACAGTAATGAGTTCGCACAAAAACACCGATTTAAATGTATATACTCGGTTTCGAAAGTTTTTTTTTTGCAATAAAGACACGCATTACATTATATTATATTATACATACGTGTGTTTGCATAAATTTAAAGTTTTACACCTACCTTTTTCTGAACACTCATTCCGTCTCTCATTAAGACCAGCAGCCCCGTAAAATAAGTTTTAAAACTTGTTGAAACTAATCTCGCAAAACGTTTCTTTTTTTTTTTTTTTTTTTTTTTTGCCTCCTTACAAAGTTAAATACTCTCAGGTTTTCTTTATATACTAAAATCTTTCTAAACGTTAACTTTTTAAGATTACGGAATTTCTTTTAAAGAGTTATTATCCGTTATTTCGAGAAACGCGCATAAACAGTGCAAAAAATATATATATATATTATCGAAATTTATACAAGTTATTTGCGGAGAAAACTTTTTCCATATTATATACTTTAATAGCGTATAATCTTATACATTTGCATGGAAGTAAAAAGAAAAAACTGTATACGTTAAGTTTACCATACTTATATTAATTTCTTTGTATACATATTTTAATAATATTTCGAGTTTCCTAAAGTTTATACTTTATCGAAATCTACATCTTAATAAATTTATAATAATCTTCACGATTTCGATATTTCGTCGTCTTACGTACAAAAATCGAAAATCATTTGAGCTTTATTATAATAATATATTTATTTAAGCTAATAAAGCTCAAATACAGATTATATATATAAATTAAATCCAAAATAAGAGGGTAATTTTAAAAATAGTATACATTTAATAAAACAATGAGTTTACAATTAATACCTGGAATCTAGATTGATGCTGATCAAAAATTATGGTAGACCATTACAGAAGAAATCGATATTCGATCAATTTCCTTGAGTAATAAGAAGTCTATCGATATTGGTCATAATTTGTGCCACGCAGAGTTCTCGCAGAAAATGTTGAACAAGAAACCGATATTATTATTATTACAAATAATTATAATAATATTAATATATCACGAAAAAACAAAAACAAAAAAAAGCTTACGTACAAACAGAAATGTATCATAATAAATAGTCAAACAGCTGGTATTTTGAACGTAACACCTTTTGCGAAAAAAAAAAGAAAAGTTTTCTTGCAATACATCAATGTTCGGTTCAATTTATAGTGTTTTATTATCGCGCGAATCCAATATGATAAACTGCACTAATGACGAGATTATTGTGTTGGCGTGTTAAACTACAACAGTATACGGGAACAAAAAAATAAATAAGTAAAGACTACAGTCAATTATGGCGTATATTATTTTGAAACACGCGTATACTATATTATGGAAATCGTCTAAAATCATTAAAATACTCATTTTGACTTCGCAGTCATTATACTTACGAAAAAGGATTTTAAATAATAGCTAGGCAATTACTCTTTCGGTTTCGTTTACCTCCGCCGTTTCCATACTGTATACTGCGGACGTTAACACATTCTCGTATATATTAAGCAATCGGTAGTTAAAGCGAATGAGTAAATATATACTCATTCTTGTATTTTTAAGTGTATAAAGGAAATAACTAAAGACGGCGATGTAAAAACAAATATTTTTTTTTTTTTAAAGACCGTAAACAAAACAGTTTTAAATAATTAATCGTTCAATAATGTTTTAGTGATCGCGTATGAAATACTAACACGATCGCGAAATATTGAACTATTCAATAAGAATATTCCGGGAAAATTCAATTTGAAAAACATTATAATAGTTATTAGTACGTGTTTAACTTTTTAAATACTTATTTTTTTTTTTTTTTTTTTTTTAGATAAAAACAAAAATCGGTCGTTAATATATTGTCTAAACCCGGATAACATTTTTTCCGTTCAATGTCGGCTCATAATAATCGTGACAATTAACAGTCTATGCACGGTTTATGAACTGTTAGTTGAGAACCGTTGTAATTCAATTTAAGTGTTTCGATTCAAATTTTAACTAAATATTTAAAAGAAAATATTTTATAGTTCTGAGTCGGTGCTTCCGACACTGAATCGTGCGATCGCACTAACGGAAATTTAACAGTTCGGCAAAATGTCGTCGGTCGAACACTTATTTCAGCCTTATACATGATTTTCAAAGGTGTGGGATGCTGTAAAAACGGAGCAAAACCATAACATAATTGGATACTATTCGGGGGAACTGACCAAAATTAAAAAAGTTTATAATTCTCTAAACTGAAAGTGTACTATACTTAGAAACAAATAATAATAATAATAATCATTTGAGAAAATATACGAGTATATGCGTATACGTTTGTATACGAATTCGTATGAAAATCATTTCAAACTCGATTATTAGCGATAATATTTATTATTTAATACGCATAAAAAGTTTATGATAAATATATTGTTAAAAAAAAACATATAAATAAGAAATCAAGCTGGATTAATAATAATTGGTTTTGGGGATGATCACACAACCCATTATTGCCCTTTACAACTTTAAACATTAATCGGTTAATAATAAATATCACCCTGCGGGGACGGATTCGGAAATTATACTGCGAACCCGTTAGAAAACAAGGAAAACTGTTTTGAGCGCGAATTTTTAGTGAATCCACTATCGCCACATGAAATTATTTACATTAAAAATTTCAATGGAGCAAGTTGTTATACATTGTAATGACGTTTTCCATTAAAAACGTAACAACACCAGCCCTGATGAACACATTTTAATTTAACCTTTTACTCTGATTAATTATCATAAATTACTCGTTTTATGATTAAAATATATGCTAATATTGAATAAATACAATGACACTTGAATACCTTGAAAAGTAAAATTTTTTTTATATCATTCGACACGTCTTCAAAAATGTTGCTTCGTGTTTTTACTAAAAATATCACAACAACAAATAACGATATGTTACATTAATAATTGTAACCTGTTTATGATTTATATTTTTTTTTTTCGAAATATCGAAATCTGATTTAAATATTATATGTTTTATTAGCTATAGTTCAAAAACATTTGCATTTTATTTCAACTCAATGAAAACAGAATAATAATAAAAATAATGTCGTATATATTGTACACAATACACACGTTAATAATGACGCATATTGCGTTATAACTCGTTTTATAATTGAATGGTATAAAATATCAAAACTATATTATTCGCCTTCACAAAAAGAAAAAAATACAAATATCAATTCACCGTCCTTTGATTTCATATATATATAGTCAATATATTTTTAAGTTTTCTTTTTATCAAATATCCATTGTAATACACATAAATGTACATGTTATACCTATATTCATATTTAGTATTGTGTTCGTGATGTATTATTATTATTATTATTATTATTATTATTATTGATTTACATTTCGGTGTATTTATTGGAACATAAAATATTAATTATGTTAAAAGGTTGTTGTGATTACTAGAAATACTCCAATTCGTTTAAAATCAATGAAATGAGTATTAAAATATGCGATACTCAGTAATCGAAATATACGTTTCATCGTTTCAATGTACACCTGATGATATATAGTGGAAAATAATAATTATAACCGATTCTTTTTTTCAAATATAACGTAAAATTTTAATTTTATTATCTTCAAATGAAGTATAAATTTTCCCGTTAAAAATATATAAAACTATATGATAAAATTAAAACACATTACAAGAAACCTTAGTTAACGATTAAGAAAACTACTCAAAAAAAGAAAGGCATCATTATAAAACGTAACCAATCAATAAGTACTATTTACTTTAGATAAAATATATTAATTTTAAAACATATTTTATGTGAGTCAAAATTAAATAAAGAAATTTTAAACTGTAGTTTTTTTTTTATTACGATGGAAAAATGCAAGTTATAAATATTAAAATTAAGTACTCTGTTGAAATTTACGCATTTAAAAATACTTTTTATTGATGAACAATTTTATTTGCAACGTTATTTTAAGCCTGAGGATTATTAGATACTCAAAAATACTATTGTAATTAAAATATTACTCTCGTTATTCATTAAAGTTCATACAACCTAAATGGGCACTATATTATTTTACAACGTTAAAATAATAATGACTATTAGAAAAAAAGTATAAAACAGATGAATTTTAATAAAATAATTTCTTTCAAATTATATTCAAATAATTTTACGGTTTTAACCGTAAGTGTAGGTGTATAAAACTGTAATGTCAATACGTCAAGTCGAAAATAATACAATACATAATAAATATGTAAAATAAGATAACCGAAAAACACTAAGCCGATTTTTAACTTAATTAATGACGATTTTTGTATTTAATTCAAATTAACTTCATGCAAAGATACGTGAATTAAATTTTATCCATAGAGCAATACAAATTTTCCGAATGCGTCATGTTTTTTGTTTTTTATTTTTTAGTCTTTAAAAAATGTACTCATAACATATTCTTTGCAAATACAATCGACTAATACATTGTCTATACGTTGATGTTGAACTTTAAACATCGATCAACATTCATGTGTAAATAAATATTTAAATAGTAATGATTTTCCGTATCGAAATATAACATAATAGTATCGAAAAACGTATACCTAATTCAATAAACAGATTCGTACGGGAATCGTCTTTAATAAGTATTTTAAGTCTGCGAACAACGAGAAGCTTTACTCGCAAAAGACAATTATTGAACTCAATTGAGTTAAAATATTGTTAAAGTGTTTTACGAGGGAAAACACAATATTTGAAATGTAAAATTATATGTAAACTCATTTTTTCGTTATTTCTTTTGTAAATCGAAATATTATCCATATAAAAATAATTATTTTTAAATGGTTTTTTTTTTAATTATTATTACTTTTTAATAATATACGAACGTGAGAATTCGACGAAAAGCTTTAAAATTAATTTCTCGTAATACGCGTATTATTATTATTATTATTATAATATTATTTTCTACGCGAAAGAATAAAATTGTGTGTAAAATTATCAAAGCATGTACCGACCTATTATTAAATAACGTTGTAATTTTATTAATTTTGCGTATGTATAATTATGTAGGGCGTGATGGTATAGGGAGTAATTTAATTTTTTTTTTTTTCATCATTATTCGACGAATTTAAATTCCATTTGATCGTTCGTGTGAACGAGATGAAATTTTATATAACTTATCACGTCGATAAGAAAAAAGAAAAATTATTCGCGTTAATCCTCAAAACTATAATTACTGTGGAATTACGACACAATGCGCACGGGCACGTACTTCACAGCGTCAATGACTCACGATAAAGTTGTATTCTGATTTCAGATCGATCGATCGATTTATTTGAAAACAAAAAAAAACCATTACGACGAATACGAATTTTTTTTTTTTTTGTAATAAGTGATGGGGTAATGCACATGTGTACGCATTTTCTGGTAAAAAAAAATTATCAGGTCATTTTTAACAAAATTTTTCGATAAACGTAAAAGAAAACCAATAATTGGTCGTAGTTGTGTTTTCTTAAATAAATTATTTATGTGCCCTGAAGATTTCGAGGTTTTTATTAATAATTTAATATGGTCTAACATTTTCTATTGTCCTATATTCCTTGATTTAAGACGCTCTATTGATGTATTCATCGTTAAAGAATATGAATTCTTCCCTCCCAACCCGCCTCTCAACGTTCTGCCGCAGTGACGGTACTAAAGACAGGCCCAAGCGGGCCCTTGAAAACCCGCTTGGGTCCGCTTTGAAATTTCGATTTAACTCAAAAGTTTGAATTCCAATTCCTCATACCTAACTATTAATGTATCATTATGTTTTTAAATTATATAATTTTGTAAGAAATATATTTTAAATTTACAATATTATATTACCCTAATATAAACGAAAAAATAAATATTATTTGTTATTTTATCAATTACACTTAAATACTCAATTTGACTTTATTTAATTATTTTCAAATAAGTAACTCACCCGACCCCTGTCCGAAACTCCTGGTCACTGAGATTCAGTGGCGCAATCGGAATTGAATACTGGATATTAAATTAACAATTTTTCATTACAATCGAACCGTATAAAATGGATCATCCGAGGATGAGGAGGGTCCAGACTACGAGTGCCACTGTGATTCACTCCCCCCCCCTCAACTGTGACCCTACTGGGCGACTGCGTTTTTGCCTGCCCTAATATATTATATTAGCCACTTTTTAGCCCGTACTAGACGAATAACCTGGCGCTGCCCAGTGGGTCGAGCGCCCTCGGAATTGCGAGTGCTATTATTTTAAATCTACGGCAGAAAACATTGTAAGTTTTGAAATTTTAAAATAAAAATGAAAAATGTAACGGAAAAAAAATAGTTTAACCGTCATCGTCGGCTGACCAATTGAATATTACGCGAAGAACAAAATGAAGAAAACACCGCCGGTTTTGACAACCGCCGGGAAAAAAAACATGCAAAATTTTTGTGGCGAGGTGGGTGGTATTTGGACCCGTCGGGACACGATGTGTTGTTTTGTTTTCAATTTTAACTTAAACTTAAATTATGAATATACTTTTATATACTTTTTAAGGGGGTTTTTATACAGTTGTGATCAAATGCTTTCTCATATATATAACTAAACACGATGATAGGCATGTTGACGACGTGTGTAGTAAAGGGTTTTGGCTCACCGTACGGCGAATTTGGTGCCCACGGGCCCGTGCACCTCTGACGATTGTATACCGTAACGGCGGTATATATACCATACGGTCGATCCGGGACCGTCGCTAGCGAGAGTCTTGAAGTTTGTCTTGAAGTTTAGCGTTTTACCTCATGTCGGACGCTGGCACTCATAAAAAAATCGCGCCAGATCGCGGCACAAGTACTCGGGAATTTCCAGCGAATTCTCTGAGCAACGGTTACTCAACAAATTCAGAGCGGTTAAACCACTATAGCTACAATTTTGTATACCGGACTTGCAAAAAGTCGCGGTTCCGCACTTTAACAGTAAAAGACGTTTAATTATTTTAATTGTTTGGATTACAAACGAAAATAAGTTATTTTAATATAACCCATATTATTGAATTATTATTGTAAATAGATTATGAAATGTTTACTGATTGAAAAAATAAAGTTTTATTGAAAAAATATTACCTATAACAAAATATGTGTCAATAATTAATACAATTCATATAATTAATATTTATTTTTCTATTTATAGGAACAGTATTTTCCAATTTACCGTATTTATAATTTTTCTATGGACCGCCCTACGACGATCATTTAGTTTTTTTTTTTTTATTTAAAAATAGAATTTCCACATATTACGTACTTAAATAAAACAACTAGGCGTGTAGAATTACATTTAATACAAAATAATACACGAGGTAACTTCCTGAAGATACTTCTTTAAGTTAAAAGTTAGTCATTGTATATACACATTACTAAATATAGTATCAGGCGCATAGCCAACGGGGATGTTACATGTGTAGTAACACCCCCTCCCCCTTTGACTTGTATTTAAATGCGTGTACATAATTACACTTATTTATCATAACGAATACATTTTAATAAAATATTTAAACGTTTTCTCATAAATCATTCACTGAAATATACATTCGTTATATCTAAACACTTATGTGTATAATTTTATCAATTAATTTTAAATAATACACCCACTTTTGAAATTTCTAGCTACGCGCCTGGTATGTATTACAATTAAAAAAAAAAACATATTTAAATATTCCACATAGTGCTTTATGTAGTTTTAAATCAATTGATTTTTTTAAATATCAATTTATATTAAAACCAAATTTTAAAATCATTGAAAAATACGCATTTAAACATTAACCAATGTACAATAAAGTTTGTGATCACTTCATATTTTTTTAAGTTCACGCATAAACTAAAAATTAAATTTATAAGTCCATCTATACCATAAACCTTATAACGTTTGGGGGCCAACCGGCGGCCCGTCTCTGATAATTTTATGGCCCGCGAGGAGATTTATCACACGTTTGCAAAAAAAAAATGTATTTTTGTCCATTAGAATATTCCGGAATTCCGCACACGGTGCCATTGAGATATACCTTCGTGCACGGTGCCCATATTAACGTAATCGCAACAATAATAATTTTAGTCCAATCTAAAAACAACATAATACAGTTAACTAAATATATGAAAATTATATTTTTAAAATAAAACGATTCATTCCATGTTTTAATTAATTTAGTATGCGGCCCGTAAGACTATAACGCATTTCCAAAGTGGCCCACAAGATCACATATGGATTGGCCACCACCATATAATATACTTTCCATATTATATATAGCTACTTCCCAAAAATTGCATGGCTTCCGTTGTAATTCCTGGAACATCCAAGTAATTACTAAATACTAGTACACTTAATTCCGTTAGAAGTTTACTCACCTACAAATTCAGTAAAGTAAATTTCAGCAGCTTCACACCTCCCATCATTTCAAATGAAACGAATTGTAAAAATTACCAGTCCCGTACGAATTAAAAAGTGCAAAATCGTACTTTTTGAAATGCGTCACGCAGACGAAACACGTCTGTCGGTCAAACCGACGATGTCCAGTAGAGCTGGACTGGATGTAATTCACACTCGCGTTTAGACAAAAACTCTTGTTTAGATTACGGAAAAAAAGGAAAAAAAATCCGTTTTACTTCGTTTTGGATACGTGTATTTTCATTGTAACAAATTACTGCGATATTTTTATACAGTATACAAACAAAAAAACATAACTAATAAATTTTTTGTCTCTGAATGTCAAATATGGCATACTCTAATTGGAAGGAATTTTTTTTGCAAAATAAAATACAATATTAAAGGAGATAATTTCGTTTTTATAGTATATTTACAAAAATTAACTGTCTTAAATAAAGAAAAAGGGATACTGAGTTGATCAGTGTTTTATATTTAAAAATAAAATAAAAATTACCAAAGAGAGAAAAAAATGATACTATAATATCCAAAAATACCATAAAAGTAAATTCAAGACAGCGTTAACATTAGGATAAAGCCAACAACAATAATAGGACACCACACATATTGTGAGCATGTCTCGATATACAACCGTATCTATGCAATGTACATAATATTATCGTAATTTTATTACCACCACATAGTCGAATATATATATTGTTTATTTATGTAGCTTCAAATGAATGTCTACAGAAATGTACTCATTTAAATTTTTTTTATATATCAAATGTTATTGTTTGAATAAAAAAAAATTAACACATGTTCTACATTTGAATAATATGAAAATAATAAATATAAATCAGAATATATCAGATTCAGAAAAAAAAAAAAATAAAAACGAATAATTTCACCAGTGATCCGTTACAATTACTTGGCCACCTTTCGTTTATCGTCAGATTCCTGAGCGCGACTGGAACGCCATGAGCTTCCACCACCCTGTTAATAACAAAAACAATAACAAGGATCATAAAATAATTAACACAGAAAAAGACATGCACACAAATAAAAGAAATACAAAAAGGCTAGAACCCTTCTGTATTCATAGTGAGTATCAATGTACCTGATCATTTGACACTGGCTTCCTGGACGTGTCCCTGTCGAATGCAGATCGGCTTCCTTCTCGCATACCACCATCTTTGAAACTCTTATCAAATGCTCCACCGGTACCACGGTTCCAACCACCGCGGTCGCTATCTCTTGCACCATATGCACCACTTTTACTATCGTTGCCTCTACTACTACTGAATATGGATCTAGGTGGCCCATCATCTCTATTACGCCCAAATCCTCCTTCTCTCCTACTATCCTTTTCTCCACGGCTCAGACCAAACAATTTCGAGTCTTCTTTGACCTTGTCGGCACTTCTCCAAGAAGATGTCATAGTAGATGAAGAAAGACTCTTATTCTTCTCTTCCAATTTCCGCTGTACTTCTTCTTCTTTCTTTCGCTGAATTTCCGCCTGCCGTTCAAGTTGTTCTTGACGAGCTCTGGCAATAAAAAAACATCATCTTAAATGCACATATTTAAAATACTATATTGTATTCCAATTATATCACACAATAGTTGTTTTCTATTCATTTAAATTTGAATAGTTATTAATTTATGAAAAACATTGCAATATTTTATCGATACTTACAAATTAGCCAAACGTTCTTCTTCTTCTTTTTTCTTTCTTTCTTCTTCCTTCTTTTTACGTTCTTCTTCTTCCTTACGCAACCTTTCTTCTTCTTCCTTACGTCTCTTTTCTTCTTCGCGTTGTTTGATTAATGCTGCTTTCCTTTCTTCCTTCCTCTTCTTTAACCTATCCTTACGAATGACTATTAACTCTTCTTCAAATATCACCAATTTCTCCTAAATAAAACAAAACACGTATTAAAAATAAAATAAATTCTAACGTATAATAATGACATTTATACTTGATATTCGGCTGTGCGGCGCTCTTTCATTTCAGCTAAGAACAGATCCATATCTGGTTTCATTCTAGCTAATCTTTCTCGATTCTGTTCGGCCAACTTGCGTTCCTGAATGGCCAACTGAATACGTTCGGCTTCTTGAAGTTCCCAGAACTTTTTATCATGAACTTGTTTTTCTTTCCATGCCTGTTCTAATAATGGAATTTCTTCTATTCTTTTAGCTCTTTCAAAATAGTCCATCTGTTTTCTGCGATTTTTCAATTTTTGTACCAATTCCGCTCGTTCTTTAGCCAACTCTTCAGCTTCTTTAGCAGCAATTTCATCAGCATCCATATTTTTCAAAGCCTAATTAAGGAATAATTAGAATTGATATTACTATTTGACATTTTACATAGGAAAAAACATAGCACAAGTCCCATTGTTTTTTTTTTTTTTAATATACTAACATCTTCATTAAGTTTTTTCAAAACTTTTTGTCCATGGGCAGTTAGAGATATTTGTTGCATTTTTTCTTTGAAATTTCTGTCCTTAATTGCCTGTAACTCAGATTCTTGTCGCCTTTTTTCCCTTTCTTCACGTTCAGCTTCTAAACGTCTCATTTCAGCTAAAGCAGCAGCTTTAGCAATTTCCTCAGCACGCCGAGCTTCTTCTTCTTCCTAAATATAACAATTAAATATTAACTACACATATAAAAATATTATACTAAAATAAAAATACATAATAACCAAAGCTAAATTTATTAATATTAATAATAATAAATACCTTACACTATTAATTACAAACGTATACTCACTCGAACAGTATTCAATCTTTCCAAATATTCTTTACGATCTTCAATTATTTTATGACGAGCCAATATCCGTTGATGTTCCTTATCTTTAGTCTCATGATGGTACCTAATAAGATTTTGATGAATTCGTTTACATTCCTCCTACAAAGTAAACAAATATTTTAATTTTAAATTCAAAGTAAAATACTAAATCAAAAGAAATATATATATATATATATATATATATATATATATATATATATATGTATATATGTATAAATTTAAAATTTTTATTTTTATAAAAATATATTTTGATATTTTTTTAATAAACATAAAATATGAAATTCTATCCATTGATATAATTCAATTGATTATTATAGCAAATAGAATAAAATATTCATTAATTAATAATGTCTACAACATATGATTATTCAAAAACACCATATTCAAATCACAAGATATCTCATGTAACTGCACAGACATAAATCACCTAGAAATTATTTTCAGAATTATTTAATATTATAATCACTGATATCATTCCGATATCCACAAAAATGTATTCATCACTTTAAAAATCAATTCAAATAAAATATAACAAAATTCAATCAGTAGTACCATATTTGAATCATAGGATATCATATATCCGCAACAGATACAGAATTCATCATATTTAAAATTCTATTATTTAATTCTTTTTTTTATTTATTAGTTAGACATTAAATATTTCAATTATTATACTATCAGAATAATATTTTGTATAATCATTGATATCATTCCGATATCCGCAAAGATGTATTCATCATTCCAAAAATTTAAAATATAACAAAATTCAATCAGTAGTACCATATTTGAATCATTGGATATCATATATCCGCAACAGATACAGAATTCATCATATTTAAAATTCTATTATTTAATTTATTTTTTTTATTTATTAGTTAGACATTAAATATTTTAATTGTTATACTGTCAGAATAATATTGTATAATCATTGATATCATTCCGATATCCGCAAAAATGTATTCATCATTTCAAAATTGCTGTAATTGATATAGGAAAAGTCATAAAACTGAATAATTTGCGAATGCACATTAAGTATTAAGTAAACAACAAAATGTGGAAAATGAGTAATTACACCAATGAGAACAAAAAAATCTCTTGTTTATGTGGGATATATTAAATCCAAATTCATCCAATATAATGTTATTTCGATGAGGTGTTTTAGGATGTCATAATTTTTCATGCTTTTTAAATTATGTGTCACACATGGTAAAATGTTAAAATACTATTCTTGCGCTTTCAGTTAGTTTATTTTCACTCAACTGAAAAGTTCTGAAGCATTGACTTAATATATATTTTTACGTGCATCTGCCAATTATTATATTAGTACGTTTTGAACATTAAATTTTAAGATTTAAATAAAAATAAAAAATAAAAATTACTTAAATTTAATTTACTTCAAAATTTAAATATAAAAATGTCTAATATTTACACACACTTCTAAATGTATTTTATTTACCTTGTTGACATCTGGATTAATGATATTAGCAGATTTAGACAACACTTTAAAAGCATTGATCAGATAGGTACGAATTTGTTCGCTGGGCATGGTTTGTAAAGTAGGTCCTTCTGGTTTGTCTTCGCGTTGCGATTCAGATAAATCCATTCCAAACTGAATGCATCCTTTTCCATGATCAATGCGTATCTAAAATATCAATATATAAATCACAAACGTTATTATAAAATGTCTGTGCATAAATATATATGAAAATATGAATAATTATTTAGATCTCATTACATCAATAAGATGATAAAAACAAATTAATGAACAATTGATACCTGCATGTCATTATGTCGAACCAAATCCACCAAAACACGTTCCATATGGAATGGTTTACAATAAGAAGCCAATTCTAATAACCGCTTATATTCAAGAGTTTCATAGATTTGAGAAAGTTGTCTAATCAATCTAGCCAATGTTACTTCGCGTACGGGAGCAACATATCCTTCTAATTCACTACCGCTACCAATGAGTGGATCAGTTACAGTTTCAACACGTTTGCATAATTCCAAAGGTTGAAATTCTACTTCTAACCACATGTAAAGATTACGCAAATCTTCAGACGCTAAAGCCACTACATTATGACGAACCTAAAGTAAATATAACAAATTATGAAAGTATTTTTTAAATTTTATGGTAAATTATTCAGTTTCTTACAACTTCTTTCAACAGAGATATTCTAGTTGGCGGAGCGGGAAGACTTAAGAGGACAGCGAGCTTTTGAGCTTTTTCATAAGGACTTTTATCAGTTTCAATAAAGCGATCAAATTCAGGATGAGCAGATGGTAATGGGACAGCAAGTGTCGCTAACAAAACTCGAGAAGCCATTCTAGACAAAATTATATAAAGTTAAAAACAATTATCATAAATCATTATATTGTAAATAAAAAAATATATAAATATGGTTGATAGTGTATGAATTCAGCTATAATAATTACCACATATTATAACAATACAATTTAACATTATTAAATTAATAAATATTAAATTAATAAGTAACTTTACAATCGATTTTGTTCACAAAATCAGAATAAAAATAGTTAGCCTAACCCTTTCTTTACTTATATTTTTACTTTCATGTTTTTAAACACTTAACACAATTATCTAAAATGTTACTTATAATTTAAATATTTAATGAAATCAATGATATATTATTTGTTATCGCACTGATTAAAAAAAAATTAACAGATCACACAATGCATTTGAAAACGAACAATATATCACAAACTACAAACTTACTTTTGAAGTTCTTCAGTAGTTATATTTTTCTTCATCTCTTTGCTGAGTTGGAAAAGTTTCAATAAAGCTGCCGCGTGGAATAAATTATAACCAGCCTTCCAAAAGACCATTGCTAGTTTTTGATAATAATTAGCCATAGTTTTTGGAACAGGAGACTTTTTGGCTAATGTCATCAAATTATGGATATCTTCTGTAGCTTTATACGCTTCCTACAGTACATAAATTTAGATCCACCAACCAGTTAAAACACAAGTTGTATAATTAAATCGTGTCCCAGCAATAACTCACCTGCCATAATTCCATTTGAATGGCATAGTCTAATTGACACAATCGAGTTTCCAAGTTATATTGTTGCGTTTCAGGATTTAAAAGGCTAACATTAACGGTCTGTGCAGGTAGTTTAGCGATGTCTTCAAGATGTTTACGTAATTTATCGCACAATTTTCTGAACTCTGTTTTACGATTGTATTTTAAACAAAATTGATAAGCCTATTGAAAAAAAAATATTAGTACAACAATTCCAAATCGATATTATTTACAACAAATATTTCATACCATTTTCGCTATGTCATGATATAATGTTTCCACGTGGGCGTTGGTCCTCAAAAGCTCCAAACACTGGCAGTAAGATTCCCACAAAAACTTGACCCATGGTGTTAATATGGTCCTGTCACTACGGTCTTGGGCATCTTCTCCACTAACAGCACTGTACAGATAAAAAGCAAAGAAGAAAAAAATGTCAATGAAAATTGAAACGTACGAAGAGTGACATATTCCAAACGAAACTAAATGATCTACCTCAAAAGTATACTTTCCGGCGTGGCCAAATTGTCCAAGTCATCAATATCCACGACGGCTTGTTGCGACTGTTCCCTGGCTGCCTCTGTGCGTTCTTCAGCGCTTTTCAAATAGCCGCGTATGACGTTTTCCAATGAACCGACATTGACCTGAACGACAAGACCAGTTTGAATATTACAATACGCGAATTTTGTACGAAAACAACGAGCGGCGTTACTCACCGACTGGAACATGTTCCTGTACTGGAACAATCCCTCTTTGGCGATGTGCGACTTCTTGAGATCGACGCACAGTTCCAAATACTTGAACATGATCGGTTCCAGCACGCTCTCGCTCCAGTTGTACGCCCATTTCTTGTTTCTGAACACCTCGTACAGGGTGTCGAGGGCCCGGCCCGGGCGACCGACTTCCAGGAATTCTGCAAGGGATAAAAAAGCGAACACGGCATAAATACTACGGCGGTCTCGGAAATATCGTTTCCGCGTCCGAACTCACCATTGGCGCGTTTTAAGGCGTTCTCGGGTCTCTGGCTGTATCTAGACATGATTTCGGCGGAAGCACGTCAAACGATACGGACGCGCGCGCGGCACCTGCAACGAAAGATGTACGCCAATACGGACGGGCGAAAAGCGGATCGCGAAAAAAAAACGTGGCGTGACCGTTTCGTCTCGCGTAACACGTTCGATGCCGGACGAAATCAGTGGTTACCAAACCCGGAATCGCCCCGCACTCCGCCACCGGACCTAAGACAAAACCTTGCACGCCGTATCCTCCACGGGCTGGCGAACGCAGTGTCACCAACCGTCCACAACGATGACACAACAATTATTTGGCGGGAAAGAAACATTGCGCCGTCGCCGCCGCATTGGCGGGAAAAATATTATGAAATCTTACCGCGATTACTATAATAATTATATTCATATCTTAACATTTTATAAAATTTGTATGTGTTATTTTTACAAGTGGTAGACAATATTTACACCCGTCTCCCATCCCATACCGAATTAAATATCCAATAAGTGTTAATATTTCACGCACAATTGTGTTTTATTAATTCATTATATACACACGTACTTACATTACAGCTCATTTCTGGCACATCACACACATTGAATCCAAAGTTCTCTAGATTTTGATTTCTTGAACGTATCGCCACAAAATATAGACAGTCTGCATCATCATGTTTCGCAGAAACTTCCTGTCCAATTAGTTCTGATATGTAGGTATTACGGAAGCCTGTTCACGAATATAGGTATAGTATATTATTGTCAGTTGACAATAATATCCTACTTATACCTAATCTATATTTATTATAATATCGTATGCACAGTATTTTTAATTAATAATTACTCAAACTTGAAAATAAATTGTCCAGTGTATTTTTATTTTTTTTTTTTTTTAATTTACTTTATGGCTCGCATCAATAAAGTACGATCGTATGGAATAATATATTAGTAGACAGTTGTTACATTTTATTGATTGACAGTGGGTAATATACACAGAGTTATATAATAACTTATGGGAACATTAATAACAATTAATGTATTATTACAACGAGTATTAGAAACCCGTTCAATATGTCATTTTATTATAATTAATTTTTTTTTAGTTTGAGTAATTATGTATTGATATTGATGAAAATAATGAGAAATCGGGGCCAACGACCATACCACGTTGAATACACCAGTTCTCGTCCGATCACTGAAGTTAAGCAACGTCGGGCGTAGTTAGTACTTGGATGGGTGACCGCTTGGGAACACTGCGTGTCGTTGGCTTTTTTTTTGCTCTTTTTTGAAAAAAAATTATTTTTTTTTGAAAACATTTGTATGCAAAAATGAAAAATCATTCATATTACTTTTCTTTTTGGTTAAGTATTAAATTAATAATGCAATGAAACCTCAATCATCCGAACCTGTATGAATCCGAACCGTCAATATCGAGAAAAAAATAAGGATGTTGTCCAAAAACGTTTACAAAATTGCACAATAATTGAAAATAAATATTTGTTTTAAAAATATGTACATAAAAAAAATAAAATATATAATATATATTAATATGTATTATATAATTTAATTACGTTTGGTACTTCTTTATATAGTTCAAAATTGTATGTATATATATATATTTTTTTTTTTAAATATATAAAAAAAATATTACTTTTGGTAAAAATTATTCTTTAGTCAACCGAAACTTATATAGTTCAAATAATTGTTTTTGATAATTGTAGTTCTACGCTGCTGTACTACTATATAATATGTTATTTCCTAAAATCTCCCAATACACGGTCTTGAATAAATCAGCTTTGTCTAGTAAAGTGAGGAGAAAGTTGTTTCGTTTCCCGAGTCCGCATAATACGTACAATAATAAATTAAATAGCTAATATGGTATTTTCAATAAAAAGTACACGGGCATTTCCTATTTCATACATATTAAATAAGAAAATTTTTGTAATTTGATGATCGACTTAACCTGCGATGATTTACAAAAATCGTTTTTCCACAAAAAAAAATAAATTAATAATTATTTTTATATACCAAAATCGGTTCTATTCTCTTACGCTATACAACATGGAGTTCTCGAATAAAAACTATGTATATATAATATAGGTATTTATTAATAAATTAAAATAATTTATACTATAAACGCTATTAATATATGTATATACACTGCACTCGAGATATATTTGACAGATGGCCCTATTACGCTATGGCCGATCGCATTTTCCGAAGGAGTTTTCGACATGGAAAATGCTAAAAATCGAATTGATCTTGAGATCGGGTTAAAAATAAATATATAATCACTGTGTATAATACTGAATTATCACAGGTCATTTTGTAATACAGTCGCCATTCGAAGAATAATTATAATATAATAACGATTCTCCATCGGATTATGGCCCGAAACGATCACGGATTTTTTTTTTTTTGTGATTATCTGCAGACAAACTAGTGCCAGTAATAACACTATATACCTAGAGAAATTATATAAGAAACAAAAATTGCTTCTCCGTTCAAAAAACAAGACTACTATCGATCATATGTATATTTATATATATATAAGTTTGACCGAAAAAGTAAACATGAGGGGAAAAAAACAAGACTCGTTTCAATATCGTAAAAACTACAAATGACTACGTTTTTCCGTTCTACTAAGAAAATCCGTGTTACAGTCCGTTACCGAGTTTCGAGAACGCGGATTTCTTTTTTAATATTTTTCCATCGTGATTTCCCTCACATCGCATGCAACGCGTCTAATTAAATTGAAACGTTTTTTTTTCCTCGTCTTCTGCAAAATGTGTTTACAGTTGAGTTTCGACGATCGCGTCCGTTTGTTTTTTATATTCAAATCCGATATATAAACACTATAATCTCGGTTCATTATACATATACCGTTGCAGAACACTCGACGAACAAATCGAGTCGATAATAATATGTTTATACAGTTCTCTGTCACAATTATCGTAGATTTCCTCGCTAAACGTGTATATATATACATGCATAATTATAATACGCCCGTATTATACTAAACGCCTCCCGTCTAATTATATATATATAATATATATATATATATATTTATATAGTTATTGTTTTCAGCCGATAAAAAAAAAAAATGAAAAAAAATTCATCCCGTCACTCAATATTTGAAATCGATTATTGAAATTAACGTTTACATGACTTACACCACCAGAAAACTGACAAACACTTTATATATTTATAGTGCATCAGCTCTATATACGTGTTAATATTTTATCGCATAATTCGTGTGTGTACGGTAATAATATGACAGTTAGAGAAAAAAAAAATTAAAATAACAATACAACACAGTACTCGCTTACTGCGTGTATATATCATCATTACCATAAATACGCGGGCATCTGTGTTTGCGCATCATTTCGTTTAAACCATCGGGGGAAAGTACATACACGAGCGTTTCTCGATACGTTATATTATGTATTTAACCCGTTATTATTATCGTAATATTTTAGTTCGGACACACATTATATTACAATAAAAAAAAAACGCAATAATTTGTATTAGATATATATATATATATATAAATTTTTACCGTTGAGTCACGCGGCGCGATTCGGTTATTATACCGTATACAGAAAAATGTGCCGTTATACATTTATATAGATTATTATTATATAAAGAACAGTAAAACTAAATCGAGATATAAATATAACAAATTTTTGTTGAATATATACGTATATAATTTTTATACGTTACATGTACAACGCGATAGAGGAGATAATATATTATATTAGAACGCGTCGTGATGCAGTAATACACCTATTAGTATGACTACTTATTGCGGTCAAATATTTAAAAGTTTTTTTTTTTTTTTTAATAAACGAATTTATTGTCCGTCTTTTGGCTGCGAGACAATAAATAACGTACGTATAATAATTTAAAAAATACTTTTCTTTTTTTTTTACTTCGGATGCTGCGGCAGTACGACGTTAAATTTGGATTCGTTTATACTTTTGATGTACGCGCCGTGTAAACATATTGAAATAAACAAAACCCCAATCGTATATAACGGGCCAAGAGTTTTATTTCAAGACATTATTATTATAATAATAATATGCTATGTACATTTCTAAACAATCTTATATATGTATATACGAGTTGTACCGCGAAATACTGTGTAGTTTTAACTCCGAGTCTTACATCTACTATTGAATAATACGCGATTTTTTTTTTTTTTTTTTTTACGGTATAAAATACACAAACGCTCGTTTTACGCGCGTTGCTGAATATAAAATATTATTACGACTATATACAAAACGACAATATAATATAACTAACGTAATATTAATAATAATAAAAAAAATCTGTAAAAGCAAAAAGATAAAAAAAAAAAAGTAAAATATAATAAAAAAACACTTTTTCAAGTCGTTGAACTCCAAAAATTAATAACACAACATTTTCGTCCTCTATAAAATTATTATATACAGGACTGTAATATATAAAATATTTTACTACGTCGCGCGTAAACAATATTGTTTAATAAGTTACACTATTATTAGGATGTATAATACTCGTACGGTTAAACGTTAATTACGTTTTCCATTTTTTTATTCTCGTTTTCCAATGATTTTTGAGCCGCCAAGTACAGGTTATGATTACTCTTTTCGTTATTAGTCTTCAGTTTCTCTTGCATCTGGACGAGAACGTCTTGCATACGGCGGATCTACACACACACATAATAATAATATTTATCAATTTATAAATAATTCCTGTATAAACACTTTGAATAAAGCGTATCGTAAAACGTAACACTTTCATCGCTAGTAAATTTAATTTCAGAATTTAACGCGTTATAACGAAAATTATATCGTCATTGTATACAATGTGGCAAAACGTCAAAATGTTTTTTATTTTTTTTTTTTGCTTACTTCAAATAGATAAATTATATACACACAATATTTTATATTATTATATCGTGTCGCACGCATATAAAATTTCTTCGAACATTTTATAAAAGTTTCGATAGGACTTATATTTACACTCACTTCTTCTTCTTTTTGAATCAATAAAATATCCGTTTCGTCGAGTGCGGCCGGCAATTTCGGTATGGAATCTCTTTTTAACTTTCTATATACCCAAAAATAAATGTATTATTATTAATTATACATCGATTCATATGAGTCCTGTCGATAATGTTTCGTAATCTATCGTTATATTTACCCTCTGTCTTTAAACGCTTGTTGAGATATTTTCGAAATCAATTGTGTACGGAAATTTTCATAATGTACGTCCTCGGTAACTTCTTTTAAATCGTGCATGTGCGTGGATATCAGCATATTCCGGAGTTTAGTGAAATCGCTGTGTATCGGATTGTCCACTGGAATGACAAAATACCAAGCGAATTTGATTTAGACATTATAGACATTATTATACACATCAATAGGCTATGGTGTGCAAGTTTTTTTTCGACTCGTTAAATTCATTCGATATAATATGACAAAACCGAGTAGAGTTAAAACATTACTTATATTTTTATCTTTAGCTTTAAAATTGAAAAGTTTGCTATAAAAATTAACGTCGTTAAAATGTTTTAGTCAGCATTAAAAAAAAAATAATAATAAAAAGGGCGAAAAATAATTTATAAGACCGTCTTATATCTATATAATTTTAAGTTCAAGGTAAATTTTTGAAAAAAAAAATGTCTCGTTAAGTACGAACTTTTTTTTAACTAATGCCCCGATAGCTCCATTACAATTGTATACATATTATTTATTTCAACATAATATTCTAATATCGAAATAGTTTTTTCGCAATACACGTATAATATACGACGTACGTACCTTCTACCAGACCCCATTCGTACTGCCTTCCTCGCATTTTCTTTCCGTTAACTTCCAAAATCGTGTTACTTCCGACCACTGCGAATGGTAAACACGCTTTCAATTCTTTGTCCTGCTGTTTGAAATCTTCGTCCTCGTCACTGTCGCAATCGGGCAATTGGTACACCTTTGAAATGCCATTAAATGTACAAATTAGTTTTCGCACACACGATTTTATTATCTAAAAATGTTTCGAAAAAAAACTTTTATTATTATTACTTATGTATAGCGACAATGGCGCATACAGGAGAGTTAAGAAGATGATATATATATATATATATATATAACCCTTCCGAAATATTTAAAAGTCTTGTTTTATGTACGACTCATATACAAACAATAAGAATTTTCTGCTACAAAATGGCTGTAATAGTGTTTATAAAGCAAGGATTATATTTTTGTAACGCCCTTCGAAGAATAAAAATTCTATACGCATCACTGTAGTATATATAATATATATAGTATAGAGATACTATTAACACTAAAAAAAAATCGATTTAAAAAAATGTACCTTTATTCCGTGCTCCTTAATGGAATCGTTAATACGCTGTTTAACTCGTGATTTTTCCTTTTCGGTCAACATGTCTGCTTTGCTTATGATCGGTATGACGTTGACTTTCTCGTGAATGTTCAGCATGAATTCCACGTCCACGGGTCTTAGGCTAAAATTTATTACGTGAAATACGCGTCATAATATTATAAATCATCCCGATGCCTTCGGCAGATTATAGCTGGTATACCAAAATATCAACCCCAATAGATTATAGATAATGTCATTATGAAAAATCCGTATAGAGTAAGATATTTTCCGTATCTAAAAAAAAAAAAAAAAAAATTCGCCACGATCTTTTGCCTCCTCCCCCCCCCCACCTCCTTAGAGAAAAAAAGATTCCGCCCTTGGATACCAATAGCAACGAATATAACCACTGCGCGATTGATCATCACCTGTGACAATGACCGGGTATGAAGTACAGACAACAGTGTACACGATTGTCGACTATGTTCTTCCGGATGACGCCGCTCTCTTCGGCGAAATACGCTCGAAACTGTTCGTCCACGTACTCGCAACACGATCGGATACAATCTTCGCTACTTAGAGAACAGCCGAAGCCTGCAGATAAAATTCGTTTTTTTTTTTTTTTTTTTTTTTTTTTTTTTTTGTTATTCTTTGCCGTTTCGAAAATCAAAAATCAACCGGGAATTTACCGGGAGTGTCGACTACAGTCAATCTTAACTTTACGCCTTGTTCCTCAATGCACAACGTCTTCTTCTCCACCTTGGCGGTCTGCGGCGGTTCTGCAGGAATTTCAGATATGAATGGGGTTTTATTAATTTCAAATACGTTTCAACGTGGTCGTAATTAGATATTAGTATCGGACAATTCCAACGGAACACATATTCTATATTATATTTATTATCGTATACAAATACCGTAGCTGGGTTCCTTTCGGTCCTTGTACAAATCGCTCAGGAACAACGTGTTGATCAGTGTCGATTTGCCCAGTCCGGATTCTCCGACCACCATCAGAGTGAACTCAAATCCTTTTTTTACGGTTTTACGGTGTACTATGTCCGGTAAACTACCGAACCCTATGTACTCTGCACCATACATACACATACAAACAAAATGTTCATGATTCGTGTACAAAATGTCGCACGTTTTATAGAAATCAATATTATACACATAAGACGATTATATAAATAATTGACGGTGCGATAAAATCGTTAGAGCGGAGAAATACGCGCGTGATTACGTCGTCGTTATAAACGTACAATGAATTAATGTGATTTAGAAAAAAAATCAAACAATTATATAATATGTGTTTTTTAAACGGCACTTTATTGATATGTGCAGACTAACCTGACATTTTCTAGGCGATTTTTTTTTCTTCTTCACATCATGCGTGTAGTACAATTAATACGCGGGTCGTCGAACATTCTAAAAAACAAAACAAAAACAATTGAATTTTCGTATTTCAAAACAAAAACGAGAACGCGTATTTATCGAAAACATAATATATGATACGTATATGTCGCGCGTTTTTTTTTTCCCCGTATAATAAACGCGAATAAATCCTGCTGAACGGTCGTTTATAATAATATGTTTGAGCGAAGTTTTATAGGTCATTTTAATTTCGTGTGTGTTAATACAAACAAACGGAAAAATGCCGCGTTATTCGTTCGAATAATAATTATGTTTACACATCTTTTTTTCTTCTTCTTCTTCTTCTTATAAACACGAAATTCAAGCGACCGGATGAAGTAAAATAAAAACCGAACGAACACTATTAATAATAATAATAATAATAATAATAATAATAATAATAATAATAATAATAATAATAATAATAATAATAATATTTTAAACAATAGACCGCGATGAACTACTTACGAATATAAAAAATATATATGTATATAATTTTTTCTACTGAAAACGGTTAATAGAATAAATAAATATTTATATATATATATATATATACTTAAAGGAGGTCCGTCGTAATTTTCGGAGAGGAAGGAAAAAAATTAACGTCCCGGGATCGCGCACGACAATTGGGTACGACGGAGGCGAATTGTATTAATATACGCTTTGCCACAGCGGACGAACGTCCGTCACTAAAAACTCTGCACAGCGCGCTGTCCGCTCGCAAATCGATAAACTGGCCCGCGATGCAACCGTCCGCCGAGGCGTAGGCTCACCACCGCCGCCGCCGCCGCCACACCGATTCAAACGGCGTAAAGAGGGGATAAAATAATAATATTTATACGCGTACACGCGCGCGCACGTTGTGAATGAAAACGGGGTTGTGTCGTGTGGGGGTCCGTATTACTACTATTACGTCTAGTACAACTACTACGCGCGCGTTATCGTAAATAATAATAATAATAATAATAATTTGTATTTGCATTTTTTTTTTTTTATGGATACGTGACGAAAGGGTTTACGGCGGCGGAGGGGAATCGAATGATATAATATAATATTCGGAGATGACGTCATAATATTACATATACAATATATTATAAATATAAGGAGGAGGGAAGAATAACGCGCGCGCGCGGCCTTGATTGCATTTTATACGTTATATTGAGAATAAATAAAAAAAACGTCGATATATATTTTATTTATTTTTTTTTTTTACTTCTGTCGTATTACATAAATTAAAAAAAAACCGTTTAAAACATTCACAGATGTCATATTCGTATATATATATATGTATAACATTATGTACAATGTACCAAAGATAAAACCGAAAGATTATTATGAAAAACCAAAAAAAAAATATATATCCTGTACGTATGAGAGTTGTCCGTATACAATTTTGTTTATACCGATTCGAATTGATGGTCATCGCAGCGGGTATTGTGCGAAAATAAAAAAATGTATCTACAAAAGAACAAAAAAATAAAAATGAAAGAGAACATGGATATTCAAAAAAAAAAAAAAAAACGGCGAAGAAATTGTATAATATAAGTTCATACACATCGAATTAAATTTTTTTTTAATATATCGACATGAAATTTAACGTAATTCGCTACCGGATTTTTATCGAGCGTGTAACGCGATTAGAACACTTCTAGTCGAAAAGTTGTTGTGCATGAAATAAACATCGTTGTAAAACAACTACTATACGTATACATCTTCTATTTGTTCCGCTCAGAATCTAAAACAAATAGACATTGTACGAGGAGAGATACGTACGAGTAATAAAATATAATTGTATTTAAAGTGTTGCCGCGATTGCGACGTAACGAAAGAGTCAGAGAGAAAAGACAGGATCCAATCTTTGAGATAGAATAATGAGCAGATATAAACGACTACTATAGTTGATCGCGAGAAGGTGGAAAGCGGGTCTCGGCAAAACTGCAGAGCATAGTGTGCGCTGGTCTCGTGCACGGGGGGAAATTATAAGTGAAACGCTGAAACGTAATATAAATAATAGGGCAACGAGCCGCGCAGAGTGCTGTGGATATCGGCTCTAGTTGTGTGTTTTAAATTATTCTTTATTCATATGACTACACCAGCAGCGAAATATTATAATACTATTAATTACTATATAAACTCTATATATTACTCATACATATATGTGTGATATGTCGCAGGACTATTTTGAATGATCATACAATATAATTTATATTGTTATTATTGACGCATACAATATAATGTTGTGCAAATGATGTAGAAAAGAAACGAGTAAACATATTCGTATATTAAACGTGTACAAATTGTTTTTGAAACTGGAAACGAAAACAATACTATCGTTATTATATATATGCGTATATGCGTATTTCGGGAAAAAAAAAAACAAAAAAAAGAAAACGTCACTATAGTGATATAAATATAAAAGTACAGTCGATGACGACGACGGTGTAATAGAAATTAATATCATAGTTTGAAGAACTGTTTCCTCTCCCCAATCCCCCCCGGCAGCTCGACAATGTTCATAACTATACAGTTTCCAAATCGTTTCGCGATTTTTGTCAATCCGGGCGGTGCTGCTGCTGCTACGATTAGAAACCCCGTTTTACTCGAAAACCGTCGCGTGTGTTTTTATGAAATATAATTTTAAATTATTCATTAAATCGATCGTGCCACGCATTTAACCGTTAAACAGAATTTAAAGACCATTACGAATGGCTTACGAAAAAAAACCACCGTCTTATTTCGGTTTTTAAATTTTTCTAATTTCGATGTATACCACGCGGTGAAATACGAACAAAAATTTCCTCGTACCTCAATGTATAATAATGTGACTTACAACTACAACAACGTCTAAGTATATAAATATAAATTTAATAAACCGTGCGGTGCGTACGAACATAACGAATTTAATAATCTTTGGTACAGAAAACAAAATCGTTTTTACTTTCTCTACTTAACCACCGCGACTGTGAGTAATATTAAATCGAGTTCGAATTTTTCTGTATATTTTTTATATGTTAAGAAATTTTGACGGAACCGTTATTTCGTATGAGACAGCTTGTAGAGAAGTATATATGGAGAGAAGCTTCTTTTTATGGTGTTTATAGACTTAAATAATGACAGAATGCCGGGAGAAGTTTTAAAGTGAGCGTTAATGAGAAAAAGGAGTCCCAAAAATGTATATTAATGCGTGGTGGAGGATGTGTATTTTCGACGAATTTTTCATTTATACAATCACATTATATTCATATTAAATTTTTTTTAAATTAACAACGCAACGTTTAACGCAGAATAATAAAAAAAAAAATTATATATATATACATATAAACACCAACTTGTATGCTTCGTAACAATATATACCTATTGTAAATTTTAACAACGCGATATTATTATTAAACAGATTAACAGAATAATAAATAATTTCTGTGATTTACTTGTATTACGTGTGTACTTTGTTCATTAAAAAAAAAAATTACAATAATTAATAATAAATTCTGCATACACATTATATATATATATTGGTATGAACGTGTAATATAACCAATACAAAACGTATAATGATTTCGACATTATTATAATTATTATTATTGAATCATTCGCATTTTTTTATACATACAAGTATTACATATTCCAAACGAACGCATTAATCACGATTTTAATCGCATTAATCATAATTATTTAATTATTATTATTATTATTCGCGTAATCGCATAAGTATTCGAGAATTTATTTCATAAGTATTTTTATTAGAAAACACACGGAACCGTGCGATAAACCGTTTACTTTATTACTGATTATATTATTTATTCGTATTAATATGATGCGATGTGTGTAAATCAAATGCTATTTTAAAAAAGTAAAAAATAAATATATATTAAAAGTACTATAACTATATTAAATAGACACGCGTATACAATTACTATATAATCAAGACCACGAGAGTATAATCAATTATTATTATTATTATGATTATTTGTAGACTGTAATCAAAATGATAATTTAAATCTTTTCAATCGTTTTAAAAATTTTTCTTTCTTCATAAATTGTTTTATTATAGAAAATGTATACACTGATTCAGCGGAGAAATTTTTCTCTGTCACAAAGAAAATATTTTCTTCTTTTGACTTTGCACAAAACGATTAAAAAATAATTATGCAATTATTTGTATATTAGAATAGATAATATTAAACGTTCTTTTTAAATAAAACTACTTACACGCATTTTAAAATCGACTGTAAATAATATACTAATAGTTGCATTTTTGTTTTATTGACATTTCATTTCATTTTTTCTGTACATAACAAATATGTGTATACTACATTACGAGGGCTAGAAAATCATGTATTTTTCCTACGCATAGACCAATAAGAAAATTACCTTAACTTCCCTGCATTCAATATGAAATTTGAAAGCGTAAATGAATTCATTGACTTCTTTTCTAGATATTAAAGGAGAAAAGCATTTTTAGTCTTATAATTAATAATGTAAGTCCAATAAAACTAAATTTTAATTTTGTAAAAATATATAAGTGTTATTTTTATTTATTTTAGAAAAACGGGATAATTTCAAAATCGGTTTCCTACATCTGCAGTTATCGAATTATACAACAGACCTTTGAATTAATCTGTTTTTATTGCCAATTGCGGTATTAATACACATTTTATGAAGTAGGAAAAAAAAATTATAAAATTCTCAATGTTCAACGTCCCGTTAATTCATTACGTACAGATCATAATAGTTATATGCATTTTTTTTAGAAATGATCGCTACAAATTAACGTATAGTATATTAGAGTATCTATTTTATTATTTTTAGAACAATAATTCGAGTATTTGTTTATTTAAATGTAAATCATAAGTATATTTTAAATCTAAAAGGCACCTACTCATTTTTATTAAAAAATTTTTATTGTTGCACACTGTTATGCAAAGAGAGAAGAGATTACACAAATCTACTATTTCTCTTGATAAATAAAATAATAAACGAATGTAAAACAGTCAAGGTAAAAACGCGAGATGGATAATGTACAAGTAATGAAATTGATACAAAAAAAACCACATTTATTAAACATAAAATTTAATTATTACAATTAAACATATAAATTAATACGATTTTTTTATTTCTAAATTAAATTCAGTTCATTATACATCAATGCAATTATTATTTCATTCTCCTCAGTTTTTTTATTTTTAAATCATGTATAATCTGTAATCAGGAAATAGATTAACAGTATAAAAATTAAAATAAAGTAATACAATGAAAATAGATTTTACATAAATTAGAATAAAATATATATATATGTAAAAAAAGATCAAAATATATAAATATGTATATATGTAATTACATTCAGTTCTTTATTTTGTAAATAAATCTGAAATAAACAATGTTGATCACAACACAATATTAAATAACGAAAGAAAAAAAAATATGACACATTAATAATATGAATAGTTATAAAAAAAAATTATACCATAATCTAAAATGTTTGCAGTCCAATTAATAATAATAATAATTATTATTATTATTATTATTATTATGTGTAACAACAAAGTTCAAAAAAGTAAATACCGTTGTACACAAACATTATAAAATTAAGGAGTAAATAACTAATTCGAACACATTTTATTTTTAAACATAATATTCACAAATCAGTATGTGTATATTTAATGAGTACATTTATAATATAATAATTTTACATTTAATGTGTATTTGGTAAACTTATATAGCCTTAATAGTCGTAATGTCTATTAAAAATCACTTAGGCATAAGAAACACAATTACACTAAACTTTTAAACAGAATTTATCAACATAAATAATCACTTTATGATTAATTGGAAATGCATGGCACATTTTAATTGGAAAATATATATTAAAACATTAAAAAATAATATCAACTAAGAATAGTAAAAAAAAATTCTCATTTTAATAAAATTATCTTAGGAAGAAACTTATTTTTAATAAATTTATCATTTCAACACTTATACAGTTATTATTTGCAAATATAAATCTATTAGGTCGAACATTAAACTAATCTATTTTTGATATTTCCAAAATTCTTAAACATACCTTATTTAAAATGTAATTCATTAAAAATTTGAATTAACAGCATAATATTGTTGCAAAAATTAAATAGTTTTAAACACCTAGTATATATAATATATATTAGCTTCTAGTCAACATTTCAAATCCATGTTATGGCCTCCAAGACGTTAACATTAATTTTTCGTTCAATTCGGACAAAATGAGAGAACACATTTGCGCCTTTTCATTTCTCATGATATCATTGTATATTTTGTCATCTGGATCTTGTATGTCGTTTGTTTTATAATTTTGTTTTTGAGACGTACCTCCTCTTTTGGACTGTGTCAACTGCACACCACCTTGGCGACCTTCAAAGTTATTTTTAGGTTTTTCAGTACGTTTCTGTAATCAGAAAAAAAAAATTAAAAAATCGGTAAAAATTTATTTGTAAAATTAACAAAAGTGTATTATCAATTTTCAATCCAATAGTCAATTGATAATAATTAATAATCGAACACATTGAATAACCTTCAATACAATATTATAGTAACACTTGTTCGCAAAAACCATTTGTATGAATTTCCACCTACACCCGATCATATCCTTACACATCATCAGTTTATTACACAAAATTATCAAAACATCAGTAAGCGTTTCTTTTGTATTATTATTTACAATAATAAAAAAGTTACACTGATAATAAAACATTTGCGTTTAATGATATGCCTATATAATTGATTAAAATAAATAAACATCGTCATTAATATGAGCTCATTAGGAGGTATTGTATAGAAATATCACATAGGTAGAATAATAAAATGTAAATGTAACAATAAGAATTAAATAATAGTCCACTAACGATTTTGTGATTGTCAATAGTAATATTGTAAATACTAAACCATAACACGCGATTATAAATATATATATAATTACTAAAGCCAAACAACTAGGAAAAGAATATTATCCTATTGAAATATATAAGTACCCGAGTTTCACGTATGAACGCAGAGGCATCGTAATAATTGGGTTTTTCACGTCGGACACGTCCAGTTCTACGGCGGCCATCTGAAAGTGTAACGTTCGCTGTCTCGGTAGTAATGTCTTTGGATTCCTCATTCGATGAAGACACTGCTGTAGCAGTGGCTTTTGGAAGTACGTCTTTTTTGGAAAGATAAAACGAGTGTTTGCAGTTGCTACAAGTCTTTACGGCCACCGGGAACTGAAAAAAAAAATACAGTGTCTAAACGAGAAACGTCCAGAAACGAGACTGGGTACTTGAGAAATTGTCGTGCAGAAGAATAATTCGACTAATAGTACACGACTGTTTCATTTTGATAATAACGTACGAGGGCGATTTTTTTTTAAATTTTTTATTTGACATTACCTGTAAGCCGCAACCGGGACAAATTTTTTTCATCGAAATTTTTTTTTGTTTAAACATGTATCCGATCGTTGTATACACTATGACAAAAAAAAAAAAATTATGACCGACCCGTTCGGGCGTATTGGTGTGCTGTGCGCGCGCGGACAAGTCGTCAACGACAACGTTCGCATACAACAACGGTGAAATCGGTTAAAAACGTCGTCGAGTGAGAAATAGTGAGATATAAAAAAAAAAACACGAAATAAAAAAAAAAGGAGAAAAAAAGGAAAACAACAGCTAAATAAACGAATAAAAATTGATTTATTACCCCCGTTTTGAAATCGTAAAGACTGCAATAATCCAAACACAGTCTGAGGCGCTCTCTGGTGGATTATTGTACGTCACGTTCGTCGCGTTGGCGACACTGTCTCGTTCCGAGCGCGATAATGACAAAAATGATAGTGTGACAATGACCTGCGCAGTGCGCATCGAGTTTTTCCCGCCGAATAGTCTTCTGTGCGTACGCGCGTTTTCGTGTTCCCGTTTTTTTCCCCTCTTGTTTCGTACACACGACAGAAACGCTGCGACGATTTTTCATCGTAAACAACTGTTCTATTTTACGAGTACGGAGCTGATTGTAGACAACGGGAAAAACGCGTAGAAACGGATCTCAAGGAATACTGTCGGACAGTGGCGCGTACGGAGAAAGTCGCGGTCGAAAAAATCCGAAGAAAAAGAATTGATAATTTTGCATGTCACGTACTTACGATTTAAATGTTACGAGTTCGAAATGAAATAAAACAGAAGAGAAACGTCAAATCCAAAATAACGGATTTTTTTTTTTTTTTATTCGAATTGTATTTTATCGCAATAAAACTGTTTAATTTATTTAAAAAAAAAGTACCCGCTTTGTACGAAAACGTTGTTTATTAATAGAATTATTATTGAATAGGTATACCTAATACTGTTCCAAGTACGCAGATTATTCACATTTTTTTATTGCATGTTTAAAAAAAATGTTTGTTCAACAGTAACTCGATCGGAGAGAGAGAGAGGTAACAATTATTACCAATTTGGGTAATTAATATACCATAATATCTGAAAATCAACCGTGCTTTGACTTACGTTTCGAGTTCTAATATTTCCTATTAATTGTTTTTAAATTTCTGTATAAACGAATATTAAATGATCATAATAAAATAGTAAAAACAATAAAGCAATACTCATAAATAATACGTTTATATATTTACGTATGTACATTTGCAGTTTATTTACAACCGATTTCGACGAAAATCGTTCATTACGTAATGACCACCAAAAAGAAAAAAAAAATATTTAATCGTTGTTAATACATTATTGACAGATAACAAATTATCTGAAATTCTGAACGTAATCTTATGAATAAATGTAACGGGGCAACATATTTCCTAGCCAGTAGACCAATCGACTCGTATTTCCTATTTTGTTTAGATACTATAACAATTGTAAAGCAATAAAAATAAAACGGTACGATATTCGTTAAGAACAGCGAAATATTTTGTTTTTTTTTCCCCTTACATCGGATTATTTAAAACGCATCATACTTAAAGGGAATTGTTTGTTGGACGACGGCGAAACGATTGACTTTTAAACGCGACTTGTCGAGAGGAATACACACAAGGTCAGTACTACAGAATCTTGTTAACGTACAACTGGTTGTTATGTAACAAAGTTTCACTGTTTCATACTTTGGCGTTTTAACGATTTGCTATTAATATAATATACAGTGTGTAGCGATTGGATATAAAAGAATCCGATGTGCTCACTGTATTTTCAACGGATTACATGAAATGTCTTCTTTTTTTTCCTCCCGCATAAACTGCGGTTCACGTCCTTGGATGTTTTTGTTTTTATGTTTACATTTTTAATCGACATTGCGACTCGTTTTGATAAATCTTCGAATGACGTGTACCATACGATAATATTATAATTTGAACGATTAAAATAATCGTTTTTCGCCGTGAAACACCTACGAGTATTACACTGCATCATTACTATTATTATAGATACAATCGTATCTAATTTTCTGTAAAACAGAAATTGTTATCATCCACGTGCAATGCCAAATGATAGTGTTATCGTCGCGGTGATTCCAACAATTGCCCGTTGAATTGCTGTTATTACCGGTTTATCGTTAAGCTCGTTGTGTGGATTTTTTTTTTTTTAAATTTCTTCCGACTTTTTAACTTACGAATCAAAATGTCAGAAACGACAAAAAATGTTCGGATGTTACACTCAATTGTGATTCGTGTAAAGTCGCTCGAACATTGTTGACTCATCAGTGAGTTTTTTTTGCGGATTAACACGCACGGATAATATATTTGATATATAAATATCGGTATGCTTGATTTCTTATACATCAGTTTATTAGGTATTTATATATATATTTAAATAATTTTAACACTTTATTTGTATTTTTTTCAAATTTAATATATTATTAACATTTATATTTAGAAAAAAAAACATTACTTCATAAACTTTTCACGAGTAAAAGTGTAAAATCAAACATATGTATTTGCAAAATCTATTAAAATAGTTGTACAACAATAATGTCATTGGCAAATTACGATTCGTGAATGTTTAAAATATTTTTATTAGTTGAAAGAATCAAAAATTAGTAAAAATTATATTTATTATCAAACTGTGTAAATACATATACATGCTGATCAATATAATATGCTATAAAACAGTAACCATTTCTGTAGATTATATATATAATTAAAAAATAATATTATATAATATATTTAAATTAATAATTATGATTGACAAAATGGGTTTAACTTGTAATCATTTTCGAATCAAATTCAAATGTTTGAAATTATTGATTTATTTATATATTATTCATAACTTATATTTTGTGGTTTGGTAATATACATGCAGGCATAAGAAAATAAATATCTGATTATATATATATTTCATAGTAATGTCTTTATTATTTTTTCTATAGCGTTGTATAATTTTTTTATATAGTAAATATACGCATAATATAAATAATTATAATCTATTAGAATTTCAAATAAAATTCAAAAAGTTATTTATTGGTCTAATTATCTATTATTATTTTTTTAAAGTATATTTTCCTTATTTTAATTCAAATTTGATTTGTAGGTATTTATAAAGAAATGGGTAAAAATAGTATAAAAATTGTGCATCGACACCAAAAACTAGTATTCAATCCCATAGGTGATCTTTAGCTACAGAAAAGAGAGTACCATTAAATTCATATTTCAATCAAAAAACCTAAACGTTTTATATTTTTTGACTCTGAATAAATATTATATTTAAGTTTTTGTTTTTTTTTCTTTTTATACATACCAATTTTGGAGAAAAAAAAGAACCTTACTTTTATCTATTATTTTGTTGTTTATAAGTTTTGTGTAATTTATATTATAATCTAATGAAACATATATTATTCAGTTACCCTTTATTTATATTTTTTACAAATTTATTTATAGGTCAGATAATATGAACAAGTCTAATATTGACTATTTTTCATCATTAACGCTTAAGATTCCAGTTAATTTGGCGTTTGATTTTATTACTTTAAATGATCTACAACAATGTTTAGAACACCTTGCTTCGTGGTACTGCAAATTTGGTTGTATTCAATTATACGAAAATGGAAAAATATTGAGTTTGGATACAATATTATACCAGGACTTGAAATATAAAGTGATTGCAAAATTGCCACAAGTCGATTACGCCGATTATCAACTTCAAACAGACATGGAAAAAATGTTTAATCAGCAGCTGAGTACATTATATAATTTTAATATTAAAATGTTTTTAATCGATTTAAAATTATCAAATAGCAATGTTAATATGGCTCGAGTAATATGTAAATATTTAAAGAAACCGATAGTGTTTTATTTTAATGTATTGGCTGTAGAAAATTCTTGGGATTCTTGGAACACCTTTAGAAACATGGTTGGTTATAGTCTACACATCGGTATAATATTGTGCCTCACAAAGTACGTGCCGACTCATGACGAGATAAGTAGGTGGATCGGTGAACCTGTGTGCTCTTTATCGATTAGTACGGACATATTTATTTTGAATGAGACAAATCATCCAGTACTCAGTGAAAAGCATGAAGACATTTTGAAAATAGCAATACAACAAAAGTGGACAATAATTTTATCGGGCACACCATTGCCCAACATGTTGGACTATTTTTATTATATAATGTTCATCGCTAAAAACGTTGTCATTCCGTCTCCTGTGTTAGATTGCGAAGGTATTCTACAACTGCCATTGCAACCACTCAGGGACAACCTTATGTCTTGTGTGTATGACGTGTTTGAACAGGACCCAATTAAATACACTCAATATCAAAAGGCCATACACATGGCTATTGTCGACATGAAGATAGAATACGTAGTTATAGCCGTTATCGGTGCCGGTCGAGGTCCCCTAGTTAAAGCCAGTTTAAAAGCTGCCGATTTAGCGGCCGTAAACGTCAAGGTGTATGCGATTGAAAAAAATGAAAACGCCATACCGACATTAATGCTGTATAAAAACAATATTTGGGGCGAATCGGTTGAAGTGATTGTCACTGATGGACGAGAATGGGAACCATCGGAAAAGTGCGATATAATGGTGTCGGAACTGTTGGGTTCGTTTGGAGACAATGAATTATCACCGGAATGTCTGGACGGTGCTCAAAAGTGTCTGAAAGACTCTGGTATAAGTATACCTAGCGAATATTCGTCGTATTTAAGACCGGTAATGTCGCATAAACTGTTTGGTCAAACTATGAGCAACGATATCATCGACGAATCGTGTGTATCAAATTCAAAAAATGCGCCGTACGAACAGTCGTACGTCGTCTTACAGCCCAATAGCTACAAGCCAACCGAGACCAAAAAATTGTTTTCATTCAATCATCCGAAAAAAATCTTGAACAATAATTCGCAATATAAATGTTTACGATTTGAAATAACTTCTAACATGCAGCTGCACGGTTTCAGTGGATATTTCGACGCTGTACTTTATAAGGATATTACAATAAGTATAGAACCGTCTACTCATAGTGTCGGCATGTTCAGTTGGTTTCCGATCTATTTTCCGATCAAGGACACAATGCTCGTTAAGTCGGGCAATATTATATCTGTCCATTTCTGGAGATGTTGTGACAATTACAAAGTATGGTACGAATGGTGTGTGTCTTCGCCAAAACAAACGCCCGTTTATAATTGTGCAGGGAAATCTAATTCAATTAAACTGTGATCAATTGGTAAATTAAATATTTTTTTTTTTTTTATATATATATTCTTCATTTTACACAAATCTAATTAATGTATTCATTCATGTGATATACCTACAAACGTGAACTTATTAGATTTATATACCTGTTTTTAATATGATTACAAATATATATATATATATGATGTGTATTATGTTTTTTACGCAAATTGTCGAATTACCATTAGCTTTAAACTAATTACAAAAGGATTTATAAATGTTTAAAAGTATATATTTTTGAATCGTAACTTATATTATAATGAAGTGTTTAATTTGTTCCAATTAAATGTGTTATTATAATATGAACAGGTGTGTGAAGTATTATTTTTTTCTATTTTCGATGAAAATCGAATTAAAATCGTTCGTTAAATTATAAACGTCGATTGATAATCGAATATAATATAATAATATATAGGTACGTAAAATATTGTACAATATCAATGATTACGACTGTAAAATGTGTTATTGCTCGAGCATTCGATTTGAGCGAAATTATTAATAATATAATTGACCGCGTACATTGTCCGACGATTGAACTAGGATTTATATTCTTTTGGATTATTAGATTGCATAAAATACATATATATCGTGGAAAAATTTCCTCCGGACGGTTTGTGATATTTGGTCAATTACGTTTTTAATAATAAAAACAAATGTTCTAGTGTAGAATATGGGAAAAATACCGAATTTGAAAATCGCAATATTTTTTTAAGGCGTATTTTGCGGGAAAAAAAATATATTGTCCAAATGACAACAGCGGCGTAAGTCGTTACATAATAATTGTAAATTTTTCTCTATTTATTTTATAAAAAAAAACGCGTGTTAAAACGTTGAAATCATTATCGTACGTGTAAAACCACCATAACAAGATAATAGTTTTGAATTTGTATATATATATATATGCGATAAGTATTATGTGTCCATGTAAAACAAAAATTAAAAACTTATTCACAGTAAAATTATCATTAAATTAACGCATCGGAAAGGTGTAAATAATAGCCAATTTCTGAAAAACTAAATTCTTACCAAATTACCTATACGTTGTTATCGTGATGGAAAAAATCTATATTTGTTCCGTTCATTCGCTAAACATTTTATTAATTGTAACTCTCTTACTTTCAATTATTTTTTATGTTTAAATTATAATAAATTGCTTTTTATTTTAATTACATTGAATATTATTTACATTTTGTTCGTCCTCTCTCCCCCGGTCGTCCCATCAATTCAATACGCGCATTTAAAATTATCGAAATATTTTCGAAAATAATTAAACGGCAAATTACAATGTACACAATTTGATATTATATAATAATTATATAGTTTATACTAATAATATAAGTAAAAAAAAAAAAAACTTGGTATTTTAATGGAAATATATCAAAATATTAATTAAGTCGAGTAATCTTATTACACGCATATGTAGTAGTAGATAGCATTATTATATAAAAATATATAAATTACTATATTAATATAATAATGAACGCGAGAAAGTTTTAAACATCAGCTAAATTCTTTTTTTTTTTACATATACAGTTATATTTGCCATTAAATTTCCAGTAAATTATTAAATAACACGATTTAGATATCGGAAAATTTAAATTTTGTTCTGTGAACGCGTATAGCTTTTTTAAATCCGGTTAATTTCTTGGAACGACTATAAAGCGCATAGTAATAATAATTTTAAGAAATTCGATTATTTCGGTTATTTTTGTTCGTTTTCATTTATTATTGTAATCGTATTTTACAATATATGCTTTCGAAAATAATGAGTCGGTTAGTATATTTTGATTTTGACGGAACACGAATTAAAAATTTATATTCATACACGTGGTGTCGCTTTGCTCGAAATCGCTCATTTATTATACTGAAATTTTTAACCAACTGCCCGCCCTAAAATTTTTATCGATTTATCCTCTAATTATGATGATATGACGTATGCCTATATACGAGTAAATATTAATGCTTGTTCAGAGTACTGCAGGTTATTAGTTATCGTAAAAATAGTCCACTGATTAATGAGTAATGCGTGTAGACTGCAATAAACATGTAAAGAACACCTAAATCAGTTGCGTCGAAGTGAAAAAATTAATATATTGTATATGACGAGCATATCATACGAATATATTATTTATAAATATTTAAATATGTATGTATGTGTAGATTGTTTTGTATTATCATTCTCAAAAGTCAATTGACGTTGACGTAAACAAAATTCGAGAAATGGATAAAAAATCATTACTTTACCATTAAAAGCGTAGGGTACATATTTATTATCTCAATTTATAAAATTTATTAATCCGTAATTACAATGAGTGTAGAACTGTGAAGATTTAATTTGTTACGTTTTAAAAACAAAATTATTATGAATATGCGTTGAAATTAATCGCTTAATATCCAACCATATATCGGTAAATATATAATTGTTATTTTTTTCTAAAACATTGTCCGAAAGACCTTTTATTACTTTGTGGCATATCTGCTTAATAGGCAACTTCCTGCATTAAAAAAAAAAAAAAAATAACGCGTAATTTTCGTTTTAAATTTTAATTAAATATTGTATTTTTCATTATTTAGATTATTATTTATACATGGAGGTTATTGAAATGTCAGACTGTGTTCTGGAATACGTTTGTTAAATGGTTTTATACAAAATACCGATGTGATTATTTACTGTATAATATATACATATATGTTCTTTTTTTTAAACTTGATAAAATAACAAAGGTCAATGATTAATCATTCATATATAATATGTAACTATAACGTAAAAGAAATAATAAGCGAAAAGGAATTTTTCTTTTTCGAAATCGTATTGATTATATAAACAAAAGTTATTATTTTACCGGAATGTTTTCATGTAGATCGGTGTTTATTTACAATATTGTACAGTATATTGTGTTAAGTTCGGATTTTAAAATGGTTAATATTTATAAACTCTCCTTCCTCCAATGACATGAGCATGGGAATCGTTAGAAATTTTATTAATATCTTGTAAACATTTTAAAGTATCATGTCCCCTGCGTATGTGATTTTTAAGCAAAACCATGAATTATTCCAGTTCATCACGGATATTTACTATTTAGGTATAGCTAATATATGGTTACGAGTATCACTTTATGCCAAAAGCTCGTTGTCACTAGATTTGAAGGAACGTTTTTTTTTTTTTTTAATTTGCAATGATAAATTTATATATATTTTTAAAAAAGTATTAATATCAAATTATTTCGGAACAAAACGGGTTCAAACGTTCCATATTAAATTTGTAGATCATGGGCACGTGCACGTCATTGATAATATATACTTATTATCCTATCGAAAACTTCTGAATAAATAATATCATTTCATTATTTATTTTTATTTGAAGTTTACGCAGGGCTAACACCAGACCCGTAAGTCAGGATTTTTTTGTTTTGGAGAGGGGAGGGTTAAGAGTAACAAAAAATTAAAAAATAATAAGCTTGCTGACAGTAAACACTTCTTACATTCATTATAATGGAAACACATTTAAAAAGATTTTTCATAGAAAAGCAAAATTTCGTTAGAAGTTGTGAAATTTCAGGGAGGGAGTTTCAGCCTTCCCTCCGATTACGTGCCTGTAGGCTAACACCATCGGATTCGTACGTCTATAGATGTATCCAGTGTAAGTAGTTGAAAGCTGCAGACAGACGAACGAATTGTGTTTGTCAAACGATTAAAAAAAAAGCACGTCTTTTGGCAGATGATTTATATACTACATAGAAACTGACCTACGTTATGACAATAATTACAAACGATGTTTGTCGTACTATTATTTGTAAAATGTACAATACACGACTCGTTAGTATACGCTATATTTAATCACAGACGACTTGTTGACCTTTATTCGTGATAATAACGTCTGGTAACTGGTTTCAACGACGAACAAGTATTATTATATAGATTAATATAAACAAACAATGCTTATATTATAATATGTTATGTACACTTTGCGTGTTTGTTAAAAAGAGGTAATCGGTCTCGTACACGCGTTAATCGCGGACCAGTATCGTACATGGTTCTGTCCGTGATGGAACGCATGCCTTTGATATTGATGACTATTGCAGTCATCGTGACAACCGTCGTAGCGGCAAAGATTGGCGATCGATTACAATGCAAAGATCTCTCCGGAAAACCGATCGATTGGTAAGCCTTATATTGTAATATTTTACACGAATATTTATAAAATGACGGTAAAAAACGTTAAAAATATTAATATGAAGAATATGTGCAGTCTCGACTGTCGGGGGAATAACATTTTGCACGGAGAAACGTTCGTTTTTCTTCCCTCGCCAAATCAAATCTGTGTTCGCAGTTATTTTTATAAAAATAGAGTTTTTTTTTCAATTATATCGTCCATTAAGTATAATATTCGATTATAATATATGTTTAAATGCTATTTTTTCATGTATACGAATGTAATTTGAAAATGTGGATTCGTTTTTCTAGATAAAATTTATTACGAATTTGAATACATTTGAATTAAAAATAATTTTCAAAAACGTTTATTGTGACCATGCCCAAAAGTTTTTTTTTTTTATATGTATTAAGTATATATTTTATTTTTAAACTCAATTAGAACAGTGTGCGTTGTGTCTGTTACGTTACAACAAATAATTGCAATTCACAACACACACACACACACACACACGTCTTATACGCAACCGTTAGCATTAGTGTTATACTTTGCATTGAATATTGTTAATTTTTAGTCGAAATTTTTTTTTTTATTTTGTAAAAAGTTAGTTATAATAATTAGTCAAATAAAAAAAAAAAAATCACCGTATAAATTTAAAACGCACCAACTATACAGTGGGTTTTATGAAAATTATATTTTACATTTTTGTTATATTTTCGAATTTTTTCATTTGAAAAACTATTTATTTATTTGGCTATGTTTTTCTATTACTCAAAAGGTTCGCGGCCATTAAGCTTCCAAAACTTCATTCGAACGTATCCGATGGAACGGTTTACATATACATGGATGCCAAGAATCAGGAGTGGACCTTCTCGACGGGCATCACGACAGAGGATTCCGCCGTCGGTCATACAGTATCGCAGATGTACGCGTCTACAGAAATCCATAACAACGTAATAATTATTTATCTGTGAAAAATAATTGCGTAACGTATGTATGTTTTACAGTATGTCGAATGGTTTCAAATATAGGCATAACTTCATATTTTAAGTATTACTCATATGAGTGTGTATGCATCTATACTTGAGTATACATAGATTGATTTTAAATTCATCTCCATTGGTTTCACCCACCCCAGCGCCGATATCGGCTCCAAAAAAACGCGGTCTTGTTATAACACTCGTAATGATGTCGTGTTTTCAGACGATACTGTGGCTTGTGTACAACGATGAGCCCACGAACAGCAACACAACGTTCACGCTGGGTCATTCAAAAGGCATGGTGGTGGCCGACAACAGTTCGGGTTTTTGGTTGGTGCACAGCGTGCCGAAATTCCCGAAACTGCCTTACCAGAACAATAACTCGTATACGTATCCCAAGACGGGCGTGAAGTACGGCCAAAGTTTTTTGTGTATTTCCATGGTGACAGAAGAACTGGACAAAGTCGGTTAGTTTTGTTATTATAGGGTATATCGAATTTTATAACGCGCTCTTGAAGAGTAAGTCAGCAAAACTGTCTTTTTTTTTATTATCCGTTGACTCGAGTCAGCGTTTAAACGTTACATTTCCAATCGGAGATTTTAAATTCCATCGATTATATTATTCACCTTTAAGTAGGTTAGGTACCTATTATTATCCATACAAGGCGTAAAATTATATTCGGCAAAAATTTCATCTCGTTTTGTTAAATAATAATCAAACCTCTCGCAAGCAGGTAATCAATTAATCAACAACGAAGTGTTGTTGTACGGTAGTCACTTTGGAGGCAATTTGAAGTCAACGTATCCGGGTCTTTACAACTCGACTTTACCGCATAAAAAACCTGGCCCGGACAACGACGGAGTGAGATTGCAACGTCTTCGGTCCGTTGACGGCGTCGAATTTTTGTCGGTTTCGAAAAACAGACACTTCGGAAAAGGTAAATGTACAAATAGGTAGTATCTGATCTATTAATGATAACGGCGGAATAGTGTTTGCATGGGTAGAATGCAACTTGATTAATAGGTAATAATAAAAATATGTTCATATAGGTGACAAACAAGCCATTATTATACATTGATTTATTGTAAAATTATTTTTGAAAAAATAATATGTTTATAAATACATTAATGCATTGATAGATTTGTACGAAGACTTAATAACGCAAATGACACATTCGAATTTATACACGGAGACTTGGCTGAATACGAAAGATAGGTTCAACTCATCATGTTCGAAGCAGTACAAGTGAGTGATGATAACGTGTAGTCGAACTCATATATATATATATATTAACTAGCTGATCCTGCACGACGTTGCCCGTGAATTTACACACTTTGAATCTCCATTAAAAGTCAGCACTAAGCTACATAATATATTTTTAATACAGTTATTTGGGTTGTTTTGATCAAATATACCCGAGTAGCATTTAGGTGCAGACGCCGTTTTAAATCATCAATAAATGATGGTTCAAGGTACGGTGCAAATCTGGTTCATAGCACCGTGTTTTTGACAAAAATTAATACCGAATTTTTAACCGTGCCAAGGGAAATGTTAATATCTTTTCGAACACAATAGTACTGTTCAAAATGGGCACACGAATCAGTGTACGTTTATAGTACAATTATCAGTTGAATATCGACTTGTAAGTCGGTCCAATTGTGTTACGGTTTTGTTCCATTTTCACAGCACTCCACACGTTTGAACATCATGTATAAGGCTGGAATAAGTGTTCGACCGACGACCATCGCATATGATATGCACTGATCATGATCAAGCGTTTAGTGTTTAGCTGACGGTAAACTCGGTCGGTCGAGGAAACGTGTAAATAAGAGTAAATCAGTAAAAATTAATAAAATAGTAAAAACTGTAGAATAGACGAGCAAACGTGTAAACGAGTGTACAACGAGGGGGAAAAATGAATCATTACGTTAATTTTATTTCATTGAAATTCGTGAAATAATAATAATAAATATAACAAACACACATACGATTGATCGCTCGGTCAGTGTCAAATTTAACACACGCGTATACCGACATAGCGCGTTAGTCGACCGCAATAAAACCGGAAAAGAAAAGTAGTCATAAGAAAGCGAAACGACACATAAAAAGAGAGGGTAGCCACGCAGACGTATAAATAGCGGTCAGCAACCAGCGGACCGCTCAGTCTTGCCACGGCGGGCAAACTCGAACAACCTTGTCCACGGCAAACACACCGTGTGTATATATCACACATACACACACGGTGTGTTTACCACGTTCAGAGGTGAACAAAGTTTTTCGCGTTTGCCCGTCATGAGACGCGCGCGGTGTTGGGGGTTGGTTGACAACTGTGCAGTTCATTCTACTTATGATCATTATAGACTTTGCGATGTACTCTTCCATTAAAAAAAAATTAAAATAATCGGATGAGTAATTTTAGAGAACATGCGTGATATTTACAATATTATTTTAGAATATAATATGGGTAAAATTATTGGTGATGGTGGCGATCGTATTGGCGATTATTATTATTATTATTATTAATTAATCCACTTAAACGCAATATTTTTTAAAATCCTTTCTAATTGTACATTTACATTATTAGAGGAACCTCTATTCGAATTTTCAAGTTCGTAAATTATGTAGTTTTTTTGATATAGCGATCAGTGAGTGGTATTTGGCTTCTAAATATAAAAATATAATCGCACTTGCGATCTGTGTCTAATCATTTTTACGCGCAGGACTATGAACATTAAATCGTTATCCATGAACGGTATAAAAAGATTGAATACGTCTCTTTCGTACAAGTCGGCTAACGACCATTCTAAATGGGTGATGACTGGTAAGAGTTCCGTGCCTTGGATTTGCGTTGGTGACATAAATCGAGCTGTAAGTAGATTATTTTATAATCGATCAATTCGTTTGTCTAGAAATTAAAATATTATAATAATTACAGTATTTTCAAACAACACGTGGTGGTGGAACGGTGTGCATTGATTCAATATCAATATGGAATCAGTACAAGAAACTCGTGTTGAACGTTGACAAATGTAAAAAGTAGCAGTGTTAAAATATATTTTATTACTTATCATGTAATACTTATCACATCATGTGCTTCAAAAGCGTTTTTACAGTCGTTCTTTAATATTTCGCAGTTATGTTTTTTGTTTTTCGTTATCTATTTGTTTATTTAAGATGCTTTCAAATTATTTATGTATTGAGTAACATGATAAATATATTTAATGAATAATAAGATTAAAAAATCGCTTTTACTTTTTATTTTTACTTATTAAACCGACGAAAATAGTTTTATATTTCTAGGAAATATACTCCCTTTAAATCGTATACAGTTATACTCACAGTTATGATCACAGACATGTTTATTAATAACTCCACTAAAAGGTTCTTTTCAATATTTATGTTTTTATAAAACCTGTCAAGAGAACGAAAAATTCATCAAGAAAATGACATGATTTCTATGTCCCTTGGTTTTAAAGATCACAAATTATAATTTATATATATATATATATATATATATATATATATATACAGTGTGTAAACGCTAATTGAAAACACTCAATATTTTTGCGTAGAGCAATGCATTTTGAATTCTGTTTTTTTAGATGGAAGTTGTACTTAATAATACACATTTTTATGGTCTCTGAACTTAAATCTGTTTATTATATTCGCGCATGCGCAATGCAACTTTTTTTTCTTAAATGGCAACCCCCACTTTTGAGCACAAATTATTTTTTTTCATATTTTTTTATGAATTTTAGTGGTTCAACCAACTTTATATGTCCAAAATTGATTGAATTACAGCAATCTAACGAAAAATATCGAAAATTTCGCGATTTTCATTTTTGTCCCCTATTACTCTGAAAAAAAACCGTCCTAGATACTTGAAAACTACCCCATCTAATTTATTAAAGTTTTATTTCATTTCGAACTACCCATTGTTAGGTCCATAATTAGCTGAGTTACGGATATTTCAATTTATTTGAAATTTTCCGCAAGAATTTGTAATAATTTTGCCGTTACATGGACATTTTTTAATTACAGAGGTTGATTCTGTCACTTTACCATTTATTTTATGTTCTACAATTGTTTTTTAACTTGTGAATGAATAGTGCGACACTGAAATGTCGATTTGTCATAATTTTACTTGAATAAATAGGATTAGGAAAGAAAAAAATGTAGGTATGTAATTTATGTATTTTACTTTACTTTTAACAGGTAATTAACAGTTTAATTGATAATAAACTTAACTCTAGTAACAATTTTATTTAATTATAATAACTTTATTTTAAAAACTGCTCAAATCGTTGTCCGTTGTGCTCAATACATGCTTCAGCACGCCGTATAAGTTCTTTATTAGTTGCAGCTGTAATTTGTGCTTCGGTCAGTTCGTTACATGCTTCTTTTATTCTATCTTTTAAATGTTGAAGATTTATAGGAGGATCGGCATACACAATAGTTTTTAAGTGACCCCATAAAAAGAAATCTAATGGAGTAAGATCAGGTGATCTTGGTGGCCACTCAATGGGTCCGTGCGTTCCTAGCCATCGATTTACAAATGTTTTGTTTAAATAATTTCGAACAATAATTGCATTGTGAGCTGGAGCGCCATCTTGTTGAAAAATTAGATTTTGTCTAATAGCTAACGGAATATCTTCAAACATCATTTGTAAATCATTTATTAGAAAATTATAATATTTTCTACCATTAAGTGTTCCATCATAAAAATATGGTCCCAACAGTTTACCACCAATTAAACCACACCAGATATTTGTTCCCCACACGGTTTGGTTGTTAGTTTCAAATGTGCAATGTGGATTTTGATCGTCCCAATAACGGTTATTTTGTTTATTAATAACACCATTATTGGTGAACTTAGATTCATCTGTCCATAATATCGAATTTAAAATAAATGGATTTTCGTCTAATCTGTCCACCAACCAAGCAACGAATGTAATTCTACGAACTGCATCACCCTCGCGCAAATGTTGAACTATATCAGGTCGATACGGATGCATTTTATACTTTTTTAAAACCTTATGAACCATAGTATGAGATATTCCAATTTCTTTACCAACGTGACGTGTAGATACTCGAGGATTTAATCTGACGTACGCTAATACTTGGTTCTCGACCTCTTCACCTAATGAATCACTTCGTCTTTGTTGTGGATTGTTACTTCTTTTGAAAATGATCCCCAAATTCTAAGATTTTTCTAAGTTGAAAAAAAAACTGCAAGAAGGGTGTTCTCTATCTGGAGTAATTTATAAAAAAAAATTAATTTAGAAAATTCTCTAAATAAAAATAATAAATTTAACTAAGCATACCTGGGTAACGTTGAGCATAAGTTTGTGCTGTAAGACGTGAAATTTTACGGCACTCCCAATAAGTAAATAGCATATCAACTTTCTCCGAATGATTCATATTTAATATTGCTTTTTAGTCAAATTTTACAAAATGTTGTACAATATAAATGAACAGTGAGAAATATTGAACTATTTGCTTATTTCATTTATTTTCTTTAAATTAGTGTCAAAGCAAATACATTTTTGATATGAGGCCATTAAGATAAAGTTTATCCAAAAGATACTGTAGAAGGCCCGATAAAATTTAATGATCAATGTTAAAGATAATAATGAAACAAATTATTTAAGTTTCTGTTGCAATTTTCAATAGTATAATTGTGAAAAGTAATATTGAATAGACATTTCAGAATTGCATTATTCATTCACAAGTTGAAAAACAATTGTAGAACATAAAATAAATGGTAAAGTGACAGAATCAACCTCTGTAATTAAAAAATGTCCATGTAACGGCAAAATTATTACAAATTCTTGCGGAAAATTTCAAATAAATTGAAATATCCGTAACTCAGCTAATTATGGACCTAACAATGGGTAGTTCGAAATGAAATAAAACTTTAATAAATTAGATGGGGTAGTTTTCAAGTATCTAGGACGGTTTTTTTTCAGAGTAATAGGGGAAAAAAATGAAAATCGCGAAATTTTCGATATTTTTCGTTAGATTGCTGTAATTCAATCAATTTTGGACATATAAAGTTGGTTGAACCACTAAAATTCATAAAAAAATATGAAAAAAAATAATTTGTGCTCAAAAGTGGGGGTTGCCATTTAAGAAAAAAAAGGTGCATTGCGCATGCGCGAATATAATAAACAGATTTAAGTTCAGAGACCATAAAAATGTGTATTATTAAGTACAACTTCCATCTAAAAAAACAGAATTCAAAATGCATTGCTCTACGCAAAAATATTGAGTGTTTTCAATTAGCGTTTACACACTGTATATATATATATATATATATATATATATATATATATATATATATATATAATAGTTATTTAATTTCCTATTATTATTTATGACAACATAGTGCCAACATCGATTTTCTCAGTAAATGCCTTGCTAATGTCCGTTATGAATAAGCCTGAATTTATTACTACCAGATTTTTCTAAATCATAGTAATAAATATAATTTAAAGGTTAGGTAAATTATATGATAAATTGTTATTTATTTATAACAGCGTTTTTTCTCCCTTTTTATTCGTCTTTCTTTATAAATATTTATCGAATAAAACCATGTGTAATATTTACCTTCTTTAAAACGTTTGAACCAGTCAAAAGTTACACAACGGCTTAGTGAAACATCTCCAAAAGCCAATTTAATCAATTCAAAAGTTTCTGTAGCATTTTTACCAATTTTGAAACAAAATTTGATACACGCGCGTTGCTCCGTAATATTATCCATCGTGAAATCGCGATTTTACACAAAACGACTAACTTTGAACGCGTATTGTCAATGACTGATTTGAGATAATGATTATTATTATATACTAAAATAATGGTTATTATCTCTAGTTTATTTTGATATAACAACATTACCGATAACATTAAACGTTTTTCTGTAATAATTTTAGTCTGGGTATTTATTGAACAGAGTAGTATATATATATAAATATTTTAAGAGCAAAATAATGTTTACACTGTGTGAGGTCTATTCTAATATTTTAAGCCCAAAATTAGTGTGAAGAAATAAAATATAACTGCGTTTATAATACTATTATATATTTATTCCAACAACAAGATACAAATACGATTATAACGCGTAAAGTAGAAAAATATCGCAAACGACTATGCGGTATTTTAGATTTTTTTTTTTAATTTATAGGTTTTCGGTTATAATGCCATATTATCATTTATAAATTATTATCGAATACGCACTATAAAAACTCGTAAAATAGGAAAATACATTCTGAAAATGTTTGTGGTTTTATTCATAATTTAATAAAATGAATTTGTATAGTACACATATAATAAATCATGTAAACGCAACAACTCCCGAGCCCTTAAATTTATTATTATTAGTTGTCTGTTTGTGAATTATAATTACGTTAAACGTCCTTGTTGTTGTCATAAAAACACTGTCACATATTTACGTTTTTGCAAAATTAATATTTTTATTAGGTAATATTAGTTATAAGAATCATAATTTCATAATTTTCAAGTTTATAAATTTAAAATTTGGTGCCTCAATTAGCTGACAATTTTTACACATAAATCGTTTAGCTCTAATACGCTTATATTTAGTTTGTGGTTCAAATAGCCCGTTTTAATTTATTGTAAAAATAATTTAATTTTTTTTCTACTATTATTATTGTGCGCGGATCTGAATTATATTTTTATTTAGAATAGGCAACCAGCTGTAGCTGGCCAATTGCGTACGTATACAGTTTTCTGTCTGTGAGTACATTATTATTATTATTATTATTATTATTCTACGTACGTATGCGAGTGCATTATTTTGAACAAATTGAGCGATTCGTTTATATTTTAAGAAATTATTTAGGTATTATTATTGTTACCATAATTTATTCCCCTTGTTTACAAGCTGTTTGCAATCATTTAATTGATCTTATACCAATCATGTATAATAATATACTTACCAAATAATAATTATTATCAATTGTCCTTATATATAATAGGTAATATGTATATTATATTGTTGTTGGACCAAAATAGGGCCGTGATTTATTTAATTGTTGAGCTACAATGGCTATATCCTAGGGTTGCCATACGTCCCGGTTTTGCCGGGACACTACCGGTTTTTAAGTGTCCCGGTGTCCCGAGAAAGTGTTTCGGGACAGTGATTTGTTCCGGTTTTAAAATTTTACTCGATAAAATACAGATTTTTCAATTTTTCAATATACATTATCGTTCTATACATTATAAAATGCATGATTATTCGCGCGAATGATAGGTAATTTATTTTTAGACTCTCTATAGTCAAACTCAAAATAAGTTATGACTAATAAATGTAGTTTATGTAAAAAAAAAAAAAATTGTAGTGATTTATTAATTTTAAATAAAATAACGGATATTTATTATTTCCATATAAATTATATTACAATATGATATACTATATAATTATACTAACTGTACTGAAAAAAAAAAAAAAAAAGGTTATTTAATAATATGATGTCCCGGTTTGGCGATTTTAAAATCTGGCAACCCTATTATATCCATTTATAATATTAATATAATAGAATTATATATTATAATTCATTTATTTATTCGTATGTTATTGTGATGTATTTATATATTTTTATTAATACTCGATATAATCGTCGTCAGTGTCATATGAATATAGTCCGCGATCCGTTATGAAACGCGTGTTCTCGATATTGACAGTCATTTTGACAACCGTCGAATTGTCGACGATTAACAAGCAACTGCAATGCATAGATCCCTCCGGAAAACCGGTTGATTGGTAAGTACGACTATAAATAAGCATATTTTATTTTACACAGATTTATACAATGACGGAAAAATCGTTAATTCTGTAAAAAAAAAAAAAACTATTCTCTATTTGTACAATCTATCAATCTAAATGTTCATCAGATATATTTTGTTGTGAATAGTAGTAGCTAATAAAGTGTCTTGTAGTGCGTCTACACGCACAATAAAGAATCGATCAAAACAGACTATTCGCACCTATATACAATATTACACAACTACCTACGAGGTATAACAACGTCGTAGATGAGGTTAGCGATTTCATAATCAAGACAACTTCGTATATTGTCGATTGGTATATATATATATATATATATATGTCTAAAACTACTACCGAGTCGTGTTAAATTAGCGTTTAAGGACATCAACCACAGTGTTTGGTTTCTAAACTTAACCCGACCTAAGTCATGGCGCGCGTTATACCCACCTACCAGCCATAATATATTTGCCGCTTCAGTCAACAGTAATTTATAACTACGCCATTATTTTGTCCAAAAGGTTTGCGGCCATTAAGCTCCCGAAGATCTCAGACGTGTCCGATGGAACGGTTTACATATATATGGATGTCGAGAAACAAGAGTGGACTTTTTTGACGGGTATCACGACAGAGAATTCCGCTATCGGTCATACCGTAACGCAGATGTACGCGCCTACAAAAACCTATAATGACGTAATAATATTATATAATTGTGTTGTTTATGAACAATAAATGCGGCGTAAGGTGAAATCGGCGACGATCGCGCAGATCGATATAATTCTATAGATATTTACTTATTTATCCGACGAGAAAGCGATTAATCTATTGGATCGAAATGTCCCGTAATGTTTCATATGCGGGCTCACAATGAACCGATTGCACCACTTGTGAAGGATTTATAAAAAATGCATTTGAATACACTCACAAAAGATTGGTGATGTGTAGAGTCCAGAGTATTAAAACATTTAGACTCTCCATTAATGAAAATAATGAATAAAAATAATAATTTAATTATATTATACCAAATAAAAATTATAATATTTCAATAGAAAATAATATTGCGATATTTCATATTCCCGCAGTCGTCTGAAAGTTGCTCTACTGGTAACCGTGACGCAATTGACGCGCGTGATAGAGCGGTCCCTCGTGCAGTCAATTTATAAACAGTGGTGTAGTCGTAAATAATGTTTTGGGTATAAGCCTCAATTTCGCAATATGTATATAGTAAGTAGATGAAGAGCTTTGCTCTCATCGGCGTCCGCGGAGGCGGGGAAGGACACATACCTCCAGGGCCGGATTTAGGGGGGGGCCAGGGGGACTCCGGGGCTCCACAAAATGAGGGCCTCCACTTAATGGGATTTTTTTGCAACCAAGTATAAAACACAATATAATATTTGCAAAATAAATTTAAATCACAAATTGAATAAAATAGTTCAATCATTTATATTATAGTAAAATTAAAGTAATTGAAAATCGATTATTATGACTTGTAGAGTAGGATAAGCGATAAGCGATAAGGTATGGTTTTCAATTTTGAGAAAAACAGTTATAAATAAACACATGTAACTTGTATAGCAAGCCGCCTGACCGCTGTTGTAGATAAATACGTGTAAATGTTAATATATTATTAAATTAAATTAACTTATAATAATATATATTAAATATACGATATCGAAATATAATATATACTTTAAAGGTGGGCCCAGGGCCCCCACATTCCTAAATCCGGCCCTGCATACCTCCGATATTTTAGTTAATATTAATTTTTTTTTTTGTCATTTGTGAACAGGAAAAATATTACTTATCACATTATATTTCGCGATAAAAGTTACACAATCAATTTACGTCCAATATAAAATTATATTTTTTCACCTTAATAATATGTTGGCAGGTAATAGGTACTAAATTATTATTTAACGGTTGTTTTTTACTTTTTACCTTGCCCCCCTCCGTGGTTTATATTTCTGTGCTCGCCCTTGCTCATCTATATTATAAATATTATGTTTATATATTATTATATAAATATTTTACAATACAAGAACAAACAATATTTACGACATAATGGGATAAACGTTGGGCATAATAATATTTCCGAATAAGTACGTAATCATTGCGTAAAAATACGTAGTAAATTTTATAAATACTCCAATGCGATATTCATTATATACATAGGTATTTGTTTAAACCCCGTTGAAATGATGTCATTTGGAATGTTTTAACGTTATCTCTCAACTAGACCATGCGGAACACGACTGTATTCAGGACACTGAATATTCTGTGCCATTTTGCAAGGTTCTTCTTCAATGTAATTTTCGATATGTACGATTGTCATTGTTCAATACTATTATATTTTCATCATTACACATTTCCTGTTATACATTTATAATTTATCGTTGACACTGACAAACCACCACCAATCTAAAATCGTACGCATTATAAATTACTATAATGTAGTATATTATAAGCAGGAATAAGACCGTATACCCGCGTATTCGTTTTGTTTTCTTTCCAATACGCATTTTAGAATTTCAGCGTTATGGGTATATCCTCCACTACACCACTGGTTATTTTATAAATAAAAACATTCAATGGTTTCTGTTGTGTTCAACTTGTGCGTGATCATACAACACACACACACACACATCGCGCATTCACTGATGCGTGATTGTCGGAAAGTAAGGATTAAACGTACCCATAGTTGTGATATTCGACGTTTTATCCATATGACGCGGACTCCAAGAAAACGGATTTCTACGTAATTTACTCATATATTGTTGTCGCGTTTTCAGTCAATATTGTGGATTGTGTACAACGACGATCCATCGAACACCGACACAACGTCCACGCTAGGCCATACAAAGGGCATGGTGGCGGCAGACAAACAATCGGGTTTTTGGTTGGTGCACAGCGTGCCCAATTTTCCGGTACTGCCTTACCAGAATAAAAATTCGTACACGTACCCCGAGACCGGCGTAAAGTACGGCCAAAGTTTTTTGTGCGTGTCCATGGTGACGGAAGAACTGGACAAAGTCGGTTAGTTTTGCGATTTAAGGTACTTCGAATTTTATAACGTGCCCTTGAAGTAAGTCAGCAAGACAGTCTCTTTTTTTATTATCGGGTTGACTCGAGTTTAACGTGTTTAAACGTTACATTTCCAATCGGAGATTTTAAATTCCATCGATTATATTATTCACCTTTAAGTAGGTAGGTACCTATTATTATTCATACAAGGCGTAATATTATATTCAACATAAATTTCATCTCGTTTTGTTAAATATAATAACCAAAACTCTCGCAAGCAGGTAATCAATTAATCAACAACGAAGTGTCGTTGTACGGTAGTCACTTTGGAGGCAATTTGAAGTCGACGTATCCGGATCTGTACAAATCGACTTTACCGCGTAAAAAACCTGGATCGGACAATGACGGAGTGAGATTGCAATCTCTTCGGACCATTGAGGGCGTCGAATTTTTGTCGATTTCGAAAAACAGAAACTTCGAAAAAGGTACAGATAGTATCTAAAATGTTTTCAATGACGGTAGGTAACAGCGGAAATAGTGTTTGATTTATAAAACTTAATTTACAGGTACCTAATAATAAAAATGTGTACATTGGCGACAATCGTTCTTGTTATTAAATATACCCATTGATTTGATGTAAAATCATTTTTTGGAATAAATAATATGCTTATAAGTATACCTTTTTGCATTAATAGATTTGTACGAAGATTTAATAACGCAAATGACAAAGTCGAATTTATACACGGAGACTTGGCTGAATACGAGAGATAGTTTCAATTCGTCATGTTCGGGGAAGTACAAGTGAGTTGAGATAATGTGCAATCGAACTCGTATAATATTAAATAATAATTCATTAAAATGAACATTTTGACGCAAAGGACTATGAACATAAAGTCGTTGTCCATGGAAAATGTAAAAGGAATGAATAAGTCTTATTCGTACAGTTCGTCTAAAGATCATTCCAAATGGGTGATAACTGCTACGAGTTCCGTACCTCGGACTTGCATCGGTGACATAAATCGAGGTGTAAGTCAATCAGTCTATGCAGATAAATTAATTTATTCGTTTGTGTAAGTATAAAAATATTATATAAATAATTTTTTCAGAATTCTCAAACAAAACGCGGCGGTGGAACGGTGTGCATTGATTCGGTATCAGTGTGGAATCAGTTCAATAAACTCATTGCGGACGTTGAAAAATGTAAAAAATAGCGATGTTGGAATATTATCTTATATTAGGTTTCTTACACTTTTCTTCAAATCCGTCGAGAGAACAAAAAGTTTTCCAAGCGAGATATCTATTCTTTTAAACTTTTTTTTAATAACATTTATTTTCTTTCTTATGAATTTTTAAATTTTATTCTGATTGACAAAATGGTTTAATTATACATATACCAATATTGTTTGAGATTGAGCTACCAAAAATCAGAATTATAATGCAAAAAAAAAAATAAATATTTTTTTTTTAAATCAGCAATATGAATTAGGAATCAATATAAAATAGTGAATATAACCAGTGAAAGATAAATTCTATTTCGAAAAATAGGCATTTTGGAGCAAAAAATAAATAAAATTAAAGGCAACAAATAATTTTATTCACAGTTACATTACTTGGAATGTAAATACAAATAATTATAATTATAAAAAAGTATAAATTTTAATATGACTTAAATTCTATTTTTAATTTTAAATAAATAAAAACGTACAGGTAGAAATGTTAATATTGGAATGCTTAAACAACAGCCAGTCATTAACTGAGCTTATTATTCATACAATGATTTATCAAGTACGATTATTATAATACGTATGGTACAGTTCAATGTATAAGCGGATATTTGTTCAAAGATTATTCAGCACGGATTGATAAAGGTTCCTCGAACAACATTTTGTGCCTTTGACTCGCACATCAATTAAACTGCGAGTCAATTGGTATAACTAAAATTAAAGAAAAAAACAAATGTATTTAATTAAACGTAGAAACATTTAGGTATGTCAGATACAAAATTCGCAATTATTCTTCCAATAATAATCCAAAACAAAAAACTATTAACATTCATTGAAAAATATTATTAAAATGTAGTTTTTATATTATTTTATATAATGTTATTGTACAACGTATATGATAGAAAACGTCTACTTACCAGGAATGTTTTGTCCATTTAGTATTCAACAGTTATGCATTTGGTTTTCAAGTACTCATTTAAAGCTTCTTTGCCTAATATTGATATGGATAATTTGTATATTTATTAATAAAATAAATGGAAAAATAAATAACAGAATTACAGTACCTAAATCTTTGCCAAATCCAGACCTCTTGAAACCACCGAATGGAGCGGCCACGTCTGTTTTGTTGTAAGTGTTTATGAACACAGTGCCAGCATCAATTTTCTCAGCAAATCTTAATGCCTTGCTAATGTCCTTTGTAAATATGCCTGAACACAGACCGTATTCAGTTGAATTGGCTCGTTTAATGACTGCATTCAAATCGCTAATGGATAAGTTACACATGAAGTGATTAAAGCCCATGTGTTAAGAGGTTAGAAATCATTGTTTAGGTGTACAAAATGTTACCTGCCACTAAACTGAGATACAGCCATGATTGGCCCAAACGATTCTTCTTGAGCTATAAACATATGATCCTCAACACCTGTAAATACTGTTGGTTCAAAGTAGTATCCAGGTCTGTCCAATCGTTTCCCACCAATTTTCAGTATAGCTCCTTCGTTCTTTGCTTTCTCACAGTAATTAATTAATTTTTCCAAATGTGCTTTGTGATTCTGTGGCCCATGATGAGTGTCTCTTTCTAACGGGTTTCCAATTTTCTAAAATTAAATAAAACACATACATTTGAGTAATAATGAATTCGAAATATAGTAATTTTAATATTTCTGATGTTTATCAACACTAACAATTTGATGGCAATATGTGTTAATAGGCATCTTTAGTTAATGAAACGAGTAAATGACTTAAAAATTCTTTTTTTATTTCTACAGTGCATACAACATACAATTATCTGTTACATATTTTATGTACTCACGATTTTTTTTACTTCTTCAACGACTCTGTTGACAAATTGATCGTATATACTGGATTCAACAAATACTCTACCTGCAGCTATACAATTCTCTCCTTTATTGAAAAACACTCCTCCCATGCTCTGATAATAATAATAATATTAAAAATCATCAACTGTTTATAAATAAGAATGCTTTTGAAAAAAACATACCATTCTAACAGATTTTTCTAAATCACAGTCATCAAATATAATTAGAGGCGATTTACCACCCAGTTCTAGAGAGATTTTTTTCAAGTTTGATTCTGACGATGCTTTCATGATCGCATGGCCTGTTGCTGTGCTCCCTGTGAAACCTACTTTCCTAATATCAGGATGTTCCGCTATTGCTCTACCAGTTTCACTACCTAATTTCGTACAGAGAATTATAATAAATAAAAGTAAAAAAAATATTCTAATCAAATCTACTACTACTATATTACCGAGTCCGGGTAAGATGTTTATCACGCCAGCTGGGAAACCAGCTTCTACAGATAATTCGGCAAATTTCAAAGCTGTAAGCGGTGAAACTTCTGTTGGTTTCATTACTACTGTGTTTCCTGCAGCTAAACATGCTGCCATCTTCCAGGATAACATCATCAATGGATAATTCCAAGGTGTGATTATACCACAAACACTGTTATTAAACATTATACAATAAAAACATTTTTCCTTAAAACTTTTGTTAATAACATACCCAATTGGCTCTTTTTTTGTAAATGTTAAATTTCGATTGGGTCTAGCGTGTGAGATTGGTACTGTTTGTCCATGTATCTTATCAGCCCAACCAGCGAAATATTTCCAAACGTCAATTGACATGCCAATATGAGTTTTTAGTGCTAATGTGTATACTGCACCAGAATCAATTGATTCTATTGTTGCCAGTTCTTCTCTATTCTTATCTAACAAATCAGCAATCTTATACATGACAGCTCCACGATCCCTAGGACTCATTTCACTCCATTCTCCCTCAAAAGCCCTACTCGCTGCATTAACAGCTTGATCCACGTCCGCTTCAGAAGCACATTGGATCTAAAATTGTTTTGGTTAGTTAATTTGTTGAATTGTGAACATTATTATATAGATATCAAATATATATCATAAAATATGTGTTCATATTAATTAAATTAACATCAGATACCACTGTAAAAGAAAATTAAGTGTATCTTACAGAACAAATAACAGATTCATCAGCAGGGTTGATACATTCCATAGTGTTTCCAGACTCAGAGTTCACAAACTGGCCATTAATAAACAATTGTTTTGCAAACTGTAATTTCATATTATTAACTTCAACTATAACTGGATCATACTCTATACGATTACTATCTTCGGTTGTACCTCTCGAATGCTTCACCAAAGTATTACAGAAATTTGAAAATACGGGAGACATAAATACATCATCGCTTTTCAAAGTTAATTTCAATTTATCTTTGATCTCTTCAATCAACCTATATTATTTTGATAGAAATTATTAACAATACATAATAATTATAAGACTGTTTTACTACCTAACCACGTCCATAGAACCAGCTCCTGATTGGAAGAAATGAGTATTCTTTTCGATATCTATATTCAAAATATTTTTCCAAATGGCTTCTACAACTGGAATGAATGCTTTTTCTTCATCTGTGTATTCGATAGCTACTTGTGTGACGTCTGCTTTACCATAATTTGATGCAGCCATCATTTTTCCGTCCACAGACAACCTATTAATGTTTAGCTAATAAAGCAAATTTAAAAATTAACATTATACAGCTTAAAGTTTATTATTAATAATCTTGAAAATAAAAATACAAAATGCTCAGTACTAGAAAAGGACAATTTTTTTTTTACAAGTCATTACTTACTTCATGTAGCTTAATTATTATTTATTAAATGTTCATGAAACTACATTTTTTATAAAAATGCATACTTGGGCATTGGAGAATAGTAATAGAATTTTTTATTTTTATTTAGATAAGTCATAATATTAATTTTTATACAAAACATCTTCAAAAATTTTAAGAATATCAATGAAATCCAATTTTTTTAATAATAATCAATGATAACATACTTTGAGACCATCATTGCAGGTAATCAATAGACCGTTATCGTGAACAATAGCTGGAATGTGCAGTGTATCAATAAATACTTGATTGCCTGTAGGTATTTCATTGGTCCAAATAGCAGATTTGAAAAGTTTTACTTCTATTCCATCTAGAACGGTCCAAGCACCTGGCGAACTGTCTAGCCCTCTAATGAAGTTATGAATATCTCCTCCATTCTTGGACCAATCTATCTAAAATCAATTAATAATCGAATACGACAAACAGATAAACATGTAATAAAAGTATAGCGTATACATACTTTTTGAAGAATCTTTTTTCTCACAGATGGTTCAAATGAAGACCCTTCTGTAGACTGAGGTATAACCGGAGCTGTTCCATTAGCGACCATATCAACGGCTTCGGCCTAATTCAATCATTATTCTTTGAGAAATATTTTTTTTTTTAACAGTGTACATAATTACCATACTCTTAATTCCTTCGGGATATAAAAATCGATTGTACAAAGAATCAACAGTGTCATCTGGTAAGACAGGGCAAGATTTTTGTAACAGTAATGGGCCTGTGTCAAGTCCGTCGTCAGCCCAAAATATAGAAAATCCTGCTTCTTTGTCTCCATTTATTAACGTCCTATACCAATTATTATTGAATCATAAACAAATAGTTTTAACTCGTATTAAATTACCAATTTATAGAGCTAACTCCTCTGTGTTTGGGTAAAATCGAAGGATGGTAACATATGCTCTTATGTTTTGGATGTTCGATGACCTCCATAGGAATGAACTGTGAACAGAACGGTAGCACATTGAGTTCAGCACCGACATGTTTGTACTGAGTTACGATTTCAGGTAATGCGTTTTCACCTTTACGCCACGATTTTATTTTAAACACTGGGGTATCATTTTCTGATGCAACAGCCGCTAATTAGAAGAAAAAAAATTATTCAATAAGACTGCATTATTTATAGAATACAATAAACAAATAAATAAGTAAAAAGTCAATTAAATTTTACTGATTTAAAGTTTTTATAACTTATTTATTTATATCTTTTGATGAATCAATGTTGTAACAAATTTTTAGTTTTTAGTATTTTTAAAAATAATAATAGAATTATTATGTAATTTTGTTATCAGTTAATAGTATTAATTACATTCAATTTTAAACGTTATATATAAAATAAAATGTTTAATCAAGATTAATTTATTATATTCTTAAATTATTTATTAAGTTATTAAAATTATAATTATAAAAATGTTAGTAACAATTAAATATGCTTGCTATCGAAAACTAGATTGTATGAATAACATAATATTATTTAACATAAAGTATTGATAAGTCCAAAATTGTATATCGTATTAAATATTAATTGGTACAAAGTACAATTATTGACCCATTTTTTTTCATTCTCCAAAGTGTACACATTAATCTAATATTAATCAGCAAACAAAAAAGTTTACATTGGACAGTATATGAGTATTCAAACGACATTGCATTTTAAGAAATTTAATTGTACATATTAATAGACACGATATTGGAAAAAAAAATATATTACATCAGTCTCCTCATTATCAATATTATCGAAATAATATAATAAAATACAATTTTGATAAGTTATTATTGGACATTGCTGAACAATTAAATCATTAAGATGATGTATTCATGACACATCTAAAATATATTACTGTGTACAATAAATGATCTATTTAGCGTATTATAATCTACGCAAATTGTATTTAATAAATAATAATTATTGATACATTTTTTTTTTTTAAGCTCTTTGTAATGACAAATTGAAAATAAAATCATTGAATTTGAATTAGGTATCCCTCTTTTGATATTTTTGTAGGCCGTTTTTCTAACATTTATCTATAATAATAATAGTAACAGTTAAGTATAATTTTAATATGAAAATATTTCTAAAACATCGCTAATTTGGAGTATACTTTTAATTACCCAATGGATCTTGTCGATTGCCTTTGTCCAGTATGGTAAACACACCGACTACACGGTGTCCGTTTTTTAATAATAATTTATAGACTTCAGCCGCAAACGTGCTCTGGCCAATAATGGCGACATTCAGATCTCGGTAGTTGGTCTATAATAAAAAAAAAACGCACGCAATTGTCAACGATTGTACGAGTACAAGTAACACGTTCAGAAAAGAAAATAATCTCTTACCAGACCGAAACAGCGAGTTGGTCGACTTTTAAATAATTTCTTGAACTTGAACATGTTTCGAACGCGTTTGATGGTGCCACCGGTAAGAAATGCAAATTATTTACAAAATATTTACTTAAAAACTACTCTAACTCTACTTCTAACTAACTCGAACTCAGCAAAAAAATTGCGATGAACACCAGCCCGCAGGCGACTGAAAAACGATCACAACTGAGACTAATGAACCGACCGACCAACCGACCACTGTCGTCGCCGTTGTACCGCTCGTACTGCCGACTGTTGATAACGTTTGTGAGAAAATTATTGATAAGAACCGTGTATTGATAACGCAAGTGTTTTCGATTACGGTACACTTGTTATCAATATTGTGGACATCACGTGTAATCAACACAACGGTGGTTTTTTCCAATACCGTTTTCAAAAGTGTTTTGAACCGTGCGACGTTCTCTCGTGTGTGGCGCGCGTTTCGACGAGACGTTTCGCGGTAACCGTCAACGAGCCGCGGCCGTGTGATGTCGACGGACTTTAAGAAATACGTGACGAACAGTTTACCGGAATTCCTGTTACTCGCGTCGTTGGAACCGCGTGACGTGTTCGCGGACGGCGTTGGCGACGTGCTGCAGACCGTGTTCGTGTGTTACGACGCGCAGGATTTCTACAAGAAATACAGTTGCGTGTTCACGAGGAACGGACCGGCCACCGAACCGGTCGGCCTGGACGAGTTCGTCGCGTACTGCGACAGTAAAATATGCGCGCGATTCCCCGTCGTCGACCCCGTCCGGTACCGGTGTTGCATGAACGTCAGCGATCTGATGCGAATGGATGTGTGGGCCCGTCTCTACGACCGCGTCGGGCCTCGCGTCACCAAGTACCTGCTGTTCAACTGTCTGCTGTTCGTGCCCGTCCAGCGAGACGTGTACTATTGCGTGCACACGCCGTCACAACAGGCGGGCCGGTACGAAGTGCTGCGGTCGTTTTGGTCCAGGGCCGGTTACCGGTGGACTGCGGCGGCCAAGAACAAGAAGAACCGCGACCGGAACGGCGGCGGCTGTTCTAAAAAAACCAAACCGGTCACGTGTTTCAACATTGCGGGTCTGTTGAAGGACCGCGCGGTGAAAACGATTATCCGACCGTACGCGCACGGCGAAATGCTGCGAGACATACTGGGAACAGACGTTGCAGACGATGCCGTCGACGACGACGTCGGTTTGGACGTGTTGAAGAGTAAACTGAAGGTGATGGCCGATAAAGACTCAGCGTCGCAGACGTGTAGAGGTATTTACGAGAAGGCGATCGGTAACCTCACAACCGCCGCCGCCGCCGAGATCCCGTTGCGCAGGATAAAAGAATTCGCGGCGTCCGTGGTGCGCAAAGTGGTGCCGCGCGAACTGTTCGGCGTGAACGGTAACCGCGACCAGTACTGCGAGAACCTGTGCGCGATACTGAACTGCGGCGTGCTGCACGATTTCACGGTGCAGCAAATCGTGCACAAGATCAAGGTGAAGAAAATCCGATGGCTGGATCGCGTGGACGATGACCGGCGACGGACGCGGGTCATAACCAAAACGCTGGTTTGGCTGACCAACGTTTTCGTGTTCGACCGGATCGCGCACTATTTCCGCATCGTCACGACCAACACGCCGAACAACGGAGTCGCGTACTTCACCAAAGCCAAATGGGCGGCCATGTGCCGCGAGAAGATATCGCCGCTCATGGACGGCGGTGAGTTTTTCAAAGAGCTCTGCGGACAGCTCGCGGCCGACAACGGTGATAGTACCGCGGCGAAGTCGCCTTACAGGAATTGGAAATTGTGTCCGTACGCGAAACCGAACGGGGTGCGTCTGATATTCAAGTTGCGGCGGAAAGAGGACGGCGCGGACAAACGGCTGACGGACTATTGTCTGACGTTTTTGCGGTGTCTGTCGCTCACGTACCCGGCCGAGTTCAGGTCCGTGTCCAGACCGCAGTTCTTCCGCGGCTGGAACGCGACGTCGCACGAGTTCCGGAACAGCGACCGATCATCGCCCGTGTACTACGTGCGCACCGATTTCCGGGACGCGTTCACCAGTTTCGAACAAGGAAAATTGCAGGCCGTCGTCCGAGACCGGATCGAGCACTGTTTCGGGAAGGAGTCGCAGACGGTGTACGTGCATTCGGTGGACGTGATCAAGGTCGGCGGCGGCGGCGTCGTGCGCTGCAAGAAGCACAGATATTTCGACGGACTACCCATGCCGGAATTTCCGGCGGGCTCGTTGGTGTTTTACGGCGAGACCGTGGCCATGCCGCTGTCCCGGATATGGGAAGTCTTACGGCGGCGCGTTCGATGCAACGCGGTTGAGCTGGGCGGACGCCGGTGGGCCATGACCCGCGGCATCGTCCAGGGCGACCGGATGTCAGTGGCGCTGTGCGACCTGTTGTTGGCCGACTTGCAGGCCGTCCGTCTGAACGACGCGGTCGGCGGCCGTTCCGCCGGTCGCCTGTATCGTTTCGTCGACGACTACGTGTTCGTGTCGTCCGACCAGTCGGCGGCCCGTCGCTTTCTGGACGTCATGCGTGCCGGTTTCCGCGACTACGGCCTCCAACTGAACCAGTCCAAGACGATGACCAACTTGGACAGCGACGGCGGCGACGGGCTGGTCAGGTTCTTGGGATTCCGGTTGAACACGGCCACGGGCGAAGTGACCAAGGACGAGACCGCGTACCGTAACCGGCGGCCGTTGCACTTTTTTGACTGCGATCTGGGCCGCGGCCGACCCGGACGGGCTCTGTACGCCAAAATGACCAGGCCCAATCGGTATCCCGTGCCCGCGGTCCTGATGAGCCGGTCGTTCAACTCGACCGCCACGGTGGCCCAGAACGTGGCGTCCGTCGTCGCGTACAAGGCCCACGCCGCCGTGGCCGCCATCAAACAATATTTCTTCCATCTGAACCCGACGTTCTTGTTGAGGACCGTGGACGCCGTAGCCCGGCTCATGTACGCCAAGACGTGCGGCCTGACCCAGCGGCACTCGGCCGTCACGCCGATGCAGTGCAAGTGGATCGTGTACGAGGTGTACGCGAGAGTGTTGCGCAGGCGTTTCCCAGCGCGTGACGGACACCACGCCGCTTGCGCAGTGGTGGACCGGATCCGGGACAGGCAGTTCGCTATCGGTCGCAAGTGTAACGTCCGCGAATTGAAAACCGCCCTGAGACGTACGGGATACGATTTCACTAAAATGTTCGGTTAACTCCGTAGCTAATACCGCGCGTGATACGTTATTACACAACTGTTATTTTTTAATGTTTTCTATATATTTATTGGATGTTTTTCCCCTCCGTTTTAAACACGTGTTGTGATATAATATTATTGGAAGAAGAGAGTTTTTTTTTTTTATTATAAAATTATTATTATTATTTAATGTTTTTCTTCTATATGTATTTTGAATAAAACGGTATATAAATAATAATAATTATTATTATTATAATTGTATTTTTGGAAATTGATTTTTGAATACTTCAATTTAAATTGTTCTAAGATTTATTGTTAACTTTTACGTTTTCTAACAGCCGTTTATTTGTATTGAAAAAAAAAAACCAAAATAAACATTTAATCGAAAAAAGTCCACAGTTACAGCGGTTTTTTTTTCTTTACATAATGTATTCTGTCCGAATTGAACGGGATTTATTACAAGCGAGTCGTGGTGTAAGTGTTTTCGGAACGAGGTCTGTATGAGAAAGGCGGCCGCGCGGTGTTCAGATGACTAAAATCACCGATTACATAAATCACAAGTGCGCGCGACAAAGAGAATATAAACTACAGTAATAATATATTCGAAAAATGCGTTTTATAATGTTTCGATGACGTTACATAATGATATTCGTCGTTTTCTTCTACATTCTTTGTTTGACCAGCTTTACAAACACAAATGATAAAACGACTTTGTCGTCACACGGCTCGTATCTAATACAATATAGTAACATTTGTTACGGAAGCGGAGTTCGAATATACATATCTTTTTTTTCTTTTTGAAAACATGTTGTCGGTAATAGTGTCCGTTCTATTCGCGTTGCGGTGTTTGTCGACAACAACGGTGTTGTGTGAGAAAACGATTCCCGCACAATTTCAAAACATTCAAAATTACGTGAAAATCATCGAATCCGGCGATAATGACAATTACGTCAAAAGCGTTACGATCGGCGAATCGGAACGACGCGGCGTACTATTGCGGTACAAGCGGCATACAAAGGAAAAAGACAAGCCGAAAACGCACGCGTTTTACACGGCCGTGAGTTGTAAGTTTGCCAGTTGGACTATGGGAAAGCTATACGAATTCGTTGAATCGTCCACCGCGGCGTCGGGCCGGTGCGATTTTCGAGAACGGCACGCGCACGCGTATCCGCGGGTGTTGTTCGAGAATCGCGTCGGAACAACGACGTCTTTAACGGCAGCGCTCGATAAATACGTGAAACGTTTTATCGAGATTTTAACCGGTTTTCTGAACGTAAACTCTGGTGCTTATTCCCGTTACGACGACACGGCTGTTCTGAAAACGTTTTTGTCGTTGCGAATTAAAACGCATTACTACATAAATACAACACGGTCGAAAAACACGGGCAAAGAGTCGTTCGTGGTTTCGGACATCGACGTAATGCGAATCGTTCTCGCTCACATGACGTCGCTGCAGCGTTTCTTGTCGACGAATTGTTCGGAAGACTATAAATCGTCGTCGTTGTCGTCGTCGCCGCCGCCGCAGTTTTACGGTTATTGGATAAACGGCGGCGTAGATACTATTGATCACTTTTTGTTCAATATCAGGCGGATCGGATTGGAATTCGACCCGTCGTCGTCGTTGTGTTCGACCGCGGAAATCCTGTTGGACGACCTCGTGACGGCGTTACGGTTTTCCGACGATCCTTTGTCACGGGACGTCGCCGGCGCGAAAATGAGAATTACCGCGGACACGACGATTTCCGTTGCGGACGTTCGGGACGCGATTAACGACGACGTGGAACTGATTTTCTGGTATCGCGAATGCGTTCTGACCGCGATCGTGAAACTAGTGTTGAGGAAAGCAATACGACGGTTGTCGTCAAAAGACGGATTGCCGCGCAGCGTTGTGGACGCGATAGCGGAAATGAATTCGAGAATGTCATCGGTACCGTCGTATTTGGCGGTGGGCTTTACGCTGTTGGCAAACGCTGCCGCCGATGACTCGGAGTCGATTACCGAACTCGAAAATTATTATCGTTCGCTGAGCGACGTTGTGGTGTTAGCCGCCGACGACGACGAACGGGGGGAATCTTCGTCGTCCGCAGCTGCGCGGCGCGTGCACGTCGTGCCGCGCGAACGCGACGCGAGTCGCACGTCGAAAGCGATTACTCTGCGCGACTTGATTGTCGTTACGGAACGACCGGACCGAGTGGACTGGCCGGACGACGTGCAGTACTTGGAGAACGTTATGCGAACGCTGTTGTCGAACGTTGACGATTTCAAGTGTTTCCATCGTTCGTCGCTAATTCTGCGCGACCGCAACGAGCATTACAATTATTATATTCCGTTCGCGGACGATAAAAGATCGCTGTTACCCGTCAACGGCATCGCGGACCGCGTCGATCAGCAGCAGCAGCAGCAGCAGTCCGTCGGTACGTGCGATTTCGTCGCCGACGTACACGCGCTCTGTCGTCGAGCCGTCCGCGGGTTCGCCGGCCCAAGAAGTCACGACGCCGACGAATCGTGGGAAATCGTATTCAAAATAAAAGGCTATTTCCTCGCGATCGTCCGCAGAGAGGCCGACGACTACGATCTGCTGAAAACGGCGTATGACTCGGCGACACTGCTGGTGAACTTGGTGCGACGCGCCGACAAAAACGTTGACGTTTATCACGTGCAACGGGTGTTGGACGTGGTGGCGACCGAATTGGACGGGTACGCGATTAAACGCTGCGAATTGTTCTTGACGTTGGACGATTCGACGAGCGCTGCTGACGTACCGCCGACGCCCGTTATCGAAAAATCCGTGTGGACGTTTTACGAGAACCGTTTCGGTACCGCGGACGACGACATCCGCTGCGACGACGATTGTAAATACTTGAACGCGCAATATTTGTACGACAGTTTCGTTAAGGATTCGGACGTTATCAAGTTGTACGGGAACAACGTGAAAGTCTATTGGAAAGGCAAATACCGTACCGTCGTGGACGTGTACGAGGACGCGATTTTTTTCACCGTGAACGCCCGCCTATTGTATGCGCTGTACGACGTTTATTTCAAGTTTTTCATCGCCGCCATCTATTACGAAGTGCGAGAGGTTTTGAGTAAAACGCGATTGAAAAGCATTGAAAAAGGACTGGCCAAGATAGACGAATCGATACGATTCCGCGTCGACGATTTTCCCCGGGAATTGAAATCGCTCGTGTCGCGCGTCCGCGACGCGTTGCGGCTTCCGACGGTGGACGGATCGTCGCCAATCGACGAGATCGCTTTAATTGACCGATCGAGAGAAACCAAACGGATTATTGACGACGAATTCGGCAGATTAAACATCGTTTTCGAGAAAAATTCTCTGTTCCAGATTATCAAACGCGGAATCACGTCGTTTCGCATAATGTGCTTTACCGATAATGTCTTGTCGGTAATAAGCGAAGAAATCGCTTTCAATCTGAAACCATTTAAGAATTATTTCTTACAACTAAAACGCGAAAATATCGTCGAATAATTAATATAATTCGTCGTGTTAAATACGTAATGCGTGTACTATATATTCTGAATTTGGACATTTGAAGACGACCGGAGTGAACACAATATATATTATATATATTGACCTGCACGTTTCCCGAACAAAACGGTCGGATTATCCGCCAAACCAATGTAATGTCGTTATTGAATATTTACCCAATTATTATTATACAATTTATAAGACGGTCAACCTGTAATATATATTATGTATATATATAATTAAATAATATAATGTATTTATATTTTTTTATTTTCTTCTATCCCACAACGCGTAATATTTTATATTTTACTATAATAGCCGTAGCTTCGATTTTTACATAAAAAATACACGATCCGTACAAAAAGCGTGTGTATGTGCGATATGAGTAATATTGAGAATTAGTGATACTTTCAATAAGAGATGAAATATATTTTTTAATTATTTTTAAACATCACCATCGTCTTTTAAGGCGACTGGTTGATGATGGGTTTTCAGGTACAGTTTTCGCGTCTAATTTTCCGACTAACGGATTTGGGTGGTTATGGAGTGAGGAATTGCGTAGTGCGATTGATCGTTTCTTCTACTGCAGTATGCATATGTAAATCGGTATGCATAGTTCGGTCTATTACATATACAGTAAGTGGAATTAGTAATAAATAAGACGAAGAATTTTTGATTGAAAAAACACGAATTTTCGGCAGGTTTGATTTATATTTTTTTCTTTCAGACCACCAGAGTCGTATATCATATATAGCCATTAAGGTTTGAGAAGAAGTCTGTAAACATTCAGTTTGGTGTTAATATTGAATTTAGAACACTTGGACAATTGGCTGTGAATTAAACGATTCCTATAATTGTTAATGGATAAACATATATGATAGGATATATGACGTATATGTTATAACTCTGTGTGAGTGGTTTGTCAAAAATAATACTGAGATGTCTGGTTTTAGAACCAAACGTCTTAAAGTGTTGGTTAGGTGGACAGATATTTGGTTTCATTAATTTTAAATATGCGCCGTTTAGAGTAACAGCCTGATTTATGCGTGCTTGCAAATTATGGGCAGCAATAATTGGATCGCTGTGGAAAACGGCCATAGCTGTTTTATGATCGATAAAAAAAATATTATTCATCAAAAAAATTGATACTTTACACAACAAGCGAGAATAATAATAATAATAAAACCGTGTAAATTCCATCTACGCGGAAGCCGAGACGTGTGTTAGACACACACACACAGAAGAGATCTTTTAGACAAAACAAAATCGTTGTTTTTTACTTGATATGATAAAAACGTGGTAATTTATTTTTCCTCAAAATTGTCTTTAATTTGAACAATGAATCGGTTCGGCAATGATAACCACACACACACACACACACGTTTGCATGTAACCGGTAACCATTCCGTATTATCAGTCGAGATTGATAACAATACTGTTTTTGTGATAACGTTTATCGAGTTCGGTGTGTCGCACATTCGCACGTCGTGTGGTGCAGGTTATAGTCGAAGAACCGGCGAATTTACACGATTTTTAAATGTTTTCAGTGCACTTTGAGTGAATAACCTTTGTTTCCCCCCCCCCTGTAAAGATTTTATTCGGTTCTACAACGAGCACTTGGTTGAGAAAATGAAAGCGATCGGTAGTTGTTTTACTGTCGGTTTCCGATTAGGAACGTACGCCGTTGCGAGACGACCATTCGCCACGGACGAAATTAAACCGTCGAAAACAAACTTGGTAGATGGTATTAAACCGCACTTGCGCAGCGGGATATTGTCGGCTATTAAAAAAGACGATAATGGATTCCCATCGTATCTCATACTTAAAGAGACCAGTCCTTTTCTGAGGTAAGTGTTCAAATACGTTCGTCGGACGATAGTGCCCGATTTCTGTAATTATACTCTGTAATGACATTAACGTCTGATGATTTTCCGTACGAATTCGTAACGCGAGTTCGGCGTGTGTAGCTGAATGCCTTGTCAAACTAATATTATTCTGTCGATTTCTAGTCAGGTAATGATGGAAGTAAAAAACAAGAAGAGGCGTCAACAGCGGTCCAGCATACTTCTAGAAGGCAAACGACTTATACAAGACGCGTTGAATGCTGGTGTTAAACCGAAACAAATATTCTTCAGTCAGAAGAGAGTATTGGAGAATTTGTGTTTGCCCAAAGAACTGCAAGATCTATCGGTCTCGAATACAATATTTTATAAGACTCCGTACAAAATGATTGAACTGTTTTCGGAAACGACGACTTCTCAAGGAATAATGGGTATATGAATAGTGAACATTTACATGTTTCTTCTAAACATCTCAAAAGCCTGATTACGGCAAATAAAAAAAGTCTAATAATTTTGTTTGTTTTTGTTTTTTATAAAGTTAATTGTACTGTTATATGTAGGTGTTTTTGAAATGCCCGTTATTAATCATGAAGTAAAAAGTTACACGTTTCCAATTACAGTAGTTTGTGACAACATTCGCGAACCTGGTAATTTAGGCGCCGTGCTGAGAACTGTAACGGCAGTCGGAGCATCACAAATTATTTTAATAAAAGGCAAATAAATACTGAATACAATTGTTTGACCATTGTATATTATGTTTTTAAATCAATGTTGTGTGTTTAGGTTGTACGGATTTGTGGGGTGATAAAGTATTGAGATCTGGCTGTGGTGCACATTTTAGGATGAAAATAATACCAGAAGTCAGCTGGAGTTCATTGGACAATATCAAAGGTCAAGTTTGTTTGGCGGATAACAATTGTATCGCCAATAATGGCAATTATTCAAACATTGCCGACCACAACGAAGTAAACGTTTTTAGAAAAACGACTCCTTTTGAACTACCGGTAGTACCGTATGATGAGGTGGATTATTGTAAAACTACTCCTTTGATAATAGTGCTTGGGGGTGAAACGCATGGTTTGAGTGATGATGCGTACGAGTTTGCTAGAACTCGGAAAGGCGTTCGCGTTAATATTCCACTTCAGAATGGAATCGAAAGTTTAAACACTGGAACAGCAACTGGTATATTGTGTTTTGAAGTTAGAAAACAAATGTTAAATTTAAAGAAAAATGGGAATGAATTTGATGAAGTTGAAATAGTGAATTGAGTTTTGATTTTATTGTGAAATTTATTGTGTACAAATTATTTTGTTTTATTTAAATAAAAATAAAATACAATTAAATATATTTATTTATTTTTTATTATGGTGGAAAAAATATGTATTTCTGATGTTGCTAAGTGTTATTTTTTTATAAAATGAAGTATTATTTTATACTTCTCCGATGTACTAAATTTTATTTTTATACATGTTTTTAAATAGACAGAAATCTACATTTTATTGAATTTCACTAATTTTAGTAATTAATATCTGCCCAACTGATGTTTAAGAGTATTTTATTATTACTTAGGCGTTATAACACCATAAAATACAGAGAAGTAACCAGATAAAACTGCTATAATGTTAAATACAATTCAATATTTCATCGGGTGCGAGTTGTGATTCCTAGAAAAGTATTATTTCTGTTCAAATGAAAACGTCTATTATATAGTACGAGTTGCAAGAGATATTTTATTAATTTTAGACAGTAACTTCGCAATTATAATTTGAACTGTGTTTAAAATTAATCTATCGTCGTTTTTATTATTTCATAAATTTCACTTTAACGAAAATCCAAAGCGGTAATAAAGTGAATTAAAATTAATCAAATATCTATGTAAATTCTTTAAATATTCATTATTCAAAACGTTTCGTGAAAAACGTTCCCTTAAGGGAATTGCAAACTGATCGTATCTTTAGGCCATATGGACCTAATCAAATTCCTACAAACGAGTAAACGACATACCGTAAATATTGTAATTCTCGTCGTTCCCTAATTCCTAAGAATAAATCTTACCATATTGTATTATTTTTAATTAACTTTTATATATATATATATGCAAGAGCCCAAAAACGAAAAAAAAAACCCATAGAGGGAATGATAATGCACAGTTTGGTCGTAAAACAAAATAAAAAAACTGTTCGTCTCGTTTTGTCAGAATCGTTTAATCACTGTGCAGTTTTCTCCCGCAGGAGGCACTACTGGAGGGACAATATAATTACAAGTCCTCTCGTTTAAACGGATCCGCACTCTCCTCGCGCGTTATCCTTTTAATGTGTTTTATACGCGTTGGTGCACCCCTTATATTGTTGCGTTGTAATCGGCGTACCCGAAACGATTGCACGCCGTACAACATTATCGTTGCGCATTTCTGCGATTCTGAGGTCTGAGTTATACGATGACTATAGTGCTCCGATCATTACACGACGCATTCGTACCCGTTTTCGGGTAACGAATTTTGTTAGAGACTGTAGGTACTTAGGTAGGTCATTTTTCGATTTTCTCAATAGTTTTTGAACGCGTCCCCTCAAAGAAAAACTACAAAAAAAAAAAAAATTGTATCGAAAATGACAACAATTTCGAGTTTTCATTATTTTCCGGCATTTAAAAAATAATAGTCTCAAAATTTACTACCGAATAAATTGTAATAAATTGTATTATATATATTTCGACTATTTATTGTTATAGTAATTTTTAAAAATTTTGAGCAATTTATAATTCATAAAACGGATAACTTTTAATTTTAAGAGTGGAACATTTTATACAGCGCCATCATCATAATCATACACGCGTTACTTCAACTATATATTAAAAAAAAAATCTTAAAAATCCGCTTAGTCGCAATTTTTTTTTATTTTCATAATCGTTAGTTCGAACGCTATTGCAACAGCTGTCGCTGGTATAGCATTGTACATTATTATTATTATTATTATTATTATGTTTTGAAGTCAGAAAATACGAATGTTAAATTTAAAGGAAAAATGGAAATGCGAAATCGATAATGTTGAAACCGCATAGTGAGTCGATATAGTGTATAAAATGTATATTTATATATAATTGGTTAACTAAAATGTAAATTAAATTAAATTTTTTTTATTTCGACGGATAAAAATAATGTATTATTTTCAAGACTAAAATATGTTTTATATATATATATATAAGGAGAATTATTATTTTGTACTTACCGAATGAACTAAATTTTATTTTAATACACGATGAAAACTATAATTATATATATATAAAGATCTCGTTTTGCCATTTATAATAATGTATTCTTCGTTTACAGGCACGTTAGAACAATCGCGACTCTTTTTTTTTACTCCGATTAAAATATATACGCGTGTTTAATCGGACCTACTGCAGCCTATAGAGAAAAGGAAGATAAAAAAAAAAACATTCTTTCGTAATTACGTTTAGAACTTTTATATCGATTCATTTTACGAAATTTTCATGATTTATTTCAGTGGTGTACGCAGGATTTTTTCAAGATGGGTTTCATAATATAGATAAACTTATTTTTTTTTGCTCATCACTCTAAAAAAAAAATCTCATTCTTCCACGGTGTTATAAATAGGATAATCAATAATACAAAAATAAAATAATAAAATGAAAGATAATAATAACGATTTTTAAGGAAAATTTCTTTTTCTTTTTTTTTTTTTAGTCATCGTTTCATAATTTAAAAAAATATTCTAAACTGTTTAAGGAAGGTGCCATATCTTCCCGAGAGACTTCCCCTGCGTACGCCACTGATTTACTTCATAATATGCATATAGGTTACCTATAAGCGATAAACTGATTTTTGAAATTGTCACCTGCGGCGAAGTTCACGATTTCTCATTTCGACGACGCGAATCATATTTGAAAAACTTTTTTCTTTTTTTTCGTACTTTTTCGTATCGACCGGACGAGTTCTATTTTTTTTTATGCTGTTCATACACACACGCGCACACAAAGAAGTTCTAGTGTGGTGCACTAGCGGGACAACGGCGCAGAAATATTTTTTCATAAGGGATTACTCTCCGCACGCATTATCGTTTTAATGTGTTTCGTACGCGCGCGGTGCACCCCTGCGCGCGCGAGCGCACATAACATATCGGCGGGGCCGCGCGCGCGCGTGTATGCGGCGTGTCCATTTTATTATATTTTCTTTTTTTTTCTTTTCCTTTTGTATTCCCGCGAATCTCGTCATTCCCCCCTCGACGATGACTCAAAATTTTATATCTTCTGCAGTCTTTCGCGGTCAAACGTGCGCGGCGGTCCCTTTCGCCGTGCTGCAATCAGCTTATATTTATACCCTCGCGACAAAGGGACACTTTTTTTTTTCCGTACGTACAACTAATTTAATATGATCGCGAAAATTTTCCCTTCTCTCGTTCGCCGCGTTTGTAGTCGGTTCGAACGCGGTTCTCTCTCTCTCTCTCTCTCTCTCTTTTTTTTTGTAATATTATAGCCGAATATTGTCCGCGTGTACTACAATATTATTATCGTAAACGGAGGGGAATTTGATAAACCATTACGTATATAACGCGTACGTATAGGAAATAATTACTTTTTTTTTTTTGCAAAAAAATTCGACATTAATTCGAAAACGACGATTTGTGAATTGAAAAAATAATATTTATACATGTATATCGCTTTTATCGAGTTTATATACAACAGTCGATCGACGTGTTTCGGCGTTTATGTATAAGCCGAGTGACACGCTGACCGCGGGCCAAGCAGTGGCGTAACTACCGGGGGTCGTGTGGGTAATACGTGATATACCAAATCCTTTTTTCCTGTTTTATTTATTTATTATTTTTTTGCTGTTTTTACTTGTTTTATAACGTATAATTATAAACAATATTTTCGTATTATCGATATAAAAAAAAAAATTAATTGTGATAAATAAAATACGTCATGCGTGTAAATTTTTGATCACGCGTTTTCTCTATACAGATAATAATAGTGTAAAAGAAAAAAAAAACGTATTCAGATAGTTCTTGATTAATCTTTACCCGTAATATATATATATTGAGTTGAATAATTTTTAAATAGTAAAAAGTTCTCTAAACGTTAATAAAAATGTATGTATATTAATATTGATACGAATGATATTCAATGTTCTGGGTTATATTTTCTTGTGTATAAAAAATTACAAATTGTGCGAATTGACTTATATATATAAAAAAAAAAAAGAAATATTATTATTAACATTGTCTAAAAAAAAATTTGAGGCAATTATGACAATTATTATTATTATTATTATTATTATAATAAATATAATATTACAATTTGTGAGATATCTACCTACCTGTTTATTGTTTTTCTTACTACTCGTGACGGAAATTCGTCAGAGCAAGAGATCACTCAAACGTTTTTTTTTCTACTGCGATCGACGCGTATATATATATATATATAAAATATATTGTCGAGATTTTTAGACACTTTTCGATGCGTGTTTATTATTATAACGTCGTATCTACCATTTATTGATTTGAAATTTGTCAAACGTTTGATTTTCGCTCGACTACATATTATAATAATATAACATTATAACGTATTATAAAGACTTTCGTTTTATCGATCGCAGCGGATAATATTTGCGGATTAAAATTTCATCCGTAACAATCGTTCGGGTGTACCACAGATCGTTTTCGGAATACGTGCAATACGTGCGCGTTAACGGGAGTAAAAAAAAAAACGAATTTCGTATGTATTTTTTTTTTTTTTAATACCATTAAAGGCGTATGCAAACGAGCGCATAGAATTTTTATCCTTCAAACTTTAAAGAGATTTGCAAAATTTCATTCGGAATAATTAATATCAAGAAGATGTAATCGCCGGGAGGCAAAAAAAGGCCGTGGGGGACGAGAACTTGTAGTACTCGTTCCTATTCTCTTTCTCACAGACTCCTCTTATTATTATTATTGTTGTTTGCGTGTACACACCGAGCGCTGTACAAACACATTTGTGTTGTAAATGCGGCGGCGTATTTATACGGTTAATTATAAGTTTCCCGTATGGTATTTGTGTTGTTAATGCGCTTTTCCCGCGCCAAAACTAATGTTTACCAACTCTATTACACGGGCGCGGAATATATTATTATTATTATTATTATATTATGCTCGCACGTACAATAATATACGCGAGTTCGTATATATATATCGCAGCCGTATTTTAACTTCATTTCGAATCGCTTTCTGAAACTCATATATATTTATATAAATATTCTCAAATATTGCATCCTATAAATTCGCCGTAATATTATATATTCTTCGTTTTATCTCGCGCATTTATACTCTCTTCGTGGTACACCAGCATCGCCGCCAAACTTTTATGATGATATCGGATTGCTGTCTATATAGTATAATATTATAAATCTGCGAAAACGTTCGCCAAGGCACGTGTGTTCCATTATTATCACTCTTGGAAATACTCTCAAAAAAAAAAAAAAAACAAAACAAAACGTGTTTTGTATGTAATATACGGAAAACTACCTTATCCACTTTTCTTCTTGTAAAATTCCAGATCTCCTTTCGATTTCCCCGAGAACTTCTACACAAAGCCTGGGAGGAATCCTGTAAGCGGTCCTCAATCCCTTTCAATTATGCCTCTTGCGGCATATTGAATAGTTTGTTCTACCATCCCTCTACATTCGTGGTTTCTAGATCTAGATATTTCTAAACGGCTTTTTTCGACGGCCCTTTTCTGGCCGTCTTCGCATCGAAAACAGCTTGCAGTTTTCCCATCATTTTTTCCTTTTTTTTTTTCAAAATTCATTCCTTTTGTGTCCCACACACCGCGAGAACGCCTTTCTGTGACCTCAATAACCATATATTATATTTCAACTGCAGCCCTTCCCTCATTTCTGACAGACACCGTCTTTATTCACGCTTATCCTCTCTAGGTTTCCTTTCTCCATATCCATGCCTCTCATTCTTAACTATCGTTCTTCTACATCGTTTTTTTTTTATATCTAATCATTAATATTTCCTCGTTGACTTCCTAATTTCGATTTTTGTACATATTTGCTATAATACGCTATAATGTTATCAACAAAACATAAAAAATAAAAAATACGTATCTCGCATGTTAATTGATATTATTATCACGTTTATATGAGTGTATGTTTGCGATAGGAAAACAACATTTTGTCTATATTGTATTCGTCCAAACGTCGTATAAGAGGGGGAAAAAACGAATTTTTTAATTTTGAATAATATAAACGAGTATAATTATTATAAGTAAAATTTAAACAACGTCCGTTAGTTTCCATTGAATCGAAACCTATAAGTTATATTATCCTGAAAGAAAAAATTCTATTTGAATTTAATACATTTTGGGTTTCGATTTCACTATGAACGTCGTAAATTTCATCGCGTAGAATTATATAGAAAATGCATAACCTGTCCGCCGATCCGCGTTATTCGTTTTTATTCACGTTAAAATAATATAATGCAGAAGACGATAATATATTAATATGACCGTATGATTTTCACTACGAGAAGCGTACGGTTTATATTACAATATATATATATATAGGTTTTCATTAAAAATTAGTCGCTTTGAGAATATATTATGACCTTTCAAAAAATAAAAATACCAAAACCATAACTTTTCGAGTTGCGTAAAAGTAATTTTTTTTTTTTTATTCTTTTGAAATATTCAAAAGGCAGAGATATACACACACACACACACACAAAAAAGGAAAGAAAACTGCGCACACGCGAACGCCAGCTCGCGAAATAAATCAAATTGAATTATTCACAAACGCACGCCATTTCGCGTACGTACGCAACGTACGCGTATTTTACGTAACAATATAATGTATACACCGTCGTAGATTTATATACACCGGAGGAGAAAAAGAAAACCGTCTGTGGAATACAATCTGCGTGTGTGCTTTTGAATTCGGACACGTATATATATATATATTCGGAGTTCTGTTACGTTATAACGACTAGAGTCGCGAGTTTAGAGTATTCAATTTGGTCCCACCTGAAAGTTTCACGTCTCCGTATAATAAGTTATCATATTATGTACGCACGCGTATTTCTTCGTAAAGTCAGGCACGCGTTTAATGGTTTAATACGCACTGCAGCTATCATACGCGAGCGTTACACAATATTATCTTTTGACTAGCAATCAACGGCGTGGAAAACGGCTTTGTAAAAATAAAAAAAACTCGTATACGATCATTACGAGTTACGCTTACATTGCGGCCGAATACCCTATTATTGATTTTGCGTTTTTAAAAACAAAAAATTTAACTTTTTAAAATAAGCCGATAAACGATAGGTTTCTCGTCATCTGTACTGAAATGGAAACACACGAATTTATTAAAACTTCCGTGGATTGGACCGTTATGGTTTTATTGCGTTCAAACACTCGCGTTGTCAATTTGTTCAAAACCGTTGCTGCACGTTCCATTTTCCGGCAGAGACGCAGAGAACTGTACACCTCAGCCGAAGACGGTGACCCTGCAATGAACCCTACATCACGAATAGACATACGGTGTGTTTCTACAGGAGGACGTTTTGCGACTCGATTAGTCGTCGATGTTGTGTCTCGTAATACGCGCGTGTAAAACAAAAACTGCCGATTTGCGAACGGAATTTATTTATATTTTTTTTTTTGTATGTTTTGTTTTATTGGAGAGTATATATTAGTATATATTTATACGAGTATAATTTTATATGGAGGAGGAGAATCAATAATGATTTAATGTAACCCGCGTATATAACCGGCTAAAGACGTGATTTAATACAAACCGGTTACACTGCACACGAAACACAAATCCTATAGTATAACTACAACGTAAAAAACTTTTTTTTTTTATATATATTTCGTTCCTGTTTTTACGAGTTTTTATTTGTTTCATAACATATACGTTATTATGATGTATCCGAAACGGTATTTACTTTCCCCCTCCCTCTTTTTACATTTAAACGGTATTGCGTGCAGTGTTTTTCTTTAAAAGAAATTTAGTTCTTCGCAACAAAAAAAAGTTTATCGTTTCAAAAAGTAATACGACGGAGTATAAAACAAAAAAAACAAAAAATCAAATCCAGAATCGAACGCGTACGTACAATGGTGCAGTGTTCTTCCGCGCCTCGGGGGTCGCTCGTTCGCTCGAACGATAATATCGCGTCAATAGACGAGCGGACGGATTTTCGTATTTTTTTCTTCTTGTTTTATACAGTTTTTTTTCTTCTTGTTTCTCGTCGAAGAGCGAATGAATATATATATATACAGAGATATTCGTTGTTAATTTATAATCGTACATTACATAACACTCATCATAGGCGTTACCAGATATTTCACCTCGGGGTGTAGCCCGCAGTTGGAATACTTTGTGGATTTTCTTCTCCCTTTCACCATCAGCGTTTTCATAATAAAGAATATTTTTATTTCACGCGCCTGTAATTTTTACACAATATTTGTTTGAATCCCGCAGCACTCATTTCTCATACAATAATGTGACCTGCACTCTGCAGTCACTGCTGGATGTAGCAAAAGGATAATGTTAATAAGACCCATCCGCTTTTATAAGCGGTCTCCAAATACGCTCTATATACAATTTTCAATACGATTTTAATCATAATACATAATACATAGTCATTCGAATATCTAAGATAAAAAATTGGAAAGAAAAAAAATACCTATAGTTCGTATTATTATTATTTTTTTATAACTTCATTCCGAGTGTCATTAATTTTTTTTTTTTTTTTTAACTCATCGATTATTACTCTATCAACGTCGATTTAATTGGATTTTTCTCGTTCAACAAAAAGCCTCTTCAATCTTGTTTGTGTCATCGTTGAACGTACCCGGTTTTGATAATTGACGTTTTCGAACGAAATCGACTCGTGTCTGCGATACGGTTATAAATATTTTCGAAAAAAATTGAGTACAAATACACTATTGTAAGTGTGATGTCACATTTTTGTAGTCAGTACAACCGTACAAAGCGATTCGATCGAATGTACGTTTAAAAGTTTCAAAAATAAATTATATATTTATTATAAACAACACAATTTTGAATGGTATTGAATAGTATCAAAGACTTATTCGACATAATTATGTTTAAATAATTTAATACATAAAACGTAAAAACAAAACTTTGTTAATTCACATAAAAAATACATCTCTTACATACATACATAACGCATAACATAATATCACATTAAGTGTATGATAGAACGATTAAAAAAGAAAAACGTCGTATTTTTTATTTTTGTCTCCGGTAAATTTATATTTATAAGAAAATGTTAATTTTTATGTCGAGTACTGTTTATTTATTTATTTTTATTTTAGTAAATAAAACCCATTGCGTGGATTATTCGCCGGTTTTATATTTCTACTCTCGAGAGATTTCAAAACAAATGTTAAGACTTTACATATATTATTCATACTTTATTTTTGTATAAAATGCGATTTTTTAAAATTATTATTAAACTATTAAAAACGTAATTGTCTACTTAACGTATTTAAAATATTTAAAATTTATGTATATTATTCTAATTTATTACATAGTATAATATAATTAATAAGGGTTGCGATTTTGATCGCACACAAAAAGTTAGTGAAGTTATAATATTATAATATATTATACGCGTTATATCATTAATTGTAATAAGTGTGTTATAAAAAAAAAAGTAGAACGCGTGTCTCTAGAGGTTCGGACATTTTTTGTATTAATGGCGTGGCGGTATAATAAATAGAATTCTCATAGTCCCTTATTTTTAACTAACACTTGAAAAATTACAATTACCGTGGGATATAACCTGAGCATAATATAATAATACGCGATGCTTAGAAGCGAAGTTTGATAAGTATGTGTGCAATGAGCGAGTGATATGTATTTAACTTTTTTTTTATGTATAGATGAATATTACAGGTGAAATTATTTAAATAAATATTGATGTGAAAGTTAGAAAAATTATTTAAAGTATTTTTCTGCAGTTTTTTTTAGCGGAGGGGGGGTCAAAAATATGTGAAATGCGAAAACAATTATGTTTTACGGATCGTTTGAAACGCCAATTCAAATTCAAAGTTCAAGTATTTTTTAATTGAAATATCATATGTAAAGGTGTATGAAAAAAAAAAGGATGTTATTTTAATATATTTTATTTGTCCACATTGATTAATATATTTAAAAAAAATAAATATTGTGTTCTTGTTAAATTTTCTATTTTTATTGAATTATTTAACGCGAATGCTTTACTTGCTGTAACGGCTAATTAAAAAACAAAATCCAATTTTATTTAAACTTATTCATATTCTACATAATTTAACGTTTATATAGTTATAGTTGTTGTATACCCTCTTTATTAAAAAATGACGCCGCCAGTGTGTTGAGGCATTGATTTATTCCGTTCATAAGTTCCTCCAAAATAAGTTCAAAATGTTGAGATACAACGGACGATTTTATATTTGGAAAAAGGTGATAATCACTTGATGTATTTCACGTTCGAGAAACGCTTTTCCTGAATTCACACGTTGGGTCTTGTGGACATCTGTGATCTGTTTCGGGATCAAACGGGCACAGAACTTGTGGTAACCCAAGTTTTTAGACACGATTCTGTATAGAGCGTACTTCGAGAAATTTTGGAAACCTTATTGAAAAGTCTGAAATCGTAAAACGCCTGCTTTCTCGAACGAATCGATCACAACTTTGTGGACCACATCTTCGGTTTGCGTCTTTGGCCCCCATTATTATATGTACATCTGTGCGTCCGTTTTTAAATTGTCTACACCGATCACGTACCGAACCATCACTCATCACTGTATTGCCGTAAATAACACGCATAACCGACGATGAATTTGAACTGCGCGATTTCCTATGGCTTGCAAAAAAAAAACCATTTACGATTCGCACACTTCCCAGGCGGCGGGAGATAGAATTTGTATTCTCCGTGTCATTACGGCAACTATTAGAACATTATTGAAACTTGGTCGAAACTTGGGCATATGTTATAAGAGAATTGTAACACATCGGAGGTTGATTTCGAGATAGCCTTCGTACATGCGCGTCGTATAAAATGTGCTATTGAATGCAATATATTTAAAATAAAAAAATCACACACTGAAATTATACTAATTCTTATAGTATATGAATCCACTGGTAATAAACAATGTTTACATCGTGAATAGTAGTGCCTAGTGTTTCGTTTTGTGGTCACTTTTGGACTATAGTGTTGTACAATAGTAATAACCTACGATTGTAATTCTTCGTATCGGAGCTACGTATCTTGTAGTAACTATACTTATACCTAATTATATTACACTAAATATTAATTTATTTCAGTAATCAATTGAGTTCGGCTTCAATTAATTTGTAATTAATTTTTAAACGAAGACAATCATTTTTTTTAAATATATACGATTTATTAATATTAAATATATTATAACGATATTTTAACAATTAGTTTTACATAAACAATACAATGAAATAAACAACAACAATTATAATATTCTTATTAATTCTTCGTATATTATTCTCAATATACCACTCTGGAGACGTTCATTATTCAAAAACCACGTTCGAACATCCTTCATCCGCGTTAATAGAATCCGTGCTTATAGCATGGACTCTAAAAAGTTCTCGTAACAATGTCGATTTCAGCTCTAAAGAAAAATAATAAAAACCGTATACGTTACGATATGTAAATCAACGAGATCATAGTTTTGACATTGTTGCAGGATTATTGGATAACAATTAGGATTAATACTATTTATAAATTATAATAATAATAATAATAATAAAATAACCTTTGGATTTTCGTTTTTCTCCGATAGCAGCAGCTATCGCTCGACAGCCGTGAATACATTGTGCTTCTCGTAAAAGTATTTCTGCTGTTGTAAAAGCGAATTCCGACTGGACGTAATTCTGTATTAATATTCCGCGGTCCCGATCGAAAAATTTCACGTTCTCGTCGTCTTTGGGTAAAAAAAAATAAATATTTATTAAAAAAAATAAATTTTTTTTTGTCTTTAATACCGAATAATATTAATGTAATATAAAAAAGTATATTTAGGAATAATAAAATGTCAAAACTGTAAATTCTGTTAAATATAATTACGGCGCACATAACTGATTTATAAATTTATTTGTAAAATTTAATTTATTTATAGAAATATGACTTACTATCCGAGCACACCATGGCTGTGGCTATGGTCAGTGATCGCACAAAATAAGGCATTTCTACAGTCTTCTTGTTAATATTTTTCTAAATTAAAACAATAAATCATTCGTAATTAAACGATTCGAGATGATAAATATAAATTATATATATATATCTTCAGGGACACCTAGTTAGATTTCGATACTACATGTTCCCCATTTGAAAACAGTAGATATTTTTATAGGTCGTATTATACCCAGATTTTCGATTAAATATTAAAATATTACCACAGAAAAGTATGTTATACATAAGATACAAATGTCGAAGAAGAAAAATAAACGTTTCTGAAAAACTCATTGTGATTAAAACCGAGTATTTTCAGATTTGGATATGTTTAGATTACTCTGATACCAAAAAATTTTCAACATTAAAAATTTCGATTGAACTACGCATTTGTACAATATATTATGTGTGCTCTTACTCTTATCCATTTTTGTGTCCGTGTGTATAACGACACGTTTTCGTTGATCGTTTTCGATATCTTAAACATTGTCATTGCTAATAACAAAACTCCTAATTGCTAAAAATCAATACAAAAAAAAGATATGATTATAATTCATCTAAAGTCTTTTAGATTCAAGGAATTTAGCATGCCCTGTTTAACCATCAATACCCTCCCAAAAGAATATGTTACTATTTTTATCCGAATGTTTTGCGAATTTAAATTAACTATTTTTTAATTTGATTACAAATTTTAAATAATAATAATAATAATAAAGACTCTTAAAATCTCTGTTTATGTTAATGAACTTACGTCATTTTTGAAAATCGCATTGATTTTTCTGTCGGGTATAAACATGTCTAGAGGCACGTATTTCGATTCCTTTCTCCACACATTGTATGTCCGTAAAGCAGCACCGTAATCCTACAGAAACATGATTGAAAATTGTTTTTATAAATTTTACTGACGATTATTCTATAAATCAATATTTTTCAAAAAAAAATTTGCTCATCAATGATAAAAACAACTGTACTTACATCAATTGCATTACTATTCTGAACATTATGAGTGTCTTCTGAACGGAGAATCGTCTGCAAGACGTTAACGAAAAATGTGCTGGAATTACTTGGTCGTATTGCCGCGCATGCATTTTTTAAATTGAGGAAATCGAATGGACTCGTTTTTGAGATCAATAACGGAGCTATATATAAGAAAAATATACATAGTAAAAAGGTTTTGATTATAAATATGTGTTAAAAACAAAAAATTATCAACTTACCGACGATGTCGGCGACGTAGGAAAAGAAATCGGGATATTCCGCAAGGTACTCGGTCCAATCCCTAAAGATCGTGCTGATCCTATAAACGGATAACGAAATTTAGTGCGTGACGTTGAAATCGTACAACATAAAATCGAGCACACCAGCTTATTCGGATTCGTAAAACTCAAAATAATAATTAATAAGAATATAATACGTTTCACTAAAGTTATAGGATTTTCGACAAAAATAAATATGAGTTTTCTGTAACTATATAATGTTTTTTTTTTTGTAAATTTTATTAATTCCCAGGATCGCCAAATGTTAGTCTTTTAAACTTTTTTTTTTATTATTCAGAAATATATAAGGTACCCTCTGGTAATCTCCGTCACAGTCAGAACTTCTCTTGACAAAAGTTCAGCAAACATATTGCCCACCTCCGTCCGGCTGTTCGATTCACGATCAAAAGTTATTTCAATCGTCGTCGTCACAAATTCGTGATGTCTTGTACGAACAATCGATGTTTTATCCTCGACCAATGAATAAATAACGACCTGCGCGTGTGCACGTAATGAATGAAACGTATAATTGCGTATGTATTTAAAAAATATTTAATCCGAATTTGCGAATATCCGAGACCGGGATTAAGGAACGGCTTGTAGATTAACTTATTACGAGAAAATGCGCGTTCACGTTTGTCTGTAGGTAATAGAAGTTTGTCACATAATAAGTACATAATATTATCTAGTAAATATTGAGATTTGTTTCTATAAAAACGGATAGCGAACGCGTACCGGAAATTAAAGGACCGAGAAACGATCGAAAGACGAATATTGAGTAAAGACAAATGCCGGGGAGTTATCAAACTGGGTTATAGTGGATGGAGTGAAGACGCGATGGCCACTAAGATATGAATAACAGGAACGTAGTCGATAGTTTTGAAATGACAAAAGTTACATTAAAATTGTACCGCGAGGTTAAAATGTTACAAGTTTTTTTATACACAAATAAATAACCGTTAGACGTACAAATTTAAACTTATACGAGTATTAAATTTAAACGGATGCGTACGTCCAAATTATGTCGTTTTTCGTATCCCTTGATCATTCTATTGCATAGTGTATAGATTTGATCGATCTCGTCCTCATCTGTCATCACTGAATTCGCTGTACGATTCGTCGGTCCACTGTTGTCGGACTTCGGTGGCACCGCGTTTTTTACACTATCTGCAGCTATATACAATAAAAAATAATTTTTTTTGTACGATAATAATATTATTAGAGTCAAAACGCGACGTTGTCATTTAAAAATTTTCCACCATACTTGTTACGAGCGTCGTACTTTGTTTCATGTCTTCCGGAGAACTCGACGGCGAAGATGTCATGGCCGGACGCGAACAGTCCTTAAACAATAAATATACATCGTATATTTGAAATCTAAACTTTCCCTAACGTTTCTTAAAATTTAATCGCCATTTTTTTTTTTTTTTGTGAATTTTTCCTGCAATATTACAATATTTCATAAAATTTATAAACACATGGAATCCCCCCAAGTTGATTAATATCACGGATTATCGGATTTCGAACCTATTTGAATTTGTTTCGTTTAAATTCCTATAAAATAATATACTTCATATACTTCAGTCGCGTTAAATTCGAGACATTTTGCCTCATCACCGACACTTGTTGCGGTAGGACTTTTCGCCTCGGTTTCTTTTGCTGCGATCACCGGACCGCACGCGTTCTCCGTTCTATTCAACACGACATCCTTGTTTGACGACAAATACATTTTCACCACATTTTTATATTCCTCATTAATTCGTATTTTAACACGTGGTGTTTCCTTTAAAAGAAAAGGATCAACTTTATCGTATTACACAATCAACGGGGAAAATTAACGATTTTCAGCCCCCACCGAGTCTCAAAACTTAAGTTTCCGTGAAATACGCATAAAATATTTCTTTAACTATACATACATATGTGTATAATAATTTTTTTACACTAAAAAGCCGTATATAAAAAAAGAAAAATTAAAATCGAGCCAAAGTTTTACAATTTTAATTTTGTGTGCAGGGCGATAATGGAGAAATAATAATCATTCGCGTTCCCATAAATCCCTGTCTACGATTTTACAATAGATCTATCTAATATTGTATATTTTTTTACCGTTTGACAGGCATCGTGACTATTGCAATTTCCATCGATTTCCCTCGATTTCGGACCTTTGGTCGTATTATAAACATTTTGTTGCTGAGGCCTCGGTGCAGACGCATTCGTCCGCTAAAATTTTACGATACAACTTGTATTTACGTATACACATAAATATATATTATATTTTTACCGTCCGACGCGTATCTCGATTATTATAATTGTTACGGAATTTCTCCACGTTGGGGTTTTCGTTTACGTTACGAACACGCTGTTGGTGAAGCCTTGAAATAACCGCATAAGACTTACTCGTTCCCTAAAATTTTACGATAAAACTTAGATTCGTATACACACAAATATTTATTATATTTTTACCGTTTGACGTGCATCGCGATTATTATAATTGTTGCGGAATTTCTCCGCGTTCGGGTTTTCGATTGCGTTACGATCACGCTGTTGCCGAAGCCTTGAAATAACCGCATAAGACTTACTCGTTCCCTAAAATTTTACGATAAAACTTATATTCGTATACACACAAATATTTATTATATTTTTACCGTTTGACGTGCATCGCGATTATAATAATTGTTGCGGAATTTCTCCACTTTCGGGTTTTTGATTGTAACATTCTTTTGCTGAGATCTCGATGTAACAACATTTGACTTAGCCGTCCTCTAATATTTTACGATAAAACTTATATTCGAATACATATATATTATAAGTTATTTTAGGATAGGTTAGGTTTACGACATTACCTAACCCCTAACCAGGGGCGTATTTACTTCATCCCCTAAGGGGCGAGTAGAAAAACGGCCCGTCGAATCTGTTGCCAACTTAGAATTATTATCGAAAAATTATATGAAAATAATAAGTTTTAAATAAAAATAATGTTTTATTACATTTTAGTTTTAGTTCGATTAATTTTAGTTATCAGTAGATATAGGTACATACACAAGTATCTAGGGGGGGGCGATCGCCCCCTCTTGTATACGCCCCTGCCACTAACACAGTATAATATAACGTATATTTTTACCGTTTGACGTGCATCGCGACTATTGGAATTTTCACCGAATTTCTTCACATTTGGACTTTCGGTGTTATTACAAACATTTTGTTGCCGAGGCCTCGATGACGGCACAACCCTCCTCTGAAATTTTACGATAAAACTTGTATTCGTATACGTGTACGCAGTAGCGCAACCAGAAAAAAAAACCCTAATGGGGGGGGGGGGGTCCAAAATTATAATACAAAAAATGTAATCATAAATAATCATGTTAATAATAAATTAAATTTTTTTTTTGTGTGTTAATGTATAAGTAATAAAATGTAAAATATATTAATTTATAAAATAAAATCCAAACGACGCTTTGAAGTCGCTAAACGATTTATTATTACTTCGGATTGTACATTGCCAAAATTAAACTATTATATTGCTGAAATAAATAAATAGTGTTTAACTGTAAAATATAATTAGACAATAACTAAAATTACTTTTCCAATTCTTCACTTTAGAAATACTCAAGGGACGGGGTCTGGACCCGGGGACCATCCCCCCTTGGTTGCGCTACTGCATATACGTTTATACAAGTAGTTTACTCGCAACGAATTAATGTACATCAGTACAAACACGACTACGACTCTATTGTAGGTACTGAGAATGACTACTAAAATATACTATTACTACTCACTTAATGAGTCTATAATTACGGCTCTTTAAGCACTTTGTTGCGGACGGTACGGAACTCATACGGATCATATTACGCTAACGATATCTACACGAGTATAATATTATCATTATTATGTGTACTTACATTTAATGAACTTTTCGGCGACGGATCGGACGACTCTATTGAACCAGAGTTGCAGGCCATCGGGTCAGGTTTCTTTTGGCAAACGCTCTTCTTATCAGATCTCTCATTCAATCGTTCCTTATCCGATAGTTGTGGTTGTTCTAAAAAAAAAAAAAAAAAAAGGAAATATTTCCGACACATATTCGAAAATGTCGTTTTAAAGGGAAAAAAAGTTTTCTGTGATATATCAAACCTTCGGCATGGGGCGCATCTCGCGTCAGTCCAGTGGCAGTAGTCGTGGACATCTCGGCTGACGCTTCCACGGTTAACTAGAAATATTCGTTGACAAGTGTTATATTATTATAGAACTATAGAAATACGTATGCACGGTCGCAGGAAACGGCGCGCGCTGTTTTAAAAATTTTCAATTTTTATCCAAAGGAAATATAGTTAATATATGCAAACGTGTTAATGTAATTCGATAATAAAAAAGTAACGGCTTACCATTGTCTCATTGACATCGGCCACGTTTTCAGAAACGTCGGTGATGGACTTCTTAGTTTTTTGGAAATACGACAGTAAAGAACTGTTTTTAATTTGCTTCCACACCACCTTTTGACATTGTTTAACGGCCGACGGCGTTGTTTTTTCAGCACTCATATTTTGTCAGGAAAACAAACGCTCTAGAGAATTAATATTCAAGGGAACAAAAATGTTACGATAACAATTTATTTCGACGTAAATTATTATTAAGCGAGTAATAATATCAACGATTTTAAACACGTCAAAAATATACGTGTGTGTTTCTATAATATTTCACGTACGATGTTTGTTTATATTAGCCAATATACTGCATAGGCTTTTTCTTCTTCTTTTTTTTTTTTTTGTTCTTTTTCGACTGTCGAATCATATAATTTCTTTCCCAAGACCGTTATTTAAATCTTTCACCTCTCAACATATCCTATCGAAATTTTAAACACATGGACTTACACGGATTATTGTTCATATGTCGTACAAATGTATAATGTTGTCCGTATATTTTCCTGTGTGTTGTTACGATCATAAAAATATTTTTTTAAATTAGTACCGTTCAATTTAAAAGCAATACAATTAATATAAATTTAAAATTTAAAAAAAACAATATAACGTTCCTTTTGTAATAGTTCGGCGCGAAAACACCAAACAAGTCTACAATTGCCTACAATGTATTTATTATTGATTTCTCTTGCTGCTGTCGTGCCTAAAGATTTCTTAACGTCTTTCTTTCTTGTATGGATTTATAATATTTAATATCCGAAATAGTTTTACAGTTTAATATTTGGACCGAATCAGAGGAAAACCTTAAAGTCAACATCGTCCGCATTAAATACATTTTCTAAACGTCACGGCTGGTTGGCGGCAATATGAATACACATTGACTCGAAATATTAATTATTATTATCATCATCATAAAACGAAGTGTGTATTCTGCGAATTTTAAAGTTTTAATCTCTCCAAACAAGATAGTTGGTTTATTGTAATTATATTAAGGATGAAAATTAACTAATACTCAACTCGAACAAACTTGGTAAAAATTATTCTGCATAAATGTATAAATAGTTAAAACTTATTGCCAGCGCTTCTGAGAATAATCAAACTTTTAAATTACTCGACATTTCGATAAGTTTTAATGCGAATGTTTTGAACTCGGATAAACGTCGTGCGACGATTTTTATACTGTACACTGGTGGTATGGGTTGCAGGTGTAGAAATATTATAATATAATTTTATAAAAAATGTTATAATCTAACCTATACGTTTCAACTATGCAACTAAATTGGTCCCGGGATTTATTTTTTTTTTTTTAATTGAAATCGGACGCAGTGTAAAATTTAATTAAATTTTTAAGTAATGGTTTTTTTTTTGTTTTTAATTAAAATGCAAATGTATATATAATAATCATATTGTATTGAATTATATGATACCTAACTTTTAAATAACCTAACTTTTTTTTTAAATATGTTTAAATTAAAATACTTTGAAACTAACGACGGAAAATGAAAAAAATAAAATAAATAAAATCTGAAAAACGTATAACGGTAAAGTCGTTATATTTTTGATGGATGTATACCGCCGTAGTCGTGTAATTAAATTTCTGCCAGTTTAAAACAGTAATTTTTAATATAATATATTTTAAGCGAAACATTATATACTTACCGTTGGTTTTTGTGCTGCGATACTTAATGCATTTTCTATTTCAGACCTACATCATCAAATTTCTGTAAAATCACGAATTTGTTTTATGCTATTTGTACATTTGCGTACTGGACGTCCGCTTTCAGATGTGTAGTAAATTTCATAATTTGCATTACCCTATATCGAAATATTAGACATTTACGGTTTCAAGTGAATACTCATGATTTTGTACACTGTAGAAAACGACATTAATTACATTATTTAACTCGACATAATATTGGTGTAAATTCGTTGAATATTTTATGGAGAATAATATTATAGTGTCGCTTATATATATAATATATATTGAGAAAGAAAAATTCAATACGGTTTTATATGTAATATTATGTACCGCTGTTAATCAATACTATTTATAATATTGGCTATTCATATATCATAAAATATTATGCAATCGAAAAATATCGTTTTGTTAAGAAATAAAACTAAACCCGTTTGTTACGCTCGTATTTTCTTTGGTATTGAACAAAGAAATTTGTATTTAATGTAAATCGTCACCGCTTGTCTCGAGTAACTTCAGATTGTAACATCAGATTGTTTTTAATAAATTTCGATTCGAATATTTTATTTTTTTTTTTTCGTAACACGTAGGAAGTTAATTCATATATATATATAGTCATCATTTTCATTTCGTATTGAATACCTAGTGTTTTGTACTATTATGTAAAACTATTATCACTATATTAAAATAAATCATTTTGAAAATTAATCGCGCGTTAATGTAATAAAATGTGTGACGATATTATATAATATTTTTGTTACGAATATAACGTGTCGTGAATAGTAGAAACGAATTAAAAATACGCTCTCGTATAAAGCGAAGGCGTACGGTAAATATACATATGTTTAAAATGAAATCGAAATTATTTACATATTATACTGTATTTATGCGGGGTACCCGGACGAGCAGTCATCTCTAAAAATAATGAAATATGTAAATATAATATAGTCTATCTTTGTTTATTAACATTCAATGAGGAAAAATTATGTTTAAACTGCAGCTAATTTAAATTCATTCGTAACTATAATCGTGACAACGTTCGTATATAATACACGTATGAGTTACAATAGTAGTTATACTAAACAGTTGAGCCAATTGAACGATTCGAGCGATAGAATAATATCATAAACGAGATACGTCATTTTATATATATATATATAAACGTTCGGTGCAGCATTAGTCAATTTATTTACCTACCGGTTTTTAATATTTAAAGTGGTTATAAATTATTATAACGTATACAATAAAACGGTATAAATTCTTTTGTCAGAATGTAATTTATGAATATATATCGTCGAGAGACACGCGCTCTTTACAATAGTCATAATAAGAAGTCCATAAAAGTTTTTGTATTTCACTTCTTTTCAACACGAGTCGTTTTACAAATCCAACGTTGAAAAAAGCCCCCCGTAGGAGCGCACAAAAAATATCGTCGACATACGTGAATTATTTATTGATTTTCCATCTACGGAATAATCGTTTGTAACAAAATAACAGTTTGCTGAGCAAATATGGGCGTACACGAAAAAGCACTATCCTAACTGTTATGGTATAAACGAATAATTCGTAATAATTTAATTCCGCGTCGTACTACTGTTATCAAATGTTACATTGTATCGTTCGAGTGTTGTCTGTTATTATCGATGGCGAATGGGGTCTTCGGTTATTGTCACGACGAGAAAAATTAAAAATCATTCTCGTATATTCCGTTGACGACGAGTAGACTCGCAGATGTCATCGACATCGACTTCTGCACGTCGAATTCGTACGCACGTACCGTAATAAAACTTTATTATACGCGTAAACGCGTCTTCGCGGTGTTGTACGAATCGTTTCACATGCCGAGAAGTGTGTGTAAGTCTATTTTTCGGCACACATCGCGTTGCGATGACGATTCGTCGTGGTTTTTCATCGTTTTGTTGCTTTTAAAAGCAACTCGAGACGCCAAAAAACCTAAAAAAAAAAAATAGACACGTTTTGCGTTTCATGCCAAAAAAATACATCGGGAGTCCCGGACACGAGACTTTATTAGTACAAGTCCACACGAATACGGAAAAACGTGTGTTTTATTTTATATCCAATAACACAATATAATATAGTAGTTTACGCTTTTAAAAAATTGTTCCAATGATTTTTACACAATATTTGTTGGTGGTTTTTCATTATAACGCTTTCTCCTAAAGCGGGACTCAGCGAGTCACACAATATTTTTGTAAAGCAACAGAATTCAATAACAAGGACGAATTGACACAGCACAATAGTATATACCATTTATGGTGTACCGAACGGATTTCTTCATCCATATAAACACATGCGACTTATTCTTGCACGAAATGATTCATCACACGCAAATATTATGTTCAAATAATAATAATAATAATAATAATAATAATAATAATAATAATAATAATACAGTTCAGGGCGGCCCCTTGTGTAACATTACAAGCTTCGTGGTAGCATTTTAAAATCGGATGTGACTTTAAGTCAACACACGTTTATCCGTAGAACTTTTCCTCTCTTCGCCGACGAAAACGAAGCCGCGTGGACCGGAACTATATAGAACCGTCGTTATAACATCGTAACCGATGACCCTCTCCACAGGGCCGGCCCAAGATACGGGCGAACCGGGCGGTTGCCCGGGGCGTCTTAGGGCCCCAGACAGACGATCAGCGAAAGCCGGACATTTTTTTTTTTTGTTTTCAGTCAAAACGCTGGTCGTCTATTCTAAATCCGATCACAGTCCAAAATAGCAAAATATTGTGAAAATATTTAGAATAATTAAGAATCGCTTGTGTACTCAAAGAAATAATAATACATTTATCGATAATTGTGTCGGAATAATTATTTTATCCAGAATTTTACAAATGTAAGTCGTTTTGAACTGTAAAATAGCATTTAGTGTACTGAATATTTTTTAAGGGCGCCTTGTAAAAATTTGCCCGGGGCGCTGTAATACCTCGGGCCGGCCCTGGCCCTTCCCACCCAAATCGTTCAGATCCTAGTTTTCCATTTATTTCCCGTAGAAACGAATCTCGAACGTGCGTCACGTACATAAAATGGGTATTACAAAATATTATTAATTCTGGCCGAGAAAAATCGTTTTCTCTGCAAATTGCCGCCGTCCCAGGCCGCCATCGGCTATTTTTATATTTTAATAAACGCTGCAGCCCGCACGGAGGTTTTAAACCTGAGCGTGTAAGTCAGATGTTTTCGGGTCGTTAGAAGTAAAAAAAAAAAAAACGAATTTACGCATTTTTTCGAACCGTTTTCAAAACGATTGTTATACACTTACGGAAATGCTCGTTTTTACATTCCATTAAGCCGCGTCGCGTGAAAATTCAAATGTTATTTCGTATTTTCCTCCTTCCCCCCCCCCGCCCAATAATATACATGCGTCGTTACGTACCGCCCCCGTCGATTCGTAAACCACTTTGGAATAATTTCGTGCATAACGCGTTTAATAACGCACGCGGGCGTTCGAATTGGGCGTGTACGGGGAAAATATTCGTCAGGAATCGCGTCAGTAGTAATATCGTCAGGAAAACATTCGCCAGGAACAGTTTATTAAAAATAGTTCTGATAGTAAAAGGAATTGTTAATTCCTTTCGAAGGAATTGAAAATATTTCGATAGGAATTTAAAACGATACAAGACGCGAGAAATCGTTAATCTCGGTGGTGTGTGTGTGAGGGGGGGGCGGCATTTACACGTGTTGTAATGTTATGTTGTCGAATTTCAAATCCCATTTAAATATTATATTTTCATCGCAATTCTCTCTCTCTCTCTCTCTCTCTCTGTGTATATGTATATTTTATTTTCGCTTCCGATTTCATCGTTCTCCAATATATTGTTTTCTTGATACGTACGATCACTCGGCGCGCGCGCGCGCGCGTGTGTGTGTGTATTCGAAATACCTTTTTTTCTTCGTTTAATTCGAGAATAAAAAAAAAAAACGAAACGACCAGGAAACCGGCCCGAAATTAAGGGCGAAACAAAACAACAACGAGGACGAAACAATAATAAAAAAAAAAAAGAGTGAACGCAAAGGTAAAAAAAAAAAAAACACCCCCCGAATACATCATACATATATAACCGCCGCGACAACGAGGGAGGGACAGCAGAAAAAAAAAGAAATAACGCCGTGGGGGCCTCTCTCTACTACTCGTGTGCACCACACGTCGGTCGGTCGGGTGTGTACGCACTCTCTCGGGTCAATACTTGATTCCGAAGGGAGCTGCTACGGCGGCGGCGGGTCCGACACACGAATACACTGACGCACACGCACGTACTCACAGACACAAGCGCACGCACACACATCAACCGCCGCCGGCGACGACGACGACGACGACGACGATCGACGGTGCACAGCGCGGCGGCGGCGGCGGCGGTACCGGCCGAATACAGTGTCGACTGTAGTGCGGCAGTGTGTAATCCGCCCCGGAATTGTGAGCGCGTACGTTCGGTTCGCGGCGACGAGTCCTCGTCGAATTTTCGCCCATTTTTTTTTTCCTATTATTATTATTAACGTTCGGATAATAATATTTTCTTCGGCGAGACGAGAAACAAAAGAACGCCCCGCCGAGTTCAAAAAAATCGTGTACGAGTGAGACGGCGGGCGAAAACGAGAAACGGTTCCTGTGGAATAGTGCGGGCGAGCCGCCGTCGCGCGGTAATAAAGAAAAGACGAGGAGGAATACAATAATAATAATAATAATAATACAAAAGAGGTAAAGACAATTTCCACGCGGTTCGTCACCGGGCTATTAATAAAATAATATCGTCATGACGGTTCGGCCGCCGGCGGCGTCGCCGCGCACACCGGCGTAGAGATAACTGGCGCGCGCGCGCGCCCGCGTGTCTCGTGAACGGGAGAGAGAGAGAGAAGAGGAATAATTGACACGGAGCACCAGGACGACGGTTCACCGGATACACGACGAAGAACAGTAGCGGACACGAGAACGACTCGCACCATGAACGTCGCGGCTACACTAGCGATTTCGGCACTGCTCGTCCACTCGGCCGTGATTATCGGTGAGTCCATAGCTAGGCGCGTTCTAATAATAGTCACAGTTACAGGGGCGTATTTACTTCATCCCTTAGGGGCGGGGGGGGCGAATAGAAAAACGGCCCGTCGAATCTGTTTTCGAAACTCAGAATTATCGAAAAATTATATAAAAATAATAAGTTTTAGTTAAAAAAATGTTTTATGACATTTTAGTTTTAGTTCGATTAATTTTAGTTGTCAGTAGATATAGGTACATACACAAGTATCTAGGGGGGGGGCGATCGCCTCCTTGTATACGCCCCTGCACAGTTATCAATCGGTTGTACGCCGATGTGATTTCTATTCCCGTCTATGTCTTGTGTATATTATGATTGGCGAAAATCCGGGAGCGATTGGAGGGCTTAATCCCCTCCCCACCGCAATTATTACCAAATTACACAAATATTGTATAGTTCAGCAGTATTTTAATGCACGACATTTTATTCATTAAGCATCCCCCGCGGCTCAGTTTTGTATAAAAATAGTGGCCTCCGCCCCCCCCCCCCAAACGTTTCCAGTGGATATCCGCTCATGGTGTGCGTGCCGCGGCTGAACGTGTGCGCGCGGGCGGGGCGGGGCGCGACGCGAAACGTGCTCGCGCGGTCGGAAAATCGATTGGCCGAACGCGGAGATTTTTCTCCCTTCGGCCGCCGCCGTCGCGCACGTCCCTTTTTTCCGAGATCTCAGTTCCTGTCGTCGTTCTTTTTTAAACGCCGTGAAACGTACGGTTTTTTTTAACGTTTTTTTCCCGTTTCCCCCATACGTATCGCGAGTACCAAACCGCGCTGTTCCCGTCGGGCGTGAACCGTCTCGAAATCGTCGAAAAGAGCGCTACGGAACGACGAGAGTCGTTATAATACCTACAAACGAACGTGGAAAATATAATTTAAAAAAAAACCACGACCTACTTTAACTGTGTGTGTGTGTGTTTTTAATCGATTTTTTTTGTTTGTTATATATTTTCTAAAATGGCAATATTGACGGACGACGATATTTTGTTAGTAAATCGACGGACCACCACCGACCGTTTTCGTTTAACGTTTTTCTACGTAAATTTTTTTTTTTTTTTTTTGGTATGCCGGTATGCGATGAGAACTCCGCAATAATTCATTGATAATAATGTGTTTGAACAGCACTGACGGACAAGGTCCTGCCGCCGTCGTTGTATTTATTGTGTCGATACCTCCTGTTGTTTGTCCAACAGAAAAAGAAGAAGAAGAAGAAAAAACATTTGTTATTTCGGTATTTCGATTATATATCTCCGTGTTGGACTGGTGTGTGTGTGTGTTTACGTACGGCGGTTGTGTGTTGTTTCCGTTGGATTTCGCCCAATAGGTCATATACCGGACGGTACTGAACGGGTGGGTAGAGTCGTACATAATAATAATAATAATAATAATAATAGTAATAATAATAATAATAATAATAATAATAATAATAATAGTAATAATAATAATAATAATAAAATATATATAGTAATGCGTATGGAGTAATAATAGTAGTAAATAGTGAACACTCGACAGAAACGTTTTCACGGTTGTAAGCGGCGGGCGTCTGCGTGTAACGTTATTATTATTTTTTATTTTATTAGAGGTGCTACTATATGGTGCACGCGCGGTGTTGACGCGCTGATGAACGCCACTCGAGAGGGACGCGCGTGTCAATCGACGCGCCAAAGTGGATGGCCAATTATACGGAAAAATATCCGGGGACTTATGAGATTAAAAATAATATTTTCTCCGGTCGGTGTGTGTCGCATTCCTCGCGGTGGTTGTTTTCTCAACGGGATTTCGCGAGTATTCCGTATATTGTTTCTCTCCGGAACTCTCTTTTTCTCGTGCGCGGTACAAAAAAAAAAAGAGACACAAACCGTTCCGTGACGTTTCACCGTGGTCCACCGCCAGCGATCGGGGCCGATTCTATCCGAAGAGAAGAGAGAAAAAAAAGAAGAATTTCTTAACGTTTAAAGGCTATTCGTTTTATCATTAAGCGGTGTATTATTTAATCGTTTTTTTTTTTATATATATTTATACGACGCGTTCCCGGCGGAGGATGGTCAATAATGAAAACTGTAAAAAAAAAAAAATATTGTTCATATTTCTCTGTGGTCTACTACAACACCGGCGTTGTCGATTTTCGCCCGTTTTTCGTGTACAACACCTTAATAAGTAAATAACAATGTTTAATTCACAAAAGAAAATAATTATATCATTTTAAACGGAGATTTCATTTTAATCTAATTACGAAATTCCGATAAACGCGCGTGGTCTTTTTAAACGTAATTCACGTGGACCATATTTTATACGTCGTGCGCACGACCCAGATTTTCTATTTTTTTTTTTCTGTTTTGGCCGACACGGACAAACTCTTTAGTGGTATGGGGCGGCGTCCCGTTCTTCGATTATTATTTATTTTAACCACGTTTCCGTTACGGTTCTTGCTGTATGTATACACGAGTACGTGCGTTTCAAAATTAGCGTTTTCCCATATAAAGTCGCGGTTTATTACAACCACGCGTATACCGTGTATGGGAGGTCGCGTTATAGCAGCAGTAGTAGTAGTAGTAGTGATCTGGCCTTTAAACAGCGCGTGTGCAGGCCCGCACGGCGTTTTGTTTTTTTCACTCACAAGATTTTCTCGTCGTCGTCGTCACGACGATTTTTTTTTTTTTTTTATACTATCGTTTTCGTTAATGAGACCGATATTTTATTACGAATATGTTAAAAAAAATCTAACACGTTATTTCGATAGTTTGTGCGGTGGAAACAATTTCGTTTTGCGACATTTCATTCCGACGATTTTCATTGAAATTCGTTCGACTCGTTTTGTAATTTTTTTTTTCTTTCAAACTATTCTCTACCGTTTGCGGTGAACGAACGATTTGTGCACTCGGTAATGCGAACGTCAAGCCGTTGTTTCGTTATAGTACGCTATTGGTACGGAGAAAAATTTTACGCCGAATATATTATTAAATACTATGTCTGCGAACGAGAATCGTTTTCGTTTGATAAAATGTCATTTTATCGCAGATATAATATTAAAAATTACGTTTATTCAATTTACTTTAAATAATAATAAAAAACATAACGGATACTGAAAACCAGTCGACTGTTTTAATAATCCATTGTAACCATTGCTATATATATATATAGCGCACATAGATTAATAGAAACATTTCGTCTCGGTCGTAGACGAAACCTACGCGTTTGTAAAATATGTTGAATTAGTTGTTTTATTTTTCTTTTCAAAAAACCCACGTTGAAATTAGCCGTGAATCTAATCCGCTACAAAAAGTCACCACCACCATATACGTATCTATATATATACACGCATATGTCCTGTTTGAAATAATAAATCCTTTGAGAAAATAGTACTTGAAAAGTCTGGTTAAATTTTATGTAATTATATAAAATCTACTCGTTTTTTGGTGTTAAAAAAAAATTAACCGTTCGACTTGAACGCGCATATTAATTGCGACACCGATTTTTTACAATCGTCATATTTTATTTTGTGCGCATACCGTATATATATGTATGTACTTTGAAACGAAATTCGCGTGTATGTTTTATTATTTCGAAAATGAATAATAATAATAATAATTATAGCGTATTTATTGCGTTTTATTTCGCTATTCTCCATTAATATAATGGTCGCGTTGAAATTGAAGTAATACAAAATTTTTGAAAAAAAAAAAAATTAAAATAGTATACGTCGCGCTCTAAATATAGGTACGTCACAATTATCCATTATTACCGACGTATTTGTCGAAAAACGCGTCTAGAGTGAAAATATTCGCTGACTTATAATACATATATATATGTGTGTGTGTGGAACGAGATGTTTTGATGTGCTCGAGGAAAATATAGATTTTTTTGTTTTTGTTTTTTTCTTTAGCCGCTGTTGTCATTATTATAATGCAATCGGTTTCAAAGGCTTCGTAGATATAACGAAAGACATCACAGCTGTGTATACGCGCGCACGTAATATGGGCCGTTCCCAAAGGATTTTGAAACATATACTCTCGTTTCGGGTTCTGCAATTCTACACCGTAGAAAATGTTATTTTTATTTTCAATTCCTAATATATTATTATTATTATTATTCAGAATATTCCCGCGCAATACTTACGAAATGTTAATTTATCACGAATTCGATTATGTATATATATATGCATTGGAAAACAACTCGGTTAGTGTATTATTGGGGGGGGGGGTATAAACTAATACAGTTTGAAAATATAATCGTAGAATTTGTTAAATAGACATTTGTATACAAATACACACATAGGATCATTTACAAAATTAAACACGGGTTCGATATATTTATACGCGAGAATTTTTTAAAATTTTTTTTTCAATAGTCTATATGGATAAAACAAAAAAAAAAAAGAAATGCATCAACGACGAGTTGTTGTTACAAGAGTAGACGAGTTGTTGAACGAGAGGGACTCCTTCCTGCAGCAGTTCACAACTACAATGTGTATACTATTTCACGGATTACACACAATTTCACGGATTATACTGTTATGTTAATAAATATTTGAGTATCGTATGTCGTATAAATAATATCGAGAAATCAAACGCGAAACTGATATATATATATATATATATATGTAATTGGTCGGGGATAGACTTTAAAAAATAAAGTCGCGTTTTGTACGAGTTCTCCTCCAGTAACGCGGGCTGAAAAATGTCATCGTTCAATTTGTATTGTAACCCGCCACGCACGCGACCCGGGGGGGCAAAACACTTGAATCCAACGTATATTAATACGTATATATATAAATGCAATAGTATATAATAATAATAATAATAATAATAATAATAATAATAATAATAATAATAATACGTTCTGTAAGGAGAGAGAAAAGAACCACCTAATAAAACGTCTTTAACAAACGCGCCTAAGAGAAAAAAAACACAAAATTATTAATAGCTGCTATTTACTAACACTTTTGAAAATGTAATAGTATGTATAGTATGTATTATTAATAATAATTTTTTTTGGATAGACATGGGCTGCTGCTGCTTCGTCGTCGTTTAAAATTAAAATAATTTATCACTGTAGATCTACCCATTATAATATGATGATTTTTCCAGAAGCCGCCCAGCCATTAAAGTTATACTTTTTGAAAGAAAGGGAAGGGGGAGATAACTTGAATATTTTGTATTTATTTAGGTTAGTTAGTGTTTTTTTTTTTACATACGTAAATTATTCATAATATATTATTTTGTATTCTCCGCGAGTTACTATAATATATAATATATATATACGAGTGGTATATAGTTAAAAATAATAGTTTCAATTTATAATTTTTCAGTCCACCGATATATTTGTACTTTAACGATATTTCAAAAGTCGATTCGCCGCACCATTTAATTATGAATTTTACTTTTTAAAATTATTATTTTCATAATGCGCGCGAGCGCGCGTAATAAACGTTGAAAATAACCACCCGCCTTGTTAAAAATACTTTTTTAATTTAGTAAACTTTGTACAGGGACTTGTAAGGAATGAAATTACTTTTATATATTTTACCTCTGTCTAACTTTCTTTTTATAAGTTTTTTTTTAAAAAAGAAAAACTTTAGAGACGGAAAGAAAAAAAAAGGTATTCCAAGACACAATTATCTTTACGCGTATTCTCGTATTATTATAATGATTTATTTGCGCGCAATATTATATTTTTAAGTCCTGCAATATCTCACTACGCGTTTCAGATAGAAGTTTAACAGTAATAACGCGTTTATGGTATATTCAAGTCGATAAAATTACGTGGTCGATGCGGACGAGATGATGTTTTTACGAGAAATTATAAAATAACAAGAAATTCGGTATTTTATATACACGCAGTATTTTTAATACGATATCGTCATTTCGCCAGTTACTACGCTGTAATATAAAATTTATTTTCGTCATTTGTCCCTTATTTATGAGCGGCGAATATCAATTATTATTTTTATTATTATTATTGTTTACGGATTTTTATTTTATATATAATAAAACTGCGTTATAATTTTACTATCGAATTTCCGCAATAAATAAATAAATAAATATATATATATTAAAAAAATTAATAAAATATATAAATATTCCGTTTTGGTCCGATTTTTCGCGTTAATATTTCGAAACCGTTAAATACAATTAATATTGTGTGTGCATAAACCACGCCCTCATATAGGTATCGTCGTATTAGGAAATTAATTTCGTTTAAAAAAATAAATAAAATAATTGTCGTTTACGTAATATATATTTGATTATGTTTGCACATATACATCACGTGGTCAAGTATAATTTTTCTTCTTACGTTCAATCGGCGGAGCCTAATGTTTAAAAAAAAAAAAAAAAAAAATGTTTTTCCAATAATATTGTATCGCGGCTTTTAGTCTAAGCATAATGGATCCTCTACAACTCAATACTAAAGCAATGGCGTATCCGTTTCATTGCACTTCAATCGATCACCATTGATTTTCTCGCGATTATTACCGTTTTGTTTCGTCGTTTCGCACGATTTTATAATATTATTAATTAGGCGTATACACGTATAATATATAAATAATGTCCTTTTTTATATATTTATTTTATCTTTGGATAATCGTATACAACATAAATATCAACGTTACTACTGCAGCACAATCCAAACATGGCCATTTCGGTCGCAGACGACATCCACTACAATACTTACGTAACATCGTATTTACTACACGGGTATTTTCTCACGTACTTCTCTTACAATATTTCATTTATTATCTTCGTAAACCGTTAGTTATATATATATATATATATTTTGTACATTCGACGATATCGATTAAATTGTTACACGCTGTTTTGAATTACGGACATAACACAGAATCGTACGATAGAACGTTGCCAAAATAGTTTTCTCTCGGAACGCTAAGAATAATAATAATAATAATAATAATTATTGATTTATAGTCTAATACAGACGCGCATGTCTTATGTGTTGATTTGACACATAAGAAAACGCGTGATTGGTTGGTGCTTTTTTATCTGTAATTAACCTTTCTCGAGTCTGTTGCCGGGGGTGGGGGGGGAGTGAAACGACAATAGCGGTTGTGCCTTATAATGTCACCACCGTCTCCGAAGTATCATTTATAACTGTATTGCTAGTCATCAATCCATTTTAATCGCCGTGTATTAATAATAATAATACCCCGTTGCCGGTGCAGCTGTGTTGCGTCTGAAAGCAAATGTCTGTATCGTTTTAGACGGACACGTCTTTTTTAATCAATCAATTTGAAACATGGGGTCTCTTCACAACGCGCGCGCGCGCGCGCACACATAATAATATGTAATCGAGCGGAATTACTTTTTGGACCCTTCTGTTAAATCTAATTTTGTACAAAAGGAATGTTCGGATTAAAAATACACGCCGTTTTCGATATTTCGAAAACCGTTTTACAGGATTTATTTATGGACGCGTCAATAATATTTTCTTGAAAATCAAACGGGAACTCTCGATACACTGTGCACGTTAAATCATTTGCGCGTGCTTTTCTACCGTTTGTATAAACATTCGTTAAATTTTTTCCACTGACAAATAACCAGCGGTTTTGTTGAAATATTATTTGTTAAAAACTAAAATATTTCGTTTTTCGACTAAATACATATAGGGGAATTTCGCGTTAGTTACGAAATAATCGAAATACATTTAAAACATTTGCGACGTTCGACTGTAAACCGCAGTTTATAATTTCGAATTTTATTTACAACGCAACGACGATGGTGGTTCCGTTCAAATGGAAATGACGAGACCTGCGACTCTCTCGTATATAATATATATATATATTTATATAATAATACGAATCATTAGATTTAATGTTTGACCTCTGCTGTGTAGCCCGAGAGTTTTAATAGCTGACATATTATTATTATTATTATTATTATTATTATAGGGTATATTATCGTTCATTTAATAAAATATGTTTTACGAGAGTGTATTACGCTGCTGACGGATATTAATCATTGCAGTGAGTCTATATATACGTTGCGTCTAAATAAAACAACCTAAGGATATTATATTACTGCGCGGTCCGATCTAATTAAATGTGGGCCCCGCCGATTGAGTTAACGATACGTAACCGCGGGACTACTGTGAAATAAATACGAAAATATTGGATGAATGTAATATTATATAATTGTGTATTGTTAATGTGTATTATTGTTCGCGGAGAAAAACATTTTTTGTGTGCGTGCGCGTTCGTCGTTTAATGTATTATTATTATTATTTTTTTTTTTTTGTAGCACATAACCGCGTTTCAATGAAAATATCAGAGAACAATATTATAATATTGTGATACTATCTAATACTTGTGAATCGGCCAACGGGCCGGTGCGTAAAACGAACTGACATCGTCTCTGTGCGGACAATCGTATTCGCAGAGTCACAGACTTTTTTTTTTTTACCTTCCATTCTATCGTTTTTCCAAATGATCCTCCTCACGTCGTTCGTCATTTCGATAGTCCGCCGTTGACAATTTTTCCGTTCAACGCGGCCAATCGTCTTCTCCTGTCTCTCCGTGCCATTTTATCTCTTTGCGTTCTTCGCTTTGGATCGCGTCTTTCGTTTAGGCGTTATGAAAAATAGAAAAAACTGTAATAAAGAAAAATAAAATGATAAATTTACCTCTACTTTTGCCACTGTAGATTTTGTTTGGTGGAAATTTCCAGAAGGCGTCAATGCTTTTATTTGGAATTAAATTGCAGAGCACCGGGGGGAAAAAAGAAGAAAACGTTCAAAGTTATTAGCTTCAATAAGGGCGCGGGAACGAAATAATGTGGAGTACCAATGGAACTTTTGATGGTGTGCGGAACCACCGCATGGAGTGACGCCCCAACACGATTAACTATAAAAGACCCATTCATCTCGCACCTTTGGATTTTCGATCTGTTTTCACTCGGTATAACTCGTTTGCTATTTCGGAAGATCGCTTTTCCGCTTTTTTTCCTTTTACTTTTTTTTTCATTCTTACTCATTTGCTGACTGAAATTGGTGGCCGGAATGCAACGTTTCGCAATTTGAATTACGAATTCTATTCGAAAGTTCTTGTGGAACGTTCGATTACGAATTCTATATCTACTACTGCAGTCCAATTCCGAACATTACGGAGAGTTTTACAACAAACGCTATTGATGAGGCGGGGGAAAGAGACAGCTTCCGACACGCTGTATCATTTACGCCACCCACACCTCAAACGAACTGTATAATTATCAATTGGGTGGGGTTTGGTGAGAGGATGGGGGGGGGGCACGTTATTATAGACTGCACGCTCACACACCAACCAACGGAGTGATTGTAGTAGAACAACGGTTCCCAAACTTTTTCGACTTTTGGAACTGACGTTTTCCCATGGCACCTTTGACAAAATGGATGAGTTTTTTTTTTTTGTTATTTTACATAAAAATAAATAAAATCTAAAACCAGAAAAATTGTAATCGACGATAGGAAAATATTTATTTTATAAATTATTAAGACGGACGAGCCTTCGAATCATTGGTGTAAATTTTTTCAAATTTTCGAACCAATTTAGCCGTTCTTATTTCTTTTATCACACTGGTATTTTTGTTCGATATTTGCTTTTCATCATAGCGAACGCCGAAAACCCAGCTTCGCATTAATAGGATGTCAAAAACGGAATTGAAATACGTTGATCATTATCACTTAAAAAGGGATATCTTATTGAAATAAAAGATATATTTATTTTTTTTTTTTTGGCCCGATAACGATCGGCGGCGCGATGCCTCTATAAAGACACCGCGGCGCACACTTTGGAAACCGCTGTAGTAGAGAGAAAAGCGTGTATACATAAAAAAAAAAAAAACGGGATTTATTTTTATTGTGATTATTACGGGCGCGGCGGTCATATTTATCACAACGCGCGGGCCGTTAATCACACCGTACGCGCGCATAAACCAAATTCGGTAGAATTTCGGAAAAACTCTTGAGCGTTTGAACGATCACGGGAAATATGTGTCTCTCAACGCTTATTCTAAGGATTTTTTTCATACTGCCCCCAAAAGCTAAATTTCAATCTAGATTTTATTGAGATTTATTCGGATCCATAATTATTCCACTACCATAAAAAAAAGAAACAAATTTGTTTTTTTTAATTTTACTTCTTATTCTTCTAAAACTAAAGTTATATCCATTTGTACACCGATTAATATATTGGTAATACGATACATTTTATTTACTTAATTCCCCGGGATAGCAGTTAAAACTTTTTTCGTTTTTCCGAACGATCAGTGTCTTCTAACGTTTCTCTTCGTGCTTTGTGATCCTCCAAAATTTCTCTGTAAGCCAATGTTGTTCACCCGACGATCTAATGAGTTTGTCCATGACAACGTTGAAGGTGTTTGGATCCCACAAAGTCAGAATTGTGGCACTCTAAAGGCGAACGAATTAAATATATTCGTATTAATTTGTTGTACAGGCCGGTCAAATTCATGGATCCAAACTGTCCATTTGAAATTTCCTATTGCCCGATTCGGATTCTACTGTCCAATTCGGGTTCTACTGCCCAATTCGGGTTCTTACTGCCCAGTTCGGGTTCTACTGCCCAATTCGGGTTCTACTGCCCGATTCGGATTCTACTGCCCGATTCGGATTCTTTCTGCCCGTTACAAATATGGCCTGATGGTGTCTCTTGTATATAATAATTATAAAAATAATAATAATAATAATAATACGTGCACCGGACGTCGTCTCCCGCGGTGGCCACACACACGACTGCTGCAGTGGCTCCGCCGGCGTAAATTACAATGGCCACCGCGTGCGCGCGCGCACACACACACATTAATTGTACGCATAAACCGCTGCCGACGGTAATTAATTTTCTCTTCCTCGACGATGTGTTCAGAAAACGACAGCTGCGGCTGATGACGAAATATACACGTACGAATGTGTGTGTGTGTGTCTTTCTCTGTTTTTTTCTTTTTAGCGCGTTGTTTCCGCCGCGGATTTCTCTACGTATGCGACGTGTGTGTGCGTATTATTATTATTATAATAATATAATAATAAATAATAAATTCTCCGAGTACGTGACAGGTGGTGTGGTGTCGCCGCGCGCGCGTCTTATCGATATTGAGATATTAAAAAAAAAACCGTTCTTTTGTTCATTGTTCATTTTGTTCGTCGTCGAACACCGTTTCTCCTCTTTCAGCTTATATACCGCTCGGATTTTAACGCCTAAAAAATATCAGTGTCCGTTCGAGAAAAAAATAACACGCATTTATGGCCTAAAAACATCGGGAAAAATGTTCTAAAAAAAAATCCGTTAAGACTTTCATGTGGATTACAACGGTGGTACAGTCGCGGGCCAGACGAGAATACTTCTGTTCTGAAGATGAAATTTGCAATGGTTTTGAAACGTCAGAAAAACCAAACTGACAACGTGCAGCAGATTATCCTCCTCCCCCTTCCCCCTCTAGAAAAAAAACCACAATTTTTGTTTTGACAATACTGGACCGTCGAAAGAACGCGCGTGTTTATCACACTATGGGTAATACGTGTATGGGTCACTCGCGGCAGGCGCAGGCACTCAAAATATAAGTCTGAGAATCGTTTTATTCACGTATTCTTAAATGTATTTTATTCTATAAACGTGTGTATTTCGATTTCGAATGGAATTGTTAACTCGTAAAGTGAAACGGAATTAGGTTACCAAATAAAAATTAAAAATTGGCAAAAAAAAAAAAAAGACTTTGAAAAATGTTAAAACAAAAAAAATTCTTATCGTTTTATAAAATATAAAGTCTTCGTTGGTCGGTTCGACATCGTCGTGTGTCAATCGTTTTAGTCGAGCCCTGTGTATAATCATTGTTGTTTCGCTCGGCAAAAGCCGGTCGTCGTGACGTGCCCGCGCGTCCCTATCAATTAGAGAGGAGTCCTGTTGGGAATAGCCGGTAATGATACGTCACACCGAGGGCGCGACGGGCTCGTCGTCGATTAGAAAAAAAAAAATAAATAAAAACAAACAGTCGACGAGGGCCCGTCGTGACGTATATTATAACGTGTCGCCGCCAGTTATTTATTTATTTATACGCGCGGTGAGAGACGCGCGTCGTCGTCGTCGTCGTCGTGCCCCGCGGCCTGTCGTAACTCGTTCGCGCGCGCTCGTACAATAACGGAAGAAGAGAGTAAAAAAAAAAAAAACTCACCGGGATCGTACTCCAGGGACGTTTTTTTTTTGAAATTTATTTTTCCACTGCTGCTGACCGATTTATCGGATCTCCGGTGCTCGTACCACCGCACTGTGCTTGGGGTCGTCGTCGTCGTCGTCGTGTAAAACGAATTCGAAACGTTATCATCGTACAACGCGTGTGCGTCGATCGCCCCCTTGTATACCACCAGCTGTGCAGCAGCGAGTTGTTGTATACGGCGGCGAGTATCCAAGGAAAAATTCCACACGCTCGCGCGAGTATTAACCGCCGCCGCCGCCGCTTCTGTTTTTTTCTTCTTCTTCTCTTTTTTCCGCTTTTCATCGCGGCCGTTAGTAGCGTCTATTTTCAGGCGTTCGCCCACAGACATTCCTCCCCCCCGAGGGCGTTATTTCGTGGACTCTCAAACGTTTGAATTATAACTGTAAATGAACATTTTTTGAGGCGCGGATTGAACACGCGAATCCCCGTCCCTGTAGGCATACAGCAACACCCGTCCCGTATTGGGTTCACATCCTATTTTTTTCTCTATTCGCGTAGTAGCCTGCACGTAGAGCGTTTCAAAACACAATCGTTCGAGTCGCCACTAATGCAACAAGAACGTTTTAAAGTTCATTTTACCGAAACGTATATTTTATATTATCGTCTCTATTAACAATAATAAGTTCAGTGTTTTAAAAATATTATTCGCGAGCATATAAACGAGGTTTTAAAATTCCGTCGAATACCGTAGTGTTGCAGTGAAAGAACAAAAAAAAAAAGTCTCGTTCTGTGATAATATTATTAGGTATATACACTTTGCCTTGTGGGCATAACAACCACAGTGTCGCGTCCCGTCCATCGCGATGACTGACAAACAGACGAGATCCCAATGGGGAGGGAGGCGATACGCCCACGAAAAACGGAATAATAATAATAATATATTCTAAAGAGCAATACGTTTTTATAAGATATCGTCGTCGTTCGGGAAAAAAGAACTCGTGCATCGGGATGAAAATGACGGTTGTGGGAATATTTATAAACGAAATAAACGACAGTCACGACTGTGTCTTGAGGGTGGAGAACCGTAATGCGCGCATAATACACCTACGGACTGTCGTACATCGAAACTAAAAATATCCGAATAAAATGATAGAAATTTCCCTTTTTATTATTATTATTATTATTCCTGGACGTCTCGTAATTTGTACGCGTTTTGAAAATATAGCGCAGTGGGTTGGAAGAGAGAAGAACCAGTCCAGTGAAGGCACTTGTCCGATATTTATTTCACACCAACTCGTTATCATATCGAATTGTTCTTGCGTCGATTCGATGCCGATGACTGGTATAGAGAGATACGATGCGTATTTATTATACAGTTAATGTAACGGACAGATTTTATTGAAATTTCTACGCGTTAACAGATGATGTCCACGTGTGTTATTGTATAGGTACACTTCAGTCACTATTGCGCTATTTCCTTACTACGCGAAATGTTACGCACCGTCTGTATGGAATTGAATCCGCGTGATACAATGCCCGATGATGATGATTATACTCAAATGTAATTAATTCGTTTAAATCATTTGAAAATGACGGTAAAAAAAAACATCACTTTTCTAAATTTTTCCCAATTTTTTTTTCTTTTTAACTCGCTCTATTGTAATTAATCGCGCGCAATTCTCATGAAAACATTTCTCAACGTGTTAATTATTAAAATTATGCGAAATACATTTCGTGGTATTCGCACAATTATTGCGTTTCGCGGATCAAAAATATTCGATCGAATTCGTCTTTTTTTAACAGCCGTTTTTAGTGTTTTCTTTTAAGGTATGTTTAAGACTGATGAGTACAATAAAAAACACAAAAGAATTCCGTCAATTTAATATCGAAATATTCGCGCAAAATAAATAATCGTTTTAGTTCACCGTATATCATAATATTATTAAATACAAATCGATCCGGAGTTTTTCAGTTTTACGCGGGGCAAATTGCCTGAGCCAATCGAACAAATCAAATCCTTTGGCGTCATCGCGCTTATCACATAGTTCGTAAAATTTCACTCGATTTTATTATTAGAAATGTCAACTGTCAAATAAATATACTCGGAAATATTGTATTCGACGCCCCGTATACTACTGTACCGAAGGTTTATGACGATAATATATTATATGAAGTGTACTGTCGATATTATTATTTTTTATTTATATAAACCGGGTCAAAAAGAAAAACGCGATAAATAAATACGTTTAAATTAAAAGTAAAAAAGACATCGACACATTACGTCGACGTCATTCAAATCATTTATTACCTATTTTATTTTATTTCGTATACGAAATTACACTGAGAATTCCAGTGAATATTTTTTAGAATTTATTTTAAAATATTTCTAATGATGCGTTTTATAATGATATACGCCTTGTAGAAGTAAGACAGTTGAATCGCAAAGGAATATAATAATTTGAAACGTTTGAATTATTATCGTTTTCGTCCAATCTCGAGTTATTCTCGCGGGCTCTTTGTCGTTCCGAAAATAATGTACTGCGCCGATTATTATTATTATTATTGTTGTTGTTATTATTATTATTATTCGTATATGACGCTGTTATAAAATTTACAGCCTGGCAGATACGTTCCTCAAAAATTATTATTCCAACGTATATTGCAATAAAACGCGGTGTATAAAACGGTCGTTGTTAAACGCACTTAAAACGTACGAGAACCAAAATGAATAAAAAAAAAAAAATCGATTTCTCCCTACGGCTGTTGTGCACAATGAAATATCTGAACGATCTGGCAATATCATATATACTATTATGATAAAGCTGTGAAGAGTTTGTTCGAACGCTTATCTCTGGAACTACCAGTCGGATTTGGAAAATCCTTTTTGCGTTTGATAGCTAGATTCTCGAGCAAGGTTATAGACTATAATTTAAAATCACGTTACGATCCTTAGGGGAGGCGAGGTGAAAAGAAAAAAAAAAAGGAATCAGAAAGAACGCTAAGCGAAAAACGGCGAGCGAACGATGAAATAAACGAATAAAAAAAACTTCAATGTTACAGTTGAACGCAATTAGTGTGCAAAATATAATATTATTGTGTCGAGAATAAAATAAAAATCGAAGTTAAACTCGAATATATATATTTTTTAAAATTTTTGAACATCTTTCTTACACCGAGTGTTATTGAATGACGAATTGAACAAAAATTCGATTCGTAATGAGTGTGGTGGCATTTTGATTGGACATTTCAGTTGTCGTGTACAGTCGGAAAATACCAATGCGACGATAACGATGAACGGAAAGGAAACTGGAAACGTTCATCGTCGAATGGAACGCGAATAGAATAATATTCGTCGTTGATACGCGCGGATAGTGATGAGCGACGCACAAAAAAGCAATATTGTAACGAAATACGAGCGTATTTCACGTGCCGAAATGACGTGTTCGGAAACCGAATTTAAAAATATATATATTAATATAGGTTAAATGAAAAAAAAAAATCCGATCATTAAAATTATTATTATTATTATTATTCTCTTGTAAACACGTCTCGGATTCTGCGCGTTTTCTTAAAAGTTCTTAAAACTACTTACTTCGGTACGACTCAATTTTTTTTTATATCACGGCATATGAAATTTAAACTAATGTAAAATATTAACGGAGACGGATCAAAAGAAAAAAGAAATTAAAAATTTATACATTTATTCGTGTAGGCGTGTTATGATTAAAATTTATGAACTTTTTCTGTAGTAACGATTTTATCTCTTATTCATTAAAATATCAAATTTGATGTCGCGAATCACGTTATATGTGTATATATATAACGTATATATATATATACGTACTTATAATTATGTCGAAGTAGTCGTTCAATTTTTTCAAAAAGAGAAAAAAAAACAATGTGAATTCTGGTATTAAAATTTAACCGCGTGACACATCCTAAAAATGTGTACAACGGGGTTATATAGAAAATTATAATATATAACGTTATGATTATTATGCGCTCGACGAAAGACGACGCGCGTGTGTCATAATATTATTTTATGTGGCGGCGCCCACTGATGTATTTAATTTCATAAATTCCTCTCTATTTTCACTACTTTTTTATGATGTATTCCGATTAAACATTAAACGAAGAAAAAAAACTCGTTTTTCTCTTGTCATATGCGTGTACAACCGTGTCTGATATATCCGTCTTAACTTTTTGCCGATGTCGTCATCGACTTTTTTTTTGTCCAACAAGACAATATTCGAAAATTCGCATTTTAATTTTTATCGGTTTGACTTAATCATTTATTCTATTGTATGTGTCATTTCGAGGCACGAAATCCTCCATTAATTTCGTATTTTTCAATTTGATTTTATTATTATTTTTAATTCGATAAATTGAAATTCCTATACTAGTTTGGTCCAGGATTTTTTTTCTGGTAGTCACTACACACATATACACGTTACACTGCTATTAAAAATACATATAAATAGGATTAAAAAAAAAATCATTTTTATCTCGGTAAAAACGTATACGACATTAATTCGACAAAAAACCGCGGAAACAATAAATTAATCCAATTTATTGTTTCCGCGGTTTTTTCCCCCGTAATCTCTCTATCGTTTATATATTTCTCGTATCATTTTTTTTTACTGTACTTCTCGTTTTAGTATATGTGTCGATTTGTACGGTTTTTCAAAATTTCTAAAAATCGATATAAGAGTATGTATTTGAATGCGCCGAAATAAAACGCGGAATTAAAACGATTCGCCGTTCTCGTTGCCGATACTTTGAATCCGTTTTGAATTTTTTTTTTTTTTTATCGCGGCAAACGTGTAATGGCGACGTAAATGTAGACACGTCCGAAATCGACGGAAATATTACGGAATAATTTTACTGGCGGAAAAAAAAAATCGTTTTCGTTATTTACTCATATCGATTATTATTACACTGTAATATATTGTGTGAACGGCGGTTACGTTGTGTTCTGTAAGAAAACGCCTTTTTCGATGTACGCGCGACGGTGCCGTATTTTAAAGTACCCAAACGTTTTATGGTCGTATTTTAAGTATCGATTTTACTTGTTGTACAATACCTGAACGCGCGTAAATTACGTTATTTCAGTCGGCCGTTGCCACAAACCTGTCTGGTATTTGATATATTACGAGAAATATTACTCTCTCTCTCTCTCTCTCTCTCTCTCCACTGGAAAACGATAATGTATATCAGTTTGAATTTTATTGATACGTATAAACCCGGGGCAATACTCGTCGTCGGTCGTTTGAAATAGATTCGTTAAAATTATGAAACATTCGACGAAATACGATCGCGGCGCTCGGTTCTTCGTAACATTAACACCGCCGCGCGGGGCCCCCGCCGATGCTTGTTTATTTTTTTTTTTTTGTGCGTCTATAATGCGATATTATCTTCGAATTCCATTGAATCGACATATATGCCGGATCTACTACCGTTCGCTCGGTGATTTATATAATATAAGCTCGTTCGAAAATATTCCGTTATTGTGATTCTTCGCGTATCCACCGCGCCCGCGGTAGTATTTCAAGGACTTGTACGCGTTTTCTTTTTTATTCGTGGCCCCAGAGCCCCCAGTGTCTTTTTAACGATCTTCGGGCAAAAAAAAAAAAAAGAACATTTTCTCTCGTCCGTTGTCTGCGCATAATATGTGCCGCCTGTAGCTCATAAAAAAAAAACTACTATTATAACAAGTGAATCCATTATATAACATATGGACTGTTCGTTATAAAAAAAATATTCTTTATTACGGAGACACGAACACTGTAAACGTTCATTCACGAATAAATTAGGCGCGTCGACGTTACACTTCTCGCGTAAAATATTAATTTGACATTATTTTTTATTATTATTATTATGAAGTCGACGGTATAAAACGCCGTCGTCTCGATATCAACTCGTATTTATTTTTTTTTCATTCCGATTAAATGCGTTTTTAAAAAATCTCTATATGTGTTTATAATTAGTCTTTGTATAAAGATTATTACGCATTTCGTGTATCGAGAGTCTATTTGAAAGTATTTCAATATACTTTGAATTGTCAATGCTATGTTACCGTTTAAAAAAAAAAAAAAAACGTCTTTTTCTCGTCGCGTAGTCGTGTTGCGATAAAAAAAAAAAACACCGAAAGACCGTATTTGCTCGTATAATTTATTACACCGTACCAGCGCGTGTGTATTTATATTTATGCGCGTACACGCCACACACTTTTCTACGTATATTTACGCGTTTCTTATTGTACGAAGATGAGACATATTATTATATACATACGAAGAATCCGTGATGAGAATTTCCGAAATTTTAATTGTAATTTATAGTTGTTTTTAAAGAATAAATATTTAATTACGCGACGAGAACGCGAGGAGTAATGTTAAGAGGACGTTACTGCAGGATCAAACGACGAGGGACAGTAACTGTTATAGATAGGCGTAGTGTAGAAAATACTGAAAAATCTAAACGTTTATGATGAAAAAAAAATCCGTTTCACGAGAGAAGGACCCCCCCCCACCGAAGGTGGTCTGTTATTGGACACCAAATTTTGTACACAAAAATTAAATGTTATCTACGTAATAATAACGGCTGTTTTTCGACTGGTTAAAACGCTTTTTTTTTTGCTACGTACACGAGCATTATATTGTTGTAATTTATTTTGTGTAAAAATTTAACGTCGAAAGTATACCGCACATGCTTGCGCGCGTGTAATATAGCCTTCGGAGTTCTTTCTCGCGTGAAGCGATCATTATATTTTGATGAAAATCGTCAAGAGTAATGTTATTGTTGCGTGGTCCTCTCAAATCGATTTGACGAACACAATAGAAACAATATGAAACGGAACATGAAAGGCGTCGAATAAAAATTATTATTGTTCTTGTACAACGGATCCAATGATATCGTTGACGATGACCCCGTTTAACAACGAATATAAAAACGTTTTTTTTTTTTTTTTTTTTTAGCGTTTGCGCGTTATTTTCATAAATATATTTACTAACGAAATAGATAAAATTGATATTGGCGCGCGTTCTCTGTTTTCACGCGATATCCATCTGCAGTGCGGCGTATTAAACTTTTTTCACTTCGCCCACCGTATTAAACAATGCGCGCGCTCGCGTGTGTCCATCGCACTTTCGACGATATTTCACGTAATAATTTCATTAGCTAAAATCGTATGAAAAAAAAAAAAAAAAAATCTCCGCGACTGACTACAAACGCGTAACTACACTATAACCGTTATTATAGTGTAAACGCGTTTTGAAAACTAAACGAGTTTTATTGAAAAATACTATTTGTTGAACGGCTCGGCGGCGGGCCCCATTCGCTTCCATTTTTTTCTTTCGCTTTTTCTTATCCGTACGCGTCGTCGTTTTTCTAGAATCATTTCAACGATTTCGAACAATCGCGCCCCGCGGTCGTCTCGGAATCGTGCGTGTAATGTGAAACTATTATTATTATTATTATTATTATAATTTTCTTCGCCTAAATCCGGTTTCCGCGTTGACAATGGGATTGTATGTAAATATCGACGTTTATATAATACGTATTAAATAACGTACGCGTGCGTCACAACGACTGCTGCAGAATTAATTACAAATCCGATTCAGAATTACTGCGGAATACGTTTTCTCCGGCCTGTGGTGTGTTTGCCCGCCACGCGTCTCGAGTGAAAACCATTTTTTTTCTTCTTTTTTTTCTGAACTCGTTCGGATGTCAGAAATGAACTTTTCTGTTGTTGAATGGTATTCTCGTAATGTACCGTCGCGATTCCACACGAAAATATCCGATAATCGTAAAACAACCGGGGGCACGTATATACGATAACAAAAAAATGTGTTATTACGGCCTGTGTCATCGTGTATTATACGGATAAACTCGTCTGGAGAAGACTTTTTTTATTTTTTTCTGTTTAAATCGCAATCGACCGTTTTTTCTTTTTGTTCTCCGTCCGTTGTTACTCGGCGACAGACGATCGTCGTTCGAAACGGGGCGAACTATCTCGCGGTTTTCTTATTTTGCGCGTTCTCTTCTTTTAAGGACTACAATATTTCTTTCCGTCGCACGCAAACGTACGGGGCGGGGGGGAAATGTGCGCTTCGGACGACTCCGGCGCGATTTCGTTCTGGAAACTGCGGCGCTCGTCGTTCGGAATAAGAAAATACTTGTCGCCTCTTCGTAGTAATCTCCGCTGCCGGCCTGTGGAAATTATACGTAAATGAAGGATTTATAAAAGAAAAAAGAATACGTCCGTAGTCGCTATTTCATTCGTTCAAACGAAAAATAATAATACGTTTGATTTCCTTCGAAACTCGTTGTAACGAAAAGAGATATTGTTGGAAAAAAAAAAATATATATATAGGTATTTGGAATCGTATTCTTCTTGAAAAACAATTTGTTGCACACGTATAGTCCATTCGAATTGTGTTTTATCGGAAACGTATTTGTCGCGACAAAGCACGTGATTAATATGTAAAATATTTTTAAAAAAGAAACATTTCGTTTTTATTTTCTTTTGATTAAATTTCCGACCCGCTGACGATCGGAACACCGTATTAACGGGATATATTTTGGTTCGGGATCTTTTAAGTGGCCAAGTTTCCATAAAAATCTCATTTCTCTTAATTGATCGAGTACAAATCCGATGGGCTTCCTTGGACGCATGTTTTTGAAAATAAATCGTTATCTACTCTAAGCACATACGGGGGTCTACTGAAATACGTTCCGAGAATATGAGTTCCGTTAAAATATTTTCCAACAAAACGAGTCCGCCGAAACGAGTCTGTATTGCATTACTACAGAGCGTTTAGCAGTGGACACTTCGTACGCATATTGTCGGCTCGCAAAAAAGCAAAACGTATTATGATGAGAGAGAGAGAGAGAAATGAAAAAATAAAGAGAAAAATATGTGTGTGTGTGTGTGTGTGCGTGGAATTGAAGAAGAGTTGTATTTATATATATTTTTTTTAACGATTTCTCCGTCGTCGTTATTGTGCGTACGCGTTCCTTAACGCACCAAAGATGGAAAGACGTGTGTGTACACAACAAAACGTTTAGAAAAAGTGTATGACGTGCCTCGTCTATCGTAATCGATCGTCGAGACGATCTTCTTATGTTCGCGTTTTAAGTCCCGGAGCGAATTAATTACACGCGCGGGACACACGCCGAGGACCGAGGGATGCTGCGCGCGACTTGTATGGCCGCGCGGTTAATTAAATTTTAATCATTAACGATGACGATGGTGTGTGTGTGTGTACAATACAGCACCATCACCACCACTAGCACGTACGACAAACGGACGTGGTTATTTTATTTGTCGCATATTATAATACATAATAATGCGCGACGAAACGATCGATTTGGAAGTACGTTGTGGCGGCGGCTGATGGTTATAATAGTGTACGCCGAGTAGATTATATTAAGTCTGTACTTAATGCGTATTTATTTACAATAATAATAATTCATCATATCGCTCAACGTTATTATATAATGTTTGTGGGCCGTTCCCGTCTCGTTTGACAAACGTCGTTCCATAATATTCTCTGAAACGAGCGCGCGCGCGCGCGCGTGGAGGCGTGTGCATTGTTGTTAAATAGAGAGAAATTTGAACTGCCTCCGACGACGACGATGATGATGATGATGATGATGAGAGATCACAAGGCACCGACCAGACAGACGCGCGCGGTCGTACTAAAACATAAATACCCGCGACGTATCGTTTCTCTGCCAAGTCGAAAATAATAATGAAAAATCTTTATATACTGCGTCCATTCGCCCGGGCTGGTGGTGCTCGTGATCGTATTCGCCGCTCGTGTATGTTCTATTCTTGAACGTTTTATCCGATTGCGCGTGCGGTGTGCTGCATGCATACGCGGTGTCGGCGTATACGAGAGCGAAAAACGCGTAAGACGACGAGAGAGTGAGACGTCGGAGCTGATTAATCGAAAATTCGCGCGAGATATGATAATGGACCGCGGCGACGGTGTATTGCTGACCGAAACAATCCCTTTACGCAGTCGATGAACGCGTTTTTTTCGCCTCGTCGAAAAAATACAATTCTTTCCGCACAGTCGCTTGTGAGATGTGGAGATAATTTACTTTTAAATAATCGACGTAAAAAAAAAAAAAAAAATAAAAAACGGGACAGCGCGGCGCTGAGTGTACTCTAATGATATCGACGCGTAAAAATATCCTCCGAAATCGCGTCACATAAATAAGGAGTGTGATGATGGGTACAATACCAGTGCGGTTTTCGAAACGATGTGTCACAACTCCAGTATGCGTGTGACAGGGGACAACGGCTTATGAACGAATTAATTCGGTTTTCGGGAAAAATTAATAAATCTAACGAAAATCACTACGTGAAAGAAGCAGCAGCGGAGTACGGGCGCGAGAGTAGAAAACGACGTGTGTCGTCGTCGATCGTTTTCTATACTAAACATATTTTTTTACGAAAACCCATTGAGAAGCAATATTATATGCTGATAAGTCATCAGTGATAAGTGGGTTACGAAATTTCAAAACGGACGACAGATTTGTTGACAATCGCGATTACGGCAGAGATTTCATTGTCAATTATCGAGATTATTTTTAACGCCTATTTTATTTCGGCTTTTATTGTGTCCAGAAACCGTTTACTGTACACGAACGTGTGGGCGTGCACGGTTTCGTTTGCAGCTCGTGTAACAACGGATTATAACTCGTCTTATAAGACCTGGATCGTATACGAGTAAAAACGATTGACCACATCCATCTATTTCGATTCCATTCCGCGGTCTTGTGTGCGTGCGTGCCATATATACGCGCGCAATAATCTATCGTTATTTATATAACGTTATTTTATACGTGAAACGGTGTACAACAAATGAACACGTCAAAAGAATGCGTGTGCAGATAATTGCAGGCCATGGTGTACGCGAAAATCGATTGAAAAACGATTTATCGTGAAATCGCTTTCACGTGTACTCTGTGCGTTTTGATAGATACTCGTACGTATAATAAAACGAAGCGGGTATAAACCACTCTAACTGTATACAAAAAGAAAAAAAAATGGCACGAGTAATTTTTTTTGTCATTTTGAAAAATCGTTTCGGCCGTTCGGCAATAACGGGCGACGAAAAAACGATCCGATCGTGTTCGGTCGCATAAACGATTCGTCGTCGTCGTTATATGTCGTCTTGGCAGTGTACCGCGTTCGCCGTTATAAGTGGATATACACCTATATACGATGATCCGGCACATAAAACGTTTAGTACTTTTACTATTATTATTTATTTTTTAAACACCATTACGGGCAATAATCGTTTAAAATTTGTTTTTTTTTCCGCCACAATCACCGGTCCAGAGTTACCGTCTCTCCGCATTATTCATTATCGGTACACGTTAAATTTGGTAGAGTAGAGGAGACAATATTTCCGTTGCAGTATACGCGACCCCCCGAGTGCGTTAAAAAAAAAACTCCCCCGTTTTTATTGCCCAAGTATTATAACGGGTGTGTGTATAAATTTTTTTCTCTTACACTGTACGCGCTTTATCGCGATGAAACTCCGATGAATAATACGTATAATTCAATTGAATTAGAAGAGAACACCGCGGTTTTTATGAGCAACGTTCTTTTTGTTCGTTAAACGGATCAAATCACGTGGTCGGGGATGTGTTGCCCCTGCAGGCAGAGGAGTTCTGCGAAAGAGGTTCGTTTGGTGTGTGTGTGTTATTTGATTAAAAATAAAAACCACCGCTGTCCGTCGATAAATTCCCCGGTGCGTCGTGTATTTGTTGTCAGTATTTATTCGATTATACAATTATATATATATACCGACCGACCGACGATATCGTTTAATAAGAGTTCGGTTTTGAAAATTCGATTTTCTCGACCGCGTTTTTCTGCCACGGCAGCATGCTGGCGGCGAATTTCATTTATTTATAAGTGTATAAAATCAGACGTAAAACAATATCCGATATTAGTTGTTCGTATAGCGGCGTGTCGTGCGCGAAAACGACTCGAGTTAGACGCGCCGCCGCGTACTTGACCGCGCCATGACGGCAATAATAATATTTTCGATTTTTTTTTCGCACAAATATAATGTAGGGTGGGTCTTAACCGTTATTTCACGTGCGACGATGGATATATTATTGTACGCATTAAACGCGGGGTGGTGATGAACTTGTAAATCTTTTTAAAAATCTAATTTTTTTTCAACGATTTCAACAATAAAGTCATTAGCCAGAATAAAAATATTCATAAACATAAGTTTACGTTACAGTAGGTATATAACAACGATGAAGCGTGGTGTATTGGAGGAAAACGAACCTGTTCTGAGGACATTTTCTTGGTTGTCGTCTGTCAATAGTCGATTAGGACGGGGAACTTCTCTTTCGTGTATTTTTTACAAAACGGAATGCTTTTTGCGCGAGGCATGTTTTCTCACGGTCGATCGGTTTCCCCGATGAACAGTAATAGTAGATTTTCAAATATTTTTTTTTTTTTTTTTGTGAATTTGTTGAGCTCTAAAGTGTTGTCTCTACCTATTTCGCCGCACATCTGTGCATTTATTATTATTTTTATTAGGATTTTTAAAAAACTAAATTTTTTCAACAATTCAAACGTAAATTCTTCTCGCCACAGATATTCGCTCGAGTGAGCGAATGAATAATATTAATTAAAGCGAATAATAATAATTATATCGTCGAGAAACGATTTCGTTTTATCCGTCGTATTTTTGTATAAAATCGCTACACTGGGCACAATGCCCAGCGAAATATTCATTTCGCATTGTTCGTTTAAACTTCTGGGCATGTATTATTATTATTATACACCCTTCGCACACTATATAGTGTTCGCGGTAATTAACAAAATGTAAAATAATCTCTCATATGGCATATTTTCGACTTTTCCACTCCGGTCACGGGTTAAACTTTTGGATACGGAACTGAGGCATATTGTTCTGGTAAAATTTTTACCGTTCAATGTCGGTTTAAAATAATCGTGACAACAGTTTATACACGGTTTATGAACTGTTAATTGAGAACCGTTATAGTTCAATTCAAGTGTTTCGGTTTAAATTTTTACTCGATATTTAAAAAAAATATTTCTGAGTCGACGATGCTTCCGACACTGAACCGTGGTGAAAATGTGTGATCGCACCGACGGAAATTAAACGGTTCGGACAAAATGTTTGAGTGCTATGTTCAGTTCAGAGTATTGGTGATTTTCCTTGGCACGGTTAAACCCATGTAAAAATTCGGTATTCATTTTTGTCAAAAACGCGGTGTTATGAACCAGATTTGCACCGTACCTTGAACCATCATTTATTGATGATCTAAAACAGCGTCTGCACCTAAAATACTGCTCATGAAAAATATGTTAGTTTAAAATTGATTCATTTTACAATGACATGTATAAAATTACGTCGAAATTCTATTGCTTTATTAGTGTTTACATCATTTCGCTCGTTGGGTTTTTAGAACAAAAAAAAAAAAAAAAACGATTTAAATGGATTGAATAATTTTAAACTTTCATTATGAGGCTATATCAGAAATTAAATTACCTAAATCGATTTTGTAATTTTGTATTACTTACTGTTGTAAGTGCTCATAAATATTTATTCGCCAGTTATAGCTGTGCGTGTGTATTTATGTAGCCATTCCGTACACTGCTATACGGTTTATGATTTCAGATTTCTTAGATTACACGTCGCGTTTTAAACGATATATATGCGCAATATGCTAACATGTTTTTTTTTTGTTTTCTTCGTAAAACGTTAATGTGTTTATAATTGAATGCTTGGAATGATTTATTCATTTTCGTTATTTAAATTTGCTATGTGCGTAGAGAAACGGCCCCTCTCCAAATGGACTCGAGAGACTTGTATGGGCGTGTGATCCTCGAGTAACAAAATAATTAAAATATAAATTAGATTAGACCCAGAGATATATTACTGTGCGAGTGTGCTATCCGTACATTATAATTATCAATTATAATTAATATTCAAACAATATATAATATGTATATTATAATGTACCGATTAAAATGCGTAATTCAATTCGAAAATTATGTACGTGTGTTGTATGTTCAAAAACGAGAGAAAACTTGTCGTTTGAACACGAAAATTTAAATTACTTGACCGTAATCCTCTTACCGAACAGATGTATGACGTCGAAATATTATCCATTGTGAGGAGGGATAATATTCAAAATTACTAAATGGATTAATTAATAATAATTTTTATTTATATTTTGAACAATTAAAAAAAAAAATTTTCGTGTTTCCTTACAACACAACACGTACGCTGAATAGTTCGAGAATTCCCGTGAAGACGAAGAATACCTGTATTATTTTGGATTCTTGAGGATTTTTCGGAAATCGCGTAACGCACGTGTTATTCGTTTTTCCACATAATATTCGTATTGATTTCTATCGAGAATTCCATTTAGAAGTATACAAGGAACGCGCAACGTGGTTTGGAATAAAAACCATTCGAACACATATCGTTAATAATTGAAATTGTGTAAGTCATTCAACTGCACTTCTTTAGGAAATTTATACACACGACACACGTTTCTTGCATAAAGTGTACACATATTTATATATATATATTACAAATGATTTCGTTATACTTCCTATCATTGTTCATACGCGTGCAGGTGTATAAATAGCGGAATTAAAATGTCCCGCGTATCATCAAACCGTATGCGTTTATTTGTTGGAACTAAAAACGAGTTTTGTCTACGAGTATAATACGTAAAGACGAATAACTGTACTACTACTGTAAGTGCTACTGGTGGATGGTAACTGATTAGTATTTGTTACAGAAAATTGCGCTTTAGAAAATAAATAAATTGTCCTCGATCTCTATCGCTTAGCCTGAAACAACGGATTATTATTTATTTACGTATTGTGCTCGTTTATTTTAAAACGGTTTTAATGGCTTCGCAACACAAACATGTTTTTCGTGATAATAAATATATACATTTTATAGAACGTAGATATATATATACTCAAACCAAGTACATATTTTTAATAGCATAAGAAATTCGAACACCGTCGCTTATATTCTTCGTTGCGGTTTTTAAGTATTCTTAACAATTTGTACCCGTATTCTAATCATTTTAAAACACAATGTTGTGTGTTTTTAATACGATTTAAATCTTTATATATATATATACGCATAATTAAAAACGAAATTTTTGTTTTTTTTTGGGTTAAAAAATACGTGTTTTTTTTTCTTTTTAAATTGTTTTTTTTTCATTCGAACAAGAGTATACAATAGAAAATGTTAAATTATACGTGTAGAAATGTTTCTAACAAAGAATCACACCCTGTACACCACATTCTTCGTGTATATACGCGCGCATTGATCAAACGAAGAGAGCTCGTCTTATACGAATCGGTAGAGTTGTCGTAAATCTATTCGGAAGCCCATTATATTTATTAAAATTAACCCGAACAATGGATAATAAAAAGAATAAAAAAATGTCAACTTCCTAATTGCATCGGTTCAAGAATAACATTTACGACAGTTCGGTATATATATATATATATATATATATATATATATATTATCATTCACGCAGTACAACTGTGCTGTCCGGTTTATTATTAAAGCGTTTATATTATAAAAAAAAATTTAACCCTCAGCCGAACGATCTCGGGGATAAATCGAGTAAATGGTAAATAAAGTTAAAATTGCATTTTCGTTCGAAGAACTAATAAAATAATCGCGTAATTCTCATTCACGTGTGTACAATTTAACAAAAATTAACCGTGTACAATTTAGTTTTTTTTCCACGATTATATTTTATAAATGCGTATCTCGCGTTATTTCATTTCATTTCGGTTCGACACGCAATATATACACGATTCGTAAATTTATCGGTCGGCATTCGAACGTCCCACGATTAAAACAAATATTTACGTTTCAACACGGAATCCGCGCGGTTAGGTTATCATCGTCGATGGTCCCGTTGAAACATATTATAATAAATACCGTATACGTATAATAATATTCGTACTACTCTTTATTCGATAGTAATTAGTATTGTGATACATACAATTGTGTTTTCTACACGATCGTATATTTTAGTGTTGGCCGCCGAGCAAGTAACGAGCTAATAAATCATAATATAATAATAGCGTTTATATTATTATTATTATTATTATTATAATGTTCCGTGTTCGTGTCGGAGTTTAAAAATTCACGTCTCTCGGCTTTCGGGGGGGATTAACAACAGCTGGGAAATGGGCGCTAAGGTTTTTTCGAAATAAAAGTTCATTTTTTTTTCTCTTGCCAGTGTTTGATAACGAATAACTACGCACAAAATTAAACATTTTTCCCCCCGACGATGTTTGATCGTTTATTGAATTAAAAGTCGGGGAAAAAAATCAAATATTATTATAATTTTTACTAGACGGTTGATGAAAACATTTTGTTTTGGTCACGAAATCTAATGATTACTTCGCTTTCCTACTGCGAGCGCTCCGTAAAATTATATTACGTGTAATTAAAAAAATCAAACATATTTAAATATATATATATATATTTTTTTTTAAAAAAAGGATAACTTTTTATTTAGAGTATATCGACAAGCAAATTTTGAGACAAAAAAAAAAAAAAAAGGCTTAACAGTTTGTATTCAATCGGCGTAGGTTAAATCCGGCTCTGCATGTATCGACTGGGATACACATCTGTAGCGGTAAATCTATAAAATGGCTCGCGCGATTTGCGTTTTTTTCATTGTCGGCGGTCACGCGTGGCTAAATTGAAATTACCGAGAAACGCATGTGCCGCCAAATAGGAATAATAATAATAAAAAAAACTCCTCGAACATTGTTAAAAAAAGCATTCGACACGCGTGCGTTGGTCGACGATAAACGAGGCGTTTTTCCATAAAAGCGAGATTGGCTGCTCTCAAAATGTTCATGCAATACCGGAGTGCAAAACTACTCGCGAAATTTATCGAGCGAATAATAATAATAATAATAATAATAATAATAACAATAACCTTTCGTTAATACTGCCAATCGACCGGCACACAGACAGCAGCTTATTTTTAACATTTGTATTTTGAACACATTTTCACACGTATAATTCTGAATACAAAAAGAAAAAATTGTAATTTTTTTAAATATCACGTGTTATTATCGGAATAACTCGGTCCTGTGTACGCGTTTTCCACTTAAAATACGATATTATTATCGTTCCGCGAATAATCATTATTTTTTATTTATTAGGAAAAATAGTCGATACAATTATTTTTTTTTTTCGATATTAGAATCGAACGGAATTCATAAATTTCTTTTTTCATTCTGGATAACATACATTTCGTATATAGGCTATAACGTAGTGCGCAGATCTAATAAAAGATGTATAAAAATTTGAAAACGAACGTAATAAAATAAAAATGGCAATAATAATCGTTTTTGTTGTTTGACCGAAAAACGAATAATACCGATTAAATTTTTTTAACGTTATAAATCTAGTCGCGGTTCTTCTTTGTTGCCCGAATTGATTTTCGATAATCGTATGGTCGAACACGCGTTGTTTATTAATATAACTGTTAAGTATTAAATTCGTAAAAATTGAATTTCGTGCACTTAAAAAAAAACCCTCTCCATGAAAATAATCTCTGCACACATACATTATATACACGCAAACATGTGTAATATGATACGATCGTATAAAATTATTTCTGTTTGAATCGTTTTATATAATATATATAACAACACTCGTCGTTTCGCTTTTGGTGTTTCCGAATAAATACATTCTTGTCATAATATTACAATATTTGTTTTTTAACGAGATCGTATTATATTTTAGTCAACCACTCGTGTAAGCGACGACGAAATTTTTTTATATGTATATAAATATTTCTATAATAATAATAACAATAATAATGATTATTATTATAATGTAATTGTTTGCTCGAAACGTGTCATAAATAAAGAAATTATATATATATATATATATACCATACTATTGTAACGCGACGTTATTATTTTCTCAAAAATATTCATACAATTCAATATTGTTAAAAAAAAACATATATATTTTTTCTCGTTTATACTATAATGACGTATATAATCAAATCCCTATAATACATATATTTTTTTTTATATAAATTCGCATTATTTTCTCCTTACGCTTATATAAGTATGTCGTAAAATATGTTTTCCCAAAACATTAATATTAGCAGTTTTCGTCGTAAAAAAATAAAAAAACCTATAACATTAGTATATAATGTATGCTGTGTAATCTGTAACAGCGTAACGAGCGTATTGATATTACAATATATATATATATATATATATATATATATATATATTTATAAATATAAGTGGGATTTATTCCGTTTCAAAGTGGCGTATATCCGTTGTATCGTGTTGCGTAAATAATGTACACGGTGAAGTGTATGAAATCACGCTTAAGACACGAAAGAAATAAAAAATGGTTTTTAGCCATATTTTTTTTCCTTTGAGGGTCGACTTACATAAAAATCGATGCTGTCATTAATGTCTTGTTTTGATATAGCGTTTTTAAACTGATTTTTTTTTATTTCTCAATTCATTTACATACATGCGGTCTTACATGCGGAGTAAAACTGTAGCCGATGAAATTTTTGATTTGTTTTTAAAATTTATTTTAGCGTCTACATTGCCTTCCAAGTAAGTACTTTTTTTTTTTTATCAGCGGAGTAGTTCCATTTCTTTAATTTTCCCCAACTCGAACACTGCGGTTAAAATCGCTCGTGTCGTATTTGTTTTAAATATTATTTATTTTGTATACATACTCGTTTCGCATTTTTTTGCTCGCCACAAAAAAAAAACATTTTCAGTCCGGCTAGAAGTGAACGCGATAATAAATATCCAACACAAATCGTATTATATACGGGAATCGGTCGTCGAAACATTGTTCTATTGCGATCAGACTGTGCTGCAGTACACTCGTATTTATACACGCAGACGTGTATAGGTGGTATATGGAATCGTACGCGTCTTTAGTATTTATAAAAGCTCCAGACCATTGTCGATTTTTCTAGCCGAAATAACTAAAGCGTATGTAAAACGTTCTGAGGGTGAGCGGCGCGCGCTCGCGCCAGTCGTTGCCTGGCAACTAATACGTACGTGTGTATATACCGTTTTGAGAGTTATTTCGTTTATAATATTTAACAGGTTAAAAAATACAGGTTATTGTTCAGTAGCGTTGATTTCAATTCGTCTTTAGTGCAAGTTAGGTTGGATGGGATTTTGGAATAAAAACGCAGCAGAGACTTCTCGCGCGTCCGGGGTCCGTGTTATAAAAACGATTCGATATTATAATATTTTGAATTATTAAAGCGGACAAATAGAACACAGACGGTGTTGCGAATGAAATAAATCGCTCGTCGCGAATTTTATATCGAATTTTTTTTAATGCATATCAGAATTTAGAGAACAGAAAATTATAATAAAAATGCCATTTTTATTCCGGCGGAAAATACAGTTAGAACTCCTTCGGGTTTCTTTCCTTCGACATTTTTTTTTCTTGTTTTTACACAACACATTGTTAAACCGCTATTTTAACAACTCTTTCTTAACGTTAAAAAACGAATTTCTCGATATTTAAATGTCTTTATTATTCGATGATAAAAGAACGATTACAATTACCGATATCTCCGACGTCCGATTCGTACTGTTTTGTGAGATTGACAAAAAAAAGTTATATGGTGTTCACGTCATAACCGCGTTTTTCTTTTTAAAACGGAGAATATCGGAGTAATGCGTTTACTATGTCGAGTATCGTCGACGGTATAGAGTCAATACAAACGTTGTCCTTTTGGTCCTGTGGGAAAGAACTTTATCCCATCACCTCCCTTCACCCTGTAATTACGCCACTGCTCATAATATATATATATGCATTACCTACACACTTTGTTCGAGCCGAAATTCCGTTGCCCGTTCTAATGTAAAGTTTAACTTTACAGCGCAACAATGGGACTCAACATGTCAGTCTCCTACCGGTCCAGGACGGTTAATTATCGTTAAAAACGATCGTTGCACGCTCGGACGATTCGCACGTCGCAATTACGCGTGTACACAGCTGCGACGGCAGTTGTCTCGCTCGCGTCTCTGTCTGCGTTTGCAGAGGGGGGAAAAAAAAGTGAAGAAGACCGATTATTATACAAAGACGTCGCGAGAGCTCAAACGAGACGCCCTACAGACGATTAATCCTTTTTCGTCGTTACAAGGATTTTAGAAAAAAAAAAAAAAAAAGAACGTCGTTTATATATATTGGTTTTACGTCGTTATTGCGACGAGGGTAGATGGTCCAGAAGTAATATCGAATAAATCGAGGCTTAGATAGTTACACGCGTGGAAGAGATTGTGGGATTACGCGCAGCCGAAGTGTACGCGGTATATATACATATTGTATGCTCAGGATTCGACATTTACAGTACAGACCTCGTCTCTTGCACACAGCCGTGTGTTTAAGGACCTGTGATCAGAGAGCTGCGGAATCAGCCGTCACTACTAATAAGAACTAATCATTTTTTTTCAGCGCAAGGACATAGTGTTTTTATATAAAATTATAAATTGAAATTTGTCGGTTATGATTTTGCGCGTTACTGTGCCGAGTCCGCTCGAAGCCAGCTTTCGGAATAATAAAAAATACCGATCCCGGTTTTATATTTTCGATCTTTGAAAAAAAAAAAATGTTCAAACGTAAAAACTACGAATATCGAAAATTGAATCGTTCGAGAGTTTTAATAAAAATTATTATTTATCAATAACGTCACATATGTTTGCGGGTGTAAATAATTGAAAAACGAAAATAGGAATTCCTATAATAAAATAATAAAGAATTCAATTCACCAGAGTTATAAAAATCACAATAATAAATATCTTATACAGGAAATAAAACGTATTTTATTCGTATTGTAAATTAATTTCGTAACGTTAATGGTTTCGTCGTTCCGTCTGCCGATGGTAAACTATATATATATATATATATACCTACTGTTTTTATAAAATATTTATATCAAAACTCAATATTTATTTTTCTTTTTTTACGGCTAAATTCTATAACTACCGAAAACGTTTTGCTGTTTATTACAATAATATATAGTTGGTGGGCACGCCACTGTATGCCTTTATCTGTATATAATATAATAACTAGTCTTAGTTTCCCCCCGTCAGAGTGCAAACAACATGTCGGATATCTGATATCTTTCGAGGAATTTTATACGTATAAAGTTTATACAAAACTAGTTAAGAAACTAGTTTATTTTTTCATTACGAAGATGATGATTTTTATCAGTGAAAAAAATCGCGTCGTTATATTATGCGTTATATACTCGTACCCCGGGAGACTCGGGAAGGTAAACCGTCGGACGATTTTAATATTTAAAAAAAAAATATATATTTATATATACTGACGATACGAAAACTGCTGTGTGTTTTCAAAGTAAAGATATGAAATGTTTGGAGAACATGTTTTACCGGGAAGGAGGAGTTCAACAAAACGGTCAACGAGAATAAGTGTATTATATTATATAGTTGGACGATTTCATAGAAATAACCGTGGACAACATGCGAACGGAGTCTGTTGCAAACACACTAACTATTCTTAAATGTAATAAGAATTCCGCGTAGTTATTTGAGAGGAAACCTGAACGCCAAAGAGAACGCGTCCTCAGATGGTGGTATGCCGCGAAAATACAGAAGAAAATGTTCAATAATTGAAACGACGGTGGTTACCGTTTCACGGGAGAAAAAACCCCGGAGGGGCCTGGTGGAGTTGTTGTATACTCTCTTCTTGACACACGAGATATTTACATGGAATTAATTACACTAACTGTTTTCTTTTTTATGTCTTTAATTCTCACAAGGAGTTAAGAGATTGAAAAAAAAAAAAAAATCGTATTTTTAAAATGTTTATAATTTTTTCAAAATAAAAACGATAATTCGGTGTCCGAAGTATGATGGCTGTAGCGTCTAAGCAATTATATATATATATAAATATCTCGTAAGAGCGCTATTAACGCAATTGTACGACGACAATGACTATTAGTATTTTTGGAGAGCTATTCTGCGAGACACGGGCGCATTAAACAAAAAAAAAATTTTTTTTTTACGCTATTCCGTACGAGAAAAACTGACAACGGCGTTGTGTGCGCGCAGTCGACGACGATAATTCATTTTTTTTTTTTAATAATAATAATAATTTGTTCGGAGACGATGATAGATCGTAAAAATTATACGAGAAAAACACGTTTTTTTGTTTTTATCGTCAAGTCACGAGCGCACGTATTAATAACATTTTTTTTTTTTGTTTATAAAACGTCAACGTTAAGTGTGTGTGTGTGTGTAACGCAACGATCCCGGGAGAATCGTCCGATCGATTTTCGTACGTTATACACAGCTGGGTTTATCGTATAAAATAATAAAATACGGCGGTTATAACCGGCCGCCACCGACATACGGTGGTCACCATCGCGTTTTCGTTCCTTTCCTCTTGTACTTTTCTCCCGCCGCGTAGCCCGACGACGGCGCCGAGGTGTATTATTATTATTATTATTATTATTATTATTATTATTATTATTATTATTATTATTATTATTATAATAATATTATTATTATTATTATTATTATTATTATTATTATTATTATTATTATTATAATATTATCGTCGTTCCGCCGGGTGACAATGACGCAGGTCCTGACAGTATTTTTTTTACCTCGGGTTCCGATTTTTTTTTTTGCTTTTCTACACCGAGGCGAGTGTTTTGGGTTCACGCGCGCCTCCTGCACACCCAACGACGCGACGAACGGGGGCGATGAAGAGTTGGAAAAAAAGAAAAAACAAAAAAAAAACGTAAATATATTATACTTTTGGGCCGCACAAAACGTCTCTACAGACGAGATTCGCAGCGTTACAGTGTGTGGTGATCGTATAGGTGTACACTGGTGTGTTTACGTACGACGGCGTATTGATTTTCCTGCAAAGGGTAGTAGACGCCAGCGGCGGCGGCGGCGGCGCCGACGGTATCCGAACCGTCGTCGTCGTCGTTACGCTCGCGTCGGCGGCGTTTTGGGAACGTGTATATACAGAGAAGAAGAAGAAGAAGAAGAGAAAAATATATTTTTATTTTTTTTAAGTGCCGCACACTACGTGACGTGTGTGTGTCCTCGACTCGAAAATTTCCGCGCGATCACGTGGTATTTTATTATGCGGATTGTATAAGAGTATTACCGGTGTTACCGCCGTTCAATTGTTTATCACGGTCTAATTTTGTAAATTCGTCGTCTTTTTTCTAATTCATTGCGCTTTTGTGCTGTAGCTCGCGCTTAAACGTAGGTTTTTTTTTCTCGTTTTATCGCAGACACAACGGTTACGTAAAATTAGAATTCAATTCGAGCGAACAAATTATTTGAAAAAAAAAAAAAAAATCATTGTTTTGTCCGTAAACGCACGGGCAGGGCCCAACGGGTGTGGCCGCCGCACTCTCTGGTCCCTTTTAGCTACGCCGGGGCACTGCCGTAGCCCCCTAAGATCACACGATTGCGGCGATTGAACGTTCACTACTTCTTGTCCACACCCCCCCCCCCTCATCCGTTTGAACGTGCAATTTTGTTTTATTCGAAATTTGAAATTTCGAAGAAACGTACACCACCACCCGAGTCTTATAGTATAATAATCGTAACATAGTTGACACGAGCAGAAAAGGTATTAAGATCTGAATAATAAATACCTTGGATCGACATCTATTTTAAAATGTATACAATTTTTTTTTTTTGTTTGCTTTTACTTTGACTCGATTATTTGACATTTGAACAGTGTGTCATTGCGAGTGGTCGGGGACTGCGTGCGTACTGCATTAGGTTTTATTATTATAATACGCGATTCACTAGTGGAATATAAATTATAACGAGCAAAATTGGTGTGTTCGAACGCGAATAGCCCAAACACTCCGGCGGACCATTTTCTCCGTATTATAACAGTACACCATCGGTCCGAAACACTGTAATGTTTATCTCAATCGTCGAGTGTGTACATTGATCGGTATTTTAGATTCTGAGCGCAGAGCCGAGATTATTGTGTGTGTGTGTGTGTGTGTGCGTGTTTTTTTCTGCCGCGTACGACTTTTCGACGACCGAAAGCAGTCGTCGTTACGCGCGACTTAATAAGAGTCCGGTACGAAATCCCGTCGAGTCGATATTATAAGAGAGGGCTCGTTTTTCGATTGTTTCGGATAGTGTTTTCATATAACCGCGTCACGGACAAATTACATCGAAAGCGATTTCGAAAATAATGCGTCTGGAAATATTGTTTTAGACGCTCGTCGTACAGAAATAAAATAATAATGGAACGATTTAATCAATTTAATGTCGATAGAACGATATATATATATATATATATAAATATGAACGCATCCGTCTAATGTATTAAACGAAGGGGGGTGGAAAGAAGTGTCTTGGGAGTAATATCTGTACAAAATATAATCAGCGAAAAGTCGCAACGGGCTCGTTATTCAAAGCACTTAATATATAGCGTATCTAAAAATGTAAAACGCAGTTTAGCATGTATATTTATTAAAAAGTTTTGTGCTTCGTGCGCAAACGACGACATCGGTGTATATATAATTATTATTTTTTTTATTATTATTATTCTAAACGATTTTTTTTTTATCGTGTACAACGTCTCGGCAAATATATACATGTATACATATATATATATATAGCGTTATTATTATGTTTTCCGCGCGTAAGACAATATTTTCGTCGTTTTCTATATACGTATATTATATGAAGTCGCATTTATTTTTATGGAACGTCCTATTTGGCTGCTTTTTCTACTTTTTTTTTCTTTTATCTCGTTTTGAACGTCGTCCAAAAAACGTGTGCACTGCAAAGAGACAGAGATAAATAGAGCATTGCACAACAACAGTCTTAATCGCCCATACATTTATAATATTATTATTGTCGTCGTTGTTTTCGAGTCGGTAATGATTTTATTGTTATACGAGAAGAGAGAACAATTAAATAATAATTAATGGACGTTAAATTGAATTGTTTTGGAAAAATTATTATATAACTCGTATTATACCAAAAAAAAAAAAAAAAAAAAAAAAAAAAAATGCTCGTTAATAATGCGCGACAAGATCGCGCGTTCCGATTCCGATCAAGGAACAACGAAAATACAATATTTAGCCGGTGTTTATTATTTTACATCGTTTTTACTTTATCGCGCCGCACGAATGAATCATGTCATGAAAATTCGGTAAATTTTTACAATTTATCGGTAAAAACGTCGTGTCGATTTCTGCAGCGTACACTCTCAATGTCTGTTGCGTAAAGTGCGTTAGATTATTATTTGAATACCTAACGCGTAGGAATTTACAAAAACGAATTGTATCTGAGAAACTTTGTAAAAATATATTTGTGTGTGTTTTCTCGACGGAAATTCAATCAGCCCCCGTGGAAGGGAGGGAGCCCTCTTCGCACCACATCAGTCTGTGTGGGCTCAGTTGCCAGCTCTTATGACGACAAGTTCTCCTTAATTAAAAGTAACGTTTAAGAAATACGAATAACGAGGCAGACGCCTATGGGTCGTAGCGAACATTTGAAGTGGAATAGAATCATTTAATTAAAAAAAATTAAAAATTAAATCGATATTTTTCTTCGGTATTTTAATTATTTTTTTTTCTTAGATTTTGAGCGTAACGAGAGGTTTACAACGATTTTTTATTCGTTATATTTTTTCGGTGTATACAAATTTTCGATTAGAAGTTGTACGGGTTCCGATAACGAATAGTGCCTAATTTCGGTACTCTGTTTGAAACGTTTTTCGATTTTCTCAATAGTTTTTGAACGAGACATAAAAAAAAAAAAAAAAAAAACTACCAAAACAACGTTCACGGACTCTTGAAATTCACATCGAATATGTTAACTTAGTAAACAATTTTTTTCCAATAACTTTCTTCTAATTTCGGGCTGTTTATAACTCTATTATATCAAATGTTTTAAGTTTGGTTATGACGATTGAGAATTTTATACAGCACACGGGTCCGGCGCGCGTCACTTCAACTGTAATTTGAACGAAACAAAAATCGTTGAAATCCCAAAAGTCACGTTTTATTAATTTTTACTACAACTTGAAATGTTCCGCACCTCAAAATAAATTTAATCGAACGCGCAACGGATTTGTCAAATTTATTTAGCGATAAGAAAACATTTTAAAAACGTCGTCCGAGTGATTCGCGAGAACACCACCCCCACCGTTTTTTCGCCTCTACCCAATCCCCGAACTCTCACGGACCCCCCGCCGTCGTCGTCGTGGCAACGATAGCGTTCGCCGCAGTGTGTGTCGGTGGCCCCGCGCGAGTGGCGCACATCATATCGGCGGCCGCGGCGGTCCTTATTATATAACATAGCATTAAAAAAAAAAAATTAATATACACTCGGCATCAAAAAAATCGCACCTTTTGCAAATTTGTTTTTAAAATAATTTTAACTACACTTAATCAAATGTTAAGGTTTTGTTATGCTATAATATATGAAAGATGATTAAATAAACTTAAAAAAATAAATAAATGGTATGTGTTTTTGTTTATCAGTGTTAAGAAAAAAGTTAAAAAAGAAAAAAGTTCTCGTATCCTTCTCCTAACCATAAAGATGCTTATTGTAGTTCTGCGAGCTGCATGGAGTTGCTGTTGCAGTTCTACAGCATTCAAAAATCGATTGCGTAAAGACGTCGAGACAATAAAGCAATCGTCTCTTTCTGTTGTGGAGCGTGGTCGGCCTGATCCACACCTTCGGGTGAAGCCATCAGTATCTTGAAACCGTTGGAAAACTCATTGAACGGCAAAACGGCTCAGGTTTAGTTGCCGTGCAACATCACACTGTCTCATATATCATCTTTCATATATTATAGCATAACAAAACCTTAACATTTGATTGAGTGTAGTTAAAATTACGAGTATTTTGAAAACAGATTTGCAAAAGGTGCGATTTTTTTGACGCCGAGTGTACATATTGAAAAACGCACACGAGATATGCCTGCGTAAGGGTTAGTCCATATAATATTATGTAAGTCCGTAATGTATGGCGCATACGTGAGAGCTGCTTCCGGCTGGATTTTATAGAAGAAAAAAAATAAATCGAAATCTTTTTTCTTCCTTTTTTTTTATACGCGTATTTTGTACGCGTTCCACTTATTGTCGTGCGCACCGCCATGTCCAATAATTATTATTATTATTATTATTATTATTATTATTATTATTATTGTCTCCTGTCTTCGTCGTTATTATATCGGCACACGAACACAGCGCAATAATATAAAATAACGCTTTCGAAAATTTATCGCCCGAGCCCGCTCCAATCGTCTCCATCGTATAACTATATAGAAATTCCCGTCTGTCGTCTCGTCGCCGCGACGTGTGTGTGTGTGTGTTATATTACTGTCAGGCGCCGCCACCGGTCGCACGAAAACGCTCGTTGTGTGATTTTATTAACGTCCATTTGATGTGATAAAATATTAAACCCCCCATCGGTCGTAAAGAGATGCGCGTGCAGGAAACTCTTCTCGTGGTTGTGACGGGGCCCCGTGTAACCGTATCACTTTCAACACCGTATCCCGCGGATTAATTAAATCCCGAAATTGGAAACCGGTGTTGTTTTTTAATAATGCATTGTGTGCACCACACGCGCACAAAAACTCACGATCGCCCCGCGTACTCTTGCTGTGTCGTCGGACGGACGACAACACCTGTTTGCGCCATCGTCACCACCACCGACGCCTACTCCTCCTCCTCCTCCTCCTCCGACAGGTGCAGATATGCAGTAACCCTTCCGTGTGACCCGATCGACGCGACGCGCGTTTTTCGTTTTCTCACTCGCCCACCAACGCCGTACGGGTTTGTGCGCGCGTGTATTTTGCGCAGGTTTTTTTCCCCCTCCCCCCGCGTTAAATTTATTTATTCGTCGTCGTTTTCCGTCGAACGCGCGTTTTTTAATAATGTAAAAATCGCCTACGTGTTTCTCGCTATTAATATTATTAATATTGTTCTTTTTTTTTTTATATATATATATATATTATATATATACACTCGCGGCGACAACGATTCAAACCGATCGATGGCGAACACACGCCGCGAAATACAATTCGTTTATCGAAAATAAAATAATGAAAATTCCGCGAAGAAAAAAAAGAGGTTTCGTTTGATCTCGTTAAAATCGTATCGGTCAGGTTGTTTTAAACGCGAATCGAAAATCGGTTCTACGCGATTTATCGTACTGGAATACGAATTTGTATGCGCTAAAAACTAAAAAGTATCAGAATACGCAGTGGAAACCGTTGGAAACACGCAACGAATTCGCGCGTTTCTCATATTCGATTCACAGATTAAACAACATTAATTATAATGAGATATTATTCTTATTAGAATAATATTTTTCCGCAACTTTTCCCGCGCGAATTTTGTGAAAAATTACAACTTCTCTCACTTGTGTCGTGTGGGGAGGACTGCACCAAAAACTGATGCCCGCCGCTAATGCGAAAGATGATTATTAAACAGTCTTCCCCGCTTTCTGCTCAGACTCCGAACCTTACTACTACGCGGTCACGTTTTTATCCCGGTAAACTTTTTCACGAAAAACTCGTTGTCGGATGAGAAAAAAGAATAAGAGAGAGAGAGAGAGAGACTATTTTCGTATATTTTTTTTGCGCGTTTCTCGCTTTTCCTCTGATAAACGCATTATTAAAAAAGTTTCAAAGGTATCACTTTTCTCTCGCGCGTGTTATTTATATGAAAACGGTGTCGGAATTTTTATTTTTGTCAAAAACAAAAAAAAAAAAAACAAAAAATAAATAATACGTAAGATTTTCGACGTCGGCGAGATTTTCTTTCACTCGTCGTCGCCACGGGGCTCTGCGTCTAAATAGAACGATACGCTAATAATATTACTTTTTCGCGTACGTGGAAAAAATTGACAAAAAATACTAAAAAAAAAAAATACTAAAAAAAAAAAAGAAAGAAACTCGTCTCTTTTATTATTTTGCTCTTTGCGCGCGCGTACAAATGCGTCTCCCGCTCGGATTTTTATCTCGTACGAGAAGAAAAAAAACTCCATCGGATCGAAACTAATAAAATTGTGCATTCGTCGCACGTACAGCATCAGCGTCGTCGTGTAGTACCTACCTATCGGATGTAATCTCGACGATATCCACCAGCGTATTAAAACTGTATAATTTGATAATATTTCGAAAACCGTCGTCTCGCGTCTGTCATCCTAGGCACGCGTGACAATCGTAATGAATAAATTAGAAAAATCAAATAAAATTGTATGTTAAAAATCGCGTTTCGTACGTATCCCGTTCGTCGTTTTTTATGACGTTTGCGACAGTCTTTCAAAAAAAAAAAAGATAAAATATTATTATTACGAAATATCTGTGTGCGTTGCAAATGTGTATAGCAGAATCCCGCGGTACGCCGATGAATTCCGTCACAAAAACCAGCAGTTGGCCAGCAACGCGTAAATCACGTTTTTACGAATACCTGCTATGTCCGTCGTTACATTCGTGTTCGCGCCAAATTAATAATATAATTTATATTATAGAAGAGAAAAATTACGATGGCGAGAACTCGTTTTCGTCGTAACATTATCAATATTCTGTCCCGCGGTCGCTTGTTAAATCGTTTGAATAACGGAAACGCGTTATGAGGCAATTTGTAGTAGTAGTAGTTTTCTTTTTTCACATAATTTATACCTCGTATATTAATCGTTGTGATAATAATACGTAGAAAAAAGAAAAACGTTACGTACGCGCGCGTGCGCGATTATCGTGCGGAAAAACGCGTATTTTAAATATTTTTTTTCCATAACGAATTTACACGAATGTTTTTTTTTGTCCCCCCCCCCTACAAACGAGATTTTCGTGTTGTCGTTTCGGTCGATTATTATTTAAAACAAATACATTTCGCGGTGCAAGGAACGATTATAAAACAGTAAATTCTTCGATTTCGCGCTCGGGGCATACGATCGGGTAATTTCGTCGGAAAATACGATATTTTATTTAGTTTTATTCGTACGGTTAAGGAAAACGAAAAAAAAAACGAATATCGATACAGATTAAACTATAATTTATTTAATTATTTTTTTTTCGAGACTATATTACGCGTAGTAAATAGGTAGAGATGCTTTTTTTTCCCTATCCTCCCCCCCCCCGTTTTGTGCGGTCGAGGAGAAGTATTGAACGAGTGTTTTCCGTTAAACATTCTCGACGAACATTCGATTACAGCGGTCATCGAGAGTGACCCTCGCAGTTGCGCATTCCACTCACTGGTCGTCACGCGCGTGAGGTAACCACATTTTCCGTATCCGATTCGAATGCGGTTTATATAGATGATAACAATAATAATAATATAATATTACTCCTTTCCCCGCGCGGTAGATTTTTGTAGAAACTGGAAGTTTTTTTTTTCTTTCTGCCGGCGGCTCGTTTAGAATAATAACGAATAAAATATGCGAGTCCGCCCATGAGGCGCATCGAAAAAAAACAAAACGACTTATTATGTTTTCGGTCGTTTCTGTTCCCCGAGCAAAACGTCCGACCACAAGACGTATAATTTGTATTCCACATCGGGGAGGAGGAAGTCATCGAATAAAAGTCTGTACTAAAAAACAAGACTCGGAGACACGGAACACGTGGTAAAATCGTTCCAGAAACGCCTTTTATCATGCCGGTTCGCTTACTCTTCATTTTCTTTCGGAGTTCTTTTATCCCCTTCGCCGCCGCGACCTATCGAATGTTTATTTATAACACCAGTTCCAGTTGATATTCTGCTACAGTCATATATACATTTAAAGTCTCCCGCAAACGTGCTTTTCCTTCGAAATGGATCTGTCGCGGTCGTACAGAATACTACACGATTCGGCGGACGCGACCACCACATAATGTTATACTATACGTATGCTCGGTTCGTGTTGGAAACTTTTTGCCGAAAACTTTACTGAATTCTAAACGCCGGCGACGACAGCCGTCGGGCACGAGACGTGTATCGTTTTTAAAACAGTAGTAGTAAATACGCACGCCACTAGTTCTCGTTATATACCCCGCGCAGTATCCGCGTATCGAAATAGAAAGAATAATAATAAAAAAAAAAAAACGTTTATTCCGTTTCGTTTCCCCTCACAGACGATATTCGTTTTTCAGGAATCTCGATAATAATTCGAGGGGAAAAAAACCCCTCCGAGAAAAGTACGTCATGAGCGTGTCTTCTTTTAGAAGAGCCGTGTCAAATACTCGCATGAAACTTTGTGGATTCCGTAGAAGTTTTTCGAAACCATCGAATTCTATGGTCGCGCGGGGTGTTCTGTTATTTGTTTTGACATTAAACGCGCGCGTAATTTCGAGAAAACATCGTTGTGTCGGCGTTTTCGCGTATTGAATCAATTGATCACGGCCCGGTTAGGTTAGGACGTTTGTAATTCAGTCATTTGTCGTGTTAAAGACAAAAAAAGAGGTTCTTTTATCCGTTATTTCGAATACGGTTTGTTTGAAAAATAAATTGTCATTTACAGGTTTTGTGACTTCGGTTGAGGTACATTTTGACAATCCGGACGGAGGATTCTTCGTCCGTCATCCGATCGGCAGCACCGCGGGCAACAGTCGTCAGCAGCATCGACAGATGGGCGATGACGTCGACAACGACGACGACGACGACGACGACGACGTCGACGATGGCGGTGGCGGCGGCGGCGGCGGCGGCGACGGCGGCACTGTGCTCAGCGTGGACCGGTTCACCGTTTTGCAGGACGTGCCGCAGACCTCGATCCGGGCCAGTTACGGTCCGTTCTCTACCAAACAGACGATACCGTCCCGGTACCTGATACCGGACCCGAACTCGGCCGGAGTATCCACCGGGAACGGCACGGGTCCCTCTCCGGCTGGCGGCTCTCCTTCCGGGGCCGGGGCGTCCACCGCGGACATATCGTCCATGGACGTGTCCGCACACTTGGTCCAGAGGCGCGTGTACCGCGAGAGTCCCGTGGTCCGCACGCTGTTCCACGTCGGTTACAGCGTGGTCCGGTCGCAGTCCGCCTCGTCCGGCCCGTCGTCGCTGTCGGCCGCCGACATGGCCGCCGGCGGCCCGCGCGTCACGTCCTACGGCAAACTGTGCGCCGTCACCAAGGCCACGTTCGAAGGAGCGGAACGGCCCGTGACGGCCGCGTGCAAGCCCGACCCCAAGGACGGCGTGTGCACTGCCCGGCTGGTGTTGCCGGCCAAATGGTGGCCGCCACTGAACCCGCCCGACGCGAAACCCGTCAAGACCCCGCAGCGTTACGTGTACATATCGTACGCGCTGCTCGAGTCGGACCACCGGTGCAGCCAGTCCGACGTTCAGCTGCAGCCGTTCACGTACGTCGGACAAGCGGCTCTGGAACACGCCCAGCGACCTTACAAGGAACTCAAGACAGACGCGTATCTCCTGACGCTCGTCCCGTCCGTGCCGCTCTATCCCAAGTCGTTCACGTACGTTCCCGTGTTCTTCGACACCGGGCCCAAAGAGCAAAACATCAAAGGATTCATACTCAGGTAATTTTGCATAGTCTCGCGTTACGGCCGGCAATTTCCACCGCGAAATAATTCGATTGCATATTTTACTCCCGTTGTATCACGTACAGGGCCAAAGTGAAGAACGGCCTGCGGGTGTTGAGCGCCGAGAACAGCGACCCGGAACGGTGGACCGTCAACTACACGTCGAATCCGAAAGGCACTCAGATCACGGTGACGGCCGTGCACAAGGGACTGCTGCAGTCGTCCAACTCCGGAGTAGGAGGAGCCGCGTGGCCCAATTCCAGGTACGAAGAGGTGTTGCAGTGGCTGTTGCAAGTGGACTCCGAGGCTGAGGACGTGTGGGAAGAGGGACGCGTCGTGTGGACCGTCCAGTACGTGATGGAAGCCGCGGGAAACGCGACCAACTGGACTTCGGCGGCTGCGGCCGTCGCTTCGCCCAAAGTCGTCACCGACCGTCACCGGGCCGCCGCGTACAAACACCACCGGCGGCAGGCGGCCGCCGCGGTTTGGGCCGGCCGGCGCAGGACCGCCAGAATGTCCGGGGCCGTCACTACTAAAATGATCTACTTGGACGGCGTCAACGGCGTGTTGGACGGCGTGAAGCGCAAGATTTCCGCGCGGTTCGAGATACACAAGGACGATACCGAAGCTGTACTGCCCATATCCAAGGTTTGATATTTAAGATTTGTTTGATTGTCGACTATTGTGTTATCATCCAGCCCGCGTACTTCGTGTCTGCCATCTTTTCAGGGACGTAATTACAGGGGGGGATAAATCCCTTCCCATATGCCGTATTTATGTTGTATTCATTTTACCGCGTGTAATTTTTACAGCTCGCAATTATTTTACCACGCGTTTTAAAAGTTTATATCAAACACATGAACGTTGTTTAGCGGTTTTTTTTTTATATTTTGAAAACATAACATTGCTTCGATAATTCGCCGATCATGATTTATCCTTGTGAATGTATTTTTATTTTTTGAATGAAGCGAATTAAATCCGAAGAAAGAAATCTGTTTATAAATAAACTATCAATTCACTTTTTTTACTCGGTGTTTCTCTTATCAGAATTATTTGAAGGTAATTCTTCCAATGGCGTCCACAAGCACACAATTCCCAATTTTATTAAATTTGTGAAAGTTATTATCGTATTTATATATGTATATATATATATTTGTTTTATGTATAGGAAACGTTTAATTTCAATTGATATAAAAATGTACGAATACACGAACGTTCGATATTAATAAATTAATATTGAATAAGTTTTGATAATCCGTTTTATGGTAATTCTAAATTGTACTGTATTTATTACTACTAGTACTAATCGTTTCTCCGATCCCGGACAATTATTTATTTATTTTTTTTTAAATCGAATCGTACGGAATATTTCATATATCCCGTCGAGATCTCCGCCGTCTCGTTATGTTTTCACCGTTGAGCTCTCTCGATCTTCTGATAATAATAAAATGACAGCTGTTGTCGCGACCTACTGCAGTTTCCCACGACAACACACGTGCAGACGAAAACACAAAAGACTCCATCTCTCAACGGTCGATATATGAGCAGCGTATGCGATGGTAATAAAAATACCAACCAAATGTCGGGGCCGCGTACACACACACACCGAAGGCATTTTTTTTCTTTTCTTTTCTTTTTTTTCTTTCTTTAATAACCATCAAAAAATTCGACGACGATAACATATTTTTTTTTTTTGGCACCGCGAACCGTGTATAAACGTATTTTTTCGTTCGACGATTCCCCCCCGCCCCCAATCGAAATCGTATTTTCACTCGTACAATATATAATAACGCGTTTTGTCTCCACCATTCCGCGGTTCGCCATCGAATACGTTTATATGAAAATATGATTTTCTCTGTCCACTTTTCGAATTCCCGCAGAGTCGTAAAAAAGTAAATTAACCAGTGGAACTCGTTTAGTACAGGGTTTGGCGACGCGTTTTACAATTATCCGCCCGACCGCGCAATAATGTCTGATGCGATTTATTTCCAATGATTTGCTAGTTTTAAAGATTTCAAAAATTAAATTTCACTCCAGGAAAACAGCCGCGTTCCGCTGCAAGTCGCTCGTATTGCTGCGCGTGTACACACGCAACGCCGTAATAAGAAATATATTTAAATCTGAAAATATTGGATCTCGACGATAATTCGTATTGGACATATCTTTTTTTTTTTATTATTATTATTTCAGATTATCTTAACCTTGATATTGTTTTAAAAATACGGATCGGCTTCATCGAATTTTCTTTTGATGATATTGTCATTGCGTTTTGATATAATTTAAAAATCAATATTTTTGTGCATCGAAATTACAACTATTTCGAATAATCGTCAGTCTATCGTAAGATTACGATCTTTCAGAATTATTTTATTCGGTTAAAATTTCTACAAATCGTTCGGAGAATAATATTTTAAAATATAATTTATGAACGGATTTGATTTTTGTTTTTTCCTCATCGGATCAAATAGAATTCGTACAGATTAGATTTGTCTACGCACACACACACACACACACGCGCACGCATTATTTCTTTTACATTTCACGTCGAAATTAAATCCAAATAGTTATGGACCTCGCATAGTATTCAATAGAAAAGAAAAAAAACAATTTTTTTTTGTAAATATATTTCTAATTTGCCGTGCAGGTCTGAAACACGCGCTAATACGCGTTCTATTTTAATATAATAATAAACACGCGGTCGCAGTAAAGTGTATGTGTACGATTTGTCGGGAAATTTTTCACCCATAAAATATTGGTAGTATAGTTGTGTAGTGTACTCTATTTTTATGATCGTTCGAATTTATTAAAAAGAAGAAAAACCGTCCTCTGGTGCGCACAGAACGCGGTGCTCATCGAAACGTGCGATACACGGCGTTTATAATAAATGCATACGTCGGTGTTTTGTACTGTATTGTAATAACATTCGAATTTAGAAGTATCCCCCGAGGTTTTCGCGGTTATGTAAAGCGATTTTTGTAATGCGTGTTCGAATGATTTCCAGTGAAATTATTCGCTTAAAACGTGGACACAACCGGCGAGGTTTTTTGTTTTTTTTTTTTTTGCGGAAAATCGATAAAATCGCCCGCGTTGTGTGGTGTACCAGCAGGTGTTCTCGTTACGTTTATAACGAAGCAGTTTCGGTTATTTATTTGTGTTTATTTTATCACTTGTGTAATATTTTTGCTTTCGCGCAGAACTGGGAGATAATCAACACGGCCGTGTTGACCGGCAAGCAGATATCGCACGCGATGAAAGTGTTCGTGGTGAGCTACGCGGGAAAAATCTCCGACGTCACTCGCCAGTCCGTGTGTCAGATCGAGGACGACAGCGTGCTAAAAGTAATTTATTTATTTATGTCGTCGTTAAAGTACAAAGACCGGGTGCGCGATATTAATAATAATTGTTTATCCGAAGTATTTATGAATTAATTTTTTTTTTTTTTTACGTTAAAATAAATGTATATGTGAAGAATAATTACGATCGAGCCAAAGCGAGTGTATTATGAAAAATAAAGAAACGTACGGGAGTTGTTGATTTATTTTACCGGTTTGGACAAAAAGGGTCATCATCATCATCATCATCATCATCATCGGATTAGGAAATCAGGTTATTGTCGGGCCGAAAAAAAAAATACAACGACAGAAGAAAAAAATTTTAATGCGTTATTTACTACCACGTTTATTATCTTCTTTTCGGGGTTATTAAAGACCATTAAGGTCCAGCAACGACTTCTCTCCGCGACCGCTCATTCTGCGTTCTCTACTCCGATTATCTCGAAATCTTCTTGTGTTCTATCCGACCAACGTTGTTTTGAGTCTTAAGTCTGAAGCCCCGATGTAGTAATGCACCACCCGTCATAACGGTTCTAACCAGAACTTTGTGCAGTACCATCTTAGCGATCTGCTCGAAAGTCATTTTGATTTGAACAACGTTTATCGTGCCCATATAGTAGTATTACGTTTTTTATTTATTTATTTTTTTATTCTGTTGTTTTGTAGTTGTCTTTTTCTCGCGGACGACGACACTTTTTTTTCTTCTCGCAAAACCGGTGGTGGTGGTAATCAAACGAATTATTACGAGATCTCTTAGTTATGCTTCTTTATTTCCCACAATACGCTCTTTGGATCGATTGTATACGCACCAAATATATACATTTATTTTTATTTACGCCAATATTAATTTATAGTATTATTTCTCTTTCTCGCGCGCGCACATGCCATCTTTTATTCTTTTATTTGTTTTCGGCTTTTCGTTTTCACAATAACCTTTTACGCAATTATCGTTCACGATCGGTGGATTTACACATTACCAGGTCACGTCGTCCTGCAGTTCGGTGTACGTGGACGGTTCGGAAATCAGAGGCTCGTCGAACGCCACGGTAATCGTCAAGTACGAGACGTACACGGGGACGGCTCATTTTATCGTGTGGGTACCGGAAATCAACGAGATGGACTTGACGATCGCTGACCAGAAACTGAACCAGATCAAAGGGTGGCGCGTGCCGGTCAGTCTGGAAGCGGACGACGAGATGGACGAGTGAGTTTTTTACTGGATTTAAAAAAAAAAAAAAAATTTCTTTATACCATATATATTGTTGTGTATAATCCGTGTAAATGCTGTGTCCGTACGTTACAACAGTTACGCTAACAAATTGAAGAGGTCTGCCGAGGGCAAAGGAAGCATCCGCATGAAACCCATGCCACACGGCGGTGGCGGCGGCGATTTCCGGTTGAACGAGATGATTACCGAAGACATGGTGGCCGACGAGTACGACAGAAAGACCAGCTGCCAGCTCAGGTTCCAACAGACGTCGGTCGAGGTAAAAGAAAAAAAAAAAATCGTATATTTTTTATACAATAATATAATATATCGCGTCGGGCGTTTTTCTCAGCCGTCGATAGCGGGTTTTCTGTGTTTTTTTTTTTTTACTCGTCGCTCTTAACGAACAACGGACGTTCGTTTTAAGGACGGTATACTGAAAAATAAAAGAGAATGACGAATGAGAGCGAAATCCTCGATTATTTCGGTGTTGATTAGGCACGTATTTACGCCGTGAATGGTTTTAGTGAAAAAATAAATTCAATTCGTTCCGGTTTTCCGTTGACAAACGGACCAGGGGAGGAGCGATGTTTACGCGTGAACTATTTGAATTTTCTTTTAATTACTCGGAGAATTTATTATTATTATTATTATTTTTTCTTTGTTTTGCTTAGAATTAGCCCGACTTAACGAAAAGTTTGCGGGGTAAAATAAACCGAAAATTAACGCCCGTATTTGAATAGAATGCGCGCGAAAGAATAGCGGCGGAAATATTATATAATGATGTGCGCAAAAAAAAAAAAAAACTGTTTCCGAGTGCTTTCGTCGCGGGGGTAAACATATAAACAGAATGTTAAAAAGAGAAAGTTTTGCATTTTCCGTGGATAATTTACCTTTTGTTATTGTATTATCCGATTCGTATTATACCCACGCAGTCGGTATATATATATCTAAGACGCGTTATTCCACCGCGAGAATAAATGAGAAAATACGCTCGTTTTAACGCGATTAAGTCTCGCCGAGGCAATATTAACAACAACGGTTGCAAAAACAACAATATTATATGAAATTAGTATAGGTTTGTTGGTTTATTATGCGAATTCGTACCGACAACACAGTTTGGAATACACGTCGTTGAATATTCATCAAATAATAATAATTAATTAATTAATTCATTTTTTTTTTCCTAAACGATTAATCTGTAGAGAGTAAAAAAAAAAAAAAAAAAAAAAGAGAGTCGTATACTTTATACGCACGTTACTTTGCGGGTTATACGCGCATATGGAGAAAAAAAAAACTCCCGCTCCCGAGGATTTTGAAGAATTATTCATTTGATGCGTGTAAAAACGAAATGGTTGAATCCCGGATTAATTGCACAACGACTGCGTAATAGTTGTCAAGGGAAATCTCGCGTATGATAATAATATTATATGAAATGATATTGTATTACATGTACTCGTGTATAATCCCGAGATGAACCGACGTGTGCGTACAAAAGGGGTTGTTCTGCTGAAAAAAAATTGAATGATCCTACGCGTTACCCCGCGCCACAGACTGCCGCTGCTAATAACGGAAAGAGGAAGTCTATAACGAAATTTAACGATGTAAAACACGAATGATACGTGGGCAATTGTCATCAATATTAATATGGAAATCGTAGCGAACTGCAAATACATAATAAATAACAGGGAATATTTTGCGTGTTTTTGATTTTTCTGTTCATAGAATTACAAAAAGTGTTGCGTTAAAATAAAAAAAAATTCACCTGTTCGTTTAAACAAATCGGATGTGGATTGAATTTTTCTCTTTTTTACTTTCTGAAATTGCTTCGAGATAAAAATAAAATAATGTTACGCGAATACGCTTAAACGTATGCGAAAAAAGAAACAACGTTAAATCCAGTTTTTCCAACTGGGTAAATCACCGGCAGGCAGACCGACATACGTTGTGTGCAATAAATTGCCAAACAAATCACTTACGCGTGTAAACTCTGCGTCGCAAGTACAACTGCACAAATCGCAAAGAAACGTGAAATTGTTTTTATTTTGACAAAAAAAAAAAAACTTCGGAACGTCAAACGCCACATATTATGCGCGGAATCTTCCCGTGGTGTTTTCTATACGCGTATCGAATATTATAACCGAATGTAAATGATTCCGTTTACCGCGTATTATCGTCGTATACGCACATGATATTAAGGTGCGTTTATTTTATAGACTTTTAAATTTGAGTTCAATTTAAGTTTTATAGACTTTAATTTTTCGTAGAAGAGCACATAAAATAAAAGTTTCACTCTGAATCGTTTTTCGCGATTTACCGTTAGTCGTAAAGACTAACAACGTCCTATCCAAGACTGCGCCTTTCGCAGATCGCTCTTTTCGAAAAATATTTCTTGTTTTCAAAACGGATCCAATAGGATTTACTTCAAAGAAACGAGTGTGTTACTAGTATAATATATTATATACCGATTTGAATTTTTTTTAAGAAGCGCTATAGATTTAGTTTTTGGGAAAATTGATATGAAGACATTAGAAGTAGGACGGGTTTTAAGTATAAAATTTATCGTTTATTATTTTTTTCTTTTTATCGGCTAAAAATATATTATTTTTACGTCATTAAATATCGCAGCTGGTTTTGAGAATGCCGATAGAGATGGTCGAGTGTAAATGGTTTTTTCCCGGTGAAGAAAGAAAAAATTATATTCGACTTTGTTCACCTAACACACGTATACTGCAGTGAAACCATTTTACAAGGCCCAACTATAAAATATTAATCCTAACCTAAAAAATAAAATATTTATCCTAACCCATTAATCCTAACCGACGAGTTTTGAAATGCGTATATTATTATCATATTCAAATTATTATTATTATTATTATTATTGTGTAAAAATAACGAGGAAAAAAATGTGTTGTAATAAGCCGTTCTCGCGTCGTTTACACAGATATACGCGCGGTTCAAGGCGACGGACCACGACTCGGGCCGGGTAAGTTATTTCGTCAACAGACGCACGTGGCTGAAGGTGACGGACCTGTTGCTGCACTACTTGCGGTCGTCGGATCCGCGCGTCGCGTCCATCACCGGGCAGATCGTGCGCGGGCACAACGTGGGCCGCACCGAGGTGCAAGTGATATCGGCGCTGTCCGGACACGTGCTCGTGTCCAAGGAGATCCGCGTGGTCAGCGACAAGGTGAGCGTGGCCCGGCTGGCCGTGAACGTCGTGTCGGGGCTGCAGCTGAACATCCGGCCGGACGCGGCCGCGGACAACAATTACATCGCCGAGACGTCGGTGACGCGGAAGTTGACGGCCAAGTACCAGGAGGGACTGTTGGACATCGACCTGTGGTTCTCGGACGACACGCGCACGCCGCTGCGGTCGGTCGCCATGTCGGATTACGCGCTCCGCGTCGAGTCCACCAACCCCGACGTGGTGGCGTTCGCCCCGATGGCCGCGTCGCCGCATCCCCGCGTCATAGCCGTCGGCTCCGGCAAGGGACGACTGCTCCGCGTGTCGTTCGGCCCGCCGGACGCGTGCGGCAAACACGAAATCGTGGGCGGCGTCCGCAAGTCCGTCCAGTCGATCGCGCTCAGCGAGACCGCGGCCGACGTCCAAGTGGACTTCTCGTCGTCCCCGTACTCGGTCGAACAGTTCGTGCAAAACGACGGCGGCGGCAGTAGCGTGCTGAACGTGGGACCGCCCAGGGACAAAAAGGATCACAAGCATTCTTCGGGTGAGTGTTTATAGTCGGCTGATAATGGCCGTCGTCGTCTACTTCATATTCTCAGCGAGTGTTTCGATCTGTGTGTTTTTTTTTCCGTTTTATAAATTCTATACGAATGTCATTCGCGTGCGAATAAGAGTGTTGGATAAATGCGATAAAAAAAAAAAAAAAATCCCCATTTTACTTTTTCGCTTGGATACTGGTTTATTTTTAAGTGGATTGAAGACGGTAACTCAACGAGTGTTCCAAGGAATCGTTTGTAGGCAATTTCATGTTTTTGACGTACGGTTGCGCTGTGTGAAATCTCACATCACCAACGTACCGCCGATTGATGTTTCGGTAGTGTTCGTAATATTGGGTTTCTGAAAACAGATTTCAAAAACCATGTTTTAAAACCCTAACGTTTCTTTTCGTTTACTATACGGATTTATTGATTTTTTTTTTTTTTTTTTTGTAATATCACGACGCAATCGAGGGGTACACTTCTCCCGCGGATTAGACTATTACAATATTTGGTCGATTTATCGTATATAATATTCTGTAAATAAACGAAAATACGTTTTTTATTATTATTATAGTTTTGTGAATAAGATTTTCTTGTTGCGTTAAAAATTAGAATTCTACTCAATCGCATGTTAACGAATACACAAAAATCTAAAAAATGAAAAAATAAAAGAAATTACCGCAAAAAATATACTAAATTATATATATATATAAAACAAATATTACTCATATGGTGAGATAGGCACGATAATAATGGTCGGTCTACAGGGTATCCTCTGTGCAGCGGCGAGTGTACGGTTTTCCGTCCGAATATTTCGCGAAAACGAGATTGCCGAGAGTACGACGAAAGATAGTTTGTGTCGCCGAACCGACGCAAATCGCACATTACGTTTTCCGCGTAATACACTTGACCGCCGCGACACGTCCGAACGACTGGAACGGACGACGCGATAATAGCCGTCCCTGCGGTCGTATAGTTTTTTTTTTTTTTTTACTCTTCTTCGCGCTTTGTCGTGGGACTGCCACATCGAACTACGAATGCGCAGTGACCGAAAATCCATGGGGGTTTTAAGGATTCAAACCCTTCTTTGATTTTTTGTTTTTTATATTAGCGATAATAATAGTAATAGTTGTAAAAAGAGAAAAAAAAATGTTTATATATATATAAACGCGAATTTTCAATTTCAAAAAATAACGTTTTCTCCAAAACGGTTTGTGGTGTGTTGTGTCGCTCGTGTAATAAAATATAAATATTGTCTGTACCGATATTAGGATCATCTTCCGGGATGAAAGACGAGAACAACGACGAACCGACCGTGCAAGCTCGACAACACAACAACAACATCAACAACAACAACAACAACAACATCAACAACAACAACAACATCAACAACAACAACAACATCAACAATAACAACAACGGTATCGGAAGCAGCAGTACCACGGTGCACGCTCACAAAGTGCCCGGCCACGTTAGCCCGTTCGAACTCGGCATGTACACGCTGTTGGCCGCTCTGTGCTTCGCCATCGTGGCTTTTGTCATCACATGCGTCGTTTACGCTTCCAAGTACAAACAGAACTCGTTGGACATGCCCACCACCACGTTGATGAGTAAGTGCGAACGCGTGTCTTGTATACGCCCCGCAGGACCGTGCGAGTTTTTTTGAATCTATCATTATTAGTATTCGTGTTATTCTCTTCGTTCGTTTCGTTCTAATCGTTTTACATTTTATTATTTTTGATTCTGTGCGCGAGAGGAAAAAATGTTAATGTTATGCAGATTATTATAATTCTATTATTGTTGTTGTTTTAAATCAACGAATAAATAAATCCGTTTGCCAACGTGTTATACATTCTTGGTCTTATTGCGTTCTCGTGCTTGGCACGTCCCTGCAGGTCGCCGCGTACCATACTCGCTTTCATTATCAATACACTTAATATTTAAAATGGTCCGGGGGAATTTTTTTTTTTTTTTCCCCCCCCGTTTTGTTGTTGTTTTTCGATTTTCACCGACAAACTGTATAAAAAATAATCGTCGTTGTACAGCGAAACCGTTCGTGGGTAACATGAACGGCGGCGGAACAAAGGACTGCGGTGTCGGCGGCGGAGGCAAACCTCTGTCGCAAGAACCGACGATGAACGCGCACGATTGGGTCTGGCTGGGCAGATCTACGCTGGAACGTTCGTCCGGCATGTTGGTGCCGTCCATGGGCAATAAATCGCATCACATCAACAGCAATCAAGTGAACGAGCATAATATGAGGATCATGTCGAATCCGATATACGGAATGGACAACGGCGGTGGTAATCAGCAGCAACAGCAGCAGCAACAGCAGCAACAACAACAACAGCAGCAGCAGCAGGCGTGCATCAGAAATTCGTCTCCGCACATCGACACATCAACGTACAGCGTCAAGGACCGGCTTTCCAACGGCAACATCGTTTTCAATAAACTGTGGAAAGTGTAAGTCCACCGCGCGTCACCGATATAAAAAAAAATATATATATAACATAACTCACAATGGAGGAAATACAGGGTGATGATATGTGAAGCGTTTCGCGCGTGTAGAAGACGATAGAATATTCCCGTAGAACGTTTGAGCTCTCTCTCTCTCTCTCTCTCTCTCCGGTGGACGAGGAAGTTTTTGGTGAAAAACGGATCGATATAGTAAATGGGTTTGTGTTTGTATGAAGCGCGTGCAGTTAGGTATAAATAATAATATAAGGCTCGTCGAAACTGAACTTATTGATAACGAATAGTTTAAATATTTGATATTTCGGTTATGCAACAGGACGGAAGAAGAATTGGAGTGAAGAAGATGTAGCGAGTATAGGACGAGGAGAAATTGTCGGAAGAGGTCAGTACATGAAGGTTTTGTGACGATTATGGACGGGAAGATGTGTGTTGTGTTACAAAGACGAAGAAGGACGAGGAGGAGAAAAAGTGTTGTAACTCGCGTTTCTTCTTACTGATAGAATGGAATTTTTCAATGATGTCCATATCTTCGTTTTACTTTTCTAGTTTCGAGATTCGCTTCGTTAACCGCGTTCCCACAATCGTACCCAGCGCTGTGTTAATCCGTAAACGTTGTCGGTCGTCGATTTACCGCGCCGGCGTTAAAATATTGTCCGTCGGTCGCATTGTTATTCCGTTCGCGATTTGCTGCAGTAGTGAAGTCGAGTACGCGAGTCGAGTCTCCGATTTTGGCGTTCCGTCTCGAGCCGGTCTTACTCGGAGTATAGTTTTTTTTCTTTCAATTTTTTCGATATCCGCACGTATGCCACGGTTTCGACTTCGTTCGACGCCCCGCTGTCCCGATCGACGGTGCTGCGGTAGGTAATCGTCGGCCGTCTTAAGATGATTGAAAACGAGTATTTTCTCTCTCTCTCTCTGTGTCTTGCACACACGAATCGGAGTGAAATAAACGTTTCGTACTTTCAACGTATCGATCGACTTGGCGATGCGACAAAGAAAACGGATTTGAATTCGTCGTGAATTTTTACTATAGAATGACTCCCGCGTTATTAAATTTTTTTTTTTTTTTTGTAATTAAAAACCTTAAAAAATTATTCGAACGAATTTTAAATGAGAGTTTTAGATAAAAAAAAAAAAAAATGAATAATGCGGAAAAGTCATTCTGTAGTATATAATTCACGAAGCATGTTTTCAAAATCGTTATCATATCACTTAGGGGTCGCGCGTAGTTCGGCGGCGATACGTTGGAAATGCGGAAACGTTTATTTCACTATGACTCGTGTGCGCGAGACGAAGAGTGAAAACATTCCCTCGCTTCCAATCTTCCCCCCCCCTTCTTAATTAACGTATTTTATTTATTTCCTAGCTAAAATCATATATTTTGGAATTGTCCGTTCATTCGAATATTTCAAATTAATTCGTCGTGTTCGCTTGAAACAATATAGTCGAGTACATATTATTATGTTGTATTTTATTATTCCGGTCATATCTGTAGTTGATTCAATATTATTTTTCCAAGTGTCGCGCGTGGTTTTTATACCGAACGAAAATGTGTACAAACTGCTACAGTCTTTTATATCGAATTAAATATTTTTCTATTTTCCCGAGTTACCGTGTCGGATTTTTTTTTTTAATTCAGGGAAAACGAATGCGTCGTCTTGATTTCACTGACACGCGCACACACAATTGTTAAATGACAAAATGACAAACTCGTCACCGTGTTTTTTGTTTTACGATAATTGTATTCTTTTTCGTTTATAGAATTCCACGAGGACAATGTTATATGTTTTCGTAGAATAACTCGCCGCCCGAGTCGCACAAAGTATGTGACAATAAAGTCGTTTCGCGAAACGGATCGTATCGTATTCTCCGCGCGTTGGTTGTTATTATTTTTACGCTCATTATGTGGTATCAGACGCGGTATATTACAAAATATTTTATATAATACGACTTTGTAAAATTCCACGTAAAATATTATTAGTTTTTGCAGTAATTTTTTTTTTTTTTTTTTTTGTTTTGCATCCGGAGTTTCGATGGAAAAAAAGTATAACCGGTGTCGAGTTGGATTATTATAATTTATTTTTTTGTTCGGAAATTATTCGCGAACTGCGAATAAAGGGTAGTGGGCATGGTCAATATTGTTTTTATGTGTATACCACCGAGTGTGTTTATGCCGTACATTAGTCTGCGTATTTATAAAAAATAATTGTATAATTTTATTCTCGTAATTTTTTTTGTTTTACTTTTACTCACACCGGCAATTATTACAGTAGTATAATAACACGCGCGCGTTCGTTTTTAGGGGCACAAAATAATTGTACAATCGTTTTTTCAAAATATTCGTACACTGGCGGCTGCTACTCGGGCCGATGTGTTGAATCTCCTTCCCCGTACGACATAACCGTTTTCAATACGCTCCGTTAAAAACCGAAGGGAAAAATAATATTTATTTTTTATTTTCAACGTACTGACCGGGCGCGTTTATTTATTTTGCTCGCGCGCGCAGACTTCCGACGCCGAACGACCAGAACGTAGAGAAACCGGCCGACTACAGGCCGCCGGTACCGCCGCACAGGACGCAATTGCACGCCGCGGCCAACGACGACGACGACGACGACGACGACGAACAAGCGCCGCCGCCCCCGAAACGACACCATCACCATCATCATCATCATCATCACCGCAACCGGAGTCAGGGTGCGTACCTACCGCGTTTTTTTTTTTTTTTTTTTTTTTTTTGAAACGCGTCGAAAAAATGTTGTCAAAAAGAAAAAGTGGTTTTTACGATTTTCCTCGTATCATCAATATTAAAATATCGCGATCGTTGTTTCAAAGTGGGAAAATCGCAGTAACGGCGCGTGATTTCGGGGGCGTTTTCTTTTCTTCTTCGCATTGGAATTTTTTCGAAATTTCAAAATACTTTTTTTATGTGTACGTATATCAATCGAGTGGAACGGGAAATCAATTCAATAGAAATAATATAATACGCGCGACAAAGGTGGGGGGGGGGTCAAAGTAGTTGCAAAAAAGTCAAAAGAATCGAATTGATTTCAAATCGAACCCGTGTACGTTTTTCGTGAATTTCCCCCCCCCTCACTTTCATCGCTAATTTTACTACAATAACATTCACGTTAATATTCTAAAGCGATTTTCCGACTCGTGTCGAACTTGTACGTAAATAGTAAATAGCTATAGCCCGTGCCGCCAGTTTTATTATTATTATTTATGATGAAACTACTGTTTGTTATTTTCGGGTCGCATAGGTGGTGGTGGCAGATCGATGGCGAACAACCCGAAGGCGCCGGAGAGGAACTCGGACCCGCCGTTCGTGGATACGGCGTCGTGCGGCGAACGGAGATCGATGGACGTGAAACGGGCGGCGATCATCGGCAATCCGATGTTCGCGTTCGATGCCTCCTCGTCGTCGTCCACGTGTACAGCGGCCAAGGCAGCAGACCAGAAACCGATCACTCCTCAGAACGCCGGCGGCAGTGGCGATACCATCAAACTCGACGACCTCAACCTCGGCATGGACTACAAACAGCTGATGGAATACTTTGACAACTTGAAAGAGTCGAACGCTTAAACGATCGTCGTTACCGCCGCCGTTGTCTCCACACGCCCGAGTTACCAGTCACCTACCACACACACACACACTGACATATTATTATGTATAAGGAGCACATCGTATTATGTTTATGCAGCACACACACACACAACATTTTTCTGCAAAATTTATTGTGTCTTTTCTTTTCCGTCCCCGGTCCCTTAATATTATGTGTAAAACGTATTTATTGTGTTAAAAATAATATTATACTCCTAATGTCGCACGCACAAAAAAAGTCAATTAATCTCGAATAATGGTTGTCTGTATACAAACAGTGTACTACCACGGTGTATTTTGTGAATACGTATTCGACACTAAAATAATAATAATAATAATTATTATCGTACGCTTTGGTGTTAATGTAGCGATGATAAATGCTTGTAGTATTAAATTTTAGTGTTTCTTTTCTTTACGTATACGGTTGTGAGGTGTAAAATAACTCGTAATTTCGTACAAAAAAAAAATTCTATTGGTTGTCTTTCGGGTTGTTAAAATGTGCGACGGTAACAACGTAATAATAAGTATATCGGCGACCTCCTTTGATGTCTTCTGAAATTCCGTTTTGTTTTGTTTCTTTTTTTTTTTTTTTACATATATCGACTAAAATGTTTATTTGAATTTATATATCATATTATTGTACATGTCGGACTAAAATGATTTTTGTTTTATTTCTGCGTACACTTTTGAAAATGATAACTATTTACTGCGTATATAGTCTAGCGTCTAGACCATATTATTATTATTATTATTATGATTATATTTTTAAAGAAGCTTAAGTCTATGTGAAATCCTTATAGTTCCTTTACCCGAATCGTTGTTGTTAATTTTGAAATCGCAATAATGTTAGGCATCGATCGAAACGCGATACAAAAATAATAAATAAATTAATGTTGTACTCTATCCGTACTAATAATAATACTATACTTTATTTCCTATTAATATTATATGCTACAATTAATCGCCTCATCTGTTAATAATAATTATTGTTGACGCGTTTCCGATTTCGCTCTACACGTTGTTTTATAAATGTTCCTAATTGATTGTATCACTCTATGTCGATTGATGACGATAATATTAATATTAAGGTGTTTTTCCCCCTTTTAGATCGATATGTCGTCCTACTGTCATTAATCTAAGAAGTTTGTTAAATTTAATCGTTAATTATTTATTAATTTTTATTTTTTAGTTCTATGCCTACATTATTGCTTTTGATTTTATTATATATATATATATATATATATACAGTATACGCACATACTTTTGTACATATTATAACATTCAAACATAAGTACCGATGTTTTTCTATATATTATACATAATATATACATACATATATATATATATATATATATTAATATTACACTTAACAAAATTATTTACTATAGGGCTATACTTTATAATATGTTATACAACGTATAGTATTTTTTATTTATTTATTATTCTTTTTAAATCGAATAGTAAAAATAAATAATAATAGTGCACCCAAATAAAAAAAATAAACCAAACAGTTACCACACAAATATGATACGATATTATTTTAATAATAACGACGGGCCAACAATAATGTTCTGTAGAATTATACAATATACATATATCGTATTAAAAAAAAGTCGCACACTAACGTCAAATATATTTTTTTTTCCATATACATACATATATACGCACATATTCTGTTATTATTTCAAAAATCTGTATTTGTTTTTTAGTGTTCTTGTGCCATTTGTATTCTTTAAAATATCGTATAATATGGTATTTTTATTATTTTTCGTTTTGTTTTTCTGTGATAATGTAAATAATTTTCGATTTAGTTGAACAATTTTATGTTGCAGATTTCTGAGCATATATACTTATATTGTATTAACAATATTTGTAAAATATTCGTACAACACGTCTGAGAGTATCAACCTTATCATGTTGACGTTTCAGATTTTTTCATATGTTTTACGCACAATATTTAAAATAATATTATATTCTATTTAGGGGAAACGCGTTGCACTCGTTTTACTCGTGTCGCCGTATCGGTAGCATAAACGATTTTTCAAAACTAATCAAAAAATCATACAGCCGTCCAATAATATTACGCAATACTTAATAAACAAATATTACGCGACACTCGAGGGCGATTCGTTTGAACCGTATATTAGCATAATACAAAATAATTATTTATATAAATATATAATTACTATTATTACAATAAATTATTACGAATATAATAAGTTATTAAAGATAATAAACTTTAACCATTTAAACGTTTTCAACTTAAATCGTTTCAAACGAACCACCTATTAAAATTAAAATAAAAAAAAGAAATAAATATATACCTATTATTATTTCTAGTCAAAATATATTATATTATATAATATGTATATTATGTTTAAGTCGTAGATATAAAGTAGATTGTATAAAAAAAAAAACAAAAGTAATATTTATTTATATTATATTATGTGTCGTTTGCTTTATTTTATTATTTTTTTTTTTTTTTTTATGTTTTTGAAACGCAGTATTTCACAAATACATTTTTACCCGTGTTTCATTTGTTTTGTGTATTATACTTTGCGGTAATACTATTGACGTGCGCAAATACGTCGTACCCACACGACACAATGAGACTGTTTTTTGTGTAGTATTATTTTTATTATATTTACTGTGTTTTTTTTTCCTTTTCATTTTTTTTTTTTAGTATTTATTTTATTATTATTATTTTTAATTTTAAGTATAGATGCATATAGTTTGTTGCTTCATAGAGTATTTATCCGATTGCTCCAATTGTACGTATTTTCCTTTTTATTCTACATACCTACCTACTAATAAATTGCTGTCCTTTTGTTTCTTTTTTTTAATTATTTTATTTTTTTTTCTCCAATATGTTTTTGTCCTACACGAAATTCAGTGATTTAAACGACATGTAAACCCATTCGATACTATGCATTTTTAATGTTTTCATCTTCATATATATATATCGGGTTGTGATCTGTATTGTCTAATTATTTCACCAAAACAATAATTTTTATTAGATTGTAACGTAGAAATACAATAATAGTAGTTAACACACTACAATTTAAGCATTGTTATGTTAATGTGAGCAGATATTAATTTTAAATAAACAATTTATTAAATTTAAAGTGACTTTATTTATTTAAAAAACACTTCTTGTTGTGTACCATGCCCAAAGCGTAGCTAAAATGACAAAAAAAAAAAGAAAAAAAGAGGAACGTTGTTGAATTTAAAACAAAAGTATTATAATTATTATAATAAACACCCTGTATCTTAAGTTAAAGCGAAAATAGTCCAGTGAAGTTAAAATATTTTTTAAATATAAATGTACCGTTGAACTATTTTTATTAGACAATATTTTTTGAAATTAATCCGTTTTCTCCATTATTTTTCTAAAATATATTATTATTATTATTAATAATAATATATTGTTCTATGTTTATCGATAAAATTAATTTTTTTTTTAATACTAGGTACTTTATTTTTAATCGATTTCACCAACTGAATACAAATGTGTATGTAAGGCGGTAAAATTGTTTCTTTTTCTACAAAAATTGAAACTTATAAGACTTTTTATTGATATTGAAAATTGTATAGCTGTGTTAGATAATAGTTTTTTGTCTTTAAACAAAAAATTCAGTCTCATTACACTGAATTTTCAGTGTAATTAAAATAAATTATTTGAACCTATTTACTAATTGAAGTCTGTGGAGAATTAAGAAAACATATTGCTCCGTGTGTAATTCAATTTAAAGTATATTCTTTACGTATCAATAAACATCGTGATAATAAAAAAAATTTTAAAATAAAACTCGTATTTTCATTAGTCCCAGTTTTGAATTCGTTGGTGTTTTATTTATCCGTTGTAGGATGTTGCGTTGAAAATGTATTGTCTTATTTTTAATTTTTTTCGCTGTTCAACATTACGGTTTATTGTATTATTTGTAAAAATAAAGTAAAACCAATGGGTTGAGCATGAAAAAAAATAATATTCGAAATCGATTTCCAACAAAATATGGAATAATAATAGACGCGAATCAATTTTCGAAATTGACATTGACGAATTTGCCGTTCATTTTTTTCCCCGTTAACCCCTTGTATTGCACTTTTCGCGCACACCGAAACAACACGGCCGTAAATTTAATTGTCCACACACAACTCCTTAAAAATATAACCGGCTCTCGGCGAAATAAATGTGTTTAATTAATATACTATATGATATAATGTGTGAATGGGTTTGAGTATTTGCGCGTAATGCGCGCAATCGATTTGTGCGATAATTTTTGTAACAGAAAACGTAGAAAGAGAAGCTGGCGAAACGGTTCTGCGAGAGTTTAGGATATCCCAAAAAGAAAAAAGAAATTTACACTTATTAAAAATATCGTTAAAAGAAAATTTGCGAAATGTCGATTTCTTCTAAACCAAACGGTTATTATGTCGAAAGTCGGTTATTATTATTATTATTATTATTTTTTTTTTTTTAAAGGAGTTGTGTTCAGACAATTTAACTTACGTGTGTGTTGTTGCTGCTGTGCACGATGATTACCAGGAATCCGTCGTGTACAATAATTTGACGATTTCGATAAAACGCAATCATTTTTTGCGTTTTTATCCCGTTTACAGACTCCGACGCAGTCCACGTTTATTGTCAACGCGGGCGACCGGATGATTAGAGTGGCGAATATACACTTCTGCCCGATGGTTGGAAACGTCAATTCGCGCGGTTTCTTCGCCGTTTTCGTGTTTATTCGAGAAAATTATCATTTTTCGAAACCAGCCGACGTTTTTCGATTGAATAACATAATAATATGCATATTAAAAATAATATAATACGATATAAGGAAAATTGTTTTTTCGCTCTTAAAATTCTATACTCGTTACGTTATCATCTCACTCTCTCTCTCTGAACGTTTCGTGCGTAGACGATTCGGAATTTGTAATAACTGCTGTTATTGCGTGTTATTAGTGTGTGTTTAAACGTAATTATTTTCTTATTTTTTATAATACGCGAGAACGTTGGAACGAGAAGCTACAGACACTCAGAACGGGATGTTCAAATTATTTGTAAAGCCTGGGGTAATAAATACGTATTTCGTGACTGATCGCAGTAATTAGTGTTCGAAAATGTACGAGTATACTCATACGTATGAGTAGTACACGCGCAGTGGCGTACCCAGGATTTTAGTACTGTGGGGGTCTGCCTCACTTACGACGAGAGGCCACTGTGTAGAAGCTACATCCAACTATATTATAGTTGCTCGCAATTTATCTTATTTTTATCACATTTTCATACCGACATTCAATATAAATTATAACTATTTAAACCGTTTTTTAAGTGAAATTTAAAACTCACATACGAACTTTAGGCATTATTAATTAATTATTTTTATTTGTTACATTGAAATGTATTTAAAACTGACAAATTTACCTGGAACATTTAAATAATTTTGAGTATCAGCAGACCTGTGCTGGAGAAGTCCTTCGCCCGTGGAGTGTGGGTCCCCCCCCCCATGCATTAGCCAAGCGTCGACCACGCACCTGGTCAAGCACCGACCACACGCACGCGGTCGAACAGGCACCGATTAGAGTGAGACAAGAGTCTGAGACCCAAGAATTAAGGGCAGTCAAATCCGATTGGATAAAAATTAACAAACGAACCGCTAGCTGGTCGGTCGGCGACACACGAACGCGCGTCGGCGATAATATTGTTGATGAATACGACACGACGTCTTTCATGACATTTATGGACCGACCCGAGACCTTTATTTTATGATTTATTTTATTTACTTTCCGAATTCAATGAATTGTATCTGACGTTTTCCTTCTTTTTTGTGTGTGTGTGTGTGTGTGTGTGTTATCAGACGTGTTTCGGTCCGGCCGGCCGTATGTCGATCACAAATAATATCGTGAACATCTTTGGTCCATCCGATCCGGTGCCGCCTATATCACGGATAGTGTTGACGACGGGTCGTGTTTGTTGATTCCATATTATACATATATTTTTTTGTGGCCTATGAATATGTATTCAATGTGTGTTACGGTACGCGCGAGTGGTCCGATAATTTTTATATCGTAAAATGCAGTGTACAAATTATATAAAATGTAATTAAATGAATATTTAAATTAATGATACGAACGCATATCATTACAAATCATAACGTCCGAAATTACGTGAATTTTTCGTTTTTTTTTTTTTTTTTTACCGGGTATTCGTTGAAAAAAAAAACGCGTTCCGGGTTCACGACGTCGTCGTGTAAAATTACACCACTAAATATAGTGATTTACAGAATGTAATTATTTTACAAAAATTAAAAAAATATTTCCCGATAAACGAAAATTGCATCGAAAACGAATATAATTTTATAAATATATAACGAACGTAATAACGACGTGTTACATATTTATACGATGTCGCGGCGTTGAGAAAAATAATGAAACGTTTCGCGGTGACATTCCATCGGATTATTATAATATATTCAATACCAAGACAATTGAAAAAAAAAAATTCGATTTTCTACAAATAACAAATTACATCACGCGTTATTATAGAACGACTGAATAAAAACACGTTTAAATCGTCGGTTAGGTTTCGATAGAAAAATAAAAATTCAAACACACTCTTTGTATAGAATATTATTTTAAATCGTAGACATTATTATATAATAATATGATGGAGTTAGCGCGAGTTGTTATTATTATTCAACGTCAATAATAATTTAATGTCGTAAACGTTTGTGTATTATTATTATTATTGTACGCATCCTGGCAAAAAAAAAAATAGGCCTATATCGGTGTAATTTTGATGTTCGACGATGAAAAACATCGAATATATACTTAATATATACTTTGTTTTCTTACCTTAACTAGGAACAGAAATAGAAAAACGCACACACAAATACAATACAAATTTACAAAAAATTCAATGATTAAATTTTATTAAAACGCGTCATAAATTAGTCCGTCCGTCAGACAGTCGCACTGCTACACCGCAGCGGCTGATGTCACCTCGTCACATTCATAGGCGTTACATTTTGTTTTCATTAAATACGTCTTCTTTTCTCTGTCTCTGTCTGCTTATTAGCTTCATCGATCTATTTAATTTATTATTATCAGACGTACGTCATTTTTCAAAATCGAAATTATTTAATTTTATACACACATACGGTAACAATTTACAAAATTAATCACCTAGCACATACGCCTCTGCGGGTATACGTATTAATAAATAACTGCACTTTTTACAGTTTTACATAACGAATTTCAAATATCCCACACTCGCCGCTTTTTATAACATAGTTTTATAGGGAGGGAGAGGGAAAATTGACCAAAAACCTTTCACAATCGTTCAAATTTCGCCTTAAAATAGACGAAAAAACATATGTTTGCCGTCCTTACATTCTAGACTCCGCGGAAGAATTTGGAAATCAAAAGATTTCCCATCGTTTCGTTTCAAAACTACTGCAGGACCGATAAAATATTACAAAATTTTATCAACGCGCTCTATTTTTAAAATCGATCAAGTGTTCTGCTACGGGTGACGACGAAAGTTTTGCATTTTCGATTCGTGCGCTTTTGTTTTTCTGGACAAAAAAATATATATTTTTTTTTCTCTTTAACGTGTGCAGTGACGTATAGATAAGACTTATATAGCTGAGAAAAACCACTAAATACACTCGAGCGCGTGTACGCACTTGAAAACACGAAGAATGCGTTTAAAAATCAATTGAGAAAAAATAAACAATTTTCCGAGTAAATCATACGTGCGTGCGAAGGGATAACAAATCTAAAAGAAAATATTAGTCTCGTTTAACAACACTGCACGGGGAATAATCTCTCGTTAAGTGTAGCCACACAAGCCTACTCCTCCTCATCCTCCTCCGACAGTAGAAATTTTAGTGGAAAATAATTCGAAATCGTGCCGGTGCTTGGCGCGTGTGCCTCCTAATCGCGCGCACGACCAAGAATCTCTTAAATATAATAATCGCGGTCGGTCCCGCCTGCGCGCGCACTACACCAGTGTCCGCCCGTGTCGTAGAAAAACGTTACTACACCACAAGCGCTCGTATATTTTATTACAATTATTGTCCAGGTACTAAACAACGTTATTACGACGCGTTAGTACCTACTACTACTACGACGAAGACGACGACGCCTGTCAAAATACATTTTTAAATCATCCGGACGCGTTGTTGTTACTGTTATTATTATTGTAAACGATTTTTTTCTCCCCCCAAAAAAAAAAACGAAACTGAAAAATTGTCAAATATTTAATACAATTTTAAAAGATGTGTATATCAAAAAAAAAAAAAGAAAAAGAAATACGCGAAAATATCTATAGAGTCACGTTTGAACGCGAAAATCGTTTGTCACACCGTTATTTTTTTGCGATTAAAAATAAAATAAAACGCACTACAATAATAATAGTCCTATGACTAGTACAAGTATTTGAAGCGAATTCTTATCGTAATTTTTTTGTTTAAATCGCGAAAAATAACGGCACGGTATAAGCGACAATAATGCGTTTCGCGTTAAAACTACACACAGATTATATACAATATAATATTTTCATTCTTTTCGTGTTTTCGACGTCTATCGTATTTTATCAAAATTCCAGACGGTAATAATTCGGGAAAAAATTCGCTAAGATTATATATAACGTACGTATTATAATAATAATAATAATAATATAGTCTCGTACGTGTTGGATTCAATATGTATTTTTTTTTAACACGAACAGAACTTTGCTCTGCGACACACGGCCGCCGGATTAGATTCGTGTCGTACGCGATCGACGATACGCCGGAACGTTTTAATAATTTTATTCTCTATTGAAATTCTACAATTTTTTTATTTATTTATTTTTTTCGTATCAAAAGAAAACGTATTTATTATTGCAATAATATTATTCTATATTGTCAAATTAAATCGCTTATTTTATTACTTTTCGATTTCTTCGATATTATTATTATTATTATTAATTTACTTGAAATTTTAAAAAAATTGGCGTATTGTTAACGCGTGTTTTCTTCTCCCGTGCTCCTTCGAGTTAATAATAACAGTATTCCGTATATACGACAGATATATAATTCCATTCCCCCTCATTCCCCGGGCGTAAAACTTAAAAATCGAAGGCGCGAATACGCCCCCGAACGCGCGCCAACAACAACAACAAGAATAATAATAATAATAATAATAATAATCGATACAGGTATTTTTTTTATTTTTTTCGCACTGTTTCTCTTTTCTCTTCTTCTTCTTCTTCTTCTTCGCTCGTAATATACACTCGAATTCCCTCCGGTCAGACAGCAACAAAAGTCGTATTGCAAAAAAATTCGTGTGTCGTATTGCAAAAAAATTCTCGTACAAAATACATAACCACCACCCCTCCCCCCCCACACACACACACACTCACACACACACACACACACACACACACACACACACACACACACACACACACACACACACACACACACACACACACACACACACACACACACGGTTCACAATAATAACGCACCGTCTCGTGTGCAGCGTTGTCGACTAAGGAGAGCGTTCGCGGAGATCTCACCACACGCCATCCGAACGCGATGCCAATAATACTCGTAAAATAATAATAATTTATAATATACGGAGGTGTACATAATACGTTTTGTATAATTATTATTATTATTATTATTATTATAATCGTCGCGCGGGCCGCACGTTTTTCGTGCAGCGTATATTACGTACTACAAGAACAGGCCACAAGAACTCGTGCACACAATATCAGTCCCGCTATAGTTATTATATTATAACTCGATTTAGCCCCTCTTTAGCGTGTATTATTATCGTTACTTTTTTTTTCTCCGATCCAATTTTTCAATCGTCCGCCGCCTAATCGATTATAATAACAATTTTCGAAGCGACCGTGGTAAACATCTAAAGGCGTAGCCGTTGTTGGAGGGCGACGTAAGTTATCGATTTCGTATACTACACTAATTTGTTTTAAAAACATAATAAGTCGAAATAGAACGCGCGTTTGTTATTAATTTGGGATAATAATAAGATTTTTGTTTATTATAATAGTCTTTTTCGTTTTAAATATTTTATACGATCTCTTTAATATCACATTGTTAAACATTATAATATAAACAATATTTGTCGTAGTGTGTGTGTGTGTGTGTGTGCTTTCACAGAATAAAGAAAAGAAACCGCGAAAATCTTATGAAAAAAAAGTTTCTTCTTCGCTATTTGTCTAATTGAAAAAAAAACATCAAATAAGTTAAAAACGTTTTATCTCGTATCGATTGTCCAGAAACGAGAAAAATTTCAAAGTGGACGTTTTAAACCGTGCCTTCGCCCTGCCATAATAATAATAATAATAATATATCGTCCAAAAAACCATTCCCCGGCACTTCGGATTCGTCGTCGTTTCTTCTTCTTTTCCTCCGCACGTGATATCGGCTCCGTTTATGATAATAATCATTAACAGACGCTCACATTTTAAGACGAAGACGAGGAGGAGGAGGACGAAGAAGAGAAGACGACGTCACAGACAGAGAGGATTTTCTCTTCTTCTTCTTCTTCTTCTTCTTAAACGAGTATACATACTCGGTGGTAATGTGCGGCGGTGGTGTACTCGGGTCAACTACAAAAAACGTACGCGCGCGCGTTCCCACGGTCGACTCGGGGCCGGGCACGCCGCCTCGACGGGTCAAGTCACGCCTCCCGTTTTCCGGCGAACACGCCGTCGTCGTCGGACGGACGGACGGCCGCGCGCGCCAGCGCCTGACCAAAAACGCCCCCCAAACAATTAAAACGGCCACGGCGGCGCAAGGATGGATACGTCGTTTATTATTATTAACGTATTTATTTTTTTTTATTTTTATTTTACATATTAAAAATAACGCTAATAATAATACGGTCGGGCGCGTGCGCGCGTGCAATACCGTCGTCGGTCGCCGGTCTCCGCCGGGCCCAGTACGACGAGGAGAACATCTCCGGCCGTCGTCGTCGTCGTCGCCCGGGTGTCCGCCAGTCGTTTTTCGCCGCCGCCGCAGCCGCCGCTTATATCGCGTATTTCCGCGGGACGTGACGGTAAGTAACGCCGCCGCAGATATTAATACGAGCGGTTTTCGCGCTTTTTTTACTATTCCAATAAACATTTTTTTTTCGTCCCGCCGTTATTTGTCGAATAGAAAAGTTGAAAAAAATATTCGCCTTGAATTCGATTCCTCGTTTTTTCTTTTTTTACATTCCGAGCGAAACCGGTTTTCGGTTTTTTTACAATGACGTTTATTCGATCCTAAAATAAAACAAAAAAACGACGCGAGAAATAGAGTCCATTATTATTTCTCCGGCATTTTCAAAAATAACGGCCGTACACAGAATGCATGTCTTGAATGCCGAAAGTGTCGGACAAATTTAAACGTCGTAAAATGGATTTTCGGTCTTAAGATGTGAACGTTTTCTCCGTCACAGTCGCGATTGTGTGTGTTTAAAAAACAACAAAAAAAACTTGACCGTTTTAAATTTTCCGACATAGTATGAGACGGGGAAAATGACGGTTGAAATTAACTAACAATGGGTTTATTATAGGATAGTATATATTAAAATAATGTAATCATAAATTATATAAATATATTTGTAATAAATAGGACTCGGATGTTGATGACTTTTACAATTTTCTTTTTGTTTGAACATAAAAAAAGTATAAATCTGACGCTTTCCTAACTAAAAATGTGATTCATTAAAATACAAAATAACTAATTTTTATTTTGCATTTTTTTTTAATATTATTTGGCTTTCTTAATTTTTTTATGGCGTTATTCCACAGTTTAAAGGTGATTTTTTAAAAATATTTTTCATTAATCGATAAAAAATTCACGAGTTTACTATTTTTTTTTTTTTTTTTTTTACGTAATATTTCTTTATTTTTTTCGTATAATTTCACTTATAATTTAAAATTTATGCATACATTTTAGTTTTGAAAAACCGTAAACAAATGAGAAAAACACCAAATAAGAAATATAAAACGCGTCGTATAATATACATATAACTAATCAGTTGTTTAATATGCAAGTACATTAATAAAGTAATAACTCAAAAAAAAACAAATTTAAACAATTTTGAAGGTTTTTCCATCGTAAATTAAATTTCTGAAGAGCGTTTTTGTAGGTTTTTTAAGGCGATGAATGCGTTTTTATTTGTACATTTTTATATAGGGTTTTTAGGCCATCAACATCCGGGTCCTAATAATGAATAATATTATACCGGCGCGGTGCTCAGAATCGTTATATCGAACGCAACGAGATTTATCAAAAGTTTATCTAATTCGCTTAATACATCCGAAATAACCACGCGGTTCGCTATTGCTATTTTTTTTTTTTGACGTTATTTTCACGATTCTTCACAGATAAACGCTCGACACGACTTAATATTGCACGTCCCGACGCAGAAACTGATTAAATCAAAGGAGCACCCGATGGGAATTGAAACTGATGGGACTTCGAAATTCGTTGCTGGCGAAAAAAAACGACGACCAACTGACGTGGGTATTACACAAGAGGAACCTCCCTCAACAAAAATCTCACCAGAAACCTCGCGAAACGTAAGTCGGAGACGGAAAAAAACGTCGTGTGTTTCTACGCGTACTTACCACGAGAACGTACCGTTTTGTAACATATGACAGTTGTATTCAATCCCGTCTGAAAAAACCCTGTGGGGAAATGACAATCATAAAACAAAAAAACAAATAAAAAACTAACATCGCTTTTATTAAATAATGGAAAATAATTAAATTAAACGCGTACAAAAGTAGTATTTTAAAACGAAAACTGCAAATTTCGTTTTCGCAAACTAAATTTTTCAACAAATTCGGATAAACTTTTTTTCTACGAACACTGAGCATGCATTCAACTTGTCTTCTTCCTTGAATACTTTTTGTCCGAGTTTCTACACGCGCGTCAAAGTGTTAAAAACTATTCTCGTTTCTCAATAGAAATTTAATATTTTAACAAATAACAATAATTATTTATTATTACTTTTTTCCATACACATTGTGATGATGAACGCCGATTTAATTTCGACGTACATACACACAAACAAATAAATCCACAGTCGTTTGATTTAATAACTTTTATTCACTGAGTAGTAATTCAATGGACGAGTCATACGCTCGTCATCAAAAAAAAGACCACCCTTCAGGTTCTTTTCACTCTTGCATATATTATTACTTACTGACTAAGGATATTTTATTATCATCATAATTGTTTTCTTAACTTAGTTTTAAATGCTAACATATCACTTATTGTATCCTACAAAAACGCTTACTACAACAACACTTACATAGTTGATGATTGATCAACTTACAACGTGCGTACGACCTAACAAATTAGACGACCTAACACGATTAACAAAGTACCTATGTAGTATTATCATTAGAAAAATTAATTTATTGTGTATAACTAATAAATGATTTTTCTATGGAGGCGACACGTCACCCCCATGCATTGGCCAATGGCCGCCTTTGGTTGCATTATGTACACGCGGCATACATCATTGGAAATTATATTAATAAAAAATAAATTATATAGTAAAAATCCTTACGGGACACATCGTTTTTTATTATTATTTTCAAAATTATTTTATATATGTTTTTTTGGTCGCGTTTTTCGTATCGTTCGCTGTGTTCGGCGCGGGAAATATCGAGACAATTTCTTTCGAGAAGATTTTCAAAACGTTTGTTACGATTACCGTTTGGAAAAAAAACAAATAGAGATTGGAATTTTTCACGGCCGATATTCTGCCGCACGTAAATACCGATTTTCAGGTGTATTTGAAATAATTACCGTTTCAAAGAGGACAATATTATCGCAATTTTTTCGTCGTAAGCCCACTCCACGTTTCGATAATATTTTTACAATAAACTGAGAATTTTTATTTAAATATTTCACGCTACGGTCCGACACTGCAACAATTATTGTGTGTTACACAACGGTTTAAAACCATTTTATACGATTAAAATCGTTTTTGAACGGAATAAAATATAACGCGTATACAACAACAACAACAAATTTGTTCATATATTGTTAATAACGGTAGATTTTTTTGTTTTTCAAAGCGAAAATGAGAATTTCATCATCAGAAAATCGTACGCTACCGATTCGAGTGTTTCGTCCGAATACCGAGGACGGAGACACGACAATCACGTTCAAAGTAATAGAAGAAATCACTCCGGGCATTCCGACATATTATTAGACTATGGCGAATCCGAGCAGAATTACGGATACGGCATAACCGATTTAGACGAATTTCTGGCAAAAGTAAGTACACCTTCCAAAGCTCCATTATGTAAAAATTGGATAATTTATTGGAAAATTGTAGTCGTTTAAAATATTGCAGAAAATCGTATTTTTCGATATTATATATTCTATAGTGTATAGACTCGTTAAACAAAACTGTTTTTTTTTTTTGTTCTCAATTAAATAATTCTATTAAACGTACGTTATTGTTAATATTTGATAAATTTTAATACGTTCAAGTCGGTACGTATAGAATATTATAAGTTTCTCTTTGCCGATTGGTTGATTTCATAAAATACTGCATTGATACTTTAAACAACATTTTTAATATAATTGTTTTTTTAATAATAATAATTTCGTTAAAAAATTAATTTAACGATTTAATAAAAATATTTATTAAACAGTAAAAATAAATTTAAAAACCGTAATAGTATAGCTTTTAATAAATAATAAATGTTTCGTTTTAATTTGAGTTTTCACGAAATAATTTTAAAATAATACTCGCATTCCCAATATATAGGCATCGAAATCAAAGGGAGTCACAATTTAATACAAGTATTCGTATGTCTCACAGAGATCTCACAAACGCAATACATTTTGTTCTATTTAATATTTTTAATTTCGGTTTTTTTTTTTATGTAATAATTACGAAAAACCTGCGATTATTGCCTATAACAACAAGTAAAAAAAATTATTTACAATATTTTGAATATATAATTGTAAAGCTGATTAGCAAAAAAAAAAAAAATATTGAAACTTCGAATTTGAAAATTGTCGAAAAAGAAATTAACGGCGTATTAATACATTTAAACATCGGATTTTCTTTTTATAATATTTATTTTGTAATTGGCTATTTTATTTAAAAAATAAATAAATAATAGGAAAAATTTTAAATCTTTTTATAGTTAAATATATGTTTGTTATAGCGCAAAAGTATAGAAATTATTTTTAAAAAAAAAAAGAAAACATTGAATAGAACAAAAATTATAGCATTTGTCAGTTCTCTGTGAGGTGCTTCGATCCGTATATTGTCGATTATTATTATTATTATTATTATTATTATTATTATTATTATTATTAGTCCACAAAATTTCACAGACTTTTGTACGTTTCTCTATGTACACGGATTTCGAAACGATAGAAATCGTCGACCAAAAATATGAAAATTTATATAATTATATATTTGTATTTATTTCGTCGATAAATACTTGTGGTAAAAATTAATACGGGATATATACTCAGACATCGAATAATCGATGATGACGTGACGCGTGTGTTTGTTATACGCTGTTGGATTAAAAAAATCAATTAGAACGATGAAACTACGGTTACGGCTAGTATAAGTCATTAACGATGTACCATAATTCATGTTCATGACTATAATATATGATTAAGGTTAGGAATCCAAAGGAAAATTAATATAGTAAAAAGATTTTATTTTAAAATCCAGTGACGGATTTATAATTTTTTTTTTTTCTGCGGGAGAGGCTGCTATAATAATAACGAAACGATTTTTTTCTAACCAATATAAAATGCTTTGAAATAAATTGTAATCCGTTTTAAATGTGCTTTAAAGTACGTATAGAGAGTATAATAGACGCGATTGTAAATTTATAGTCTTAAAACAAATTCGTTGTTGACGGTGGAAACCGCACACCCGTAAATACGACACTGTTAAAAACCATTATATAATAGTAAGCGATATACGTAGACAAAAAAAAAAAATAAATAAATAAATTAAAATGTATTTGAGTTGACACAAAAACATTTCTTTGATCTTGAAAAAAAAAACAGGAGATTTCAATGATAACGATATTTTTAAAACGTGAATATTTTAAACTCCGTTGTATTTTAAAGCATTATTACTTTCCCCCCCCCCCCAATCGTCCAATTAAAACGGAACGGTTTGAAATTGTTTTAAATAATTTAAAACATTTACCGAATATCGTAAAATATACAAAGTAAAATCTTACGCGCAAAAAAATATCGTCCGATTGTGAAATCGGATGATGTGTGTGCACCCACCGCGTGTTTGAATGCGAAACGTGACGATGCGAAATCGTATAAAATACCTATTTCGTTCGCAGTGGCGCACCTAATGGGAGAGGGGGTTGATTTGAGGCTAATTCCCGCCCGGGGAACAGAAAAAAAAAGCCCTATTGTTATTAAATTCATAGATATTAAATAGTGAGAATGACGAGCGGGGAAATTCCCGAGTCCTGTCTTGTCAAATACAAATAATATGATTAACATAATCACACGTCGACCGTTTCCCGCAGGCGTCCATCGGCCGTCCCGGAAACATACCGATGGTGTTGTGCACGGGGTGTTTGTTGTACCAAACGCAACTGGACGACCATTACCAGACGGAAGTCGCGTTGCCACTGGGCACGGTGGTGAACGCGGTGTTCAAAAACGAACAGTGGCTGTACGTGCAGACGCCGCACGCCGAAGAGGGTTACATACCGTACGGCAGCTGTCTGCCGTTGGGTATCGCGCCGCCGCCGGCGGACGCGGACAGCGCGCCGTGCTGGGAGACCCAGTCGGACGTGTTCCCCAGACCGGTGGGCGACCGCCGCCGCCGCCGCCATCAACACAACCACAACCACCACCACCATCACCACCATCATCAGCACCGCCGTCACGTCGTGCACCGGCCGCGCAGTCGCCACCAGAACGGTGACCGGCCGTCGGACGCGCGTTCGTCCGTCGACGGTGATTGTTACGACGGTGACGACGCGATCGCCACGCCGCTGTACCGCCGGCGCGGCCACTGCGAATCGAACGACGAGTCGCCGCCGCGGCCGTCCACCGTCGACTGCGATGACGATGGCCGACGGTGGCTTTGGATCGACGGCGGCGACCGAAAACGACAAAACGGTGTCGTCGCCAATCGATCGATCACCGGCTACGGATATCTGTGACCGAATAGCGACGGACAGTGAACGACCGACGGTCGTGGACGCGACGTTTTTTTTTTTCTATTTGCACAGGTCTAATGCTATTAGAACGGATTTTTTCTTCTCGATTAATTATTACAACATTAAGTTAACGTGCTTGGAAAAATGAAATATTTTTTTTTTTCTAATAATTATATCCTATTGAAATGTCAATAATATTGTGTTTTCCTTTACGTACACCGCGATAAAAACCGATTTTTTTATTTTATTATATTATTTAAATGGGCAACAAGTTAAAATCATTATTAAAATCCTCCACTACCGCCAGTAATTCATCATTCACGTCACCCAACCCTTCCCCCCTCCCCCACTGTGACTTGTCATTTAATTTTCATCTTTTTGTCATTATAATAATTTATTCGCGTATATCATATCGAGCAAAAAACCCCCCCCCCCCGTCTACGCCTATCACCTCCTTCCGACGACTATGTGCACAACCCCACTGCACACGTATTCCCCCTTTGCCGATTATTTCACGTTAACGTGGCAATTGTCGATCGATACGTTTTCACGTATATTATCAGACATTAGGAAAAGTGAAAGTATCGAATAGCGAAATACTTTAGTGTTTAGATAATATTTGTGCACAATTATCGATTTGTGTGTCGTAAACGGAAACGTTTAGGAAAACCGCTTAACGTGATGATATCAATTTCATGGCCGTGTGTGTATATACGTTGTAATAAAAGAAAAGAAAAATGTAATATTATATTAATTACGCGTTATTTTCATTGACAGAAAACGAATACGACTGCGAACAGGTTTCAATAAGATCACGCGCCGGGGTGTGTGTGTGTGGGGGGGTACGATAGAGTGCGAGTTTCAAAGCGTTGACGAGCGGACGTCCGAAGAGAAGCAGTGATGACAGATGAACACGAGATCGATATAATTTATAATTCTGTACAATAGAATAATCAAAGGATTACGAGAAGCGACATAATTTAGACGTGCGCGTCCGTATTCGAGTTTATTACTCGTGTTGTAATTTACTCGTCTACGCGGCGGCTATTTGTTTCACTTGTTGGTGTTTAAAGAATTTTTAACCTCAGAGAGTACATCGTTCAATGTAACTCATATATTTTGAAATTATCGACTACGTTTCTGTTGTTTAGATTTTAGAAGTCATCGCCGCACATTCACTACAACACGGTTTGATAACACTTCCGCGGGCATTTGTCTTTTTACTCCATGCGGCGTTTTCCCGTCGTTTTTCGGTCTTTTTGATTTCTGGCAAATTTTATAACCATTCATATGGGTTACAGTTATGGTAATTTATTTTTAACAAAATATTTATTGAGCAAAAAAAAAAACAACAATATACAATAATGATAAAAAAATGTATTCAGAAAAACAACGAAAAAACAATATATAACAATGTGACAAGCGAAAAAACGCCTAAAAATATGTAGTAATAAAAAAATGTAACAAGCGAAAAAAACGCGAAACAATATAAGTATAATAAGAAAAATAGATAAGTAATAACGAAAAGGTAAAAACATTAAAAAAATTAAAAAGGAATTACGAAATGGTAAGAAAATAACAACGGTACAACCGAATTTCAAAATATATAAATAAAACGTAGTATAAATAATCTAATAACAAAATTTAAAATAAAAGGAGAAAAACAAATCATGAATAATGAAAAAAAGGAATGACAAAAAAAAAAAAAAATACGAAGAAAATCATCAGACTTTAAGTCTCGCATTTAATTGACGAGTATAATACTCTTCTAATCCCGACATAGAATTTCGGTACATCGCGTCGTTTTCGCGCAATTTCTTGAACCTTAAAAACAAAATAATAATAATAATAATAATAAAAACTTTTAGTTATAAAAATAATAATATAATAAATTCGTTAAATAATATATTTTTTACTCATAATATTATGTATATATACTTAAACCCAACACAAAAACGAAAAAGATTTCCAAGATAAAATTTCACCACATACCCTAAATACACGACGAATTTTGACAGTAATCTCGCTTTGACGAGGTTGGCCAACAGTTTGCCGGCTTCGGCCGTGATACACGGACTTCTCTCGTTTAATGCCGAGACGATCACGTGGATCGCAAAGGTCAGTTGATCGGTTTTCGCTAAAGTGTCTAACGCTGGAGAGAGCATGCCTTTAACGTCCTAAGGGAGAGCGACATATTTTATATATAAAATGATCGAGAAAACGATTTTTGTGTATCGTTTTAAACCGCAAACGAAATTTTCAGACCAAATGAACCGAATTTAATTTTTTTTTTTTTTTAAGGAAAAGAGGGGCTAATGGATTTAATTTATTTTTAAACATTTAAATTAAAATATATATATATGTACTCGTATATATTTAAATTATTAGCGTATTTTTCCTCTTTCCACATTATTGTAGAAATCGGCTTTTAGAATTTCTTCTAAAGCGATGGTGATTTCCATATATTTTAACCATTATTTCATTCCTTTTAAGAGGTTGAATTTCCGCATATAGCCTTAAACCCATAATTATAGGTATTGCCGTGTTATATATACGAGTACATACAATAATGGTCTGTTTTTTTTTTTGAAAGCTGAGTATTTTTTAATATTTCTCGGTTAACAGTAAACAAATTTACGAATCTTTTTATCCAGCCCTCATTTTAATTCACACATCACAAATCCCATTTATTTTCTTGTAATTTTTTCACAACAAAGGAGTCGTATTAGAAATATTTTCATTGAACTAAAAAAAAAAGTCAAATTCAAATTGAAATTTTTCCAGTAATTGGAACGTAAAATGGTATCATTGGAATATAGTTTATCTACGTGACTGTGAGAGTAGATATTTTCAATAAAATTGTATTATTTTTTTTATATGTATATATATATATATATATAAACCGTAACACCAAGTATGTAAATATTAACATCGTTTTAATTGAAAAATGTGAGAAATCCACAATAACGTAACGAAGAGCCTGACGAGATCAAAATATCTTTCTTTTTAAAATTAAATTCAGTTCACTTAAAGAGTTCGAAATTTTCGTCTAGAAATAAAACAATGTATACAAAATATAATATTTAACCTCCGACGATTAATACAATACGTTCGAATCGTATAATTATTATATTATTATAATATTATAATATGTGCTTACGCCTGAACCGTTTCTGTTTATAAATTTGGAAAGCAAATCACTACAGTCGTCTATAGAGCATTCTGCCATTAAAATTAACTCGTATTCTTCACGTTCGCTTTGAGTTTTATGTGGTCTTATTAAATTCTCGTTGATAGAACTTGCGTAATTTTTTAGCGCTCTGTCCGGATCTACAAATGTAAAATAATATACGCGTGTTTACTATACATAGTTAAATGTATTTTGAAAAATGTGTTAGTATTGCGACATTTTTCTGTCTGTTTTCGATGTTTACTTATTGAACAAGTAGACTTTAATTTTCAACTTTATCGAAAATCTGTGCACTGGAGTTTAATAATTATTAAATACTTTTTGTTCGCATTTTATACATTTGGCAAGTAATATTTCGGTACTTTTATTGTTTTTTGTTTTTTCATTTATACGAGTCGAAGGTAATTGAGACTTTGGTGAAGTTAATTTTACTTTAATTTTGTTATCGAGTAGTTATATAATGTTTTCGTTAAGAGCATACAAAAAGTAATAAAATATATTATTATTCGTGTGATTACATATTTCTCGAGTCGGACACGAATTAATTGCGTAAACAGAAATTTAAAAAAATATTAGAGTATATATAAATATAATAAAAGTGTAATAGAAATCATTATATTATATAGAGTTTATTCCTATATAAATCGGTCGAAATCGGAGGTTTCGAATATTTTAATAAACATTGTTATCGACGAGGACATTAAAAAAAATTCGTACTTTCGTGAATCCAAAACTTGGCGTGCAAAATTTTCACTTGATGTATTAGGGATCGTAGGGATGGACTCATGATTTCGTCTCTGCTCGAATCGTTTTCTAGTATGAGCATGTGTCCTACAATCCTTGACAAACTGAAGGTCTGCACACATACGGAAACGAAATATCGAACACGATTTATAATAATAATTGCATAGTTCTCAATCGTTATATACACATACTTTCGATAATCTCGTACCGGCCGATTTTAACATTGTGGCCAGACAATGGACTTGTGCGTTGCCGTTTTCTTTTAACAAGTCCGTAACGAAATTCCAATAATTCGATTCTGGCACAACGCCCCGATTGTAAAGTTCGGAAATGAATCTAAACAGGTGTGTGTATATATATATAGTTACGAAATTTATTCTACAAATTTTTTATAATAATTTAAACACTTTTTTGTAAAATCCATCAACAAGTTTTCAGTATGATATTATATTGAATGATTATGCTTTGAAAAAAAAACACACGACTTAATTCCTTTTGACCCCCTCCCACACACACACACACGCCAAAAAACTAATGAGTTATGATTATTATATTTGTTAAACATTTAAACGTACACGGAATTGGCCAGCAACAGATCGTTTTGTCCGGTGGACAGTTGTCTGTTTCGTTTTCTTTTGTACGTGTAAAACAGATCGTAACATTTCGGTAACAAGACCTGTAACAACGTGACGTCTAGTTCTTTCAACGATTTGTTAAACCACGGATTGTCGATCAAGATTGCGCACAGTTCGGCGTATTCGACGCTCAAATCCGGCCGACTCAAAGCCTATATAACATGGATACACGGATTTTAAAATGTTTAATTTTCGTTTATCACAATTTTTTTATCGTAAATTCGATGGGATAATGCGCGGCTTTTCTATTATTTCCTCCCCCCCCCCCGATCGATTTGTAAACGCCACACGTTTCGTGTACATACCTGTTGGTGTATTAATTCGGCCATTTTTTCTAATTGTTCTTTTGATTCGATTTTCATCCCGATCATTTTGCACGCCATCATTTTCCAGTTGTTCGAGTTCAAATTGTTTAATATTGTTCTCGTCAGGTCCAACGTTTCCTATAAAAATGTATAAACGCATTTAACGAATCGTCGACTTGTACCACCTCTCTCTATTTTTGAAAAACAATCAATTTCACATTAAGCGCGGCTTAAAGTTGTAAAAAAAAAAACGGTTGACTCATCCGATTTTGGTTTTGTGAAAATCACTGTGGAATCACATCGGTTTCTCTTCTTGTGGACAATAACGGAAACGGATTTTCGAATTACAAATTTTAATAATTATCAACGCATTAGGTCCATTTCAATTCAAATATTATGTAAAACGTTTCTTTTACCGTCGAGAGACTTATCTATAGCGTAACTTTATTATAAGAGCGAATTTATTTTGTTAAACAATTTATAATATTAAACGCTTCGACGGTTATGTTCTAGAAGGCATATAGGAGAATCTTATGGATTTGATAAAATTGACCAGCCTATAATTTTGTCACAGCGAAAAAAAATGAAATTGAGATAACTCTACCCTTGATATTTTTAAAGCAAGGTTAGAGGAAGATATTACAAAATTATGGAAATTCTTTAAATGACGTTTACAATCGCTTTAAATACGATCTTCTTACTTTAAAGATTTCGGCCGTGCTCCGTGTCGACACTTTGCGAACTTCGGTTGTCGCCGTAAAGACAACGGGCAAATGATTCTAGAAAAACGAGTGTCGACATTATAACATGTATGAATATATTATATACACCACGAAAGAACAAAAATATTATGTTTAATTCGAACTTTTTCCAAAAACAATATTTTAGCAAAATACATTTTTTTTCACAAACAGTATAATTTTTTTATAAAATCGATTAGAATTCAATTTTTTTGTTATAATTCCAAAAATATTTCCAAGCACTTGAAAAATTTACCAGTTTTTATTATTATTATTTTGTTGAATATTTTCTATCAATTTTGTACTAAATTTTTATTTTGTCAAAAAATCCCGGATATTCACGTTTGAAAGATATTAAAATGTTTAATTTTATAACCGACTGATAGAAAATTTATTACAGTATTTGTCCTATGATTTTCTAATTATAGTAAAGAATTTTTGAAAATTAATTGTCAGGATTTTTTTATCCAAGCGTTTAAAATTCAAATCGTAAGCGAATTAGAGGATTATTCTTTGTACTTCTTAACAGGGACAATAATATTGTATTTAATAGTTGAAAATTTTTTACAAATTTTAAAAGTCATTTGTTTCTATATAAATTCCAAAATTTCTAAAAATCGATTTAATAATAATAAAAAAAAAAATTATTATAGTGTTTAACTTACGTCGAAATTCATTGATTTTATATTATATGTACTTTATAGATTTCATCGCTACAACTCTTCTTCATTATTAAAATTTGTATTAGTAAATTATAATTTATTAAATTTTTACACTCTTAAAAGTAATCTAAAAACTCAGTTATACATTAATAATATAAAAATACAACTTCAATATCGCAGTCGAATTATAAATGGTCATTGAATTGACTATATTGATGTTGTGTATTATAAAATAATAAAATATTATATGAAAAAAAAAATAATAACTACTTTATATAACATTTATAAAAACTCGCGCTTACTTTATGCTTTCCTTCGACCAACGACTGTACGGTTGTATAGCATACACCGTACTTCGCCGAAATGACGAGGGGCCAAAATTCTTCTTTCTGAAAAAAACGCACACCACGTGTATTATAGAACGATTCGTTTAACGCAAAATAAAAACAAAAAATTATAATCTTTTTATGACTCCAAATAAAAATTAGTTGATGAACAAAATCAGACTAAAAAAAAAAAAAAAAAGTTCGACATAGAATATACCACACTAGATACTAAACCATATTTAAAAATAAACTAATCTAACTTGAATATAAATATATTATAATGTGTTTACAGTACATTGTTTACGTTATTTATTTAACATTTATTGAAACCGCTAATTAAGCGTCCCTTCCATAATCAAGGTGGATCAAGAACCCAACCACATTATATAATATAATATCTCTCAATTGTTAACTTAGTATCATAATATACTGAATAATGCAAAAAGCCGCGACTATGACCACGTTTTAAGGAACGATAATTCATAAACTGCAAAGTATTGAAGATCGAGAATCATTTTTATTCATTGACTTTCTAAAAGATATACAATCGCGGAAAAATATAAATTGTTAGTATAAAAAAAAAAAATTAAAATGTATTATTTGTTTAATGTATTTTTGAGTATAGATGTTATGTTGAAAATGTTTTATAAATAATCATTAAACGATTGTTTTAATAATGAATAATATAAACAGGAAGCCGTACATCTTAAATGCATTATATTAAAAAAAACTTTTTATTAATCGGAATTCAAAATGTATCAAATTATTCCATCTTCTATGTTAAACAAATAATCAATTCATATTCAGATGATGCTGTGTAACACGCGTAACCATGGTAACCATTTTGTTTATTATAAATTAACAAAATACGAACGGATACAATAACGCGCATATATACGAAGAGGACTGAAATGTATATTTACAATTTTTATATTCAAAAAAAAAAAATACAAATATATATATCCTCTAAAATATATTTTAATCTCCACCATTGTTTCGTTTTAATCAAATCGTATGGTGTTTGTGGGGTTCGTCGTTCACTATAATTCACGATTTTTCTACACTCCCGTTTATTAATTATTAGTACTGCGCGTATTTTATAATACAATATTTATCGTCGAAATTTGTTTTTTTTTTTTTTACGTAACTAAATGAATTGTCTAAAAATATTACAGAAAAATCGCGAGTGATATCTCGCGACGTTTTCACCGCGTACATAATCGCTAAGTGTCTCAAGTATATATTATAACCACTGAACTCACAAAAGTACAAATACGGTTTTGGAAATCGATCTTATTTAATATTAACGTATATTAAATACCTCATAATTATACGAAAAACTAATATAAATAATATAGGCTAACCACGCGGTTTTTTTTTCCTTTCTTTTTATAAATATTATTATATTGTATTTCGAGTTAAATCCTCATCGTCTATTCCGTCTCGCATATACGGGGGGATACATGGATTCGGCCATCCCAGTGCCATAACTCAACGAGACGCTGCTACCATTTCGTTTACTCGCACCAGCTACCTTGATCGTCACACGGACGATAGTTCGGTGGCTCTTAACCGGTGTTCCGCCGGAAACTCAGAACATGCGTTATAAGCGTATGTAAATTCCGTTTTATTTTAAAATGTTAACACGCAATAGAAAACATTCACTATCGCCAATTATTGTTTTTGATAGTGTTTTAAAGTAACCCGCGGCGCTACGGTTATAATAGGGCAAGAATATGCGTAGAAAAATCCCAAGACGAAATCTATTGCGGTGCAATCGGTTTTATTCGAGAATTAGCTAATGAAAACCTACGAAATTTGCACGCGATCGTACGAGTCAATTGCGGCGGGGGTGTGTTTCAAACGTGCGGTTATACCGATCACCTTTGACGAGTTCAATTTTAGTACTCTTCAGCCCTATTAATACGATGATTATTAAAATAATATTAAACGCGTATTACCCGTAACGTCGTGTCGGCCATCTCGCCCGGTTTTTTTCTTTTTTTTTTTCTTTTTGAGTGCGTGCAAAACGTTCGATTCTGCGGAATACGCGCGTCTTGTGAGACACGTGTGACGAAAAAGTGTGGGAAGAGAAGAGAAGAAAAAAAATAATAACGATTACACGTGTGTTGTAGTAGAATTACGATTTTGATATGCGATGTAGAAATGTGATGAAAAATATGAAAATTAGACTTTCGTTCGTGAGACGTGTGTAATCGTTTGGCGGCTAGCGCCTAGTGAGACGTAACCGAGGTGTGCGCAGTTAGATGTTTGTGTAACCACGGTGACACGTGTTTTTTTCGTACACGAAATACGCATTTCGGCCAAGTATATTAAAAAAAAAAAATAATAATGAATTAATGAAATAAAGTTTTTCTAAATTTAAGACTTATTATTATGTTTTTAATACCTACCAATTTCTCGGTGAAATAATACTATCTTCATTTTAATATTCTATAATCTATAGTCTATACTAACAACTACAACTAAAAAAAAAAAAAGGTTGTTCAAACTAGTGCGGCTCCCTGGACATCATGGTTTTGTAATTTTTTGAAAAAATGGCTCTTTCCTACAAAAAGAAGGTTCCCCCCGACCCCTGATATAGATGGACAGATTGAAGCGCAGAATTTTCTCATTTGTTTTTCATCGACACGCGACCGAGCCGCCACCGCCGTCGCGACGAGAGGGAAGGAAACGATTTGCGGTGTACAGTGGTGTAACGGTGACACGCGCGCCAGTAGTACTTCAGATACTGCTCGCAGGAAAGGGCGCGGAGGGAATTGGTTTTTATGGTAATCCACAAATATCTGAAACGGCCGTTGTATAACTCGGTCAATTTTGGATTTAGGACCATGATAATCCAAACGTCAAAATTAATTTTAAAATGTATCCACGCGATTCTGAATATCAAAAATTAAAATTTCGATACCGTAAAATGGGACAGCGTTAATATCGTCGTGGAGTACCTGACTTCGATTTGGTCTAATGTTTTCGATAACACACGATAATATATTCGTAACAGTTACTACGGCGGGGTAGTGCCGGTGATCGTTGGTTGGTGGTTATCATAATAATTTATCTACCGTCAGAAAAAAAACCGATTCAAATATGTTGTTAATGAAAAAATTAAGAAAACCGTTGTCTTCTTGAAAAGTAAATACATATTTCACTATTGTATACTATATACCATAAAGAAAACTGTACTCGTTTTGTAACCGTTATTATTCAACTTATCCGACGAGCGAATTGTTCCCATTTTATTTACGATAAAAGAATTTCATCCTTTATATATTTGTCCCGTATTTTCATATTCAGAATATGGCCACCCTACAGTCCTGGCACCTTTGCCTTTTACACCGCCGCCGTAATTCATCGGATGTATTTTCATACATTATCAATAGACATTGTAAGGGAAAAGTGAAAGTTTCGAATTGCGAAACGTAAAGTAATGGAGATGAGGTGCCAGCCAGGATTTGTATTTTTATACAATATATTAGAACGCATTTTCTCGTACAAACGTTTTTCGATTGATTTATTAAGTTTTTTTTTTTTATTATTGTTTTGTAACACAACGGTTATTGCATTTATTCTATCGATTTTCAAACGTAACTTTTTACACAACTAAGGTAAAATTATTCTATTTAAAATTACGTCGATCCAATTATTATCGCCCGGACTATAAAACGTGAAGTATTTACTCCTCCTCACACATGTTAAGTAAGTCGTCTGTTGGAAAACGATTGTTTTCAAGGCGTTTTGTATAGGCAATTTCGTTAACAATTTCACCATTTTCATTGTGTACGTTTGTCTGCTTACTACACGCGCACGTCATTCCATCGAAAAATGTTATAAACGTATTCGTGGGTGTCAAATGATGCAATGATAAACGTACTTACTCAAATCGCAATTTTCGAAATGTTATATTCTATTGGTTCTTATTCCACGTTTTGTATACGAAGTCGTGTATTCCGAATATTATTTCGTATTTATCCAATGGTACCATATCCCCTTTCTATTATTTTATTCAATTACAATAATTATTATAATATACTTTATTATTATTATTATTATTATTCATTTGCGTAAGAAATGAGTCCCACAAACACATCAAAATCCAAATTTAGTCTCGAGATGTTTTATATCAATCGAGTCCCGTATGATTTACATCGTAATACTAATTGAGCCGGGTTTTTATAACTAATTGAGTCTCGCTAAAAGAAATAAAGTTAACATTAAAAAAAAATTCCCCTTCTCGTTTTAACAGACTTAGGACTGTTTGCAAGAAAAAATTTTACAGGTATGGTAAAAAATGTTTTTTTCTTTAATGTTGGTTATTTGAAAACATATGATTATTATGTAAAAATCATAAAAATGAATTTTAATTTATTCTTACAAATATTCAATATAATATAAAGATGCGGGGTGATGGGAAAATAAACACCAACGACGAGACTTAAAAATTGATCGGACCGTAGTTAACTTTCGAGTTACCGAAGTCAGGTTTTTTTTTTTTAAAAAAAAGGCCATCTTATGAACGTTTAATACAATAACAATATATTATATGTTAGTGTTAGGAGAGACGAGATGGTCAGTGAGACTTATAAAGCGACTAATCGATTTCAAAGCTTCTCGGGCGAGGCTCACTTATAAAGTGTCTTTCTGATGCTGAATCGGATGCGGTTGAACAGTCGTTGTTGAGAGATGGTGGACAAGATCGCTTTTACGTTGTCTGGATATAATCGAAGGTTTTTTCTTCGAATGCAGGCGTCAATTTGTCAATTTGGCTTGAAGTGTTGAAGATGGAGAAGTTGTCTTGGTATATATGCTTGCTTGTGGATGTCTACACCGTCTCTCGCGTTGACACTACGAAATCCAAGAACAACACATTCTGCATACACCTTGTATCTCTGATAAGTGTGCTTTTACATTTATATCTTATCGGGATTTTTAGGCCATCGTTGAATAGCTGTGTCGTAACATTTTTCGAATTCCCCCGGCTCATTTCAATTTTTACTGACGCCGGCCTCTGTACAGCATTAAAACATATTGTTAAGGGTACCGTAAAACTAAAAACTAACATCTTTCCAAATTTCTCAACATTTTAACGCTATATAATCATGTTCGCATAATACAATAATCATTAGTAAATACAGAAGCTACTGTCAACTACTTTAATACAATATATTTAGCCATTTCGAACAGAATTCCCGCTGCGGCAGGTGGTGATCTGCGCTTGCTATTCAACCCGTCACGGTTAGGTGTATTTTATATTTCATAAAGAAAAGTTTTATTTTCAAACGCTAAGAATCGTTTTTCGAATCCAATGATTTATCAATGCTTTCCGGTTCAAAACAATAACTCAAAACTTAAAATCTCTGTCCATAATAAGCAGCAACTCACTGGAAACGACGATATCCATATAGCAGTGGTTCTCGACCTTTATGGAGCCGCGGACCACCGATTGTGGTTTATATAGTATGACTACGGACCAACTGTGGTTTTAGTTCAAAAAAATGTCCGATTGCGGATTTATTTATTAGTTTTAACGAAAAATATATATTGCATTACCGAAATCAATTGCAAAACGAAATAAATATAAAACAACGAATGAAACATAAAATAATAATAATAATAATAATAATTAATGAGAGCGTTGTTATTGTTTTGACAATTCTATATTTATTCTTGGGTTCCGCTGCTGAAGCAGTTGAACTCACACACCCACCCACTGACAGTTGCGATAAACGAACCACTGTTATACAGCACCATCACCGGCCGCTCATTATTTTTTTTTCAAGAGAAATGTTTCTTTAAGCAGCGCGTTAAGTCAGATTCAATGGGCCTCTGAGCCGTTGCGACCAAACACCATGGCTTTCCCACTATACTTTGCTCTACAGCCGGTCGCCGTACCGTTGTATAATAGCCAAATCAAAATACTTTGTCATTATTTATATGACTTTTAACGAAAAACCATGTATTTTGATATAATATACGTAAAAATAAATAAATAGGTAGCGAGCGTTTAAGTGAATCACTCGGATAGAGCGTACTATTGTTATCATTATTATGAATTTGAATGTAAATGATTAAATCATTGCGTCCGATAAAACGATTCAGAGCGTAAATTCGGTGTAATATTTTGGTCGGGGGGGGGGTATATGAGAAAAACCAACCGTTCTTACGAATTACATTCCTTAAAACTGTCAATCGCTAAATTATAAAATATTACCGAAATGAATGAAGAAAGTTTTTGAAAATTGTTTTCCCCGCATATTGCGCGATATGCGGAGTTACACAACGTTTCGAGTTGCTGCACCCCCGCGTTCATTTGAAAATCGCGAATAAATATCGATTTCACCGTTTTTTTTTTTATATTTCGTTTTTCGGTAGTTTATTATATATATTTCTACGCGCTTTTGAGGAAATCGAAAAAAATATCTCTCCGAAATACCGATTAAATCTACTACCGGAAACAGGTGACCTATATAACTCACTGTAAAATAACCTTTCGGTAAAAATGTTTGGTACAGACGTAAAAAAAAAAAAAAAAACTCATCGTCGTAAAACCAATACGTATTTCCTCGGTCCGCTAAAATAAAAACCTATTATTATTCACGTGAATACGTGTATACAGGCTGTTGTAGCCCGCGAAAATATAAATTATAATGTGTTATCCGCGAAACGTGCGCACATAACATAATGAGTGTTGTCGTCAAATTCCGTATAAACGGCGTCGTCCGCGCGTAAAACGGACTAAGGGAGCAGTGCATATATAGCATAACGCATTAGCAGTGCCCTCACCCGTGGGAAGATTATTCAAAAAAAAAAAAGCAGTAAAAGAATTCGTACGAAATGGTACTGAAATGGTGTTTTTACTTTGTTGGAAATAATATTCGTGCGGAGGAACACGTGATTTCTACATTCCGTTTGGGATTATAAATAAATAACGTCTTCCCCCCCCCCCCGTCGGCGTACTACCAAGAGGGGGTGTGTATTCTTTTCTTTATTATTTCAGAAAAAAACCGGTCGACGCGACGCAGGGGAATGGCGTCTGTAGAACGCGCCGCGCGTGTGTGTGTCGTATCTGATGTACGCCAACCGGTCCCAAAAACCATTTATTTACATCGTACAAGCCTGTCCGTCGTTTCTAACGCAAGACCGCGGCGACTATACACACGGGTTCGTTCACGCAGCGTTTACGAAAACGAACGACGCGGCCGAGAATTATTTACCGCCATATTACTACATAATAATAATATTATGTAGTAGGCACGCAGGAATTGATTTAACCGAAAATCACGATTCCGCATGAAACACCAACGCCATCGTTGTGGCGTAGTCACACAACATTGGCTGCAAGCATTTTTTCCCAAACATTATAATAGAGAAAAAAACGACATAACATTTCCCGTTTTAGAAATCAAAACGAATATTAGGCCGACGTAAAAAAAAAAAAAAAAATATATTACTCTACGGACCCAAAGCGTAGTTTTTTTCTTCTTAATTCCTAAAAAAAAAATATATATATATATTTCGTTTTCGATTAAAAACTATGTATTGTGCTGCTGCTCGACAATTGTTATTATATAACTACGCGTGTATGTGTATATATATACGTATTATATATTAATAAGTTAAAAATTATATATATATATAGAGTGATGGACCAATATCGAAAAATTATAATTTTCATCCGTAACGAGATTCAAAAATAATTTTACACTTTTCTATTTTCATAAATCGTAAAATGGAAAAAATGTATTCACACACAAATAATAATCGCTGTTCCGCGCTATAAATGAAATGTTGTAATTTTCTATTTTCGATTGCCGGCCCCACGGGTCAGAGTATGAATAGAAGATAAACTCGACGTTAACGCTTTGTGTAGCAAAAAAAAAAAAAAGCAATTATTGTTAAGATAAAAATTATTAAATAAATAATAGTTAAATAAGTAAATGGTTAAAATTAAATTGAACTTTTAACCTTTAACGCGTTAATTTTCCTCGTATAATAGATTTGTACGACTTTTCACCGTAACAATATTGATAAACGCATTATTATAATACCGACGGTGTTTCGAACGGAGGCAAATGGTTAAAAAGAGGGCCGCCGCTAGTCCTGTTTGTCGTCCATTATCCATAACCTTGCGACAATGTCAAAACTGTGATCATCTCCTTGATCATGTATCGCGTAACGATATACCAATTCTGTTATTATTTTTATTTCTCATAACTGAAGCTGAATTGATTATTATTGAAATAGATTAATATTTAGCACTATTCCTTCTGGTAGAATTTTTGTGTACAGACATAAAAAAATAAATACACGACTCGTTCCGCTCGGAATCTAAAAATATTTTTAAAAAAAACCACTGCGTATGCGGACACTAATAAAAACGTAACCGTAACCAAAAAAAAAAAAAAATTATAGCACAGGGTCTGAAATATTGCGTGCCCAGTCTGGGTGGTACTGGACATTGCGCAATGGCGTACAACTGCACGTTACGCGCGTGTCATATTTAATTCGACTTATATCAAATTTACAATTTGAAAAACGATCGAAAACGTGGAACTCCGTCGGTCGAACAAAATCCATCGCATTTCACCGACGATTTTTGTCGGTTGTTCACTTTTTCTCGCTCGGGATATTCGTAAACGAATCATCAAAACGCTGTTTTCGACGAATTCTCACGGGGAAAATTCGGTGGATACAAATAAATTCGGTCGTGTATGGTTTTTTTTTTTTCATTCTAAAATTAATAAATAACGTACAGTTCCGTGTATATTTTATACGATAAACGTTGTGGACAATAATGGACGTGCGCGCGCAGCGCTGTATGCTCATCCCGCGCGCACCAGCGGGATATTGTACGGACGGAGCGCGCGTTATTACAATACGTATAACACAAATACACCACCACCACCACCACCCCAATTGACTGGCAAACAAACAAGTGAGAAGAAGAGTAGAAGAGAAAAAAAAGAAGATTTTTTTTTTTCTTTTTATATTTTTCTCCGCGTCCGCGTTCCGATATATAGACCGGAGAGAGTAGTAGGGACGGACTGCGGTACACCAGGTCCGGGAACACATCGGCGGCATTCGTCGAACAACGGCTATCAGTTGACCAACAGACCGCCGCAACTGCTGTGTGTACGACCCTGTGACTTAACATTTTTTTCCTCGGTTTTTTTTTCTTACAGCGCTCGTAACGTTCGAAATAGAACAGAATTAATTCGCTTTTTATTCATTACTCGAGTGATTTCAAATTCAGCTTCGACGCAATACACATCGTGATCGACTCGGGCGATTTTATTTTTCATCGTATCGTAAACGCGCTGTACAAGAACGCCGTTAACGATCACATTTGCGCGTTAATTTACGAATATAACGAAAACCCAGGCTCGGCGTCATCCTCGCATCTCGCATCACCATTCCACCAACACGCACGTCCTGATAAACACTCGCCGCAATAACGCCGTAAAACGTTGTCTACGACAATATTATTATTATTATTATTATTATTATTATCATCGCTTAGAAGAAAAATAAACAGGTACACGTCTTATTTTTTTTCCGATTCCGTAAATAAATAATTCGAGCGCGTAATAATTGATACGTTATTTTATTGTTACAGTGCCAACAAGACTACAAGAACGACAGTAGCAGTAGCAGCCGATACGTTTCCATATTAAAAATAGTAAGTTGACGAAAGTTTTTCACGTAGATCACTAGTCGAGAAACGCGAATAAATGGTATTAAAATATGCGGTAAAAAACTTTACGCGAATCGTAACGAATTTGCGAAAAATACGTTTTTAATTTGTGTAAATAGAAATTGAGTAAATGTAATTTTCTACTGAAATCTTGCGTACAGCGTTAAATAATAAGTATGAGTTTTTTTTTTTTTTTTTTTTTTTGATGTTTGGACGTTAAATGTTTCTTGTTTGACGTCGAAATATTTTCAAATCGTATCACGTCAATAATAATTGATGTAATATCGCGTATGTGAATTAATTATTATCCGAACGCGAGATAATAATTATTCCGAATGTCCCGTAATTTATGACGACGGGCACACGGTATAGAAACGATTTTTCGTTCGCTCTGACGCGGTTTCGAAGACCAACGATACGGAAACTTCGAAACACGTTTAAAATACGTAAAAATATACCAGAAAATATGTGAAATAAAATTCGTTATCGTTTTATTCAGGACGACGGTTTAAATCGTTAAAAAAATGTCACATTCTAATAAAACTACGCATTCACGTATAAATCCGTTCCCTAAACACAGTCATCGAGTATTTGCATTAAATTTGTTTCCGTTGAAAAACGACGAGAGTCGTTTTCTTCACTCTACAATTCCGGCAAACACTTTTTTTTCCTCCCTTTTCTCAAAAATATTTTGCGTGACTCCGTGTAAAATAGTCAGAAACCGAACACGACGGGGATACTCTCTTGAGGAAAACAACGTTTTTATTTTATCCAATAGTTTTAACCATAGGCGCGCGCAAGGTAAGAGACAGAGTAGATTAGGGCAATGGTGCGATCGACACATTTGCGGTCACGATCTTTTCGTTGCCACTTGCGGTCAGACGTTTTTTTTTCTACTTGCGTTGAAATCACTTGCGTTCAAAATAATATGCTATAAACTGGAAAAATGAAGATGTACGAACAATTTAGTTAGTTATTATAATTAACGTGACATTATAAATAAATATCTACTTGCTACTAAACATTTTGTAAAATAAATAGTAAAGCCATACACAAATATTTAAAAAAAAATTAAATATTTCCACCATAGGCGTGCACACGGGTCGTGCAGGTTGTGCTTATGCACGGCCTGCGGACCGAAATATTAATGCTGTGCACATATTAACTAATAACGATTTGTAGTGTCTACTCCGTTAAAGTGTAAAATAACTTTCAAAAAGAAAAAACTTAACGCGAGCGATACGTTTATTCGTATCTATCGGTATCGAATTCATATGTCATATGATAAATAAAAAAGTTTACTTTTTCAGTAATTTACCGACTGAACAGTAATTTTGTCGACTGATGCGGTCCAGAAAGTTTTTTGCTACTGCAAACTTCCAAAAAAAGCAAAACAAAAACATGTCTTGACTACCGAATAATCGCTGTCTTGTTCAATTATACCCCTCTCCTCAGGACGTCCCTAATAATAAGAAAAATATCCTTAAAGTCACTTTTTAAGTGCCCCTCCTAGTGCTCCTTTAATGATTTTGCACTACCTGCCAAATATCTCTGCTCACACCTATGATTTCCACATATTTTATATTGCATAATATCACGTTGAATCGAAATTCACTTTTCACTTGAAGGTAGATATTATTATTATTATTATTATTATTATTATTATTATTATTATTATTATTATTATTATTATTATTATTATGACTGCAAGTGATCTGACACGCAGTTAAAAAAAATTTAAAAAATCGAGTGGCACCAAAAATGTTGTGATCGCATCCATGCCGACACCGACATAGTAGAGGCAACGACAAGTTTTTCCTCAAATTCATTTGAAATTTCTACAAATGATGATAATTTCTCACTGAGAAACAACGAGTACGTCGGACAATTATGACGAGATGATAATAGGAGTTTTTTAATGTACATTAAAGCCTAACGTCGGAAGACTCGTATAATATGATTGAATTGAAAAAATATTTATTCCATAAACACGTTAATATAGCGCTAAATATTTATTTTTCTTGTTATTATATTTTAATAGAAGTATTAAATCACGCTATATTTTCATTTCGTTAAATACCTAATAATGTATACCGATATTAAATAATATTACAACCAATTGTGTACGTGATTATTGTCAGTGTTTTGCGGGAAGGGGTATGTATAATATTAGACGTAGAACGTGTCGCGGTAGAAGCTGAATATCCCAAAATCGATAAAAAGAAAAACTAATATTACAATCATTGACCACATTTTTTCTAAATGTAACTGTATAGAATTATATTAATAATCGATAGACTTAAATATACAAATTAGTATAAAGTTACATAAAAAAAAAAGACCTGTTTGGTTTTCAAATTCATATCATCGGATCTCAAATCATTTAGTGAATAATTTTCGATTAGTAAAAAGTTTTAAAATTCACCGTCTCGTCACCCATGTCAAGAAGACCAGCGCACGCTTATGATTTCAAAACTTATAAAAAAACAAAAAAAAAATTAGAAAAACAAATGCGGTTAAAAAATTATACGGATAAGTATCTATAGGATTTTTTTTTCCTTAGGCGTACTTATAATTTCGTTCCGAACTGTTTTCGTATACCACGATTTAATCCATTCATACGATATAAATCTATTTTGAAAACTGGCATGCATCAAGGTCAGTGCGCCGAAACGAGTGTTCAAAACCGGAATCACTACTACTGCGGTATATACATATAGTTTAGAAATTATAATATTTCTTTCTAAAGAGTAAAAAAAGACAGGCTTTCTTCTAAAACATAAAACAATGCATTGTATCAATAAAATATAGTTTTTTAATATATACGAGGTGTGATCAAAAAATACCCGGACTGTGTTAATAATATTTATATCAATTAAGATAACGAAACCCCGATAATGTCATTCGATAAAGTAACTTCTACCAAGAATTTGAGCGTTGGTTTGAAATCGATAACAATATTTATTTTTATTTTATGGCATTTTTACGAAAACATGTTTCAGTCATGCGGCGAATTTCGTAATGGAAGCAATAGTAGAACAACGTGTGTGCGTAAAAGTTTCCTCACCTGTTATAATATTTTTTAAAAAGTCTATGTCAGTTTCTGCTCTTTCAAAAAGTTCTTGAGAGATGGTCTTCCGGTTTTGTTTTTGTTCATCGGTTAAGAGACGAGGAACAAATTTGGCTGCGATTCGGCTCATGCCCAATTCTTTGGTTAATATTTCTTGGCAAGAACCATAAGATATTCCGACGTCTTCTGCAACTTCTCTGATAGTTAATCGACGATTATTTCGAATAATTTCACGAACACATGCAACAGTTTCATTTGTTTTACTGGTCGACGGCCTACCAGATCGTTCGTTATCCTTAACGGATGTTCTACCTTCCTTAAACCGTTTAAACCATTCAAAGCATGTTGTCCGACACAGAACATCATCTCCAAAAGCTTGCTGCAAAAGTTCAAAAGTTTCACTAGAACTTTTCCCTAATTTAAAACAAAATTTTATGCACACACGTTGTTCTTCTATTGCTTCTATTACTAAATTCGCCGCATGACTGAAACATGTTTTCGTAAAAATGCCATAAAATAAAAATAAATATTGTTATCGATTTCAAACCAACGCTCAAATTCTTGGTAGAAGTTACTTTATCGAATGACATTATCGGGGTTTCGTTATCTTAATTGATATAAATATTATTAACACAGTCCGGGTATTTTTTGATCACAGTAGTATATATATATAGTTTTTTTTCGATAACTGATTTATAATTTGTACAAGAACTAATCGATTATGAGGAATTGTCTACGGTTTCGTGGTTTGATTAGGTGCTATAATGCAAAATCTGTGTATAGGAATATAATAATGATAACGGCCGTGCATTTGAAATGTCTTCGTTGAAAAATCGATTTTTAACGTCCAACCAAAATGCGTAGAATGTTTAAAAAATAATATTATTATTATTATTATACGTGTGTATTCTTCTATACTTATAACCGATAACTCTGCGTACGACTCGACGCCGTCGGTCGGCCCGTAACAGGTGCGGACCATCCGATATTTTTGGACGGGTCCGATGCGTCCGACGGATGGAGGGAGTAGGTTCGTCGGACGAGATTATAATAAAATAATTTTTAAAAAGAAAGGAGTCGGAAACGAATGCGTATTTATTATTATTATTTTTTTTTTTTATATATATATAGCATTTCGTATAAGGTAATATGCCTACTTATTTGAATAAAACTCGAATAAACAACATTCGATTCCCTCCCGTCGTGATAATATTATACATATATTGGGACGCCAAGGACAACGCGTTGTAAGGGCCGTCGAACTTGTTATGCGCGCGCGCGCGCGCGGAGAATTTATCTTTACATATATGTATAGAAGAGAGAGAGAGAGAGAGCTAGAGTATATTATAAACGAAGAAATGTCGTTAGAATTCCATTTAGTGTATTTTTCTTGAAATCAAAACCGGAGAATTACATTAAAAATGTTAAAATTCCGTTTGGTGTTTTCGAAAACAACAAGGAGAACCGGGGCATGAGGATCGTCGGACATTATCGTAAGAACATTACCTATGCATTATATAATATTATAATATACTGCAGTGATGCTTGATACGGACAAAACCGGTATATTTTATACGATTTGAATACGACCGTTTATACATTATATTTTCACTCGACTTGTGTGTCTACACGGATTATCGAATTGCTTACAATGTTTGACAGTATAAATTATTATTATTATTATTATACGAGTAAAAAATTTCAATGATAATAATAATAATAATTCCCGTGCGTAGAACACCCGACCGAATCGATTTTATTATTATTATTATTATTATTTGTATCAGCCGCGGTAACAAAAAAAAAAAAAAGTCTTGTATACAAGGTTAATACACGGGTGAGAGTTTACCATAAATAAACATGGTATAGCGATGAGTAATACTAGAGATAATTACGAGCATAAAAGATATGTATACATTTTTTTTTTTTTTTAAAGTTTCTAACAGGAAAGAAAATAATTTCACTGTAAACGCATGATCCGGACTTAAAGTTTCCGCTATAATATATATTTTGAGATTTCTTCAACCTCTTGAAAATCACGACAGCCGACTAATATTATATAATATATTATACGTCTTAATAGTAATTGGCGAGTTCTATACGCGCAACGATCGCTGCTCTCAGTGACGTAGTATGTTAATTAAATCAATTTAAACGCGTACGAATTGAATCCCAGAGTAGCGGAACAAAGGTTGAAAAATGTTTACATCATATTATATTTTGTGAAGTCTATATATATAATTCGAATTTTCTATTAAAATGTATTAACGCAGATTTTCGATAATTAACAAAATGTACGTTTTTTTTTTAAATATTGTATTTTTTTATAATATCTGCCTATCTCTTTTTATAACTATTAAAATATAATTGTATAATAAAAACGATAACCAAACCCGCTTAAGTTATATATTAAATACATAATATAAATTCAAAAACCATTCTGAGTTTTACAAGGAAAGTGTATATAACACGGTTAGTGGAGGGCGTTAACATTATCTGTACCTACTGCGTACTTTGATTAATCATCATACACACTATATATTCATAAGTTTAGATTTTTTATTTTTAGTCATTTCGATCTCGTATTATTTCGATAAGAGGTACAATGCAGTTTCAAAACAATCCATTATTTTATGAACGAGTTGCTCTTAAAATAACGCAAGCGAAATGATAGCACCGATACCGATGACGGGCTTTAGACTATCTGAACGACGTATTTGAATCCCGACATTCCGAAATAACAACGAGTGTGATTAGATTTTATTGATGATTTTCATAAATTGCCTTACAATATATTATGTATTATCATATTATGTAAAGCTCACATAATATGATAATCGCTGTATCTATAGGTACAAAATGTTTGAAATGTCCACGTATGTGCGTATAATTTATCATATAATTAATGTATATATATATATATATAAATAATTTGTCCATACAACTGAAGACCAATTTGGCATAATTATATTTTTCGACGTTTAAACGACTATAAAAATACGTGTACTTATCGCAGTAATATTTTAAATTCTATGTTTTTATAAGTATACGCATGAAAATTAACATCGTTTAAAAATAACACATTTACATAATATATATATTATATTGATTTCGTTATAAGAGTAAAATTTTGCGAAATAATTTTTTCCTCCCGTAATTTACTCAGTGTAGTCCTTTTTTTTATGTGCGTTCTGTAAACACAACAAAATATAGACTTTTATCCGAGATTTAGAGATTATAAATGAGAGAAAATAATACTTTAAAATTCTTAAAATGAAATAACATCCACTTCTTGTATTATTTCACTAATCGTTGCTCTGGAATCACGTAATTTTACCCGAAAGTGTTAAGAAATTTTATTTATTTCAATTTCAATTTTTTGTTTGTTTCTTATACTGTAATGATCTGAATTCTATTAATGGTAACAATCATGTCATTACACGAGCTTACGAAATTTAAACACAATTGGGGAAAAAAAAATAATCCAAAAAATTCCGGATCATAAATATGTTTAAATCGATTTTTTTTTAAATCTTTTTATTTTATTTCAATCTGTATTGAAAACTTCGTGCCAATACACACAATGAACCGTATAGATTTATGAGTAATAAAATAAACCGACCTAATACGTAATATTATTTAATGTTTGTTACGCGTGTTAGCTCACTACGCGCTAGTTGTATATTTTTAACTACACTTTTACGTGCAGAGAATTTTAAAAAAATAATGAGTTTTCCGACACGAAATGTTAACCGTTGATGTTTATTGTTATCTACGTTATTTTTATGCATTCATTATGAAGTGATAACATTTTATATTACCTATATATATATATATTAATATTTTTGTATCGATATTGTGTGTGAGAGATGAGACGGTGTTTCCGCGAATAATATAATACAGCTTACAGAAAAATTATACACGAAACTCATTGGAACGAAATATAATTAATAGCGTTAGGCACGTTATATTAGAATTAGAAATGCGTACGGCCAGTGAACGTGCATTTGAAACGTTTAAATATTTATTTATTTATCATGCAGAGCTCCAAATGTCTATTATATATTAATATAACATTGTGGAAACAACTGTGCATTGAGTTTATCCATCGGCTAAAATTTGTTTTGCAATACGTTTGACAGGTATGTCTCTGACCGCTGCAGTCGAAGAAATGACGTCCAGACTTCGGTTAGGTCCAAACGCGTTTGCTGTGTCATCGTCATCAAACGAAGAAGTACAAGACGCCATTGAAAATTCGTTGAAAAAAATTACTCTCCCGGAACCTATTTTACCGCCCAGCGGTATCTCCAGATATTGTAATACATGTTATAGGCTACTTAGAAACGACGAAAACTGTTTAAACAGCCCTTTTTGTACTTTTTGCGATTTGTTCGTCCGACAGCCTATGTACTACTGTTCGTTTTGTAATACTATCGAATTCACTGAACCCGATTTTTTCATACACATAATATCAGAAAAACATCAAAAGAATTGTAACGAAAGAAATTACTTTGGGACCAGCTTTTCGTACTATTGTAAAATATGTAAATACACGATTTACGGCTCTTTTGGTTCCATATGTATGCACAGAATGCAATCGCATTCTCAAAATCCAATGAGACTACCAGTGTTATGCGTCCTTCAGTCTGCGGCGTTCAAACATTTTAATGCCAATACTGCTGACGATACCGTTATGTTTGCTTGCCTGCGTTGTCGACAATTTGGACCTGTAAATCAGACAACCCCAGCCTATACGAACCATTGCGTTGAATGTAAACACGTGAATAAATACTACTGCCCCATATGTAATATCATATTTTCATGTACTTCGATGGCTTTCAAAATGCACGCACTTAGTTTTGAACACATCTTCACTGCTTCTTACAAATTTCATAACAATTATAGACTCGTATAATTTGTACGATTCCCGTTTAAAATCGTATTGTCACAATAAGTATATAGGTACTACAATAATATACTCGGGACTTGTAACGTCAAAATAATATAGTCCAGGGTGGTAGGTGTCCACTACTTTCAGAGGTCATCAGTTTACCTTGTGTGTGTATATATATATGTTCAGTGACGTATTTACAAATTTTTTGTGAAGGGATGGGGGGGTCTAAAAATAGGTAAGTTTATAATATTATAAAAAATACATACGAGATGAATTGATAATTACATTATTCCATTATTATTATTATAAATACAAATTAAGATTTTTTTTATAATATAAAAGGTAAACGTATTTTTATTTTTTTTTGTTTTTTTGACAGTTCATCAATAACTTCTTCGGGTGTTATTATGTAGTTTTTATTTATTGATAACATCGCTAAACCGTTCAATCTTCCCTATATAAACAAAATATTTAATTTATTGTAAATATCAAAAATTAAACCCAATTTATTTATATAAACGTTAAAAACACATAATATAAATTAACGTTCTCTTTCTCTGTACCTATACAGCAAGTCATTTATGACTTTTGAAGCTATTTTTTTTTCTTCTGGGGGGGGGTCTCGACCCCGGAACCCCCCCGAAAATACGCCAATGTATTTGTTTGTGTTAATAAAGATTATAATTATGTTGTGTATTGTACCATTGAAATTATATGTAATTGTAATCGATTCGGCCGGTTATGTGTCAGATAAGCCTCTGTGTGATTCTATCGTGAGCTTTGCGGCCAACGCCCGTCACCTTAATAATACACTTCTACCGCATATACGTCGTATTTCGTACAACTGCGTTGTCATTTTCGGCGTAGTTGTTGAAATACGTATGCGCGGTTAACACGCATTATTTTCGTGCCAATTCCTCCGCCACTGAGTGACATATAGGGATATCAATTTATTATATACTTAATTATACGAATTATATACATATATATATAAGACATTATATTTTAACATTACATTTTCTAGTATTTAATATTAATTAATATTATATGTATATACATATATTATATTATAATATTGTAATTTTAATTATAATGTAATAATGCTGGTTATTGGAATTAAGTTATATTTTATCATACAAATTATGTTCTTCTAGCATTTAATATTAATAAATATTAAATTATAATATTGTAGTTTCAGTTATAATGTAATAATGCTGGTTATTGGAATTAAATTTTAGATTTAAATTCGTGTGTTTTTTTTTCAAATTTATAATATTAATAACTGTACCTATACACAGCTGAAAAAAAAATATAAACTAAAAGCTTCAATTTCAGTTAAGAACTGTGACCTTAAATCTTCTGATTACTCTACAGCGGCAGAGGTGCGACGCAGACAAATAAACATGGAAAAAAAGGCAAGTATACCGTAGCTCCGTTTCGTCAATATGTACACCTATATCGATTATAAAAATATATGCACAGCATACTTCACGCTTGACAATTTTTGCGAGTGGCCACCAGTGTGTTAATTATTCAACAATATCTATTTTTACTTTTTTCATCAATAATAATTGTTATAATATAATGCCAATACATTTCACCGTACAAAATGGAAGAGACTAACGTAATGATCATTGGCATTGGGTTTGCATTGATTGATTAATCGCTTTGACGGGTGAGGGAATTAGGGCGAACGTAGGGAAACTGCAAAGAAACCCACTAGTTATTGAAAAATTGATAAAAAAAAAGAAGGGAAATACCTCCCTGAAATAAACACTGGATAACGTAATGGGTTAGACTCGTTTGTTTTTGTCATTATTACTACGTATACTTGACGATATTATTTTTAATTTATAATTTTTAATAATTATATTTAATTTCGTGCTACTCGGATTAGAGGTAATATAATTTCGATCAATTACAACCCCGACATGGGACTATTAGGAAACGTGAATAATACGAATTAAAAAAAAGAAAAAAATTATCAATTTTTTTTGCTATACGAGAAATCTCACGTCGACCGTTTTGAGACTTGTTCCATTCCAATATTTTGATTTTTCTAGAAAAAAAAAACAAACGTACATTGCGTGTAAAAATGCAAATCGTGTAATTAAAGTGACAATCATAAGCTCGTGTATATACGCGAAATTCTAAAATATATAAATGGATTTTTTACACGAAATAAAAATAAAATTGCGTCGAAAGCGAGACGTTCTCTTCGCGTGAGTGTCGAGTTCGCCGAGATAATAAGAAATTATTGATTGAAATAAGAGAGAGAGAGAAAAAAGTTTAAAAACGAAAAAATCAGAAATGTAATCTTGGAATGTCAAATAGGATATATGATTCGTGTAATAACCAAAATCCTTAATAGCGGAGAAGACAACATTCGAAATATGTATCGTAATAATCCAGAACCAAATGGCATTTTGAAAATAACCTAACCCGTTACGTCTGCTGATGTCGAAACATCGCTTTCCACGTACAACAACTGACACTGCCGATCGTTCGTGTTTGACAACAAGCACTGCATATAAAGCGGGCAAACAAAACACAAATACGTTAAAACAGTTCGTTTAGAACTTCCGTTTTTCATTTTAGATTTGACATAAACGAAACTGCAGCTACATCGACCCGTTCGATTTTTTTTTTTATTGCTTTGTATTACAATATTATTAATAATAAATGACGAATTTGTCTCGTTAAATTCGTCATCGTTTATTTTCAATGCGTATATTATTTTTCAGCTCATATTAATTGGACACACATTGATACCCATTCAAATGCCATTTTTAACGCATGGAACCTACATATACCAGATCCGATTCGTTAAATACTGCTATTAATATGAAAAAATTATATTATAAATTCCACGTCATGAAAAAAAAAAAAAATAATAACATACACTTTAAACGCGCGTACAGTACACACATTTAGTGTCGAATCAAAACGTATTATTATTATTATATAATATTATATAAAAGTAACTATTAAATATTTAATACAAAGCGTAATTTTTTATATCAATTGGTATTTGATTTTTATACTGACGTCCACGTAATCATTACGACTATACATCTTAACTTATACAACTCGTATGACACATTTTTGTACGCTAAACAAATAGTTTTTCAAATCGATCGTATCATAAAATGTACTTTTTTTACGCGTTTTACACGATTTACCTAATGTCGCGGAATCGGCAGAAAATAATTTACATCTAATTTGTCGTCTCACGTCAAATTTTTGCGTTATCGTCTTCGTCCGTATATATATATATATATATATATATATATATGTATATATATATATATATACGCTTCGCTATGCACATTTTGTATTCTCGTGACATCAGTAAATTCTTTTATATTTTGAATGACGACGAGTGGTATTTTCCTTTTTGTCTTTTCGACACAATCTATGCTGATACTTCGGCGTACATTAATCACGCGCAAATATAACAATAACGCGATAGCGTTGTGAATATTATAAAATACAATAATAAAATCATAAAAACGCGAGTATGCGTGAAATTATTTTCATTCCAACGTTTTCCAATATTGGGTATACGCCACAGTGAACAAAATGACATACCAATAATTATTATTTTAAATATTCGGCTGAGAATACGTACGAGATTACACATACCCATATACGTACACACACACACAATGTTTTGATGTAATGAAATGATGAAGGGACGACACGAGCGCCACCCAGCCGGCAAACCGTGACGCGCGTCTCCGTTGACGACTCGTCGGAAAGGGCGCGCAGTGGCAGCCGAAGGGCTGTGTCTAACCTAACCTAATCGGCGGCAGCCAAACTCGCTCACGGCGTAACGGAACGTGAAAAAAATAATATTTCTACTATATATACACATCATAAAATATATATACGACACGCACATATATACGTTATAATAATAATTATACGTTGTATATATAATTACACACAAGTAGGGGAATATTATATAACATACCAGATGAATTTGCCCGGTATGAGAGGTGTTAATTAACGGCTGGAATGTAATATTATCAAATATAGCTGTATTACCCGGCGTTGTCTGGGTTAGATTGTTCTGTTTTAAATATTTTTTTTAATTTTTAGAGACTTTTTTTTTTTGTACACGACATAGCAATCACATGCAACTTCGTTTGCCTTAATTATATTTTATTAAAATGGACGAAGAAAATAGAATATGTAAAATACTAAACACGGGGACAAACGAAGTTGCGCGGGATTGCTATGCCGTGTACGGAAAAGTCTTTAGAGATTAGAAAAGTATTTAAAACCGAACAATCTGACCCAGGCAACGCCGCACAATACAGGTGTATTCGATAATATTACATTCCACACAGGGCCGGATTTAAGTATGTGGGGTCCTATGGGCGGAATATAATGTGGGGGAGGGGGCACCAAATAAATAAACAGGGCAATACGTTGTTTGCTCATTAAATAACATTTATTATTAGTGTGACTCGAATTAAACATAAAAATAACAATACGTATAAATGTAATAATTAAAATTGAATTCCCGCAACTTTTCTTGATTCTATTTCTGCAAAATCTTTTATTATATTTTGAAAATCAAGTTCTCTTAAAACATCAGGAGCTGAGCGCCTAGTAAATAATATATATATATATTATTCCGAGAAGTCGTACACACACACACACACCAAAAATTATTTGTTACTCACTAGTGGAAAATTGGCTTGCGTACTTTAAATTGCCTATATAAAACTCCTTGCAAATAGACAGTTTCCAATTTCCTTAATATGTAGTTTTATCACTGTGCGTCGAAAACCGGATAACTGGAACGTCTAACGAGTGCGTTTAACACCTCCTTCCACTCGTATTGTTATAATTTTATTTTCATTTTTATGTTTCCAGTATGTTATGTTATCGCATGATCTCTTATTGTTTTAGGTCACATTTCCTCCACGTTCCCCTCGTGTACGTTCCTGTTTTCCTCTATATAATATAACGGTTCACGGCGATTCATCTGGAAATAATGATTTATCCGAAAATCGGCAAGACCACAAAAAACATTCAGACGACTTTTTCTATTTATAGAGGGGCCATTTTATTGAAAAATCAAGCAAAAAAAAATATACATATAAATAAATGCAATTTATTACACATACGACACTTCAGTATTTTATAAAGATTAATCAGAAAATAATAAATTATATAAAAATCGGTAAGCCACAAGAGGTTTGTGTGACGTGTTGTCGGTGTATAGGTTAGGTTAGACACGTGTAGTATATACTTTATGATGTGTATATATAATATAATTTTTTTCTTTCCGAGTTCCGTTACGCGTGAGCGAGTTTTGTCGGCGGTCAGGTCGGGTTAAGTTAGACATGCGCGCGGAACCGCGCTCCTTCGTCCGCCGCGGCGCGCGCTCTCCAATAAGTCGTCGCGGTGTGACGGGCTGCTGGGCGGGCGCGCGTGTCGTCTTCTCGCCTCTTACATTATATAATATACTACTACACTGTATAATAATTATACAACTGTTCGGCATTCTCATGACTCGTGACAAGTCTACAATTCTTTCAGACTACACAATCATGGATGTATTGGATAATATGAATTATGAAGTTTTGCATTAAATAACTGACCAATATTTTGTTATTAAATTCATTAAGACTTCTTCTTCTTCAGCAAAACTAAATTTTTTTCATCTGTTTTCCGGTCTTCCGTTATTTTATTTTTCGAATATTCCATAATATGTAACAAAAATACGAAAATTCACTGTATAAATTCATTATTAATTTTACAGGAATGTCAAGAAAAATTTTAATATTTTTAATAAGCAATAACTATTGACTGCGGAAAAAATGCGGGCATTGTAAATTGTTCAAAACACATAATCATCAAAAACGACAATCGAAACAGTGGGTCACTCGAATTGAAGAACGCCGACGGAATATTGCAATACTATTTTTACTCCTGTTGACGGGAAGGAGTGTTCCGGGGTCGTCAGTACGAGAACTGCTAGGAATGTCTTTTTATAAAATAGAAAAAAGCGAAGAAGATAAGCAATAAATGGGTGTATATAAAATGTCTTACCTTTATCGCGGTGCTTGAGACTTCAAAAAAAAAAATAAATAAATAAATAAAAATAAAGTGGTTGGGACGCCGCCTTCATGAAGATCGAAGTCGTCGCCAGTGAAAAGGGCGCAGGGAAATACTTGAACACAGGATTCAGCTCGGTGACAGTGAAGTGCCCTGTGCTGGAGAAGTCCTACGCCCGTGGAGCGTGGCCACACTCTGTGTCCATGCACTAGCCAAGCGTCGACCACGCACTCGGTCGAACGCCGGCCAGGACAAAGCTATAGGTCTAACTGCCTATAGAGTGAGACAAGAGTCTGAGACACGCAAGAATTAAAGGTAGTTTGGATAATGATTATCAGACGAATCCGCCCCACGTGCCGGCGATAATATTGTCACCCGTGATGAATTCGACACGGCGTTTCCCGTGACGTTCGCTAACCCGATGAAGACCTTCTTTATTCTATGATTCATTTCATTTACTTTATTAATTATATCCGATGACTTATTTATTTTTTTTTTATTCGTTTATTTTTTATTCTATCATTGGCATTTCGGTCCAAGGAATGCCGATCACAAATAATGTCTGCGAACCTTTGGTTCATCCGGTTCGATATCGGATGTATCACAGATAGCGTGTTGACGACGGGTCTCGTATTTGTTGATTCCGTATTATACATACTCGTATATTTTTTTGTTGCCTATGAATATGTATTCCAGATGTCATATGGTACGCGCGAGTGGTCCGATAATTTTGTTTCGTAAAATATCGCGTACAAATTATATAGAATGCAATTAAATGATTATTTAGATGAATGACATGAGTGCACGTCATCGCACCACGGTTATACGCATAACCGTAGTTTAAACGGACCGTCAGGTAATCGGACTTCGGAGTCGTCACGCGATTTTCACGTGCTTCTAGAACTTTCCTGCACCCGCGGTGTACTGTCACGCGTTCTTTATGTGCGTTCATATTTTGTCAATAAAATAAATTATTTTGTTCTTCGTGCTCCGAGTTGTTGGTGTGGCTTTTTTTCCCCCGTATCGTTAATAGGAGGTACCATAGTAGGACCACGGTATCGCCTACAATTGTAAGACTGATCATAACCATATGATATTATACGAATGGGTCACACATTACTTCTTATTTTGCGGTCATTTTATGAGAACTATATGGGATAACTTATTCTTTCTTCCATTAGCAAGTTACTCTGTTTCCCATGCCTAAAATTATAGATTTATTCATATACCAAGAACGAAGTATAAATACAGTAGTACCGCATTCACACGCTCGAGATAGAAAAAACACCCCGAGAATGCGACCGAATGGGTACGGGAAACAACAAAACACTCGAATGGAATTCGTATATTATGTATAATAATGTGTCCAATGTTGCGAGCACCGAAGACGTCTTCTTTCTAACCGGGATTTATTACCGGAACGTTATCGGTCACGTACACTATAACTGGTAGTAGATAAGTGTCACGAACTCGATTATTGTAAGGACATATGGAAAATAATAAAAGTACAAAATATTACAACGTTTTTCAATCTTCTATAAAAAACTTTTTAATGCAATAATAAAAACATATTATAACATATTATATACCGAAGAATTGTTATTTACTATTATACAAATACACTAATACTATAAGTATATACAAGTCGATATGTACGTCAAGGGGATTGGAAGCGGATATTTATTTAGCGCCGTCGTATAGGGTACTGGCACAATAATGTTTCTCGTTCACACAGCCGTTAGTTAAAACCCGTAGGAATATTTACTAAAGATAGTATTATAATAATAATAATAATAATAATAATAAAGAAGGCCGTTTATATATATATAATAACCGTACTGAAATAATAATAATCGGAAACACGAAATACCGGCAAATGGGAAATTAAGGTTTTATTATAATATGATTGTATTGACGTTTAATATCATTTTTTTTCCAATCTAAACACGCCCATTCGTAATGAATTAGATAAAAAAAAATTGTATAATTATCGTTTGCAATAATGAATTACTGGTATTTACAACGGTGTATAAGAGTATATTAATATTTATATATATATATATAAAAAAAATTAATCCCGTATTTATTTATAATAATTACTTAACCGCGTATTCCTCTGATATCAAAAACGATTTGATATATTTTGATTATAACAAATTAAACGGACCCGCGTTATTCCGTTTTACTCAAATTGCATTTCAACTGGTACACGGTAATTCCTAACAGTATTTCAGTACGTTTCTTTTTTTAACATAAAAAACATTTTTTTTTTTTTTATGTGGAGAATACATTCGCGGACGCGCACGTGTACGGTTTACGTTGGCGACAAATAATTATAACAGAAGGAATGTTTTTGTACCTTAGGGACGGTATTTCGTAAAATATATCAAAGTAAAATCGCAAGCAAACTGGAAAAAGAGTTCGTGGGTTTTTGAATTTAGATAAATCGTTAGGTTGGATGCCAACTAATAATAGTAAATGGTTATGCGCCAGCATAGTAAATCCGACAACGGAAAAACAAATATAGTAACTTATTGAAAATAAAACGAGTACACACGCCGTTGTAAAATTTTTCAACTATTAAAGGACACACAAGTTTTTCTGTTATGTAATCGATAGAATCTATTTTTCATTTGAGCTGCGACAAATGCGATTGCACAAAAACAAAAAAACAAATTTTGTCAAAATAAAGATTATTCGTGTTTCGAGGGCGTTTTTTTTTTTTTATAATGGCAATACCATAAACACGGAGGATTGTTATTATATGTATAGTTAATCAACATTTTAGTTTTTCAAACATAATATGTATACATGTTAATTAGACCAACACACGGTCAGTTCGTATTTTGTTCGCAGTAGTACCTACCACGTGGACAAAAACGAAATTAGTTTTTTTTTTTATTATTATTATTATTATCAATAATTATTACCGTTAGTATTCTCGTGAAATTCGGTCAAAAATCATCGCTTCCAATCCTCTTGTCATATAACACAAGATATACAATATTATAATTGTAACAGATAATAAGTAACAAAAAATTACACAACTTATTATAGAAATAAAACGAATATCATTTTTATCATAATATGTATATGACTTAAATATATATACACGTGTGTTTGTGTGTGTTCTGCGTTTTTATTCACACAACAGTTACGTGATATTTCGTTTTAAACATCAAATCTATTTAAATTATCGATTCCCCAACACGTTTTTTTTTTTATTCTACGTCTCCCTATATAAATCGAAAAACATTTCTCCTCAACTCCCCCTCCCGTTTATGTAAATATAATTTAATAAAAATCTTACTCCATGATCGCTGCTTGCGCCCCTCACTCCAGCAGTGTTCATACCACCCGTGTTGGGAAACACTGATCTCTCTAAATAGACTGAAAACCGCGTAATAACAATAATAATTATGAAATAAATAAAACGCAGTCTGTCCCTGTAACATCTCATTTCGAGATTTCCATAAAACACAACAAGTGTTCAAATCTTTACTATACTGATCGAGATTTCGATACTAGGAAACGTTATTTGTTAAATAATAATAATAATAACAGAAAAAAAGTTATTTGACAATATTTTCGTGTTTGGACGTGTGCGTTTTGCCGGCAATCGATCTGTGGTTAGGTTAGGTGGCATTGGCACCACAACAGCAACACTAGTGAATAGACACTAGTGAAATCTTACGAAACGCGGCGTTTTTGCCGACCACACTAACTGTTTTACTGCGTGCCGCGAGAGAATAGAATAAACCGGACTTACACCTCATTTCAGTCTTCTCGAGTGCAACATTCGCTCCACCGTGTAGCAACAGCCGCTTGGTGTGTGCGTGTGTAAAGTAGCTCGAATGTGTTTCATCATCAACAGTCGTCGAAAAACCGACGCTTTCGGTCGCCGATATATTAGGTTAGGTTCTCTCCCTCTTTCGGTGAAGAAGGTAGTATGTATTTATAGACCGAGATTCACGAAACCGTATATTATTCGAAATATATACCGTCTGACCACATTCACGGTTTACCGGAGGATGATTCTCCACAGTAATTTTGTGAATTACTTGTATTTTATTCCCACTATCCGGTTACCGATGTAATCGAACGATGAGCAGCGTGCGTGTTCGATCTTACCGATTGATCAGATTTCTAACGAAACGCAGTTTGATCCAAGCCGAAGTGATTTAACACACAACTAACAAACAACAAATACGGGCTGTAAATTATTATGATCTCGGATTTTCTGACGGAAAAGCGTTTAGTTTCTTTGTGCCTCGACTACTATTATTACAGTTACTGATAAATTAACGTGAGTCGGTGTTGTCTAAACATATGACTTTTGTTGTGATATCGCGGCGATTTTTACTCATTTTTTGCACGACAACCGAAAAAAATTAACATTTTTCATTCGAAAAATACCATATTAAACAAAAAAAAAACATTCCACGATTAAACATCGCAATATATAATTTTAATTTTTCAGTATCATTTATAAACGATACAGAATTTGAAATTGGTGAGTAATCTGTTAAAAGAATTTCAAATAAAAAACCGCATAAATCTGAGAAACAAAACCGACCCCTAAATTATTAAATATATTTTCAATATGAATATTATAAACTTTAACAATAATTCAACATGCTGTACATAAAACCTTCATACGTAGCAAACAACGTAGAGAGCCTACACTTGGGATTATATATTGCAATCAATTTAACTTATATAAATTATATTATTCTTTACATATATATATATATATATATATATATATATTTATTTATTTATATAAAGAAAAAACTCATGACACAAAATTGTTTTAAACATCCTAGCAAGTCTTATCTGCCATTAAAAAAAAAAAAAGAAAAAAAGAATTATTTAATATGCTTAATAATATCTTGGCGAGTTCACACTTCCTTGTACGAAAAATACAAAAGTCATATTACAAATATATAGGTTATATATGTATAGTATGATAGAATATTAAAATAAAACATGAAAAATCAAATTAATTTACATGATTTTTAAAACAAAATTACAAAATATTTGTAATAAAATTTAAATACATTGAAAAAAAAGTATAAAATATATATATATATTAAACAAAAAAATGATACAATTTATGAGCATCGTTTTTCTTCGATTAAAGCTTAGTTAATTTTGACAGATAGCATAAGGAATAATTTTGATAACCTTTATTTTCTATTTATTACAATGTTGGGAACATTCGTTTTTATGGTAATACCAATCAGTTTGCTGAAAAAAAAAACAAAAATATTATCTATTAAACTAACTATTTATTTACAAATTATTAAACTTTTTACTATTTGTTCGATTGAATATTTTAGTACACATAGTACGGATACATTTACTACGCGACCTTTAACTCAACGGTTCCTCACTAGTGGTCCGCTAAGTCATTTTTTTTCATTTAAGTCAATTTTTAATTAAAAAAAAAGGAAGATTTTAACTTAAAAATTGAAGAATAAACAACATCGAGTTGTACCTAATAAAGGTACGAGGTAGTGAAATTTTTTTTACACGTGGTTTGCTTTAACTATCCACCATAGAGCCGTCTCGAGGGGGAGGTGTATGCTACTCCCCGAGTTTTTGTATTATTTAAATAAAAATCGACGAAACGGACATAGCCAATAATAAAAATCGGCGAAATGGACCAAGCTAAATTCAAACACGCTGAAATAAATAACGTGGTTTTCGACATGGTATCTCTAGTAGTCACTAAATATATATGCATATTTACTAAATTTATTATAACAAGTCGGCACAATCGGCAATAATATTTTATCATAATAAATCATTTAAACTCCCGAGTTTTACTGTTTAATGTAGATAGGATAGTACCATACTATCATTTCACACGTTATAACCATCGTCCATAGAGTATTGAAATATTATTTGTAAACTAAATCCAATTTAATCCGTGTGATTTTATAGGTTTGCTCCAACACGCAGTCAAACTATCGAAGAACTGGCGGGCGCATCCGCAGAATATATATTTGCCGTTTCAAAACAAACCAAAAACGCTCAAACTACCGCTCTAACTAAACTGATTGATTATTATAATCTATGATCATAATAAAAAAACTGTTTATTCTAGAAAATAAGATTAATAAATATCGTCGGACATAATAATGCTTACCTGGCATTGAACACTGCAGTACCGAGCATTTTGACAACAAACAAAGCGGTGAAAATTTTGACAACAGGAAGCCATACATTTAGACTGTAAAATAAATATATGATTAGTTTTTTTTTTAATGAATCGTTATAACTATTTAAAATAGATGGTAGAAAAAACTACCGATTTTCCCATATTATGTAATAAAAATTATAATATAAAATTCATTTTATCGTTGGTAACAGGAGTAAAAATATTGTTTACTGCTTATAATAAATCGAAACCAAAATATAGTTCGTAAAATGGTAGTTATATAATTATTAATGTTATTATTGTGTTTTTATTACTGAAGTACATTATTTATTTATTTATTTATTCGTAATAAAAAATAACAAACATTAAAAAAGATTAAACGATTAGAAAGTCGATGTACTTATATATATATAGCCCAATATTAGTTAAATGAAATTTAAAAATCCCACATGATATAACGATATCGTTCAAGAATGTATATTTACCGCCACATAATTTGTATTTTGGTTGTTTGGTTGATTTGGGATGTTTGGAAGTCGTACATCGGGCAAATCTGGTGAAACCTATGGACATATTGTTTAAATAAAAACGTGTAAAAACAGAAATATTATAAAATGAAATTTCACTTAAATTTAAAGTGAATTAAATTCGTACTAATACTAATTATCACGGATCATAATGAATGATATAAAATAAAAACACGCTAAACGAATATTACCTGAGGATAGTGAAAGGGAAGCTCCCAAGTTCTTGCTGTAATTTGTGTTGTAGTGGACGATAGACTATTGACAGTGTTCATTTGGTTTGGATAATATTGACACGATAATGCATGAGCGCTTGCCGGAGATGCGCTTATATCTGTTGGATGTACGGGATGACGAAAACACGTACTTGAAAACTCCTTACATGAAGTGACTGTAGAACAGCAGAAGCACGACAGTTGTTTTTGTGAAGACGGCAACAACGGCTGCATATTAGTAGTGCAGTGATTTGCGTATTGCGGAATATTTGTGCGAGAAGCAGCAAATTGACGCGGAATCGATGTATAAGAATCTGGGACATTACATCTGACATTGGTATCATAATACCAATCATTATTTGACGATTTATTTGTAATAGATTGACTCTGCGTCGAATACTGGGTATGTACTAAGCTGGTGTTAATCATATTCAGTGAATTATTGGAATTTATATTCGATAAATGACTAGTATTCATACCAAATGAATTACCAGTATTCATATTTTGTGTATTATTATTAATATTATTGTAATTCATATTCAATGAATTTCTGGTATTCATATTCAATGAATTACTGGCATTCATATCCCATGAATGACAAGAATTTATATCCGTTGAGTTACCGGTATTCATATTCAATGAATTACTGGCATTCATATTCCATGAATGAATAGAATTTATACCCGTTGAGTTACCGGTATTCATATTTAATGAATTACTGGCATTCATATTCCTTGAATGACTGGAATTTATACCCGTTGAGTTACCGGTATTCATATTCCATGAATGACTAGAATTTATACCCGTTGAGTTACCGGTATTCATATTTAATGAATTACTGGCATTCATATTCCATGAATGACTGGAATTTATACCCGTTGCGTTATCGGTATTCATATTCAATGAATTGCTGGCATTCATATTCCATGAATGACTGGAATTTATACCCGTTGCGTTATCGGTATTCATATTCAATGAATTACTGTCATTCATATTCCATGAATAGTTGGAATTTATACCCGTTGCGTTACCGGTATTCATATTAAATGAATTATTGGCATTCATAGTACATAAATTACTGGCATTCACAGCAATCGGAATGGGAGCTTGGATATCAGCTGCAGAAGACTGCGGGTTTAAAGAACTCGCATTAGCAGAAATATTATTATTGCGTCGTTGCCTCGGTTTTTTAACAGTCGGAATCGGCGTTTGGACATCAACTGCAGAAGACTGCGGGTTTAAAGAACTCGCATTAGCAGAAATATTATTATTGCGTCGTTGCCTCGGTTTTTTAACAGTCGAAATCGGAGTTTGGACATCAACTGTAGAAGACTGCGGGTTTAAAGAATCCGAATTATCAGAAATACTATTACGTCGTTGTCTCGGATTTTTAACAGGACAACGTGTAACATTTGACGTTTTCTTAGATTCCTCTCTGTTGGTATTAATTACGTTTGGAAGTAACGGAACTTCGGCATCGGCATTTTTTTGTTTTAATGTTACACTTATGCTTCCATTACTTACACAGTTAACTAATTTTTGTAATCCATCTATGCATGACGTTCCCTCATTATGGACTATAGCTGGAAGAATATTCGTACTGGAGTCCTTAACAGTCGTTACAAGTGCTTCCGCCATTAACTTACTATTCTGAATATTAATGACATCACGATTTCTAACTAGCACCGATTCTGGCTTACTGGCATTAGGTTGATGATTATCATCATGTTTTTTAAAGGAATTACATTCCTTGAATTCAGCACGTACAGAGATTTTTGGAAATAATGGTGGAGTTGTTAATTCTGGACTGTTGACTCTTGAAGGTTCTTCATTTTTTAACGCATTTTTGGTGTCGGAAGACAACAAAATTTCGGCATCCGAAATATCAGAAAATTCGAATATGCCGCTTTTGATTGGCTTAGTTGTTTTCAAATTGTTAATAAACAAATTTTGACATGATATAACCTTTTTAAAGTAAATTTCTGCATTCGTACGTAATAACTCATTCTCATTGACATTTGTTCGTATACTGTTTTCTTCTTTAACGAATACACAGAATACAACAAAACACCAATCTAAAAACGTACTTGTTAAAAACCAAGCATTCCACAATTCGATATTAAAATTTTTTACGCATTTACTAATAATATTAATGAACACAATAAATTTCGGTTTCATTTCATGTTGTGAAATTGAAGACTTTTCCAAGATCTCACGAAATACATAAATAAAACAGCCTATGAGATATACGACATTATTTTTGTTATCATCCTTATTAAACAAACCAATAATTTTTGAAATTAACTCATTAATACGTTCATTTCTAATGATTTCCCAAAATACAGTTGATTTCGAAAGGACGTCGTTATCCAAAAAATATTCAGTTAAATTGTTTATTATTGGATTTTTAAATATATCGTCATTCGTGTTGATAATTTTACGAATATCAGACTCTATTTTAAAAATTTTTACTTCACTTTTTCCATCTTTATTATAAATCATTCCGTCATAATTGTTACAAGTGTCCAATTCAGATAGGCTGTTTATGACATCACTACTTGATTTTAATGCAGTATTTTCAAAATTTATATCATTTTGAGTTAAATTTAAATCATTATGCAATTGCTGATTTTCCATTTTTACGACATTACTAATTTTTGAAATAGTTTGAACAGGATTAGTCATTTCTCGTGTTGAACTTAAATCACTATCTAACTGCTGCTTTTCCATTTTTACGCTACTGATTTTCGAGACAGATTGTACTACACTGTGAATCATATCTCGAGTTAAATTTAAATCATTCTGTAACTGATGATCTTCAATTTGTACGGTATTAAGAATTTCCAAGGAATTGTTTACAGCATTAAAGCTATCTAGAATTAAATTTAAATTATTATCTAATTGATGATTTTCCATTTTTACGCTTTTAATAATTTCTAAAGAAGTTCTTAAGGAATTAACCATATCTCGAGCATAATTTAAATCACTATGTATTTTTTGATTTCTCATATTTGCTATGCTATTATTAGATTCCAATTCATTTTGTTCTGAACTTTTAACACTTTCGACATTTTCTGAGGCAATTTGTACGGTGCTAATATCTGGAATTAAATTTAAATCATTATCTACCTGACGATTTTCTCTTTTTTCCATATTAATAGTTCCCGAGGAAGTTTTTACAGAGTTATTCTTATCTTGAATTAAATTTAAATCATTATGTAGCTGACGATTTTTCATATTTACTATGTTACTAGATTTCAATTTTTTTTTTCCTGAACATTTAACATTTTTGATATTTTCGTGATTTTGTTCATCAACAACTGATGTTTCTACTTCATTTGACAAATTCTTTAATACACTTGATGTTCCATTTGAGTTATTTATGTTAATTGAATTTGATACAGGATTATAACAAATTACACGTGAAAAACGATTTCTTTGAACAACACTGTCAGTGAAAGATTCAGAAGGTATTTTTGGTTGACTGGAATTTTTTATTGTGTGGTGCAAGTCCTTTGTGTATAGTATCTTATTATCATTTTCTGAAATTTCATTTTCAGAACTTGATGAAATATAATTATTACTGTGCGAATTAGACGTGGAAAAATTGTTGGCATGTTCTTGTGGAAGTCTGTTATCCGTTTCAAAGTGTTCTTCACCAAATAATTCTACAGTTTTGTTATCGATTATTTGTTTTAAATGTACGTTTTTATTTATTTTACGATTGTCTATTTTAACAATATTTTCAATATCTTGTTGTTGAGATATAACTGACCTAGGATAATAATTTAATTATTTAGTTCAAAAACCATAAAAAGAACAATAACTCTTTGTGGCACAGAATAATTCATGAAAATAATAAACTATTTTAAGATATTTTCGTTAAAAATCATCAAAGTTAAACAAAAACTTGTTGACATATTTGCTTATCAGATAGTGAGGTTCAATTAATTTATTCCTTTGGTTGTGTAATTACTTCACACTCCCAACTACTAAAAATTAAATCAATAATAAACGTAATTTTAAAATATAAAATATTAATTTTACATTAATTTTAATCATTTAACAATCAAAAATATTTGATATTTCAGTATTGATAACTGGTGTGCCACAAATAAAAACCTAACCCATAAGTAAAATTTCCATTAAAATATATTATATTTACTTTTCTTTAACTCCTAAAAACATATCTGGTATTCTTTTAATCTTTATACATATTTTGGTTTCAATTTGTTTCATCATACTTTTTGCTACTATTGCATCCTCAGTTACTTCGTAACATTTGTGAAACAACTAAAACACAAAATGTATAGATATATTTAATTATACGTTTATTTGTAGTAAATACTTATCATCAGTATTAAATGTATAATAATTTTATTCAATTTTATTAATAAATATATTATGCATTTTGCAATGTCAAATAAACATTTTTGAAATAATAAAAACATAAATTAAATAATAATAAACACTTTCAAATATAACTGAGAAAAATCAGGAAAAAAATGTTTTACAATATGATAAAACCAGTCATAACTTTATTTATTTAACCTAAACACAACAACTAAAACAATAGTTTTAAAACATTTATGCAATTATAAAATGTATCCTATTGATTAAAAGTTTCGTCATTATAAAATAAATATAAATTATTGAAAATATTATTCCTGATAATAATTTTAATACCATATCGTTATTAAAATTATTCCCACATTTTTTTTTTCAAATATTTATATTCATAAAATCTCTATTTCATTATTCATTTCAATTACAATTATGCATTTAATTTTAATTAAATTGTAAATATATATATATTATTATTAGATAAAAGTACGAAGAAAAGGTCAAAGAACAGTGATAAATTACCATTATTATATAAAAGAAAAAAATAACTGGAAAGGACAAAATAATAATTAACTTTTTTGAATTCTAAATCCAATGTTCAATATTTTATGTACAAAAAATTAACTTTAAATTATTATTTATTTTTTTTTCAAATAACTTACCTGGACTTGTAAAATATATATTATTTGAAATAATAATCAATTATTCACTTTTTTTTAATGAGTACTTTGCTTGAACATTTTGAAGTAGAACTTTCTTTTAAATATTATGATTCCACATTGTTATATTAAAATTAAAACCAATTTATAGAAAGTATTAGTTAACGATTCAATGTTATTAACATTGAATTTTATCAAAAAGAATTAATTACATCTGTGCCTAACAACTAACCGTTGAATCTTACCTATATCTTCTTTAATACTTCACTGCACCTCTATAACTTAACAATATTGTCATAAAATGAAATAAAACTATTTTTTAAAGTATTTTAATGATGTATAAGTATGGTGGTCTGTATATACCTTTTTTTATGGCCAAAAAAACTAAATACAAATTAATTTTCGTTTAAAAAGAATAACAACTTGCGAACTCAATTTTACCATATATACATAATATATAAGAGAATATATAAAAAAAAATTTAAAAACTCACATTTTCTATACATTTTTGTTTATTCCTCTTATTATAACAGCTTAAAAAATCTCGTAAGTGTTGGTTGAAGCTTACTGTCTTACGAATGTTCTTATAATCTAAAACAAAAAAATAATAGATGTTATAATTTTGATTCAACATTGACAATATTCTTTAAAATATTTAAAATTACATATAAATATTTTAAAAAGTCTTCAATTAATCACGATAAATTATTAAATGTCTTTTTAAAATTATATTGATTTAATAACAAAAACTTACCGAAATATATTATTTTTTTTGTTAAAATATAATGATCATCTGGTGTGAATGACTTATAGTTAGAAATTGCCGCATGCTAAAAAAGAAAAAAAAAGACAAAGTTATATTAATTAATTTTTTTTGTTCTATATTTAACATTGATTACTATTACAGTTATTATTAATTTTTAGACATGAAATTGAAGATATAAAAGATCTAACACTTGCCAAGTTTTAATTGGATTACATAATGTAATTTTTAAACAAATATTCAATTTACATTATATGATATTATTTGAGCACGTGCTGGGATGATTTAGCAATTAAGCATACTTACATTTATAACACACACACACACACAATGCAAAATTGTGTTGAATAAGTTATTACGAAAATCGACAATATTATTATAGAATTTACAAATATTAATATTATTATTGATAATACATTGAAATTAAATTCAATAACTTATCAAACAAACAGTTCTAATTTATGACGTATTATTACAGGTATGTGTGTACTGGTTTTTATAACGGTATTAAAACCACCGATTCTGGAGCGTGGATAGGAAAGAGAATGGGAAAACGAGTGTATTGGAAATGAGAATGCTACGAGAGATGGACGCGTGAAGTAATTTGGAAGAATTGAACGAAAAATGAATAAGTAAGGGGTAGTGGTGTAGGAGGAACGGCTTCTATTGGTGGAGAAAATGAGAAAGAATTATAAGATATTATTATTACAAGGAGAATATTAGTATTGAATGCCGCCAAGTGTCGTGTCGTATTTATTTATTATACCCGCCGAGTGGTTTTCATCCTTTTTCGAATCGCGACCAGCCCATTTTTCATTTTTTCGTAATGCGCGACGACCCCTTTCAAGAGATTTTGTTTTATTCCTCAAAAATTTATTTACCGATAAAATATTTACAAGGTGTGTGTATATAGTTATATAATTATATAATTATATATATATATATAATTTAGATTAATTTACACTTAACAATTTAATTATGTCGTAAGTATAACCACCTCTTAACGCGGCGGTCGCCAACCGGTGGTCCGCGAGAAAATGTAGGTGGGACCGCGGAAAAATTTGAACATTGTTTGCGATATTATTTTATGAACCATCCAGCGAGCTCCGTGTCGCATAATAATATATTTACAATAATAATATTAACAATATTATGTGCAAATGAGACTTGAAATATAAACTACGAAGTATAAACCAATATAAAAAATATAAATGGTCCGTAGAATTTGGAATATATGTAGATTTAGTGGTCCGCGAGGTCCAAAAGATCGGCGACCGCTGACGTATATTCAAATATTCATTGGTTCTGCGCTCTTATGCCGTTGATAAACGTTCGATTCAAAAATTAATATAAACAGCGCGATAGATATGTAATAAAAACCGTAAATAATATTTATTTTTAGGAGGGTATTTGCGTGCTTCAGCCGTGTTTTCAACGCGTTATTATAATTGTCCACGGTACACGAACGTATAAAAAAAACATTATTCGATTGATTAATTTTATTTTGTTTTTATAGATTTTATTACAGTGACAATAATCACGTATTTTCAAAGAACGACGGATGTGTCGCGGTGTTTTCGGGGAAAATAAGAATATTACAACAACACCGAAATAAAATTATTACAATTAAATACCAGTAGAGTCTCGCTAATCCGGACAATTTATATTTAGTACTTGAGAAGTACTCATGTATAATGTATATATTCGGGAATGCCCATGATTAAGAAGACATCATCGTTTCGATTACATATTGCGATATTGTTTCGTTTAGTGGTGATTGTGCACTCGTGTAGACCGTTACGTTTATTTTTTCCTCCGTTCATTATAAAAACAACGTAAAATAACAACTCCGGTTAAACGTAAGAAAGTGACTGTAGCAATAGAACAAAAACTCACAAGCTTTATTTCGTATTGATGCTGGTGAATCATTAAATAAAAACTCGCGCAAGAGTTAGGAGCGGGTAAACAAACCGCCGTTTCTGATTGGAAAAAAAAATCGAATAGAAATTGAAAAGTTTTGTGCGAAAATGGTGAGCGTGGACAGCTTAAGTAACAGATGCACGTTAAGAAAACCAAACAACGAAGCTTTGTACATTTGGTTTTGTCGACAACGTGAACAGGGCGTTCCGTTGTCGGGTGTAACGTTACAAGATATCGCGATAAAATTTAATGAAAAATTGAAAGGAGATCCTACTTTTACTGCTAGTGTAGGATGGTTGTCTCGGTGGAAAAATCGGACATGGCGCATTCGTGAACTTGGTGTAAGTGGTGAAATTTTATCAGGTGACAATGTTGCAAGTGAATACTTTAAAACGAAATTAGAAAAGTTTGTTAGCGATGAAGGCTTAATGCCTTGTCTAATATTTAATGCTGACGAAACTGGGTTGAACTACAAAATGCTTCCAAAAAAAAAAACATTAGCCTCAAAACTAGATTCTGTAGCCAAAGGACATAAAGTGAAAAAAGAACGAGTAACTTTACTTCCTTGCAGCAGTAACGCTTCTAGTGATTTAAAATTTCCACTTTTGGTGATCGAAAAATCAGCTAGACATAGAGCTTTCAAAAACGTTAATGTGAGTGCACTTCCAGCTCAATACACTTCACAAAAATCTGCTTGGATGAACGGAAACATTTTTAAAAATTGGTTTTTTGAGAAATTTGTGCCAACAACAAAGACATTTTTAAAACAGAAAAAACTTCCAGAAAAAACTCTATTGTTTATAGACAATAAAGTCTACCCTATAGTGAAAATGAATTACGAGATGGTGAAATTTTTGCCGCCTAACGTGACGGCATTGATACAACCAACGGATCAAGGTGTGATTGAAACGACAAAACGGCTTTACAGAAAAAAAGTTGATCGTGTTTCTTTTAGAGTAACAAGAAGCGAACCCGTTAGTTAACTTTATGGATCTTTTAAAAAAAGTAACGATAAAAACTGTTCTTTATTTAACAGCAGAAGCGTGGGAAGAAATTAAGTCAGAAACGCTTCAAAAAAGTTGGAAAAAGTTGTGGCCTAATATTCCTCAAGAAAACTATGGACGAAATGAAACAACTTCAAATGAGGACACTGATTTCATTAAAGTTTTTCAAGAGTTGAAAGGTTGTGCCGACGTGGAAGAAAATGATATTTCTGAATGGATAAACAGTGACACCGATGTTGGTCATCAGGTTCGTCGTAGTGAAGATGAAATTGTAAATGCATGTATTGAAAACACAGAAACAGAAATGGACAGTTCAGAAGATGAAGATGATGGTACAGATCTAGGGTTGCTGCTATCCGTCCCGATATATCGGGACTGTCACCGATATTGAGCTCTCTGTCCCGACAAAAGACCAAAAATGTCCCGATTGAAACTGTGCATTGCAAATTTCGCTTTATTGCATACAAATATGCATGACATGATCGAAAACAAAAATTTTGTTTTTCCACTTGTTACAATATGTTCTTGTACGACTAAACGTATGCGATTAAAATCCAATTGAATCGATAATATAATAATCGTTAGGTATCGCTTGTTCGCGTCGGACACTTTAGTTCGTTCTCAGAACCGCATCGGTCGGGCCGTACAGCGATTATCGGATTCGTGGTATTTACAAATTACGTAGGGGACACGGGCACACGGCATAAGTCGATAATTGTTCCACGAATATGTATGTTAAAGGGGAAAAAGAGCCGTTGAAAAAAGCAAAATCTTCTGAAAACTATGGCCATCCAAGTACTTCTGCAATAAATTAAAAATATTTTTATTTTTTTTTTATTTTGTATGTAACCTTAATAAATATACAAATAATTTTTCTAAAATAATAAGAACTCTAATTTTCCTTTCAAAATTGAATATTTTTATACACTCCATCCTAAAATTTCTATAACGTCCCGACCTTAGCCAAATGTGGCAACCCAATACAGATCAATCAACAGGCCCAACACATGGTGAAGCAACTGCAATGCTGGAGCAGTTGATGACTTACTTCGAGAAACAAAGCTCTCCCGCTGAGCTACTGACCTTAAGGCGTCTAAGAGATCGCACAGCGAAATTACGTCAATCGTCATTAAAACAAAAAAATATCACGGAGTTTTTCAAGTGAGTTCAGTCTTATTTTCTTTAAATTCCTTTAATTTTCTATAAATGTGTATTGATATACATACGTAATACATATATCACAATAATAATAATGTGTAATGTAAAATTGTAAATCAATAAATTTTGAATTTGTATAAATACATAAGGTGTTTTTTGAAAAATATCTATTAGTAAGTTGAAAAAAAACGTCATTCCGTTTAATCCGGTCCTATCTAGTCCGGATTAGCGAGACTCTACTGTATATAATATTATAATAATAATAATAACATTTGTCGAAAATTTTGTAATTGTCATTCCAAAATAAATTGTGACTCAACGGTGGTTTTCGAGATTTTTTTTGAAAATTTTTTTCTCGATAATCCGCAGTTACGTGACATATTTGGTGAAATTTTCATATTTCAACTATCGATTTTAGATTTTGAAAAGATTAGAAAAAAAAAAAAAAGAATTATTTTGACGAAATTGCGCGTTTTTACATAATTTTTCGGTAGTTTTTTTATGACGTTTAAAAAAAAAAAAGTATTAAGAAAATCGGGAGGACAAAAAAATGATTATAATATTCTCCGTATTATTTACTACCTCTGTTGCGTTATTATACTTTTTAAATCATTGTTTTATACGTACTCTTGTGAGGAAAAATAAAACTGTGAAAACACTACTCGCACGCGTAATAAGACTCTGGGAATCGCGCGTATAATAATAATAATAATAATAATAATAAATTATTTTACAATCCTTGCGGCGGCGGCGCAACGGAATTTCGTCTTAAAATCTCGTTTTCGATTAATTTAATCGAATAATATAAACACTCCACGCATAACACAATATTATAAAGATTCGAAGACTTTATGTTGACATTTGAAATTTCAATCCGATACATATATATATATATATATATAATACAATGCGTACAGGATTATTTTAATTGTAATAATAATGATAATCGCACGTTTGAAAGGTCGTCGTTCTCGCGTACAGCAGAGAGAGAGAGCACACAGAACAAATAAGACTATAAACACGCGTACACGTTATAAATGCGCAATAATACGAAATAATAAAAAAATAAATAAATAGTAAAACATTTATTTATTAACAAATATTATTAGCGAAACGGTACGAAAACTAAAATATAAACTAGTGACCAGCCACGAGCGGCGGGCGAATCACCACGGCGCGTTACCCACAACGCGTTTAGAGAGTTCAAAAAGGTTAACACACACGCGCCCGCGAGAGACGACGAACAACAACGACTCAAATATCGTCGAAGGTATACGGCGGTTTTTTTTTTTTCTTCAGAATTTACGACACATGAACAGTGTATTATAATATGTAACAATATATAATAAACGGAAAATATTTTAGATAACGGCATTAGGAAAAAGAAAAAAAAACACGTTCGTATTTAACACGTAAAACAAAAAAAAAAAAAACGCTGTACAGATACGCTTGCAGCCACAGTCTTTCCCATAAAGGTTGTTTAAAGACTCGTTCACACACGCCACACATTAATTATGTGCTACGTGCGAGAGTATATATTTTCTTTCCCTCCCCGACTCTCGTCGTCGATTTCGTCGTTTGCAAAGGGCCGGCGGCGCGACGTTATATAATTATATTTTCCTTCATCACTACGACTGACTCTGTGGTAAAAAACGTAAATTTATCGCGGAAATTAATTTTTTTCATTTTCCGCAAACAATTCTCGGATTGTTATACGACCTCCGAAACTCTCTCTCTCTCTCTCTCTCTCCAAGGGGAGAAGGTAAATCGGATAATCACAACTCTATAGCACCGCGTTCCGCCCTCTCATTTGACCACGCTCATTAGGTCACACCACCACCGCCGCCGCGGTTAGGCCAAGTGCTGCGAGACACTGAAACCCTGGCAATAACGACCAATCGTTTTTACGTAAATTTCCGATAATTTTTCCGTTATTTCTTTTTTTTTTCCAAGACGCTTTCGAAAAATTCACCACTCTCCCAAGTGTACCGACTAGACGCGATTCGTCTAGACCGGAAACGAACTGCGGACGTTGTAATAAAAAGACCTCTGGGTGGGAAGAGCACACCTTCCGGTAGAATTTTCGGGAGTCGCTCGGAATCCGAAAGTCGAAAAAGTCGATCCGTCGTGAGTAAAATTCCGTTTTCACTGTAGGGAACACGTTGGGGAGCGGGAGAAACGTCTTTCTTTTTTTTGTTCGCGTTTCGCGCGTGTGCACGAAGACAAAGAAAGTCGCGCTTCTCCTCGCGTAACGCGTGTATTACTTGGACACCGCCGATTCGGGGCGGGAAAACGATTTGAAATAAATAAATCTCAATAAATAATAATCCCGTAATAATCGGCGGCAAATACGCACACGGTTTTACCCGTGTCTTTGTCATCACTCGTCGTGGTTAGGTTAGGTTAGGCCAGAAGAGACTGTACCGCCCCGGCCGAATCGTCCGTCGCCGGACGAGAGACGGATTCAAACCGCGTACGACACACGGGCGCCCTTATCGTAAATCCTGCTTATCAATCAGGTAAACACGAGGGGGAAAAAAAACGCGGTAAAATCGTCGAAAAGAATGGGATATCACGATCCGACGGCTGTTGGTTACCGTCGTCGAATGATAAAAGAGCGAAAAAAAGAAAACAGATAAATAATCGAGAGAGATTTGCTGGGAATCGAACGGTGGCGAAGAAACGCGGATCGTACACGGAGAGAAAGACAACAAAAACAATTGAAATCCGCCGAGTCGATTCGTTTATTTAAATCGGTTTTAACGAATAGAATATAATATTTATTCTTACCGCGTTGTGGACGGCGATACGGTCGACAACGTCTGCGCGCGTTTCGGCACCAGCAACGGTGGTAGTAACATCAGTGGCCACGACGTTTTCATCGACAAAGACGACGTCGTCGTCATCGTCGTCGTCGTCGTCGTCGACTATTAATCGCCGTCGTCCCGCCATCGTCAATTGCTGCACCACCGGTTGTTGATCATCATCGCTTTTCGTCTTCTTCGGTACGTTCTCGTCGTGCTGTTCAAGGTACCGTCGTCTCTTCCGGCTGCGGGGGCCCAACGCGTCGCGCACAAACGAGTTCATTGTTGTTGGGCACGGCCGCGAAACGAAAACGGGTGTTGTTATCTCTTCGCGCGCGCGTACAAACGGACTCGACGTCGGTTCAAATCACGAGGAGACGTTTCTCCACCGTCGGACACGTATTTTCCAAACGCGATAAACAAATGCGGTAAGCTCGCACACACACACAAAAACACACTGACGCGCGACGACTTTAACAACTGCGGACCGACTAGTGACTACTGACCGGCCGGTGTGTGGCCAATGCTACGCGGCGTCGACGTTATTTGAGCGGGGCGGAGCTCGCGTAAACGACGGCGGCGGCGACGCGCGCGTACCCATCCGGTGGTGCACCGCGACGAATATTTTTCGCGGCGGCGGCACGCTTAATGCGACGGAATTCGAAACGAAAAAAAAAAACCACTCTTCTCTTACCGGTCCATCTCGGCGTCGATAACGTTTATTTACCGTGTGGCGGCGGTTTACGACGTTCGACGAAAAAAAAAAAACGACTCGCCGCCGTGTACAACGGCTTTTTTTTTTTTTTATTGTTTTTCACTTTTTACGAACACCGAAAGTCGCCAAATATTCCGCGTTATAAACGGACTTTATTCGTAAACGCCGCGAACTCGATAATAAAAAGTAAAAAAAAAAAAATATTTTTTTTTTTTGCTTTCCTGCGCGTTTTTCCGTACGTCTTCTCCGGGACGCGATTATATAATATATGATGTTTATCCGCGCCACGGATATTGTTTGCCACCGCGTCGCAGAAAAAAAAAAAAAACGCTTTTGTCGTAAACTCCCCGGTGTATGTAATTAAAACGTCACGAAAACTGTTGGTAATATTATCATCGTGGAACCAATGGCTCGGGATTGAAAAAATAAAAGAAAATGAAAAAAAAAACAAAATTAGCGCCCTTTACAATTGATTGAATACGACCGGACTCCCGGAGGGCTTCGCGTTATCCCGACCTCATCAAATTGTTACAATACGATATACCAAAAATTACAATAATTTGAATTGGTGCTCTGAAAAATATGAAAAAAGAACTCCGTCCCTTTGCGTCTCCCCGTCCCGAATTCGAGCACTGCCTAAAACACGATTTAGGAGCGAAATAATAATAATAATAATAATTCGACAATTATTATGTTTTATTATTTCCAATTTATACTCTCAGCCTCTCCCTCGTCCCCCTCCCCCAAACACGGCCTTACCCATTAAAATAAAAAAAGTGACGATGGTCTTACGAGATTCGAAGCACTGAAGATTGCTGAACAATAATAATAATAATAATAATTGATATCCGATACATTATGGTCAACGCGGAGACATGATCGCTCGTGCAGAAAGTCGAAGAAAAAAAATTATGCGACTTACAAGAAAAAAAAAAATTGAAATTGTCTAACAGAAAAGATCGGATGGGAGCCCTGCACGTCATTTAAACGCGTTTGTGTCAGCGAACGAATGATAAATAAATCGATAAATATACATTGTGTATAATGTGAATCGATGTAGGGGAGTTTACGACCGATTATTATTAACTGTTATTTTTATTTTTTTTCTAAGAATAACGTGATACGGTATTACCCGACGTATATTATATAGTAAATAATATTAATATGACTTTTGTACCGTTTTGAATAAACATTATATTATGTAAATAATGATATTATTATAAAACTACTTTTATTACAATAATAATAATAATAATAATAGTAATAATAATAATACTCATTGGTAAGCGGAACGATGCTATATTTTAATAATAAACACCTTTATCACGTTCCACGGGCGGCACAATCGGTTAAATGTGTTAAATATATAATATGTCTATAAGTACACGAATAACGCGTTTAATGAATTTGTTACAATTTTTTAACTGATTATTATTATTATTATTAATTCGTCTACGAATATACGTTTTCTTCTTACAATTTGAGGAATTCGAAAAGTGAAATAAACGATTAGGTACGATTATTAAATAATAAGACAATACATTCTTATATCTACAAAAATGAAACGTGTGAATATAATGCGTGTGACGAACACGCGTTATTACAATTATTATTATTTTTATTATTATTAATGACAATAATTTTATTGATTTTTTTCATATTTATCACTCCTTTTAAATTAAAAATGTATTAAAAAACCGTGGGTTACGTATACTCGTACGGAGAGAAAATACGATATTTGTATTGTAATAAACGAATATCGATTCGAATTATTTAGTATTTTATTTATTTATTTTCTTTTTTTTTTTTTTAATCAATTTAAATACCTTTAAAACGTTATAAATTCTCGGTAGTATTGTGTTCTGTCGACAGTGACGAGAATTTTTGTTTTTTATACGTACGGCGAGTTATTAATAAACTTAAATTATTCATAATTTACTTACGGCGTTTTAACTTATTTTAACCAAGTGATATTAAATACTTTAATCCGTTCACGTAATAACGTAAAATAAAAAAAGAAAACGTGGAACGAGAAATCGTTTAAACGTACGAATGTAAAACCGTGCACGAGCGTCCAATGGATAAAGGGAGCGAAAAGAGGACCCTTTTGATTCATAAAAAAAAAAAACGCATTTATCTTAAATTAATAAATCCAATAGTATTTATTTAAAAGAAAAAAATTATTATTCGTTTAAAAATTGAACAATATTGAAAATTCACGTTTTACATTTTTAATTTCAAAAAATAGAGACGCGCACTGGTCGCCCCGCACATGCCCGTTAATCTTCTACTTAAATTATTATTTAGGCTTCCGGATCACAGCCACGATGTTACGATTAAAAACGGTTTTCGAGTAATTTTGAAGAAAATTCAAGACAATCGTAAAAACGTTTTTGATAATAACAATAACAATAATAATAATAACAATAACAATAACAATAATAATAACAATAACAATAATAATAATAATAATAATAATAATAATAATAATAATAACAATAATAATAATAGGTGTCGTACGATGACGTTATTGTAATTTAAAAACACGTGTTCACTTACTTCCACCCCCTCATCTGCACGAGTTATACTTGTTGTCCATCAGTCTCTCCGCAAACTCACAGCGATCGTCAATGGCAATACCCGATAAGAAATTCAGCTAGTCCGTGTAAACGAATCAAATTGCCGTTTTCAACTGTGAACGCGCGTCGAAGACATTATGTTTACATTTTGGTCTCTCTTTATTTTAATTTCTTTTTTAATATTACCGAAAGATTAGGCGCAATATAATATATTTATTATACGTGCAGTAAACGCGTTATTTTATCAATTGACGACCAAAGTCTATTATATTGAACCGATAAAAAAAAGACTGAATCGATTCGTCGTCATTGGCGTTTTAATTACGAGAGCAAATAATGAAATTAACTATACCTATAAAAAAAAATTTTAAATAAACGATTTATTTATTTATTTATTTTATATGTATGTAGAAGTCGTCGTCGTATTTCTTCTGTACGTTTTACGCGTTATAAAACGTATATTACGTAATTACTACTTTTATCTATACAAATCGATATATTATATCATAATTGAATTTTTTTTTCTACCGATATTCACTTATATACACGTTGTACTTTATATATTATTATTTTATTACAATAATAATAAAATATGTTAATAGAATTTCCGTAAATCACTTCGAAAATAATATAGGATATTTTAGAAATGTAACATTCCGTATTAGTTGATAAATATTTCGAAACATAATATTATATTAAATATATATAAACGGGATTTAATTGATATCACCGGATAAATCGAATCTGATCAAATATCTCTCTGTACAAATTCAATTACACTAAACACACACACGCGCTTTATTCTTTATTTTACATTTTTTTGTAATTTTTAAATTTACACTAAAAAAATATATATATAAATTTAATAATATCAGAGTATGTATTTATAGTAATGTTTAATAGAAAGAAAAAAAAACGTTTTTATAAACAGTTTCAAAATGCTGTGCAATAGGTCTTTAGTTCTGAAACTGATGTGCGTTTAATAGTAATAATAATAGTAAAAAAATAAACACTGGGTTGTAATAAAATTTATCGAAAAACTGTTTACTTATTAAACACCATATTATTACCCTTTCACAAGCAGCTAATATAATTGTTTAGAAAAAAAACCCTTTAGACATCATTTTTAATGATGAGATTCATAAGAATCTTTATAAAAAGAAAAAAGAAGTTATTAATTTATTGGATTTTGTGTACGCCTGTGCGTAACGTAAAATAAAAATTTTACACGGATGGGTTCGATTAGATTAATAATTGAATTTTAAAAATATAAATATAATTATCGTCAAACAGGTACCAACGATTCACAAAGAAATTGCTTTGTCTCGATTTGTTGCTCAAGTTTCAATTTATAATGGAAGATATTTTTACAAGCAAGTAATATAATTCTTAGGCGAATAAATTTGCTTCTCATCGTATAAATATAAATATGTCCACCTGAGTATCACATTAGAGTCACAGTTTTTTCTTTTTGTAGATAGATATCATATTACAATGAGTATCCAATAATTTTTGTATATATTGTATTTGAAATAAATAATACGTTTGATTTTTGATGATACCAAAATGCCGAAACGACGGTGACAACGCGCATTGTCCTAGATTGATTACACCCAATATAAGACGTATGGTTATAAAAGTGTATAATCACAGAGATGTACTTCTTCGTCAATGGTTATTACGATTTATACTTATGACGAAAAGTATGAAAAATATACGTAGTCCAAGAAAGTTCTTAGAATAAATCCGGTTGATTAGCGACTTTTATGATTTGTTCATTTTGTGTGAAATCGTAATGATATCAAATATATTACAACATATGTATTGATTTTGGGGCAGTGGTAATAAAATAATATAACATATTATATTACTTAAATATAATCAGATAATCAGACATGACCCGCAGATAATACCGGATAAATAAACAAATATTAGCGAGTTCACAAGAGGCACAGTTGAACAAAATTAAAAAAAAATCTAAATCCCAAGTAGATCGTTATTTTTTTATCAAACAAATAAAATCAGATTTTTACAAATAAATTAAATAACGTTTTAACATATATATATATATATATATATATATATATATCGAACGATTGGCGGCTACATATATAATAAATTATTGATTACAGCGATGACGATTGTTGTAATAATCACTCGTTTAAATAAAGCAATCTACAAATATTCCAAGAGTTCTTCTCAAGTCTAGTTTATAAATACAAATACTCTATAAAGATACATAAAAAAAAGAAACTTCGTTTCTTCAAACAATATTGTATCATATTAAATGATTTTTAAATAAATATAACATTTCTATTGTAAAACTGATGTATTTAAATAAACAAATACTATTTCAAATTTCTTACAGAGTTCAGTATCATTTATTATTGAAAAATTAAAAAAAATAGTAAATATACCATAATGACATTTCAAGATGACAATCATCGGTAAAAAATATTTTAAGAATATAAAAGTACTTTTAACTATTATAAAATATAAAAACGTTAGGTAGTTGTACCGCTAAACTTACAATATCAACAAATCTGACATGTACGTGTCAGGTAAAACATAATTAATACTGAATACTTAATTTAGCTTGTATATCGTCAAGTATTTGCTGCAATTCGTCATCGTCGAATCTACCTTCCAGACTGGGTATAAGCGATTTGGCTTCATCGGCGAGTTGTGGACACAAGTTACCGATCGACGCCAATTCAAACTTGTGTAATTTTTTTCCGGCCAGCAGATTCCTCACAGCCACAATGGTTTCTTTGTTTTTGAACTTGGAACACTGTTCCGTGTACGTCAGAGTTTTGTTAAATACTTCCGAGAATTCTTGTTCTTCTTCGGCGCTTTCGTTTTGGTTCTTGCGAAACTTCAACAACATGTTCACCTAAAACCAACGTTCGAATTAGTAGTAACACTTGCGGTGTCGTACCCGCGACAAAATAAGATTTACTTCGGAAATTAGTAACGTTTCCGCGTTTTCGAATTCTTTGGGGAACTGTAACAGTGCGGCGTCTTCGTCTACAGCCGCGTTCATATTCTGCGCCATGGCGATCGGATAGGTAATAATTCCGTGATAAATAGCACAGTTACACTGTCGTAGGATCACGACGAACACGGGAAAAAGAAATGGGAAATTATTCCGGTTCTTATTTATTAAACTTTTTGTACACAAATATGAGATTTGTGGATTTTTGTTTTTTTCTTTGCTCTTTACCGCAAAACGTAAACATGTAACGCGAGATAACAACGATAAATGATAAACAGTCGATAAAACGCAACAGTGTAGCCAGAAATGTCGGGAAAAACTACCGGTAATGTGTGAGAGACCGGTAAACATGTTTAAATTTCGAAATTCTCTACAGAAGATGTTTCTCGAGAAATTAGTGGTATTATTATTATTATTATTTATAACAGTGACTTCGTGAGGTGGTACATTTTTAAAAGAAATTTCTATTCAATTATAGCGATAATATAAAAAAATAATAAATAAATACAATTTCGAAATATTAAAATACGACAATTTTAATACGATATTAACGGGGATTGAATGCGGACATTTTCTCTTTTCGCCTTACACACACGAAACATAGACGGCAAAATAGACGTTTCCTATTTCCAACGTACCACCGATTGATCCAGTGGTGCGATAAGAAATTTGAAAACGGATTTGAATTCGTCGTGAATTTTACTACACAACGACTATCCCATTTATTTTTATTATTATTATTATTATTATTATTATTATTATTATTATTATTATTATTATTATTATTATTATTATTATTATTATTATTATTATTATTATTATTATTATTATTATTATTATTATTATTATTATTATTATTATTATTATTATTATTATTATTATTATTATTATTATTATTATTATTATTATTATTATTATTATTATTATTATTATTATTATTATTATTATTATTATTATTATTATTATTATTATTATTATTATTATTATTATTATTATTATTATTATTATTATTATTATTATTATTATTATTATTATTATTATTATTATTATTATTATTATTATTATTATTATTATTATTATTATTATTATTATTATTATTATTATTATTATTATTATTATTATTATTATTATTATTATTATTATTATTATTATTATTATTATTATTATTATTATTATTATTATTATTATTATTATTATTATTATTATTATTATTATTATTATTATTATTATTATTATTATTATTATTATTATTATTATTATTATTATTATTATTATTATTATTATTATTATTATTATTATTATTATTATTATTATTATTATTATTATTATTATTATTATTATTATTATTATTATTATTATTATTATTATTATTATTATTATTATTATTATTATTATTATTATTATTATTATTATTATTATTATTATTATTATTATTATTATTATTATTATTATTATTATTATTATTATTATTATTTTGAAACCTTTACAAATCTATTACTGACCAATTTTTTTTTTTTTTTATTTTAAAATTGTTCGATTAATTTTTAAAGATTTATGAGAAAAAACGTGGCAAAATCGATCTCAAGTAGACTTCACGAGGTATTCGAAATCCGTTTTCAAATTTCTTACCGCCGCCACACTAGATCGATCGCGGTACGTCGGGAAAAGTAGGAAACGTCTATTTTGCTGTGTTTTACGTGTGTAAGACGAAGAGAAAAAATACCCGCTTTCAATCCCCGTAACGTAATATCTTTTAATTAAACGTACGTACATATATGGTGGACTTTAGAAATATATTTTTTTTTCAATTAGTATTCCGTTTACGGTTTATCAGGCCCGTATTTTTGGTGAGGTCAAAGTAAGCCAATTGCCCTCTCCTGGTGGAACTTTGTGAGCGACAAATTTTGTATCAACTTCTTTTTTTGTGTTTAAAGTAGAAGAACGATATTCGCTATTTAATGAGCGCGTTTTTCATACTTACTCTGTTAATATAATTTTATTTTCATTTTTATATTTGCAATATTTTATAAGCATACACTTTCATTTTCGTTAGACTATAAAAAAAAATATGTGGTAAAAAAAAAATAAATATATGTTTCCTCCCCCCTCCCATCCTCGAAATATTAGTATAGTTTAGTCGTCATTGTGTTTTATACGTTTTACGTGTATTATAATATAGAGACGCGTCAAATAATCCGTCTGAACCTTAAGGCAAGCATGTCTTGTGTATATTTATAACAATATATACGTCCACCCAGCTTCCCTGGAGAAAAGAAAATAATAATAAATTATAAAAAAAATGTCTATACGTCGCGTATAAATCATCACGCGTATAATACATAGAAATGTCGAATATATTATATTAAAAGAATAATGAAATTCGTCTTTTTTTTTTTTTATTGTTGAACCGATTCAGCGTATCGTATGTGTAATTGCAGGTTCAGCAGTCAACACGGCACGCATAAACAAACGTACGAATTACAGAGAAAAATCATCTCAAAAAAAAAAAACGACTACACACACTACGTATACCTACGCAGTTCTATTATTCGTTCGTTATTTATACGCGATGGCATTTATTTGACGGCATCGGATTCCCGCCGCGATTATTTGTTCCGATTTCTAGTCGAAATATAACGGGCTCTCGAGGAGTTTTCTGCAGCCTCGTGCGAGTTCGCGGCCGAACCCGTGATCGAAACGATTATAATATAAAATCGATAACGATAACAGTGATGAAATTATTTCTGTATTTTACACATAATGTCTCTTAAAAGAAAAAAGAAAAAAATGATATAATACGGATTCTAAAAATGAAAAGCGATCGGGAAAATGATTCGCGTAGGATTACATAAAAGTCTAATAGGGACGGATCGCGTTCATCCAATCGAACGAATACGCATTATAACGAGAAAGAATTATATACAGATTTTCTATACATATGGAAATATACAAAATTCAAGACTTATTATCCCCATCGTTATAATGCAATAGCCGTCCGCATTTGCCTATATAGATACGAATAATTTATTTCGAAAAAATAAGGAGCTATTTCTTGTAAATTCACTCATTACGAAATTTGCAATCGCGTTTATATAATATAATAATAATAATAATAATAATAATAATAATAAAAATTGTACCTATCGCGATAATAATATTCTCTTAGAAAACATATAATAGAACATAATATAATACTACGGCATTATACACGGTGAACACTATACGTAGAAATAAAATTATTGGCCGAAAATCCATTGCGCAAATGTTTGTAAGTCCCTCTTTCATCAATCCAATGGCGTGGTAGTATTTAAAAAAATTTTCAACGACTAATCATTCAAATCAGTTAAGGACGTTAAGTTTCGGGCATTTTAAATTAATAATACAAAATCTTCGAAATAAAATTCAATAAAAAGCTAATACAAAATGAAATTATACAAAACACGTTTTAGAAAATAATCGGACGCGATTATTTTCAATATAAACAACGACTTGGTGATAATTTTTTAAATTTACGACATAATATTTATATTTATATATAAATTCAGTTTTGGAACAATTACGTATAACGTACGTAATATGTAAAGAAATTTAACGTCATACATTAAAAAAAAAAAAATAGATTTTATATCGATATTTATTAAATAATATATTAATAACACGACACGATTGTCTTTAAAAATTCAATTCGTTATGTACACACACACAATTTCTTCGTCGTTTTTTATTTATTATTTATTTTTTTAAACACTTTAGTCTTTTTACCGTAATATTCTCATATTTGCCTCTATATAATATTATAGTTAAATTTAAATGTTATTCATATTCCGTTGCATTTTTCCGCTAAAATATACTCTCCGCTACAGATGACGACTATGGTTTTCAGACAAAACCCGTAGTATATTAATAAACGAATTTTTAATACGTATCTATTTTTTTTTATGTGCGTGTGTGTGTGTCTTTTGCATTACTCTCGATTGTGTATATACGTTTACGACATTTTTTTTGTTCTTTTTTTTGCACATATAAATTTAATAATAAAATTCACACGAACTCGTATCCGTACTCGGATTACAATGTTATTAATTGTAGAAATAACCTACCCGATCGTATTTCGCCGCGATATCGAATGCGTTTTTTTATCATTGAACGTTTTCGAATGTATAAATTTGTTTTTTTTTTTTTTGCTTTTTGTGTGTTTTGTGTTTGTGTATATATTTTTTTTACTCTCGAGTCGGTTAAAAAAACGTGGTATTGTGCAATATGCTAGTGTAATCAATCAGCTTATATTATATATACGCATTCTCTCGATATTTGTAATATATTGTGGGAATTTTTCGTTTATTAAATAAAATATAAGAGACATAAAAATAATAATAATAATGACCAAACGTGTCGTCATCGCAGCTGGCACGGTTGTTAAGAAATTATATAAAATATATTACCACCGCGCACGTATAGTCTTCCCGATCAATGTGTCGCCGGTATTCGTCGATATCTCACACACGTGATTATAATCGACTGCACATACGTTAACTTTACATTGTTACAGTCTTCATTAAAACGGATTGAAATGTATGTGAATTTTTTTCTCTCTCTTAAATATCACACGTAAACAAAATATTTTTAATATACGTCGAAACGACGATAAATTATTGCGATAATGTTATGGAAATGGTCAACAATAATACTACGTGGGAATTTTTTTTCTTGTCGGCGGATCGGATGTATACGAAGCGAATCGAAAGGACATTTCGTTGCGTTTCGGTTCGGGAATCGAAATAATTTTCGAGCTTTTTTCTTTTTGTTTGCGTATAAATTATGAAAATACCGTTTTCTTTTTTTCAAACGTTTATTTATGAACATAAATATATAAAAAGAGGGAATCGGATATATCGAGTACACGTATTCATATTTATATATCGTGAAAACTACACGTACACAAAAAAAAAAAAAAAAAAACAATATGTTATTGCGTGTTCAAAAACGCATGCAAAACACTCGATATCGGGAGGAGACTACACGCGCGATTTCTGAACGTATTACTATAATATATTTTAAATATGAAACAGATAAATGAAAATAATCGAATACGCGTTTATATACGGCCTCGTACGATTATATAAAAGAACTCTCTATATAAAAGATTATATAAAAGAAAGGTCTCTTTTCTTTTACCCAGTTTCTGACGACACTATTGAACTGTTTTACGATTTTTCTTTTCTCACAGAGTTGTTCTATAAATCCTACCCCGGAATGTTCATTATTTTGTATTATTTTATTGATTTTTTCCAATTTTTTTTTTTTTTGTTTGTAAAGAGGCGATGTATATTGTATTTAAATTTTACGTTATATTTATATATAAATATATATTTTAATATGTGTATGAGATACATTTTTAAATAATAATTATAATTTGAACGAAAATGTAATTATTAGAAAAAATCGTTAAAATTTGCGCGCGGGCGAAGCCGTAGTAATTTGCGTTTATTATAAAATTCGAACAACTAATATCGCGTAATCGACGTAATTTTACAAACCATAAAGAGGACATTTTCGTTGAATACACGATATTGTTATTTTGTGCGTATTTCGCAATGGTTTTCTAATGATTTTGAAATATTTAAAACTCGAGCAATACAATTGCACCGGCGGAATAAGAATTCTCGCGTGTTTCTCTTTCTGTCTCGAAAAGTGATTATAATAACACGTATATTATAATATAAACGAACGTTATATTATTGTGCGAGTTTACCGGGAATATTGTTGTAAAATTGGTTTTGTTACGACGCGGAACGCTCGTAGAACACACCTGCGTATCATTGGCACTCGCCAACGCGATGTAAACGCGGTCAACGTGTGCAGTACATAGCACGTAATGTTATATTGAAATAATATTCGAATTTGCGTTTGATCTGTGGGACAGGGACCGAGGGAAAAGAGCGCGAAGGACAAACCGCGTTTTAGAAAAGTCCTTTTCTAAAATCGGACGAAACGCGAAATGTATTTTAACGCGGCGCTACTCGCGATGGTCGCAAACTGCTGGCTGCCGAAAATCGATCCCCGTCGAGTGTCGGTGCTTCTCTTTTGATCCCGCGACGGCTGTGGACCACTGCAAATGGAAACGAGCTGAGAGACACGAAATCTGTTAAACAATACGTTCGTGGGTAAAAACACACACGTGTTTGGGTCGATTCGCGTTTGAAAATCTACATAAATCACGAGCGGTTAAAAAAAAAAAAAAAAAAAAAAAAGAAATACGTTTATTCGATCGTTTTTTGGTTAAAAATACAAATGTTTTCTTATTTTTTCATTCTATATAAATATCGATAAATGTGATACGTTGCCGCTGGCCGTAAAATTAAAACTCTCCGTAGACATAAATATGTATGTATGTGAGACAATACGATAGTACACAAATAAAACAAAAAGTCCGTGTTCCGTTTTGAACGCCGATGATGATATTGACATACGGTTGAGTGCGTCTCGCTGTGTAGAAGATGTTCGTTGTGCGGGTTACAATAAAAAAAATCGTCACTTTCGTCGTCGACATGATCAGCGGAATCCGTCGAATTCTTTTTCTTTTTCACAAAACCGACGGGGACACGTCTCGTCTTTGAACAAGCGAATTATAGTAACAACGCCGCCGCAACTATGAGATCCCCGCGTGCGAGAAATCATTGTAAGACCGTATTTGAATTGATTTTTTTCTTCGAGATTAAAATGTATAAACGACCATTGCGCATTATTCTTACGTACGTTTTTTGTTTTTTTCACACTTAAACCGAAATGTTTTTATTCTTACTATACTCGCCGTAATGAACGGGTCATATTAGTTAATACTCGTGGTATTTGCCGTTCGTTTGTATCGTTGTAAATATCGGTTTTCGATGTGGAAACATTGTATTGGGAACGACTTAAAAGCCGTTTATGATATCGTGAACTACGACACTGTTCGCAACAATAACCAACACGCGAATCTCGATTTTGGAGGCCTGAGGAGTGTTAAAGCAGGCCCGTGTACAATGCACGTTCCGCACACTCGGTATACTTGCGGGTGTTGGATACTAATCTCGTCGCATTATTTCGTTTAACATTATTAATCGGACGGGAAAAAAGTACATTGTGTTTTCTGATTTTTTTTCCTACTGTAATATTCTACTATTTGTAATAGAAAATAATAAAACATAAATGATTCGATTAGGAGGTAATTCGTTCGAAAAAACGTTAATAAATTATATTTGTTAATAAGTAATTTGAAAAAAAATTGACTTCTTTATATGTAAGTAATATTTATATTAATTAGCTTACTTTATCTTATATTATAGTACCTATACCTAATAATTATACGATTTCGCGTAAAGTGTTAATACATTTATGCGCTAGACGCAACAGTACGATCGATGCAAACATATATATATATATATATATGTATAAAATATTAAAAACGAAAACGAAAAATAAAATAACAAAAAGTAATGGGAAAAAAAAAAATTAAAAGCCATAAATCGATACTCGTAAATAATAAATGTCAATGTATTTAATTCTATATGTAAATATCAAGTCTAAGAGTATAAAACTATATATTGTATTATCCGAGTGATTATATAAAAATATATTTTTATTTTTTTTTTTTAAATTTCAAAAACCGTCCCGGATGGACAGCAAATACTTACAAATAAATCAATAAAAGTATTATATATATATAACCGAATAACGGTACTCAAAGGTTTCCGTTATAATCGTAAGACGTTTTGAAGAACTATTGATTTTATAGAGTTCAATGGAAATAATGTGTATTGTACTATACGTTATACGCGTATATTTTTTTTTTTTTTTTTAGAAAATTTAGTTTCTTTTTTAATGTTCCGCGTGGTCCGTTTTTTGTAAAAATATACAAAACGTTTAAAAATCAAAGGCCGACGCAGGTGCGCAATAGGTGTATACGGACGTATTTCAACAATAGCAGCGACTCATTTATTGGACGTTTTTCCATCCAAGGCGGGGGATTTCGATTTTTCTTTACACGTGTGACTGTGCACAGAATCACAATTCACAATCGCAAAGAATAATAAAGATAAGGTACAAGCCAGACAGGTATAACATACCTATGACGCCTATTTTATTTTCGACCGATACGTTTCACGGACACAAGGACCGGCCGATGTATCTTTTTGATCTTTTACCAATTTTCGAACTCCGCACGGGGTCCATATCGATCTCCTACATACGTATATATATATATAACAACAATGACGTTGTACACTGCACGTTGAAGGGAGAAGAGAATCTCCGAATTCGTTTCTGAGAAATGCGATGGACTCGATGTCTGGCGGGACTGGGGGATTCAATGAGAAAACAACATGTGGTGGTGCCGTCGGCATAAATATATGTATTTATTATTTTAATACTAATGTACATTAAATTTTGTCCGTGTACAAAAAAACGGTCAGTTTTCCTCTTTGTAAGGTTTATGTTATATGCACGAGGCGTGATCGCACCCTGGCACGTTATACACATACGGTTTTAATGAATTTATTTTTTATTCCCGTACCGTATACGTCACAGGGGTCGGCAAGTAATTTCTATTGGAGTCCGAAAGATTAAAATAATAAGTAACAGACGAGATTCAGAGAAAAAAAAATCTCAACGAAACAATATACGTACTTATCCCGGACGACCTGCCCCATTCGGGGCGGCAATCGTCAGAAGGCCATTTCTTTTGAATCGCGTGAAGACACAGAGAGAAATAGTTTTATATTTGCAATTATCTTCCTTATATATATATTTTATATAATACGTTGGCGGCAGGTAAAATAACACATCCTCGACGTTTCTTACATCACGTTTAGAATTTTCGAAATCAAAATCTTTGTGAAAATTAAAAAATTATTACGTAAAAACCATATCGTAACTTTTTAAGAATTAAAAATATTTAAAAAAAAAAAACATCCCTGTTATTTTAATTTATTTTGTGTAAAAATTTGGTGTCTTATAAGTAACAAATACATGGCCCATTGGTATTATTTCGCCCGTGAAACGATTTTATCGTAAGCATTTCAATTGCCTAACAGAGCGTTCTCTCGGACATTGGCACGGTTTCGTTTGCCTTTGTAGCGTCTGCTTAAAACTAAAACAACTCCGTTTCGCTCCTTATATTCTATTGTCATAACCGTACCCGTTCGTAGTCCTCTAGAAACTACTGTGATGTTCTAGTTAAAGTTCTCCGAGTAAGCGATATTACATATTTTCTACATAACGATTTTGCCCATGACATCCCAAAAACAATCTTCACCGAACTCGGTACTTAACGCCGATGACACAGAAATCGTGGCTTCCAATGAAAATCCAATTATAGTTTCGAGCATGTTCGAAATAGATGACACTTCGTGATATAATTCACTTATAGACTATAAAGCGATGGAAAATCAGAATTAATATGAATCTAATAGTCCTCTCTTATATAACATTTACCTTAAAAACATGCCCGCTTGTAGTAACTATGAATGACACTTCTATGCCCATCCGTCCTGCGAGAATCAAGTACTTTACCCTTCGATTCTAGACAAAAAACTAACCTGAAATTCCTATTTAAAATATAAGCGAAAAGTGGACAAGACGAGCTGGACATCTTGAACATCCACTCTTCAAATTCGTCCATATATTACACAGTATTTTATTCATTTTAAGATCACAAGAAATTACATTTTGATGATTTCTAGAGTTGGCACATGAATACGGAGAATTGGGTAGTTCTAAATTTGTAATAGCCGAGTTACGTACTACACACACGCTCACGCTAACTACAATTCATTTCAATTTGATTTATTCCTCAACACTGTAATAAAATTTATCTGAAATATTGATGGTTAAAAGTCACAGATGAAAAAGACATATTATAAGAAACAATTGTACTATAAATGTTAATTATACAGAAAGTAATTACATAGGCACCACGTGCATGGGGACTAGTTAAAAACGTATTATAATCATTTTAATTATTCTCATATTTTAAATCGATTCCAAGGAAACATCAATAAATAATTACTGTTTTAAAACTTTATAGGAGACATCTTTAATTACTTTCACTGTTCAAACGTATTCAATATGATGATATTTTTACAGAATTACTCTAGTAATAATAATAATAATATCCATTATCATTAGTCTAATTGTTCGTGTTTAATTTAAATGTGTTCTTCAATAACGACATTTTGTATTATAATGTGTATTGTTAAATTTTCATTTTCACCCATCTTAATGATTTCCGTTATACACGTTATACGCTGAATTGTCAAATATTTAGTTATTGTCCTTGAATATTTGAAATAAACTCTATGGGTTTTAAATAAAATAATTACTTTCTGCAGGTATTTCACAAAAAATTCGATATTGTTTCCATCTAATCGACGACTGTAAAATTCCATTCATTATTTATATTTGTACGTACAATCGAACGAGTGCAGTTTATTAACATTACGCAATCGTTTATTTATATCGTACACTACGTAAAGCGGTGAACATTTTGTTTTTTCTTTTAAATATGAAAATACATAAATCATTTTTAAATCTCTCAAAGACTGCGACATTTTTTTTCAGTATTTTTTCACTCGGTGATTATCCAAAAATTACACTATTTGTTCACTGTACAGACATAAAGTGTAATACGTCTTTTTGGCGATATAATTCGCTCACATTTTGACTATACAGCCGTCGTTTCTATATAAATGCTTGGGGCGGACGAACATTGATTTAATGAATTTAATTCATCGATCGTAAAAATATTCAACGTTCTTAAGACTTGAATTGCACATTAATTTGGAAAGCGACAGTGACCGTGTTCAGTTTAGTGACTGAAAAATTCACACTAGAAATTGTAAAAACTTTATATACCGTAACAGCCCGTTTCAAAGTTGAACCCATATATTTACAACGACGCCGCGTTTTATACTCGAATCGCACTCCGGTATAAACTTTATTGTATCGATGGAATTTCATCATTATTTATCCAAAACTCATACGACAATTATATTTCTTCGTTTAATTTAATTTCAACGGTGTTTTTTTAAAAGAGTTAAATGTTCAAGCGGAAGGTCGTCTCCAAATTTTTCTTTTATATTTCTTATTTTATTCGCAATGACACGTTTATTTAAAAATAAACTGTTTAAGGCATTAGGTAAATATATACCTTGTATATAGGTCAACAATTCCTATTGCTTCTTCGCTAAAACGGCTAATTAAATCGCTTATTACACACTGTAAATAAATGGTATGAATTATGGTAATACGATAAAAACCGACTTGTGATTCAATTTATTTGTTTTTCTTTTATTCGTGTCTAATAATAATAATAATAATAATTAGGATATAAAGCCCTCCTCCACTCGTACAACACCACACGACGCGACAAAATATTCTATTAATATAATTTAGTGACCATATTTATACTCGTATATAAAAAAAAGCAAGATGCACATTTTTTAATTACCTTTACTTTTTTGTTTAGTCATTCAAATTAAATTGTTTTTAGTGAACCACTAAAAAATTATTTTAACATTTATTTTTTATCGGAATAAATCGAAAAGTATACTAGAAAACATGCAAAATCAAACAATTTTTTTTTGTACATGTTATGGAGAATACGAATATTATTTTTAGAACGAAAAGAGAATTTCAGATTGCTGCAGCGTCTTAAATATATTATTTGTAAACCGTGGAGGGGGGGGGGACTCGGCTCGGGGCTATCGTCCCTCCCCTTACACCGTCTCCGAGTGGAATCACGTGGGGGGGGGGGAAAGAATTACTTTTAAAATAAATTAAATATTTATAATTTGATTATCACGCGTTATTATAATACTTACACCTACACGTTTTTAATAAATAAAATTTATCAAAAATATAACTCCAATATGTCATAGATTATGTTCTCTTTAGCCATTATTATTGTTATTTTTATTATGGGCCATCAATTATCAATACTCTTAATGGTTGTGGGCAGAGAGTGACAATTTTTCTAAAATAATATTCTGAGTATTATAATGTGCTATATATATATAAAAAATAATTTTTCCACAGCTCAATATAATTTATGTATCTGAATTCATTTTAGAAAATCATTATTGTAATTGTGTCGATTATCGAAAAATGTGTTTCAGTATGTTAAGGGCCGTTATAATCTTCTAAAGCCCTCCCTTTCCCACCGGCTCTGCGCACACCTATTGGCGTTTTATTACGAATCGAATTAAAAATAATAAAAAAAAAACATACACACTGATTTTTCAATAAATATATAGTATATACACATAATGATCAATGCACACACACACACAAATATGTTATATCAGTAGTTAGTCCTTGTATAGTAGTTAGGAAAAGGAATGCTATAAAAAATTGATCTATAATATACAAGTGTAAATGAGTAACGGTGTAATGCCTATACCATAAAAAAAAAATTAAAACGTTATAATAATACACACATATAATAATATATAATCTATTTATTAACAAAAAAAAAAAAAAAAACAAAAATAAAATATTTGATATATATAAAAATATATTATTCAAATTGTTTGGAACCTAAAAGCTTTTATTTTGTTTATTACAAAAGTTATTTTTATAAAATTATTTCAATGATGTTAATTATAATTTATAAGGAACAATGTCAATAGCGTTACTTATTGAAATTGTTAACGAAGTATTCAGTGACATAAACATTATTAAAAATTATATAAAACGTCTTACGTCATTATCCGAAAATTTCATCTTTTAAACCTAATGTAGTCGATGATTACTTTTTTAAAGTTACTCGTTTTAACATTTGAAATTAAAAAAAATTCTAACTTTTAACTGAATTTATATTTAATTAAATCAAACGTGTTCGTATAAGAATGTAATATTATCGTCGGCGAACGATGAATACCAAGAACATATAAAATATTTTTTTATATTTACTTAATTTTCTATTTTTAGTAAATAGCATCCGTTGTTATCACGATTCAATTCGGATAAAAATATCAAAATTGTCGATATTAAGTTTATAAGGAGTTTGATGGTTTAGAAGTACCTTGTAATTTTATCACAAATCACACCATTTCCCAATGAATATATACAGGAAAAACTCACTGCGTAAATGATTTGGAGACAAACACAGATTTAAATAAAAACGCGCGATATATATTAGATATTTTTTTGAATTCTCAACAGTTAAAACAATGAAAATAGAGACCAATAACTATCCAAGGACGGACATCTGTTTTGTTGTCGTAATTGTATTGCGTACGGTAAAAGACTTTCCATATATTTTACTCTGTCACTGTGGGATGGATGTGTAGACAACCACCATATTGTTCCTTCATTATTTGGATCAAATTTTTCCATTTTTTTCCAAAAAACTGGCGCTTGACGAACGTCTACACACGCATTAGCAGCTAGTATTAATCCATATTTATCGGCCTCGACTTCCTGGTCACGTTCATAAGGCAACAGCATAGCTACGTTTTTAAAAAAATGACCCATTATAAAACCCAAAATGGCTTCGGGTATTGGGAATACGGCCCACATTACGGTCAACGGTATCAGCCAAAGCATTTCAAGTAAATGTTCTCGGCTCAAACGTATAACATGATGATCGAGTAAACAATGTGCGATTTCATGCGACAGAACAATGCCTACTTCTTCGTTGTTGGCTGCATCCAACAAACCCGAAAACACTATTATCATGCCATTAGGTAAGGCCATTGCGTTAACCCTTGGATCACGGACAACTACCAGAAACCATTTACGATTCGGTACGTGATCGTACGCCTTATTCGCGTTGATTATCTTTGTCGATATAGCTAGAGCTCGTTTGTAATACGGGTGCGATTGGTGAAGCACGTGTTGTTTGTTTTCATTCAACAGTTCGTTAGCAATGGAATTCGCCAGTTCCACCATTTGCTGTTGTGTGAACAGAATTAACCGACGCTTTCCAGTAATCGGGTCGACTTCTATGTGACTGGCACAGTATACAACAAAAAGGCTGACGATTGCGGCTACAGCAGCGGTTATTTGTTTCTTACGTTTGTGCACATTAAGCCAAAACGTTTTTTTCTCCTCGTCACTCAGTTTTGTATACCAGCGACGAATGCGTATTCCCAACATCATGGCGAAAAACTTGGCAACTGGACGCAACACGATGGCAGCGATCGGAGGCAACGGCAGGCGGTTTATCGACGAAACGCTGAAAAATACAATTTTTTTTTTTTTTTTCAAACATCTGTAGGCCGACGGTTCCTACGAACGTACCTGAAATACTTGTAGCACGCCAAACGACATTCGTTCGCTACAGGCGGCCGGTACGGATTGACAACGGTAAGCGCGTAACGTGCGTTTAACAACGGCTTGCATTTGTCGTATGGCAAGCGTTGGCTGTGCGCCCGGCGGACGCACAATCGGCAAATACCGCGGCGCAACATTCCCGTAGATTTGCGACGTCAACCGCCCAATGACGAGGGGATAATTCGACCGTCAGTCGTCGTCGCCGCCGGTGCTGCAGCACAAAACGATGTTTTCATCTTCGCGCGGAACAACGCGTTAACGCGTCTCAACGTATTGGGCTCAACTTTCGTGTCATCTCACCAATATTATACCGAAAAAATAACAAGTCCCGTGTATCAAAGTGTAAATCACGAGGTATGGTCATTATATTATTATATGATAATAGATAAAACCATGGATTAAATATACATTTAATCTATGATAACGTGCAGAAGATAAGAATGTGATAATGGTGTTGTTCACACAAACCGTACAGAGTGTGTTGCTCGTGCAAGTGAATTTATATTCGAGTTTAAAACTTAAACCGTGTAATAGCACACGGAGTGCTATTTGTTAAATTGTTCTCCCACGTAATTGGAAACGACCGGCGGTCGCCGCCGACGATGGTCGTCCCGGAAGACTCGTCGTCGTGTTCTTGACGTTGTTGTCGTCGTCGTCGTCCGCTCGTAACGTTTGCAATCGAATCGTAAACTTCGAGCCATGCGACTCGGCGAAACGTGGTGTCTGTTGGTCTTGTTGTCGGCGTTCCGATTTCCGTGTTCAGAGTGTGATGACAACGACGACGACGACTTGTTTGATGAAGGTGAATCGTTTGCTCAAAGTCGTTCGATGCTCGACACGTTGCCCAGGTAATGCGTTTTCGTTGTAAAACCGGGAACAACTTTATGGTTCAGATGATTCGGACGCGTAATGATCGAAATCGGGGGGGGGATCTTTTGTATTAGGTACATCTTAAAAGTCGGTTTTTAAATATTTTATAATACATAAACTATGTTTTGTCCTCGTCCGAATCGTTAGTTATTGAACACAGAAAGTACACGGCTCAAATCGAATGTTATTAAAGTGATAAGTTATTTGTAAAGACTACATTCATCATGCTAATAGCTTTTAATAAACGGATCAAATCTTAAATTTAATTCAATTTTTCTCATAAATATTATATTATATCGATGGAATAACACTAATCCATATTTTTGCTGTTTTTTTAGTGCATCGATAAATTTCTTAAGAACTTTATTCAGTAAGAATTATGTTTTATCATCGTGTATTTTATTTTTTACAAGAATTTTTTTTGTTGTGCTTAGACGAAGATCACGGATTAAAATTTAATGAAAATGGTATTTAATTTTTTTTTAGATATGTTTTGTACGATGTCAACGTACCAGAAGGTTTTAACTTGCGCCGTGATGTATTCATACGAATGGCATCTTTTATTCACCATATGAATAAAGTGTCCGATTACCATTGGATTTTGGTAAACTTTTTAAATATTTTAATCCTACGCACTAAATATCTATTACTTTTTAATATCGATGATGCAGGTATTGCCACCATGGCATCGTTTATACCATTGGAGATCGTCCAATCTCGTGCAAGACCATCTACCTTGGAGTGTATTCTTTAATGTGGATTCCATTAAAAACATCACACCAGCAGTAGAATTGCATGAATTCTTTCAAAGTATGTTCATTTTACTGATCGCTTATAATTGTACTAATGTACATTAATACAATTAATTAACATAACAGTAAATGGACTAAGGCCATTAGATGTACAAGTGACACTACAAGATTTCAATTTGAAGTCGTATGAACAGTATCCAGACTTTTCAGACAAATGGGAAGTAGCCACCTGCAAAGGCCGTGTTCAAACAGAATTTTGGAACTTAAATAATTTAACATTTACCAAATCGTTATGCATTTCATTCCAAGGAATTTCCACTTTGCTGACTGACATTATTAAAGAATTACAACCAAGGTTAATAATTTTTTATATATATTTTTTAAGTTCAAAATAATTATAGCGCACGAAATATTAATGATTAATAATTAAAAACATGTTGGGGTTTTTTTTTTAGAACCATAATATTTGATCACGCTGAAATGGTACTGCACAATTATTATGGCGGAAAAGAATATTGGACATTGAGGAAAAGTATGCAATTTAGTGACAATCTACATGACATCGCTATGGCGTTTAAGAAAAAAATATTGAAACACGATTACATGTGCGCACACTTGCGCCGCAGAGATTTTTTGTATGGTCATCCGAATGATGTACCAAGTATAAAAGAATCCAGTAGACAAATCAGAGAGAAATTGAGTTTCTTGAACAAAGTGGACACAATTTACATAGCTACCGATGCTCCAATAATAGGTAGTATTAATTTTGTTTTTTGTTTAATAATTTGCTGAATTTTACAAGTATATAATTTATTGTTAAAGAATTTGAAGAACTTCGTAATTATTTGCTACCATATAAAGTGTTCAAATTCGAAGCTGATGAAAACATTTTGAAGACATACATGGATGGTGGAATAGCAATAATTGAACAAATAATTTGTTCACAAGCAAAGTGTGTAGTTATTATTATTTCAAGTTAAGGTTAAAGAACCAAATTAAAATCGTATAATTTTCAGTTATTTTATCGGTACATCCAAATCGACATTTTCATTTCGAATCCAAGAAGAAAGAGAAATTCTTGGTTTTCCATTAGAAACTACGTTTAACAGCTTTTGTGGAGACAATGATAAAAAATGTATACAACCGACAAAATGGAGACTTGTCAAATGATATTATGATTCTTAATAATGTTTTACAGTATATCAAGTGTGTAATTGTTATTCGATTTATTTATGCTTCTTATTGTTTTAATCGGATTTCAGTTTGTTTTTCAGCTCTTTAGAAAAATCTGATGTAAATGTTCCAAAAGTAAAAAAATCCATGTCCAACAGCTGTGCAGCGTTCTTACGATTTTTAGGATTCATTTGCAGACAGTGTGCTACTATTTCCAACAGATGTGTTGGCCACTTGGTGTATACTTTTTGAAGCGCTAAAGCGGTGTTGGAAAATGTATAGGATTTAGATAATGGTCCCTGCTGAGAGACTACTTTTACAATAACACCATGTTTGTGTAAGTATTTATTGATAACTGCTAATTCGATGCTGTCACAGTTTAGCATTTCTGCGATACCGTACAACTGATCGATAGTAGTTTCTTTGGTGACCGGAGGAAGTTGGTTGACTAATTCCGTGAACAAAATACCTATCGTTACAATAACAATATATTGAATACAAATTTAGTAGTATTTTGTTGTACGTGTTGAATTGTTGCACACATAATCTGTACGTACCGATCGACCAAATATCCACTGCAGTGTCGTAATTTCTCGATTCCATCAACATTTCTGGAGCCTGATACCAAATGGTGCCTACTTCGGTACTCAATTCCAAAAAAGGGTCAGAGCAGAACATGCGTGACACACCAAAATCGCAGATCTTGACTATACCGATGGGGGACATCAGAATGTTCTCTGGCTTAATATCACGATGTATAATGTTCCGCTCATGTACATAGTTCAGTCCTTTTAAAACCTGTAAACATGAGATATCCCTACTGATGTGATCAAGTCTTAATTTCTATGACATACTTGGTACATGCACTCTTTGGTGCAGTCAACAGTTAGTGCACCGCCATTCTGTTCCAAGTAATTATACAGGTTGCATTGCATAAATGGGAACACCATGTATACGTAACCGTCATCACGGAACGCTTCGATAATCTGCACCACGTGTTCGTGTTTCAGCATCTGCAACAGGCTTATTTCGCGTACGATCATCTTGCAGTAGAAACTGTGACTATTCATCCTGTGTCGGAGTATTTTCATCGCCACTGGTAGTCCAGTTGTTTTGTCCACACATTTCATCACCATACCATAAGTGCCTTCGCCCACAATGTTCAACGTTGTATACTTGTCCATTAAAACATTAAAAATATGTTTAAAAATCTATTTAAATTAATTTGCTCATCTTATGGAACGAACAGTAAAAATTATTTTTATTTCACTATGGAAACATTTCTGATGATTATTATAGTTGTCAACTTAAGTAGCTGCACTGAAGTCGCAGTGTACTTGTATTGTATTTTAAATGTATGTATGTGTAATCCATATACTATAGTGATCAACAGTGTGAAAATTTTAAAGTTTCATGCCTTACATTTTTAACTAAATTTGTTGTGGTTTAAATTTAAATTTTTCTAAGGCAGGGGTCGGCAACTCGCAAAGCAATTTTTATGACCCCCATACGAAAATGTTCAATTAAAAAAAATTATTTTATCAATATTTAGGGGATTTTTCTAAAATTTAATCGAATCTTGTACATTAGTCTACAATTTTACATTTATTTTTTATTTTTAATTAAAATTTTTTTTAAAAACCAAAATGTTTTCTACTTAGAACCTTGTATTTTTTTTATAATTATATTTATATGTAAAATAACACTGATGTGGACTGATATTATAAATTGAATAATAATCAAGTTATTAGTATTATATCATATGTAAAATTTGTTTTTTTTTTATCAATGTAGTCCTTGATGAAAATATGAAAAAAGAAATAAATATGGTCCACATGATTAAAATGATTGCCGATCCTTGTTCTAAGGGATTAATTTTTTATGGGGGGAAAAATTCTATTTGAGCATTGGTATGAAAACAACTTGTTCCTAGGATATAATATATTTAAATTGTTCTATTGTTTTGTTTTTCAGTACTTTATATTATTATTATCTTTATTATTATTATTATTATTATTATTGTTATTATACATATTAATAATTCATTTGATTATATTTTCGATGACTACCACATTAATTCTTGCCAGTAATAATATTTATTTTGTTATCATCCATCAAGAGATCAGTACATTTTGTACACTAATTGCGTGTTATCGAAATGAGTATTGCCATTCTTGTACCATTGTAAGTATTGAAAATACATTTAGATTACATTTTAGAAATATTTATATTTAAATATTACTCATAAACTGTATTCAATATATTAAAACTTATGGCTAAACAAATATTAGTATTGTATATGGCGAGTTTAAGAATAAAATATATATTTTAATTTATTTTTTCAATACGAGAAATGCTAAATTTGCTTGTAAATAATATGTTTTGTCATGTATATAATATATAATCACCTCTACATTTCAATATATCTCACCAAGAGATTTATAATCAAAGATTTGCCACATAATAATTAGTGGCTTAGCCAGAAATTAGTCAAGGGCAAAGGGGGTTATTAAATAAATGTGATGTAATTTACTAGTATATGGGAACTCGTAATAAATTATCTAAACAAGATGAAAAATAACGAGTATGCTCTGTATTAGAAAGTAGACTGAATTAGAAATCCGTTCTATACAAAGGCGAGTTGAAAAACGAAATTTTAAAATGCAAATTTTGCCAGTTTTGCAATTAAAAATTTATTCATTTTTTGATTTTCATATATTTTCGTGCATATTTTTTTTTGTAAAAAATTATGTTTTTTCACATCATAATGGTGGTAAAGATAATATTTATTATTTAACATAATATTTATGAAAACATTGGTGATCAACGATACATATCGGGTAAAATAAAACATCAATTTAACTATTTACTTCACAAAATATACCAATATATTTATTTTTACTACAGTTTCACACCAGATTTCATAAAAACATATTTTTAAGTACTTATATGCAATGTAATATTGAATAATAACTTATTTTCAAATGTTTACTATAATAACGATATTTTGTCTATTTTATCTCCTATAACTTCCGAGCCCTAATAATTATTAATTAATGAACACTACTAAATAGAACAGTTAAACGGCATACATCATTTGATAATATCACATGACTCCGTCAACCGAGTTGGATATTATATTAATAAATTTATCTGTGTTTCACATTATGTGTGAATGGTAAACGATGTGTAAGAATTATATCTTAGACCGTCATTTTAGTCTATCTGCTATCATATAATTATCGGTACTTAGTCCTATGATGGATGAGACAATAAAATTGTACAATTATTGCATCAAACAGATTTGTTTTGTATCCCATAAGTTTATTATTATTATTATTATTAAATTTCAGGATTAAAATATTTTACTGTAAAATAAAAGTGAAATTATTTCGAAATGTGAAATCCAGTGGCACGAAACAGTAATCAATAAAATATTACTACTATATATAAAAAGTCAAACGTTAGAGTAAAAAAAAAAAACAAATCACTATATAAATATGATTATAATAATAATTATTATTATTGTATCATATGCGCCGCATATTATGTCATTTTACTTTGTACAGTTCTGTAAATGAAATGAGAAAACAATTTTTTTTTCAAAGTAATATACAGTGTGTGTTACCATCGTAACATTCACCTATTATACACGGCGACTATTCGAGCTATAAAAATATATCTATTTAATGTATTCTTTTTTTATATTTTCAATGATAATATTGCGTTTCGTTTTATAATACACTGTTTTTTATGTTTTTACGACGATAAAACTATAATTTCTAAATATTATATATTCTTTAAATATATATATGTACCGTGTCCGTATTGATTTTGGTTTAAAAGAATAAGAAAGAAAATATCGATCAAAATCCAAAAGTGAATTTATACTTGAAGTTGTACTTCGTTGTCCGAAGGTATAGTTTTTTTTTTTTGGTAATAATTGCGAATAATTTTACACTTAGGCATAGGTATGCGTAATTATGCGTATATAATCAAAAACACATTATTTGAAACATTTTATCCAATAACAGTATTTATTATGTTCTGCTCGAAATATACGAATTTAAGTTCCGATTGTGGAATTAAGAAATTTTCTGGAAACACTTTCTTGAATAATAAAAAATCTTCAGATTTTACATTAAGAAATCTTATATAAATGGTACTTAAATTAGACACGCTTTTTCAGTAATTTTTTTAAACACAAGGAAAACCTATAGGAAAATTACAAAAAAAAAAATAAATAAAAAAAGGACAAACTGGATAATATTAATCGTAACAAAATTACTATTTACAGATATATATATGCAACATTGTATTAGTACGGCGACAATAATAAAACTTAATGTCACCCGTATCACCTTAAACAATATCAGCTATATTGTTAATTTATATTTTATAAAAATAGAAAAATTATTAAGCAAATTACAAATGTTTATTTTAAAATAATAATACATACATGTAGTAATATATACTATTTTTAATTAAATTATATATATATATATATATATATATATATAGAATAACACATTATTTATTGTATCACACTGAATACAAATTATAAATACTTCTAAATAATAATAACATTTATTTATCATTGAAAAATAAATTTATTGTATTTTGATATATTTGGTTTCCTAAAGATACAGGATCTTCTTTTTTCAATGAAGCTACTACTTCTAAAACTTGCCTGAAAAAATGTACGAATTTCTCATTATTTATACGTTGTAAAATAATATAAAACTTTTCAAAAGTATTAAATTTACATAATAATTATAATTTACATTTTGTGATGAAACAATTGTTAACCTTTTAAATACAATTTGTACAATTAAAAAAATTCCAAGTGTGACCATTATTAATCATATCTAACGTTATTTCAAGAATTTCAACAGTATTTGTATTTGAAAAATCAGTACATTAATAATATTTATACAATTACTATTAACTCACTTAATAGTAGACGGTTCGTTTCGTCCTTTAACCATACAACTTTCTTTATACTTCTCTTTTTTCACCGAATTAAATTTAGTTTGTACATAAGAATAGGAAGGATGGGTTTGTTTTATTTCACACCACGGAGAATCTGTTTCTAACATAAGACGATCTATAGGTAATTCTGATACCGTTTTCAAATTGTCTTCTGTTCTTAACGAGCTGTAAAATATTAAATTTCAACTATTACGAGATTATGCAGTTTGGAGTGATAATGCAAGAATAAAAGTAACACTATAAGAACAAGTGTTTCAACAAGATTTCATGGGTAATCTGAGTACAAGAATGTACCTAAAATGTATGATAAAATAAATATAAATTAATAGAATATGTTAAAAGCAATATAAATATGAAATATATATTTTTAAAAAATAAACACTTCCTCTTACCATCCATTAATACCAATATAAAGCCCCAATTTAATTATTTCCTCGGCCTCTTTGAGACTGCCATCAAAAGAATGCACAACGCCTCCAGATTTTAAATAACTAGCATTTCTTTTCAGTATGTCTATAAACGTAGGAGCAGCATCACGGCAATGCAAAAATAATGGTAAATTAAAGTGTTCATTTAATTTTAATTGCATTTCAAAATACCTAACAGATAAACGTCACGTTCCAAATACATATTTATTTTAAAACGATACTTATAGTATATATATAATACAACATACTTTTCTTGGATTGATTTAGAACAGAAATGTAATCGTTGATTATCAAGTCCACATTCTCCTAATGCTACGATTTTAAGCCGATTGTCTTTTATCACATTCGTCAAACTGTTTAAATACGCTTCAGGACTCTGAGCTTTATCGAATTCATCACACCGTGTCGGATGACAACCGACGGTGCAGTAAAGATTTTCTGTAATATTTTTAAAGTTAAAAACGAATTGCATGTAAATCAATCGCAATATCTATACTATTTAATGACGCTATCTTTAAAGCTTCAACAGAATCGTCTAAACTGCCGCTAGTTACGATTATTTTTTTAAGGCCGTTTTTCCAGGAACGGTTCAAAACGTCTTCCAAATCGTCTCTGTGCTTTTTATTACCATTGTAAATACCTTTGTACATGGGATCAGTCAAATTCGCCCCAATATCTACGAAAAAAAAAATAATAAAATAAAATAAAACAATTGAATAGGTTTGTTGTTTTACAACAACAATATTAATAAACTCACCAATAAATGGGATAGAAGTCATTTTTGAAAACCACCGCAACGCGATCGGTTTTGAATTCATTCACTCATATCAAACACACGTTATTACTTTTTCAAATGCGATTGTGGATTTAACGTTTCCGGATATTATTGAAAACTCTTTCCTGCGTCACAAATTTCGACGGTAAACACTGGAAATTATTTACTTATCATTGCCGGTTTCCTGTAAGCCGTAATCGCGGACTGTAAAATGTAAATATGTATTATAATAAAAGAAATAATAGGTCGCCGGTCGGTCAAATTGTGTAAACTCTTCTTATCAAATGACAAGTGGTCATTAGATAAGCTTCCAATGACGAATTTTAATTTTTAAAAAAGCGTTACAATAAAATTGAACGTTCGTCGTTTGAATAATCGAATTATTGAGCTCGTGGAACTCAGTTGTCTGAACTGTCGTCGCCACGGTTCAAAAATCAAAATCATTTTCGTTCGTTTAAATGTAAACGGTTAAACGCCTGGTTTTCGTCTCATACGGTTCGTACCGCTATTATCGAGGTGGTACCTCCTACTGCTGAGTAGTATAAAAATCGTTGCGACTAACGCGGTGTACGCGTATTTTTAATTAATATTTAATGCGATCATTGGCCTGTTGATCAACGTAAAGTTTACAAAATAATAAAATATGACAAAAACGTAGCTACGAAAAATAAATATATACGATATGTCGCAACGAGTGTTAGCCGCGGCTTTTTTTTTCTTCTCTAATTTTTCCCCAATTCATTCACTTATCTGTTTGATCGGTCATTTCCTTATCGATTTTACAGATAACTGTTTAATTTAAATATCAAAACAAAAACGGCACAAGACAATGTATTATATTATAGTGCCGATCAGTGATATTTGGCACGGACACACATTGCATACCATAGTCGGACGTAAACCCACTTTCTTCTTTCTTCGATTTTGGTCGACTATGGACCACGTGAAATAATTTATGATTGTATTTCTCTATTTTTTCTTCTTTTCCAGTACTCTTTCACTCTTTCTCCATGTTGTTTCTTTCTTTCTTCTGTCCATTTTGCTTCTGTCTTCTTTTTTGCCTTTTCCCGAAAACACTTGGATCTTCTCTCTGAATTCTTCTCTTCTCTCCACCTCCTAAACCGACTTTATATTTAAAAATATTTTTTTATATCGTTATATTTAAAAATAATTAATCTCATTATACATATAATAATATGAAATAATTATTTAAATATTTATATACATTTTTTTTTTTTTTTTTGTAAACGAATTATATTGTTACAAAAATTTTGTCGTTGCTATAAAATACGGAAAATATAAATAAGAATCTACTTTTACTCACGTGTTGTACAACTATTCTGTCCGAAAACCAATTACGTTTAATGGGCATTGACATATTAAATTAATATTTTGATATTCAATTTAATAAGTACTTAAATTTATTAGAATTTTTCAATGAGCCAATATTCTTGTTTTAATTAGTATGTTTTTCTAATTTTAGTTTTAATTTAGACCCAACAGAAAGACATAGCTGGTTTATAGTTTGGTAATTGGAGGTATGTTTATATTATAACTTGTCGATTTCGACAAGTTTTTTTGGATTAGCAGTGTTTTCAGTGTACCACAGCTGTGATCCTATTAAGTGCTCCCCCTCTCATTCGATAATGTGCAATTACTTTTGAACAAAAAATTTAATTTGAAAATGTGTAATAAATATTGACATTTTAAGACAAATATGTTCACGTTAGCGAAGAATATATAAAAAAAAAAAAATTTGACAGGGGTGTACTGTTTTGAAATTAATATATTATTATTATTACAAAATAAAAATCATGCTGTAGTACGCAATACGTGTTGTGTGGGGGTAGGGGCAGAGGAATCCGTAATAATGACTTAGGTGCACAATAATAATTCCAATGATACAGTCTAAATATTAGAGATATTAGCGATTGTTCTAATTAATAGAAGAAATAATAAACGTATATGCTTCGTAATGTTTATGGCGTTTTTGAATACTTCTTCACTAACACTGACAATATTGAATACGTTGTCCGCATAATCTGAATACACACACACACACACACATATATATATATATACACGAAATAAATGTTAATATTAAGAATCAATAACAATAATTATTAATTTTATCACTTAATTAAGTCATTGAAATAATGAGGTAAATTATTGGGGGAGGGGGTTTAAAACTAAAATATTTTTTCACGATAAACGTACATTTGTAAACATTTCAAAATTTACAACTCTTTCTCTGGTTAATTTTAGTTTCATATTTTCAGCACTATCCATTCGCATGGCATACAGGAGCAACTTTTTGAACCTCAAACTCATTCCCGTCCAATTACTACAATACATTGCAAAGTTCATAGATTCTTTCTGAAATAAATTCACCGTGTTTATAACAATATTAATTACATTCTAAATAATTTGATGTGATGGCTGATTCATTAGGAATGGTACTTATACAAAAATCATCGCATCTAATACCAAGTGAAAAAAATTTTATTTTTATTTTTGTTTTGTTCATGTAGTAAACTAAAATCGTTACAAAAATCAATAAAATACTAATATCTTGGCAAATACATTCGTGTTAGGAATTATTTATTGTAAATAATAATTATATTTGTGTTAAAAATTTTGGTAACATGTATAGAATATCGAATAATATGTTATTTATGTCGGATTTACAGGGCTTAAATGAAACAGAAACAATTTCGAAAGTATAACCCCTTTTATTATTCATAAGATCGACTATAAAATACTTTTTAAAACTTAATATTTAAGCAAATAACATTTCTTTAGAGTAAATGTATGCATTTAAAATGTGATGTTAGTGTAAAATATTGTGAAATCGTGCATAATTTTACATACTTCATTGTCGATGTGACTAAATAAGGCAGAAATGCAATATAAATGAAACACGTATGTTAATGCTGTCATAAGAAATTTTAAGTTTACATTTGATATAAATGCTGAGCCATTCAAATAATTCTGAAATAAATAAACACAAATGTATTTATTAAATATAGGCTAGGTTAATAGCGTTTACATTAATAACGATGATATTACCATTATCACTGTGCTGGATAAGAATATTAAATTCAACGAGTCTGCAAATATTTGAAGAAGCATTACCGGTTGAAATATTTCGTAGCTATTTCGCATGTTTCTGAAATGAAAAAAAAAATTTGTAATAGAAGTATAGATACCTACGAGATGTTTTTGACGATTTAAATGCAATACGCATATATTTATAATAATATATACGTAGAATCTGGAACACTAAGCGGAGCTATAACATTAAATGAGCAATTTTTGGAATAGTTATAATGATGTAAGTACAGTGTACCAATAACGAATTATAATACGATTCTAGTGACAATGTGAAATATTTGTTATTATTGATAATAGTTAAAAAAAGTTTATTTCCACTTGAATAATTAATAAACTTTTGGAGGAGGATTTAAGTCCATTCGGCCAATGGCGAACCTCTACAACTATATATATTCTTGATGAACGAATAAGATTTTTCGGTTTTAGAGTATATAAATTATTATTATTATTATTATTATTAATAATTTTTAATTTGGAGAATACAACAATCATAATAATAAACAGAATTAACTCATTTTGAAGTGTTAATAATAATTCAGTACGAGACTTACTCGATAACCTTTTGTTGATCCTTAATCAAAATCTTGAAATCACGTATCGACGCTGATTCGTTAAATAATTCCATCGTTTCCTCCTTTTTTTTATTATCTGCAGCGTATATGTTTATGCGTATATTAATAATAATTTGAGTTTTGTGTAACAATTTAATATAATACCACGCGCGTGTCTTACTTATTAGCATCGTGTGATTATGATGCACATGTCCAATTGTACTGTATGAATTTCCAATTGTTTTCAATTGATACGCGAATATAATGCACATCGATATTAAAATTACATCGAAAATCAATACACTGTATCCCGTAATTGTCGTTATTATCAATTCTATAAAGTAATATGTTAGAAAGTGTTCGTTGTAGAATATATCGTTTACTGGAAAATTTAAGTTTAACACGTTCAAACGGTAAAAGTATGTGTTATTTTTGACATTTAATTTTATGTAATGTTTATTGAGAATGAACGGTGACATCAACCAAGACATAGTGACGCCGAGCCACAAGACAGTGAAAACTGTCGAGAAAATTTTGGATTTCTTTTGACCGATTTCAAGTATTCGTTTGTCGTGGTGTTCATAGGATAAGAAATCATTGGACGTCAATTGTATACAATTCCATATCGTTTTGGAATGTTGTAATATGTGGTACAATTTAAAAGTTGAAATGAATGTTGTCACAATATACGTGAAGTATTGCATTATTTGATAAATATCGTTTTCGTAATAGTACATGTGTATAGCCACCCATAAGTTTGCTATAATGAGAATTAATATTTCAACAACGGTTATGTATTTAAAAATATTTAAACCATAAATTTTGAAGACGCGTGGAGTTAGTAATTGATAGACGCCAGTTATTTTCATTAAACGAATATTGGCCATTAAATGTTCTTCATTCACCGATACCATCGTTGTATTTGATAGCAGGTGTAGCCCGATTCAACATAACTGCGTAGCGCATTATTCGTGTCGTTCAATCGTACCGAGTTAGGAAAAATAAAATTTTATTTTCTTACAATCGCAAAAATATATTAATTTGTTTTTTTTTTTTGTTAAAATAATTCCGTTAAATTACAAATTAGGTCATTGACAATATTGACGAGTGTATATATTTCTGAGCGGCAATTATATAATATAAGTTCTGCATTGTGCAAAACTCGTTGTTCAGCTCCGTTGGATTACGCGTTGATATAATATTGTTTCTTATTGGTTAAAATATGCGATTGAATTAACTAGTATAAGTATGGTATGTGTATCGGTTTTACTAAAACGTATGGTTTAGTAGTTTGTTCATTTGGATAGAACGTGTGATCTATTCATTTGTCGATTGAATTTTTTACATAGAAAAGTCCATATACAGTAGTTGACATAGACAGTCACGTATTGAAGCATTACAAATGTAAAAATTTTTTTTTTTTTTAAGTTCGAATTTTTGGGAAGTAAATATAGATTATTTCTACGCATCATGAGTACATATTTTATTATTATTATTATTATTATTTAAAAAGAATAGAAATATTACACGTATTTCAAAACGATCGGAAGAATATGTTGCTCGTATTCAGTTATCGATTTCCACGCTTTTAAACATTTTTATAAGATTTCGAATTCGAAACTGAATGGTTACGGAATTTTTTATGTAAACGTCTACAATATTAAAATTTCGACGTTAATATCGTAACACTTGTCTGATTTATTTTGATTATTTTCAACGAACAGAAGAAATTTTAATTTTGTCCTTTGGAAAGGTACTTTACTCGCGTGCGTATGACACTCGGTCAAATCGCAACATTAGAAATAACTTTTAATGTTTAGTGGTTAATTTTTGTATTGACTTTAGTACTATTAATGTTTCATTAAATCGACGTTGAGTTTAAAGCGTTAAATAAAATAAAAATCTACCTAATGAAGTTCTTACCTAAAATTCTGATATTTTTACTTACAAAGACAGCGTTTTCCTTTATATGCATTCAATGTTTAAATTATATGTGAATCGCTCGCGTAGTGTAAATACCGACGAACGTCGGAACTTTAGAATTCTCGTGTGACCGTCAACTAATCAACTACATTATTATATGATATTCTATTTTGTTGTCGACTTATTAAAAAACAAACAAAAAATTCCTTGAAAACTATTTATTTATTGGCGGATTCATTTAGAATATTTGCGCTAAACGGTGGTATTTTAGAATGGGAGACGTGGAGTTTATATTATAATTTATTACCTATTTGAACGCATTTAATATTTAATCGTTTTTGGTAGAAAACATTTTCTATATAGTTTATAATTTTATGTGTGTCTATTAAACACACGAGACTTAGATAACTATTCTAATATTCAAATGGAGAAGTTGAGAAACGACGGTAAAAAGTGTGTAATTTATTATTTATATATCAATTTTGTTCCTAAAGAATTCGATATTTTATATTTATAGTTTATGTGTTTTTTTTTATAATAGAAGTATTTTGTTGTTTTTATTTTCATCTAAACTAAGATTGTTCAACAGAAACAATTAAAAAGTAGGGATTTGATTTTATTTGTATGTCGGCATATACATCTAATAAAAAAAAAATGTAACTTTGTAGATATTTGATATAGTGTTTTACACCGTGCAATTTGTATTAATAATGATTAATACCTACTCACCAATGATATTTTTCTGTATTTATTCAAAGTAATTCTGAAAATCAATTGGATATTTTTTCTTTTCTAACAGTTAATAATTTATTGAAATTAAAGACAATTTTTAAATGAGCCATTAACTGTTGCAAGAACACGATTTTAGAGTTTAGATCTAATTACAGGGAACATTAAAAATTAATTAGTTATTTTTATTTTTAGACGAAATTTACATAAGTAAAAACGAACAAATTATATTTTGATGTTTTGAAATAATGAAATGTAATGGAAAAATCCCAGAATATCATTTTCAACATTCATGCGTGGATCGAATACGAGCTTTATAATCAACATTGAAATATAATATTTGAACGACCATTACACGTCGCATATTTATTTTTCAAAATGTGTAACTAATACAATCACAGTAGCACTACATTACTCACGATCTACATAAGATGTTTTCCAGTGTAAACTATCACAAAGTCTTCTATATATATATATAAATAGGTATTTAATTATAATTTATAAATATACGATTTCTAATGTTTAATAATAATAAGTACGTTATTGTTGACCACAATTGTTTAAACCTTTAAAATGAGTGATGTAAATTTCATTATTTTGAATACTTCTTTATCAACACCGATAATATTGAATACGTTGTCCGCATAATCTGAACATAAACAAATACGAGAAATGTGTTATTGATATACTGTAATCTTCATAATAATATTATGAACAAATTTTTCTCGTTTAAAAAAAATATTGTATTATCATTGTCAACGAATTGAAATATTTCTTAAAATATATACTGAAAAGAACTATATAATGCTGATCGATAAACAATATATTATATCTTTACATTTGTAAACATTTCGAAATTGACTATTTTGTTACTGGTTAATTGTAGATTCAGATTTTCGGCACTATTCATCTGCATAGCACGTAGGAGTAACTTTTTGAAACTTAAACTCATTGCCGACCAATTACTACAGTATATGGCGAAGTTCATTGAATTTTTCTGAAATGAATTTACATTTATATATACATACATAAACTAATAACATTAATGGGCAACTTCATATTTAACAGTTTGATGCGATAGTTGGTTCATTAAAATGGTACAAAACTCATTGTATCTGTAATACCGAATAAAAAACTGATTTTTATTGTAAATCAAATACATTGATTCGGCAAATTGAGATTTTACAATAATAACTTACTATTGTTTTTTCATAAGTTTTTCATGAAGTCAGAGTTAGATTAATAAGAGTGTGACTAAGAGATCAATAGTTTAGTGCCAACTACTTAGACAACAGTTTAATAGAAAAATATTGGGACAGTCAGTTTTAAAAAAATATACAAGTACAACTTTATAAATATTTAAGGAATTTAAATAATTAATTTTTACACACATATATTCATTTCGAGAGTTTCATCTTGACCACGATACCAGTGTTATTTGGGTATACATACAGTATATTATATATTATTTTTTCCCGGTCTTAAAACCGGGATTATTTCGAAATCCTTTATTTTTTCATAAACATATTTTTTAAAACTTATTATTAATAAATTGTTTAGCTATTAATTAGAGTAAATGTATTTATTTTTAATACGGTGCTAGTGTAACATTTTGAAATAGTAACATTTGTACATACTTGATCGTCGATATGACTGAATAATGCCGATATACAATACAAGTGTAACATATATATTGATCCTGTCATAAGAAATTTTAAGTTTGCAATTGATAAAAATCCCACGCCATTCAAATAATTCTGAAATATATGAATAAAAAAAAATATTATTTACTCAAAAGCGTTTTTATATTAATTATACGAATTAAACCATTATCGAAATGCTGGACGAGCATATTAAATTCGCCGAGTCTGAAAATATTTGAAGAAAAATTACTGGTCGAAATATTTTGTAGATCATTCGCATGTTTCTGAAATGGAAAAAAAAATCATAGAAGCACATAGGATATTTAATTTAAACAAATTACACATATTTATTTGGAACGCATTGTACCTATCTACTATGTATGCATATATATTATAATATATTATCTTAGAATTTTTTTAATATTAATTATAACAAATAAACCATATAATTGGATAACAGCGTTCAAAGTTCAACGAGTCTGTAAATGTTTGAAGAAGCGCTATTGGTCGAAATATTTTGTTAGTATTTCGCATGTTTCTGAAATGGAATAATCGTAGAAGTATAGGTACGTATAGTGTATGTAATGTTTAATGTAAGCATATGACAAAAATTACATTAGGTACTTCATTTAATTGTTTAAAAATTCAAATTGCATACATTGAAGTTTCGATAACTACATGATATAATTGAGTAATTTTACATAAAAAATATAATATTACAGTCTCATATTACATTATAATCATACATAGTATTATTTCAAACGTGTTTTCCTTACTTTATCTTTGGCAAAAATTAATATAGTTCGGCTATTAATGATAATAAATCATGCTCAGAAGACAACGGTATAAGTGATTTTAACGAGTCGTGTGTTTGACTAGTTCTAAACTTGTTTTTGTGGGTTCCGGGGATACGCCCTTTTTGCCTCCTCCCCGCCCCCCTTAGACCGGGCCTGTACAGATACATCGATTCATCGAACCAATATAAGATTCTAACGGTACTAGTTATGTGTTTTGATTTCAATTATTTATAAATTTATAATAAAAAGTGTTGGTACATATTTAGAGAAAGCTTTAGTTCACTCGGCCGATTGAAAACTTACAATAATATATTCTTTGTTAAATGCATATCGATTATTGTTAAAAGTGTTAAAACCTAACCGATGATGGGTTATAATTTTTAACACGTGTCTTACTCGATAACTTTTTGTTGATCACTGATCAAGATCTTGAAATCATTTATCAACATTGTTTCGTTACCATATTCGATCGTCTGGGTTTTGTTTCCTGTAAAACATAATTCAATTCGAATTGTGCGTGTAAATTCAACGCCGCGCACACTTGCGACTTACTAGTCGAGTGATTACGCAGCGCGTATCCGTACGTGCTATACGAATTTCTAATCGCTTTCAATTGATACGTGAACGTAATACACATGGATATTAAAATTATATCGAAAATCAATACGCCGTGTCCCCAAGATACCGTTATTATCGATTCAATACAGTAATAAGTTAGAAAATTCTTATTGTAAAATTTATCGCTTACGGGAAAAACTAAATTTAACACGTTAAAACGATAACTGTAATAAACGTCGTTATCCACTTTCACTCTCATATGATATTCGCTGAGAACGAATGGCGCCAAAATCCACGATGCCATGACACCTAACCACAAATATGTGAAAATTGTTGAAAACAATTTCGATTTCGTTCGACCGGTTTCGAGTGTTCGCCGGTCATGGTGCTCGTACGATAAGAACTTCATGGACGTCAGTTGCATACAATTCCATATTGTTTCCGAACGCTGTTTTATGACGTACATTTTGAAAACCGTAGCGATTGCGGCTACAATCACCATGAAGTATTGCGATATTTGAGACAAGTCGTCTATACAGTAATACAGGTTGGAAGCAAATGAAATAATTGCCCCTGTTAGATTTATCATATGAATAACGATTATACACGCGAACAGATTAAAACCATAGACTTTGCGAACGTGCGGACACAATATTTGATAGACGCCAGTTATTTTCATCAAACGCGTATTGACCATTAAATGTTGTTCGATTTTTGAATTCATCTTCATCGCGGTATGTAGTTGTAGAGTTCCTTTATACCTATAACTGATATGTAAAAAAAAAAAGTTCCTACCAATTTCAACAAAAATACTCATACGATATTCATATTATTAATAAATTATATATTTTGTTTACATAAGCGTATTGTGTATTCATATTGTGATTTATATTATTTTTCAGATGAATTCACGTATGATTACTGATCAGATATGTGGTTAAGAAAGATTTTCTTGTAAAAAAAAAAAATACGTGTAATAAGATATGTGACAATAAATTTTAAGTTTTCGAATTTATCAATTGTGAGTTTAGTTTTGTATAACTGAGTAGATAATCTTTTGTGGCTTACGAGTTTTAAAACGTTTTCCCTTATTTAAGTTTTAGTTATTAAAATTGATACCTACCTTTTTGTCGATAACGAATTTTAAGTGTAGAAATTAAAATTAAAAAAAAAAAACTTATAAGTATACATTTAAAATTCGGGTTTCCTAAAAGAAAAATTGTCCCGCACTTCAAATTTCCTAACGTGGAATGAATACATTTTTAATACATTCTACATTAATTATGCGTCAATAAGTTAAAATCACAGAAAAAAAAAAGAAGAAAAATAGAAGAAGAATAAATATCATTGTTGTTATGGAGATTTTAATAAGTACTTACCGGTTGAAGATTTAAATTTCAATAAGGTATACAGTGTCAGAGATACTGACAATAGGATTTCTCGTATCACAGCTATAAGTCAACTAATATTATATTATGACATGTTCTATTTATTTACCCATGTAAATATAAATTGTACTACAATTTTCACAATACTATAGAATTATGTATTAGTAATTTCCAAGAAAAATACAGTTCGTAACTTTTTTACACAATGACACATATATAATATGTACCATATTACGTGGCGTGTTATTTATTATTCAAAAACCAGCATATTTGTTTAAAAGAATAGTTGATACCGTATGTTTACGTCGAGTTAAATTATTTATGTAAGTTTTGGTTGTTGCGAGAATAATTTAAATTTTAAATCGTATTTAAAACTTTCTACCATTGTAGCGAAGGAAGGTAGGCGAATTATTGAGACGTATCATTTGTGTACACAATAAAATTGAATAGCTAATTAAACGGATTGAAAAAAAAAAAATATATGGTAACCGAAAATTTTTTCTATATAGTATTGGAAGTGTTATAAGATGGGAGGTACGTATTGTATTAAAATAATCGTCTCCGGTAATGTTTAATTTCGCCGTGCCGCCGGGCTATTGGACGTATTCAAATAAACGTGATGTAATGTAAAACGTTTTCTTACAATTCGTTAATTTTTTATAATATAAGTACTCGGACTATAATTTATTTAAAAAAAGGTCGTCATTTTTAACGTTTATTGTATTTTTGTTTGTCTGTGATTGACAAAAAGGATTGATATGAAATGAATATTAGTCTCAGTGTTTTTTCTTTTAAAATTTTTCATCAACACTGATGTTTGCTTATACGAGGACTATCTGAAAATCAACCTCCGATGTGTCACTACATACGGAGCACTTCGGTGACATGTTCCTGTATATCGCAACCTGTATTTTATTCTTTTATAACATATGCCAAGTTTCGATCGTTTTCGTTCAATATTATTCTAATAGTTGTCGTGACAACGCGAAGAATACAATTTTCTATCTCCCGCCGCCTGTGAGGTCTGAAGGAAGTGTGCAATTTGTTTTTTTCAAACCGAAGAAAATAACGCAACGAAATGAAACTAGGTCAGTGGAAGATTATCTTCAGGGGGTATTGAGTATAACTTTCATTTACAAATATAGCATTTATATTTTATTACTATTTTTTTTTTTTTTTTTTTTTTGTTAGGACTGAATTATTTTAATTCAATTATTAATACCAGTAGTTTTAAGTATTCGCTTGTTGTGGTGCTCGTATAGAGTGAGAACTTTATGGATGTCAACAATTATATTACAAGTCCATATCGTTTCGGAACGCCGTAGTGTTATGATAAGTTATACATATGAGGCTACAATGAACACGAAGTATCGTATAATACGATAAAAGTAGTTTAAACAGAGTAATTATATAATATGTTGAAAACAAATGAAATATTTCGACGGTAAGAATTAATTGCCATAATATGAATAACGATTATACCATGTGAATTTATAAAAACCCGCGTAGACTTTGCGAACGTGCGGGGGGGACTTAATAGTTATACAGTAGAGTCCAGTTATTATCTAATAATTTATTGACGTTGTACGATTTTTTTAATTCCATCCTTATTGCGGTGCCTATATATGTAACTGAGGGAAAACAGAAACAGAAAAAAATATACTAATTTTAATTAACATATATATTTATAGGTCAATAATTTATAATGGATTAGACGGGATATTCGTATTCAATGTCTACATTATTATTATTATTAAAAATTTTTTTTTCAGATGTTCCACGAAACGTAATATAATAATCGACGTTTTACTATAATTTGTTTTTGTAAACATGCTTTACCCGCTTTTACATACCACACAGTAAGTACTATAAACGTAACGTTTTGATCAAATTCAGATTTTCAAACATTTGTATTGACAATTTTACAATAAAGTAACGAAATATATTGTGTTATACGTATATGCGTAATACGTTTTCATACTCATATATAATAATTGCGCATATGAAAAAATTTATTTCAATATGACAATGCGTAAAAAGTAATTTATTCTATCGTTTTTTATAGTATTTTTTTTTATTTAAAAAGTATTTTCAATACAAGGAACCGATTAACAAACGCGGCTGATTGTTATATTATGTAATCAACAAAAGTTCATTAGTGTTTTCAACAATTCCATTGAAACGGAAAGTTTAATCAACGGCACGAATACATTTTTTGATGTCTACATTAATTATTATGTAAGTCCCGTAATAAATTAAATACATATAAAATGTATAGGTACTTACAATTTGAGGGTGATTTTACCATTTAAATAAGCGGTATACGTAGGTACGCGTGTAAGGTGTTCTGACACCTTCTCGCGTCACTTTGAGCTCATCAACTAAAATTGCACTTATATTATGATATGTTTTATTTTATTTTACCCGAGTTTTAAAAGTATTTTCACTGTACTATAATTATATGTATTAAAAACGTATACGGTGTATACAATTTATTCATACGGTTTTGTTCACAATGCCATATATGCATATGACATATGATATGGTATAATATTATTTATTATTTATAAACCAGTATTTGTTTAAAGAAATTCGATACCGTATGTTTAAGAAATATTCAATTGGGTCAAACAAATATAATAAGGTTATAGGTCGTCGGAGAAAAGTGAATTTTATTGCGTATTTATAACTTATTAACATTATTGCTGTCCGGTAAATTCAAGTAAATACACATCTATGACGTCAAATAACGTTTTCCGTACTTTTATTAAAATTCGTTTATTATTCATAATAGGTACCTTCGCGGGTAAATGTATTGATCTATTACTTTTTTCTAATGTAAATTGTCATGAAAATATAGTTGCGTGAATAATTCGTTATATATAACGCGTAATTTCTGACGTCTACGATTATATATAAATAATAATTTTTTTCTTTTTTTCGGTCTATTGTAACAGGACACAGATTGTAACATCCGAAAACGGTCCTTTTCGGGATCAAACACACAAAAGACGAACTGCCGTGTTCGCTTTGATTGCGCGAAAACTCGTTGCGGCACATTCGCCACCGTGTTACCACCGTTCGTACTAATACGTAAAGAAAAAGAAAAACTTTCTGCGTTCTGAAGAACACACACGAAAATGGACTCCCAACGATGGAACACCGAAGTTCATGGAACGGTCGGACACGGTGTCTAGCGAGAGTGCTATCGATAGATAAACACGTCCGCGTTCCAACAGAAACGCACCAGATATTATATGTGACACAGACACGATACATTACACTCTGTTCAGTGTAATATCAAACCTAAACCGGGCGGCGGACGAAAATTGGTTAGTGTTGTTGTTCGCTCAGGCGCAATCGATATTTCAATTGTCGGAAACCGTGGTGTGCCGACTGCCGCCGACAGCAACAGCCACAAACAGAGGCTCAGCTATTAGCCGCCCGATGGGTCTAACATCGCTCCGGTGTCGTTCATTCGGCGTGCCCGTTCTGGTGTATAATTTTAAATTGAACGGATAATTTTAATTGAATACATATTTTAGGTCCTTTTCGGCAGCACACGGCGCCTATACGTTTTCATTCCAATTATTCGAGCGCATTCGACACAAACGCATTGCACAAGGAAGGAACCGAAGGACGGAAAATAAAAAGAAAGCAACGCGGACAACGAGACCTGAGCACCCAGCGTTTCGCGCAGAACTGCACCGACCAACTAACGGGGACCAACAATGCCCAACCGGCCGCGTACCGGAGTGACGGACCCAACGCGAGAACCAACGATATCCCGGGTTCGACGTTAGCGAAGCGAGGCTCCGATGAGGCCAACAGCGAACCGACACACGTGACACACATTTTATCGCCTTAGCGAAGCTATACGGAGGTTACGAAGTGCGCGGGCCAACGTTTAAAAAACCGCCTCTTTCAAGACTCACTCATCAATTCCGCTTTCCCGCAATCATACCACTTCGACGGTAAAGACGGGTAATTCATCGGGCTGTTCTCCGTCCCAACCATTCTAACTATCCATTGAAATGTAAAGTTAGCGTACACCAGTGTTTCTCAAACTGCAGGGGGGCCGTGGCTATATTACTGGGGGAGGGGAGCGTGAAATATTGATTTATTACTTTCTTACCGTTAATGAACTTTCAATAACAACTTCAGTTTCAAGTGTAATACTGATTATAACTGATTATATGCTACAATTTTTATCCAAACATTTTCAAAAGTTTTAAATAAAAGTCGATTAACCGTCGAGTAAAAGTGTGTGTAGGCACTTTACGACACACTCCGTAAAGAGGCCGATAATTGATTATTTGCAAATAATTATATACTCGACTAATCGCACCGTACAATGTTTAAACGAGGCATTCAGAATTTTTTTCCATTAAAAAATTGGCTGACGCATGTTTCTGATAATATTTGGTACATTACTTCTATATACTGTTCAGTTTTTGTTTTTATAAATAGATAATAATATTTTATTTTTGAGACAAAATAAAATCATTTTGAAATAAATTCATTAATATTAAGAAACAAGACTATAATACATACTGTTTGATGTGAATTATATAGATACATATACCTAACGATATAATATAATAATTTCAATATTTAAAGTGATCATCTAAAATGACTAAATATATAAACATGTTGTGTATTTCATAATGTCTATGACGTTTTTGAATATTTCTTTACCAACACTGACAATATTGAATATGTTATTCGTAGGATCTGAACAAACAGATACAAAAAAATATTGTTAATTGAAATACAATTGAGTGTCATAATGCCAATTATTTTCATCACTTATTAGGCAATTGCTCAAAATTATTGTATTAAAAAAAAATATTTTTTCTTAATACTCGGTAATAAACGTACATTCGTAAACATTTCGAAATTTACTGTTTTTTCTCTAGTTAATTTTAGTTTCAGCTGTTCGGCATTATTCATTCGCATTGCATGTAGAAGCAGCTTTTTGAAACTTAAACTCATTCCTGTCCAATTACTACAGTACATGGCAAAGTTTATTGATTCTTTCTGAAATAAAAATAACATTATAAGATAATGTCACGTGGCCAGTAGTTTTTATATGATAGCTGACGCATTATAAATGTTGAAAAAATTGATTACATAGGTAAAAACGTATAAATCCTACTTTATTGTAAATAAATACATTATTGTAATTTTTTTCTTAACTTTTTCGTGTAGTAAAATATAAATATTATGAATATATACTTATATTTTGGTAAATGCTTCCGTATTAGGAATTCTTTATTGTAAATCATTATTATATTTTTGTTATAAATCATAAAACGGGTTGAATAATATTTATTTAGGTCCCATTAAAAGGGCTTAAATAAAACAGTAACACTTTTGAAAGGATAACTCCTTATTATTCATAAGAATAGTTTTAAATTATTCATAAAAAATATTTTTAAAACGTATTATATTTAAGTGTTTAACCAACACCTATTTTTTAACAGCAAATGTGAATGTATTTTAAATGTAATGTTAGTGTAGTATTGAAATAGTGAAATAATTGTACATACTTGATAATTAATTTGACTAAATAAAGCGGAAATACAATATAAGTGTAATATGTATGCTAATGACGTTATAATAAATCTTAAGTTTGAAATTGATATAAACGGTGTGCCATTCAAATAATTCTGAAATATATATACAAGTATTATATTAATTTTTTTTTTTGTAACAATTATAAGAATTTTACCATTATCGCGATGCTGGATAATAATATTAAATTCAATGAGTCCGAAAGTATTTGAAGAAGTGTTACTGGTCCAAATATTTTGAAGGTATTTCGCATGTTTCTGAAATAAAAGAAAAACGTAGAAATAAGTACTTTTATGTGATGATTACCATTAGACATATTACATATTACATAGAATCTAGAAAATGAAATAGGCTACTGCATTAAATGAACAATTATAGAAATAGTTTAATATACCATGTAAAACGTAATAAAATTCTAATAACTATATATAAATGTTTTTTTTCATTTAAATTATTTATACGTTTATAATATAACGTTATGTTTTTGGTGCAGGAATAAGCCCTACTCAGCTGAATTAACAAGTAAAGCGCAAGTAAAATACTGGCTTGATCCACAAAAATATTAATAAGAGTAAATCAGCTTTAATGATTTTATTAAAACTTACTATATATTTTCAATGTGAACAATTTTACTTTTAATTTTTTTTTTTTGGTTATTGTTAAAATAAATTGTAGATTCCCTGTTTTTTGAAACTAAAAAAACCAAAATTCCCTAAGTTTATGTTGAATAGGCTATTTTTGCCTTTTCCATAAAACCTTTCCATCATGATAAAATGTTGTTTAGGTCATATTTGTAACAAAAAATTAAACATAGTATTACTAACTAAACCATTATTTTCTTAATAAAGATACATTTATAACAAAATACATATTGCTATGATGAATATATATTTTTAATACATTTTTATGGCACAGGTAATTTTATAAATATTAGAAAACATCATCATAATATGAATACTTAAATGTGTTATGAATTATATATTTTTATACCATAACATTAAATTAATAAAGTTTAAATTCATACTTATGAATATTGTTTAATATCACATAATTTTTATCAGATTTTAAAATTACAAAATCGATTTAAACCAGAATTGGTTATGAATTTAAACCAAACTAGCATTGAATTTATATTATTTAAACAATTCTGAACAATGACTTATAGTTATTTCGTGTTTTGAATTTGAGTGGGCTAGGCCACTATTGCGCTCAGCGCTTCAATTATGTATTTTTGTTAAATGGATATTGATTATTGAGAAAAGCATTTTTGGTCTAATAACTCTATAATTATGTGGCTAATGTAAATAATTATTTTTTGTGGAGAATTCGATTTCAACCATCATTTATTATTAATGTATAGAATTAAATCATTTTGATGAACTATAATTTAACACGCGACTTACTCGATAACCTTCTGTTGATCCTTGATCAAAATTTTGAAATCATTTAACAATATTGATTCGTCATATCTGATCGTTTTATTATCTATGGCATAATGTCGTATACATGTATAAATATAAATAATTATTTGAATTTTGTGTACAAATTAAATACCAGTTGCAACTTACTCTTCATGCGATTACCTATATATCCAAATGTACTATATGAATTTCCAATTGTTTCTAACTGATATGTGAATGTAACGCACATCGATATTAAAATTACGTCGAAAATCAACAGACCGTATCCCAAAGCTGTCGTTATTGTTGATTCTATATAGTAATATGTTAAAAAATGTTCATTGTATACTTTATCGTTTACTGGATAAATTAAATTCAACACGTTCGTACGATAATGGTAAGTATCATTTTTGACGTTTACTTCAATATAATATTTGCTGAGAATGTACGGTGACAATAACCAAGATAATAAAACACTGACCCACATAAACGTGGCAATTGTTGAAAATAATATTGATTTCGTTCGACCGGTTTCCAGTATTTGTCTATTGTGATGCTTATAGGATAAAAAATTCATGGATGTCAATTGTACACAATTCCATATTTGTTTGGAATGTTGTATTATGAAGTACATTTTAGTAGTTGTAGTGAAGGTGGCTACAAACATCATGAAGTATTGTACTATTTGATAAAAGTTGTCTATGCAGTAATATATGTTGAAAACATATGAAATTTTTGCCGCAATAAGAATGTGTATACAAATAACTAATATATATGTGAATAGATTAAAACCAAGGATTTTGCGATTGTGCGGATTTAACACTTGGTAGAGACCTGTCATTTTCATTAATTTCGTGTTGACCATTAAATGTTGTTTAATTTCTAATCCCATCCTTGTTGTGGTGTATATATAACTGGAGCAAAAAAAAAAATACTAATTTTAATAAACATAAATATTTAGGTTATTAATATTGTTAGTATAGTAGTTGAGATATTTATATTTACGTCAGTAGTAGATTGTAATGATCTAATGTACGCGTATAAAATTTTAATTTTTACATTAATTGTATTTGTAAAATTTAAAATCATACAAAGAAAAGTATATGAAAATGTATTCTCATCGTATGAGGTGTACCACTATCGCAGTTACGCGTGTTGGTGAGTTTTTGCCTTTTCCACCTATCAGATATATTAATTTTACAGTATGAATTCTACTGCATGATGTACGTGAATTTGTTTGGGTTAAGACTATTCGTTTAATTGTTCATTTAAAGGAGACTACAATATTTTAATGAAAAAGTACTCGTTACAGTTGACGATAACCTTTTACAGATAAATAAATTCAGAAAAATATTTTTTTATAAATAATTGTAATATGCCCAATACGTATAAATATACTAATAATATATGATAGATTAATATTAAGGAGTGTCGTAGGCGCTGTTTGTTTGGAACGGTAGACCGTATACGATAAAAATACCAAACAAATTGTTGTTTAATGGAATTTCCTAAAAATTAGTATATTGTAATGGCTAACTTACAAGTTGAAGATATTACTTTTGTTGACGATGACTTTACTGCACTTTAAATATGGGCGAGTTACGCGTGTGATCGAGACCGACAAATTATACAAGACCGTCTCGTTTCATTTTAAGCTTATGATTTTTTCTATTTCTTTAATTTATTGATTAGAAATTGGTCTTAAAAACTATAATTATACGTATAAGGATTTTATAAAGTATAATTAATGTATATTTTTGTTCGTCACGATATATATATATATATTATATATCTTTTACAGTGTATTTTTTATTATTCAAAAAAAAATATTTGTTCAAAAGAGTTGATACCCTATGTTTGTCTATTTATAGTTATAAAATTGTATGCTTAATATTATGTTTAAATTTTAGAATAAAGGAAATTTGTGAGGCAACGGGTGCGGTCGAGTGGTTCGTCGCCCGAAACTCTTAATGGCTAACTAAAAAAAATTTAAAAGAAAAAATGAAAAGTCACCGCCACCTGTGATCAAAGTTTCTTTTTAAAAACGAAAAACCGGTGTTCACGGGATTTGTTGAAAAAAATTATAAATAAAATAAAACGTACTAAATTATCGTCGAAATTATATTCTGGAAAATCTACATACACTTGTATATGCATTTATTAAATGTAAAACAAATAACAAATTATATTATTTTGCCGGTCAAGGTATTTAGATTTATTAAAAATTAGACGTATATATTACTCATGTGTGCGGACGCACACACGTTGTCCGTAACCACGCATCCCGGGTAGTAGACCTTAGTGGTCTACTCCATTTGTTGAAGAATAAATATTATTTTTCAAATATAATACAAGCAAGAAAAACGTGTTGAAGATAATGATGGCGATGGGGGTCTATGTTATTGCTTTGATTATTATTTATTTAAAAAAATAATAAAAAGAATTATTTGAAAATTATATATATTAACAAGTAAAATGCATACTGTTTCATGTGCATGATATAGTCACATGTATCTATACGTGTACAATAATAATTTAACGTGATCGTCTAAAATGACTAAAAATATAAACATAATGTTCATGAGTTTTTTGAATATTTTTTCGCTAACACTGACAATATTGAATATGTTGTCCGCATAACCTGAGCAAACGAATACAAAAAAAAAAAAAAAAAAAAAATTGTTAATTGAAATGTCAAAATTAAGTGTCAATGATAATTATTTTCATCGCTCATTAGTCAAGTGCTAAAAATGATTAAATTACGGATTTAAAAAAATAAATATTTTTTCGTAATATTCCGTAATAAACGTACATTTGTAAACATTTCAAAATTTACTGTTCTTTCTCTGGTTAATTTTAGGTTCAGATTCTCGGCACTATTCATTTGCATAGCACGTAGGAGCAGCTTTTTGAAATGTACACTCATTCCCGTCCAATTACTACAGTACATCGCAAAGTTCATCGAATTTTTCTGAAATAAATGTACTGTATAACATCATGTATTACTAATAATATAATAGGACAAGGTTACATAACAAATAGTTTTAATATTATATGATTGCTGACCAAATTCATTAATGTTTTAAAAACTACATTAAATGTAATATCAAGTAAAAAAATATTTTTTTGTTAATAAATTACAGTTATATTAAATGTTTTCATTATATAAACTGCGAATGTTATGATAATATACTAATATATATATATTTATATAGTCGCTATACTTTAGTACAAGAAATTATTTATTATATAATATCATATTATTTCTGTTTTAGTAAAATTATTTTAAAACAAGACATAGAATAAATAATAATAGTTTTTCTTTAAAGATGGCTTAAATAAAACCTTTGAAATTATAAAATACACGATTATGAATCATAGAACATATTTTTATAACTTTATGTGTAGTTGTTTAGGCAATACAATTTATTTAGAGTAAATTGATGTATTTGAAATATGATTTCAGTGTAATACTAAAATGGTAAAATTATTCATACTTGTTCGTCAATGTTACTGAATAAAGCGGAAATACAATAGAGGTGTAATATGTATGTTGATGACGCTACAATAGATTTTAAGTTTAATGTTGATAATAATGCCTTGCCATTAAAATAATTCTGAAATATAAATATATAAATATATTACCTTAATTTTTTTTTTTATATTAATTATAACAAATAAACCATTATTGTGATGCTGGATAATAATATTAAATTCGTTGAGTCTGCAAATATTTGAAGAAGCGTAACTGGCCGAAATATTTTGTAGCTATTTCGCATATTTCTGAAACGAATAATAGTTATAGTAGTGAAAATTTTAGCCATTGGTAAACAAAATGGTCGTCTTAACTCATTCTGGAGGGTTATAATTTAATAAGCAACTTACTCGATAACCTTTTGTTGATCCTTGATCAAAATCTTGAAATCACGTGTCAATACTGTTTCGTCGTTACATTTGGTCGTTTCCCTTGTATTATCTATTGCATACGTTTAGTATATATTAATAATTTGAATTTATTTTGTAACAATTTAAAACCAACTGCTGCTTACTTATAGTGTTATTATACACAAATCCAATTGCACTGTACGAATTTCCAATTGTTTTCAATTGATACGAGAACGTAATACACATCGATAGTAATATTATGTCGAAAATCAACGCACCATATCCCCAAGCTAGTGTTGCTATCGATTCTATACAATAATATGTTTGATAATGTCTATTGTAGAATTCATCGTTAACAGGAAAAATGAAATTCAACACGTTCAAACGGTATATGTAAGCGTTGTTATTGACTTTTACTTCTAAATAATAATTTTTGATAATGAACGGTGAAAATAACCAAGCTGATACAACACTGAGCCATAATAACATGAAAACCGTCGAAAAAAATTTCGATTTCGTTCGCCCGGTTTCAAGTATTTGCCTGTCGTGATGCTTGTAAGACAAGAAATTTATGGACGTCAATTGTATACAATTCCATATTGTTTCGGAATGTTTTAATATGTTGAACAATTTAGAAGTTGAGGCGGTAGCTGACACAATTAACATGAAGTATTGTACTACTAGATAAATGTCGTTACGTAAATAATATATGTGTAAAAACAACCATAACTTTGCAAAAATAAGGATTAATATTTGAATGATGGCTATACATCTAAGAAAATTTAAACCATAAATTTTGGGAGTGTACGGACTCAATAATTGATAGACGCCAGTTATTTTCATTAAACGCGTATTGGCCATTAAATGTTCTTCGTTCTCCAATCCCATCATTGTCTTGGTACCTAATTATTAACATAACAATTGCACATTATTTATGATTTAATCGTAATCAAGTCAAAAAATTAGAAAAACTTGTTTATTGATTAAAATTACGGAAATTTATTAATTTGTAATTTTTGCTACCTACTAACTTCGTTAAATCGAAAATATGAGACTTAAAACTCAGTTTTACGTTGAATTTGTGTTGCGCCTACTGTTTAAAATATTATACGACTGATAGTCATTAATCATTTAGTAATAGAGGGATGTAATTTGTATTGTAAAAGCCTATGGTTTGGTTACATTGTGTGTGAACACATTTGGGTGAAATGAATAATCTCTTCTATTCGTTTTTATTCATTGTTCGATTCAATGTTTTATATAGAAAAATCCATCTATAGACATGGACGGATATCAAAACATTACCAATGTAATTTGTTAAGAGATAATTCCTACATATTATGAAGAGATTTTTGTTTTGTTTATAATATAATAGAAATAATATTATAAGGATTTAAAAAAAATCGAGAGAATTTTTCCCTTTTTTCTATCATCATCGTTTTTATCGCGTTATTAAATATTTAAAAACAAAAACGTAAATTCGAAAATATAGTTAGGTATGGAAATCTTCTAATGAATGAGTACAATATTAAAATTACTTTAATGTTTATGTCATAAAACTTGTCTGATTTATTTTGATTAGTCTTAATGGATAAACAAAATGTTTAATTTTGACTTTTGGCTATTTCTGACTCTTTATTTTTAGGAAAGGATCCGCGTATATGACACATACAAAAATCAAAACATCCGTTTATCGCGATGCTTATAGACTTCTTGTAGTGACTTGAGTTTAAAACATCAAATAAAAATATATTTACAAAAAATAATGTTGAATGACTTTTTTTTATCTAGAACCTTGATATCTACTTACTCGCAGCAGGCATAGTCGACTTTTTTTTATACGCTGAAAACTTAAATTAGGTAGATCGTAGGCGTGTAATAATCTATATTCCGATGAACACCAATGTTGGACCTCCTATGCCGCCGTCTACTTATCAACTATATGTATTCTATTTCGTTGTAGGATTATTTTAAAACAATTTTCCTCAAAACTAATTATTTACTGGTGAATTTATTAAAATTTTTGTCCAATAGAGGTGCGAACCTCTACCTAACCGGGGGAAAGACGTAGAGTTAATATTATATATTACATATACATAAACACATTTAATATTTAATCGTTTTTACAACAAACTACATCTTCTACACCTGCTCTATAAATATATATATTATTAGACAATGGTGGCTATAACTATTCAAATATTTAAATTTTAAATGGAGGCGTGAACTAAAATTATTTTTCGAGAAACACCAATAAATAGCGTATATTTATTATTTATAAATCAGTTTTTGTTCGAGAAATTCAATATTATATTTGTTTATATTATTCATTGTTTATGTGTTTCTTTTTTATAATCGTTGTATTTTGTTGAGTTTCTTCAAATTAGTTTTGTTTAATAGAAGAAAAAAAAATAGGTATTTGATTTAACCGGTATGTACTTAATAGAAAAATATGAAGCTATAGGTATTTAATACAGTGCAATGTTTACTTTTTTTTTACTCATGAAAAGTAATTTTTGTATAGATATTATTATTATCATCATTTTTTGGAATATTTTCTTTTTTTTTTTTTACAAAAAGCTCTAACACCGTGTCTATTTATTAGACACGATAGTGAACTATATATTTATGATTGTGATTGAGTGACGTTTAGATGTAATACATTTTGATGTATTGACATCCTTGTGTCATTGCTTTGTATTAAGAAGACTTTTAAAACACATTCTGGAAATATTTATACGTGAATAGTACTCATCGAAATTCTAAAAATTATAATTAAACAAATAAGTTATTGTATTTGATGATGAAAAACGTTCGTGAATGTTTATTACAACTGTGATAAAAATGCTTGCATTATAAAAATAAAATATAAATTTCAATTTATTTTTACGACGGAATTATTCCAATTAATTTGAAGGAAAGGTATTTTGATACATATAATATAGTTATCTTTACATTTCGACATACTCCATTGTAATTGAATATTCCCTATATAATTTGGTTGACTAGTCGCCATATACTATGTAATTAAACTAAATAATTTTAATTCAATTAAATATATTATTATAACATGTGAAATGATAAAATACATATATGTGTTCATTTAAAAGTAGGTATACGATTAACAAGGAAAAAGTGTAATAGGAGGTACATTTTGTCTGATATAAATGACATAGAAACGCATAGGTGCTCAATAATAATTCCATTAGCTTAAATATTTGAATTTCAAGGGATTGTTTAAAAAGACTAAAACTATAAATATAGTATGAATTTCATAATGTTTATGACGTTTTCGAATATTTCTTTACCAACACTGACAATATTGAATATGTTGTTCGTATGATCTGAGCAAACAAATACAAAAAAAAAAAATTGTTAATTGAAATGCAATTGAATGTCATAATGACAATTATTTTCATCACTTATTAGGCAAGTGCTCAAAATTATTAAATTAAAAAAAAAAATATTATTTTGTAATACTCCGTAATAAACGTACATTCGTAAACATTTCGAAATTTACTGTTTTTTCTGTAGTTAATTTAAGTTTCAGCTGTTCGGCATTATTCATTCGCATTGCATGTAGAAGCAGCTTTTTGAAACTTAAACTCATTCCTGTCCAATTACTACAGTACATGGCAAAGTTTATTGATTCTTTCTGAAATAAAAATAACATTATAAGATAATGTCACGTGGCCAGTAGTTTTTATATGATAGCTGACGCATTATAAATGTTGAAAAAATTGATTACATAGGTAAAACGTATAAATCCTACTTTATTGTAAATAAATACATTATCGCAATTTTTTTTCTTAACTTCTTCGTGTAGTAAAATACAAATATTATGAATACATACTTATATTTTGGTAAATGCTTCCGTATTAGGAATTCTTTATTGTAAATCATTATTATATTTTTGTTATAAATCATAAAACGGGTTGAGTAATATTTTATTTAGGTCCCATTAAAAGGGCTTAAATAAAACAGTAACACTTTTGAAAGGATAACCCCTTATTATTCATAAGAATAGTTTTAAATTATTCATAAAACATATTTTTAAAACGTATTATATTTAAGTGTTTAACCTACACCTATTTTTTAACAGCAAATGTCAATGTATTTTAAGTGTAATGTTAGTGTAGTATTGAAATAGTGAAATAATTGTACATACTTGATAATTAATTTGACTAAATAAAGCGGAAATACAATATAAGTGTAACATGTATGCTAATGACGTCATAATAAATCTTAAGTTTGAAATTGATATAAACGGTGTGCCATTCAAATAATTCTGAAATATATATAAAAATAATATATTAATTTTTTTTTTTGTAACAATTATAAGAATTTTACCATTATCGCGATGCTGGATAATAATATTAAATTCAATGAGTCCGAAAGTATTTGAAGAAGTGTTACTGGTCCAAATATTTTGAAGGTATTTCGCATGTTTCTGAAATAAAAGAAAAACGTAGAAATAAGTACTTTTATGTGATGATTAACATTAGACATATTACATAATATGTATATAATATTATTATATACATAATACATAGAATCTAGAAAATGAAATTGGCTACTGCATTAAATGAACAATTATTGAAATAGTTTAATATACCACATAAAACGTAATAAAGATTCTAATAACTATATATATATTTTTTTTCATTTAAATTATTTATACGTTTATAATATAACGTTATGTTTTTGGTGCAGGATTTAGCCCTACTCAGCTGAATTAACAAGTAAAGCGCGAGTAAAATATTGGCTTGATCCACAAATATATTAATAAGAGTAAATCAGCTTTAATGATTTTATTAAAACTTACTATATATATTTTCAATGTGAACAATTTTACTTTTAATTTTTAATTTTTTTTTTTTTGGTTATTGTTAAAATAAATTGTAGATTCCTTGTGTTTTTTGAAATTAAAAAAACCAAAATTCCCTAAGTTTATGTTGAATAGACTATTTTTGTCTTTTCCATAAAACCTTTCCATCATGATAAAATGTTATTTAGGTTATATTTGTAACAAAAAAGTAAACATAGTATTACTAACTAAACCATTATTTTCTTAATAAAGATACATTTATAACGAAATATATATTGCTATGATGAATATATATTTTTAATACATTTTTATGGCACAGGTAATTTTATAAATATTAGAAAACATCATCATAATATGAATATTTAAATGTGTTATGAATTATACATTTTTATACTATAATATTAAATTAATAAAGTTTATTTTTAATTCAGACTTATGAATAATGTTTAATATCACATATTTTTTATGAGACTTTAAAATAACAAAATCGATTAATTAAATGGAAAATTATATACATATTATATGTTTTCATTCAATTATTATTATAAAAATCGTGATGTATCGACCGTATAAATTGCAGAAGTTCAGTGAGATCTTTATATTATTGTTTCTCAATAGGATGACCATTAGGAGGAGGGTATTGTTTTAAGTTCTGATTGCTTAACCATTATTCGTTTTGCCAAATTGGCACAAAAATTTGTAACAAATTCATTATTTGAATATTTGTAAAACATTTGGTAGGGTTTTTATTGAATTAAAATACATTGCAAATGAATAATTTGTAATACTATTCTGTGATCACGGTTTATCACAAATATAAAAACAGCCTATTAATAGCTGTTTTGGTAATACTTGGATGCAACAGTGGCTTATTCCACGATATTGTACATAGGCCGGTGTTGCATTACTATAAGAACAAAAATGTTTCCGTGCAACAACGCATTAATGCTGAAATCTATTGAAAAGATTTAAACCAGAATAGTTTTAAAATTTAAACCAAAATATTATTGTATTTATATTATTTAAACAATTCTGAACAATGACGTATAGTTATTTCGTGTTTTGAATTTGAGTGGGCTAGGCCACTATTGCGCTCAGCGCTTCAATTATGTATTTTAGTTAAATGGATATTGATTATTGAGAAAAGCATTTTTGGTCTAATAACTCTATAATTATATGGCTAATGTAACTAATTATCTTTTGTGGAGAATACGATTTCAACCATCATTTATAATTAATGTATAGAATTAAATCATTTTGATGAACTATAATTTAACACGCGACTTACTCGATAACCTTCTGTTGATCCTTGATCAAAATTTTGAAATCATTTAACAATATTGATTCGTCATATCTGATCGTTTTATTATCTATGGCATAATGTCGTATACATGTATAAATATAAATAATTATTTGAATTTTGTGTACAAATTAAATACCAGTTGCAACTTACTCTTCATGCGATTACCTATATATCCAAATGTACTATACGAATTTCCAATTGTTTCTAACTGATATGTGAATGTAACGCACATCGATATTAAAATTACGTCGAAAATCAACAGACCGTATCCCAAAGCTGTCGCTACTGTTGATTCTATATAGTAATATGTTAAAAAATGTTCATTGTATACTTTATCGTTTACTGGATAAATTAAGTTAAACACGTTCGTACGATAATGGTAAGTATCATTTTTGACGTTTACTTTAATATAATATTTGCTGAGAATGTACGGTGACAATAACCAAGATAATAAAACACTGATCCACATAAACGTGGCAATTGTTGAAAATAATTTTGATTTCGTTCGACCGGTTTCCAGTATTTGTCTATTGTGATGCTTATAGGATAAAAAATTCATGGATGTCAGTTGTACACAATTCCATATCTGTTCGGAATGTTGTATTATGAAGTACATTTTAATAGTTGTAGTGAAGGTGGCTACAAACATCATGAAGTATTGTACTATTTGATAAAAGTTTTTTATGCAATAATATATATTGGAAACATATGAAAATTTTGCCGCAATAAGAATTAGTATACAAATAACTAATATACATGTGAATAGATTAAAACCAAGGATTTTGCGATTGTGCGGATTTAACACTTGGTAGAGACCTGTCATTTTCATTAATTTCGTGTTGACCATTAAATGTTGTTCAATTTCTAATCCCATCCTTGTTGTGGTGTATATATAACTGGAGCGAAAAAAAAAAAAGATACTAATTTTAATAAACATAAATATTTAGGTTATTAATATTATTAATAGTTGAGATATTTATGTTTACGTCAGTTTTAGATTGTAATGATCGAATGATTAATGATTGTATGCGTATAAAATTTTAATTTTTACATTAATTGTATTTGTACAATTTAAAATCATAAAAAGAAAAGTAGATGAAAAAATGAATATATTCTCGTCATATGGGGTGTACCGCTGTATGTCCATTTATCGCAGTATGCGTATTTGAATTTTTACCTTTATCCCATATCAGATATATTATTTTACAGTTAGTGTATACTATATACTTATACGAATTTATACTGCATGATGTACGTACTATTGTTTAGTCTAAGAAATAATTATGATGTACCCAAGAGATATCAAGATAATAATAATTAATATATTATATTCTAATATTAAGTGTCGTAGACACTATTTGTTGGGAATAGAAGACCGCATTCGACAAAAATACCAAAAAATTTTTATTAAATGGAGTTTCCTGGAAATTAGATATTGAATAGTTAACTTACCTGTTGAAGATATTGTAGCTTTTGTTTGCGATGCCTTTACTGCACTTTAAATGTGAGTAAGTTACACATATGATAGATACCGAAAAATAATACAAGACCTTCTCGTTTCATTTTAAGCTTATTAATTAAATCGCATATATTCTGATTTGTTCTATTTCTTTTATTTATTGATTTAAAATGGTCTTAAAAACTATAATTATACGTAGTAGGATTTTATAAAGTATAATTAGTATACATTTTTGTTTGTTACATATATATATATATATATATATATACACACACAATATAATCATTAGGTGGAAACACCATAACTGCACAAATTAAATATATTTTAATTTTGTTTTTTGAATACCTAACAATCTTTGTTATATAGTTATTAAACTAATTAAGCTATTAAAATTTAATTTCACGTATGCCCATAACATTTTTTTTAAATAGCAACTACTAGTTTTTTTATAAATTCGTATAAAGTATTTTTGTTTAAACAATTTATGTATGAATGGCTTTTTTCTTATTAAAAAATTGACAAAAATAGAGCAAGTTAAAATTTGAATTTATGCATAGTCCGTTTTTAATAAAATTTTCACCATGTTCACCTTATACTTAAATTACTCACTTATGATTGCTAAATTATTATTTATATACAAATAAGATATAAATAAACACTTATTGATTTTTGTAATTTACTCTAATTTTATTAATTCATAATTGTGAGATAAGATAAAAAATATTCGAAGTTAATGAAGATTATAAAAATTAACACATTACAAAATTTTTGTTATTTATGAAACATATCTAAAAATTTTAAATTTATATATTTCGAAACGTCATAGTCAAGTTATTGCTCGCGGTAAAACAAGATATAATTCTAATATAGTAGCTACACTGGTGGTTGTAGATAGTGATGGGGGTCTATGTTATTACTTTAATTATTATTTTTACCCAGAGAGAAAGCAACATAATGCTGGCAATAACGTTTTTCAATTTTGTGAAAGAATATATTATATCCTTACTTCATTTAATAGTTGCTTAGAATAATTACAGTGAAAAATACTTCAGAACAAAAATTAAAGAGTTGAAGTTAAGCTATGCATTAGTCGAATGATTTTACGAAATACCAATTTTAGTGGTTGAAAAATTTGTAAAAACAAAAACTTAAATAATAGTTTATTTTTCAGTTAATATTCCAGAAAATCATCTCACTAATGCAAAGTAGACTTATCAATGAATTCATTTATGTTTCAAATATCAAAATCAAATCTAATTATCACCTTCAAAACATGGAAGTGCAGAGGGTCTAAAAATACATGTATAAGTAGACGTGTTGCGATCCCTTAAAATAATATGACAATTAAATGATATAATTAATAAAGGGACAATAATTAGTTCATAAGAAATAAATGTGAAAATTTAACACATTGGAAATAAATTATATATTATGTTAACAGAGATTTTATTTTTAACAATTAAAAGTATGCTGTTAATCTAATTTCTTACTACATTTGTCTTGACCACGAAGTACAAAGCAACATATAAATGCAATAATTGTCATCTCAACAATAATATAATGTAAACCGGTTGTCTTAATAAAATTCATTTTATTTTCATACAATCAAAAAAAAATAAAATAAAAAAATTATAATCTTTAAAAGTATGTGTGTTTATATTTGAAAATATTAAAACTACAAAATTATCGATAGTGTGTTTAGTAACCAAGTACAGAGACACACATTATGTACATAGTGAAGTTGAAACGTAATTAGAGAATACTAGAGACTTACTATGCATTTTGAGCATTTTTTTTTTCTCGAGCTTTTTTACCTTCCAATAATCCTCGTCTTTCATCATCTAATAACCTTTTCTTGATTTCAGTAATCACTCCAGTTCCAATTGTGATACCAGCCATACGCAAAGTAAATCTTTGCCCTTGTTCCAGTACCATTGGTCTAATCGTCTTCAACTCGATACTAAAACAACAAATTTTGTATAGAATATAATAAATAGAAATATTACAGCTATCAGTTAATACTTACCAACAATCTTCACCAGGCATAACCATCTCTTTGTTCATAATGTTTAACTGACACGCACAATCCCAAGTTTTCGAGTACATTTGCACTTGCTGGAAAGGTACAAGTGGTTTGCCATTTCCACCTTCATCTTTGGTCAAAACATATACTTGAGTAGAGACAAAGTCTTGCATTTTCACAGTTCCTGGTTTCGCCAACACCATACCACGTCTCAAATCATCACGTTTTGTACCTTTAATTAAAGCTCCAAGTTGATCTCCAGCTTGAGCCTCCTCCAAAATTTTGTGAAACATTTCAATACCTGGAAATATGTAGTACATATCTTAACATATGCATTATTTGAGATCCGTGAGGTTATTTATCTGAATTTTTAAATAAAACAAATTTAAAAACGAAAATATTATGATTTTAAATATTAAATGTAGTAATGTGATAATACAGGTTAAAATCAACAGTAAAATAAATAAATATGAGTCGAGTAAATAAGCATGGGACAGTAGTTTCACTAAACTGGATTAGACAGGAACAAATGCCGTCTGGATCACCGAATGTCTAAAATAAATGGAAAGATTTAAAAAAAATGTTTGCAAAACATTTATTTGCCATTTTATGTTGCTCTTAATAGGCCATTTAAATGAACTGCAGTGTCACCAGTAAATGAGTAAATAAAACAAAGATCAACTATGCAGGTAGAACAAGTCATTTCCTCAAAAATAAGCCCTAACATGAGTCATCTATAAAATTATCTAGGTATATCTATATAATATAATCTATAATTTTTCAGTATAAATAATTAACTAAGGAGTTAAATACAGTAAATTTCAAAATTTATGAAGATTGTTTTTATTTTTGAAATTAACCGGTTAATCAGGCGTTCACACTAGTGAGGTCTGAATAGACTTGCTGTAAGGAACAATTTTTTATAGTATACGGTTTTACATGAATTGCATACAAATTTCACATACATTTTCATATCTAAATTTAAAATATACAAAGTGTAAAAATTAAATAAAATACATTTTAATTTCATAAACCTAAAAAATATATATTGATGTTAAGTATTAAAATCATGATATAAATCACGCAACAAATAACACATCATTATATAATTATTAATTTATAAAAGTAATTTGAAATTCATTTTTCTATTAAACCAAATTATAGTATTATTCGTCCTAACGTAGAATTCAAGAAAATATACACAAATCGGACTGTGTATTCTACACCATAAGAAAACTAACTCAAACCAATTAGTAAACATTGAAAAAAATTACCAGTGATTGTAGATTTAATGACTTTGTTATAACCAACAAATTCACATTCATTTCCTTTTTTTATTATGCCACGCTCTAATCTGCCAGTCACTACTGTACCACGACCTGGAATGGAGTAAACGTGTTCGATTGGCAACATGAATGGTTTGTCTAAATCTCGAATCGGTTGTGGAACATATTTATCCACTTCATCGAGTAAAGCTTGAACAGCTTTTTCGCCTATTAAATACAATTATTTGTAGATTGTCACGAATTTGGAATGAAAAAATGTATATATAATTATTTAAATATATTACCAATTTCAGGTTCTCTTCCTTCGAGGGCACACAATGCCGAACCTTTAATAACTGGCAAATTTTCACCATCAAAACCCATTTCAGTCAATAGCTCTCTAATTTCCATTTCAACCAATTCAACCATTTCTGAATCTGCTGCGTCTATTTTGTTAATGAATACCAGAACATGACTGATTCCTATTTGTTTAGCTAACAATAAATGTTCTCTAGTTTGAGGCATAGCACCATCGGTTGCAGCGACTACTAAAATAGCTCCATCCATTTGATTTGTTCCAGTGATCATGTTCTACGTATAAATATTTAAGACATTAAATACGTGTTATTTTTACTGAGTTCTATTGAATACCTACCTTAATATAATCAGCGTGTCCTGGACAATCAGTGTGGCTGTAATGTCTACCTTCAGTTTCATATTCAACATGGGCAACATTAATGGTAATACCACGAGCTTTTTCTTCTGGTGCATTATCAATGTCAGCATATTGTTTCATCTTGGCCATTTTTTTAGATGACAAAACTACAAATAAAAAAAAAACCATATATTAGAATAGTAGATAATATTAATTTCAACATGATTACAATGAAATGTAATTCTCTTGTTTTGCATTAAATAAATAAAATTAAAATAAATTAGTTATAGATATACGCGAGAATTAAAATTTATTAACCACCGATTAACATTGATTATCGATATATTTTAAATTATTATTTCCTGTTAATGCGTTAAATGCCTTTCTTTTTTTGTATAAATAAACAATAGTAATCAGACGACAATTGATGTCTTTAATTTAAATTTACATTTCGACAATATCTCTTACAAATGCACAATTCAAAACGTAATGGATAATTTCAAACGATTAAAATAAAACAAAATAGACATTCGAATTTCGACAGGTAATGATACTCGGTTACCTTTAGTGATGGCGGCCGTAAGTGTGGTCTTTCCGTGATCTACATGTCCGATGGTACCAATGTTACAATGCGGTTTGATCCTCTGAAATACTTTCTTCTCCGTAGGCGCTGCATACATTCGAGCCTGACATACTATCGGACCGACGGCCGTAGCGTTTTGCTTGTTGGACAACGTGTCGTTCAGGCATCTTTGCAAGGGAACATTGTACCTCTACGCAAAACCGTACGGGATGATAAATGAATGAGTAAAACACGGGTTTTAGCAAGAGCTACTCACGCATAACGTTTGGAAATATCTGTTCAGCTGGGCGGGCGATTTGTTCTTGGGCACTGAAAACAAAACAGAAAAAAAATAATCAAGAGGGGAGAACGCTGACGGCCAAAGTAGTGAATTATTAAACTTACGCGTGTAACATATTAGTTTGCCGGTTTTCAGTATACTGGCCATGATTTTATTGGCACGACACGACGAGACACTGAGAGAAAACTGCGGAAAACGTGCGACGGAAAACCTCTGCTGACTTCTACTTTTATCACAAAAAAAAAAAAAAATCACCGAATATCCACCCTGGAAGGCGGCCGATGTCCGGCTAAAACGTAACGCTCGGCATGTGATTTTGGAATGCATGGAAGAATGAAAATGACTACAAACGCGATAACGATCTGTTTTTTTTACGTCATGACGACTCTGTGATAACCAAGTGGCGGCAAGTGGATTATCAAAAATTACCACAATACATTCTCGGGTATTATTTATTTGGACGAGAAAAATTAAGTAACTTTTAACATGAATTCGTGTAAGACGGTCATGTTATTTTCAATAAACACATCATTTATCGCCATTCCCACACAATCGATATAATAATAAATTAGAAATTGAAAATTCTAATGAAAAACAAATTATATGTATAGTTATTTTACCGTTAGAATCGAAGAAATATTACGGCGTATCCGGTGAAAATACCGAATGAAAAATCGCGAATGTAGAGGGGGGAAAAAATATGTAGCTTATTTCGAAGAGGAAAAGCGAAAATATGTGAATTTATTAATTTGAAGAAAAAGAAAAAAAGATGACGAACCGCAGCGGGCGTTGTGGACACGTGCTCAAATGAATTATGTACTCCGATAAGGGTTTTATTAAGTTCACTACAAAATTTGAAAACAACGATAAATCATTTCAAAATTCAATAAATTTCCTACACTCTAAGACCGTTAGTTTTGCGCGAAAAATGAAATATACACTTTGTCGAAACATTTGTAACGCAGTTTATTTTATTATTATTATTAAAGAAAAATTTACAATATGTATTTACTAACACAATGAGTAAAAAATATGACTGACATAAACACATACATAATAAAAACAACACACGAAGCACATGGTGACGGAAATCATCCAGCAATGGTACCCTCCGGAAGGCACTTTATAAAAAAGAAAATCGTGATTTTCAATATTTTTTTTTAATTACAGTTGAAGTAACGTACGTCAGACACTGTACTTTTTAAGCCTCGATAATCACCTCATTTATGAATTAAATACTTTAAAATCTCTATAATTGCTATAAATAGTCCAAAATACAACGAAATTTTCTCCTCTTTTATAGATGTTAATATAATATTTAAAATTTTTTACAAACGAGTTAGGTAGTTTTAAAACGACCGCGTGAAATCGCGTTTTTACCGTTTCTACGTAATTTTTCGGTAGTTTTTGAACGTTTATTTTTTCGTTAGACGCTTTTAGAAATATCGAAAAATGACCGCTCTAAAGTATCAACTATATATTAGTTGCAATTTGTTATACCAGGAACAAACTATGACTATAAAGACATTACGTCTTTACGGTAGAATTTTCGGTTACAAATATATAAAAAAAGAAACACACCATCATTGTACATTACTCGTCGCGGTCGTTCAGAATTTAAAAATATATTTTTTTTTTTAAGCGTATATCTATTATATAATCCGCGTCATTTCGAATTATTATGATTTATTAAAAAATAAATTTACGCGATATTTATACAATACACGTGCGTCTGCTGTATCGTATAATATTATTATGCATAACAACGTCGTCGTATAGACGGGATTTAATAATAATAATAATAATAATTGACATTTTGTGCCGTTTTATTTTTTATATTGTCATTTTATGTTTGTAAACATTTTTATCTCCGTGAAATTCTCGTCGTATTTGTCTGATCCGCTTTCGTCTCACATCGGAATTATTCAATACGCGCGCCGCACATTTCGCAAGTGTATATCAGTCCGCTGTAGCTGCACACAGTTCGTATCCCGAAAACGGCAGTGATGTTCAAAAATAAATTCCAAGGAAAGTTGATCACCGTATACTACAGCATCGGTTATAATCCGTTGGCCGACTGGACCGTTCAGGTGCGTGTTGATCCGAGTTACGTGCATATACAGTGATGGTCGAAATGAATCAAATCAAGTTGTTGAGGGGTAAAGTTGTGAACGATCCGAAAAATTATTGAAAAATTAGCAAAAAGAAGAAAAGGATTTTTCTAGCAAAAGGCTCTTTTTGTTTTAAGTAATTCTCGTATTGGGAGGTGGATATTTTTTTAATAAGATGTTTTTGCCTGTTTTAAAAAAAAATGTCGAAATGAAACGCTGCAGGCTAGGGGATTACTAAATTTATCGCGCGAATAAATTTAAAAAAAAAAAAAAAATTATATAAATACAATTGTATTCGTAGTCGAAGCGAAAATTATACACGGATTTGACATATTTTTATAATATCTATAATAATTGGTTTGTGCTTTGTGTAAATCATCGTGTAAAAGTGCTGTAAAACTTCTGAGCATATATTATGTAGTTTTGTACATTCGTTTAGTGTCCGGCCAACGTGCTTAAATAGTTGTGGCGTATAGAGTAGTAATAAATGAAATGAAGTGAAAACTGTGTTTAAAATAGTGTATTGAGCAACACAGTGATCGTTCATGCGGACACGGTCGAGCTTATGAGTCGTTCGGAACGTATTTTGGTATGTTTATGTACGTTTGTGTCTATACCCGTTGTAGTGCAAAGAAGGCGAATTGCTCACCATCCAAGACGACATAATCAAGTCCAACGTGCTTCAGATACTGTCGCAAAATGTGACAGTCTGTTCGATAACCACTCCGGTGGATCCGAAAGATTCGTTGGGCATCCGGCTGCCGTACATCACGTTATTGGTGAAGAACCTTGGCCAGTATTTCACGATGGAAATAACGGTGAGTCGTGCGTGTATATCACAAAGACCGGGCAAGTTCGGCTCGTTTAAACATTTCGGTTAAAGGATAAAAAAAGAAAACCTAACGAATAAAAACACAGTTGCTTGTATATTTATTTTTACACTTTTAAAAGTGGAGGGTCAGTTTAAAAAAAATATCTTAAGAGACACAATTTTTTTATTCAGCAATAATAAAAAAAATGACCCGGTGTCTACTATGTACTCTGTTGTCAATATTGTATTGTACGTCTGATCATATCGTTGTTAGTTTAACTTTCGACGCTTTTGTAAAAGTTAATTTTCAAAAAAAGTATTAACCTTTTAAGTCACTTAATTTTTTTTTTTGTGAAACTTGGTTTGATATTTTTGACTCTTTGATCAAATACTTTGAATCGCACGCGTCTATCCGCGACTCCAGTGACCTACATGATGAAAGTATTATTACTCACTTGCAGTGTCTGTAATATATGTACGCGGATAGTGTCGCGAGTCCTCGCATTCAACGAGAATTATTGTAACTCGTAATTTTTGTTCAGAAATTCGTTAATAAATGAAAAATAACAAAACACGTAATAAATAATTTGTAGAAAATTTCGTTATATTAAACTGGTCAAGCCAACGATTTCAATCGTTTTATTCGATAAAACATTTCGAATGGAACCGAGTGAATAACGCGCACTATAATAACTGTGTAAAACAAAAAATTTTTTTTTGAATTTGAATGATCAACAACAACACTACATTGAAATACGTACCGAAAATTTCAATTTTCTTCCTCGCCCCCCCCCCCTTCGTATAGATAAAGATAAATATTATATTTTTTACGTAACTCAAAATATGTATTTATTTTGTTAAACGTTGAAAGTATACATAAAATTCAAACGTTTACAAATTCATTTATTCGATTTGCATTTAACGATCCAAAGATTTCGCTTTTCATAAAACACGTTTTGTCCCCACGTTTTACGCAACGTCGTTAAAGTCGATTTAGTGATTATATAAATACATACCTATAACACCAGTGGCGTAGTCAGCGGGTAGGCCAGGCCCGGGCCAATTTTTTCAAAAATTCCCTTTAAATATTAAAATTAATTTATATAAATATTAAAATATTTCCCAAAATATTTCCCATATCGGGCCTATCTGGTAAAATAATTCTAGCTACGCCATTGCCTAACACACACACACACACACACATACGTGTTCGTCTCATTCACCGATCCGAAAACGGTATATATGTGTGCACCGGCAGGTGTTGGACAGCGAGAATTTCCGTCGGCGTTTTCGCGTCAGCAATTACCAGACGACGACCCGTGTGAGTACGTACATGTGCACCATGCCGCTGTGTCTGAACGACGGTTGGAACAAGGTACACTTGAATTTGGCCCAGTTCACCGAGCGCACGTTCAACACGATCTACGTGGAGACGGTCCGCGTGCAAGTGCACGCCAATTGCCGGTTGCGCAGGGTGTTCTTCAGCGATCAGACGTACACGGACGAGCAGTTGCCCAACGAGTATCGGATGTTCGCGGTCAGAGTGGTGCGGGAGAAGCCCAGGAGCATGTTGAAAAAAAAGCCGGTCGGAAAGAAGCCAACGGCCGCCTCCTAACAGTACGACCGCGGTTCGTGTCACGTCGTCGAATGTGTACATAATAACGTGTAATTTTAGAATACCTATATGAAAATAAAAGTCGTGTTTTTGACAAACTGTTCGTTGCCGTTTACGCGCGGTGTAAACGGCTCAGTGGCGTATTATGCGATGAAGGACCGGCGGTTAGGTGGGGTGGCAAAACGATTTTCGATATCCGTGCGGATTTCCGGGGAATCGTATCGAAAAATTTGTTACTCCTCGTTATCCAGATTTTACACACACGTTTAATATAGTTACACACGGTAATTCTCGCTTTTTCGAAAACTGCGCGCCACTTGTTGTTCCCTTTCGTTTTGTCCTACTGCAGTTTACTGATTTAAGTTGAAAAATGTCAAATCAACAAAAAAACGCGAAAAATGCCACGCCACCGCGTGGACGAGTCAATTCCCGGTCATTCAGTGGCGCGGATGAGTAAGATCTTTACAATACACAAAACATAACATAACGAAACGTTTTCTAAAATATCGTTTCCCTCCGTGATTTCCTAATACAGTAGTAGACGTTCAATTATTCATTCGTGTCGAAAATAAAATCGTAGAAAAAAAAAACTTCGTCTCCATACCTATGCATGCTAATATATTATAATGCGTAAGTTCTGGGACGTCGAAGAATAACTTGTCGACGACCGCGTCCGGAGTACATTGGTAGAAAATCGTGCAGATTATATAATACGTACACGGATTGACCGTATGAATGGTCAAACGTAATAACGTATTATTATTATTATTTAATTATTATTGAAAAACGCGAATAAGCGGATAGACTTAATGTCTAGCGTAAAATTTAGAGATTTTTATAATATAGTTTGGTATTAATATATCGTTTAATACAAATCGCGCAAAAAAAAAAAAATAAAATAATGTATTCAATAAGATCGTTATGAAATTGTAATATAATAATAATTGTGTTTATTTATATAATAGCTGATAATATGACTTATCTAATTACAACTAATTACAACCGCGGCGTTATTATGTTTTTTTTTCTTTTACATTACATATTGCGTAATAATCGAATTTCTAAATAATTAATATATAGAACAATTAATATTGTACACATATAATTATTGTATATAACATATAGCGATCGCGTCGAAATATAATATTTATTTAAAATAAATTACAACGTCTACAATCTCATTATTAATGAGTATTCTTGTATATATCAAGAATTGTTAGAGAAGTGTCAATTCATAGTTTACAATCGATTGCTATGCAAATAATTAAACATTGCGAAGAAACAAAATATGTATACATTTATGAGGGGGAGAATTGTATTCATTTTCAACTATGTAAAAAGAAAAATGCGTTTAACAAAGTATGACTAAAAAATATTTCGTTTTTTTTTTTTTTACATCGATTACAACATAAAATATTATTAATAACGCGTTAAAAGTCATTTACAAGTAATTAATAAATGAATAAACTCTTGGATTTATAGTAAATATTTTCCGATAAAAATGTAACGACTAAAATATTATTGAATAACAAACAGAATAAACGAAAGAAAAAAAATATTCGAATTTTCTTTATAATATATGTATGTGTGTACATAATACGTATATTATGCATTTCACGTACATTTATAAATAATTAAAACTCGGTGATGATGTAATTTCGTTGGAGATTTTCTCCGATATCGGTGTTTGAAACATTATTGATTAAAACACTGAGTGATAAAACTACCGAGATCGATTATCAAAAAGAATTACGCACATACCAGCCGTTTACCACCTATGCTCAAAATTCCAAATATCAGATTTAATGAACAATTTTTTTTTTTTTTTTTTGGTTTTCTCCTCTCTCTCTCTCTAGTAAAAACCGAAATATATATAAAAATAAATTGTTTTTAACCTCAAATTTAATTATAGCGTTTAAGTCTATATTCCAAAAAAAAAAAAAAAAAAAAAAAAAAACGCCAAACAATATTAAAGTGTTTCAAAATGTATTTATTATTCGATTAACGGTTTCTAAACATTCATTTTTAACGATCTCGGGTTACATTTATAAACGTAAAATTATTTTAATATTTACAATTATTGAGATTAAATATTTTTCTATATAATACAAGTATTTACCTATAGGTACTTATAAGCAACTAGAAAATATAATCGCTTCGATTTGAAATAATATAGCTGGGACAATGATCTAATTAAAAAAAAAAAAAAAAAAAAATTAAACTACAACGCTATATAACATCGAGGTTGGGGCAAGTTTTATTTTTTTTTTGAACTCGTTACAATTATTAAGTTAACCAAAGTTTTTTTTTTTTTTAAACGAGTTAAAAGTCAATTGAAAATTCAAAAATATATTTAGTTAATTAACACAATAACTATTTGATTTTTCGTATCTATACGACACTTTTCGATACAATTTGACTGTTCGCGAAAAAAACAAATAATAATAATAATAATAATAATAATAATAATAATAATAATAATAATAATAATAATAATAATAATAATAATAACGAGCACACAAAACGAGGTTAGGTCAAGTTTATTGCACTGTTACGGTAAACGTAAAAAATCGTTATTTGTCCGATCGATACAGACCGTATTGGATGTATTTTTATTGGGAAAGAAACAAAGTAAAAAAAGAAAAAGAAAAAAGAAACGAGAATTCGATCAAAGTGTCAATGAACGTTTTGTACAACGCCGCTTCACGATTTCGTTTTACCTTTGACTTTTCTCATTGCGACAACGAGCGATTTCTAGCCCGTCTCCCCCACCAAATGACAATTGTAATTTACGCGCACGGCGTTGCCATCATCATTCGGAATTGGCAGTGGTGGACGTGGGACACTCGTCGATAACGTTTATCGAACACGCATCGGTACCGTCGTCGGACGAGTCCTGTTCGTCCGCGGTTGTGGACGACACGCGACTGCCGGCCGCCGGTTCGTCGTGCAGGTACGCCATGACCGGCCCGTACTGATAACAGTAGTACGGCGCGGCGGCGGCGGCGACCGGAAAGTGCAAACCGTTACCGAAAGCGTGGTGGTAACCGCCGGTGACGGCGCGGTGTTGGTGTCGATGATGCAAACGATGCTGTTGCTGTTGGTGATGCAACATCTGCAGCCGGTAATCGACGGTCGCGGTCGCGGCCGCGGCCACCGCAGCAGCCGCCGTCGCCGCCGCCGCCGTCATCCCGGTCGTCGCGTGTCTGGTGGGCTGGTGGTAAACGGCCGCAGCCGCCACGGACCCGTCCGCGACGGCGGTCGGCAATTTTGAACACTCGTCCCGGACCAACACTTTGACGGCTACTCTTTTCGCCGGCGAACCGCCGCCGCCACTGCCGCCGTTTCCCGCGACGCCCGGAGTCGTCCGGTCGCCCGGAGTCGGGACTTGCAACTGTTTGCGTTTCGTCTTGTACCGTCTGTTTTGGAACCAAATTTTCACTTGGGTCTCGGTCAACTTTAACGAGTGCGCCAAGTCGGCGCGTTCCGGACCCGACAAGTAACGCTGCTGGTTGAAACGCCGTTCCAACTCGAACACCTGCGCATCGAAAAATTAATTGAATAAAACGACTTTGAACGTTCTGTGTCAAATTATCAAATTAAGGGACGGGATATTTGTATTCTCGGCGTTTGTACGAGGAAACGTCGAGCAAACGGTTTCAGGAATCGGTTATGACGTTTTCGTCGTTAATTTTTTTTCTTTTCCTCCAACTTTTCATCGTGAGCATTAAAATAATATTATTAATTTTATTTGCGTCGAAAATACGCGTTTTAACGTTCCCGTTTGTTTCCGAACGAAGAATTTAAAATATATATATATACATATTTTTTTTTTTTAGAACAAAATTTAAAAAAAATGTATTCTCAGGAAATTTTTTGCAAAAATAATTATTATTATAATTGCTTGGAATAAGATAAAAAAAAAAAACATTAATATATGAGTGTGAAAAAGCGTAAAAACTTTTAGTGTGATTTTTGAGATTAAATATTTTCCACTGATTTGTTTATACCGACTTATGTCGATTCGATGTAAACAAAAACTAATTTTATTCTCGTGCATGCGTAAAAGTCAGAATTCTTATTGAAAATTCGTCGTGCAAGTTGTCGATTAAATTTGAAAAAAAAATCATTTTTAACGGTTTCATCATTTTAGATACATGTAGAAGAAGAGAAGGCACCGTTGGTCACCGTTCACTGGCTTTAGACGATAGTTTAAAAAAATAATCCACGTCTGCACTACACGCAGTGTAATAATCGTGAAATTTTGAAAATGTTTTTACGTATAGTATTTTATCAGCGATTCGTTTTACAACTGCACAGCCCGAAAGATACGTATAAATCCTAATAACGTGGTTATCGAAAATAAACGTTTTTCGATGTATTCGCGAGAAATATTGTTGTTATTAGACGCTCACGATTGCGAATTTTCATCGAACACTCAAATGTACATATTATAATGCGAAATTACAGTGGAATTTGCGCATTTTTATTACCTGGGAATGCGAAAAAGCCGCGCGAGACCGTTTTTTTCGTTGTTGGATGTGCAACGGTCTCTCACTGTGAGTCCGCAGGAATCGCGACAATGCGCTCCGATGGTCGCCCGCCCGATTGAATATAAAATCGCCGTTGCCCAACAGTTCGATTCTCCTTCGGTACTCGATGTCGTGGAATTTAAAGTCTTCTGGAACACGTAATTACGTTACACGTTATACGAAATTAAACGGAGGTGTACGACACGTATTATATCCAAATTCAAAGTTCATTTCAACAATGACGTTTGTTTAAAAATTAATAGAAAAATTCAATTATAAACGCGTAGGTTTGTTTGAAATTCTCGAGTGCATGATATTAATATAATCGTTGTACGAAATGGATTCAACGCGGTGCAAATAAGTCTATTTCCCGACTGAATGCGTGTGTGTGTGTACCAGTGGCGGATTTAGCGTCAGGCAAAGTAGACATTTGCCTAGGGCGGCAATTTTAGGCCAATATTTTATTGAGAATACTCTAGGTTTTTTAACCTAGTTTTAACTCTAGTTTATTAACATAACCGCCATTAATTATTGTTTAGTATCATCAGTCTTTATGATTTATTTTTTTAGTAGTTATGTTAAATAAGTATTTAAAAATATATTTCTCGTTGATAAGTTTAATGGGGCGGCCAAAAAAAAAAATTTGCCTAGGGGCGACAATTGTGTAAATCCGTCCCTGGTGTGTACAGTTCGGATGAGACGATGAGGTGTAACTCCTCCACGACGATTATCGTTGCCATCGGTTATACACATACACACACACACACTTGAATCTTTATCTCTTCAATCGGCATCGAATTATTAATTACTTTACTTTCACTGTAAATTTTCGTCGGAATAAAGTCAAGATTTCCCTGAGTGTCCATACACCGTGCTTACGTATTCGTTCATCGCGTGACCCATTTTCCTCAGCACCGTAGCATTTGTCACCAGTTCCAATTCTAATTCTCTCTCCTTAGCCTCCACTATTCATCGCATCGGAATAGAGATTGCGGTTCGGCGTCGTCCCTCGGTGCGCGTTAGGCAGTCATGACACTCGAGGCCCGTTAAACCCTTTATAGATCTATAAGATAATTTCCGCGGGAAAACAGCTAATAGAGCATCCGCGTTCTGACGGAAATCGTCTGCGAGTGAGTTAGTTGCCGTCTTCAGCATTCGATGGCTCGCAGGAGCGTCACGGTTATTTATAAACGAACTGTTTTACGCGTGTTTAGTTCTCGTCAGTCCGTTAATGCGGATGTTTCGATACGCGAATTCATTCGCAACATTTTTTCCCCTTTAAAACCTTTTTAACGTTATTTCACCAATTTCACCAACAGAAAACCCTTGTTTCTTCCCCGTACACATTTTTCCGTAAGTGATTTCCAAACGTTATTATTGTTTATCCCGACGAGTACGTTGTTTTATTATCGTACCTACGATTTATTACCGTCCTAATCGTTTATATACGTCGGAAATTATGTCGAGGGTTGTGCGCGTTCAGCCGATTCGTCCTACGGATTTTAGTTTTTTTTTTTTTAAGGACACCGTGTACGTATCGCTACGATCTGGAACTGTGCTAAAACGTTTAGCCGCCTCCTTTTAAAAACACTAATTTTAATCGTCTTTTAATACACGTTAAATGGATTATCGGCCGCGGTGACCGGACGGCAAAGTGTGTCGTCGTCGTCGTCGTCGTCGGCCTTTGATTTGCATGATTGACGGAAACGGTATATAACGCGGCGATATAAGGCCGTACAAGCCCGTGCCACCATCGCCGAGCCGGGAGAGCCATGACGCCGGCGGCTAATAGCGTTAAAAGGTTTTCCGCTTATTTCCTGTGCACATATACGAACAACTATTTTCTGTGCGAACGACGACGACGACGACGACGCGTGACACTTGCACCACTTGTACACACACACACACACACACACACACAGACGACACCTATAAATTCGGTTGTGGATGGGTGAGTGGGTTGCTTTAATTTTTTATTTTTTTTTACCTTGACACGCGTATACAGCACGCGGCGCCCGTTACCGTTTTTTTCCCCTTATAAACGTAATGCGCGTTCCGTCGGCTAATGGACTATGGAGTTATTATACACGTTTATTATTTTTTTTTTATATATATATACTTTTTTTTAACTTTTTTTTTTTTTTTGTTGAACTTTTAACGTGTTTGTTAATTGTTCGTGCGGCACTCGCGTCGTGTAACCCTCCGACGCGATTCCCAGCGCGTTACGCGTCGCGCGTTTAAAACGTATATTTTATATAAAGAAAAATTAAACCGCAGCAAAAAAAAAAGAACGAACGGGGCACGCGTTTCGTATTATATTTGTGAACCGGCGTTTCTCTCGACACGGGGGTCACGACCGCCTCGGGAGTCGCCAACTGATTTCGTTTACGGTTATTATTGTTATTATTATTATTATTATTATTGTTGTTGTTGTTGTTGTTGTAATCGATACAAAAAAAATATATATGTATATCCCAAATAATACAATTCGGTAATAAAATAATAAAATCGACAAATAATACAATATTTCGAGTGCATATTATCCGTAAATAAACGTCGATTATAGATTTCGTAAAACCCGTTGTGAGGCTGCCACCGTCGCAGCGCACGCGGGCTTTGATCAAAACGATAATTTCGTTTCAAGTGTAATGACACGAAAAAAATGAATTTTCCAAAGTGGATTTGCCACGATGAAAACTGCAATGAAAAATCTGTCCAGAAATCTCAACAATTACGCGAAGGGATGTGTTTAACGAACAAAGAATAGTTTCACACCAACAGCGACAACATGTATAATATATCATTTTAAAAATCTTAATTTAAAAATAACATTTACGTTAACACGTAAATTTGGGTCTCTTGTTATTATGTCCAAACCGGCACCGGATTTTTACATTTCGGTTAATTACGTATAAATAACAGTCGTTTTTGAAAAAAAAAATAAATAATTGTTCAAATAAATTGAAATTTTGTACATATAGTGTTATAGTGTGGATGGAGTAAAATAATAATATTTTTAATTGATTGCGAGTGAGACCGAAAAACGTCACACGACGTCATCCGTTAAATATTTTTCTTCATATTACTGTGTTATAAACGCATTTTGTTTATTAAAACAAAAAAAAAAAAAAACAAAACAAAATAAAGCACGGGGCCTCAAAACACAGCTCCAGGCTCTTTTTTCCCGGGACATTGGTCTGACCGCTCGAATGGGAGTCGTGACACTGGCGTGCGCGCACTTGACTTCGTGATTCTCAAGAGCCGGTCGACTTTGATCGCGTTTGGTTTTAAATTTGTACAATTTCTGTTAATCATTTGGATGTTTGTACAATATTACGTTTATCGGTTTTATACAAAATAAATAATCAATTTTACCGGTTTTTTTGTTTCATATACGGATTGCAAACGAGCGATTCGTAAATAAAGAAAAAAAAATGTATTTGATTTTTTAACGACTCCTGAACACAATGTAACAATCAGAGTTCGCGATGTAAGAGTATTAAAAAAAATAGAAAATAAAAATGTCATTTCTATAACACATACATTTTTCTTATAAACTTATATTATATTTAAAATTTGAAATAGAAAAAGGTTAATATTTTGAAATTAAAATATATTTAGATTATATTTAAAAAAAGAAAAATAAACACTTTTTTTTTCAAAATCGTTTTAAACTGTCGGCGCAGAGAAAAACGGCGAAAACTGCTGCTAATTTTTATACAATTACGATATAGGTGTTTTTATCATTTAAATTTCCACTACCGATTTGTAGTTGCGATTAAGAAAATTCTTCCGCGTGCGAACGTCTCCAGTCAATTGGACTCGAATGTTTATAGTAAAACCGTAACGTTTAAGCACAACGCATACTCTTCGGACAAAAAAAAAAAAATAAATAAATGGACCGCGTGCGGACACTCGGGGAAATTATTCGGAACGGCATTGTGAAAAAAGTAAAAAAAAAAAAAAATTCCAATAATATCGTGAGAAATTCGGTAGATAGTCCGGGGGGTTTATTTTTTTCCGAGGTATATGTGTCATCGGAAACATAAGAAAGTAAGCGAAATAGAATTGAATATTTTAACCCGCTGTGCAGTATGCAGAAACGCGTTTGATTTTACACTCCGTTATGATTTTTTTGGTTTGTTTTTTTACAATGCGAGTGCTTTGAGTACCCGAACTTTGCGGTGACATGAGTGTATGTGAAACGCGTTATCCGGATTAAAAAATTGCGGTTATATAGTATACTACGCGCATAAACGTATAAACGAAAGTCGAGTACACACATAGGAACAGTAAATATATGACAGTATTATAACATATATGAATTCCGTTCGCGCCCGCGTCGTTTCCTTCGCGTATACACACACACACATATCGGGATAACTCTTTTTTTTTTTCATCTAACAGAGAACTACGTTTCTCACATCAATGTCTTTGTTTTTTTATATAAACAGGAGTGAAAAGATTTAAAAAAAAAATAATTTGTATATCCCACGATTTTTTAGGTCCTTATTTACCGCGTACATACCGCGTCTCTCCGAATAAAATTAATTTTTTTTTTTTATCATAAACACTAAATAATGAACTACGTACGTACGCACGTCTAATATTCGTAAATGTTCTCCAGACAATATTATTCTATTGTCGAATGTAAAAACCGGTGAAATCGACGTTTTCGTTTAATTCAATAACACATTCGATTGGGTCGGAAATTAGCGTGTCGTGTGCGGGTTAGAAAAGTTTTTGGTTTTAAGGGCTGACCAATTTTATACGCCCTGCATGTTGATTCGGCTGTGTTCGTGGGGGGGGGGGGGGGAAATAAACGTCTCGAAATTCGTTGTTCGCGAATTTTTTTTTTAAATTCATAATGTCATTCGAAAATTCTCGACAATGCGTCGTATTTCGATGAAAAATGGACGAATTGACACACACACACACATCGATCGATATGAGTTATTTTTCTGTTGGATATAGCACTTTTGGACTATAGCAAAAATAATCCGTCTTTCGATAGCGAATTTCGCTGGGGATGTACTTCGATTTCGGTCGTTTTTCGTATTTTCTCGATAGTTTTGTATATGCCAATACACTTTTTTTCCACGTCTCCCTGTGTTCCGGATCCGTTTAAAGTCATCCGTTCTCGGCGAAGAAGTTTAAATCCCGTCAGCGGTCGGGCTTAGTTATATAAACAGTTTATTTATATAACGTTTAAAATCCTAAAAATACGATATTATATTATAATTTCATCGAAATAATCTTCTATACGCGCGTAAATATTATTTTTTTTTTAGAAATATTACGCGATGATTCATATAAGCGTATTAAATACTGAATAAATGAATAAATAAAAGTAACGATTAATAAAAAATTATAAGATATATTTACTCCTGATAGTGAAATCATTTACTTAATCTGTGTAGTTGGTGCGATGTATATATTGTTTAGGTATATTTCACTTTATCGAGTGTAACGAATAAAAGAAATAATAAATCGTATAAGTACGTAATATATTACGCAATAAATAAAAGTAATATTCAGTGTTATTATGAGTTGAATGATAATACGTTCAAAAAAAAAAAAAAAAAAATTAATTTATTAAACAATACGCGACACATCGCGTTCATGTTGAACCGTTGTGTATAATACTTCATCCGATACAATCACGGCGTCTTTTTTTTTGGACTCTCGTGAAATTTTTTTTTCACATAAACCATTACATTTTTTTTGTTCTATTGTGAAATGTTCGCACGTTAATCTTCGATATATATATATATTCCTAAAACAATCCATTTTGCACAAAACGCGTTCTCTAACATTGACATTACGGGGAGAGGGGGCGGTAAACATTTCTGTATATCAGTTCGTACGAATAAAACGAACCGTCCGATATTCGAGTTACGTGTAAAATAAATAAATATATTAATAATAATAATAATAATAATAATAATAATAATAATTAATAATGTGTATTATAATATCGTATTTATATCGTTTTTATATACGCATAACGCGATGTTTACACACGGAAGTGGTCGGCTTCAATATTCCCCCATCCGCCCCACCGCGTTCTCTAATTGATTTAAGCTGTCGCGTTCGGTAATCAGATATATACACACGGCGGCGGCGTATATAATATCGCGCGCGGACGAGCGACGAGCACTCACCGAGCTCGCGCGCCCGTCGTTAATGCATCACTTGACTTCCAAACAAAACGCGTCTGCTTCACGTGATCCGTTTGTTTGCGTCCGCGCGAGACGACGCAGAGACGGGAGAGAGAGAGAGAGAGCGACTTCTCCGTTGTTTACCCACACGCGTGTAGCGGGGGTGGGGGGGGATGCACGGATCCCGCCGAATCGATCCCGTTCAAGTGGACGGAATCAAGGCATTGTCGGAGAATGACTGATTCGATTTTTCTTCTCTTCCTTTCCCCTCCATCCCCGAGAGTTTATTGTGTCGGACGGAGAGGAAAGCTAGAGGAAAACCGCGTAAAGGTACGGTGACGCTGCGGTAGTTCATCCGTTCTCGGTGGCGTTTAAGAGAGCGTGAGAGAGAGAGAGAGAGGAGAGGAGACCACCGTTAGACGGACCCCGTGTGCGCGCCGGTAGTCGTCTCGTCACAGCAGGCGTCCGGCTTGTAAGTGGCGATTAATAACCGCGTTCAGACAACTGCGCCCATTATTAACGCCGCCGCGCGCTTCTCACGATTCAAATAGAGAAATTGATTTCTCTCATAACGTCTATCTGTATTGTCTACGATCAGTTGTTGTTCTTTTTTTTTTTTTTTTTTTTTTAAATTGAACTTCAAAAACGCGCAGTACTCGCACGCAGAGAGTGTAAACACGACGAACAGTGTGTATATACGTACAGCGTTATAATAATAATAATAATAATAGCGTCGAAGAATTGTTTATGAACCACACCGAAATTATCTTCTCGCCGAGAATACACTACGAAGCGGAAAGAACGGCCGGACCGTAGGAATCGGACATGCTCAGCAGGACACGGATTGGACGAACGAGAGACGATTTAAAGAAATGGCGGCTGTTCCAAAGTACATTTACTAATAGAAAAGTTTTTCTATCATTATACATTCGAATGTAAACCGTTGTATCCGATAAATACGAGCGTGAACGGAGCTTCGGCGCAGTATTGCATTTTGTCGGGAAATTCAAGGCAGTGTAATAAAAATGATTTAGTCGAGATTTTCAAATATACAAGTATACAGTCGAGGTAACTACGGAGGACTTGTGGTGTGTATGCGTAACCCTTAAAAACAAAAATTATCCCGTTTACGCGATTTAAAGTGTCTAATCTAATAATTGTTATTAATAACGCAAAATTTGAAGACGCTGTTTTGAAATAGTTTTCACGCAGTGCAAAATTTTTTGGTGTACATTTCGAAACCATTTAGCACCATTGTTTTCAAAACGCGCCGGAGGGTAAACAATAACGAATTATGACGGAATCGCGTTTTTGCCGTTAACGTTTGTAAAAACGATTGAGAAAATCGAAAAACGGATTTTGCGCTCGGAATCTAAAAATTAATTATAATATTAATAAAATAAAAAAGAACGACGACGACGGACAATTTCACTGATTTATATACAACGGCGCTAAAAATTAGTACGACAAGCAGAATAAATTGCAAACGGAATTTACATTATAATATCAAGTGCTCGTAAGTATTGGTAATTGACTTTTTTTTTTGTTTAAAAAATTTTTTTAAAGTGTTGACTTAATATAATAGGAAAACAAACTATTTATATACACTTCACCGAACGCGTTATTAGCGGTGCGCGTTTATCTATAATATGTTTATACATATATATCGAAAAACAACGGACGTTTTAGTTCTGTTTATATATTCTTAAATTGAGATTTGTGTTTATGTTAAAAAAAAAAAAAAAAAAAAAAAGAAAAAACGCGAACGTTTTAATTCTTCCACTCCGTTCGATATTACTGTGTACACGACAATCCAATAAATAAAAAATTGGCCATATCGTACGCAGCTTTCAAACCGCATGATTAGAATCGTTCGACAAATTATATCGGATATTAGATGACGAGCGTTCCATAAACAACACGGGAAACAAAACACGCGCCTTGCGATTGAATTTAATAGTATTATTGTAAAAAAAAAGAAAAAAAAACGTTTCTAAAGGTGTCTGTCGACGCCGATCCTTAGTGTGTACATTTTGTACGGAAAACAACTCGACGTTTCGGAATTATCTAGTCTTAATTGAACTGATGTACAGAAAAATTGAGAAACACGACGTTATTATTTTTATACGTATTTCTTAACACCATGAAATGATATTAATTAATTCCATTATGGACGTTTTAAACGTCGATTTGAATTTGAATTCAATAAATTCAAATATTCGAAGTACACACTTTTTTGTACATCGTTTGCGTCACGTGTACTTTTTTTTTTTTTTTAAATTCTGTGCGTAATAATCGTCGCTATAATCGCTATTGAATTATGATCACGCGTATTTGATTTTCACGAGACATAATGTTCAAGTGTAAAAACTTTAAGGAAATCAAATCGTTTTTTTTTTTTTTTTTATTGGCTACGAATGTAATCTGCAGGAAAATGCCCCATTTACATACGGCACGCGAATGGCGGTTAAATTACCGACCCGATTAAAACTTTTATAAATGCGAACTGCTGAATTAATATCCGGAACTAATTTATGCTTTAAAAATAACGTAAAAACGTTTTGATTCGTCGAAATTAACGGCGGCTAATTTGTAGGGAAATATTAAAAAACAAGTAATTATTAATTATCGTTGGAGCACGGTCGTTACGAGTAATTTAAAGAGTGACAACAATATTTATTACGATTTACACTATAAACACGGTAAAAAAATTTCACATTTTATTTACTTCTGAAACCGATCGAGTGTCCGTGTGCGTGAACATCACCGTAATGTTTATTATACACGTAGTAACGTAAACGTAAACGTACGCGGATAATCTATAAAGACCAATAGGAATTTTCTATTCGATCCGAAATCGTACTCCAATATTTTTATTTATTTTTTAACTCAAATCCAACCGTAATAATATTTTTTATTATTTTGTTTTTATCGCGAGAGAAAAAAAAAAGGGAAAAAACTAAGTCATTTACACGCAGAGTCGTATTATTCATCGGTTTTCTAATACATTTTTATTTGAATAATTCGCGCGCATACATTTATTCATACACGCGTAGCGCTAAATTTCCAAACTGTTCGCGCGATAGTATACGTCACCGTCGTTGTAGCAAACTCATCTGTCACCGAGTGAGTTGTAATGAGAAAAAAAATCAAACACACGATTTTATTCGTAAAAATTTCTTTTCGTATTAACAACACAATTCTATACGTTGAATCACGTGTGCTAGTGTACCTTTTTTGTTGTTGGTCATGTCCAAGGCCTCGTTGTTCTTTGCGCGGTGTTCGCCCGAATCACCGTCGCCTCCTCCAGTTCCTCCATCACCCCGGTCGCTGGCTCCGTCTTCTCGACCGTTCGATTTCAATATGTCCGCTATGGAGAACGGAGTGAGATTTTTGCCTTCGGTCATCCGTGCGGCGGGCGCGGACGAAACGGGGGAAAAACTCCGGATACGAATCGCCGCGGGACTCTGCACAGCTGCAAGAGGCGTGAGAAATTTCGCCAAATATTCCGACGTACTCGTGCACGAGGCCCCGCGGTTCGTTCAGGTGTACGCGTATATTTTGAGCGTATCTATACGTGAGAGACACTGGCACGTCTTCGCGGTTTGGACGACGGCGGCGAACGGATACCGGGCGCGCGCAAGGGATCCAGCGGCGGCGGGTGGTCTACGGGGACGTGAAAGGGACCGGGCGCTCGTCGGGCCAATGGCGGCGACGTTCGCCGCCCTCCGACCGCGCGCGGGGACCGCCCGACGCCGACGTTTTGTGTTCCTGCACCGTCGTGTCGCCGCGGTCTCCGCCGAATACACTGGCACGTTATTATATCGTCGCGTAATGAGTTAAGTACAACAAGCGGTACGACGCCGCGGTCGTCGTTTCAATGCAAGCGATTTGAACGCATATCGAGTTTTCGATACGGCGAGCGGTGTTTTATTAATTCGTATTGAAAACGAATAATAATCGGTAAGGGTTTGGGTGGTACACTTGACGGTAGTTTCAATGGAGACAGGAACAAGCGTCACATTAAAAATGTGATTTTTTTTCTCCCCAAAACAAAAGTTTTCGAAAAATGAGTACACCGTTGCAAAGCCTATTAAAAAAAAAAAGAAAATTTTTGTACAATTTGCGTACCTCTAAATGATAAATAATAATAATAATATAACTTACATTTTTTTAATTTTTATATTTTATGCTCGTGAAAATAACCTTTGCGTGTCTTCTTCAAGAAAATTTAATGATATTTTTAATGGGGTTTTTAGACTCGCTGTAAGACCAATAATAATTGTTCAGGAGGTATCGCCAATTCAAACAGAAAAATTACGTTTTTTCTAAAAAAAAAAAACTGAAATTCTTACCTTATACTTGAGAATCAGACCATGGATTAAGACGAACTTTTTATTGCATTTCAGATGTACAATAACCCCTCAGAATTTGTAAATTTTTTTACCAATCGCCCTGTGTATCGTATAATATTTATCGAAGAAAATATGATAAAAATTTAAGCTTCGCCTTAAACAATAGCTCTCCGCGTAGTTAAATTGTAAAATAGATATTGTAGTTTTACAAACGGCAAAAATGGCCGTTTAAAATTTTTTTTTAGATCATAAAGATGGGGATTCAAACCCGATCAAATTGTATAAATACGTCATTGTGACTTCTTACTTCGAGCGGATGTAAAATTATTATTTCTGGCAAAGTAAAATATTACATATTAGTAATATAAAGTACATATTATTTAAATACTAATAATAATTTGTGTTTCGTCAACAATATTGTGTTAACGCATTATTAAATACGTACGTTATTTAAACGTGATTCCGGGAACGCATTTTTCATACATATTTAAACGAAAAAAATTAACTTCGTATGTTATAAGAGTGGTGCAAAATTATATACCTTTTGCTCTCATCCACACTTTGGACGGGCGCTCTGCGTTTCCTCCCTGCCCATCAAACGTATTATCATGTACCTTGTAGGAGACGAATAAATTATCGTTACGACTTTTCGAAATACCAGTGGAACTTCTTTCGCTTAAATCAACCACATATTATTTTAGTACGGGCAGAGGCCAAATATATATTAAATAAATAAATCTCGGTCCGCACTCGCGAAAATCATTGTGTTATGTTAATACGGCGCATTCTTTAAACGACGTACGCGACTTAAGTCGGTACCTACGCTCATGTCTCATTATTATAATAAGTACACACTCATCGTTATTATTCCTCTATCGATTTTAAATTTTATAAAATCGTCTCTCCGACAGTTAGAAAATAATTTCGTAAATCCGTAACAATTCGTATGTATAAAATGCGTTTTCGATGTGTACTTACGACAAATGTTTACACAATAATACATAATCTTTAGCAAATATAAAAATAAATCTACATTTTATAATATTTTTTTTCAACTATTCCGCGATATTATTTTCAAAGTTGAACGCGCATTTAACGAGTTAATGAGTTTGTTAAAAATTTTACTCAACCGATTACAATATACGCGTTAAAAATAATTTCCCTCGCGTTAACGTCAACTCAAACGTACTATTTTCATTTGAACAGATTAATTTAATTTCTATTCGTCAAATATGGTTTTTATCTAAACACGGTCTAGACGAACGCGTAAGTAACACCTAGAATGAGTGTAGTGGCAAAAACGACTCCAGATTTCATCGTTGAATTGTTGAAAAATAAAATATAATTAACTATTAACTTCGTTTTGTTAACTTTAACTTTTAACTAAGTTAAAAAAAAAAAAAAGAAAATGTTAAATTCGATTATTATTAGTTCATTCAAACGCCGGTACCAATATAATTCAAACAATATTCCAATCACGCTATACTATATATCGTTGTTTTTCATTGTTGTGTGATAAATAAAATTACGTATGTGTGCGTATTACGTGTTCAGAGCGTGTCAGGAAGAATTTAACATATTTGAATGCGATTTAATTGGGAAATAGTCAAAGCTTTATGCCGCATTCTGTATACTTATATAATATAATGTACATAAATAAATATATATATATATATATATAATAAAAATATGATGAATACGTTTATACGCGCTGAAAAGAAATCTAATATACACACACATACACACATGCGCATTACCATCACACGCATTAGATAAACAAAATCGTTTATGTATGTTTATAACTTATGGAAAGTGCTGCGTGTGAGTTTCATTCATAACGCGATATACGAAACTAAACTGAGATGACTATTATTATAATAATACTGCACCATCAGTATTATATAACTGTTATTATAGACATGTTATCTGGATAGTCAAAATATACGGAAAATATCTGCAACCGTATACACATAATACAATTATAACGTGTTACGAACAATAATTATTTTATCGGCAAAATAATATCGATTTTATTATTATGCGTACATAATTATAAAATGCCGGTCAAATCAATACTGTATAAATAATACGTAGTTATAACATTGTCTGGTATAGATTTAAGTTTGATTATAATGATTATATGTATTTTTTTTCTATTAATCAACGTATTTTAAAGTTTTTTTGGAATCGATAGGAACGGTACAAATGCGTAAATAAGAGAAATAAAAAAAAAATTAAACGTGACGCGGAGAATTTGTTTTTATCGAATCTAACTTTTTATTTTTTTTTTTTTTTAGATTTATCGAATTACAACAGTGTCCGGAGAAAAAAACTCGAACCGTATCAGATGTTTTCGAAAGACTAACAGAAAAAAAAAAACAACAATCAGATTTAAAAATATTAAACGTATTTCAATTTTTCAAAATCGCCACTTAATTATGTACATGCGTGTATTGTGTATTTTATCATTTTTAAACTATACGTTTAAAAAAAATATATATATATATATTTTAATCGCGAATTAAAACGTTTCATCGTTTATAAAACACAATAATTATTATTTGTATTAATAAATTAACAATATTATTGTAGACACGATGCATCACTATAAGGCCGGGCACGCGATGAGAAAAAAACAATTTCGTGTGTTTATACTTTATAGTAAAAGTCGTTGCTGCTTGTCTACAGAGTGTTTATTGTCTTTTATAAACGAACGGTATTCGAAGGGTACTTTCTATATTATAATATATGGTTATCGGTTTCGATGAATACGTTTCGTGTAAACAGTATACTGTTTCCCGTATAAACATATAATGTACGGACACCGGAGTTACAAAAACCATGTATTTTATATAAAAAACATTCGTCTGTTTAACAAAAAAAAAAAGAAAAAAAATCTGTATACGCATTTAGTTTTTAATATATCCTATATAATTGGTTTTTATACGGTCTCGGGTCAGGCTCATCCGGTTATCCGTCAACCTCTTGATGGGGAGGCTGCTGCTGTTGTTTAAATTAAACGCAATTCCTTTCTTTCCACCGCAGCTAGAGAAAAACCGTTTGATATTAAAAAAATATATGTTTAAAAAGAAAAAAGTAACTCGAATTATGTACCGTTTTAATATACGTTTACCATTCGTGCCCGTTAAAATTGTATGTAAAAAATAAAATTTAAGAACACGTTATCTCAAAGGTCGTATTCGAGTTTTTTTTTTGTTTTTACTCGATCCCGAGTAAAAAATTCAGATAAATTCTTACTCGAGTCGACGGAAATTTTGAAGTATATTATGATGCGATTCGAACGATCGATGGAATTCCGTGGGCCAATACACGGAAAGTTAGGCAGTTCAGTGCAAAATATTAAACTACACTGTTCTATTACAAATCTAGTTGATTTTAATTTAATATTAATTGTTGATATATCGTTTTTTTTTTTTTTGTGGTTCCAAACCAAATGAGGCCTTGGAGATTTTGTCATTACTATGTATTATGTACGGAGATAAAACGAATTATTTGTAAAATAAAAAAAAAAAAAACGCGTTTACCAATATTACGTTTAATTCGTAAACTCCTCTCGCGTACATTATAATATTCATTTTATATCGATGATTATTATTATTATTATTATTATACCGCCGTAGTTTTATAAAAATGATCGGTATTTTCAAGCTATATATTATATAACAGAGAGAAAGAGTGTCAGAGAAGGATAAAAAAAAAGAAATTATTATCCGATACAATATTTTCGTAAATGATTAATATGCGCTTCTTTAAATAAAGTACTTGAGATGTTCACATGATTTTTATACACAAGACACATATATTATATACGTTTATACAAATTACAAGAGAACATATTGTATTTTAAGATATGCGTCGAACTGCTACCGCAGCTATACGCACGCGTAACGTCTCTTATGGTAATTGTGTTTGGTAAAAAAAAAAAAAGAAAAACAATAATCAACAGTCAAAGTGTTTCGAACACACACACACACACACACACTCAAAAATCGCCAGCTGTACGCTTTTTAACCGCCGGACGCACTCCTCGGCGTAGAGCCGTTTCGTTTAAATAATAAAAATAAACACTCGAGTACGTATAACATATGTATTAATATCAACCGTAGCGCGTTCGTCCACCACAATTTTTTTTTTTATTCAGGAACTTTTTGTTTTTTATATATGAACTATAAAAATTTATTATTATATCGTGCGTCATAATAATATACGATCGGTAAATTGGCATCATATTCATTGGATTCCGCACTCCGTGTTTATATTGTATGTACGATAGAGCGGTGAATAAAATGAAAAAGAGAATAAAACTCGTTTTTTGAAAAAAGGGAGACGGAGATAGAGAGAGAGAGAGAGAGAGAGAGGTTATTTAACGTTTAGCTAGTCCCGTTGGCCGCGTGATTACAAGGTGACGTGCGATTATGCGGAAAATGTATGGGCCGAATTTCGGGACGACGACGAAAGAGCGAATCGACTTTTCGATTCCGTTTAATTAAAGTTCTTTTGATCGGACAAAGTTTAGCGGAACGAAAAAATAAAATAAAATAAGGAAGAGAGCTGCCGCTGCTATTACAACAACTACTACTACTACTACTACTGCTGCTGCTGCTGCTGCTGCTGTAAAAAAAAAAGAAACATTTTTCTCCGATCGTCAAGTTTCTTTCGCGTTACCTACACCCCGTCCACCGCCGCCGTTGGTAACCATCTTCGAATGAAAATCGTCTTTTGCCCAATATTTTATATATATATATATATAAATCGGAGAAATCGCGTTGCCTTTGAACGTGGCGCGCACGGAAACGTGACAATCATGTCTAATGATGTAATTAATTCCACGACCTGAAGAATCACCGTCTCGTCCCTGTAGCAGCTAGCAGTCTCACAGTCGTCTCCTCTCCGTCACCGTTTCCCGTCCATTCCCGGCCGACGCGCTGCGCTGCTCAATGATTCGACAAACTTTTCATCGGCTAATTTTTCATTTATTTCCGTCTCAACCGCCGCCTCTTCGAGCCCAGCCCTCCAACGGCCGCACGCGTTCGTCCCCTTTTTCTTTTTTTCCTCTCTCTCTCTCTCTCTCTCTCTCTTCTCGCTTCATTCTTTTTTTCCTCTTCCACTTCCTCCTCCTCTTATATATTATGCTCTATCCCGACGATTTAGTCGATCGTCACTAATTGGTCGTGGTTGAATAATAATAATAATAACGAAAAAAAAAAAAGAAGAAAAAACCGCACCGATGTTTCACAGTTAATTTGCCTCGCATCCGAATCCACGTTCGTTTAATAATTGTTAACACCACGTACTAATAATATATATTTATAAAATATATTATAAGCTCATTGTGTGTACGAGAAATGGTGTGTATTAAATTTTCTTTTTTTCTAAAGCGTTTGCCGACGTGTTATAATACTCGATAGAATATCGTATAGAGACCGGAGAGGGTAGTACGTCCCTTTACCACGTTAATATAAAATAGGTGACACTATAGTGATTCTACGCCGGTCCCACAAATTCGATTATTTATTTTTTTATATATATGAATCGTTCACAATTATATATTTACATGCATTATATAAATAGAAATAAAATTTTTAAAAAAAACTGACACTTTTCACTAGATAAAGTTTATGGAAATTTTTTTAAATTATAACAATAAGGGACTTTTTTTTGGCTAATTATTACACAAATTTTATTATAATATTAAATGTTAAACTCGGGGGGTTTTTTTTTTTTTTGACGCGTCTAAAAGTATTAATTTTTAAATTAATAATATTGCACGTAGATGATACACTCGTATATAAAATAATATTGACATTTTTATTCCTTGAGGTTCAAAGATCCACTGTAGACGAACATGTGATTGCGTCTTATTACAGGATTATTCATTTCTTCTGCAGAATACACATATAGGTAAGTCGGTGTCGAACCAAAACATAGAAATAATTAAATTTTAAAAGAGTCCAAAACGTTTTGTAATTGTTGAATTAGAAAATAATTCTTATAATCCCTGTTCGATATTCTTACATAATATTTTCAAACTATTCAATACGCATATACTCGAAAGGCAATTGAACTTTTCAATACCTCTCCGTCATAATTTTTGAACACGAAACGCCCACTGTGTCTCGTTCTCCGATTAATTAAAAGAGGGCGAATTATTTTAATACGATTAAAGTAGTTGTTGCGAAAAAATATTAGATTTATGTAATTTATTTAGACCGACCATCGTGTTATAAATACTATACGTTCACGCACTTAAAAAACAGTTAAATACGCGTGCACTTGTACGTTGAAAAATAGAAAAAAAAATAATTTAACAATTCATTTTAAAACAATAATAACAATATTCGAAATTGCTACGTGTAAAACGAATTTTCGTTTAAATTTAACGCAAATCATCGAGTGCATTAAGTGTGTTTACACAAAGAAGCGTCGAAATAATGTAATTGAATGTGCGCGTTATAACAAATCGTAACACGGCACGCAAACCGAAATGTCGGTGATTTTCAATCGAAACTCAAATATTTGTAATCTCGTAAATTCAGGCGGTGATGGCTTTCACAATATTGTATCACAAGCATATAAGAATACGAAAAATGAACAATTTATTCTGTAAATATTATACACGCGTTGTGGAAAAATTTGTTCGACAAAGTTCACAAGTGTACGCACGAAGAAAGTCCGTAGAAAGTCGTTGACACGACTGACGTTGACGTTGACTGACTACGAGCCTGTTCGAGTGCGTTTCAAAACGCGAATTTCACCGTTTATAAAGAACAAATCTACGAAAAACAAATTGTGCTTTCGGCGAATCGCGCCGTCCCGCGGCGAGTGCCGTGTACAAGTAACGGCGTGTAGTTTCGATAACGTGAAATAAAATTTTAATCGACACGAGTGATTAATAATGTTCGCGTATTGTACAACAGAATATAACGGACGCATTCGCGGAAATAATAATCTAAAAAGCCGAATCCTATGAGCGTTTAACGTGCGTGTGTTGTTTAGTCGAAGCGATCTTATGAAGGCTCTTATGTAATACAACGAGCTACTGTGATTCGGCCAGATTTGCGGACGTGAAAAAAAAAAATAGAAAAATAGAAAAAACGAAACGACGACGTTTGTGCGTATTAATTTGTCGATAACACAGATGGCGCAAAGAAAAAAACAACCAGACGTCACCGAAATCGTAAACCAAAACTCGAAAAGCCACTGCGTTAGGTTACGAGTAGAAAAATTACGTCAGTTTTCAAATACAATTAAAAAGAAAAAAAAATTGCGCAAGACGTAAATGCGATATGTGAGAGCGAATTTGGAGTTAATGAGGAATCGGCGAATAGTGTAATAAAAACGAAAATCGTATACTACTACTACTACCATTAGAGTACGATTTATAAACAATTCGGCACGCATTCGTATGACAACCGTCTTCCGGGCTTTGATGATAATTACACGCATACGATACAATTTATATTGTGTCCCCGCGTATAATAATTTTGAACTGTTCCAAACGCGTACATTATTATTATTATTATTAATGGTAATTTTGAAATATACGTGTAACAATATGATATCGTCGATTGAAAACCCGACAACCGGCGGACTAAACTAACCGAACTCCTTCGTTTGAGAGTACGAACCCTTTTTTTCGGCCCGTGTCCCGTTACGAATTACGTAATCCCGTGTGGGGAGGGAGGGGTAGGGAGAGAAACAATATTCTCCAGACGCGTGGGGAGAGGAGAGGAAACGACAACGCGTACCGTAAAATATACTACGCACCGAAGCACACTGACACTTGTCGTCGTCTCTTTAGTGACATATTGTCCGTGTTCCGTGGACTGAGGTTAAATGCGCTCCAGGGCGCACGAGGCCCCGGTCCCTGCTGCACGCACGCGATTCAGTATTTATTATCATAATATTTTCCGTCCTCAATCTAAGTCCTATTGTACCGGCCACAATGGGCTTAAAATACGATGAAAAACTGGTGGTGTAATTCGCAAGCACTTAGAACCCGCGACGCGTCGGCGCGGTGAAATTAAATACTCGTAATAGTACTAATAATAATAAAAAAAAATCTCTCCGGGTTGTACGAGTCTTGTACGGCGGTGATTAATGACACGTAATAACGTCGTATTTTGTAGACGGTATTTTCGCGTTGACCATTCGAAAAAAAATGCCGTTTGCGAGAGGAACGAACGGGTGTTGTGAACAGTTCGCGGCGGTGGCGGAACGGAGAATATGTCACGTTCGATCTGCAAAAGATTTCGGCTGTCTTGAAATATTACGACGGGAGAGTTATTTCTCTCTCTCTCTCTGCAGCCGTCGCGACGCGGCAGAAATCCGTTTTTATTGCCCCTCGTATTATTATTATTATTATTATTTTCTTCCCGTAAACGTTTCTTTCCGGAAACAAGTCATGTTTCGGCAAAGGATTGCGGCGGGGAAAGAGTCGCCGAAAATTGCTCGCTTTCAAAATCGTTGCCTATTGTCGTCGTCGCACGTACACCGTTTTCCCGGTTTCAATGCGTTCTGCACATACGTACACGGCGCGTATTCGTTCGGACGGGGTTGTTCGTCTCTCCAGGACCGAAAAAATTGGATTGGTCGATTTACCACGTTACCCACACTGTGTCCACAACAAACACTTTACACTACCATTTCTCCGGGGGGTTTTTTTTTCTTAAGTAAAAGAAAACATGTTTTCCTCCGCAAAGACTCACACAGACTCGAGAAATATTCCACACGTCGAAGGTAGCGGATTTTATTATACTACAAGACTTCAATTAAAAAAAAACCGATTGTTTTACCGTAGGGAAGACTCGGGACGGGTGGGCTCAACTTTTTGGGACGGATGAGCCAAGAGTTACAATTTACAAAATTTTACGGTTTATGTAGAGAGCCATTTAGAAATTTTCGTTTTAATATTATCGTATTTATTTATGTGTATTTTTGATTTTCGATTTAAAATAAACGACTTCAAACACGAAATAATATTTATTCATATAAAAACATACGAATATTTGTGGCACAAAACATTATTAAAGTATTTTAGCGTTATACGTGACGTTATGCTGTCCGTGAACTGACTGACTGACGACGAATTTACGTGAATTGGTCGTATTAAATATGTTATTTAAAATTTACGGGTATATTAATCAAACGCTAATCGTGTTGCCGTCGACTGATATACTCGGATTTGCGAGATAATAATTGTGATCAACCATCCTTCTCCGTAGCATGATTTTGTCCGCGCACCTTATAGGACCACCACCATACACTATCGAGCAATTTGCGCAACCATTACCCCGGTAACATTTTTGCCACTCAATGTCGGTTTATAATAATCGTGACGGTTTAACATTTTATACACGGTTTATGAACTGTTAATTGAGAACCGTTGTAGTTCAATTTAAGTGTTTCCGTTCAAATTTTAATTTAATATTTAAAAAATATATATTTTATAGTTCTAAACCGGTGCTACCGACATTAAAGCGTGCTAAAAATGTGCGGTCGCACCGACGGAAATCAATCGGTTCAGACAAAATGTTTGAGTACTATGTTCAGTTCAAAGCAATGTCGATTATACATGATGTTCAAGGGGGGTGGGGTGAAAATGGAGTCAACTCCCTCTGCCAATGAAATATCTACATCGAAGAATAATAACAAAGAAGAATTAATTGAGAATCTATTAAGACGGAATGAAGATGTAGAAAAAGGAAAAAAGTGCATGGAATGTAAACGAAATAACGATAAAACGGTAAAAGATATTAGTCGCTAATTATAAATAGCGGTTCGAAGCCAGTGAACCACACACACACACAAGGTGGGCAAACGCGAACACCGTGTGTATATGTGTGATATACACACATGGTGTTTTTGCTGCGAACAAGGCGAACAAGATTGTTCGTGTTTGCTCGTCGCGGCTACACTGAGTGTTCCACCGGTTTCGGACCGCTATTTATATGCGTCTTGCTGATACCCCCTCTATGTTGTGTCGTAGCGCTATCTGGTGACTAATTTCGTTTCCTATTTTATCGCGGTCGACTGATGCGCTATGTCGGTATACGCGGGTGTTTATAGTTCGACACCGACCGGGCGATCAATCGTGTGAGTGTTTGCTACATTTATTATTTTTATTATTATTAATAATATTATTTCGCGTTTTCAATGAAATAAAATTAACGTGATGATTCATCTTTCCCCGTTGTACACTCGTTTACACGTTTACTCGTTTATTTTACCTTTTTTTACTATTTCATTAACTTTTACTGGTTTACTCACATTCACACGTTTCCTGGACCGACCGAGTTTACCGTTATTTAAACACTAAACGCTCGATTGCGACCGATGAGTCAATTGTCTAAAGCGCATCTTCTCAAATGACTCGTTTGAATAAATAAATAAAAAAAACTAATTTAAATTATTATACATTATAATATATATATATATAAAGGTAATAGATGCGTGTAAAGGTATTCGGATAATAATAACAACGTTTCTCTTTTTAATTTTTCATCAACAGTTATAAAAATATTTGTATGCGTTTACGGCACAGTCAAGCAATGTCAATCTATTTAGTCTTATATACTTGCCCTACCCTTTCCCCTCAAACCACGTTTCTAATGTACAAAAAAGGCATACGAATAACGCTACATTTTAAATCGCAAAATTGTATTTGTGAAAAAAATAAAACTATACACAATACTCATACTGCACTTACTAAAAAAAAAAAAAAAAAAAATATGAAACAAAAACGATTTTTTTCACTTTCTATTTTATGTCGAATCGGAATATTAGTGAGTGATGGAACTTCTTATAATAAAAATTCAATATAATGAGAGTGAATCGCCCTCCCTGAAACACGCTTTTGCATATTAATTCCAATTGGAGAAGGAAACGATTTACACGTTTTTGACGGGTCACTGTCACTAAAAACGGGAAAATAAGAATAACGAACTGATGAACGTGCAATGTGGGTCGTTAAAAAAAAAAACATATTCTGGTTTGTCTCTCGGCGTACAGATTTATATTATGTGTACGAGGATAAACATAAAACATATTATATTGCCTTGCAGTGTTGACAAAACGCTGTATAATAGTACGTTTTTATTTTTTTAGATTTTTTTTCTCTCTCCAAAAGCGTTTATACCACACACGACCACACATATCGCGTATTTCAAATATTATCCGTGGCGTTGCGTATTCGAATAATATATACACAAGTGTGAAGATATAGTCTTTCCCCTTCCTCTTCGAAAAATGTTCAAAAGTTGAGTATCAAATAATTTCTTCTCGTCATAATGCGTACACGTTATTTTTAACGAATATTTCACCCATAATAAACATAGATACGGGTTTTGTAATAACCGTGATTGAAAATTCGGAATAAATAATGGGGGAATATTTACAATATTTGAATAGGAGTCCGTTGGGCATTTAAGAAAAAAAAAATTTGCGTGAAAACAGAAGAGATTTCCCATTCGCTTAGGTTTTTTATTCCCAACCGTACTTGTTTTCGACGCGATGTGAAAAATATAAAATAAAAATATCACGTTCCTGTCGCGGGGGTGTGTTGCGCGCGTCGTAACGCGCACAGCCGGTGCGACGGACGACGACGGCAACGTTTGTTTTATCACTTGTCGCGACGGGGTTAAAAATCTATCGCAGCCTCGCGGACCTGATCTTACAATAACATTTATAACGATCTATACATTATTATTGCGCGTAATGATCCATAAAATGCACACACTGGTCGTCGGCAGCTGCCGCAGCAGTCTACTGTCACTACGGTCGTTTATTGAGTGTCTCGTCGAGGGACCGCCGACGCGTTTAATTGTTTGCTGAAGGATCCGTACGGTATCGGCGGGGACTCTTGTTCGTCTCCCTCGCGACAGTTATTAGATGTCCGTTGACGTTATTATATACGCAGCACACACATCATAGCACACCCGGAGATTTTCGGTGCTATTTAGACTGCACGGAAACGCGTAGATTTATTTTTATAATTTTTTTTTTTTTAAATCTTAGTTCAGCTCAATATATTTCCTATCAGATGATTTAAAAAAGGTTTGATTTTAAAATTCAAGTACTTTTTTTTTTTTATAAATAATTTGCCGTTTTCTTTCTTCTATAAAATACATTTTTTTTTTTTAAATCAGATTTGTTCGCGGTTTTCATCGCATAATTTACACGGTCTTTTTTCGTAAATATTTTCGAACGATTTACGAAAGACACATAAACGTCGTTATAATTAAACGATTAATTTAATACGGGAGTTTGTTAATTTTTTTTACCGTTTATTATGAATGTTGTGGATTTCGTTTGCCCGTGCGCCAGTGCGACACAGCTTGAACGCGATAAACGAGATATGTTCGCGGACATAATATGATTTATCGTTTTCGTCCATTTCGATCGTGTGACATCGCCCGAGCCCCTGATGCGATTTTCAATAATATATCAATAATACGTAAAAATTAAATATTCAATTTTAATAAAAACTAAATTTTTACTATTTCGTTTTTTTACCACTTTTATAACATGCGATTACATTTTTATTTTTTGTGTGTTTTTAAACATTAATTTCGTTAATTTTACGATTTGTACGTCGTAGACCGGAGGTTCTTGACCGCGATGGACGGACCTCTATGGCGTCTGTAGGTTGGTCACTCGTGGTGGGTCTGTAAGTCTTCTTCTTTTTTTTTTAAACGATTCAAAATTAAATTTATACAAAATTAATATAATTCAAATTCTTCGATGGTTAGAGGTAAGAAAGCGTTATATTTATAATGCGAACTTTTATTGCGAACTTTGTCGTCGAATGTGTGTTCATTATTTTCGCGTAAACCGTCCGTTTATTATCCGTGTAAGGCGTTTTGCGTAAGGGTAACTTACGTTGTACAACACGTACGGACGGTCACGAAAGGTCTTCAAAATGCAGACGACCCCGTAATTTCACGACCTTCGAAACAAACGTTTGGTCAATATAACAAATTGAAATTAAACGTTTGACGCAAAATATACATCAGCATCGGTGGCGTAATCCCGGCGTAATTCCTCTTGTACCGACGACGTGTTCTCGTCGTCGAAAACGACGAGTTCTTCTTGCGATGACGACCGCCGCGGTCCGTCCACCGATGTTGTGTACGCGAATTCGTCGACGCGACCGGATAATCGCGATCGACAGCGGGTCGTCGACGGACCCGTACCGGTGGTCGGGCGGCACCGCGTCACACTAAATGCGTAATTATTATTAAATTTGTATAATTTAATTATTGTATGTATAATTATTTGTGCGCAGAAAAGAGAAGGATAACACAATTATTGTATTTTACATCGTCGTAAAACCACCCCTGCGGCTTCCTCGGTTCGCTATAAGAATGTAAAATGGTTGTTGACGATTTATCGTAAATACGTGAAATAATTCGTCGAGGTTTAAATGCGCGTTTTCGCTGCGTTTTAAAGCACGCGTTTCATAGTTTTCGGTAAAAAAAAAAAATGCCCTTGTAACATTTCATTCCATCGTTATTTTAAAACAAATACGAAACGTAAATGCGAAGCTTTCTCGTTAGTCACACTCTGTAATCAATTAATATATTACTTTTGTCGCGTGTCTCGTGTAGCCTCGCCGCAAACCGTGGCCCGTGATGATCGGTAGCGGGGCTTCGTCTGCACGTCATCGACGGCGTAGAAACGATCGTCTTCGTCGTCCGTTGTTGTCACTCGTCCGAAGTCGCGATTCGCCGCGTAAAACGACGGATCGCTGCTGCTGGTGTCGCTTTGGTCGGCTGTCGAACAGCAACACTGGTAGTTACCCGCGCCACAACTCTCATTGTCTCGGTTAACATCCACGTACGGCGGGTTTGACGCTGTCATCATTGCCGCTGCTGCGGAATTATTATTATTATTATATGCGCGATACAGAGCGATAAAATGCGTTCATTTCTTATAAAATGTAACACGACGAGAGTGTGGCCAAAAGAAAGCGGGAAACGGGTGCTGTATATAGAGACACGTTTGGTCGCATGCGGACGTCCGCATGCACAAAGTGTGGAACTACTAAAGCACTCGGTGTCTGCAGATTCAGTTTGCCAAACGACGCATCGCTCGAGAAGGCCGTTGTACGGTGAGTTTTTCTCGCAAAATTTGTTCCGTTGTGTTCGGCGCGTTTTTTTCTTTCTTTCAGATTTAGATTTGAATTAATCGAAGAATCGCCGTTGAACAGTAAAATTTGTGATGCGAATGCTGACGATCGTCAATTTTTGACGAAAAATTTCACCACGGTGGTTTATCACCGGTTTTCGGTTCGTGCGATCTTTTTTTTTTTTTTTTGTTCCCCTCGAATGAAAAGCGATATCGAAAGAAAGATTTCTGTGGACACACGTCCGACGTCAAACAAAATACGCTGTAGGAAATATCAATGAAAACGGATTTCTAAAAATCCATCGAACAATGGGGGAAATAATAATAATAGATGAACGCATTAACTCCAACGGGAAGTGTATTTCCAAGGAGACGAAAGTTGGCAAAGAAAATCAAGTAAATAATTTTCTTGTGGGGTACTCCCCCGTACATGTACTGATTGAACTCTCGTCAACACACAAACGGCGTTATCATACGTAGACCGTTTGTTTTCCATTACTAGAAATTCAATTGTATTGCGATTATCTCGTATGTGTACACCTGTAGCGGTCCCCGACGTACATTTTTTCACGACGGCTGGAACAGTCCGTTCCGAGTCTTTCCAACATTTGGCGATTGACTGAAGATCTGTGCACAGACTCGACATCATCTCGTTAGTCACTGCGAGTTCGTTCAACAGTTTAACATGCTCGCGCATCAGATCCACCGACTTGCCGGACGACGAGTCACCATCGTAGCATGTTTCCGTGTTTCCGGCGTGTTCGCTCGACGCGTGCACATCCGCAGTTAAACGTACGTCAAAGTCGTTTCCCGAAATTAGACTCTCCTGCTCGTCCGTTCTGCCGGAATCGGTAATGGTCCGGTGTCCAACTGCAGTGTCTTGTTTCTCGTTCTTCGGACGTTGTCCATCGCAAATCCCATCGGTTTTTTGCATTTCGTCCGCGAAATCGCATCGCTGTTGACTGGGATTCGTCAAGATCCGACGAGACTCCTCGTTTCCTCTGTTCCGATCATCGTAAACGTTCACCTCGTCGTTGTTCGAAAGCATTTCGTCGAAAATCGCGTCCACGATTTGCATTTCTTTCGCGATGTCTTTTTGCAGACGCACACTCCTATGTATACAACGACAATGAAATCTCATCGACCGCCTTATTATTATCGATTTAAAACGCGCGTTTTCTTTTTTTTTTCTACAAAATGTCGATCATGTTTCTGCATATCTACCTTGAATCGATTGTCGAGTCGTCGTGTAAACTTTCTGAATATCCGCCATTCATGTTAAAACGTGTTTTATTATTTAAAAAAAAAAATATTAATTAAAATATCGAAACAGTTTGTGTATTATCCATGAAAAAAAAATATTTAAAAATCGATAAAATGATTAATTATTTATTTTTTTGTTATATTTTTTAATATAAATAATAATATTTATAATATATTCCGCGATAACTTTAGTAACTGCAATTTGTAATGTTTGTAACGTATAAATTCATGAACACGTATAATTGTAACCAGTAATTGTATATTATATTTTATATTTATAAATTAACGTTTTAGTCAGAAGAAAAAAACGTTATGTGCTATTATAGTGAACATACAAAATAAAATTGTGGCCATTTTGGTCGATTGCACAAAAAAAAAAAAAAAGAAAAAAGTCGCTAAATTTGAATAAAATACAAATATGACTTAACAACGGACGACGGATTTATTATAAATTTGATACGCAAATTTTTAACGTATATTATAAAACGTCGTTTCGGTGACGAACGGACAAACGATATTAATAATATTTAATTGTACGCGAAGACAATTACACGACGATCTTTTCGCGACAACCGAACGGCAACAACAACACGAGCGTTGCTGCTCTTTTACAAAAATAAAGTAAAATTCACGGACACAATATGTTTATTATTATTATTATTATTATTAATCGTGTGCGCGCCCCCGATTAACGAAGACGTCGTTGATATCTCGCGCTCGGGCATTTATGGCTTTAACAATATATACATACATATATATATATTAACTGCGATGTATTAAACTGCGAATATTTTAACCAAATATATGTATTTTAATTTTATAGCTCATATACATTTATATAGATATTTCTTGACGCGTTAAATATAAACAAATAATAAAATAGAGAAAACGACGTTTTTATCATCTCAAATTTCTCTTATATTAACAAAAACAAATACACGAAACATTTGAAACATAAAATAAAAAAAGAAATCGATAACATATTTATTAAAGTCATAATTCTTATTTTATATACGAGTATTTCTTTTTTTTTTTTTTTTTGCCAATTATTAGTAAACTTCTTGTCAATCGTTTTTTGAAAATTTGTTTAATCGCAAGTTGTCATTTAAATAATTCACAACGTTACAGACACTATTATCGAAATCATTTATTAATACATACGAGTAATTTACGAACACGATATCATTCTGCACTACGCTCTATTTAATCATTCGACAACCTATAGTTCTATAGTGCGCGTACAGATGGCGCTCCATGTTATCGAAAAAAGAAAATACAGTAATTTTTAATTAAACATATTTTGAAAATTGGAATAATAAAGTGCTTGGACGATGAAATACGTTAGTTAAAAAAATGTCATTAAAATTGTTTTTAATATTTTGCATGAAAAAAACATCCTTTATTTATGTACAATTAAAAATGAATTTTTCGATTAATTAATGATGTTCTAATCGTGTGCAATTTATATATTATATATATATTTTACTATATTTACTATCTAATCGTCTTCTTCCAATATCGCCTAAGTTTGGTGTTCTGTTGCCGTCAAGCACTTGTCATATTTCTACGCATAATACTAACCGTCTATTGAATCGTTAGCAATGACACACCGGCCACTCCTAAATGTTCCCCTACTCTCGAATATCATCGAAACTCCTTCGTAAGTCGCGTCCCTGGTGTACAATTTTCTATTGGTCCTTGACCTGAAAAGCGTACGACACGAACAAACGATAATTTTATACAATGCAAAAACAATTCGCAATGACAGTACATAAATATATCTAACATGAAACATAAAATATAAACTGTGGCCTTATAAATTTCATTATCGAGTCAATATTATAATTTTAAACGTCAAGTGTATATTAATTTACTTATGTTTTTACTTTTGTGTACACAAAAGATGTGAAATTTTAACAAGGGCTTGATTATATTATGTTGTCTTACGATTTGGAATGGTAGAAGCAAATGGCGTGGTTGTTCGGATGAAATGTGGACGGCAATAGTTATATATATATATATATAAGTCAAACCGCGTTGACTTCATTTTGTTTTAAGTTTCTATACAGAAATATAAAAATAGATACCGCTTATATATGTTCCTATACGTCTTAATACGCTTCTGCAGCAATCGATATCAGTTATAAAACAATTATTTATTTTATTAATTCTATTGTTTTTCCGAATTACTTTTTCGGTTGTTAAAAATTCAAAAGCTGTGCAGTTGTTTAAAACGCTTCGACATATACTAGACTCCATCGTGATGACTACTGTAGATAAAGAACATGTGAATGAAGCAAAACTTGACACGTCTGATACGAGAGATTGTGGGCAAACGTACTGACCTGTTTGATGTTTCGTTCATAATAATTATGAGCAAGTGTGCGCGTTACTTCTTAACCGACCTACTTATACCGAGTCCAAGAAATCCTCATTAATTGTTGTTATTTCGGTCTCAATTATTGTTCGCAGCGTCTTTTTCCTTTGACAAACACGTTTCAAAAGCAAGCCGATAGGTGGACGGATGGACGCAACCGATAGAACGAGATTCAAGGCCCAGAACGAGGTAGAACGCGTCAGTCGAATATAGCGAATGACATTACTTACTATATCTAAATGACACGGGAAACGACGGAGAAGACGGAGAATTTGTTTGATTTATCGCAATTTTCGGATTAAAAAATAAGGGGGAAAAAAATAGGAATTTTTAATAATTTTACGAGACACACCTACGTATATCGGTTACGACAGGCGTTACGATGCTGCGCGCATAGCTCGCGGGGCCGTTATAATAATTTTATTTGAACGGAACGCGCGGCGGCAAGCACCCGGTACGATGACGATTATGATGAGGAGAAGTAGAAAAATGCGGAAAATGATGTAAACGGGTGCGCTCGTATAGTAGTAGTAACTAGACACTTTGACGGAGGCACGCAGACCGGCGTTCGCCGCACTATAATTTCACGGGCCGCTCTCGTCGTTTCCATCAAAACGATATCTGTTCGCACGCTCATCGATCGCCACTTCGTTGACGGCCGCGGCATAACTTCTTTTTTTTTCTTCTCTTCTTTATCTTCTTCTTCTTCTTCTTCTTCTTTCTTACACCGTCGTCCGCGCCGCTACTACTACCCGTCACGTTGCCCTGTAATAAGGACGGTAATAGTCGTTCACACGCCGCCTCTGCTGCCGCCGCCGCCACAGAGCAATCCGACGCTCGTTATGATTATTATTATTATTATGATTATTATTATTATTAATAATAATAATAATAATAATAATACATCTCCCTATCGTTTTTTTAATGTACGAATTTCAGTTATAGGTACGGGACTAGAGCTTAAATTTTCGGAGGTGCAACGGAATTTGTACAACGCTCATCGGATCATTATATCGATGACCTCTCTCCAACAATTTCGACAACAATCTTAAATCGCATCGCAGTAGACGAACGAATTTTTATAAATACCGGGACAATGGTGTTGCGCGAGCGAATATATTATACCTATTACTATACGTGGCAGATAAATTACTTACCTTATGTATTTAAAGTAAAATTTGAAAAATTCAAAACATATAAATTTACAAAAATAAAAAAACGCTTTATATAACGGTTATTTATACGAACATTGTCATATTTATACATATAGGTGCTTATAATAAACTCGCACGTATTGAAGCAAACAGTCGACTATTTAAATTTATTTAAAGTCTATTCGATAAATTTCTTTCGATATTTATTGCTGGTGATGGAAATTTTTGGAAATTTTTCTCTCGTATCACGCCGGTGCGGCGACAAAGTCAACTTTTTTTTTTTTTTTACACACAACATCTTAGGACACATCATCACCCATTCCACTAAAATCCAAAAGCAAACTGAAGTTTAAGAAACACGGTTCGCTACGCCATTGGTCCTATATATATATATATATATATATATAAGGACGAACTGCGTGGCAACGTTACGAATTCCATGATAACATTCATCAAATTATTTGAGCAGGGTGGTAAACAAATGTATTTTGTACTTGTGTAGCATCCAATTGCGCAAATGAATTTCCTGACGGCCGTCTGCAGTGCGCGCGCACGTATCATATTATACACTATTTATTTCTCGTATATACTTTCACTTCGCAGCGCGTACATAATATATACGAGAACACGATGAGCGCGGTTAATATTATTTCAAGAGCTTAATTCAGTCACGTACATACGCACAATCGTGTGAAAATAAACCATGGCTGATAATAACGCGCGCGTTTTCTATTTTTTTTTTTTATATATAAACGCGTAATTCGTTTTATTCGACTGCGCGAACTCGTATCGCGGTAGAGGTATTTCTAATATTTTATTGTAAAAAAAACTAAACATACCCTTACAATCGCTGAAATGTGTATTAAAAACCAAAGCGTTTAAATGACGGTTATGTATAACCGCTGTTATAGGTACCGTCAAGTACAGTGGAGATAAATAAACGAATTACAACGAAAAAGATTATTATCAATTTATAATTATCGTTAAAAATGTACGTGCTGTAGTACACTCGTCAGCGGCGTAATTACGAATGTTATATTATGAGACGGGATATAGAAATAATAACGGTCTTTCCAACATTAACATCGAAATTAAAGTGTTATTCGATACTCGTACCTTTAAAATTTTTTATTATTTTCCTTATTGTACGTAAAAACGGAACACATTTCATATAAAAAATTTCCGATTTTCTTCGTTTTCGAATTATTAATGATTAAATTCGGTGTTCTCGCTTCGACGTCTGAATACGGGTAAACGTTTTTCGTTTGATCGCATCCATACCAGTCAGCGGTTACCGTTCAATATTGCTGAGGAACATTACGAATTCTGATGGACGAATCTAACGGATTTCGTTAATAATAATAATAATAAAAAAAATTAATTTCATCGTCGTTTTTGCTAATGATAATTTCTCATGACGTTTTTTTTTTTTTTTGTGCGTACACTAGTTAACATGTTTATGTAAAAAACGAAAGCCCGTTGAAGTGGGCCCGTTCCCCAATGTCTCCCTCCCCCTCCTCTTCCCGGTACTTACGCTCCTGATACTCGTTCACACAATATACACGACGTAACGAAATAAATCAATCTCGGCGCGATACAAGCACGGATTCGTCTAATACAAATTGTCGTACAGACACGCACATGCACGGTCCATCCGTTTCACCGATTCTTCTCAATGTATACGTATTTTTATTTTTTTTTTCGCGACCAATTTTAATGATAAAACGCGTAGAAATCGCGTGCGCCGGAAGATATTCTCTTGCGGTTAACCGCGTACGGCGTTTAGAAACCAGTAAAATGCGCACGCAGTGTACCGGCGGCGGTGGTACCGCGTGTACTTTCTATACGGACCGCGTTGATATTATTCGCCGGCAAGTCCGGGCCAATCGCCGCGGCGGCGTACCGATCGCGGCCGCTGTGCGACGCGCGCTTTCGAAGAACCGGTCGCAGTGTACCCCCCCCCCTTCCTGTTATATATGTATAGGGATCGAGGGGCGCTTCGGAAAAAATGGCCAGTGGCGTAGTGGAACGCGTTTTAAACGAATCAATTGCTTTTGGATTTTATAGTCGGGCGGTGTGTGGTGTTGAGTCATACGGGGGTAAAAGAAAAAAAAGATTAACCGAGTAGCCAAAAACACAGATTTTCCGATTTCGTCTTTCCCTTCCCCCCCGCCCCACGCCGTCCACCACTTCTGGTTATTCTCGGATTCGTGCACGGGGTTTTGACAAAATCGTCGTTTCGCGATCCCTTCAGTGGATCCAATCCGTGGAACGTTTGCTACCGGAAAACGGATGTGTACCTACTTGCGAGAATCGGCGGGGCACGGCTATTTCTATCCGAAAAAAATTGTGTACAGGGGAAAAAAAAAATATCGTTGTTAAACTAAAACCGGTGGGATGGGTCATCAGCGTATATTGTTCGATTATTTTTTTTTTTTTTTTTAGTTAAAAAACTGAAAAGTTCAAGAAGTTCACGACGTTCCTGGGAAGTGGTGACGCTCGGTGTCCAAAAAAATTTCTATGAACTCAACGCGATATCGTGCTCGCGCTAATGATAAACAATCGCTGTTGCAGCTCTGCATAATACGCGTGTGGCGTCGAGAAAGAAGTGTTTTTGCCCAAAAACTAAAAATCGTTTACGGACACTGTTGGAGGGAACTGAAGAAAGACTTTACAAGCGAACACAAACGCGCGCACCGCGTCGCGAACGAAATTCGCGCGAAAAACTGGATTACGCGCCGGTGATTCGACGGTGAAATGTTCGAGGAGCGTATTGGAAAAAGAAAAGAATATCGATTTCGTTTAGATTTATTCTTGTACATATATTCTTCTTCTTCTTCTTCCTTCAATTATAAATTTATTTTTAATAAATAACCACGCGAATTACAATCGTAATTGCGTGAAAATCGAACGGTTAAATAATTGAAATAATAATAATAATAAAACGGTCGCTTGCAACTACTGGAGGGAAGGATAAATGCGAAAAGAGGAAGAGAGGAAGACCGAGAGACATTAATGTGAAAATACTATATTATCTCAATAAAATTATGGAGCAATGAAAAGATTGGCAGGGAAAAGGAGAAGAATGGCAAAGGCTTTAGATAAAAAATATATATGTATCGCATTCACGTATATTTTACAATAACTACAAATTTTAATTACTAACCAAATAATTGTTATCGTTATAAATACCGTAGGCGTATTATTTCTCTTTTTATATTGTATTTTTATAATATTGGTTTGATTCTGTATTATACATACATATATCGACATTTTGTGTTATGTAATGTCCTAGCTCGACATCAATTTTATACATTTTGACACTATTTAAGATAATTTATCGTCATAGTAAATTCCTGATTACGCCACCGGGCGCCACTGTGACACTGCGTCGTAACAGTACTTTCGACAGTATTTAAAGGCCTTTTATTTGAGTGTTGCGGGGACGTACGATCGGGGAGGTCGTATTATACGACAACATAATGTTTATTTTTTTTTATTATTATTATACGGACTGGAGGACCACACGTTTCGTTCGCGGCACCGCTTTTTCTTTTCGATATTTTCTTCCTTATTTTTTTTTTTCTTTTTTTTTGCTTTCTTTTTTGCCCCAAGGCGGTATAGTCGTAAATGTCCCGCGCGCGCGTTACTGCAGGGCTCGCAGCGGTACCACCACCTAATGGACTCCTCGCGCCGTCGTTGCAGGGACGCGCGTGGCGGCGGCGGCGGCGGTTGATGATAGCCACGAGAACAGGAAACGGCCGCGATTGTCCGACAAACAATCCGTCAGTGCGCGCGCGCTCTGCTTGTTATTATTATTATTATTATTGCTGTCCGATCCGGGCGGCGCGTTGTTGTATAATGTCACTAAAAACCAGATCGTTTCACGAAGTTTTTATTATTTATAACGTATATACAATACCGGGGTGGTCTCGCTTGTTCTTTTTTTTTTTTTTCTTTCCAGACACCGGCCGAAAGAAGAAGAAAAAAAAAGTTCGAAATTAATTTAACCGATCCTTCGGGGAGGGGACGGCAGAAAACGCTATAAAAACACTTTTTTTTTTCCTCTTATATTTCAATCGTATTTCTCTTTCGGCGCCTCCGGCCGGCGGCACACTCTCACTCACTCTCTCTCTCTCTACACACACATAGCGTCGATGCGCCGATGGCTTTGATCGTCGTATACATGGACGGACGCTGGTAAACCGTATACACACATATACACATCGAGAACAGAGATTTAAACTCTCGTTAGATAATAAAAAAAATGATTGACGAACTCGCGATATACACATTTGTTTCGGATCCGAACGCGTAAACAGACTGCGCGTGCAATATAACTGGACACACACGCGCGCGCGCGCGCATCGTTTAATAAAAACGCGTTTCCTGCTGTGCACTGCACTCGAACCGTATTACAGTTATAAGTCCGGAGGTTTTTTATTTTTCGTCTTACAATACATTACGTTACGATTGGCGTAACAAAACTGTATAAAGAAAACAAAAAAATTATTCGCTTTAAATAATCACATTTTTTTTTTTTTTATTTTGGTTAATTCCGAGCCGGGCTAAACGGTTTATTTATTTTCATTTTACCCCGTGTACGACGACGACTCTTCTAACTGGAAGGAATCTACTCCGATTATTACACGCACGTTAATCGTTTTCCGGTAACGGCAAATTTCAATGCTGCCGGTGTGGTGTTGACATTGACTATGTCGTTTTTCTCGATAACTTTTAATAGCGAGCCCCCCTCCCTCCTGAAAAGAAGACTGCAAAAATAAAAATTGCGTTAAATCGCGTTGTGTTGCCAACGATAATGTTCCAACAGCCAATAATCATGACCCGGCCGTCGTTGCTTCCTCACGCGTCCAAAATCGTATTTTCCTCCTTGAAAAATGGTACACGGAATTGGGGTGTAAAAAAAAAAAATGAATGAAAATCCATACACGGACACAGCACGTTTACCGCTTAGGAAAGAAAAATGTCCGCCAATCGTCCTTAACGAACACGCCTTATCAACCGCACAACACATTCTTGCCATTATAGGCGTCATCATTGGCCTTACCTGGACGCCGCCACACTCACGCAATGAACTCTAGATCCCTAAATAATCGTCTTCGTCTTTTCCGCTCTCTCCTAATAACTTCTAAACATTAGCTAACCAAAACACTAATACAAAATATATACTATTCCTCAAACCAATACGGACGTACGATATGCGACCACTACGGGGCTATTAAATTATTAATATAATTTTTTTTTTTCAAATTTTTTCAAATTTTTTTTTAAAAGACTAATATCCTGATGACTTTCCGTACAGAAAGGTAAAGGAGTTCTCGCACTGGTTGGTGTCGCGTAGTCAAAAAAAAAAAAAAAAAACGAATGTCCTTGAAATAATTTTCAATTTTTAGTTCCAGAGGACGCGGCGAATCTTGCGATATCTTTTTTTGTTTCGTTATTTTTTTTTTGTTTTTTTTGTTTTTTTTTCGGTTTTTACGAAACGAAAAGAACAAAACCACTACAGTGACATTTATCGTCCTCCGCGCGTTCCGTCTCGCTCGACAGTATACGATCACGACTGGCTTACAATACAACCGTCCGCTCACATATAACCGCGGCTGCTCAATATTTCGGTTACCGCGGCCTGCGGGCTGCCTACAATAGTGCGTTGTCCAGACATACAACTGCCAGGAGACGCGTACGTGTGTACCTCACATCGCGGACATCGACGTAGGTCTTAAACGCGGCGTTTCTTTTAACAGCAGCGGGGTTGTACCGCCGCGCAATGTTGTTCACGGTCATTTCTGGTTATGATTGCGTTCATTCATTCGAGAGAAAACGTATAAAAACGACTATCGCACCGCCATTTCGTCCATTATCGCGCGTTAATTTCTTGTTAACCGCCGACGCCGCCCGTTACACCGCGTTAAAATTATTATTATTATTATTTTCCACACGATTCGTTTTGTTTTTCGTTTTTTTTTTTTTTTTTGCTTCTAATCAGTGAACCATATATACTCTCTGTGTTAAAAAAAACGCGCATTACTCGTTTAATTTAATATTTGATGACGCGGTATATACGATGGGATTTTCACAGATCGTAATTGTAAGGGCCCTGCAATGATGATTTGTCGACGCGTTCGCTTTACGCAAATGCTTTCTCGGATACGTACAAAAATATAACGTACGTTTTAACAAGGAATTGTTCTTCTTTTTTCTTTTTTTTTTTTTTTTGAGGTTTTTAGAACATTTTTAACCGGTTTATTTTATTGGGGGGGGGTAAATTTTTATAACCCGTACTTCAGCTTGTTATACGTATCCTAATGGAAACAAACGTACGACACTTCGAATGTAATTTTACTCTATCAAATGGTTTTCACACATCAGCTTGGTTTCGAATTAGAGAGACTATAGAAAAAATAGATTTTTAAGATTCGTATCCTCTGATTTGTAATATACGATATGTGTACACGCGATGATTGAGAGAGAGAGAGAGAGAGAGAAGGCGGCATTGGTGATGGTGGTGAAAAAAGAATATGTTTTTTGTTTGGCCTAGTCTATTTCCGATTTCCTCTGTTGATTTCCGTCCTCCTGTTATAACGCTGCCTGATAAGTACCTGAAGCGGTCTACTTTGGTAATTGCTTTACCTTCTATAGTGTAATATTTGTTTTATCGTAGGTACGTCGTTCTTGTAACGTACTAGAGTTTTAATCTTAGTTGCATTTATTTTTAGACTATATAGTCTTCGAGCTTTATATATTATACACTATAATTTGAGCGGTATTCGAATTTTTTTTTTTTCGATATCCTCTCGCATGTCATAACGCCACGTTTAGTATGAAAAACATAGTGTCGATTCTGGAAACTTTTATTAGTTGTTTTTTCGGTAATTCTCGTATTGCGTATCGCGTGATTAACGATACGCGTAAAAGCACATCGGTTAAATATAATATTAAAGCGAGTTACGAATGTGTTTAAAAGATATCATTAAGAGAAATGTATATTGTTTCGTTCGCGGATAATATAGTGTACGAATGATAGTTACGATAAATCGGTACTGTAATCAAATTAACGAACGCGATCATTACGCTTTGCCGGCGAGTGTATAGGAGGTATGTATGTAGTTTTCCTTTTTTTTTTTCTTTTCTTTTCTTTTCTGTACATTAGTACAGATATACGTTTCACCGCGTATAAAAAAAGTTTGAAATCATCAAGGAGACAGTACTCGAAGTATGATTTTAAATTACCCCGCAGGAAGACCGTGACTAATTTCCCCGTGGCGGGGAGGAAAGTGTAAAGACATATAAAGTATCATTAATCAACGAATCCGAATCTCGTACGCGTATGTGTGTGGATATAAACATTTATTTAACCGTAATATTATAATATATTATGTGTATCCGTATATTCTATATAATACAGTACCGGGGAGGGGTTATAATGCCCAAAACGGGCGAACACGAATTTTTTTATTTTCATACACACGCCGTTCGTATAAAATGGATTCGCGTTATTATAATTGTTTATACGCGACGACGTGTTTTGCGGCCCAGTATTCCTCGTCCCTCCAAGGGCGGTCAGGGCTTTTGGTCCGTGTTTAATTATTATACACGTATATTTTTTTTTTTTGAAAAAACTGAAGGGCGCTCAACTCTCAGAACGCTGTTTCTCCTGCATACGCTTGCGCTGTACTTGTAGCGTGCATTTATCCGCTCTCCGTTTGGCTTGTAAAACTTGACACCACATACAAGGGAGAACTTAGAAATCCCTTTCATGGGAACGTTCTAGAACGATGTAAATTAAAAGAGAATAGAACTGTGTAATGTTTTACACCGTGCGTCATAAAATTAAATTGTAAGTGTACGTATGATACTTTGCTCGTGTACACAAGTCAATCGATAAAATTTAAAAAAAAACAATTTTAAAATCGTGTAAAACAATGATTATTATGTATGTATAAAAATGCAGAGAAAACGCGCACGATGTTCGAATAATGAGCTGCTCGGCTCAAGCAATTGAAAATTAAATATAAGTCCGTTGGTTTCTCGACGAGAATTTAATAAAAAAAAAAAGAAAAAGAAAAGGCCCGTTAGAAATTGAGCCAATTGCGCGCGCGTACACGCCCGGGTCGTGAGAATTCGATCAGTCAATATCACATTATTGTCATATTATATTTTATCCATTGCTCGGCACGGTTAGTAATCGTTTTGTGTTATAACATCGCGTCGAAGAGTGGCTCTTGGTAATATTTTTCATCGACCAAACGGACCGCGTAACAACCACACACACACACATTCTTATAATATGTACGCCGCTCTTTACCGCAGCCCCGCGCGGGCCGGATCGTCGCGCGAGGCGAAAAAATGATTCCCACACTATCCGACGACTGTGTCGGGCGGTCTTTTCCATTTAAACGCATATAATAATCATCTAATCATTCGGATTGACGAGCCCTATATAATATTATTACCGTAACGCGTACGTAATAACGAGTATCCGAATTCCGTGGCCATAGTAAGAAAAACGAAAAAAAAGAAAAGAAAAACATTGTGTAGTATTATTGTAAATAAAATGTTTTCGAGATACGATCAGTGGCCCGGGCGAACTTAGAAAAAACAAAAAAAACGTCTTTTTACCAACTTAGGTGATATGTATTTTTTTTTTAATCTTTAATTTTAAAAATGTTTTGTTGAACGTAGAACGTAAAAATACCGCTTGTGAAGCGCGCATTTTGTTTCCTTTTGCAATTCGCGCATCTGGAGTAGATATGCCCTATACGACATGTCCTTGTCACGCCGTTGATATATGATTTGCTCTCGGAACGAGATCATTCTTTTCGGTGGAAAAAAATTTTATATGGAAAAAAAAAGGAGAATACACATAACATTGTGAAACCGACAATATTCGCCGGGCGTCTGAAACGCATATGGACACAACAACGTTTTAGCACCGTAAAATCGGCGCTTTACGTTTATGAAACTATTTGTGATATTTGATTATTTTATTTAACACGTGTTAAATATAATTATACGTATTAAATAAATATAAATTATGCGTGTATAATAGTCAATATTTATCACGGTTTATAGCGCACAACGTAGTGGAAAAATGTAATAAATACGTACTCGTTGAGTAACATAACACACATACGTGTACAACAATATATTCGTGATATTGGTAATATTATTATTATTATTTTATCGACGCGTTAAATGTTTGTAATTCACTTGTTAAACGCGCGTGTGGATAAAATGAATTTTACTCCGTAAACTGTGATTAACTGTCACAGATCTGTACGGTGCTAAAACATTATTTGTATTATATATTTTCTATTTACTCGGGCCATTTTTTATTTTTTTTTTTTTTTACACGTGGCCGACGAACTGTTTTCGTTATGATACACACTACGCGTGACAATAATATAATTAACCCCAATACGTTAATATACGTTATGCGTGAAGGATAATTCCAGGAGTATTATATTACATTGTATATAATATTATATGCCGAGTGATTATTTTAATCGACGCGAATAAAACGTGTTCGTGATAATAATCGATTAAATTTTTTAAAACGTTACACGGCGGACGTTTTTACAAGAGATTTTCCATGTGGAAAACGTCGAATTCGTTTTGGGCGAAAAGCCGAAAAAAAATTTATTTACTGACTTTTACTTACTATATTATATAGTATTATATAGACGAAGAAAAAGAAACGATCGTAAACCACGCGATCGTTGCGCGACACAATCCTCCTCGTATACATCCGTCGCAAAAAAAAAATTCACGTCATTTTTACGAAACATTCTTGTGAGCCATTTCGTTTTGTTCGTCTACGAACAGTTACAAAAATAATTTATTAAATCGTTCAAAAGTTCGTTAGTAGTAGTCGCTCGTTAGAGTTATATTATTAACCCGATTTAGCTACGGAAAAATTTAAAAAAAAAAAAAAAAACATAATTGGCTACGATCGTCAAAGTCTATCGAGCGAAGTTTCCATTTGTCGAATTTCGTTACGATTTTGACAGATGAATTATTTAAGAAGAAGAGAAAACACATTATTTCAACAATATTTTTTGAAACAATAAAAAATAGTTTGTGACGGGTACGGTTTAAAACGAATTGTTAAACCGAGAATTGCCTCATATCGAGGCAATTGTAACTTATATTGTAGATTATACCTACTATATCTCGAATTAGCCATTTACACGCGTAAATGTAGCATGTACATTCATAAAACCGTATTCAACATGGCGGTTTTCTTAAACACCGTAACGTTTTATCGAATTTTACGAGTACTTTTCCGAGACTTTTGACGAATTGAATTATTATTTAAAACGTATCGTACACTTTTAAATGGTAGTTCATTTGAAATACGGACCGATGGCGGTGAAAATTTGACGGAGACGAATCGCAAGGGGAGTGAATATACGGAATACCCCCAAGAAGCTCTCGATTTTTGGAGCGAAAACGCTTTTCCGAATATTCGTAAAAATTTTACGCATAATCGCCGTATTACCCGTGACGACGGTGTCAAATGACCGTTAGTTTTCTAACGCTACGTCGTCTTAAATCATATCGTATAGGTTCACAATGAGTGAAACGATCGTTTAAACGCGGACTAGCTTCGCTTGATTACACATCGTTGTGTAAACGTTGAAATAGTAAAAGTATTGAGCACATTTTTTTTTTTTTTTATTCCGTATCTCGACGTGTCAATTTATTATAAAAATAACGGTTTTTCAAGTTTTAATAATAATTATTATAAATAAAACAGTAATATAATAAATGTACAGATGTTGTTAAAATGATGATTGACTTATTTTCAAATATGAATTAATGAACGTTAGAAATTATAACAGATATATTATGGGAAATCGTAAATACTAAATCCCTTTCTCTTGATGAAATCCCGTGCACGGAGGTCTGCCTCTATACGACACGCCCGTGCGGACGATGTACACGAGATAATAATAATAATAATATTATTATTATATATCGTTAAAATAATTACGGACTGTCGCGTTGTCTCGGTTTGAAATCGATTCTTCTCGGTATATTATAAGAATATTCACACGTTTCGTAATCAAATCCGTGTGTGTATATTGTTGGCGCGCGCGAGCGTTTTCGCCAGTACTCGTTTTTTTCGCATATCATTATTTTATACGATTTCTCTGTAGTGTACACGCGTATTATATATATATAAATAATAATAAATAAATTATAGTTCAAACAAACTATTTGCAATACGTTACATTTATTATTAGAGTAGTAATAATAATAATATCGCGTTGGTCGTAAACGATTTAATTTAACCGTATTTACGACACGACCATATATATAATATATATAAGGCGCATATACATTTATAATGTACAGGGTGTATTTTCGGGCGATTGATCGCCGTCGTTAACCGCAGTGTATAATCGTTGTTTTTTTATTTTTCGTCTACATAAATTGACATAAAACCGTCAGCGCGAACGTCTAAAAGATTTTTAATTAAATTTCCGTTTAATCGACGACGACATAATATAACTGTAACGGATTATTATATTTCTGTCAACGATATCGTGTACGTATATATAATATTATGAGAGAGACGTTATAAATTTTATCGCCCTTTTTGTGTTTAATATATTATATGAATAGTGACGTTATATTAAAAGACGATTTTCGCCCTTGTTTAGTTTAACGAAAAAGTAAAAGTAAAAAAATTGTTTTAATCGCGCGTACAAATTCAGAACCATTCGATTTACTCTATTTGGTTTCGGAATACAGAGCGGTAAAAAAAAATTTACGTTAAAAACGAGAAAAAAAAACTATTTGTGTGTGTGTGTTTTTTTTTCGTAAAGGGCTTTAAAAATGTTTCAAAGTATACGTTTGAATTCTAGTTTTTTTTTTTTTAATGTTTTGTTTATAATAAAACGTCGTAAACCATAAAGAATTTTATCATATTTTTAAATCGTTCACGATTGTAACAATCAAACTGAAAGCGCACAACTGCTGCTGCTGCTGCTGCACAGTAGTATACATTATGTCGGATGTGTATACGTTCGTAAACGAATAAAATTTAAGGTGAGCGCGCTTCATAAATATAATAATAATAATATAAAACGGCCGTTTTATTACGAAAAAAAAACATATATAGAAAACGTTTAAAACGAAGACGCATAAAAAAAAAAAAAAGCTTACAACGGTTTGTGTATATTTTCCGTGTATATAATCAACTGTACAGCAGTCACGAAATGACCTATCGCGCGTATACATACAGAGTAGTTTTACACTATAATACACGCTCGTGCGAGAATTATGTTAGAGAAGAGTTTTTTTTTTCCTTCTCATCATTCCATTCTCTCCTGCGATAGCTCCCTCCCTCCTCCCGCGAAGTAGGTCAACCCTAACTTTAAACGGTACCGAATGGAGATTGTATTTTTTCAAATACTTATGTGTTTTACGAAAAATTCGTTTTAAAAAAAGAAAAAGAAAATCCGATTGGTTTTTTTTGATATACTTTGGTCTTATATACGCGGATATTATAGTTTCCACGAACTGCCAACATAGCTAAACCATTTAACATATCCCCGAAAAATATGTGTATAAATATTCCGACTCCTGCAATAGACGATCATTACAGTTATCAGTTACGTTTTGTTTTTTTTGATTTTATACACAATCAAGAAAAAAAACGTTCTGACGAAACTGCTTCCCTCATCCCCCCCCCATCCATATCCATTACCTTGCAGGAGATAATTAAATGTAATCGTTAATTAACATGCGTCGTCGACGTTGTACGTTATAAAAAAATTTTTTTTTTAATTATTATTGCGTGGGTCCCGCGCGTGTAATTCACGAGACTGGGGGGAAAAAAAAAGTGTATGTCGTGTATACGCGTAGTGTCTGTCGGAGTGAAAAGAAGAAGAAGAAGGAGAAAAAAAAATATTAATAATAACTTTTTGTACTAAACGAATTTGTTGTTTTTCGTTTCGTTTATATATATATATATATACGTTTAATGATTATGTTAAACAAATATCTCATATATTACTGTGACGCGCACTTGCCAAGAGTATTTTCGTCTTGGTTCGTAAAAAATAAATGAACGTTATTTGTTTTTTTTTTTTTAAATAGTAATTAAACAACAGATGTGACTGTGTGTGTGTGTGTGTTCAAACATTATTTAATATTGTACTGAGTCTCGTGTTAAATATAATCGTGCGTGTGTAAATATTTAAAAGAAACTATAACGGAAATGCGACCGAAGAAAATAATTAATTTTTTTTTTTAAAAAAATAATAGAAATTCAATCGAAAAACAGTTTAAATCTCCGTACGGGGCACGCGTCGTAAGTGCTGGGACGCAAATTCATATAGTATTAACTATTTTTATCTGATTTAAAAAAATTATTTATTTTTTTTTTTCGGCGCGTATGATAATATAATATATTGATGGTGGCCTAGTTTTTTACTATTTGTAAAATAGTAAAAAAAAAATCACTATTTGTAATTCTTTTTTTTTTTTTGCTTACTAAAAACTTTTTGCATTTTATTAGAACGAGTATATTAAAATGTTTCGACGATGTCTTTCGTCGGAACAATGAATAAAAGAAAAAACAATTTTTTTCCTTCTAATATATTTGCACCGATTGCCTTTGACTACATACTTCCTCGATCATCCGTTCAGTATCTACGTTTTCTAGTATTACATCATAAAAAAATTTTTGTTTTAATCAGAAAGGGAACAACAAATGAATCACAGAACATATACACACGCGATAGAATTTATTGATAATACGACAGATGGTACTGATACATGACCAAAGGTGGGTGAAAAATTAACTTAAGATAAGTCAGCATAAATGCATTCAGTCGGAGTTTAAAAAAATATATATATTTTCTTGTGTATTTCATTAAACATTTATGACTGGAATCTCAATTTTTTTGTTTGTTTTAAGAAGATTATTCAGCAATAAATTTTTGTCTAATCTTTTGATATTAAGTATGAGACAACTCAAATAATTGTTAATTTTTTTTTTTTTATTAGTATGGCCGTTATTTCGGGGAAAATAAGAATAATTACCCGATTCACGATAGACTGGAAATTAAAATCAAATATTTTATTATGTAATAGGTAATATACGAACGAGAATCGCCGACAATAAAAATTTAAGCAATCAGTTATCATCACCGAACACAATATTATGAACGGCTAAAATTAACGTTTCTACATTTACAGTTAGACTATGCGAACAAGTGTTAACCGAATGATTATAAAAATCAACTTAACAATAATTTAATCTAGTTAAGTTAATGAACACATTAATTAACCAGTTGAGTTAAAAAAAAAAAAAAAATACACGTTATATTTTTAACTCGAATTTATTATTTTTTCTTAACTAGTCAGTGCCCTTAGCATTGAGCCACGGTATCGAATGGATATAATAATGTACTGACCGTGATTGATGTCCGGTCTATTAATCAAAAACGGGATAATTTTTTTTTTTTTTTTTGTTAGCCGATTGAAATTCTGTAGTGTGCGCCTACTCTAAAGTTACACACATATCATTAAACGGACTTAAGATATTATAAATATATTATTAAATACTTGTACGCGGTAGCGACTGTGTCGATTCGACGACGTCCGAAAGGAAAAAAAAATATTATTTATACACACAGTGTATAGTTAAAAATAAATATATTTATACACAGAAGGAATCACGTTCGAGATGTTTAAGGGAGAGCGTTCACCACAGAGAACACTAACGAGGAGCGGATCGTTACAGGTTTTGACGAGTGTGATTTTCGTTTTTTTTTTTTTTTTTTTTTAATTAAACCGAGAAACCCTTTGTGCACGTCGTATTTAATATTGTAGCTGCTGATGATGCTGTACCACATCATCATTCAAACCCCCGTCACATAAGGTCGTCTACGATCATTATTACTCTTTGCAGGGTATAATATACACGCGCGTTTATTAAACACACGATCGTATTTACGAGCGTTCAGTCTTCCGTGGGTCTACTGCACGATCTGTGGGAGAGGTTTGAAATTTAAAGAAAACCCTGAATATAATACATTTATTAATTTATCACATAGACCCGGGTTAACCAGCGGAACGGGTCTAGGGCAAAGGCTTATTTTCAAAAACGAGTCGTAATTATAAGTATATTTTTTTTCACGTAATAAATTTGTTTATTTACTACACACGGAGTTAAAGAAGAAGACGAAAAAAAGAAGTAACGATCCGTGTGGTGTTGTGAACGTCGTTTAAGTGCGAATCGCTTGGATAAGGATTTTAGAATTTCGTTATTATTATTCCGCGATAAAACGCGCATCTGAACCGATCTTCGGTGTAATATTATTATCAATAATAATAATAATAATAATAATATGTAGTGCGCGTGGTCCATAATTTACGATTAACCCCTTACAGTATATTTTCGATGTGAGGACGGGGAACTGAGGTCGATAACTTTTTTATACAGGGATTTTTTAAATAGGATTCTTAATTTTTCGACATTGAAAGTATTATAAAATTTTCCTCAAATCTCGCGGGGAGGGGCTACAGACTGCCCCGGCTACGCCGTTGTGTCCAATATAATATTATCGATATAATATATTGATTATTAAAATGTGTATAATATTTAACGTGATTAATTTATATATATATATATATCTTCGAGAAAACGGAATTCATATATAAATATCGCATATTAAAATTAAAATATAAGCGGATATTTTCTGAAATAATAATAATAATAATTTTTTTTTTTTTTTTTTTGTTTGTCAATTTCCGTAAACACAACACTGAGACGAGATAAAAAAAAAAAAAAAATGTAAAACAGATCACGTCTATCCTCCTTCCACCACCACCACCACCGTCACCACCGACGATCCGCCACCGCCCACGGAATCCACGGAATGTCATCGTCGTGGAATTGTGTTCCGTCTGCCGGAGTAATCGTACCGAACAAGAAACGCGTGTTATATTCACTGCGGTCTCGTTCCACGCGTTTTCCACGGTCTCCGCGGGGCCCCCGGAACTAATTAAAACCGCGAGGGCGCGTCGCGTTTTGTACGCGACGTCTGGCCGGGCCGAGGAGACGACGTCGGATCGTTTCGGATAATCTCCGAAAGAGAAAGAAAGCAAAAGAAGAAAGAAAAAAAAGCGCCGCGAGCGCGTGTTTGTGTGCGTCGCACAGCCTCCGCGGCACAACACATGTCAAATTTGTTCTGATTAACCCTTGTTTGTTTTCCACATGCGCGTGTGTGGTGGTGCGTACGACCGTGAAGGCGGATGCCGCCCCGGAGCAATAACAATTTTTCTTGTCCCTTCGGTCCGCCCGGCGCTGAAGATGCGCGTGTCTCTCGTGCCCGTGCCCGGTCCCTCGTCCCCAACGATCTTCCGCCGCCGGTGGAATGACGTAGCGGCGGCAACGGTAGCCGTCGTCTGCACGTCGTCACCGCGTCACGGTCCGCGCGAACCATCAAAGGGACGCCGCCGCCGCCGCCGCCGCAGCAGCATCCACTGATCCGTCTCGTTATCGCGGTCACCGTAATTGGCTGCGTGCGAATTTCACTACACAATCTCCTCCTAGACGACTATATACGTACATAATTAGTATTATTACGCAATATTACGTATATCGCGTGGAAACGCGTTTGCTCTCTGTCACAATCGGACTATAGACTCCGATGGCGTTAAAGAGAAAAAAAAAAAATGTCGGATTCATTCGTCCCCGGAGCCGAACGGACGTATTCCGCCGATCGGTTTTTCTTCCCGTCGCTCTCTAGCGTTCGTCCGAGATAAACCTTTGTGCGGGAAACGTTTTCGGCGGACCCCGTCTATCGGTCGTCGAAATTTCGAATGCCCGACAGAGTGAAATTTAAGGGGGAAATAAAACATCTTACGGTTAGTGTTCCGGGAAATCTAACGTTATCCGAAGTAAATTTTTTTTTCATTCGAGTCGGCCTATATGCTCAACGAAATATCTACCGGACACGTTCCGTACGACGTGCAGCGTAAAAAAAAAAAAAAAAAACGGTAATAAGAAAAATCATTTTGTCATCGGCATAATCGTTAAATCGTCATAGGTCAATCGTAATTCATTACTGTACGGACGCAGTTAAAAAAAAACACACACACATACACAAACGTTAAGCACGTGTACGGTGTACGTCATTGACATTTTTATACAGCGTAAAAAAGTAAAAACGGCCAACTCTCCCCCGCCCACACCGCTCTGATTTATCGTATTGAATTCAATAGGCGATAATTAATTTTTTTTCTAATATGCCTTATATAAAAAAAAACACACACACACGCAATATTATTTGCGTAATACCAATTGGCGTTTGTCATAGCATACACACTAAAAATAAGTGAATAGTAATTTGACAACAACGGCGATACGTCGTGATGTCGAGTTCAATTTCTCTTTTCCTTGAACTCTTCAAACGTTATCCGTGAATGCGGCGCACAATTCGCCTAAACAGTCGATTACAATATCGCTGTGAGAACGTTTCGTTGAACGAACGAAGTAAAGGAAATTATTTTTAAATGAAAAATAAATACGAGTATTCGGTTATTTTTCATTGCGACTTCCTCTTAGCTTTCCTAGTGTGTGAGTCACATTCGCATTGTCGATTATTATTATTATTATTATTATTTTTTTTTTTTTTTTTTGAGAACTCGGCGTGGTTCACATGCCGAAGGGTAAACGGAAAGCACTACAGATAGACGCGAAATCATTTGAACGCGCTTTGCGTTTCTATTCCATAATAGTCGATTTCGTCTTGGCCACGATTCACTGCGTGTTTATTGTCCTTTCGCACGAGTATTGACCGCGCCGCGTTTTACTATAACTCCCGTCAGCTCGATATTATAATTTGTCTTATATTTTGTACCGTCGTTGAACGGCGTTGATCGTCAATCACCGGATAGTTTTTTTTTCCTTTTGTTTTCGGTTGGTGTGCAATAACCGGGACGAAACGAGCATGTTAATTACGACCCGTGAGGTGTATGAGAAAATTGAGTTCGGCGTGTGTCTGAGCAGTGCAGAAAACCCGACGCTGTTCAGATCGTCGAACTCAAAAGGTACGTGAAATGGACGTTGATCATCGTGACGCGGTTTTCTCTGTATTCTCGCGCGTGAGAAATTCGGCTCGTCCAATATTTGTACGTCACAGAATCGCCAGAAATTATGTGTACATAATATTTTTACGCGTTAATTACAGATCTGATAGACTTCAATGTAGCTCATGGTACGTGCTCTGTGATTTCCGCAATGAACTCGACCATCGAGGAAACGTGCAACTACGGCAATGTCGAAACCGGCGTACAAACGAGACGGTTGACGATGAGAACAGTTGTTGCATTAACAATACGAATTCATAATAATAGAGAGAGAGATGACTGCGTGTATTATTACGTTTTACGCGGGTATCGAATATTAAAAATTATTGTTTTACGCCGTAATTGTCGACTAAAACACAATAGGCGGTGTATAATTATGTAAAAGTACAGAACTGTAATAAAACGTACACGAAACGGAATCGGATACGAGCAGCTAAAATAACGATCTCGTTCTATGAAAGAGCGCATTGTATCGTCGTTGAATATCGTCTACAATAATAATTATGATCAGTGGCATACTTTCAATTTCTCTCTTCCGGAGGGCGGGGAGAAACTTCGTCTTCATCGCATTACACGATTTTATATTCACCGTTTATTTTTTTTAAATTAAAGAAAACATATAAATCGAACAGTAAATATAACTCGGTTGTCTCAAAATATTAGGCTTTAGCAAATAGAAAGCTCCAAACGTGTATTTATTTTCAGCTAGGACGTCTTCGGATTTTATTCCGCATTCTTTCTGCCGAGGACGCTACAACTTAATGATTGTCATCAAAATAATTGTTTCGCGCGGGAAATAATTCTAAAGGCCATACAGTCTAATTTTATGCACAGGATTTTTACGTAAAATAAAGTGCACAGCCGTTGTTTAAATACCTTTAATTCTTAAAAAAAAGTAATAAATATATTTATTTTTTTTTTGTAAATCTCAACTTTTTAAGTATTAACGATATTATAAAAACGCATCTGCCATTGCGTAGCTTCAATATTGTAATTTGTTTCGTGTAAAAATTTGGTTAAACTCGGACCGTGGTACTTCTCGTTGCCGCGTGAAACGGTTTTGTCTTAAACATTTCAATTTTCGAACGTTTTCCATATTTTCGTGGTACGCGCAAAACGCGTTCACTCGGACGTTGCGCGGTTTCGTTTGCCTGTGTAGCGTCGTCTCCTTAAAAAAAAATAATAAATAATCAATTTTAAACGAATAAATATCAATACATCCGGACACGGGTAAGTCAAGTAAATCTTTTTCCGAGTTCTCGCAACAAATCGTCACCGTTGCATTATTTTCTGTGACACTGATAAAAATCGATCGTTTTCTTCAAGCAGAGAATTGGAGTGTAATGCGTCTTTTTTTTTTTTTTTTTTTATATATAAAATATAAATTAAGTGACTTTTTCTTCTTTTCGCCGTGCAAGGGGAAGTTGATCCGGTGTAAAATGTTCCCCGTAAACACTCTGCCGATTGTATAACACGTATATAAATAAGAATGTATATAATCGCGTTTCGAGAGTTTTTCATCCGACGGTGGCGACGGATATAATTTGATACCGCGCTGCTGCTGCTGCTGCGGTAATATCCTCAAAGACAAGACCAGTTTATATTACGCGTATACACAAGTGTTTATTAGAAGCACAAAAGGATTGGAAATAGATCAATCGGACGAATGAAATTACACGTTCTGTGTCCGCGGCCGCCACCGCTCTGTTGCTGCTGGTGTTGTTGTGTTCTAATAACCATATATTTTATATACCTACTATACATGTATTACCTGTATATTATATTGATACACTGTTTCGGTTTATACGTCGAGAGAAACGTGTGTCGGTTCGTTTTAATGATAACAACGGCGGTAGTGAAAATAATGATACTAATAATACGTATATATATATATATATATGAGAGCGATCAACAGCCAAATGCCCCGAGGGGTGTATCGCGCGATATATTTTTTATACGCGCACCTATATGATGAAAAAAAGTATATATATATATATTCTTGCGTACGCGCACGGAGTCTAATACGACGCGTTCTCGCGCATAGAAGAGGTGCAATTATATTTGAAAAAGAAAGACGGACCGACTTGCGGGTCCGATGATTGATGAATATAAGCGCTACCGGATTGAAAACTAGTTTTCTGTACGCGCCGTCGTGATTTCTTTTCGTACACTTTGTTAAAATATTATTATTACGTTTACACACACACACATCGGACAATATCGCGTTATATTGAATGTGTGTTGTATCGTTGATTAATAATACGATTTTTCTATTTTTCTTTTTCGGGAAATATTTCGTCGTCCGATTCCGTTATTTTCATACGACGATACGTATATTTATGCACGCGCCAATATCGACTGATACGATATTATATTACTCTTCGACAGTAGTGCGCCGGCCACGCGCGTGTATATTATAATTTATTATTCTTATCGCTGATTGTTTTTGAAAACCAGTGAAAAAAAATATCGTCTATACTGTGGCTCTATCGTATCGTCGTTTTTACACACATCATTTTTTATTATAATTATATATATATATATATTAATAAGTACTTGCGATTTCTCTCTGGGCCGAGGGAAATGTGTGTAAAACGTTATAGAAACGCCGTCAAACACACACTGTTAACGTCATATTTTCTTAGTAAATCGAATACTGTGACGAATTACTCGCCGCGTATAATATTATATTCATTAGAATATCTAGAGAAAAAATATGTTAATAAAACGTTTAATTTTATCCCGGAGATAATTCAATGATAACTCGTTCGGGTTTAATAGCGCGTTCTTTCCGTTAAACGCCGAGCCGTCGTTCCCCGTTAAAAATAATTTTAAATTAATTACACTTCTGACGTAGAATTCTTCGAGTAAGTCATTCCGGTCTCCTACAACGGATCTTCTGTTCATATAATATATTTCTTTTGCGACATCGATTGAATGCGATCGCATCATAACCGTTTTCTTTGAACAGAGAGAATTTTCCACTGCAGCAGTACCGCTATTATAAACGTGTTAACATACATATTTGCAATAATATTTTTGATTGACCTTTCGACGCTGGCTGGATGTTCAATCAGCCACTGGATGGGATTACATAATATTTCTTGTTACTGAAAGAGAAAAAAATATTTTTGTTTTACGTATCCGTTTGAAATGTTCCGTCAACGCGGTTAATACAGACTACACTTATATGTTTAATAAGTAATTATAAAATAATTAAGTAATTTCTTGGTAGGAAATTTTTTTTTGACGTTTATACATTTAAAATGTTTAATCTGTATATTAAAAAAAAAAAAAAACATAGTGATTTAAATTTCGTTTTAGAAAAGCAGCGAACGAATTAACATTTCATTATGAAAAAAAAAAAAAAAAAAAAAAAACGTTCCGTTCAGTGTTTAATGAAACGGAAGCTCTTTGATGATGTCCGAATTGTAACATATATACAAAGTAGTATACGATTTGGCTACTAAATCTCGCGTGTAAATTATTATATCTACGCGTTTGAAAATGTAAGTAAAACAAAATTTATATCTGCGCGCCTTATTTATACATCCTAATAAAGACCGTGTGCGAACGGTTAAATAATAACATAATTATTTAATATATTCCGTACGGGATGAATGGAAAAAAAATGCGTAAAATAAACTCTTGAAAAATCGACGTAGAGGAAAAAATCGATTTCCAACTATGGTAGCTTTCTATTCTATATGGAAAAAAAACAAATAAATAAATAAATAATAGTGAACGTTTGATTACGAAACACTCCGCGTTAATTACGATATGACATACGAGTACAAAATGGTTTTATGCACCAAATTTGATAAAGTGTTAAACTCGGCCGTGTGTCATTTTAACATATAATCATACGGCTGCAGCTTTACACTACTGGATTACGATCTATATATGTATATATATTTATTTGTAATATTAATACGAGTACGTTGCAACGAAGAAATACTAAATTATTATACTGTTGTGGTGTGTAATCGACTCGTTTTAAATAAAGTAAATGTCTCCTTGTAACGGAATCGCCCGGGACCGATAGATTTTTTTTCGTTTTACAATAAAAAAATTAAAAAAAAAACCGATTGTATTTCCCAAATCTTATAATTTCAAGCGCAGTTGCGTATATCTAATTCAACCGAAATCGTATTTCATATAACTAAATATGTATTAAATATTACACTGTTGAGCCTTTTTACCGATCGCGACACCGATTCGCCTCACCGGCTGACTCGTTTCCAAAATAACGTCGTGTCTTAGATTTCTCCGACGTTTGAATCCTTGAAATTATCGACATCCGTTTTTTCAGGCAATTCAATTGGCTTCTGTTCCGGACCGAAAACCGAAAACCGTACGCGCTGACAAACCTATTACTCATATACACATCAATTCGTTCGCGTTTTCTTATTATCGTATTTGACATATTCCCTTTTAGCGAGCATTTACAGAGGGCCCGTTATAAGGAGGGGGATTTTTTTTTAAATCAACGCGTTTTCCCTTATATAGTTATAACTATAAAATTATACATATATATATATATAAAAAAATGTTTTTATTTCTATTTTTTAAAACGAGTTTGCCGCTACGTTCTTTATTTCGTTACACGAATTTACATGCGTTTTACGACTTGTCATATATATTTAAATCGTTAATTAAACACGATCGTATTAAATCGACGTATTTATTTTTCGTTAAAACGCGACTATGATGTAAAATAACATATTAATATAGTATAACAATATTTATATATTTATATATGATCGAGTAGTAACTCCGAGTTGATACAATTACGCATATATTTGGAGATAATTGGATATCCACCGTGCACGGATTTTCAAACGATGCCGTGCGTAGGGTAATAAAAATAATGGGGTTGTACCATATATATATTATTATAATAAAATAAAATATACAATAATACACATTTTATGCGCACAATAATTTCCATAATTTACTACACGAATAAACAGTGAAATTACAAAAAAAAAAAAAAAAAATGAAAAAAAAAAATACTAATATTATACCTATTATTTCTTATATTATATAAATACGAAGTCTGAACGTTTATTTCGTATATTTATAATGAAATGTATTCACATACAATCCCAAAATCGAAGTCTCAGCCAGCTTTGGTGTAGACGGAGGTAAAAAAGAAAATCGAGTTTTGCGAATTTTTGAAACGTAATACGCAATGTATATACGCGATAATGTAAATATTCGAATTGTACACGTGTTTAAAATATCCTTAAAATAATAGGCAATTTTTATTATAATTTTTGTAATCGATATAGAACTATATTCTATAGAGACAAAGATGTTTTCATACGTTGAGTACTTTATTATTTATTATTATTATCGTTTAGTATTTATTATTTTTTTTTTATACATAAATGTTTAATATTGTTTTCATCGATGATTTTGTGTTTTAAAAATATGACATTTTACGCGTAGAATCGCACGATCGTGTTTAAACGGAATTTTTAATTTTTCGTAAGATAATGTTAAAAACCTAAAATAAAAAAACATAACTTGGCAGAAAAACAGTAAAACGTCAATTAAATGAAAATATTTGTATAAGAACAGAGGGAATAATAATCGCTAGAGCGACAACAGGACACGTCTATACCTAACTGAATTCTATATCTCATCAGCCGCACAACCTCTGCAACAGAGTTAATCCGACTGATCAGTTGATCAAAATTTACACAAAATTTTCAGCCAAAAGCCCTGCAGATACCGGGCTATAAACTCAAAAGGGGAGGAAAAATCCCGAAAATTCCCCCCCACGCCTCGTCGCATTAAGCGGTCAATAAATAGAATGCTCCAATGCTGTAATTTGTAAATTTGTCCGTGAAATTAATGTACTTCGTAAACGGTAAAAAACTAAACGTATAATACGCGTACTTTTAAATTAAAACAGTGTTATATATATTTTTTGTTCTCTTTAAAGTAGACTAAATAACTCGCGCAGCCGGCGCGAATGGTTTTAAACATAATTCGAAATGGAAAAAAAAATTAATTTAATTTTCCGCGATCGATAAACGACATTGAAAAATATTATATTTCTTAGAATAATATATATATATATATATATATCGATTTAATATTATGTCCCTCGCAGCCATATGATTTAAAAAAGTATATCGACTATTTTGGATGGAATCTATGAACGTTTATATACAGCGTTTGAACGAGAAATTTCTATACGTTTTTTTTTCCTAAGCTTATACGCGTATAACGCGTTGTTAGCCGCGTTTTAAAAACTGAAACGACGTCATAGTCTCCTCGTATAATTAATATTTAATAAAATTGATGTACTATTTCTAGGAACGGTGTACGAGAATAATAATTTTACTGCAGTATAGAAGTGTATACCGAGGATGGGTTACAAGTATATAAAACGTAAATATACGACACCGATTATATATATATATATCGTATACGCATTAAGTGCTTACAATACCGAACAATAACGTAATAAAATAATAATTTATATATATATATATGTATAATTATAATGAGTGTGTATATAGCTGGCTGCGCATTCAAACTTCATGTGTAATAATTATTAATTACGGAAATAATTAAAGCCGCGGAGTTGTTGTATAAATTATATAAATACTTCTTCTGTGTACGGGTATGTAATGTATTATAATATCGAATTACGAATGTTTGAAAAAAAGAACAAAATAATTCAACAAATTCTTCGGTACGCGTCGCACTCGTATTATATAAATGCCGTTGGGCATTTTATTGGAGAATCGAATTTCGTTTATTTCATTACCCCGTCAAGTTGTTCGTGTAACTTCGAAATAGAAGCATAAAAAAAACAAAATTTTAACACGTTTCTCCTCGTATCAAATAATATCGTAAAGACATTTTTGCACATTTACTTCAATACGAATTATAGATAATAATTAATTAATTTGATATATATATATATATATATATATATATATATTTATACACTATTTTATTACGGGAATTCTTTACGGTTTAAAAAAAAAATAAATAATTTTTGAAAATAAAATAAATATTGCTTTTTTAACGTTGTCAAAGGATTGGGTCGTTGTATTGTATTATGTAACACTCGGCGCGTCTTTATAAAATTCGAAGAAAAATAAAAATGCGAATTGTTGGAAAACATAGGAGAATTGTTCAGCATATCATTCTGAAAGTAAATCACACAGACGTTTTAATGTTCACTATATTATGCGCATAGTTTGAAGGCAACGATAAATAGTCTGTTTTCCAAAAAAAAGGATATTTCTCAGAGGAGATTCAGCGTGAGTTTTTAAAAGAAAAAAAACTCCACGTATCATCATTACATTATGTACCTATAACTGATATAAATAATTCAATATCATATTTTTTCCTACTTCCCTCCCCGGTAAATCTAGTAAAACGATACGTGAAAATTTTAAAAACTCTACAGGAACCAGGGGCGTATTTACTTCATCCCTTAGGGGGGGGGGCGAATAGAAAAAAGGGCCTGTCGAATCTGTTGCCAACTTAGAATTATCGAAAAATTATATAAAAATAATAAGTTTTAAATAAAAAAATGTTTTATGACATTTTAGTTTTAGTTCGATTAATTTTAGTTGTCAGTAGATATAGGTACATACACAAGTATCTAGGGGGGGGGCGATCGCCCCATTGCCCCCCCCCTTGTATACGCCCCTGACAGGAACATAATATTGCTTCCGAGAAACTACGTATACCGCGAATTTATAATATTAACGAAATCTCCAGTTTTTTATATGTATAATTTTACGACGCGTTCAAACATTATATTATAATAATAATAATAATAATAATAATAAAACCGTACGGGAAAACAACGAAGAAACGGTTATAATTTTTCTCGCGTGTTTTTAACACGTGTAATAAATATAATACAATAAATACACGCTGGCTGTAGGCCGAAACGAGAACGAAAAAATAATAATAATAAAAACACGATTAATTTACGTGTATTTGATATAAAACGTTATATTTATATGATGAGGAGGACGACCAGATGTTGTTAACGATTAACTTCATTAGTGCGGTGTATAATAATATATAATTATTATTATAAGCGATGCGATACCGCGGTACACAACAATATAAATGCTTATATATATTATTTATACTAGTTTAATAATGATATATTATCCGTATCGAGATGAATTTATGTTTAAGAGGACGGCCGCAGCCGATAGAATAGGCGCGCGTATAACGATTTCTCAAATCAATTTATAAATATTATTTATATATCATATATGTTGTGTCGGCTTGAAAATTTCAGTCACACACGTGTATTCTACTGCAGCAGATGAATAGACGAGGTGTGTCGTGTATTTATATTCACGTCGATGGAAAAGAATTATTACTTTATTATATAGAGTCCTTTATTACATATACGTATTCTATTATAAACATCCCACTAATTCGTATTATATATCGCGTTTCTTTTCTACCTGACGCGCATTTTTAATATTTTAATAATTTTCTTGTTATAATGTTATAACTCTTGGTAAGACGTATACCTTAGTTAGTTAGTACGCGTTAAGTAAGCCGCGGACCCGGGTAGTCAACCGAGTATCGAGAGTAAAAATATTATTATTTTTTTTTTTTTTTGATTTACAAATTGGGAAAAGAAAAAAGAAAAAATGAACGCAATAAAATGCGAAAATATTATTCAAATTAATCGAGTGACATTTTTTTCTTCTAAATTTATGTAACTACGTTATTTATCCGATCTAATTTATTATACATTAGCTGATACAAATTAAATTTATATTAGCGTGCCCGTTGTTTTATATGAAGAGAAATTTTTAATTATTTTTTGTCAAATTTTACGGAGTACTTGCCCAAAATTTATTTACAAAAATATACTTGAAAATAAGAAACTATTGGGAAATATTTAAATATTTGTTTTTTTTTTTTGTGTCACGAACTCGCTATTTAGTTTTAAAATTACGACAAAACTATATAGAAACGTTATTTTAATATTAATAATTTCCTATAGGAAGAAAACATTATTCGTGATCACATACCCGTACTGTGTGAACAAGTTTTTTATTACGAAAAAATCGTGTTGAATCTATCGCTTATTTTATTGCAAATAATAAGTGTATCGATTTAATATGTCATTTTTATTTACTCGTATCTCGTAAACAGTGATACGCGTACGAATCCCGAATACATTAGACACTTGAAATCATTTTATTTGAAGGAAAAATGTTCTAAACCACTGGCCACGGTCTCGGCTCAGGACTTTAAACGGAATAAGCGGCGGATTTACGGAAAAACGGGCTCGATGAAACAAAATGAACGAGTCCGTGTTTACATAAAACCAATCGTTTTTCCCTCTATTCGTCCACGACTGTTGTTCAGTCGTCCTTTTCGTTTATTTTATTTTTTGTTTAGTTACAATTTTATTAACAATAAATACGAGTACAGAGCGATTCGTAACGCGTTATCGTAAGCGATTACAATCGGCCATTATAATGTTATTATAATTACCGAGTAATATATTTTTTTCCGAATTACGATTCCTATCTATTTAGATACACGTTTTATTTCCGAGCTAGTTTTTTTTTTTTTTGATCATTGTAATGTTATAACATTCGCCTAGCCGTTACTTTTCTCCACGGCCGACACACCGCGAAACAGATTAATATTAATAATAATAATAATAATAATTCATTAACGGAACAAAACTGTTTATAATTTGCCAGTAAAACCGTTATCACATTTGTATAGCGATGTGTGCGCGCTGGAAAAGCGTGTGTTCGATTGTTTTATTATAGAAATTCCGATTATTACCGTTTAAATATTAGCTACGAACGGCTCGGCGAGTTGACCGTTTTATAATAATTTAACTCCTTATGAGTAATACGCGTAATACTACAATATTAAACACTAATATTGTGTAGTTTTTCTTTTAAATCACAAAAGTTTTAAGTTGACTTTAAAAAAAGTAACTCAATTTATATACAAGTTTATAAGACCTATGGATTTGTACTCATAAAATGCAATAAGAAAAAAAATAAATAATAACGTGAAAAACGGGATTTGACCGACCTGTCCCAACGCCTTTGAACAGTCTTTAATGTTTATGGCACGTATTAATCAATATACTTTAAATATAGAATTTGACGTCACTCGTATCGTTGCTAATTTAACTGAATTTATTTAGAAAAAAAATTTACACGGAGTTAACACGCGTCAAGTTAAATGAAAAAAAAAAACTCATTTTAGTAACTTAATTTTAACATTTATTTCGTCAGTACCCATATAACAATAAATTACTTTTAAACATATTTTATAATTTATATAATTACGATTCAAACTTTTTTAATGTCTTCTTAAAATGGCAAATAATTACAGTCGCGTTACCGAGTTGTACCTAGTCTTGAGCTGCGAGGCGAAATTCGTATCGATCCGTCACTATAGCGATTTTAATTTTCCAACGTTTTGACCGATATCGTTTGACGACGAACAGTCTCGTTGGTCTTCACCAATAATATTGTCAGCGTGCATAAAACAGTTTTATACTTGACACCACAAAAAGACGATGAAAAGTAATGTTGTTTTAAACAAAACACGTATACGAAATCTCCGCGTAGGTATATATATTAAATTTTATGTAGAGATTCAGGGTCGGTGACGTTTTATCAAAACGTCTTATATTAAACGTGTCCGTGAAATCGATACGTTGTCGGTAGTTACGAGGGACGTCGTACAATCGCGTTGTACATATCCCATCAATCGTATTTTAGATAAATCGTAACTAAACATAAAATTACCTTTAGAAACATTTAGTTAACATTTATTTAACGTTTCCCATCTCGTTTTTTTTTTATTATTTCAAAAACAAAAAAAATCCGTTTCCGCGGAACGGCGATTTTCCTCCGTCGTCGACGTACCAAATAAATTGGTCCATTTGACACGCCAAATTAAATATAAATATTATACGCGGCGATGAACATTATCGACGTGAATACACGAGCACAGTATATGTACCAATAGACTGGCGGGATCGGTTTCTGGTACGAGTTGATTTTTTTTTTTTCATTTGCCTTCCCCTCTAAATCTTACACTAACGAGTGTCGATTTTACGGTCTAACGCGAAAATAGCGTCGACAGTGCGCGCGGCTGCGAGTTATGGCTGGCCCGGGCCGCGGATGATGTGCCGCGGACCACACCAGCAGCACTCGCGGTGACTCGGCGCAAATAATATCGACACACGAATCTCTTTTTCCGCGATGGTTGTGGACCGATGATATTTTTAGATTTTCGTTATTCACATACACAGATTGTTTCCTAGCACGGAACGCATATGGCTTCCTTACGCGTCCTTTCGCAAATCCCGTAGAAACGGAGACTGATCACTCCTAGTAATATTGAACCGGATGGAATTCTTATGCAATACTATTATATTCGTCGCGCAGATGCAAAAAGCAAAAAAAAATTCGATGACAGTTTTCTCCGAGCAAATTGTATTTTCCCGGATTTGTTCTCTGGAAAACAGTAGACTATTGAACTGCTAGCTCGGTGTGTATACCTTCAATGATCTTCGAGAATACATTCGAACGGTAGACCGACAAATGGTTTCAACCATTCGCTTCGGTTTAAATTTCCGTTTTATTTATAAAAACTTTATTGCTCCAATAAATAAACAGAAAACGTGCGAAAATAAAATGTTGGGTTTATGTTCTATGAGATATGAATTCGGTGGCGCGGAGAAAGACTTAACTTGAAGTACGTGTCTAAACTTCACGAGTGACGGTGGATGCCTCGGGAAAGGTTGTTTTCTATAAATTGAGCATAGTTACGCGGTAAGCAAATCTTTGATTTTACTTCATTCACACAAAATATTGTTTACATCTAATATGAATTACAGATTGATATGAGGATAAAAATAAAGGAGGAAAAAAGATATAATTCAAAGTGTGTACTATTATAAACCCAAAACACGTGTTATTACATTATCTACAATTATCATTTGTCAGATGCTGCTTTTTCCAACATGTATATGCCGTACAACGCGTTGAAAATTATTCCAGTCACTTCTGCGCTTGCACAAAGATCATTTTCCAAAGTAAATTTGATTGTCGATATAAATATGACCTGAATATATTTTGTGATTTTAAATCTGTCGTTTTTCTATTTTTACGGAATAAGACTTTTTAAATCTTTAATAGAGTATTTTATTCCTGAAGTCCTTGATATTTAAAAACTCCTCGGTTTCGTTATTTTCAGAAACACGAGATTATATTAAAAAAAAAATTAATAAATCGTTAAAGATTTTCGCGTTGTTTTTAGATTAAACTAAAGAAGAAGAAAAAGACGCGTTTGCATTCTACAACGGATCTGCAGCAATGGACGTTCGGAAAGTTCAGTATGTTTTTTAACCGGAAAAGTAATTTCGAAATTGATTACTAAGAGAGACGATAACCAACAGAAAGACCTTCCTGATTGAAAAAATTTCTTCAAATTATTGTTTTCGTTTTTGAATGGTGAGAATCCAGGTCGGACAATAAAAATTCTTGTGCCTCAACATATTTTCTCCAGTTCGTTAAACGCGTGAATTTCCGTGTAATGTTAAAAGTATCCCCCCATCTCATCACCCAATAAGCTTGCAAACAACCATGACCCATCTGGTTGGCGTTATGCCCCGGCTGGTACACGGTTCGCATCACAAGCGTCGAGATGATCGGTTTGCTTTTCGAACAAAATTCGATTGATTCCATTAGACCCGAGACGTGAGACACAGTGCGACGGCGGCCGTTTAATAACGAATAAGGTGATGTCTAACCACACCAAGTAATAATAATAATTATAATAATTATTGTTATTATAATATTCTATACGAGCTCCGTGCGGAGGTCATTCCTATATAGAAACAATAATAATAATAATAATAGTTCGCACACACGCGCATGTCTATTGAATATTAAACATTTAATTGAATATTATTATTATTATTATTACTATTATTATTATCATCATTATCGTATACGATTGTGCTGCGCTTTCTCTAAATCTTTTCATAAAAACACACCGTGCTACATTGTGACGAGAACGCACGGTTGTATAATACTATAATATGACACAATACTTATATATGCTGTCGACGAAGCGTATGACAATCACCGTGTATTTACCAGAATAATAATTATTTTTATATTATTAGATTAATAGGGAAATTATTGTTTTAAGTAAAAAAAAAAAAAATGCGTGTACGTAAAAATTGTCTTATATTCCACCATTTTATAAAAAAACGAAAATAAAAAATCGCTTCGGGAGACGCGATCCTGATATAATATAAAACGCAATTTTCGTATAATTTTTTTTTATATTAGACATATATATATATTTTTTAATATAATAATATATCGTATATAGGTTTGTACATTAACGCGCGCAGAAAATACAATAATAAATTAATAAAATATCTAATTAGTTATAATATTATATGTAATATTACATCCACGACAATATAGAAATAGATTTGAATAAAACGATTTTTAATGCGTATATTATAATATTATGTACAAATACATCGGTAGTAAATAATGTACAAAATGTATATAAAGTGCAGAAAACAAAAATCTACAAAAAAAAAATTTTGTTTTTTTTGTTTTTTCTTCTTTCTTTTTTTCTTTTGAGTTAACGAACAATATTTATTACTTAAGGAAAAAAAATACATAACGAACAAACACAAATATAACAAGCGTATAATTTATATGTACGAAAATTCATACGTATTATTATACATAATAATAATATTAATAATAATATAAAATGGTGTATAAACAAATTAATAAAAGTATAAATATGACGATTTATATGTACAAATAAATATACACAGTAATAAGATAATGTAAAATGTATTTTTCTTTTTTTCAATCGTATAATACAAATGCCGATAGGCGTTTTATGCGTACGCACTTTGCTGTGCCGAAAACGTAAAAAAAAAAGAAACACTCGTATAATAATTATAATAATAATAATAATAATAATAATTATAATAATAATATGTACATAGGTATATAAATTTTTCTAGTTTTTTTTATTTGACTAATTTTATAATAAGACGACACGGGTTTTTTTTATGCCAAAACGTTCATTATAATATTATAGGCCCGACAACAACGGCTCGCTTGTAATATTAACAATAATAATAAATACTACATATATTAATATAAACTTAACACAATAACTACATAATTATTTTATTTTTTTTTTTTGTAGCGAAATACATAATACGTGCAGTTCTACACGTCGTGTAAGCACTAATTTTACATTCGTTATATATTTTAATATTGTATAGAGATATTTAGATATTATATATAATATATAATATAGGGAGAAAGACTAGGACCGCGCGTATAATATACACACGAATTACTGTTAGTTAAATAATTTGTATGGCGAATTCCACACAAAGCCGGAACAATACGTTTTTTAGTTATGTTATGTATCATCAAGAGGAAGAAGATTAAAAAATGTTTCTTTAATTATGATTAATTTTTTCTCTCTCTGATTTTCGATAAAAAAAAAATACTTTACTTTCACAAACATTCGACAATCTATTTTGTCCGTCGTTGGATATTATAAAAAAAGTTATTTTTTCTTTCCGCGTAATAATTATATTTATTATACATGTGTGTAAAAAAAAGAAAAAATATAATGAGATCTCGAAATCGTTGTATGTACACAATAAGAAGAATTTCGCGTCCGGGACCGATGATGACGTCGAGAGACGAATGTCGCTGTGATGATGATGACAAAACGATGAACGACAAATAGTCAATCGTTAGAATAATACGAGATAAATGTAAAAAAAAAAATCCTATAAACACACGCGTGGCGGGAGAAGGAGGGTGGGTTAAAGGATTATAACTATACACGTGGTTTTAAATACCTATACAAAAGTTTATATTTTACCTATACATTTACAATAGTTATAAGCATTTTAAAAGTATTTATATACAGTGATAAAAAAAAAAAGAGTTTTGTTTGTTTTTCCAATGTCGCGCGACGTAGTCGCAAAACGAGGAACACTGTTTTAATATTTAGTTTGTGCGCTTTTTTTTTTTTTTTTAGTTACAAATAAACGGGACTGAACCGGGGCTCAATGGATCTCAAACGTTTACGGGAGTTACACGACTTTTAGCGTCACGTGCAGGATCTGCGTACTACCGTGACGTGTTTTAATCGGATCTAACCGAAGGCCCGATCAATTTTGTTTTTTAAATGAAATTCGTTTGATCGTTCAACTCCGGAATATCCAGCAAACTGGGCTGCACAAGCGATTTATTCGTCGTACTTGACCTGATCGGTGGGCGAACTGCACGCGGCCGCCGGTTGCGGTTTCTTCTTCAGTATGCCCATGTTCTGGGCCGTCTCCAGGAATATCTTGTGCTCGCTGAGCGCCGCCAACGTCTCCCGGTCCTTCTTCTGCTCCTCGTAGTCCCGCTTCATCTTGGCCCGTCTGTTCTGGAACCACGTGATCACCTGCGCGTTGGTCAGGCCCAGGCTGGACGCGATCTCGTCCCGGTCGGCCGGCGACAGGTACTTCTGGTACAGGAAACGTTTCTCCAGCTCGAATATCTGGTGATTGGTGAAAGCGGTGCGTGACTTGCGCTTCTTCTTGGGCTGCGCCCGCGAGTTGAACAGGTTCAAGTGATTGGAACTGGTGTCTGCGAACAAAAAATAGATCTCATTAGGATATCGAAGCGAAAATATGAATTTGCGTTGTAAAAGATGAAAACGTCGTGGAAATCGCGGAAAGCGGTCCACCCCTCACACACACGACCGAAACCGCGTGATTTTCTCAATACAATTATTTTTTATATCGAAAAACAAAAATGCCCAAGTAAAATGTTTGTTAAATTCGTTCAGTTTTCCGCAACGATCTCGTTGAAATCGTGTTTTAAACGGTTTGTACGTGCGACCTTCGTTTATATATATATATTAAAATTGTAAACGTATATTCAACTAAATTTATATAACCGAACGGACATTATTACTTGTACAAGACGGTTTTTCTTTTCTTTCCTACACGATTGAAAGTCGCGGATCGCTCCGGGGGAATGTTGCACACACACGTATGTATATACAACAGAAAATAAGTATTCTTTCGTATATTATAACATGTTACGCGATGACATATGAAACGACAAAGGGGGGATTTTTTCGAAAAAAAAAAAAAAAATTCGTTTTCCGTATTATTATTATTATTATTATTAATACGGCGCGTATATAATAATAATTTTCTACATATTATTACACTAATACACGTCGTCGTTTCCATCGGTCGGTGCGCGCGTTCAAACCCGTTAAATGTCAACTCCGATAAAACATATTATCACCGTGACTAATCGTTTGAAACGAAAAATAAATCTCTTCGGACGCTCGTATACACGCCCAAAGCGTATATTATAACACAATAATCACGCCACGGTGGTGCGCCCTGCCTGACGACAAATGTTATAAATTTTACTATAGCGATGATTATTATTATTATTATTATTATTATTATTATTATTATTATTATTATTATTATTATTACGGCCTGTCCGCGTCGTCGGTAACATGCAGTTTTTTTTTTTTTTTGATCTTCTCGTTTCACATCTGTTCTGAGACGCGTAAAATTCGAGAAAATATAAAATTACACATCCCGCGAATCCTTTCGCACTTAAAAACGAAACTCCTCGTGCACGAGTCGCGACGGACTTGAAAGCGATTTTCGTGTTTACGTTTTTTTAAAAATTTCAAAACTCTTCGTCGTGCGTATATACTCGTATATATATATATATATATATATATATATATATAAATACATATATAGAAAAGAAAAAAAAAACAACACTACTCGTTTCGCGCGAGCGTGTTGTTGCGCACAAGCAAAACGCGTACGCGAGCCACGACGGTATAAAATTATTATTATTATATTACACGTTATTAGGGAACGCAATAAAACGAAATGTGACGTTTAATTACGAAAACCGTTCGAGACGAGCGCGGCGGCGTTTATTAGAAGAAATATACGTATAATAAAATATAATATACGAAAAGCGAAGGGAGCAAAAAAAGAAAAAAGAAAAAAAACCGGTGACCGACACGGTTGCTTTATCGTTGTAATATGTGTACGAACGAAAAAAAAGAGAAGCCGACGACCGCCGAATTCCACAGCTAATTTGTAATCTGTGAATTTATACGTCAGTGTGAATACACGCGCACACACACATAGGAATTGGTAATTTAACTAACGAGCAAACTATACAAGACGTGAAGACACGTCTCTCTCTCTCTCTCTCTCTGATTTAATAGCCATAAAAAAAAAAAAAAAACATTTTTCGAATATTATAATATCGCGACGCGAAGGCTGACGACGGGCTGCTCACATTTAAATACGCGTGTATTATTATTATTATTAATATTACGAGTAAGTACGGAGCCTGCGCACTATGGGTGGGCGACAGACTTTCACGAGTGTGTGCGCAATAAGTGACAATTATTTTAGGAAAAAAAAAACGTACGGTCCTGTTCCGGACAACAAATCGGTCAGTCTACAGACTTCTCGTCCGGATTAAGTGGCGAGAAAAAGAAATTACACGATTATTGTTGTTGACACCGCGTTAATATTATATTTGGATGTCTTTTCCAGTTATTGCGCCGGAACCCTCTTTCTTTTCGGCACCTCTCTCCTGCGTCTCGTCGTGAACACGTGTATATACATAATAGATCCGATTCGATGCTGCGTATAATGTACCGGTATAAATATTACTTTTTTTTCCCTCGCGTCTTCTCATATCGCCTGCAAAGTATAGTGATCGACGACCGCTGTTTGATGATTATAATATTGTCGTTTTCACGTTTCACGCCTGCAAACTGTTACGAAAACAGTTTGTGAACAATAAACGCGCTGTACAAAAATATTGTAATTTTTTTTTCTCTCCCTTTCATAAATTCGAGCGGCAAAAAAAGAAAAGAATAAAAACGTTTCCGTCCGATTCGATATTCCGTCATTTACACTTATATACTTGTACACATAATAATTTATATCGCACAATATTATAGTGGGTGGCAAACGAGTAGATGTCGTCGTCTTCTTCTTCTTCTTCTTCTCCTCGTTATTATTATATAAATTCTCTCCTTTGTGTCTCGTCGAGTTTTTACGGCAACACGCACTACCCCCAAACCAATGTCACGGTCCGGTAATTACTGTATAGCGGCGGCGGAGGCGGTCACTTCACACATATTTTGATCTGTGGTATTTCATCTTACACGTTCGGTCTGTGCAGGACGTATACGCGTCATATATAAAACGTATTGTTGTGTCCCTCGAAAACTGCAGCCACTCGGCCCAGCATCACGTTTTACGTTCAACAGATTATATTGGACGGTGCGCTATAAGACTAACAATTTTATTATTATTATTATTATTTTTTTTTGTAAATACATTGTGTTCGAGAGACGAGTAGGGAGGGTTTGCTTTTCCTCAAATCGCACGTTCGAGAGATCAAAAATTGAAAATCGTTCGTTGAAAAATCTCCGTTTTTTTTTTCGACATTTCTTGAAAAGGGGGACACCCCCCCCCTCGATAATCAGCTTTAGATTAAAACGTTCATAGCACACGTAATGCGCTATCCGCGAATTCCCGTAAATTTCCAGACTTTTATTTAAATTCAATGCACTGCGCAATGTCCGAGACCGCACTCCTTTTCGCCGATTACTCTCTCCGTTACAATATTTTTGGGCGCGACACGTTTTCTTCTTTTTCATTCGTTTGAAATTCGCGTAATCTCATTGTGACCGCGATTTATAATACGAGTTTTGATTTTGATTTTTTTTTTTATTAACGATAATAAATGATAAATGTTTTCGCGGGTTGTATTTAATATTCATTGAAAACGTATTTGAACAATATTTTTTGAGACGACTTTTGTCAAAAAAAAAAAAAAAAAAAAAAAAACAGTCGGCTGGATCAACGGAGGTTATATACACGCGAACAACGTCGCGTCGGCTTCACAAAGTCGTATTATACACGAGCCAAGGAGTATGTAGAGAACAACGGTGACCCTTTCAGATGGTTTTTTTTTTTAACGGTCTTCTCCCTCCTATCCGATTGATAAGCGACCGTAGGCAGAGAGCGGTTGAAGATTGCCGGGGATTTTTATCGCCGGGCACGCGCGACTGTTTCGCGAATAACGCACACAGACAATCCGTTTGTGTTTCGTTTTTAAAAAAATTCGACGTTATAAATACTCTGCATTCATTCTTCGGGTTTCGGACGAATACCGGCTGCAGACGAGATAAACGAGATAACACATTATTTAATTATGTGCGCGTATCTATAGTGGAATTAAAAAGAAAAAAAATACGTTTAACACTTGTAAAGACGTTAAAAAAAAAAAACGATATTTGATTTTCTCTTGTATTTCTCACCCCGTTGCAATATATAAACAGATAAGAGTTTTTTATTATTATTATTATTGTAAATCGACGTATTAGAAAAAATATATATATATATTTATCGTTAATCGAAACGAAAAATTAATCGTAAATTATTTGTAATAAAATTAACGAATTAAACATAACGTATTGAATGACAAAAAAATTAATAATAATTATATTCTCTGCAGTGTACTCGAGTCTTTATATACGAACACAATTAAACGTTTCCGGTGTATGGGAATTATTTTTGATTTCAACCACGAAACGAAGACGAAGAAACAATTTTTTTTTCTTCTCAAATTCGTGCGTTCGATTTACTAGGGGATTCGTCTATATTTATAAGGGACGCGATAACGTGCGGTTCCCCGTTTACGTACACGAATCTGCGGCTGGCTCCGTTTTATCCGTGTGTTACCGCTTACGACATTAATGTCTAGAAATCGGACGCGGCGAGAGACGGACACGCGGTAAATTAACAGGTGCGCAGACTTTTTAAAAATGCCCCGCGACTGTGAACCGTTGTCTTCCGACACGGTTTTTACGCGATTGCGATTTCATAAACGAGCGTTGTGGTGATAAAATGCATCTAGTGAAAATACGCAAAAGACATTAATCATCACAATATCACACTCTAACCGTGATTGTTGTAGCACATACGTATATACATATATCTGTACGTCAGAACCAGACGAACGTACGTCTAAAAGTAACGATTTTCAGATTATTATATTTTTGTCACTTATAATTTATTATTTGTCGTCGAACCATTGTGACGGGAGTCCATTAGAAATGTTCCTCTTTTATCATTTTATTAGAAGATAATGAGCGCGTAAGTGCGACGTAGTGTGAGCAACACGTTCATAACTTTCGGTTATTATTTTCTCATAAAAAATTAGCGCAATGTGACTTATGTTCGTCTGGTTCTGATGTACGTATATATATATATTATTTTTCGTTACCCCGATAATAAAATAACATTATCGATAATATTGTTATTTGTGTTGATTATTGGATCGTTCGAATTGTATTATGATGTTTAAACGATCGAATTTTTATTAATACGGTCGCGTCGGAACGAAATCCGAAGCGTTCGGAATGGTAAACGTGGTTTTTTCTGTTAAGAAAAACGTGTAAATATCGGGGTGGGGGAAATCGGCTCGTGTACATATTACGCACACGATGTTGTACATATAGTATAATAAACGTCGGAGAATAACGTGTGTGTGTGTGTGGGAGGGGAGACCGGGTTATTAGCGAACCGAGTTTTGCGTGTTATTACAACAATTACACGTCGTCGTCGTCGTCGTCGTCCTGTGTAATAATGCTTAAGGTGTCGTTATAATAATATTATATTACGAGAACCACGGCGGCGGCGGCGTATTAATACGATCGGTGTGTGTCGAAGAAACGGGGGGGGGGGGCGGCTAGTCGATCGGCGAGAGAGCCGTGTTACGAGGCGCTACGGTAAGTTACGCGGCGGTGCCTCATCGACGGCGGCGGCGGCGGCGGTGGGTATATAATAGCCGCGGGGCGCGCCGTCTATGTCGGCGGCCACATCAAAGGTCCCGCGCATGGCAGGTGTGACTAAATAGCAGAGGCGGCTCCTCTGATCGTATCGCTTCTTATTACCGTCAAGCCGTGGCCGGGCCACCGACTCCCCACCACCACCACCGCGGCGGCGGCCGCCGATGCCGACACCGCCGGACACACATTCCGGCGCAAGGGTTCTCAAAATCGTACGAACACGACGGCCCATCTCGCCGCGCGCGTGTGATTTGACTTCTCTTGACACGGCCGCGCTCCGTCCGTTCCACGGCCGGCGATAATATCCGCCTACGCGCCGCCGCCGTCCGGCGTGTTACTAATTTTTTTTTTCAATCGTTTGAAAATCCGACGAGCAGTAATTTTCTCTCCGGACGTTTCTCGTTTTTCCGACGCGTGCGGACACCGCGTTCGTGTCGTTATCGTATAACACGCGCTATTTTTTTTTTTTTTTTCATTCGATTCTCTTGTCCCAGCGGTCGCGCAAACCGAGAGACGCATATACGCGCGTACGGAATCGAACTCCTTTTTCTTTTTTTTCCCCCCCCCCCCGTTCCGTTTTTTTTACGACGCTCGTGGCGACGATAAAATATCGTTGTTAATGAGGCCGGAAATTGTGCGCGACTGTTTTATACAGTAACCGTGACGGGAAAAAATTAAAAATATACATACGTATATATAATATACCAACGCGCGTGTCGAATTCGCAGTATATGCCCTTGCACGCGCGGTGTGCGGCATTTCTGTGCGAAAAGCGGCGGGCCGCGTAATAATACAAATGAAAAAGAAAAAAAAAAACCCCCTCCCCCCCCCGGCTCACGATTCCACCGCCTCCGATGCCGGCGAAAATTCGTAAAAAACGAAAAACTCGTACGCGCGAGACGGAAAACTTATTACTCTACCCCCCCACCGCCTCGTAATCCGACGTTTTTTCTCCGTATATAAGCGAGATTTTTATTATTACTCATTTCCCCCCCCCCCCCACAATATTATTATTCACGGTTGTTGCGACATCGAAAATATTGTTTTCACTCCGTATTATTCAATAACGTGTAAGAAAAAGGAATTTTTTTTTTCCTCTTCATTTTTTACGAAAACGTGACATTCATAATTGTGGTGGGACGGACGGACCTTCGTGACCGGCGTGACAGACAAGCAAATGTGTGACGACCCGCTGTAACGACGGCGGCGGCGGCGGCGACGGCGGTCAACTGTACACGCAACACGTTTTCCGTTTAACGGTGCGCAAACACATGACGACGACGACAACAAAGCGACTGAAAATCGACTGAAACCGCGCGCGCGCGCGTTGTATAGAACGGCGGTGGTCGTCACATAACCGTACGCCGTTGCAGTGTCGATGTGGTCCGCGCCCGGTCTGGTATTGTTTTTAAACGTCCCGGCGGGAGTGAAAAGGCGAAGAGGAAATGTTTGTAAATTTATTATTAATGTTTTTATTCGTATAGGCCTACAACAACAATAAAAAAACAAGTCCGACACGCGCGCGATCGCAAAATATATTATTTATGCGTTTAAAATGAAATCATAATAATTACCATTGTTAATTCGTTGAAATTTAACGTTGAAATCGGGTGATTTTTTTATCCGTCTCGTCGTCGTATTATCTTATTTGTACGCGGCGTTTCGTACGTTTTCGTTGCGTATACACGTTACACGTTATTGATCGATTGCGATAATACGGGAAACGAATACGAGAAGAAGAAGATGAAAATGAATGTTTGGAAAAAAAATCGAACCCGTCGTCACGTATTAAATATATATATACAATGTCGTTTACATATTATAGAGAATTAAAAACACACAACAATTGTTATTATTCGTCTGTCTCCGTAATAATTAACTTGGAAATCTATAAAAGGCGTGCGACGGAATCGAGAAATTCACCAGCTGCGGGCGACGTCTTTTATCAACGATAATTCTCTCGTGTCTCCGCCGATCTCATTCTCGTTATGCCTACTGTACGCGTAAAAAACAATACGATCACATAAAGTCCTTTGTATGCGGTACGACAAATAGGTAAAAAAAAAAAAAACAAAACCTTTTAAAAACAATTGTTTGTTTTCCTTTAAATTAAATCGACGTGTACAAAAAAAAAAAAAAACGTTTTTATACGAAACAGAATTATCTGTTTTATATGTTTATAGAAATAAAGAGAAAAAGAAATTCTTCGTGTAGAGGGTCGAATTAACAGGAAACATTTTTTTTTTTATTTTAGTAGCCTGTACAACAACAAATCGCATAAGGTTAAAAGTTCGACAAAAACGAACAAAACCGAATTGATATTTACACACGGTTTACCGCGGTATAATAATATATAGTGTGCGCGTAACACACAGAGTCAATGATGTCGCGCGTCGTCGACGAATTCGCAGATTCTTTTTTTTTTAGTGTAAATATCGGCCAAAAAAAAAAAAGGGATTATTGTAATTTTCGTAAGCGTTTTCTCGATAAAAAAAAAAAAGAACCACGCCAATTATAATTAATACAGTAATTTATAGTTCGATTTTTATTATTATTATTATTAATCGATATAAAACGGTTCGAAGTCGGGAGTTTCGACTGACGGAGAATTCTTTTTTTTTTATATATATATACGTAAACATTATCGAAATCGCCGTACGTGTATCGCATGCAATTTCGCTCTGGCGATTTCGTTTAGGACGGCCGGTGCACACTCGCGAGAGTCGTACGATTATAAAAGTTTATAACGTGCCGCCGAGCAGCTCACGGAGCGTGCACGGTGTATATTTTTTTCATACCGCGTGAGACGGTGTGTGTGTAATGGAAGGGCAGTGGAAGCGGAGGAGGCGATCGTTTCGGTGTGTACGCGCGGTGTTGTAAATCTGGCGGACGAACAACAAAGGATCCCCCCGCTGAACCAATTAATGACTCAGCCGTATTAATTAGCTTCAGTCTTATAACACTGCTTATATATTATATATATATATAGTCTCCGCGCGTCTATATAATATATAATATACGAAGCGTACGGACGGGATAGGGGGGGGGTGGGCAGCGAACGAAATAATAATAATAATAAAAAAAAAATAATACACTCGTCCCTCTCACACTCTCTCTCTCTCTCTCTCTCTCTGTCTGTCTAATGGTTTCGACTGTTGATCGATCTCGTTTCGTCGTCCTTTTGTTCGAAGAGCGCGCAGCATCGCGACTATCGTGTGTATAAACGACCGCCGCCACGTTCTAATCGAAAATTTTCATCATCATTATTATATCCATTATACGTGCACACACACAGTACTCAAGTATATAATATAATATACGAATCCACGTAATATTCGTACGGGTTTTTCTTATATATATATATATACATCGATTTCATTGAAACCGCGACGTTGTTTAGGGACGATTGGAAGACGCGCGTCGTATGTCGCGTCGTTCGTTCCTCTCGCGGCCGACGGTCTTGTGTGGGGAGGGGGAGGGGGAGACACGTTTTAAGCGCGTGAGAAACGTGCTGAACACGGTTGGGTGGTACGGGTGAGACCGGTCGGTGTTTTCGCGTTATTCATTGTCGAATAGCGAAATTGAATTTATTTACAAAAAAAAAAAAAAATTGCACGCGTATTTAGACGCGCGGAACAAGCGTGTAAGACGAATAAATAATAAAAAAAAGTATATTCGGAAAAATTGCGACGATTGTCGCTCGCCTCTCGGTTATATTGAATCGACTTCTCAACGTTCCTCGGTCTTCCGACTGCGGTGTTTTGCTTTCCTACCCACATACTCTCCTCCATTCCACTCTGTCTTCTATTTTCCTTTTAACGCCTACATATTTCACGTCCAGTTCTCCACGTGTCCGTGATTCAATAACGTTTGTTCTCAGGCCTTCCTCTTCCTCTTTTTTTTCCCCCTGGTATAATTCCTTCCGGGACTATGGGGGACGACTGTCGTGCACGTCCTGGCCATTGTAATCGACCCGATCGATTTAATTCGTTTTTTTTTTTTTTTTTTTTTTTTTGTGAGTAGCGATTATGAATATCGACACACACGCTTTCTCGTATCAAGAGTTCCATAACGACGGGGGGGAGTGTGTATTTTCCAAGTCGTAGATTTTGGAAGGAAATCCGGTTAATCGACGAGTTTTTCGGCGGCCGACCGAATCGAGAATTAAAAGACAGTATACGAAACAAAAATATATTCCGAGAAATGTTTTAAACGTTTTTTTTTTCTCTTTTACAACTACATCGCCGCGGCACTTACATATAATATCAATTAACGCGTATTTTTTTTTTTTTTGACCAAACTCAATTTGACTTTTTCTTAAAGTTTCGGTAAATAAATACGTGGATTTTTACCGTTCCAATATCATATAGTAAAACAGAACGGAATGAGAACGGTGATGAGGTGAGAGAAACCCGTTGAAGATTTTCAAATCACCCCAACCCTCCCATCCCATCACGGCAATCGCAGTTGGCCAGACCGACACTGCGTGCTCGTATAGACGATGACGGTGATGACGCGTCGTATTATTATATTTTATGCGCGTTTTGTAGGACCCAGGGATGAGGAGGAGGTGTTCGCTGATAGAACCACTACCGCCGCCGTCTGTGGTGTGGTGTGGTGGGGAGGAGGAATGTCGGAGGGGTGTATCATGTATTTTTTAATAAGAGATTGAATTAAACGTGACAAGGCAATATTAGCCGGCAGCGGCGTCGGCGGCCACAGCGGTCGCGCGCGCGCCCGACACAAAGCGCACCGCTAACTAGCACCTCCGGTTTCGTAATCATCGTCGGATTAGACTGTGACGAGGTTACCGATAATAATAATAATAATATTAAATATTAAACGAAATGTGCCGATTTCCACACGCCTTCTACACACACACACACCTATTCGCCGCCACGGCAAAGAGAAGACAAATTATTATTAGCGCGGCGGCGGAGTTTTATTATTGTTACGCGCGTGCGTGTTGCTCTAATGGTATTGAATAACTGAAAATTTTTTTTTTTTTTTCGTTGGTTGTCCACACTATTAATATTAATATTATTGTTATTATATGAATATGAGACGGTGTGTCCGAGGGCAAACTGCGCAAAAGTATATTCAAACCGCGCGCCGCGGCGTGTGTCGTCGGTCAAGGGGGCCGTAGAACGGTGGGAAAACAAAATTATATATTATATAATACGATAATGAAATTATATTGAATTTTATCGACACGTATTTAGGATTTTGGCGTCTTATAGATATGATACAATAATAATATTATTAACTGCCGTTCTTCTCAATGAAGTCACATTGACGCAATTGTGCGGGCTTGAAACGTGAACTCCCGCACCATACGCGGTGTCGCGGTATCGGTTTTTATCTAAAATTTAACATCTGACAGGGAACGACACCGCACTCTCATATTGTCACATCGTCTTTTTTGTTTTCCTTCCTTTTTGTTTCTGGGGAGAGAACGCAAAAGTATTATGTGTTCCGGGGTGTTCGCATTGAACGTAAAATACGCTACTGAAGCAATCGAATCGTTAAAAGGAGGAAAAACAAAACGCTCAATAATAGCGATGATAACCCGCGGAGAAATCGCGTGATGTATTCACACAAGCGTAGTGTATCGTCGACAATGCGCGCCTATTACAACGACTCACTAATAAATAATATATTAATTACGGATTCGACCTTGCAGGTTTTTTTACACACACACACCAAACAGTATTACTAATTAGTTTCCCCTTTCGTCGTCTCCTTCTCCTTCTCTTTTTCTATAACTAGACACACACACACACACATTTATATGCATGAAAAACAATGGCCTTACACGACGTACTTGCGGCGCGCCGCGGAACGTATATAATCCGAATCTCGTTATCCGAGACAACAAAACGCGTTCGCGATTATATTATTCAATTATTATACGTTATACGTAATCGAAGCGAAACCACGGTTCAGGTTTTCTGACATTTATACCTTACAACTGGAAGCCAAATGTCCACGTTTTACGACGATGACGATTTACGACGATAAATTCCCCTCGGCGGTTATCCATTTGCGCACGAAACGCCATATATCAATACGCAGGAGTCGTTAAAGCAGAAATTATGATACATTTCAATTTGACGCTCTAAGAATTGGACTCTGACTGTAAGAAACAGAATTGGATATCGAAGAATTTAAAAAAGCGAGAGAGAGAGAGAGAGAAACGGATTTAATGTTTAAAAATAACGATTCGTTCGTTTGTTTATTTAAATTACAGATATATACTGTTAATGTACAGTTTATTTAATACATCGCGTGTTATCGGGTTGAAAAATTATTAAAATCGTTTTCTATTATATTATTTCAACGATTTGTTCGCATCGTCAGTTCACGGTTGCTTTGTATTTTATCGTGTACCGGACACGACAACAGTATAAAATTTAAAAAAATTACAAAATAGGGAGGGGTCATTTCGATTTGTTTGTAGAAAATTTTACGAGTACACTGCTAATTCGTCCGAATCGCACGCGAGTGATTCGATCGATGTGACCAATTCATAGACGCGTGCGTTTTTCCCGATTAATCGAGAAACAGGTCCAAAAGTGGACAACAGTTTTATAGGGCGTTCTCCCCATAATCGCGTTGTCGTCACAACCTGCACCGATCATTTTGCACAGGTGCAGGAGGGGAAATTTTTTTTTTTATTCGAAATTTATCGGACGACAATGAATATATCTAAAGTAATAATGCGCGTTGTCCGCGGTACTTTTTTTTATATAAAAACGAATTGTCAACGCGAAAAAAAAAACTCGCGTTGTAATAATCATCTCCTACTCTTACTCCTGCTACTCATCATTATCATCTCGAGCGCGCGCGCCGTTATATACGACTGAATTATTACGACTCAGCGTGTGTATAATAACACCGCGGGTGGCCGTTTAATTTACAATATTCGTGAAATACCAAGTGTACGTTTCTTCTCCTGTATATATATATATATACACTTTAAACGGTGAATTAGTTTGGGATTAAATTCGCCACGGACAATTAATCGGACGAGAAGAACATCGTAGTCGTTTCGTGTAATAACGTAATAATAATAATAATAATACGACGACGAAGAGATAGAGAAAAAAAAACGTTCACCGATTCCGTTGCGAGTGTGGCCTGCAGCGGTCATCACTATAAGCGTCTGTCGGTTAACGCGCGCACATAATAAGCGGTTCTCTTTTTTAATTTTTATGCGGTGAACATTTTTTTTTTTCGTTTTTAATATCCGCGAAGCCTCGAGTTTTAAAAATGTGCGGACGAGAGAACAACTGTTTCCGAAAAAACATTTGAAATTTATTTGTACAATTAATATTTTCGTATTCGAACGGCAGCAAATCTTATCACCGCGTGATAAGATTTCTCCTCCCGTAATCGTCAAATATATGATGATTGTGGATTGTGTGTAATTACTCAATCTAATTCCCTCGACCATTATTTACAATCCTGATAATGGCCGAAATAAAATATATTATTTTGACGTTTGTTTGCGAAATCTGATTTCAATTTGGTAAGCGTCGATGAAAACATAAAATACGCCCGGGGATAAATCTGCCCCCCCCCCGCGTTAGATCCGGCCCTGAGACCGATTGTATTATTAACTCGTTTTATTTAATTTTTTCTTCCCAATCAAACGCCGTATTAAATTATAGACGAACGTGTCTAGGACACGGCTATTATTTAACGACCTCGTGAGCAAAAAATATATGTATACGGACGACAATTTCATAATTTTCCCTCCCCTCCTCGGTGTTCGCGTATTACGAGAGAATTGTAAAAAAAAAAAAAAAAAGACACGTCGAATATTATTATTATTATTGTTATTACTAGTAAAATATTACGCGGGGAGACCCGCGTAGCGACGACGTATGTGCATAGAGAATCCGTCCTTATCTCGTACTACGCGTGTATTATTTAAAATAATTCGAAAAATACGAGAGACGCCAATAATAGAATACAATTTTTTTTTCTCTCTCTCTCTCTCTCCTCCTCATCCCATCACAAAAATAAACGACAATACAAGAGAACGACGGTGGGGAGTGAGAGAGTAGGAAAAAGCGGTTTCTTTGCTACAGCATCAACAACGGTGCATATTTTTATTATTATTATTATTATTATTATTATTAGCCGCGTATACGACGGTTTATACCGTCTTTTACGGGCCATTTAAAGGATTACAACGTGTAAATTATATTATATATATATATTTATATATGGGATCCCCGAGTATTTAGGCACCGTCACCCCGTCGTAGTCACCGCGTCACTGAGCTGGCTGCTTTCACGGTGTTCACCGCTCCGCCGGTCAATGATAAATCATCCGCGCGAACAACACACGAATCCCCCACCCCCCGAACGGGCGACCGACCCCGCGTAAGGATATTATATTTAGTTTTTTTTTTTTTATTATTCAATACCTAGTAGGTGTATTTCTGTCGTTTATTTTTTTCCCTCCGTTGTCCCGCAGGGACCGAACGAAGAAGAAGAAGAAGAAGAATAAGAAACCCACTAAACTACTAAATACGTATATATGTAATACGCGTTCGTTTATTATTAATATTATATACGTTTATTTACGTGTAAAAATGATGTCATATTTCCGTACAGCCGACGAAGAAGAAGGTTGTAAATAATAAAATAACCGTTTTGGTTATAAGTCCCGACGGTTGTGTTTTATACAACATTCGGGCATACCTAATATACACGCGGGAACGGCGGCGGCGGCGGCGGCGGCGGCGGAGTGGCTTTAATTTTCCCAGTACGCGGCGCGAAAGAACTGCTGATGGTGTCGGTCGGCGGCGGGGGCTACGGACGGAGGCCACACACAAACACCCGAACCGTATAATCAAGCAGCTGCCGCCACGGCCACCGCCGTGCGCTCCTACCCGGCCTCGAATACACGCTCGAGGGCCCTCCTCCCCACGACGGTACCTCTTCGCCGAGAATATTTAACTGAATATAATCCCCCCCTGACACCTACTCCGCGTTTGTGTGTTTTTTTTTTTTTTGTGTATTTCTTTATTTTAACTGTGTGCGCGCGCGTGTACACCACCGGCATTTAATTTCGTTTTTTTTCGCATCGTACATGAATGAAAAACACCGGCGCGCGCAACCACCGACGACGGCAATACGTCTCCGGGGAGAGGGCGTCGATTTCTCACCAACAAATTCGGCGGAATTCCGCTGACAGTTTTCGTTCGGAAAAAACGATCGAAAACCCATCCGGTGGTATTCTTCTTAGAGAAAAATTCCCTTTTAAAAATTTTTCCTCGACGATAGGTTTAACAATCATAAAACACAACGCAGCGTTCGCGACGAATCGACCACGAGTTACACGTGACGTTGTTTCGATTGTCGTTTTATACGCGGCACACGTCGTTTCACGCGTTTTTCTTTTTATCATATTATTATTATTTTTCATCGAGCGACATTACACGGAGGCGATCGGTAGAAATTCGACAAAACAGTTCATTCCAATCGCAGTCGAATTCGTAACGTAGAAATTTCAGTTTCCCCCTCAGAAAAATAGAGGAGTTTTTTCCTCGGATCCGTCATGTCTCTTGAAATTTTTTCTTTTTTAGTCCCACTACTAATTTGAAAACCGCGTTGATAGATTTATTATTACATTTTCCCGAAGAAATCATACCGCGGAGCAAGGAGGAATCCAAATGTTCCAATACTATTTTGGCAATCCTAAAATTTGAAAACTCTCAATTTTATAAATTTTAAATAATTTGACTTCTATCTAATTGTTTTTTTTCGACACTCAGAGTTGTGCGAATTTCGCGAAAACTTTTTTTTTTTTTAGAAGCTTATCAACGGCATAGAATCGGGGGTTTTTTTATTGCGAATAATTCTGTTTCGGGGAAAATAAATCGCATTTCAAATGTAAATATTACACGACTTGGGTAAGGGGGAAAGACGACGAGGACAGTGAAAGCTTAACGGAAAAAATTCTTCAATATTTTTTTTTCTTTTAATTAAATAAAGATTCTTTTACCGTACGGTATCGTTCGGTTAACGAGAGGATGTTTAGCCGCCGTGAATGGAATGTCGAAAAACTATTTCATCTTCTTTTCTTCTTTTAAAAATTCCTAAATACGCCTCCGCGCGTCAAACTATTTCTTATTTATAAATATTATTTTATCGACGTATTTTATTATTCGATAAAAACGACAACAAAACAATAGTGATAATTCGCGTATACCCGTTAATCGAATTATTATTATTATTATTATTCGTAAACATAAGTTTTATGTATCGCTAGTGGAGGAGTGAGAAAATGACAGCCATAAAGCGCGTCTCGCGTTGTTGCACAGTACGAGATCTATGAAAGAATAAAAGAATTTGAGAGGAAATCGCTGGCGGGCACGACGACTGTTATTGCAGTAATTCTCCAACGAGACGCCCCCACGCCTTTTTCCTATATATAAATGGACGAGAAATGCCGTTGGTTTTTTTTTTTTTGTATTCTTTATTACGATAATAACGAACTGAACGCGAATGGACCATCACTTTGTGATGTATGTATTGTGCGTATAATTTTGACGGGCGAACCGACCTCGTATTATACGACCTGACAACGAGTGAAACGTCAGAGAAAAAAAAAGAACTGGTTTTTTTTTTTTTTTTTTGATTTGATTTGACACCGCGCGAATACAATAAAATTGCCAATTCGACAATAATATAATTATTTATTTTCGAAGCGAGCTTTAATTAAAATTACAGTGTTATAAACTGAAAACTGAAAACTAATCGTGAAGGTTTAAGAACAGGACTACAATAGTCAAGACGGTGTGTGAAAGCTCGTCGAGGAAATAATTGCGGCGACAGGGGCCACGAGAAAAGGAAATATCAAGAGAGCCGTTGAGAGTAGGGACGTGATATGAGAGAATGGGTCGAACGACGCGGAAATGCTGAGGATTTCTAAGGGCGCGGGAGTGAATAATAACGGAACAATCGTAGCTGAGGATTTTTAAGAGAGAGAAAGGCGTTGGAGGAAAATCTATTTTGGATTCGTTCCGTACAACGTCGCGGAATATCGTTATCGTAACGTAACAGTGGAGAAACGTTGAGGGATCGAACAAAGTAATTCGCACGTTATGTTCAAAAAAAAAAAAAAAGCAACAGCCGTAATTTGGAATGAACGTATTTCATAATTTTTCTTTCATACTTTGAATTTTCAAAATCCATTTGAATGTAGCATTGTATTTTGGCCGATAGATACATTTTGTTTGAGCACTGGTTTTTAAATAAAGTGCATCGTAAAAAACCAACGATATAAGCGACCTATTTTGTAATATCATTATAATTAATGAGCGTTATTTTTCACGCGACGATTTAAACTGCTTAAAATTTGGTGAGAGATTTTATTTCGAATTTTTAAGCTCGCTAGCGAAGAAGAAAAAAAAAAAAGAAACAAAAAAATTCCTGGCTACGGGCCCGAATTTCAAACGTTGGCAACGCTCGATCAACGCTCGCACGTTCTGCACGGTATAAAGTGAATACACTTAAACCCGTATGCGAGAAAAAACCGAATATTATTATTATTATTATTACGAGACTTAATTATATTTTACGACGGAGTGTCCCGACGAAATGTCGAGAATTCAAACCGACTGTGTAAAATATTGTGTTTTTATAAATTAATTGGATTCCCGCGCGCGGCGATGGTAATTACAGCGGCCGGCAACTGCGGCAGACGATAAAATATATAATATTTCGTCGTTATTCGTTTATTAATATATTATTATAATGTCGTCCCTAACAATGAACCCGTCAGCACGTCATTCTGCGTCCGCGATCTGCCGACCGACTGCACGCGGCGTTTCCGAGACGCGACCGTTTGTATTTTTAAAAATACACACTGTGTCCGAGAAGAATACAACTACAGTGTGTGCATTTCAATCGTCCGTTATAATACGTTTAACTGAAAAACGATTAAACAATCGTCGCCGCCGCACGACGTACACAGACGCCGATCGCAATACACGGAAAATAATCGATATACAGGGTGGTGATGCAAAAAAAAAAAAACTCCCCCGTTTTTCCCGCTTTCGGATGGCGGTCGTAAACGGTGTATTTACATCGAGCGAAATCTTTGTCGGTGCTGCGTTATCGCGGCTTGGTCGTCGTCGAGAAACGGGTCTGAAACGGGCGTGATCCCGTTCCCGTGACAGCATCATACCGCACAATCGCCAGCGCATCCGCACAATAGATTTTCAGACGGACGAAAGGACGGAAAAGCAACGGTGCCGGAAAACGTGACAGTTGGCGAAAGTTTCGTTCGAACAGTATTCCGCGGTCGTCCTACACACGGTCGTCCGTTACGGTGGCTAACTATTAAAAAGCGTAGGAGGACAGTGCCGGCATTAGGTTTTGCCGAAGCCCCGACACTTGTTGGGACGCAAAACAGAAAAAAGTCATCATCGACCCTTTTGCTGATTCGCTTCTTTTGCTGACCTTCCGTCTTCAGTCGTCCGTTTTTTTTTTTTTTACGAAAGCAATTTTTTCACGGATCTTAAATTATAACACGTCTGTGGGGATTGTCCTGCGCAAAGTTTAAAGCGTTTTTGGACGTATTGGACAAATCGAATAATCGCACGACTCTCTTGTCCTGGATCAGTGGTTTTCAAGCCTCTTTCTCCCCTCCCCCCCCCCAAAAAAAGAGGTAATAATAATCCGGGAAAAGATATTTTTTTACAAAAAAAAAAAAAAAATTCAATTCATAATAGCGCGATTTATGAATAATAATAATAAAAAATATATTTTTTTTGATTTCACAGATCGGGAAGTCTTTTAGACCGCCTACAGTGTTATACACGCGCGTTGTCGTCGCCAAAAATACCGCGCGTCGAGACGATATTATTATTATATTTTAACCGGTTCGTATACATAAATGTATAAAAATAAAACCCCTCCGTATAAGAGGGAGGAAAAAAAATAAACGAATTTTTTTTTTTTTATATATATAATAAAATATAATAATCGACCGGGGCACGAACACAACGGGCGCGGCACCCCGTGTCCGTAATTACAGGCCGGCTTGTTGGTATTAACTCTGCTCCGTTTGCGTCGCTGCCGCCGTGTACCGTGTGTGTGTGTGTGTTATCATTTCTGGGCCGTATTATACGCAACGAATATTATTCCGTTGTAGCGCGACAAGCCCCTCCGCCCGCAGACACACACACACACACACAGGGCACCGCCGCCGCGACGATGCTAATGAGACTTAAATATCATGTCAAATAATACATCCCTGGCGGTCTTTTTCCTCTCTCTCTCTCTCTCTCTTTCTCTGTCTCTTCCTATTATTATTATTATTATTATTATTATTATACGCTCTCGGAAAACACCCTAAAATGGTGTCTGGAACACGAACCCCGTCATTTTCAACGCCCTTTGTCGCACCTTGCAACACGCGTAACAAAAACAATTTCTTCTCTTCCTCCTCCCACCGAGGCCGTTGTATTATGTTGTTGTACGTGTCTGTACACACGTAAAATATTATTACACATACGGACGCCGTAAACGCGGTTCGTGGGGGGGGGGGTGGAGGAAGGACCCGCCCGATACCGATTTATACGGCGTTGTAATTTATTTATTTACGTCCGTCCGCCGCGCCCGACGTGTGCGAGAAATCTCGACGAGGTCCTGCTGAAGTGCTTGTCAAAGGATACTGTACGAAACGCCTTTATTATTGCCACGACGACGAGACACAAAAACCCATTCGAAACTAATGTTTTTTTGTGTGTGTGTGTGTGTTTTTACTGTCTAACGCGTGCGTGTGTACGAACGAAATTCTCTCTATAAATCCCGCTGTAATAAATCCCGGCGTACGTTATAAAGTTTTCTTTAAAAATTTAATATAAATTATCGAAATAACCGAGTTATATTTTATTATTTGATTAAGTGATTTATTATACCAAAAAAAAAAAAAAAAAAATGTCAATTCGAATTAAAATCGTATATAATTGAACGATGTTTCTATGGTTCAAGTGTGCCCACACAAAAGAGAAACGGAGATTTTCCGCTCGACCACAACAACGCGGTAATACCATTCCGTATACGTCGTATATTATATCATTACCGTTTTATTCGTCGTTTTACGAATCGAATGAAAAAAGGAAAACAAAAAACGTGTTTTATACGGCGATTTTAAACTCCGTAGTGCAGTGTGCGTATAAACGCGGTTATTTCAAACGGGAATTTCAATAAAACGTCAGAATTAATTAATAAAAATTCTAATCGATCGTTACGCACAATTGCGCTGCATGGAATAATAACGCGCGAATACAAACGTAGATTAAAACAAAAAAAAAATCCGCATATCGCACGAGAGAAGAGAGCGAGAGAGGGAGAGAGTGAGCGGGGAAAAAAACAGAAGTAAAAATCTTGACATTTATCATCGCGCGTAAATCATTATCATCATCATCTACTACAATACACGCCCGGGAGAGAGAAAATATCGTTTTACTCTAGACATTTGCAAGTCATTTCAGTAGTCGTTAATTGATTATTATTATTATTATTATTATTTTTTTCGTTTCAAAAATATTTTCCTGATGCGTACACCACTAACGCCGACACGCAAAAGACAAATACACAATGTACCGCGCCGAATGGATTTTGCGTGTGGCGCGCGCGCGTCTATTAACACTAAAAAAAATTAAACCTCCGACAAATTATTTTTGTACGATATAAAGAAAAAAAAATTATATCGGGGATACGAATAAAATGCGTGTTTTAAAATGAAAAAAAAAAAAATAATAATAATGAATTAGTGCGAAATAAAATAACTATTATAGAAGGACATGAAAAAAAAAGCTATCGCGCCCGACGATTTCTCTATTATACGCGAGTATATAACAGTGTTAATTGGCGCGCGATTCAATAATAATTGATCTGGTAAACACTCGCGTTCCCGCGGTGCACTTCCCGCCGCCGGTCTTTCTACAATTAACGTTACAATGTTAATTCGGTGAGCTACAATAATAATAATAATAATAATAATAATAATAATAATAATAATAATAATAATAATAATAATAATAATAATAATAATTAATAATAATAAAAAACCACTCTGCCCGCGAGAAAATAATCGTTTTATTTCGTATTATGTACATGTAAGTGTGTGTATATGTAGTTCGCGCGGCATTAAAACTAAATAATATTATATTAGAGTGTACGCTGGTTTTTCGCGGTCGTATGTAGAATAATTGGTAATAACGAAGGAATGTGAATTTTCTTATTATTTATATATAATATATATATATATAAAAAAAAATTTCGATGAAATTGGGTTACTGTAAAATATTATATACACGTTGTACCGCGATATTCATTATCCGACGAAAATCAAAAAAAAAAAAAACCGTTCATTTTCCAAAACGCCTTATGGTTTATTATTTTTCTTTTCAAGAACATATGTGACACGAGCTGTCGTTTGTTTTGTTTATTTTTTTTTTACAATTTTTACAATATTCATTGAAAAAAAAAACGAGAATTTTTATCACGTCGTCTTAAACGTTTTTAATTTTTTATCCAACACAAGTTTTGTACGATTTGAAGTCGTTCGCCTTTGTAAAACGTTCGATCCATTCATAAAACAACCGTTACAGGTACTGTGTAGTAGTTTTAACAACAAATACAATTCTCCTCTACATTTGGAAACCTCATAAAAAATATTCGAGAAATCTTTAACCCCCGCGAACCCGTCGTTTTTCCGTAAATATCGACATAAAAACGACGAAACAGTTGGACCGTTGTTATATTGTTTTTTTAAATCGTTGGATTTTTTTCTTCTTCTCAATGCGTGCGCTGAAAATTGCGTCCGTTCGGAACCTCTCGCCGTAAAAATCGGGCGTGTACCCGAGGATGGTGGTCCTGCTCATAAATTCATATATTCCAAACACATACAACAACGTCGTATCGTCTGTGTGCACGGTACAGCCACTGGAGAGTGTATTGGTATTTGTATTTGGTATATTCTCGTATCACACACAACAATCGTTTGTGCTCTGCAGCTCAGTTATTCGATTGAATTATTACACGAACCTCTCGTATTTGTCGTTAATAACGCGACCTTGGCGTTACACGACTCTATACACATCCATTCCCGGAACATTCGCCGATTCATTCCGACGTGCAGTAATCGGCGCGGAGCGTGCGCGTACTACAAAGGGATCCAATCAAGGCGTTGCCGGGCGCGTTGGCAAGCGTCAAACGACCGCCACAGTAAATATCCATCGGATTCCACACGCATTTTGTTAATAAAATTAATACGCTCGAGGGCGTATATTATATATACACACGCACGCGCATATTTTAATCGCGGTGTTTTGTTTTTCTCCACGGAGAAAGTAGGTCTTCAGAAAAAGCCTACACTCTCTGAACGTCAACGTCTTAGACGTTCGTCGTACTGTTGTAACAGGTCCAATGAAATTCCGATATGGCGAAACCGAAAATCAAGGGACTCCCTCGTATCCCACACGTCGTGTGTGTGTACGGATGGGATGGGAGGTGATGGGTTCCGATACGATTATAGATCGCGTTATACGCGTGCGTGTATACCACACACCTCGTTATAATAACGTTAATAGAGCGCACAAAACACGCATACACGTTATATAAGGCTCTTCTCGTCCCGTCCTACCGGTTGTTATTAATTTCTTTTCTTCTTCTTTCCACGCGCGGCGTGTACAGGGAAAGGAGAGAGAAGAAGAAGAAAAAAAAGTTATTTCGTAAAGAAAAGCCGCGCGGCGGCGACAAAGGATTTCTAACGAACCGTCGATAATTGAAATCTATTCACCGCGTGCGCGCGCGCGGCGGCGGCGGTGGAGTTTGTGTGAGAGAATGTTCGTATAAACAAACTATCGCGCGGGACAAAAAAAAAAAAAATGAAAATAAAACACGAGGAAAAAAAAAAGAAATTAATTATTACGTCCGCGCGTCGTCGCACACATACGGCGTGTACTGGAGAGAAGTGTATAGTCCAATGGCTTTTTCATTTTTCTTATTTTTTTTTTACACATTTCGTTCCAATATCGACCGGAGGGGCGGCTTTGTTCATTGCCCGGGTGACACGCGTACCTATGTGTGCAGAGGTCCAGAGGATCAATGATCCGCGCAGATCGTACACTATATAGTGTGTTATATACATTGTAGTCATTTTTTTTCTTTTATCCTTTCCGTGCGATTACATCGGACGGAACTGCGATGAGATGGACGGGGAAGAGCAAATGAAAACCACAAAAAAAAAAAAAAAAAAAAAAAAAACAGAGCTCGTACGGTGACGTATACGCGCGCGTCAGTAACGTGGCAAACCGCGTGTTTAAGAAGAAAAATCTTCTGGATTTTGGTCGCGGGAGAATGGTGAAAAAAAAAAAAAACTTTCCCCACGCCCTTTTACTAGTGGTTTTTTGAATTTTTCCCACGAGGGCTTTTCACAAAATTGTTGTTCTTCCGTCCCGTCAAAGTAGTATCCGGTAAAACGTTTGAAGTTACGCCATATCATCAATTATGGGTGTGCTCGGTAAAAATACGGAACACGAAATATTGCGAAAGAAGGTTTCCTGCACCGTTGACGACGCGGCGTTATAATATTTATAAAACGTTAGCGGTCTCAGCTAATGACTTGCGGAGTAAGCGACGTGTGGTCCGTGCAGGTGGTCGACGGAGATTTTCGCTTAGAAAAACGTTTCGTTTACATAAACGTTTAATAATTATTTACAAGTATTGCGGTGCAATTGAATTCATCCGGAAATATTATCGGCAAAATAATTGTTAGAAGACAATATTGTTTTAACATTATATAAAATATATTATTTACCGGATATGATAATTTATCATCATCATTATTATTATTATTATTAATTTTCATCGAATTCGGATTACGCGGTTACTGGTCGCAGCTCAAAGACGAATTCGAATTGAATAGGAAAAAAAAAATTCTTTTTTCTTTTTTCAAAATACACGTTGCAATGGATCGGGAGAACGCGTTAAAATTTTAACACGCCGCTTTTCACCGATTCTATTATTATTATTATTATTACAATAACAATAATATTTATAATAATATACGTGCGCGTCCGCATTATATACCTACATAATATTATAATAATAATATAAACTAGTTTCTCGGGCGGCGGCAGACGAGTTCAAAGAGTTACATACGACCGGGAGAGTGAGTGAGAGAGAGAGAGAAGAAAGAGTGTAAAAAAAAAAAAAAAACACCGATAATAACCTTATTGCCCGAGGTGGTTTACGTGCGGCAGTGACAGCGTATTATGTACCGGCGCGCGCGTGTATTGTAATACGGCGCGCGCGCGCGCCCATTGACACGACGGACCCGCGCGCGCCGTTATAACATTGTGTGTGTCGGGCCGCCGCGGCAAACACACGCCGATGAACGCGCGCGCGCCGGTGTGGTATAATTTTTATATACCGAAAATAATATAACGCATATACGAAACGAACGACGGTTGCGGCGGTAGGAGGACGCGCGTGTTCCGTACCACGTACGACGACGACGACGACGACGCGCGCGCCTAATAATATCGACGAACACGCACGCGTGGGCCGGTGGGGTGGCGACGGGAGAAGAGAACGTGCGCGCACACCGCTCCTCGTAATAACGCGCGCGCGTCGCGTCGCCGGGCGCGGAGAAAATATTATCGTCGTCTCTCTGCACACACAGTGTCGACGACACGTACGGTAATAATGTGTGTGTGTGTTCGGCTATTAAGAAAAACCCGCGTGGTACCGATGTTTATGGAAAACAAATAAATGCCGTAGTCGGATCGCGTTCGCGGTTAGGAGGATAGGCGCTTCTTTTTTCGCAAGCATCGACTATTATCCCGCGCGTTCGGTACCGCCGCCGCGCCGGTCTCCTCCGCGCGACGTATCGCGGTCTCAACCGACAATACCGGAAAGTGCCGCGACGACCACAGAATTCGTATCGATAAATACGAATTTCCGCGTGTTATACATGTATTAAAAAAAAAAAAAACGCGCGCGATTATGAGACGGCCATGTTTTGAATCGTGTTTTCTGCGTGGCTGTTAGTTAAGGTTTCACCTGGACGAATCCCGTATACGGTTTTACAATTACAACAGTATAGCATCGGTCGGCGTTCGTCGATTAACTAACAAAATATCCGTCTCTGTTTTTCAATGACTCCTACAACAAACGCAAGGCTATTCGGACGAGAGACAATATATGACCAAATAACGCTAATACTAAGAATATCAGCCACTTATTATGAGGGCCGATTAGATACGTTTTCGTTTTCCCGGCGCCGAACAAAATATAACCAAACTTCGCACGTTTACACGGAACTTTTTCAAAACAACTATGGGATTTGAAGAAAACGAAAAATTATTTCTTACCGTTTTGAACGAAACACGAAGAAAAAGGGAAAAAAGATTATTACGGAGGCCTTTAGACAATACCAATTGCGAATAATCGGTCGTTTTTTTTCTCCGAGCGAAAACAACGAATTGTCAAAAGAAATTTTCTCTCGTCATGTTTCCGTCGTCGTGTGATTTTCTTTTTCTTTTTTTACAATCCGTTTTCGTAAGAATCTCTACGTGTAATGTGTTACTGCGTTAATATAGCACAAGCACAATGATTTCGACAAATCGTACACGGAAACAGAGCGCGCACGGTGAGAGGAATCGAGTAACGCCCGGCGACTGCAGCATCAACAACAGCCCCGGGGGGGATTCGCGTTTATTTCCCTAAGGGATAAAAATCGACGACGTTTCCGACCTAAACGACGGACGGTCGCGTCTTTCGTCGCCCGGCCTGTAATAATTCACCGTCGACGCTCCATAGACACATTATATTATTATATTGTACGCGCGACATCAGCAGTTGTTTCTGTTTCGCGGGCGCGAAGGGCTCGCGGGTTATCCGGCCGCCCACTCATTACGATCACGCGCCGAGCGCGCACCGCCGATAGCTCTTCATTTGCACACCCGGGTTGACAGACTTATTGGTTTCGCGCGTCCTCCACCGCCCGAGAAGCTGCTGACGGCGTCCTCTCACTTCCTGTCTCACCGCGCGTGATTCTCGCCGTTTGCGTAATACCAAAAAGAAGAAGAAAAAAATACCAACGACAAATACCTACAAAAAAATAAAAACTCTCTCGTTTTCCTCGGTCCCGCAGCAGCCGTCCGCTCGTAAATTATCATCAAACTCTCTGGCAATAAAACCCCGCCGTCCGACTCGATATAAGTAAATAAATATAACGACGACGGGTAAAGCGTGCGCGCACTTGAAAATTAAATCTCGTTTCGAAAGCAACCGCCGAGACGAAATAATAGTTTCCAATGATTTTCCGGGCGAACAGGCGTTTGTCTTCTTGGCAGTGACGATTGTACGAAATGAAAACTGCCAATCAAAAAGGGAGCAGAAACGAAGAAGAAAAAGTTATATACTTAAGGACAACAGAGACAACTGCAGGAGTCGATCCCGGTCAGAACCTGCAGCCCTACGATCGTCCGAAGCGAATCGCGCGGACAAACCAATCGTCGCGCACAAGCACTTCAGCAAAAGAACGCCGTCAACATAATAATAATAATAATAATAATAATAATAATAATAATAATAATAATAATAATAATAATAATAATAATAATAATAATAATAATAATAATAATAATAAATCTGCGAATCGTAGACAACAGACAAAAATATTTTTAACAAAATCGCCTATTTATATTGTAGTGGCGTTTATTGGTGGACTCCTAAGTATTTTAAACGTTTGTTTAACGCGGTATGCCGACACAAATGACGCTGCGTCTTATGAACGTTACACTTTCTCTACTCTACGGAGGTTGAAAAAACATATTTGACAGCCAATTATATGAGTCAAGAGAGATTAAGCGGTTTACCAGTGTTTTGTATGTACACAAAGAAAATGTTCTCTATTGACTTTATACACACAGATAATAACTTATTTATTCAGAGCAAATTGTGCATTACTTTTGGGACAACCCTCGTAATTGAAAAGTTTAACGCAGTAATTCAATAAGACGTGGTAGTCGTATAACGCAGTACCCGAAATAGTAATAAACCAATAATAATTTCCATTATTATTTCAAAATATAAAAAATATAATAACTGATATTATGTAATTGAAATAAAGTGTTATTAATACAATTACGTTTATTATTATTATTTTTTTGCCTAAATTAGTTCGATTTAATTGTATAAGTGATCCGATGATTGGTTACGTTCAGACAACACAAATTTGCCATTTTTATTTTGATTAAAAACATTAGTGTTATTTATGTTTAGGCAATAATGATCGAATATTTGTTAACAGGGCGTCTTTGTTTACGAATCATAAGAATTTTTGCATCTTCGTTAGTTTCATGGCACAAACTTCATAGTATTTGAAAAAATCCAAAGCTTGTAGTAACAGTGTGGATCGATCCACTCTCGCAATTCAATGCCACAGTAGGAACTGTAGGTGTTTGCCACGAGATCGTGCGGTTTCGCGTTAATCGAACTCGTACAAAAAAACGATTATACGCCTTTAAAGGATATTATAGTCTTAGGGCTTATTTTAAAGCCTGTGAACATTTCCGGAATTCTATTCTATTTTATCGGACTAATAGAAGTCCGATAAAAACGTGCGGTTTTTCAGAATTTTTCATAGGTATTAAAAAAAAAACATTAATAATAATAATAAAAAAAGTAAAAAAACTAATACGTTATAGAACGCGCCGCGCGTGGTTTAGACCGTAACAAAACAAATATACGACGACTTTCGATATCAATTGTTTTGAACGCGTGTCGAACCGATTCGGAATCATTAAAGCGATACGACGATTGAATATTTGTCGACGGAATAGTTTCGGATCGAAGAAAATGCATACGTAATTACTTATGAACGTACGCCTGAAAATATAAAATGTGAAATTTTCGAAATTACAGTCAAATATGTTCCATGACCAGGTTTACGATCTTTTCTGAACAATTCGGTTCATTTTTTTTAACACGGAAATGTCTTAGCTCTGGGGGAGGAGGAGGAGGTGAGTAGAAAATTCGCTGTACTGTAGAACGCAGGGACGGTTGAAACTAGTGAATGGAGTGTAGAAGAAAAAAAAAATAAAAGTAATTTATTAATTTACAAAAAAAAAAAATGGGGCCGAAATAGAAAATTCGAACGAATATTTTTACGCCTTTATATTTGTATAATTTATAGTCATTATTGACGCGTCCGTGACTCTTAAAGGCCGTATTGAATTTATAATTTTTTTTTTTCGCTAATATTCTTTAAAGTAATTGTAGAGAAATTCAATACGAATACGTTTCTATATAAAACTACACGTTGACTTATCGTAATGCGTTCGATTCGTTCCAGAGACTGTTGAGTCTGTTCGTATTTCTTGGAAAGTTTTCCCGCGCTCCTCTTTCTTTGTGTTTACATAAGCGATTCGTGTGTAAGAAGACTACTTTTCGTGGCTTTTTTTTTTTTTTGTAATGTTAGACAACCGTTTTATTTTATATAATACTGCAGTGGCGTTTTTTTTTCTACGTTATAAATATATTTTTTTTTTATCGGTTGCCGCGATTTCGCGACGCCGCCCGCGCGAGTTTTTCTTTTGTTTGCGCACGTATCGTGTCCGTCGCTAATCGTGCGCCGAGCCCACACACATACCTCTGTCGGTAACCCCACGGTACGCGCTGCGCAGTTCCGGTACGTGGATATGCGTAAATAAATGTGACAAGACCACAACGTCGGCGGTGGTATCTGGAAAAACAATAACGGAAACAAGGAGTCTCGCGCGCTCTTTGACGCGGATGCGCGACCGTGACCGAATACGTTTCAACACTATGGAGTCGAAAACTATATAATATATAATTAATTTATATATATATATATATGTATAAGAAAATGTCAATTTCTTATTCATTACGGCGTGTATTATAAACGAACAGCCGGTCTGGTACAACGAAATAGAAAATAGATATTGAATTTCGGGAAGAAAAAAAAGAAGAAAATTGTTAATTCTCGTAAACTTAAAAAAAACGTGTGTTCAGAACGAAATTAACGATTTCCTTACATTACGGTGTGTGTGTGTGTGTGTGTGTGTGTTATATTAGGTACGGAGAAAATCGCCCGCGGCGAATTATGATAAACGAAATTACGACACATACGCACACACGTGTGTATAAAAAAAAAAACACTCTTACGCAATTTTATTAATATTATTAAATATAATATAATATTAATTTTATTATTATTATTATTATTATTATTAAATATAATATGTTTAATAATCGAGTTTGTCGACTGACGTAGTTATTTTATACGCCTGTACTCTCGAATCTTCTTCCGTCATGCGCGGTACCGCTTGTCTAGTGTATCATCCGGACGAACGCGCGTCCGCAGCAGACGCGACCGACGGTGGCTGTGGCGCGCGTTAAACGATGGCCGCGATTAAGATAATTATATATATAAATCGAGAGTCGAAATGAAAACCCGCGAGCTCGGCGATGACTGTAGTACACACACACACACAGTCGCGCCCGCGCATTAACGATTTGTCGAAAGAAGTCCTTAAAATAACACGTCGAGGACATATTAACGACCGTCGCGGCGAACGCATGCCGCCGTTACTATTATTATTATTATTATTATGTTCCGACGGCGGCGGTTTTGTCATCGTATATTATTATTATTATTATTTTAAACGCCCGTTTATATTGTCGCACCGACGACGCATCTCTTCTCCGCCGTTTGTCTCGCGTCGTATATTATTATTATTATTAGTTTTTTCCTCCTCTCTACCATATCGTGCGCCGTATGTTTGACAAAAAAAAAACGGAAGATTTTCTATACACAGTACGAAAATAGTATTACACCGACGGCGCTAAATGTTCCGATAACTCGTTTGGCTCGGACATCCAAAGCCGGCGGTGTTCGCTCCCCCTCCGGCTAGTCGCCGTCGCAACAACAGCAGCAGCAGCGACTCGGCTGTATAAATTACCGAACGTTTCGAAACGGGCCGTGAAAACGACGTTTGTCGGTGGTTTTTTTTTTTGTGCTCTACATTATTTCTCAATCGGAATACGTCTCCGTGCTCCTTTTACTCGTTCCCGTACCGCGGTGTATTCAAGACCAATTTTTCGTACCGCCGCCACTCATTTGTATCTCACACGCCCGGCGCCGTCTTCCAATACGCGTAAAAATAATATTTTACGAAAAATATTAAAAAAAAAAAGAAAAAAAAAAAAAGAGACACCGATTTATTAATTCGTGTAGGATACTGTTTTTTTTTTTTTCATTGTCGTTTTTACACCGGTCGTGCACCGGCATTGTCGTATATCGGAACGATACCGTTGCGAACAGCGTATATATATATATATATATATATATATATATGCGTATAATACGAAATAAAATTCCACTGTCATCACTATACAACACTAGGATGAGTTACGACGCGCGCGTTGTTCTTTAATTTTTTCAGTTAACATTCTACTTTTTTTTTTCTAATTGAAAAATCGATTGTCCTACCTATACGGAATTCCGTCGATCGATCATGAACAACTACTGTCTCAATATTGTAGACGAAAAAAATATACGCAACATTGTTTCTACATTGACCTCACGTATTGTGAAAATTTAATATTTACAGATCGTACAATTTAAAAAAAAAAAAAAAACGAAAACATTTTTTTTTTTTTGCTATTCGACGACGGCCTCATACTTAACTGGCCGAACGCCGGACCGACCTGCAGGGCCGACCCGCAATCTCTCCTATACAATAACATTTCTTGTATACCACGTGGTAGGCGTACGACGTACCGGACGGACGACACGTACCTATGTAGAAAATAGGATGTGTGAAGTATATTCGCGGTGTAACCGTTCGGCGATCGCGCGATGCGCGTGACGACGGCCATGACAATAATAATATTGTAATATTATTTTTTATTATTAAAATATGCGTAGTAGTGTCCGTTCGTCATTCTCTTTTTCTCCGCCACGCATACCCGGCCCGGCCGTGCGCGTCTTTGGGGGGCGCGTGTTCCGTTAATGCGCCTAATGGACGCGTATTATCCACACACACACACACACACACGGCGCACGCACGCCGTGAATAGCCAATCTAAATTGATATTGCTTTACAAAAAGGTACCGGCGGCGGGGCTCGTGATGATATTTGTTTTGCGCCTGTCAACGGTCTCTCGTTTGATTGATGCGTCCAGTCTTTTCCTTCCTCCCCGATAACCGACCACCGAAACTGCCACGTACGTGCCGGCCGAACGTGCGTAATGACGTTATCTTCGGTCGGATAGGCACACGACGACGCGTTCTCGCGAGATAATATCATTATAAGTGTGTGTGTGCGAGGCCAATATTATAAAACGATATTTATACCACCCGTGTATGCGTGTGCTTCGTGTGACTTTTAAACAGAGAGAATAAAGATACGAGTGCAGAGTAGGACGGAGGCAGAGGAACGTTGCAGACTGCAGCGTGTCACGAAGTGCCGTAACACGCGAGTGGGTGTCGGTGGTAAACGCGTTTTTTTCTTGTAACAAGTGGACCGGCGGTTAGGGGTGTTCTACGATTCACGTCGAGTTTTAATATGTGTATACGCGAGGGGCGTGTCTATAGAGTGTGGGGGGTGATTTCGGGTGTTTATATAAACCCTTCCCCCGCCCAGAGTTTTCAACGATTAAACGAAAATTCGCTTTATTAAAAAAAAAAAAAAAAAATATATATATATACATATAATATTTATAATACGTTAAGACGTTAACGATTATCGTTTATTTCCTTTTTTTCCATACGAGAATATACGTCTCGGAATTCGCGTAGTTGAAATAATAATAATAAAAAAAAAAATCATTCAATTCCCACGCCCAGTGCAGGCGTAATAATACGGGATGGCAAGGCGGGGCAACGCCCCTTGAACTGTCAAAGGGGCCCTCGTAAACACAATTCGTGAGTATGCGAAAATATTCCGATTTCCTTTGGAAACTCACACGTCGCACTGTTATAGGGAATGAATAGTATAAAAATAATAATAATAATATTATTATTATTAAAACGGTACTTGTGTTTATTAACGTGAATGTAATAATAGGACTTGAATTTTGTAAAATGAATCGATGAGTTTTGGTACAGCGGGGTGGTGGTATAGGGGCCAAACGTATGCGACGTTACCGCCCCGACGCCTCGAAAAATTTGTTTTCTACGCATTGTAAAAGTGCTTTTTGTCTCGTAAAAGTTTACTGCTGTATAAGTCGACTTATGAAATATTCAATTTCTCCCTGCGCCAGCTGTGTGATATTGTAAAATCGTTTTGTTCGCAAAGTTCGTTTTTGCAGCAGCAGCAGCAAAAGAAGAAGAAAAATAACTTTCCGTCGCGCGTTTTTGAACATAGCAGCAGTAGGTGTGTGTGTATATATATATATACACATATAAACGCGTTTCAAAAACACGAAAGAACGCGTATGTATACGCGAAAAGGAACAATAGTTCTTAAGACACCGACACACACACATTATCTTTGTTATAACTACACAATAACCATTAAACTTCGGTAGTTGTAATATACCTATACTAATAGTAGTAGTATTAGTAGTAGTAGTAGTAATAGTAGTAGTAGTAGTTATATTGTCGTGGCCTAAATACTTTCGGTATGTTTTCTTTTGTGTTTAACACGTCATCGACGTCGTCGTCTTCGTCATCGCAATACAATCGTCATTATTATTATTATTATTATTATTATTATTATTATTATTATTATTATTACATACGGTGTAATAATAATATTACCGCGCGCTGGTATTATAAATACAACCGTCCGTCGTATATAATATTGTGTATATAAAAGGACCGAAGCATTAGCACCGTCCCGGCCGCTGCCTGCCGCCAAGTGCTAATTGATACCGAACAGTGTATAAATCTGTCTGTGGTATACACCACTTTGGTGTATACCGCAACCGGTCTTACAAGTGTATGCGTAATACTATACGGCAATATATAAAAATAATATACGTATAAATTAGTAGCGATGCTAAAAAGAAAAAAAAAGAAATATTAAACCGAAACATTTTCTACCCGCGGAATGATCGCCGTGGTCCAACAACCGAAGCGTATTGACGCGCGTCGGCGAAACATAATACTATTACAATACGCATTGTATTGCGGTTTGTACGCGATTTAATATTTATTATTATTATTATTATTATTATTATTATATATTAGCAGTCATTGGCGTCCCGAGAGGGGCATCTGGCAAAACGGGGCATCTGCTCTCTCCTGGACTTCAAAACGTCAAATTAAATTTTGAAATTTTTTTAAGTTTATTATTATTTCAATAAACATTTTACTGATATTTTGGTTGGTAAAAGTTCATAAATTTAATATTGACGAAGAGAAAAGGACCAATACGTATAATCTTTATGCACTAATAATGATATGATTTACAGGGTTCTAAAAAAGAAATATAAAAAACAATATGAAATAATTCTTGAGCTAATTATTGGATTTACCAACGGGCGCACCCGATGATATTTAGTTGTATTTTCTTATCGATGTCCAAATGAAGTATTATGTGGGCCGCGATTCAATTAGACGTATTGACTTTTATTTGTCATCGAGCCATCTTGATTTTATTATGCCCCTCTCCGATAAATTTTCTTGCGGGCGCTCATGCCAGCCGCGTATTTACACGGCGAATAGATTAGTGAGATGATAAATATCAGCTCTTGGCTTTTTTTAAAAAAAAATTTTAACATATAATGTCTATGATTACGATTTCTTTTTATCGCTTTATCAGTACTGAAAAGTAACAAAAACAATAATTTTTTTTTTTTTGTTGGAAAACGCAATAATCCCTAAGATCTATGTAATCTTCAATTATCCTGAAAACGTTGCACATTTTCACGTGTTTAAAACGATTACATAACATGATAATTTAGAATAAAATATTCTACGAGGCGCGTGAGGTATTATTATTATTCATTATTAATTATACTATTATTACGAAATATGTTTTGTATAATTAATTATATTTAATTTTAAAGTGGATTGAACGGAACTTGTAATGCTCCTTACACTGCAATAACATTAAATTGGACGTTAAGGAAAGAGTCGACAAATTCGCCAAAAAAAAATTACCTAGGACTAGGAGGTCTAATAGAGTTTGATTTATAAATTATATAACTTTTTTTGTAAATTATATTTTTATCATTTATATAAATGTAATTAAAATATTGATAGTATCCGTATGTATTTTGAGTGGAGGGTGAAAACTTTTTTAGTCATCTCCCCCTCCCTCAAAGCAATCTTAAATACGTCATTGCAATACATATATTATATATATATACGCGTGAGGAAATAAATTGTACGATGATATGTATACACACGAATGATACCAAGTCATATGCGTGTTGATTTATTGACAAATCTTAAAAAAAAAAAATAGTATAAATAAAATAAACGAAACATCAGCGATAGACCACTGCAGTATCAGCATTCGGTGGATCGATATACTTTTTTTTTTTCATCGCCGTGTCCTTAACGAAAGGAATGGATTTTTTTTCTATATATATGTACGTGCGATACGCGCTTTTTTTCTTCATTCCTCGAATAAATCGCGTTATGTGCGCAAACAAATGTCGAGCTTTATGAAAAAAAAAAAAAAAAATCCACCCCTTTGTAAAATATTTTCGTGTTACACACAGAAGCGGTGCGTTATATATCGCCTGACTTTTTTTTACCGGGAACTCTCCCTATATGCGTGCGTACAATGGCGTATCCAGGATTTTATAATTCAGGACAAGAAGGGCGGACTACATTTTACGCATAAATAGTTAAAATTCTCAGAAAATAAATAAACATTTATTACCGATTTAACACCATATCGTGTCTGCAGTAGAGCAAGAAAAAAAAACACTGCGATTTATGTCCATGTGATAGCGCCTGATATCGAATTCGTTACCAATAACGCGATCAACGCGATTCGTATATTCGTCGTAATCTGTCATATAAATCCGAGTCGATTTCACGCGCGAAATTTCGAATCGCGTATAACTGACGAACAAAACAATCTCGTAGATTATCCAGAAATGTACTACACACCTCGCATAGGTAACAAAAAAAAAAAATAATGGCAAACACGATTCAGAGTGCGTATGTACACATAGAAGAAAAAAAATGTAATATTTATCGGGAAACATTTTGATAAGGAAATTAAAAAAAAAAAAACACGGTTTCCGCGATTGGAAAGGAGAGAGAGAGGAGAAACCGTTAATCCCTTAAAACGTCTATGGGTTCCGAGTCAGGACGACGGTTCAGACCGGCGATTTTTGTTCAAAAGTCCACGGGCTCGTGGATTTTCAAACCACGAATTTTAAACGAATTTGTGTTCTTATACATCATTTAAAAATATTGTAGGAATTGATATTTTCGGGATAAAGGGGAATTTTTTTTTTTCGTCTATAAGCAGAAGCCGCGTATTATTTTCAGGACTCAAGACTGTAATTGCGGCGTAACGGGATGGGGGATTTACGCGGTATTATTATTATTATTATTAGCAACGAATTTTTGTTCTACGACTAGAAAATGCTATTAAAATTTCTGGAGGATATTTAGTGAATTTACAGTGTATATCCAGGGGCGTCATTTGAGGTGGGGGGGCAGGGTGTGCGACGGCATCACTAACTTAAAAAACGTTAACGATTGGCCCGCCATTAATACTCCAATGCGCCGTTATAATTAACTTATACGTTATGTTACCATATATAATAAAAAATATTTATATAAAAGTATATATTTTTTTCAAGTTTTTGTTTATTTTTGGTTTATCGGCTTCGTGGTTTATAGCTGTTTAAAAGTTCCATTAATCGTTATGAGTAATTTCGATTAGAATTACCAAAAAGAGAAGGAAAGAACATTTCTACATAGGTTTGCACGGGTTACCTACATTTATATATAAATTTTTTTTTTTTTTTTTTTTTTAATCGCCTGGTGAAACGTCAGAATTGGTGTGCCTGAAAGTTAGCACGCCCGGAAAAAAAAACTGAAATGACGGCCCTGTGTATATCGTTTTGATAGGGCGGCATTAAAAAAAAAAAAAAAAAAAAAAATGTTTTTTCATCTAAATAACTATACGCGTGGAAAACATAATCGCAGTATGGCCGGCTCGAAACCGGCACACCCTTTGCCGGGCGCTGCGACGGTATATCCGTGTATATACCGTTGCCTGTCGGTGCGTGCAAGTAAAAGGGATGTGCAGGTATTCGTGCAGCGCCGGTACCGCGCTACAACAGTGGTCGCGGTTATTGCGCGCGCGCGCGGCAGATGATAACCAATCGGAACGGCTTACCCACGTAATTGGGTGGTTTGTTTATACTGTTCGACGCGTAATAACAATAATAATAATATAACAACGTGGTGTATATAATAAAATGTATATAAAACTGCAGACGGTGAAGATGGTAATCGCGCGGTCGGTCGGTCATACCTGCACAGTTCCTCCGTGCAGCAAAATAATAATAATAATAATAATAATAGTATACCGCGAGGACGACGACGACGACGACGGGTATGCCCAAAGAGTGCAGCGCAACGTTTGTGCGGGCGCGCGCGATGCGTGTCTGGTAACATTTTGACGGCGGCGACCCTGTGCGAGTATAATAGCACGTAAAGTATATTATAAATATATTGTTTTAGGAGGAAAGCGTGGAAAGGAGAGGAGGTTTACTTTGCGCAGAAACACTGTTGCGGTTACACGACGAGATGATTCTTAGACGCGATAAAGGAAAATCAAAAAAAATAAATAAATAAATAAATAACAGAAATTATATACGTACGACCGGAAAAAGTGAAAAGAACGAGAGTGGATCATAAATGTGTGTACAGAATACTCGCGACGGCGGCCAAAAACGTAGAGCGTATTATAATATTATATAAACAATAAAATGCAAACGCTGTTTTATATATAATATACTCGCGGCTCGAGCGTTTGAACGAGTAAAAAAAATATTAAAATGTTGGAGAACACGGCTGCAGGAAGTAACGAGATATCATTGTGAATCCTTAAAAAGAACGATCCTTTTCTTATACGTACCAATAGTTTCTGACGACACTATCGAACACTTTTACGATTTTTTTTACTTCTTTTTTTTTTTTATTCACAAAGTCGTTCCTCCGAATTAAACATTTATCCGAATGTGCTCCTCACGTAATCAGTCGTTTTCATTTTTCTGTTTTTTTTTTTTTGGTCCGAGGAGGAAATGTATTGTATTTAAATGTTACGCGATTTTCCGGCGGGGCATTTGAATAAGTTTACGATTTTCTTTTTTTTTCATAAATAATTGCATTTTTAAGTTTTGCGCACGTGCGTAGTATATTATATTATACCGGTATAAAACGTATCGTAATGTTCGTAGTTCAATTTAGATAGGATTTTGTTCTCCCGCGGAGACTGGGGGTTTCAAAAGAACTATTTTTAAAAATAACTATATTTATGTATACAATAAATTTAAACGAGCCATTGGTGGCGGGGAGAGGAAAGGAAAATTATAACCGTAGAAAAGACACAGTTCATATTGGTATACCTACACATATATATTTTAATATTTTCGGCGGATATAACTCGCGTATAAATGTATGTATAAAATCAATTTCTATTTGAAAATATTTTATCCGATTCTTTGTGGCATAATTTTCCGGGTAGTAAATAAAAAAAAAAAATATCTACTAATTTTTTACCGCTTTCGATTGATTTTCTTCCGTGACTCGCTCTTTTAATTCAAACGAGCGTTCCGCGAAATACGCGTTACAAAATGAGCCGACGAGACGGTTTTACGAGTTCGAATAAGTTTTCTTATTTTCGCAAATGGATTAAAAAAAAAAAAAAAAACACGAATTTTTTTAAACTCGCGTCGATCGAATTTCCTCCCCCTCTTCCCACCGCAGACATGTTTCAATAATACCAATATTGGTTTCGCGTTTTTTTTTTTTTTTTTTTGATTTCGTGCATTTATAATATTTCGGATTTATACCCACAAAACGCGTATTTAATAATAATTTTTGGCCCTACATATATATATAATACACGTACAAAATATTATTTATATTATGTGTACGACGGAGCAGCAAACCGCATTTGGGGTCACACCGATATTTTTTTCTACTACTATATTATAACCGCCGTACTAGTAATCGCGCGCTCTCGTTCGCGTAATGGTTGTGGTGAGACCGGAATACAAATCGCTCGTGAACTCGGCCATTTTGTTGTAACGTCCGCCGCGCCACTACCACTACCGCTGCCGCCGCCGTCGACAACGCTCGTGTCAACACCCTTATAATAATAATAATAAAAAAAATAATAATAATAACAACAATAATAATAATAATAATAATAACAACAATAATAATAATAACAATAATAATAATAATAATAATAATAATAATAATAATAATAATAATAATAATAATAATAATAATAATAATAATAATAATAATAATAATAATAATAATAATAATAATAATATGATGTGGGGGAGTACACGCGTACATATATTTTTTTTTTTAATGCTAATTCTACGTGCGCACAGAAAGACCGAGCGCTGTAATTGTACAATGACCGTATTATAATAACGCGCCTAATGGGGTCCCCTTCGCCTTTTTCCTTAAACTATATATTATATGGTATATATAAGGACCGTGGAACGAAATGGGACGAGAGACCTGCACTGGAGAAAAAAAAAAACTGTACACGACGATGTGTATACGCAGGCAGGGTCGAGGGGATTGATTTACCCGAATTGTATTAATTCACTCGTAAAATATACGTAAGTAATAGACTTTAACACTCGGTATAGGAAGAGGATCGGGGATTTTTTATTTCTGGTTGGAGCCGAAAATCTTTCACTGCTAAGGGACACTTGAGTTTAAAACACTGTCGAGTCTATATTAGGCCATTGGTTTTTTTCTTTTTTATTTTATATTTCTTCTCGTTCGATATAATATGGATTTGAATGAATTGGCGTGTCGGACGTTCTCGAAATGTGCGGGATAACGGCCAGAGCGTAGTGGACGGCGAATAATACGCGTTAATAAAAGCGCCGAAGAAGAACACTTTTCGATTGGTAAACGTCGAATTTGAGAAATGTCGAGTTTTAGAATTTACACGTGCGTTTAATAGTCCAAGTGTGTACTCGAAAGAGAATTTTTGTTATTACGATATTGAAAAACGCAATCGTAATTTATCAACGCACCGTGAGATCGCGAAAATCATTTTTTTCTCAACGCGCGCATTTTTATTTTGAAAAACGTGAAACTATAATATAACGCGTAAAAAAAAAACCGCGATTATAACAAACCGTTTGTATAGATTTTCGCCTATTATTATACGATTTACTGGTCGTTACGCGCGGCGATCAAAAGTAGAAAAAAACGCGTCAATAATTCATTAATAAGTCGTTATACACGCGGTTTCGAGTATTAAAGACAAAAAAAAAAAAAAAAAAAACTGATAGACAAATACGCGTGGCTTCACAGTGCAGTGCGGCAATAGAATAGGAGGTGTACGGTCAAACGAGACCGCGTTTCGCGGGGGAAAAAACTTGTATTTAAGACATCAGATTTTTACACAAAATAAATTGTTTCTTTACGTCATTACGCAATAACAGAGCTTTTTATTAAGAGTAACTCGAACGGTCCGAACAATTAGCCTAAGGGCCGGCAAAAAGCTAATTGCGCCATTGGACGTTCTCACTTCACACAATCCGCAATCACCATCAGCGCAGTTTAATACGCGAATACGAGATCATAGCGCAGCGACTCGAGCACTTATTACCGTATCACGTCACACATATACGGAAAAAATGATTTGTCGTCGTTCTGTTGCTCTTACACACACACATACACTATTTACACGTCAACACGATGGAAAAATTCTCAACAATTTCTCGACGACGAGGGTGCGCCGTGTAGAGAATTATTTAACGACACACACACACACACACATCGCAGACGAACGACACACCGCGCATCGAGTGATACATCCTCTCGCAGTCTCCATGTACCTTCAGCGGCGCGTGGGAGAAGCTGCAAGTGATCACCGGACCGGATTGAGAAACCGCGATGTGGTTTTCTTGCTACTACTACTATGATATAGAAGACCGAGCGTGAATGTAATCGTGTTACGTATAATATATACGTGTTTTAAACGAAAAAAAAACCCGTAAAATATCGTTTAAACGTTTATAGAGGGGTAGTAATTTCATACACACACACACACATAATAAACTACGAGGCGTTTATACGTGCCGCGGTTTTTTTTTTTTTTTTTTTACATATTATACACTGGAGTGCACCTAATATAGAGAAGAAATATTATTGATGAGTTCCAGACCGTCGCAATAAACAATATACATTTAATTTCCAGTCCCTATTTATTATTATATATAATTGCTTCCTGAGTTTTCATTAGTTCTCCTCCTCCCACCCCCCGAAATTATCGGCGGCCGTGGACCATATATAAAAGAAGAATTTTATCCGCGAAATAATAATTAATTATTATTTTCAGACGGGCCGGTATAACGCGTACGCGCGAGAGTGCCTGTACACTGCGAACGCAACGGACGTGTGCTGCAGGGTGTGTCAATATACGGTGGACTATTAACGCGTTTTAGACACCGGTATAAACGAAACACAGATGGTATACCAATATATTACATATGTACACTTGGAATTTTTTATTACATTAATAACAGCAAAAAAAAATGAAAAAAATCCTCCTATCCATCCCCTCGAAACACTGCACACGCGCGATTATACCAGCTAAAATATCGTTTAAAGGGTGTGTAATTGATTGACTGACCCGCGCGGTCAAACGTCCATAACGAAGATTAGTGTGTGTGTGTGTGTATGGTCGATGGATATAGTGAATGTATAGTGATTCAATACAGTGAATGGCCAGAAACTAAGCAGGAAAACGATACGGAGGAGAAGGACAAGAGTGGCAGCCGCGTGCGTTGTGGAGAAAATGACTGAGACGGGCGCGTTATGCGCGAAGAGACGGTTTCAACGGCCGACTGGTAAATCCGATAGATCGCGAGAATTTTCCGACTGGCCGATGAAATTGTTGTCATAAAAGAACGGCCACGATGATATGACTATGGCCTGTTAATGATTTTGTATATGAAATAAAAAAGAAAAATTAAAACGGATATTTTCAATATTATTTCTTGCGTTATTATTTACTTGTATTGTTGTTTAAGTGAAAGCCGCCTATAGAAATAGTGTGGTAGAAGACGATTTAGACGCATATAAGTTTCAATATGACAACTGAGGAAAAAGCGTTTTATATACCGTCGACTCTAATACGTAATCATAGATCGATTATCCGAAAAAAAAAACAAAAAAACAAAAAACCAAGGCGTCATATAAATTATACCGTTTTCTATGTAGAACGTTGATATTCATGAGGTTCATATCAACTGAAATATAATTTTTCAATCGATTTTATATGTTATCAATATGAATCAATATAGGTAAAAGCGGGGTAAGAGTTTTGAAATACCAAAATTACAATGTATTTTAAACCGTTGTTATTAGATTGCTTCGAGTACGATCTCTAAAGGAGCCAGTGCGCTCTCCACGGAACAGACTGCGATGGGCGAAAGGCGAACGCGTGGAAAAGAGAAAGGACCGAATTGTAATGGAATCGTCGAGCTGATGATGGTGCAGGGAGACGATACCAGGATGGCCCCGATCCCATGAATTCGAGAGTGTAAGGCTAAGAATATATATACAAATATAATAATAGTATATGCGGTGAGAGTAAAAATATAATATTTGCGACGAGGCGATAGAATCGTATACGGTTTTTTGTCGTCGTGTCACACCACACGAATGTTATATATTTTTTTCTCCATACACGACGACGATACAAATCGGTTTCCGACGGTTTATTGTCATTATACACGCGCAACACTTTCCTCCCCCACCCTCTTTGTTATATATATATATATACGTATATATTTCCGTAAACGTAACGTATAACATTAAAAGTATAGAAAAAAAATTACCCTCTCCAATCGATTATTATACACGCACACGTATTAAGCACGTTTATTACACGTATAAAGTATATTCGGCAATGAAACGTAAAATAATATGTGGAACGTGATCGACGTTCATAAATTATACGTTGGCCATAGTCTAATAAATAATAACTGGTAGCCGCGCGATAAGAGACCTGCTGTACCTCGTCGACGAAATGGCGCCGTTTATTATATATATATATATAAAAAATTAAATAATTTTCTCTGCGACATAACAATAATGATGATTTGACAAAAAAAACATATATCATATTATTATATATAGAGAAAAAAACACACTCGAAAATACATGATTACGTAATGCATACCAAAATAATATATTTCGGTACTGATTAACACTAAAATACAAGTTACATTCAAATATTAAATGGATTACCGAATATTCCGTTCGGATTTTTCGGATCCTTAGCTCTACGTAGGTAACGTAGGTTTCATCAGGAAAGAACGCGACGTCTTTTCTTCCTAATTTTTATACGTTCGAAATCCCTTTCTCCGACCTCCACATTCGAATATCCATTTGCCAATGCATGTGAGGATAAATTGACATTGTCTACTTCTTCCGCCAGATGGTATATAAATCAAATTCCTACGGCGATTTTATTAATATATGTCACCATTGTCTTATAGGTCATCTGTTTTCAGGGCTTCCTTCCTTTTTGTTTTTGCACGCCAACAGTATCGATGGCACTCCTCATAATATACTCAATTCTTTCTGTTGTATCACTAATCTTATTTATATTCATTCATTTCTTCGGGTTTCTTCATTTAATTTTCTCTCTGTCTGTCTTCTAATTTAGTGTCAATCTTATATATTATTCGTATTGTTCGCATGGTCAGTGAAAAATTTCGTATTGATTACACGCTTGTATAACATTTATTGTATTTATATTTTGATTAAAAAATAATAATAACTCGCGGAAATACAAACGGTTTTTAAAAAAAAAACCGCGTGTTTAAATCGTATAAAAACGCGGTAATTATAATGCTTCTGCAGCTGGTCCCGCATACAACTTATACATATTACACAGAGCATTCATATTTTCAACTTAAGTGTATATAATATGGTACTCGTTAAATCCAAAAATATTTTAATGAAATAACATTAATTACTGGAATTAATACAACGGAAAATTTACAACGTCGAGTAATTTGATAACAATTATTTTGCATAATGATATTATATAATACGCGTGTACAGGTGGTATATTAAATATATGTAGGAGCGCATGAACCGATCGCACACCGAAAAATATATAAGAAAACCTGGCACTCATTACTGAATTTTAATTGGAATAATAATAAAAAACATACACACGAGTAAAAATAATTGAACAGGATTTTATAAAGGGAAATAATAAAACGTATAACGAGCAGATGTATATAGTGTTGTAATTGTGATAATAATAAAATATTAGTCGGAAATCCGTAATATTCGTTAGTAACGATTTATCGCTGGAATAATACATAATAATAATAATAATAATAATAATAAATGATTAGAATTTTATCAACCAAGTATACTACAAGGAGAAATGTGTTTAGATAGGAATTGAAAATCGAGGCAAATAAATGCACAGATGATATACACAGGAAAATATACAAGTTTTTCGTATATATTATTTTATATATATATTTGTTTTTTTTTTAATTCATACACACAAACATCAATTTTACTATTTACGGCGTTTCGATTTCTTCATCTCCTATATAAATCTAATACATTAGATCAACGATTGACATCGGCCCTTACGTACAATGAATAAAGCTAATGATTATCGGCGAACCGTTTCAACTGTGGGGAAATGTAAAATCTAAGTCCAAATTAAAGAAAATATACAATCGTTCAGAAATATTTGCCAATGAAACTCAATACATATAAATATGCTCTTCAATCGTACATATCAATAACAGTTATACGCACTGCATTGCAGATTTTATGATTTTTAAACAATTCGCGAAGACGTTGAATTTCACTGTACAGAAAACTAATTAAGAACGAATCGAAAAATAAAAAAAATATATATATATATATACGCATACAATTAAAATAGAAAAATTCATGACATATAATATATATCGTTATCATGTTCGATTCGCGTTAAAATTTTTTTTTTTTAACATGATAAATGATTGCATCGAATAAAACGATTCTGAGCTGGTGGATTCAGTATTTCTTACGATAAATCATCTGTAGCTAAAATCGTTTAATCTTAATTTTCATCGTTCATATGTATAAATAAAAGTAAATAATACACTTTGTTCGCGAAAAATTTTAAATGGTATATATATAAAAAAAAAAAATCGTCACTTAATAGTTTTGAGATTTTTTTTTTTTATGTATACATATAATTGAAGGATCCGCGTTGCGTAAAGTTTTCGACTAATTAAACAAAAAATTACAACCCCGTTTTGAATAACTACAAATTTTTTTTTGTTTTTAATACTTTTCTCGTGTCACGAGTTTGAAAAACTATATTGAAAAAAAAAAACGGTTTTTTTCCCGAATTTTTTTTTTTTTTTGCACGTCGTTTTGAATCGCGCGCGCGCGCAAGAGAATCGTACCGAGAAAATCGCGAAAAACGTTTCAAATAAATTACGCGCCAACTACATATTATATGGATAGATATACGATTTGTTACCGGAACGCGAATCTTTTTTTTTACGAAAATCAAAAAAAAAAAAAAACCCCCCCATCATTATTGTAACACTCGCAATAAATCGCCCGTTCGTTTCGCTGGGAATATTAAAAAAAAAAAAAAATTATTTTTCATTAATTTTTTTTTATTATTTTCGTTTTATTTTACTATAAAACGAATATTTTCTTAATCGTTTTCTTCACTTTTCTCGTTACGTTTCCGTAAATGTATATCGATTTTTTTTTCTTTATACAACTCTTCTATATACGATATAATAGCAACGACGGTCGCGTTCAAAGAATAAAAAAAACGAAAATTTACGGACGATAAAAGGACGAGGAGTTATTTTATCCTCGCATATATCCACTGTATATATATATATATTCAGCACACACCGGACTCGTTTTCCGGAAACGAATAAAATCTAAATTGGATATTATATACAAATATATAACAACACAATACTATAATATATATATATACGGACACCCGCGCGCAATTCATAATAATTTATACGCGGCGGCGGCGGCGGCGGGATATCATTAAAGCGGAACGGGCGTAACGAACCGCCTTCGGGGAAGGGACTAAGTATTTTCAATTAGTGTGTCCATCGGTGCGTATTAATTTACATGGCTGCACTTCGCGCGCGCGCGCGCTCGCCCGTCCCCGCGGATATACGACGCGCGCGGTACATTATGGTGGTACTACCGCGGCCGGTGTGCATACGCCGCGAGCGTGTATAGAATAACGCGGTCGTACGCCGCGAAATCAATGCGAGCGCCGCCCAGCTGTGTTTGTTGTTTTAATCGCCTCCGAAAAGCACGCCGTATACACACACACACTGTATACATTTATTATAAACAACGTGACGGACGAAGATATACAAAACGACGTATACGGTAGTCGTTATATATAACACACCGCCGCCGCGTTTATACGGTGTTGCAGGTCGTCCCTGTCGTCGTCGTCGTCGTCGTTGTCGTCGTCGGTGGGTAATTAATAGCGTTCACGAAAGAGACCGATGACAAATGGACGGCGACGGCGGCGGCGACGGCGCGCGCGTTCTCCGTTGATTTTATTTAAAAAAAAAAATTTTTTTTCCCTACGCGCCCGCGCGTTTTATAATATTTAATTTCGGGGGGAAAAAAATATATATAAAAACGAAAAAACTAAAAAAAAACTTTCGCGCGAGTTTCGAGAAAACAATAAACGTTTGTATAAAAGGGCACGCGGACGGAGGTGGTTTTCTTTCTATTTTTTTTTTTTTTTTTTTTTTTTTTTTGATTTATCGTTATTGTGTCGTCGTGTAGTAGTCGGCGCGCGAAACGACCGTGTTATATAATATCTCACGGGGCTATTTTTTTTTCTCTTTCGCGCGAATTCCTTTTCGTTTTTTTTTTCTCTTTTTTCCAAAGCTCCGCTGCCGCTTTGTTAGCAAACTCGGCGGACGCGGTGCGAGAAGATGCGCAGCGAGGACCCTGCGGCCGTTACCGCCCTCGCGCAAACTAGATTGCGGGTTAATCGTCCGGAAAATAGCCTGTGCGAAGTGAACGCGAACGACGACGACGACGACGACGACGACGAGGTATGCGCCGAGGGAAAATCTATTATATCGTGTAAACGCGACGACAACACACCACCCGTTTTCTCCACCCGTTTCCCATTAAACGCGTCCTCCATCTCGTCCCTGTATACCGCGTATAACTTTGTCAATACACGCCCTTTGACAAACGATGTACACACGCGGTGTTCGACCCTGTAAATAATATGCGCCGCCGCCGCCGCCTCCCCTCCCGCCGCACGGTTCGTCCGGCCCCGAGACCAATTGGCAAATCAGAAATTTTAATAATCTCCGCAGCATGCGGCGGTGACGCCGCGCGTTTATAACATTTAACGCGGAGGACGTTTCGTCGTCCACACTGTCCGACGTACGTATACAGCAAAGGACCGTCGTCACACGTTCTCTCGCCCGTTTTCCAAATTCGTATACGTATTTTACAGTTGAACGGTCGAGTTGGAAAAAAGCAACAAAAAAAAAAACCTAAATATATTAAAACGTGCAGTTATCAAGGGCGTACCCGACGGGGGATTCCGTGTCCTCCACGTTGAAAGTTCAACATTTAAAAACGTTTCCGCATGATTCTAATAAAACGATTTCGACGAATAACGCGCAATTAAAAATATATTTAACAAACGTCGATTTATAAATTTTTTTGTGAAAAACGCGTTAAAATTTATATGGTACGTGTACACAGGATGTTTTTCCCTTCAATTGAAATATATCTGTGTTTAAACGAGTATAGCTGATCAGTTGAAAAAATTCTGGTCGCGCCGCTGAATGTTAATATAAAAACCAAAATTTATTATCGATACTGTATATATTGTGTAGTATACGAGTAATTTTTTTTTTTTTTTTAATTTAAAAAATTTAAGGAAATTAACGGGTTTCTTTAATTTTCCGAAATTCAGGCGTTGAGGAATATTATGGAGGGCGAGCCTATTTTTTTAAATCGATAATTTCGTTTATTTTGTTGACAACGATAGTAATTTTATACATAAAAAATTGTTACGGGGAGAGGGGCAAACGCCCTTTCGCCCCCCCTCTCCTCCTCTCCTTGGGAACGCGCCTGATCCGTTTCGTTTCGTTTTTTTTTTTTGAGTTATAATATCATTTGAGTTTTCTGAGTTTACAAGCACCGCGCGCGGGGTGGTTGCGTGCAGGAATGTCGTAAAACGGCGGCCGCGGTCATCCGCGCGGTCCGTGCGTTCTTGTCGAACGCCGGGACGTTTTAAGAACGAGTGGAGAGTGAGAGGGAGAAAATAAAACGCTATAAACACACGCACGCACACGTACATTTATAACGTTAGAAAATAAAAGGAGAAAATCGGCCAGTCGCCGGCACTTTTCACGCTCGTGTACTGTGAAATTTTAAATGTACACCGTCGTCATTATTATTATTATTATTATTGTTATTAGGGTTGTTTTTAACGATTCGTACGAGTATATTATAGTATTTATTTTACTTTTTCTGTCCCCCTTCCTTCCTTTGAACGCTCGCCGCGGCATAATATTATTATTATTATACTATTATCGTATACGTATTATAATACACGCGTAATAGTGTAGAAGTATAAAATGTAAAATGTAAAATGTAAAAAAAAAAAAAAAACTACCACCCGACACGGCCGACAGACAATAATAATATATATATATGTATTACGATCGAGTCCATTTACACGAGAGAAGACATTAAACGACGAGTCGTAATGAAGTAAGTGTAAGTACGAGTCGTGTGTGTGTATAGTAGCAGAAGCGGATGAAAGAAAGAAACGTAATGTAATATTATTTACACGCTACGATAATATATATAAATACTGGTGATATTAAAAACAAATCGAATCGGACGGGCAACGAGACGCGTATTACGAGAGCGTTTACGTCTCAATTAAACCAGTCTCATCTCCACCACTCGGCGGATCACGTCGATGCGGATGACCCAGCGATACATCGCACCGGTTTTTTTTTTTTCAACGTTCCGCCGCTATTTATTTTTTATTTTTTGTGTAATATACTCGTGTACAAATAAATCGTAATAATAAGAAAAAACACACACAGACGTGTTTTCGTCTGCTAATCGTCTGTAGTACGGTTATTTTATTTCGTCGTAATCGCGTTCACGTTCGGAGACTGTTTTTCGTGACGGACCGAACATCACGCCGCCGATCTTTAATAACAATCATTGCTATTATTATTATTATTATAACGATCGCGTTTATAGTAAGAGGTCTTGTGTTTCCGACGACTGTTGTTGCGGTTATGTACGTCGTCTGCGACGGGTAGTGGTGGTGGTGATGTGCGTGTTCAATTACAACAACGAGAAAATAATACTCTCATCATCTCGTCGTCGTTTTTCCGCGGTGCGCATGCTGGTCAGGACCGTATAAATAAATATCGTAATACGAAATGATTAATACACAACGGCGGCGGCGGCGGCGGCGTTCTCATTAGGAATAGGTAGCGGACGGCGGCTGATCGCAATTTGTGTGTGTGTAGCGCACACGCATCTGTACACGTGTGTACTGTGTGTGTGTGTGTATTATGTGCGCGTAAACGACCCCAGATAATTTTATATTCTCCGATTTATATTGTTACGGACTCGACGCTGGTGTGCTTTCGCCTTTTACGCAATTATACTTTAATAATATTAATAACAGTAATAATATTCTCTCCATAAAATTTCAATATTTCGTTTCTTCCCTCTACTTTCATTGGAACCCTGGTCGATGGAACGCTTGGAACGATTAACCAAAAAAAAAAAAAAGACGAGTAAAAAGATGTGTTATTAAAAAAATATACTTTTTAATTAAAAAAAAAAAAAATAATAATTAATATAAAATCCGTTATAGTATCGCGTAATCGAAACGAGCGGTTTTTATTAGAATTTTTTTTTTTTTTATTTCGGTACTCGCCTTTTTTTTGTATTTCGCCACGACGAACCTCCGCGAGTTATAATAATTGTTATCGTCAAAACATTTCAACTGTCGGCGAACACTTTTTCTCTTTCCTATACATATAATATTCGGTACACGAAGCAGACGTAGAAAGATGATATCAATGCGTTTCGCCGTTGCGATAAAAAAAAAAAAAACGAATAGTCACCGGTAGCGCCGCCGTGCGCGCGCGTTGAGGTTTCTCTATTTTTTTTTTAAATTAAATACATTACACTGCGCGATCGCGTTTTCGTAAAACCAAACGCGCAGCGTATTGTTGTGAACGAACAGTACACTGCGATTTTATTACACGACATAAAACAATTATTGCGGGGAAGCGCGTATGAAGAAGAAAAGAAAAAAACGCTACGCGCGTATACATACATAAAAAAAAAAAAAAAAAAAAAACGTACATAGAAATGCGCTTGTGCTCGGAGATGGGCAGTATAATTTACTACTGCGACGACGGAGCACTCGGACAAAACGCGCGTATAATCCGAGACGCGCGTAAAAATATACACATAAATTAATTCCGGAATTACTTTTCCATTACGCGATATTATAATATAGATAAAATAACGCGCTCTAAATAAAATTTATAATCCGACACGTGTAATTCGGAGGAGGAAATATAATATAATTCACGCGATTAAATAACGCAGCTCGTGTAATAATAACGGAATAAAATACCGACTTTGTTATATATATATATATAGGTATATCGCGGTGTTGCAGGTGGAATTTTGACGATTTAAATCGGTCGGGATAGGAAAAAGTAAAAAAAGAAAAAGAAAACAGAGTCCGCGTATGAATAATATTGGAACGTCCCCCCGTCGAATAAGGCGTGTGTTTTTATACTGGAAAACGCGATGTAAAATTATTATTGAATTAACGGTGTCCTCCTCCTTCTCCTTACTCTCCTGCTCGTGTATCCCAATACAAATCGACTGCTGCGCAGAAACGCGCTCCACGGAAGACATATTTATATTACGAGCTGAGCAGGTGGGCCGAAAACTATATATTGTATGTGTGCGTGTGTATATATATATACGAAACGGAAAGGGACCGTGTGTGTGGGAGAGAGAACCGAATCTCGATTGTTTTCATTTTATACATAATGTGTACGGAGTAGTGCGACCGCCGCAATTATTACTAATAAGTATATATACGTATACACTCGCCGAAGTCATAATCGGATATATTTGAGCAGACAATAGGTAATCATAATCATTAGCCGACCGTGAAGTCGTCGGTCGTCTTCAAAGTCGTGTGCGCACACACGTAGTGTTTATCATCATCCTGTCCGCGCGCCCTATAAGTAGTTATGTGCGCGGGCGCCGCAGCCGCCGTCGACGTGTCCTGCGCAGAAAAGAAGAAACACGGAAAATAAGGGAGAGACGGCGGCCGCTTCGTACGCGGACGTCGGATATATATATATATATGTAATATACATGACGGACTATCCAATTAAATTTGCATACAATGCGCGCGTTGTGTTTTTTTCCCTCGGTTGTATTTTCTTTTTTTGTTCTCGTTCGACATTTTCGCCGCGTGTATGAAGCCACGAGATTCGTGCGGTGCGCAGCGATACCATACGCGGCCGCGAACAGTCTCGTGCGTAATAATTACACACGCCGACAAATCCGATAAACGTCGGGTTTGTGAACGACCGTATACGAGAGTGGCGTAATAACAATAACAATAACAATAACAATAATAATAGCGAATAAAATTTTTTTTGTAATATTGTTTCGCCGGAGTGGGACAGATATTGAAACATTTGTCGGTACGGCGTTATTAAATTGTATTGAACAATAGTTACGGTTGATTTGTGACCGAAAAAGAAGTAAGAGGCGTTTAATTCCAAGCGTTCCACCAGTAACGACGGATTCGATTAAAAAAATAAATACGAGCGTTTTGTGATGTGGATCAGTGGAGCCCGTTGGCAAACACTCAAAAGCGCGCATTAAAAAAAAAAAAAAAAATGAAAAAATCACGTGTATATCCTAGTTGAATATGCAAACTCTGCGTTCTATTGAAATGCAAAAATACCAAAAACGTGGAACGGTCATAGGATTTCGCGGCATTAGTACACGGAATGGATGCGGAAAAAAAAGAAGAAAATTCCACCACGCGAAAAAAGTCGCGAGTACAAACTGCTGTTATATAATATTGATATTCGTCATAAGTTATGTGTGTATTTAGAGGATTGAGAATCGTTTCGTTCGTCTTGTACACTAAAATAATATTATAAATGCGTACACGACGACGTATAATATGTATATATTCGTCAGACAATACGCGTCACACTATAATTATTATTACACAGGCTGACGCGCGGTGTATAATATAATACAGTGTACATACGTGCTTTCAACAATCTCTTTTGTACAATATAATAATTATTTCTGATGGATGGTTTGTAATAAATTACGACTATATATTTTTTAGAATAAATCGTGCGCCGTATGCGCACGAACTCCGCGTGAAAAACAAAAATGTATTTGCATTTATAAGAGAATATATATTCGTTTTTACGGAATTAGTGGTGGACGTTACGCGCAAGCAAACGAAACCGTGCAACGCCTTGAGAGAGAGAGAGAGAGAGAGAGACGCGCTATTAAGTAAATAATGCAAGAAAATAAGTGAAAATTAAAAAGAACTGCGATAAAGTCGTTTGACGAATGAGAACCCTGAAGATCCCCGCGCACACTTGTACTTGCGAAAACAATTTTTTTTACACAAAATAAATCGCAATTTTATATATTTACGCAATAACAGAGCAATTACATATTTTCAATTCTTAAGGGGTTATGATGTATTCATTTGTTAAATCGTTTATAACTTTTTCGACGATTGAAAATATTTAAAAAATGCCTATGTTATGTTATTTTACATGTACGGATAATATTTCGGTGTCTAAAATATGACCGCGTCGTAGCCTTTGCCGCTCTTGAAGCAATCGTTTCGATGGAAATCATAAGAGCAACGTATCTGTAACGTCTTCTTAACGTAATATCGCGTTACAAATACGTCATGTTTAGTCGACTGAACACTGCACGGACTTAAATGTCTGCGGATAAATTTCCATTCACAGTGAATTATCAAAAATCGCTGTAACTACTGCGAATGTAAAAAAAAAAAAAAATACCTATTAATACAAAAAAAGAAAAGAAAAAGAAATCGCGCCAAACATTTCATGTGTAAATAATCATCCGGGATGCTGTCAAATATACGCGAACAGTGGTGTATAAGCGAATATTTAAAAATTATAATAAAACATAATTGTCGGTCGTTGCGCGATCGGACGTTCGTACGCGATGTAAATTATTTTATACTTTAGGCGTTCGTAATATATACGTGTGTCTTAAGTTATTTTATGTAAAAGTATCGTTGAAAAATATCGCCGCGATAATTTGTACTGCGCGGGGAAACGACAGACAGCGTATTTAACGTTGCGCGAGCGACAATCGATGTTAAAAAAAAAAAAAAAAAAAAAAAATAAAAAACTTGTAAATATTTCTCCGGTGCTTATATTCTTTTTTGCTTCTTTTTCTTAACAGGCGGCGACGACGACGTTTGCAACCTCTGGAATATAATAGTCCGTTTAAACACGATTCTCGTAAATCGTCGAAACGATGTAATTTAAAAATTCCACGACGACGAGGAGAAACAAAAAAAAAAAAAAAAAAAAATACGAAAATCACACGCCGTTCCAAATGGTTTCTCTCTCTCTCTCTCTCTGTCTCTGATATAGAAATTTCCGACTTATAGATCAACGAAGCAAACGCGTTAAATATAAATCGTTAGACGATCATAACGATAGTACACTCCTCCATTCCTCCCCTCTCCACCATCAAACACATTATAGTAACGAAAAAGGGAGAGGGGAGGAGTGGAGGTAAAACGAAAATATATTTCATAATAATAATACGCGCGCACGTCGATTGTGGGCGCGAACGCTGCAGCACAACGCGTGCAGGGGATATGAAGTTATTAAAAAAATTAAGTCGAGAAGATCGCGGTCCAGATAAGACGCACGCACGCGCTTACCGGTGTACCGGACACAATATATTATATAAGTATAGTGAAGTATATAAATATATTATACATAATAATAATAATAATAATATATCGGACGGCACGAAGGAGAAGTCGCCGAGGCGGTTTATACACATATATATTTTGTACGGTGTGTGTGTGGAGAGAGACTGTACGGGGGGAGCTTGCGGAGGCGCTCGCGGTGACGGGGGAGGGGGCTCCGCGATGCCAGTGTCAGGTTGTCGGTACCTTTGAGACCACACACCTCTCATGCCTTCCAATTAGAAGGTGCCGGTCCGGACACTCCTTTAGGCCGCCGCCGCCGCCGCCGCCGCCGACAACAAACGCGCCGGTAAATCGTATACGGGATTCTGTTATATTCTCTTATACGTATATATATACGAGATATTACGCGCCTAATATACTCGTGTATAATATGACCTGTAACGTAATGTGCTCATTACTCAATGACCACCGCGACGCGACCGCCTCTGCACTCTCGAAACGCAACGCGTGGGAGGAGGAGGAGGATGAACACGATGAGCCTATATGTAGGGGACGACCCTGTAGGGGGGAACGGGGCCATTACTCGTTTGCGGGTCCTCTCCCCACTCCGGAATCGACGAGGAACAAAAAAGAATTAACACGCTTCTATATAGTCCCTGTTTGAAAATCGTAATTACGGTATATGTATTCGGTGATATTATACGTACACTCTGGATTTTAAAATTCAAAACGAATTACGGAAAACATTACTGGAAATTAAAAAAAAAAATTTATTAATTGCGTAGTTTTATTTTTTATTCGTATAAATAAATAGGAAATATATTTTTCGGACATAAAATGAAATATTTTTATATTAAAAAAAAAAAAAAACCACTATATGGGCCCTGTAGTACACGAGTGGGCTCAGATCGCGATCAGAACCCGTCCTGTCCCGGGAGCGTAGGCGAGATGTACGTCCGTGAGGACGTATTACGGAATGGGCTTGATGGAAACGCGCGTTTTTAATTCAACTGTCTCGTTACCCGTAATCGGGTAATCCGTAGAAAAGAGGATCTGGTGTCGATCTGGTGACAGATTTTAAAGAGGAATGCGCTCGGGAGAAGAGCGTCAGTGTTTTTTTATAAAAAAAAAAAAAAAAGAAAAAATATTTACGAACATCCGTAATCATTGTATGAGTTCTCGTGGCTCGACTGCTATTTGAATACGAAAATTCTTGGCGAGGTAGTTTATATAATATATAATATTATTTTCGTCTTATCTTTGCAGCGCCGCCATCGTCGCCATCGTCGCGGTAACGGACGTGTTACGAGCACGACGACGACAACTTGTCGTCGTCGTACAATACGCGCGTGTAATATATACCCGCAGTCTCGTCGTCACGTGCATTCATACGATTAGAATATTTATCGATTCGAGAAATGAAAAAAAAAAAACACACGAAAATGTCGGATTATTATTATTATTATTATTATTACTATACGTTTTATATGAATTATTATGGTAAATGTTTAATAATTTGGAAAACAACATATATATATATATATAATTGAGCCTAAACACCGTATTTTTTCTTTTTTTTACGACCACCTTGTACCGTTTTTTTTTCTAATTCCTATAATTTATTACGGTACATTCATCTCGGAACACCGGTGCAGATTACCATCAAATATACCTATACGCATAACGCGCGCGCGTGTACACGTATAAATATCGTATATCGTTCGCAGCCGCCGCCGGCCGTCCGCGATTTATTGTGAATTGTCGACGCGAACAATACGACATTTTTATTTTTTTATTCTTATTTTCGATAATACATTATTGTTAATATACGCGGAATTATGAAAACTTCTCCTCGTACTATACGAGATAATTACATTTATTTTATTCTCTCTCGTCGAATTCACACAGCATCCACATCCTTACATATATATATATATATATATATATAAATAATAATTATACGAGAATAAAACGACGATCGGACGATTTTCGTAATCTTTTTATTAATTCCTTCCTCTCCCCGAATGATTGCGAAATTCGAATACGCCGTGTTTTATTTCACCGCTATCACACACGTTAAATTGTACATACATTTTTCTTTTTTTTTTTTTGACGAATGGCCAAATAAATTATATTTCGGTATCAAACACGACGACGATTAGACGCAGAGATTAAATTAATTAATTAATATCTCGTCCCACGGATATAATAATAATAATAATATACTGTACTATGGAATATTAATTGAGTGTGCGAGAGGAATGGAAAAAAAGGGGTTCGGTGTGTATAAGTCAATGTGAGCAACGGCGTATAACGTACACGCGCGGCTTACAGCGGTAGCGTGGCCGCCATTGACCATAAAAATAGTGAACTGGCGAACGTTATACATAACGCGTAATTCTCATTATTAATTTGTAATATTTAAGGAAATTTTATTGTTCGAATATCGCGTGTAATAACCGACGAATTTTCTACCGTCGTTGGGGCGAAAAACAAAAAAACAAAATAATTATTCGATATTCGTTTTTTCATCGCACTCCTGTGCCAAACCACACAAGTATATATATATTCAGTGACGGCACTAACTATTGCGGGGCTCGGGGCAAAATAATTTATGTTGGGCCCCCACCAGAAAATTGCTTCCAAATATAAGCATAAAAAAAAGTTCTTTGTCAAAATCAACCCCTCCCCCCCAATAAAAAAAAATTGGATTTTAGTCATAATAACAATTTTAATCTAAATTGTACTTTTTTAAATAGTTATCAGTTCTATTATTATTTATATACAGTGGTTTGTGAATGCATGAGTAAAGTATCATTAAATCATTCGTAATTATGGGTAATATTATTATTATTATTATTACTATTATTATTGAGTTACAATTTTATAAATATCATGTTATTGACAAATCATATAGGTAATATTTATTTAAAATTGTTGAGCAAATAACCAATACATTCATTCATTTGTACATTTTTCTCCTAAAACTCGACAAAATATTTAAAAAACAGCAAATACGCAAGAAAAATAAGGCCCATTCATTAGCGAGGCCTTTTTACATTTTTCAACCGCGGGGCCCGGGGCAACTGCCCCTATTGCCCCCCCCCCTCGTGCCGTCCCTGTATATATTATATACCTTTTATACGAGCCGCTGTACTGAGTCACGTTAACTGTTCGAACTGAACACGTACAAATAGCTGATAGAAAATTCAATGTTTGAGAACGTACGAAGAATATTATTGTGCCACGGTTATGGTACGGAACCGAAAAGAAAAAGTGCAAATTGCCGGTCGGAAATTAGAAAATATTGCGATTTATTAAAACCGCCACTCTCGTCGCCAAAAGCGTAGCTTTCCACCGTCACGATACAATTAACGGCCGTCTATAGGACTATTGATTTTCGTAACGCCGAAAAAACGGTAGAAGAGGAAACGCACAATACTAATTTTATTTCCTCTGCCAGAGCACACGTTAATATCACGATCGCGAAAAAATCCGATCAAATTAATTCGGTTCGAACTCGCGTATAAGACCCGCGGCGGCATAGGCCGTTTACACCGGTAAAATACAATAATTTATAATAATAATAATAATAATATTGGGAAAGAAATAAAAACCGCATGAAAATACACACGATGGCTGTCCCGCGGCGTGAAAGTAATCGCTTTCTGTGCGCATTATATAAAATAATAGTAAACATTATTTTTTTTTTTATATGTACGGGTATATACGGCGAGAAAGAAAAAATAAATAAATAGCGGTTTGTTGTGAATGTGACGCTTAGGTGAATTATTTGGGATAACGATTTCGTTATTACTAAACAAAAAGCATCTGAAAGCATTGCATTCCGATAAAACGATTATGAGCGGGGAGATTCGGTATAATAATTATTTATTATTAATAATAATTAGTGTAGAGTACATAATTCACCATTAATACATCATTTTAAGGCTCTTAAATTAGTTTCGTGCGGATCTTGAACCAATTTTGAACACTCGAAAAATCACTTCTCATGAGTAAAACAATAATAATAATAATAATAATAATAATAATAATGTTTTGTGTAATGTAAAAAATAAATGTTCCTTCATTTGGTTTAAAATGAAAAATGTGTTTTGATTTTATAAACATCGCTTTACAGTATGGCTCGCCTCGAATTAGCTTTATAAATTTGAGGCTCCCAAAATTAAGGTCAGGAACATTATAGTTTTGAACAAACGTAATTTTCGAAAAAAAAAATATAAAATATACGCTTTGTCGAATAACTGTCATGCAAACGAATTTCGAGATTTTTTTTTTATATGATTACAAGTTGAATATACGTCTGACACGGGTGTTCGAAGCCTTACAATCAGAAATCACTACTCCTATATGAATTTAAAAAATTATAATTGCTATACAATATATATATATATATATATTATAATATATATAATGTATATATATTATATTATATATGTATACATAACGAATCGGAAATCGAAAGATTTTTTTTTAGTCCCCTAATATAACGTACAAATATTTGGTTACGTATTCAGTTTTCTATAACCGCATTCGGTTTCGGAATTATTACGAAGAATTTTTACCGTTTTTTCGTTCGTGGTTTTTGAAATCCTGTGGGTTTTTCTTTAAGAAAATCGGTAAACACGACTTCTCTAAAGTAGTACCGATTAGATATATAAAAAAAAAAAAAAATCGCCATTTTCTTTTCGCGTAGAGTTTTTCCGGTACGCACATAGAAAATATGGTTTCGTAAAACCAATATACGTTCCCGCAGCTCCGGCGGCCGCTCAGCATTGAGCAGAGCGCACTGCACGCGCGCGCGTGAAAAACGCACGAGACGCGAGAATTCGATCGAATCGTGCGCAGTGTGGGAAAAACGGTCCATCATCTGTAGTAAACCTAACCGCAAACGGTATAAATAATAATAATAATAATAATATATTGTAATATGTACGATATAATAATAACGATAATTCAATGCGGTGATTCAACGACGGCGGGATCCGCGTTTCGGTTCAGACGGTTTACTCTCGTTTTCCCGGGCCGGAGAGCGCGCGCGCCACGACGCGTCATAGTCGTGTAGCCGCGTCATCGCGCCGGTCGATAATAATGAAATTCACACGCGCGCTCGCGGCGTTTACACCACCATCGACGACGCTGCCGCCGGCGGCACCGCAACCTCATCATACATATAGAGGTAACCGTTCGACGCGACGTTATTTCACGTGCTATTAAACCGCATCCGACCGACCACCACCAGCACCAAGTCTCCTCTAACGTAATATGCGCTTTTATACAGGATTGCTTCTTCTGCGGCTACCGTTCGCTTCGTAATAACATTACTATTATTTCGTCTAATAATAATAATAATAATAATATCGTAAAAGCGTGTATGGTGCCCGCGCCCCCGACATCCCCTGTGTCCGGCTCGATGCACGAAACTCAAACCGCGCACGTACGTCAAACGCGCGCGTGCGTATAAAAGTATAATTCCGCGGTCCGACACGCGCGCGCGCACACACACACACACAACTCACACGCTTCTCTCTTTTGCGGTTTTTTTTTTCTTTACGTTTCTCTATTTCTCAACAATAAATACCGTGCAATACACGCGCCGGCGATTATATGTCAGAAGACGAAAACGGAATGGAAATTATCATAAGATTCTGAGCCGCGAGCGAGAAAATCTATATTGGTTTTCGGTTAGAATGCCGTGTTTTTTCTTCTCTCTACACAGCACAATTCTATCGGAAGCAGTGCTCCGAACGTCCCGAACTCACGGTTTGTTTTCGGTATAGTAAATCGCAAGTGTACATATAGGTAGTTTTAAAGAGGTCATTTTTCGAAGCTTTTTTTTTTTTTTTCAAAAACCCCTATAACAATATAAATTAATAAAAACTAACGAAATATTACACGAAACCGTTATGTCTTCGAATATTTTTGAAACCAACGGGTATTGAAAATTGAAATATACGTCAAAATATATAAATCTAATATATAAAATTCTCTATATATAAATCTAATATATAAAATATATAAATATTTTTTTTTTGTACATTGACAATACCGATTAATCGTCGGTGAAACGTTAATTAAGAGTTCACACTTTACTGAGAACAACCACATTATTTTTTATGAAATTGTGCACGTTCGTCGTCCATGTATTATATTATGTCGATTTTAAAAGACGTCTTGCGCAATAAACTTTTTACGTATTTTTCGATTGAAACGCTGTGTTCGATGTAAATCGAAATTTTGAAAATCGTAAGTAGTCCTTTTGAAAAATCAAAAGTTTATACGACAACAACAAGGGGCGGGAGTTAAATTAATAAAATATTAGAAACTCATACAACAGAATGTGTGGAGGAGGAGAGGGACTTTGTAAGAAAAATACAAAACATTTTTTTTTTTTTTACCTCAACGTCTGATGAACTCGGAACGTGTTTATTTCGTCAACGTTTTTTAATATTTTCCCTTCGCTTAGGTGAACTTGTCCGCGACATTAGTTTTTATAATATCGATTATATTTCCATATGGAATTTGTGTCAATTTCTTAAAAAATATATATATATATAGCCATTGTAGCGAATCATGTTGTCTTTCCGTTTCTCAGTTTTTAGCATTTGAAAAGGCCATAATAGAATAATTTTATTGAAAAAATAAACAATAATGAACGAGCGCGCTCGATAAATACACGACGAAAAGAAAAAAAAATTGGAAAAATTTCGTGGTCATACAAAAAATTCGTACTAATTAGGTGTAAAAAGAAAATCGGGAAATATCGATTCACGCGGTTAGTGTGATGGGGTTGGAGTTTTCGAACGTTTAGCGATTTTCGATAAATAAACGTTTCGTTTATTGGGGAAAAATTATCGGTTTTATGTAACAAAGCGAGTCAAATTCTGTGAAATCTTTTATTTCAAATGAAAATGAACTGGACTCTAAAAAAAACAACCGGTGTATTTTATTGTTTTTTAGAAGACCGCAACAAAATACAGCGCGTTTCGGAATTCAATTGCGGGTTAGGTGTTTTTTTTTCTCCCCCTCATTCCCCCCTCACCCGTTAATATTATTTATTTGCCAACGCTTCGCGCCACCGTCGCCGCGCCGCATCAGTGGAGATTACGCGAAACGGAACGCGCGATGCGTAGTACAACACATTAAACAAACGACATAAATTTCACTTTTGGGTCGGTGAGGGGTGTATAAAGTTTAGAGAGACAGGGACATAATATAATACGGCTGCCCCCTTCAGGACCGTCCGCGGAAACAGATTTGTTTTTATTACACCGTTTTGTCGGCAGAGGGACCGCGCGCACTGGAGGATTTATTAATCTAAAATCCAATATGACGTCCCTTCCTCGCAATGATCCTCTTAAGCGACGACACGAAAACAGTTCATTAAACGCGTTTGTTTTAACTGCAAAGTCGACGGTAATAATAATAATAATAATAATAATAATAATAATAATAATAATAATAATAATAATACAATCACCGCTATTGATTTATATAGAAGCGTTGAATAAAAAAAGAAAATCTATTTTTATTCTTTGTATATATATATACGCGAAATACGTAGTCGATGGATTTTTTTTTTTTTTTTTAAATATTCGCTATACGTCTTATTAAACGTGCTATAATAAAAATCACTCAACGTATTAATTATGATAAATACACACACACACACACACACAAATACGTCGAAAACGTGAACGAAAAATTCTGTTGTTTTTATTAGCTTATCCAGGACGAATAATAATTTTGTATATTTTTTTTCTGAAGAGAGGGGAAAGTTACATTTAAAATTCGAATTATATAATAAATTCGTGCTGTGTGCGTATTTACGATCGCGCAGAAGAATATAACAGCTACGCACGATTAAAAAAAAAATCGCCGAAATTAACAAACGACGCAGCGTACGAATTCGAAATAATATTTTCTTAGTGATGGACGGCAGTGCCACAGCTGAGGGCGAAAGGTGCCTCCTGCGCTCAGGGCGTAACATTTAAGAAATTAATATAATAACAATGTAAAAATAAACTATAATAATATTATTTCTGATTATATTCATCGATAATTTATTCGAATTTAGAAGAAGAAAAAAATATCTTTATAAAATCAATACTCTATTGGTTTTGTGTTGAAACCAGAAATTTGAAGTTTTGCGACCCGGGAACGATATTCAGTTGCTATACGGCCCCGAATACGCAAAATCATATATATACATATATTTTTTTTTTTAATTAATTCGGACCGCGTCGTTATATAATAATAATAATAATAATAATAATAATAATAATAATAATAATTGATCGTGGCCGACGTGTTTAGAGGGGTGTACTATTATTATAATTCGTATGAAAACCGTCCGATTGTATGTACAACAAATTTACTTTTGATTGACGAAAAATTACGGTTTCGTGTTGAACTTTCGTTGGAAAAAATCAATAAAAAAGGCGACCCGGCTAAACAATATTCCGCTTTGCGCGAACGAGATTGACACGTTGTTCGCGTGTCGGCTATGTGTAATATTTTCTGTCGGCTGCTTAGCGAAGGAAAATCGATATCACACGTTGCGTGTTATATTATTATATACACGTAAAAAAAAAAAATAAATAAATAAAATGAGAACACACTGTTATTATTGTTGTAATATACTCGTGCACGTACTGTGTGCGAGAGATACACTGTAAATAACGTGTTTATTATTAATGATGTTATTTTATAATCGTTGACTCATTGGCGGATAACCCCGTGTGTGTGTTTGACTTTTTTTTTTTTTACGAAAATTTCGCAATATTACAAGTGTTGTAGTTAAATTTAAAAAAATTTTCTAGGGGTGGCTCGAAAATATTCTGCAGAGACTCAAACCGTCAAAGCTCCCTCACGACGTCCGCCTGTGAATACGTTTTGTATAAAATACTCAATGTTTGACGTCGGATGATTTATTCGCAAAACATGGAAACATATAGAATAAAAAAAAATATGCTAAAATTGAAAAAAAAAATATCAAAAACCTATGATGAATCGTATTGGTGATGGAAAAACATAACGGTATATGTGGGAAAACATAATATGTTTAAAACATTGTTTTTCCTACACGGTATTAAGCACGATAATAAAAAAATTAACCAGCAGCAGGGGGGATTCGTGATTGTATTTAAAATATATACGAGTATATATAGAGCAGTCAACTAATCGTATTCCCGCCGCGATATACCATCGAATCTGATTCTTTAATCAAATCAGCAGGACATATTACGTTTATTTGAGAAAAAAAATAGAAAAACGGGATTGATAATTTTAATTAATACAATTACAAAACACAAACGCATAAACTCGGTGACAATGATTTAATTGTTTATACAATAAAAAAATTTTGTTTTATGCATTCAATAAATGCGATTATTATTATATTCGTAGTTATTTTGGATATATTTCCTTTTTCCCGTCATAATAATTGTAGACGATGACTCTTAGTCGAAACCGCGATAGTAAACAAGCAAATTTAATATTTTTTTGCTTTTTATAAAACTCATTAGCCTTATCAATTAAGATATATGCATAAAAAATTTACATTTTCTTTATTATTTTATTAAAAGTACGGCACAAAACAAAACGGTATACTATTTATTTCAGTGACTACCGAAACACCAGTCAAACACTCAGGGAAATGTTATTTCGATTTTTATCACATCGAGTCCGGTATATTTCGTTGACGATTCACTGCGATATACCCTGCAGCTGTCATACGGCGATAGAATAGGATATGCTTGAAAACATTAAAAACGTAAATAGGATTTGTTAGGCCACGTCTGCGTGAGTTTTCATTGATTATCGATGAAATCGTCGAATGAACCTCAATGAAATCATGTATATGATAACGTGGAGTTTAGAATATTTTACAGGTTTCTAAACGTTTCTTTTTTTCCGCGCTCGAATCATTGCTGCGTCCGTTCTCCGATGCCAAAGAATAAAATGATTATTATTATTGTTATTATTATTATTATTATTATTATTATTATTATGTGTAGAGGGCCAGTCAACGAGTCGATTAAAAACTATATATGAATGTAATGAAAAACTGTCGTTTAATTTACGATGCATATTTTTTCAACGCGATTTTCTCAATTACTGTTTTACTGATCGTTACTGTTCTGTTTTCTTTAACATTAATTACGTAAATCACTACGGCTTTCAGCCAAGTACAAATCTCCTCGGTCCCGCGTCCTTCTTTTACACCCCGCAATATTCTCTGTAGACCTCGTCCGCCGTTTCTTATGGCCTTTCTCCGGACACCGCCGACGCGCAACGTTCGTTTCGCCCAAAAACCACTCTGGAATTTTTCGCGCTATTTCGCGATTTCTCTCTCTCTCTCTCTTAAGCATGCAAGTTTTCGTTTATTCGTTCAAAAAAATAAACTGAGAATTTTTTACGTTTCCGTTCCACTCGCGCTGTTTACGGCCACAATTTACCCCTCTTACTGTAATAACGCGTATTATATTATTATTCAGTCATCGGAACACCATTAATAACTGCAGCGGTAAAGAAAAAAAAGAAATATATATGTACTACCGCCGCGAGAATAAATATGGGGGCCGGTGGGAGGAAAGCGTAAAAACAAAAATTTGAATCACAAAACCATATAAATTAGATAATACGACGATGAGGACCGCGGAGAAACGGTTTACCTCCCCTTCCCTGCCACCCGTTAGCCGCCGTACGCCGGAACATCTGCGCTCAGCTGCTGTGTCCACCTCCCGCGCCCGCAACATAATTAAATTTTCCCGTATTAACGCGCGAGTTATTATTATTATTATTATTTATTGTATTACCCGCGTTTTTTTTTTCTTCTTTCTCTCTTTCTTTTTCTTCTCAATTCAATATGTCGTATACAAATAATGTTTTAATTACACGCGAGGTTTTCGAGAATTATTATTATTTATTATTTATTATTATTACACCACCGGGTGTGGCGGTGGTTGTGGTATAAAACACAGCGCGTTTGTGTATTAACCGCGTAACCTCCTCTATATAATATGTAATGAAGATGATCGCGAGTAACCTCATACGCGGCGTTACCGGTCTCTTGTCCCTCGTACGCGCGCGCCAGTGCCCCCGCTCATACGGCGGCGTGCGCGGTAAAAGAAAAACCGCCGGCAAATACGTACTACGGGGTGGTCCGAAGGGACGTGTCAAAAGGGCGGTTTCGTTTCTCGCCCAAACGATATTTATGTGTGTGTGTGTGTGCGTACGTGTCCGTCCCGTTTTAATTTTTTCGTATTAAAACATACGGCATTACCGTGGCTAATGTAGAAAAATTAAATTACACGTCTCTGACAACCGAGAAGATCATTCTCGGTGAAATAACAGATGCAAAAATAACCTTTGTGAAAATGATACAAACTAAGCGTTCGTCTCCGAATCGGAACGGTTTATGCGCTTTTTATCGAGCAGACCCTTGGAGCACTCTTTCCCGAAACTTCGAACGATCCCGTGGGCGATCGGGCGTTTCAGACGTGAGCATACCGCGGAACGCTAGAAATTATTTGGGCCGATCGTATAACAAATGGCGACGTACTAGACCGAACGGGTTAGAAGACCGTGGAAGTAGTAAAAACCGCGTAATAAAAGCAAGAAAATTTCGATATTTCGATATCGTGTTATGCGGCACACAGAAAAAATATAATCTATTTATTAAGCCGAGGCGAAATAATCGGAAGAAAAAACCGTGGAAGATGTCCTGGATTGGGAAAGATCTCAAAAAGTGATTTAACACGTCTGCGAGTTCACTGTTTATTGGAGCCATGGATAAAGGACCAAATCGTCATCACGATTGCCGTCGCCGGCCGACGTTCGATATTGAACACGGCACTGAAAGAAAAAAAAATGTAGAAATAATCGTATACTAGATTTTTATATAATTTTTTTTAAACATTTACGTATATTCGGCTCATATATTATATAACACGGAAAAAAAAATAATAATAATATTAGAGGAATTTTGTTTTTTTAAATAAATACTTGTACTTTATTTAAATATGATATTATACGCTAAACTGTATTCCTTGTACCAACGAAAGTCAATTAAAAAAAATTAATTTTTTTTTTTGCTTTTGAGCACGCGCGATTTTCTCATTATATCATACAAATAACAGCTACATAATATTTACATTTTCTTATGAATTCTACTAAATATCGTTTTGTATTTATATGAAATTTATATAACATAAATATGATAATTCCGCATAATTATTTCGTTTCGTTTGACTATGTAAATTATAATTTAACGTTTTTTTTTCTTTTTAAATAAATAAACGCTTATTTATTATAATATGATAATTATTTTTAGTGAAAACTGATACGCGCGCGCGCATAGTTTACATATACGTATAATTCGACCGTCGGTAACAAATTACGAAAACAAATAGTATATAATGCGTTACAAGCGGTTGCTCATTAATTTTCATTTGGAATTTGTTTTTTTTTTTTGTAATATATATTCGCGTTTATTTTGCGCAAAATTGGATTGCGTACAAAATAAAAAAAAAACTCATATCGATCGTTTATTACATTTTATGCGCAAAACGAATTCATAACTATATTTCCTACAATATATAACGTCGAATATTGAAAACATTACATCGATATTATTACAATCGTTTTTTTTCTATATTAATTTTTTTTCCTCCTTTGCGTTACACACCCAGAACGAGACGCGAATATATTCGACGAACGAGTGAAATCATTTTTTTTTTCGTTTTTATCTATCCGGAGAATATTCACTGTAATTTGTGTTCAAAATATTTTTAGACCGAACATACGACATTTCTATACAGTTCCGTAAACCTTATATATGTATATACATATAAATATACATGGAAACACTATACGTTCAAAGCGCAATTTAAATGTGCCATACACACACATAGGATTATATTGTGTGTGTATATATAATATATAGGCCCGCGTTTAGAATAGAAGAGAAAAAAAAACATCCTTGAAATGTTACAATAGTTGTTGTCAGTAGTATTGGAGGCGACCGAAACGTTTTATATATTGTGTAAGTATTACATAGTTTCGATATGTTCGAGTGTGTCGAAACGTAAACGGCATTTTAGAAAATCGTTTCGTTAAAGCCGGTAGAGTTAAGTTTTGAATAAATTTTGTCGAAAACCGCGTGTACTTTACGCGTTATTATTTTTTTTTGAGAGAGATGCCGATGTAAAGGATTGATTTTCTCGTTAAAACGTTACAATATCGCGTCGTTTTCGTTTATATAAGCGGTAAGTATAAATGATTTTTCGCGGTTATAACTAATAATCAGTGGCGCGATCGGAGTTTTTTCTAGAAAGGTGGTACTCGTTTAAACACATGGATATTTCAACTATACTAAAGAAAAAAATATCTGACGTGTACTCACTAAAAATTATAATATATTATTATTCGTTGTTTAATTATTATACGACGATTACGTGTATGATATTATATTATTCAATATTGCCGTTATATAGTTATGTTTGATTAAATTTGAAAACATTTTTAAATGTTGAAATTTCCAGAATCCCCGTTTTAAGTACGCTCCTGTTATTAATTATTACCTCGCATATGTTTCTATTAAAATGCATTAAGGAATATTCGAAGGGAATAGGAGTTTGAATTTTTAAAGTTGAAAAATAAGAAGCGATAGGTAAAAAAAAAAAATTAGAATTACGGTGTAAAATTAAGTAAAACTATAATATTTTTAAAACCGAAAAAGCCATATATACGTTTTGAAACGTCTGATGATGGAAAAATTGTCCCACCGTGAAATCCCTATAATACAGTATTTCAAATAACACGCGTGGAAAATATGACTATTTTCCTGTACAATAATATTTAGTACAAATATATTACCCAAATATATTTTTTTATTAAATACTACTTTGGACGTTCCTTTCGAAATGAACAAATGCGCATTTAAAACAAAAAAAAAAAAAAATCGAGTGATACGAACGTCTATATATAAATAATATTATATAGTATTAAATATTTTCTTTAACACCGGTTACGTGATTATGATGAAATATCGAGTAATACTATTCAGGACGTGGAAATTTTCAATACAATTTCAATCGTCTATAGACACCACCGCCGCGGTATACGCGGTTAAAACCGTGGCCACTAACAAAAAAAATAAAAATAAAAACCGAGTCCGATATTTCGTAAATCGACATAATATATTAATTCGTACATATTTTTACATTAAAAAAAAAAAACAACAATAATAATAATAAATTCACTTGTAATATTATAATATTAAATGTATTCGATATAGCGGGTAAATTATAATTCGAAACGCGGGAAAAACACTACTATTTTATAAAATAATAAACGAGATAATAATAATAATAATAATAATAATAATAATAATAATAAGGGAATGGAAAAGTGATACGACGAATTTTCTCGCTAACGGAATACGCTCTTATTATTATTTACAAAAATTTAACAACCACTTCGTCGACCCGTATACGCGTGTTTGGCTCGTGTTCCGGAGAAATCAAAGCAAAGTCCCTTCAAAAAAAAAGTCATTACCCGATTTTGGCAACTGTCGTGTGTGTGTGTGTACGTGAAAATTTATTTCTTCGCGCCGGACGATTTAGTAAATATTTCTTTGGACGCGAACTGTATATACGACCGCGCGCGCTATTATATGTCGACATAATATTATATAATCATAAAATATATTGCTCGGTCACAGAGAAAATTTCATTACGATAGCGTGGAACGCGCTGAAAACTCGCATATAATAATAATAATAATAATAAAAACTGTTCTTATATTTCATGTATATATATATATATATACGTAATTTGTTCACTATACGATTTTGTCGTGTGCGCCGTTGACCTACTATAATTTATTGTTATATATATATACGTTTACATGGGCGCCATGTACAGGGGGGATCTGGGGCTTCAGCCTCCCATGGGATTGATAAGACTGAGCTCAGCCCTCCCCCACGATTCTCATATAAAAAAAAAAACAATATTTTTGATATACATCCGCAAAATATTAATTTTATTTTAACAAATTAACTGAGATAAATAAATTAGATGAGTTTTTTTTTTTTTTATATTGATATTCGTAAATTTATGTCGTTATCGTTTACGCGGTATTATATAACATACAAAACAACAAATAACTATACAAATTTAATAATTATTTAACGAACAATTTAAGGAAAATAAAAATAAGAAATATATGTAGTAAGAGTTAGGTAAAACGGTACAAGAGTTTATAAAATAGCGAGCCCTCCCCCCATGGAATTTTCAAAACCTGGCGCCCATGTACGTATGATGTATGCGAAGAATTGTAACCGCAGGCGGAGTTATTAAGACTACTCGTCGAAATCGTTTTTCACCGCACGAAAATCGTCGTTTTTTCTAAAAAATTTTTGTCACATTATAAATACGGGAATCCGTTATTGTCGCGCAGAAAGATTTGAAACAATTATTAATAATATACGCGTCGTAGGAATACGTTTTATCGGTTTGCAGAAAAAAACCACTAAACGATTCTGACAATAATGATATACGATATATATATATATATATATATATATAGAAATATTAGTTTTAAAAACTCGATATATATCAGACACATATTTCATTGTATAAACTATATATTATACGATGTGAAATAATTATCTGTTTTCACGCGTATCACAACACTGGTTTGACATTTTTGTTTTTTTTTTTTTACCCGAGAGAATTTGTCAAAATATTATGCGTTGATTTCTTTTTTCGATAATTTTTTCGATGACCGGTTTGTCTTAAGAATCGTTATGTACACATTAATAGTTGTATATTGTTTTATTATTAAATTGTTTTTTACCATCATAATATTTTACGCTGTTAGTTTATACATTTTGTGTATACACTCGAGTCTTATTTGATCGTTAATTTAAAAAAAAAAAATCTAAATCTAAATTAAAAGATACAATACAAACATTTGTTGATGCATATTTAAAAAACCGCTTTGGCATATGTGAGATTCGCAATCATTAATAAATATACAAATATAACGGACTTGAAGTAACAGCAGATCGATGACTTACATATAAATAAATACCGAATTGAAGTTTAAAAAAACAAAAGAAGCTTTATGCGTTCCGTACCAGATAGCCAAACCGTAACTCTATATAAATCATTGTTATACGAAATAAATGAATGGAGGCGCGCGCGAAAATAATTTTATTCGGCACTCACCGGTTCCGGAAGGGTCGCCGTGCAGTTGATCGAACGTCTTGCTGGTCATCTGGAACAGCGCGTCCAACGGGGACGAGTTGTCGTTGTTTTTGCCCGCTGTCGGCTGCTGTTTCCTGGCCGCGGCCGCGGACGACGATGCGTTCGATTGGGTGCAGCTCGCTATCTCCGGGCTGGTGCAACACTCGCTGCCGTCCGTACTGGACCGTCCGCTGGTGCACGTGGACGTCTCGTAATCCGCCGACTTTGGCCGGTGCTGATGATGGTGGTGCTGCTGATGATTGTGGTGCTGATGGTGTTGGTGGTGGTGGTGGTGGTGGTGCTGCTGCTGCTGTTGCTGTTGGTGATGCTGCAGGTGTTGTATGAACAGCGAGTGCGGGAACAGCGCGGCGCCGACAGCGATTGGCTGCCGGTGTGCCGGCGGCGGTGGCGGCACGAACGACGTGCTGCACGGCGACTGGTATTCCTCGGCCCACGGTCTGACGATTTTCGCCGCGTCTTCGGCGCCGGTGACCGAGGCCGGCGGCGTTTTGCAGCCCGCCGACGACGGTTCGTGGCTCAGTATGTCGGCTATGCTGAACGACTTGACGCCGGCCGCGGGCTGCAACGACCCGTCGGCGGCCGCCGTAGCCGGCCCGCCGCCGACGGTCCTGCAGCAATCCGACGCGTCCGCCGTCGTCATCGCGCCCGAACCGTCCTGCACTTGCTGCAGCCTGTGCACCGCCGCCGCCGCGGCTCGACGTTTGGCCGCGTAGTTTTTCCTATCGCTAATGCCGTAGCTCACCTTGTCGATTTGCACCGTGCCCAACTTTTTCAACGGTTCGAAATAATCGGACGCCGCGTCGCCGGACGACGACGAGTCGGACGCGTCGTCGTCGTTGTTGTTATCGCCGTGCGGCTCGTGCAGTCGGGCGTAACATTCGGCCGAAGCCGGTGGCGACGGCCTGCCGACGCTTATGTCGTCCATGTCGTCGGCCGCCGGACTGTTCCGGGGCGAACGGCACCGGACGGCGTAACCGGCTGACTCGGCGGTCGTCGGGTAACCGCCGTAGTAGGCTGTCTTGTTGCAAGTGCTCGTGGTCGTGCAGGCGGCGGCGGTGGCGCGCAACGCTATGGATTTCATTATATCGCGGAGACAGAGGGACCGGATCCGCTGTAAGTCAACAACGACGAAGACGACGCATGTCCTGCACGCGCGCGCAACGATCACAATTGTAAATATATTGTATTTAGGTATAATATATTAAAAACGGGATAATCGGACGCGCACTATCGGGTGTGCACAACGGTACACGGTGACAAAAACTGTATAAGAAACCGTTGTGAACGCGCGATCACGACGACGTGTGTATATGCGTGTGCGTGTATGTAGAACGCGGCCGGTGCGCACGGACGGCGAGTCCACTGAGTATTAATTCGGACGACGGCACGTCTACGGTTGCGGCGGCGGCGGCGGTGACCGATCTCCGTTTACGGCGGTGAGGCGGGGGACGCCTGCGCGCGCGCGGAAGGGCGTGTGTCGGGCGGTACCGGATCTGCCGACCAATCGGCGTTGTTCGGTTAACGCCCATCGGTCGTCGCGACTATGAACGTAAACCGGCCCTTTAATTACGCCTTATTTGTCGCGCGGGCGAGGTAGAAAACCGAGGAAGGTCCCCTCTCCTCTTTTTTTTTGTTGTTCCCCTTCTCCGTTATAAAATACTAAAAATTAACGTTTTCTTTATTGTGCAACGCGTCGTGTCGCGGTGCACACAATGCAGGCACACGGCTGCTGCTGATGCTACAGCATCGCGTTAACCGATACCGTGCGCGCGCGCGCGCGCGGTCCATTTATCTCGGACGTAATTTATTAACACACACACCGAACGCGCTACAGCATCGTCGTCGGCGACACCGTTGTGCCCTTCCCCTCGTTCGCTTCTGGTGCACGCGCGCGCGTACACGTCCCAACAATTATTATTATTATTATACTGTGTAGGTCCTCTCGCGGCGCGAGATGCTGCGCAGCCCGTCGTGAGTTCCTGTTTTTTCTTTTCCTCCCTCCTTCTTCTTCTTCTCACTACACACACACACACACGAAAGATCCTCGCGTTAATAATAATTACGCATTCACAACACCGCGGCGTGTTATTTTTTTGAATAATATTATACGTGTGTGTGTGTGTATGAGTACGGGGGGGCCTATCGTGACGCTAACTGGGTGGCCTAACGAGTATTAGTCGTCGTCGCCGTCTCGGACGAACACCGCGGCCCACCGACAAGGATTTTATTATTATTATTTATTCATATATATATATATTATAATACGACCGACGGACCAGAATTCTGTATACACATATATATATATATAATATCGTTGTATATTATTATAGTTATAATATGATCATCTGTAGAACGTCTAAAAAGTAAATGTATTGTATACCAATGAATAATATACGACGGAAACAAAAAAAAAAAAAATTAAAATTATTATTATTAAAATAGCGAAAATGAAAACAAATTGTTTTATTTTATACACATACGTAAATAATGTCCGCTAAGACATAATATAATAATAGTAAATATCTCTGATCTCGACGCAACGTATTTTCTTATGATATTTTTTTTCTATAAGAGAGAAAAACGCGTAAAATATAATTTAAATTTAACGCGAGTGTATATAGAAAACTATATTATATACTATAATAAACGCGTGCGATAGAATGTTTTTTTGCTCTACTCGCGCCCCGTCGGTCTTTGCTGCAGACTATATGTGTAGAATAATAATTAACCGCGCGATCGTTTTTTCTTTTTTATTTCATCCGTTATATATTTAGTTACGAGAAGTTCACGGAAAAATGTTACACCCATTTGATATATACCGAAAATACGTTATGGTATCGAAAAATCTTAAAAAAAAAATTATTATTATTATTATTTTCATACAGCTTTCACACGTCATCAGATGAGAAAGCGTAGAATACGAAAATATGAGTTAGAAGAAAAAAAATGGCAAAATAATTGTATTTTTATATTGACTATAAATTCATATTCGAAACTACTCTTTTTGGGCTGTTAAGTGTGCATAATGATTTCGGGTACCTCATATTAATCCGAGGACTGATATTGGCGCATTAATACATTTTTTTTTTCAAAAAAAAAAACTACAGCCTCCTCCGGCTCGTCGTGAAATCGTCTTTTGGTTTCTTCCTACGTCGTTATACACACTGCGGTAATATTTTCGTGGCCGTACAACGGTTTTATAATATATTATATAATAGTTTGTATTATTTTTCTCGCGCTCGCGATTTATTCGCTCGTTTGTGTACCAAAAGATTTATGTGTGTCCAAACACAATCGTGTTTATTATATTATAATATTTATTCTCTGTGTAAAAGTAATACATAGTGGGTATAATGCCCTCTGACGATGTTCATATACGCGTGTACATCTCAAGCGAGTTTCTTTTCTACAACCGCGTTGAATAACAAAAAATTCGCTAGATTATACACGCCATATTCTAAAAGCAAAAAAAAATAAATAAATACGTTATTTTACTCCTTCGCACAAAAATCGTTTAAATTTTCGATATTTTTTTTTTACTATTAAAATAAATAAATAAACGTATTATAACCACTTTTGTGATACATCAACCGCGTACATTTTATGTTTTTTTAAATTTTTTATTCTTACATCGAAATATAATATTTATAATTTTTATAGATTCCGAGCGAATATCATAATGTATCGCGATATTATATAACGGCGTTTATTTTTTATTTTACTTTTTCTACTGTACACGCGATTGTTCGGGGGTTAGCGTAGAAATATTACTGCGCGTTATTTACGATTATTATATACGTTAGTGTAATTATATTTTCGCCGTTAGTGTAGATTTTGCTGAAAGCTTGCGCGGAGATCATTTTTCGATTTTTTTTTTATTTTCCCAGTAGTTCCGGAAACGCGACCTAAAAACTTTTTTTTTCGTTGAAAATTGTAAAAGAAAACGCGATTTGATCGAAATTCATTTTTAATTTTATATTACTTCGACATTTTCAAAACTAACGGCGTTATCCGTAGGATCTTGAGGTTTACACCGCGAATACCAATAGAGACATTTGCCCGGAACACACCGCGGGGCGCTATTAGTTGAAAACCGGCAGAGTTATATAACGGCGAATCAATATATGACATAGGTACGTTTAACGCTCATATATACCTAAATATACTCGTTTTTCTTTCTCTTCTAGTTTTACAGCGTCAGAACCAAATAGAACATGAAATCTGGACCACTGGTCAGATGGATGCGGTATATATATATATATAACGCGCGCACGCTGGGCGTGTTGAAGCGGAAGAAAATATTGGTTTTTTTGTTTTTAATTCCACGCGTACGTATTAGTAAATAAACGCGTTCTATACGTTTAAAAAAAAAAAAAATAATAATAAAAATCGTTGTCTGTATAAAACGTTCTGTTTCATCACGCGCAATCGACACTTGTGCCCGTGTAAACATTTTTCGTAAAAATAAATCGATTAATTCGATCTCTCCTGTACGGCCGGGCGCCTGCAGAGATAGTGTCTGATGAAAATAATTATACGCGTTTTTAAACGAATTGATCAGATGGTTAGTGTACCTGCACGTACATTAAATAGTCGCCACCACATCAGCTGGCGGTGTCATGTGCGAAAAAAAGATCGTATCGCTCGGCGCGATATTAATTGAAGAGCGACTGGTTTTTTTTTTTTTTTGTTTAATTTTTATCGCGTGTATTACAAAAACTACGCGCGGCAATTGTAATTACACGGCTTGCAGACCTCAGAAAACGTAATTGTTTTTTAAACGTTTCCGAGTTTGGTATAAACACACACACACATAATTCTATTAAAACGTTTTCATTAACAAAAAAAAAAAAAACCGTTATGTACAATAATTTATTTTCTTATATTTAAAATAAAATCTATTTGAACGTTTAATAGAAACGTTATTTTCTATAGTGTATATAATATTGTCATCACCGTTACGAATTCGCGTAATATTTCTATATTAATGTTTCAAACGCATTCGAAGGATTGTCGAACGATTTTAAACGTTAAGAAATTGTGAGAGAATTTAGAAAAAATAAAGACGTGTTTTATACGATTATTAGTCCTTAAATTCACAAAAGAGATAGATTACACTTATTTTACCATGACTCGCATTGCTCAACATTTAATAATAATAATAATAATTACTATAATTATATAGCGAAAAATCGGAAGAAATTCTTTGAAATATTTTTTTTTTTTACCCGTATATAATACAAATTTACGCGTTCGGTGTAAATTTCAAGTCTGCAGTATAAGACCATTAATTTCGAAATGTTTGAGAAAAACAATAATAAATTTTGACGAAATCGCGTTTTTGCCCGTTTTAATTTTTTCCCTTTTTTTTTTTTTGTACTTTTTCTAGTGTCGCGTTTCGAGAAAATATATATATATATATCGAGAAAATCGAAAAACGACCGATAGAACAGATAGTATTCGTAATCGCCGTGTCGTATAGACACTTCGTAAGCGCACACTTTCTGGTAGTAAAACGTTCGATAACGGACATACAAAAAGTCGTAATACTCGTAATTATTCGCTCCGCTCAAATTCTAAAACGGTAAAAAAAACGTTATAAAAAGAATCTAATAACTTTCATTTATTTGTAGTGAAGTAAAATAAAAACCGTAGGCATACGACGATATGGAATAGTCTTTTATGAAAAATTCGATACGTTATATAGAACAAAATGATTATATCGTGTCGTATAACACGAGAAAATATATATTCGACGACGAAGGATTTAACGTGTCCCTGTACGTTTTTTTTTTTTTAAGTATACGGTTGCTACTGCGCAGTGAACATTATATTCCCCTTCGCGGTGTCCCTGCAGCAGCAGCAGCAGATACTTCGGAGCAGCGGCGTGTCCCTCGACTAAAACGACAAAACGCGCGTTCGGCGACCAAGTGTTAAGTATTTATTTCACCAGCTCTACGTCGTACATACTACACTACTATTGAAAAGCCGTGGCGAAACGACATTGTCGTTATTCTCCTGCACAAACAGGAAGTTGTTATTCCGCGTACCTTTGCTACGGCAAACGATCCCCACAGGGATATAATACATAATAATAATAATAATAATAATTATTATTATTATTATTATTGCCGTGAGAGGCGGGGTGGAAATTAGCTACTACTACATACGGTATATATTTACCGTCCGGGAACCAATGCGAGCGTATTATTTCGTCTGTTGCTCGCTGCTGCTGCTGCTGCTGCTGCTGCCGCCGTATATTAGATGAGACCTAACCGACATAATTTATGAGAACATTTCCGTCGACATCTTATATAGTCGCATATCGCCCATTACCTCTTCCCTCCGGACGACAGAGAATCGGAAAAATTATTCCCGCGCGTTACAGCAACCCCGTACGGAGTGATCGTAAAGACCGGAGGATAAATTACACGCGATGCGAAGTGTGCTGGGGGTGGGGGGAAAAAAATAGAAAATAGCGTGGCGTAAGACTGCGGATAATGCTCGGAATTCCGTAGATTCGCATCGCTGCTAATCGTCTATTATATATTATATACGCGCATACGTCCCGCGGATTTCGTCTAATAAAAACAAAATAAGTTTCTATCGATATATATATATATATATATATATATATATATATATATTAATTACTATATCGAAATATTAAATTAATTATACACGAACACAATTGTGTGTTGAGAATATTATTTCTGTATACATTCCATGCGCGTATAGTATTTACAATTGAAATATAATAATTGTGGATAAAAATAATTCTATACCTTTTTTTTTTAACGTTCATAAGAATTACGATGGATTTGAAAAAATGACAAGGAAAAAAAAATTCGATATTAATCCCCATATATATATATATATATATATATATATATATATATATATATTACTTATATTTACTTATATTTATATATATATAATTTACTCGAGAAAATCGAGATCGAAACACCCCATTGATACAACATCGTACAAAAGTTGTTGAAATCAACTATATTAGTACATATTATATAGAATTATTTGATACCGCGTAAAGACTATGTTATTGTAATGTTTTATGTATGTTAGGAAAAAAAAAGGAGGTAATATTTTTCCGTTATTTGAATTCTTTGTCGTTGTTCTTTTTTTGTTTTCAATAATATTTAAGACAGCGTGTATATATATATATATATATGTAACTTCTATTTATATTTGTCTACGGAATCTCGAAGAAAAAAAAAATAATAACACTACAGAAGAGGAAACGACGTTGGCGACACTCGGATACAATTAGTTTAAAAACGAACAATATTTTTAGAAAAAATGGGGAGAAAAAAAACGAGACATTATAATAAATGTATATAAATGTATATGGGAAGCACATGTACTAACGTGACGAATGTTTAATGAGGCGATTTTCACTATATTATATAGGTAAACCCGAGGCACATTATTGAATAACTGCGTTTGTGCGGTAGGTATCCTTACTAATTTCTTTCATTTGAAACATTCCTCTTTTCTCTTTTTTTTTCATTATTATTATTATTATTATTTTTAAGACGTTATAATACACCGCGCATACACTATACAGTAAATAGTATAATGCATATAATGTATAAATATATTTATACGAAATTATGTAAACTTTTACGTCAGTGATATTTTTTAACTTACCTACAGCGTGTTAGGCGTAACATTATAATCAATGTGTTTATATATACATTTATATTTTAATATTTATATAAAAATATACATAATATCGTAATAAATATTAATATAAATATAATTATACGCATAATTTTATAAATTATAATACATTAATATATTATATAATGGTTATAAAAAAAAAAAAAAAAAATTCGAAATTCGTGTGTTCGAAATGTGTCGATTAATAATAAAATATATTTTTATATACGAACACGTGATCGACTATAATCAAATATTATGAAAAATAAAAAAACATGTATTAGGAGTTGCTATAACAATTTTGTTTTTAATTCATTACCGGTTTCGATAAAAAGTCATCATCATCATCATCTGCAGGCGCGTATTAAACGAAAAAGAAAAATAGAATAAAAAAATAAACGAAATAACCAATAATGGAAATTATGAATATTATATACAATAGAAATAGACATAGAGTTAAAAAAAAAATATATATATATAAAGGATAAAACAGCAAAGAAATCGTGTGCACAGTGAATTAAATTGTTAAATATATTAATATATTATTTAACACGTAATATATTATTATTTAATTATGTAAATACAAATACGCATATTATATATTATTTACGAGTATTGATTTATAGTTTTTATTTTTAATTCGTATTTCTTTCGCATACACTTTTTTTTTTATATCTCATGTCAATTATTTATACGAATAATGTTACATAACAGAACTCATTGATTTATAAATTCGTATAAATAAATCACCCCCGAAAAAAAAAATAATAAGTAGATTTTGTTTATTTATTACAAATACATATGTGCATATATAAAAAATAATCGAAATAATATATAATATTATACTGAAGTCTGCAATACACAACCGGGAAAAAAAGAAAGTAATATATAAACTTTTAATATAGTTATATTAATAATAATTGTAGTATATAATAAAATGTAACGATGAACCTAACCTAACCGCTCGAAGAAAAATACGATTAGGACATTATGAAAAATCGTATCGTGTGTGGTTTCTAAACGGTTTATGCTTAATTATAATACACACGTGTAATATGATATATTGAAATTGTTATGCGGTATAGAAAATAATTTTGATTCAAAATTTGATATAAATGAATATAATAAAAATTTGTATAGCGACACACATACATATTATTATTATTATTATTATTATTATTATTATTATTAAACGATAATATATTATTGTTACGAGTATAATTTGTGCACCGATGTTAAATAATTTTAACGAAAAGATATTTTTAGTTTTTAAAATATTTTTTTACGTGAGTATTCATATTTCGTAACGAAAACGAATACAATTCTTCTAGATTATATGGAAAATACGTAACAAAAAAAAAATTTTTTTTTATTTTTAAATTCCCTATATCAGTAAAATCGTGAATTTAAGTTTTATGGAGTACTCGATTGAGTATTGTCTTCAGATAAATACTATATAAATTGGACTTATTATAACAGAGTATTATATGTACGTTTTTCGTATAAAATCGGTATACTTATAAGTTATATGTATAGTAGCGATGGCTCCAGATTTTATTATTATTTTGGTGAAGGAGGAAGGACCGAAAATTTTTCATAATAATTTCGAAATCGCCAATATATTTAGGATTTGATGTTAAGCCCTCTTCGAACAAATAAAATTATTCGATTTTTTTTTTTTTTTTTTTGTTAACGCCGAAGTTTTTTACACTTAATTCGAGACGTGTTTATATTACAATCATCGTTATTGTAACTATATACGCGATGTTCAATATTGTCGACTACGAGAATATAACTGCGACCGACGGGCGAGGGAATGGGAGAAAACTCCGTCGTCGAATCCGCCGCCATTTGGACGCGTGCAATTCATTATGTGTATACGAATCGTTTAGTCGATTATTTGGCATAAATATTATTATATTAATAAAAAAAAAACACAGTTCTTTAAAAATACAGTGTAATCTCGTGTAATTCGAAGACAACTGCCAGCACCTGCGCATTCGTATTCATATTATTATTATTATTATTATTATATTGGCCGGCGCGGAGACGAAACGCGTTTTGACGTTTCTCCTCCGCGTACGTAATAATTCCCGATTGTACACCGTTGCTGCTGCAGCGCACGCTAAAGACCGGTTCCGCTGGTTTCAAATTTTATAATACCACCGCCACACGTATAATATTATAACGTTATAAAACACACCGCGTATTATTATTATTATTATTATTATTATTATTATTATTTTATTTATACCCACGCGATGGCCGATCTGACGGTAATTATAATAATAATTACATACACAAACACTCATATTCGAGACGTAATACGCTCGTGTATAATATATTTCTCGCATAATTATTACGCACGGACTCTCGACGGTTATATAATAATAACGCGCACGCGTGTACGATTATTATTATTATTATTACTTACAATTATTTTAAAATTATTATAATATATGCATTTAAACGGGTAAGGAGAAAAAAGAAAAGAAATGATCAAACGCCGATCGATTTTTTTTTTGTGTTTCCTCTCATATACGAGTGCATAGAGATGTAGTACACTCTTATTATTATAAGTGCCTGCGTTACCCAAAGTCTACTGTCTGTCTTCGTATAATAAATTATCCGGTAAAATATCGTCCAATTATATAATAAATCACAGATATTATATCAACCGAATTCACGATATATATTTACTCAGTTTTAATTCTAAAACAAGGCGCGCGTTAACTAAATCATTATTAACACGGCTCTGTGTACAGTGAGTAAAACGCGTATATCGTCTAAAACAATTGCCAACAATGTGTTAATTGGAATAATAACGCGGGACAAATAACGACGAAAATTAAAAATAATTGTGATTTTTTTAGAAAAAATTTTTTAGTTGTTGTTCTTTTCAAATTAATAAGATAATAACAAGAAATCGAATAAATTTCGAGTTGATTATTATCAAAAAAAAAAAAAAATTTGAATGTTTACTCTGTTTACAGTAACGGTTATTATACGTGATGTTCAAGGGGAAGAGAAAATGAAGTCGATTCCCTCTGCCAATGAAATTTCCACATTGAAGAATAATGACTAAGATGAATTGTTTGATAATCTATTGAAACGACATGCAGATGTAGAAAAATGAAAAACAGAGTGTATGGGAATGCGTAAACGAAATAACAATAAAACGGGATTAGGAAATAGTCGCTTATAAAAATATCGGTTCGAAACCAATGAATTGGACGCGGCGATCAACACGTGAAACCCACGCATACGCCTTTATGGCGTGTTGCCATAAGAGGCAAACGCGAACAACGTTGTTCACCTTTGAACGCGGCAAAAACACCGTGTGTGTGTGTGTGTGTATCACACATACACACACGGTGTGTTTGCCGCGAGCAGAGGGGAACATGATGGTTGTTCGCGTTCGCCTGCTGTGGCAAGACTGAGTGATCCGCTGGTCGCGGACCGCTATTTATACGTCTACGTGGCTACCCCCTCTTTTTTGTGTCGTACCGCTATCTGGTGACTACTTTCTTTTTCCGATCGACTGACGCGCTATGTCGGTATACGCCGCGGTGTATAGTTTGACGTTGACCGAGCGATCAATCGTATGCGTGTATGTTGTATTTATTATTATTATTATTATAATTAATAATATTATTTGGCGTATTTCAATGAAATAATACAAACGTAAAGATTCACCATTTCTCGTTGTACACTCATTCTACACGTTTACTCGTTTATTTTACACGTTTATTATTTTGAAAATAATGATTTTCAAAATATATGCATTTTTTTTTTTTGAACCAAACAGTACACGCGTTTCGGATGGTGAATGATACGAAACCGTTTATGAATTATGTATAACAAGGGAAAAAGAGAATTTTTATATATCGAGACGATAATATAGTACTGAAAAAAAAAACACGACGCGACACATAAAGGTGTACTTAAGCTGCAGACCATAGCAGCACGTTATTATTATAACGAACGACGGAACGAGAAGAAATGTAACAGCGAAGTGCGTGCGCGCACGCCAACCTTCAACGATTATTATATTATATTATACTATATATATCTATACCGTCTCGCCTTCATTATAAATTATAATATTTTTATACACATTTATATGCGTATAATAATATAACGTATTAATATGATTTTTTACGATTTAAATCCGTGTGTTACCGTCACTGCGGCGATTAAAAAAATAAAATAAACTATCCGCGCGTATAAGCATACATTATGATAAACATCTGTTTGATATTCACCCATACGCTATATTATAATAGCTATCAACGCGCACATATTATATTCCTACGCGGGTACTTCCATTATTTATTTAGTAATAATTATAATAATATATTCACGTAATAATACGAGTATAACTCGCCATAATCGCGGCGGAAATAATTATTGTAATATAACGCATATATATATATATATATATTATGCGATGTGCGACGAGCGTTTTTAACATTTCGTGTAACTGAATAAATGAAATCAATAAACGATTATCGTTTACACAAAGAGATGATGAACACGATAATACGTATTATATTTTATGCAAAAAAAAAGAGTACAAGAGTACATAACATAGTTTTAGCATCGAAATCTTTCCAATCGTATTCCAAATAATAATAATAATATTATTATTATTATTATTATTATAGACGAACTATTTAAACAGTTAGTATTCAATCTATAATAACGAATTTTCTCCATATTTATTTTGTAATTTACGTCAGTTTTAACCACAAATTATATAATATATTACGATATTATTATCTCGTTTCGTGGTTATTATAAGCTTATTCTCAATATATCATAATTTTATACAGATGAGTTCGAGTGAATAAAGCAATAAAAAAACTTATGTAGACAATTTACTTGTCGTTTTCGTACTTATAATGATGATTGGAAAACGACTACAAGAATTGTAATGGTGAAGAGCGAAGGACCAGGATGAGCAAGTCGCATTGAATCTGATTTTGGAGGTAATGATAGTATGTAGAATTGTCCCTATATATCGTATCGTATATTTTTATAAATATTGGTAATAATCTGCAATAGTAGTGTGCATAAGTAAGCGAAGGAGCCCAAAATAGAGTGAATTTTTCTAAATCTAATATTTGTATATTGAGTTTAAAAATCGCGACGTAACGCGTTTTTTATAATATATAATAAATTTTCTACTTTAAAAAATGAATACATTCAAATCGAGTAATAAAATACACGCGATTTCTACGTTGTAAAATGAAAATTATTAGGCAATTTAAATGGGGGGGGGGGAATTGTCGATCTATCGGCTTATATAAATAGTATTAAAAGAAATGTAAAGGTTTTTTTTTTTTTCGATATTTCTAATTACTTTGTTCTCGGACGTACGAATTTGTCAACCGAAACTGTAGCGGGTGTCGTACACGCGCGCGGATTATACGAGATTCGAATAGGATTTTCACTAGACTACACGTTAATACTATGATGCAAAACGATTTCTACTCAAACCCCACATTGTCGTGGAATTACGAAAAAAAAAAACTTTGTTCGTCGTCGGTTAATTAAAGTGTATAGGAAAAGACGCGATTATATATACCGGCGCGTGAGTCGTTGACCAGCATCGCGCGTTTAATTGTCGCGATGATGCGTATTCATCGTCGTGCGGAAACCAGCTCAATTGCTCTGAGGAATTAGAAGCGGAGACAAAAAGACAAAAAAAAAACCCCGCCATCTCGATTTTTATTACTGCGGATTAGATTTGAATTAACGAAATCCAATTATACAAGACGACACGGTTTCTATATATATATATATATGAAAACGTGTACATATAATTTCTACCTATATATTATATTATGTGTGTTTTGTGGACACTATGTACGCGCACGTGAACACGGAAAATCAGTCACGGATCGCAATACGTTGCCGGCGCGTATTAAATCGACAATGATTGACAATATTTCCTGCTTTTTCTCGTTATAGGAAATTCACTTTGCGTCACACTTTACTCGATATTATAATCGTACTGTATTAAAAAAAAACAAAAAAAAAAAAAAACGATAATTCCGTGCAAAATCTATATAGGTACGGCAACTCCATTATTTGGAATAGGTCTTTATTACGTATACAGCGGTATAGCTGCTGTTGAATCGCTTATTCAAACATCTATAAAAATCACGCGCGTGTATTGCAATAATAACTCGCAGGTCTTCGAGTTTGCGGAGAGAGAACATTTTTTCGATAAAACGAAATAATAATCGTACATATAAGAACAGAATTTAACAACACAATTTACGTGTGAATTATATCTCGCGCGAAAATATAATATTATAATAATGAAATATATATATATAAATATGCGCAATCCCTTTTCAAAATCTAAAATACTCAAAGTTATTTAAATATTCCAGTTGTAATTTAGTATGCATTTCAATGCGACAAATAAGAATAACAGTTAATAATATACCTAAAGTTTGTAAGTTTTAAATTTTACTTAAAAAAAAAAAAAAATAGTTATGAATTATTTTGTATTACGTTGAATGTTGATACGAAAATGTGATATAAAATAAGGTAAATCGCGATCGACTGTAATACATAGTTGGACGAAGCCTCTTTCTATACACAGTAGCCTCTCGCAAATGAAGCAGACCCCCCTGCACAGTACTAAAATCCTGGGTGTACGTCACTGAATTTATTCAATTCGAAACAAAACATATAATATTGTAGTAAAATTAAAAAAATAATAAAACGTGGCATAATCGCAGCTTTCTATTAATATATGAATATTACGATTTAATACGTGAACACAATATTAATAATAATAATAATAATAATAATAATAATAATAATAATAATAATAATAATAATAATAATAATAATAATAATAATAATAATAATAATAATAATAATAATAGTCAGCTGTCGTTTAAAACGAATTCGCGTAAATTATTGCTTCCAATAATATTTGAAAGCGATAATCGCTTATATGTAGTATATAATAGTCGGGGGAAAAAAACGTTCTGTTCAGTTTTTTTTTTTTTTTCTTGTAATAATGAAAATTATTGAGAATTACTGTATCGATTTAAATATAACGACTATAATTTCAATATGTAATACTATAAATAACCGCAAATTATATTCGTATCGTTCCGACGTCAAACAACTCGTTTATACATTATTATATATAAATAATTCGCGTTAAAACGAAAAAAAAAAAACGAGACATTTTTCTAAGACACTACATATGTATAATACACGGCGTTCGGTTGACGGCATACGCATACGTAACAAAAATAAAATGTACACTGTCACGTCTATTAAAACGGGTAATTTTATTAAACGCGAATGGATTATAAACACAGATGAGATCTGTCATGACCATCGGCCGAATATTTAAACGACCGTGTACGAAAAAAACGAAATGTCGTTCATGGCTAACGCATTATTTTCTACGGTCCGTAAAATAGCCGAGAATTTTCGCGCTACACGCGCGGTTTCGCGCCGAAATATTAATTAAAATTATAGCTCTGCCGAAAGGACAAATTGGCGAATTTTTGAATCGTTTAGATTTCACCACGCGCACTATAATAATTTCGTATTACGCACACAATTTTAGCGGTTGGTTTTCTAATTTTTCAACGCGCGCATCCCCCCCTCGCAATGACTCGTTTACGATTTACGCCATCGGGGCCGCGCACGATAAATTGATGAAATAACGCGGACAACCGATTTCATTGACCAACTAAAATATAACGAAAAATTCACTTTGCCGTTATATTAATGTAAGCGTTATTAAGCCGCGTCCGCACACTAGCAAAAATTTACGTCGTGCGTATATAGTAATCGTATTATTCGGCGGCGGCACGCGGGATTCGTTTGTTGATGCGGCACAACACAATATTGTTTTCGGCGGATTTTTGTTTTTTTTTTTGTTTTCTCGCGGTATTGCGCGTATATATTGATTGTCTCAATTGAACCACCGGTGGTATTTCGGAAACGCTTTTAGCGGCCATACGAGGTAATAGTGGAATTCATCGTTGCGTGATATTCCCGCACGCGTGTATTATTTTCGTGAAGAAACGAGCGCACGCGCGAATAAAAATATATACGCATAATTTTTTATAGAACAAAAAATTGTTTTTTCCTGAAAAACAAAACAAAAAAAAAATAAAAACCATAAAAATGTATCGTTTCTGCAGAAACATAAACGATTTTCGATTTATCGTTCGGTTTATGAACGCGACGAAATAGGTACGAAATTAATGCGTAAAACCGACGACGGGAAATCGCGATTGAATCGCAGTGGGCGCGACGAATATATATTCGTTTACGAGTAAAAAAAAAAAAACCGACAACGATTTTTCCGCGTAAAAAAATTCGCGGCGAATTCTGCGTTGGAAAAAACGTTTGCCCGACCCCCCGGGGGCTTTACATAAATATATTTTTCCATAAATAAATATACAATTGTGGCAAATGAAAAAAAAGCGTACGATACACAAAAAATATATCGTCGTCGTCGTCGTCGTACGCCGTTAATGAACGCGTGTACGCGATAAACAATTTTATAACCGGAATCGACCCCGTGTTCGCGCGCCGGTAGTCGTCAGTCCTCCCCGGCTACGTGCGTAGTAAACGCGTCGTGTAATGCGCACGACGCGGCGGCCAGCGCGTTTACGTGCCGATCCAACGGCGGCCGCCGCATCGTAACACGCTCCTCCTACGGGGGCCGGGGCACCATTGGATTTACTGTGTACGCGCGCGCGGCGGCGGCGGCGGTCGAACGACCACGCCCGTCGTCTAAACGGATGAATATAATAATAATAATAATAAAAACTTATATGTTAAAAAATAAAAAAGAAAAAAAAATACGCGTGCGGAGAACGCCTGAACGACAGACTATATAAATAAGTTATTAAAATAATACATTCAAACGTAACTGTGGCCCATATTAATATACCCGCGTTACAAACACACGCGTGTACGGGGGACGTTACAGCTCTTGTAACACACCCCTGCACCGCCAATCCATTCTGCGCGTGTTTTATACACTCGCGCATATTGTGTGATCATAAATATGAGGGTTATATTTATTATCGCAGTGCGCGCGTTAAAACCCATCACGTCTACACCAACTGATATTGCCCGCGGTAGAGTATTTAATAATAATAATAATAATAATAATAATATATACATATAAAAAAAAAAAATGATGTCTGCTGCTGTCACACGGTTCGCGGAGTCCGCCGATACTTGCAGTTCTCGAATCGTCGCTGTTATCGTACACGCGCGTGGTAGAAAAAAAAACCTATTTTTTGGAGACAAAACGTCTCTATATGAGACGTCGTCGAATTTATATTCATTTTTAATATTCGGAAGTTTCAATAATTTCGATTAAATTATATGTTGACTCGAATGAACAGTTGATTTAATTCTTAAGACTTGATGAGTACATTTTCACCGTCACTATAATAACGGGCCACAATCAGTAATAATAATTAATAATAATAATAATAATAATAATAATAATAATGTACGTCGTTGCGGTCATAATCATAAAATATACGTATGCGAATCGAAATCGGCGAACGATTAAACGATTTCGAAATAGTGTGTGTTTTTTTTTCTATTAAAATCAATATAGTCGAAAATCCGACATTCAAAAGTCCTATATACGTATACGATTTGATTTGTACGCGAAAAATGTATACCGATAATAAACATAGGCGATAAATTTAATTTATTAAAATTTATACGGGGAAAAAGATGTTTTCGAACAGAAATTAATGTCGAACGGACGTGCGATGAAATACGTCGAATAAAAATATACGTATACGCCGGGAAACCGAGAAAACGACGAATAATAAAATATTTATATTTCGAAAACGGTGGCGCACGCGGGAATGGGGGAATCGGGGGTTAAAGCCCACCAGATTATTTTTATAAACCGTTATTCTTGTGTATCGATCTGTTACAATATTGTGTTGCGGTGATTTTTTTTTTTTTCGAATTCGATTACACTATGATTTAATATTTATGTTTACGCGTTTATATGTCGCGGATACTGCAAATTAACGGTTTTACTACTTGTACATAATATGACATAAGGCAAAACAAATTGAAAATTATTGTTTGTTGTTTATTTGTGTGTGTGTATGTAAGGAAAAGGAGGAAAATTTTTAAATTACTCCCTCCCCCCCAAAAAAAAAAAAAAAATCTAGAACATACGATCGCCGAACACTTGTATACAGCATGCTCGAGCGAGCGAATTTAATCTAGTCGACAAGATGCGTAAAATGTGCGCTAAAAAGCGAATGGACATGACAATTATCGCATGATTGAGACGGTTTAAACCCATTAACACCGTATTCGAAAAACAATATTATTTGATTGTTTTGAAGGTTTTCTAACGTTCGAGGTTTTGACGACAAATGCGTTTTACCGTTATATATACACATGTATACGTATTTTGTGTTCAATATAGATTTTCACGTTGACGCTTTGGCCGTGGCGCGCTGACTTATACGTATTAGGCTTTCGTCATATTATAGTAAGTAAACAATTTAAAATGGTGTGTTTGTTTATATTCTTCTTGCAGTGTTCCGCAATCTGACGATTGGTGGTCCGCAGCGACTTCCGTGTTTCTCTATCATTACAGCAGCCTTCCTCTTCGACTCTCGATTACGAACTACATCCTTGTGTTTATTTACGGGTTAGGAAAACTCGCGTAATATCGTATTATAATTTATTGAAATGGAAAACAAAAAAAAAAAAATAGACGCATAATGTTGTAATGTCACGAACACTTGACGAGGATCGGAGCCAGGCACTCCTAATACACTCTGAGCACCACTTGTATTCGGGGTAAGACGATTCCTCGTTTAATTCGGGTTTATAATTAATAATTAAAAAACGATCCGTCGTACGTGCGCGACACGTATATTAGTCCGAGTGACGTTAGAAGAGCAAAAGAAAAAAGAAAAAGAAAATTTCCGTTAAAAGAAAAAAAAAGGACTCTAGCAATAGGTATACACCATTTACTTCACAACAGACTAGTTTAATTTAATAAGAAACACCGAAAAAATAATAATTTCTATTACACCATTTATTTAAGAAATCGAGATGATTGATTCGGCGGGGGAATCATTAAAAATATTTTAACGAGATTTTACGTAAACGTTTATTTATTTAGTCATCGTGACGTTTCGCGCGGCACGCTGGTTTTGGGAAACGTTGACACATATATGGAATTAATACAACTACTATATTGCTATTATTATTATTATTATTAATATTATTATATTACAAATAATGCGAGGAAATTACTATATCTTGGAAACTAAACGTCATACACGGATCAATAAAACAAAGTAAATGAAAAAATGCGTAGCGTTGTGACGTGTGTTAAGTTTTATTTGGGCAAAAATTTAGAGTTTTGTTGATATATTATAGATTTGAAAGAGCAATGAAAAATCGTGTTGTATTCAATAAATGACGATTCTGAACGGAGCTTCGGCATGATACTGCATATTTTATGGGAAAATTTAAATTGATAATAATAATAATAAAAAAAAAAATAATTGTGACTTAGAATTGTCAAGATTTTTTTTTTTAATGTAATGTAAGAAGTATGTTTTGTAAAATTTAAAAAAAAATACTTTTTTTATTATTCAAATAGCTTAATATTTAATAATTGGGCTATAAATAGCCAAAAAATGGAAGAAATGGCGTTTTCTTAAAAATAGGCAAAAGTTACTACTTTCACATTTGGATTGTAAATTTCAAAACTCTAGGACCATCATTATTTTGGTTGCTTTTTGTGTCGCGTTTGAGAAAAGAGTTTTTCTTCCAATTTCCGGTTGTTTTTAATGAGAAAAACGTTTCAAATAAGTATACCGACTATAAAAAAAATACGATTTGACATACCGCAACGAGAACAACCGAACATATATTTTCTAGTCGGAAATCCGTATACAGAAAAAAATAATGGTTTCCTCGCTACGCTGAGTATCACAAAAAAAATTTTAAGCCGTCGAAAAATTCCTTGTGCCATCGCAATTCGTATAAATTTCATATTTCACTTTATTCGGACCAACGTATATATTATACAATATTCGCGTATACGGCAATTATTGTAGAAACGCGCGTAGTTTAACACAAAATGCTCAAATCACGTTTATCGCTATTATTATTATTTTGTTTTATAATAATTCTCATTTCGCGTAGGAAATCTGTTATTTGACCACAAGATTTCGCTCCAATTATTTCGTTTTCGATTCGTATACGAATCGGTTTGTGCACGTGTTAAAAAAAAAAAAATCCGGTTTTGTACACGTGCAATATTATAATCTAAAACGTGTATTAACGGTAAGAAATGAAGTTATGATTATTTTGGGGAAAAATAATAACGCAATTACGTTATTAGAATACGAACGTGTATTATTCTTATGCTTTATATTAAACTATACGTTGACGGCGGTATACACACGTATACCGATGCTCGTGGCGAACGTCGTTGGTGGTAATAAGCGTGCCCCATTCCCATATTAAATAAACCACGTTATTATAATATATATTTAGACGCGGTATTCTAATAATCATTGCTTTCACACAAACACACACACACTGTATCGATGTGGAGAATGGAATGTAAAATAAATAAGTGAGATTTGTATATAATAAGTGTCGCTTCGATCAATCCCGTATGGAAGACGTACAAAATATTTTACACTATAATAATAATAATTAAATATTGGCTTATGCGCCGTAAGAGGCGCGGGAATACATACATATATAATATATATAAAATAAACGAAAAATAATCGCGTATATCAAATATTATTATTTATCAAAATGAACGCGTGTCACGTGGATTCGTCGACGTAACATATACGAGATAAAATATTATAAACAAATAAAATACAATAACATTACGTGTATTATATTTATTAGAGTTTTAAAATCCAACGGTCCTGTTATTGTTTCGGTGGACGCTGCTGTATGTACCATACGATCCTCGGAACACGGTTCTCCTGCGGGAAAACGCGTTTTGACACGGGTTCGCATCGAGTACTTTCGATTATTCGAAAAACGTTCGTGTTTTTACTTCTGGCACGGCTTGTTCTAATCCCGTTTAAGCGGTTTCACATTAAATAAGAGCTGCATGCTCGTTCTGTATTCCATTCGTTCTCTGTGGGTCGAACGACTGGAAATGGCTCTCTAGACTTTGGCTTAGTCCTATATCCGATGGATCGGATACGTTCGTCCAAGAGAAAGACGACAAAGAAGCCTATAGTAAAAGAGCGTTCAGAATTCCCGAATAATATTATTCTCACATGCCGTCTCGTTTCACCGAACGTCGACTCAATTCGTGTGCATACATATACCGAGAGGACAGCAACGGTGTACTTTAGGTTTCAAGCACCGAAACGGGCGACAGCCGATGTTATAATTATTTATCTCAAACGCGTAACACTTAAAATCGATGTTTAATTTCACGATGTTTATTTTTCTCAGTCGTTCCCTGTGCGCGCTTGTACGTATCGAGTGCTTTCGTCTGCACCTCGCGTTTGCGATTTTTATCGTTGTATAACTCTGTAAGTCTCAAATATCGAATATAGCGGGGAAAATGTCATAACCAAGAGACGACTCGGCGAATATAGAAAAAAAAAAAATCCTATTCTATCAATTATCATTTTAGTACGTTAAATATTAATAAAATCGCGAGTATGAAAGAAAAAAAAACCAAAATAAGTGCGTTTGCTGAACGGCACTTAATAAATAAAAGATATCGAATATGACGTTTTCGTCCGTTCGACGTGCGGTAACTATATTGGACGTTTACACATTTTAATGATTTCAAAAAAAAAGAAAAAAAAAACGAAATATTTATTAATATTTCCCCTCCCCCCCCCCGAAAAGACGTTACACTTGTATTGGCATGGTAAAAAAAAAAAAAAAAATCGTTGTGACGATACACGCGCGTTAGGTTAATTCGTTCTCACGATCTCATCGAGCGCGCTATACGAAAATAGATCGGAAATATAATACGTTATTCCAGCGATCGGCCATGATGCATTCATCATGTCTCGCGGATGACGACAAAACGTTGTGTATAATTATTACAGGGAATCGCTCGGAGCGCACCGCGCCCTTCCGCCGTTTGACCGCCCGATAAAACAGGGCGCCGTTCCCCGGATACCGGGACGCTATATTTCGTGTGTGTCGAATACGTAATATTTATATGAAAATATTCACGCTCGTGTGCTCGGGGTACAGAGAGTAATGATATGAGAGAGTACTACTACTACCCGCCCCGTACGTTATTATTTTTATAATGACTCTACGACGGCGGTGTGCAAGCAACACGTATAAAACATATTGAATTTGGCGCGCGGGCGTGACGACGAATTGTACGTTATGACGTGATAAACGGGAGTTTTTAAATACAAAAAATAGGAAATTGTACACGTAATACGATTATATCGATATCGGTTTTCTGTATAATACGTATAGAGACGTGTATAATATGTGCGTGTGTTTCTATTATAGGCGTTGTACGCGTCCTATCGCGCGCGCGTGTTTTTTTCGATCCATTTAGAGAATTCGATTTCCAAGAGTTATAAACGTAAGAGTCATACCGGGGGAAAAAAAATAACGAATAACGACGGACCGTATTGTTACCGCGGTAATTTGAACGGCCGAATTAGCGTGAGTACGAATACGCGCAACTCATTATAATATACTGGTTGGGCCAATGACATTTTACGCACGCAATTGTTTTTCAATACATTTGAAATGAGAGAGAAAAAAAAAGTGTTTTTCACGACCGTTGAAATATAATTCTCCGTGTGTTTTCGTTTTATTGGGATCATTGAAATAAACACGACATTCGTCGAGTCAACTATTTCCATTTGAACGTCGTCACGACGCGGTCATACGCCGTATTCGAACGCGCGGTGCACATGTACGTTTGCTGGCCGAAAAAGCCTTGAAAACACAGAGTCGTAACGGCGGGGCGCGTTTCAAACGATTTTCTTACCCGGTTCTAATTACGTATGCCGCGGCACGAAATGAAAGTAATAATTTTAATAGTTTTTTCTTTTTTTTTACTCTTATCCCCGCGTTTTATATAATAACAGTAAAAAAAATGTCATTGCGGCGAAAAGTCACGGTGTAATTAGTCCGAGTACGAATAATGTCACGTTCGGTTCCACATTATAAGGTATACGTACTTATAGGTGTATACGGCGATCGTTTCTCGTATAAATATACATAACTCTACGGGGGATATATCTATAACGTCGCTCAGACCGATATAGCGCGACGTTGTATAATTTAAATTGCGCACAAATCATGCACGGTCAGTGAACGAATTGCGCATTATGAGTGTGGAAGATCTGAGATCACATATATGTGTGTGTATAATACGAGACGATGACGTGCATTCGAAATTTTTTTTTTACACATACTCGTACAATTAAATATTGATGTATAAATAAAATAATATATATATGTATATAAATTAGATATTCCGCGCAGGTGGAATCAATAAGGAAAAACCATGTGTGCAGCAGCGTCGTGAAGACATTCGCGTGGGAACTGATTGAAATTTCATATTATTATTATTTTTTGAGTTTGACGACGTAATTCGTATGAAACGATCTAGTAACGTCCGTTAAAGTTCATTTATAATTAACCAAAAGTAGATTTTAAATAATAAACGATCTTTTATTTTCGATCGTTAAATTCGTCACATTTTTTTCTTTTTCTAATTAATCAAATGGTTAAAAAAAAAACAACAGTAAAGCGTTACAATTTAAAGATCAAACGCACGATAGTATACAGAAATATGAATTCAATTTGTATGCATGTTTTCTTCTCTCTCAATTCTCTTAACAAGTTCTAATTGTATTGATTACTGCAGAACACAAAAAACCAAAGAAGCAAACAACAGTGTAAACTAATATGAACAACTCACAGCAATTTTAGTTTTACAGTATAATGTTTTTCCCCTTACGGACAATTTTTTTGTCGATTTTTATAAGTATTTTCCAGTAGAGAATATTCCACAGATACGAAATAATTCTTAAACGTGCCTACATGTGAACGCAAACGATGAATTAAACGTCGCGACGGTCGATCGAGCAATACGAAAAAGAAAAAAATTCTTTTTCTTTTTTCTTTTAAATAGACTCGTTAATATTATTATTATTCTCAAAAGATCGAACCCGATTTCCGTACGGGCGAATGAGCACTGTTCATCTGCAGTAATCAGTCACAATGACGGTTTGAACGAAAACGAATTGTTTATCAGTGGCGGCGTACTCAGACCCGAATTTCGGAAGGGTTTTAATTTTTAAATGAATTCACACGAAACAATATTACAAAGGTATTTTAAAACGTATGTTTATTTTATTCGTACGACATGCTGCTATGTACCAAAAGCACAGTACAATTTATAATATTTTTTTTAGGTCTTCCGTTGTTATATTGACTAAAAGAAGAGAAAATATCCATGAGAAATTAATTCTTTTTAATAATTTTCGTGAGAGAAGGATTTGTCCTCCCCGCCAATCACCGTTAGTACGCCACTGATTATTATTATTATATATGTTGTTGCGCAGTCTCGGTCGGGAAGAAATCACGGGGTCTGGGCGATTAGATATTATTTTTTTCTTCTTATAAATAATCGATTATCGAAACGATTTAATATAAGGAGAATGTATTAACTGGGCGGACATCGTGGTGTCGCGTTTGTATATATTATTACGTATAGGAAAAGACGAACGGAGACTGTCATTATAATACGCACGGTTTTGTGCGAGCGGCCGAATACAGACCGGCTGTGTGCGGAGTGCGCGCGACTACTAAAAACCTACAGAGCGTAGGTGTAGCCACGCCACACGTTATTATAATACACACCCGCGCCGAGTCCATTAAACGTCGATTCAACAACAATAATAATCGGATACGCGTAAAATCGTTTACAATTTTCCTTTTCGACGGTTTCTTCATTTTTTCTCTCCCCTGCACGTCCCCTTTTACGATTTTCACGCTGACCGATAATGTACAAGCGCGTGTTACAGTACACACACGCACGGAGGTATATTATAATAACGCAAAAAAAAATTACAATCGTTTCATTTCTTATAATAATAATAATAATAATAATAATAATAATAATAATAATATGCGGTGCAAACCACTCGTGCCGGCTACACGGGGACCACGACGAAACGGGACTCCGTATAACGAATCGTTTGTATTAAAAATAACTTTAACGCGCGCGCGCGCTCGCGTAATTTCGAATACTTTTTTTTTCTGCCCCGGTGTCCCTTCGCTCCGGAACAGATTCGTGTACGACTTCAAAGAACGAACGACGTGTGTGCGCAGATGGTGCGGCGTTTATTGAGTCGTTATTATTGACAAAAGCGTGCAAAAATTATAAGCGCCTCTACACACTATATTTTTATTATTATTATTATTATTATTTATTCTTCGCTGCGAGCAGAGAGGTTTTATTTTTTTCGCACGTCCAAAACACACTTTTCAACATGCGCACCGAAACGAATTAGGAGTATATCGCCGAAAAATACGATTTTAAATTTTCAAAAAAATCCTTAAAAGATTCCGCCGCGTATGCCTATACGGCGTTAAATTATCACGACGAACGATCCGTTATTAATATTTGAATTATTCGCCATGTGATTCCATCGTACGCGTTCGATGAAAAAATTCAAAAACAAAGCACGCACTCGGAATAGTTTCACATTTATGTAATTGACTCATTGATCCTAACAGAATAAAATAAATTTCAAAAATAAATAAATAAATAAATAGTTTCTACGCTTATTTTTAATTTTTGACCGTAAAATTTCAAAATTCTTAAACAATTTAGTATATATTTTATCTTTTGTTATAAAAACATACTCATATACCTATTTATAACCATATACAGTAAGTAGATTATCTGATATTACTGTTATTAATACAGCTATCGATTATTGATCATGAATTAAGATAGTACCTACGACAGCTGCGGATAATAAGCGAATTTCGCGGTTAATTCGCCGAATTCTCAAAAAACAAAAAAAAAAATAAAGACAAAATAACGATACGAAAAATACTTTTGAACGCATCGAAAACGTTCACAAACCGCTAGTCCACACTTGCGCACAGTCGACGGATAAAAACTATGACGTAAAAACATATTAGTTATCATCGACCGGCAAACGTAAAATCACAATCCACAATTCATGTAGAATCGTAATAATTTGTTATAAACGGTTTTATAATTAATACAAATGATTTGTTTTGTAATTACGCGAAAGACCACAAACATTGTGTTAGTCGTTGGTATTATTAGAAAGAATACGGTCAACGTTTTTTTTTTTTTTAATGTAAACTAAACAAATTTCCGTGCAAATTTCAATTTAATTATTAAAGACCGGCAGAACGAGTGTCTTTGAAAATAGGTAAATCGGTCGGAAGCTTACTATTGAGCTTCAATAAGCAAATAGGATTAACGAGTTATTTACATAAAACATTTCAAGCGCGCACTTCGTTCTGTTCAACGCTCTTTGTGTACGTGTGCGAATTTTCGTCGAATATTTTATCATATTTTAGATTTTACAAATTTAAGCGACTCGTTGAGCGCCGTTAAGTTAAAAAAAATGAATGTCCCGGGGTGTTTTTAGATGTCGTCGTTTATAATAATGCGTTATGAACGGACTCGCACGGGATCGTGTATTGCGATCGAAACGATCCGTACACGGGAATGAATAACGAAAAAAAATTTACTCGTACAGAAAAAAAAAACGACGACGAGACAGGAGGCGTGTTGTAGAAGTGACGAGTCACACGCGCGCTCGCTCGCGTGCAGTATAAGTGAAAAACCGTGAAAAAATCGATGAAAAGACAGACGGTGATTCGTTATAATAATAATAATAATAATAATGGCTGTTATAGAGTTAGGTGGTAATCGTAAAGTATTTAAGCGGTGGTCGTTGAAACGCGTCTCGCGGACGGGTGCCGCGCGCATTGTATTGTGTATATTATGAAGTCCGCAACAGCGTTTAAACGAGAGAGAGAGCAGATGCGCGTTACGCCGCAGCATCAGCAGCCGATTCGGCGAGGTGGGTCTCCTCTTCGGATTTTTTTCTTTATTTTTTTGTTTAATCCGATACGCGCGAAATCTAATCGACGTCACCGAATCCCGGCGGGGCGGGCGTGTGACGCGCGCGGCGTTTATTGAGTCGTTTAAAATCGCGCAAACCTAACCGCTGCTAGTGCTTGTGTACCACCCGGTGCAGATCGCGACGTGACCGTGCGATTTCTGATCCCGTACAGCCACACAATCCGTACCGAATAATAATAATAATAATAATGTATCAATAACGCTTTTATAAAAATATTATCCGCGATCGCGGGCCAATTTGTTACGATACCGCGGCGCGAGTGAGTCTTTCAAAAGAACGAGAACAAAACGCCACACACACACCCCCCTCGAAGAAACGCGATGATCGATATTTTATATAGTTGCGGCGGGTCGTTCGGTTAGGTTCTTCGTGATGGTACGTGGTGAAAACACTCGATAACAATCCTTTTTCTTTCCTCTTTCTCTCTCTCTATTTATCTCACTCTCTCTTTTTCTCCGCGAAAACGAATAAGACCGGCAAAAACGGCCATGGGTGGCCCCCGTAGCGCTTGCACGTCGTAAAAACGTCTCGCGCTCGTGAATATATTATAAATAACATAATATTGCATGAGATTTGCACAGAATATTAAATATACCAGCTGTGGATTTACCGACGAAAAACCGGGTGTCGAGAAACCAATAAGTTTCAATAAAATGTGAAACTTCAATAAGTCACCGGGAACTCGATGTTATAGAAATCGCGTAATTTAAGACTGGCTAAATTAACGATTTTTTTTTATATATATTAAAATCATATTATCATCCATAATTATATATCGCACCAAATCTACGGTTAGGCGTATTATAAGTAGGCGTATCTGATGTGGGAATAATAATAATTCGTTAGCTGTTGATTTGTTAAAATACGCATATATGGTCGACTGAACGAAGTTTGAATTGTTCATAAACGATTTTATAGAGAACAGTAGATAAATATACGTATATAATATAGTGCGTAATTATGTGTTTTTGTATATGAATTACATATAAAAATGTATTCGGTTGGCATTTATTTTTTCACTTACGAATTTTAATTTAACAATATTTCAAAAATTAATTATATTTAATTGACGAAGTTTTTTTTTTTTATTATTCGTGTCATGTACAAAGTGACACGTCAATACTCAAGGCTACATCGGATTTTAAAGAAGAAAAAAAAGAGATTTTTTTTTTTTATTCAAGGATATATAATATAGTCTTTCAATTATACCTTTATCTTAACCACTGTTTTACAATAAAACGTGACATGGTTTTTACGTAATATACGAAATAATATTAACATTAATAATTATAATAATAGTACACATATATACGTACTTCACGAAGTAGTTAAGAGTACACACGACCTTACTCCTAAAACGTAACACCGCAGTAGGTCAAAACCGAAAATTTGAAAATTTAGAACACGTAAAAAACAAATGAAAACTGAATGCGAATTAAAGCATTTTTTTTGTTTTTTGTTTAATACAAACACGAAGGTGATTTCTTAATGAAAAATTTTAATACATGTAATTAATAATAAATAAATACATTTTATATTTGATCACACTACGTGGAATCGATTTGAAACATGAAATAATAACTTTATTAAAAATTAATCGCAGATTCAATTGGGTTATCAGACGTTTTGTTAAATCATCGAACAAAACAAACAAAACGATAACGAGCGAATTATATAATATTTCTTAATACCTGTACATAGTTTTTTTAAACTGTTAAAATTATTGCAACGTTTTTTTAAAAAAATTACGTTCAAAGATTTAAAAAAAAAATATATATATAAATATTGTTATAGATTATAATGTGTTGCAAGAATTTTATTGAATTATAATTCACCCCTTCCCCGCGAAAATAGTGCTGCAGTGGATGATATCAATAGCAGTTACTAACTTGAGTTACTCAAGTCATTCCAATAGCTTCGGATAAAAGAATATGTCGTCGTGTTTTTAAAGACGCGTATATTACAAAGTGTATATCTATAGGAAGGCACTGAAAATTTAAACGTACATATAAAAACTAAACGACGATTGTCGATCGAACGAACGCATCAAAACTTTCGCAGCGATTTGTCTTACAGTTTTTAAAAAAAATATATATATATTGCGAATAAAATCCTTGTACTTCAAAGCGTAAAAAAAAAAAAATAAATAGATTCCGAAAATAAAATATTTATGAACTATCGTTTGAGACAAGATTAAGCGACATCAGTTGCGACCATCTCACGGAGTTTCGGAAGCTGAATCGAGATTCGTTCGACAGTCGCATTATTATTATTATTATTATTTCTTCTGACATTCTATAGAAATATGATAAAAAAAAGACAATCCACTTTCCGTGGTTAACGCGAAGGATTCACTGAATCACGCGCGTTCGAATACCGGGCACTTGTATTATATTCCGAATAAGTTTTTTACCCGTTTATTCCGAAAACGAAGAAGAAAAAAAATGGAAAATAGGCGTTCAGATCCCGAGAAACTTCATTATAATAACAACAACAATAACAAATAAACGGATATTTCGAGTAAAAAAAAAAAAAAAAAGAATTAAAGCGCGCGTTACATATTATAATATTATAATAAACGAGCCGATAAAAGGGGAAAAAAAAACAAAATATAGCGCCGTGCGAGTTATGCAACCGGGTGGGCCGATTTGTCTCGCGCTCTGCGGTGGTCCTCATCATCACATTGTGCCTAATCATCCAACCATTATTGTTGTTCTCTTGTCGTTGTTATTATTATTATTATTATTATTCGTATTATTGATGTACTATACGGCCGCGGCGTACGAAGCTGCCCCACGGTCATCTAAAGTCATACACGATGATTCTGTGTAATCATACCACACTGCAGCCTCCGCAGTACATATATATATATATATATAATACGTGTTCTTCACGGTTCCACGCGTCGTCGTGTGTCCACAAACTTAAATTGGTTTATCGACGCTGTTTACATAATACATACCCGTTGCAGTTGAATGGGATAATAAAGAGGAGAAAAAAATGTAATAAAAAAAAACGATATAACGCGTATAGTTACATATTATAAAAATATGTGGCGTAAATGGTATTCTCACGTGGAACGCAGAAAGAGGAAATTAAAAAAAGCAACGGGGCCATGGATACCGCCGTTTGTTTTATAATTAATCATTTATTATGTATTGCGTAATTATTATTATTATTATTATTATACGAGTATATTTTATGTGAGGTAGTTTTTCAATTTACACAAGGACGATAGGAACCTCCTACCACCAGGACCTGATTAACCAATGAGCTGAGTAGATTGCGGCCTAGGTCGTCTCGCCAAACGGCCAATGTTAAACTGGAAGCGCGTCTCAAAATAATTTCAATTGATTTTGTACAAAGACTTGCGTAGCTCTACACGTATATCGGCGGCGTAGCGTACGCGAGTGTAAGCCGTATGTTTCCATAATATACGTATAAGATAATAGTACTTAAAAAAAAATAAATATGTTTTAAAGTATCAGCGCATAATATAATCCTATACGGAATACGGGGAGAAAATTTATAATTAACAAGGCAAACTCCTTAATCGAACTCTATTTATCACAAAAATCTACGTCTTATTGTAAACCTCTTCCCCCTCGTTTCGTGGTTGACAGTTTCGTACTTGGACTTTGTTTTTTTTTTTTTTTTTTTTTTTTGAATTTCGGTCAGTACAAAATGTAATAATGATTAAAATTGAATACGTTACCGCGTGTTTTTAAATTCGTGTCAAATGTTTTTAGATTTCGAGCCAATGACCACATAATCTATAATTGATATAAATAGCCTAAAATTAAAAGACATTATTTTCCCCTTTTAATGTGATATAATAAATATTGTTATATACACAGTGAATGTTTCGCGTTTATATAACCACAATGGTTTCATAATTTCTTTATTTTTTTTCATGGCGCCTTTGAAAAAATCGAAAAATAACCATTATTTAAAGTACCGACTAAATGCGATTTGCTACGGAAAACTGGGTATGAGTGTACAACGTTCGGAGCACTCATTCTGATAGAATTTTTGGGTATAGAACATATCATAGTAAAACCATTCTTTTAGGCTTCGCTCAGAATCTAAAATGAATATTAAAATTCATACAACTATTTATTTATCTTTTAGAGAGATGGCGCGATATTTTTTCGATGGTCTACGGCGTCGCTTGTGTAGAACTATTGCGATATTAGACGGATCAATATTGTTATTTAATGTAGATTCTGCGGTATCAGATCGTAAGTAAACTTTCCATAGGACTTATTGTACGAACACGTTTTTTTTTTTACTTTTTTATTCGTTTCGTAATAAAAGGAAAATAATAATAAGTTATACATATATACAGTATTTGAGTGTTGATTTAAGCGCTACTTACATGTTATATAAAAAATATTTAATATAATAATATTTGTATATAACTTGGTACTTGGTGGTTGGCCGACAATATAATAATAATAATAATAATAATAATAATAATAATAATAATAATAATAATAATAATAATAATAATAATAATAATAATAATAATAATAATAATAATAATAATAATAATAATAATAATAATAAATAACAGGTTTCGCATTCGGTGTAAGCTGGTACCATACGATATATTTCTGTAGCATGTTAAAGTTCAATAAAATACTGCCAGTCGTATTAATAATTATCATTCGTGTAAAATAGCCGATGTATCGGTACCAATCGCAATCGAACGTTTTTATTGCCGCGCGTGACTTTTCGACAAAACGCGATTTACGCGGTTTAAACAATACACGAGAAGCCGTTTAACATATTTTATTACATATATAAAAATAAATTTCTCCTCGGCCTTTAGAAAACTCTATGTAATATATTTATACTCTCTATATAGCTCAAATGCGTTAAGGCCATAAGGGATTTATCGCAATAAAATTGTGGTATAAATATAAGCGCTTAGAATATTTAAATTATACGACTAAATTTCATTTCGTTTTTATTTATTTATTTTTTTTAATAATTAAGACTATATAAAATATAGCGTTCGAAATTTTATAACGTTTTTTATTTTATTTACTATTATAATATATGATATTAAGTAAAAATTATTTTGTAAAACTTGTTTGCAGATTCTACTTTTTCTTCCATACAATAATATTACACGAATGGATATATATTTATATATATTTTTCAATTTGATTTTATCCAGTCGATCGGTTGAATCCGGAGTCGCAGAGACGTAGCGAAGTAATTTTTTTTCTCTACAGAAACAGCGAGGTTTCAATCTCGTTTTCAACATCGATTAATGAAAAATGTGCAATTGTAAGTAGTCCCTATAGTCATCATATTATATTGGCACCTTGGAATATTCAACGAATCCCCCGACACGAAGCATATTAAACGTTTGTCGCGGCGCGGTATACAAAGTATTTACGACCACCCAATAAGCATCGTCAAATAAATAATACAGAGAAAACAAATAGTAATAGTTTAAATAATAATAAAAATCGACTGGGAATAGTAAACCGCCAATCGTAAAATCTCCTGCAGATTAATGTTGAGAAATATCCGGTAAAACAATAATAACAACAATAATAATAATAATAATAATAATAATAATAATAATAATAATAATAATATAAACGTTGGATAAATTTAGTTGAACGCACACGCGACAGTAAAATATTGTTCGAGTTTTTTTTGGAATGTAATCATTATCATTTGGATTATCATATGTGTACATGACGCGCGTTGAATTTCCGAAGAGATTATTTCTTCTAGCGTTCTGCGCATCGCAGGGCGCGTGTAATAATCGCGTAATATTCGTTAAACGCATAATTTATTAGAGTATTTTGTCCCGCCGCCAGCACCGCGTATTATTATTATTATATATACATTTTTTTTTATTGTAATTTCAACCATTCATATGTAAACGTGCGCGTATCGGAACGAAATATATTATTTTTATTAAAAGAAACAATAAAGCCCGCCCCCCGAGTCGAAAATTCAACGCCGCACACGTTGCTAAAATTCGATTTTTTTTTTTTTTTTTTTTGCTCTCCACCGCGCGCACGACGAAATCGCCGCCGTCGCCGATAAAGCGATTGTTAATTTTTTTTTTTTTTTCATCATTTCCCCGCGTACTGCAGCAGCATCAACGGTTACAGGCGGTAGCCCGCAATAATATAATACTGTTATAAATAATAATCGAATAAAAAACAAAAAAAATTAAAAATTAAACTCAAAACCCGAGGTGACAGCGCGAACTAGCAGAGAAAACAAAAAAAAAAACAATACACGATAGTCGTATAATTATTATTAGTTCGTCGATTTTGCCGGCGGCAACGATGCCGAGAACCATCACCACTGCTATACGTCGTGCACGCACAGCGTCGTAAAACGCGAAGGTCTCCCCTCCGGGCGCGATCGCGGAGAATTAAGTCGTCATCACCGCGGCCGGATGCCGTTTGCCGGGTTAAAAAACTGATTTCATCTCGACGCGTGTGGCATTTGTGTACTACGCGAGTGTTATTTCTTAATTCGGCCGTCGTTACACCACTACGTACCACAGACGTCGTCATTATTATTATTATTATTATTATTATTATTATTATTATTATTATTATTATTATTATTATTATTATTATTATTATTATTATTATTATTATTATTATTATTATTATTATTATTATTATTATTATTATTATTGTACTCTGCAAACGCGGTTTCGTTGCGTCGCGCGTACAAATGATATGCGCGGGGCGTCGAATATTTTTATTTCTTCTTATTGTGGTGTCGTTCGCCAACGTCGCGGCGGCACACCGCGTGTGTACAACAGTGACTTTTCGGAGACACCCTGCGGACGCGCGAACGGGCTGCGGCGGCGGTGTTAAAACAAAAAAGAAAATTTATAGGGATATCGCCGGGCCGTTTTGGACGACGTTCAAGAGAGGACGGACTGTTACACGGGCCGTGTTGTTGTTGTCTCCGTCTACGTGCAACACGCGTACAGGCAAAGTGTCCGAGACGTCGTGCGATGAAACAGAAAATCGAATTGATTTAACCGCCGTCTCGCATATAGATATCTACCGCACTCCACTTTTCTCGGAACCCCGCTGCACTTTATCTTTCCGTTTCCGTACTCTCAGGTCTTCCGGATCTTTTTCCACCGCATCAATCCACCTCTCCCGCGGTATTTTTCCTTCCGGTCCACTACCGATCGAATTGCTGCTGCCTCACTATTAAACGCGTGCCGGCGGCTATGGTATATTCTCTGGGTTTTTATGAACTGTCCCTTATTTTCAATTCCACTCGGAGTTCTCGGTTGAATTAAATATACGCCACCACGTTCTTCTCCATATTTTCGTTTCACAGCGTTCAATCGTCTCTCATGTGACACTATTGTGCCGGTACACAATTCACAACCATATAATATAGGCGTTCCCGGGTTTTCGCCGTTCGATGTCGATTTATAATAATCGTTGATAGTTTTAACAGTTTATACACGGTCCGTGAACTGTTAATTGAGAACCGTCGTAGTTTAATTTATGTGTTTCGGTTTAAATTCTAACTGAATACTTAAACAAATATATATTTTGTAGTTTTAAGTCGATGCTTCCGACACTGAACGGTGTTGATAATGCGTGATAGCATCGACGGAAATTAACCCCGGTTCGGACAAAATGTTTGAGTATTATTTCGAGTTCAGAGTAATGGCGACAATACATAACGTTCAAGGAGCGGGGGCGAAAATGCAAGAGTCAACTCTCTCTCTCTCTCGCGGCCAATGAAATATCCACATCGAAGAATTGTTTGAGAATCTATTAAGACGAAATGCAAATGTAGAAAATGGAAAAACAAATTGCATGGAACGTAAACGAAATAACAATAAAATGGGAAAAAGAAGTAGTCGCCTATAAATAGCGGTTGGAAACTAATAGACTGTACAATGAACACACACACAGGGTGGACAAACGCGAACAAGGTTGTTTGCGTTTGCCCGCCGCGGCTACACTGAACGATCCGCTGGTTTCGGACCGCTATTTATATGCGTCTTGCTGCTATCCACTCTATGTCTTGTCGTAGCGCTATCTGGTGACTATTTTCGTTTCCTGTTTTATCGCGGTCGACTGACGCGCTATGACGGTGTTAATACGCGGGTGTTTAGTTTGACGTTGATCGAACGATCATCAATCGTGTGTTTGTTATATTTATTATTATTATTATTAATAACATTATTTCGCGTATTTCGATTAAATAAAATTAACGCAATGATTCATTTTTCCTCGTCGTGCATCCGTTTACACGTTTACTCGTTTGTTTTAAACTTTTTACTATTGTATTAGTTTTAACTGGTTCGCCGCTCACATTCACACGTTTTCTCGACCGACCGAGTTTACCGACCGAGCTAAGCACTGAACGCTCCTCGATCACGACCGATGATCAGCGCATATACCGTATGCGATGATCGTCGGTCGAGCACTTATTCCGGCCTTTTACACGACGTTCAAAGGGGGGGGGGTGCTGTGAAAACGGAGCGTAACCATAACACAATCGGACCAATTTACAAATCGATATTCAGCTGATAATTGTACTGTAAACGCACACTGATTCGTGTGCTTATATCGAACAGTACTATTGCGTTTGAATCGAAAATAACATTTTCATGGCACGGTTGAACCCGCGTATTCATTTCTGTCAAAAACACGGTGCTGCGAACCGGATTCGCACCGCGCCTTGACCATCACTCATTTATTGATTAGTCAAAACGGCGCGTGCACCTGAAACGCTACTCGGATAATAATTATTGTTGTTGTTTAAAATCTCGATTTCGCTATTTTCGATTTAATCAATAAAATTTCCATCGACTTTTGTCCTATCATATGAATATGTGTTTTTTTTTACTCTGTACTCAGCAACACGGGGGAAACGACAAGAAATTTGAAATCCGTTCGCTATATTCAGAAGTAGAGTGGACGCGGTAGAATGACAACGTTTTAAGTTCCCCCCACCCCCCCCGTATGCGATTTAAACGCTACCGTTCCCGTCTATTATAACGCGTGTAGGCACGACGGCGGGCTCGTGCGCGTGTGTGTAAATAGTAAAAATAAATTAAATAGTAGTGGACGACGACGACGACGACGACTAATCAATGGTGGCACTGTATAATATTGTTACCACCGACGTCGAAGGCGGCTCGCCAGGCGTGTAACCGCCGCGGGTCGGTCTCGTTGTTGATTACACCGTCGTCTGTGAGTGTGGCACACACACACACACACACACACACAATACGCGCGCATTAATTACACGGGGGCCACACACACTCGCGGACACACAAACGCGTGTTGTTCGTTCGCGCGCCTTTTGAAAATGTCATCCGCCGCCGCCGCCGCCGCCCGTTACCGAAACGAAACGATAAATTGTCGAAAACAAATAACAGACTTGTAACGAATACGTACTTGTCTTTCTGTTCGGAACGCTCGTTCGAATAAAATCGATTAGAAAAAAAATAAAAAGCGTACGGAATAGGAATAAATACAAAAAAAAAAAAATTAAAAATAATGTATTCGAAATGTTTTAGGTTTAAAAAATAAAATATTTCAGTACCATTTTTTTTTTTTTTTTTTTTTTTTAGTTTATCGGATATCGGATAGGGGGTTTTTTTTCTGATTCGCGGTCGACGGGAGACAAAAGTGTTTAAACGCACTTATTCGAATATTTCAGAATGGCAAAAGTACACACAACACCCGCTCTTATAAATTCCGTCTACCGATTTCCTAACTCTTTTATAAATAAATCGCGAACGAGCTCGCGACGAAACAAAGCATTGGATTCCATTCCATCATCATCATCATCATCATCATCGTCGATTTCGTCTCATCCGCTTTTCTCTCGCGAATCCCTACAGTTCTCTGCGCTTTTAGATTACCTGCTTCGTATCACCTCTCCCTTAAATCCCTTTTGTTGTACACGCCACACGACGATGTTACCCGTCTTCACTCGTATCGCTATACATGTATGGAGATTGTGCTTGATGATACACTCGCGCGGTATAAACACTACCGGGTTGTGATTGTTGAACACGCTAAATCAGCGCAGAGTTTTTAGTAGAATTAATAAAGGATCGTACGTGACGATTTTAATGTCCAATCATCAGCGGTTTTTAATTTACGGCAAATGTCAAGTAATTTGTTCTGTTTTTGTTTTTTTTTTTTACTTTACTATATTGTAGGACATTAAATATACGACTGGTTTTCGCGGCGTACGACCTTCGAAGAAAACGTTGTGTTAATAATCTTTGATCGGCGTATGATAAAAAGCCTTAGGGCGTTGTAAAAAAAAAAAAAAAAAAATGAGAAACTCTAGTGTACATAAATATTAAACGTGCCTCCGTGAAATCGTAAAAAATTATATAAAGAAAACATTAATGTTTTATGTTTCTTTTTCTTTATTACGCACTGCGCGGAACGTACAATGGTTTTTACAATGTTTATTTATTTGCCGTGTATAAATTTTCGACCAGAAAACGATAATCTCGTCATTACGTTCAGCGGCAACAAATTTTATCCGTAAATATATTTGATACGCTCTATTCGAAAGATTTCTCGGTTTCCTGAATAATTCCGCTTTGTGCGCGTGATCCCCAAACCAAACCGAAAATCCTGAGCTCGTTTCTTAGTGGTTTTTAAACGCGACGAAAAAAAAAAATAAATAAAAATATAATTGTCCCATAATGTTTTGAAATTTTTGCATTACAAAGAAATTTGACGTTGTGGCATAATAATTTCATAATTTCAAGTGTCATAATAGGAGTAATTTCTAAGGACTGTATGACAATGTCAGTCATACGCGTTACTTCAATTATACTGTGTTCGAAAAAAAAAAAAATATCTCGAAAATCCTAAGTACACAAATTGTTTTTTTATTACCTCTTAAGAAATTTTCCCAAAAAATCGCGCGTGGCGCGGAAAATCGCCTCTCGTTCATATTGCAACTCGCGATTGATCTCAAATTTATATGTATATATATTAAAGAAAAAAAATGTTAATACTTTATCCGAGAAATTCGCACTTGTGCACAATTCTCGTTGTGCTATCCGATAGCGACAGTTCGTTACAAATATCAATTCTTTTCTCTTCATAGTTATTTAACGGGTAGTTAAGTTTTTTTTCAATCGCGAAAACGCGAATTGCTTCGACCCGTTCCGTCACATTTCCCTCGTACAGCTGCAACATTTTCTGTTTTTCCTCTTCTTCTTCTCCTCTTCTATACACTCTACACTGTGTGATTCGCTCCAAGGCGGCCGTATAATACGCGTTTTTTTTTCCTCTCTCTCTCTCTCTCTCTCTCTCTCTCTGTATTTAATGATATCCGAGCGTACTACACCAGAGCGTGCGTGTGTGTGTGTGTGTGTGTATTATATTAAATACACATCGCGCGGCCATTGTACCTGTATATTAATACTCGTGTACGCCACCGCGGTGATGACGAGCCGACGAGAGAGCGAGAGAGATCAATCATCGTCAAGACCCCGAGTGTGTGCGCACAACAATGCTTATTATTATTATTATAATAAAAGAGTGTATTATTGTACGTACACACTGTATATAATAATAATAATAACGATATAATATATCTGCCGGTCCGGTCGATTGAAATGTTATTAAACGCCGCAGCCGCCGCCGCCGTCGACCGTAAAGAACACACGCGTACACGGAGAGAGAGAGAGAGAGAGACGAGTATATTATATAGTCGGACTGATATTTGTGTGTATAACACGCACCGCGCGTCATATTGTTGTACGCGCGCTTTTGTGTGTACGGCGACACGTACGGTAGTGCCTCTCGAGTGCCCGCGGCCGAGAAGTCTCTCTCGCCACATACGCCGCAGGACGGTGCGCACGGCTTACCAGTCCGCGATATTCGCGCGACGGTCGCCGTGTCCGGCCGCAACGTGTACAGCACAAACGCGCGTCTAACTCAACAGTGTATAGTATAGTAATTTGGCCAAATATCACATTAAAATAGCTCGCGGGTCTGCGCATTGAAAGTTTATCGCGGAGGGAACGTTTTAAACACGTTTTTTTTTAAAATTCTATTCGTTACCACACGCGCAACGGATTGAATTCATTGTTATTACAAAAAAAAAAAAAAAAAAAACGTTTTTCCGACACTTAACTTTTCCGATGAAATTTTATCGAAAGAAGCCACTTTTATATGACTGAATTTAAAAACGGGCCAGTCGATTAATCGGTGAATAATCGCCTGTATGCCGTACTCTGCAGTAACGGATCGCTAATAGCCAGAGCGCACAATAGGTCTCACCAGTTCGGTTAGGTTTTAGAGTGGTTTTTAAACATTTTTTTTTTTTTTCAATCAGCGATGGGATTAGAAATTATCTGGATAAAGACGTGAACATTTCGCACGGAGATAAAAGATTAAAAAAAAAAAAAAATTTGAAATCGTCCAGCTATAGAGGACACATATGACATTAAAATGTAGACGATTTTTTTTCTCTTTTTTTTTTTACTTATCATTATGTGCGACGTGCGAATTAGTTGTCGTTTTTATTTTAATTTCCGCGTAATAATATGTATGTATTTTAAACAATGGTGATACTTATAGAATATTATGTAATTAATTGTATTTTTATTTTGCAGTAATAAAATCTGTAATGTCTGTGAAGAAAAAAAAGTTTTAAACTCACATAATAGCGTACGTTCGAGTATTTTCATTTGTTTTTTGTAGTGATATTAAATCCGAGCATATTAGTGTCATATAGTCTCATTGCGTTTTGCTTCGTTATATTTGCGGCGTCTGTCTACGGTCCCGGACGAATTGAACACGGTTGATCGGTGATCGATCATCCGGCGGTCCGCAGAAATCGTCGAATTTATATTGTACTATACGGCGCGCGTTCCTTATGGAGCAGAGTGATTTTGAAATAAAAAAAGAATAACAAATATTCAAAATCATTTTATACCGAAATATAAATGTAACTATCGTCTATCACACACACACACGTATTATATACATACAGTTATTAAATATACAATAGAAAAACTCGTAACAGACTGTCGTGGTCTTGTTGAAAATAATAATTTATATAATGTTTCTCATATTTTTCAGGCGTTATTTTTGGGACATTAGAATCGGCGTATAAAATAATGTTTGTGATAATTGCACGCGCGTATTACCGTGACGACTATAATAATAAAATATTAAAATACAAATTATTATTAAATAATAAAAATATTTTTAATACGAAAAAAAAATAACTCATTAAAATTTAAATGACTTTTGGATTAAAACTCGCATTTCGTTCTAACACAAATAATAATAATAATAATAATAATAATAATAATAATAAACGTAATATAACATATTAATGTATAAACACAAATCGAGTATATATGGTTTGTCTCGATGTTGTATAGTTGCGTTCTCTATACGCGTGAAAATTCACACAGTTAATTATATATATATATATATATATATAACCGAGATCAAGTGATAGCTGTGATGGGATGTTTAAGCGCCATCTGAATACGCGGCGAACTGCCTGTATAGCGTATATTATAAAAATTATATATTTAACGACAGAAATATAACCGATATAAAATTGAGAATTTATACGAAATTGTTTGTAATATCAAAAAATTTAATTCATCGGCGGACAATAAACTTCTCCTCCCCTCCCCCTGCCCATCATATTTTTAAATCGAAAATTGATATATTATATTATTTCGTATAATAGCCTATAATAATAATAATAATAATAATATATAGTGTATAAATGTATATATTATAATAAATGACACGCGGCGTGTGGTGCGAGGGAAAAAGGTAATATATATACCGAGCGTATATAATTCGTTGACAATATCGTATTATATCGTCTCCGAAATAAAATTTAAAAAAAATATTCATTTTTCCGCGAGGGCATCACCGATTATTATAATATAATATTACGTTATTGAATTATAGAATCGCGATGATTTACAATATACTTTTAGAGAGTTTTACTTTTTATCGAACCAGTGTTCATTTATCGGTATACGTATATAAAAATTTATCGCGAAACGTATCTGAAAAAAAAAATGGTTAATTATAGGTACGACGTTTCGCACTTAATGTTTTTTTTTCTATTACACTGTTATTGTATTATTACGGCAGCACCGATAGTACGTATTATATGGGAAAAAAAACGTCGCGTAAATGCGTGCAAACTGTTAAAATCGAAAAAGTTTTTTTATTACGCTAAATTATTTATTATTACCGCGTGTATCGGCTGGGTAAACGTTACCAAAGTTTTTTTTTCTTATTAATATCATACAGTATTAAAAATAATGTTCATTTGTAATATATTGTAACAATTCACATCTGTATAATTTGAAACATAAAAACGAGGAGATTGTTACGAGGAATAATACGTAAAAATATTAACATTTTTATCATTTTTTTTTACGACGAGGACTAGTGTAATAAATTGTCCCATGCGTGTCTTAATGAATTGATCCAAAGGTTTATTCAAACACTTTGATTGCAGTCAATCGATATTTTCGAATCAAAAATCGTTACGATATATTAAGAGGGTTATTTTTTTGAGTTTTTAAAAAACTTTGCCAAACTATTCGCCCGGAATCAGAGTCAGCGCAAAGTGTCTGATTTTTATTAGATATTTCATAAGAGCAAATGACGAGTGGGGAGGGGGGAGGACGAGACGGGTTACAGAGATAGTCCCCACAAAAATTATTGACAAGAAACAACTCGTCTTTTTTCTTCACGTAAAAAATACACTACTTAGAAAAAAAGTATTCTGAAACGTAAATATCGGAGCACTTCTTCTTTGGAGTTCTTCTGGTAGAACAGACATTTGGTACAGACATAATTAAAAAAAAACACACACACATCATTTTTACAACTATAAAATTTTTAATCTTATTGTCTTCGGTGGAGGAGGAGGGGAATGATCTAATCCGAACCTCCTCTAAGTACACCATTGGTATATACGTGCGTATAAAAATCATAGCCGTACATCAGATCGTCATGAGTCCAATAATCTCAAATGGCACTCAAATAAATATAATATATTGCACATATATATAAAATAAAAACATACCCGGATAGCGTAAAGAGTTTGTTACTATTCGTCAATAGTCGCTCCAAAACAAGGGCGTCCATTAGAGGAAAGAAGTGGACTCGTCCCCCTGACTTCTCCGTAATTATACATAAAACATTATAATTTGTATTAAATACATTAATGTCCATAATTGATAATACTTTTTGGCAAAATATTAAATGTCTGTTTTATAACTTCGTTTTACAATTGACGAAGATATAATGATTATATTTAGATAATAATATGAAGTAATTGTATTTACATTAAAAATATTAATATTATATAATAATTATAATATATATAAATATAATAGCATTAAGATTGTACGAATAATATTATCGTATAGTATTAAGTTACGTAAATTTACGTACGATAGTTAACATGTTAACAGAAAGGTAGTGAATATAATTAAAAAGTACAATGTTCGTCCCCCTGGATTTTTAAGGATTGACGAATATATATATGTATTGTTTGTAGTCCCAGCAAAAACAGAGCTGTACGCGAAAAGAACAAAAATTATTAAATGCGATTATTCAGTTGAAGAAATATGAAATTATCGGAGAGCATCAACTGGAATACGATCTGTATTCGTGGTATTCTGTTCACCGTGACACGATTAATGCTCTCGGAGTTCCATCCTGAAACACTGCAGACTTCAGATGGTCGATGATTTTTAAATTCTCCTGATTCAAGTCTACATTCGTTTTTTCGCTCTATATTTCTGGAAGTCGAATGTCAGGGATTCAATGCGCTAAATCAAACAACATCATTTTATATTTATACACATATATACGCCAACGTTAAAAAAGGACGAAAGAAAGTTGGCAGTTCCAGAACGAAAATTCCTCAGACGCATTTTCGGACCTAAGAAAAATGATCAGACAGGCGAATACGAAATGAGATCGAATAATGAAATTGAAGTTCTGGAAGAAGAGGACATCATATACGAACACTTAAAGGAAGAAAATTGAGCTGGCTGGACACTTATGGAGATCGAGTGGCATAATGAAGGATGTACTGGAAACCCGAAAATAAGAGACCACTGGGAAAGGATAGACGAACCCAATCATATTTTCCGGATACTTGGGGTTCGATAACCCGGAGGAGTTGGCAAAGGATAGAGATGAATGGAGGGGGCCGTGTGGAACAATGATTGGCTTAAATGTCCTATAAAAGCTGAAGAAGATATACTACGTTTATGTTATTATAATTTATATGTTATACCTATTATGTTGAATATAGATGAACTGGAGGATATCGTCATAATTATTTTACGATGATTCTTCAAAGATGATTATTTTGCATTGCATATCACGCATTGTAGAGCATCTCTTAGTTCTTTTTTAAACACCTTCAGTGTGTGTAGTCCTAACAAAAACAGAGCTGCATGCGAAAAAACAAAATTATTAAATACATTATTCAGTAGAAAAAATATGAAATTACCGAAAAATATTAACGGAAATATTATTTGTAACCACGGTATTCCGTTCATTGTGACGATCAGTATTTTCGGAGTTCCATCCTGAAACATTGCCTTCATATGGTTGATTATTTTTAAATTTTTCTGATTTAAATCCATAATTTCTGGTTTATAGCCTGTATTTCTGGTAGTCGGACGTCTACGCATTTAATGCACAAAATCAAACATCATTTTATGTGTATAAACTCATATGCGTCTATATCATTAAATGTTATACCTATTATTTTCATAAATTATTATATACCATTAATATATTATTGATGTAATCTTTTAATCTATTATTTACGCAATAATACTTTTTTGTTATATAAACTGGGTTTGGGACTTTATGAGCATGAAAAAGTAGAAATATTGTTAAAAGCCGTGTAATTGAATAAACAGTTTTTTTCTCGTATTTTCTACAGCAAAAATTTCTCGCATTGTTATAGTGAAAAAAATAGATAAAAACGTTGACAGCGCAAAGATAATATAATCGATTATTAGCTGTAAACAGTGTTCAGAACGCATACACAATGCCAAATTATACCCCAACAATTTTTAAATTTAAAATCGACGCGTCGTAAAATAAATTTATATCGAATCACAATATTCTATCGGTTGCTTCGCGAACAAATATGGTTATAGCCAGTTGGTTGGATAAAATGGATTAAAATTAAAAAAATTGAACACGAATAAAAAACTGTGTTTTTGTTCACAATTATTATGCAACTGTTTGCGTTTTTAATAAAAATATGGAATACATTTAAAAAAAAAAAATATATATATATATATACACGAGGACATGTATAGTCCGGTTTTGGAAAACGCCAACGGCAGAGAAAGCTTAATAAGACGACAATATTATAAACGTATAGGTACAATATTTTATAATTCGAAAATAATTACAAATAAACGGTGACAAGTACGCATATGAAATTCGTATCTATAAAATATTATAACGAACCATTATGTCATTATTGACATAGATCTGTATGAGACATGGTGATAAATAATAACAACAATATCAGGCACTATAGATAAAATCTAAAAAAAAAAAAATACTTAAACAATAAACGAATTATACTTGGATTTCGAAGTCGTTTTTTGAATTTTGTCTTTTTGTTGTTCTGTAAAACAAAATTACAATCGGAAAAAACCTACCAGTTGTATCTATTGGCTATATATTATTATAATAATGTACATTTGTTGTTTTCGCCTTTACTTACGCGTCGGATTGTTTATTTCACGATCATCGGTATTCTCACGAAAATCAATAGTTTCAATTATATTACTCGCGAGTTGCGATTGAATCCTCGGCGATTTATAACTCGGTATAAACATCGTTGTTATACAACGATTGTCATAACACAAATAAGTACTGAGAAAACAAAATGGTAATAAAACATTATTAAACATTTTATCAGAGAAAAGACCGAAGACGACTTTTAAATACTATAATATTAGTATTATAAGTCCGTCTAAAGCAGAGGCGGGTTTGGGCGATCAGCTGGCCCACGTAACATATTTTTTATTTAAACAAAAAATATATATATATATGTACAATATTACAATAATCAATAATAAAATAATATCGAATAATAAAAATAATTTATAAAATGTACTCGGGCTCGAGAAAGTTTTTTAAAAAATATAATTATTAATTTATAAGTATACTATTATGATGCATAATATTAAATTTTAATGCAACGAATAAAAATAACAATTAACAATACCTAAAGTTTGTAAGTGAGTTTTAAATTTCATTTAAAAAATAGTTATGGCTTGTGTCTTATATAGTTCTATTGTATGTTGGAACGAAAATGTAATATAAATATGATAAATCGCGGGCGACTGTTAGTTTCCTACTACTACACAGTGGTCAGGTTCGTGAGACTGATTCACAGTACTAAAAATATTTGGTACGCCACTGCAGGTACGTGAAATAAACGTAATTATTTTTGTAATAAATTATAAATATAATATAATCGTATTACTCGTTCAACGAGGACGTGTTCGCAAAGAACATTAACCAGACCGTCGTACAAGTCCATCCAACCAAAAATACCGTCCAAAATTCAATGACAATTTTGATCAACTTTAACGAACCCTGGAAATTAAAGTCAAACGTCCCGAAAACAGCATTTTATTATAACATATAGAAAAATATAACGTCGTATTATTATTATTATTATTTTCTGTGGCCCGTGGTATAATGATTTATCATTATTACACGCGCCGGGCGAGGTGGTGACTCGTAAGCCCGGCGTACTTGCAGACGAAATAAATTTTAATTAGTTGTTTTAATACAATTTTCGAACGCTTACGCTAAATCCACTTATAAACGCCAGAGTCCACGTGGCTGCTACGAAGAAAATGACAACTAATTGAAGGAGTGTAAAAGCTGAAAACAAAAATGTACAAGGTACGGACATTTCTTTTTTTTTCGTTTTTAAATTGTTTTTTTTTTTATTATCGGTCTTAATACGAGTTTTATGGCCACAATACACTTACCCGTCGGTACGTTGGAGTATTCCCAAATACACGAAATTGACATTATGGAGGACATTAGCTGTGCGTAAAACATAAACAATTAAACGAGTTCTTCTCAATATTATCGTATTCAACGGTAATTGTATTATATTTGTCTTGTGAGAAACCATTAGGATTTTTCTAGTTAAAAAGAAAAAAAACTATAACGAACGCAGCGGATCTTAAGCGTATGGTTTGTTTTATTTATTTATTTTTATTACGGATGTAGACACAAAACTAGAAAATTATTTAGCAGCGCACTATATATTGATCGTTTATAACGTTCGCGTTTTATGTTTTTCATTGCGATATCGAAACGGTAAATAGTGTCGCCGCAGATTTTAAGAGCAATTGAAGGCAGTGAAATCTTTTTGATTTCTGGCCTTCTCCAGCAGTGTACGTATATTATGCTCGTCGACTTAATATTATTACAATACGAATATTAATATTATTAAATAATATATCTATAAATGCTACATGATTTCGAGATTTATATATATATATAGGATTACTTGCCATATAACATCCGGACAACATGTATACACCGTCTTGGGCGGATAAGAAATACGAAAATAACATATTGGATTGTAACGTAAAAACTACGAGATCTGTAAAAAATTTGTTCCAGTAAACTGTACGCGGATTGTTTGTGAAAATAAGTAAAATCGACGTATACAATTATTAATGAACAAACAGTGTTCGGTTGCTATAGAAACATAACACGTGTACAGCAGTACGAGAAAAAAATACATATATTCCGAATACTTTTTAAATATATTGTGAATACCTATTTTTTAAATACTTTTTTGAAACTATTTCACAATACGGTATTATTACGGTATTTAAAGTGCTCATTAAAGACCGAACATTTTTCAAATAGTATATCGGCATGAAAATAATAACTCGTTACTTAAATGTAAATAATAAAATTATTTCGGGAGAAAAAAGTATGAGTGGCAACTACAGCGGCAGTAGATATTTAAAACAACGTCAATTATTTTCTCATTAATCTTACTATGTTTCGGTGTTTAAGTCGCCCAGTCTTATTTTTCAAGTACGAGGGTTATCTCAAAGTCAACCTCCGATGTGATGTGCGGAGTGTAATTCGTTTTTTTCAAGTCGAAGGAACTAGCGCAGCTCAAATTCATCATCGGTTATGCATGTTGTTTACGGTAATACGATAATGAGTGATACGTGATTAGTGTACTAGACAAACTTAAAAACGGACGTACAAATGTGCATAATGAACACCTGGATCCAACGGGCACAGAAATTGTGGAGATAACTCAAATTTTCAGACACGATTCCGTGTAGAGCATTTCGAGAAATTTCGGAAAATCTTATTGAAAGATCTCTGAAATCGTAAAACGCCTGTTTTCTCGAACGAATTGATCGACATTGTGAACCACATATTTGGTCATGATCGATTTGCGTCCTTGGACCCCTTCGTGATTATACACATCATCAAAAATACATTTTTCCCCCCCTAAATTCTAAAACTTTTTAAAATTACGTTTAAGAAAAGGAAAAAATAGAAACGAAAAAATAAAACATTCATGGTACTCTTGAAAAGGAACAAAATTCCATTACGTTCAAAAAAAAGGAAAAGAAATTTCGTTTCCGACACGCATTCCGAACATAACCTGACTTAACGCAATATACTGGAATAAAATTTTTGAAAAAAAAAAGAATCGACCGATATACATATTTATCCGAAAAAAATATACGTTCGTGCACTGTGTTGTATACGTTTTTGTTTTGTTTATTATACACAATTAGTGTGTTTTTCGTCATACGAGACGACGTTGAATAATACCAAACCGTGTAAAGTTATTATTTCATATTATTTAAATTTAAGTTATTTTTAAATTTAACAACCAAACGATAATTGCATTGGAGTGGTCCTCGTAGTTTTTATTTTTTGTATTTTATCGGGCTATTCCGGGAATTTGTTTAAAACTATAGAAAAAAAATAAATAAATAATTATTTTATACAATTTCGTAAGAATTGATCAAATTATTCTGAGGCGTGTTTCAAGAGCGTTAATTATGTTCGATAAAGCAAACTTTATTTCAATTTACGGCTTAAAATATTGAACATATAACTTATAGAATAAAATATTTTTTAAAATTAAATCTCCTCTAAAAATTATTTGATGTACATTTTTTCCGTAAACGATCCTTACAGAACGATATTATATTTTCGCTATAATACGGAACGCTAAAAATCGAAAAATAAACACGAAGTCGTATAAATGCACATTAATGTAAAATGATTTTAATTCGAATAAAAAAAAAAAAAAAAACACTAAAAATCTAACTAATGAAAAATGCGAAACATAAAAAATTATATATATATATAAATCACGTTATAAGTTTTAAGTAAAGTTAAAAATCGTTCTTTAGAATTCATTTTATTTATCATCAGGGTACGCGTACATTATGCGAACGATCCACACGATCTTTGCAGGCGTATATATATATATATATATACTCGTAATACAATATCAAATCAATATAATAAAGTATCTAATAACATTGCAATTACACACTCTGTTCTATATGGAAACGCACGTCACGTTTAAATAATAATCATCTCGTAGTATATCGACCCATTTTGTGCGCGCAGAGGTTTTTTTTCTCTCTTCTAATTGCGCACTTGTCGCGGCGAATTGTTTTCAAAAACTAAGAAGAACGAGTCGTTTTTCCGTGTGGAAATCACCGCGCATACATTTAGCTCGTAACGATATTCAGTAGAAGAAAAAAAAAGCGCAAAATATGTTACGTGGGTATAATATATTCACAAGAATTCGTTTTAATGAGACGTATATACGTGATAATTAGTTTTGTCTCCATAATCACATATTATACGCACGTGTAATATATGAGCGTAACCCGCCCACGTAACAACGAATATATTATATAAATAGATTTGACGCAAAAAAAAAAAAAAAAAAAAAAAAATAATAAAAGCGTTAAAACTCTCTTGCGTTTTATTTATTTATACATGTGACGCGCGTAGGATTTTTAACAGATCTCGCTGTTCACTACCAAATAATTATCGAAATAATTACGCGGCAAGCGAGAAACGACTCCAAAAGACAGTCATAATATTATAATGCTTCAGACACCGAATTTTTATACGATATTTTTTTTTTTAATATCTTAAAACGTTTTAAACGTTTGATTATACGTTATCTCGGACGAACGTGAACGACAGCGGAAGTATTTAGAAGTGATTTAGTTTGAACTTCGGGTTAATTAAAGGTTTACAGGATGATTGATTGAGGTGGCCGCGGGCCGATTCCAATTAGTCGCGATAGAAGCGAAGGAGGAGGAGAAGAAGAAGAAGAAGAAATGAATTTATAAATAAATGTCTTACAAGTATAGTAACAATTTAACGGCAGGCGTGACAAAAAGTTAGTTAAATTGATTATGAATACAAATTCATTAGTCTTTTAATAATTTAATGCGAAATCTACCCGCGAAAAGAGGTGTCAGTTCTTCCTCTTTGTCGTTCGACTTTTGCGCGACAATAATTCACACGAATCGAAACCGCGGAAAACGGAACGGCCTTTAGGTTTTTGCTATTCGTCTTCGTAGCCATAACTGAGTACCGTTCAAATTAACACAAACAACACGTTTGAACATCCTAAAGCGCTATGTGAACAACGGTGTTATCTTCGCGTAGACGTGCGTACGACGACTACGTCACAGCGACATATTTACCCCTCTACTCCTAATTTTTTTTTTGATATTTCGTAAACGAGACTACCCGCCGTCGTCTATAAACTATTTATTTATTTTTCATTCGATTTTATCGAGCGGCATGAATTTCATACGAATAAAAAAAATTCCTACCGTTTTGTTTTGTACCAACACTCGCGGACATCATAGGCGCAATTTGGGGGGGGGGGGTGCTTAGCATTTCGAATTTTTATTTGTTGTAACTATGATATATTGATATAATGTCATAAGCATTAGGATACGTAAATACGTTTATTTCTAAGATGTTTCATTTTCATAATAATATAGATAATTGTTTATATTATGAAGTTATTATGTATTAATTACACAAGAAGATTGTATACAAAATAAAAATTCGAATTTTGATATACTCGGAATAAAGAAAGTTGCGACTAAAGACGTTTTTCTAAACCTGTTTAAACTCATTCCAGTAGGATTAACTATTCCCATAAGCTCAGCTGCATGTAAAAGATCTTTTTCGTCTATGCGCCATTATATAAATAGAATCGGCTTAGGACAAGCATGGCACAAGAAAAATGTACCGATTTTTCAATTATTAATATTGAAAGAGATCTAAGCACTAAAATTGATAAAGATAATATAACAAATAAGTTTGTTGTGTCTCGAAGACGTATGCGTACCTTTAATATGATATTTAAATCGAAATAAAAAATATATTTACCTATATCGTAAATTTGTGTTTTATTCTCTTTAGTGTTATTTTATTATACATTGTTAATAATTACGGATTAATTAGTTAGTGTAATGAAGGCGTATATGAATGGCGATGTTAGGGGGGGGGTGGAGGAGTAAAGCCCTCAAACGGGTCACATTGGTCGATCACATAAATCTAGCACCCCCCCCCCTCCCAATAAATTTAATCCAAATCGCGCCTACGGTGCACATTGCGCCGTATTTTTCACGACACGGAGAAATCTTTTTCCATTCTACTCTCAGGGCGAGGCGGCAAACGTGTACCGCCAACCCGTCCAGAACACGCACATGCGCGGGGACGCCACCGTACAAATCGTTATTACACACATACACACTTGTATTAACACGAAAAACAATTGTTGAGCCGGCGCACAGCGTGTAGTAGTAGTCGATCGGTTTTCGTGTCGTTTTTTTTTTTTAATTTTTTTAATATATAAATACATATATATATATATATATATTTTTTTTTTTTAACGACCAGATAAATTGTCGTAATACGACAGTTGGTCACCGCGCGGCGCTGCGGTATACGCTCGGCGTGTCGCGACACCCCGCAGCGGCCTATTATTATTATTATTATTATTATTATTATTATTATTGTTATTATTGTTATTATTATTATGACGTTAAACCCCTTTCGCGCCCCCACGTCACGATACATAACGTGTATTATTATTGTTATTTTTTTCCATTTGTAATCTTCTAAAATAATAATACGATATTTGTGCGGGGCGGTGTTGATACGCGAGCGCGTAAACAAACGGCTAAACGCGCGCGCACCACACGGATACGAAAAAATAATAATGTTTTATATTATTTCCAAACGCCGGCGGCGGAAACGACGTGTGTCAAATTCGATATCTTTATTACGTGCGCGTACCTGCCGCTGTTGTTCGTCATACGAGCGAGCGAATGGGTGCAGCGCACGATGGATGACGACGAAGCGTGTGATTATCGCGATTTTTCAAACGTTGTATTTTCGCGTCCACGCGGAAGGGACGGCGGATTCCATCGTCGCGTCGCCGACGCCGGCTCGAACGACTGTGGTGCGCTCTATGAAAATCCCTAAAATTCTAGACGTGTTCGTGATGGGATCGTCGTGCGTGTTCAGAACGGTTGACTGCGTAAAACGTTGGCCAGTGATTGGGTTTGTTCGGGTCGAAGCGCCGAGTGCCGCCGCCGCGGGGGGAAAAAAAAATAAAATGTCATCGATCCTTTTAATTGACTAATCCGTCAATTGAAGAATCTCCCTGGCCGCTTGCGACGATTTTTAAAGCCGCTTTTTCGCGCATCTTAAAAAGTCTACGTACCGAAATGTCGTATTGTCCTACGTGAAGTTTAAAGCGCAGAACGGAATCGAATAATTGTAGGGGGGGACCGTCGTGTAATCGCTGTAATACTGTTATGTTTCCCACGACTTATTCTCCGATACGTATGGCGGCGATTTGTCGTTCACGCGCACGTCCACAGGTGAACTTCTTAATAGACAATAAATCAATTTGTCGGTTTGCGTCACGTAGCCGTTTTTTTTATTATTATTGAAACTTTGTATGTGTACAATTTATTCCAACAATTACAATAAACGAGTATACAATTGGAATAAGCTAAAATATTAAGTTGAACATTTAATTAATTAAAAACAGTGTCTGACTAAACGGACGGACCAGTCTCACGAATGAAGGATAAAATTCGGATTACAATAATTTCAGGATCGGGATTAAGAATAGAAAGTTGGATGTTTTGAGATTTTAGAAAATTGAAAAGAGTTAAACGATTAGGGGATAAAGAGGGGCAACTAAAAACAATATGAGAGAGGTCGCAAATTATCTCCTCGGTGTGTTCACGTGGCCGTTAAATGTCAGACGTCGGTGGAGCGCGTCACGCGCAAAACGGCGCGCAATTTTTTTTTTTTTTTGTCTTTTTCGGTTTTTAACTGTTCTCCGCAACAACGCCACTCCCCCTTGGGACCGTTACGCTCTTATAATTCATCTCTACTCGCGCAGTGTATCTAATTTTCACTTTTCAATCTTACGCGCGCGCTGTACAGCTTCTCATGAGAGTCAGCTGGCGGGCGACCGCGGTTTTTCAGACACTATACCACGAGGTTTTTGACGAATGGTTACAAGACATAATTGATGAAACAACGAGTTGTACACTATAACGTTGTACGTGTTCATATTGTATACGCGTTTTATTTTCGCAAAGCATGTCGCGATTACGTTATTATATAATATAATTGTCCCCCCCCACGCCTTTGTCCCCGCACAGTATTGAATGGAAAAGAAAAAAAAAAAATGTAAACTCCGTATTCCTAATAATAATAACAACTGATTTCTACGCTAATGATGTTATCAATTCGCATTGGTTCCTACCTTGCCTTTTTGACGGAGTCTAAAATGTGCACATGTGGCAAACCGCGCTTCTGCCACTATATATAGAATACGCGCAAACATAACACTCCTCCAAATATATTTTGGATATATTTTTTTTTTTACAATTAACATTAGTCGTTTTACGTTTAACATTTAACGATTCTTGTCTACTACATCAATACCGACTCGTTCTACTACACTGCCTTCCGAGTTGGGTTACACGTGAAGGACGCGAATAAATCAGAGCAAGACCCGTGTATATATGTAGGCTAGTGCGTCTCGGGTGTGTACTCATTCGGATATCGTGGATTGTATTCACAAATGAATTACATGTCTTTTCCCAGGGTTCAAGCCATATCGAATTTCATCAAAATCGGTTCCTGCGGTTTATCCGTGAAAACGTAACAGGCGAACACGCTTTCGCATTTACCAACATTACGGATTATTTAGCATTACGGAATATTTCGTTCTTTATCGTACGTACATACATATTTTCGCTCAAACCGAAATGTCATCTGTTGGAAATCTGTCGGGAATTCGTTCGTGAATTTCACAGAGTGTCCAACTTTACGGCCCATCAAGCTTTTTCAACCGGCCCCACTAAGTCGGCTGGTGTTTTAATCTTGAATCATATAAAATCAGCGAGTTCCAAAATTCGAAAACGATGAAACTCCCTATCGATTTTGCTGTTGAAAGTGATACATGTGCACGAACCGCTTTAAAATATGCGCCCCCGAGCACATTGGAATCGTCGAAAATCCGTCGGCTATGGAAAGCGAAAAATTAACATAATCCCACCGGTGCTCTAATTCGTAGTTATCGAGTTCGCGCACAATAAAACTGTGTCGGAAGAACCCATCTTTTAAAAGAGATACCGGACTATAAAACGCGTACGCATTTTTTATCGCCGGAGGAGTGTTTTCTGAATTGAAAAATACGCGCACGTGAGATGGTTTTAATATTTTTATACCTGCTTAAGCGAGCAGACTTTTTCAAAGAAATCCAAATACGGAACCAACTTGAAATACGGACGCTGTTTCGATTGAAACAATCGAATTTGACAAATTTCTAGTTAAACGATCGTTGATTTATATCGAATTTGAAGCCTGTCACGTGTAAAATCCACGTTATGTTATATATATACTTTATTCACGCGATTTCAACGGTCATTCGAAACGTTATTATATATTTATAGACGAAACTACTATAGGTTCGTTTTATGTGACGACGATATATGTTAATATTATTGTTATTGTTATTATTACTATTATTATTATTATTATTATTATAATTATTATTATTATTATTATTATCATTGTCTCCGTCTCTCTGACAGATTTGGACCGACACGTATTTATGACTAACGATTGCGCGTTTCGGGGAGGAACACTCGTATGTTAAATATTTCACATAATATTTTCTACACGTTATTTCATTTGTGTATACATACATTTATAATTCTCGAAATAGCTCGGCAAAGCGTTTTGCTCTTAAACGAACCGTTATAATGATACGCGCGTGGGGCAGCAGCAGCACAAACGTCGAGTGTAAAACAGCCGACAGCCGCCGCCCCCATACCGCAGAGGCCGTGTGCCAACTCGTTTTCTTTTATAATTTCTTGTTAGTTTTTGGTTAACCGAATCCATTAGTAAACGTCAACGGCGCGCACATCAAATACCCTCCGGCACGGGCAAAGAAAGAAATATATATATATATATATGTGTGTGTAAGAGAACTATCGTCGAACAAATTTGAAAAACCGCTTTCGAGTGCCAATGATAAATTGTATTTTAAATTTCCCGCACGTTTTTTGGAACACTGTCCAAAAAAAATAAATATTATAATAATAATACGAGTAGTAGTAACGAATTAAATAAATAATAAAAAAAAAAAAGAATAAAATTATACGGTTTATCGTTCATGTCTTTTTTTTTTTGTAAATCATTTTTCTTTTAATTAAAAAAGTAAACACGTGTTGATTATCACACGGAGCCACACACGCACGCAAGCGGTTGACGTCTGTGACATAAATACACCTACGCCGAACCGATTTAGTGTATCGAATCGCCGGCGGCGTTCGTCTGGATAAATTCAATTTAAAAACAAAGAAAACCGAATCGAAAAAAAACAACAGAAGAAAAACAAGAGATTGAAATATTACTTATTTCTTATTATCACATGTTCGTCAATTTGTTTAGAAATTTGTTTAAATATATATATTTATTTATTTTTTTAAAACATTCCAATAATTTTTTCAAATTATATTATATTTATTTTAGCGCCGCGCGTTTTGCACGGTAAAATAATCGAGAATTTTTTTTTTTTTTATTCAAAACGACATAGTTAGGTGTTATTAAGTGTTATACGATGCCGTTACGTCGTTTTTTTTTCTATAACTATATATATATACATACAACTACCGAGCCGCTCGACAAAATTATACGTAGACATTTTTTCCGGTCTTTAACGATCCGGTTATCTAATTAAGTGACTTTATAACAGTCAACACGCCCTTTGAAGTTACTAATAAATGTACAAGAATAAAACAAAGCCTTAACGATTTTGGACAGTATCCCAGAATTTATACGGGAATCTATGCGTGGACCGCGCTCGGCGTTCTTTTTTCTCGCGCAATGATCACTTACGAATTACACAAACTGATATATATATATATTTTTTAATACGGATAATTATGAATCGTACGGATATTAATTTGCGCCGAAGTCAATTCGTTTTGAGAAAAACTATAACCACAAGTAGAAATCGTAAAAGAGTATAGAAACACGCGGTAACTGGTATTTCACGTCGTTCGGCTCAGAAGCCAAATACGAATTTTTTTACAATTATATAAATAATACACGATTATATACAGTGTTTTTAGACTGCAACGGCGTGTAAATATTATTTCGTTAATACGAAAATAGATTCGAATAATACTTTTCCATTATTGTTTTCATCGGAAACGCGTTTTGAGTAGGGGTGTTCGTAGAAAAAACATTTGATAGTTCGGAACGAGCAGTAAAATATATAATTCGTGAAGTATAAGCATTATTATTAACGAGTTATAATAAGTTAAAAGTTAATTTTAACATTAAGCTTAACTTTTTATATTTGATTTTGTTTATTAAATTAACATTTTTTTTTTCGTTACATTAACTTTTAAACAACCGAGTTATTTTTGACTAAAACTCGTATAGTCGAGTTAATTTTGACATAATCGATACATTTCGATTTCGTATATTGTCAAAATGGATTGTATAAAAATAGAGTAGTTTTCGTCATTTCCAATTTTACTATTTTTTTTCCTATTAACTTGACTGAGTGTAAAAAAAAAAAAAAAAAAAATCATTAACTTGCCCAGCATTGGGTGTAAGTATGTATTTTGTCAAACACTTGGTGAATCGCGAGGGGAATGATATTTGTAAAAAAAAAAAGAAAAAGGTATACGTTCGCGCGTTTTTCGATTCTCTCGTATTCGCGGACTGTATTTCTGTTTTGACGACTTGCGCATTCGCGTCAATGTGATCGTCTTTTGCATGATTTCTCGTGTGAATTTCGCTCCGGAGTTCGACCGAAGACATATTTGGACCGCCGTCGGCTGCGATCGCGAAAACGCCCGCTCAGGGCCGGATTTAAGGGGAGGGGCCAGGGGGACCCTGGGCCCCGGGCCTCCACTTTATGGGATTTTTTCGCATCCAAGTATAAAACACAATATAATATTTGCAAAATAAATTTAAAATTTCTAGTAAAATATTATTTTGCGGTAAATGTTAATACGTTATTAAATTATGAATTCGCTTATAATAATATATTAAATATATATATATATATGTTATCGAAATATAATATATACTTTTAAGGTGGGCCCCCCCCACATTCCTAAATCCGGCCCTGACGCCTACAAGAGATCGCCCCGGATAGACTTGTGGACCATTTCTCTCTAACACGCCGCCGTCGTGCTGTAGACGAAGTCGTAGAATCGGAGGAACAGACGCTCGTTTTTACTCGTTTGCCTCAAATCCGGACACTCGAATTTGCCGGCAGCTCGGCGGCGGCTCCTTTTTCGCGCCGATCCGGCGGCGGCGTAAACGCGCGTTCTCTTATAAATAAATAAATCACCGTCTCGTGCGTATTCCTTTACACGGCCCGACGGACGTGAGTGATGGCGTCGCCGTCGACCGCGACAGTTTTATCCGGCGGCGACGAGCGCACAAACCGTGTCGACCACCTCTCGCCGGCGGCTTTCGACAATCCACAGTATATACTGTGCAGGGACGTATTTACTTCATCCCCTAGGGGGGGGGGGAGGCGAGTAGAAAAACGGCCCGTCGAATCTGCTGCCAACTTAGAATTATCGAAAAATTATATGAAAATAATAAGTTTTAAATAAAAAAACGTTTTATTACATTTTAGTTTTAGTATTCGATTAATTTTAGTTGTCAGTAGATATAGGTACATACACAAGTATCTAGAGGGGGGGGGGCGATCGCGCCATCACCCCCCCTCCCTTGTATACGCCCCTGATACTGTGTCACAATGCGTTATTAGTGATGAAATTTTTAATATATTTCCGATGGAGAGTATTTTTTCATTCGATAGTAAATTTTTTTATTTCTTTCCACCGTCCGCCGCAGAAACGCGAACGAGAAGTGTCGATTTTCTTTTTTTTTTTGATCCGCCGGTTTTCCGTAAAAAAAAAAAAAACGCTGTAATTTCGACACGACGCGTCGGGGAATTTTTTTTTACGTGCGAAAAAGCGATTCGTCCAATAAACAGATGTTTCTCGAATAAAAAAAACTCATTCGCGGAATACGTGTTCGTTTTTTTTTTTTAAATAGAAAAAATGTATTTAAACTCGTCGTGCGCACTGGAATACACTTCACGAGCACAATCTTATCGGTTTGATTTTATACCAACTAAAGACCTGTTTTTTTTATAAAATCCATAATTATATGACGTTAAAATTAATTAATAATCGTTGACACGTCAGTATCGTACACACGACGGAAACGGCAGGAAATCGCGAAATAGGAAATAAACTATTGAAAAAATGTGATTTTAATTGCGATGTAAAAAATTCATCCGCAAACCAAATAATACACGCGTCGGCAAGGGTATTGTTGAAATTACTCGTGACCTACATACACGCAGCGACATCTAACGTCGTATACGGTAATAATCTATCGGTGTCGCGACATTCGAACGTCACACTCTACGCGCGCGTTTCGTCGTACAGATAGCGCCAGTGATTCGGCGGCAATCGTACTTTCATAATACGAAATCAAATATTTTATCGATAAATAATGTTATTAAATTTTAGACCGACGATTTTAATTCAAATGAATATTTTTTATTTTGTAAAAGTTTTAAAAGTTATTTATTTATTTGTTTTTTCTTTCAAGGAAGTATTATGCTGACAAGGTTCTTCGAGGAATCAAATTCGACTAAATTCTGAGTTCTATTAGCAAAGCGTTGAAGGGGATATCTCAAACGGATTCCAAAAGAATCATTTTCAGATGCGTTACAGTACCGAAAAATGTAGGAGAGGTGGGATCCCCGTGAATTCTACACGAAGAACGTTCTTTTGGGAAGAATTGATGTTAATATTGTTCTATATAATAAAAAAAATCCTATTTTTAAGAATTTTAATTTCATTCTATTTTGCGCACCCTTTGTACACAATATGAATAGATACGCTTCAGATCTGACAATCCCTTTGTGTACGTTAGTTAATTTTCTAATAGCGGTGTCCAACCGCACCTATTTACAGTTATAATATACAAATACTTATAGTGGAGTCGAGACGATAATTGCGGATCAAAGGAGGGGATTGCCAAAGGGAGTCGATGACCAAAAAAGTTAAACGTTAATTTATTGTAAAAAAAAAACATAATTTCCAAGGATGGAAATTTTGTGTTATAATACGCGTAGACGAAAAATTGCTTAAAATCGTATTATACACTTGATCGATTACTACGGCGGTGTAGAATAAAATGATACGTTTATAATATCATATTCGTATATGATCTGTAGTCGTTAAAAACTCATTTTTAAAACGACCAGAATGTCGTCTCGAAACATATGTAATTATGAACCAAAACATGCTATAACACTTTATATGACATATAGAACATATACGCCCTAAAAACTTATCGTAAACACGCATTATAATATGTTCAAAAACTGTATAACGACATTTTCTAAATAGTTGTGTATACAGTATATTTGAACTATCAGCTTGGATGTTCATGATGTTTTCTTATAAATCGTGAACAATTATTTCGTTATATTTCGCGGATTTTTTTTATATAAAAAATGTTTTTCTCACGACTGGCTAAAATAGAGCGTTTTATTACTGAATAAAAATATTCGCGAATGGATAATTTGGTTAGAATTGCGTTATATAATTATATAACTGAAAGCAACAAATAATGATATAACTGTATTCAAAAAACGATGATGAGCCGCGCTACTACGTTTTTTTTTTTTTTTTTATTTTTCAAAATTCAGGCTTCACACAAAAATTATAACCAGCGATCTTTTTTTTTTTTTTTTTAAAAAAACATACCGTTGAAATATTATGTCTATAAGCTAATAACAAATGTTCCGATCTTAAATATAAAAATAATATAAATATCCAAGAGAAGGATATTTCGAAAAAAATTTTTTTTGCAATTTTATGAATATTTTCCGTAATTTTCCGTTATATTTTAGGAAGCTATTGATAAAATCGTCACTGTCAAATAAAGTGCTAATTATTTCAACAATACGATTTGCTACCGAAATGTAACGCATGTAAAGATCGACTGCTTGAACGCGCGAAAAATTGTATATTAATAAATATTTAAAAAAATAATAAGACACGGTATTGAAATCGAAAATTTGAAATTCATTTTCTATTTGGATTTTATATAATAAATTAATGTAAATGCATATTATCGTATATTTGGCACTTCACATTCTTATTTAGAACGCAATACAATACGTTTTTGAATTAGGTATTTATTACGATAAATTAATTTAAAAAAATATTATAGAAAAATATTCAAAAAAAATTCATAGTTGTAACTTTTTACAACTTTAATATATCGTATTGATTATAATTTCATTAATAAAACGTGTTTTCATAAAAAAAAAAAATTCTCGACGTTATATTTTAAGTTTTATCACTATAATATATAATCGTCGTTGCTCGTAATATATACGTATATATGACACTAAATATTATAATAAGTATTATTCGAACAACAATTTTTTTCTCTCAACATCTATAATAAATAATAAAACGAGACATACTTCGATGGACATCAAGTATATAAAAGTGTAATCACATATGTAATCCGTAGGATTTTCTAAATTCCCTATATTATATATATATACGACTAATATTAGCTGTCACATTCGATATTTGTATACGTACAGAATAATATATATATATATATGTGTGTGTTATTACAAATAGTATCAATAAAAGCGTATTAAAGACGAACGTATTTCCAATTTAATTTGTCAAACTTTATCACGTGAAATTTTATGGAATTCAACATTTCGCGGATTTTTTGCAATTACATTATTTTTTTTATTTGTGACCGCGCCTGTTTATATATATATATATATATAGAGTGCACTAATATGTTTGTACTCATATCACGCAGGGATAACGCTATTATATCTCACAATTTGTACAAATAATGTAGCATTAAAATCGTTTTCGTTTTGAGTGTAAACTGTCCAGACGAAGAAAAACTTTTTTAAAGCCTTCGCGAATTTGACTTCAGCGTGATTATGCATATATATATCGTCTCGTATCGTTAAGCGTTCAGTCTCTTTGTGTCATTTAAGTACAGAACGCGACCAGCTGAATCGGAACGTCGCGCAACGTGCAATATATATTGTGGCGTATAATATAATATAGTGTGTTCGCACGGCTGTAGCATTACAGCGCGCGAACGAAATCGGATTAAAGGGGATCTAAGGGTGTTCGACGTGAAGGTTTCGAGGGAGACGTTTGGTGTAAAAAATACGTGACGACGAAGAGTGTAGTCGGAAGAGTCATCTCGTAAACGGCGAGGCTAAAATTCGTGGAACGCTAAAAGAGCGCGGATAACAAATCGGCGTGTTTCGGGACGACTAATCAATCAATCGCGCGGACGTGTATAACGAAACGGAAACCGAACGCTGTTAATAGAAGAAGACCGAAGGGAAATTCACTGGGCGTGTGGAAAAAGCCGCGTCAAAAGACACGAGTTGTTTATGCGGAGTCGCCGAGATGGGCGGCCTGTAATAGCCGCAATGAAGAGAAGCGCGTGCACTATAACAAAACGAAAACATTTTTTTCTTTCTTTCTTAATATTTAGAAAAATACCGTTTTGTGAAACGATACGCATAAACGTTTTTATACGTAGTTCGTATATATATATATATATTTGCTCGTGTCCGTTGGTGCGGCGGCGATCGGTGGCGGATGTCCGCGTAGCAGGATAAACCGTGGCTCGGCGGAGTTTTCGTCACTTCATATATATTTCGTACGTTTATAAAACCCCGTTGGCGGCCGCGTATATAAAATATCAGGTACGCGCACGGTTTATACGATCATTTGGTATAAAATAATTTTATCATTTTCTTCCGATCTGTAATGTGTGGCCGCGTCAAGCCGCGTTCCCGGGGTATCTACACATTTTCCGCGTACCTGAACGTGCAATAATTGTAGTCACGACGAATCGGTGCGATCGGCGTGCCGAACACTCGGCGGTATTTGTTGGTCCGACAAAGGTCAAACACCTATAAGTAGTACCGATAACGGTTAGAGGTGGCGGAGGTCGAACTCAACGATCGAATGGGGTAGAAATCGTTAGTCGAACGTTGAGTTCGAGTTTTGACTTGAGACTTGAGACAAAATTGGCCGGGGGACGTAGACGGAGAAAAAAAACTGTAACCGAATGAATAATACGAGACGAGGAGAGAGAGAGAGAGAGTGAGAAGGGGGAAAAAGGGCGGTTTATGCGAGTGTAAATATATATATATAAAAAAAAAAAAAAAAAGAGCAAACGTTCTACGCCGCGGTCGTGCGTGGTGTGCAGTAGTATCGTTCGGATCGTAAATCTTGATTATTGGATGTTAATGAGAGGGCGCGCGCGCGGTGAGAGGTGGCGGCACAATTGGGTGTGTGTGTGTGTGTGTATATGCGCGCGGAGAGGAGACTAATCGCGTATAAAACGAAGGGTCGGCGGGCCGGTGTTATACACAATGTGTCATGGTGGAAGCAAAAATACAATTAACCGGTCGTTCCGTGGAAACTCGCGCGCTGGCCAATTACGCCGCGTTTTACGCATGTGTGTGTGTAATACGATGGCGGGATATATCGTGACGACGATGACGGGGAAGGACGGCGGCAGGAGAGACGGGTTATGAGGGGCAGGATAAAAGTTATTAGTATTAACAAGGGTATGAAAAAAAAAAAAAAACCCCGTATTATAATATATATATACAGAGAGAGAGATAGCTGATATTATAAAAAAAAAATGAAAAATTTATGAACGACGAGAGAAGGGGAGGAAAATGTTTCAACGCCGAACGATGAAATTCGTGTGAGAATAAAAAATTATTATTATTATTATTTATACGCGCTCGTGTGTATTATATTGTGTGTGTTTGCCGCAGCCGCCGACATTGTAATGTGTACTTATAAAAAACTCGGAATACAGGGCGTATTATAACTGCGTGTAAATACGTTGTGTGTTATGAAAATGTTATAAGTATAGACTTGGACAATATACTATTGTATTTTTGTTGTTGTTGTTGTTGTTGTGCGGAGATATTATATTTTATTCGCCGTTACTCGAATAATACGCGCGGAATCCTTTTGCCGGTTACACATACAATAGATGAGGATAATAATAATTATTATTATTATTATACGGAAAAGAAACGAATACTGCGCGCGCGTTTTACAATTTTCTCTCTGTGTATACGCGAATCGTACGGACATCAAGTCCGAGATTCAGACACTATTGCCGACAGACGTATCTCAAAAAAAAAAAAAATTCTATAATCAATATAAAATGTATTTCGACGTTACGTTCCGTTCGCGAGCACGTCGCGATTTCGATCTGATCACGTGTCGAACGTTCTCCTCTCCGTATCACGCGCGGGGATGTTTTATTATAATAAAATTGTTGTTTCAATCACGCGACGCATTGAATCGAACCGGTCGTCGTAAATCGCCGACGACTAAACGTCATTAAACAATAACGTGACAATTATTAATACGTTGTACTAGACGAAAACCATTCAACAAGACACGGAAACTCGACGAAGCACGTTTGAATCGCGAATACGGCGTATTGATCGGCGAATTGCGATGGTATTATACGAACGGGTGTCTGAATCGGTGTCTGAATTCATGTACGCGAAACCGCAGTACTGCGAATAACGCAAGAATTATCGAAAGACTTTCCGAGATTTTATCCGGACACTAATTAAGACTGTACTCATATATAATATATACACACACGTACAGGTATTCTTCTCTATAATATCGAAATTAAATGTACTCGCGGAAACTGCAGTGTTATCCGCGAGCGTTCGGTTAAATTCCCGTCTCAAAAATTACGTATTTAACGACATAGTCCACGTTATTTCGTCCAGACGAGATAAAGGATTGAACGTTTTTAATCTTTATCACAAATTCCAAAACGGTTATTCAATCCATTTTAGGGATAGAATATTCCTTTCACGACGGTTGCTCACGACGTCACATAATAGCTGAATACGAAACAGTACATACAGCCCGGGGATCCGTTCCTGGCGGTTTGAACCGTCAGATCAGTCGGTCACTTTTATGTAATAATTGACACGGCCGCGATGAGATACGTATTATAAAAAAGAAAAAAAAAAATAATACGTCGTGCGCGTACATATTACGATGGGAGAAAATCGCTTAAAAAAAAATAATAATAATAATAATATTAAATTCGACAATTGAATTGTCGCATTCTTTACGTCGGCATATTATACACGTGTTTTTCGTTTTGTGACGACGCCGTTCGAAATAATAATAATAATAATAATAATTCATCGCTTAATTTCGCAAACGTTTTTAAATACATAACCGGCACAATACACCGTGTACAGACACACATATATAAAATATTATATTATAGGCGCGCTCGGTGTCTGTAATATTATGTATTTTTTGTTTTTTTTTTTATGTATATTAAATTATTATGGGTACAGGGAGAGCGAATAAAATATACTCTCCGCGGTACTAATGGACTGGTAAATACTGGTATATATATACACCGGTATATTATAAACAACGATAATATAAAACGAAAAGTGTGGTATTATAAAACGTCATTACCGTTAAAATATATTTCGTGTTTGTGTGATTGTTTTAACAAAACGCTTAATATATAACGTGTATGAGTATATTATATATATATATATAATATAAAGGCGTCTGTACAGTCGGCGGATCGTGCGATGGAAGCAGCTGGTTGCTTGTGTGTCTGCGCAACGACACATTATATTCGTACGACGACGACGACGACGAGACAAATTAATGGGGGACCTATTTCTTTTCCTTATATTATATTTCGTTTTATATATATATATATATATATTTATATTATACTTTAAAAAAAAAATATGATAAAATAGAAAACGGCTCCGCAAACTGGTTCCGATAACAGAGCTGTTAAAAAAAAAAAAAATGCGTATGAGTCTAACCGACTGGAGTGCGTTAAAAAAAAGAAAAACGTTACCAGTGTTTTTTTTCTTTTTTTTTTTTTTGTAATTCATATAAGTGATACGGCGATTGGTTTTTATTATTTAAATTTTTTTTTTTTGTTATTTTGCTCTCCGAACCGACACAAATACTCGTTCGTATACATGTATATATAGTTATTAATTTGTATCTTTTAAAAGCCGATATCTCATTGGACGAACAATAATGATAATGAACAATAATAACTCGTTACAAAACGCGTGGATAAAAAAAACAATGAAATCAATTAGAAATGTATTGTTTAATTATATAATATAATTTCTTCTCGATTTATGAGATATTATTATTAATCGCAAATTCTATGTGTAATCCGTTTTCAATATTTCCAAACGATTATTGACAGAATGATTTAAAAACAAATTTCAATGCGGCGAAAGCAATAAAACGATTTCTACGTTCGGGGCTGCTCGGATTTTAATTCCATAAAAATATTTTTTTTAAAAAAAAAAAAACGTGTTTACGACCCGAAAAAATGAAAAAAATGCTTAGACACTTTTATATGTATATATACAATAATAAAAAAAATTCACTCGAAATAATTACACTTTTTATTTTGACAATTTACGCCTGGGCTGTGCGCGCTCATCGCCCAAAACGATGCTATCATAGAATGATAATAATAATAAATAATTATATAAGAATTGACGAAATTCGTATGTTTTGTATGAAATCAATAGGTTTGACGCATAAATAATAGATAAGTCTGAGAAACGATTTTATTTAAAAAGGAACATTACACCCGATGCGAAGTATAAGTACAAAAATATACACGATTGATACGCGTATATCGATTTCGGATGATTTTTTTTTTATTATTATTATTATTTTAAATTCGTAATATCGCTAAAAATATGTTTGAAAACAATATTTAAAAAAAAACGTCCGTTAAACGCCAAAAAACTAACTAACCCTCGAAAAATGCAAAACAAAAAAAGAAATCCGTTGTTAGAAAAGTGTACAACGAACCAGTGATGTAATCGTCAATTTTTTTTTTTTTAGCGGGTATTACACGCTCGAGGAATTCATCCGTTATCCCGCAATTTTTTTCGTTTTTTCGGTCCGTTAGGAGTCGGTTCTCTAAATCATTTCAAACAAGGCCATTTTTTTTTTTTTTTTACATTAAAAAACGTTTATTAATAAAATTCAATATGATGCCGGTGTGAGAGGTCGAAGGCATGATGAGGTATTTCTGAGCCCGACGAACACTTTATTCAATATCCGATCGTGCGTAGTGGAATCTCCTCTAGTTTTCCTCTTCTACGTATTATTATTTTTTTCCATCTGCGGTCACTATGCCGTTACTCACTTGTCTTAATATTCGTCGTTAATGTCGAAACTTTTAGCTCGCCGTTTTGAATTTTCGCGGAACGCCGGTCGAGCGTTTGCGCGAAAAAAAAATAAAATTAAAACTCAAGCGCGCAAATCAATCAGATTCTCCAAACGCGCATTTACGTCCGGGGTGGCGGGCGCATGTAAATACATAAATTATCGTCGTTCGTGTCGCGGCACCCGACAGCGCGACAACGACTGAAGTCTCTGAAGTAGTCTTATGGCTACGGCGCGCGCGCGTGGGCATTGCGCGTACACACGTTGACGACTCGTTCTTATTATTATTTTTTTTTTCCTACCAAGTCAATCGGTCGGTCGGCGAATAGAGGCGTCTGTTTTCTTTCGTTATAACAGTCGTCGGCATACGACATTATTTTTCTTATTTTTTTTTTTACCGCAGAAATTACACGGTCGGCTTGTACGGGAATCCATAAAACATTTATTACGTCGTGTACGTACGTTGTGTGTGAAAACGACGTTTGTGGACGACGCTCCACAGCGAATTCACTCGGACAAGCATCTCGGTCTCCCGTTGTTTACTTTATAGAATGTTGAAAGCGAAAACGAATGGTCGCGTTCGATAAAACGATTGGATGTGTATTAAACATAATTTGTCGACGGGATTTTGTAACGGTTATATAAACGAAATCGCGACGAATTTGGCCGATTTTTTTGTTTTTTTTTGTTGCCAGAGCCGGGGAGTGATAAACGTCCGTCCGACGGACGACGTTGTTTGAGATTTTCAAGCCTTTACCACCCGTTTCACGAATTCGAACACCCGCAAACGTCTACAAACGCTATAAACAGCCGAAAATTATAAAGAAATTATTTGAAAAGTTCGTCTCGTTAACGCGGTCCGAAATCACGCGTTTGGCGGAAAATTTCCGATTTCCATGAACGTTGTTAAGTTTAACGGAACGACGAAGATAGTACCTGTGGATTTCGACGGAATTGCGTTTTTACCCCGTTTTTTTTTTTTTTATGTATTTTTTTCGGTAGTTCGTTTCCAACGCTTAAAAAGAGTGTGGAGAATATTGAAATTTCGACGTCTCCGTAGTAACAATTAGATGCGATTTGTTATCGGGAAATAAGAACGGAGCACTCCATTCGTGATAGAATTTTCGGGATACAGACATAAAGGAAAATACGCGTCATTATAAAACCTCGTATAATACATTCCCTGACCCGGTTTAGAATCTAAATTTATAATTACGGGTACACGTTATTACAGATCTGTTGCGTATAAAAAAAAAAAAACGTGTTACAGATTTTGATGAACGTGTTGAAAATGGGGATTCGCGATTTTTTTTTTCTTTTTACAAAAAGGAAATAGAAAATTAAAGAGATAAAAATATACTAGAGAATCAGTAATTGATTAAGGGAAAAACGGCGTGCGTGGAACGTAAAGGAAATAGCAATAGAACGGGAAAAGAAAGTAGTCACGAGATAGCGCTAAGACACGGCACAGAGCGGACGTGGCAGAAAGAGCGGTCTGAAATTGAATTGTTCTTTACGTATTTGCTGTATTGTTGAGGCGAGGCGAAACGTGGGTCGTAGCGAGTGACAGTACGTATTTATAGAAGGAGAATAATACGTTGTAAAAACCGTATAAAACTTTTTTGAAAAAAAAACCTACATTTAATGCCTGCAGCGTAACGTAAATTCTGTTAAATATTTTATATTATTCCGTTTATTTCATTTTTTGTGTGTGTATTTTATTACTCGGTAATATCTACCGGAGCCACGATATATATATATAAAAAAAAAAAATCATTAAATATACAAGTTTTTGCCCGCGCACAAACAACGCGCCTAAATCAAAGTCAAATATAATTAGAAAGACAGCTCGAGCGCGCCGCAAGTATACGCGTAGTTACGTTATTTCAATTATTATAGACATAATGAAACGGCCGAAGGATACGTCATCCAAACGCAACAACCAGCAAACATCAATACTCGGCGAGCTGCTGGACGATATTGATGGCAAGAATAATAGCGTTTGACTACCGTGACATTCTCGTAATTCTAAAATCGAATACAAAAACAAATAATAATAATAATAATTATAAGACATTCGAATTGACACGACTGTGATAAACACGCTGCGCAAGAGTTTGGTTGACCGTTTAAAAAATTATTGACAATCACAATGTTATTGTTATTGCGCGCGCGATTTATTATTTAAATTTTTTACTCGAACGATATTTAAACGAACGAATAACCGCGAATATATTATAATGTGTTCGTTCCACTTCAAAGACGGACGTTGGAGTCAAATTCTCCGCCTTGTGATCTTAATATTATTATTAGACCTTTTCTAATATATATACTCTTAATAACAAAATATACGATACGTTTTAATTGTTTTGGCGATTATTTTAAAAAAAAAAAAATGAAGTTTTTTTAAAAGGTTTTTGCCGTTAATATTAGAAATTACGGCTTTGGGAAGAGTTCGGTGGTTTTGTTTGTTTGTACCAGCTGTGTGCGATTATAAATAATTCGAAATTAAATTCGTTTCAATATTATTATTTCAAACGTTTTTAAACCCCGTTGACCAATTTTAATGCGCATAATACTTTCTTTTTTTTTCGAAATCGGCTTAGCGAATGTCTTACGATGATTAAAAACGTATTTTTTTTTTACCACACACCGTCGTGTGTGCTTCTCGATCGTTCGTTCCGAGAGTATATCCATTTAACGGATATAATAAATACGCGAAACCGTACGAAATCAGAGAGGAGTGCGTTTTTACGTATGCGAAACGCATTTTTAAGACAATTACAATTTTTTTTCGCGTCACCGATCGTTACCGGTAATACACGTACGCCGCCGCCCCAGTATCCAGTTGTGAAGTGGGATCAGGAGAGGACAGCAGCTGATGTTATTGATCAGGTGTGCACGAGCGATAGGAATAGCGTAAAAACGCAATCAAAACTTGATTGGAGTGGTTTTTTTTTCTTTTTTTTTACAAAAAGAATAACCCGATTATTGTTATTATTATTATTATTATTATTATTATTATTATTATTATTATTATTATTATTATTATTATTATTATTATTATTATTATTATTATTGTTATTATGACGTTTGCACGCCGGTTGCCGACATCGTACGAGAAATAAAATCTATATATTATATACGTATATTTTTTTTTAATTCCGTATATACATTCGTAGAGGGTATAAAAAATATAAAAGCGCACAAACGCAAGCCGCGCTATGTTATATATTATTCGTGTTATAATATCCGTATCATTATACACGCGATACGTGACCCCCGGGCCGGCTGCGGGTTAGCTATCCAGTCCCTGGTTGTGTTTTTTTTTCATTTTCATTATCAGAGAGAGAGAGAGAAATTAACCGATGGAAATATTATTATTTCGTGATTGGGGCCGCGCGCACATTACGGCGACGACTCGTTATAATATGTATAATATTCATATGTAGAAGCAAAACAGAAAAAAATGACGTCTAAAACATTTATATACGAATAGTTGTTATTATAAAACGTTTTACTTTGTGCCATGACTATATAGAGTCCCCCGGGTTTTGATGGATTTCGTATTCTTTCTCAGGACTCAATCCCGGACGACGCTTTCGTATAAGCTAAAAAACGCAATTTCTCAATACCCATTACGAATCTAAATAATTAACTTTTGGTGGTTCGCGCGCTTTTTTTTTTTTTTTTTGGCTTTTTAAGGGATTTTTTTTTAACATCGTACATGGTCGTTTTCATGTAATTTTAGATTGTTTTAAATACATTTTTCAATAACCGACAGAGAAGTTACAAGTTTATTACGTTTTATTATTATTATTTTTGATTTTCGTACGAAAACTGCAATTAACAAAATAGTAATTCAAACAGTTTTTAAATGCGTTCTTGTATGTTTTTTTCTTTAAGGCATAAACAATCGAGCTTTAGTTATAATATTTTTTGTAGTATTTTCAGAGCGCGCGGTAAACATTCGCGAACACCGCCATCGTCTTTCCCGTTTTAAACGGAATGAAGAAATGACAATCGCAAATGCCAAATTCTCAAAACGCGTTCGTTGAACCAGAGTATACTCGTATATATAATACATGCCTAACCTAACCAATGCGATCGCTACTACGGTATCGACAATCGTCTTTACACGGACACAAGCGATATTTCAATTACACCCGTCCACCGTTAAATAGTAGTGGAAATCATTGTGTGGATTAAACATAAATATAATACATATTATTAATTTTTAATGGTATGCATTTGTAGCCTTTGATCACGAATACCGATGCGTGTATCGGTGTTTCTTTATGTACAGGCACGTCGACTGAGGCTGCGGAACAAAATATTAATTATCGAACTTAAAAACGTTCAAAAGACGATATTACAACGTCATTGTCTTTAAACAATTCGAATCAACATCGAACTTTCTTTTCGTTTACAAATTATAATATAACGATTTTCGTTATTCCCTCTTAATATTATTATTATTATTATTATTATTATTATTATATAAATTAGCATTGAAAATACAGAAACGATCGCCGAGACGATGGCCGCCCGCCAAAGAACCGCTTGGAAAATTCGAAAAATTTACTTCGTCTGCGCGCGGTTTGTTCATCGCCGACGGACGCGCGTTTATAATTCCCGTCGTTACGCGGATTTTCAATACATAAAAAACAAAAAGATGAAATATGAAAAAGCGCACCGCTCCGTAGTTTTAACGATATTTTCATTTTGAAAGTCAAACGTTACGCGCCGCACACCATTTATATTGTCAATTATTTTCGAAATTCCGCGGCGACTAATGTATTATAATACGCCACACGTTATCCTCGTCACCATCCCCAGCATCCGCGCATTCGTATATATATATATAAAATATACACCGTCAAGAAAATTTATAGTTTTTAAAAAGAAAAAAAACACGAATATCTACCGCCTGCCCGCGACGATTGTCACGACGCGAAACAAATTTAATTTTAAATTCTGAACGAGGAGAAAGTATTGGTTTTGCAATGACGTGGGGGTTTTTTTTCTTTTTTTTTCTCTGTACAGACGAAAATTCTACCAAAAAGTGTATTTCGATCTTTACAGCGTTATACCCGCGGTTTCTCCCCGAATGTACCGAATGTAGTCGGTACTTTGTAGAGAAATCCGTTTTTCGATTCTCTCAAAAGCGTCTATAAACAAGAAAAAAACCGCTTAAAAAAAACTACGGAAAAGATTACGTATTTCTTTGTTTCTCCGTAATTTTCAAACTAATACGCGGTCATATGAACTCGAAATATATTCGCACGAAATACTTTATGTCATATTTTTGGAGGGAAAAAAATGTCCCGAAAAATGTCTTTCGATTTCCTAGCTTTTATATAGAAATTTTCAGATATTCAAATCACAAAAAGATGTAATCTTTTGGTTTTAACGCGTAAAATACAAACGCAGTACGTGTTTCAATTGTATTTAGAAAAACAAATTATAAAAATCGTTAATAACACAATTTTCTTTTATATAAACGTTTCAATAGTATAAAAGTGTATTTTATTATTAATTTTTCTTTTTGTAAAATTACGTTTGTAATTAACAAAAACCACACAATTAGAGTGTCGAAATTGTTTTTAAAATTGTTTATCGTATTCCTCTCGAATTATTAGTAAATAAATCCAAAAACAAAATCGTTATTCGAGTAGTTCGCAACTCAAGCGACATTCATAACTTTTATTATTCTAAATTAAAAAAAAAAATCGCGGTAAATCGTGCGCGCGCTTGGCCTTATACATCGGCAGGCCGGTATTTGTGCGGTAACAGAAATATTATAATATTTATAATCCAACGTACGAAATTAAATATATTTTCATTCGAATCCGCGGCCCACACCTTTCCAGTGATTTCGCGGGAGATTCGTGCTTGTCGGTCATTAATACATTAAAGAAAAATGATTTTTTTTTTTTTTATACTTTTCGTTTTATATATTTTAAATTGTAAAGTATAATTATTATTATATTGGCTGGCGCAAGAGAACTCGTTATTATATTATACATAGAATCGTAACGTAATACACGCCGGGTGCGAGTAAATTGCTAGTTACAGCGAATATTCTTATAATATACTTATATAGTGTACGTATAATAATAATTTGCAGTCGATTGTTGTAGCGATACGAGAACAATATATTATATATATATAATACGCGTAGAATAAAATATGTTCGAAAATTTCCAACGAAATTAGTAGTAGTAATATTCGAATGAGAGAATAACCCGAATAAAAAAATAAATACTACGCGCGAGGTGGATATAATATATATTTCTTTTATTATTATTATTATTATTATTATTATTAATCTAAATCGTCATAACGGCGGAGTATATATATATATATAATATATTGTATGGGAAAATATACTTTGAAATAATTTTCATTTCCACGCGAACAAACGATTGCGGGGTACCGGTGTTGTAATTAGATATGTTTTATATGAATAGTAAAAAGAAGTCGAAGAAAAAAAACCGCGGTACGTCATTATATATGTGTATTATGATTGTGAGACGTGTGCGCGATAAATAAAATGATAAATGCCAGCTGCAGAGCATTATAGAAATCTGTTTATTGAAACGGCGATGTCGTTTTAGTTTTTAAAATTAACGCAATTCAATCGGCCCGTTTAACTGTACGTCCCGTTTACATTTAGTTCAATACGATTTTCGAAGGCATATTTTGTCCATATTTCGTCGATTTGGCAATAAAACGCTTCGTGTTTCTCGATTTTTACGCAATTCTCGCGCATTAGTATTTATTTATTTTACGAAATGAAAATTAATAAATGTATATTTTTTTTCCCGTCCGTACGCACGGTTACAAAACAATGTTATACTCGTATATAAATATAATATATAATATATATATAATCTATTGTTTTCGTTCATCTTAATCGTCAATAACGACTGTTTATGTTATTTTTTTTTTTTTGTCGTTTATAGTAATCACGTATTTCAATAAATTATATTTCGCATTTATTTACTAATTTTTTTTCTCTCGTGTATTTATCGTCCGTTTTAACTTCTTTAATTTGCCGCGCCCTTTAAAAATGACATAAAAAGTCGATTCGAATTCAATATTTTATATTTAATGTATTTTTTTTTTTTTTTGTTTGTTTCAGCGCAATGTAAAAAAAAAACATATTACCTAATGACGAGTTTTGTTTTTTGTTTTTCTCGACATATTAAACCATTTGTCAAGAATTTGTTCAACGAAACCACGCGAGTGTGTACACTCTACGAGATCGCCGTACGCTATTGCAGAACTCGGTGAAAATATCGTGAAAATCGAATCGTTCGTGAAATGTTCAAACATGGCGTGTGAAACGCGATCGATAGATAACTCTATACGTGACTGGAACGAATTCGTTTCGAATATAAAAAAGAAGACAAGAAAAAAAAAAAACAATAGTGTACACGAATTAATTTCTAAATATATTTTTTTATTTTTCAATGCGCACGTCGATGATACATTACAAAACCGTGGCGCGTTGATCGAATCGACGACCGTATAGAGTTTTCGTATAAGAAGAAAATAAAAAAACAAAAATTATTTTAATGCCCATGCGTATGTGTATATACACATACATATATTTCAATCGATATCGAAAACGCTGCCGGCAGTAGACCTCACGTAATTTTCAAAAAAAAAAAAAAAAAAAATGTATATAATATGTACGTGAAAGGATTGTAATTTATTGGAGAAGAAAAAACGCATTCCAGAGCGATACTCTCTAAGAGAAGACAAAAAAAAAAAAAAACTTCCAAAAACACATCGTACAATAATATTATCTGAAAAACAACGTAACCGCACAAACCGCACAAACCGACTATACAGTACATCACTGAACGGTGTTTTTTTTTTTTTGAAGCAGTTATCTAACGTAAGCAATGTACGTTTCAACCGACCAGTTTTTTTTTTAATTATTATTATTTTAACGCTTCAACAGCCCAAAACGGTGATCGTTAGTGTAAACACACGCGTTTAATACGCGTTCAGTTATACAATTCGGTTGTTTTTTTTTTTTTGGATTTAAAGCGTATTTACGAATTTCGGTTGTCGTTCGGGAATTTTAATTAAAACGTTAAAAGCCGATGGATGATTTTCGTGGCACGCGGAAATCCGGATTACGGAGCATTCTGACGTCGTCGATCGGTTCGGTCGGCGAGATCTACCGGTGGTTTACATAATATACGTACGCGTTATTTTCCTACGTTGAATTCAATTCAACGTCCGGCGATTCGTTCCTCGGCCGACTGTTATTTCCGTAGAAAAACAGATACGATAATAATATTGTGTTCGTAATGTCTCGGTGGAGTTTTTTTTTTTTTTTATATCCTCGCCACTTATGTTTATAAACGCACCACCACTATAATAATTGTTGCTGTACCGGCGACTCTTGTAAAACCGTCTATTATATATTTTATATAATGTCACTGTGTAATTTGGATCGTTCGGGAAAAAAAGAAATGTCTTTTCCCGCGTTCTCATCCACACACACACACACACACACACACACATCACACGATCCTCGGCACGAAATGAAAACAAAACGCGTGTGGCTCGCCCGCCGTCGAACTCGGCGGCTGTGGTGGTGATGGTGACGGTCGGAGGGAATGAAATTATTACACGTGTGTGTGTGTGTATAATCAAAGACTTAACGTCGATTATTGCGCACGGCCCATGGGAAACCGCGTTACCATTAACGTGGTACCGTTTATCTGTATAACGACGTTTATCGTCGTGGATTTCGGGGACGTTTAACGACTTAACGACGAGGTTGTGCGGTGGAAAACGTTACGAATTTACCAGGAGGAGACGCCGTTGTCACACACAACACACACAGGGGCTGTTCCACCGTTATTACGACGGCATCACGACCATTACGCCGAGAACATGTGCGTCGTCGTATTCGGGACAATTTATACTCCGTACACCGTGCATATAATAATAACGGTAATAATAATAATAAATGGTTTGCGGCAGACCGAAGGCAAAGGCGAGGTCGGTCGAGAGGAGACACCCTGCGCGATGGCCACCGCCAAGGGATCGGTTCGGTTATCGTACCCGTGTATACGGAAAACGACGGTGTGGTTATGGACCGCGGGAGCCGCTGTGTTATTAAAACGGTTTGTGTTCCACTGCGTCGTCACATTGATTTTGTCCGCGCGACTTCTTTTTTCCAACGCGTTCGTACGTATAAACGCACGCCGGCTCTAGGTTTTCCGGCAACGAAATTCGTCTGTCGTAAAAAAAAAAAAAAATTAATCAATTAACTATTCTTAGCTCGGCGTCCCAGCGGTTTTCGCTATTACTTTCTGAGCGTTTCTCTAGTCGGCGGTATTTTATTATTTACGGTGACCGAGTGCGTCGCGCAGGTGTGACCGCTTCGTCAACCGTTTCGTCCCGATTTATCCCGAGTGCGATGAAAATATTTGTAACGAAAATACGTGTGGCGCAACGAGCAGCTCTTCAGAACTGTTGTTCTTATATTACGTATAGGCATTGGACGAGTAATGTAAAAAAAAAAAAAAAAAGAATGCCAACAAATTCCAAATGAGAATCTATCGTCAATCGAAATAATTATAATGGTGTAGCTTCACGATCAGCTATTTCGTTTCATGCGTTTTGTCTCTATTAAATCACTCCGTGAAGTATTTTTTTTTTCTACTCGTTCTACTAGGTTACGCGTTTTTTTTATTTGTCGTTTGTCTGCGGTTTTTCACGAATCACGCGCATATTTTTAATATGCTATAGTCGTGTACGGCGTTATGTTTTGTTTTTTTTTTTAACGACTCAAATATTTTTGAGTTGTTAAACATTTTTTTTTTTTTTTGTTTTAATAAACTCAAACACCGTCGACTAGATGTCCTTTATTTGAATATACCACCGCAAAGAATAATAATAATAATATACGATTAAAACGATCCCGCTGTTGTCGTGTAATCTATTTATTCGTTATACAATAGTACTCTATCATTATTAAATTATTTAAAAAAATATATATATATATTTATTACGACATATTGTATTGTCTTATAGTGTTTGAAGATATTCGCTTTTATTCTCAATTTTTCTCAATTATCTCTTTTACTTAGTTATACTGAATTCGATAATTCGTCTACTCGTTATTGCCGCGTGACGTTCATTTAATTTCAAGCGTTAATTACTGTGGCGACTTTCGCTCTTCGGCGGGACGTTGTCAATACAACAATAAACGTAGCGTACACCGAGGGCATGCGAAAAATACAAACGTATATTCGAACTCTCGTACATTACGGCGATGAATTATTAAGAAATATTAACGCGGCGTGAAATTCGATCGGTAATTTGCAAATGAAAAACAAAAACGAATTCGTTTAATCGTATCGTATGCGGTTTTAAATAATTCTCAACAACTCGACGGGTAACTCGCGTATCGAAACGCACGCCGCATACGTCTCACGGGGGAAAACTCTCGCGTTTTGTAGAGCGAACCGATTGCGATATATTTTTTTATACGAGTATATTATAAATACTGGAAAGAGGAAAACGTTTTACGGGACGCATTGAAATTCTCGTAATTTCATTTCTAAAGAGCCTATAACGAAAGGTCAGCGTACACGAGATTCGATTTCTTTTTTCTTTTTCTTTCCCCTCGGCAGTTTTTTCGGTAAACGTAATTCAAAATCGAACAGTGTGGGAGGTGTATACCGTTTTCCAATAATAACGGAATTCGCGAGATCGAACGAGCGTGGCGAGAGGGTTTCCACTCTAAAGCACGTATATAAAATCGAATACAATTAATGCTTACGAATCGTCGTCCGTCTGCGTATTTCGCCCCGTTATCATTGAATAGACACGAAACGGGATAGGCGGGAGATCGGGGGCGTATACAAGGGGGCGATCGCCTGCCCCTCTTAAATACTTGTGTGTGTGTGTGTGTGTGTACCTGACAACTATAATCACTCGAACTAAAACTAAAATGTAATGAAACATTTTTTTTTTATTATTTAAAACTTATTATTTTCATATGATTTTTCGATAATTTTCAGATTGGACGGACCTATTCGCCGTCTCTCCCCCCCCCACCAACCTAGGGGATGAAGTAAATACGCCCCCGGGGTTGGGGGCCGGCCTGACGATTTCAATCGTATAACATGCGGTGCACAACGCGTCCGATCCAGCCAATAATAATAACGACGACGATAATAAACGCGGGAATTTAGATTTTAAACACGCGGCGGCCTCGGGGCCACCGTCACCTCAATCACATCAATGTTCATCAAACATTTACGCCGCCGTACTTTTGATAATAAAACGGTAATTTCTTTTGTTCCCGGATTACGTGCCCGGAATACGCGGCCGCGGACGGTGAATTTATCGCGGGCAACATTGATCTCATTGTCTTATGCTTTTAGCGTTATGAACCCGCTCCGCCGGTTTTACGCGCCGCGCCGATACGGCGAGGGCGAGAGAGGGACTTTTTCAATATTTTATATGAGATGGCCGAGAGCGCGCGAGATGCCGCGGGCACGCGAATATAAACTGATAGGCGATATACTGGTGCGCATTACTGACACGCTCCGCCGCGCGTTTAATATTACATAATATATGCTGTATACAAAATAAAAAAAATATACAAAATAAAATAAATAAATACACACACATATATATTAAAATGTATATTTAAATATTCGAAAAAGAGTATTTATATAAAATAAAATAAGAAGGTTGTTGTATATGCTACTACTTTATTGTACTACCGGTTTCGACAAAAAGTCATCGTCGGGTAAAATATTAAAAAATACAACAACAGAAAATTAAATTAAGTGAAATTGATTGAGAGAGAGAGAGAGAGAGAGAGAAAAAAAATAACCTAACCTTCTTATTTTATTTTATTCTATATAATACTCGTTGGCTTTTTTGAATATTTAAATATACGTTTTAATATAATATATATTTTTTATTTATTATCACGAGTATTAACTTATAATTTTTGATTTCTATCTTTTTGATTATTTATTTTTACATATCCTTTTGATTTTTATTTTTAATCTTATAAATTCCTCCCTGTTTTCACTACTTTTTTACAAAATATACGTCGAACAATTCGGTTTCGACTGTTAAATATTCACCCCCTTAAAGGGAATTCGTAATATTTATTATCGCGCGAATGCAAAAACCGTTATCGATTTAGTTGTATAGTATTAATCGTTGCCGATGAGCGGGTTTTCGCGTGAACGCGCAAGAAAAAGAAAACGACAACGCGTTTTTCTAAATGTCATTCGCTATCCGATTAAACGATCAGCGTAAAATATTATACACACATATATATATATATATACATGCTATTTAGAGATGTTACGGAAACCGTAACTATCAAAAGTTCGAATGAAAAAGAGAATTCTAAAATCAGAAAATTTACCCAAATACATTTTCAATCGCATTTAAAATGTTCGTTCATCTGTGAATTGATTAGAAAAAGAAATCACTTTTTTTTTTGTACCTACGTTACGCTACAGGAACAATAATATGACGACATAATCGGAATACTTTCAAAAGAAGGAAAAGAAAAACGTATTTTTAAGAATCTTTATATAATATTTATTCGATTGCATTCATAATAATTATAATGTTCGCTGAAATATGCGAATTCGGACTTGTTTGGAAATATGCTTTCGTCGGGTATAAATATAATACACGTACACTCTTGTAAATAATACTTTTAAAAAAGTATTTAAACAATACTGATATTCGCATAAAAATGTATTAAAAATACTTTTATAATACTTCTAAAAACAAAAAAACAAAAAACTATATTTTACGAATACTTGCAAAGTATTTGCGTACAAATACAAGTATTTTCTTAATTTTACAAGTCAACACGAGTATTTTTATTTTTTATACCGTATACAATGCAAGTTTATTACGTTACACGTATGTGATATTATAATAATATAGCAGCCTCCATTCACGGAATGAATAATATTTCGTTTTCGTCCATGACGACGAATTAAAACGGGCGAATCGCAAATTAAATCGTCCAACAACGCACACGAATTACGACGAGTGAACGAATGACGACGACGAACGGAGAGGTAAAATTAATTTGTAACTCGTCGTTTCTCCATTCGTACGTATTGCGTGATAAACAATAATTCAGTTCCTATACGTGTACACGATTTATTATATTCAGAGACACTAGTACACAATGCGGGTGAATATTATTATTATTATTATTATTATTTATCACGTATTCACTTATTTCGCAACGAGAAATCTTGAAATGTACGATTAAAATTATTCTCCAAAACACTTATACCGGCGACCAAGGGATATTTATCGAAAATCACGATTATACCAACTATATCGTGTTGAAAACATTTTTTTTTATTGTTTTAAATTTTTGTGAAAACTTGATAAAACGGATTTCTCCGTAGTGTTTAATTTAAATTTTGTGGAAAATACTTCTACAAAGTATTCGGAATACTTAAAAAAAAAATACTTTTTGAAAAATTGTATTCCGAATACCATATTTCAAAAAGCATTCAATAAACTAATAACGAAATACTCGTATTCGAATATTTTACAAGACTATAACGTATTAATTATTACGTTACTGTTTTATTTTTTTATTTTTAATATAACATTATTATTATACACATCTCGTTTTGATTGTGGAAAATCATAATAAACACATTTTTTTTTTTATATATAATTTCAATCGCTATTTGAATGGAAAAATAATAGTATCCTGTACGAAATAAACGCGTTTTTTTTTTTTTTGTTTCTTTTTGAATTATGAAATTCGAATAAAAAGCGGGGCTTAATAGGTACGCCTCGCTAAATAATAATAATAAAAAAATGATAAAAATCTTTATAGTTGTATTAAAATTATTACGAAATTACACTACGCCGCCGTTTATACATAGGTAATATAACACACAAAAATATTATTATTATCCGAGTAATATAATTTATATGGTATTCGATGTTTCTTTATGCGTATATACATTGGTACGTATATACGTTTTCGGCAAAATGACTTTTGTGTAAAAGCAAAACCATTCCCGTCGTCGTCGTCGTCGTCATCGTCGTCGTTTATAATGTAATATAATAATACACGTAATATAAAGTTCACGATCGATATACGTATATAAATCGTCATAGGAATTGAAAATAAAGCGCGTGTTTTTCTTTTTTTCCTTACTTTTGTTTTACAGCAATGTACCTACGCAGCTCACTATATATTTATACAGTCGGTATGTATTTTATATTCATGTACGGACGACAATTATTTGTCGAAACGGCCCACTTGTACACGCGAACCGTACAGCGCTACTAATGATGTACGTATTTTATTTTTTTATATAACATATACCCGCTGCTTCTGCTGCTGCAGTAAAATATGATTTCGAAATCCTAATTTTTTTTTTTTTTACGCCGATAAATGAATAATGCGAAAGTATTGTGGAAAAAAAATCGTTGTAAGTGTGCGCCTCTCTGTTATGACCAAATTTGATTACACGACACGAGGCTGTCGCACGATACACGTATATTTTTTTAATTTCTCGTCTTATATTCGGGGAGGTTCTTTTGTCATAAAAAAAAACCATTTCGACGAAATTTCATTAGAGAGATTTGGTGCAATTGAACATTTTAAAACGTATATAAACATTGAAAATAAAATACATCTGCCATTTGCGTGTACTTACACGTTTATAATTTTTAAATATTTGCTTTTACAAATGAAATAGAATAAATTATAAAAAAAAAAAAACACAACAATTAGGATTTTGATGTTTTGTTTGTTTGTTAGTTTGAGTCTTGACGTTATCGTCGACGACGATCTATTTCAACGATTTGCAATAAAAAAATAACTGTATTGAAATAAAATTTTAGAAAAAAAAAAAGAGATAATTATAATATTACACTCTTTACTTACGACTTTTAATGGATACAGACATTTTTATTTAAACATAACGAATAGTAATCGCGCGTTTACAGTATACTTTTATTATTTGTTCACCGTAATAAGCACTCAATATTTTCGATTTTTTTTTCTGATCAATAAAATGTCGGCCACGGCTCGCGGTTGTGTGTGTATTTGAAGTTTCGATTAAATCTAACACACGACGTTATATAATATCATTTTTAAATATTACATTTTGCATTCAAATTTCAATCGATAATTCTGTGTGGTAAGTGGTAATTTTATATATTGTATTATAAAATATACACACACACACACACTTTAAATAGTGTATAGTTCAAATTAGAAACCACACGACGACCTATATAAAATAACATATATCGTGTAAATTATAATAATAATAATAATAATAATAATAATAATAATAATAATAATAATAATAATAATAATAATCTATATAATATACAAAATAAAAGAACACGCAGAATATTTGTAATAAAAATAATTAACTATAATATGTTTCTATATTTTAACATTTTTTTTTCTAACAGTTATACAGATATTATATTATAGCGTACGTTATAATTCAAGAATTTTTTTTTACACATCGATTTATATTCTATATCATAATAAAGCTGCGTATGAATACAAATATGTATATTTATATTAAGTAAGTTTGACAGTTTTTCACTTAAAACTAAAAGTGAAAAGTATGAATACATAATACGCGTATTACGTTAAACTTGTTAAAATATTGGTAAACTCATAAAATACGAAACTTTCATTTAAATAGTGATAAAACCCAAAATAAAGTACGCCATAAAAAAATAATAATAACAATAATTTTTAATGAAATATAAGTGGCTTGTAACTGCGGGATGTGTATAATAATAATAATAATAATAATAATAATATATTAAATATTATGACAACTGCTGCGTGATGTGTCATGCACGGTTAACAATGTCTGGCCGTGTGTTAACGCGAGTGTCGAAGTGATCGGAGAGAAAATTGAATATAACAAATTTTTGTAAATGCTAATTGATTTTTCGACGAGACGTTTTTGCGAATAAGTAGAAAAACAAAAAAAAAAAATCACATAATCGTTTTATTTGATATTTCGATCTTCTGCGATTTGTATATCGGCAATTATATATATATATATATATTTTTACGTCATACCTCAACGGAATATTATTAATATTATTTTTAATCTGCTAAACTGGATTATACGGCATTTTGCTTATAACCACCACCAATAGTCCCGGTCAAAGTTGTCGAACCGAAACCGAAAACCGCACTGTTTTATGTATTTACACGTGTTTCGACTGTGGATCGTCTAAAAACCGCGTATCGAATATAACTAGTGTGGTCAAGTATCGACGTTTAAAAATAATTATTGACAACAAAAAAAAAAGCGAAAAAAATGTCGAATTATAGCGTTTATTCTTTTTAACGTATTTTGACCTAACCGATGAAATGTACACTTTTGACGAAACCGACGTTTGTTTTCCGCGTGATTACCAATAAGAAAAAAAAACAATCGTTGAAATCGTGCGACGAGAAACACGCTCGTCGATTCGTTTAAATGCATACGATTAAATCGAACGCGATCATACGTTTATCAACGCATTACAATGAGACGACATTGTAATAAAATATTAAAATGTTATATAATAATTCTATGCTTTTCACTCGCGTGAAAATACCTAACAAATAAAGACTAGAAATACTTTTAAATGACCGCTTTGATTTTTTTTTAATTTTCGCGTTTACGCACGTTTTACGTAGTGTTAATAAAACAGCGAGACGTTTTAAACACAAAGATCTATCGTTAAAAAGTATTTTTTGAGTATTTCAGTGTTTTTTTTTTTTTTTTTTTTTACTAGTTGTTTTATATTATCGGATATAAGATAAATACGCGGTGTGTCGTAAAATTGCATAAAAATTCCGATTTTAAAAACAAATTACGGAATAATATTCGCACGTTTTTAAATATATACACACGAGGCGCGTAAGACTTTCTTCGATTCGCTCAAAATACAATAAAAACTGGAAAAACGTTTAGTTCACGACACAAAAATTAAGGCACTTCGTGTGTACGAAATCGATTTAATTCAAAAATAGTATATTGAAGTCGTCTCGGACGCATAATAATTACCGTGTTAATTTCATCAAATAATACGACTGTTTTCGGCCGAGTTAAAAATGTTTTTTCTCATTTTTTTTACCCCACCCCCCTTCAAAAATAAACCATCGCGTGTTTTTTAGCATTTTTATACCGTTGATATTATTTATTGCCACGCAGCGGCTACACCAACAGCGGTCTACACGTCACGTACATATTATTATTCGAAAATTGTTTTTGATAACTCGTGAATTATTAATATTAATAATAATATTACGTATGATAATTGTATACGGTTATTATTTACGAATATATATATATAAATTCGATACGACTCGTTTAAAAATGTCTAATTCAATTCCAACGCCCGGACCGCGTGTGCGCGAGGAGAGTTATTGAATCCGTCGTTCCCTCATATTTATTCGTAAAATTTCGTTTGCGTATTTTTATTTATTTGTTTTTTGCCAATTTACTTTTTACGCGCGAATTCGCTATCTCGTTCGAACGCGAGTATTATGCGGCGAAAAAAGAACCCCCCGTTTATCCACCACGCACATTAACAATTGATCTACAACCACTCGTTTGTCGAAGAATATGATTAAAAAACGTTATTGCAAACGCGCGCGCGACCGATATACCAGTAATAATTTATTCGGGAAACAAAGTATAGATCAACACACGCCCGTTATACGTACACACGTTTACCGATTCACATGCAACACACACACAAATATTATTAAAAATGTGACGCAATACTGTGATCACGCCGCCACGAAATGTGTGTATATACGTAATAACACCCATCCCCTCCCCCAAGTGTAAAATAAAACGATCGCACGTATATTATAATAGTTGAATACATAACACGTTTTCGGGGATTGAAATCAAAACACACGAAATGTCTTTTTAATGAAAATTTATTCGTTGATAAAATTAAAATTTGTATTTTTGATTCCTCTCCCTCCCCCCACATACGTACGGGAGACACGTAATACATTAAATCCGACGTTTTATAATATAACGTAGTGGATATACGCGTCATGGACGGGATTAGTCCGCTCGAAAAAAAAAAAGAAAAAAATCGCTGAATATTTTTCAAAATATAAATTACTTATTGAATGGCGTAAATCTTTGGAACGTTACGTGTAAAGACTTTTTTTTTATTAATCAGCGCTCGAATCGGAACGGTGCGCATGAGAGCGACGGAGCTCCTCTATTATTTTTATTTATTTTTTACTGTAACGGGGGAACTCGATATAAGAGACTTTTACAATGTGAGAATAGTGATTGAGGGATGAGGAAGGGCATAATGACATTATGTTGAAATAAATTTCTTTTTTAGAACGCTCGTTTATTTATTATTATTATTATTATTATTATTATCATTATTAACAGAGTTGCTCTTTCTTTAATTTTTCCCGATTATTCCGAGCACTGTCGTTAATAAATAATACGACTGTTGTATCTTCTTTTTTTTTTCTAAGTTTTCATAAAATCCCGCGCAATATTTAAACGAGTAATTTATTCGACCGCATCGTGCCAGATACAATCACATTCGTCCGTGATTTTCTTAGATTTTCCGCGATTTAGAATTTTTTTCATTAGACTATTCAATAGTCATTCAGACACACGCGAGTATTCACGTGAAAAGGGGCACTAGGTCTTAGCGTGTCGTTTCGAAGTGTTTTTTTTTAACACTGTATAGTAAAAGTACAACAAAGTAACTCTGATGTTTAAAAACGTATTAAATTTTTCTTTAAAAAAACAACCACTCACTATATTCACTCGTCGTTGAATGTAACCACGTTGATCCTCGGCTTCATATAAATGACACGAAAATCGTGTTTCTCGACTTGTACAACACAAAGCGGTACTGTTACAAGAGTAGGTATTGTATTTCGACGCAAAGTTAGACGGACGACTTGTGAAAAGGGACAGCTTTTCGGTGAAACGAGCAAAGTATATACAGACGTATTGTGATGTTATGCCAACGCTCGAATTAGGGAGGGACGAGGATTTATTTATTTTTTTTAATATTTCGGAGTTTCTCATTTTATTTCGCTAAACAGCCGCCACTCGTTTTTACACAATTAAAATGTTTATAATTTCAAAAAGAAAAAGTCGTTTTGCCCTCGGAGCGTAAACGATTCATTTATTTGACGTTTATTTATACCGCGATCCGCGAGAAAATATACGTCACACGTCTGAACGAAACGTTCCGATTTCTGACAGCGCATTGTGTGATCGATTATCTACGCCAGGTATGTTTGGAGTCGGATTTAATTGAAACGAAGACGTGGTGAATCACATGAAACGATATTATGTGCGTCGATTGTGGAGAACGAGGCGCAAAGTCTTCCACGTGTTTACAAGACGTCACAAATTGTTTTGAAGCGCGAACTTTCATTTTACTTTTACGTCTCTCTACTAATTTTTATTTCAAATCGAACACTGGTTTTCACACCAGCGTAGTGTTGCCAGTACAGACAATGATTAAAGTGGAAAACAATATTGCAGGGCGGTCTTTACGTCCATTTATCCCGTCCTCTAAATACGTTAGTCGTAAAAGAATTGCGCCTCGACAGGCGAACATTTTTCCGCTCCTTTCCCACGCGGTGCTAACTAAAATCCTTTTTCTTTCTCCCCCATACTTTGTCCAATACATCTAAGTTACTGTCCAGTTAATCTTCATTATCCTTCTCCTCCAAAATCCGCCACCAATATGGCTTGTGTAATGAAATGGTCCGTGATCCGCAATCGTATACACGTGTAGTGTTCGCCAAATTTCTTTCTCGCCTCAAAATGTTGTTTCGTAAGCAGTTGTCATTTTGCGCGTTAACGCTTTTTTTCCTCTACGTTTTCTAATATCTATTGAGCATCTTTCGTGATTTGTCACACGTACTTTTCAGTCATGTTATAACTCGAATCGTCTAATTTCTATTTTCAGCTTCACTTACAAAATGGCAATTCACTCGCCATTTAGTCACCCCACTGGTTTTGTTTCCTTCGCATTTATTTATTTTGCATTTTTCATCGTTCAGAGCCAATCGTGTGCCACAACGAATTCAATAGCGTTTCACGCAATGACTATTTATATCGGTTAATTACACCCGACATTATTATCGTTATTCGATAATAATAATAATAAAAATAATTATAATAAACGATGGAATAATCGAGTCCTCCAGAGGTTTTTTTTTCTTGTTTCTGCTAACGAAATCTGGTCGTTATATCTATGAACACACACACACACATAATGGTCTTTTAATGACTCCGCTGCAAATAATAATAATAATAATAATAATAATACGGGACGATGAATAACAATTCGTGAATAAAAATAATATACATATATTTTAACGAGTTGTTATTATTTGCCGTTAGCGAGTTTACTTTGCGTATATAAGTGTATAAGCAGCGAACTAGTGGGGAGAATAACTTTTTTTTTTTACTATTTCAACGTAAATAAATATAAGAGAAGCGAACCGTTCGAAATGAAATACGCACGACATCCGCCGCCGACCCATTTGATTATGGTCGACGTAACGATATTGGATATCGTCGTGCCGCGTACCGCGTGCTTTGATCGCGTCGTACGTACAACGCTCTCCGACTGCGGTCTAGAGGTGGTGAGGGAGGGTGAAGAAAAGAACTCTTAACGATTCCTCGTGCGCCAAAAACCTATCATTACCGTTTGCGGTTATAATAATAATAAAAATAATAATAATATCGTTTCGTGTGTACGTACGTATACATTTCCTATTCCCGTATCAAAAGGATTACGAAAAAAATAATAAAAAAACTACTTATATAGAGACGAATGCCCGGCGACAGGGATTTCGTTGATAAAACCCGATGGCGGTGCGCCGGCGGTACCATATATTTAACGTACGGATTTAAAACGGCGATGTCACAGTATTTCACACGCTGCCCTCGGAATAATAATTGAAGCTTGTATTAACTAATAAAAAAAAAAAAAAATCTTCTCTTATTGAGAGATTTACGTACAGAAAATGATCGAGGGAACGTATCGATAATATACCACCGGCTCGTATACGTGCGTCTAGACGCGCAAAACGCACTAAATCGTTGTATCCTGTGCCGGGGATATATCCTGTTTCATTAAAAAAAATCGACGTAAACGTATAATTTTCTGTGATAGATATTGTACTGTAAAATAAATTACTAAACTCGTGTGTTGTTATATATATATATACTACTTTTACCATAATAATTATGGTATGATTGAATTGAAAACATCGATTTTTAATTTAAGTGTTTTAAAAGATCAAAGTATGTAATCGTCCCGGGGTAAAAAAAAAAATAGTAGTTATTTTCTATACGCGGACAAAAAGTCAATAATTTTTTTGTTTTTATAGAATAATATTTGTCTCGCGAGTAAAAACTTATTTGTGCAAAATAATAATAATAATATTATTATTATTGTTCGTTGAATTCGCTAAAATAAAATGTGTTTATGCGTATACACACGCACGTATAATAATGTTTCCGCGTCATTGTTGTCAATCCGAAAGTCTGCTCCGCAGTTCGATGTTAAAAAATTCGCGACATTTTATTTTCTAATTATAATTACGGTAACACTGCCGTGTATGATTTGTGAATGAAAAACATTTTTTTTTCCGCGATCATCTATACGCGAGCGTACAATATTTTTAAGCGGGGATTCGGACAAATGTCCCGGTTGACTTACCCTAAGGCCGTCCCTGCCCTGACGGGGTTAAATAGGGGGATTGAAATTCGTAAGAGATCTAAAACACTGCTGATGAATCACGAATTACTCGTACGTATTTGGATATAATAATATTAAATATTGAATTTAAACGATCTTCTCAATCGAAACGGTTCGAACAGAAACGGAATACTATTTACGATACGCACCGGGACAAACGCGGGATGACTATGCCCGCAGAAAATTTACCAGTGTGGGGGGAGGGCATAATAAAATCGAATACCAAAAAGTAGGTGCATAAAATAAATGTTACGCTTTGCCAATGAAGTACTCATTGAAATAAGTACTTTTACTAGTTGAAAATATTAACGAAATTTTATTTAAACAATAATGATAAAATTGAAAAATTGCAAAAATAAAATTTAAAATATTGGAGTGCAAGGGGCGGGGGAGAGGACAGACGTGGGGCACGTCTTGTTCTTCCCCTCTCCCCACTCCCTCGGGGCGCCCGTGTATGTCTTACACCAGAAATGATTTTCTAATGGTTACGAAAAAGGAATTATTTAAAACCGAACGCGAGCGGTATTATTTATATTTGATTAATACGCCACTAGTGGCCGGTCAATAATAATAATAATAATAATAATATATCATCTGGTTATTATTAATGTAAAACGCGTGTTTCCCACAGAGCAACGGCGGTTTGTGGCAAGGCGATCTGCGCTTTGTACGCGGCGTTCGGGAAGTGCGCGGGAAGAAAAAAAATAATAAAATTCATTTTTTTTGGCGTGTTACAAAGCGATCCGAAACGACGGCGGTTGCCCGCACCGCACGAGAAAAACGTACGACCATATATGTAATGTACAATACGAATGTATCGTCGTAACTCGGCAAAAAGGCGTTTCGCGCGCGCGCGCGCGCGCCCCCGTAACAAATCTAAAACAATCGACTTACCACCACCGCCGCCGTCGTGCAGTCTCCGGGACGTTTTAAATCGAATAAGCCGTAATTTCATTATCGCGGCGCGGCGTCGTAGCAACAGCAGACACCGTTGCCCCGTCCGCCCGCAAAATGAACGGTCTGAATTGTTATTTTACTTTTTGTTTTTTTTTTTTTTTTTATCGCTCTCGACGATTGCCGAACGCGCGTTTCGTTTTATTTTTCTTCTTCGTTTTTACATTCATTCGATCCTTTTTTTTTTTGTTTTTGCCGCGTACACGCCGCGGCGCGCTTTATATCTCTCCGACCGATTCGGTTCGGCTCGTCCCGGCGATCCCCCATAACGTTTTGACCCGGCCCGCGCGCTGCTCCCGAATCCCCCGGGAACCACATCGTTCCCTGGCCGCGGCCGCGCCCGAACAATACCCCGAAAATTACACCGGGATTCCGTTTTGAATTATTTCGTTTTTCGATTCCGTTCTTTTTTTTTTTTCTATATATATATTCCGTCACGGCCGTAGGACTTTTAAATAATTCGGCGGCGCGCGCTTTGGGTGGAGTTCGGTGGGGTACCGCCGCGGCGCAAGTGTGCGAAACGGTGACAGCTTTATGGGTTCATTCGATACTCGTGTGATGTTGGCCGTAAAAAAAAAAAAAAAAAAAAAATCCCGTTAAACGGCCATCGTATATATATATATACTTTTTTTTTTCGAGATTTAATTCCGTCGGAGGATCTGACCAAACGCTCCGTTTTCCTTTTCTTGGAGGGTTTTTTTTTCTTTTTTTTATAGGTTCAATACACACCGTAAACAGCGCGATAAAACCGAGAGTGTGAGAGAGAGAGAGAGCGCTTTTATAGGGCGCAAAACGCGGTCCCTGCAAGGCGCAGGAGGGTAGAAGGTAATTTGTCCGGGACCGTTTCCTAACGCGTTATTATATGTTCACTTTTCTTTTTTTTCTCTCGTACCAGAAGAATTTATCGGAATCCGGTATTATTGACCGCCGCCTGCGCCGCCGCCGGCTTTTACACGGGCATTTTACCGTTATAACTACACCGGATTTATGTGCTCCGTGCAAAAATAAAACGTCCCTTCTCCCCTTCCTTTGGAAATATGCGCAATAAAATATGCTCTTATTTCGTAAAATATACATACATATATATATATATACCCTTTAAAAGAAATACGAGAAAAAAAATTCTTTTTTTTTTTTTTTATCATTTAAAAAGATTTTTTTTATGGTATTTTCGACATGTTTTCGATCGGAAAACAACTATATATTTATCGAAAATATTTAAAAACCGCATTACGCGATTAAACGAAAAGAAACGTGGACACAATATGATGAAACATTATTTATTTTTTTAGAAAAATTAATACAACTCAAACGTTCAGAAACCGTCTCCAAATGAAGTAAAAAAAAAAAAAAAATCGTAAAATACACGCGATACGAGAGTAGTGCGCGTGTGAATAAAATGGCGGTAAACGGAAAAATATGCGAATAAATAAAACTTTTGTATTTCGGATGTATTAAAATTTGTAGCCGGTTTTTTTTTTTACGGTTTAAAAAATATAAACCCCTACGAATGTGCGTATAAATCTCCTGGTTTTAGTTGTAAATAACTTTACGGCGCCGGGTATGACTTAGTGCCGTAAAAATAAAAAAAACTCCGATTAAAATAAAGAATATAGGTTTATTTAAAAAAAAAAAAAAATGGACATAATACGGTTTGTTCCGAAAACAAAATTAACGGAGATATAATATTTTTACCGAAAATTCGGATATAGTAGGAAACGGCGTATTACGAGCTCGTCGTATTTATAAATCTCGAACGAAATTATATTCCATAACGTTTTATTTTGTCGTTGAGGCGCATACGATTTATCTCGTTTAATGGGATTAAAAGCGGACATTTTCTCTTTTCGTCTTACACACACACACACACACGTGAAACATAGCGAAATAGACGTTTCCTACCACTTCCGAATAGTACCGATCGATCTAGTGATGGCGATGTGAGATTTGAAAACGGATTTGAATTCGCCGTACATTTTATTATAAAACGACTTTTTCGTATTTCATATGTCGACACCTATTAAAAATTGATTGTTATCGGTCACTTTTTTTATTTTAAAATTGTTCGTATAATTCTTAAGGATTTATGAGAAAAAATTAAAAATTGCGGGAAATTCGTTCTATAGTAAAATTCATGACGAATTCAAATCCGTTTTCAAATTTCTTATCGCGCCACAAGATCGGTCGGTACGTTGGAAATTTTAGTCTGTTTAACTATGTTTCGTGCGTGTAAGAAGAAGAGTGAAAATGTTCGCTTTCGATTCCCTCGATAAATAATTATTACGTTAAAAAAAAACCGTTGGAAATCTTAGAATACACACTACTAAAAACCGTTTGAAAAATATAAAAAAAAACCGTTTGGAGTATAATATGAGAAATTATACACTGACGTTATGATATACAATTAGCTCGTGAAACTCATTTCGGTATCGTTTTCTTGCTGCAGACCGACAAAAATTTATATTCGAAAATGTATTTTGTATTTTTTTTTTTTTACTTTTATATTGTTATAATTACGTCCGAGTATAAAATAATTTTAAACGCGAGTTTTCCAAAAGAGAAAAAAAAATATTATCGTATTTGCGTATTGTTTATTTATTTATAGTTTGAAAAATCAGGCGCGATTTAAACGAAATAAACGCGACACAGAAATATGTATTTTTATAATATTTCAACGCGTCGAACACGTTTGATCGGAGTTTTTATACACGATTTCACAATATTTTCCGATAATCGAGCGTGTATTTTTATTATTCACTTAATCGGTATACATAAAACAATTCGAGTCTTTAGTACATCCATTTTAAAACGCGATAAAATAATAAGTTTCCCCGTTAATTATTATAATATAAATAAATTTCGGTATATTACTCACCCTCGTTTTACATCAATCAAGAGAATCGCAAACTACGCAGCGCATAATATCCCGGGATAAATGAAATAAACGTACGCGGATTAAACGTCATTATGAGAATTCGTCTGACACCATAAATGCAAATAAACGTTGAAAATGACACGTTAGACATAGTCAATCGTTTTCGGAGATATTTCCGTTTGAACGTTTAAACTATAAACCGTGCACGATATTTTCAACGTATTAATTAAATATCATTTAAAACGCACCTGTTATAAGAATAAGAAAAAAATATTACGAGCGTCGCTACATGCGTTTTAATAACTCTAAAACCGTAGACGCGTCGATTTAACACCGTCTATTACATGCCGGATGGTTAATGATTTATTAGTGGCGTTTTTTTTTCTTTTTCATGTTGAATATATTGAATTTTTTTGTAAAAATATCAAATGGTCCAGAGTATATCCTTAGAACGAACTCTGTTTATAACGCGTCGACATCTCGACGTCACGCAACGCGCAATGTACCATTATTATTAATTAAAAAATAAAAATAATAATTTATTTTGATATTTTCTAAAATAGTTTAATGTAAGTATTATATATTATATACCTCGAAACGATTAAAACAAGTAAAACATAATATTATATTTCCATAACGGTTGAATTCCATTTGGAGGAGGGAAAACGTGAAAAACTTTCATCGCGTTTCTAGAGTAATAATATATTTTTGTGTAAAACTCGTCTATATCATAATAATATACGCGTTTCTTATTCGTATACACATTTTCCCACTGTTCGATTAAATACGTGGATGTTAGTAGTAATTTTTGTTCTTTGTAAGACCGGAATTCCATAGCGTATATATTATATGTATATAATTGTTTCGCATCCATCAATCTAAAAAGTAAAAAAAAAAAAAACTACTATGAAACAAAATATGTGTAATTATTGCTAGATGAACTTTATCGCAATAATATACGTGACTTGTTCGTATCGTAGTTTCTAGACAATTATTATTATATTACCGTTTTATATAATATATATATATATATATATATACGCATAAAATAGGCGTGTTCTTTTTTTCAAATAAAATATAACGGTATAATAAATGAAATATACACCATTTTGTAACAAAGAAAATTATAAATTTATTTAGAGTGTTCAAAGTATTATACACATACGTATATAATACGTATGTGAACGCTATATACGAATTCGTACAATTTTGGTGGAATAATAAAAATATGAGTCGCGCGCGGAAATACGAGTATCAGTCCAATTAATATTCCGTTATAATAAGTCTGTATACATTTTCAAAAGTTAAAATTACTGCAGTACGTATAAGCCGCACACACGGTTTTTGTTTTGCTATATTCTCGTAAATAAATCCGTTAGATAACAATATTATATTTTATAATATTCATTCGCATATATATATTATGTAGCGAACTCTTTTAATACACCGTATAAATACGAATTAAATTATATATATATTCGATTTCCCTTTAACTTGTATAAGTTAATTTTTTATTATAATATAAATAATATAATTCACACTCCGAGACGTAAAAAAATACAAAAAATAATTGTTACTCGTAATTTGTGTTATGCATACATATAATCATATAACGTATTAATACTCGGGAAAATAACACGGAGATTGAAAAAAAAAACTGATAAACTGATATGATAAAGGAAAAATGCCGAGTTCGAGACATTTAAAAGTCTAGATTTATAATAATATGCATGTAATGTTATGACGTCGACACGCGCAGCGGTGTTACACAGTTCAAAACCTTGGCTTCTCGGAATAATAGAGAAAAATAAGATTTTCGAAAGAAAAATTCCGACAAGGATCTTTGGAGTACTCTCGAGACGTACTCGTCAAGAATTCCTGGGTCTTATTCAACGTGATATAAAAAAAAAAAAAAAAATATCTATGAAAAGACTGAAACGAGTAGGGACGTGCACGGTGAAAGCAGCGATCAACAATAAGAATAACCCGGCAGGACAGCCACAACTGGAAAGATCTCGTTTAAGACGGGATAACTAGAGGTGTAACAGCGGTGGAATCCGGAGTGAAGTGGCGAGAGAGATTGACGGTACGGAGATTTGCGTTCGCTGATTGTCAGTAGCGTTCTTGTTACTCAGTCCCCAACGTCGGTCGGTCGATTCGAGAGACGCGGCAATTATCATTGCGACACCACGACAATCCGTCGTCGCGTCCATCGCCCCGAGTCCGTCGTCAGTGATCTCACGGCGTCTATAATAACAGTCCGTTTTTTTTGTTTTTCGTCGGTGATTCTGTTAAAATTCAAATCTATCGACTCCCATATACGTATTTAAATGTACCCCGTAAATTGTCTACACGTATACACGTATACATACACAACGCGGGAAATTCGCGCCGCCGCAACGTTTTTCGAATTATTTGCGCGGAACGAGTTACCGTTATTAACGTGTTCCTCCGGGTTTAAGTGCATAAAATAAATGAAGAGAAAAAGCACGCTTGCGCGTGCAGCGATTAACGCGTATAAATACAGGAGATACGATATAATATTCAATCGGTTGTTTCGGCGATTTCCACCGCGTTTGTTACGTATATGTACCACGCGGTACACCTGTGCGTGTGTGTGTTATAATATACAGTAAAGGTCCGAATTGGATAAAAGCACGCGGCGTGCGTACCAATAAAAACCGGAGAGGAAAATCAAATTGAACGCTATTCCCACATCCGCGCGCACGCACAATATAACCGAGTTAGCGCCGGCAACGCGCTTTCCACGAATTTCAAAGCGGCGCTCTTCGAAGGGAATATCACTTTACTGCGAGCCGAATACCCCCCCCTGGACGAGATTGCTGCCGCAACGACGGCGAATAAATGCGAAACAAAAGCGTCGGCGGAATCGATTCGACGTCGTTATTATTATTATTATTTTATTACGTCTGTACGGACGCGCACGGTTTTGAATGAGATAATAAACGCAGCAACGGATTGAGAAAAGGATTCGCGGGGAGAATTCGCGATCTTTGTAATAATAATTAACCATCGTGCGGATCAATATCGGAGTGATTCTTCTTCTTTCTCGGCCCTTTGGTGTGTGGTCGTTTTACAATTATTTTAAACACTACAACGCCAGTTTCGGTGGTCATTATTTTTTTTCAAATTCTATTCGCTTCGATTATTCCGTAACGTGACAGAATCGTCTCCGAGAACGAACGTGTGTGATGTGTTCGTTGACACAGACGTTGGCCGGTCTTATGGCGGATTATGAAACTGATAAAACGAAGTTCGCATAATCGGCCGACCCGCGCGAGCAATTGAATCGCTAAATTGATCTATGAAAAACCCGTACGGTTTTCGTTCGGCGCAAAAGAGTCGAAGAATAAACTGTTCCTTTTCGCGGTATTGCATCAAATAAAGTAAATATGATTTTCCTGTCTGAAGGTACACACACACACACACACACGGTCTGTAGTGGTGATGAAGTGATGATTACGACGTTACAGTACGGCGCCATTCATCGCCGCGCGGTGTTACACACTTTTTCTCTCGTAACGACATTTCGCACGTATGTCACGAATTACGTTCTATAGGCGTTGACAGATTCGTGTCATTCGTTTATTGCCGCATTATCATTCTAACGAAATGCCAAAGATAAACATTACATTTCAGCACCGTCGGCCAGAGTGAAACATATAGTTTTCCGATCAAATTATTCCAGAAAAACGGTGATTTATTTTTTTTTTTTTTTTACCAACGGATTCCGGACTTCGTTTCAGCCCGTCTTCCCATTGGTTGCTTATCGAAACCGCCGAAAGAACGCTTTAGAAGTTATTTTACACGTGACTCACATTCTTCGCCCGTATCGGCCGGTACCGTCTAAATTTTAAAGTTGCAAAAATCATCATTCGCGTGATCTCCTAAGTACGATGTCCTCTCTCACCCGTCCCGCTGGAATCATCGGGGCCACTCCGATGAGTGATTGTCGCTGCATATTATCGTTGTTATTTGCATTTCGCGGCGGAATAGTTTCAGCGATTCCCCCTATCGGCGGACGCTGCTGCTAGTGTTATCCATTCCGGCGCTTTTCGAATTACGTCTTTGCCCACCACTCGATCGAGTGGTTTTTTTTTTCCGTCCTTCCTCCGTTCTCTTATCCATAACCTAATCGGACGGGTGTTCGCAACTCGTTATTTCTCCGTTGTTCCGCAAACAATCTCTTCGTCCTTCGCCGGTCCGAAAACGTTCTTCGACACATTTTTTTCTCTCCTTCCGAACACGCCATACACGCGATCGCGTAGTATCTATTCCGTTCTCACGTCCCGACGGCGAAGGACGTCCGCCCGCTCTCACCCACGTAGAAACGTTTCGCCGCGTACACGGTTCGTCGAAAGCGCGGAAGCGAACGGCGGCAGTGCAGTGCGTGTCCCCTCCCCGGGGAGACGACAGACGGGATCCGCAATATGGGTCGGTCTCTCGCGTTTCATGCAATACGCTCGGCTGGCCGTGCCGCGTATATAAACAACGACGACTTCTCTTTTATCATTGTTAAAATTCTCGCGCTTTTCTCCGCCGCGACCGAAAAAAAAAACCACACCCCGCTACGTGCGCGACGGCGAACACAACGCGGTGTCGTACAAATTGGATATTATACAATTCGCAATTCTCCTCCTCCTACTACTACTCCGTCGTTTTTCCTCCCTTATTTTATTAAACCGAATCAGCGGCAGCAACAGCAGCAGACGTGGCGCGCGCGTGCCGTTACAACAACGGCGCCGGCCGGCAATAACACTGACGCGCGCATATCTCGTCGCCGGTACACACGCACACTGCGCTGTTGCTGTACTTAAACTAATAACGCGCGCCCCCCCCCCCTCTATCCGCTTCGCGAAGGTTCACTCGTTTTTATCGATTCCCGAAAACCCTTGCGACGCGCGCACACGGGTTTTTATTACCGCGTATTATTCATTCCATTCTCTCTCTCTCTGTTTATAACTGAGAAGTACCGCGCAATAAGACGCCCCCCCCACCCCGCGCGTATATTCGCCGCTTATAATAATATTCGGAAATTTACAATTTATTTATAAATAAATAAACGACTAGTAAATACGCGAGCGTACACACGCGTTCTGCTCGTATATTAAAAAAAAAAAAAAAAAAATAAGTTTTTTTATTTCTTCGCTCCATTAACAGTAGTAGTACGTACATAACGCGCGCAAACGTTTTTTCGAATCTCTGCTCCGATCAAACTAGGGATATCAGATTTGAAAATAAAAAAAAAAAAACGCGGGACAAAAAATTATAAACCATTGAAAACGGGGGGGTGGGGGATTAAGACTTTGGATACCTGCCGTCCCAATATTTCATAGCCCGATGAGTTTTATAGTTTGTTTTCTCAAAAAATTATTTTTAACAAACCGTATAAAAATATCAACGCCCAGTCGGATTCAATCGAAATTGTCTTCGGGCTATTGTCGGAAAAAAGCATTTGACAATTTAAATAGAGAATAAATAAGGTAATTTCAAACAAAGTATAATTATTAACACAAATTCGAATGACAAATACTGATAACTGATGAGAAACGAGTAGTTCACAATACAGTGTTGACCTCGGGTTGTTAGAATCGGTTTCCGATCGATTGTCGTACGCGAAGCGGGGAGCGGTAGGATAAAACGTAGCGTTCGTGTTATCATCGGTCAATCAGATTTTCGAAACATTTTTGAATCCTCACATTTCAAAAGTTATACGGAAACGAGTATAAAATAACGATTTATTACACTTTTACGGGACGTGACGGAAAAGAATTTCATAACACGGGACGTTTTTACGATATTTCGTGTGTTACCGGGACACCGGGGACGCTGTCGTGAATTACGTATGGATACGGGATCCATCCCTAGATCAAACGTTTTTTTTTAACCGGGCGAATAAACAAATAGATCGATGATTATATCACGTAGCGGTTTTGATAAAATTTCAAGGGGGTGGGGCGATTATATTAATATTATTATTATTATAATTTTATTATTATTATTATTATTAGCGGGACACAAAAAAAAATAAATATTTTTTCTCTTACGTACCTCAGAATCCGTGGCGGGACAATTTAAAACGGAAATGTTAAGAAAAATGTGTGCGACTTAGGATTTTCGAGTGGTTTTTTTTTCTTTAAATCTCATATATATATATATAAAATATATTATGCATATATATAAAATATGGTTCGGTATAATCGATGCTTATACGACTCGTCGTCCACACGTATATTACAAAAAATATAGACTATATTGTAATACGTATATTTACATTTAGCCACACACCTGCGGTTTACCAAACGTTTTTCTCCTCGATTGTGCATTGAAAAAAATACGACGTTATTTTCTCTATTTTTTCTTTTAACGAACGTTTTTCTTCTTTCTTTTCGAACAACGATTCGGACGAAACGACTTACTTGTGCACACAAAATACAATATGTAATAAAACGGCCAGCCATAACGAACGGAAACATATTTATAATACAACACGGGTATATAATAATATGAGGTTTTTGTTTTTCCTGTTTTAATCGACTACAACATCTCGTACGTGTAATATTTTGAAGATTCCGGTTTCGTGCGCGCGGTTTAACCGCACTCGAGAACGGTATAACACACGGAGGGCAGATATATAATGAAAAATTTCTGGCGAATCTCGCGCGATAATGGCTTGTAATGCATTACTGTGCGCGCGCGTATACAAATAAAATTTCAATATTTGTACACGAGGTAAGTAGGATTTCGGATTTCAGGCACACGTATCGTATTAACTGTTTTTTCGAAATTGGAAAAAAAAATGCTTTTTCAGAAGCACTTAACACACACACACACACGGTCTATTCATCTTGTTCTCGTTATCGTCTCCGTCGCGTGTCGGCCAGTGCAGGCGTGTATAAATTTAAAATTTCCAAAAATCACCAATTCCACATTGATCCGTCTTCTGAAATATATTACTCGTCCGTCGTCCTACAAAGAGCGCTTTTTATTTCCCCCTCGCTTGACCCTCGCTCGTGGGAGTTCGCATTTTCGCTGGCCCGCAACAACCGTGCGGTCAATTGCCATTTTTTACACACTTTTTTCTCATACGTTTTTCCACTTCTGCAATTTCCTTCCACGTACACCAAGCGTACTGGTGCGAAGGATTCTGTCGATTGCCCCGTCACTTTCTCCATCTTATTACAGTCGACAGTTCCGTGACGGGCCCACTAGTTCCGATTAAGGGTCTTCTCGATTTCAGTCGACTTTTTGTATATTCCGTCGCTGTCGGCGTTAAGACGTTACGTTTACTCTCCGCCAGAATTATACAATAACACACGACCAATCTCATCCACAAAAAAAAATAAATAAATAAAAATTCTTTAACGAACGTCCGATTCCCTAAGCTGTACTCCTCTCGTCTCTACGCATACGTCTGTGTAGTCAGCGTTCAATTTGTCGACCGAAAATTCTATTTCAACGCAATTTCCCGTCGCTGAACACTCTACGCGCGCGTCGTCGAACGCAATTTATTTTTGTTTATTCTGTAAGGACGATGCGACGTCCGTGGGTAATTTTTAAATGAAAACCGAAAAACCTTGTGGCGTACGTACAAAAACAGCGAGTCGTCGTGCGCTCGTTACGGTCGGATCGACTTTGCGGGACGGTTAAAAAATAATATACGAGTGTTCTTCTAGTCGTGGTCACGGATTGTTGAACCATTGGATGAATGCACCGTGGTTATGGTGTATTTTATAAATAGCTCTTCGATAGTCGCCTTCTTACGTACACAGTTCCATACAAAGCAATGCTCAATTTAACGATATTAACAAGCCGTACTCGTCACAAATTATTTTTATTCACTCGAAATTATTGTCTCAAAGTAGCGTGTTGCATTTTGTCTACTCAGTATTAAAATTTAACAACACCTCCTAATCGCGATACGAATTAAAATTATATAAATTATATCGAATTGATGAATGTTTTAGATAAAAAGAAAAAGTCCGTTTTTAAATCGGTTAACGATTAATACTTTTCGCGTTTTACGTGCACGTTAATGCATTTTTTTATAAACCGACGAGGAAGGGATTGAAACATTGAACCCCCCCTGCCTATCACTCGTGCGCAAGGTCCTGGAATCCTCCGTAGATTATCATTGTTGTTATTATTATTTTTATTATTATTATTATTATTATTATTATTATAACCGACCACGTTATGCACACAATTTATGTATTGTGACGAGAGAGAGAGAGAGATACTATGTAAAAGAAAATAAAAAAAAAAACGCTTTAAAAGCGGCTGGAGACTTTAACGAACGCCCGATTTCTTCGCAGTGCGTGCTCCGGTACAAAATGATAATGTAATGTGAGATAAATGCGATGTGTATCGAATTTCTGTGAAAATTACTCTTACACAAATCATATTATTAAATTCTGGGAGGAAATTTGCAATTTTATAAATTTATAATTCGAAAAACAATACAAATTCAATCTCTTCCCTCTAAAACAATCGGATCTGATGCACGTGATCAAACTTTTCATCAATTGCCGTTTATTATAGGTAAGCACCGTAGTTATCAAAAAAATAACATTTTAAAGTTTATTATGATAATTTAAAAAAATCTCGAAGCTCCGGAAGATCTACATGGAACAAAATTAAAATTAAACATGCCATCTCAATCACAAATGACACACCCGGCACACAACAATTTAGTATTATGACTAATCTTATATAAAAATTAATTGAAATACGACGAATTATTAATTATTGCGTATTAAATTTATTATACTCAAATATATTAAATTGGCTCAACAAATTACATTACAATCTGTTGCCGCTAGTTACGGGCTCAGTTTCTAAGGTGATCAACACTGAAAATAAAATAGCAATATTTTTCATACGTTTACGGCGTAATTTATTACTTTTCATTCAACAATCGTTTGCAAAAGTAATTCAAAGAAAAATACGCGCAACGAATATTTATGAATATTCATTATTCGAATAGAATATTACATCAAACCGTTTCCGTTATCAAAACGCAATGAATCTTTTATCATTAATCTGCATGCTATGCTGGGTCATGCAAATTCTAGAATGGATATTAAATTGGGCCCTGAAGAAACGGTACACGGCGAGCCGGCATGACGAAGACGATGACATTGAAGCCGACGACTGGACCGTTTTACAGATGGCCCGACTAGAACGTAAAATTGACGGAGTGATGACTGCGTTGAAAAACGAAAATTCAAAACGTAATTATTACATTATTAAAATGTATTCGTATTGGACTATTATTTTAAAAACCTAATAAACTTGAAACGTCTCGTAATATTTCGCGTTACCCCGTTATCGTGTTACAGTGAAGGCGGAAAACATAAGACTTCGGACAAACAGATTAGAAGGTCATGTAAACGATTTTAGTAACAGTAATACGGCGACGACGACAAATTTTAAAAGTAATTAACCAAATATTTTAAAAAAAATCTAATATAATAATCGATGAACTAATGGTATATTTCATTCGAATTTGTGCCTAAGCGTAAAATGTTATTTACTGCTATTTGATTGTAGTTGGCAAAGGGAATGTGGTCGAGAAAATGAAGCAATTTAAAATTCGTATTAGCCATATTAGGAACGCGATGAGAGATCTGAAAACGCAAAAATCCACACGTAATTATTACTAAAGAATTTATATATGATATCTGTACGACGTGACTTAAAATCTCGGTTACGTTCTTAAAATCGGTTAATAATAAATCAATTGTTGAAGTTTGATAATAATAATAAAGACAATCACTGTATTTACAATTTGATATAATACGATAATTCTGTACAAGATATTTACCGGCTCTTTCTTACTGTTCATTTAGTAATGGCGACAATTGAAAATGCGTGTAGACCCGATTGTCTCGAAGCATTTCATGAGAAGATGAATCTGTTTTATAGTAACGGGTTAAATTTAAAAGACCAAATGTTGTACTTGGTCAAGAAACATAACACTATGGAAGGAATAGTGGATACATTAGAAGGTGATCTTATGGTTTATAATTATCAATTACTAATTGATAATATATAAAAAGACAATGCGATATTATTTGTAATATATCTTTTAGATAAACAAGATAATTATTTAGAATAATTTTTATTTTTTTTTGTTACCTAAATTTTCAGGCTCTCTTCAAAACCATTCATCGGCTTGCGGAGTAATGGCTGAAAAAGTGAAAAGTTTAGGAAAAATTTGTAAAAATGTGGAAAAGCGAGTGTTTGAATTAAATGGTATTTACGCGGCTACATCACTGTATAATAATTAATTATATTAATTAATTTCTAAATGATATATACGTATAGATTTCAAAAATGTATCATACAATAATGTGATGGTATTGGAAAAAAATTATAAGACCTTGGAATCGTATATGGATCAATTAAAAAGTATTTATGTGGTTTATTTGGCTTATAATAATTAATTACTGATTAATAATATATATATATATATTCAATGATATTTATGATATATTTTTTAGTTAGATCAGATGTGATAGTGTAGAATAGTTTTAATTTTTTTTTTTACTTCATTTTTTAGACCAAGTTTTAGACAATGAGATGATGAACGTGACTGAAAATTGGGAAATGCTGGAGAACGAAATGACCGATTTTGAAGGTAATTACAAAATTTGTTGGCATTAATATCGTTAATTGATAATTTAAAAATATTAATGTTTCTCTGTGAATTGGAGGAGACTGGTTGCACTACACTGATGATGACCTTATCGATGTGGACGACTACGACTACGCGTTCGGAGAGGCCGAGCTAAAAATCAACATGGAAGAATGATATTGATCTATCGGCAGATCACGGCATGAAATCGACAGATAACGGTGATATCGGTGTGGTGCCTAAAAAATTATTAGTAGTAACATTAGAATTATCAGGCATTGAAGAGATGGCTGTTACATCGCTAATTCGTGTAGAACTGTTGGACCACGACGAGCCTGGAATTTATGAAGACGTCTATTATTTGGAAGAAGCTGTGTCTTAAATTGACATGTATGAATGAATTCACTAGGCGACTGGGTAATCGACCTTTTATATACAGTACCTACACTATCATAAAACAAAAAAGAAATATCAACTAGATATTGATAAAATGTTTTCATAAAATTCTTGTAGAATGTTTGATCAGGAAGAACCTGGGAATTAATGAAAATAATTATATTTCCTCAAATCATACGCAAGTTCAATTTCCGACTTTTCCACACACTAATGTGGTTTGTTTTTAGATTACGAGTGAAGCGAGGAGACTACTAATTTCATTGTGACGTTTATTTCGTTTTTATCTATGTACAAATTCTTGTCTAGAAATAATGCCCGGATGATTTCGTCTTCTGTTACCTGCGTTACGTTAGTAAATCATATAACGTCGGCACTTTATTTGATACGTTCTCAGTAGTTTCCTTACGCGTAATTCCTAATAATTGAAATATATATTACAGAGGTTATTTTTCTATTTCCTCAATAGTTTTTAAATTAACGCCAAAATAAAAACTACCGAAGTTTTTTTCTTAAAAACAGCAAAAACTTGATTTTATCAAAACTCTCTTCTATATTAATAATATAAATAATATTGCATCGGAGCTCCGTTTAAATTCGTTTTATAAAATGCATTGATTTATCGTTTGCTTTTAAATTCATGTAGTAATAACATAACTGTAAAACTATATAAATAATAATTTACTTAAGAAATGTCCACAACACTCGCAGCTCCCTGTCTTTTTTTCTTTTGAAGGAGGAGAATGTATTGTACATTGAACTTTAACTTATTTTGTGATCTAAAATATATTTTCAGCAGTAATACTAGTTTCTTATATAACAATATTTGCAAACGGGTGCAAAACATATTTTATATAATTTAAATGTCGCCTGCATTTATACGCCCCCTTTCAGTTTAAAAGAAAGAAAAAAATCGGTTTATTACTTGCCGTAATCTTTTCTTTCTTAAAACCGAATTTCACGTATAATATGAAGAACCGTCATTGAACCCCATAATAGGATGAACACGCAAAGCTCCTCATCCAGGCTCGAGAGCAGGATTTCATCAATGAGTGGGCGGGTATATACAATATCACATTATATATAAATATTATAACATTTATTAATCATATTTGAAAATAAGTTACGAATTATGAATACGGATACGTTTATACGTTACTACTATTTATATAATTATTAAAACTTAAAAAGATAACGAGCCACGGGTTGTTGTGGATGACGCTTAAGTGAATTTTTAAGAGAAAGATTTTACAGTTTTGTTATTACCATATATTTGAAAGCAATGATAAACATATGCGTACGATAAAACGATTTTGAGCGGAGCTTCGGTGTAATACGCACTTTGTCGAAACATTTGAAATGGTTTTTTTTTTTAACATAGTTAACGTGACAAAAGTCATTGACATTGTTTTGAAATATTCATTTAAAATTACCACTTTTATGAATTAATAAATAATACTTCGAAATCTGAAATTACTATAAATAGTTCAATATTAAAAGAATTTTTTTGAAAACTATGTCTCGTTAAAATAATTCAAAGTTATATATTTGATGAAAATGTCAGGTTTCTATAATCATTAGTTTCAAAATTATGAAAAAGTTACGATAATCGATTTTGACGGAATTGCGTTTTTACCGTTTTTATGTAATTTTTTTGGTAGTTTTTTTTCTGGCACTTAATAAAAAATATTAAGTAAATCGGGTTTTAAAACGTATTTTATTAAAATGTTAATTCGGTTTTAAAATAAAATATATATACATATCTTTCAAGAAACTATCCGATGAATATAATATACGAGTACAACGTGATATATTACGTTCATTAACTTTACTTATATTCGCTGACCGGACTTTTTTTATTACTATTTTTGCTTTTTATCTACGTGCTCCAAATAATTGTTTTTATTCCGAGTCGTCCCTGCATTATATTCAAGAAAATTTGTTTGCATAACACTCATTTATTATTATTAAAAGAGCTCCTCCTCTTTAATTTTTCAAATTCAAACATACATACGGCACGAACATTGCGTGTATACTAAACGTCTTGCTTTATTGTTATAACTCGGTGGTCGAGTAGTGTTCTCTAATACAGAGGTGGCGGCCAACGATCACGAATTATTTTCATTTCTTCTTGATTTTTTTTTCCGACACCAAAAAAAAAAAAAATTACATTCGAATATAAAAATTATAATTTCGCGACGAATTAAACACTGAGAACGCGCGAATATGTCCTACATTTTGCGCGTGATCCGATGTTCAACGTTTCAACGAAACCCATTGGCCCGGACGAATTCGGACCTGAATTCGGGAGTCGCAGCTTTCTTCAAACCAAAAGTAAATACCGATTACGTTCGAGTGATATGTGAATACCGAAGATGCCTTTATCCGTCTTACAGCCCCGATTTTACAAAATTATCAGTTCGGAAGCGTGCACAGACATCGCGTCGTACATTAAACCAGCTTGAATAATGAATAATATGTACACGGCGATAAAGAAGTATCTAACCGAAGTACGTAAATTTTTTTTTTTTATATATATATAAAATATTTAAACTCATAAAAAGTAAGAATTCGTATTGATAATGGAATAAAACATTCGTTGTGTAAATGAAATCGCATTAAATACAATTTAAACTTAACCTACTACAGGTCGAAGTAGTTTTGTTTTTCGGAAAGCATTATTTATTCAATCGGGGTGTGATATGGAGCCAGAAGAACTCGAAGAGGACATGTCCGTTAGAGTTATCCACTTCTGCTGTAGCGCGCGTAAACCGGGCAAAACGAGTCCAAAACGGTCTATATAGTAACCACGTATTGTGTGTAGTGCGCGTATAATAATAATATTATACAAAGTGTACGCGCGCGATGACGACTCGTCGTTTAATCTCCGAGCCGACGTTTACGAAGTTATTATTATTATTGTTATTATACGAAGTGACGATCATCAAATAATTTAATGGAAATTCTCTTTACCGTCTCACTCTCACATATTATTATTATTATTATTATTATTATTATTATTATTATTATTATTACTATTATTGTTGTATAGTGGAAATATTGTCCACGACGACGGTACCGCATTATAATGATACACGCGAGGCCCCCTATCATTATTCGTACACATTATATCATACACATGTACATCGTATTTCACGCATTCCTCGCGCGTTTCCACTTCACACATGTACACGAGTGTGTGTATATGAGAGAGTATGTTTTTAATATGCTATATAACCCGTCCAAACTATTATTACTATTATTTTTATTATTGTAATAACATGGTATGGGGAGGGAAAACGTTAGTAAAAAAAACGTGTATCGTTTCACGTTCTCATCATCATTCGTAATAAATCGTGCACCGATAATATTATCATCGTGTCGTCGTCACTACGCCGTTTTTGTATACGCATTGTTTAATAAAATATTAAGTTCCGTATTTATTGGATGGGGGGGGGACTGACTCGGAATGGCGATTTTCCCTAACGGTATTCTTAGCAAGAGGTTTAAGTTATTTTGAAAGAGCAAAAAATGTATAAAAAAGTGTTCATTTTTATTCAATGAGTAATATATAATAATAATAATAATAATAATTATTATTATTATTATTATTATTATTGTTTTATTAATAGCTACGCGTCCACTTACAAAATTCAATTTACATGATAAATGTATTTATATGTATATGTATATATATATGCGAATTGTATTTAGAGTGTTTTTTTAATTCTTTAAGTTATTCGCGTGTAAAAAAAAAAAATTTTTTTTCTTATGTATATATTTAATTAAACTCCTATGGAAACCTTTTGTAATCTTTTCTAAACTGAATACACCAGCTACGGCTTACTATAAAGTGTGATTTGAACTGTGATATCAAGCCCGCCGCCGCATGACGCCTTACTACGTTTAAGATTTAATTTCAATTTTTCAACGACAATAGGGTAGAGAGTGTGTGAGTAAGAACATTCAGCGTACACTTCTACTAATCGAACGCAATTTTCCTACACGTTAAATGTGTCAAAACGCGCGTGTTCTCCGAGAGAATTAATCGACCGAAAATATTATGGTAAAACGGATTTTTTTTCAATTCGATCCGCTCTATAAATCGAGTTCAAACGTTTTGTCGCGTAACGCGCGTTCCGCGAGTTCGTGCAGGTACACGAATAATATTATTCATTTACTAATTATAACGTATTTTGTCGTACGTTATATTTTATTGTTCGTTTATTAATTATAACGTATTTTATCGTACGCTGCCCGCCCGTCTCCTCGATTAATAATCGATTAATAAAACACACTACGTGTGCACGGAAATCAAAAAGAGTCGACAATAATGAGAAAAATCGTTTTTATCAGGGACGGGTGGTGAGGAGACGAATTAATTCTCGGACACTGCGGGGGGGGGGGAGGGACGAAGACGTCGAGACGCGGAGGACGTGTCGTTATTATTATTTTTTTCGTCTTCGTACAAATAATAAATAATAAGAAAAAAAACGCGACCGAGGCGGCCGGGCCGGTCCGACTGGTTTCGGCCTCGTCTCGTGGTTGGTAGCCGTGCCCGCGATTTAACATGGCGTCTCCGCCGGGTACCCCTTTCGCCCGCCGAGCGATTACACGCGGACCGCAACGAGGACATCTCTCGTACGAGACCTAAACCCGCTCGTCGTGTTCGTACGTATTGAACGATACGGCGTGTGTGACAAACGAATAAAATCGTATAAAAAAAAATATATATATACAGTATGCTTCTTCTCTCACACACTCTGTGTTTTCCTTCGCAACAGCGCTGCGAGGAAATGAATCCGAGTGTAAAACCGACGAGAATCCTCGGAGAATCGCGCGTACGTACGTGTCTGTCTGACCGGACGGAGAAAACCATACGGATCGCCCGATTGTTCCAATGCGCCGCCGCACCGTTGAAATCGATTTGGAAAATAAAAAGCCGACAATATTCCTAAGAAATCGTTAAAATGTTTCGCCTGTCGATTGTTATACGTAACTAAATAGGGCCCGGATTTTTATGCAAACGCATATTCATTCTTCTACAATATTGTCCTAGAACAATTTCGATTAAAAATCTCGGCATATCGTAGAGTGTACGGTCAATAATAATTTTTTTCTTTTTTTCCATATTTCAATGACAATGCATATTAATTGCATATTTCTATATTATTGCATAAGAGTTGCGTTTTTACGTTATTTTGAACACTCGAATTGGGATATCGTCGTTGCCGAATTTTATCGACAGTCTGCGGGGATTCGTGTAATATCAGATAACTTGCGAGATTACACAAATTAAGGCAAACGACTTGCGGCTTATTTTAAGCACTGAATGGGAAATTGGTGTCTCCAAAACGTTCCTTGTTTAATGTAGGTATATGCACCTGTCGTGTCTTGCGACGTAGAATGAAGTATTTCAAAATACAAATATACGCTACGTGACTTTCGAATTCGAAAATATAAAATCATATTTCGTAACTGCGCGTTGGTACTCGTTCCGAAATTAATATTTAATTAAGTAATTAATTAATCGAGCAATAGGTATAAATGTATACGTTTGTACACATTTGTAAGCAGAAGTATATTCATATTGTATTTTTTTCACATAATATATTTTGTAATTGTTTCAAGGTGTTCAGTTTTTTTTTTTTTAACACACAATAAAGAATTTTATTGCATATTTCATGCATATTTTTGAATTTTTGAGTGCATATTTAACGATAATTTTTGCATAAAAATCCGGGCCCTAATTATAACACACGATCACATAATTTAAGAAGTCACTACGCGTATATCGTACAAACAATACTTCTTTTTTTTTATTATTATTATTATTCGAATAAATATTGAGAGAACGTTTTGTTATAAACCATAGGGACAGATCATATAACTATTTCTATATTCTATAGTTATTGATAAATATAAAAAATTGTAATACTATTTCAATACGGTTACTTGATAATTACATAATGATTTTCGGCAATAAAGTAATACAGATTTTATTCGATACGCCGCCCCATTATATGTGCCGCGGTATATAAAGTCAGTGCGAGAATGTTTTTAACACGTAATAAAATAATAACTATAAAAGAAAAAGAAACAAATTGTTAAAAGAAATATTATGGAAAAAGAGACAACGATTAGCAGAGATTGTGTTACGGTGTAATATTTTCCTTTCGTCGTGTTTCACCAGACATTGAACAATATATAACCGTTAGTATTACGTCATAACAGTATTTATCGTGTTATGTAATTTTTAAATCAGAAAAATTGTTTTTTTTTCAAGACTATAGAAAAAAAAATAAATAAAAAACGAAATAAACCTTTTGTTTTTTTCTGTATACGATCGATTTGATTTTCGAACGTATGTTATAAAATTGTAATTTTTTTAAATTTTTTATACACAAATTATTCTTATCGGTGGAATAAATTTTAAAAGTTAATTCTTTTTTTCTTTTTTTTAATTGCATAAAGAAAATAACGGGACAAGTGAACTGTAAGTCATCCCATGGCATTTATAATAATAATAACCCTTATACTATTTTATGTTAATTTTTTCCGAACACCGTACGTTACGTATCGACAATACATAGTATTTAATATGCACAATCGTTGGTTGATTTAACATAATTTATATATTTTGTATAAATTTCACTTGAAAATAAACGCGATAAAAGTAAAAAGAAAAAAATAATAATAATAAGTAACTTCTAAATACAGTTTTCACGTAAAGGGTAGAAATTCGAAACGTTCGAGATGACGTTATGACACGATGTATTGTTAAATATATATATTTTTTTACAGGCATTTTATACGAATTTCGCCGATAAATATTTGAACGCATTTCTAAAATTTATTTTTTAAGCGTCGGCTAAAAAATTAATTGAACTATATTAAAGGCATAAGTAAATTGAATAATACATTTTTACGGTCGTAAATATGGACGTTTCGCTCGTCTTAAAAACAAAAGTTATGTGGTAAAATTATTAATGACGAACATGACGCCCTTATACTTTTTTATAAAACAACGTTAAAAGTTTAAAGGATGCCCACTTTTCTTTGCTAGTGATATAAAATGTATTAAAGGGCTTTAGCAGATTGAAGAACGGAGAGCAGAGAAAAACGACCGTAAAGGTTCTTTCGTTTTTTTTTTCTTTTTATTATTGCGTTTGAATTTAAAACGAGACAACGAATAAAACAGAAATCAAATTACACCTTTTCAATGAATTTACAATCGACACGCGTATATTACTGTATCTAATGTGTTGCTTTAAAAGCGAGCAATAATCGTTTATAATAATATCGTTGTCACTTTTTTAATTTTTCAACGGTTTCTCATGGACGACGCGGTGTACACCGCATTAAGCCACTTAAGTAAAAACAAACAAAAAAATAGTTCAAAAGTAAAAGCATAAGTGATTTGTTTAATGAAAATATTTATAAGTATTCCCATTTCTCTAGTAACAATAATATTAATAAATTATGTAAAGCTGGATATTTTACAGCCACTTGGATTATACTATACAAATCGCCATTGGAATTTTTTCCAAAAAAAAAAAAAATGTTTTTTCTCTTCGAAAAACCGCGAATATATAAACTACAATAACCGCGTGTAACAATCATATGTGAAATTATCGTAATATTTTAACGTGACTACCGCGAATTTTTTTTTTTTTTTTAAATTATTGAGGATCGTATCATAGCAATAATAATAATAATAATAATAATAAAACTGTTCTCGAATATAACCCGCTGCAGCTGTATACACAATACACAGGAGCGGATTTAATGGAATGTCTAATTATTATTGTCTGACTATATATAAACGCCGCGATATTCGCGCGGGGCGCTATTGCGAATTCCGCCGTCACAAACTTTCTTGCCGTTCATACTTAACCCGATTAATAAGTAAACAGCGCGCGAATAATTTATGCACATCTAAAACAATGTAATTGAACGGGTAAAGCGAGTGCCGCACGTGTATAACGATAACTATATACGCTCCGTCGTTTCTTCACTGTTGCCGCTGCCGCTGTTGTTATATCGAAAGGTTTTTTTTTGTTTTTTTTTTTGTCACTCTTTACAAACTTGGTACTTCGCAGTAATTGTTTTCGAAGTAATACGTACACAAATCTCATTTGCGAATATATACACACCTTCGTAATAGTTGTGCGCAGGAATTCTCGTTTATACGAAAATTCGCAAGTACATTTATAATACGCTTTTGTCGTATAGTCGACGCATTATAAAAAGACAGAGAACAAACGGGGTAAAGAAAGAGATCTCATCTCCAATTAGCTCTAATTCTTATACACTACATAATTTATAGGCTAAGCACTGGGCGAGTGTCTGCTGCAGTGCAGTTAATATAATATATATTTAAGACATTTTCATCGTCGTCGTCGTATAGCCGTAGCATTTTTCGTCGATTTGCCACAACGTACGATATATTGTACAATTTGTAATTTGATTCGGGTTTCGATGCGTTATGGACGGTAAGGGGGGGGGGGGAAAAGGCCAAAAGAATTAATGTGTGGTAAAAATATTACCGGACGACAAATATGATGACGGACGATGAATGTCGTCGACACGAATTCGCGATCCGTGCTAACGCCGCCGTCGTCGATAATAAGTAACAACCGCCGCCGCTGACCAACGCAATCGGTTGTATCAATAGCGAAAACCGGCGGCAATCATTCGGCGATAATTTTTAAACGTTTTTTATTTTGTAAGAAAACCAAAACTTTTCCAGAGTACACGACGAAACGAAGCGTGTATATATACATAAATAATAATTTAACGCGTCCCGTCGATGGTTGTTGTTCGGGACGAAAACGTTAAAACGATTATACGCGCGCCGATAGTGTATCCCTGCGCGGCCCCGTCCCCCCGAATACGGTATATAATACACTTACCGATAATATCGCCGTTGTTATATCCGTATCCCTTGTAATACGGCGTAGTAAAGTGCCCTGCGGCTAGTGGCCCCGTATACATATATATATACAAACGCATAATTATGTATTGTACGCACGCGCCTTGGAATATATCTGTGTACAGCGGTTAATTCCCAAGACGGTCGGTTGATAAGGGTGGAAAATCGTTCCCCTCGGTGTGACACGCTAGACTTTATAGTCGTTTAGCCATTAACCGGAGAATATAATATTATGATGCCAATACGACATTATGCGCAAAAAAAAAAAAACAAAAATAAAAAAAATTTCTCAAACCGCGTTTACCGTGCGAGAATCGCCGTCCGTCCGTCCGTCCGACGGATTTACGGAAAATATTATGTACCATATACGCAATGGCGTATTGACGCGAATCGTTCCCGGGAGTCGCGTTTTTATTAATATCGACTACTAGTTTTTTTTTTCTTCTTCAAAATCCGGAGGAAAACAATATTATATCGCGATTATTATCCGCAACAGCCGGGAGTTCTCGATTTGTCCGCATCGCGCGACGATCGACGCGAATTTCTCGCAACACTTTAAAATGTTCGTTGATTGTATATGGAAAAAAAAAAAAACGTTTTTTTTTTTTTTTTTTTTTTTATCGGTCACTACAACAACGATCGTATGAGTTGTCTGTTCGTTGTTAAACGTCGGAATCCGGGCGAATCGTCGAAATTCGTACGTTTTCGAAGCGCGACTCAGTTATTGTTATTTTTTTTTTTTGTTAGTTTTTGAAATTTTTATGTGGTTCGTTAAGACCGTTCGTCTCGATCGGTAAATGGTTTCGGTTCGTGTTTGCCCGTGATTCGTTGACAACGGGTTCGGACGAGTTACACGAAATCGCGGCGCACAAAACGAACACGTTCATTTACACGTAATAATAGCATTTACTCGAGCGATTTTCGGCCGACGTACTCGTCGAGCTCGTACGGGATTAAATCGGGCGCAGTTCACAATCGTTAACCGTTTCATTAACGATTTCCACCGCGCCGTACAGTGTCATACCGCGGTATTACGAATTTACTTGTGAGACAAAGTGTGGGGAAAAAAAGAGGAAATTATTCGCTCGTTTTTCATTCGAAATTAACATTAATTTTTTTTTTTTTTTTGATTCGCGGATTTGTATTTTACAAAAAAAAAAAAGATTCCGAGCACTATAAAATACAATTAAAACGTATAAATTAATAATCGTTGGATGTATTAAGCGGCGTTCGGCGCTTTGCACACATGTGCGTAATGCGCATATACGTACGCAATTAGTGCGTATACAGAACGATCACAATATAATATTCGTGTTAGAACAATGTATAGTTGGGGGGGTTGTACGCGATGCTCGTATAATATTCATCGTTTTTAGTAGATTTTTTTTTTTTTTTTATGAGTTTCTCCATCGCAGTACGCGTATAAAATATATTTGTATCCGTTTTAACAATATAATTTACATTGAATTTCGCGTAATACATTGTAATTTAAGTATAATAATATTTCACGTTATACGCATATTTTATATAATAACAATCGTTTAAATACTGTTTATTTATTTATTATTATTATTATTATTATTATTATTATCGTTATAATTCGCTCGGTGCATTTATTATAAATCACCGTATTTGCTCGTTGAAATTATAATATTTTATAATATAAATGTGCCGTCGCGCACTCGAACATACTATATAGTAATTCGCAATGTTATACGAGATAAACGCATTAAACACACACGGGGGCTATTACTTTTTTTTATTTTTATTAATCGTCTCAATAATACGCGTGTAAAGTCAGGGAACTGTAATGTATAAGAATATAATAACGACGTGTTATGCTAATCCAAATGCTAATGAACGATTTTTTTTTTTTTAAAAGAACGGGTTTTTCTTTTAACAAAATCTAAAAACTTTATATTTACGTAGAACATTAAGTATTTATATATATATATATATATATATGTAATATGTAATAGGCGCCTATAATGTGTAATTATAATAATATTTACATAAATACATAAAACAAAAAAAAAACAATATGATAATATCGCGGTCATCGCGGTTATAAACGCCAATAACGATGTCACGTATAATTAAGACGTTATTCGTATAAAATACGTATTGATATTTTTTTACGATAATATATTAATAAAACACGCGATTTAAATATTATAAGTTGTTTTAGTTCTTTTTTTCTTCTATTATATATTTTCACGAGTAACAAATAATACAGCAGCAGTCGAGAAACGGACATTTTGAAATTGGTTAATACAATTAATATAGTAACGCAATGATCGATACTTTTTATATGTTAAGGTTTTGATATATTACGTCATCGTTAAATATATATATATATAAGCGAACGTACAATAACTTTATGTAAAATTTCTTTAATTCTTTTTTTTTTTTTTTATTTGTACGGATATTAAAACACTATCAAACGCTCACAAGCGGCGTAATTAAAAAAAAAGTAGAAAAAAATAAATATTGTTATTACTTGTTACATCGATTATTATATTTCTAAATTTTAGAACGGACCATTTAAAAATGTATCGTTTTTTTATATTCCATTCAATTTACGTTTATCGAATTAACGACGCAGTTGAATATTTAAATTATTTTTTTCCTATTTACGTAATTAAACGAGTAATAAGTTATATGTACTACTAATTGGATATTAACTATAAAATGCACGTAACAGACATTACAATGTATTCTTATTTAATGAATAACGTTGTAATATTTGTGTCTTTTGAAATTATTATCAATTCACATCGTTGAAATCCGTTGTGTTAAAATTTTAGTAGGGTTTTTTTCAAATAAAATAAAATAGAAAACAACGTCATTCAATTGATCACGATTAATTATTTAAAATATTATTTGAGAAACTAAATATGCATATTTTATATCGACCGCGTTATTATATTCTATGCTATATTTATTTAAAACGAATTTAAATGATCAATTGCGATTTGAATTAGACATTTTTTTTCTCTTTACGAATTTACTTTATGGATTTGAGAAATCCATTATATTATATGGGTACTATGCGAACGTAGTAAATATGAACGAATTATCGTTTTTGGAACAATTTTTGTCTTACATTGACAAAATATACCATCACATGCCGAATCCCCGTTAGTTATGGAAAAAAAACCATACACCATATTTTATACATCGTACAAATACGTAATAATCGTTTTACGCTGCGGTGATTTACAAATACAATTCTATTTGTCTTTGTTGTACAAATCTGTTATAATTACGCTGTATGTATTCAATTATTATTATTATTGGATTCGTAAATGCGCTAGATACTTTGAAAAGATGGCCTCGAGAAACCGGGGTCTTGGTACAAATAGTGTAATATTATGGCGAAACGCGTATTAACCACGACTTTTTAACGTCACGATTAGCAGTTATTAACGTGATCATTTATCAATTATTATATATATATATATTATTGTATTATTTTTATTGCGTATATCGACGTGCCGATATTCGAAAAAATCCGCGTATAAATAAATATTTAATTCGTTTAAAAATCGTTCGAGCGTATTGTTATGTGCTCGCGTTTAAAAAAAAAAAATCCGAAAACGTGGTTTTTTTTTTCATTAAAATTCCAATAAAAATCTACGTCCTTCGGGTTCTTATATATTTACATTTAATGTGAAAACATAATAGCTCTGTTTTACGTTTTTCGTACAAACGATTTTAATTTTGTTAAGAAGAGATAATAAAAAAAAAAAAAAAAAAATGCTATTTTCCTGAACACATTTTATATATCTCACGAAAAAGTGTACATTCAAAATAACGTTTCATAAATTTTTCCTTAATAGAATAATATCCTAAAATTAATTCGAATAAACATGTTACGTATAGTAAATGAAATCCGTGAATACTGTTTTAGTGTGTCGCACTCGAACAAAATACGTTTATAAGCGTTTTTTTTTTTTTTTTTTGATGATGATGATTTTGAAAATAATCAAAATTTATTAATAATAATTATAAGTTATGAACGTATATAATAGTCATATATTTATAGAACGGTTCGCAAAAACACGGAATCGCAGTTACAGCGATAGCAAGCAGGTTTATGCGGATGATTATTTAACAAACAAACAAGTGTTTATCAATATTACTCTAAATAGTCCGTTATTGACTATGTGATGCGCGCAATACGATTTGGATCGGTTTAAAATTTGTATTACGAGTTTATTAAATGTTCTAAAAAAAAAAAGTATATATATATATATAATAAAATGTTCGGAAATTTAAATACGGCGTGTGTGGTACGAAGCAAAAAAGTATAAAAACTAAACGTTTCCATTTCGACGATATAATGTTAATTAATTGGAAAAATTAATAATCGATTTTAAGAATTCGAATGAATAATTTATACGTATTTGTTCGTAGTATGTATGTTATTGAAATTCACGCGATTTCGGCAGTATTTTTTTATTGAGAATTTTATAAATTCATTAAATAATATTTTCTTAAGTGAAGTAGGGGAGGGTGATGAAATTCTTTTTCGCATAATAAAATACACCATTGCGGAGATACATTGAATGAGGAATAAAATACCGGAACATTCATTTTTCCCTTCTTCTTTTTAATCCATTTCAAAAATTCAATCAAATTTATATATACAATATACATATAATACCATTTCGCATTTTCACAAAAAAAAAAAAAAAAATTACCTCGCATACTTCAAACGAATTTTTTTCTAATCTTTTATATTTTTTCGGCGATATAAAAACGAATATAACGTATTTAAATTTATACGACTTTCAATCTTTTAGCTGTACGACCACAGTTATAAGTATTTATTTATAATCATTATAGTGACTATATATATATATTTGTATAAATCGAGTCGCAGAAGTGTTTTGAGGATTGAAAGGAGCGCTGGCATAAGTGTATAATAATATCAAAACGGGCATACTACTTTTAAAGGAATAGCATCGTTGTAGACGAATAAATAAAATGTTTTTGCAAATGAACACGAAAATTCCCGTTACTTTTTCAACACGCCTCGTATATTTATTAATTGTCTACGTTCGCACTGTGCAACATCGCCTTACACGCGTTAATTGAATTATTTTTATTTTTTTTTTTAATACTTTAATACGTTTTATCTCGCGCGACGGCACAGCTGATAATATCGCGATATACCTGTTAGAACAACATTATATTCAGTAACAACAGTATTAAGATTTAATTCGTCGGTCACAGTGGTTAAACACTGCCATTTCATTGTCCTACGTAAAAATCTCACGAGGAATAATCACGTCTGGACGTCTGCAGGATGATGATTATGATAATGACAAAACACCGTGTATGTAATAAAATGTTCGTCGCTTCGATAGACATAACTTCCCGAGCGTTCTCGTCATGCGGCGATCACACAATAATAACTACAACACGGGGCCATTATTGTATTCAACAAATGAATACAGAGAAGAAGAAAAAAAAAACAATTAAAATAGATATATTTTAAAGCCGTTTTTATTTTTCGTTCTTTTTTTTTTCATTACTAGTATTATTTCTTGATTTTTAACGTTTAATACGCTTCACCGTGTTCTATTTTTTTTTATTTTTTTATTTTTTTTTGAGGTAAAAACAAAACCGTGAAAACGAGAAGAAGAATAAAACTATTTTAAGCGTATACACAGGAGACGGGAAACGGGATTTATTATAACAATTTTTTTTTTTTTTTTTTTTACAATAAAAGAAAAAATAATTACAAAAATTAATTTAAAAGTACGAAATTACGTTCAAATGTTATATTATCGCACGCGTCAGAAACACGTTTGAATTGTATAAATTTTCGGAAAATCTTTTACGTCTCTTGTGTGTTTCGCAATCGTGATGAACCGATACGAACGATTCGATCGAGGGGAACTGTATCGATCGTAAAAGGAGTCGTCGAGAAATGGCGATAGTTTTTTTTTTTAAAAAAAAAACAAGACGACGTTGATTTTTCACCAAATCGTTTGGAAAGAAGAATTTCTCAAAGTGAAATACGACTTTTAAATGTCAATAAAAAAAAAAAATATATATATATATATATAAATAAATATTTTCTCGACAAACTTTCTGAGAAAGATTGTTGGTTTTTTTTTTTTTGTTATAACATACTAAGCCAACAGAGCAGTTATCGATTTTTGGCCGACACGAGAAAATGTTGAGAGGATTCTCTGTATAGTAGTACGTCATTTACAAGCGCTTCGTGGTTTGTGAGCATTTTCAAAGCTTACACGCGCGAGGCACTGCAGCATACGGACGTCCATGGGAACGTAGCGAATCGTTAATTTTCAGTAAAACAAAAAACTACGACGATATTACATGATTTTGTTAATTATATCGTATTAAAAAACATACGCGTGTACATTTATTTATTTGAATTTCAGTAGTTTTTAAAACAATAAACGATTTTCAATATCGTGTACGAAACCGTACGAACAAACGGAAAGCACACGAATTAGTTTTCCTAATTCCCATTCGAGTAAAACGACTAAATCGGTACAAAGTGTGGGGTCCAGTGTAACAAAAGTTCCCCGCCTATGCGACTGGCGGAATATTCTTTTTCCTATTTTCGCGCAATGAAATAACATGTTATACGTTTTCGTTCTCGGCATTGCGGTACGTAGAAAATGTGTACAATCTGGAAACAAATTTATGCGCATATTATAGTGAAACACGCATTGTGGCCTGGTTATATATTCACACGGGCGCGTATATCGCGTGTTAGACTCAATGGGCCGGGATCGAAATTCAGGATAAATCCAATGCAAAAATCTTTATCGTACGGTCCGCGCAGAGAAAATCAACGGATAAAATTATGCGGGGACGTTACGATTTTTTGTGAAAAGAAAAGAAAAAGGAAAATTAATTTTCGTTTTGACTTTTTTTTTTTTTTTGTTAACCACAATAAGCTTACAATAAGCGTCGTTGAATTGAACGAAACGGCTTTCTAAATCCGGGTCCGAACCGCACTGCGACTGTCAGGCCGTATAAAGAAGTCTGTTTTTCGTTTTGTCCACACCCGGAATCGTATATAAAAAAACGTTTTCATTCGTACATCTGCTATATAGTCCGGCTATATTATAGTCAGTATTACAACACGCATTGGTCACGGTTGTTGGATCGCAAGAAAAACTCGTGTCGAGAAAACATACCTACTACATAGACGCGATTCACGAACTTCTTTACAAATTATTATTATTATTATTATTATTATTATACCGCAATATACACAATAGAACGAGCGTCGTCGTAGTACATCGTGTCGTACAAGGTAATATAATGAAAAAAATAAATAAAAACAATTACTTACTAGTAATTAACTCTGTAAAGTATCACAATTTAGACGTGTGTATTGAAACATTCTTTTTTTTTTTACTGTTAATCACAATTGTTTGTTAATGAATAACAACAACAACAATAATAATAATAATAATAATAATAATAATAATAATAAACGTAATACATATTATTTCGGTATAACAACAATTGTGATATAATATTATTCGCTGTCCTTGCGTTACGTCACCCGGTGGTTTATAACTAATTTGAAATAAAAGTAAAAATATTTCCATAATGGTAAAAAAAAAAAAAAAAAAATACAATATTCGTAGCGTATTACGACTGTGTATTAATGACATAAGAACCGATCTTTGTCCAGATACATTATAATAATAATAATAATAATAATAATAATAATAATAATAATAATAATAATAATAATAATAATTATAATAATAATAATAATAATAATAACAATGATGATGATGATTAGCGAAAATAAAACGATGACAGACGTATTTAATACAACGACAACAACAATAAAAAAAATAAATAATAATAATCGTAAATCGACTGCAGGCTCTCCGCGTACTATACTCTCATTGATCCGACACGAGAAGTTCATCGTTACCGCATATTATATACTTTTTTCCTTGGAGAATATATTAAATTCGACTCCCGCCGAATTCATTTCGTACGGCGCTATGTGAATTTTAATTCTAACAAAACGTCGATTTCTTATTTATACATTTCGTTAGTGTAACTAATTTATAAATATTACCGTATCATAAAACGGAAAAATGCACAATCGCATATTGACGAATATGCGCTAATATCAGATAACGCGTTATATTGTTGACAGAAAAAAAAATTCGAAACGATATTAAAAAAAAAAAACTCCATTGGAAATTTTCTAAAACATAAAAAAAAAATGACAAAATATATAAATATTTTTCAAACAGATATTATTATTATTATTTTTTTTTTTTTTGACGTTTACTTCATCGATCAAAACATTTCAAATGTGTTTGTTATCCACTTGTCAATTGGTTTTGACGATTATTGAACAAATATAATGAAACGTTCGAAACGGTTATTGACTCGACACACTCCGTTGAAGAAGTAGTACACTGTACGATTTACATCGATATACTCTATTGTGATAGAAGAGTACTTAAAATTATATTTTTAATTTCAATACACATCGCATTCGCGGATCAAATGAAAATATATAATGATGATAAGTGTTGTGTGTGCTTTACGTCAAACGACACATTCAATGCATTCGCAACTGAAACCGAAACGTTTTATGCGGTATGTACAATACCGCATCCCCGATTGAAACCATAAAGTATTTCTTGTTCTTTTTTTCTCCCATTCCAAATTCTTATTTCACTTCCAAAGTGTATGATCTTTGTTTTTTTTTTTTTTTTGGTTTATTTTCCGTCTTTCTTTGTACGTATTTCGCGTTCTTAACAATTTTTACATTTACGATCTGTACCCTATTGATTTTATCACGACTCGTTAAATATTTTATAAAACGATCGTGTGAGCTTAAATACAAAAAAAAAATCATAGATTTTTATTTGGATCTAAAAAAATAAAAATTTGCAGTTGTCTGATTACATTATTAGTATGACACATTACGTTTATACACCGAAATATTAATAAAACGTGCGTACATAAATTGTAAAATTTATAAATAAATAACAATAATTGAAATTCATTGTACATAATATGTGTTAACTGCGGATATTTTAAATAAATATAATATTTAATTTTTATTTAAATATACCTACCGTCATTAGTGAAGTTCCTGTTTGAAACGTTTATAAATATATAATACGTAATTACTGGTTACAATTATACGTGTTTGTATACTATAAAATATTGCATTTGTTTCACCGCAGTCATTGGGATTTAAATCGATATTTCCGAGGCGATTTTTTTTTTTTAAATATTTTCCAACATTACATCGATTGAAATTATTATTATTGTTTTTTGAAAATAGCAACAATTAACGTAATGAATATATTTTAAAGTATTTAATACTATCCGTCTCGTTATAAAATTTAAATATTTATTCGTTTTTTCTTTTTTTTTTTTTAAGTCGATCGACGAAGGAGAAATTAATATATTTATAACTCGTGTGTGTGTGTGTGTGTGTGTGTGTGTGTGTGTGTGTGTGTGTGTGTGTGTGTGTGATTACAATGACTAATAATATTACTAATTATTATACGCACACGCGCAAAACAATACTGTTATATGTAAACGAAATGCGATTAAATTGCGAAGTCCATTGAAATAGGAATTAATTTCGCGGGCGTTTGATCAAAATCGTATAAAATAATACACTCGACGGATACACGTGTATATATATATAAATATATTTTTTTATATATATAATAATAATGATAATAATACGTATTACGTTATTCACGTAAATACGTTCCTAGCATTTTTTTTTTTTTTTTTTTATACATTATTATTATTATGTTTTTGCTTTTATCAATCGATCGTCATCACAATTTTACGCGTAGTGTGTATTACTATTATTTTTTTTCCTATCTCATTTATACTACAGTCCGTCATACGATAGTTCCGTTAATAATCTCGATTGTTTTATTATTATTATTATTATTATTATCTTTTTTTTTTTTTCATATCGCGTTTTGAATACAAGAATTACTCAATTTTTTATTTTTCAGTTTTATATAAAACGCACACACACACACATATTTAACATAAACACCGAAAATACGCGACGAGTTATTAGGATAATTGTAAAGTTTCTATTATATCTGCGCGTTATTATCTACTGTTCATGTGTGTATTATAACCTAACCGCACGAATACATATTTCGTCGCGCGCAATTCAATATCGCGCAGTGACAATAATAATCGTGCGGCTGTTGTTATTTGCGATTCGTATAACGCAAATGGGGCATTTGGCCCACCCGTTCGAGATTTAACTCTCGTCCCCCCGCCCAAAAAAAAAAAAATGTTCTTGTCGATTTCAATTTTCGTTTTATTACGACTTATTATGATTTTTTTTCGTTTGAAAAAAAATTATTTTCGTGTAGAAAAAGCGAAAGAGATATAGCGGATAATTCGTGATATTTCGTGCGCGTTTGTTACAGCGTTAAACCACTAGAACACTTAAGGGGAACGTGGGGGCAAAACGGTGACGTTAATGTTTCGAATGGGACTGAATTGTTTATTTCATACGATATTTTTCTAAAATTACAGTCGTATCGTTTTTGCGCCGTCCGATGCACTAGCAGTTAATAACGACAAGATAATTTGTTGACTCGGTAAAAAAAACTTAATAATCTCATTTTCGGGGTACTGTTTACAAAACGAATAGAAAAACTAACAGTTAAAAATTATCTATATATCACGTAATAAAGCGTGTTGTTTGCGTTAAACATTTCAATTAGTTTTCAAATTTTGCTGGAAAGTTTTCTATTCGTTTTTCATTATTCTCGTACTACATTCAACTGATATCCCGAACGCGTTTTGAGTAATCTTTTTTTACCGCGGTAAAAAGCGTTCGATAAAATATTTTAAATACATTTTTAAAAAATATTCCGAACACTGCGGTACTCCGCGAATAATTTTGCGTAAGCTCGATCTCATTTCAAAATAGTACTTGCATAAAAAGTAATTGTTTTAGAAGAGAAAAAAATTAGAATAACAACAAGTATATAGGTAAATAATTTTATAGGAAATTTGAAAAAAAAAAACGAAGAAAATAATATATATATATATAATTAATTGGACATTTAGAAAATCGTATTTGCTCGGGATAAAAAAAATCAATTATAACGAAATAACGTATAATAGTAATAATAATATATTATGAATTGATTATATGTACTTATATATACGCAATATCAAATAATATTGTATTTACGATTTCGTATAATTGAGCAAGTATTACTACTACTACTACTACTACGTTGTAAGCACAAGAAGTAAATTACGAGTGAAACGCGAAGGTCATATTATATTAAAACATGACGAGTTTAATATTATTTTGATACATTATAATGATACGTTCCCAAGGAACGAGTGGTACTTATAAGATATATATATATATAGACAATATTATGTAGATTTTATGCGTGTTTATATTTATAATGCCTATATATAAATATATACGTATAAATATTATTATATTTTTTGTAAAGTGAGAATAACTTGAAATTTCACATTATAATATAGTCTCGTATTATAACTCGAAAAAAATGATATTGCTAAACGTAATTAGACGATGTCATAATAATTGTACGCATTACATTATACCAGGTGTCGGCAACCTTTCTATATCCACCACACGGGTCGTTATTTTCTTCGAGTTTTTACGTTAAAAATAATCACTTTTTTTTTTATACTTTAAATACATTTTAACGTACCGTAAAAAAAATACTTGTAATTTTTTTTAATGTGTATTAAAAAAAAAAAATCATAATCGGAATTTCGACGTTCTCTTAATTACTATACCATATATATTATGTTTCCTAATGAAATATTATTAAGAACAATTTTCATAAAAATTTTAAGGCATTATTAAAATATACGATATTTGTTTCATATCAGACGTCGATGTATTCGTTATATATCGCCTATGAGAATCTGTTCTCGTCGCTTCTTTTCGAGATAACATAAACTAAAACGTACGTTCGAAAATACATATTATAAGTGCTATATCGAAAGTAGAGTAATTTTTTTTGCTAAGAAAACTTTTAATACCTTATGAAATCTATTCCGGAAAGGTTTGAATAAGATAATCGTGAATAGTTTTGTAGTTCGGCGACTACGATCATCTGGCGTATATAAGTTGTAGAACTGGAAATATCGTAAGATGTCAACAGAAAAAGGGTTTTGAATCTTATTGATTTTTTCTTCTCTCGTACAACGATGTCAGAAAATCTCATAGAAAAATTTGTAAATTTTCAATAGTATTTTTTTTTTTTTTTTTTTTAGAGGAAAAAATATCGTTTTAAATACCACGAAAAAAATATTTAGATGACCGTGACAGCGGTAGTTGTCTGCCGGTACTCTTGCGGGTGTACGATTAAATAACAGATGTATTCTAAAAATTATATAATTAAATAATAATTATTAAAACATACATATATATATATATATATATATATATATATATATATATATACATATATGTATATATAAAAAAGAATATACGAATTGTATTTGTGTTTTGTTATTCGCGTGTACTTTTTTTTTCAGATAAAAATCTAAACAATCTGTTCTCATTTTACATTTAATAGAGAATAATAATAATAATAATAATAATAATAATAATAATAATAATAATAATAATAATAATAATGATAATAATAATAATAATAATAATAATAATAATAATAATAATAATAATAATAATAATAATAATAATAATAATAATAATAATAATAATAATAATAATAATAATAATAATAATAATAATAATAATAATAATAATAATAATAATAATAATAATAATAATAATAATAATAATAATAATAATAATAATAATAATAATAATAATAATAGTAATAATAATAATAATTTGTATTTGGTAAGGATACGAAGAATTTAAAACTCGTCTTCTTACACGTTAAATACACTATAAGGCACACGTAATAATATTATTTATCGTATCCCAGATGAGGACCTCATCTGTATATGTAGGAGGGAACAGACTTTTTACAACTATACGTGGCTATAGGAAATTACATTTTTCTCCCCCCTCCTCATTCATTTCTCTGTATTTCATACGTATAGTACATACGAATGCTACAGCCTTACATATTATATATATATATATATATATACAATCACATGACGGTAAAACTAAAGAAAATATAATAATAATAATAATAATTCATTCTCCGTACTTATATATATATATATATATATATATATATATATATATATATATATATATATATATATATATAGGAAGTATACGCGTAGTATTAAAAGAAGAAAGAAAAAAAATAAATTGCTTTTACACTGCTGCAGACGTAAAATTATTACGTTTGATATTATATGTATACCGGAGAATGAGAGAGTTTTTCTACCTGTGTACACTTAAAATAAATGGAAATTTTCGCAGTAAATGTCGTTTAAAAAAAAATAATAATAATACAATCTTAATTTCGATTAAACCGCATTTCGATTCGTTTAATCCGCGTTTATATAATAATATATATATATATATATATCTATATATTTTTTTCTTTTTTTATCCTCAAACCCTATATAAAGCCGCGTTCCGTATATTTATAATAAATACGTATACACGCGCACACAATTATTATAACGGACGAATAGATTCAATTTGTAATACGACCTGCAAAACGTGCGCTTTAAACGCTCGCAGTGGTACTATGAAAAAAAAAAAATTATAATGACATATATGTATATATTATTAGTAATAATTATATCGGGTAATTTTGTGTTGTTTTATTATTTTCCTTTTTTTTTTTTTTCGATAAAATAACAGACGGTACTCGCGGTGTTCTCTTGTGGCCTTGGGAATTGGGATTATATAGATACGTAATAGGCGTATAATACTGCGTGTATGACATAATTGTTATATCCATATATGTATATACGTTAAAAAACCATTATCCGTCTAAGAAGTTTTTTTCTAAATAAATACTCGCGTACTTATATATATATATAGAGAGAGAGAGAGAGATTAGAAGATATATAATTGGTTTCTCGAATGTATTATAATATGCGTAGAGGATCCCTCTTATACTTCTTTATATATATATTTATATATAGACAATCTGAGGGGTATAATAAACTTTATATTATACTATGCATATGTACCGCTTATCTTAATAATAATAAAAAAGTTATTAACCATTTACATATGCGTTTATTATCTCGTCGTTTTTCGGGTTTTCGTTTACAACGACATTGCGCGCGTATGTCTGTGTGTGTACACTTTTGTGTGTAATCCGTTGAAATATGAAATCGTCGTCGCGCGTTGTTCGATACAATTTTTACTTAATAATAAGAATAATAATCGGAATGCGTATACATACAGGATTGGATCTGAAGAGAATGGCCGAATGGATTTTTTAGGCTCCCACGATTTTTTCTTTCTAGTTGTAATCGCATATGTGCGGCGTAGAAACGTGGGTAGTTTAAAGTACTTTTAAAAACGTATTCGCGACAATATTATTCCCTAAGAATTTCGAATAGTCTTCACACTCAAAAAGTATTCCAAATCTTTTTAGTAAACTTTATATATATATATTATATAGTTTTCAGTAATCATCATCATCATCATCATCATCATGTGGTTTCATGACTCTGTAAAAGTTTTCGCCGCCTCTGTCAATGCTTTCTCCGATTTCCACGATCCTGGACCAACTCTTCCCAGTTTGTAATTTCCAGTCTCTCCAGATCTTGTTTTACCCCGACTATCCAGCGCTTTTTTTTTTTTTTGGCCTCTTCCTTGATCTCTTCCCTTCTGTTTTGCCAATCCATGGTCGCTTTGAATTTACTCGTTGCTTCTCTCCGGTTATCAGTAACACGAATATCAAAATATTTGTATATTTAATCGAATACGAAACCAATATGTACATTATTACGTTGTTTGTATATTTTAATTCTTCGTCTACAAATCAACATAATAACGTGTATGAGTATATAGATTAAAATAATGCCGATTAGTTAACACAATTATATAACACATGCGGTGTAGTCGAATATGTATATACTTAAATAATATTCGAATGATGATAGGCTGCACAGCCGGATTCAAACACAGTAGAAAAATTATTGAATGTTGTTTTAAAAACAAAGTGTATTGCTGTTACTCGTATTTTTTTCCCAAAATAATTACATTTTTACATTTAAGTAATAATAGTATATATAACATATACAGGTGCTACATATAAAATACGAATAATCTTTAAAGAGTACATTCGGAAGACTGTGTCCGGCGAATACTACCCAAGTCCGCTAATATAATAAAAAAAATTAACGGCGTAAGATCGTTTTCTTATAATAATTTATAAGACATAAAAAAATACTTAAACGCGCGTATTCCGCCCGCGATGGCAGAAGATGGACTTGAAAATCATCATTTGCGTTACGATACGAACTCGGTTTTCAATTTTAATTATCGTTTTTTTTTTCTTTTTGTTATATTAAGTTAAAGTTTATTCTATAATTTATTTCAAACTTCATTTTACAAATTCGCTAATTAAATTAAATAAGTATATACTGTTAAAATAAGAAGATGGCAATAAATTTTCATGTACGAGAAAAAAAAACGTACGCCTCGTTTCTTTTTTTCTTCAACGTTTCAAGCACGTAGTGTAGAACAAAAAAAAAAAATCGCAATTTTTAACAGTACGACCGCTTATTATATAAGTAAATATTAGATAAATTCAAAGAAATATTTTTTTTTTTTATTGAATACATAAGACCGTAACCATTATTTTATTTTAAATATAAATATAGTTATATTTATGAGAAATACGGGAGCATTTTTTTTCTTCAAAAAATCGTATGCGCAAATATAGTGACGTAAACGTGCGGTTTTTATTATTATTATTATCGAAGAGGCGAGAGGGATTTAAGGAGTTCATTATATATATATATATATATATATATATATATAAATGTATTGTTACACGCGTGTATATATTAATTATAGTCCGCAAAATCCGTCGTCTTAAACAAAACTGGCCACAAAACCTATTTAATACATACATACAAGAAAATTGATAAATAAAACATCATTTTGAAGTAGTGTTACATCGTTCTCTCACGCTTTGCACACATATATTAATATCAAAATTATTTATTATTAAAAAATAATTATAGACTGCATATTATACATTCAGATATTACAAAAAAAAAAGCAAATAGAGAGATAAATACAAAGAGGTACATACGTACATAGAGAGAGACATATATAGATATACATAGAGACATTCGTACATAGAGGTATATACATATATAGAAAGAAAAATACATAGAGGGAAATACAAACATAGAGAGAAAAGTACATAGAGACATTCATACATACATAGAAAGAAAATACATAGAGGGAAATACAAACATAGAGTCATAAATACATAGAGAGATACTACATAGATGTACATACATACATAGAGTGAGAGACATACATAGATGGAAATACAAACATAGAGGCATAAATACATAGAGAGAAAAGTACAAAGAGAGACATAGAGACATTCATTCATTCATGCCTCTATGTTTGTATTTCCACCTATGTACTCGTATGTCTCTCTCTCTCTCTCTCTCTATGTATATATGTACCTCTATGTACTAATTTCTCTATGTATGTCTATATATGTCTCTCTCTATGTACATATGTACCTCTATGTGCGTATCTATCTATGTACTTTTTTTCTATGTACTTCTATATATTTTTCACTATATGTATGTATATACCTCTATGTATGAATGTCCCTATGTATCTCTATGTGCAGTCATTACTCTAGGCCATTACGTTGTTTTTTTTGTATTTTTTGCTTTTGTAAAATAGTTTTGTCAGCGGGCGCCGGGCAACCCCTGCCCAATTTTTTAAAAATATTCTGAGCTAACCTATGTAATTATTTGTCTTAATTTTTAGATATTATTTTAATTTTCTCTATGTGCCACACTAAGAACACATAGCCAGTTGCTTTGCAACTAAAGATTCACTCCCAACACTACAATACACACACACCCTCATATAGATTTTTTATCGAATTACTTCTACTGTTTAAATATAATATATACTTTTAAGGTGGGCCCAGGGCCCCCACATTCCTAAATCCGGCCCTGTATATTATATTGTGCTGTGTCATTTTTTTAACTCTAAAGGAACGAATTACACGTCCAACAATCCACCGCAAAGAATAAGTGCGCGTATAACGCGTAAATAATTTAAATCCGCGTCGCCGTATTGCATAGCAGCAGTGTGTGTGTGTAATATTTTATAACATAATCAAATACGAAATAAAATTATATATTTCGTGGCGTTTTATTCGGTTATTAAAATTTAATCAGGCCTATTTTTTTTCTAAATATATATATACCTATGTATCTATTTGCGCTTACACACGCATATTTATCAATTTTATTTATTGTATTATTTTTTTTTTTTTTTTTTTTTTTTGGCCGAAGAACAATTTTTCATGTAGAAGCGTATATAGTGCTCGCATGATGAATACTTTCCTGTATCGTAAAATCGTGAAACTATTCGTGGATACGTTTTACCATTTATTTAAACGTTTTATTCGCGCTAACGAGTGTGAATTAAAAAAACAGATTTATCGATACAAACTCACGCGCGCTCGAATGATTTAACACTCTTTTTCGATTTTCTCAACAAAAAAAAATGTTTTTATTTAAAATTTCAATTCTTAGTTCTTGTTAACTAATTTTCTAGTTTTTTTTTTTTCAACCTCTAACAAACGGGGAGGAGCGCGTATTTAACACCGCGCGATTTATTTATCGATTAAATCGAAAACGTATAAAAGAACCGTTCGAGAGACCGAGTGTTGAATATATTTTTTGAAACAACGACTTGGCCGCGCGTGATTTCTTCTCATACACATTTGCTCCGGCGAGTTATCGAATGATTAAATTTGACACGGCGTGAAGTAATTGAAAAAATCTCGTGTCTTCTTTTAGCTGTATTACGCAGTAATAGATGGTGTATTTTGTAAAAAATCCGACGAACACGATATAATCTCTCTTCCGACGCGTGTGTTGTTTGTGTTCTTCTTCGCTTTTTATAAGACGTGGGGGGACAAACGGTGGAGAATTCTACCGAGATTACGGAACGTGTTGAAAAATCGGCGCGCGCGAACGGTACTGTGATGACAACTGTTATGCGAGCGCTGCACGAACTGCGCAGATTGCGTTACGAATTTCGCGACTGAGAATTTCGTTCAAATTTCTGTTTCGTTGGACGAACTGACGTAACGCGTGGATAGTGTACCGACGCAGACGTAAAAGTGGTGATTTTCCCGCGTTGATAAGGGGAGAAGGACTCGTAACAACGAGACGAACGTTAGAAGAAAAAACCAAAAAAAGAAAAAATAGGACGACCCGCGCACGGCATCCGCAAAAGGCTGCGTCGAGACAATTCTACGCCGTGTACGCGTCGTCGGTGTCCACATCAAAGTGTCCGTTTCGAGAATCCACGACCGTCGGACGGAGCCGCTCGCGCGTATAAATAAACGTGAGCGCTCATACATTATAAGTAAAATTACGATCCGAGTAGTGCACAATTATTATTATTATTATTATTATTATTATACCGCGCACGCCCAACAACGCACTGCGCTCGTATATATAATAATAATAATATTATTATTATTATTCGTTTTTTATTCGGCCGTACAATAATACTCGTATAATATAATATTGCAGTGTTGTGGAATACGCGAGGGGATCGCGCGCCGTCCGTTAAATGGGTTTTAATATCGTCGTCGTCGTCCCCTGAGCCGCCGCCACCACCACTCGCTTGCCGCTACGCGCGAGCCGACCGCGCGTCGACGTGCGTACTGATTTCCCGCGTCGACCAATCGGAACGCGCGGCCGAGGCGGTGCCCGTCGCGCGGACGCCCATCCCGACCGACCGGTTACCATCGCCGCCGACGACGAGACGTTATGTCGTGCGCCGCCTGCCACTCGCAGTCCGTCGCGCACACCGTGTCCAACCGCACTAAGCCCCGTAGTACACGACCGACGCTCGCCGACACTGTTTTCAACAAGTATTTATTATAATATTTTGTTAATAGAAAAAGTAAAACGAACGGCACATTTCTTTCATCGACTCCCGCGGTGCGCAGGTGTCGTTATTTTTTTTTTTTTTTTTTTTTTTTCGTTATTCGTCCGTCGCGTTATTAAAATTATCCCGGTCAGGTGAAAACGCGTCGTTTTGTTGTACGCGTTTCGCGACAATAGTCGTCGTCGTCGTCGGCGAGATGCGCCCGTCCGGTATATAAAAACACTTTTCTCAATCCGTTTTTGCGATTGGCGAGCGGTTTTTTTTTTTTTTTTTTCGTAACGCGTTTTCTCGCGCACACCGGTCGACAAATCCCGTTTTGTCGTCGTCGTCGTCGTTCCCGTCTTCCACTCCGCCGTCTCACAACGAACGAGTAATAAAATGGTCGACGAAACCAAGTGCAGTTCGGTCGAGGACGGCACGACCACGGACGAGGACCGTGACGTGCGCGTCGACTCCGACGGTTCGGACGAAGAAGAGCTGTGCATGGACGAAGAAGACGAAGACGACGTGTCGCCCACTTCCGCGCCCGGCGCACTCACGTTCGGCATATCCCGTCTGTTGGCCGGCGGCGGAGGCAGCCGCGACGACGAACAAACGTCCAGACGTTCCGCGTCCACCGGCGCGGCCGCCGTATCCGGTCCGGCCGAGGCGCTCGCCTCGTTGTACGCGGCCGGCCACCACCACGCCGCCGTGTTCGGCCTGCACCAGCATTTGCACCAGCAGCAACAACACCACATGGCCGCGGCCGCAGCAGCCGCCGCCGCCGCAGCCGCAGCGGCCGCGGCGCACCACGCGACCGCCAAACCGGCCGACGACAAGTCGGCTTCGTCGTCGTACTTGCAGTACACGGGCGCCGCGGGCGTCATCAAAGTGCCCGCGCACCGACCGCATCCGTCTGCCGGCAGTGGCGGCGGCGGCGGCAGCGCGCCCGGTCCGATGCCGTCACCGTGGGCCGCGGCCGTGGGCATCGACCCCGTGTCATTCATGCAACGCAACGCATTCCTGTTCGCCGCCGACAAGAACAGACTGGCAGCAGGTACGCGCGCGTCCCGTATATTTTTATCTTTATTTTATTCTACGTTGTTGTATTACTTTTTAAAAGAATGAAAAGAATCTTTTCGTAAATGTCGGTTTTAAGCGGAAAACGTTTCCCCCCCCCCTCCACCCGTATATAATATATAAATAAGCGTTTGTTTCCAAAAAAAAGAAATACGAATCGTTGCCCGGCGTTATACAGAATATAAAGAAAAGTAATATATATATATGTGTACAATCGTGTGATATAGTTACGTAATGAATTATACGAGCGGAAGGAAAAAAACGCGGTCGTGCAAACAACAACGCGATGACGTGTACAATTGAACGACGCTAAAAGAGGGATTGACGATAGACTTGCGAATTGTGGGGAACGAATACGTTAGAATATTTTATTGGACGGGGGAAAAGAGAAAGAGTGTAATAAGTATTAAACGAGTAAATAGTATTGAATAACGCGGACGTTTCGCAGCCGACGGAAAAGTACAGACGGATTTACCGCGGCGCAGTAAACGACCGCGTCGTCGGGACCATATTATTACAGGAGACGCGCGGCAAGAGATCGTGTTAAAACGCGGACGCAGGGCGATTTGAGATATTGCGGAATCGAGGCGAGGCCGTATTTTTCCCCACCCCCCCCCTCCTTGTCCCGTTGTTTCGACGGACTCCGCGGGTGATGAAGGGACGACCGCAAAAGGAGCGGTAACGACTGACTGGTCGACGAACGTTTTTATAGGAGTTTATTGTATCGTCGTCCTTTGAGGACTATCGTTTTTTCTGCTTTTAAAACGACCGCGCGATGACAACGCCACGACGACGTTACCAGGACTGCCGTGTGCGTGATTTTATAAGGAGGAGTTCACGCGAGTTAGCCAATACATTTTTCTCTGCTTTGTATAAGATCGAAAAAAAAAAAAAATGATAGACCAAACACACGTCGTCGATCTCGTGTGTCGATCATCCAGCGCGCGTGTTAATTGCGTACTGTATACGAGTCAAATTTACTCTCATTCGTATTATTATTATTATTATTTAGAGTTTTTTTCTCGTCTAAATGTGAATACGACGAGGAGGTGTAACGCGCGAGTTCGCGGATTTTGTTTCCCTTATAATACAATAGGAAATCGGTTTTGAAAATCCGCAAGAAATAAAAAGTTTTTTTGATTTTAACAAACGGTTTTAAAACGCACAAACACCGCCCAAAACCCGAATAAAAAAACATTTAGCGTTGCGTACTTTCTCTTTATAATAAAACGTTTTAAATAACGATTTCTCCCCTTCCTCGCCAAACGGATGACTCGTTGAAATATAATAAATTATACGAATTCGTTTTACGATTGAAAATCATTCGTTTGCAAATGAAACGCGCGCGTGTAACGAAAATTATCGTATAAAATAACCATACACGGTAAATCGGTCATTTTTTTTCGCTATTATTACACTCGCATTAATACTTTTACGGCCGCATATAAGTGTTTATTTAGCGTTAATTATTTAATTTCCAGAGGTTGTGGGCAAAACGTGTAGTTATAGGTTTTTTCGTAATTTTTTTTTTTGTTTTCGAACAGTTTCTCGAATAGCAAAAGTGTCGGAAAATCGTGGTGAACAACTGCAGATGTCATACTATAATATTTGTATCTGTGCTCTTTGCAGTTATCTTAAAACAAAAAAAAACAAACTATCGTCAAAAATCGAATTTCGTCACGTTGCGTTCCAATGCCAATACATAATAATAATAATAATAATAATATGCGAAACACTAGGAACGTTCAGACTGCAGATTTTTTTTCCAGCTACGATACGCATATATCGTTCAGAAAATGTCACCGTTTTTAAGTTGGAATGATTATGAAACAGAATAGAATTGTCTGTCTTCGCGCGCAATGTGTTTATATTAACGAATAATAAAGCGTTTTTTTTTTTAATATTATGTAAAGTTAATGTTTTCATATAATGTATGAATAAATATTCCCGAGAGTCAGAACATGTTAAGTGATTTCAACGTGTGTTGTTTAAACGACTTCTCTATAATATGAAGTCACGTAATATTTTCAGTATACTATTTTGTTACTTATATTTTAATATTTACTATACGCGTACTTACGGTAAACGACCAATTTCAAATTTATATATTAATACGAATTACAAATTAACTCGTGTGTGTACACATATACGTGATACGCGCGACGCTTTCACCTGTACGTATATGCGACAAAGAATTATATTACGCGTTGATAGGTATAATATATCATTAATGTAGTAAATTCGCGAATAATTATTTAATTCGACAGAAAATAAATGCGCTTTCTCTGACACATATCATCGTCGTCATCATATAGTAACGCGGTATTAATAATAATAGTAATTTAAAATAAAAAAAAATGAATCAAACGTTCACTCGCTGTATACGTATATTATTATGAATATATTAAAGATTCGAGCGTAAAAATTCGTTTTGGGGATGTGTACACATTGAAATAACAATATATAATTCGTAAATAATAATCGGCATGAATTCGTCAGTATTCCGATTTACGCGTCTCGTATAAAAAGTATTTAAACTCTTTATATTAGGTTTTTAATTCGATTGGATTTAATAATAAAAGAAATTAATTGATTTTTTTTCGTCGAAAAAGCGTGTACACGTTGCAAACAAAACACGAATATTTGTAGTTTGAATTCGTTAAAAAAATATACGTTTAATATTGATTTTTTTTCTTTACTCCTGTGTTTTTTGCGTTTTTCAGACACGTTTTTTTTTTTTTTTACTCGGTTATTGTACATTTATGCGGTGAAATAAGGTTTCCAAATATATATATATATATATATATATATATACTGTCAAATATACACTGAAAAAATTTTTAAGGCTAAACTATATGGTGTTAAACTTTCCAATACGCCGTTGAACGTGTGTGTGTGTGTATGTAATTTAATTGAAAATTTCTCGCGTTTCATGAATTAATAATTTTCGTTTATTATAAATATATTTAATAATTGAAATACTTTTATATATATATATATTTATAATCTGCTTAAAAAAAAAAAATGATCGATATACAGAATTTCGGGGGGAAAAAAAAAGGAAAGAATCCGTCTCCTGCACATTATGTTGACCGCGAATATTGTTTCTATATCGATTCGCATTTTAATAAGAAAATAACGCGGAACGTATATTTTATAACGCGTTATACACACACACATATATATATGTATTTACTTTTTCTATCGGTTTTTTTAAAATATAAATAACAAATAATTTCGTTTTGATTCGATTCCAAAAATCTGTACACGAGGTGGTTCTTTTTTAAACGATTTTCGCGTGTATCATCCGTCTGTTGTAAAGCGTGTAATTGCGTATACGTTTATGCGGAAACGTCGGGATGTATTTATTTATTTTTTTTTTTTACACGTATTATAAATATTCTTTATTTATTTTTTTCTCATTGTCGTTTTTTTTTCTTGTACACGTTTTCTGTCCGGTTTCGCGGCTATAATAGCTCCGGTGGTATAATATATGTGGTAACATTTTTTTTTTTGTTTTATACCGTGTAAACACACTCGAGTTACATAATATAATGTCTACTATATATATATATATATATATACACACACGACAAAATAATCGAATTTATATGAATACAAATTGTACGAAACGGAAAAGATTTTTTTTTTTTTGTATTCGCAAAAAGTATATACGAAAAAAAAATGGCGAAACCGAAATTAATATTGTTTATATACGCATTTATTTTATTTTGCGCGAATCAAATTTTTTTTTTCTGTTCGCAACGTAATATATTATTATCGCTACGATTATATCGATAATATATGCCAAAGCCGTATTGCTTGTATGTAAGAAGAAGAAAAAAAAAATACTATAAATTACAATCGCATTTGATTAGATACGATTTTATATATAAGCGCTGCACTGGTATACGTAGTGTAACACGGCCGTGCGAGTACACACACACACGTTATAGTTTTGAAGCCGTGACTAATTATTCTAGAAAACAAAAAAAGGAGTTTAAATTAAAGAAGAAAAAAACGCAATTTTCTTTTAACCGATCGCGCAATTAACCAACGCGTACGATACGGAACAGTCCGCGTAATTTATACGCCGAGGAAATTCGTCGTCGTTGAATTAATTCGCTTTTGTTCGCGCATTGACGCGCGGAAAAAAAATAATAATAAGTAGAAACACAGAAACAAACGATCGTAATTTTGTTTTTCTAAACGGTTCGCTTATTGTATATAATCGTTTCGAACATATTTTATTTTCCAATTCGAACGGAGAATACATTTATTTAAACGTATTAATACGGGGTAACGAATAGCGTCGCCATTCGCGTGGTTATGTTTCTTATGCGTAGAAATTCGATAAAATCACGCGTGTTTAATTCCGTCGACGGATTATAAAACATTTAAACACGTTTTTAATGCAAATTGTCGCAAATATATACGCGTATGCTTTTTTCTGTTTTTTTTTTTTTTTTTTTTGATAATATTTTTTTACGATTTCTTAATCAGTACATATTTATTGGTAAAATAAAACGACTTTTTTATTGAAGACAAAATTAAAAATTGTCGATAAATAATTACGAATATATCTGGATACGCATTGCGTCCGATCACAATATATATATGTATATATTTTATTCTTCTACGAGATATATTTATTTTTTTAAAAATCGTTTGACACTTTTTTTTCCACGTTTTCAAAACAATGCTACTTCTTGCAAATGTATAACACTGACCGCGGTCGTTGGAAATCGTCTGCTACATTAATATAGGTCTCTATATAGTACAGTCGTTTTTTTTCTCTCGCATTCCGTCAATTCCAAAACGCACAGCCGAAATTTTCGTGAAAACGTACGGATTTTTTTTTTTTTTTAAATTCTCGTATTATATCGTAAAAATAACTCGTTCGCGCGGTTCTTCGACGCTCAAATGTTACCGATTCGCGCGGGGCGTTGTACACCTCTAACGCGTACAGACAATAACGTCGTTCGTTCATTATTATTATTTCTTCGAGTCTGGCACAAACGGCTTTTATGACTTCCACCCCCGAAAACCATTACGTCGGTCGGCACTTCAAGTAACTGTTGTCGTAATATACTATACATATAATATTACATATAGGATAATCGAGTTACACACACATCGAGCGAAACCGCGTTTACACTTAGGGCGAACGACTTCACAAGGTATAATAATATGATAACAACGTATTGAGTCGTTAATGTTACGGTTTGGTAAAAAAAACAAAAAAAAAATCCCGAAGGGACCATATGCGGTATTACGTATTTGCGTATAATAACGGTGTAACGTGAAATTCGCGAACGATTATAACTTTCGATTATGAAACGTTTTAAACGGTTTCAGTTCGCTTTAAACGCATACTTTCGTACGCGGGGGGGGGGTTTCTTCTTCTTCTTCTTCTTCTTAACGCGCCGTTAAAAACAGTAATTAGAAAAATACATTACGGCCCGTGACAATACATATACGTATACAGGAGCGGAACAAAAGTCAGGTGACGCTATCGGTGGTAATCGCGTGTGCGCTGCGATGAGCGTTGAGTACGCTCTTGCTCTTGTGTGCTCAATAGGTCAGTCACGCGCGCGTACGGCCGAGGAGAAAAGCGTTTTGTGTGCTCGTTTTGAAAGCCGAACGCGCGTCTTGTTCTTACCGCGTATTATAAATAGAAAATGATGAAACCATACGCCATAATCTTCTCATCGGGAACGATTTCCCTAATGCGCCACCGACTTGACCATTCGCTCTGTGGAGCACGTCAACCAGGAACGCGTCTACGCCAGAGAATCCCGACACCAATTAACTCGGAACAAATAAGATGTCGTCGCAGAAATCCTGAATTTGTCGCTATCCCAACCCGCGACTACGCCCGCTAATCGGTCATCAAACGGTGCCTGAATAGCGTATTCAGATCAAAGGTGTCCGACTACTTCGAACGTCAGCAATTCATAACTTTTGCATTTCGATTGTTTCCGATAATATCGCATTGTTTTAAACTCTATTACGTATCGTTTTCTTTGCGCGAATAATATCCGTCACCTGACTTTTGCTTTACTCTGTATATACGTGTATTTTGTAATTCTTTACGTTTCGAAAACGTCCAATAGCTTTTCGTGTAAAAAAAAAAAAATGTATTACAAACTGTTTAAATCGTTTCATCGAACTATTTCAACGGACTTAATCGCCCGGACAACCGAAAACCATTTGCCTAGTTATATTATATATTCGTTTATACGTTATATTCGACTGATTTCACGTAATTATATACGTATTTATAAAATGTACGCGTATCACGTTTTGTCATTTAAATTCATAAATTCCGATGCGAAACAGAATAGTTTTAATTTAATTTTTTTTTTTAACATTTTTCGCTTTTAATTCGTTACGTAAAAATTATTTAAATACGTATCTTATAATAATAATAATTATACATTTCTGTTCGAACAGAAAATAGTATACGCGCGGTCAGGGCCGGATTTAGGGGGGGCAGGGGGGCCCCGGGCCTCCACAAAATGAGGGCCTCCACTTAATGGGATTTTTTTGCAACCAAGTATAAATCACAATATAATATTTGCAAAATAAATTTAAATCACAAATTGAATAAAATTGTTCAATCATTTATATAGTAAAATTAAAGTAATTTAAAATTGATTATTATGACTTGTAGAGTAGGATAAGCGATAAGCGATAAGGTATGGTTTTCAATTTTAAGAAAAACAGTTATAAATAAACACATATAACTTGTATAGCAAGCCGCCTGACCACTGTTGTAGATAAATACGTGTAAATGTTAATATATTATTAAATTAAATTAACTTATAGTAATATATTAAATATATGTTATCGAAATATAATATATACTTTTAAGGTGGGCCTCCACATTCCTAAATCCGGCCCTGATTATAGTCCACAAAATCCGTCGTCTTAAACAAAACTGGCCACAAAACCTATTTAATACATACATACAAAAAAAATTGATAAATAAATCATAAATAAAACATCATTTTGAAGTAGTGTTACATCGTTCTCTCACGCTTTGCACACATATATTAATATCAAAATTATTTATTATTAAAAAATAATTATAGACTGCATATTATACATGCAGATATTACAAAAAAAAAGCAAATAGAGAGATAAATACAAAGAGGTACATACGTACATAGAGAAAGACATATATAGATATACATAGAGACATTCGTACATAGAGAAAAACATATATAAATATACATAGAGACATTCGTACATAGAGGTTTATACATACATGGAGAGTAAAATACATAGAGAGAAATACAAACATAGAGAGAAAAGTACATAGAGGTATATACATACATAGAAAGAAAATACATAGAGGGAAATACAAACATAGAGTCATAAATACATAGAGAGAAATGTACATAGAGATATATACATACATAGAAAGAAAATACATAGAGGTTTAAACATACATAGAAAGAAAAGTACATAGAGAGATACTACATAGATGTACATACATACATAGAGTGAGAGACATACATAGATGGAAATACAAACATAGAGGCATAAATACATAGAGAGAAAAGTACAAAGAGAGACATAGAGACATTCATTCATTCATGCCTCTATATTTGTATTTCCATCTATGTATGTCTATCTCTCTCTCTATGTATATATGTACCTCTATGTATGTATGTACTTCTATGTATTTTTCACTATATGTATGTATATACCTCTATGTATGAATGTCCCTATGTGTCTCTAATGCCCCCACATTCCAAAATCCGGCCCTGCGCGCGGTTATTTAAAATATAAGTTCGTTTATATAAAATCGTTTTGTCTTATATATATATATATATATAAACATCTATATATATTACGTGCTCGTATTAAACTAGCTCAGAAAAAATAAATAAATAAACCGCTGCGAGCATCGCGTGTTCGTTCGGCTACCGAATTACTCAATAAATGGAATTTTTCGAGTAACTCCCGGTAAAAATACGTCGCGTATATATTCCCAAGATAATTACAAGGCAATCTTTTATTGCCGAGAGACAGACGTATACAAAAAAAGAAACATTCACGATGTTCTCTTTTAAATCGTAATTTAAATTAGCTTAGTTTAAACATATCAAATTTAACTTCAGCGCAGAGTACTCTGTATTAGATTTTTTTTTTTTTTGGAGGATAAAAAATTAATTACATACAAATCGTTTTTAAATTGTCTTTATACAGTTACGTTAAAGTAAAATCGTTTCGTTTTCATAAAATTATATATATATATATATATATATATAAGATATAACTACTCGTAGTATAGATAAATAAATGTAAGTCATTAGAAGAAAAAAAATCATTTCAAATAGAATCGATGGCCAAATCATTTTACGTTTGCTTAAAAAAGCTCGGAACTATATTTCGATTAAACACGACTTTTGTACATGACGTGCAATCTGCGTATTAAATATTATTATATAAATGAATTCTCGACTAGAAAAAAAAGAACAAATTAATTACGGTTTTTTTTTCTTTTCAATTGACGGACAGCTAAAACGTGGTTGTCCGAATATTCGTTTATTTATATAATATATAATTGCATTATCGTTATACGTTTTCCGCGCAACTCATAATCATTTAAATGTTTGACCTCACGCTACAATATTATTATATGCCTATACCGTTAAATACATATCGTTGAAATAAAATTGAATTAATTTCGTTCAATTACATTGTAAGCAATTAGTAGTATATTGTTATTATTATTATTATTATTATTATTATTATTATTATTATTATTATTGTTATTATTATTATTATTATTTTTATACACCCCATATATAGAAATGGCGTATGTATGTGAAAAAATTATGAAATTCCCAACGTTACGTTTTATATGATTAAAATCTATTATTTAAACGTTAAACACGATTTCAGATATCGATATGACGCGTACTAAAATTTCTACGTATTATTACGGGTCATATTTATTATGTAACTTTAACAATGTGTGAAGTATTTTTCTTGTATATGCGGTAGACAAAAAGAAGAAAGAAAATTTGCTCTTTGGACTAACTACGCAAGAAAAAATTTTTCAAACGTATCTCACTATATATATATATATATATATATATATATATATATATATATATATATATATATATATATTATATCGATACATATCGAGAGGGACTCTATTTAAATTTAAAAATTTTAAATATTATTAATAAAAATTTCCTACAAACATATTTTTATTACTAATTTATATATTTAATATATATATATATATATATAAGTACGATTATTATTAACGCTAATAACATGTGTATATTATTAAATATACGAATAAACGATGTTTTATCAAATCCGTTGTACGTTTCGACATTTTAAATTTTTTTTTTTTATTATTATTATTATTAAATTCGACTTCACAGACGTATAGACTTTTATTTGGAAGTTTTTCGCTCGTCATAAATTATTTGTCGGTATCTTTATATGTAGACTCGTTCGTCTATTATGCTACGTCTAAAATTCTTTTTTTCATATACCAAACATTGTTGTCGGGCAAAGCTGTATCAGCGTAATAGTGGTTCATATATTATGTATACCCGTTCAGAAAAAGTAATTTACAAAATTTCAAATAAAATAACGTTATTAATACGAGTAAAATATATATATATATATATATATATACTCGTATATATGTGCGTGTACTGTTATTTTGTGTACGCGCGTCGTCGTTTCAAATGAATCGCGTCGAATATATACTATTACGGATAAAATATGATTGAAATATAATATTTTAATACATTTTTTTTTTCATAAAATATTTATAATGACCTGCAGTAATACGTCGACATACTCGTTTGAATATTCCTATGTATATAATACGCGTATAATGGGGGATAATCGTCATCATCGCAGTCGATTTGTATACGATATCGCGCGCGCGTTATTTACATATTATATTGTCGCCGGCGGTGTATAATAACTGGCACAAAGCCCGATTATTCTATACTCGTCCGTATAATAAAATAGTAAAAAAAAAAAAAAAACACGCAAAACGAAACGAGTAAAAGAATTTCAGGGGAAAAAAAATGATGTCGTTCGCAAAAGAAATAGAAACAAGAAATTTTAAATCGATACTCGTCGACTAATATAAATTATATGAAAAAAAAAAATAAAAATATTTCGAATTAAAATGCGCGAAACACGACGTGTTTTAGCAAATAATCACATATATATGTAATAGATACTATTTATTTTAAATACGCATTCGCAAAATTTTTTTCAATTCATATATACGTATTATATGGATCATAATATTTATACGAATTCAGTTTTGGAAACTGCGTAATAACGCCGTGAATTCAAAAATAAATTCAAAATTTACAGATTTCGAAAATATTATTTCACACATTAATTATGATATCACCATGTATTATATAATATGTAATACGTCATATAATTGTTTTTTTTTTTACAATTCAACTCGTCATAATATATAATATATTTGTACACGATTTTTTTTTTTTTTTAATTATGTCTTTTTTTTTAATTTTCTAATCGTAATTTTCGTTTTCCATTTTTTTTTTTTTTAATGCACGCCGGTCCTGTCGCGCGCGCAAGACTACTAAGAAATACATCGTAAACGAATCACGAAGATTTTTTTTCTACACTCTTTGCCGTGGCGGCTGCGTATTAATATAAAAATATTTTTAAAAGTCATTTACACGCCGAATTCGCGTTCTTGCGGCGTTCTTCTGTTTTTTTCTTTTTTTTTTTTTTTTTTTGGACGCGAACGATGTTTTTGTGCCAGAAAACAAAAAAAAAAAAAACCTAAAATTTTCGCGGTCAACAAGTGGAGAGCACGCGAGAGAAACGTGCGCGTTTTCGACGCGCGCGTACGTTAAATACTTAATCCGTGGCGCGGAACTTCTATTTTATTATTTTTTCTCCGTTGTTTTTTGACGCGCTAAAAAAACAGAACTTTACTATAGGGACAGAGAAAACACACCCCATTCGTGAAGAGAATCGCGCGGCGGAAGAAAGAAAAAAGTGTGTAACCGAACGGCGGACAGGGGGAGAGACGCGCGTTTAGAATACTAAAAAAAAAACCGACGACCGAGAGGGCGCGCGATAAATCGCGTACGTTCGCCTACTAATCGTTTGTACACGGGCGAACGGCGTAGCGGAGAGAAGAGGCGTGTTTCGACGGCCCGGGGGCGGCGGCGGCACACCTCGCAGAGTCCATGTAAAACTTCGGGCTCCGTAGTCGGTTTCCCGTCCGCAACGCATCCATCAACTTCGGACGGACCGAACATAACCGTTTATAACCGCCGCGCCGCGTAATGTTTATGTTACGATATTTATATTTATATATATATATGGGTTTTAAAAACGTTCATTTCCGCATATTTACACGACGCGTATACCAGATAGGGCGATTTATTTTTGAAAAAAAAGCGCTTTTTTTTTTTTTTTTTTTATTCATCGACGCGAGAAAACCGCGATTTCCTGCTACACCCGCCCCCCGGGGGCGGCCACTGAAAAGCCAAAACGGCATATACGCGAGGAGGAGGTATTGAAAATATAATATATATAAAAAAAAATCGGACTTGTTCACCGTGCCGAGAAATCCGTAATTTCTTTCGTGTTTTCCATAACGTGCAGTCATCGTCGTCGTAACGGAATACCAAAACGCGGTGTTCAATATACAACGCGCGCGTTTAGTCAAAAGTCACTATTTTTTTTTTTTTAATAATAATAAGCCACCGCGAAAATATACAAAAAAAAAAAAAAATCTCTGAAAAGTTTGCCGCTCGTAAACGCTATTGCGCGTGAGAATTTCGAGGCGTCGTTAATCGAATACGTCGAGTAGAAACGTTTCGGTTGGTGCGGATCGCGAGAAATCGATTCGTCCGGTTCACGAACCAAGAGAGAAAGAAACGTTCCGGGTAAAAATTAAAGAACAGGCAAATCGCGCTTGATATAACAGCGACTGCGTAACGCGCGTGTCAAAATCGTCAGAGCACTCCTTTTACACGAAAACGTGTTAACACACACACACAAATAAACCACTTTGTTTGTAAAAACAAATATTATACACGTTGTTCGCTTCGATCGAAATCTAAAAAAAAAAAAAAGAAAAAAAACGAGCGCATTATAACGCGTATATATATATATGTATAATAAATGTTCGTTTTACAATTCATTCGTTTCACCGCGCGTTGGATTCATCGCATGGATCATAACCCGCACCTAATAACGTATATTTTATCCCCGGCGTTTTCTATATACAGACGAGATTGATTTTCAACGTGATGGATGGGATTTAAATTGCGGGAGTTCAAACACTAAACCGACATAAACGTTTATTGGTTTAAAAAAGGCAAAAAAAAAAAACACACTGCTTTTTTGACTTACGCTTTATATACTAAAGATTTTTTTTTTTTTTTTTGATCTTCTCTTTTGTTATCCAACACGTTTTTTGGGGGAATAAAAAACGTTTCTCGCGATAAGTGTACTAGAAAAATTGTTCTGAACAACACATACCATATTGCGTTATTATAATTATTACGCTGCGCGTTAAAAAAAAAAAAAAAAAAATCAAAGATAGTGAAACGTATAGAATGTGTATACGCAATCGGTTTTTACCAGTGCTAGCACGAATTCCTATACGAATCTATTGTTGATTTGAATACGATTCGTCCGCGGTAAATTAAACGCAGACTGTTAAATAAGATTTATTATGATAACGAACAACTTCCGTGAAAATATTATTCGAAAAAACACGAATAATATATTATATATGTAAAGTGTATATCCCAAGTGAATAATTTTCCTGCGCAGATATGCCTATTGAAAGTCGGTTAGAAATAATATCTCGCGCGTTTTTTTGATTCCCTCAGAATAAAACATTAGAAAAAATTACAGTACAGACTGAACAACAACAACAATAATAATAATAATAATAAAAAATTTATTGTCTACCATATGGCGTGGTTATTGTTTTAGCAATCTCAGAAGTTATAGGGGTCTCTGTATTTCTAGACGCATTGTGTGATGTCTAGCCGTTCAATCTTTTTCGAATAGTTCGAATGGTGCGATACAGAAAACTTTAAAAAAACTTAACATTATCCTCGGACGTTTTAAAACATTTCGTGATAATTGGTATACGCGTCATTTTATTGTGACGAACAAAATATCGAATTTCTAACGCATATTACAAAAAAGTTTTGCATTTTGTATAATCGTTCAATTTTTTTTTTTTTTTTTTTACATACGAATCGAGACGATTTTTTTGAAAAAAAAACGAATTATATTATAGTCGACTATTATAACACGTATACATTTAAAATAATAATCATAATTAATTTTTTAAAAATATAATTTCAACGACGTTCTGACGAAATATTTCGTACATATATATATATATATATATAATTACATTTTTAATCGGATTACGAACACGAATCTTCACTTAAAACTGTTTTGTTATCCGTTATGTTATGTAATATCTCATAGTAAAAAAAAATATATATATACATATATATGGATATAAAACGCTATATGATATTTTGACATTTTCACTCAATTATTTTAAACATTAGACTGACGGTATAAAATATATTATATTTATGCGTCAACGTGAGTGTGACCGCGTTTATCTATATTATTGTATACGTATATTTATAATATGGTTATTTATCGTCCTTGTGGCAGGGCCGCACGGTGACGACATAATGTCACCTGGAACACGGGAAATAAAATTATAATCAATGATATATTTGATGATGGCTCGTTTTTCGTCTAGTAAATATAATAAAATTGTTGTTGTACCACGTTGAAAACGTTTTTTTGTAATAAAAAAAAACCCCCCGCGGTTTTTTTCGTATAGAATATACGTGCGTTTTTCATTTTATTATTATACACATGTAATCCCCGGTATAATATCCAGAACGAATTTCATCAATACAAATATACGGTCACGTTAAAAAATTTAATTTCTTTTTTAAATAACACAATTTTGTTTTCTTTTTATTTTCACCTCGTGACATGAATTATATATATATATATATATATACATAGTAACGCGGTATTGTAATTCGACGTAAAACGTATTAATATTTAAATCGTATTCGTGATATGCAAATAAGTGCGGGAGGAAAACGATAACGTCAGTCGCGTTTACAACGATTTCATTTAAGTCTACGCTTAAGCTGCGAGTCGAAGTGATTTTAATTCGTTTAGAATCACAGTCGGTCGAACGCATATAATAATATGGGGAATTCTTTTTTCTTTTTGTTTGTTTATTGCGCAGTTTACGCGAACTATGTTCGATTAAATAGAAAAAAAAAAAAAAACCGCTTCTTCTCACAATCTTTTCACGTACATTTGACGAACCGCTTTTTTTTGTATATATGTATATATAAATAAATCCGCGCTTGTACACCGTCAGATAATATTTTCGAATCGAGTAAAATATTATTCTTACCGCGCGAAAAAAAAAATCGAGGTGACATTTTATTGAAAACACGTGTCGTATTTTACAGTATTTTCTTTTTCTGTATATCACGCGCGTTTGTGTTGCTAACGAATTTTCATAATTATCCCACTACAAACATGGACAATATTTTTTCTTCGATGTACCAAACGCAAATGTGTATTACATTATTATAGTCCTAATGCATGTGCGTCTTCGTATTTTATTACAAAAATTAATTTGTGTATACGAAAATCGTACGTGTACAATTCGATGCGCTTTAAAACAATTTTTTTTTTTTTTTTTAAGCGGAAATAACTATGAACTAAAATATTGTTCATAATGATTATTATTTTTTTTTTCACGGCACGTATAATACGAATAGTAACTATTTTTTCACAAAAAAATAATAATATTTTATTGTTATATATATATATTTTTTTTTTTTTTTTTGGTGGAAATATAAAAATATAAAGTCATTATTTCGTATTACACACACTATATAATATGTATATGCCATAGCGCATTTCCCGAAATTGACAATAGCCGGTATTATGTAACAGCTATACGCTGTTATTCGTGTATTGTATATAATTATAAACAGTGGAATAGGGGGACAAAAAAAATTTATTGTGCTCTATTATCGTTCGTGTAACACGTTTGTTTTGTTGACGGAAGCTATTAGAATCGCAAGTAAATAATGTATTATATTACATAATTCGTTTCCATCGGTTCCCCTTCGAATACGAGTCATACGAGGCAGTGGTTGAATTAATTAGAGGGGAGGAAGACGATTTTTTTTTTTGTAAAAAATATTTCGCTATCCGATCCTCTAATTTGTCGGAAAATGGAAAACCAATTTGCCGAGTAGTCGCGATTAATATAAGGACGACTAGATTTTTATTCTTTTATTGCGTTTGTGATTTTTCCGTAGTATTTGTAGAGAAACGAAAACCGCATTCAACTGGTTTTACACGTTATCTCAACAGCGTGCGATTATATCGATTTGACGTATTGTATAACTGCGGGTTTAACGTTATCTGTGGTACGCACGCGTGAGCAATAAGACTGAACGCGAAATGTTTTAATACTTTTGCGGGACGTTTGATTGTAGTTGTATTGAAAATCCGTGTTCAGTGTTTATTTTCGCCAAACCAATAATACGCTTATATTTATATATATAATATTGGGTACTTGGACGTAAAGGGACGGAGAAAAAAAAGACGAAGTAATAACCGTCTAAAACTGTATATATAAATTATATTTATATACAATTATAAGCCACAGAGTATTTTATGGAAAATAACGAAAAATATAAGAGTTGTATTCAATTTAATTTGTTTACAATCGCGGTTTCATCATCGAGTATATTAAGTAAAATTAAAAATATAATTACAGAACAAAAAATCAAAAATTAATACGTATTATTATTATTATTATTATTATTATTATTTGCTTAATACCCGATGAATATGATGACATTTCGTCGAAACCGCGGTATTAAATAAATTTAATACAAGAACTCTTGAATTCTTTATTATTTTACATAATTTGGCATTTATGGTGTCTTCTGCACGTATATACACATTTTTTCTTCCGTTATTTTTTTTATTTGTTTTTACTATTTTTTATTAATACAATACATATATTATTATTTTTTATTCTGAATTATACGCGCTTTTATTATGAAAATTACAATGCCTTATTCACGAGTTCGTACAAAACGTTTTTGGATCACAAATTGTGGCAATACAATTTTTCGCTGCGTCTTTTTTTTTTTTGTTCTCAATTCAAACACTCGACGATAAAACGGACATTTTTTCTTTTTCTCTCTCTCTCTCTTTCTCTCGTGTACCGTAAGCGCTGACGGATGACGAGACAAACGATACGAACTCGGGGAGGCGAAATAATACTACACAATATTATATTCATATACACGCGATACACATTTGTGTATTACAATCATATCGTATGGACATGGAGATTTAAGTATAAAACTGTACAAATATATATATATATATATATTACATGGTATATAATAATAATAATAATAATAATACGGAGATGAAAAGAAAACTTATACAACACCGAGTGCGAGAGAGGAGGAGAGACTACGGTGGAGCGCACTCATTTTCACGGGTTGATGATGCCCCGGTGCCGGTGCTCCGCTGTTATGAAATGAAAGTTTTTGGCGTCGCCGTCGTTATAAATGCGAAACGCTTTGTCAAATATTCACCAAAGGCACGACGGTGGTGGAGGTGTGCTCCGTATATCCCGTCCATCATATTATATAATGTTATATAAGACTCTGTGCCACCGCACACGCACCTAACCCTCGTATATGTGTATAAGAAGTCAGCCCGACAAACGACCACGTCGAAATAAGCAAAGTTAAAACAAAGTGATGCTAATTATGATGGTGCTGGTGGTGGTACATTTCTCTCCTCCTTCTTTTCGCCATCCTCTCGCCCTTGGCTCGAGATTAAGATCGATCTTCCCTTCGAGAGCACGTCGTGTACACACACACACACACACACACACGCATATACGAGTATATGAGGGTTTCAATACAAAATGATAATTTTTTCCCATTTTTATAAAAAAAAAAAAATCTTACGAAACGTATTTCGACGAAGGAATTATTATATCTTCTGGTCTAAACACATTTTCGTGTTTTCCTATAGAAAAATTGAATTGGCAAACGCGTTATTTCATCCGTATCATTCCTTTTTTTCTATACGAACAAAATACTTTAAACACATAAATCCGCTATTAATATTCCTTCGATATTTCTCAAAACGTTTCTTTCCCCTTACATATTGTAAAATTATTATTTTTTTTCTTCTTCCCAAAAAGGGGCTTCACATTATTATTAAATACAATCACTACGCAGTAATCGTTAACTATTTTTAATATTATAATTTAAACGTAGAAAATATTACAAACACGCTGTATAGTTATTTTTTTTTTTTTTAACTTTACGTTTAAATATAAGAAAATGTTATGTCATATATAAGTAACAATTATATACTGTTTTTGTTCTGTTTCAGTAAATTTTATAAAATAAATCGAAATTGGTAAATTTTGTTTATTTGTTTAAAAATATAAAAATTATACTACCATTTGTTCATTAGAAAAATACGATTCAGAACTGTACATTTCCGGGCAAAAACAAAGATTTAATGATTTTTTTTTTTTTAATACACAATTCAATGTACGTTTTCTTGGAAAAGTTGTGTTTTTCAGAAAAAGTTTAAATTTAAAATAAACGAATTTATAAAAAATAAAAATCTTAAGACACTGTCTAAACCGATTAGGAATGCTCTAGCGTTGGTATTGACAAATTAGAATAATGTAAAATATACGAACTTAATATATATATATATATAAAATCGTTATTAATATTTTAAAAAGTTATTAAACGTTAATTATAACGTTTAATAACTTTTTAATAATATGATATATGATAATAATTATATGATTTATGATTGAAAATATAAATAAATTTGAAAATTTTTTTTTTTGCAAGTATTTGTATTTTTAAAAAAATGTCGAATTTTTCAGCCAGTAAAACTTCATTGTCCACACGTTACTCGTATACAAAGTACAAGCGGGGAGTTTTATTGAAAATTTTATTCGTTTTCAACGACGCGCGCTCGCGGTGCACATAACACAGAATGTGTAAAATGTACGAACACCGCGGCCTGGGCTGAGGTCACGATTTCCCGCTTTCGTACGCATCGTGCTTGCCGTTTTTATTACACAGAGACGATAATATAACCGCGGTACAGCGATGAGGTCGTGCAGAGGCACGTGTGCCGCACCTCTATAAAATATTATTATTATTATTATTATTATTATTATTATTATTATTATTATTATTATTATTATGTACATTACATCTGAATTATTTTCGTCGCGTGTGTTTATCGATCATCCCGTTATATACGCGGAAATTATGGCCGTTCGTGTATGTATCGACGACATAATTTTTGGCGAAATACGGTTTTTTTTCTCTTTCTGTGTGTGTGTGTTTTAGTCAAAACGCGAGTAAATAACGAAACGAAGTTTTAGACCAGTAAAACGCGTCGTGTGTGTGTGTGTGTGTGTGTGTGTGCTGCAGACGACGCGTTTTCCAGTATAACAAGTGCGGATGAAAAGAATAAAGTTTACGATGACATTTTTTTTTCTATACACGAAATTTCAAAAAGTTTTGAAAACCGTCCGCGGATGTAAACGCGATAATATATATCGGAATCGATTTAATTTTCGGATTTTACTCGTTTCCGTGTTGGAGTCCAGTAAACTATGGGTTAGAATTTTATTTTTCACGCGCACACAATTATTGACGAAACACTGCGCACAAGCATACGCACATACGATGCAAGCAAAATTTATGTGTATGTGTGTGTGTGTGTGTGTGTGTACAAATAATTTAAATACTTATTCATTTATTATTTTTTTTCGATTTCGGTTTTTAAGTCGTAACGCGTGAACGGCTGGATCAATTCTCCGGTCGTTTAATCGGGAGAGTACTCCGAATTTCGAACGGGAACCGATTCGGTCGAATAGGAGAATTGATGGTACACCGCGAGGACGATGACCGCGGAACAAAGTGGCCTCGATAAAAGCAACGCATATTTTCGTCTAACTTTAAAATTATAGTGAACATAAATATATATATATATGTATGTCGATGAAAAAAAAACACACGTGCATAGTAAATGAAATTATCTTTATATTTACGAATTGTGTTATTTCTCAACGTGACTTACTTCTAAATCAACTTCCAAAGCACAAAACGATTTTCGCCGTAATGCCGTCCAACAGCAAACATTAGTGAACATCGTACTTTTAAAACGTTCGTTTTAAGCTCGGGGAATAAGAAAAAACAGACGTACCCAATGACAATACGATATTCGAAAACGTTTCTTTTTTCTCTGTCGTAAAACGCGAGAAAGCAGTTGGTCGACTCGATTCCGTATCGTTTCTCCTCTTGGAATCTCACCCGCGCATGTTTTTCGGTACCTAAAGTCAAAAAGAGAAAAAAGGCGCTGAACACGTCTTTTTATGAGATATTACGAAACATCTATTTCGTCGAATCCTCCGATTCGCTTGAATCGAATAATCGACTTTTTTTTTTCCGTACGCACCTCGTCCGTCACGATTACTACTTCCACATCGATCCCGATCGAAACGAATCGGGTTTTCGCGAACAGAATTATTGATATCAATAGGCAAACGTCTATGACGGATCTGTCGGTTGAACGCGCTTTCCGAGTCAATATTTTACGTTCGCACATCTGAACGGAACGTTATTAAAAATTACCTTTTTATCTTTGTCACGCGTTTAACTATAATAATAACGTTGAAAATGCGCTCCGCGACGAGCGATAAATATTATCGGAAGTTTAAGGACAGCTACAAGAGAAAGTCCTTTTTTTTACGCGGCGTTCGCCCCGGCCTTTGGATTTATTGCGTTCAATTAACGCGCGTAAATATTTTCTACTTAATTTCTGTTCATCGTTGTTATTAATCCCGCGCGCGTGTATCTCCTCGGCGAGGGAGCTGCGACAGGGCGAGCGCGTACGGTAACGAGAACCGAGCAATTACGTTAAAAATGAAGAAAAAAGAGGAGAACGGGAAAAGTGAAAAAAAAAAAAAACGTTTTTATTAAAACGCGTACAAAAAAAAAAAAAAAAAACGAAAATTATACCGAAAGCGTCTTGTAGAAAAAAAAAAATATGCCGGCACGTCTGAAACGTAATGACCAATTAAAATTAAGTGTACACACACACACACCCCTGTTATAAAAATTATATTACGGTACAGCGAAGTTTTCCTCTTTTCCGCGACAGCGTTTTCCGAGGAGGGTTGCGACGGCCGTTTTGTATGCGGCGCGCGTATACTTACGCTGCGGCGCAAGAAAATATTTTTAAAATAATGAAAAATATGAACTCCGCCCGTCCGCCGTTACAACGGTCGCATCATCATTTTACCATCCATCAGCGGATTTATATAGTCGTGACGGCAAAAACGGTTTTGACGTCAAAACGCTTGCGGGAAATTAATGATTCGCGAAAACCGACCGGAACTTGATCAATGGACTAGGCGAAACGTTGCGATACACGTACACGTCGTGTAATAATAATAATAATATTATTATTATTATTATATAAATACGCGCTCGGCCGTGCCCGCAGAAGGACATTTAAACACATATACGTAAGAACGATTGAAAACCCATTATTCTCACTTGATATTCCATACGGGATTAGCGACGGCGTTTCTCGCCGTTCGTTTATTATTTTACCGTCGTTTTACGATCATGCCGAACCAATCGAAACCAATCGCAGTCACGCCGTTGACAGCAGCAGCCGTGCGGATAACGGCCAAACGCGGATCATTGTTAAAAACGTTAGAATTTTTTTTTTTTTAATTTTCTTTTTGGAAAATTCTAAAACCTATTTGTATTCGTTTCGTACGGCACTCTCAAACATTTCACTCCGTCTCCGTGTTTACCGCACGAGATCAAAATATAACAACAGTGGCTGTGTTATACACGATGCTCAAAGGGATGGAGGCGAAAATTGAGCGTGACCATAACATAATTGGGCCAACTTACAAGTCGGCGCTGTTAAGCCCCGACGGACACATACTGAATTGAAAAATATCAAATTTCAACGGCGGTAGCGATTCACGCATAGCCCCCTCCCTATCTCATAACCGCCACAATGCCTGAGAGGAATTTAGATACCGCGCAGGGGATGGGGGAGTATGGTTAGAGCAAAGAATCGCATTAGACGAAAACTAAATTATATTAAAACCAATGGTATATTTTTTTGATTTATCATTTTAAACCAGCGTTTCCCGGGAGCGCGAGCGTTTATCACGCGGTAAAATTTTTATTAAATAATTTACCAGGGAGGAAAAATATTTTTTTCGCTATTTACAAGCGGCGTTTTTTTGAAAATCTTCGAGTGGGGCGTAGAATAAATAGAAAATGGTGGACAACCACTGCCCTAGACGGGTGTGTTGGGAAGAAATCACGAGTTGTACGGCAAACGGTTCTTGACGAGAACGAACGCCGCCGTCGCCACGTTCAAAACCAATCAAAAAATATTGCGCGGTGTCTGTCCGCGAACGCTATTACTACTGTCGGCTTTTGCAAAAAGCGAAACTCGTGTATACCGGCGAAACAGACGTGATTTCGCATCGGCGGAAATGCGTGTTTCTTCCGCTCGAACACAGTAAGCAATCTTAGAACTGAACGAAAAAACAAAAGTGAACTACAATAGGAGACGAAACTCCTACAGTCCGGATCTACGGTGATTTTATCGCCTGTTTGGATCGCATTGAAAGAGACGCAAGGAGACGGCCGTCCAGGCGCCTTGTTCTCTGTACGAAAAACGATATGTTATAACATCGCCGTTTTTCGCAGTTTTATTCGAAATAAACTCGACAAAAAAAAAAAAGAAGAAACTTCCGGCGTTTATTAGGTATACATTCGATCGATCCTCGTCCGTACGTCTTTGCGTGGTGCGCCGAGCCAACAACACGTGTTTAATACGAGAAATGATTGTAAAAATAATATTGTAATTGTTACGTGTTATAGGAACGAATTTTAAAGGTGTAACCCGCGCGCGCATTACGTATAATCAGTGGGACACGAATCGCGTGCGCATCACGCGATCACGGAAGACGCGGCATTTGTGATGCTGCAGGAAGCATCTATTGAAATAATAATAATAATAATAACTCGGACGAAAACGTATAACCCAACGCGTTTCGTGTCACCGCGCGATGGCTCTTGTCGAATTTCCGTGCGCGGCGCGTATCGAAATGATATTAATTTTGTGGCGCCAAAGATAAATTGGTTTCTTTCTCCCACCGTTTTACTATAACTTCCTTTTTACACGTATCGCAGTCAATAATAACAAAAAAATAATAATGAGAAATTATATCGTTTTTTTTATCATCACGTTTAGACGACAAAGTGCGGCAGTACGTAATCAATTATTCGTATTATCGTGTTCGTTATGTAGTCGAGCGTACGTATCACCCGCGTTAATAATAATAGTAATAATAATAATTATAATAAAAAAAAACCGTCGGCTGGTCAGTAATAGGCGCGGTGTGTTTATATATATATATATATATATATATATATATATATATATAAAAATATATTCAACTCTTAACGTCCCGGTACACTTGTAAAAAATCGATCGACAGGCGCCACGTCCATTATATTATATCGGACGCATATGTTGTAATAATAATAATAATAATAATAATAATAATAATAAAACGACTATAAAATTAAATTCCGAAACTGACCCGACATCGCCGCTGTAATATTTTATTAATTTTTTTTTTTTTTTTTTTTTTTGATATTTCGGATCATTACGCGTTGATTAAAAATACTTGGAAAATACGATCGCCGTTGAAGTCCAAATGAATATAATCAATAAAATATGTAATCGCGCGATTAAGTTATAAATTACAGACGCGTTAATACGCCGTTCGTATAAAACATCGGCGAGAAATCGGCGGCGGTTTTCATGTTGAAAATTTTCAAACCGCAGTATTTTGTAAATCGTAGATCGTCTAACGCAACAGTATTTAAAGGTATTTTGCGAAATGAAATTTCTCTCTTTTTTTTTTTTATCTTTAGATACTTTTTTTGCCCTTCGCGATCGATATTTTTTTCTCAATACTCGACATTTTTAATTTTCAACGGTAATCGATTTTATTTTAGGATGTTTTTAAACCATATTTAAAGCTCTTTTTGACGCCGTTCAATTCATAACCGTTTTTTTTTTTTTAAAAATCATTAAGGTATAAGTTTATTGTAAATAAATTGAAACTCCGATAAACAAAAATTTATTGAAAATTTTCTCATGTTACGTTTGAAACAATCGATTACTATTTGGTTTTTTTAGTGGTTGATAAAAAAAAAAATACCCCCGAAACGACGAACGAGGGGAAAGGCTATATTTTTACTCTGTGTTCATTTCTCTTGCGTGTACGTACACGCGTAATACGCTCTACACGTCTTATGTAGATAGTAAATCCGTTTTTTTCGTTTAAAATGTAAATGCAATCGGAAAAATCTACGGGGGATTTACTACAAAATATATATATGTACACACACACTCGAACAGGAGAGTTCTTTTTTTCTTCTTTTTTGCAATTGGAAATGGATAAAACGATAAAAAAAAAAAGAAAAAATACGCGACGTGACTCGCCGGAGAACTTACGCATTTATCAACGAGCTAGAGCCGCTCGTATGTATGACTCCCAATAATTCTCACAATTTTGTAGTGTTGCTGGCTATTGTTACACGTGAAAAAATTAGACCGGCAAAGCATTCGTTTCCGACGTTATCGTCGAATGGTGTAATAGTATAAACCTACATAACATATACATAAAAATATTATCGATACGTTTTTTAATATCGTAATTGGAACAGCTACTCATCCGTATTATCGCTCGTTAAATCACTACGGTTACACTTTTAGGTTTCAAATAACACGTCTCATTGATGATAATAATACAAACGAGTGCGTTTAACTTCTGTCGATATTCTTAATCCGTCGTTTCATTATTTTTCATCAAACGTTTCGTGTTTTTTCGTTTATTCCGAGCACATTAATAGTATATTATTGCTGTGTAAGAATACACGAATAATTATAGGAATTAGAGAAAATAATTATTTTTTTTTTCAATATTAACTTAGTCCCAGTCATTAAAAAACTGTATAATATCGTGAACTTTTAAAATCGTAACTTCGGGGGTTTTTTTTCTTAACGATAAAAATAAAAGTAAAAACAAACTTATACTCTATATTTATGTTATACGAGAAGGCTCGTGTTTGAAAAAAATCAATATGTTTTAAAAATTTTTCTTTTTTTTCTTTATGGTCCGTGCTTTGGTTTTTGAGCAGCAATGAATCAATTATATTGTCGCCCCATATAAATAAACTTATTTTAAGCTATATTATTATATATATATATATATATTTTTTTTTTTTGTAAAAGATCAATAAATATGATTTTGTATTTTCGGCCTGAGAAACAAAACGGAAAATTAAGCCTTTTCGACAGTTTTGAAAATTTCCTATTGTACTCATAAATATAAGCACATTATGAAACGTTCGGTTATTGACAAAAGGAAAAACGGTTGTTTACATTTGAAATAAGAAGACTTTTTTCGTAATTTTACATATAATACTCTAATTGTACATTCACATGCAAAATGTATTATTTACGAATATTTATTTACAATATTTTATTGTTTTTTACCGTATTATGATTTTCGTACAATCATTACGGGTATACATGTAAAGTAAATATATATATAATAAAAACGTTTGTATTTTCTCTATCGTATAAATAGAAATTAATACGGAAGGCTAATACGTATAAACCGTTAAGAACGATCCGTGCAGCGTATGTTCAAAGTGGATCGAAATAGTCGACTGAAGGGATTGAAATAGCAGTGTGGTCATTTCAAGTTCTGAAAAGAGAATTAAACGTTGTAAACGGTCTATATTTAAAAAAAAAAAAAAAAGTGAAAAAAAGAAGACCTTTTTTTCCACCAAAAGGCTCTCTCAAACGCCGGCTCGACATATTATAAATATTGTCCTGTATCGGTTATGGTTATATTTTTTTTTTCTATGATTGCGACGTTTAAATCTAAATCTAGTGTTTTTAACATTTTTAAAAATATTTCTTATAAAAAAAAAAAAAAATAGGCGATACGACAACTACGAATTATACGAAAAGAAAAATTATAGATTTCTTTTTGAAAAGCCGAGAAGGATGAAAATAATTTTAAACGAAATAAATGGGCATCCACCGCTTGGACCATTGATAAAATATTATTACCGTAAAGGGATCGTGTGCGCGGGGCTCGCGCACAGACGACGTTTAATCGTTCAAAGCCGATTACGTTTTTCGCCGCGATATATTTTTATTAAACAAAAAGTCTGCACAACAGTTACGTTTTCGCGGTGTGTGTGTGTGTGTTGTTGCGAAGGAACTCGCGGCCGGATAATCCGTTTAACGGGCGGGGAATAATTAATCATCACGCTGATGCTGATGCTGCTGCTGCGGAAGATGAGGAGCGCAGTCGGAAGCTGCGCGCACACGCGACCGCCGAATGCCGTTAGTCGTCGCGCCGTGACGGGACGGGTCGGATGAAGGGATTTCTCGCCGCCGCCGCCGCTGGTGTAAACTCTTATAAATTATTATTATCGTCGTCGTCGTCGTCGTCTCCGTCGTATACCGGACGAATTTCCGAAACGATTTGACGCGCGCGTAAGAGGGGAGGTGGAGAAGGCGGAACCTACGGTCGGTTTTGGCTACGGAACGCAGCCACCGCGTTTATAATATTAACTCTCTCGCTTGTATACACACACACACATATACCCACGCACTAAATTCGATTAAGCGAGTTCTTCTTCGTCGTCGTCGTCGTCGTCTTCCGCAGATCCCCTTCCTCGCAGCTTCCGCACCGACCGCGTACACTACACACACACATATATATATAATTATTACTGATGCTGGTGGTGGTGAACAGTGAGAGGAGTGGAAGAGACGAGACGGCTTTTCGAGTTAGATACACACAGATATATATTTATATAAATTAACCGAAACTTCGCCCTTTCTGTATATATATAGATGTACGCGCACAATAATTAGTTGGTAATTTTAATGGGTCTCACCATACCGGCCGCGGATTTCCATTAACGTACCCGCCTCATTCCGCCGCCGCCGCCGTTTTATTCGCTGTTCGTAACACGCGCACGCTCGTCTTCCACCGCGCCAACGCCTTTCTCCGTCGTCTCGCGCCAACGTATTTCCATCTGACGTCGCGGAAAAACGATGTATTTACCTCGCGCACGCGTCGTCATCGCGCGCTATAAAATATTTTTATATTTTTTTCGTCGCGCGCGGTACCACGCAAGAGAACCGAACCCGGACGATCAGCTAAAAAAAAAAACGTGTGGCGAACGCCTCTCGTTTTTGTCGTTACGTATAGAAATTAAACTGCTGTAATCGTTTTTTAAAAGCTAAAACGGTGAGTAATGGAAAAAAAATCGGTATAGTTAACGGCGCACGCCGTTTGAACCGTTTCGTACGCGTCGTTTCTTTTTTATTCTACACGCACGCGTTTCTTTTAAACCATTGCCCGCCCGCGTTTTGCGGTTTATACGTTCCGGCGATTATTGTTCGAGGAATCGCAGGTGCGGTCTGCGTCAGCGCCGGATTTAGGAATGTGGAACTATTTTACAAAAGCAAAAAATACAAAAAAAACAACGTAATGGCCTAGAGTAATAACTGCACATAGAGATACATTGGGACATTCATACATAGAGGTATATACATACATATAGTGAAATATACATAGAAGTACATACATACATAGAAAAAAAGTACATAGATAGATACGCACATAGAGGTACATATGTACATAGAGAGAGACATATATAGACATACATAGAGACATTAATACATAGAGGTACATATATGCATAGAGAGAGACATACATAGATGGAAATACAAACATAGAGGCACGAACGAATAAATGTCTCTATGTCTCTCTTTGTACTTTTCTCTCTATGTATTTATGCCTCTATGTTTGTATTTCCATCTATGTATGTCTCTCACTCTATGTATGTATGTACATCTATGTAGTATCTCTCTATGTACTTTTCTTTCTATATATGTATAAACCTCTATGTATTTTTCTTTCTATGTATGTATATACCTCTATGTACATTTCTCTCTATGTATTTATGACTCTATGTTTGTATTTCCCTCTATGTATTTTCTTTCTATGTATGTACATACCTCTATGTATGAATGTCTCTATGTACTTTTCTCTCTATGTTTGTATTTCCCTCTATGTATTTTTCTTTCTATGTATGTATAAACCTCTATGTATTTTTCTTTCTATGTATGTATATACCTCTATGTATTTTCTTTCTATGTATGTATATACCTCTATGTATAAATGTCTCTATGTACTTTTCTCTCTATGTTTGTATTTCCCTCTATGTATTTTCTTTCTATGTATGTATATACCTCTATGTACGAATGTCTCTATGTATATCTATATATGTCTCTCTCTATGTACGTATGTACCTCTATGTATTTATCTCTCTATTTGCTTTTTTTTTTTGTTATATCTGAATGTATAATATGCAGTCTATAATTATTTTTTAATAATAAATAATTTTGATATTAATATATGTGGCGCTCGAGCCGTATTATATATGTAGTATAATAAAAAAACGAAAAGTTTTACCAGTTTTTCCGGTTTAATTTTCCGCGCGGGGGAAAAAAGCCTCGTTTTCGTTACTGTTTTGTGTTACGAAAATAAAAACGCACATCACTTTTTTTTTTTTGTTATTTGAAATTTAACTTTTTTCCAATAACGTTTCGTCAGAAAAGAATCCTGCAAATATCCGTGAACGAGTGACGTGATCAAGGGCTCACTTATTTCTGCGTCTTCTTCCTATAATTCAATATAACATTTCACGTCTGCGCAAGTGTTCGGAGCACATATAATATTGAAAAAAAAAATACGAAGGATAAGACGAATAAATTTAATCGAATAATTCTACGTCCGACAGAAGTCAAATGCGCGTATAATATATAAAACACTACAATTATCGATAATCGTTTATACGCTCACTCGAGTTTCCCATTAAAGTCGAGTTAAAAAAAAAAAAAACTGCGCGGGGTATATAAAACGCACTGACTTTCCTCTCCAATATAGTGTAATGTAATACATATTATTTTTTTTATAAATAAATTCGAGTAATTTGTGATTATTATTGTGGATTCCGTTTTTCAAAAACACATTTCTAACCCGTTTCGTAATTTCTCTTCCGATTATATTATAATATATATATATATATATATATATATATATATATATATACGCGTTCAAGGCTATAATTTTTTTTTTTTGTGGTAATCACAGGCGGCCTAGTGTTTTCGAACGATCGTTTTTCTAAATCGTATATACGCGGCGCGTTATTAACTAGTCGTATCACGTATAATAATAATAACACGTTCTTTTTTTTTTAAATTTCATCACGAGTAAAATACGTTAAAGGGGGAAAAAACGATTCGTTTTATTTCAAACGGAATATATTTCATATTCACCGACCGGTCTTAATATGTTCCGTATGCAATATCTACGTGTTATTTTAATTTCGATTCGTAAAGCGCACGACGACCTGTGTACATAATATATTATACTTACATATTGCGAATATCGGTCTAGCCGCAATAGTTTATTTATTTTTATTTTTCGAATATTTCTATTTTATATATATATATATGAGTATACACGCGTGATTTCAAATAAAGATTGTTTAAATCTCATTTAAAATGTATGAATAATATCATTTTAATATTATACATACGAACTCGTGGTCAACGTTGATTTATTATATCAATCCATTTCGCTCACGCGTCATTGGTGAACGTTTACGATTTTCGGGGAGGGAAAAAAATGCCCAAAACCGTACGTGACGTATATACGATTATTAAATGTTGTAAATATTTTCATGATATTGTGTTTGAGAAAAAACCAATTGTCATCATATTCCTGAATCGTTTCGATGTGATGTAACCACTTTTATCAGGTATATTTTCGAACGCGCGTAGAACGGACAAATTGTTACGGTACACGTACTGGTCAGTGCGGCGTAGTCAGAAATTGTTCAAGTGCGAGGAGAATTCCAAACTATAATCCGTTCTTATTGCAAAGACGAATTTAAAAAAAAAATTTTTTTCGTACATATTTAATATACTCGTATATATATATATTTTTTTTGTAAAAACGACGGTTTTTTTTACTTATTTCTTATTATTATATGAAAAAAGTTCAAAGGGAGAAGAGGGATGTACGTAAAAACACATAAAAATCCCTCTCCCCGGTTACGCCACGCGCAGACAGTAGAATTTTTATATTTTTTTACGACCGACTAACTCTTGTCGTATAACAATATTTAATCACGCGAAAGAACCCAATTTCTCTGTGCAACATCACGCCGCGGTCGCTTCGGTTTTTTTTTTGTTTATACATATATTTTTTTTTCCTCCGCCATCTCACGGATCATATTTCTCTTAAAGTTCGTACCGGATTTTCGTATCCTCATATATATATATATATATATATATGTATGTATATTATTTTTTTTTTTTTTTGTATTTTCTCCTCTCTCCGCGCTCGTTCTTATTCGGTACATGCCCGTTCGGGGCGATATTGCGCGCAAAGTTTGTGTACACCGGATTATTTGAAAATTAATCTTTTTTCGATTTTTTTTTCCTTTGAGTATATTATAAACACGTTCGACTATATAATTTATTAATAATAATATTTTTTTTTTTTTTTAACATTTATTAGATATATACAATCTGTAAAATAATATTTACAATGAGCATATGAGCGTATAGAGTAATATATATATAGACTATGATTACATGTGGTGAGTAGTTACCCAGCAGTAACACTCGACGAGATTTTCGCTATGTTAGTTGTGTATGTTGTATTTATTTGTTTATTAATTTAATTTGCCAGTTTAGTTAATTAAGTCGCGACACCAGCGCCTCTCGAGTGATCTTGGCGGGTTTCCAGGAATGTTTTCCGAGTTTAATGCTAGAATAAGTGGGTTTTGGTGATTTATAAGGCGAGAGCGGAATCGCTTGTAAGAGGATGACGCTACATCGGTGACAGTCTGTAGTCCAAGATCAGAGTGGTTGGAGACGTAGAAGGGTGCGTTGTTGATAGTAATTAATAATAATAATAATAATAATAATAAAATATTGTATAATAAATCGCGGGCTATAGGCTAATTGCGGGATGAGTGTAAGACGATCGCACAGCAGCGGTGATTGTCGCGCTATCGTCATCGTACCCCGACGGTAAAAACTTTTTTTTTCTCGTTCTTCATCTCGTTTTCTCGCCGAACGACGGAAGGAAGTGTTGCTGCGAGCGCGCAATACATATATATATATAAAAAAAAAAAAATTCCATTCGCCGCCGAAATGATTTCGCGTGCGCTGTAATAACGTTTCGGCGTAACAACGGGTGGTTGTGGGGAGACATTATGATATGAAAGGACGACGGCGCCATTGGACGTTTAGTCGTTCGCGATTGGCACGAGATGAACTTCCTCGAGGAAACGGACGTGTGTGTGATGGAAGGGGAGAGTTACAACAGTTTACATATATGTATATAATACCGTTATGTTATACACTGCGCTGCGCACGGAGAGCGAATAGTGTCAAAATAACGCGTATAAATGTTCGTTATAATAAATGCTTGACGTTGCTCCTAAACGTAAATGAACGAGCTATATATAGACTCGGAAAAATGAAATTTTAATTTTTTCATTATTCCGTATGTAATCTCGACCGCGTGTGTATAATTAGATAATAATTAAAAAAAAAATAAATAAATGTCATTCGTTGAAGGGTTAAGAGAACGAGACGCCGGTTCGTATAAAACAACGCGGAGAGACTAATGGCGCCTCCTCTGCACTGAACAAGAGATCGTGTTACAATTCGCGGTTTTTCGACGACAATCGTCGTGACGGTCTCGATGATCAGCTCTATATATTGTTTACTACTATTAACGTTAAGAGTTGAAAATTCGTGTTTCGAACACACGTCCAATGCGACGATCGACGATCGCGTGTTTTACATATATATGTACTCGTACATATAAATAGGATTTACAAAAAAAAATAAAATAATTGTTCCGCGGGAGACGCGAAAAACGTTTGTTTTTCTTCTTCCTCCGTATGTTTAAAAAAAAAAAAAATGTAATTTTTTATTTTATGTATTTTATAATATGTAATTAATATTTATGCGTGTACGCAGGGCCGGATTTAGGGAGGAGGACCCCGGGCCCCGGGCCTCCACAAAATGAGGGCCACCACTTAATGGGACTTTTTTGCAACCAAGTATAAAACACAATATAATATTTGCAAAGTAAATTTAAATCACAAATTGAATATAATTGTTCAATCATTTATATAGTAAAATCAAAGTAATTTAAAATCGATTATTATGACTTGTTAACAATTTTGAGAAAAACAGTTATAAATAAACACATATAACTTGTATAGCAAGCCGCCTGACCGCTGTTGTAGATAAATACGTGTAAATGTTATTATATTATTAAATTAAATTAACTTATAATAATATATTAAATATATGTTATCGAAATATAATACATACTTTTAAGGTGGGCCCAGGGCCCCCACATTCCTAAATCCGGCCCTGCGTGTACGTAAATCGAAACAATTTTATAATTATTAATCGTACAATTGTACATTTAATTATTTATTTCTATTAAGTATTTAAGTTAATGTAGTTGAGACTCGTAGGAGCTTTTATAAAATAAACATTCCATACATCTGGCTCAGTGATACTGAAATTTGTTTCGTAATACTGTAGGAACTTAAGGTTTTTTTTTTCGCATCTTCGTATAGCTATATAATGATGTATAGTTAATTTTTTTTTTTTCTTAGGAATTAATTATTATAACTGATTGAAAAGTGGCTTTTTAAAATATGTCTATAAGCACGTTTAATAGTTTTAAGAGTATTTTGAGAAATTAATTTATATTTTTTTTTTTTTTTTTTAATTCGGTTCGACAGCGAAAATCCGCGAGTCCGTCACTATGTTCAGCTGTTAATCAACGGAATTTACGCGTTCGTTTTATTTTTATAATACGTTTACCGAATACGTTACTGGCTTGGGAATTTTGAAGATTGTTTTCGATTCGGAAACAAATTAAAAGGAGTATTGAAGAGTATAAAAGGATTTTTTTTCCCCGAAGTGTTTTCAATTAAATAAAATAAATCTCCATCCGTAATTAATTGTAATGTATCGACGTGAAGTCTAACGTTTATTCCGTTGTCGGTAATGTAAACCGACGTAATTCGATGAAATCGTAAAACCATATGAAGTCGTCCCGTTTCACCGTTGTGATCGTGAAAAATCAGAAAGGGATACGCCAAAACGGATTGTAAAAAAGAACGGGCCCCGTTCCTCAATTCGAGCGCTCCGACCGTTACATAGAGAGACAAATGAAAATCGAACGTAATTGTTCAAGAAAAAATAAATTCATACGGCGTTTGTATTTTGAAATGTACGTTTTTCTTTTCAATATATACTTTTTGTGTCGCCGAGCATATCAATAAATTTCTACAATTCTTTTGAAGACAAAAAAAAAAAAAGAACGTTATTTCCCCACGTGAAACCCCTCTCGATTTCGGCGCGCGACGTATATAGAAAACAGTGTTATGATAATTTTGCACATCGTCCGACGACGACGCATTGCCCGGCGCCGATAGTTGGAAGAAAGCAAAAAAAGCAAAAAAAAAAATTAAATAACGTTCGCGTCCGCTGCCGCCGCCGCCGCGCCGGTCCATGGCGGCGGGTTCGACCCAGGTCCCCGCCCCCGTCGGGCACCTGACCAGAGAGCGGGCGAAAACCCGTCGGTACACGATTAAACACACGCCCCGCCCCCCGCTTCCGCCGCGCGCTAATACGCCGCCGAAAGCCGGTTCTGCCTGTTCCCGTTCCCGCGTACGTTTTTATCGCGCGCCGTTCACAAAAAAAAAAACGAGTCCGTTGAACAACGATGAATTGTAATCGAAACGATATAAAGACGGGATATTTAATCGATATCTCCTCCTGCGGCGGACCCGATCGTTTCGCTCGCAAAACGCGCACGTGCGCGTTACGTTTTTTTTTGTTTTGCCGCACGCGGCGAACACACCGTATTGCAAATCGCCGGTGACAAATGTCACAATATTTTTCTATTATTAACAAAAAGAAACCGACAGATATCTTCCGAATATTTGTATATTTCAACGTTTTTACCTATTAAATGCATATTTGTAGTTTTATAGCGCATATTACTATTTATAGCACGTATAATTGTTTTTCGTGGTATTTTCACGTCCAATGCCACATAATATCGATCAAATTATGACTGGTCGTAAAAGATAAGATAAATTCGTTGTTTATATAATTAAGTTCAAATGTTCGACAGAGACCAATCAGTCAGTGTCGTGCGTTTTACGTGTAATTGTGTTAAATTTTGTGTCTAGTGATATTTGATAATGTATAATTTTAATTAAGCAACTTCTGATAATCCAGTGCAATAAGGTAAAATATGAATTCAATTTTTGTTTTCACTTTTTATTAATGTGGGCTAATATTTTATAGATCGAAGATAAAGATTGTTAAATGGCGAACTTAGTGAAGACGACAAAATACTTTTTTATACATTTAAAACTTTTTTATACCTTTTGTAATTATACTTAATTAGTGAATACTTATTTTTAAATAATTTTAAATAAAATGTTTTCAATTCAATTTTAAATGCATATTTTGTAGCATATTACAGCATTTTTAGAAGCATATTTTGAGGATTTTTTGTGCATATAAATCCGGTCCCTAGTAATAACGTTTAAAATACGTCCCGTGCGAAAGGGGGCGGACGGAGGACAATTTAAAAGAGAAGTCGTACATGTATCTCATTTCCGCGCAATTTCCTTCTTTTTGTTTTTTTTCCGCCCGGTCTTCTCTCGATCTACGCAAGTGCGATTAAAGAAAGTATGAAATAGGTACGCCAACGACGTTGTAGTGGCGTGCGGTAGTTGATTTCAGTTGGTTTTTTTTTTTTTTTTGTAATTTTATTGAAAAAAAATACGAGTTTTCTTACGTCGGGAGTGCGATTCGAACTGCGCAAAGCGATCGGATTCGTTTTATTAAAACGTAGCGAACTGCGCGCATAGTTGGTTTTCATTTAAACTCGACGGTTCTCAACAGGATTTCTTTCTTTTTTTTTTATATATAATTCTCATCGTATTATTGCTCTATTAACGCGTATGTAATAAGACTGTCGTCCGTTGATACGTATCGCGGTTCAGTGGTGACAACTGAGAGAAACTGCGTTCAAAGAAAAGAAAAAAAAAACGTTTTGTATAACATGCAGTCAACAATAATCGAATGCTCGCGCGTCTCGTTCCAAACAAGCATTACGACGTTTTAATTAATTCCGTTTGTCACTGCGCAGCGTACTTATTTTTGCGCGAGAATGGATTTGCTGAACTGTTGTTGTACTTGTGAATAATATAAAAAATACTCGAAGTATAGGCTCAGAAATAGACAAAATGATTTACGAGTGAAAATACATTATGATATCGATATGTTCTTATAAAAAAAAAAAATAATAATAAAAAACAATAAAAATGTCACGTTTAATATAAAATTTATAATTTAAATATTTACCTAAGAGTTAAGATTTTCTTTTACTTTTATGAATATCGTAAAAACGAAAGACGTTAATAAATAAATTAATAAAATAAAAAACGGTTTTTTTTTTTTTTTTTTGAAAAAAAATTAGAATTAAAGTGGTACGCGTATTGATCATATAAAAGTGTCTAGTGGTACTCGGTGATAAAAAAAAAATTTTTTGAGAACCCCTACTCTAACAAATAACGACCCTGCGCAACATCTCGCCTCCAAATAAAAATGTTTAACGAGCTTTAATTTCGTACGAAATTATCGATCGCGTCGTCCGCCATCTGGTTATACTCTTATTTAATAAATATAAATTATATTATCATTGCGTCGTCGTCCGGGAAAAATTATTATTACTCCGCTATCGATTGGCTGCCTATAGCTGGGGGCACGAAAAACACGAAAATACAGATGAATATAATTACAGTTAGGAGCACTGCAAATCTTTTGAGCAGTAAAAATGTTCTATATGCCAACTCTTGCTCATCTGGCACCGAACTTGCGGTCAAATGGTCTCAGAGAACGCATTCAAGGATTGCGCAGCACGAAAACGCAATTTCGATAATTATTTTTATTTTTTTTTTTTAATCTTAATATCAAAAACAGAAAATCGATTTTTTCAGCCAATTTCGTACGAAACACAACAGCTTCTGCCGTTTCGTCATCGTGCGCTGAACGTTTGTCCTCTTAGTAGTCCAAACGAATAATAGTCGCAGGGCGATAAGTCCGCGCGGACTTTATAGGGAGGATTATGTATTCCAGTGTAGTCCAAAAAAAAATTTTTCATTTTTTTTTTCTCGAGTTAGAGACATTTTGTATGACAAAAACCACCGCGTCTCTTTCGACGATTTGCCAATTTCGGTTCGTCCAAAAGTTCCAAATAAATAAATACATGGCGTTCGCATTCCGACGTTCGTGGAGAAAATCGATGATCGAATCTCGCCTATGAAATCATAAAGCACCGCGGTGGTATAAAACATCAATCAAATTGATGGAACTCCCTAGAGATACGATGTAGAAACTATTTAAGCGCCTCGCAACATACATCTCTGCAGTATATCTTCAATATGTGTTCAACTGATGATGGATTACGAGTAAATGTAAAACGCATAAGTCGCGGATAGAATACTGCTAAAATGGATTTAATAGGAGCGTATATATAGTGGTCGGTCTCGTGGTAGAAAAATTTGATCAGTGTACGATTGCGGGGGGAAAAATGATGACAGAACATTTGGAAATGTTCAGTGAGAGGCCAAGAGACGTATCATCGTAAGTAATCAAATTTTTAATGCGTAAGAATAATTTCATGTCGCCGGTGAAAATGAGTATATTATGTTAAAACGAAACTATATATGAACCGGCTAAAATTATTTAATTTTTTCTTATAAATAATAATAATAACGCGTTGAAATGTAACGAAATAATTTCAGAACTCATTTACGTTTGTCGATAACAGACGCATTGAAATATAAAAGGACAAAAAAGAATACCGAATTGACATTAACTAAATGTAATTTGTGAAACAAAACATAAGGACTGCAAAAATGTGCTTATACAAAACGTTAATCGTAGCGTTTTTTTTCTTTTCTGTGGACTTCGAAAAGTATAAACATTTTTGTTTTCCTTTCCAAATTGTCCGTTTTCACTGGAAAATACTCACCAACCCCCTTCCCGTAACCCGTTCGCATTTGGTAATGTGGCCCTGTGGATTATTATAATATAATATAGTACCGGGCAGCATATTTATAAAGGCTGTTTTGGAAATAATGCCCACGACCCCGTGAGAGTATTTCAAGTTTAAAAGTTGATTACAACGGCGTGATTGAAGAATTTGCCTTTAATAATAAATGGGTGCTAATTTATTTTCGCAGGAATAGAATTTGATCGTTTTATAATACGTATTCGTATCGTACACAAATATATCGATTGAAAAAAAAATGTATTATAAGTTTTTCTAAATTGAATTCTTGTTTCTATAGATTTGTCTGCCAGCTGTGCGCGAACCCCGTCGTTTGTTAAGGGGGCAGGGTAAATCGTAAATGCGGTTTTGTACGTATGCGACCGGGTATTACACAAGCGTGCGTATTTTACTCGTATATAATAATAACAATAATAATAATAATAATATGACCGACGGACGCACATCAATTTGTACGCGTATAAAGAGGCCACACAAGACGGTGAGCGGCGGATGCTGGCCAAATATCTGTGCTCCGCGGGGATGTAAATGTACGCATGTTATTATATATAAATATAAATATAAATTTATATAAATATAAATATATATAACAAACGCGTAGTGGTGAGGCCAACGCATAGTGCCAGCGCGTGTAAAAAGTATATAAGACGTTCGCAAAAGCGCGCGTATACAAAAAAGTTATCATAATAAAATAAAAAACTGATATACTTTACAACTGGAGATGTACATATATGTGTGTGTACAGCATCCCCCTCGCCGGGTGCGGATTTCGCGTACGGCGAGAGAGTTATTTAAATATTGGACGCGGGGCGCGGTCGTAAAAACCGCAACCGATTCGCCCAATCTCGCCCGCTCGCGCACGAACGCACGTCGTATAATATAAAGCGCACGGCGCACGCACTACTATACAGCATCCACGACGTCGTATACACTCCGACTTGCGGCGTCTCCGAAATCGCGCCAATATATTCGTACACTTTATACGGATTATTATTATTATTATTATTATTATTATTATTTTATTTCACGCGCGGGGCGGCGTATTTTATTCGCCATCTATTTTTACGTCGTACAAGCGAGAGCCATTTTGTATTATAATATATCGAGCAGTGAGAATATACTATCGCCACGCGTATTATATCGATATTTGGCCCGCGCGCGTAACGTAATACGATATATTTATATCGCTCGTTTATAATAATGTGCTCGTGCACAGTGTACGGTGTATAATAATATATTCGTCGCGAGTTTTCATGCCGATTGCTTCGACTCGAGTAGGGTGGTGGTATCGATCAGAAATTGGGAATCAATTACCCCGAGCAACTAAATTAATTTTTGACAACGATAAGGATTATCGGACCGTTATGATAACTAATTACGAAAACTCGTGTTTCCCCCCCCCCCCGATTCGTTTTATTAATCGGACATAAAACTACAGTAAAAATCATATTATTATTATTATTATTATTATTATTATTATTATTATTATTATTATTATTATTATTATTATTATTATTATTGTTTAACAGTTTGTTGCTGAGAAACGATTCGCGGAAACGGATTTAAAATTTGAAAAAAATTGTACTAATTTTTTTTATACTTAACGTGAACGCCATATTACAACGAGATATAAAAAGAAAAAAACAATTAAAACATTGACGAAACGGCGTTGTTGGAAAAGAGACGAGTGTACTCAAATAAACGTCGGGAAAAAAAATTAATGGACTTAAACGTCTAGGATTTACAGAACGCGTAGGACCGTTCGATCGATCAATCGGGGTGGTTATAGAAGTTGTACGGTCATAGGAGTATAGAATAAAGCACTGGATAACGATGTGTAATAATAGAGAATTTTAAAATTCGAAAATTTCTTAGCGAAATTAATAAAATCTCACTTGTAATAGATGCATATCAGTAATAATAAATGAATGATAAACGCGTAGGGCGGAAGAGGCAGGAGGAATCCGTGTTGCCCAGTAGCGTGAAGAAGAAAAAAAAACTAACTGCGTTGTTTCAACTTCCTTGTCATGAAATATCTCGTCAGAGTCCGTTACCTATAAATATACGCGTAAAATCGAACGGTTTTTCTTTCAACTTACCCCTTATACACCGATAAAGTTACATTTTTATATATATATATATTATTGTACTTTTAAAATGTTTTCACGTGTATAGTGTATAAATATTATTCGATGTTTTCAAATCGCAAGACATTCGAAATACGCGAAAGAAATGATATATATATGTGTAACCGCTGCAATATTTTATGTAACGATAAAAAAAATTTTTACAGAGGCTTTTATATACATATATGTATAATGTGTGTAGTGTATACTTCGATCGCATATTATATTTATTATATTCGTAAAATTTACGTTCAACTATTATCCTTGTTCGCGGTATTTAACGACATTATTGAAACGTTTTATTTGTAAACATTTTTTTTCCCCCTCGAAAATTTAATACACCTATACACGTTAATAGTAATAATATAATCGATCGGTCGAAATGCAAATGAATGTAAAACGTATTATTATTATTATTATTATTATTATTATTATCCGTTCGCATGGGATACGTTTAAATAATATCGGTTTCTAATGTTAATCGAACAGATGCTTTTTAATAAAAAAAAAAAAACCTGTTTTTATAAAATAAACGTAATACCGAAATACGTATATAGCTATATCGGCTATAACCCGCTATATACAATAATACATAAAATATTACTTAATGTGTCCTATTTATTATTATCGTTATTCTCAAGTATATTTCAAATATTAAAATTAACGAGGAGAAAATAACTGTAGCGTATATAATATATGTATATACAGACAGCTGTGAGATTGCGTGAAACTATCATATCTATCGTGTCTCATATATATTTATTTGTGCACGCGTTTTTTTTTTTTTATCACAAAAATAATACGTAAAACATAATATGTATAGGTCCTCGTGAAACATCTTTCGATTATATTTTATACATTTATAAAACACAGTGTTACACGTAAACTTAGTTGAACTTTTTTTTTTTTTAAATCGTAATCTATACATATAAAATCCAAATACCACTGACTCACTGATCGCTGTATCTCAAAAACTACTCAACGTACGGACTTGAAATTTGGAATAGAGGTTCCTCTCATATTTTCACCGTGCAATAAGAAAGGATTTTCAATAATGTTGCGTTTTAGTGGAGTAATTAACGATTATAATTATTCACCGCCAATACGTATTGTGCGGCACGGCGGCCCGCGGAGTTCAAGCTACCTACCCTTTTTGTTCGTCGTCGTCGTCGTCGTGTAGATAAGAATAATGATTCCGAGACTAAAATTGTTCCGAGGAGTTTATCGATAAAAATAATCTCATGCATCTCGCGTACACCAATACTCCTATTTTATTATAATGAACGATAAAATGCACACCGATAACATAAACCAATACACATACAAATTCTATTTATAGAATTAATTTGGACTTGCGTAACATATAAAATAATAAACACGTTCATTTCATTTGCACTCCGCACTACCAGCAGTTCGGACGTGCGTAAAACTGAAATCAAGCAAAAGAGGAAATCTTTGTTACGGATTGGCTTCGAAACTTCTTATCCAATTGTCATGCAGTTTTAATTAAGTTCGTTAATAATTAGTTAGGATTTGGGTAAGTTGTTAATTTTAAAGGATTTTTGTATATATATATATATATATGTATGTATATATATATGTATATATGTGTATTTATTTATTTTATATATATATATTTTTGTTTTTGTTTTTTTGGTTTTACCTAATTAAATTGTTTGAAGAAATTATTTGTATAATAGTTGTAATTTTTAATTTTTAACATTATATTAAAAAAGAACAATTTTAAAATATTTCATTTGCATAATTTACATAAATGTATATGAAACACTTCTTATCATTGTATTGATTTAATTAATAGATTGTAAAATAATAGAATACAATTTTTTTAATAAATGATTTTTTAGGGAAGAATTCATTAAAGTGGATTAAGTTTGTTGTTGGGTTAATGGGTATCACTAATTCAAAGTATTAATTGTATAAATTATGATTTTGATAGATTTTGGAATGAACTTGATAATAAATAAATTTATAATTACAAAAATATTTACATGTAGCTATTAGAAAAATACTTTATAGGAGTACAAGAATAATAATAATAATTAATAATAATTAGCAAACAATTAGAAAACAATAAGCAAACAATTAGCAAAGCAATTAGCAAACAAATTGTAAACAATTAGTAAAAATTAGTAAAAATTAGCAAAAAATTAGCACAACAATTAGCAAAACAATTAGCAAACAAATTGTAATCAATTAGTAAAAATTAGTGAAAATTAGCAAAACAATTAACAAACAAATTGTATACAAATTGAAAACAATTAGTAAAAATTAGCAAAAATTCGCAAAAAATTTAGTAAACAATTAGCAAACAAATTGTAAACATTTAGTAAAAATTAGTAAACAATTAGCATACACAATTAGCAAACAAATTGTATACAAATTGTAAACAATTAGTAAAAATTAGTAAACAATTAGCAAAGCAATTAGCAAACAAATTCTAAACAATTAGTAAAAATTAGTAAACAATTAACAAAACAATTAGCAAACAAATTGTAAACAATTAGTAAAAATTAGTAAAAATTAGTAAACAATTAGCAAAGCAATTAGCAAACAAATTGTAAACAATTAGCAAAAAATTAGCAAAACAATTAGCAAAGCAATTAGCGAACCAATTAGCAAACCAATTAGCAAAACAATTAGCAATCCTATTAGCAAAACAATTAGCAAATCAATTATTATTATTATTTTCTTAAAGAAACAAACGTGAATCGACAAGTAACTTGCAGTAGTTATAACACGCATTTTCAAAGCATCTATTGTGTCTCGTAACTATATAATTATGTATATGAAAACACAATAAGAAGAGTAATCATATATTTGTTAACTCACCATCAATTACAACTAATCGAATTGTATACCCATTTCTATGAATATATGATATTCTGTGATATTAAGGGATAATTGATTTGTTATACTATTAATAATCGATTATTAATTATTATATAATATATAATAATGAAATTTGGTACAATTATTGATTAAACGAAGGAAAAAAAATTGATAAGTATTTTTTTCTTTTAAGTATTAATTCGAATTTATTATTATACGAACAATTGTGAATGCCGCGAAATAAAAAAAAAATGAAACACAATTTTCTTTTATTATTATTATGTATTTGCGTTGTTTTTATTTTTGTTTCATCGACCTAATATTGTCGAGGCAAATATTTTTATATATTATTGTCATTAAAAATCGACCGTATAAAACCAACGCGTTTTAAAAATCCGAATAATATATTATATACCGCGGGGGCGATTAAATATATTATATGTATATAATAAAATTGTGTTACATCGCGTATCGTACTATATATATATACTGTTGCAATATATAATATAATACCGTAAACGAATTTAAAACTTTTTTTTTTCATAATATACCCATACAATATGCTCGAAGTATGGTTATTATTATTATTTTTTTTTTCTTTCGCCCCGGGAACATTTTTCCAGAAAGCCAATACCACGCGAAATCTCTACGGGATACCGCGCGCATCGTTTTAGTTTTCCCCTCGCCGCGCGCGCGTTGTAAGCTGCACGCGCGCAAAGTCGAGTCGTTTATAAAACAAAAAGTTTTGAAAGCGACTTAAATATAATGAATGAAAACGAAAAGCACAAAAAAAAAAAAAATCGAAATTCCCGAGAAATAAAAATAAAGAAATACGCGGGTATTTTACAAGATTAAATGTCACGCGAATTTACAAAAGTTCTTGGGACGACGCGTGAGCAGAGCGAAAAGAGCGTCACGGCCGCTAGGCGATATTCTGTACAGGAGATACACGATTTTCGCTCCTTTAAACATTTTAAAGTATACTTCGAGCGAGACCGTAGCCACGGGGTAGGGGAAGTTTAGGATTGAGACGTCCTTTTTTATAAAATTTAATGATTTATATTCAATTATTTTTATTTTATTTCATATTTATACTCTCAGCTCACTCCCCATCTAAAAAATGTTTGCTGACTACACGCCGTGTACACGTCACGTAATATCGCAGTTGTATGAGAAAATTCCCGTTATCGTAATAAACCGACGGTAATTGCACAATAATATAACACACGCAGTGTACGGTATACGTTTATATATAAATGTATACGCGACAGCGTTAAAACGGAATTTAAAATTAAATCGTTTTGAAATTATTCAAAACGTTTTAGCTCAAAGTTTTGCAAACACGCACAATTACCGAAACGCTCCGCGACAGTGACTTTTCTTTTATTATTATTAAATAAGATTGTCGAAATAAATGTTGAAAAAAATAATATAAACTAGGCTTTCCTTTTTTTTTTTTTACTTTATTCCAACGAGTCTATCGTACACTGCAGCGCTTGCGACGCACAGAGTATTTTCAAAACGCGTGTCAAACTCATATCCCACCTCAATAGTAATTTATAATAAATTAATTATTGACTTTCGTACGTTTTATTTTATTTGTAATTACAAAAAAAAATTAACACTATGTATTCATTCTTTTTCTAAATCATTTATTGTGATATTATACGTATATGTACCATCCGCAGTTATATGAAAATATATGGCTTTGTAGAGAGTGTGGATAAAATTAAACGCGTACTCTATAAACTATAATATTATAATTGTTGCAAATCATAACGGTTTAAAGTTTAAACGTTAAACATTAAAGAGTCGACAGGAGACGGGTTTTACTATCTCCGACTTGGTGAAAACGACCTCTCCAGTTAGAACACTGTCGACTGCTGCAGGCGATATGGTGAGTGCCGATTTTTAAAACCGTATGTACGAATTTTTAAAAAACATTTTTCATCGCGGAACCGCGAAATGTTTCTAAAAACAAACATAAATCGAGTTGTAGAAACGCGCGCGGTTGACTGCGGTTTAAAAACAAAAATGATTTAATTCGCCCTGAAAATTGGATGTGTCTCTTCTCATCTATTCTCTCGATCGAGTATAAATAATTCCGGTCGTCGAGCGCGTAAGACGTAATGCTGTGTTCTCGGATACGCGTCATCGGATTCTGTAGAAATAACGCTATTCCCTCGTCCACGAGCTCCTATATTAATGCGTGGTTTCTTTTATTTTAGTTTCTCTCCGAGGGAAATAATAATAATAATAATAATCTCGTATATGTTTTACGAAAACTGTTCGCAGGTTGTGCCGGCGGACTTCTCGGCACACGTCGCATCGGACATCCGTACCAGAACCGGACGCCGCCGAAGAGGAAAAAGCCGCGGACGTCGTTCACGCGCAGTCAGATATCGCAGCTGGAAGAGAAGTTCAACAAGCACAGATACCTGTCGTCGGTGGACCGCGCGGCATTGGCAAAAGCGTTGAAAATGACCGACGCGCAAGTGAAAACTTGGTTTCAAAACAGACGCACAAAATGGAGGTATTTATAACGCGTTCGGACATATTTTTCCGTTCATTCCCTTATTGAAAATAATAAAACGCCACTAGCGTTTATACAGTATGACATAAAAACGAAAAAAAAAAGAAGAAAAACACGCGTAACGTTTCCCCGCCGCGTTTATAATTTATATTAGCGAACGAAATAAAAATACGTTCGACAACAATCTAAACAATACATATAATAGACGACTATTCGATGAACTGTTCCGGGCCGCATATAATAATTATATGCGGTAATAATAATAATAATAATAATAATTATTATTTTTACACCAACGTGATATTATAATACTCGTACACTATAATACAATATCATATCGATCCGATGCGATCAGATACACTTTCCACACTCTGTATATACGTCATAATATACGATTTATTAAATTTTATTGATGTAATCCATCGGGTTATACAATAATATATATATATATATATATTGTAAATATAGAGTAATAATAATAGCACCTATATAAATATACACGCGACACTCGGCTGCCGTCGAGCGTTTGTAAATAATATATGCCGCAGACGAAAATAACGACTGTATAAACAAAATATCGGTTTTTTTTCTCCACATATAATAACCCGTTGACGCGCGTTATCGTTTTTCTGTACTTATTTAATACAACAACGCATATATATATATATATAAACAGTAGGACCGTCTGCGATATGGACTCGGGCTATATATACAAATCGCACGTGTCGGAAAGCAAAAAAAAAAAAATTAATATACATATAAAAATTGTACAAGGAAACGCGATTGGAACACACACGCACACCTGCAGTACGTATAGCAGGTTACCGTAAACCGAGCGACAATAGGTTAGGTCCCGTGTGAATTTTATTCGTTAAAATTCCGACGATATTTTAATAACACAAGTTATATACTTTTATATTATATTATATTTTAATAACACGAGTATAATTTTCCGACGACGAAAATGTAAATTTCAACTAAAAACAAAAAAAAAAAGAAATTAAGAGTTTCCCGGGTTTCGGTAAATTCTAACCACGCGTGAGAATACATATATTATACCGTGATGCGAACGTTCTGCGCATCCCCCTTCTGGATAGAATGGATAGATGAAAGGATTTTCACGTACGCTTAAATGCACGCATAAATTCCGCAAAGATTCGACGAACACAATGTAAAAAATAATAATAAAAAAAAAAAAAATTTTGATTCGATAATAAATCCCCCTCGTCGTACGTTGTTTCGTATTTACGACAAGTGAGAGGGTGGCCGGACGGACACTACGTATATGTGTCGTGCCGGTCGCTCGCACAATACCCCACGTCAGCAGCGTGCGAAACACGAATATATCGCGCTCGTGTTTATTATTATTTTTTTTTTAAATAAGAAATCGCGTCGGTGTGTGTACACGCGCTCGCCATTCGTTCGACAAATTTTATAAATTCGATATTATGATATTGTGTTAGAAAATAAATGTACGACGTATTATCCGAAGGGGAGAGAATGACAAATCGTCGGTCGATCTCGCGCGCCAAACGAAACGTTATAATAAATATATTCGGACCGGCGACAAAACGCGATAAAAAAAAAAAAAGAAAAAAAAACGACGGCTGCGGTGTGGCGGGAGAGGTATTATATATACATATATAAAAAAAAAAAACGGGAATGGAAAGAGAGTGTGAGAGGAAAAAAAAACCGTCGAGTCCATTAGAAGCTTTTAAAATTCCTGTCACCTTTTCGGTCCGCTATTAAGTGCAGGTATTAATATAACCGTTTCTCTTTCTTCTTCTTCTTCTTCTTCTTCTTCTTCTCGTGTTTTTCGTTTCTGTTTTATTTTAATTACACGTGTTATCCGCCGCCGCCGCCGGTTAATGCATATTTCGTGTAATCGGTGGCGCCCCAAGCGGATAAAACACGGTCGAAACCAGTTGCCGCCGCTTTTGTATATACCTATTATATTATAGTGTACGTAACTGGTATACGTACACAAGTACGCGTCTTTTTACTACAGCCTTACAACACACACACACACACGGTATAAACGGACGACAAATGGACACGCGTTTGTTTTCGTCCTCGCCTCGTCCTGCCCTACGCGCATTTTACATACTAAACCATAAGGGCGGCGGCTACACACACACACCGTATTGAAATATAATATTTTCCTTTATTTCCTACTATATAATAATAATAATAATAATAATAATATATTATACAAATATACCGCGCGTGTATAAACAAATAATTTATATTATTATTACTACACCGCGGCGGCGATATATTATATAATAATCTGACGTATGTGTGTGTGTTTTTTTCTTTTCGGCCGAACCTGTTTTCTTCTTCTTCCGTCTAATTTCGGTATATTTGTGGATAAAAGAACTATAAAAAAAAAAAAAAAAAAAAGGGCCGACACCGCATTATACGTGCGTGCGATAAGAGCGCGGACGGCGCCACACGAAATCCGACGACGACGACTATACGACTATAGCGCCACCCACCGGGACCTCTTCCACCGCCGCCGTACCGGCATCTCGTACCCGGGTGTAAACACGCGGCGTTCTCTGGTTGTGTTCTCTCGGCGAGGCGCGACAACGAGTTGAACTGACTGACTGTTATTATTATTATTATTATTATTATTATTATTATTATTATTATTATTATTATTACTATTAATATTATCATCACACAACACTGTTGTAATTCGAGTATACTACTACTACTATTACTACTCGTGTGAAAAACGGACGAACAGATTTGATTTTATTTCTAAGAAAAACGTATTATTTAAAGACGGATTATAACGTCGTCGTTGTTGCTTTTTTTTTCAACGTATTATCCGCGTCTATATAAATATGAAAAACAATAATAATTCCGTTTGAAATATCCCACTTTTTTTCTCTCTCTCTCTCTCTCTCTCTCTCTCTCTCTCTCTCTCTATAATAACCGGTGTTTTATCTTTAAAACCCTATACGGAAGACATTACGTTTATGTCTGTCGTCAGAGTGTGTGTGTGTGTGTGTGTGTTTTTTTAAACCACTGGGGAAGAAAAAAACCGATGATCGGACGCGCGTTCTCTTAATTAAATTTAGATGCGTGCACCACGATACGTACAATTAATATTATTAAGTATACGAAATAACGAGACGTTTATAGTAATTTTAATGATAAACTATAAAAAATTTTTTTATTAATTTTAATATTAAATTTATTGTCCGCGTAGACCGCGGTCAACAATATGACGGGGAGAATAATTAAAAATTATAAAAATATATTAAATTAAGAAGACGAAAAGAAAATCGTTTGTAATATCAACAACTGAGAATCACAGGCGCAATTTGCTTAGCACCCCCCAAATTTTTAATTGTATCATCGAATTTTTATTCGTTGTAACTTATGATATCATTGATATAATGTCATAGGCATTAGGATACGTGAATACGTTTATTTCTAAGACATTTCGTTTTCATAATAATATAGATAATTGTTTTTATTATGAAGTTTATTGGTTCACATTGGTTGACATAAATCTAGCACCCCCATAAATTTAATCCAAATCGCGCCTATGCTGAGAATAATATTATTCGAGCCGCAAACAACTCGGAAAAACGTAAAGTCGTCGCGCGTGCGACACGATTGAGACGGTTTTTGTTCTGCACGGCATATTATTCGCATAAAAATTAATAAATAGCGACACGGCGCAACCGAAAACGGAAAAGACCGATTAAAAATGATATATAATTAGGTAAAATAAACCTTTACAAAACGCTCATAATAGTATTATTTTTTCTGACTTTAAAACAATATTAAACGCTCGTAACTCGAATTTTGTCGATGTCCCGGGAAGAGAAAACATTTCAACGAGGTTTTCTACGATGATACACGCATATAGATATAATATGTCATATATATATGAGTATATTTAAGACCAGTCAGTAAAAAAAAAAAAAAAAAAATAATATAAATATGAAAAAGCTCGGAAATTATTTACAAATATTCAATGGTCTAACATTAGTAATACTTTTTTTTTTTTTTTACTATTATGTATTTTTTTTTCTTTATTATTATTCCTACGAAATCTAATTCAATCAAATTGCCTGGGATCCGGGGGCAAGTCGAAGCATAATATTACTGTCTCTTGCGGAAAAAATGAAAATTTCACAATATATATATAATCTATAATTTAATATATATATATATATATTTAATCATTCGACTTTATTCGATAAAACACAATTTACGTTAATAACACTTGGTCGACACCTACCAGATCCCCTTTTTATTTTTATTTTTTTTAAATGCATATACTCTATATAAAAAATACTTTGTTTAGTCAAAAAAAAAAAAAAAAACCATTTTGAAATATTGTTTTTAATAGCTAATAAGTGTTGATAATAATTAATATAACTTAACCGCGCGAAAGGACAAAGTATTATGATATATTAGTAGGTATTAAAAGCGGGGTTTTTTTTTCGCTTCGTTTTTGTTTTTTTTTTTTGTTTTTAATTAAATCTCCGCGTGTACGTTGGCGGAGAGTAGTGTTTTTACTGATAATAATGATAACGGTCGTGTTATGAAATGTTTCTAAAAAGTACTTACCATAATTACCAATTAATTATTTTATATGTATATATATATATAATAAAACCGCGACCGTGCGTTATAACGCGCATGTAATAATAATAATAATAATAATACCGTTATATCGTTCTCGCCTAACCCGCAAAGTTCTCGAATTAATAATATAAATAATCGCGTCGTCTGCATATACTCGTATATATATATATATATATATATATATATATATATACGTACAGCTATTAGTAGTTTCTTAAATAATTGTAATAATAAGAATAATAATAACGCGTGTGTTTAAAACACTGTAATAATAACGCAGACGCGTCTCGTTTGAAAGTCGTATAATAACGTTTTCCCGAAGTGAACGTCGAAACGGGTGTACTTAACGAAACGCGACGGAGCGTTTAAAAGCGTTTATTACAGCCCGCAGTCGAAATTCGTATTGATTTTCCGGGCAAAATACCACGCGTGTTGCGAGAGAAAACGAGAAAAAGTTAATTCGCCGTGTAATTTTTGAGCCGCAGAAGGAATCATCTACCGCAAACGATCGTCTACGATGGTCTTACAAACGACGTTCCGATTTTTACATGTATGCTCGTTTTCCGGTAACAAATGTTCCACAGAAATCGCTCTTATATGCTCCGATCGGACCGATTTCGTCAAAACTTCAAACACGCGAGTTTCGGTGCCCACCCGCCTGCGCGGATCCGACTAAAATCCAAAAGCGACTGCTTCTTAAAAACATGATTCGGCCACGCCACTGGACACCACTGACAGCGTTCACGCAGTTTCGTGAATTATTGCACTGAAACTCATCGGTTCCGTTTTTACGAATATTAAAAGCTTCTTCTTTCCGTATCGCGAGCCATTGCCGCAACAACCAATTGCCTCCACCCATTCCCATTTTGTGCCGGTTCCATTTAATTATCCACTCTCTCTTAGTCTCGACGCGTCTTCGGTGACCCTCTCTATTGCTGTCTGGATCGGCTTTTTTTGCATTCGGTTCCCAACTCGTGGCCAACCCGATAGGATCTCCGCGCATGTCCAGCCCATTTCAGCCGTCTCAGTTCTTCAATTTCTCGGTTCGTTCTTAATTCGAAATCAAATATCCTTCTATGGACCTTTCGTTCAAAAATAACTGGTTTATTTTCTTCATCTCTCATTGTCGTTGCCCTCGCGCGCTACACCTGTAGTATAATGCTATGCCGGTCTCACCAACACTTTGTACAACCTTATTTTCGTTCTCCGCGATACCGTCTTTGATTTGATTAACAAGCGTAATTAGTCCAAAATAGCATTTATTCGCACATAAGTCGTCAGCATTTTCGTTGATGTTAACTTCGAATACTATAAGTATTTGAAGTTTGCCATTCTTTCATAATTCTATAATTATTCGCACTTCCAACCGTCTTGTTTCACGATCGTGTCCATCGTGACTATCGTGTACTTACATAGTTTTCCCTCGTTTGTGAAATTAATCCAACTTCTTCTATCAACAATTCCTGGCAATTCTCTTTAGGTCCTTTTCATTATCCTCCCTATCACATGAAATATAATATATATATTATTATTATTATTATTATTATACCGTGTGATGCATAATACCGTCATACGTATTATTATTATTATTATTATTATTATTATTATTATTATTCGGTGACGATCGCCAGGCATATATATATATACGCGACGGCCCAACGCGTTTAAATATTTCATCGGACGGTGGCGGCGACGGTGGCAGTGAATATAGTCGACGGCGTCGCGTCCACACACTGAAATCCGCTTTAACGTTTTAAAAACAGCTGAATTATTCAGCACGGCTTTTAAACTGTCAACTTTTGGCTCGACTGTGTGTATACGTATACATTGAGCACACGCACATTTTCGTCGCTTCCCTCTTTTCGAATGGCAAAACACTATTTACACTGCAGTGTATATAATAGAATATAATGCGTATATATATACTATACGTATACGTATATTATTAGAGATATCCCAGGGACGCGTTTATGTACAATATTATTACAATATATTAGCCGAATTCCGACCAACCCGCGCGCGGTTTTGAACGGAACAGCTCGATTTTTCAACAACCGTCTATTTTTTTTTTTTTTTTTTTTATTCGGTGTTTTTTTTCCCCCGACATACAGCTCCGGCTCACTAAAGCCATTAGAGCTCGTTGCCCTCGCGGTCTTCGCGTCATACGACGTCAACGATATAATTTATTTACAGTGCAGATAGATCGAAAATCGGAAGTGAAAAAAAAATAACAATAATAAAATACTACTATTCACAATGAAATAGCTGAAATACGTGAAGACGAACAACCTAACGGCGTGTTCGTGACTTCCTGCAGCAGGAGGGGACTTATTTGGATTTGTTTTTGGACGGCACTGAGGCGCTGAGTTATTTGCCTAAATTCTAATCCAAGACGAGACTTATTGAAATTGGAAAAAAATTTACCAAATATCCGTTGCGTCGTCGTCGTCGTCGTGTAAACGACAATAACTTTGTTGTAATGATATTTTAAACAAAAATTACGTCCTACGGCATATACGCGAGAAAAAAATTCCTAAAATTTCCCGGGTGAGGGAAGGGCAGGGAGAGAAGAAGAGCTGGAGTCCCATAAAGCCTCCACGAATACGCTCCTGAGCAAGCGACACGTATAAAGTCGACCGTGTGAGGAAAAATACATTTTGTTCTCTGAACGACACCTGTGCAATGGTTTTTAGCCGCTTATGTTCGCGTGATTTTTTTTAACACTTTCGTGCATTCGCTCTCACGGGAAACTGTGCGTGTACGTTGTTCGCTTGAATCGTAACGGAAAATCGTACACTGTGTACTGCCTCGTGAGAATTTTCACGTCAATTGAATATCATTTTAATGTAATTACAATCGAATACCTCCGGGACATTGCCTCTGCACACCACTCGATTGGATTCGTGCACATATATTATTATATGTTTCTTCGGTTTTTCTCATTAATTTTTTTTTTTTGTTTGTATTTTGTTTTTGTTTCTGCGCAGACGTCACATGATGGAAGAACGAGAAGCTCAACGACAGATGGCCACGAAGATGATGCAGTCGATGATGGACGACCGGGACGGCGGCATGAGATTGGGCGCGTTGCAGGGCCTGCAGGCCTGGTCACCGGCCGCCATGTCGCCCGGTAGCAGCGGGCCCGGAGGCGTGGCCGCATCCGCGGTGGCCCCGCAACCGCCGCCCGGGCACTTCTCCTTGTCGCAGCAACCGCCGGTCGCTTCGCCGATGTGTTAATTATGCGTGTCGAAATAGCGTTTTTACAGTGATGGCCTGTCCTGTACACAGGAGACGGTTTAATAAAATAATAATTTTTTTTTTCATGTATAAATTATCCATACGCTCGCGGCTGCATATCGCCGTGTGTATCAATCGAAAACGATTACTACACACACACATATAGTAATAAGAAAAAAAATATATAAAATACATATCTCGTTATATATATATATATATATATGGAAAAATGTAAGCGAAAAAAAAATTCATTATTATATGTTGTAAAAAAAAAAAAAAAAAAAAAAGAAAAGAAAAAAGTACGTGTGATAGTAATATTTAGTCATATATATTGTATCATCATTATATTGTGTACAGAGATTTCCGCGTATTTTTATGTCGCGCGAGTGCGACGAAAATTATCGTTTATAAATATATTAAACTATATAAATAATAATGATATACAAATATATGTATTTGGAAATTTTTAAATCTTAATATAAACGGCGAGCACACACGCTATTTCGCAAAACAATATTTATTTTTCGTAACGCAACAGTCGTTGTTTTCCAGTATAAATACGCGATTCTCGTTTCGTTACAATCCGCATAATAATCAATAACAAATTTTTTTTTCCGGGCGTAATCAAATTATTTTCTTTTTTTTTTGTATTTGGTTTTTTTATTGAAAAAAAGAAATAACGAAACACAACAGTTAGGACCGACGCACGTTGTTATCCGTGCTCGTATGATAATATCGTTATTGAAATTGTATTTGTAATTTTTATGGAAAAAAAAAGAAGAAATTTCACGATATTTTTTAACCGCCATCGGCCACATAAGCGTATATTAAATATATATATATATATGTAAAAAAAACCTTTAAATTTAATAAACGCGTTCGTTATTAGACGGGAGAAGAAGAAAATATCGAAATACAAAATTACAATCAAGCGGTTTTTTTTCCTCCGTACGTATACGACCGCGTTTCAATAATCAAAACTCAACGAATCAATATAATATATCGATAAAATCTATCGAAAAAAAATGTTCACAATCGCGTGTATAATATACTGCGCGGGTACATGAGAAATTCCGAAATTCTCCGCAATTTGAGACTCGAGAAGGCCAACGGGACGTGATTTATCACGTAGATTTTTTTTTTAATATCGTATACAACAGAGTCCGTTTTCAATATTATCAATTATTAATAACGAGTTAAAAAAATGATTTTTTTTTTTATATAATTTATATGTTATTACAACATTGGTGAAAATCTATACACAGTGCGCGTACACACATTACGATATAATATCATTATTATTGCTGTTATATATACGAGATATCATTAAATCGTATATTATATTGTGTACATATAAATATATATATATATATTATCGTGTCAATTTATCGTTGAACACGAATATTATTATTATTATTATTATTATTATTATTATTATTATTATTGTTTAGACTTTATGTACTTATATAAATAGTTTATAGTAATCATCTTTGAACCCGTTTTAATTTATATTATTATATTATTGACGCGTATTTTTTTCTTTTTTTTTTTACTACACGACCGGACGTTATTTATCGTATTTTACGTTATTTTCAACGTACATATTTCTTTCGGAAGAAATAAAATATATTTTGCAAACGGACGTGTGTATCAAATATCGCGATGTGACGACATCACAATTTATATACGAAATATCATATGCCCTTGATTTTATAATACGCGTTCATTTGAGTATAAAAAATCATACGGACTATAATATAGAAACTCGTCATATTATTTATATATATATATATATATATATACACACACACAGTTTTTGACTTTTGTTATAAACAAAAAAAAAAAAATTATAATTTATTATAAAACATATCGAATAAACGATGGACTTTCTCGATGTCGTTATAAAAATAAAAAATAAACGGTCTCTACGTCTATTGTATATATATAATAAAATATTTATCATTTTGTACAGATATATATATATAAAAATCTATACTAACCGCACAGTTTTTTTTCAAGTGCAAATAGATATACATTATAAATCGTATTTACAATATTATAATATTTAAGTATGTATTATATATTATTGATAATTAATATATGTAAGCGTGCAATATATGTTAGACGTATATATATATATATATATATATAATACGAGTATAGAGAAAGAGAGAGTTATAGCGGAAAGATTGCATTATAAATTATTGTTTTCTTTTCTTTTTTTTTTTTTTTGTACAAATTTCATTTACGTTTTTTTCTTAATCTGTTTCTTCTTTACATTATATCATACGTCTCGTGAATAATATCACATAGTGGAGTATTTACAATAATTCGCATATCATATTATATAGTAGACAATATTTACACTTGTCGCTGCTGCGGATGCAACAATGACGCGGCGAATGGTATTTGGATTACGAGCAAATATATCGTTTTTTTTTTTTACCACTCCTTAGTTAAAATTTAAGATGTGGAGGACGAAAATCCGTGTTCAGAATTAGCATAGCTTTAGAGCTTATCATTGAGAGAATTTCAAATCAAAGCCATACGAGCCAATTTCACGACCGTATTCGCCACGCCATTGGTGTACATAAATATGAATTTCTACGTATTTCCGATAAAAACGAATGAAAATCCGATAATATCGTTTCAAAACACAAAAAAAAAAGAGTATATTTCGTATGATACTATTATATAGTGTCGAGTATAAAACAAACGTTATTGTAAAATTCTGTAAACGTCACAGCTCGTATAATACGCTTATATATTCGTATTTACTTCTATATAGGTACGACGTATAATAATAATAATAATAATAATAATAATACCTATATTGTGTCATAAAAACCGCTTAAATATTTATATACATGTGTATAAAACGTAGATTATTAAGACATTAAAATAATATCGACAAAAAAAGGATATTATTACACGTTACGTATAAAATATTCGCGACTGTATTACATACATATTGTATATATTATATATATATATATATATATATATAAGTATATTTCTCATAAAACACAACCGCGAAAACCCACACGTCGTGTCGTTCGATATGGTAATTATATCGTATATGTACTATGTTTTTTTTTTTTTTAAGTTATTTAAGCTCATATACTGTATTGTATAAAGAGGTACATCTGAGCCGTAATAAATAAGCATTCCGTAAGTCATGCCATTTAGTTTTATTAGTATGATAATATGAATATAACTATATATTTTTTTTCTCTCATAAACGATCGTCACGCATATATACATATATATATATATATTGATTTGTACATTTTTATCGTTTCGAAATACTACTAAATATATATTATACATGTGCTTAATAAACGTGATGTGAAACGTTAAGTGTTTTTTTTATTAAGTGGGTAATAATGACGTCAGTTCCCACAATAACAATATTTAAATATTATACATACCAGGTGATATAGCATTTAACGTGTTTATGTAGTGCGAATGACTGTAAACGAGTGCAGACCGACTTTAATTTTTTTCTCCGATTCAATTTGAGCCCTTTGCCACCATTTCCATATTATAATATCTCTGTTAGTATAGCCACCGGCTCATATATCAGCTCCATTATTACTCATTCCGAGTATAACCAAATCGTTTTTAATAATTCTCTCACCACTCCCCCCCCCCCGTGCCATGCAGATAAATATATTCCGACGCGGAATGCGCAGAGTACACCCTGCAAGGACCGTGATTTTTATCTAAAGGATTAACCGTGTTTTTATTTAATTCACAATAACACGGGTTACGTAGGCACTACAATATGCAGGGTATATTAAGAAAACATAAATCCTTATTTGCTTACTTATCTCTCTATACAATATAGTCTCTTTATATTATTAACCCGAGTAGCATTTCAGGTGCACACGCCGTTTTAAATTATCAATAAATGATGGTTCAAGGTACGGCGAAAATACGCTTCATAGTGCCGTGTTTTTGACAAAAATAATTACCGAATTTCTACACGGGTTTAATCGTGCCATGAAAATGTTACTTTCGATTCAAACACCGTAGTACCGTTCAAAATAGACACACGAATCAGTGTTCGTCTACAGTACAATTATCAGTTAAATATCGACTTGTAAGTTAGTCCAATTACGTTATGGTTAGTTCCGTTTTCACAGCACCCCACCCCCCCCCCTCCTTTGAACATCATGTAAAAGGCCGGAAAAAGTGCTCGACCGACGATCATCGCATATGTTATGCGCTGATTATCGGTCGTGATCGAGCGTTTAGTGCTTAGCTGATGGTAAACTCGGTCGGTCGAGGAAACGTGTGATTGTGAGTAAACCAATAGAATTTTAAAAAAAAATAGTGAAAAGCGTAAAATAAACGAGTAAACGTGTAAACGAGTGTACGACGAGGCAAGATGAATCATTGCGTTAATTTTATTCCATTGAAATACGCAAAATAATGTTATTTATAATAAAAATAATAAATATAGTAAACACGCAAACAATTGATCGCTCAGTGTCAGCGTCAAACTGAACACCCGCGTATACCGACATAGCGCGTCAATCGACTGCGATAAAACAGGTCACCAGATAGCGCTACGACACAACACAGAGGGGGTGGCAGCAAGACGCATATTATAAATAGCGGTCCGAAACCGGCGGATCGCTCAGTCTAGCCACGGCGGGCAAACGCGAACAACGTTGTTTGCGATTGTCCTGTGTATATGGGGGGGTTAACCTTGACCGCCGCCCATACCTACACTGTGCAGTCCAATGGTTTCGAACCGCTATTTATTAGCAACTGCTTTCTTTTCCATTTTCTACATCTGCATTACGTCTTAATAGATTCTCAAACAATTTTTTTTCTCTGTTATTATTCTTCGATGTAGATATTTCATTGGCAGAGGGAGTTGACTCCATTTTCGCTTCCCCTTGAACATCATGTATAATCAGAGTTACTGCTCTGAACTGAACATAGCACTCAAACGTTTTGTTGAATCGTTTAATTTCCGTCATTGCGAACACGTATTTTCAGCACGGTTCAGTGTCGAAAACACCGACTTAGGACTATAAAATAATTTATTTAAATATTGAGTTAAAATTTGAACAGAAACACTTAAATTGGACTACAACGGCTCTCAGTTAACAGTTCATAAACTGTTAAACTGTCACGATTATTATAAACCGACATTGAGCGGGAAAAATTTTACCCGGGAAGTATAAGAGATACTGATAGTGATTTTCAAACGTTATTTTATGCTATTATTTACAACCCCTATTATGTAGAGATTGATATTCAATATTTTCATCTAAGACACTATGATTCAGATAACTTATTTAATAATATAGATAAGATAATAAATAATTGATTAGACGAATCATATATATATATATATATAAGTCTCAACACTACGGGTTGACAACCGCGCATAATAAAATATGCGGTAACGTATATCTGCGCAGTGTCTTCGATCAGAATAATCCTATCCACGCCGATCGCACTCGGCAGCTCGGACAGCAGATGCAGGGCCGGATTTAGGAATGTGGGAGCCCTGGGCCCCCCTCAAAAGTATATATTATATTTCGATAACATATATTTAATATATTATTATAAGTTAATTTAATTTAATAATATATTAACATTTACACGTATTTATCTACAACAGCGGTCAGGCGGCTTGCTATACAAGTTATATGTGTTTATTTATAACTGTTTTTCTCAAAATTGAAAACCATACCTCATCCTACTCTACATGTCATAATAATCGATTTTAAATTACTTTAATTTTACTATATAAATGATTGAACAATTTTATTCAATTTGTGATTTAAATTTATTTTGCAAATATTATATTGTGTTTTATACTTGGTTGCAAAAAAATCCCATTAAGTGGAGGCCCTCATTTTGTGGAGGTCCGGGGCCCGGGGCCCCCCTGGCCCCCCCTAAATCCGGCCCTAAGCAGATGTGAATAAGCCCACAGCGAGAAATGGATTTTCCTCGTGAACCCCCGTCCATGTTATGCCGATGGCCCCCCTCCCCAGTATTGCGGTATGCGTGTGGTTTGCGTTTTTAATTTCTTGGTGAAATATAATTTGTTATATTTCCGACGCCTATTTTACCCTCATTTGCTACGAATCGCCGCTTTTGGTCGTTCGAGTAAAAGTCTTGAACGTTTCATTTCAAAAATAAAATACGCGTCAAACCACATATTTCGAGAAGTACTTTTGTTTCAAGACCGCTTGGAATTTTTTACGCTCACGGGGATTTCGCGGACTGTTGAACGGAGTTGGCTTTGGACAAGTTGGATTGCAAATAAAAAAAAACGTATTATTATTGTTTTAAAAAATATATTAATCAACCGATAACGTCTTATCTATTATTGTATAATAAAATGTTACTTTTAAATTGGTACCTACAAACTTATTTTGAATGCATAATGCGAGCGCGAAACGAGTGAATTTTATTTTCCCGTCACATTTAAAATACTTCCTATTTACCAAAAAAAAAACTTCTTATTCGCCCTTGGCTCGGCCAACGACATAGGGCAGACTGCAGCACGGACGGAGTTGTGTGCATGTGAACGAGAGAAAGAGTCGGAAACTTCACAGTGTTTACGACGAGAATTCGGCGATGCGCGACGAAAGGATTTATTACGATAATATTACCATATTCGTGTAGGTATTATAAACACCACCGTCGATACATCATCGTTAACCTGCGCAACTGCCGACGGACGACAATATTTATAGTGATATAGCTGGTGGTACACGTAAACGGGTAATCGAAATAACAGAAAATGTAAAAAAAAAAAAACGCGTTTGTAATTCGACGTGTAGTATATACCTAACACGCTACCGCACATACCATTAGCTGAGTGTAACTGTTTTAAAACGAGTATTATTATTTTTTCACTCCTCGAACTGCTTACACGTACATAACGTGGCCAAGCCGAGTATGCGTACGACGTGTAAAGGTGTGGCCGAGCGGGACACCAGCCGCACGATAATATTTCTCTACATTTTTATTATATTTTATTAATATTTTTTTAGTAAATATCAAAGGTAATTTCTTCTGGTCGATGCGAAAAGAAAAAAAAACGACGTGTTGACCGAAAATATGTGAAAAATAAATATTTTAAATGTCTCGTCTTCTGCAGCCTCTGTCAATCTTGAAATTATTCCACAGCCGATTATTGTCCCACTGAATTGGATTCGCGCGCCTTATAATAATTTCCATTCCGATCTCCACCGTATATGTCTCAGCCAGTTTATTTCTCTTCCTGTAGGTTCTATATGTCTTCTTCTCCTCGCGAAAGTACTTTGATTTCGTTATTTCGTTAAAAGACATAGTTAAAAAAAAAAAAAAAAATTACAGTCGTTGCGCGCACGTCTCCTGTTTTGATCGCTGCCCTTTGGTTCAGAAAAAAAAATAAATAAATATGCGCCGGAGGGATTTTTTTCCTCGTCCACGTTTCACGACGTCGTACTCGGGGACTCGGTTTACATCGAGTTAAAAAAACATTTTAAAACGCTACTCGACGATCTACCCGAATCGGCCGTATACGGAAAACGCGTTTTGGAAAAAGAGAAAAGAAAAAGAAAAGCGTTCCGCAAAAGACGCGGTGGCGGTGACGGGAACGAAAAACAAATGTCTGTATTTCACTGTTACAGAGCAGCGCATGACGGGAACGCCCTCCGCGATTAGTAGCGTTGTACGTACACGAGCACACGTTTGTTGAAGAGAAGTGTATACGATCCGCCGAATGCGTATTCGCCGGTGTATCCGATAAAGGCAATAAACAAACGCGCGCACCCTATTTTTATATGTGCCCAGGCGGCGCGAACCGAATAATAATAATAATAATAATAATAATAATAATAATAATAAGCTCGTCACAGTCTTTTGAAATCCAATAGCCGTGAGACTGTGGCGGACACGGGCAGGGGGACGTAACATGCGCGCACGCGTTTTACTTTTATTAATTTACCGACAAAACGTACAAATATCGTATGACGAATAACGAGACCCGGCGCACAATTCGTACGCATTACAGCAATACAGTGGTGGTCGGTTGTAAAACGTTTTAGTTTTTTTCCTTCTTTTTTTTTTCTTTTTTTTTTTTTTCAACAAGACTTTATCGGCGATAAAATCTGCAGTAACGTGAACATTTCGCGACGAATCGATACAGTGGTAATAATAAAATGAATAAACAGCGCGCGCGATTTACTCTGGCCGGCGCTTGAAATTTGATTGTTACGAGTTGTTAAGAGAGGAGAGACGATATCCGTGGTCATCCCGCATAGCTACTACATAGGTTTCTCTACGCGATTTGTTCTTTTTCTGTTCGCGCGTAATACTTGCGACGATGAATATTTTCGTCGAAATCAATTGTACAAAAAAAAAAAAAAAAAAATTCAATACAACCACTTCCCTGTGTATATTTTTATGCGTTTTTCACGATACTCTTCAACACGATCCTACATTCGCTAATACGCGTACTGTTCTCTTTTTCCAATAAAACACGAATTGACTATTTTACATTCGTCGAACGGTTTTCGAGTTATAAAGTGAAAACGAACGGACAGTGTGTTTGTATAATAAAAACGCGCGAAACGTCGCGTATTTTTTCGATATGATGATCGTGTGTATTTAGTTTACACGGGAGGGCGTACGATATTTTTAGTTTTAGAATTATAAATCGTCGTCGTCCCGAGGAATATCGTAAATCTCGTTAGTCCGCAATCTATTGCGCAACGGACGACGCGAATGACGTCTCGCTGACAAACGCTACTGTATAAACATTAATTGTTCTACTAGACATTTTAAAGTATTTTTTTTTTCTATTTTATGTAAAAGACTTCAAATTAAAACGTAACAATTTTATCCCGTTTTCCAAATACTATATATAATCGAGATGACGGTCAATTAAAAAAAAAAAAAAAAAAATACATATTTCAGAAAAAAATTCGGCGTTTAAAACTTTTAATTTTTAAAGTTATTTTTATAAAATTCGAAATGTTTTTCTTGCTAATCCAATGCAGTAATTGAATCAATTTTTCCCCGAAAAAAAAATAATAATAATATTTGTTATGAAAAACGGGCAATAGCGCGGATTTCTAACAATTAATAATAATAATAAAAATGTGAAATATTGAAAAATAGAAGAAAAGTTTTTGCGCATTTGTCAGAACTGTTTCTGTATAACGTATCTTCTCGCCACCGCGGTCTTGTAATAATTATTATTTTGTCTGGATTAAATCGGACTACGACGACGTTATTTAAACCGCTAATCATCCGAATAATATATATGGAATGTTTTATATATATATTAATTCGCCGAAAAACTTTTTCTCGTTCTTCTTCGATTCAATTCTTTTCTTTCGTTTTTCTTTTTTTGTCGTTTATACACACACGCCGACGTTCGCGCGTGTAATAATATTTAATTAATTACGTTAATTTTTCGTTTGCAATAATCGTGTTTCAATCGTGGCCGCGCTATTAATGGATGCGATTCGTTTCAATCGGTCCAAAACACTATAATAACATCCCGTTATGCGGTTTTTCGTGTCTCGGTTAAAAACGATCGACTCTAACGTGGCCTGCAGATGAAATAAAAAATAAATAAATAATTCGTAAATAATCCTCTATACGCGCGAGTATTAATAAACGCGTGTACAAGGCGTTTATATAATTTTTCTTCCGTTTTAAAATCAAACAACCCGTAGTACCAAATAATAATTTTTGACCGATGTTAGTTAGTCGTGTTTTTAAATATTAAAAAAAAAAAACCAGTTTTGTCCGGTGTTCAACCGATCGTGCGATGTCGCGTGCTTTCACACCGTCGTCCGAACGCTACCGCCGCATATAACGATATTATTGTAGTATTGGCATCGGCAGTTGTAACGGATAAAAACGTATTTAATATTTTAATACGTATATTATTTATTTATTTCGATTAAATTTGCATGAAAAGCGCGTCGCTATTTTTTTTTTAATTTTTTTTTTTTTGATTGAAATTCCGAATTCGAACGTATATATATATATATATATATATATATATATAGTTGTCGTCAACAACAAAAACACCATTTAGCGTATATTTATTACGTATTAAACGTTTACCGGCTATTTTTTCACATTATTATTACCTCGCAAATAGATTATCATATTAATGTAAAGGTCAAAGTTATTATATAAATACAATATTGTGAACACGCGCTCGTCGTCGTCACGAACATTTTATTTTAAAAAATGTTTTCGAATATTAAATGGCGTACTGTAAATTTCTCTCTTGCGTGTGTGTTTGTGTGTGTTTAAGGGTTTAAAATTACAAAAACAAAAAAAATTATTTTATACAATACTAATTTCGTTTTTCTGGTAATAAATTAAATGAAACGAGTTGTATTAAATCACTTATACGCTCGTCGAGTACAACGGAGAATAGTCGTTTGTATTTCGATACATTTCAGAACATTTATGGAAAACGATAATTTATAATAACGAAAAAATAAAACGCATAATTGTATTGCAACGAAAACTCTTTCTCCTTCCGTGGGCGGGGGTTTATTTCATCCCAATTTTCAGCGCATTTAGCTGAAAGTCGTCGTATTCGTGTGTAGTCACGTCCAGCTGAATCACTCGAGTCTTTCCGACTGGCTCTCTCGTTCATCATAACCGTTAAACGGAAAAATTTCGAGTGTAACGTCTGTGCAGTAGTGTCCAATACGAATTGCTCGATAATATTTTTAAATCGATCTTGGACGAGGGATTTTAACTCCAAGGACCGTCGTAAAACTTTTCTCGGTCAGCGTATAGCAGACTGTGCAGCGTATAATATTTTGTCGGCAAAGACACAACGGCGCAGGGTTCGCGACGTTGATAATAATCCGACAATGTAGGGAAATCGCGCGCGCGATATTTCGAATTGGACGAAAAAAAATTGAACCACGTGAAAGAAAAAAAAGCGTCGCGATAGAAAAGGTTTTCGGTGTTTTTTGAAAAAATATCAATTTTAAAAATATATATTAATAATTGGAATTATATATAAATATATACGTATAATAGGCAACTTGCACAACGCCATATTATATTATATACCGTGTTCGTTCGTAAATATGATTATATACCGCGAAGAATCGATTTCGATCTTTACGCCGTTTCTTCTTTTCTCCTCTTAATATATCGTTGTCGTTCACGCGAGATTATTAAAAAAATAACAATAAACACGAAAAACAATTATTTTTTATTATTATTATTATTATTCATTTAATTTAAAATTAAAACGTGGCTTCCGGGACTAATGATACACCGGTGGTAACGCCGCTAATTTCATGCCGCTTTTATATTCCGGTAGATTTCCAATTTTCCTGAGATAAGTATAGAAATGTTATGACATTGCGTTCAGTCATTGTCGGTGTCATTGATGGTGAAGTGACGCAATACATTTGTTTTTATTTAAACGATGGATAAAAACGAGTTTTGTGTGTTAATCAAACACTGTTTTTTAATAAGGAAAAATACCGTTCGAGCTCAGCAATGGCTTGAAAAGTGTTACCCGCGAAAAGTGTCCATCGAAAACAATCATTTGCCGATGGTATTTCAAACCGCGGTCGAACAACCGCCGAAGACGCAAAGTGTTGATATATATATATATTCGACTCAATATAATAATCATACCGGTTTAACGTGTTCCATATAGGTACTTATATAAATAATAATAATCAATCGTAATATAAAAATGCGTTTCTTTGACACTACACATTTATCATATTTAGAATATCAAGTAGATTTAGCGCATTTTATATATATATATATATATATATATATTGGCTATTTGTATATAATTATTATAATTTTAAATTATTATCGATCTAATGATTATATACATAAATAAATATAAATTATAAATCGTTATATTTATTGAAATTCTGAATTAACGTTGGAGACGACCAGTCACGTATCGGTATGGATATTCAGTTGAAGAGCAATCATATTGCCACCTTCTGCAGGAAGGTCAGTTATAGTATCCGAGTCCTTTAATGAAACCGTCGTAATTTGTCACAGCTACAATTTTGCAGCTTGTCCTACAGATCCGTTTAATCGAGTCTAAACAATCGCGTGCGTGCATCTAAAAAAAAACAGTCCTCTATTGGTCAGATTGGATGACGAGGAACGTAAATGTATGCCTTTAGCGGCTTCGGCCTGGTCAATATAACGTCGAAAATTTGCGGAGCCGATCGGTCGATGATCGTTGAAATTATGTATATAAATAGTACTTTTTTTTTCTTTTGAGTCGTAGAAAATTAAATTTCAAATATAACAGTAGGTAATAACGCGTTTAGGTATGATTTCTCTTAAGTGCAGTTATTATTTTTTATTTCGTGACAAACAGGTGAGTGTTTCGTATACGTTCGAAATCCCATTTACAGGCTTGCGGGAATGAGAAACTGGACGACTGTGTATATGTGTGTGTGTGTGTTAAAAAAGAGAAATAATGAAAATTCTGTTCGGCCCGAATCGTCGCGAAAACCGAATAAGCCAATTTTGATGAAATTAATCAGCACTTAAATGCGATCTATACGCGTATATTGTAAGAACGCGCGGACGAAACAACACAATCTTCTGCCTGTACTCATATGCATAATAATAATAATAATAATAATAATAATAATAATAATAATATATATTATGATTTACAAAAACGAAAATTTTTTACACCGGTTCGGGGCGGTGGTATACACACACACGCATACGCATAACCACTTACCATCGCGGTACCGCTAATGCGTGATGGACAATAAAAACGATAATCAACGCGTAATGGTAATGGATACAACTGCTTTACGTGTATAAACGACCAAAAAAAAAAAAATCTACGTTTAAACAATTTTACCGCGGCAATAACGGAGCGTTTTATCGAATCTTATATACCGAGGCGTTTAATTTTCCTCCGTTATTATTATACATACGTTCCGGCCGAAATGTGCGAGAAATCGCGTCTGACCGCGCGTTATCATTCGGACAACGTTAGCAACCGGCGCGATATACCGCGCTCCGGTAAAGTGTTGTACAGAAATCTAATAAAATAATTTCGTGCTTTGTCCCCGGGGCTATTGAACAAACAAGTTAGCGCCTGCACGACCGGAATGCCGGGCAAATGTATTTAACAGGCACTTATAGAAGAAAATAAAACTTCTTTCTTTTTTTTTTTTTTTTGTTTTAGATTTTACACGCAATTTCCATACACTTATTATTCTTACAATTCTTGCAAATTTCTTAAGGACTTCATCGATATTTATTTTGTCTATTAAACGGAATACTGTAGAATTTTATGTTCCGTTTACGCGTATTCTCTCTCTCTCTCTCTCTCTCTCTCTCTCTCTCTCTCTCTGTCTCTCTCTCTGTGCGCGTGTCTGCTTTAATAACACCGGAATACAGCGCAGTCGTTTGACATTCGTAACGGGCGCAACACAGACTTTTTTTTATCATATGGCGCGCATATATTCACAAAATTGACGAGTGTCCTCCGCGTCACGATATTACTTGACTCTGGCGAAAAACCATTTTATTTTGATTTCAAATTACTTTATTATTGCGCTACGCTGTAACAGGGTTGTCGTCATAATGTAATCATCGGCGAGTACGGTGAAAACGAAAAACGAGAATCGTATTCAACGTATTATGAGCGAAAACGACGCGGCGGTCCAACAGCAGCATCAGCAGAACGGTCGTAGTCATCGGGTGCGTGTGTGGGGCCGTTGTGTCGGATATTATTTATATTGTATACACGTATATAATATATATATATATATATATAATAATATATATACACTTAATAACAGTAAACCCGGGGGGAGGAGGGAAATAGCATGAATGAAACGCGCGGTTGTAGTTTTTTTTTTTCCTTTGCCTTTTCATTTTCGTACGCGCGGCGTACTATGATGTAATAGTAATAGTATATTTGTGTGTGTATCGTCGCGTATTTTCATTGATTAAAGGCCAGATTTCCGACAAGGTGCGCGCAAAAAAAAATATAATAATAATAATAATAATAATAATAAAAAAACAACCGCACAAGACGTCACGGCGGCGAAATAACCGACAACGGACACGTCGTATCGCGAGATGTGATGCTGCACACGCCCGTACAGGAAATCTACAACAATACGTACGTGCGTGTTATCCGCACCGGGTAATCGTGTAAAAAACAAACACGCCTTTTATCCGAGATTATTATAAGGAAGCTGTGAGGGCGCTCCGTGATATAATTATATATATATATATATATATAACCGCGGCGGTACACGCGTGCGTGCAGGTTTTCTTCTTCTTCTCCGCACTTATACATATATAACCTCCATATTTTTTATAACAATGTAAACCTTTTTTTTCTTTTTTTTTCCGTACGCATACAATATACGTTTATCGAGTATTATTATTATTATTATTTTATATTTGTCTATATGGTGCGTGTATATGCAAATGGCCGTGCGGCGTGCGTAAATGATATTATCGATTTCTATACACGAAAATTATAGGCAGGGTCGTCCAGGACGCTGATCAGTGAGACCGCTACACAGACGAAAATATAAGACTTTGATATATTTATTTATTTATTTATTTTTTTTTTCAAATCATTATGTCGACTTTTAAAAAGAAAATGTCGAAAAAACTTTACTCGCGTTGCCCCCATTAATACGAAATATATATATATATATATAACACGTTTTTGTCATTTCGTAGAATAACTAAATTATTATTATTATTTTTTTAAAATTAAAATTATTTACTCTCGCAACGGCGATTCCCCGAGTGTTAATGGTACACATTGAAACGTATAGTGTTGTTTTATAGAAGTTAGCAAACAAAATGTACACAAACGCAACTCGCGTATTTTATTACTCTTACGACGATATTTATTTTGTTTTTTTATAGACAATTTTTTTATTTTTTTTCGATAGTAACAGTGTTTCGATTCGTACAGGCAAACTCGTTTTCCGGTAACGGATACACTAATTCTAAGGGACCAAAACAACAAAATTTCGTGTAAATGACCGAGATTAAATGGAGCGGACGGGGAGGAAAGCGTGATCGGGAAATCATTGTTCTTTTCGCGAGTAACACTTATAGCTAGACACGATAGCAATTTTACACTAACACTATCCGATCGCGCGAAAACGACTGATTGTTAAAAAACACGGTTCCGCACTACTGCAGGCGGGGGGGACCTATAGCGCCGATCTCGGTGTACACACATACGTGGTTATATTTTTTTCTTTTCATTCGTAAAACAATACTATAACAATAATACTATAATTCGTTTATATTTATCGTAACGTTTCGGGTCCCTCACCCCACGTCATCCACGGATTCTGACACCACCGTAACGACGACGACAACAACAACACACTCGACATGACGTCTAAATACGATTATCGCGTATATAATCGTCACGTCGTCCCTCCGATCGCGCGCATATGCCATACATCGATTGTCGCTTCTACACACACACACACACACGTCGCCGCCAAATATTCCACTCGTTCGCGCGTTTCACAGAATACAAATCGTCGCCGTTTATTCGCGTCTATACAATGGGCTTATTATTTTACGCACCGATGTGTATAATATATTATATTTATTATCCGTTTGTCGTTTGTGTGTCCATCGCGACGAAACGGGGTTGGGGGGAAAAAAACGCGTTTAAAAAAAAAAAAAAAAACGTTTTTCTTTTCTTTTTTTTTTTTTTGTCGTCGACTGGTTTTTAAAACACTTATTTTTAAATAACAAAAAAAAAAAAAAAAAACCTCGACCACAGACACTATTATTGTGTTTCGTTTCGAAAATTCCATGCCATTACATAAAAAAAAATTGCCGAGACGGGGATTCAACACTAGCTGACGATTACAACAACGCCCCACCTGTATCCGCGGATTCAGTGTTCCCTCTTCCCGGCGCTCCGGAGGAGAAAGAAAACGAAGAAAAACGATGATTTTTTTTTTTTTTTATATTTCAATATGCCTCCTCCGCGGTGTCGTAATATTTTACACGTATGGAGGAGTATAGTAAATTTTTACGAAAACGTCGGACAAAACGTGGCGCGAGACGCTGTGCGCGGCAAGTGGAGAGATGGATATTGGGGACGCGGACCGTTAATAATATAATCGTTTCGTTTCGGTGTTTTTGCTTCGTTTCGTTTCTCTCACCCGCCGGTCGACAATCGCGTTGCTGCTGCTACGGGATGGCGGTGCGAAGAGGAAGTCGTCGGCGGCGGTGGTCCTCGTCGTCCTGGGAATAAGTTTTAGTTAATGAAAATATAAGTGGATAAAGATTTAATCGAAACACACACACACACACACACATGTCCCCGTTTCGTGTGTCTCGGCACTGTTTGTATATCGCAGCCGACGCGTCGTTTATAATGAAATTATCCCCTCGCAGCACCGAAGCACGGCCGCGGTGGTGGCAGTATACAGCGCTGCAGTTGATTGTCGTCGACTGTTGTCCGTCCGCGAGGGTTCCGTCGGTCGTTTTCCTCTGCTGCTGCTGCTGCTGCTGCTGCTGCTGTTACAGGGACGCAAACGGGCACCACGACAACGACAATACAAATATTTACCCGATCGATTATTTCATATTTTGTTTTTCTCACCGATCTTATCGCGCGACCCGTTTTCTAAATTTCCAATCGGTTTTAGCGCAGCACGCCAATAATAATCGCTTTTTATAAAACGTATCCATATGAGTGCACCAACACGGCAATAACGGCGTAACCCATTGCCGCATAAGTTCTGTTCAATCCGTAGAGGGATTTTAAAGGGCGAAGGATTTTAAGACGGATATATTTTGTAATAATATAGTGTAACGTCACGGGCCCCGGCGAGTCACACTTCTCCAAAACAGGGGAGTGAGGGACGAAGCGAGCTTATAAGTAACATTATTCAAAATACAAAACAACCACTGCCGTTTGTCGACAAAATAATAAATTCGTTTTTTTTTCTCGAAAAAAGAAATTAATAAATAAACGTAAAACGGATTATATTACACAATTAAACTGCACTTGTATTCATTATTGTTTGTATTAGAATTAATAGAATTCCACGGTTACCGTCATTATGTGTATTATTTGTATATCGTAATTCTCAAATTATCGTAATGTGAAATATTTCGACAATATTAAAACTTAAACAAATGATTAAGGGCACGTGACGTTATGACACGTGTATCTTGTACGTATGTGTGCAGGTATACGTGTCTTATTTGTAACGACGAGACTTAAGGACTTTTAACATTTACACCATTTTTTTTTCTTTTTTCGATAGTCATCTAAATAACATAGTAGGGTGAAATAGAAATGCCATTCAAAATGTAAAAAAAAAAAATCTGAATTTATTTTACATATTTTAATAACTCTACTGATTACAGCACATTATTTATCTAGTATTTAGCGCTTTGCTTTTTTTCTCTCTCTCTCTCAACTATTCGAGAAATAAAAAATAGTCTTTCAAAATGTAATTAAATGGGAATTATTAAATAAAATTTTAATTACGATACGATACATATATATATATATATTGAGTATTGTTTGGTTTTTTCGGATCGAATGACAATTTTGAAAATTTTACATAGGCGAATACGCGTAATATTCAAAATTCTGAACTTCTTATAATTTTATTTTATAAGTATAATATAAAGTACGCTATCGCCTTTCACGGACATAATTCGCGAAATACAATTTCAACGTAATATTCGAATAGTAAAAACAATTTTTTTTTTTGAGGATTTTTTTAGGACGGTGAAAACCTTTTCAGCGTATCCGCGCAACTGGCGCACGGTGACTAATGTACAATATACCATATACGGCGTATATAATAATATATGAACGAGACGATTTAATATGACTTTATAATAATATGACAACCGTCTCAGATATCTTCTTTTTCTCTTTTTTCTCGTAATAATAATACGAACCAAATGATATGTCTACAGGCGTGTATATCATATTGTACGATTGCGTAACGTTTAAAATAAAGCCGTCATAGCGAACGTGTGCGTTGAGTAAAAAAAGAAAAAGACGTTAGGAAAAAAATTATTATTTAGTCGTTTGAGGAGCTTATGCGAAGAACCGCCTGGAAATCGAGTCATTAAGGACGAATTATTGTTAAGAAGACGAAGACGAAAACGACGACGATGACGACGTCTTGCAGGCAGTGTGTGTGTATCACTAGCGCGTCGTACACATCCAATTTCCTCGTTTCCTGTGTTGTAAACCGCAAAATAAATATATATTAAATACAACTATACGGCAATACCTATGTGTGTGTAATAAAAGAAACGAACAGCCCAAATTGGCGGTTTTGTTCGTGCAAGAGACCAGGGGGGGGGGAGGAGTGTATTATTATTATTATTATTATTATTATTTCGTGTTAAATAATAATAATAAGAGATCGAGACCGATGGCGACAAAGATCCGCGCGCGCAGAGTCGTTTACCTCGCGCGCGTCTATGTAATAATACGTAACACGTAATACCGCCCCGGAGCCCAACGCCGCGCGTATTTTTTGTTTTCCAATGTTATAAACCGTATAATATAATGGACCATCGACCGTCTTCCGGTGTCGTCCGCGGATTGAGAATTGTTGCGTGATCCGCGGAAAAAAACGTGAACGCTATTTGCAGTTTTTATTTTATTGTAGGCAATGGAAACACGTAGTAAATATTATTAATAAATAAATTATTAGTGGTGAGGTTAGAATTTGAATTTTCTACCGCTGAAGAATTCGGGCGCCGTGCTGTTGACGACGACCTTCCTACCGCGTTGGTACAGGTGACGACGTTAAAGTCACCGTACCGAGGCCTGATTAAGGAGTTTGTCGCACTGTAGACTAATTTGGCGCAACCTACGATGTATTAGAAAAACGAAGGTTCCATAGAAGAGCATCAGACTTTTAGTGTTTAAAATAAAATACGTGTTTCATAATCGATAGAATGTTATATTAAAAAAAAAAAATAAACATTTTAAAGAATGTATGGTCCGTCAAATATATTACGTATGTATATATTTATAAAAAAAAAAAAATGATCTTTATTTACGTGAATATTTTTTTAAACGATTCGCGCGTCGAACGTTAGTTCAAACCGTTTGTAAAAAGTTTTTTCTTTCTTGATTCCGAGAACGCAAAAGATCCCGCCGTCATCTCATCGAAAGAAATATTTTCCGTGAACCCGCTTTCAATAAACAAAAGTGCAAGTGGTTAGGTTCATTTTGCCCCGGCGTAAAGTGGATTTCGAAAAGTTCTTTATACGCGCCGCCCATTAGCGGAAAATCATCACTTCTACGTTCGTAAGACGATAATTTTGTGACGGTGATCCCTCGCCCTCGTACAAATTAACATTGACCGATCGGGTGCCCTGGACTGTTTTTTAGTCTACTCAACATATCGGTTAGGTGGGTTAATCCGTCCCGTAAAACGGCGGACGTTTGTCGAATAATAACGTAAAAAGCGGCTTTTGCTTTGACGAGATGGCTTTTTGCCTTTACCTATTTTCCACGCTTGCGCGCCTCTTCCGGGGGACGGAAGTGAACGATCGTAGTTGTTATTGTCGGTCTGCCCAAGTTAATGGGTACGGTTTAAGTATAAGTTTGGCGATCGGAGGAGTTTTCTTTCGCGTAACGTCGATTTGGATTGAGCTTGAATATTGAGTGTTGGATCGATTTTGGAGTCTGTCGATTTCTGAAGGACCGGGGGATTTTGTGACGATAGCGGCCAGGCCCGCGCGTTGTCGTGCGGACGCCGGTGTTGCGCACGGAGAAAAATCATCGACGACCGCAGTGTGTGTGTGTGTGTGTAGTACACACAACTACTTATAGTGATTTCACCGGTCGGACGGAAGGGAAAGCGTTACGGTAACGTCATTATAATATATTATATTCGAACGATGAGACCGTACGTGCACGTACACGTGCGCCACCGTACAATATAAAAACGCGACCGTTATAATATTATTATTGTATAAACATTTCTCGTATAATTCGATTACACGGGCAATATCGTTAAGAATATTTTATGGACAAAACCGGCGGCGGCGTCATTTCGTCGGCAAAAAGGGCGTAGAAGAAAGAACGGAGCTTATTATCGGTCGTCGCTGTTCATTATTATTATTATTATTATTATGTTATGCTGTTATTATTTAGTCGGAGCGACGGCCGCGGCATGGACGAAAACGGAGACGGGCCAGTTCTCCGCGGTAACCCCCCTCAACGATTACCCGTTTCGCGTCATCGAGAACGCTTTTCGCGCGCGCGCTTTTATCCGAACGTCGTCGGTCGTTCCCCGTTATTATATTGAGTTATAACGCAATCGCTTTTTTTACATTCGCCTGCCGACCGACGCGGCGCGTGCGGCTCCGCGTCGCCGTCGCCGCACAATACAAACTACTCTGTTAGTCATGCCCATGTGGTGCCGAGACGTGCGAGCGCGCGTCTGGTCCGTCGGGATTTCGCGAACGCGCACGTGTGTCCGTGAACACGCCGATTGGCTCTTCATTGTACACGTAGGTATATTTGAACAATTTCGGTCGCAAATATAATACCCAATATGAAATCAATAATATCAAAAGTTCAAGCCTCAAGTATCACGTTAACACGTGAATAACAACAAGTTAAATTGTACATTTTTTAAATTTTATTTATGTATTTTTTTTTTTATATTTAAATTTATTCTATATGCTTGTATTATTATAAAATAATGTTGCGTTATAAATTAATTACATTTTTAAGTGTAAATTAATCAAACTCGTATGCCATATAAATATTCTATCAGTAATGAAATCAAATTTTGATGAATAAAACAACATTTTTTTTTTTTTTGAAGGGGATCTCGCAGTACAAAAAAATAAAAAATGGGGTACGCGATCCAAAAAAGGTTGAAAACCACTGCTCTACCGTATTAAATTATATTTAAACACAAAAAGTATGTGCAATTCGTTTTTGAAAGCGAAAGGAGAATGTTTTGAAGAATCGAACAATTGTAATAGAATCTTTTGAATTTTTCGAACCAATAATGTTTATCTATATTTAATTAATAATAAAAATCAAAGACTTCGGCAAATAAAGTGTATTTAATTCTTTTTTATGGAAAATGGAAGGTGAACTCAAAACTCTTGTCTGGTAGTGTAGTATATACGTTTCAATTATTCTTATATTTCAAGTCAACCTGTTTAAATTTTCAAAAATTAATTATTTTTAAACGATAAAAGGTACATCGTACGCAAATATTTTGAATAGAAACTAATTTTGACATACACTATACAAGTAACTTATTTTGTCCTCCAATCTAAGATGTATCTAACTAAATTGTTGTTGTTTTTCATTTTAAACGTTTTCACATAATATAAAAAAAACATTTCAAATTACATGGATATTTTTAAATTTCTAGCGCATATTATATTACATTTTAAATAAATTGTATTGATTTTTCATTTTTTTTTTATTTTATTGCTTTCTATAATAATAATTATTATAGAAAGCAATAAAATAAAAAAAATTTAACAATTATTGTTAATGTCTGAAAATTATTTTAAATGTGTCGAAAACAATTGCAATTTTCAATGGGAATTTATTTCATATTTACTCGTCTTTTATAATATATCCAAGTATTTAAAAAATAATTTCAATATATATATAAAATAATAATAATAATAAACAATTTGTACCAATATTCATGATGTATTGTTGTTATGGGCCGCAATATTTTTAAACTTTAAGACTGATTTATGATTAATTTGTTTTTTTATGTGATATTATAATTTATACGGTAAGATATATTCTGAAATAAATAAATAATAATAATCAAAAAAAAATACATTTATTTTTCAATGTATAAAATACAATATTTATATCATAAATATATAAAGTTTTCGGATTGGTGTTATAAAATACATGACATGTATTGGGTTAAATTAATAAAAAAAATGTGTGCATGGCATGCATTGGGTTACATTAATATTAAAAGTAGAAAAATGTTTGAAAAGAATACATACATTGAGTATAAAAAAAAATCGTGTTAAGAAATGGAATAATAATAATAAAAAATATATAAATTTATATATAAATAAAACATGTATATTATAAATAAACAGTTAATACATCAAATTGGAATTGGTTTGAGATTCTCAATTATTATAAATTATAATTCATTCGTTTATTATATAAATAATATAAAAGAATAATATGCATGATATAAATTTTGATATTTTCGTATAAATTTGCATTAACTCAAAATGCGATACAGACATAAGAGCATAAATTTAATATTACTATCATATAATTTTATCCATCCAATCGAGGTTGAGAACCATGAATAGGAATGTTAATGCTTAGGCTTTTTTCTCTTCGGCTATCACTAGAAAAAAAAACATTCTTATTATATTCATTTATTCACTATACAATAACAATAATCATAAAATATGTTATTTGACATGAATATGAACGATAATATCATATTATGTTATTTAAAATTCAGTAAAACATAATTTTTAAATAATAAAATTTAAAATAACTATAAATTAATACTCATTAATTAATAAAAAATAATATATATTACATAAAGCCAATAAAATAAAAAAATACAGAGTTGTATACAATTTTTATTTTAACAACCAGTTTTGACTAAAAGTCATGGTCAGGTTTAAAGTGAAAAAAAAATAATTTTTATTAAACAATTTAAACGGAGCGACTACAAACGGAATCGACAGCACCTGTTTATCTTTATAAAAATTAAGATTAGGTAAAAGCCTACAGACAGCTGTGTAGGTAACTGTTTAAAGTGAAATATGTTATCTGTGTAGCAGCGGATATTATTATTATACAAAGTATAAGTATAAATGGATTTTAAATTCTAACCTTCTTTAGTTGGCAATGGGTTCTTTTCTTCAGTTATCGTATGCTTTAACTTTGTGGAGTCAAAATTCTCGATACCGACGATTAATTCCTGTTGTTCCTTTTAGGCTTCAATCGCTAAAATAAATAATAATAATAATAATAATAATAATAATACAATATACAATTTTATTCGTTTTTCACCAACATTAAAAAACAAATTCAATATATGAAACAATAATTATAAACTGATTATATAATTACCAGTCTTGTCGAGAAGTGGATTCTTTTCTTGAGTCTCTGTGTGTTTCAGCTTGCCAGTGTCAAACCCGCCGACGCCTTCAATTAGCGCTTCAGTGATGACTTTTTGGGTCTTTTCTGCGGCCACATCTGCAAGCGAACACCATTTTCGAATTATTACCGACCGATATTGTATAAAAAATAATATTATGTGCGGTGTTTATACGTATAATAAATATGAAAATTTACAGTGAAATTCCGTTCGATTCGATCGACTAGAATACTCCAAAAATCGTATATTACTATATATACGTATATAACTTTTTAACGGTATATCCATTATAGTCCGCAAAATCCGTCGTCTTAAACAAAACTGGCCACAAAACCTATTTAATACATACATACAAAAAAAATTGATAAATAAATCATAAAGAAAACATTATTTTGAAGTAGTGTTACATCGTTCTCTCACGCTTTGCACACATATATTAATATCAAAATTATTTATTATTAAAAAATAATTATAGACTGCATATTATACATTCAGATATTACAAAAAAAAAAGCAAATAGAGAGATAAATACAAAGAGGTACATACGTACATAGAGAGAGATATATATAGATATACATAGAGACATTCGTACATAGAGAGAGAGACATATACAGATATACATAGAGACATTCGTACATAGAGAGAGAGACATATACAGATATACATAGAGACATTCGTACATAGAGGTATATGCATACATAGAGAGAAATGTACATAGAGGTATATACATACATAGAGAGATACTACATAGATGTACATACATACATAGAGTGAGAGACATACATAGATGGAAATACAAACATAGAGGCATAAATACATAGAGAGAAAAGTACAAAGAGAGACATAGAGACATTCATTCGTTCGTGCCTCTATGTTTGTATTTCCATCTATGTATGTCTCTCTCTATGCATATATGTACCTCTATGAACTAATGTCTCTATGTATGTCTATATATGTTTCTCTCTATGTACATATGTACCTCTATGTGCGTATCTATCTATGTACTTTTTTTCTATGTATGTATGTACTTCTTTGTATTTTTCACTATATGTATGTATATACCTCTATGTATGAATGTCCCTATGTATCTCTATGTGCAGTTATTACTCTAGGCCATTACTTTGTTTTTTTTTGTATTGTTTGCTTTTGTAAAATAGTTTTGTCTGCGGGCGCCGGGCAACCCCTGCCCAATTTTTTAAAAATATTCTGAGCTAACCTATGTAATTATTTGTCTTAATTTTTAGATATTATTTTAATTTTCTCTATGTGCCACACTAAGAACACATAGCCAGTTGCTTTGCAACTAAAGGTTCACTCCCAACACTACAATACACACACACTCTCATATAGATTTTTATCGAATTACTTCTACTGTTTAACACAAATCATTTGTGAAATTGTTTAAATATTTTTAGCATTTGTAGAATAGCATTGCCCGCGGGTGCCGGGGAACCCTTGCCCAATATTTTAACGCGCCTTTATGACGTGTTATCAAAAAAGATTTGTTTGATTTGATGAATTGAGAGTTGTGGTTGACTCAATGAGTTGACTCAGTGAGTCAACTCACTTAAGTGAACTGATTCAAACGAACTGATTCGTGTCATTGAGTTGAAAATCCCATCTCTAATTTTAATCAGACCAAGAATATTTGAAAATTCATTGGTAAAATCCCAATTGGTTTGTTCAAAAATGTCCACTTCACCTAACATTTTTTTCACTTTTGGGAAGTATAGAAATTTTCCAGATTTGACATCGTTAATAAACATATCTATTTTAATTTCAAAGCCTTTTATTAATCCAAACATGACTTCAATTGTTTTCCCGCGTCCTTGTAACTTTTTATTCAAAGTGTTCAAATGTAATGTTAGATCTGTGAAAAACATAAATTTTGCTAGCCACTCTGTATTATAAAGTTCTTTAAATTCAGTCTTATTATCATGTAAAAATAGGCGAATTTCGTCCAAACAATTTACAAATCGTTCTAATGATATAGCCAGGCTTAGCCAACGTACATTATTACACAATAAAAGAGTATCATATTCACAGTTAACATCATTTAAAATTTTTAACTCCCCGCTCAGAATCGCGTTTCATTGTATGCAATAACAGAACTCTAAAAAAATTTTATCCAAGCACTTGAGAGCCACATCCACAAATTTCAGTTTTTTTTAATATTTTTTTATTTTTTAAGTATATATTATTGTAAATAAAACTTTAAACGCGAAATATTTTAATAAAAATTTAAAAACTATTCAATATCGCGCGTTTATTTGTAGATTTTTTTTCGTATAAGTAATGTACAATCCTATATTTATTAGACTTTTTCTTTTTATATTAATTAAAACGTTTTGCGCCTTCAAAAAAAAAATATATATATATGTGACGGGAACCATATGACACCATGACGAGATGTGTATGATGCATTTCTGAACGATCACGACTAAACATAATATGTACTGTTATTTATTCATCGATACAGCAAGAAAAAAAAAATATACACCATAAATTTATATTAACTTACAACACATGTTGTTTATACATAGTTGTATACAAGCTAATATATATATATTTATATATATATAAGAACAAAGATTTTGACTACAATGAAAACTAAACTTAAAAGACAATACACAAAATGCGTATTATATTCCAAACCATATTCTTAATTTAAAAAAAAAATATATTTATTACACACATATAAAAATTGAATTAAACGCGCATAAAACAACAACATGTCATATTTAAATACACAAGTTATACGTATTATCAACACTTTCCGGACATTTGGAAACAACTCTTGTAAAATGCACAATATTAAAATATCGGATACATTTTTTTTCTCACTGTTACGCTATAACAAAAGTATTTAATAAAATTAGAATAGTAAATATTTATATTATTATAAAGCAGACTGATGTCATTAAAACGATATTGGTGGCAATTTGTTTAGTCCTTTTAAATAATACTTAAAACAACAAAATACGCTATTATTATTATTATTATTAAATTGTATCTATATAATAATTGTCTATTCAAAAGAATTAATTTTATTATATAATATTATTATGTAAAAACTATCACAGAAATCGAGTTCAATAATTTAAAAATAAAAGTGTTTTCAGTAATACGTTTAATATTTGTCATTCGTTTTATATATTCCACTATATCATACCATTCGTGTGTGTATATATAATTTAAATATATATTGTTTAATATTTTTTACAGGTTTTGAATTGCAAGTAATTAGTACCAATGTAATTATAAATTCATTCTAGATTTTTTTTACTTTACTCCTCGAATTTAAAATATAATTACTAAATAATCAATAAAACAATTGAACTAAAATCGTTATTATTTCAATATAAACCAATAGTATTTTTTTTCTTTTTTTTACGTGTTATAAATATACTATAAATAATGATCATTAAGAATAAAATCCACAGCCATTTTTGATCATTATTCCAATTGATACATAAATGCCAATATCGATATAATTACAATATTATACGGTTGTCAACAAAGAGAACATTAAATTTGTTTTTATTCTATTGAAATAACAATAATTATATAATATATAATATATATATATGTGTGTGTGTGTGTAAAAAAAAATGTAGAAAAAAAATTAACTAAATTTAAGACAGTATTAAATGGTCAAACAACATTATTGAGCAGCTCAAAAAAAAAATAAAATATTAATAATAAAAATGCATCGACTGACAATACGATAATATAATGCTAATTAATGTTACGATTCTTAAAACTAAATTACTCTTATATAAGAAAATACAATAACAAATGCGTTTATTAAAATTAAATTGTTGTTGAATGGCCTTCACAACAACGTTTTTCTTCGTATATAATACTAAATTAATATTATTACTCTTAGGAACAGAATATATTTATCAAGGGGGAAAAATAGTATATATATATAAAGCAAAAGATTAAAAGGGAAGAAATTAACAAAGTCAATTAAGATAAAATGGTAACAAAAAATAAAGATGTTTCTTCATTTCTTTGGAATGTTAGGGATGAAGAGGATCAATGGGGAGGGGCGAACAACACAAAATACACAATGGATTATACGTTTATTAAGACTGCATAATAATCGGAACTGGACCGATCGAAGGCTCTAGAGTGAACGGTGTTACTTGGTAGATGAAACAACGATTGCACACACGCACCGGTTTCAAATGTCCAAATCTCGGCAAAGGGACCGAATTAGAACTGCACCGAGAACAGAATACCTGAAATGGAAATTGATTGATAAATATGAGAAAATTGTAAAATGTATTTATACGTTATTGCACTCACTTTGCCGCAATTACGACAATGGTGACGTCTTCGGACCACAGTAAATATAGCTTTGCACGACATGCATACAGGAGCTTCGTTGTCGGGTACCCAAGGTGGTGGTGTTTCTGTAGACGTCGACAACACATCACCTATCATAGTTTCACCTCTCCATACAAGGGCTTCTTCACCATTTTCAATCATCACAGCTGCTGCTGGGTTATTTACATTACCAATTACTTCTGTAATGTAAATTCAATCATTTTCAATACACTTAGGTTTTAATAGTGTTTGAGAAACACACCTGCATCTGATTGACCAGTGGTGCCGCAATTTGAATTAGACATGAGGAACACCGCTTTGAGTATATTGCGTAAGTCTCCAGCAAAATTTGTTTGCAATTGATCGGCGACTCCCGATATGCATACAAATAACCGATGCAACAAGTCTTCGTCCGATCTAAATGATAAACAAAATAATCACATATAAATACAATATTTACTAAAAGAATAAAAAAAACGTGCCATTTCTCACCTGAACTTGGCACGAGCTTTTTGTCGACGTAACGAATAATTGCAGGAACTATCTGTTGACGTACTGTCATCAGTTACACTCTCATCGCTCTCATCAGCTGATGATGTTGTGCAACTAGAACAACTTGAACACATTTCATGTTTTTTAATCCTGAAAAACATAATAAACAGAGGCACAAGTTTATTAAAAAAATTTGAAATATCTTCTTACACATCTAATCAAAATAACCTTTCCACTATAAATAAACCACAATTTCTATCAAAATCTCGAGTAATGTGTGTTCACTGAATGTCGAGGGCGTCACAGTAACTTTTATAAGTCCAACCACACTCAAAATGTATACTCTACTTCTCACAATCTTCAAATACGTTTTATTGTAAATTACTGTTATGTAGTATGTTACTCTATGAAAACTTACACAGGAGGTTTGGGACTCCTACTATTACAACTTTGGATACGGCAAATCTGCATGTTAGATGACCGTTTACTATTAGTAGTTTTGCGTAATTCTCGCCAACTCTTTGAATACTTGGTCGAGACGACGTTGTATTTACAATGGTTGATTTTCTCCTGGTGAATTGTCTCGACACCGCTTTCTAATGTCTTTTTCCTCCTGTGATGACAACACCGGTTAGACGACTGACACTGCACAACGACAGCCATTCCCGTGGCCTTGGGCAGGCTATCATCACCGTCACACCTCTGCTGTTCTCTCTTGCCGTTGGCTGACGAAGACGAAGACAAATTCCAACAGTTCCATTCCTTGCAGCAGCAAACGTGATACGAACTCGATGATGGACATTCCGTTTGAGTTGAACTGCTGGACATATTTGGATGATACTTTGGCAGAGGCAACGACTCATTCCCATTGGTGTCCATGCCACTTTTCTTAACCAATATTTCTGTCAAAGCTTCTGTAGCCGTAGCCAAAGATTCAGTCAGGTCAGAGTCTGGTACTGAACCAGATTCCAGACACTCGTTGTTGTTGGACATTGCAGTCGATGAAACTGGATGATTTTTCAATTCATTATTATGATGATCATTTGCATTTGATATGATCGATGATCCGAATGTCTTATCACGATTTTTAGTTGACGGATTATTGTTGATTAAATCTTCGGTGGGTGGTGATGGTGACGATGATGGAAACCCTTTGGCACTACAATGTTCTATGGTATTGCAAGGGGTGATGGTGGTGGTTACATTGTTATCCATTACTAATTCTGCAGTACTGGATGAAAGGCATTCTGAGTCATCGTCACTCGTCTCTTGAGATCTAAAAAATAGGAAAAATAAAATTCATGTACATACATAGGTAATTCTATATAAGGATGGTAACTGTACATCAATGACTGAGCTTCTCATTAATGATTCAATGTTGAACTTACAATATTTGTTGGTTCTTAGTTGACAATTGCTCAACGAACTGGACCTCATCAGATGAACACAGCATCCTCTCCAGTGTCGATAGTTCCTTGTCAGACAAAGTCAGGAGGAGTTCTCGGATTTTTATCAATAACGACTGGAATATATAAAAAAATATTTTAGTTTAATTAATTCCTCTAAAACGCACGATATAAGTATAATATTATGCTTACTCGAAATGGACGGAACATATCAGACATATTAGTGGCATTTTGGTCCAGAGATAGGGGTGACATGTAAGGGTAAAACAACAGACCAGACACAATGGCTAGACGAGGTATGGTGAACATGAGAGCTGGGTCATAGTCGTCAACCATTTCTTGAGACAAAAGCCCTTCAACAAGCGCTCTAATAGAGACAACAACACATAATTATATATTAAGAATATTGATATTTAAATTAAGATAATAAAAAGCTAGTAACTAAAAATACATTCAAATCAAATTATAAAATTTAAAAAAAGTAAAGACGTTAAATATACGGTAATGTCACTAAATATTGTATTATATATAAATAATTAAGTTAAGTTTTTACAAAACAATAAATAATTCTTCTATTTATTTTTATTTATATACACCTATATTAGTATATTATTATTTATTAGTGATACAAAGGTATAATTATTTCAATTAATAATTTTTTTTATATAGGTTCATATTGGAATACACATACAGCAAACATTTAAAGTATCGATACAATACTCTAACATAATTTATATTCAAACCAGTCAATTCAACCAATGAGCTAATAATTATTCTATTTCTATTTTTGGTACGTTTGCTGTAAGACGATGGAAAAAAACAATATAAATTTATCAACATTATTTATATGCCTTTCCAATTTATATTGTATGAATTCTACAAATTCTAATACTCCAACTATTTAGTTATATTTATAAACAATTGTGTTCTTAAATGTTGTCATTTATTATATCAATGTTAAAAATGATACACGATTACTTACGAAATTGTTTACATAATATAAAAACTGAATTGAAAAATGAAATGTGCAATTTCTGAGACGATGACAAATGAAAATAAATATACCTCTGGAGAGTTTCTGAGAATAAGACGACCATAAGTTGCTGGAGCTCGTACTCGTGAGCAGTCTTAACAGGCACCATAGCTGACACGTAACGCAACTCGAATTCAGCCAACAAATGGTCAAATGTGCACAATGAAGAAATCAGGCTGCGCAGACACGGTGGCGTCTGGTCACTGCAAAGACTCGCATCTCTCAACAAGCCTCGAACTTTTTCCAAAGACTTGGTAAGTGCCCGAGCCAAAGGTCTCATGGCACCGCTTTCAGCTTCCCTATTCATTATGCTCGATCCCGCGGACAGACACTTGATAACATACAAATACAATACGTCATTTCAATAATCGTCTAAACACATTATATACAAAAAGTTTTAAATTATTACGTATACTTTTGTACAAGGTGTAATAAAAATATTTTCGTAGGCAATAGAGGACACACATTTTTAAATTTCAACATTATTCATTAAGATAATATGATAATTATTTTTGTAAAAGTGGAACAGTAATATTTGGATGTCAGACAATTCCGTCTCACTTGGCGCATTCAGTGTTGTATTTATATTATAGGTATATGTATATAAAATTTGAAAGTTATGATAATACTTGTAGCATTAAAAAAAATAACGATTCTCAGTAAAACTTGTGTGTGTGAATAAAATTAAGTCTGGATTTTCGAAAACCTGCCGATATGCTTAAATATTAGAATATTCATAGACACATAGACTAATGGACCGCGCATTCCACACCGCTGACCGTATAGTTGTCGGGGACGAAATTGAGTGAGAGAGAAAAAAACATCGTATGAACTATAATATCATGCAAGACGAAATATTTCATATTTCATCCATTTATTGCTATCAAAAATATAGATAATAAACATAATATATATGTTATTATTACTATGAATAATGAATTGAAATCCAACAAATGTATGACTGAAAATATAAAAAAATAATAATAAACAAAGAATACTAAAATGTGTCTAAAAATAAATCGTAGAAACGAGTACATTATTTATTATAGGCGATTGGACACAACCATATTATCCTATAAACCGTGGTGTCAACAAAGCGGTTAATCGCGGCAAAAATCAGATGCCGATCAGTAATACTACAACTGTACAACTTAATTTTATCATAATTTTTTTAATTTGGTCGTTTGGCCCATACGATGTTTTTTCTCTCTCACTCTATATCGTCCCCAGACTTCTTTCTCTACGCGCGGTCCACTAGTTGATATGTGTCTATGAGAATATTATTTTAATAAAAAAAAAAAAAAATTCACATTTTTGTTTCGAATTACCGTTCAGCTTTTGTACGCTAATTATAGGATATAATAATAATAATAATAATTACCTCAGCGCCAAACCACAACTGACCGGCCAGATTGTCCTGAATCACGTCGTCGGGAAATTTAACGCGAAAATCACGACTGGCGCGTTCGCCGGGTATCAACTCGTCCATGATTTTAATGCAAATCGTCAAGACCTAACACACGCACGCATAAAACGCGAGTGAATTTCCAAATTAGTAACGAGAAAAGATTAATTGAAAAAGACGAGGACTTTTTTTTTTTGAATAGGGCACAGTTAATATAATACGCACTTTGTCCTGACACTGTCTCAAATGGTTCACGAGGGCGGTGCATCGTTGCGGGTCTTTTTTACCGTCGAAACTGTCCAATTCCGCGGCAACGGCGTTCAGCTCGTCGTCGGCAAAGAAAAATTGCGCCAACAACGAACGGTCTCCTTTCTGGATAACAAAAAAAAAAACAAATTACAATTGTTATTATTATTATTATTATTGTTATTATTATTATTATTACATAATAATATTGTATTATTACACGTTCCGATTTGAAAAGAAATTTTCACACGTTCACACATAACATTGTTTTATAATAGTAGTCGGGAATTTTTTTTTTTTTTTTAAATAATCAAAATCACGCGCGCGAAATGCGCACACACATTTACGGTACGCGGCGGCGCGAGGTCGTCGTATAAATATCTACGCGCGCGTACATTTTAAAAGTATATAGACTTGAAAAAATAACCGATACTTTTCGACGGGGAAAAGCGAATTTTTTTTTTTTTTATCTCAGTAATTCTCAATACTACTCAGGTACATAATATATAAATAATATGACGTTATAATCGGAAAAAAAAAATCGACCGATTTATTAACCTGCACCACTCCTCCTTATAAATAGATACCGGAACGTACGACGAAGAGGAAAAAAAAACAACGATTTGAATATTCCGAAGGAAATAATAAAACGCCCGGGATATAATTATTGGCTTTTTTTTTCACACCAACGGTTTTATTTGGAAATTATATAATATAATAAATTAATATAAAAATATAGGAGCGGCGCGTATTTGACGCTTTCTCTTCGATAAAAAAAAAAAAAAAACCTATCCATAAATCTCTGAATAAACAAACAGTAGTAGTAGTAGTAGTAGGTTTCTTCTAAAACGACGATACAATATCGTTTTGAACGTGTAATAATAATTTATACGATATTTACGGGGGAAAAAAACGCACCCGCTTAAACACATCCGCGTACGTAATTATATCATCGAAACCAATATTATTACACTTATTTGAATAACAATAATAATAAAAAAAAAAAGAATTTACGCGTCGTTAATTGAATCGGAATAATAAGAGAGTATACAACCGTCGACGCGATGAAATTGTATGGGAAAAATTATATATATATATAAAAACAAAATTTGCGTTCGTATCGCGAGCGGTTGTAATAGTAGGTCTCCTCCCAAAACGAACAACATTCGTTGTAATACGTATACACACTTTCACTCGACGCCTGTTTTTTTTTCTAATTTTTTTTATTATTCACGGCCATTATATTATTACCGTGTGTCCTAGTGTACACACACACACACATAAAACGGATTAAAACGTGTGTGTGTGTGTGGACGGTATAGACCGGCTGCTGTAGCGGCGAACACAGTACTCTCTCTCTCTCCTCTAATATTATAAACATTAACACAATAAAAAGTGATATAAATTCTCTCTCCCACGTGATTGTTTCCTCAGACTCTCGCGAACTCATTAACAACAACAACAACGACGATGCTGCGTGGTGGTGGTATACATTACTGGCGAATTCGCTTACACACCGACGATTTATCTCGGCATATCGTCCGTCGACGACGGAAATAGGACAACAAAATTTTACCTCTCCTCCTCTCTTTTCACAACTATAGCGTAAATTTTTTTTTTTTTTGAATTTTTAAACTTTTTTTTATATATAAATAACTTTACGGTATATAATATAAATTCTATTTTTACACGTTTCGCAAATAATTCCCCCGAGTTTTATTAAAAGCTCGTTACATTCTAGTAACATTTAGCCGCCCGCGGTGTTTTTTCCTTCTTCTTCTACTTCATATTTATATATCACTTTCTATATAAAATATTTTACACGCGGCGACACGTTCATTACACACACACACACACAAATGGTATGAATGAGAAACAAAAAAAAAAAAACGCTTTAAACGAGTATTTTTGCACAAAAAAAAAAACCGATAACACGGTACAATAGAAAGAAAAAAAACGTAACGATTATTATTATAAAATAATATCAGAACTCGATATACACACGTGGAATTATGTAGGCTAAGGCTACTGCTGTTATACAACAATTGTGCAGTTTCACGGAGATCCGACAAATAAAACAACTTTTTTTGAGTTTTTTTTTTTGGTTCGACGTTTTTTTTTTTTTGACAATCGTATTATAACGCGTTCAGTCCCTAAAATCGCGTGTAGTACGAAATTTGAAAAAGTGTGTTGTTATTCAAATTCGCCAACTCGTCCATTTAGTAGCTATAACTTTTAATGAATTAATTTGTTGATATATTGTTGGGACGAAGCGTGTAGTACGAAAATTCGGATATTTCAGAGACTGAACGTGTTTATTACTTGGGAAAATTGATATCGAATAATGCGTGCGCAGGGCACCCCGCGTCATATTATATTAATTTTGCGTTTCAACGCCACGAAAATTGTTCTGAAATGTCGTCGTTTTTTTTTTTCGTGAAAATATAATAAAATTCGTAAGTCATTTTTACGCATTAAAAATATTGTTTTAATTAAAAAACGAAAACGTTAAAATGAAAATATAATTACACGCACACCTAATACAGAGGCGCTACGTATTAAACAACTACTACTATCGTGAAGCGCGAACGATAGAGGGGAGTAGACACACTTTCTCGATTCGCGCGAGACACATTATTACAAATAACTAATGCGAAATTTTCCGGAAATATTCAAAAAGCGATACTCGACAACAAACGAACACAACGGCGTGTCTAATACGAGAATAAAATTAACGGTGTCGAGTCCGACGTAAATACATAATAATACACACCACACCCGTAATACCGATTCGCTGATTATACATTATTATTATTAATATTATTATTATTATTATTATTATATTGCAGACAGTTGTTGCGGGCAAAGTGAAATTTTCCCTCGGAACGTTTTTTTGTGAAATCATTTTGCCACCGTCGTCGTTTTGTATCGCACGAAAACACACACACATATTATTATAACGTAATTCGTATTTATAATACGTCTCGTGTTTTTTTTTTTTTTTTACATACACGGTAAACGTTTTGAATAATTTTTTTTTTTTAATGTCTTCCAATGTGCGTGCGTACCATATGTATAGACACACACGTGTGTATGAGGACATTATTTATGAGGACAGTACGCCGCGGTAATACATTTATAGGCAACGAAAAAACAAGTATCTAATTATATAAAATACATAAACAAACGAATAAATCATCATATTATTATTATTATTGTTACTACTTTTTTTTTTTTTTTTTAACGAACGAGTTTTTTTCTACTTCGCAAAACTATAGAAGAAAAAAAAAAAAGTTTTTCTACGATATAAAAACAACGACAACTCTGGCAGTACAATCTCGCACATTAACATTTCGAATAATACAAGATCGATCGAGTGTACGATTTTATACATGCATATTTAATCAAATTTCTACTCCTCGAGCTACCTATTCTTGTATAGACCAAAATTTAATATTCAACACAACAGATACAAAATTACCAAGATATTATATAGAATATATAATAATAATAATAATAATAATAATAATAATAACCCGAGTGCGCGTATACATCGATGAGAATATTATTTACATAATATATTTACTGCAAACAACGCTGTATAATTCTGTAGCAAAGGAGATAAATTGTATTTATTTATTGAAAAAAAACCACCGGGTAAAAATATTGTAATTAAAACAAAAAAAAAAAAAAACGGAAGAAAATGATATTTCTGCGCGTTTATCGGATTATATTCGATCAACGTGAAGAATACACGCGTTACAAGTTCTATACGTAAGAAAATTTCTAAAAGACGGTTGGAAAAATTATATACACTCTCGAATTATGTATAAATTTAATTATTTATTATTGACGTATTTTATTATAATATATAAATAAAACAGATTGACAATAAACAAATATATACATGTTTGGAAATAATGAAACCATATATACATAATATATATATACGATTTTCGTTTTAATTAATAATAATAATAATAATAATATACGATTTTCCAAGGTTTTCGTTCATTTAGTTTATATATACCTATACATATAAATTACAACGATTGCATTGACCATATTTATACACAAAAACATGAATCATATATTAAGTCACGTTTAAGAACAAATGTGTAATTTTGCTGCGTTGTATTAACTTCGAATTAATTTCACACCGACCGAACAAATATCGTTTTACCTAAATCATATAAAAAAAGAAAAAAATTGCATACGAACAGTGGTGTTCCCATAGGGTATACTCCATATACGCCGTATACTCTCATGATTTTTTTGAAAAATCATGGGTATACTGCGTATACTCTCATGATTTTTTGAAAATCATGGGTATACTGCGTATATTTTCAAATCTCAAGTTATATGCAACGGAAAAAGAAACATAATTACTGAAGAAAGGCCTCAAAAATTTTAGTTTATTTTTTATTTTTTATGATTAATTTTATTATTGGAATTTATATTTATTAATTTTCCCACTGTAGACCTCTATACTGCCGGCACACACATCACAACTTATTACGCCTTAAGTCCACGACATTATGTTAAAATTTGGCTGCAAGACCATCGATCGGCAATCTCAGTTCCACGTGGCAAAAAACAAAACGAAACAAACGAAGAAAATAAGTTCCAGACAATTTTTTTCACTAATTTATTTAATTAATTTTTTTGATAATTGTATTTAAGAAGAAATATAATTACTTCTTATTATTTTATTATTTTTCATACTATCGAAATCACCTCTATCCTTGTATCAACTCCTGTGAATCGTAAGAAAAATATATGTATAATATTGAATGTTCATGTTTTGGATTTGGGTACTTAAGGCAGGGACGAGATTAGGAGGGGTGGGGTGTAACCCCCCCCCAACACTCAGGTCATTCGGCAAAAATAGAAAGTTGATGTATTTTTTTGGTGGGGGGGTTAATCCTCCTGGATGCAGAGTATACCCTCAACAAATTTTATGGGAACATCACTGCATACGAACCCTATACAAACAAGAACGAAACAACTTTTATAACAATTATTACATTTATATAAGAAGAAAAAAATTCACTCTATATGGTAAAAGTACACACTGGCGTATCTAATCAAGAAACAAAATGTTTCAATACGAAAATGCGCTATAAAAATTTAATGAAATTTTCAATTAATAGATATAAATTGTAATAGACGAAAAAAAATTGTAATTATTTGAGAAAACTTTTCGTTCTCTCGTGTACAAAAAAAAAAAAAAAACGCGCGCTATACTTACATAGAACGTTAAAAAAATAATAATTATAAATTTCATAAACACGCCGATATAATATAACGACAATTTATTTTACGAATATTTCTTTTCCTCCATATTATAAGTATATGTTTAACTATAAAATCGTTTAATTCGCGTGTATGTGTGTATGAGCACGCGAAATAACCACTTTATTATTACATATAATATAGTAGTAATTTGAAAATAATAAATATTATCCTCAATCGCCTCGCTCGCGTATTTTTAGTTAATAAAATATTATAATAAATTTGTTATCGATAAAAACGCGTCTTTACAGAAAAAAAAACACCCCCCGGAATTATAATGAAAGTTTTTCTTCAATTAGAACAGTAAGAGTTGAACAGTGTATTAGAAGTCCTCCATATATTTTCGTATGATCTGCAGATGCTATTGGCAATAAAATTAACGACAAAACCAGAAACCCATGTGAATGAGTCGTCGTCGTAGCGCGCAGTGATTTTCGTTTGAAAGCGCACACGTACGCGACCGAGTTAATATATATTATTTTTCGGCGGTAGAATATTATAATCACGTTTATTTATTTCTTTTCCTACGCGATTCAACAAGCCATAGCAAACGCGCAATTATAAAAAAAAATAAATAAATATTAAAACGAGTCGTTTAGCAAAATAAACACGTCGAACGACACAAGTATATACAAAAAAAAAACCGCGTATTTTACGTAAATGCGCAGTTGTTCCAAAGCAATAGGTTAGCGGCGCAATACGCACGACGAAAAGGATTATTATAATAACAAAAACGTGTGATCATTGTTTATTATTATTATTATTATTATTTGCGCTATACCAAATGATTCGCGTGAATATTGTTCAATTGTAGCAGCAGCAGACGGCGAATGCAACAATAATAATTATAGGTTGGAAACAGATAATTTCGTTTATTCGGCTAATTTATAGATATAAATAAATATTAATATTATATATATATATAAATGTTTTTCTTAACTGGTGAGGTCAAAACGAAATTGCGAACAACGGATATTATTATATGGATTAAAAGAAGTACATATTATTATATATAAATAAACGTATATTATAACGAGAACGAACACAATCGACGTTGCGTTATAATAAAATGTACAGAAACGGCTGAAATACGTAATTATTATTATTATTATTGTTATTATTATTATTATTATTATTATTATTATTATTATTATTATTATTATTATTATTATTATTATTATTATTATTATTATTATTATTATTATTATTATTATTATTATTATTGTTATTATTATTATTATTATTTATTATTATTATTATAAATAATTTATAATATTTCTTTCGGCGTCGTAATCGTCTTTCCGATTTTCATAAATAGTAATATATTGTTTCCACGCCGTCCACATAGCGGATAATACACCGAAGGTATTTAGAGTTTTTTTTTTTTTTATATATATAAGTACACATTGCGTCGTATTTTTTGTGTCGTTTAAAAACAATCGGTAAGTAGGAAGAGAAGAAGGCCGTACAGACTTCGACGACAAAACAGACACTTTGAAATATATACGAGATTTATATAAGAAAAAATAAAATAATAATAATAATAATCTCCAACACACGCGCACATCATCGAATCGTTCTGGCAGTAGTGTCGTACACATTTTGTCTAATTTCAATTGCCCAACCCCGCGGCGGAGAATCGACGTCTATCGTGACGTCCCTCCTCATGACTGCGCATCCGTTCTCGCGCCGTGTACAAAACACTTTTTTATTTTTAATGCAAATTACTCATACACACACACACAATACGTTTCAATAGAAATAATCGGAAAACAAAAAAAAAAAAAAATTCACGACGTACTCCACCACACAGTTATGACGCATAAATCGCGTATGGTTGAAAAAATTGCCATACGTGTTGTGTGTGTATACTGCACGATGACACGAGAGAGAGCACAAAATTAATAAGACTTCTTCGATTTTCTTCGTTACAAACGCCATTTATTATTTCGTATTATATTTATATACGGAAATTATATGGCGTATAAATAATAATAATAATAATAATAATTATAAAATACCGATTCGCGTTTAATATAAATATACTCTGCGAATTATTTTTGTCGTTTAAAAACGATAAAATAATGGGATATTCGCTTTTCTTTTTCTGCGTGAATTATATATATATATATATATATATAAAACGTATAATTTGACACACTTCCGACACGATGTGGCTTTCTCTCTCTCTCTCTTTCTCGCAGTATTCTGCAGTATATTATAAAAGACAGGAAAGCCCTAATCTTCCCATCACATCCCACGGAGTTTGGACGCCGCGTTTAAAACGGATTATATTTTTTATTTCATTATTATATTCTATAGCGCAAATGATTAATGAATAATATTATAATATTGTATTCGTTAAAATAAAAAATTAGTTTCTTTTTTCGTTACAGCAAAATTATATTTCGGCTAAACGCGCGGATTCAACTCGCAACGCTATTCGTAAAATATAGTTTATTATATGATCTCAAAATGTAAATATGAATTTAAATCGCGTTAAACACAAAGTGATAAACAAAGATTTACTTTCTCTACTTAAACCAACAGTTATCGCGGCGGCAATGGGTTCGATTTTCGATATATAACCAACTGTACAAATTAAAAACTACGTTTTAAATTATTTCCACGGATTTCGGTCGTGTCGACACACCAATGAGGAGCAATCGCGTTATTTTTACACATTTACATAATTGTAGAATATGTATAACTGTTAATAACAAGAGAACTGATACGGAAATTATCTTTTATTATATATTTTCAAATTTACGAGAAAAACGACACGTTTAATAACGTCATATGTACATAATACATACAATGTTCGTATTACCTACAGATATTATAATTAGTCATAAATTCGTAGGTAATTCGATTATGATATAAATGTAATGTAAAACAACGAGTGTAACAATTAGAAACGTTATTGCGGATTTGGCTCGACCTACAAGAGGGGAACTGTAATTTCTACTTGAAACAAAAGAAAAATTAAGTTTTACGAATATATAACGCAAAAAAAAAAAACTAGAAAATAAATTACACTTATTACGGACATTAGTAATTACGCTCACAAAGCGTACATTATAAAATATTAAAAAAAAAACGTTATTCGTCAAAACAATAATACAATGTTATCGCATATTCGTATAATATAATATATATTTTCGTATTAATAATACTAATAATACACATGTCGAATATATGAAGTGTAACAAATTAAAATAAATGTTATCAGTACAACTCGATACGACTCCTTTCGTACGAATTATGCAATCAAAATACTGTTTTTATAACGTTATCGCCAATATAGAAATTACAATAACAAACACGTCATTATTCTTCAGGATAGAATTAATTTCGCGACACGTATAAATTTGTCAATATTATAGTCTTAGAATAATAACGAAACTAAAAAAAGAAAAAAATGTCTCCCCATTTTTAATCCCATACGCACGTCACTTAATACCGTATTCGACGTACTTCATAATATAACGAGCAAGACGTATGGCGCGGTAAAGACGACAGGACGTAATACATTAGCAGAAGAGACTTGCACATGACAAAACAAAGTACTTATACCTCCTAAATAAACGAAACCGTTTTTTTTTCTTTTTAAGAAACAGTTTTAGATGAGTTGGACGCGTAGTGCAATTGTATACACAATTAATTATTTATCACTCCTTATAAACACGACAAATTAATATTTTCCAGGCCTTTTTTTTTTTTACCCAGTTTCCCATTGACCCATTTCACACACACACACCCTTTTATTTCTTCATTTATAAAAAGCTATTTTAAAATTACTTATTGTCTATGTCTTGCGGGTTTTTTATTTGATTTTTTTGATATAACAAAAAAATAAATCAACGTTTACCGTGTCCAACCAAGAATACTGGACATCATCATTATTATCATTGATAGACAACCTTCATTTTAATTTTATACCAAGATTTAAGTGTATTTACATATATTTTATTTTGAATACCTGTAAATAATTTCTTAAATAAAATGGAAAAAACGAATTTTATTTAAATAAGAATTTACTTAAACTTTATATCAAATTGGTCAAATCAACCTTCAAGCATTTCTGACCGTCAATACACAACATTTTACATCATAAAATATAGATTGTTGGTTTATTAGACTACATTCTCAACTTCCTTGTAACCTTGGTGCTACGAGATAATGAGTAATGTACACCATACTGTATATATTAATAATATAATTATGTAAGATGTAACTGAAGATTTACAATGCGGTATAAAGAATTTGTTTACTGAATGAAACATAATAATAATAATAATAATAAAACAAAAATTATTAGTCGACACGCAAAATTTCGTACATACAGTTAGGAGGTAATTAAATAATTCATAATATGTAAATTCTTAAAAATGATAAATCGACAAATTACAGAAGAATTTAAAATAAGTAAATAAACAGGTGGTAGGTAGAGTACATATTATAATACTTCCTACTTGGGTATATTAAAACCAGCGTTTCCAAGACACGACGTCATATTGTAATTATTCGTTTATGAAATAATACAATGATCATATTTAGAAATATGGTATATAGGTTAGGTAACCCAGTATACAAAATACCTACGTTTTCGAGATAATTATCGGAAACAAAATATTTAATTCAATCGAACTATCAGCAAAAGAAAAACACCGTTTGTTTTGTTCACTGCACGTATTTAATGTTAATTATTTACTAATTAGACATTTTATAAATTGACAAAAATACTTTTTCTAGACTTCTCAAGAATACCTTATGTTGATTTGGATATCTATAAACGATAAAACTGAGGTATAATTATTAAATGTCAGTATTGAAACAAAGAAAGAATGATTATTTTATCGATTTTTTTTTCTAAAATCCATTTCGTTGTAACAAAGTCATTGCACTTAATAACCTTACAATAATGCGAGGAAACGAAAATACAAGGTCATTTCCTTACAAAAAAAATTTACCTAACTGTTTTAATTGGCTTTTGATTCAAAAACGTATTGGTTCGATCAAGGATATTATTTCTGTTGTTAGTTGTCCTTGTATGATAATCAATTTATGCATTTCGAGAAGTCTACATGAAAATAATCATTGTCTGATGTCTATATATTATTATAATGTACTATAAGTACATATTAAATTAATGTTTTTTAACAATAAGGAAAATGTTTGAATATGAGCAATAAATTACCCAAATATTAAACCGTACAATGTAATAAGAATTAAATAAAAGAAACCCAACACTTTATAAATACGAGTATCATAAAAATATAGATAGGTACATACGAAAACAAATTTTAACCTATATATAGTACTCTAATGTAGTTTCAGATTAAGTACAAATTTATTTAATGTAATTAAAACACAACAAAACTAATTTTTTTGATTAAATGTTTATTATAACAACAACAATAATAATAATAATAATAATGGAATTCAATTAAATATAGAAAAAGACCAAATGCTAAAATAACAAAAAAAGTATGAAAAAAAATTAACATTTTAAACCTTCAATGATTTACCTTACATTTTGTACCAGACAGTTTATTTTAAATTGAAAATAAATCATATTCACCTAATATTTAAGCAATTGTTGATTTTTGACAATAAAAACATAATTTATGTAGAAAATTGCCACAATTGTCCTTAAGTGGTTTTTATCATTTTCACTTCACATCGGTAATTTAAGCCTATGGGCTATACAGAAGATATGAAAATATATAAAATACAAAAGTAAAAAATGAATATTTCAATTAACACATATATATATATATATATATCATCACAAATGCAAAGATATAATTTTAAGTTACAAGAATTGTCAATCAATAACTGTATTAATATAAAATTATGTATTTTAGTATGTGATACAATACCAAGGCCAACTCAAGGGCAGTATCAGTAAAAATGAGATTGTTTTTAACACTTTTATATTTTTAAAAATCTTCTACACACCTCTATTGTTTACCCAATAGTATAGGTAAATGTAAACCTAAAATTAATTTTTGAACTTGAAAAATATTACTATTTAACACATATGTACTCAGCCATTGTTTAATCGAGGCATCAATGTCAACACAGCATTATCCAGTACGGTAGTATCTATCTATAAATAATATATAAGACATTAAAAGATCGATTCAGACCAGCTAAGAACTTTTAGATTTCAAAATACGTATGTTCAAATAAAAATCTTCCTCAAAATTTCCTAAAAATGTATTCATAACGAAGTGAAATAAATATTTTAATAATAGATGTGTACTTTAAAAACCATATCTGAAAAATTGGTAGAAAAGAGTAGGTGAAATATATTTTAGAATAGCGATAAATATTCGAGTGCTATTTTCTCACAATTTACATAAGCAATTGAAATGTAAAAAGGAAATATGCAGAAAACACTTTTCTATTCGATCGTTGGAAAAATAAATGGTTTTTATTATCCAATTGCATTTGAATAACATAATATAAAAATAGAATGATTTAATGACCCATATATACATGTACATGTCTACTAAGTACAATTAAATGATATTGTTTATAATTTAAAGTCATCGCACGCCTACCTATGTATATTCTTTTGAACGAATAAAACAAATAAAAAAATATATACTAAAATAATAAAAATTAGGAAAACAAAATGATTTTCTTAATATTAAAAACAAATTGTTAATAAAGACAATCATATTTAGAATTAAGTATTTAAAAAAAAAAAAAAAATGCGCAATGACGTTTTAAGTCACATTGTGGGAATTCAAAAATTTCAGAAATACCTTTTTGTTCGGGTTTAAATTATTCAGGAGAAATGGCGAAAAAAAATAAAAATATAAACTATTAACAAAGGTACTATACTTATGATTGGTTAGAAACAACGTACCTGAAACGTACAACTGACCCATTTATTTAAGTAAATAATGAAACTTTAGGAAATTGATAAAATCAACGGGATAATGTATAAACTAGTTTACCGCTGTGTTTTTCAACAAGTAAATAATTAATTTACACATGGCCCATAGTATAATAATAAACCGGTATCTAATTGATTATGCATTTAACAAAAGAATTCATTAGAGATTGTATTCCCAACAAATAAACGGTTTACTTAATAAAACATATTATTTATAGGTAGGCGAAAAGAAAAAAAATAATACAAGGCTGCTGAGCCGTGGGTTATAGCTAAAGAAAGACAGGGTTTATAGTGTAACCACAGTTATTATAATATATTGGTTAGATTAGGCATTACACTTACAGGACGATCGATTTCTACGTACGTATCATTACGTTTCACCTTCAATCATCGATATTTATAAGTACCAAAAGTTTTCGGCGTAGAGATTACTCGGGAATATGGAAAATACGGAAACGGCGTTTGTACCCATAATAATTTTGACCGTATTCGTTTTTAACCGCGACATGGATATACACATTTGTCGACGGCGCGTAATAACGAAATCAGCGGATACAAGACGCCAGTCAGGACATTCGATACAGCCGTCGGTGCGGCGACCGGCCGATTAAGACGATCGGTGTGGGCGTTAATCGCACTTTACGGACGGAACGTACCAGACGGAGGAGTCGTACTCACTTTTGGCTTGTAAAACCATTTCCGTAGAGACTCCATTTCTCGGACGACGACGGCGGCGGTGACTTTGGAGACGGGCGGAAAAGGCGCGAGACGACGACGGACGAAAGTTGTCGTTCGACCCCTGTCAAATGACGACCGCCGATCGCGACGACGACGACGGCTCGCCGTCCCCAGCCATTTCGGCCGTATCGCACGAGCACATGGACCGGACGGGCGCGCAAGTCTACAGCGCGAAAACAACGGCAGCCGAGACGAGCGGTTTTCGGTCACGCGCCACAGCGAAAGGTGACTGCGGTAAGTAAAGTCGTTATCGACGAGCAGCAGCTGCGCCCGCCACGTTGTTCTGTGGAACAACAGGCGTGGGAATATCGGAGGGACGCGGGACAAAGAAAAATTACAAACCAAGACCACGACCGGGGGCAGACGGTGAGCGCAACGAACGAAGGAAAAAAGAAACCGAAAAAAAAATAATATATATATATATGTATAAAACAAAACTACAAAAAAAAAGCGACGGACGAAACGTCACGGAGGACGCACAAGCGCGCGCGCTGACCGATACGCTACTGAACTACACACACACACACACAGACACGAGTACGACCAAATAATTATCGTACGCGCGACCGTCGTCACGTTGTTGGCGTACGTGCGTGTGTGTGCGTTGCGCAGACGGGCGGTGTGAAAAGGAGAAGAAAACGCCGCCCCGCCGAGGAGAAAAAAAAAAAATCGCCGTAGTCCGTTCCGCGTTATCAGACTATACGGTAAGTCGTCACGCGCGTTTCCGTTGGCGACACTGTCGCCGATTTTTATTTTTTTTTTTTACGGACAGATGTCGCTCGTTGCGCGAGTAGCCGTCACCGTAGGAGTGTGCTACGTACCACCGTCGTACACGGCACACTGTTCCCCCCAAGCTTTCCTGTAATTATTGTGTGTGTGTGTGTTATTATCCGGTAAATCCGCGGAGCGAAAAAAAGAAAATAATAACGGTTAGGGCGAGGGATGGGAGGGGGGGTAGAACACGACCTAAATATTCGTGTATGACGTCATCGTCGTCGTCGGTGACCTGTGAACGATAATAATAATTATTGTAACATAATATTATTATGTTAGCGAAAACAACGCGTTTCGTTTGTTACACACGGGACTCCACACGCGTGATTCGTTTTGTTTGGAAGGCTTTACGTCCCGCAAACGTTTATTTGTAATCGTATATAGGGCGGGATGTAAGAGGAGTAGTCTTTTTTTTTGGTTTTCTTATACGTACTGGGAAATATTTTAATGAAATGCCGTGTTGAAACGAAAAAAAAATTGTTGTGCTCGCGTTGAATATAATTTATATCTTAAAAGTACGGAACGCTGTAACAAACTATTCTACAACAGTCGTCTCGTTAATTATTATTTTATTTTTTTCGCTTTAAAACAATAATATCGGTTTGTATTCGATATAATACGAACGCTTCACTTTTGCGATCCTCGTTATACATACGAGCGTGGAAGTTTCCACGCGGTCTTCTGACAAAATTGTTAGTATCAAAAAAAGAAACATTATTCCCCGTACAAGATATTGTACACTCGAAAAACGTATTCGAATGTCTCGCGATATTTGACTATTTGAGTGTTCGTTTTTCCGACGTATACGGTCTCGTCTCGATATTTAAAAATTTCGAGAAAAAAATCTCTTCGGGAGTTGTCGGAATTCCAGAACGGAGTTTCAAAAATAGTCGGTGATATACTGTTGTTTTCAAAATGTATACCTAATTTTAATCTTTTTACGCCAACTGGATGATCTTCTTAATAAAACAATAAGAATCATCAAGATGATATCAATGATCGTTGAAAGTATTTACACGATATCATTTTTTTTTTTTTTTTTTTTTAATATAAGAAAATAACGAAAATTGAATTTCGTTAAGAACTGGCGTGCGGTAGTAAATTGTCCACGATTTTTATTCACTTAACTTGTCGTTGGTAAATAAACTGTCTCTGTATTTAGTGTACACTGTCCCGGCCGTTACTTCTCAACCTTGCAGAACGAGTGCCAAATGGCGATTACTAGACATTTCATAACCAACTCGTTTAGAATATGATTTTCATAGAATATAATCGTCTGTCACGCCTGCAATAAATTGAAATAATAATGTACCGCGGAAATCATCAGTTTTCCCAGTAACAATATAAATATTACAAATATAGTAAACGATTTATATAACTCGTTCGTATTATATATATATATATTGGCCACTGCTGTAGCTGGTCGCAGAGTAAAGCAGAAATAAGTCGATAGACTCACTGTTCTCGTCTATCAATCAATAGACAATGGGAATTGTTGCGTAGTGAAAAACCAAGGACGTAAAATGAGTATTTTTTAAAAAAAAAAAAACCGCGAAACGTCGTTTTACTCTAGAAAAAAAATATGTGTATAGGTATAGACAGGTATAATACGCCAAAACTTGGCCATGAATCACAAGCGTGATCAACGCCATGCCCGCGGTCTTTCTGCAGATATATAAATAATATTCAAAAAGTAAACGAATTATGTATAATAAATCGAATAATGTTATTTGAAAAATTATAATTTTTATTATACGCTGTTTAATACAATACGATTCTACTATAATTGAAAATGAATAATATTGCCGTTTAAATATGCTATACGAATTTTTTTTTTTTTTATCAGAAAATTTGTTTCGCAATATACTACAAAACTAATTTTTTTTTTTTTTTTTTAATTATATTTCGTTTTACACGTTTTAGTATATGTGTAATAACGGTCGAGTGAATTAATAAAAGTTATGAAAGGAATTATTTTATTTTTAAAAGGAAACGAAAAAAATTGAACGGAAGTGTATGCTGGGGCTGCAGTGGAAAAGAAAGTGAGAAAAATCGTCAATGTCGGATGCGATAAATGACGAGGGCTGCAAGAAGGAAATGAATCGAGACCTAAATAAAAGGAATGAGCATAAAAGCGGTTATAACTCAAGCATCAAGTAGAAGAAATAATATATGACCTATGTAGAAAGATTGAAACTGAGAAGCCAAGGGAGACGAGGAATTCCGGAGAAGATTGGTCTATACCGTTTCACGGAGGCCGTGTGTGAGGACCGAATTTGGCCTTCCACGCATTTAAAATAGTACTGCGGAGTACAAAAATCTGTAAAAGTTATTTTATTCGAGAAATATTTTTGAAGAAATTAATTAATGTCCGCGGATAGCTCTTTACAGGAGGAATATGCTATTTCATTTCCTTCAATGCGCTTTCCCCCACGCACGAAAATCGTATAGTATAAAAATGATTTTTCAAAATGTGTAAGCGAATACGGGAAATGAAAGAGGAGCAACACGAAAGTTGAACCAGTTAGTCACAATCGAATACTGGGAATGGATTGAGAATAAGGAACGATTAAGTACTTTTTCGGAGGAAATTAATACCTGTATGGACTATGATTAAAAAAAAAAAAAAAAAACGTAAGAATAATAAATTTATAAATTTTTATTACATTAAATATATAACAAATACATATATGTATCGCTCTCAATAATGTACAACGGTGGTGAAACCAGAATTTTTTCACGAGAAGGAGGAAGGGTCCATACTTGTTTAAACGTAAAAATTTCAAAAATCTGGTATATAAAACATACATACAATAAAATATTTAATACATTTTGTAAGAAAATATAAATTAATATTTATTAACCATTGATTATTATAATTATTATAATTACGTGTGTATAATATTATTTTATTTTATTGGATTAAATTTGAATCATATTAAAGTTAAGAGCACTTTAAAATGTTTAAAATTCATTTGTGGGTGAAAGGGTCCGCGGACACGAGATTTCCCTTTAAGTACGCCCCTGTTGTATAATACATTATAAATCATGTTTCACGCGATATATTATATTATATTCTACGAAATCGGATATTTTAAAATCAAATTTCAGAGTTATAATATACAATGCCTATGTATTATATATATAACAACAATTCTTTTATTTTGTTTTTTCCATAAAGTGTGTAGTAAATATAATATTAAGTACGAAGATAATAATTTTGATGTATTGACGAACGACGATGAACTAAATATTATAATATATTGTTAATAATATAACGAGTAAAGAAATTATTATGGCACGTAATATGTAGTTTTTTTTATCTCAAAATTATAATACGCGGTGTCGCGAGGATTATTTAAGTATATAATATATAAATTACATATAAGTGTATAAAATACTAAAGTGTATATATTTTTTTAACGCGAGTACAAAAAAAAAAAGAAAAAACTCGTGTAACTACACGAGAGAACGATCGAAAATTTGTTCCGGAATATAAAATAAATGTGATGTGTTCGTTGAAATCATTTAATATGCGATATTAGTGTATTATACGGATAATCTAATATAATAATAATAATAATAATAATAATAATAATAATAATAATAATAATAATAATAATATATTTATACATAAATAAACACTAACGGCATTATAATCAAGTATATGAAATGTTTATAAAAAAAAAAAAAAAATTGTTCAGTCTATTAAACATACATAACATACATACAGACAGTCAATAGACTTTAGACGTAAACCCTATATATATATATATATATATATATATATATATATATATATATATATATATAATATACATATTCGCACACATAAATTATTAAATGACGCTTAAAATATTATTTATGTTTTGATAGAGTCTATCGGATATCTTATACGTCTGTTTGTCATCTATTTCAACAGTACTTTTGAATTCTTTGTCGGTCGTTACGTGATACGAATAAATATCACTGCTAAATGCGACATCGTCGCCATCGTCTAATATTAAAAAAAAAAAAAAAACTTTAAATTACAAATTCAGCACATTATATAAACACTACGCCGTTTAATTTACGTATTATTATTGTTTTAAAAACTATATATACATATATATATATATATTCGTCGATCGATAACTATATGAAAAAACTTTCGTTTCGTATACAAACTGTTTTTGGAATTATTTTCGATGTTTATGTTATAATACTGTACATTTTTAAACAAACGTTTGAAAATTTACCCCGAAATGAATACGAAAATTCTGTACACATCAATAATAATATACGTAATTCCTGGCGAAATCCGTTAAACGGGAAATAATTTTTTTTTTTTTTGTTTTAATTACCTGGAATGGTGTTATCCAAAATAAAACCGATTAATCCGCCAATGAACATTCCGGAAGACAAGTACACGAAACCGATGTCGTTTAAAGTCTCGTGTTTAGTATTGAAGAAACGTTGGTGCGTAGAAATGTACTTTGGGAGCGCCTGAAAAGAAAATAAGAGATTCAACGTCAATATACATTTTAATGTGACGCGCGATGTGGCGCGTACGTACCAGTCCGAAAAATAACGACATCCCGAGAACAAACATGTTTCTTATCGAGTTGAGATTTATGAACTGTAGATTGGACAGCGCTGTATAAAAAATTCGACAAACAAAATAATTAAAACCAAACATTTCGGTATTGGTTTTTAAAATTATATATATATATGTATATTTTTTTTCGAGTACATATACGCTATATTTTTTTAAAGGAAATGTCATAAGCGAAAAAAAAATACATATTTTGTGTTCGAAAACATATATGTACGAAGAACGTTGAATTCGAAATGCGAACAGTGTTTTAGTGTTATTCACTTGCCTACAGCCGTGATCAACGTGAGCAGTACAGACGTTACGGCGCCGAGGACTGGATCCGGCAAAGAAACCAACACCGCAATTACTTTGGTAAATGGCGAAATAAAAATCATCATGCATCCGGCATACATGACCACGCTTCTGTTGCACACCTGAATAACGACAATATAATAATATATAAATAATATTTCTAAAATAATAATAATAATTTAATAATAACTTTAAAAAAACATTCCACGGGTAAACGAGCGCATTGTTCAAACGTCGAATGTTATTAGTTGCTCACAGGTGATAAACCCGTACGCATTTCAAAATATTTATTTGGAATTTTCGTATAATTATTATTATTATTATTATTTTACAAACAGTATATTGTAAATATTCGTAATAATATCATGTAAATCGTAATTACATAATGCGCATGAAAACTACAAGAGAGCCCCGCAACACGAGTGGCACAGGCAAACTAAAGTACATACACGTAAAAGTGATTGTGTCGACACCGGAGAATTTTTTTAAATATTTTGCGCTGCTCTATATTATACAATATTTTGTCGACTATTTCGAAAATACCCGTACCGTTGTTATACACACGTATAATAATTCGTTTTTCGCGTTTAATATATTATTATTATTATTATTAGAATTTTACATATTTTCCCATACGATTTGTGCTTAAGCGTTGCGACATTCTCATTTCTCCAATGCAGTTTACCGAATAACAATAATTTTTACATTATTAATTAATTTTATCGTTCGTGTAAAACGTAAGTCTCTTCTTAAATAATTAAATTTATTTTCTTTAAATAGAATTAATTTTTTATTTTGACAAATTGGTTTTAAAATTAAAATATAACGAACTACACAATTGAATTTGCGCGTTATTTTTACATATACAAAAATGTTAAAAAAAAAATGAAAATATATATATATATATAGATAATATCGCGGGATACGCGTACAATGTACGAACAAGATTATTTAATTTCATTTTCAATTCGAATTCGCTTCTATTGCGCTGTTTCTACATCGCCTATTTATAAAATGAAGTTATAACAGTTATGAAAAAACAGTGTGAAATAAAAGCACATACAATTTTTTTAAAGGAAAAATTTTACAAATTTCTTTCTAAAGTGGTACGTGTAAGAATCATTAGACGAATATTCATTTTCAAAAGTCGCGTACGTCAATTATATTATCGAGAGGATAAAAAAAAACCTGTATTACTTCGAAATTCTGTTCGTATATAATATTATATCTATATAAAATACGCGCTATCGACGAATTAGTTATATATCTGAAAACAAAATTAGACGTTGTCTCAATAATAATAATAATAATAATTATTATTATTATTATTTTTTTGTTTATAAAGAATATAATTTTGTGATACATCTATAATTGTCCCGTTTCAGATCACAGAATCTAACTAGATCAGTGATTCCCAAATGGTGGTCCGCGGTGTCAAAGTTGCTTTTTCTTTTAATTCACATCAATTTTCTAACTAACAAGTGAATGTAACAATAAATATTTAATGAAATATTATTTCCATGTTATCCTATGCGGTTTACATTAAGCAACAGCATCATCGTTACAAGAATACCATAACCGATAAAAGAAATACGAACTTATAGTCATATTGATTAAGTACACATTCGTTTAAGTTTTTTACTAAATCATTATGCAAATAATACGTCAATGAATACAAGTGTTTAATATTTTTCCTCGATATTCACTGTGAAGGTATCGCTTATTCAATTATCTATTTTCCTATAATTATTATTCAATATATATATAATATATATATATATATTAGGAGACATAATTTAATACTGAGTAACGGTCCGCGCGATAGTCGAAAATGTATAAAAAAAAAAACGGTCCGCGGCTTGAATTGTGTTGGGAAACACTGAACTGTTTATTTAATTATATCGTATAATGATCGTAATTTATTTATGTTAGCCGAGAAATTATATTGCTATACGTGTTTATATATATATAAATCATTTTATCGTTTCGACCGTAAGAAATTTAATTTATCGAAAATCTTTTTCGGAAACTGCAACAGTCGATAAAGCCAATGTCGCGCACAGTAATAAACTCTAATAAGACCGACTTGGACCATACGAACTCAATACAACACTTACTCGCGTTATACCGATGTTGCCGACGTTTTCGCTGGATGTGCTAATACCCGAACATATGCCGAACAGACCGGCAAAGATGGAAGTGATACCTTGAACGCCGATGCCCCGATCCACCACGTTTTTAGGAGGCAACGTTAGGTCTGCCAATCGATCATTATATGTATTTACACAGTGTGACAGAGTAGGTTAAGTATAAAATTCAATTATTAAATTAGTGAAATTTTCGAAATTTAACATTATGTACTCACGGGAAAATTTCGCGCATACGTAGTAGTTTCCCACAGATTCGATGATACTGGTGAAGAGTGCCGGTAACATGGAGATTATCGAAGACGAGTTGAATTTCGGCAATCCCCATTGAACTATACAAAAAAAAAAAAAAATTTAAACACTCGTATACAATACATACGAATTCGACGCAGGCTCGAACAAACGAAACGGTATTATAACAAAGATAAAAGTATATAAAATATTATGTCTGGAAAAGAATTATTCGTGAACGACGACGAGGAGCAGTGAGTGAGATTACAATGTGAAAAGTAACGATTAACGATTTAACGTTTTTCCATATACGAATTAATTGAGTATTATATTTTATGTAAATATAAAAAATGTAAATTTTAATATAATTATTGTTATGACTTTTCTGTATTGTTAAATCGCGCGAATCAATAGACATTTAATTTGTTATCGACTATAATAATATATTGATTACTCCAAGTCCATAAAGGTCATGTCAATAATGTTGTCTAACGACTGACGATGTATTGACAAGAAAACAAAATAAATATTTAAAACAATAATAATAATAATAATAATAATGTTGTTGTTGAAAACAAGCGCACAACGATACGTAATATGTTTTAACGTGAAGCAGTAAAGTTTATTGACCAAACACACAAACAACGTATAGTTGTATATAATATCCAAACGTATGTACACTGCATCGGTCGAGAACGTAATACGAAGAACAATATAATAATATTATGTGGAAAAACGATTTGAAAAATAAAATACGATATAATATTATCTATAGTTCAAAGGGAGTTCGATAAAAATATTTACTTAATCGGGACCGTGTTAAAAAAAAAAAAAAACTTTTACTGTATAATAATAATAATAATAATAATATTACAAGGGTATGGCAATCGGAATATCTGTGCATTGTGATAAACTCCGGATTTGGATTCTGTGTTCGCCGGGTCCGTCGGTAACAGATCGTTTTTGGACGTCATGTAAATGCACGCAATCCACATGATACCCACGCTGAATAATATCTGAGAAAAAAAAACACGACAATCGTTACTGCTGGACGACACTCGGTAACGAATTTTTCTATTAAATTCGTAATACAAGCCAAGCGGACCACCACCAGCGCGCATACCGAAAACATGGCAAACATTTTCAATCGTACTACGGCGCATCCGTTCGTCGCGGTATACACGGGCACGGGAATGCTGATTTTTCGCATGTACTGAGAAAATAACGTCAGAAAACCAAGCGTTCTAAATATAAAAAAAAATACATAAATAAATAATATCAATATATTTTTATTAAAAAAAAAAAAAAAAATTATTATTACTATATCGTATAGTAAATGATTACAAAATCCTATATGCAAGGTCGTCGTAAAAAACGATTTCGTTTTTTTCCCCAAGTATACGCTAAATGCCTATATAATATTATTATAAGAATAAATCTATCGCATACTCAACACACACACACACACACACATTTTGTTAATGTATTATTAATCGCGGTGTACTTACACCGTCCGTCAACTTCGTGTATAATAATATTATATTAATCGAAAATAAACTATGCGCTGACCAATATATATACGCAGTCTATATTTAAATATTTTTTTTTTTTTTTTTTTTATAAAATGTGTTTTAATCAAATTATGCGCATATCATAAGACGACTGTAATAATAAAAATTATCGACGAATTTAAACGCACCTTTCTAACACAGTAAATATTATTTTAATGGAATAATAACAGTGTTTTTCGTAGAAATATGACTGATATATGTATATACAAAGTGTCTCATACGCTGCAGACTACAATTATTATCGCTGTATAACTTTTCTGTTCTATTCGACATTTTCAATAGTTTTTTTTTCTTTTTTTTTTTTAATAATAAACGCGATGCAACTGCGTTATAATATAAACATACTGTTGATTTAATTCCGATTTTATAAAGGACTTAAAATTAAAAAAAAAAAAAATTACTAGGTATCCTATTTTTTAAGAATAATAATAACCCTTACGAGATAATCCGCAATTACAAAATATACTACGCTTTTTAGAAACATTTCGGCGTTTAAAAATATTATATTATTTAAATATTTTATTGCCAATCGCAATATCTGTTCTATCAATGACAATATGTTTTATAAATAAATTTGTATCTAATAAACATATCATTTGAAAAGATAATACATAAATACAATAGTGTTATATAACATTTTTTATGTTATTCAGCACATAAAGGCCATTTATGTAGTTAACCAAAAAAAGAAAATTTTCGTCGACTTTAAAAAAAATAAAAACAAATTATGGAAAATTAATTATTAATAATTGGATATAAAGTCATTTCTAAGCGCCATTTTTTTTTTTTAAATAAAATTATAAAATGGTTATTTTGAATTGAAAAGGAAATATTGTAATGAAATTTCTATTTTAATAATAATAGAAAAAATTTTTTTTAAATATTTGTCGCGCATATTTTTAGTAATTATTACCAAAAAAAAAAAAAAATAAAATATTTAAATATTAAATTTCGAAGAAAAATGTATTTTTGATAAAAATTACAAAATATAATAATATTGAAATTAATTAAATTTTTTTTGAATATCGTTTTGAAATTTTTATAAAATATAACATATATCGTCGTTTAAAAAATTTGTAAACTGTACTTATGAAAATAATTTTTGTATTTTAGATTTTTGCCCGGTGGAATTTTTTTGAGACCTCAGTGTAGCGCCACAACGTCATGTAGCACAAATGTTCATATGATTTTCATCGGGCAAAAAAATAAACTTTGCTGGTCTTTTTTTAACAATTTTTAACAGTTCGAATCTGTGTTATATAACAGTCTGGTAAATAATACTTTTGTTAAAGTAATAAATACATATATTTGATAAAATATGCTTATCCGAAAACGCGTACATTTTGAATCATCCCTGTTTGAATAATACGTAAAAATTATTTCGCATTTTCTCGGTGAACATATTGTCAAAAAAACGAATTGCCTTAAACGGCGCTATAATTCGATTTTCGACTTTGGAATATAAAGAGGAGTGACAAATGTTGGACTTAAATAATACGCATATAATATATATATATAACAAATAAAACTATAATTGTCCTTCATACGTAGAATGACAGCAATTTCGAAACGATAACAAGGACCGACCGCGCCGATCGGGCGGCTGCTATAACGTATAGTCTATCGCATTAATATTATGACTTATTCTCAGATTTTCGACCAGTGTTTTTATAATTTATATTTTATTATAATCGGACAGATTTCTTGGGATTTTAATTTTGTACAAAAAATATTATTCGATACGAATAAAAAAAAAAAAAGACGAAAACTAAATATTTATAATAATACTACGTATATATTCCGAGAGAAAAAAAATGTAAAATATAATATATATATTTTTTAAATAAAAATATTCCAATACTTAGTACAAACGACTTACTATATAATTTTATTTTCACGACCGTAATATATTATTATTATTTTATGGGGCCTAAAATAAAAATTTCAATTTTACACGGCACATGTAGTCGAGTGTAACCATATGCACGAGAATAAAAATCGTACTAAATATTATTATAATAAATAACGAAAAATGTATTATTTAAATTTTTATATTACGAGTATACTGACATGATAGCCGTTGTCCAATTCCCCGACATGAAGAGCATTCCTCTTTCGATGACAGACAGTCCGATGATGCACATGGTCGGTACAACAGTCAGAGGTGTGATGTATTTTAACGCTTTGCCAACGAGTCCTGTTTAAACATTTAAAAAAAAAATCGAATCGGTACAATTAAAAAAAAAAACATTTTCCTTTTTTACGTTTTACCCTACATTATACTACGATATTATGAAGAATTTCTCGTTTTTCGAAATTCCGCCGCGTATTATAATATTAACGTATAAATTCGAGCTATATATATAGCGTCAATATTATATATATATATCAGCTATTCGTAGAATATTAATAACTGCATCGTTATTGGTGACCACCTTACTATAAAATTCGTTCGTGTCTGTATATGAACGCAAGACGGCTAAGGTCTAAATGCCCAGAGGTTATCGTAGTTATAATATTTTTACAAAAAGCTATAATAATGATACCGTCGCGTTGTCGTAAAGTCTGGTTCGTTTGTCAACGGCGTGCGTTAAACGATTTGTTTTTTTTTTTTTTTACATATAAAACGTAAATTGTACACATTATATAAAATTGAAATTATAATACACAATAATTATAAATGTAATATATATTCGTCTATGTATATCATTGCAGTGCGTGTATGTAGAAATATTGTCGATTTATATATATAAGAGTCAGGATTAATGATATAAGTGGCCTCGGGCTGACTCAATCTGAGAGCCCTAATTTTACAAAAATTAATTTCTTACATATATGTATAACGTATATATTTTACATTTAATGATACAATAAAAAAAATTCAAGTAGAGGACTTTAAATCAATTAACTGTTTTTTCAATATTGTAGTTATTTATTAAATTTTCAACAACTTTGACATAATTTTAAAAAAAAAGTTTCAATTTTTTTTCGGGGCCACTATATCCCTCTTGGCCCCTCCCCTTAATTCGGTTCTGATATATATATATATATATTATATATCGTACAAAAAGTACCTATACTCGTATAGTTGTATCTTATGTTTTTTTTTTTTTTAAATAATACAATATTAAAATGGACAATTACTAAATATAATATACGCATTACAGAAAAATTTTCGATTATAATTACGCGTCGATTATAATTTTTAAAGTCTGTTAAAATTCAAATATTTTCCTTTGCTAATCACTGTGTTACAGTAATACGATATAGAATCAATTTTTCCAAGAAATAACTTATCATTATAGGCAATAATAATTGCAAAAAAAAAAAAATTTAAATATATTGAATATAACAAAAGTAATTGCTGCCAGATCTCTGCGAAACACTATTTATTGTGTATGGATGAGTGCGCGAATAAACGACAAATGCGTTTAATTCGTGAAAATTAATAATTTTCATTTTCGACAAATGCTTTTTATCAAATTTAAGAACACGTAAATAAACCTGTTTAAACACAATATTTGTGTATAATGGTGGTCGTAAAGAATTATTTATTATGTGTGTAATAACGTCGAAAACGAAATGGAAATAAGGGATTTCTATTTTATATACTATAAATAAAAATAATAATAATAAGTAAATCATTGTAGACAAATGTCTATGTTACTGTTCAATCGACACTACAAAAAATATTTCCGTATACATTTATATCGCTAAAAACTGAGTACACATTTTCAACGAGAATTTATTTATTATACTGCAATAGTATAAAACGACTTACACAAGAATTAAAAATATGTATATTACGTATGAAAACAAAAATATCGAGTGAAAAAAAAAATTTAACAATAACCTATTACGTATGTAATTTTTAGTTCTAAATTTCTAGAAATATATACAGGAATGTGCGAGAATCGTATATCGTCATATTATAATGACGAATATAATAATAATAACAATAATAATAATAATAATAATAATAAAAGTGGGGTTTAAATATTTTTATTAATATCGAAACGATCGATTCGTCAATTATATATGCAATTATAATAATTTCGTTTGGAAAAAAATTGTAATTTAATACTTTGTTCGAAAACGTATAAAATAATATTATTACAATAAAGTGGCTTAAAAAAAATTTTTTTATATATATATATAATTTTCAAAAGAAGTATTGGTATAAAATAGGAAATATCGAACTGAACTATTGATTTCTGTGAATTTTGTTTTTGACGATTAAGAAAACAAATCGTCTCATATGTGTATACTTACCGCAATAACCCAAAAACATTTGGAGTACGCTGACGACGATTATGGCACCTTGGATGTTTCGGACGCGATTCTGCCATTCCACGGTCCTGGCTTCGGGACCCATAGTGAACAGGTCCACGTCGGTAGGACATTCCCATTTCTGCAGACTCATTATGGACAACGTGCTTGTCATGTACACGAAACCGATGTTTTGTACGATCGGAAGCCTATATATATGTACATAAAAATTATATAAAAATGATTTTGATACTCTGTACAATATATGGTGTAAAGAAAAAAATATATAAATATCTTAAAGTATCGTGTTCGTCATTATTACCTGGCACCGATCAGTGTTTGAAACAGAGTGCTGAAGCCGGCCATCATAATAGTCGTGGACAGTATGTACGCTTGGGCCGGGTCCTCTGGTAAAATGCAAAATTTCGGTGCCAAAACGTTAGTGACGAAGATTAAGCCTCCTATGGCGGTTATTACGTTCTGCAAAAAGAAACGACAATATCGGACGCTGCAGGTGTTATAATAAACATGATAATGTACACATATTATACAGTGTTATAGAAAAGAAAATCCTTCGAAATGTTTTCAAAAATCGGTACCTTTAGAAAAAACTACTGAAATACCTTCGGAATCGCGAGTAATCTCGATTATTCTTATATACATGTTGGTTAATCATGTGTTTAATTTTTACGCGATCGACCTACATAATAATATATGCGGTTTTTATGGTCTTCAACACGACGAAATACGTATAATACAATATACAATTACACTTGTTGAAATTGAAAATAATTGGATGTACGATTTGTAATACTGTGAGAATGTGTTTAATGTTTGTCTTTTTGGTAGTGCGCGCAGTAGTAACGAGTGTTTATATTTAACGAAAAATACTAAAAACAAAAAAAAATATTGTAAATATATATCGTATTTCAAAAATACAATCTCTCGAGAAATAACGTGTTTAAAAAAAAAAAAAAGAATTCCATTAAAATTACTAGTGTACTAATAATACTAATAATAACTAATAATACGTCTCGACTTATTATTGATACAATTTATCAATAAAATAATCGAATTATAACACAAGGCCTATTATGAAAATCAACTACCGATGTGTTACAATTGGTGTAGACAATTTAAAAACGGACGCACAGATGTGTATAATGAAGGGGTCCAAGCAGGGCCGGATTTAGGAATGTGGGGGCCCTGGGCCCACCTTAAAAGTACATATTATATTTCGATAACATATATTTAATATATTATTATAAGTTAATTTAATTTAATAATATATTAACATTTACACGTATAATAGTGACATAATAACATACATATAGTGAAAAATACATAGAAAAAAAGTACATAGATAGATACGCACATAGAGGTACATATGTACATAGAGAGAGACATATATAGACATACGTAGAGACATTAGTACATAGAGGTACATATATACATAGAGAGAGAGACATACATAGATGGAAATACAAACATAGAGGCATGAATGAATGAATGTCTCTATGTCTCTCTTTGTACTTTTCTCTCTATGTATTTATGCCTCTATGTTTGTATTTCCATCTATGTATGTCTCTCACTCTATGTATGTATGTACATCTATGTACTTTTCTTTCTATGTATGTATAAACCTCTATGTATTTTCTTTCTATGTATGTATATACCTCTATGTATGAATCTCTCTATGTTTGTATTTCCCTCTATGTATTTTTCTTTCTATGTTTGTATATACCTCTATGTATGAATCTCTCTATGTTTGTATTTCTCTCTATGTATTTTTCTTTCTATGTTTGTATATACCTCTATGTACGAATGTCTCTATGTATATCTATATATGTCTCTCTCTATGTACGTATGTACCTCTATGTATTTATCTCTCTATTTGCTTTTTTTTTTGTTATATCTGAATGTATAATATGCAGTCTATAATTATTTTTTAATAATAAATAATTTTGATATTAATATATGTGTGCAAAGCGTGAGAGAACGATGTAACACTACTTCAAAATGATGTTTTATTTATGATTTATTTGTCAATTTTTTTTTGTATGTATGTATTAAATAGATTTTGTGGCCAGTTTTGTTTAAGACGACGGATTTTGCGGACTATAGTCCAAGGGCGTAAGTCGATCGTGGCCGAAGACGTGGTTCACCAAGTTGTGATCAATTTTTTCGAGAAAATAGGCGTTTTACGATTTCAGATCTTTCCGAATAAGATTTTTCGAAATTCTTCGAAATACTCTACACAGAATCGCGTCTGAAGAAAACTTGGATTACCACAAGTTCTGTGCCCGTTGAGTCCCAAAAGCTCTTCACAGATGTCCAAATTTGTGTCTTTTATAAAACAACATTTTTTTATATATATTCCGAAAAATTAATACGAATTAACATAATATATAATATTATAAATTGTCAACTATGATTAAGTTATTAATATTAAATAAAGACAATCATTCAGTTTACAATAACAAAACAATCACTGTAGACTATATTATTATTACGAGGTGGGTATTATATACTAATAAACAAATCAAAATTGTTTAAACTCGGGAATGAAGTTAATGTATTTTCGATTGAAAACTTTTGGGATTCTTATACTGATTTTATTATTATGTATTATTGTTCTTCTTATTCAAACGCCCCCCCCCCATTCCGAAAACTTCCACTAGCGAATCGACTTAAATTCCAAAAAAAAAAAAAAATTTATCAAATAAACGCGTATAATAATAAGGAACGTTTTACAATCAAATAAAATCACCTAATTATATTTCACGCGTTTAATTCGTACAAATGATATGAACATAAAAAAAAATGTATATCGACCCGGGGGGGGGGGGGTATTATGGATATCGCTTTAATGAATTACTATTGGATGACAATTTTAGAAGTTTGTTATTACAATATTAATAAAACGATTCTGAGCGGAGCTTCGGTGTTTATATTATTTATTATTACTAATGTATTGCGCAAAGAGTATAATAGGTGCACGTACTTTATATATAATAAATAATAACGTACTTCCGTCAAGTATATTCAATTTCTAAGCCTTGAAAATATAAAAAAAAATACTTTTTTTACGAATTAAATACCTACGCTAAAACCTATACAATCGCTATAAAATAATCAAAAATTGAAAGGCTTTTTTTTTTTTGTTAATAATATATATATATTATATTCACATATTTCGAGTTTCTATGACCGTACGGTTTCATAGAAATTAACGAAGAAATAACGATAAACGATTTTGACGATTATTTTACCGTGTTTTTTTTTTTCTACGTGTAATTTTTCGGTAAAATATTATTTAGTTTTTGAGTGTGAAAAATGGCATTTGAGATAATCCGAAAAATCTCTCCGAACAAATACCAACTGACGATTTGCTAACCGCGCGTTATGACGACCGTACAAATCTAGGAGTGTACTCCGATTCCGGTAAAGAATTTCTTTTTTTCTAACTTCCATTACAAAGGTTATGTGGCTTGCAAGAAGACGACGTTTACAATATTTCGATAAAAGAAATTTACCGCAAAAATAACAGTAAAAAATTGAAATATTTGGACGCATAATATGTGTGAATAATAATAATAATAATAATAATAATAAATTAGATTATATACGGTTTAGTTATGTTTTGAGTAATTGACGCGGGGGGGGGGGGATTATTTCATCTATATTTTCCGGGTCGGGTCCAGGCGATTCGTGTAAGTGTCTGCGGTAGAATTGAAAAAAAAAAAAGAAGCGTATTCGTAAAACCAATACCGACTCCCCCCCCCCATTTCGCTCGGTATATCTAAAATAATCTTTTTTCTTTTTTTTTTCAGTATAGTCTACCGAAGCCAGTGGCGTATTTGAGACTTCACCTCAGGGGGTGGGGGGAGGGCGATGGTAAGAGAACCCCCCCCCTTCCCACTCATAAAAAAATACGTATGTAGGAATATGATTGAACAAAACACGTTTTTTTAAATCTCTCGGTGGGGAGGGGCGATTGCCCTCCACCCCCCCCCCTCCTCCTCAAATACGCCACTGAGTCCGGAGCGAGTCGTCGTCGTTAATATATAAAATGTTTATTGTTTTTTTCTAGTGTAAATACCTGCAAGGCCAACAACGCGGTAACGCACGCGGGCGGTTTTTCCGCGATCCCGTACATCATGAAACTCGCCGAGGACCGACCGCCAAATCTCGTTCCGTCCGCAGCAACGGTTTTTCCGGTCTCTTCCCGCACATCGTCGTCGTCGTCGTCATCGTTCGCCACTTCGATCACGTTCATCGCCGAACGTCGTTTATCGCGATCGTCCATCATTTTCCTATTCCTGTCCCCCTTCACCCGGCGAGCCGAACGATCGGCCAACGTCAATACCGCCGCGATAAACACGTATTGGTGTGCGCGCGCGCGCGCGTGTTACCGACGACGATTTCGGGTGGCAAAAAAAAAAAACGTTAAAAGAAAAAAACGTTCGGCCGACCGACGACGACGACGTGTTATACACGAACCGATTGCGCCGACTGTCTATAGACAAATAAAATAATATTTTCGTCTAATGTACGCGGACATCGCGGGGCACATTGCCGAAGATTGCGTAGCCCCTACCTATTGCTACTACTGCTACTGCTAACCGTTGTTGCTACTGTTTATAAATACACAAACTTATTGAAAAGAATTCGGACGCATTATCGGTTTTCTTTTTTATCCGATTTAATTACATTTACACGGTATACGGACGCGTATTATAATTTTATCGACATCATTTGTTTTGTTACACACACACACACACACAACGCCCAGTGATCTTTGCCCGATTAATTTTTCATCTATTTTCCCCTCTCACATACACACACACACACACACACACCGCGTATCGCGATTGCGCGCGTACGACGTTAATTATTATTTTAAATAAATACATTTTTTTTTTTTATTAAAAAATTTTATTTTATTTATTAATAATAATAATAATAAACGTACGTAGGTACGCTATCGAGTGTATGTAGTTTTTTTGTTTTTCTTTGCGTTTCGAATCCGGTTTGTTTAATCAGTGTGGATGCGTACTGGAAACGCGAAAATAACGAAGAGCCAGGAGGAAGGAGGAAATAAAATTTAAAAAGCGTATTTTAATATACTCAATAAAAATAATAATGGAAAATTCATTGCTTTTGAAAAGACTCTTCAGACTTAAAAGTCTCACATGTTAGACATCGGAATTTTATGTTCTCAAAGAAAATTATATGCGTTTTAAAGAACCCCTTTTGTATAGATTTATTAAAAAAATTGTAATTTTATTTTCGAGTGTAAAAAGTTGGCGTCTTTTTTACAACCGGTTTTCGGGGTTCTTTCACCTTACCTTTGAAACGGTTTTATTGTAAACGTTTCGGTTTTTATGTTTTCGCGGTACACACCCCTAACCTTCTCACGGACGTCGTACGGTTTTCCTGTGTACCGTTATCGTATTCACTCAAGAAATATCAGTAGCAACTATATAAACGATATATTTTCGCAAAATAATAGAAAATTAATGTTTTCCAACATATAATTTTATTTTATAAAAAGAAAAAATATTTGTTTATAAATGTATAATTTTCTTCAGATCATCATGAACAGTAAGGTACAGATAACGTTTCATTTTAAGTATTTGAGACTACTCTTACTCGACAATATATATTTTTCTTTTTTTGTAATAATATGTAGTTCAAAATTGTTAACGGTACTCATTAAATTATTGTCAATTGATGATTTATGCAGTCCAACGATTTTTGTTACATTAAAATATAAATAGCAATGTTTAGGTAAATTGTTCGGGTATATTTTTATAAAAGTATTAGTAATTTTTGGAAATTATTTTTATTTTGAGTATTTAAATGCATACACGCTATGAATACCAAATACGTGCGAGTCGTCAATTTCAATTTTAATAAGACAAGACTTGTGGAAAAATAATGCGATGCTTATACATCATATTATATCTTATTTTCTTTAATTGATGACTTTGACGTATATTGAGCACGTCCAAGGAAAGTTATTTCATTAAATACATTACACACACACATACATAAATATTTAAATAGTATATATGACAATAACCAGACGAACGACGACTAGAATAAATCGTTATCACGAATATTGAAATATAATCATTATGTAATATTTAAAAGATGCTCGTTTTAAACAAATGTAATATTATAAAGGAATATTTAAAATAAAATATATAAAAGATATGGAATAATTAAAGTTTTGAAAATTAAATGGCAAATAAAAAAATTTAAAAAAAAAAATGATTTGTATTTTCCAACTCTATACCTAGTACTCTATTTTGAAGGTTTTTGACCTAAGTTTAATCCAGCTGGGCCTAAAAGGTTTCCGGCGGGCCCCGGTAAGCCGAGTTGTTCTTGATAAGAATTTAGAATGTGTTGGAAAGCATTTGCATCTATGTCGACAGGTTTAAAATCTTCCACATCAGAAAAATCATCATCTTCGCTATCTACACGTTGAACTATAGGGTCTATTCTGACGGTTTTCTTAAAAAAAAAAAAACAAAATATATATATATATATATATACATTTTAATGGATATATAAATCGTACAATAATAATTAAACACGTACTTTTGGTTTATCTTTGTCACTCGTAGATTTTTTAATAAAACTACTTCCTATAGATGTAGACGCTAGCTCTTTATCCATCTGAGCCATATAACTGGAAATACTGGGACCCGGTTGACTTGCTATTAAATAAATAACAACATTAGAATATGTTATAATTATTTTGTATTTAGTTTAATAATTAACTAAAACTAAATTGTTTAACTTAAAACACAGATGAAAAATAAATAAATATTTTAAAGAGAATAACGGATATTATTACTAACTCATCATTATAATGTTCTCTGATAAATATTTTTAATTCTCTATAAATTATTAATTTTAATAATTAATAAATTGTATTGGATATTTTAAAGGAATCTCGATGTACATATATAATTATTAAGATATTAAAACAAACATATTGACGTTTTAATGTTAAACAAGTATTTTCCTTTTAAGTATTTAATATCGCTTTAAATTTAAGATTATAGATGACAATGAATTCCTATTGTTATAAAAAAAAGACACAAACTATAAATTGTAGTAATTGCATAAAAGACAATTGATTTACAAACGTAACAACACTATACATTTTCAATTGAATATGAGATATGTGCATGAAGGTATTTTTATGATTAAACCAATTTATTACCAGACGCAAAATCATCACAATCGCTGCCATAGGAGTCCATGTCAGAACTGCTTGACTCATCCCAATTGTCTTCGGGTATTTTAAAATCTAAAAATAATAAAATTAGTAAAAGTCACTATTATATATGAACTAATTAAAGACATACCTAAAATACTTCGAAGTGCAGCTTCATATTTCTCTGGTTCAAAATGCACGTTACATTTTTTAATTATTTTCTTTTTCTTTTTCTTATATCTAATGGCTACTGCATCTTTGTCATCATTTGTAGGACGCATTACGTCTGGACCACAAGTTAACAAATTTGAAACCTTCTCGTTACCAGGTTTCTCTTCATCATTAAAATCGGAAGAGGAATCATCACTATTAAATATTTTGTGTATCAATATAATATATACGCATACATACATTTTTTTTTTTTAATTAAACACTTAACAAATAATAAATTACTTATAAATGTAATTTATACTTGCCTCAGATGATTCTTTGAAAAATCAGCTCCATCAATATCAGATGCCTGGTTCAAAAAACTTTTAATTTTATTAGTAAACATAGATGCTGAAGATTGTTCAAAATTTTTCAATCCAAATTTTTGTTCCAGAATATGATCTAAATCAAATGGTGTTACATCTAACCATTTTTCATCATCAGCTGGTTCAAGATCAGTAATATCATTTTTCTGTTGTATTAGTTCGTCTTCGGTAACACTATCTAATATACTTTTAATTCTTTGATTAATCGATGGCGATGATAAATATTCATCTACATTTGACAGATAATACTCTTTAGCTTGGTCTTCTAATAATTTATAACCATTTGAACCTTCATATAAATTCTGTAAAATACAAAACATAAAAAAATTATTGTCTGTTAACACATACACATCATCTTATTTACCAACTAATAAATGTTTTTTAAGTATTACGAGTAAATATAAAGATAGTTTATTTTTTAATAATAATTTTAAAACTATTTGATTTTGTAAATTAATATTTTCTTATCCAGTGTCTATAACACTAATATAAAACTTGACCTTTACAGATTAAGCAAAAAAAAAACCCCAGAATTTGGATTTTAATCTAAAAATTTGAGTTATAATTCTTGTACTTTAAAATATCCTTTGTCAGACAATGAAGATTTGTACTGATGCCAGCGTTTGTCATAAGTCAAATCTAAGGATGTGTCTTTGGTAGCTGATTTGGTTTGGCTGACTAATATTTCAAATCCATAAGCCTTAAAAAAATATTTAATATGTATATTAGTTAGAAAACAAACATATTACTTATAAAAGAAATGTATAATTAGCCATGTATTTTATTCCTCTTATTTATGAGAACAGAAAATGGTTCTTGTTATATGACATATTTTCATCAATAAATTACTTTAATTCAAATAATCAATATTTAATAAAAAAAAAATAGGTATATTTTGAAGATAATATTGAAATAATATTTATTTAAGTATTTTGAGTACTAGAAAGCTATGTATAGAATAATGTGTTTATAATTTAGACTCAAAAACATTAATAATAATACTTATAATAATAATAAATTACAATTTTTTGTTTAAATACATTAGGCCAAATCTTGAATGTTCGTTTTGAATGTAATTAATCATTTTAGTTGTGGACTATAATAAAAAACTATTTCTAAATGCCTGGGTTTATAGATTTTATTTTGATAAAAATAGAAAGTATTAACTTACTATTTTTATTCCTAAAATTTGTGCTTTGTATTGGGGATTAGATGTTTCGACTAAATTCCAACCAGTCCTTTTTTCAGGGTCGAATTTTTGTTGGACAAGCATTGCATACAAACACTTTGTCATGGTCACTGTATGCATTACTCTTTCTTTAGGAGGGAAATTTCTGAGAATAAAAAAAAATGTAAATAATTGCTATTCAGATATTTACAAATAAAACAATGTACTTCATTATACGACAAGCTCTAATATCCAATGGATCTCTATGACAAAATGCCAAAATGGCTGGTGCTATTAAACTGGATTGCTGTTTCAATAAGTATGCTACACCAACAGGTAAATAAGCATGACATTTATGAAGGTTTTCTTTGATTTTTTCTGGGTACCTGCAAAATATAGTTATATTTGATATGTTTTTTTACATTGGATTGGAAATTCTTTAGTTAGTTACCCATGCAGGCGAGATGATATAGCAGAATTGACGTCTTGAGAAGCTATAGTCGCAGTAGGATACTTGGTGATCTGTTCTAATGCTTGTAAAACAGTAATTGACTTTCTACTATTTACGCTAGTCAATGGAATAATATGTACATCACCATCGCTTATATAAACCTTTAAAAATAGTTTCATAAATGTGTAAATTCATCATAAATCACTCATAATTACCCTTTGATCACAGTTATCCGGATTGGCCCAATTAGGCAAACACTCTGCAGCCTCTATGAGCAGAAATTCCCCATCAGAATCTATAACACTAAATTGCGTGCACATTGAAATAAACATAAATTAAAATAAATGATATCAAGTGAAATTCTATAAAAGTAAATTTATAATTATCTAAGAAGTCAGGGAAAGTGTGGAGACCAACTTTCTAACAAAATATGAACTGTAGGCAACTAACGATTTTGGTTTTTAATTTGCTTTTTTAAATATACATACCGAGCGATGAGTTCTGGATACTCCTTTGTAATTTCTTTCAACAAATAAACAATGAACCATTCGTCTTCAATATTGTCTCCGTAGTGAGTTACTCCGTACAAATGAGACGGTAACACTTCTGAAAAATGTGTAAAAAAAAAAAAATCATTTAGGAAAATACGTTTTAATGGGAATTTGATATTAATAATAATAATAATAATCGAATGGATTACCATCAGAAGTGTCGGGAAACGATTGTCGTAGTTCTGCTGACGGACAAAAACGTGGAATTAGATTGAATTGATCCTTATGCCATATATACTGTTCGGAAAGACGACCGACTAATTCTAATACCTTCTTGTTCAACTGATTCGTGTGTTTCACAGATTCTTCGGCATCTCTTTTGTCGTCGTCAGTGCGAACGAACAGAAAATACTCGACAAAATCCTCGTCCCTAACCGTTTCTAATGGGCAGTCCATCGGATTCCGAATAAAATAAAAAGTCGCTCGGAATTTTCAAAATAATCGAATACTATATAACTATACTACGCTATTGACCGTCCGTACGGCAAATCGTGAGCCGTAGTTGCAGTAAACACTACCTATAACCGGAGTAATAACCGCCTTATCACTAATTACAACTATCAGTTGTAGTGTACGTTATCATTTTTTAATTATTTTTTTTTTTACTCTGTCGCTTAGCCAGTTTAGTTTCTAAAAAAAAAAAACTCAATCGTGGAAACTCCTACGGCTGTCTGAGTTGTACAAAAAAAAAACCATTTATTAACTCGTTCGATTCATCGCATGAATCGTCAAAACGATTGTTAATACGGTTCGCACTTGCGCAGTATACGGAAACAACGATGAAAATAATAATTGATATTATAATTCCGTAATCGTTATCATAAAAATATGTCGTCGTCGTTGTTATTGTGGACTGTACGAGTGTGAAGACAGCAAGAGGTACCCAGCAAGTGATAAGAAACGTATATTCAATTGTCTATATAAAGAGCCTACTATAATAAGCACTTTCGAACCATAATATACAAAAAAAATTAAAAAATAGATAGCGTCACAAATATTTTTCATAAATATACAGTAAAAACAAACGTAATTTAAAAATTAATACAAATCCGAATTTACTATTTTCGATGTGTTCCGGAGGATGGCACCAGGCCAAGACGTACATATTAAGAAAGCCCGTGAAATTTACTATGAGATAAGCTGATTAGAAACGTTACTTTCCAGTAAACGAATGTGTGAGCTCGTATTGAATTTCGACCACCCGTTATCGCCGGGACCGGCGACGGCGGCAAAACGATATTACTTGCTGGCCGATTGATCAGTATAACCAATTGATGAATACAAGGATCTAATAAAAAAAAAATTGTATTTTTGTTTAATTAATAATAAAATAATTTTACTATGTTATTATTAATATTACTATATTATTTTTTTAATGACACATTTCGTATGCAAAAATATTTATTTAATAATATAATGAGTTAAATATTTTTACAAATTAATAATGGATTCTTTATGATTTGAAGTCATTATCTGAGCAACTACCTTAACCAACTCTAATTACTTCGTCATTACTTTAATCATCCCTTAACCATCAATGGGTAAACAAATTCTAGTATCTTGTGGTCATTAATTGAATATAATTCAATATTTATCAGCGTATTATTTCGTATTTTTCCTATGGTTTTATTTTATTTTTTTCTTCAGATAATCGTCATTCCAATCGCGATCGCCCGTAGTCTATATTCCTACGCGTCCTGTGCACCGCGACTACAACCGGCGTCAGTGGCGCCGAGTTCAGTAAAAAGAGGTGGTTCAGTTTTAACTAAGACCCACCTTAACAAAACTCTACATCGTAGATATTTTTCTTAGATTCACTTTTTTAAAAATAATATTTAATAAATAGGTACAATATGTATATGATACTTACTGAAAAAAGTTAAATGCATAAACTTTTTATTTATAATCTATTCATGAATAAGAACTTTTTAAATTACAAAATACAATATATATTTACATTAAATTTATTTTTCATATATTATTTAAGGTAATATTTGTAATAATATTTATGTTTTATACAATATATGATAATATATATTGGGTAGTATAAATAAAATAGTTTCTTAAAGAAATAAAATAAAAGATCAACATTTAGGTTAGATGTTTTGCCAAAACTGATGTAGTACTGGCAAATTCATCAATAACTTGATCATGGTCAATATTAATATCTGACTCGCAGGAAATAATCATCAATTGCTCCAAACGTTCCTGTGAAATCGTTGTTCTTAAGCGATTTTTTTACAATTTTTAATTTTGAGAACGTTCGCTCTGGAGTCGTGCTAGAAATTGGTATTGTACACGCAATTTGGAGAGCCACATATAGATTCGGAAGAACGCTCTGTAATCCGGAATTATGGCATACCTGTAGATTAAATTAATTTTAGTTTTATATAAATATTACTTTTAGCTCCTTTAAGTCTGTTTAGCAATGGTTTTTAATAAGTATGTTTAGATAGGACATTTAAATACAATAAATAAATTAATTAGAAATTACCTTAAATATATGAAGAAGTGTTCCCAAATTTTGACAATTTTTTTTTCTTTTAGACCCACAGTATCTTTATTTACATTTTCTTCATCACTGTCTTCAAAATCTTGAGAGCTATTTTCATCTTCATTAGTTTCAGAATTATGATGTATATGTTGAGAACCTAGCATAGCGGATTCAAAGTGTGAAAATAATTTTGAAAACTGTATATATTCTTTTATTAACATTAATATTAACGAATAGTGAATATTATTTCAGCTACTAATGAAAATAACCATAACGCAGTTGGCAGTAAAATCTGTTAAATGTTTTAATAAAATTATTCCTCGTCATAGTTGTTCTCAAGTGTTAATTTTCATTTTATATATGCAGTGCAATCTACTGTATTTCTATAAAATTACCCAATACTCTTATCAATGTTATTTTAAGCGTCAGGAGTAGGACATAGGCAACTTAATATACGTTTTACTTGCTGGACCTCTTGCTAACTTCACACACGTTGGACTGTAGGGTGATATTCCGTAGTGGTCGGATCGATGAATTTCGTTTTGTATAAATTCGTCCACGTTCATACGATTGTCCCGCGTTCGTTACACTAATATGGTTGTGCACAAAGTGCCTGTAAAACACGTAAACGATGATCAACAAATACAACAAATGATTAGTCAACAGCCTACCGGTTTTCACAGGTCGTCTAAGCCCGTGCCGCTCGTGCGACAAGCTCCGGTTTTCGACTTGGAAGTGATCTCCAGCGAAAATTTTGTGCCATGGGTATGTGTTATTTTTAATTGTTTCGTTGAAGAACACCTTAACGCGCGCGTTTTACGTTTGTAAACCGTTATTTTTTTATTTTTTTTTGCCTTTTGTAGAAGAACACGTTCAATATGCGTCAAGCCACCCTTGCTAACATTATTGACGTAGCTAACGGCAACGACAAAGCAACTACAAAAGCGGCTAAAATGCGTGCGAAAAATTTGGTAAACGCCGCTAAATCGTTAGACTTGCTACGACAGAATTTACAGAATTCCATTAATAAAGATATTGATAACGTTATTAAAAAATATCTGACGGTAAATACACGTACCCGTAAATAATAATTATTTTGATTAATCGGTCTGTCGATTTATTCGTCGTTTTCATGAAAGTAACTTTTCCAGACCTATTTTGGCCTGGCTATTGATAACGTAAAAAATAATTTGGGTTCAAATTGTGTGACTGAAGATCACGTGAGGGAAGTGTGTCGCACAATGTTGGACGAGGCAAAACTGATGTACTCAAATCCTCCGTTGTCAGGCAGCAATTCACCATTTAACACGGCACAGACTACAGACATGCTAATTGAATCACGATTCGCAAAACAACATTCCAATGTATGTATAAACAACTCGACTTTAGCACAATTAATGGATAGCTAAAATATAGTTTTCATATAATATGCAATAGTTTTTGTATCCTCCACAGAACAGATCTCAACTCAAACGCAAAGAGCCACCAGTTCAAGAAGCTGAAAACAACTTATCTCCCACTGTCGAACAAACTTCGTCTCAGACACAGTTGGTAAAATTTCAGAGATTTCAATCTGCTTGGGATCCAACGAAAATTCATTCTCAAACATTGTTTGTGCTGGCCACTAAAGCTAACAAGGTAATTTCTATACAAAACTCATATTATAATGTTTCAATAGATTTACATATAATTTATTTTTATCGATTTTACAGAGAGGAGGACGCGCATATAATAAACACCCAGAATTGTTCCAGTATACCATCGACCTAGAAGATCGCGATTGGCTGATGAAGCAGAAAATGTTTGTATTACCACCACCATCACCAGCGAATTCAACTTCAATATTGTTATTGGATGATGTCCAATTAATATTGAATAGTGTGAATTACAAGTAATAATAATATTTGTGTATAATTACATTTTTTACCTAAAGATGATTTGGGACAGAGTTGTTAAAATGCCAATATATTTCAGCCGTTTTCATGTATTCAAATAATGCGAGAAAAACAAACAATTTAATCTTAACATTATTTTACACAAATCGACTAATTTATGTGCAATTTTAAGTATAATACATCAACAATATTATAGATAGTACGTTATATTTAGTTCAATTTACAACCAAGGATTATGTTATGTATTAACTGAAACTAAAATGTTAAAGGACAACTGACTAAAAAAATTGAGCAACAATTTCTAATTAAATCTTTAATACTAAATCATTAAGAAAAATATTTGATTTTATATTTTATAGTTATATAATATCAAAGTATTAATCTATTAAATATTTTACCGACAATAATTATTTTCAGAAATAATCCTCACGATCTCAAAGGTTTTGAATTGCCAGAGTTTATATTAAACAAGGTACGGTCCACAATGATTCTCAATAAACCTCCTGATATGCAATCGCCTCAACAAATTATTATCACGGAAAATGGTGAAATTGAAGAGCAAGCAGTATGACGAATAATTACATATTTTTTATTATTAAAATTATGTTTACTTGTTTTACGTCCAATAATCATGTTTTAGGCATGCAGTATAACTTTAAATGAAAACAACAACTCTTCGATAACCCAATCAGCAGCTCATTCAGAGTCGAGTAGTATAATTATTTCAGGTACATAATTATTATGCATATTTTACAATAATTAATTTTTAAGAATAATATGAAAAAAAAATTTTCATAAAATAAACATACTAACTCTCATTTACTTCACTATTTTTATTTCAAATGTTATACAAGTTTAGTTTATTTCCAAAAATTATTTGCTATTGCATCATCCAGATGACATAAAATTATTTTACAATTATATGTTAACACACACATTTAATATCTCTAAATATACTGGGAATTCAAATAGATTGAATATTTCTCTTTTGATTATCATTATAAAAAATTAGTATTCAGTGTAGTTTTAATCTTTTATTTTTCTTAATATTTCGGGTGATACTTTTTATTGATTCATGTTTTTCTAAAATGATTTGTCCACTCTCATAAAATTATATAATTTTATTCTAAATGTAATGTTGTGTAATTAAAACTAATATTATACTGCATAATATGTTACTTAATAAAATTATAAAACAAAATAAAATAGAATATTTTTAAAACTATGTTTAATTAGTTATTTATAGAAATCTCACTGAATATTTTTTTATAATAATTAGGGACATCGACAACACTCGCAGAAGCATTAAACATGCTCGAATATGGTGAACGATTACCACAGCACAATGAAATTCCACGTTCATCGCCCAACAATAATTCAGGATTGGCAACCACACATTCCACCTTAACTGCGCTTTTAGCCGCTGAGAATAATTTCATGCCTAATACCAGTCAAGCTAACAATGCACAGTTTGGAATGTAGTAATATTTGTATTTATTTTGTATAAAACAACACTTTTAGACTTATAATATTTATTCTAGTCCTCTTCATTCTAGTCTCGTGTGTTTAATATTACCAAAAGATTATAGTTTTGTTATTAATGGATTTTATTATTATCAACTATATATAAAATATGAGCAGCTGTATTATAATATGTTTCTTGATGTTTAGGCGTTTGTTTTTATAATTCATTATGATCTAAATTTATTTTTTGTTATTAATTTTACAGACCATTTTAAATGGTATATTAATTATCTTTTAAATGTATATGTGTACAAATAATCATGTTTAATTATTATTTACTAATCGTAATATTAACAAAAAATAGTAAACTGTGTTTTACAATATCATTGAAACTGCGATGAATATTAAATGATTCTAAACAAATACTCATTTTAAAAGTTTAGATTTATTTAAGGAATTCTCGCAACTGTTATTCATTATAATTTAATATATAATATGTATGTATTTTTAAGATTGTGTAGTTCTTAAAATAAAAAAAAATTTTGAAAATAGATATTATTTAACATGTTTGTTAATTATATAATGCTAAGTTTGTTGTTAAACCAAATATTAAAAACTGCCATAGATTATTTTGTCAAACATATTTCTAGAAAAAATTCTATTCTGGAAAATTTGTGAAGAACATATTTGTGTACTTTATCTGTGAATACTTTCACGTAGATAAAAAGATTTTAACTTACGATCTGGTAGCAAATTGTATTTAGTAGGTACAATGATATTGTTCATTGGATATGTTTTTTAATTTTTAAAATAGAAATTCCGAATGACATCTGGACAAAGACGAATAATTACTATAAACAGTATTGACTTGTAAGTTGGTTCAATTATGTTATGTTCCATTTTCACAATTCCCTCCCTACCCCTAAGAAAATCATGTATGAGACTGGAATTAGTGTTTGACCAACAATCAGCGCATGTAGTACGCGCTGATCTTTGGTCGTGATTGTGCATTTAGTGGTTAGCTGACGGTAAACTCAGTCAGTTGAGTAATCGTGTGAATGTGAGTTAATCAATGAAAGTTAATAAAATAGCAAAAAATGTACAATAAACGAGTAAACGTGTAAGCGAATGTACGATGAGAAAAGATAAAGCATAACGTTAATTCTATTTTATTGAAATACGCAAAATAATATTAATAATAAAATTAATAAATATACCAAACAAGCGTACGATTGAACGCTCGGTCAGCGTAAAACTAAACACTTGCGTATACCGGATATAGCGCGTCAGTTGATCGCGATAAAACGAAAATAGGTCACCAGATAGCAGTACAAGAAAAAAAAAGTGGGGGTGGCAGTAAGACGCATATAAATAGTGGTCTGAAACCGGTGGATCGCTCAGTCTAACACAACGTGTGTGTGTGTGCGTGTGTGTATATTACACACAGGCCCGGCTCAAGGGATAGGCGACATAGGCCCAGGCCTAGGGCGGCATTTAACATTTTTGTATTACAGATAATTTTTAAAAATATTACAATTCCTAGAACCTATTTATATTAAACTACGTGTAGTAAAAAATAAGAATTTATAAATTGTTTTGTTATAATGATAAAATAAATGAATAAATTATAAAATTCGGTCAGTATGATCGAACTAAAATAAACGCGTGTGTTACGGCCTAATGGTCGACTGCAGTAAGCCGGTGTCCTTCCGGGTTTTATTTAAATCAGTAGGGGTTTACTTGTCGATAAATACATATTGATCTAATCAATTGTTAACTTTACATAAATAATTATTATGAGCTCAGAATTAAGTCCATCTTAGCATTGTTTTTGTAAAAAAAAAATATTTGATGTATAGTATTTACGTAAGGGGCGGCAAAACTTAAGTTTGCCTAGGTGTGTTTAAACACTTGAGCCGGGCCTGATCACGCATATACACACGGTGTCTTTGCTGCGTTTAGAGACAAACAACGTTGTTTGCTTTTATCCGCTATGGCTACACGCCATCAGGCACGTCGCAGTGAGTGCGTGTGGGGCACTTACTACACTATGCCGATCCACTGATTTCGAATGCTTCATTTTTTTTTATAATATAATCAAACGCCAATCAGGGGCGTATACAAGGGGGGGCGATGGGGCGATCGCTCCCCCCCTAGATACTTGTGTATGTACCTATATCTACTGACAACTAAAATTAATCGAACTAAAACTAAAATGTCATAAAACATTTTTTTAATTAAAACATTATTTTTATATAATTTTTCGATAATTCAAAGTTGGCAACAGATTCGACGGGCCGTTTTTCTATTCGCCCCCTCCCCAAGGCAGGGGCGTATTTACTTCATCCCTTAGGGGGGGACGAATAGAAAAACGGCCCGTCGAATCTGTTGCTAACTTAGAATTATCGAAAAATTATATAAAAATAATAAGTTTTAATTAAAAAAATGTTTTATGACATTTTAGTTTTAGTTCGATTAATTTTAGTTGTCAGTAGATATAGGTACATACACAAGTATCTAGGGGGAGGGCGATCGCCCCATCGCCCCCCCCCTTGTATACGCCCCTGCCCTAAGGGATGAAGTAAATACGCCCCTGACGCCAACAATGTATCTATAACATAATACAATAGCTGAATTGGTTATGTACGCGTGCACCTTTTGAACGAAAATGTGAATTTTATTTTTAAAATAATTATAAATATTAATATTTATTATTTATTTAAATAATTCTACATTTTGATATAATGACGACACAAATCTGTATCTGAATTTTCATTTTAATATTTGAAAAACACGATCTCCAATGAATTTGTCGATACTGCTAATTTTTTTTACAATTGTGCAAATATTTTTTTTTTTATATGAGCGGAAATCGTTTTATGTTACTTTTAAGAAATTCACATTTTTGTTTCGATTTATTTTTTAAAACATGAGTTTCATTATTATTTTACGTATTAAGTTTTGTTATTATACAAAGTAAAAGATATGTTTTGTTTTAATTTTTAAAGCGTTGTTCTTATTTTAAATTTATATTGTTATACAAATTGTATAACTTCAAAGTAAAAATGTTTCGATTTTTTTGTAAATATTTTGAAAGTACCATTATAATTCATGATTATACATTATATTTTTACATTAGTAATTTGAGAATAAAAATATTAAATTAGAAATTGCGTTCTTTTATAAATTACTGAAAACGGGCGCCCATGGCCGGTGTTGACCCGTGGTTAGGTCAGGTTAGTGGTTGACACTCGCCAATTATGTCAATTATACGTGCGGCGGCGACGGGCGCGCGCATGCCGGCGGGAATCGACGTCGGCGTTTAACGCGTTGAAATGCTGGTGTTCAGGGGCAACGTGTAGGCAACTTAGCGTACGTTTTTTATCACTAACTAATTATCACTGACTAACCATCCCTTGCTAACTTCAAACCGCCCGTGACAATGTTATTATTGACCGAGCCGAGTCGAGTCGCAAATTTTGTTTACGAAATGCAATTATTAAAACATTAAAAGTAAATAAATAAACGGTGTGTGTGTGTGTCGTATTGTGAAGTGAACGAAACGTAATAAAACTGTATTTGATGACACAGCAGGGTGGTCGTTAAATAATAATAATTGTTTTCTATTAAACCGATTCGATTTCGGATAAAACACTGTATTTTAACATGACGGAAGAAATAATCGTAATGCCATGGGCGTCCGAGTGAGTATATTATATTATTAATTAATATATTGAAAAATTATTTAATGAGAATCCGTTTCACATTGGTCGTATACCGATGAACATGGTTTTAACGTAATTACACGGATTATGTTTTGTTTTTTACGTTTATTTGATACAGTTGGTAATCTTTCGATTTTCAACAAAGCAAGAAAATGTATTACGATTTACAGTGATGCGAGATTTATTATTTTGTTTTACTAGACTTTTTCGTGCAGGAAAACGCTCTGTACACGGTTTATTTTCCTGTAACGAGTTGTATTTTTTGACATGTTTTATCATTTTCTCAAGCAAAGAAGACATTTTTTTTTATAAAATTTCGGCAATTTTCCAACCTATCCGTTTTGAACGTGTACATTTTTCATATTTAATGTCCGAAATTTTATCACGAGCTTAGATATTTAATATTTTAACAGTATTTAAAAAGTCATTGAACATAAATTTGTGAAGTTTGAATTTCAATAAACTACAAAGAATAATAAAAAACAAGAGTTTTCCTCAGAATCATTTTTGCAAATAAAACTTTATTTTTATATTCAATACAATTTTAACAATAATCGATCAAGTGAATCACTCGAACTGACATTTGTAACATACGTGGCTGGCTTCATTTTTTTTTACATTAAAACTTCAATTAACTATTTTATTTTATAGTATTCAAGGCTATTTTATTTTATAAAGAAGTGTTGATTTATAAATTATAGTCTTTCAGAAAATTTTTTATTTCAAAAACAATACGCTTCAGTATAATTTTTCAAAAACAATTATTTGTCATAGTTTTTTTTTTAAATAATAGGTTTTATCATACCTCGTATAGTGTGATTAATGTGTAATTTTATTATTATGAAATCTAGTTCAGAATGGCAGTCGGTTAGACGAGACATATATGCAAGTAAAGACACACGTAATTACAATCGAGCTTTAAGAAAATTACTATTGTGGAAAACTAGGTAAGTGTATAAGAGTTAATGAAGAAGTACTTTAAAATTAATGTTTGAAAATAAAAATAATATCCTGTTGTAGAAAAGGATCATTATCTCGAGGTTTATATTGCACTGAATTGATTTTACAAGTTATCACAAAAGATATTCATTTTTGTAATGTCGATAATACCTTAAATGAAAATGATTTAGTTCGTTTATATTCTATGGCAATAATGAAGTAAGTCAGTAAATCGTTGTTTAATCGTTATTGTAACGTAATAAACAAATTTATGTCACTCAAAGGTTTGTCAATTTAACAGCTGACGTTTTGGGAAAAGGTCCACAAAAATCAATGTATTATAGAGCGTCTTGCATAGAACTACCATCATGGTTAATTGATATGCGGCATAAAATTTCACATGATGAAGATTTGCCATCTTTGAAATCATTGAGAACAGCTATGGAGTTTGCATTAGAGTGGTTACAAGTAAGGAAAAGTTGTAAAATGGTGGTTAAGTTTAAATTTATTATTTTTTTTAATTTATTGTGCTTGATTTTTTTTTTTTTTAGTCGAAATATTGGAATGAAAATGAAAATTTCTTAGTTGTTGCACCAAAATTAAACATGAACATTATTGATGAATTTATAGATATTTTGGAATTTTATGCATTAACTAGAACTCCAATGGCCACAGTTTTCAAAGAAGATCGTTTAAATATGTTAAGGTGCAAATAAATGCATTAAAAAAAGAAAATTAAAACAAAACCAATCATAAAATAATTCTTTTTATATAATTTTAGAAACAAATTGTCTATGCCTAAATTTTCAAACAAAGAATGTACAAAGAAAATAAAAGAGCTTTTGGCAAATAAAGTTTCATCTTCACAATTAGTTAATGTATTTGTTACACGGTATTTACTACAAACTCAGGAATGTAATGTTTCTGAAGGTAATTTTCAAATTGTAACTATTGTTGACTAAATAAAAAAAAATGTTTTTCTTTAACTTTTTTTTAGGTAGAATTTTGAAGACTGATAAAGAAATTTGGAGGGTCTTATTAAAAATAATGACCACCGCGGGCTTATTGACAAATATATTACAGTGTTTGGTTACTCAGAATTCTCGTATAGCAGCTTTATGGGTTATTGAACTTTGTTTAGTTGTGTATAAATTTAGTAAAAAAAATGATGTCAAACATAACAACAAGCAAAATGATAACTGTGTAAACTGCAAACCTTTATATTTGGATACAAGTCTTGTTTTGAGAACTGCATTGAATTCCACACACGAATATACTGTTATATTTTTAAAATGGTGACTTTATTTACCGATTAAAAATCTAATTGATTTCAAGACTGATGTGTTTACTGTATTTCAGGTTATTAAAAGTACAAGTAAATCCGTTGAACGTAAAACAGCATTACAACATTATCAAATTAGTATCGTTGTATACGGGTTCAGTGAAGATTACGTCTAAACATACCGATAGTCTCTTTTCAGTCAGTGATTTAATTGAAAAAACCAAAAACAAACATCAAGCACAATGGTCATTAGCTTTTGGTGAGTCAATGTTTAAATATTGTTAATATCAATTAAAATTATTCATCAGTTTTTAAATAGTAAATTTAGATTTTATAAAATAATTATTTTAAGGAGAAAATAATACTATAGCATTTGTTGCTTATAGTATAAATATAATGTGTTGTTCATTTTTGTCAGGTATATATATATATATATTATATTATGTAACTTAATCATACAAGTAGAAACTTAGGACCATAAATCCTGTTGTTTTTAATAACCAATAATTTTTTTTAACGACTACAAAAATAATCAAATGGTAGATAAAAGGAATATGTAGTATAATATGAATTTATTTTGTGTGTGGCAACTGTTGAATTTCAACAAATCGGGAGCCTGGAAAGCATATTTATATTCAAAATATATGACAATACATCTTGGAACCTATAGTACCTTATCATGACATGATCGGTTAAGATGAATTGTAAAATGTAAAAATTATAATATATATAATTACAGTTAATTTTTCAGCAAGTAAATATACTTGAAATAATTAATGTTTTAAATTAATCAATTTAAAAAAAACGTATACAAACAAAACTGTAGTTGTTTTATACATTTATCTGAATTCATCATATTAAAGTTAAACTGGTAGAAAATTGCTGTTTTCGGTTGGTCTAATGACACATCACTATCTTTTTTAAAAATATTTTTAATAATTTTTTTTTTTATTTTACTAGTGGTGCCTTATGTTCAAAAAATTTCTTAATTTTTTAATAACTCATTATTTTTTAAAAATTTAACTCAGATAATATTCGTAACAATTATTCCATTTTGTAGTCAATTTTTATATATTATATTTATTTATATTCTACTTAAACTTTTCTTGATTTTCTAAATTACAATATATTAGTCCACAGTAAATAATATAAAATAACATTCAATTTTATTTAGTTCTAACCTATCTCACCATTATTCATTTTAATAATCTTTAAATTAATATTATCAGTTTTTGATCATTTTTAACATATAAATTAGTATAGTTTATTTTTATGTTCTTATATTTAATAAATAGATAAATAATTATTTTAATTCATCTATATAATGTTTTTTCTTTTTTGAAAATTAATTAAAATTTTTTTTTTCATTTTTTCAGACATGAATTGGAAGCAAATACCATTTGGTACTACTTTGTGAACATTTGTGATTACAATAAAACTTTCAATTTATGAAACAATAATTTTGTGTTTTTAGCTTATAATTCATTAGAACTGTCTAAACGATATATATATACTCTTAATACTCTTATTGCATTTAAATGGCTAAAAGTGTGCTTAAATATCAGGCGGAATATATATATACTGATCAGTTCAACATTTAAACTATTTATAACAATAACAAAAAAAAAAAAAATTAAAAAAAAAAAAACAAACAAATAAACATATTTCGGAAAGCATTTTATGACTGAATTGTTTTTGAGACAAATAAGTCAGTATTATAGTAACATGTTATGAGGTTCTTCTATGTATCGTCTGAATGCTTGTAACCATTGTGCACCAACAGCACCATCCACAACTCTATGATCACAACTCAATGTCACTTGTAAAGTTTCTTGCGCACGTGTTCCGTTTGTCTTGTCTGGTACCAATCGTTGAGTCAAAGAGCCGATGCCGAGAATACAAGATTGAGGCGGATTGATTATCGATGACACACTCTTAACACCAAACATTCCCAAATTCGAAACACTAAATGTTCCACCCTGAGATGAAATGAAAAACAAGGTTTTTAACAAAATAATTTTTATTTATCAAAAAATTTGAAATACCTGGTATTCTTGAGGCTGTAATTTTCCTTCTCTGGCTTTAGCAGCGAGTTCTTTAATGTTGGTACTTATCGCTACTAATCCTTTAGTATCTGCATTGAACACAATTGGTGTTATGAGTCCAGTTTCAGTGTTCACGGCTACACTTACGTCGACTGCGTCATATCTGTTATTAAAGATGCTCATAAGATTAATATTAATTCGAGTACAATAATGGGATTATGTTACTGTCTAATAAAACTATCCATCCAGGACGAATTAGCTTCAGGAACTTTTTTACAAGCTAAAGCTGCAGCTTTAATAATGAAATCGTTAACAGATAACTTGACTCCTTCTTTTTCTAAAAGTTCATTCATACGTTTTCTCAACGCTACAATATTGTCCAGGCCCAAATCAACAGTAAGATAATAATGTGGTATAGTCTATAAGCAAACCAAATAAATTGGTCAAGCACTGACGATTCAAAAGAAAATGATATTTTACTTGTTTGGACTCGAGCAGACGTTTTGCAATAATCTTGCGAACATTTGTTACTGGTTTATCAACAAATCCATCACCACGAACTCCAGTTGTAGCAGTTTTTTTACTAATCGCTACAGAAGCTTTATCTAAGTCTGTAGATTTAATTGAACCAAATAAACCAGAACCTTGGGCAATTGACTGCAATTTTAGAACATTTCATTTAAGTATATTTAGATAAAACTTTGTAGTAAATACTTACACTTAAATCTAATCCTTTCTCGGCAGCTAAACGTTTAGCCAATGGACTAGCAAGTATACGAGAGCCTACTTGAATTGGGGCAGACTTTGGTGTCGTAGGAGCTGTGGATACAGAAGGCGAAGGAGTGGGAGCAGAAGCAGCTGGTTTAGGTGGTGGTGGTGGTGGTGGTGCTGCAGTGACAGGTGCTGGAGTATCATCAATAAAATCTTTAAAAGCAGCAACATCAGATTCATTGTCTACTATAATACACACGAGCTGAAAAAAAAAATGATTAGCTTCAGTACTAGTTTTACTTTTTTTAAATGTTATTTCTCTATGTACTATATTCAATAAATCAATATAATTTGAGTTCACAATAATTTAAATAAAAATCTATTTCTGATATCATAAATAATAAAAATCATTAAAATCTTTTATTTTAAAATAATCAAATAGAAATTTATTGTAATAATAGTTTTTCAATAAATGTAATATTGAGATTATTATATTTTTTGTTTGGTAATTATAATATCATTGACCCTGACCAAGTGCAAGGTCAAATTTTTTTGTTTTCTTATTCTTTAATGCTCTCGTGTGTGACAGTAGAAGAATATATATATATATACTTTGATTTGAAACTGAGTAATATAAATATGCGCATACCCTTCCAACAGTAACATCTTTCTGACCAGCAGATACAACGATCTTTGCAAGATATCCTTCTTCAGGAGTTTCAAAGTCCATTACAGCTTTATCTGTTTCGATTTCAGCTAATTTGTCTCCTTCATTCAATCGTTCTCCTATGTAAACCGCTTGTATTAGTTTCACATTATGCAAACAGATAAATAACAACAATAAGATATACCTTCTTTTTTTGTCCAATTAACAATAGTACCGCTTTCCATGGTCGGAGACAAGGCTGGTAGAGCGACTTTAACATGGCTGGGATAATCTGTAGCGTAGAAACGATAGCCTACGTTTTTTATGGATGGACGTTTGCCAGTACGCCATTGAATGGCATTTTGACACCTACAAAGACAACGTAAAACGTATTAATTTTAAAAAAATTGAAAAACAATAACCTTTTATTTTTAATTAACTAAATAACAATCGATTACCTATAGGCTTGTATAAATTTGACAGAACATTTAGTGGTCACTGTTCTCATTGTATTTCTATTCAAGTTCCTCAATAGACGCACGTTGTTCATAATTGTATTTGTTCCGGACATGATTGCTTTAAAATAACTAATTACAGACTAAATTTTGGTAATGAATTTGTACGTTAAAAGTGAGAGTCAAACTAGCGCCCAAAAATGAACTTCAAATAACCTCGAAGGACATCGGATGACCCTACTCTACCCCGGTCGGTCATGGATAATAATCGTTATCAACACATCATCGGTGAAAATGATAACAACGTTATCGACAATGTGACCGTATACGACATTGTCAATAAATAAATAAATATTTATTTATTAATATTAGTTAATACACAAAATAAATGAAATTAAATTACCCGTAGTGCCAAAATGTTTCCATTTCGTGCAGTTTGATTAATTATTACATTACTCACATACACGACTAGATCCATCTGGCGAAATAAAAAAGAATTATACTGAATACAATGTGTCAATCGTTCGCCTACGATTCACACAGAACATGACTTATGAGTGTGAAACCACTGGCGTCTCCCATTTAAATATTCATGAAAACACTGCACGTAACGTTCGAATACGATTTAAAATAAATTTTCACTTTATGATCGGGTCCGTAAATTCTATGCGTATACGGCACGTGTAAACCGCGCGAACAAATTGAGCAGTTTTCGTTTTATAACCTTGGCACACTGTCGACGACCAGACTTTTCTTATTTACATTTTGTTCTGATTATCACATAAAAATCAATTTATCATTTTACTCAGGAAAATAGAAATAAGTGATTGTTAATTTTAAATCGTATTCGCGTGCGAGTTTCCTATGCGCGTACCTACCGCCACTACGATTTTGAATTTTGGCCATCTGTCGTTTTCAAAGAACAACCGCATCAAAATGAGTAAGAACCGCACGTCGTCCAAAGAAAAAGATCCGGTCGTATTGAGCTACGAAAATTTTCTTCTTCACGAATCGGACGTTCAGTTACTCGTTGACGACCAGTGGCTAAACGATTCCGTTATCGGTTTCTACATGGAATACCTAAACACCGACGTGTTCAAGAACAATTCCAAAGTGTACTTCGTAAGCCCAGAAATCGTACAATGTATAAAAGAATGTAATGTCGATGATATTGCCGTGTTTCTTGACCCGCTCGTCAAAGACAAACACTATTCGTACATTTTCTTCCCGTTGAACGATCAAGAACAGCTGCAAACGGTCGGTGGTACACACTGGTCACTGGTGGTGTATGGGACGGAGGACAGACGGCTTTTCCACATGGATTCAATATGGGATTCAAATGAAAAACAGGCAAGGAAGTTAGCAATAAAGTTGAAATTTTATTTTAAAGACATCGTAGATATTATCACGCCGTTGCCGACAAGACAACAACAAAACGGTTACGATTGCGGAATACACCTGATGTGCAATGCAGAAAATGTTGCACGGTACGTATGCGCAAATTTAGATATCCGTGATGTAGATCCAGTCGATGTGGAAGATCTGAAAAATAAACGTACCAGTATAGTTGATCTGATCTATAAATTGGCAAGAAGAAAAGATCTCGCGTAAGTGGTAGTAACTTGTGAAAATATCGTTATAATTAATGATTTTTTTTTATTTTTGTTCCTAAAATATTGTTTTATTTTCCTAATTCATCACATTGTTTCTGCAATTGAATTGTTTATAGCACAAAACTTATAGTTTTACTTGTTGTATAGGAATATTAAATGAAAAATGTTCTAATTTAAATGTAAATTTATTATTAGAATGATGTTCATGATATATATATATATATATATATATATATATATTGTTTTATAAAATAGATATTGTTAAAACATCCAAGGCATTTTATAAGCACTTGAATTCAATTTTGTTTGTTTATAATTATTTATATCTGATTATGTACATTTAAAGGTACGTTTATTAGGTAGTCTAAATATACGTTTCATTAATCATTATATTATTTCATTCAATTATTTTGCATTAAACTTATTTTATTTCAAATTATATGTATACATAATATAATTTTTAGTGTATCATTCAAATTTAATATTGACGATTTTTAATCAAATACCTATATGAATATACTTTTAATTTGATATATTTTAATATAATAAAAACCTTTATTTTGAATCTTTAGTGTATAGTTAAACATAGTTAATCGAAATATTATCTTTTTGAAAGGTAATTAAACGACATACAGTATTATTGTGTAAACTTTGAATGTTTAATTTAAATGATATTCGGATTTAAAATACTGTTTGTGTGTGCTTTTATGTTTAAGACTCTGCCGTCCTTGAATGGAAATTTATCCTAAATTTTTTGCTTGCTGTACAAACACATAAATGTTACAGTTAAAATGTTAACTGTTTTAAATCTATTCATGAATACTATGGTACATTGACTTCATGCAATATATATTTTTTTTTTTTACCAAAATGATAAAAAATGAAATTATGAATTCATCATAAAATTAAAAATCAATCCTAAAATACTTTAAATAAAATTATTTTTCCTTATTTTTTTTGTAATATAATATATATAGTGAAATAATTAACGAAAGAAAACAAAATTGTGATTCCAGGGATATTTACACAAAAATATCTTATAATCTATGAATTAATTATAATTTAGATAAAATAAATTATAAGCAATTTTGTGACATACCACTGTACTTTCCGATTTATTTTTTTCTGGAAAATCTTAAAATTGTAAATAAAAAACTTGTATCATCTAAAAAAATAGTAAAAGAAACATATACATATTATACAAATTATTGTTTTTGTCCTTGAGATTTAAACAACCAAACCCAATTTATATAGGTATATTTAGATTTCACACACGTATATAACATAATTATGTGGTTAAGATAATGTTTTGTTCAATTCGTTTTGGTCAATTTCAATGTAAATACTTGGGATAAAAATGTCCAATTATTCGGTAAATGATGATTTAGTGTTATTATTTTAATATTTCAGTAATTGATAGTAAATGATCTGTGATAAATACCCATTACTAAAACTAAAATAACTGTTACGATCATTATACATTTATTTTTTTGAATAAAATACCTATACAGATACATACTTGTGGCATGTTCAATTTTAACAAGGTGCAAATATTAAAAATAAATAAGTACTTATAAACACCTTAAACTTGTAGATATAACCTAAATACAAAAGTTGTATATATCATATCAAGATAAATATTTCTCATTATATAATATTACAACCTTTTTATTTTAATACAAATCAATAGTTTTATTATTATTATTTATTTATTTATTTAATATTTTGCCTACATCCAAATCGATAGTTTTTATTGAGAAGCAGTTATTTTACAATTACAAATTATTTGTTTATATTTTTTAACAAATTACTTTTTCAATTTTATTGTAAATTAAGAATAAATAAAAATGTTTAAATAATAATGATATTTTTCAAAACTAAATAATATATTTAGTTCAGGATCATTTCCAACATTATTTTAATGGATCAAATAGTGTGGAACCAACTTTAAAAAAAAAATTGTATAATAATATATAATTATATAATGTATGTACTTATTATATATATATTTCACTTATAGGTAAATAAATAAATAAAATCAATTTAATAGTATTTAACTATATATATATATATTATAATTTACTTATATTATTTAATATATTTTATACATAACATACCTATTAATACTTCTTTATTTTCGTAACATTGAATTTAATGTAGATGTTATTTTATATTAATTTTATTTAATTTTTCAAACCACATTTCTTTATTTTTAGCAGCTTCTGCTTTTTTTTGTTTCCTTGTTAATCGATATTCATCACCATGAGTAAAATATTTTTCTCTAAAAGTGCTAGCAGATGGAATTGAACAACTACATGTATCATTATCCTAAAATAAAAATAAAATTAATTTGATATCTGTTGAGTATGAAATGTAAACTCATTGATTTACTTGTGGTATTTTGATTTTTTCAAAAACTAACAACCGTCTAGCAGTGAATGTTGTTAGCACCTGCTCACAGTTACCAATTAGTTTAAAACAGCTATGCCTAGGCATTTGTATCTCATTGTAATCTTGTCTAAATATTGGTACCCAAAACAACAATCTTCCTTTTAATTTTAATTGTTTAGAAGAAAACCGCATAAGATCCTTGATAATCTCATTTAATCGGTACTCTATTTTGGATGGAAAATGTACAGGAGATCCTTCCTTCCTAACAACAGGTAAAGATTCTTTTGATCCTATTCGTTCAGTTGGCTCTCTAATACCATAAGGAGCTATAACATATTTATCTTTTAACATTAATTACTAATAGTAAAAATATATTTATTATTACGATCTGCTAAAATACAGTCAAATTCTACATTGCTACGCCAACAAGGTACAGCAGAATCTGCTACAATTACATCGATATATTTGTCTATACAAGAATACTGTATCATATTGGCTTCAATACTTTCATCTTTTCTTGCTATGTGCTGAAATTTACACAAATTATATACAAATTATTGATTAAAATAATAAATATAACAGGATAAATATTGATTAATATTTATCCTGTTATAATCGTGCTTTATATAAGTATAATTTATATGATTTAGAATGCAATACTCTAGTTTGTTTTCGTGTGGGTCGTGTACGTCCATGAAGCATTAAGTAATCAATATCTGTTCCAATTACATGACCACCAAATTTTGCAGCAGCAACTAACAATGAACCTAAGAACAAATTAAGCTATTTATTATAAATTAAATATATTTATGTCCATAAAATTTTTTAACTTAAAATTAACTCTGAATGTAAAGATAAAGAGGGGAACATAAAGCAGTTATGGCTGTTAATGATGCTTCCTTTTTTAGTCGGAATCCAGAGATAATGACTGTAAATTATTAAGTTAAATTTCTATTAATTAAAGTGACGTTATCAGTTCTTCCAATTTTTCTTAACATTCAGATGTATGACCAGAATTCGTCAGTCAGGCCAAAAATATGTGTCATTTTATTTTAACTTTTGTCTTACATTTAAATTAAGTGTCTGTATCATATAATTCAAAATTGCTGTTTATGCAATACAATTACAAAATTCTGACCATGAACATATTAGTAAAAATTGAACAATGAATAAGAAAAGTGAATTCTTACTGTTATATTACCAAAGAAAATTGTTGCCGAGTGCTAGTAATTGGCTTATCTTTTTATAATTTGTATATATTAACGTCAATGAATATTATTTATTTTAGCGTGAAAATTTAATTATTTAAAATGTATTATTGATTTTATAATTTTTTTTTAAATTTAATTTTATTAAAATAAAATTTTTGGTAATTATTATAGTCTTTACATATAAGCACCTGTAACAGTTATTTTCAAGTTACAAGTTAATAATCTAAAGGATTTGAAATGTAAAACATTTCATACTTTAAACTTTTTAAAAAGCAAGAGAGTCTAACTAAGGTAAGTGTGGTTTAGGAACCCTCAAATAAAGATCAGTCATCAAGGAAACAAGCTCAGGTGAAAAAACAAAATATCTACAGGATTATGAGTGTAATTAACTGAGTTATATAATAATATAATCCACAAACATTGTTCCTAATTGTAATATTTTAATTATTGTTTGTTATGTAAATTAAAAAAAGTGTGTACACTGTTCCTAATTGTGATATTTTAATTAAAAAAATTATTTAGTATGACAGGAGTCAAAAATTGAAAAACTACTTAATAATTAAGTATTAGATACAATTTAAAACCTAGTTTTTGGAATTAAATTGGATTTTTTTTGACTATGTATGACTCCGAATAAAATCAAATTGAAATTACAATTATTTATTTGAACTCAAACCGAACTCTTACATATAATTTATCAAACTCGAACCTTACCCTTTTTCTAATAGGTACAAAACAAATTTGATACAACTACATTTTTATATTTATTTTGAAAGGGATCAGTTTACACACTATTATCATGTCTAATATTTGTTATTAAGGATTTGTAATCTAAAGCATTATAATAATATGGAAAATAATAAAATTATTTTAAAGTTAATAGTCTTATATGGTTTAAATGCAATACAAAACCAAAAACAGTAAGTTATGGTTAACGACAAATTAATCTCAAATTCATAAATTTCAGTTTTCATCTAAATTGAATACTCAAATTATAGTGCAATTCAAAATTCATACAGTTTAGCCCATCTCTACTGTATTCAACTATAACAAAAATAAAATAAATTACATTTTAATTTGTACTTATTTTAAAATGTTCTTAATTGGTGTTGACTTTTTGGAAATTTGTTTTCATTTGGTATTCATTAGTAGTAGTATTTAAATATTTTAGAAAAATTTATTTCACGTTTAGCTTTTGAATGGTAATTAACAACAATACAAGCTATAATAATTAAACTAGAAAGTTAAATGTACGCACCACTTCCAACAAATGGATCTAATACTAAATCACCATTAGAAACTTTTCCTAAATTTGCCATTAGTAAAGAAAGCTGTGGATCCATACTAGTATTACCAATAAATTTGCGCTTTTTTAAAGACAACTCGTGTATTAACGCACGTCCACTTTCTGCCACCTAATAAATTTATAACAAATAAGAATTACAAAAAAGAAAAAAAAAAGATAGGTATTAAAATACGTACTACTCGACCGAAAAATGTACGCATAGGACTTTTAGCAGCAAAATTTGGATCTAAACCATAATACTCAATAAACTGAAAAGTAACATCTGGATTTTTAAGATTTACAGGTCCTTTAAATGGCATATAACTGAAAGACTAATTATACAATATGACATTAAAACATAATTAATCACACAATAATAATTAAAAGCTATAATGATTTACTTCTATTCTTTTAAGTTTTTCTTCTTGTGTTTGTGAATTGCAAAATAAATCCACATCTATTTTGAATGACTTAAACTTGTACGGTTCAAGTAAACTGTTTGAACACTTTTTTTTTAACGTCGCATGAAGTTTTGGCACAGACACTTCATCAGCCCAAATTTGTATAGCGCGTCTCATGGTCACTGACCTAGCAGATAATTTTTGTACAGCTTCTTCTGACGGAAGCTCAACAAGATACCATGGCTATGGAAAACAGAACGACATTCATGAGACACAGACGTAGAATTGTAGACGAATATCAATTCGGGTGAGAATTTCGAATACCGTGAAATCAGTCAAAGCGAACAAGTGAGGAGAATGAAAAAGAGGTATATATGTATTTCTAAACAGTGTGTGTGCGCAAACAAAAGTCTCACTGTACAAGACGTAATATGAAAATTATAGGAAGAACATCAACGGACTCACTTTATCAGACGGTGTCTCGAGCCATTTTAACGGTATTTTTAATACCGATGCGATTGATTCAATTTCCTAAAATTAAAACAAAATGTTTACCGTCATATTGGAATACTGTAATTCAATTTCCAGTCTTACGTGTAAGCGAAAAGACACGTGTTCGTGAGCGAACCAAAGTAAATATTGAAAACGTTGCATGTGAACGGTATTTGTCGCAAAAACGGAACGAAATTAATTTTAAAAAAAAAATTGTAAGACGGCATTAGACTTTTTTTTCGAATTCTTTTCTCAATCCGATCTCATTGATATCGGATCACGTTTGTGTCGCGCTATCATCGCACTGGCGATAACGAGTTATCGATAAATCGGCAACAATATTTATATATTTATAATCGTTTTTTATGCGATATTTTATTGTGACGCTCTATTAAATAGATAATATAATAATAAAAATAAAATAAACAAATAGAGTCTATTTGTTTATTTTATTTCATTTATTTTTTTTTGGCGTGAGGAGGGGGAAAAAAAGGACGATAGACGAGTTCGTTGTTTTACATTACGTTATCGTCTTACGAATTTCTAAAATTAAAACGTTCGGAACCCCCCCCCACCGGAGGTATTTCGCGTTCTTCGAATGATGCCCCCCCCCCAAATCACAGATCAGATCAGTGATGGGAAAAATGAATCATTATACTGATTCGAATCATTTGAATCGATTCAGTAAATTGATTCGGTCAAATGAATCGTTCGTTTGATTCAATTGATTCACCAATACAATAAACTGAGTTGAATTAATTCATTCAGTTATCAGTTATCATACATAATGATTAATGATAATCAAATGACAAATGAATCGATTCTACTCGACTGAGATTCAAATGATTCAATAAATTTATTTGATTCATATGAAGTTAGGAACGATAGAACGAGTCAAGTCTATCGAACGAAATTATTCTATGAACGAATCGTTTTTTCTTTACGAATCTGAATCAATTCGTTCACTGAAATGATTCGTTCATTTCGAACGAATCGTTCGCGAACGACCCATCCCTAGATCAGATGAATTTAATCCGTGTTCCAACTATAAAGACCGTGCGGTCCGGAATCGAGAATCGCAGGCACGCGAAATACCGGATTTCGAGTATAAAAAATAAAAAAAAAGGCTTTATAAAATCGTTAAAACGGCGACGAACAACCCGTTTGTTTACGTTTCTATCGATTATTTCCATTAATCGTCGACAATTGTGCGTGTGTGCAAAAGATGTGTTATGTACCGACGCGATAAACAATCCCCCTCCTCCCGTACATCGTTGGCACAGGGCGTAACGTTACCGAGGGGACTGGTCGCCGCGCATCTCTCGCGTCGATGACGATTTATTCGGTTTTCATTCCCTCTCCACCCGTCGTTACCGATTCGGGTTTTTCGTTATCCGCGTTTTGTCGACGGTCCGTCGTCAGTCGGTCGTTCCTCGTGTGCACGCGCGCATTACTACTCCTCTCGTTCGCTTTGTTCTTTTTCACGCAGAAGTCCATTCCGAATCGATCAACGCCGCGCGCGTATATTTCCCGTCCTAAAAAATCAAACGACGAGCCTTTGGTAAGCACCGCATGCGCGATATTATATTTTGCTTTTTCCGTAGTGTGTGTTACGTAGACCGTTTCGAAATCGTAAATTATTATCGATTTATCGAATTTTTATTATTTTTACGTTTTGATATGATACGCGTATTGTTTAATAATGATTATAAGCGCGGACTCGAGGAAAAAAATATTTATTATAAGAAAAAAAAAAAAAAATAAGAAGTCATTTCGAGTGTCGGTTGGGTTTAATATCGAATTCGGCTTTAGCGTACTATACAATAAATATTTATTGGTGATATTGATTCATATAATACACTTAGAGAAAAAATCCGATTTTTCTGTCGACTTTAGACCGGATGAAATACGCTGTATAATTATAACTGTGTAATTATAACATATATGTATATATATATTGGAAAATGATAAACAACTTTTAAATGCTAAATTATGTATGGACGTAAGTATCCGTCGATCAGGCGTATGTTATTACAATTAGTTTAGTGTTTTTTATACGCTTTGATTGATAATTACGGTGAAAAATATGGAAATTATTAAATCTAATAATTATATAGTGCGGGTATAAACAATTTGTCGGCAAGGATATTCTTACATAAGAAAACACGAAGGACGCGTAATGTAGCGATTGACGCGGAGCGATGTACACACACAAAAAAAATGTATTTGAAATTGTACCGGAAAATGGTCAAATAGAATGTTGTTATAATAATAAATTGAATTATTATTAAAATATCGTATTACGCATAGAATATAATGACGATTAATAGTTGTTTTAAATTTTAATCTCTCACGCGTGATGATTTGTTTGAAACGCGAAAATGGAATTGTCATTTTTCACCGATTACCACCGACGTATAAATATATAGGGGCCTGCATGATTTGTTTTATTATTATATAAAACATTTTTATTTTTCATTTTATTATTAAATAAATGAGCTTCAATGGCGATATTCCGATATATTTAACGCGTACGACTACTGTGACATAAACGTTCGCAGACTTTTTTCGCAAGGGATGCCAGTATATTTCAAAATAGCCCGATTTTCATTCATCCCAACTCCCGTTATTACTAAAATGTACTTGATGAAAATTTAAAAAAAAAAAAAAACACGTAAACTTAATTGTCAAAATGAAATGAATATGCTTACGAGGTAGTGCTGCGTATGAGTGATACGAGATGGTTCGAACGCGTTATGTGGAGTGATCATTGAGTAGAAGTCGTGAGAGACGTGTGAAATTTAATAGGGAAAAAATGAAGAGGAAGCTGTAATGGATAGATTGAAGATGATGTATGAAAGCAGCTTTGTTGTGAATGTATACAAGAAGTGAGAGATGGTGCTTTATGTGTGTGTGTGTAGGACTAGGGTGGTCGACCCTGTGTAGTTGGGGAAGGAAAAAAAATTAGACATTTGCGCTGAGATTATATTTATTAATAAAATGTATAAAAAAAAGTTCTTTGTGTATAGGTATTTGGGAAAGAAAATATAATTGTGTAGATTTCGGATGTTGTTGCATTTGCAGGATTTACTCTATTAAATATAACTTAACAGTACATTTTTATGTTAAGTAAAAAAGTTACGAATTCGTTTTAAAAAGTATATTTCTCTGGTTTACGAGTTTTTAATGCACATTCGACAATAATATGATGACCTTAATGACCAAAAACCTATTATAAGAAAAGACAAACTGATATACCGTTCGAGATATTTTCCCACGTATTATACGCGTTGTGAGCAGTATATATAAATAAACCGTATTTCCGAAGCTCGTATTTTGTATTATGTTGTTAGAATTAATACGCGGTTTTGTTTTATTATTTCTTCCTTGTAATTATAACAGGTTTTATAGGCAATAAAAAAGTTTGACTAAATGGAAAAATTACCGAAGAAAAGTTGTTTTTTTTTTTTACATTTTTATATTAATAAAACATACTGTATATGTTTTATGTTTTTTGTGACTTTTTGTAAAAATTAAAAAAAATATATATTACGTATTAATGCATATTATTGATTCTTGTAGGCGCTTATATAGTTTGGTACACATTTTAAGAGCGTTAATAGTTAATTCTGAACACCATATAATATACTCGTATGAGTCGTATGTGAGAACAGCATCGATGTAATTATTAAATATTAGCAGTTCGAAATCATAATATAATATATTTTTCAATAATATGAGGATGACAAAAACCGTTTACACGATCGGTATATTTTAACGGTTCGAGAATTTTTTTGCGTATGTACATATAATAAGTATACGTAAATATTTTGCGCGATTTTTCCATTAAAATATGGTCTGTATATTATAATTGTAAGTATACAAAAGAGGTGTTTTTTATTTATTTGTATAAATTAAGATTAGATTTTTCCCGCTGTGAATATATTTCTATACTATTTATGTACGCGTCCACGCGTATATTATAACGACGGTACAATCTATACAAGATATTATAATAATACTTAAATTTGTATAAAATTCCGGACGAAATAAATTGAATTTTATACTTAGTAATTTATTCGTGTTGTAATCATCGAAGTATAGTAAACAATTTTACGGTATAGTGTTGAACGTTTTAATTTTTACGAATTATGTGTATTTTTTTATATCGACATGATTTAGAGATTGTATAGCGTACGCCGCCATCTCTGTTAAAAAAAAAAACGTTAAAAAGTATTATCTATAAACACCGTTTAAATAAAATTACTAAATAACGATTTTCAATATGGTTATTACGACATTCTTTCATATATGACGCGTATTAATGTTTCCAGTGTAAAAGTAATAGAAAAAAAACGATTTTATTATTTTTTTTTTGTACAGAAAAAACACTGGCATTCTAACGTGTTACTGCATATTAATATATAGAAACTATTATAAAATTATCGAATTAAATATAAATAATCGTACTCATTGGACGTGTACTTTTCTCTACATTCATATACAAATAATCGATTATCGTTCTTTATAATATACTGAATTAGATTTCATAATCTGTGTTTAATACACAGTTTGCATGTCGTAATAATATGTCAATCGTCGTCGAATATTAAATAATTTTAATATATTTTACGGTGTTCAAATTCGCGGTATGTAACATAATATGAAATTCATTATATTCTATCGCGCGATGCCAATCGACTGTATATTTACCGTATATTATTTAATAGATGTTATTTAAAAGAATTAAAATTACTTTCATCCGGCTCCCCGACTCTTGTGTACCTATTTATCTTTTTGCATGCAGTGTAATATGTGGGACAAGGCTTCTGTACTTGTGTGCTTATAGTCTTATAATATATTGTTTTGTATATTACAATATATGCGTGCAATGTGTCGAATAATAAATGCGAAACAATTTTTTTTTCTTTTTACTTCAACCGAATAACACGGCGTATATTATTTAATAATAACATATTATATTCTGTTCATTACTTTCTCCACATCGTGTTAAAACAATATAATGTTATTATACGTTTGTTATACCCTTCAAACGCGAATACAAAATACGATATCTATAGAGTTCAGATGTCCATCATCTGTATATTATAAGAAAATACATCTGCGCAGCAATTAATATTTATAAATGTACACCAGCTATATATATATATATTGTTAATTTTTAAATGATATGTTCGAGTTATAATGTATTGTATTACAATACATGTATTGTATTATACGAAGAATTTCGTTATTTTTTTTTTTTTTTTACACTGTAACAGCTACAATATAATAATATTTTAATATTATATGAACTGCTGGAATTATATACGAATCGCGAAAAAAAAAATTATTTATTTAATTACGTAATTGAATATTTTTTTTTAAATTTATTATTATAATAAACAGGGGATAAACGTGCGTCTCCTCCGGGGGTTATGAACTCGGCGTATACTTTCCAGTTTAACTTGCGTGACACACCGGTTTCTCTCCGCGCATAACTATAAGGAATAGTAATTCCTCTACTCGTCTCGTCGTATATATGAGACACATATTTTTTCATGGTTAACTCGTGTACATTTTTTATAAGCGCCATTTCTGTTTTACATAATACGAAATAAAAAAAAAAAAAAAAAATATAATTTTCTCGACTATACTATTATAATATACGCGTGGGATGTACCGCGTAAACATATATATATATATATATTATAATATGGGGATAAATTTGAAAACACACGTAATAATTTGCAGGTTACCTATACCGTGCAATCGAACATAATTTCATTTAAAATTTTTTTACACGTTTTGTCTAGTTATACATTTACAACTGCGTCGCGTATTTCATTCAACGTCAGAATTTCGTAAACATTTCTCGTTACTTCTCGCATACGGACATCGTTGTCGCGGTTATGTCAGTGTACACAATACACCGCTGTACATTTTTATTAATAAAACGGTCCATATACGCGTAGTGTGTGTACGCATGTATAATTCACGTTCGCAGTCGGTGAATATATTTTTCATTTTATTTTTTATTTTTTCATCCAGTGGCAATTGGCCAGAACAATACTCTTGTATATTATGTTAATTGGTTTGGGTGGGCCGTTGCGACGCGCGTTACACGGATTCCCCTGCGCTGCGCTGTGCTGCTGATGTGTACATGAATTGTGTTCTAAAAGCGTATAATATAATATTATAATTGCTCATCAAATGCGTGTATCCCGTAAACATAATATTATTTACAATCGAATATTATATGGTTTTTTATTATTATTATTATTTATAATTCATAGTGAATTTTCCGTGTCAGTATAATATGCTCAAAACTTAAAATACATTTTCTTAAAAATAGTTCTATCGTCGTCGGAACGCGAGTCTGCTGCAGCAGCAATATAAAAAAAACCCCACATAAGTATTTCTGAAAATACAATTCTTTTATCAACGTGTTTTTACAAACAAAATTTTATTTTTTTAACAATTAAAAAAAAAAAAACTATCTGTTCGTACGTACATATATATATATATATATATATATATATATATATATATATATAGTAATAAAAGATCACGAGATAAAATATGTTAAATAGATCCGTTGTAAAAGTAATTTTTGTTTTTCGATTTATTTAAATTTTTTTTTAATATAAACGAGATAAACACATTTTTTTCGATAAAGATTATTATATTGTATCCATATTTTATTATACACCATTTTACCGGATTAATACGATAAATAGCTGTTGCGCATAAATATATAATAGTAATGGTTTACTGCGGTTTGCGTTGAAAAAAAAAAAAAGTGAAAATATTATAATCTCTATATATTATGTATGCGCGCGCGCGTAGCCGCGGGCTCAAGATGTCACGATCGCGCGGTGTAAGGTCGTCTGGTACGATAGGTTAGAATGAAAAAAAAAAAAAAAAAACAATGCGTTATAAAGAGTTTAGAAAAAAATTTCTACGGTGAACCCACAGACATATGGGTGAACCTCGTGAACGAGCAATAACGGTTTCTTTCCCTCTATAAATATACTATAGAACGTATTTTTCCGTTATATATATATATATACACGAGTATATATAATATATTCTTTTTCTATTTCAAAACGCTACAAGAATTGCGTATGAATACATAGGACATATTATATCAAAATACGTATTTCCCTCCTCCCCCATAAAGTGGACGTAATTTTATTTTCGGTCTCTTTCCACACTACGTTTAACCAGGGACGTATTTATTTCATCCCCTGGGGATGGGGGGGGGGTGAGGGGCGAGTAGAAAAACGGCCCGTCGAATCTGTTGCCAACTTAGAATTATCGAAAAATTATATGAAAATAATGAGTTTTAAATAAAAAAAAAAAAAATGTTTTATTACATTTTGGTTTTAGTTCGATTAATTTTAGTTGTCAGTACATATATAGGTACATACACAAGTATCTAGGAGGGGGCGATCGCCCCTCCCCCATTGTATACGCCCCTGCGTTTAACCCCATATCCTGTTTTCCTTTCCACCATTTCAAGCAGAAAAAAAAAAAATTAATAATTTTATCAATCCTAAGCGATAGCAAAATTAATTACGTATTTCATTTAGGTTACGTTGCGCGAACGGTATAGGTTATCGGCGAGAACATAATTATTATAATATTTTATTTTATATATAATATTTTTATATCTGTATAACGTACTATCAAGCACGTACCGCGTTTCAACTGGTGCTATTATTATTATTATTATTATTATTGTTGTTGGCCCGAATCCGTTGACTGACGAATATATTGCCGATGCCAATACGCATGGACGATATAATAAAATAATCTCTATAATATCTTTAATATACGGGAAAGGTTTTGTGGAAAAAACGGACCGAGCGATCGCCCAACCCAACTCCGGGGAGTCGTTGACTCTGTCTCTGCGGGCTCCGCCGGGGCTCTTTCCAGCCTCCTCCCGCGGCTACGTGGCCCGCGTATACGTTTCATAAAATATAAATATCCGAAAATATTATTTTATTTCAAACGATCGGTATCGGGGCGAGTAATCGATCGATGCACATGTAAGAGTGGGAGGTATATTGGTACAATAGAAAATAGAAGATCGGCAGGAGGAAAACGCGTATCACATATATTATATATTCATATTAATTAGTTTAACGCACATATTTTGGTATAGGACGTTTTCTTTTTTTTTTTCATGTATTGTCCGTCGTTATAAAGTAGCTGAAGCACTCTCGTTTTATGTCCATTAGCGTTCACAGTATAATATATAATACGTTACGTTTATTCGATTATTATTATTATTATTATTGAAAGTGAATAAATAAAAATATATTGAAAGTTTCACTTTCTCGATTTGAAAGTATATACCTTTTATCTTTTTTCAAACATAGAGGCATGAATGAATGAATGTCTCTATGTCTCTCTTTGTACTTTTCTCTCTATGTATTTATGCCTCTATGTTTGTATTTCCATCTATGTATGTCTCTCACTCTATGTATGTATGTACATCTATGTAGTATCTCTCTATGTACTTTTCTTTCTATGTATGTATAAACCTCTATGTATTTTCTTTCTATGTATGTATATACCTCTATGTATGAATGTCTCTATGTACTTTTCTCTCTATGTATTAATGACTCTATGTTTGTATTTCCCTCTATGTATTTTCCTTCTATGTATGTTTATACCTCTGTGTATGAATGTCTCTATGTACTTTTCTCTCTATGTATTAATGACTCTATGTTTGTATTTCCCTCTATGTATTTTTCTTTCTATGTATGTTTATACCTCTATGTATGAATGTCTCTATGTACTTTTCTCTCTATGTATTAATGACTCTATGTTTGTATTTCCCTCTATGTATTTTCCTTCTATGTATGTATATACCTCTATGTATGAATGTCTCTATGTACTTTTCTCTCTATATATTAATGACTCTATGTTTGTTTTTCCCTCTATGTATGTATATACCTCTATGTACATTTTTCTCTATGTATTTTTCTTTCTATGTATGTATATACCTCTATGTACGAATGTCTATGTATATCTATATGTCTCTCTATATGTACGAATGTCTCTATGTATCTCTATTTATCTCTCTCTCTATGTACGTATGTACCTCTATGTATTTGTCTCTCTATTTGCTTTTTTTTTTTTTGTTATATCTGAATGTATAATATGCAGTCTATAATTATTTTTTAATAATAAATAATTTTGATATTAATATATGTGTGCAAAGCGTGAGAGAACGATGTAACACTACTTCAAAATGATGTTTTATTTATGATTTATTTATCAATTTTTTTTGTATGTATGTATTAAATAGGTTTTGTGGCCAGTTTTGTTTAAGACGACGGATTTTGCGGACTATAATCAGGGCCGGATTTAGAAATGTGGGGCCCTTGGGCCCACCTTAAAAGTATATATTAAGTATTATATTTCGATAACATATATTTAATATATTATTATAAGTTAATTTAATTTAATAATATATTAACATTTACACGTATTTATCTACAACAGCGGTCAGGCGGCTTGCTATACAAGTTATATGTGTTTATTTATAACTGTTTTTCTCAAAACCATACCTTATCGTTTATCCTACTCTACAAGTCATAATAATCGATTTTAAATTACTTTAATTTTATTATATAAATGATTGAACAATTTTATTCAATTTGTGATTTATATTTATTTTGCAAATATTATATTATGTTTTATACTTGGTTGCAAAAAAATCCCATTAAGTGGAGGCCCGGGGCCCCCCCTAAATCCGGCCCTGATTGAAGTTAACATATTTAACTCGCATCGATCAGTTAATAGTGAACTGCATGATTTAAGATCGGACGGTCGATTCGCAGCGATATAATCAAAGATAGCGGAATTTACTCGGAGCCGGCCGACATAGATGAAATATAAATACTTATTTCGATTTTACCTGTGTATTGAAATAAAATAAAAATAATTATACGATTTGTAATAGTGCAATTTTAACATATTTCGTTGAAAGTAAAATAATAATTAGAGACGCTGCTTATTATATTAGTATTCTACACGTATGTGCGTATTACGTTTTCATAAGTTCAAACGCTACATACCTATTATTGTTTATTTATTTCAATATTTACACATTTCAAATAGAATATATTTTAATAATGTCGTGTAAAACGGTTAATCTGTATAATAATAATAATAATAGATGTGTTTTTATAGTTATCTCTGAAACAGGAAGTAAAACTACATCCTTTCGGTCATTACTCCTCTCTAATATTAATGATTATTATATATTTAATTTATGATAAAATAATTCATTTTCGGATTCTGTTAACAATAGAATTACGGTGATGGAATTGTTTACCTTACTAGTTTACAAGTTGCGAGTGATTTCCAAAATTTATATTATGAATAATAATAATAATAATAAACATGATTTTTTTTTATATAAAGTCAGCATTTGGGGGAGGTACTTATGATGATCACTAGGCTATATTGGTGATTATTATTATCAGACCCGTCTAACTGTTCTTAAAATATTACCACAGTTTTCAGAATACAAATATTATATATTTTAATGTTTAAATACAGGATTTGTTATTAGCGTTTTTCAATTTTGTATTTTATTCGACTAACCTTTGACAGTGTTTTATAAAGATGAATTTCGAAATATCCACGTAGAAAAAAAGGGACTGAAAGTCCGAATAATAATAAAATAATAATTTTAAATTAACTATTCGGATACAAATGCGTTTGATAGCTTATTTTTTATATGGATTTTTAGTTACAAACTAAAATCCTACAATTAGGAGGTACCTACGTGAATTAAACAAGTACAACACATTCCATTAATTAAAATTGTTTGTATGGTTTCTGTTTAGAATTTTTTTTATTATATTTAGACGGCTTAAACTTTATTACAGTAATTGATGAATGTGTTAAAATAATATTCATAAATTGTGTTTTTATTTTATTTTAGGAATGCACCCTATATGGGTGACATTGCCATTATGTTTGGCTTTATGTACACCTTTACGAGCCGAAGTGTACACGGCCCTCTCCGAACTCGAGGAGTTGTTAGAAACCGAATCCGTTCTTTTACGAACTCTACATCAATACATTTCTGACCAAGAAAACAGAATAGCAATATTAAAAAAGTATTAATTTATATTGAGTATATATGGAAAAAAAAATGTATTTGAAAGTACTACTCGAGAGTACAATTGTTTAATTATTTCGTATTTGTTAAAGACATGCTGAGGATTACGAAAAAGAACATTCGATCGCAGCCAGAGACGTTACTAATTATTTATCAAACCCTATCAATGATTATTTATTGGTAAAACGATTGACTAGTGATTGGCATAAGACTGAACAATTGATGCAAGATCCATATTACGAAAGTGGGTTATTATAATACGAATAAAAGATTTTACAAAAAAAAAAAAAATTGTAAAAAAATGTGATATTTTTTTAGCTGCCATGAAGAATTTAACTCAATACCGTGAGCTCCTTAAATTCCCTACCGATGAAGATTTAACTGGTGCTGCTACTGCGCTCATTAGATTACAAGACACGTATAAACTCGATACCGCATCAGTGGCCAGAGGAGAATTGAACGGAATTCAATACAGTACTCAGCTGTCCGGTAAATATATATCTTACTAAAAATACGCGTTTTAAAGCTTTAAAATCTTTCAATAAACGACTTTTTCATTTTTAGCTGGCGATTGTTTTGAACTCGGACGTCAGTCTTACAATGGTCATGACTTTTACCATACAGAATTATGGATGAATGAAGCGTTAACTAGACACGAACAAGAAAGATCCAATTCTACGGTTCGTTGGGAAATCTTAGAATATCTTGCATATTCAACTTTTATGCAAGGTGAATTGTAAAATATTATTTTTAAACAAATACATACATACATATATATATATATATATATTTAAATGTTTATCTGTATTGCAGGAAATTTGAAGAAGGCCTTAGACTTAACTATTGAACTGCTGTCAATACTTCCAAATCATGAACGCGCTCTAGGGAATTTGGCGTACTACGAAGCTGCAATAAAAAATGGAACCACTGAAATCGAAAAAAGTGACCAGTCGAAGAAAACGTCTTCTACAATGTTGGACCCCGAAGAACGAGATCGCTATCATATGCTGTGTCGAAATGAGAACTTAATGTCTATTAAAATCAGCTCTCAACTTCGATGTCGTTACACGAACAACAACAAAAACCCTCGTTTATTAATCGCCCCACTCAAAGAAGAAGAAGCTTATTTAAGTCCAAGAATAATTCTTTACCGAAATGTTTTATACGACAATGAAATAGAAATCATCAAGCGTATGGCTCAGCCACGGGTAAGTTTTTTCTTAAAATACAAATTCAAAATGTTATAATATAAATACTAATTTCAGCTTAAAAGAGCTACTGTACAAAATTATAAGACTGGCGAATTAGAATTTGCTGATTATCGAATAAGTAAATCGGCTTGGTTAAAAGAACACGAAGATGTTGTTGTAACGAATGTTGCGAAAAGAGTGGAAGTAATGACTGGTCTTACAACAGAAACGGCTGAAGAACTGCAAGTTGTTAACTATGGAGTAGGTGGTCATTACGATCCACATTATGATTTTGCTAGAGTATGTACAATAGTTGTTGTTATTTCTTAATATTTTGTCATGCATGTTTTAATGAAATTGTGCTTATTTAGTCAGAAGAAACTAATGCATTTAAGTCATTGGGTACAGGAAATAGAATTGCTACCGTTTTATTTTACGTAAGTTGTTGATTCGATAAACACATTGTGTGAATGTTAATGTAATTATTATTTAATGAATTGTAGATGAGTGATGTCGCCCAAGGAGGTTCTACTGTATTTCCTTGGTTAGGCGTAGCATTGCAGCCTGTTAAAGGAACAGCAGCTGTATGGTTTAATTTATTTCCAAGCGGAAATGGGGATCTCAGGACTAGACATGCTGCTTGCCCTGTACTCCAAGGATCGAAATGGGGTATTTAATTTTTTATACATGGCATATATTCATACTTTTACTTTTTTTTAATTTAATTTTTAATTTTATAGTGTGTAATAAATGGTTGCATGAAGTGGGTCAAGAATTCAGACGACCGTGTGATCCCAAAGAAAATGTTCAGAAAACTGCTGATAGTTTTGAAAATACTTCGACTTCTTAATATAATTTGATTTTTAAAATGATCTATGTGTTATCACTATGTTTAATAAAGATGAATATTTTACTTTTGTACTATATACAATATTTTTTACAATTTTGTGATAATTGTTTCTTTCTTATTTATCATTGATCTATAATATTTTTAAGTAGTTTATGTAAACATTTAGATTTTAATTTTTTTATCATTTATTATTAATTATATAGTTTATATACCATTTATATATATATATACACAAACACACACAATGGTTATTGAAATGATCGGTATATAAACTATACAATAATTTTGAAAATATTCAATACGACAAACAGTATATTACAATAATTTTTATTATCTTTTGAAACAATGAAAAACACAACAATCGAAAAAGAGATTAATTATTTTTTTAGAAAAAAATTAAAATTGAATTCAAAATAACATAAATATCTTGTAAATCGAAATTTTAAATAATTATTTTTCTATACTTGACGGTCATTAATTTTGATTTATAAAAATTTGATGTAATCCAAATATGTATTTCATTTTAATCTTGTAGGAAACCATAAAATCATTTACCTACTTTAAATTGCGTTTAGGTAGATGTTATATGTCCTGTTATTAGTGACCATGACTGATACTGTATAATTATATTTTGTGACTCGTCCATTATTATTTTTTTTTTTCAAGTAAACAATTCATCGTATTAAGTACAATTGTCAATTTTTCCGTTTATTTAATTTAATATTTATTAATTGTGCAATATGCCTATTATTATTGATTATGTAATATACCTAATAATACGTATATTATATAATCAATGATATTGTATATTTTTAAAGTTTATCACTAATACAAATAGATAAATATTTATTGAAATTACTGTAAACAATTGTTTCGTAATTTGTTGTTGTAATTGAAAATTCTAATGTTCATTCAGATAAATCCTACAATAATGATGATTTAGCGATTTTTAATATTTAATAAATAAATTATACAACAGGAAAAACAGTGGCTTACTTAGGAATTTTTAATTCCTTTTCCAGTCCTGGTTGATTTCAGTCAGACTATTGTTGTGAGCCCGCCAGTTATTTATATAAACATAAACAGAATGTTTCAAATTAAATTTATCCGTAGTATAATATATTTATAGTAAATGATGTGAATTATTTTTTAATCATTTTAAACTTGAAATTGGAATACGGAAATGACAGAACATAATATTATAATTCGTTGTCTGCTTTATCGATACTTATTACTAAATAGATAGTATGAGACGGGCAAAAGAAAAATTAATATTTGTAACTAAAAAATAAAAATTTGTTATTTTCTTTTCACAAATATACAATATTTTTATAAAATTTCTTTTTTTGACGTAATACTCGTTGGCTTATATATAAAAAATTTGATTTTTTATTAATTGCATGTATATTAATTTATACTTGTTTTTTGTTGTTTCTATTGTTAAAATCGTATATTCGTACGTTTGTACAGCATTCTTTAAAAATGTGGAATACCTAAAATATAATTAAGAATAATATTGAAATAATATAAAATAGGTACGTCTGGTAATCGGACTATGTAGGTACACTTTTTAATGGTCGATAAACTGTAATATTATACTACGTTTTCGATCAAAATTATTATTTAAACGGTGTAAACAGTAAATATTAATATGATTGCTAAAAAATTCGAAATAATAATGCATATTATAAATGTTTTCAAAAGCACTCCGTTCGATTTTACACGGAGTTTTACACTTTGCTAGAAGAGTTTATCGAAATCAACGTCGTTTTCAAAGATATAATTGAAACGCGTAAGTAGTAAGTGTAAAGAAAAGTTAATTTTACATAATATAAAAACTAGCTTATTTATTGTGGCTAATGAAAAAGAAAAAATCAAAAATAAACCAAAGTAAACAGTAGCGAGCCAGCGCCCGGCAGTATTTATTACCACCACCTACACGATCAACAGGGAGGGGTGGGACTTCGGTAGGCCGCTATCGCCACGGTAAGTAATATTACTATATAATATGGATGAAGTGTGACCATGGTTAGGTGATGTTTTCAGCGTGGCAGAGGCGAACGGGACAAGGACGTTGTAAATCCGGCATCATCATTTTCGACCAAGGAGTAAATATGTCACGGGTGTAGAGTTGCCTGTCTGAAACCGCATAACCAAAAAACAAAAAACCAAAAAAACAAAAAAAAGACAACTAAACAACAAAAAAAAAAAACCGATCCGATGTTTTTTCCGCGGTCCTGTACACGATTTTATAATAAAAGGAAATAAAAAAAAATTCGCAATCACGTATTAGTGTAACGATTTCGGGTTATTCGATTCTCGTGTCGTTTGTTTCCACGTAAACGTTTTTTTTTTTTTTTTCTTCGCGTGTCCCAATATCCGGCCGTTATATTGTCTGTTATTTGTCTTTCGAATGATAATGGCAAAATTACCGAATGATCTTCGAGAAATGTCACCACTATCGCGTTGTCAGTGAGTCCTTAGCGCGCGCGAACGGCACCGCCGAGTGCTGAGATTTGGATTGCTAGCAGGACGTATTGCGATACCGCGTGCGAATCTGTTCGTTCCCACCGTTTTTCATCATTCGTGTGTTTGCCGCGGTCACGGTTACAGGTGAACGTAATAATTGGACTGTTTGCCCAACCACCGCGGCGGTCGCCCGTAAGTTGCACATTTTTCTCGTTCCACGTTTATGCCGCCTGATAAATACGCTGTGACTTGACGCAGGCCATTGATCGACTTATGGAAACATCGGAAGTTGACACGTCCATTCTGAGTTCGTTGCACGGTAACCGATACGATTACTTGCGGGAAGACGACAAAGAGAATTTTAGCGATTCCGCGTTTCTGCCCGAGAACCTAGACAAGGACCTGCCGAAAACGTTACCCGAATTGTCCGATATCACGGATACTGATACTTACCTGCGCGATAACGAACCGTCGCAAATGATGACTATTGATAGTTCATGGTGAGTCGAAATGCATGCGAACCCGTTTGATTCGATTTTATAATCGTCAATAATATCTACGTTCTTTGATAAATACCGTATTGGTCAGATTATGAATAAACAGTTTTCAATTATGGTTAAATTTCTATACCATTCTTTTCAATATACGTATTTGTACACGGCGCCCTGTCGAATTCCACGACTGTTTAGAATTAAACAAAATTATATTACGTGTCTCGTATATGATTATTATTAGGAATTAATAATGTTCATTATTTATACTAGCTGTCATGCTTTCGACTTGATACTTTATTACTTTATGTAATTGCGTTGACACAATATGAGCCTATCAACCATTAACAATTTAAATGATAATACAGTATATTATAAAATAATTTATTATACATGGTACCTTGTATCTTAGTATTAATAATAATAATAATCATTGTGTATGAAATTAAATAAAAGTACGTATATTTAGAAATATTGCAGTCTGTGGAATTCATTGAGTGACCATAATACACGAGTATCTTATTTTAGAATTCTTTAAATGCCTTTTATTATTACATTTTTTGTTTTTTTCTTATTTTTAGGACTGAAGAATCAACATCGTGCTTTCCCACTTCAACCAATTCAAACTTCCCTATAGCTCTTCCAGGTCCTAATGATTTTGATGAGTATAATAGCATTCAGAATGTTTCTAGATCTGAAACAACCGGATTAGGATTAAATTCTATTTTTACTGCCGACACTGAGTTGTCTGATCCAACTGTTGAAATTGGTGTTTGTGGTCTGCGAAATCTGGGTAACACATGTTTTATGAGTGCAGGTTTACAAGCTCTCTTATCTACAGAGAGTCTCGTAACGTATTTTTTGAATTTTGACAATGATGAATCTGAAGACTCGTTGATTGGACAATTTTCTGACCTTACCAAACAGTTTTGGCATGGCCAGTATAGCATTATTAATCCACACCAGTTCAAATATATGCTTGGCAAACGATATGCACAATTTCGAGATTGTAGCCAGCACGATTGTCAAGAATTTCTGGCTCTTTTGTTAGATAGTTTAAATGATGAACTGTTGGTGCACACTGCCAAACACTGCAAAGTAACATCACGTAAAACGCGTAAGTCTCCAAATCCTAGAAAACTGTTGCCACGTGATGTTGATGAGTTTGTTATTAGTTCATCTGAATATGAATCACCTCAAACCATATGTGAAATTTTAACAGAGAGTTTATCAGAGAATCAAGACTTGGTGGAAAAGAAGGAAAATAATTTCGACTCTGATTCGCCTTTGTCACCAATTGGTAGTTCCATATCTTCATACGAATCAGAAAACACGAAAACCCAGTTGTGTGTCAACGATTTGTTGAATGGGAAAAGGGAAATATGTTGTGATTCCTCATCCGATTCGAAACTTATGGATCTTAAGCGTGTGAAATTAGATGAATCTTTAATATCTAAGACAGAATTGGTAGAAGCTGATTCAATAGGATCTATTGAGAATTGTACACAAGACTCCATTATTAATCAGATATTTCAAGGTCAATTTGAGAGTACTGTAAGTAGAAATTACATCAGTAGGCTAAAAGAAAACATTTTAATTACTTCTTTCCTAATATTTGTTAAATGATTGTTTTTCAGGTTACGTGTTCCGAATGTAATTTTGTGTCTGTAATGCATGAACCTTTTATGTATCTATCAGTACCCTTACCGTATGCAACTCAACAACAAATGTGTAAGTCAAATACAATACATACTATTCGATTAAAATATTATTATGTATTTATGTATTATTTTTTTAGTTGTAACTTTCGTTAGTGCTACAAACAAACCGCCAATTAAGTACCTGATTACAGTTAATAAACAAGACGATATTAAAAAAGTCAAAAGAGAAATGGTGAATTTATTAAAAGAAGATAAACAATCTGACACGTTGGTTGTAGCTGAAGTTTTCAACAAACATATTTCGAAAATATTAGTAAGCATTTAGTTAGTCATTCATTCTTATGTTTTTAGAATTAATAGTTATTGTTTAATTAGAGCGATGACCATCTAGTTAAGAATGTTGACTACAATAATAGAGATTTGTATACATTCGAAGTATTAGAAATTGGTTTGGATCTTATAAACGGCGATAATAAAGTGCACAATGAAGACGATACAAATGTTGTAAGTAGAATTTATTATATAATTTAAATATTTCAGTTTTTTATTCTACATAATCTTTTACGTATTCATCTTGATATTTTGGATAAGAAAAAAAATACTGTACACTTTAGTTGCACAAAAAATGTTCAACTTTTAATTTTACTAATTATTATCATTATAGGACGTGATGGATATAGATTCTGGAGCCACGGAACAAGAAGGAGAAACTTGTAACATATGTTTAGAATGTAAACCTGATATGGTACATCATAAGGATATCAAAGATAATTGTACTTGCGTATTATGTGAAGAATGTATTAAGATGAGTTATGTTCATTCCAGTGGAGAAAAAGACAAATTGGACTGTCCAGTTTGTCGAGTTCGAATCGATCCAAATATTGATTTAATTCCAATAGAGAAATCAGCTACTAGAGTAAATCAAGCTATACGCCGTTTGATTATTCCAGTTGTGATAAAACGAGCTGACGATAATGGTTTAATTGATCGGCCAGCATTGGTTCGTTTGCCAAGTGAAGTTCCTGCAGAGATATTGTATAATGAAATAGCTAAACTTCATCCGTATTCTCAAGAGTTCTCACTGTCACTAGTCGATGGTCAAGGAACCATGTGCTCTAGATGTATGTGGGATGAACATTGTGATGGTTGTGAGATACCCAATACTGGTATGGTTAAGTTTCATAGTGGTGATACACTGGCTATTATATTCAAAGACCATATAGATGTAAAAATGCTTGAGACTATACTGCATCCAGAGTCCATTGAACAAATGCGATCAAATAAACCTCTTACCATATATGACTGCATTAATGCTTTTTGCCAGAGGTAAGGATTTAATTATTCTAAACTGAAGTATACATTTTGTAGACGAGTTAGATTTTGAATTTCTGTTTTATTCTAATCAAAGTAAATATTTCATTTTGCCCATTTGATTTATATTTACTGCTTGAAATAAAAGTATTGAGCCATTTTTCAAATTTGTTTAACAATTGAAAATTTTTTTTCTATTGTCATTGTTACATTGATTAAATTTAATCTTTACATTTGTTTAAACGTTTAAATTATTTTAAATATTAAATAAGTAATTCTTGTTTTGGTATTCTATACCTCGTAATTTCAATTCATTTCAATGTTATTTTTTTTTAATTTCATTGTGTGTAGTTAATTATTTTTTAATATCTGTATATTGTTGTTATTAAAGAAAGAAAAATTGTGTTATATTTTTAAAAATTTGTTTTGTTATACAGTGAGCTTTTAGATGATAACAACCCCTGGTGGTGCCCATACTGCCAAAAGAATCAGTCTGCTACTAAAACATTATCCATATCCAAATATCCTAGGTGTCTTATTGTATACTTGAAAAGGTAAACATTAAAAACATTTATGTGCCTAGAAAACATGTTTAATAAACATCTGTTATTTTAGATTTGTTTATCATGAAAATTTAGGAATAAAACTTCAGGATAGTGTACAATTTCCATTAGATGGTTTAACATTGGACATTAAGGAAGAGGTTGTATATGATTTGTATGCATGTGTTTGTCATACTGGAAGTATGTTCTATTTTTTTTTTTTTACCAAATTACTACAGTGTAATTACTATTATTGTACTGTGTTATTAGGTACTTCTATGGGTCACTACACAACGTACACTAAACATTTAGAGACCGATGATTGGTACTATTACAACGATGAGTCTGCTACCAAGACAATACCGGGACAAGATGATTACTGTAATGCGTATATTTTGTTTTATAAAAAACAAGGTATATAATATATAATTATCACCAACAGTTATTGCATATTATTGGAGCTCGGACTTTTATGACATTTTATTTGCTTAATTTTAATTATTAAATACGACATAAATATTGGATTCATAAAATTCAGATTACAATAATTGTGGAAACATTTTTTGTGTATAATTTAATAATTTTAAGCATATTTTTGAGTATAATGAACATTTGTTATTTTAGTAGCATATGTATTTGAGTAAAATTAAAGACATTTTATTTTATACAGATTTGCCTGAAAATTGGGCCGATGAACATTTATTATAATAATTATAATACACATACAATGTACTTTACTAAAATATTATGGTTTTATCTATTTCTTGTGCATTTACAGAATTCAAAAGCTATACAAATTTATATATCAATAAACTTGTTGATATTCATTATATTTTTAGTATTAAAATAATTATAAAAATTAATAAATTTTCGTACTAAAACTATTTGTCCGTGTATTTATAAAAATATATTTCTGCAGAGTCTAATTAAAATATATTATAACAAACGCATTTGTAATAAACATTTCATACAACTACCTATTATAATAAATATTTTTATATTAATATAATTACAGTTAAGAAACAACATTAAAATCTGAGCTCTATATTATTACATTATAACATGAATGATTCTTTTGTAGGATCAACTAATGATATCGATCCAGCGGAAATGTGAAAATATTTGTTATTGAAATAACTGAAAAATGAAGTTGCTACATCGTAATATGCAATTTTTGTTTTTATAAAAAATATAAGAAGAAAATTGAAGATAAAGAAATACCATTATTACAATGGTTTATGAAAAGCTTGTCCTCCTTAATTCTCAATAATTGTTACTCTGTTATTATTACTTTTAATACTTTATTACTTCTTTTTTAATATGTTTGTGAAAATGGATATCCTAAATGTAAATGTGTAAATTATTGGAGTAAATGCATTTTTGTTGTATAATAATTATATTGAATATACAAATATTTTGTATTGAAATAAAAATTTGCTCTAAAAAATATCTAAAAAGTACAAAAAAAGAAGATATATGTCTTGGAATGGACAAATGGAACAAATACCGCTCTCATTTTCTATGAATTTTCATTTCAAAAAATAAAATATAGGTTTCAAAATGTATATTTCATGTTTTTAAACTCTTATTTTATTTATATTTTGTGTTCGTTATTTCCTTATTGATTCTTGAATGTTTATTTTATTTCCAAGTTGGTTTTGTTAAGTATGTAGTAATTAATTTTCAATTATTTTGAATAATTATTTATTAAAGTTTTGGTTAGTTTAAATCTTATTAAATATAATAATAAATTAATTTACAGCTTAAATGTAGTTTTCAAAATTATATTTTTTGTGGATGGAATTAAATGGTGTAATTAGAAATTTGTTGTTGGACCTACTTTTGAAGTCAAGCATTAAAACTTGGTTTACTTAATTTTTTTTTAGATATGTAAGAATCATTTTATATATATATTTTCCCCATCATTTAAAATTATAGCGATAACAGAAAATGCCCATCATATTTTCGATTTTGGTAAAAATTATAAATATACTTCCAATTGTTTTTTTAATGTTTTAAAGTAACTTTTGATGAAGATGGAGTTTATCTAAAATTGTCACTATTTAACTTATATTTTAAGTTAATAAGAAAATTAGGGAGAATAAGAAAAAAAAAATTAGCATTAAATATAATTGGAACATATCAGATACAATATTATATATATATTTGAAAAATGTTGTTTTGAGTATTTTTACTTTAAATTCTAATTGTGTTTTATAAAGAAATTAAAAAGAAACTATGTGGTTTTGGTAAACTGTTTAAAAAATGCATTTTATACTATTACAAAATGGTCACAAATAACAATGAATTTACAGATTTCAACACAATAAAAGTATAAAAGCCTGTGAATGAACCTAACTGTATAGACAAGTTTGCTATGCTTTTTAACTTATGGATGGATAAAAAAAATAAAAATAAATTATCTTTGCTAATATATTTTTTATTGATGTGTAATTGAATTCTATATAACGTAATCAAATATATAATATATATGCGCTTATTTGGAAAAAGAATATGTATAACAAAGATTTCTGAAAGGTATTCAAGTCTTAGGGCTAAAGTTATATAACTTTTAAACAAATCATTTTGTAAACACAGTAGAAATCGTTTATATTGACATCAGTTGTAGTGGCGAACTGGATTTAAAAACTGAAGGTCCCGCCAAAACTCCTACATTGTACGTACTGATTTGTATCGTCCATACAATGACCACATGGATGCTGATATTTACTTTTGGTAAATATGAAAACATATTTAAACTATCACCTGACTTCACATCAACATTATTGTAAAATTTCATTGAGTGTAGTTCATGTACACGTGTGGTAAGAATAGTAGAAAATTATGTCTTTAAATAATATAAATTCCAAATATCAATTTTGTAGAAATAGAATGTGTACAGTACGATTTGTAAAAAAAAGTTTATCATAAACTGAAATAACTTTTTTTTTCTTTTTTACAAAAATATTACGATACAATAATAACAGTAATATGTTATAACTATGTATAATAAATAATGCTACAATTATGTATGTATTTTACTTTTTGAATTTTTAATAATAATTATACACAATAAATATTTAATTTTTTTTAAATTTTGGTTATAATGACTAGGTTATTACAACCTAGTTTTGCTGGTCTCTTACAAGTCATTTGAAACGATTTTTAATGTATAATATTTAAAGATGAATACAAGTGTTGACAAGACACATATGTTTATATATGTATAAAACGATGGAGTAAAAGCGAAACAATATTTTTGTCTCTAAATAAAATCTCATAAAGTCTGAAGAGAATTGGTGCATGGGTTTTGAACAGGCTCTATGAGGTCTGGATGATGTTTTTTGATGTGCCTTTGTAAGAATGTATTGATCACGAACCTGTCGTCACACACTTCACATTTGTACGGCCTGTCTCCAGTATGCCACCTGGTGTGTATACGCAGTGATGTTTTTTGAGTGAAGCCTTTAGAACACAAATCACATTTGAATGGTCGCTCCCCTGTGTGTATTCTTTTGTGCTCTACCAAGTATTTGCTGACAGTGAATGCTTTGCCACACATTTCACACACATGATTCTTTTCGCCGGTGTGTATGCGTACGTGAAGTTTTAAATGATGCGCCGAACTCAGCAACTTGTTACAATAGGAGCACTCGTATTTCAAACCTAAATGAGACTGGATGTGTCGCCTGTAGCTGCCAATGCGCCTGAATGCTTTTCCGCACGTTTCACATTGATAGCTAACCGATTCGGCAGACGTGGTATGAACTTTCATGTGGCTGTACAAGTTGGTCTTGGATGTGCACAATTTGCTACAACGATCGCATTGGTATGGTTCAGCACCGTGGTTTTTGATTTCATGTGTGGCCAATTCGTCTTTGTTGAAAAAGCCTGCTTGGCACGTGTCACAAAACACGCTATATACTTTTTTATGTCTGTTTTCGTGATATTGCATACGGCTTTTGTATGGTGTACGATATTCGCACGTGTCACATGAATACGTGACACTGGGGTGTTCTTCTTTTTTGTGTTTTTGGCGTGCACACATCGTGTCGAAAGTTTTATCACAACAGTTACACTTGTATGCAGCATGGGGATGCGCATCATTTTTATGATCTTTTAACGCATGTTTTGTGCTAAACGATTCTTCACATTTTGTACACTTGAAAAGTTTAATTTTTACTTTGCGAGGTGTTTTAGTCCTATCTGGTTTTCGGTCATCAATTTCATTAGTTCTACATACAAAAAACCAAAATTATGTAAGCGCTACAATTCATTAACAAAATGTATTGTTTGGGACGACATAATTTATTTATGTAAACATCAAACGTGCATAACGTATGTAAAATAAAAAAATCTATTTAATATTGAAAGTGTTTTTACTGGTGAGTCTGTTTTAAAATTAAGTTCAATTAAAACAAATGATCCAATAAATACGGTTTGTTATTGTACAATTAAAAAACAGTAGAGAAAAATACAGAATACACCATGCACGTTATAACATAGGTATATATAACAGTATTATCTTACGCATCTATTTGCATTGAGTCCTTTGAATCGGGTTCTGATTGATTGCTTTCGGACCAACTTTCTGGTTCGTTATATTCTGATTTGTATTCTGTATTTTGATCATCATAATTAATGGTGACTACTGGTTCAAAACTACTGGAAGCCTGTTAACAACAACGTATGTAATAAACCACCTGTTTAAATAAATATTATGTAATACAAAAATAATTTAATGTTCAAATTAAGTTATAACTCAGAATTTATAATTATTAGTATAAGTTAAGTCTATATCAAAACCTTTCGGATAATTACTATTAAGGTAGGTTATCTTTTCTAATTGATTTAAGGAGGTTGGACTTTACCTGTACAGATTTTATTAATTTACAAATCACTTTAGTTAAATTTATTGATAAAAAAACATGTAAAAAAAAAATTATTAAAAAATATCTACAGACAAACAATTTTTACTAATAATAATATCGATTAATTGTATTTTTAAACATTTTTCACGTTAATTACTTTGGGTTAGAAATATTGATTAGATATTATTTTGTTTAAACGAATAAAACGATAAACATTACTATTTCAATTTAAACATTCAATTAGGTGGTGTTTTTAAATAATTCAAAAAAGTAAAAATGATTAAAAAAAAAAAGGTAATATTACAAAATACAATTTACCGTAATTTTCTTAAAGTTAATTGTATGTAATTAGGCGAGGTAATTATTTTTTCTTTAAATTGTTGATAATTCGGTATATTAATAATTGCAGTTGTAATGACGAAATAAAAAGAGCATTGATGTTCAAAACAATACAACCGAAAATAGCTTTGTTGTATCATTACGGCTGTTGTAGGCAAATCGTACCAAAAAACCAGAGACAGAGAAGTGACGACAAGACATTATTATAGGAGTCGCGAGGGCGGCAGCAGCGTCAACAATCACCGTGCACACGGTACGACCCGTCGGTCGATCAAGTGGGCACGAACGCGCATCGGCTTACCATGTTGTGTTGGACGCCCACCAGCTGATCGAGTTGTTTCTGGCACTCGACCGTGTTGGTGTAGAATGCGTGAAATTCGTTGATTGTGTCTTTGCACTTAGCGCAAACGTGTTTGGGCAGATGGTCGGTGCTGGAAATGCGGATTTGCAGACATTGGGCGATTTTGCCGGCCAGTTCGTCGAATACACTGACTGGCCAATCGGTCACGGTCAGACACAACCGACACACTTTCGTCAATTCCATGTCGCCGCCGCTGCCGCCGTCGGTCACGTTGACATTGACCGCCGCCGCCGCCGCAGTCTCCACGGTCAACAGAAGAGGTACTCGTCGTCGCTCTTACCGCTACTGGAGCGCGTAACGTTTTCAGCAGCGGTCGTTGTCCGATCTCTAGTTCTTTTGGACCATACGCATTTCATGCGAGGTATGTGTGTAGGTGTACGCGTACCGTTTAAGCGTTTTACGGCCGATCGAAAACCCGAAGTTGTTTACAAGACGTGCATGGGCCGTCGGTGACTGACGGGCAGCTGTGATAACATCGCGGTGATAACACGTACCGTCTCCCGTGGTTCAAGGTTGACCTTGGTTAATCCGAAGTCCGAAGGTTGGAACACAAAACCTGACACCCGCGCACATCGTCCGCCAGACAATCATCCACGTTTTTTCTTCCATGCCCGTTCGGCTCGTCGACATTGAGACCGTATTATAATTATGATATTGTACGTCTACGAAAGAGACGTATTCAATACGAGTGGTGGATCTTCGCGGGAAGAGATTTTCCGGATCCGTGTCGTGTTATCACTATTAATGATATTATTTTGGTTAACCGCGGTTATGGTCGAGCAATAATGCTACGGATGTCAGAAAAACGATTACGGTGTTGATGAGATTAACATTCATATCAATAGCATTGAAATTATAATTTTTTTTAATTAAAAAAATATTAAAATTTATTTATAATTACATTTTAGCAAGACAAAAAATTTACATATTTGTCATACTCGTGACAAGAGGGTGTCGGTGAGATTGAAAGGTAGATTTTATTAAACTTACCTACGTCTTTGGAACAACATATAATATTGTTAATGAAGTATAAATACAGGGTCGGATTTAGGGGGGGGCAGGGGGAACATAGAAATGTACATAGAGGTATATACATACATAGAAAGAAAATACATAGAGGGAAATACAAACATAGAGTCTTAAATACATAGAGAGATACTACATAGATGTACATACATACATAGAGTGAGAGACATACATAGATGGAAATACAAACATAGAGGTATAAATACATAGGGAGAAAAGTACAAAGAGAGACATAGAGACATTCATTCATTTATGCCTCTATGTTTGTATTTCCATCTATGTATGTCTCTCTCTCTCTATGTATATATGTACCTCTATGTATGAATGTCCCTATGTATCTCTATGTGCAGTTATTACTCTAGGCCATTACGTTGTTTTTTTTGTATTTTTTGCTTTTGTAAAATAGTTTTGTCTGCGGGCGCCGGGCAACCCCTGCCCAATTTTTTTTAATATTCTGAGTTAACTGAAGAAATTGTTTGTCCTAATATTCAGATATTATTTTAATTTTCTCTCTGTGCCACACTAAGAACACATAGCTATTTACTTTGCAATCGTAGGTACACTCGCAATGCTACAACTTACACAGGCACATACAAATAATGTGTCTAATCAGGGCCGGATTTAGGGGGGGGGGCAGGGAGGCCCCGGGCCTCCACAAAATGAGGGCCTCCACTTAATGGGATTTTTTCGCAACCAAGTACAGAACACAATATAATATTTGCAAAATAAATTTAAATCACAAATTGAATAAAATTGTTCAATCATTTATATAGTAAAATTAAAGTAATTTAAAACCGATTATTATGACTTGTAGAGTAGGATAAGCGATAAGCGATAAGGTATGGTTTTCAATTTTGAGAAAAACAGTTATAAATAAACACATATAACTTGTATAGCAAGCCGCCTGACCGCTGTTGTAGATAAATACGTGTAAATGTTAATATATTATTAAATTAAATTAACTTATAATAATATATTAAATATATGTTATCGAAATATAATATATACTTTTAAGGTGGGCCCAGGGCCCCCACATTCCTAAATCCGGCCCTGTATAAATATTTTATTTAATCCTTTAAAAAGAATAAATTATTTATTATAATCAAGGCCCGGGACTTTATGCACTTAAAATCGTAAAAATATGCGCACACATATGCATAAAAAAATATCAAAATATGCGTTTAAATATGTGTTAATTTTTAATTAAAAAAGATATTTATTAATTAAATAATAATAATAATAATAATAATAATAATAATAATAATAATAATAATAATAATAATAATAATGAAAAACATTGGCCGACAATAATGCTTTACAATAAATCCATATTGAAAGGTGACATTTTAGTTGTATCAGTTTGTGTAATCATTTGTTTGGTGCTCATCTTGAACGTTTTCTGCCGTTTAATCATTTTTACATGTTTTTCTGTTTTTAAATGTTGTGTTACAATGGATCGCCGTTCATACTCTACTTTAAGTTCACATACTTTACAAAATAAAATTCTACCATCCGCAGAAAATACGTTATCCCCGAATACCGAAATGAAACCTCTCAACCGACTAATTTGTGATTGTTTTTCTCTCGGCATATTTATTAATCGAAGTGAATTATGTCACAAATACGAGTACTTAACGCTTAAAGTTATTTTAACAGTCACGAATACGACACGACGAAATACGTATAACGATCACCGAGTACTGGCAAACAAAATAACACTGTACAAAGTTAGATAAATAAAAATAATATTGCCTACATAGTTTAAAATAAAATGGGTTCACCGAATAAAATATGGAATCCTTTTGCTATTGATTGTCACCTTATTATCGGCTGTATTTCAGACGAAATCATATGGATAAAATTAATTTAGAATTATCAAGGTACCTATAATAACACTTGCTTTCTTAATAAAATATTTATAACGCATCTTAAATGACAATTTTACACGGGTAATTTATACATTGTTATCCGGAATTTCATTTTCTTATTAATTAAATAAAAAAAAAACATATAGAATATGCAATAAAAACGAATAAACCTTTACAATATGTATACATAAAAAAATCAAAAATATGCAATAAAAATTTTTTAATTTAAAATCCTTGTAACACAAAACAAATATATATCGAATCCGATTTCTCCTATTTATTTCTCAAACAAATATGCAAATGCACAGAGTCCCGAACCCTGATTATAATAGTCTTATTTGTCATGTTTATTAATACATTTTTTTTAAATGGCATACAAATTAATTAAGTATAAAATAAACATATGTGAAAACATCATTAAAACAAAAACCGGTTTTTTAAAATTAATGTCAAAGCCTTTAAAAAAAAAAAAAAAAATAGTGCGAAAATTTCAATAAAAATAATTACTAGAAACTAAACTTAAAAAACTATCGAGTATACAAAGTCAGGGTAATAAATTATTTTTTATTTATACAAGAAACGTGTTATAGAATGAGTAAAAAATGCTCAAATTAATTTTATCCGAAAAACGTATTATTGTACAACTATACAGCAGCAGTTTTTTTCGTTTCGTTTCGATAAATAGCTGATATACCTTCTCTTGCAACATATTTTATAAAAACAAAATAATAAAATATAATAAACTTTATAAATATATTATGAATTTATATAGCCATATGGGCTTAACTTGTACAATTTATATCATTACTGTGTAGCCGTGTCTCGTGTATAGTGGGTGCCGTTAACCTTTGTTAACATACGACAATATGTAGGTATAGTAATACAAAATACGATTTAGGATCTTTTGTCCGCAATAGGAATAAATAATGAAAAAGCGTTCTTAATTTAAATTTCTTATTGAATAAAAGCCAGAATTTATTCGGTTACATAATATATCCCCTCATACATTATTAATATACATTTCATAATAATATATACGAAATCCAAATACCTACAACATATGTACATGGCCGGTTCGTTCTGCGTTATAAACCATGGTTTGAATATATCTGTCTGTTTTTGATTGAACATTTGGAAATTGATCTTCATGATTTTCGTGTCTTTAAGAAAGAGAGTTACCAATGCCGTTTTATCGTAGATATAAGGCGACATATGAAATATTAAAAAAAATATACCAAAATCCACATATATTTAAAAGGTACAGATATTTATTTTTTCGTAAATATTTACTTATTTTATAATTATATAGGTAAACGTAATTTGTACGAATAAAAAAAAATATACGAGTATATTTATATGAATACAAATAACTATGTATTTTTAACCGAGAGAAGCATTGTGACTAAATTAATGTCAACTAATTTTTAACTATATCTAATAGTCTATTTTTGATATAATGTATATATATATATATATATAATTACATTACATTTAATTATAATACATATACTACATAAAGTTATATTTATAAAAAGATCCGTTTAAGTGTATATCGAATTTCGTGACCGGCTTATTTATAATATTACAAAGTAACATAATATACGAGTATTATAAAAAATACGTTTTATTATATTTTTATAAACATACGAAAAAAAAAAAATTAATACATTTTTGGTTATAAAAAAGTTTGTACATAAATAAAGTTTAGTGTAGATACCTATTATACGATTGATATGAGTTTGAAATTTTTAAAACGGTAAACTGATTGGTAGGTAAGTGATATACTCCTATTGGTTGTCAGCCCAAGTTACATGTCTTGGTTGAAAGTCAGAATTTAAAGTCACACGATCGTTTATGACTTTTTGATTTGACCGTCGAAAAAACGACCAACAGCCTAGAACGATCAATGTCTGCATAGTGACTAGAATTATAGTAATTGCCAATCCTGTTGGCCAAGTAATGCACCATTCATTGTTACGAATAACTGTAAAAAAACACACACACACATAATTATAATTATGTACAGACGTACTAATATGAATGAAAAATCATAATTATCGAAATATTTCGAAATTTAAAACAGTAGTTATAATTGAAAATTGATCGGTTTAATGCGTTTGGTATTTGTACGTATTTCCCGAAAAGTTAGGTATATAAAAATTATGATGGAAAACAAATAATTAATAAATTTGTAATGTAAGCGGTTTTTTATGAATTTGATTGATTATATATTATATTTTTATGTTATATTTACACAGCGGTTTATTTAGGTATTTCCATTTGTCTGCTTAATATTATTTTCGCGCTGCCCACACTGTATCATTACAGTAATGTGTAATGGTATTGAATATAAATGCGATTAATTTGTTCTTAGCACATTCGATATTTACGATAACGCAGAGTAGTGTACTTTGATAGGAAAACTCGTGTTTAATAAAAGATAAAACATTTTAAACCGTTAACATATAATATTAAAAAAAATTATTTTAGAAAACTTTATATTCGATGAGAATTGTAATAATTCGGCAGTGTAAGGGTAAAAATGATTAATGTATTGTTTTTAAATTAAAAAAGACATAACCGACATAATGTTTCGAGTGAATTACATTTTAATTAGATACTTTTGTTGGCGCACTTTAAATTAATTGAAAAAAAAGGAAGTACAATATAGATTAAAATAGATATTCAGAACAAACCTGCAGCTTCTAATCTTCTTGACGATCTATCATTGTTATTATCGTTATTATTACTAATTTGACTTTGGCTGGCTATAATTTGTTCTTGTTCTTCAAGAGATCGTACTACGATTGCGAGTTGCAACGGTACTTCCTTTGTTTTGGAATCTGTCGGTGATAAATCACGTTTTCGTCTACCGTAGGACACTTGTCCGTTGCCACAATCGCTCTATACAATAACATGTTAGATATGAGTGAATTTCGAATTAAATTTAAAAGCAATTATTATGCGCTCACTGGTTTACACGACTTATCACAAAACATCATTATGAGGCTAAACCGAAGCACGGGTGATGAGGGAAATCGGAATGCCTTAAATCGGGCAACCATTGAATTCGGAGGTGCTAAATTTAAAACAGGGAACGTTGATGGTTCGGGAGGACATCCTCTCCAATCTAGAAGCAACAAAGAATCGAGCCCGTCTCCGGAACTAGCGACCAAATGGCCTGCTCTCAATTGCGTTACGTCTAAAAACAATCGAAATTGAATATTTTCGAATAAATATTGTACTCGCGCGATCCTTACTGTACGGATGATTCACATCAATCCGAAGTTCCAGTTCATCGCCAAGCTTCACTTCCGAGACTTGTTTTACATTTCGTCCAACTTCTAAAATTCTCATCTTGGCGACCTGATTCGCCGAACCAACTAGACCGTTTGAGTCATATCCACCGTCATTGTACACCGTGTTATGTATACTAAATAAATTTATTATGTTTAAAATCGACTAATTTTAAGTACCTATATATATATATATATATATGTATATTCATATCGGTACTTACGTTGGTTCCGCCACGCCAAATGTAGCGTCTAAAGTAATGTTTTGTGGTCTAGACACTGAAAACGGATGATGAGGACTTGAACCAACGACACACGACACTTTTGTTACACGATCTCCTACAGTTTGTATGATTGGATGATGTTGAACTACGACAACAGCCGTAGCCAGTTTTCTGTTAGTATTGTCTGATTTAGCTAATACAACATCACAACGGTTACGCTGTGTATGATTTTCTATAATTGGCAGCGTTATTGTGGTCATATCAGTGTGGCGACCATTTACTCCGCATTCTTCTGGTCTTCCCAATACAAACATTCGACCTTTAAAGCCCGGGGATCTTAACGTCACTAACATGGAATCGTCACTACACGAGACGCTTACTGAAATTCAATATCGAAATATTATTAAATCTATTTATATACAATGAATCAATGAAATAATTATGCCGATATGAAATAAAATTTATTTGACGCTTAAATAAACAATATTTAATAGCACGCGGTAATGAGTACTTGTTACGTTTAACAATTAGTTTGTAATACGTATTTTATTATTATTAGAAAAAAAAAAATGAAATATAAACGTTATCTTACAATCAATGCAAGTAATTCTTTCCACATAGGTGGAGCACAGTGATGAAATAAGTGGACCAGCTGTACTTGTATCATCACCATGTAAAAAACAAATAGTACCTCCCAATCCATCGGCGGGACATTTAAAAGTATAACCTCTACAGTTAAAATACTGTTCAGTTTCGCACCTTTCTTTGCACTAAATAATACGATATAAACACAATCGCCATTAAAATTTTTATTAATGATTTAAACAATTTAAAACGCGTCGTAACCCACCTGTTCAATGTTAATGTTTTCTATGTGCAAATCCACTTGTTGTAAAGTTCTTTCATATACAGGCTCATGCCAACACGAAGTCATTTGATTTGTACCTAAATATTTATTAAAACACAAAACATATTTAACAAACTATATGGTTCAGTATATTAGTAATATTCGTTCAAAAACCTCGTGCTGCATTGACGCATTCATTTTCAATGTATTCAACTTGATTTTGACTCGGATTGAATTCTGTAGGTTTAGTCCTTCGAGTTTCGGAGTTCAAAGAACACGTCTTGGTTCTTCGATAATAATTGGCCGACTTACAGTTATTTTGGTCAATACATAATTGGACGCATCGCCATTTGTCGCCAACGTTAGGTATCACCGAGTACTGATAACCGGTCAGTTCGTAATCCATAGAGACCTCAATTGGCCACGCTCTTCGGTTACACCATTCCGGAACTAAAACAGACATATAATTTCAAAAAATACGTTATATATATATATATTTAATTGTAAAAAAAAAAAATAATTTTTATTAGTATATGTGTGTGTGTGTGTATATACTAACCACGAATACAGGCCTTTCGAAAAAAGTTTACATTAGGAGTCACGACGATATTGTCAGTGGAACTTCCCATATTAGGTACACGATAACACGATGTCGCAGTGTAATCAATTATGAAACCAGCGCAATCAACCGATTTCCTACACCTATGTAATTGATAATATTGTTTTTTCTTTAGGTACACAATTATAGAAATGTACGGTTTATTTTTGAATTACCTATTGTAGCATTCGGCCGTAATGGCGACTTTAAAAGCGCTGGAGTACAATAAAATCGGCTGCATTACAGATCTCGGAGCCGAATTGCTATATTTGACGTAGGTTACTGGAACGCCATCGGGGCAGTCTTGGCCTAAAGTCAAAATGCAATTTTAAAACCAATACGCCGGGATATTATGTTTATATAATATATCTATTTGATCAATAATTTAATTTAAATTATTAGACTCTAGGTAAGATACTGATATATGAACCTGTAATATATTAGCTAAAATAATAAAAAATAATGATAACCAAAAGGGGTATTTTAAAATTCAATCGTTTTTTGTTTACCTTAACTAGTAAGAAAGTATAGGTGATAAAAAAAAATATATATATATAATAAGAAAACTTTTTTTTCCCGAGTTTCAACTATTGCTTTTAACACGACTGACGCTATTAGTATTTAGAACCTATACAGAGAATCGAATAACCGAACACCGAACACTGAGCATAGAACGGAAAAGAGGAAATAAATAATTTCGAAAGTCGGTACAAATATTATACCCTGTGAATTAAAGGAAAAAAATATTTACAATTTTCGAATTCACTTACAATATATTTTGAAAGTAGGATTTTTAGTGTATTGTATTAATTTTTAAAAATTAAAAACAAAATTTTTTTTTTTTTTTTTTTTTTAGAGTTCTGTACATTATACGCTATTATATATTTACTAAAATATTCTTTTGAATTGAAAAAGCGAAAGTAGACATATCGAATAGCATGTACGACTACAATATATGCATTTTGTAGGCGTATTTACGAAGGTCAACCTAATTGTATATTATTTTACGTTGTAATATTATATAACATATTAACACAGTTGGTTTCGGGTCAAAATAATGAATACTATTTAATAAAACATATCAGTGTCACGATCAGCCTATTATATTATAGTAATTACAAGCTCCCGCTGATTATGGTTTTTATATACATTAGACGATACGAAATTAGATGAACGTATTTTTTTTTTTAATTTTTTTTTTGAGTGATTTGTTTATAAAGCATTTTAATCAAATATGTATTGAAAAAAAAACAATTATTATTCGCATGTATAAAATTCATTAGCGGTAATATATAATTTTATTCATTAATTTAGATAAATTATGCCCTGAGAATACAACATTTATTGAGAATTTATAGAGTTTGTTAATGTACAGAGAGTGTGAAAACTCCTCTAACCTAACCTTATTAACATATTTATTTATGTGTACACCTAACGACAAAAAAAAAACACACTCTTTAATAATATATTATACAACACAATACCACCTATAGAGTTTAAAGTATAATGTTCTAAAAGTAACAATATAAATGCGTGTTATATTAATGTAATTTCGCAAAGAAGAAACCTAAATATTATATAGATGTTATTTTTTTTCCAAACGAACGTGGTTTTTGAATATTCATTACAAGTATATACAGGCACACACAGTATAATAATACTGTGTATGTCAGTATCTAGACATTTGTTTTACACTATTTTTTTTTTTTTTTTTAATTGTATCATAATGATGTAATACGTGACAGTCGTATTTATACTTATTCACCAGTTAAATTATATATTTATACATTATAAATAAACAGAAAATGTAAAAAAAATTGTAACTCTATAGTAAAGTATATATACGTGTATTACGTCATATCGATCATAAAAGAAATTGAAACCGCAAACATTTTTAGTATATATAAATATATATATATTTTATTTTGAAAAACAAAATATTATCGCGACGATATCACTCGTATTATAAATTTAATGTCGTAAATATTATATTTAGCTTACAAATCAATGTGAGCGGTATAGCACATATACTAAATAAATGCATTTAATTTTCAACGTATGACTCAATTAATTTCAAACGAGAGTATATATTTCTGGAATTGGGTTATTCTTTTGTATAATTTGTTTTTGTAATATATTATATAATAAAATTGAAAATTCTAAAGTGCTCAGCTCGCTATACAGTACAATTTATTCAAACATTTTATATTGAAAAAAAAAAATGTTTCGGAAGAGACGGGAGCAATTTGAATAATAATAATAATAATAATAATCATAATATGTAAATGTAATATTGTACCGATGTATTTCTTGTAAAGATGTATAGTGTTTTGAAAAATATACCCATATTTAAACATTTAAATGTAACGAAAATCCTTACATATTAATATTATAATATATAAGTGTAGTAAATAATTCATTGGTTCTATCAAATTTAATTTGATTTCATAGTACTTTTAAAATATTAATGTATACAAAACAAAAATGTCAATTTAACGTCGAGTTGTATACTGTCCGTGGATAAAAAAAAAACCGTATTTTCTCGCGAGGAAAAAAACAGCCGGATCTGAGAAAACAACGAACTCGCAAAACGAGACAAGGATAAATGTTTAATAAACTATTGTTTATTGAATGGTGTGCATTTTGGGCAGAATAGTTTCGCGGCTGACTGCTGCAAGTTTATTAAAGAATGAAAAAAAAAAAAGATAAAAATGATCAAAGTCACTTTAAACTATGGTAATAAGGTTTAGTCGTTAGACCGAAAACATCTCGTACACGATGTTAACGCGTCAAGTTCGTGTCAGCGGTGGGTTTAAAACTAGCGGTATGTATAAAATGTATCCCATACATTCATCAATAACCCCGTATGAAAAATTAGTGAATTCGTTCTGATGTGAAAAAGAATACGACGTGTTTCAAAGAATGAGATAAAATAAAAGAGTCGATAAAGGAGAATAATTTAAAGAAACGAGACGGGATTGAGAATGTGACGCTATGAGGAATAGCCGGGAATCAAGAGAATTTATCATAGAGTGGGCTTCTAAAATAAAATAAAAACATTCAGTACCAGTGAATAAGGCGGGTAGTAGGAAAATATATTATTATTATTATTAGTATACACTTGATGGAAAGATTCGGAATAAAGAGAGATCATCATGTAGAGATTTGAAAAGCTGAACCGTCAGTGTATATATATATAGACAAGATAAAAATTGAGTTAATTTTCAAAAATGAAATTGTTGAATAACGTATTCGGCCGTTCGATATATTTACTGAAATAAATTGACGACACAAGTAATTATTGGTGATGTAATAATGTACGTGACACTGTTTAAAACGTGATTCGAATTTCAAAAATAAATCAATTTTAATTTTTTTGTTTTTGCATATTGTTCAAAACACATGATAACCCGCTGGCGGGTAGGTATTGCGAGTGATCGGGCTGTAAGGAGAACACACCGGCCGAGGCTGTCGTTATTGGCGTGTCAGTGCATTTGCCTATAAGTCTTCGCTTTTTGTAAAGGTCCGCAGCATTTGAATATTTTATTTTTACATAAATATTAGTAGCTCACTTTTACGTATAAATATATATATATATATTACGGTAGAGTTTACAAAGCGTAAATGTAATTTGGGATTTCGGTATTAATTATTATTTCTCCATAATTTACTTGCAAACGGGTAGTTTGTTATATGTAATAAAATATCGTCGTGTTGGAACCGTGAGAATTTATAAAATATTTCGTACGTACAACGTTCGAAATACATAGACACGTATATACGATTAATGGTCGGTCCGAAGAAGAAAAAAAAGTGCCACTGTTTTAAAAACACTATGTATAGAAATGACAAAAAACTCCGATTATTTACTTTTCCCGATAACGATTATTGCTACAGTGGGATTATTCTGACGATTGGCAGTAATATTTAAAGCATTTTGAATACGCGAAAACGCTCGGCCGTATTAGTAAATTTTATTTAAATTAAACTGTACGACACCCGGTGAGTGACATAATATTAGCGGCCGTAAAACACGTAGGCAACCAAAAATGAGTTAAAATTCTAAATAATCTAATGCTGTTTCTATGATAGCCAATAGGTATAATAATATTTATTTATTCGCTCAGTTTTAAGGGAATACCTGTTACACAGATTCAGCGCGAATTACAAAATATCGCTGCTATTGTACAGTACATATAATATTTATAATTATGATTTGCAAAAAAAAAAAAAAAAAACAAAAAAAATCGTGAAAAGTAAAACTCATAACCTATCATTGACGAAATACAATACGGTATTAATCAAAATAAAAGTAAATTGAAATTTTCTTGTTTTTTTTTTTTTTTTTGAAAGCGAAATCATTTATAATTTTTTTTTCAAAATGTGTTTAACGGACACAAGGATATATTCTTCGTTTCGTAGTCAATCTTATCAATCGTATGCGATTTAATTTACTGAACGTATAGGTTCACACAAGTTATATGCTCATATAACGTGAAATAAGTATTTGATGGCGTATTATATATGTTAATGTTACGTAGGATGAACGTTTAAAAAATATATTATATTTAATGACTTCCATCACGCGTTTATAATGAAATCGTATCGAAAAAATAATTTTAGATTTTGTTGCGAAGAAAATGACGACGAGTGTCGACGTGTCAATACGCGTTGAAAGATTTGCACCTCACAATATTCGGATTGCCCGTTTTTCTACATTATTAATAATACATTTTTGTACGATATAATATATTACGCGTGTAGTAAAATTTATAGTCTCGTGTTTTTATTCCGTATAAATAACAACACATATACGTATACGGGACAAGTTGGAAGCATTTCTCATATCGTCGTAGACTCACATATGCACAACGGACTAAAGTCTTAATGATTTTTTCGGTTTCCGCTTCTTTTTTTTTTTCAAAGAAGGGGGCAGGGAAATATATATTTCCGTTTCTGTTCTTTAAACATACCGAAAATGCAAAAGCCGGTCACAATTAATTCTCCCCTCAAATAAATATATAAATCATACGAATTATATATAGGTTCTGAATTGAAATCATATCGTTTCGACAAGTGGCTCATTGATTAGATGGGTACCTACAAAAGTTCTATTGTCGATTCGTAAAAGAAGAAAAAAGAAATGTCGATTTTTCCGTGCGAACTGGGGGGGGGGGAGAAATGTTAAAAATACTATAAAGATAAATCGTTAAAATATCCGTTAAAAATCTGCATTGTGCGTGTATATATAAAACACTTTTATTCACTCATAATAAATAAATAATATAATTTGAGATTTTCGCTTTCAAATGGTCCCCCTCCCCGTCAAAAAAACAGCCATTTTTCCGTATTCCTACGAAAACATGATTTTTCGTTCAGCTGCGCGTGTTACGGTAAACCGTATGTTCTCCACGATTCCGAATCCAAAAAATGTATTCCCTCCCCCTCCAATCGCGTGATGTTTTTTTTTTTTTTTTTTTACAAAAATATAATAACGGTTTACAATTCATGTACGAACAAAATAAACCCGTCGGGGGACGTGATCGCGCCCGCGTGCTCTTCGCACGTTACACCCATCCATTCCGTTATTTGGGTTAAATTTAAATTAAAAATTAAAAAAAAAAAAACGAGTTTTGAGCAAAAAAAAAAAAAAAAAAAAAAGATGGAATTTTTTTTCTCCCCTGTTTTTTCCGGCGTTTTTGACGAGTATAAAACTAAATTTATATACAAAAAAAAAAAAAAAAAAAAAACAAATGAACACCTACGCGGTGTTTTTGTCGGTCGGAAATCGGCCGCGCCGGTAATTATTATTTGTCGTTGGGGACACTCACCGTGCGCCGATCGCTGCAGTACCGTCGTCGTCGCAACGACGACAACGACGACGACGCGCGCGAGGAGCGAAGAAGACGTTCCGCGCGATTTCATGGCGCGCGCGACCGCGAGCGTTTCGCGCGGTCGTTTCCACTCGGATCGCGACGACGACGTGGACGTGGACACTGACGTGGACTCGGACTGCACAAGTAAGTGTGTGTCTATCCGATGTGCCGGATGATTTTTCCTATAGAAAAATAAACGACTGCGTTAATTATAAAAACGCGTTCGACGCGTGTTGACGGCGCGCGCGTAGGCGAACGTTTAAAACGATATTCGTCGTGGCGGGCGCGCGCCCGACGGACCCGCGGCGGTTAGGCGGCCCGCCGGTCGTGGCCGTCCGCGACCTTGCGATGAGCTTTGTCGTCTGCGTTGACGTCACCGACGCGCGGCTCTTACTCGGTATAATAATAATTTAACAATACCGCGCGTTTATACGCGACGACGACAACAACAATTATTACTATTATTATTATTATTATTATTATTATTATTATTATTATTATTATTATTGCGATATAGTCGTCGACGGGTTGGGCGATCTTGGAAAATGAAAAAAAAAAAACAAAAACAAATAATACCCGAGTAATAATAATAATAATTTATAAATATTTTATTATTTTTTTTTATTGTTATTTGTTAACAATATTGTCGCAATACGTGTACCTATAACAGGAAAAAAAAAAAATGGGATTGCCGGTCGCGGATGTTGCGCCGCGTTTAAGTGCGTTTACCCCTCCAGCGGCCTCCATCGAACAGTGAATAATAAGTCACGGCGCGGCGCAGCGGGAAGGACGTTCCCACTGCAGAATCGCGGAGGAACAAAACCAATATTCGCCGTGCGCGCGTTGTCTCCGAATTCGGGTCTGCGTTTTACCAGACGACCACTGATCGGAATTGGGAAAATTAAAGAAGAAGAGCTCTGCTAATAGAATAATAATAATATTAATAATAATAATAATAATAATAATAATAATATTAATAAAACTAACGTTCTGCAAAGAAATTTACTTCAATATAATGTGGGGATTATGCCACCGTTTCCTTCCTTTATATCCCAATCGTTACATTTACTTGGTAAAAACTTCCTTTACATTAAGTCTCTGTTTCAGTAAAAAAAAAAAAAAAAAAATAATTAGGATACGCGGATTGAAAAAAAAGACCATCTCCCAATTCGAGCACCGGTTAGGGCGAGGTAATTTTTTTTTTATTGTCAAATTTTTATTTTAACCGAAATCCTTTTTGACAGAGAAACTTTTACAAAAAAAAATAAAAAAAAAAATAAATATTATTTTCGTTTTAAAAGCGTCAAGAGACGCACTGCATAAACAAACGTATTTTCGAATAAATCGTTTCACGGGGGAAAGAATCCCGAAGGCCACAGTTGTATTTATAGTTTAAGACATCGAATTTTTACAAAAAATAAATTACAATATTACAGAGGTCTTTTTTTTTTTTAATATCTTTAATTCTTGAGTGGTTATGAGATTTTAAAATAATTGTGAAAATTGTATTTTTAATACGCTTACAACTCTTTAAGAATAAAAAATATTAAAAAAAAGGCTTCGTCATTGTATTTTGTAATATTGTAATTTATTTCGTGTAAAAACTATTCGGTGTCTATATAATGAACGACTGTAGTAGTCTTCAGCATTTTTTTCCGCGTAAAGCAATTATTTTTTATGAAAATCGTAGCGGTGTAGCATAACGTCGTCTTCTTAAGAAAATACAGTTATCGTGTTTCACAATTATATTTGCGAGATTAAAATTATATATATATATGTTATGATTGCAATTTGATTAATAATTTAAATTTCCATTACTCTTCTAGAGTTCGTGAAAATTCGAGATTTTTTTTTTGTATTTCTCTATAGAACTCTATAAACTCGCTTAATAATACCGCGTGTAGTGCTCAAAAAGAGAAATTCATGAAATCACGTGCACGTGAAAATTTTTATATATAAATCTATAACGATTTTTACGAAAAACGTGGTTTTTTTATTATTATTTTTATAATCTGTCCGCAAAACTTTTCAATCGAAAGTATTATTTTTAATGATGTATTTTATTCCAGGAATAATCGATGAATATATACACAATAATAGATGAGAATTGTTACGTTGAAATGTTTTCTTCTTCTAACCTTTCAAAATATAATACTTCAATACAGTATTTCATCTTTTGTATTTTAATAATTATTAATTATATACAAAAAAAAAAAAATTTTCAAATTTTAAGAAAACCAACTCTATTTTTTTTTTACATATTATACAATTTAAATTGCAGGTTCACTTTCCTTTATTTATTGTATACAAATTAAAATAATGTGAAAAGAACGGGATAAAAAGCGTCCTGTTTCAGATTTATCGGGATAACTGGACGGCAATGTCGTTTTCAACGGCGTATGGTCACCCGAGTCAGCACTCGTCGTCCAAATCAAATATAGTTCAGATCGTAGATGCTGCGTGCGATAATGTTCTCTGGCATTTGTGTCGATCGCCGTAATTTTTATAAAAAATTTAAAAATGTCAGGAAAAATAATTAAAATTTTATATCAATAATACCGCGGTAAGTTTAATTATTTTATAAACGTTAAAACAATTGATTATTTTTACTTCCACACCATGTGTATATTTTGGTTGTTTGCTTATTTCATATAATGTTTTCCCATATAATTAAATAAATTAATATTTAGAATGTAATAATGTTTTCCCATATAGTTTGTACGTAGGATCTTTAGGATTTCAAAAAAATATCAATGTACAATCCAATGAGTTTATGGATTAAATCGTTATACACGCACGCCGCGTTTATCTTCTTCTTTCTCTGGCCCCTATTACTCTCCAAGATTTTTTGCCGCAATCACCATTCCCGCATTCCAAGGTCTTCCGAATCTTTTTCCACCATATCAATTCACCTATTTCTAGGTCGTTCCGTTTTTCTATGAGACACGGGCAGGAAGGAGAGCCAGGCGAGCAGCAATATGACCAGCTTGGGTCGTCATAACTGGCGCTGCAACTCAGGACTCTTCTTCTATCTACATTTTAGTGCTTTTTACACACTTTTGGTGAAATAATCGTTTTTTTTTTTTTTTACTTGTTACTTTTTTCAAACATACAAACAGAACCTCTTCGTCAAAAGATATTGGTCGTAAAGAACAATTTTGCGATTATTTCATATTTGTTACTGTCGGTAAATTATATTTAATTACTATCGGTAATCGTGGGTGTTTTAATAACGACAAGACGTAAAACACCGCTTACGCATTAATCGTGGACGACGAATCTCACCTATTGAAAGTTCACTCACGTTAGTCGTCCGCCGATTTCCGACTCGAGCGCGCGCACCGATTGCCGTACAACGTTAACGATATTAAGTACGAGGCGAATTTTCAAAAATATCCGTTCCGATCAAATGTTTATTATGAATTCGTCCAAACGAAATGAAAAACGTAATTTACAACTGTTTTACTCGGTTAATTTTTTTTTTTTTTTTTTTTGTAGACCGTACGTGTGACGCATACGCGTGCGTTTTATAGCTAAAAGCCTACACTAACGTATGGCGTTAGTTATAGTAATAATAAAAGAGAAAATAAAGAACGGACTCGTATACGTATTGGACACGCAACCTCGGTGCACCGTTTAGCTCTATAATAATAATAATAATAAACAACGTGTATTATTTTTAACACAAACACGTATATATATATATAATTATTTAAATTTATTTATTTTTTTGTTTTGTTTTACAACTCGCGTAAACCAAATGTACATATATATATGTGTGTGTGTGTGTGTGTAGAGAAGAAGAAAGAAAAACAGAGGACAAATACGCGTGCTTTTTACACTGATATTATACGTGTATACAGGATATTACGGCGAAGCACGCGCGTATACCGAAAGTGAAACCGACTCGTTGTGTGCGCCGCGCGGAGATGAAACGTTTGAACGGCGCGAAGAGTGAAGGGGGCAGGTGGCGCGGTTACGCAATTTGGTAGACCTTCGGTAATTTTTTTTATTTTATACATACATATTGTTTTTTTTTTTTTTTTAACAAACGAGAGAAAATCGACTGCCTAATCAACCCGTGTTTTCGGAATGGCTCTATATTGCCGTACACATAATAATATATTATATGTAGTTACTCACACACACACACACACTAAGTATATAATATAATACGCACACGCAGAGACTATTTAGTATTTACTGACGGTGTGTGTTTTTAGAATGTCTCTCTCCGCCGTATTTTTTGTGTTATTATTTTCTTCGTCGTCGTCGTCGTCGTCGTCGTAAAACGGAACGACAGACACGTTAATAAAAATCGAACCCGTCTCGCCGCGGTCTCGCGTATATTTTATATACACGCGTTGAAGGATTCCAATTTGAGCTGCGTCCGCGCAGTGGTGGGTACGCGACGCGTCGTATAATACGCTCTGTATAAACGCCCGTGTCGTCGTCCGTCCCTGGGATATTGTTATCACCCGTCTCAAACACTCGCTATTTACGTATACGCATATTATGTATTACGTATCCGTCCTACTCTCTATACGGATAGTGAGCGGGAGAGAAATAAATTGCCCCGAAACCCCTTTGTCGCGCGATCGGAGGAATGAAAAAAAATAAAAATTCCTTTCGAATTGCGGATTAACGCGGTAAGGTATATTCCGTGTATGCACGTATAATATTATCCTATATAACTTTTTTTCAGTCTTATTATATTATAGTAGTGTGATACGAAGTTTTAGATACGAGGTTGAAGCGTTTTCCGGATCATTTTCTCTATATCCTTTCAAAAAAAAAAAAAAAAAAAAAAAAAATTCTATCTTTGTTTTTTAAAACGCTGAAATATTTTATTTTGTTTATTGTGAAAGCAATGACGAATTTCACTGTACATTGCCTGTACGATTATATTATAACGTTCAGAAACTCGAGCATTATCGCGTGCGTAATATGTGAATATGCTTAATTAAAATATAAATAATTGATAACGAAATATTGATTTTGTATGTAGTTTAAAGAGCGACAGAATTCGCCTGTGCGTTTTTTGTCGAAAATTCGATAGTTTCTACTATTCGAGTAGGTAAAAACCTACACTTCATAAAAACCGTATACTGAAATAACGCGCGGTTAACGCGGGAGAATAGTTTAAGATGTATTATAAAATAATCGGAGAATCCACTTTGTTTTGTAATTATTGGAGAATCATTCATTAAAAATTTACTCAATAAATAACAAATTTATTATCCAACATAAAACTTTATTTAACATTAAAACGCAATTTGATGTAATAAGAAAAATTACAAATACGAATCTAAGCTACATTTATTTTTAAATATCTAACACAATTATTTTAATATATATATATTTAATTTCGTCGAAGAATTGAAAAAAAAATTTAAGAATAGGAAATCAAAAATATCGTCAATATCTATATATTACAATCGTACTGACAAAACGAGTTAACAAATCGTTTCATTTTCCGTTTAATTTGGGGCTTTAATTCGGCGGTGGATGTGGTTTTGAACAAAATAAATAATCGATTTACACGGGCGTTATTTCTTAGTGCTGGGATCGTTCGAAATTTAATCCATACATTTTTATACACATAAATAAATCCGAATCGATTCGTAACAATAACTGTTGCCTAATTAAACGCATAAAAGTTATTTATAATTATACTTGGAAACGACGAAGTAACTTACGTGTAAATGAAATTCGATTTTAATTTTACTTTAAATTATGTAAAATATAATAATAATTATAGTGAAAATAAATTGAATGCACAAATTATCGAAACTTAATACACTTAGGTAGGATGTATATAATAATACCTAATAAATATTATGTATATAAATAACGGTATTATATAGTACAATCTTTGTTGAGTCGCCTTAAAAATATAATGATAATACGTAGGTACTGCTTATTATAAATAGGTGAATTACAACGAATACAATATTATTAACATATAATAAGCTGATTATTGTTATTATTAATAATATGTATCGGTCGTTTAAAATACTATATTGGGACACAAATTCAGAGAAAAAAACCTCAATTATTCTATATCGCGCATAATATATAATATAAATTGTGCATTATAACATTTATAGTAATATCTAGTCAAAATTATTTGGCTAACGTGTGCAGCGTTATAATTTTAATTTTTAATATTCTTATTACAATTACAGTTTTTAAGTACAACAATGATGGACGAACACTACATAGTTAATATACCCGTTTGACTTTTCGCTGTTATTGACGAATAAAAATATTTACGAAAAAATGGGTAACGCTATGTTTAAAATAGAAACTAAGAAAAATGTTATTAATTTGAACGAAGTATACGTATATCATTCGAATTGCGTTTTATATCTCGTTTTTCTCGAGAACAGAATTATTACGGATCTATTGAAATATGTTTTGTATAATATTATTATTATATGTCTTTGAAGTTTAAATATTAAACGAAATGTCTATTAATACACAAGAAAGAACATAGTAAAGCAAAAAACAAAAATGAAATAAAAATGTCTCTGTAAATGTATTATTATTAAACAATTGAGTACATAATAACGAATTTCTGGAATCGATGACGGGTTTAATTATTATATTTTATTATTAATGTTATCATCGCGCCTTGTTAATTAGTCATCAATTATTACCAAGTAAAATACTTTAATATTATTAAAAAACTATGGAAAAAATATTGTACATATTTTAAAATAAACAAATTTTATTTAATTTACACTGTATTTAGCGGTCAAATATTTTTTTTTACCTACATTTTTCCTAAACAAATCAATTGAAAATCTGAAAAATTTGTAATTAGTTTATTTATTTTAAAATATTATCGCATTCGAAATAGTTTATGGGTTATTTTGTTCTTAATAATATGTATGTTGTTTTGTGATTTGATGTTAAACTCTATTTTACGCAAGTATTTTGATTTAATTTATATTTTACTAGACACAAATTATTACAATCAATGCGTTTAAAATAATTGATATTATTTTAAATTATTATTTTTATTTTTTTATTGGTTTATTACTTATTATGCACACATACGATGATTGTTTTCTTTGAATTTATGAATATAAAATATAAAATAATAGGACAAATTCTAACATTTTATAGCTCAATATTTTATTCTACGTTTAAAACGATTAATTTAAAATTTGAATTAATAATAAAACACTTTCAACACCAGCTCTCGTCAAGATAGCGTGAAGTGAGAACAGTGTCTATAAGATTGACGGTCGTATTGTATTGTGTCCATATATTTTTATTTCCATTTCATTCGATATAAAACGTCAGTTCGCAAATATTTTCCATTTTCAATAAACCAATTAATAAACACGCTGATACATAATATATAAATGCCCATCATATGAGTATATAATAACTGCAATGACATTGAAAATACGTTTCTATAGTATATTGTTCTTTTAATAATATTTATTTAATGACTTGAATAAAATATCAGCCAATTACACGCAGTTATTAAAGTATATGTGGTACATTGAAAATTGTATTTTATTTTTTATTATTATTATTATTAGCTTCTAATGAAAAATTATTCAGCTCAACTGCTTATTGCGTTGTTTTACGCGATAAAAACGGTTTATTAATTAATTATTGGCAAAATTGAATATGTGTGTGTGTGTGTGTGTATTGGGTCCGATTGTTTAATCGTTAAGAAATATTCTAACGTGTGTGTAGAATTAAAAAAAGAAAAAATCACCGTATTATTTTCTCAAATAATTAAATTTTTATATCGATTGCGTAAATTATTTCACGATTTATTTTATCAATTTGTATTTCTACCATTTTAATTGAAACGGTTGAGTAATTATTCTATACGAGAGCTTTTTAAATCTATGAAATCCTCAGTATACGATTATATTCGCTTCTGTGCGTATCTACCTACTGCATACTATACTCTATCACATAATGTAATATGTATATAAAGTATTTTTGTCCCAATCGGAAGCGTAATTAATATTGACTTCAAAATGTTATTTACTTGCATTTAAACGATGTTATATATTTTATTCAGCGGTAGTGCTCTTCTTTCCGTACGTTTATTTATAGACGATCGGGTTTTGTGATCGAGAACCACGTGGATATTCAATTTTGTTAAAAAAAAAAAATCGTACTTTTGTTGTATATGCAAACGATTTTTTAAATAATAAATATACGATTGAGTTCATTAACGAAATTGTCTACTACAGAAAACTTTATTCGATGAATATTCGAACGTCGAACGTCGTTATTGTACATCTCTTATTAATATCGATACAATTATATTATATTCATGCAGCATCGTGTTTTTTCTACGTATTATAATATTACATAAAGATTATTATTATTTTTTTTTTTTGTACAGTTATCAATTAATTATTATTTTCATTCTATACATTTATAATATTTTCAATTAATGAATTAGTTAATTGAAATTATTACTTTTTACCAAATTTTATATAATAACGTTATTTATTAATTTATTTGTATACTCGTAGTCATTTTTCGATAACGTTGTAATATTTGTTTCCTGTGTCATTTTATAATACAATATTTTTGCACACCGTGTGTTTTATTGTAAGAAAAACCGCGATAATACACGTATACATTTATTGATTTTAATTATTATTAGATTATTCTCTATAAAATTATGAAATGAACGTAAATAATAAATATTTAAAAAAATTAAAAATTAATAAAAGAAACAAAAATTAAAAATTGTAATACTATTAAAAAAATAAAATAATAATATATATATAATAAATTAGTATATATTATATAAAAAAAAGAAAAATAATATATAAAAAGAAAAAGTGCCTAGTGTATTTGATGTTTAAGAATGTAACAATGTAACAAATAGTTTCGAGCATAAGTCATCATCAAGTTACAATGAATAATAAAAAAACTAAAAAACGTATAAAAAATGAATATAAAATATGAAATTAATAAACAAAATACGTAGAATATATTATAAATAATAAAAAACAACATTAAATCGATGATTTTAGCAACATAGATTATATAAAAACAATTGGTTGAAAATGTTTTCTTTTTACACATTTTTTTTATATAATATATACTAATTTATTATATATTATTTAATAAATATTAGTTACTTCAAGAATAAGTTAAAATTTGTTTTTTTTTTTTTTTTGAAATTACGTCTGAGTTTATTTTGAAATAAGCCATCTATCCTTGAACATTATATTAATTATCTATAAAAAAAAGAGAGTTTACGCGTAATAAACAAATTTAGATAGTTTTTTGTTTTTTTTTTGAATATTTGACTATAAATTGTTTTTTACACACACACACACACCTATGCCTTAATGTATATTATTATTGTTTACTAATAATACGCATAATATTATTTTGCAGTTTATTGTATTACGTAGGTCGATTGTAAAATTATTTTGAGATCATCGGGGATAAAACAGCTGATGCTGTTGTTACAGTTTTTGCAGTAGTAGTAATATAAAATACTAAATCAATTACAAAAAGAAAAAAAAGATAATTTTAGACGTAAATTTTTCTTTTATTTGAATATCGCGCGGAACGGGTAAATCCTTTTTTAAGGATATTTTTCGTCATTGACACACATTTAAATGTTTTATGAGACTCTGGTCATATGTTTATTATCGTGTGTAGCAGTACGATTGTATTAACGATATAATTTTTCATTGTTGTTTGTGTTATTATTTCAAAGAAAATAATATTTTTAACGACTGTCGGCTAAATAATAAATAATGTTAAACTTATGTCATTCGAACTAACGTGTAGTTATTACTTATTTATTTATTTATTGGAAAATACAATATTTAAATTGATTTAAGTAATACATTTTAGGATAAAACGCTGCATTCTTGAACGCTTAAACGTCAAGACAATTTGTTGTATACCTACGACAAGAAGTTAGTAAATTGGTTTGATTCAATATTAACATTTTTTTATTAAACTTAATCTAAAATTTTGATCAAAACTACCGTATTCCTATAATGCACGGTCATTATGATCGCATATTTTCTATTGATTATTTTTGTCACGGAATGCCCTTCGATTTTAAACTATAATCAACTCGTATTAATTACCTATTTGTTGGCAATCATAATCAATTACATGATGTGTATAGGTGTACACGAAATTTACGGAATAAAATACTCTCATCACGCACAGTGTCATTAAACATAACTCTCAATAGTAAGTTATTGTTATTATGATTTATTTAAATTTATCCAACCCACAATAACTGCGAGGAATAGAATTATTATTATTATTTAAAATTATACTTACAAAGTATAATTTAGTTTTACTTATATTTACCGCGCCCATATTCTATTTTTGTTTTATATTCAATATTTACGAAGATGTCTAAATTTAATAAGATGTATGAGGCGAGAAAACAGTAAATACTGTGAATTCGGAAAATAATATCAATCCGTAAAAATCTCCATCAAAGTCAAACAGTCGTGGGAAAATTGTATTATTTTGCAAAGTATTTTATCAATTCAACGTTTAGAGAAATATTGAAAATATTACATATAACAACTGTTTTTCTATTGAGTTTATTATGAGTATTATTTAAATTATTTAAAATAAAGTTGACATTATTATTGCCATTTAAAATCGAATAAATATATATATATTTTTTTTTTGTTTCCATCTACCTAACATGAAAAATTCGTGTTACGTATTTATTATAATAATTTTAAAGAAAATCACACGAATTAAGAAAAAAAAATAAAATGTTGATCAGATTAAAATTTAACATAGTTTATAAATAATATATATGATTATTTATATTCGTTTGAGTGATTATGAAAACATTTTTTTTTGTGTCAAACGTGCGTAAATCGAGTAGAATTATTAATGTATTTAATGTTACGAAAGAACTGTTAAAAAAAAAGAGATAATGTAATTTTAAAAATTCTTATTAACGTTGTAGGTAAACAGTTTTCAGTAAATTAGGCATAAAGTTGTTAAAGCATTGGATTTTAAAGTGACTATATTACGGTGGACGCGTTTCATAATGTTCACATTATATTATTAGATAAGATAGTAGAAGAAATAAATGTGCTATTAATATAAAAATATTTAATAAAATTCAGCGTGAAAGACATTATAATTTTGCCGAGGTAGGTGATATGAAACGAGAAGTAATAGATATACGTAGATATTAAATATTTTTAATATCTACACAGCGCAGATATTTATTTGTATTTATAATATTTTGGATATTGTGCCAAAAATTGAAATTTTAAATGCTAAACGTATTGATTATCGAGAACGGGCCTTGTGTATAAATTTGAAATTAATGAAAATATGAACCAAAATCAAAATGAGTACAATATTAGTTTACTGACCGTTATTCTCAAAATATCTAACATTATAAAACTTAAAAAAAAAAATCTCTAATAATAATGTAAAATAAATGCGATTATAAATTATTTGGCTCTGGAGGGTTTATTACCAATCTTACGACCGAGATAATGGTTTATGATATAAAAATTTACTTCAGTATTCATTACGTTTATGATGTAGGTAAACTCATATTGTTTCCATTTTGTATGCGCTTAGGGTTTAATATATTGCTTTTTTGTTGACATTTAAAGTAACATTTCGTTGTGTTTTTTTTCTTTTTTTTTTATAGAGTATTTTTAAATTTATATATTTTTATTCATAGATATTCACTGTAAATAATATGCGCAGTTAAATGTATTTTTTGGAGTGATTTAATAAAAATTTAGGTTACTCGCGCTACATAACCAAAAGAAAATGTAACCCCAGTGTAAGCTATAGAAAGTTCCATTTTATTTGTGCAGGTATAATTAATATTACAACACCGGGGACGAAACTAGGATGGTAGGAAAAATAAATTCTTATTATAATTATAATGAGCAGTAGGTACCTGATGGCTAATTGGTATAATTATATGTAAACATTACCGTCATGTTTACAAATGGGTCATTTGTGATAGAAGCTCAATACGGATAATAGTTACTTACATTAATCGTCATATATATATATAGTATAATAATAATATCCTAATTAAACAGTTGTTAACTTAATAAATTTATTCATATTTTTTTTATTAAATATTTATGTTTTTTGTAACTGTTTTTTCCAGCACGCCTTTACTAAGCTTTAAGTGAAATTGTTGTCATTAGGTCGACTATAAATTTCACATTTATTTTTTTTTTTGTTTTATAATGAAAACTATTAAATAATATTTAACTTATGTAACATACTTGAAACTAAGCTAGTAAATATTTTAAAAATAAATTGAAATTTGTATATTACAAAAAAATATAAAAAAAAAGACGACAGGTTCATATTTAATTTAAATTTTATTAACCGTATAGAAGATAAATATGAAATAATATAATTTTTTTTTTTTATTTATATTTCTCTGTAAAAATATTTTACAATACACATCTGAATATATTACTTTATAATATATATACCCTTAAACAGGGTTCCTATTTGGGTACTAACATAATGATATGTATTCCGGAATGTTTGCAGTGTCGTCAGAGCACATATACTATGACTTATATAGTATACAGTATAGGTATAATATGTACGTGTAATAAAATCACATACAATTTCGAATGTTTTTACGATGGAATTAAAAATATAATAATGGAAATCGCATGTTATATATTCATCCCACATGTGCATGGGTGCGCGTATACATCAATACACGCTTGACTTTGCATGAAATAGATCGTGTAATTTTTTTTTTTTTTAGTTGTGTTATAATTATATAAATGGGTTTATATGGAATAAGTTTAAGTCGAATGGCAGTAATTTATAATTAAAATAATGTGAAAGTAGCGAAATAATGAATAGTAAATACAATCTACTTTGTCGAGTTTAATAAGACTAAAAATCCCATTTTGAAGTGCACTTGAAAACACGATGCCGAAAAATTAATAATTTTGTTTACTTTAACAAATATTTTCTGTTACCATCTCGGTATAACACCAATTATTACAATAACTGTTAAGACGGTATTTGTTTTGATAGGAGTGAGATAATATTAATTCAAGTTTATATTATTATACCAATACATTAATATACTACATATATGTATATTATTTTATTTTTAAATAAGCGATTTGCTTTCGAGAGATATATTTGTTTTTTTTAGAATTAAAACTTTTATTTCGAGATCTCGTTTGATTAATAACATACACAGCGAGTATAATGTGATAAACATGTCGTACACATAAATATGTATGTATATACATACGTTTCTGAAATAAAATATATTACGAAACATAAATAAAACGGACTCGGGACGTTTTATGATTGAGGTTAAAACCATTTGTGTACAGAATGTCAAAGAAGTCGTATGTCCACAAGGTTTTTTTTTTGTCGGGTTACACTCATGATTTATTTTTCCGTAACATATGCATTTACAACAGTTTGTACAGAATATATATATATATATATAAGTATATTTTATATAATTGATATTTAAAACGTTAATTTGATTAGATTTATTATAATAATATTTAAAATTAGCTATTAAATTGTTTTAAATAAATAATTAAAAAAGTATTGTGCAATATATAAGTAAAAATTGCGTTATCATTATATTATGATAATACTTATCCGGAAGTTATGGAATATGTAGTATTGATTTCATATTGTACGAATTTAACAATACTTTATAATTTAATACATGAATATTAATAAGTACACGCGAAAACCTTGAATATGTAAGGACAATATACTCTGTGAAGGCGTGTCAGTTTATAGGTGTGAATTTGATGGTTTGTTGTGAATTCGTTTGAATTAGTCATCCGTATTTCCAAAATTTAAATCAAATTTTAATTTTCTATTTATCAACAGTGACAATATTGTTTCGTAAATGTTACAATGTTATACAAATATATAACTCGCAATAATTTACTCAGTATAATAAATACAATTAATTTTTGTTATATACTTGGAAAGTCCAATACTTTTTGTTTTTATGTCTATTTATAATAATTGTATTCAAGACATGATTTAGGTTTTATTAATAAAAAAGACGGAAAAGAAACAAATTATCTATATTTTATTAGTTTAACAAAAATTGTTTAAATAAAAAATAAAACTATTTATGTTAAGTTAATGAAATAAAGAATTTTCTCATTTTTTTTAATGATTTTTTTTATTAATAAAAATATTAGTAATAAAACTAAAAGTTGTTAAACTTGTTAAAGTTTTTTAGTAACCAAGAGTAATATAAATATTGGAACTTTTACTAAATATCTAAAATGTACGCAAAATATTGTTATTAGTTATAAAAGAAAAATGGTATATTATATTTATTTCAATCACTTAATTGTATATTCTACATTTTGACAAATATATTAAAAAGAGTTTTTTTTACAAGCGCAAACGTATACATTTTGTAAATAAAAAAAAGAGGAGAAAGGAAAGTTAAAAATAAAATCTAGCGGAAAAAGATGATTAAATATTACATACGTTCCCGAATAGTATTTTAGGTGCAGACGTCGTTTTAAATCATCAATAAATGATGGTTCAATGTACGGTGCAAATCTAGTTCCTAGCACTGTGTTTTTGACAAAAATGAATACCGAATTTTTACATGGGTTTAACCGTGCCATGAAAATGTTATTTTCGATTTAAACACCGTAGTACTATTCAAAATATACATACGAATCAGTGTGGGTTTAGAGTACAATTTTTAATTAAATATTATCGACTTGTAAGTTTGTTCAATTATGTTATAGTTATGCTCCGTTTTTTCTACAGCACACCTAACATTTAAGCATCATGTAAATGGCTGGAATAAGATGTTCGACCGACGATCATCGCCTGTGGTAAACTCGGTCGGTCGGGGAAACGTGTGAATGTGTGCGAATCAATAAAAGTCAATAAAATAATAAAAAATGTAAAATAAACGAGTAAACGTGTAAAGGAATGTATAGCAAGAATATACGAATAAAATTACGTTAATTCTATTTCATTGAAATACGCGAAATAATAAATAATAATATTAATCATAAATATGTATAATGAACGCACATACCGCGTGATCACTCATGGTCGTCAAACTAAACATCCGCGTATACTGACACGGCGCATCAGTCGACCGCGATAAAACATGTAACTAAAGTAGTTACCAGATAGCGCTACAACACAACATAGAGGGGGTAACAGCAAGACGCGTATAAATAGCGGTTCGAAACCGGCGGATCGCTCAGTCTAGCCGCGAGGAGCTAACACACCGCGCGTATGTGCGTGTGAAGGGTTCACGTTGTCCGCCGCACCAACACTGAACAGTCCAATGGTTTCGAACCGCTATTTATAATTTATATTCATACGGTTCTCAATTAACAGCCCATTAACCGTGTATAGAATGTTAAACTGTCACGATTATTATTATTATTATTATTATGAATTGACATCGAACGGCAAAAATGTTACTCGGGTTATAGACTACACAGTTCGTATTAAATGAGAATTTGGTATCGCGATTGTAATGTTACAAATAAATACCTATGTATTTTTGAAAATTTTTTATGATATATATATATTATTTCGACAGTATGGGAAGTAATTTTGTGCCCGGCGCAGACAAATCCGCGCACTTTTCTCTCTCAATTTTTTTTTTTTTTGTATACAATTATTTCTTTTTAAAAAAGCAGAGAAATGTTTTTTGTCTTTTGTAAAAAATTGTTTTCACAAGAAAATTAATAATTAGCAATTCGTTAGAAATAAACTTGAATAAAACTGATTATGTTCACTTTGAAATAACGATTACTACGGGTAACATTTTCACGAAAGACATGTTGTTAATTTTGTACAATTTTTTTTTTTTAGAAATTTATTAACGTGTCAATTTCTTTCATTAAAAATGGCCACTGTTACAGGATGCCCATTAATTTACTTAAAAGATATTGTTTAATTTAATCAAACTCTGAAAATTGTTTAAGAATTAATGATGTAATCCAATAAGAAGTTTTATGCAGAAAATATCGTAAGAAAATTATGTTTATATAAATTGGATATTTTGAAGAAAAAAAAATCGCCATAAAATTTTTCATTTTTTATTTCGTTCACCTTACAATTTAAAACTAAATAAAAAATACGCGTACTTTAATAATACAATTATTTGAAAAATAAAACTATTAAAATATTAAATATAGTACAGTGTCGTATCTCCATGGGATTTCCAGCATATATATATATATATTGTATATAATCATCAATTATTGTATAAGACGTAAATAAAATCGAAAATTTATGTGCTATAAATTACGTACCGGTACACTATACGGACTTAATTAGACTTAATTTTAAATTGAAACGGGAATATGGAAACGAAAAAGGAAAAAAAAGAGATGAATAATATAATACACAAGATTTATAGTTGCTAAGGACTAAGATTAAACGTATAAAAGAACGGTAAGGCAGAGATGAAGCAGGTAGTTAAGAAGTGTGTGTAAGTGGGGTACATTGAAAGTTTTCCCGAAGTTAATCGATCATATTATTATATCATCATCTGTAAGATTTCGTTATATTTTAAATATAATGAAAATAATAAACGTCTCTTGTGTATTTTCTTGATCGTAATAATATTTTAAAGATTGGTTCGGCGTCAAAATAATTTACATACAATATTTATCTTCATTATATTGAAATATTTAAAATAGGACAATTATATAGTTGTCAATCTATAATAACGAATAATAGAGTAAAACTAATAAAAAAAAATGAGATTATTTCAGTCATTTTTTTTTTTTTTACAATTTTGAGTTCATAATTCGAGCTCTGTTTACAATACATAATATATTTGTAGTTATACAACTTTTTTTTTACTTCTATAAAAAAGCATAAGTATTGCTTTCTTTTTTATCGATATTCGTTATTCATATTTTTCACTCGATTTATATTCGATAGAATTTTTCGTAAAATATTTTCACCAAAAAAAAATAAAATAAAAATAATTTAACGTATTTTTGATTTAATACATGAGATAAAACAAAACAATTTGGTCGATAAAGTTTTTATGTATTAACTATCCGTGTGGAAACCGCAAATATTTTTCATGGTATTGGTGTTATATAATACGAACACTAACGATTATATCATATTTCTTTATCAGTTACACAGTCTTCATTAGTATATTGGGAAGAATAATGCATTTCGTGGTATAGAGAAATAAAAAGACAATTTCGAAGTTCCTTTACAATACGTCGAACAATTCATACATTTTCTCAAATTCTTTTTATGTTATAATAAAAGAGTTTTATTTTTAAATATCTAAATATTGAGTTATTGAATATTTATTTTGTCATTTTAGGAGTTTAATTTTTTTTACGAGAGGAGTTCACGTAGCTATAATAACAATATTATTATAACATTTATTTATCTTTTAGAATTTATACTCCCAATTATTTTGAGTAATATGGCAAAAAAAAAAAAAAAAAAATTCAAGTTGGCATTTACGTACAACGAATGAAGATGACAATGTAACAATCGTATATTATAAAATACTAAAAGTATTCCAATTTTATCACTTTTACTGACGGTGATCGTTAAGAAACGCGCTAGTGCCTATATATACATATATATATACACAGTTGCATTCCATGGGCGACATTTAAATATTAATTGTGACCTGAATCATCACAGGCGAATGTCTGTTGAATATTAAAATATTTAAAAGCACGTTGTATCTTAATGTCGTATAATTTTCTCTTCGCATTTAACCGAGAGTTTTAAATTGTTCGCTACTTTGTGAACGTGTCTACGTATCGAATTCTCTTACATAAATACAAATATGTTTGACACGAAATAATCATGTTCTACAATATGCTTCTGCCTCGGCTTTGTTAAACTGATGTTTTTTAAGTATTCTCCAGTAAATTATTTGATTTTTATTAAAACAATTTGTTTTATAATATGTTCGTTTATTTTCTACACACAGAATCTGTTCGATTTTCCACATAATACGTATAAAAAAAAAAAAATAAATAAATAATAATGTCAGTTTCCGGGAATTTGCATTAACATTTTCCCAGATGATAATAACAGAGACGTAAAAGGTTTAAAATATAATATGTTTATAAAATGTACGTAAGTTTTAATTAAAATATCCTAAAACATTTTTTTTCGAAAATAATTGGGTGAAAGGTGAAATGTAAAATAAAATAGCTATTGTCAAAAGAAAAATTACCAATACACGATCAACAAATATATCGTTATTTGTGTAAGACGAACGTTTTTCAAATTGGATAAAAGAAAAAAAACTGCTTTGATGTATAGATCAAAGCCAAAGAGTATACTAATCTTTAAATTAACGTTTTTATTTTTCACAATGCATTTTTAATGTGGGAGAAATTATGTCCATGTACGTAATCAAATATCAATTATGTGTTTTTGTTCGTCTGTTAAAATCACTATTTAATCAAAATAATTAATTATGCATTAGTTTTAAATCTTACGTTTAAATTTTGTAAACAATTTATTGGCGCTTATGTTTCGATTATTTCAATACGTTTATATTATAAAATCTATATGATAATTTTAATGATTATGGATAATTTTTTTTTCACGTTTATTAGACTATTCTGTGTATATACGTACATTTTGTAACATACGGTTTTAAAATTTTGTTTTCATAAATTTAGTTACAAGTACATTTTTCGCGCTGCGTTCTGTTTTATGTGCATAGACCAAGTTAACATTGAAAACATTAAAGCAAAAGAATATTTTCGTGAAATATGTTTGTAAATTTTTGATTAAAATCCACTAAATTAAACATTTACGAGTAGTATGATAAATCGACTAATGTTCGTTCTAAATCGCTTAGTTTAGAATTATTGAAATATTAAAGTTTCTTCGTAAAAAGTTATCAGACTCTTAAATTGTTTAATGGGCGATTTTAAATTTGTGAAAGTGCTGATAGAAAATTATTATCGTTGTCGCCCTCGGAATACACTTTTGGCTACGGTAATGGTTCGATAATATTATCGTATGAGGAGTACCTATCATTTTATGATGATCATATAGTCAATGATCATTTGAATTTGAATGAATTGTCAAGAAATGCTCAAGTAAGGAAATGTTTTTTTTTTTATTTTGCCCACTATTGCATTTTATCGATTTCATATTATTATTATTATTATTATTATTATCAGTTACGTTTTGATTTAGAATTCATGAAATACGAATAAACGAAATTCAGTTCGTAAAATAAAAGGGTTCGATTATTGTTTTCAACTTATTTTGCTCGTATTGATTTGTTCAAAATGAATTACTTACCGTACTATTCGTACACTTCTTCTGTCAAGTTCAATTTGCGTTATTAGAGGTTTATTATTTTTGTGCAAGGGCTACTTACGTAATTTAATCATAAGAAATATCGATAGACCATCCATTAGGACCGAACTGTATTAAAAGGAAATCACATCCGCCGACGTTCTTCTTTCTCTGACTTTACATTCTAGGAGAGTCTGTACAATAGTTAGCTACATACTACTACTAATAGTTACAATACGTAATATAACAACATATACTATATATATAATATATATATATATATTTATTATTTTTCGTTCTACTCGTCCGTTGTCCGCCATCCATTACGTTTTTTTTTTGTATTTGTTTACACCGTTCCTTATATTCTATATCCATGTATACGTACATTTGTCAATCAATGTCACAAACAACTCGAGAAATTAGTTTTTTTTCTTGAAAATCCTAAGCTTTTTGCAAATTATTCAATTTTTTTCGCAAACAGCTTGCCATTTCCTAGGCCGTTTGACGACAGTCGGGCCCTTTAGAAATAATATTTCAAAATTATGAAATGCACGTTATAAGACACGAATAATTCATAATTATTTATTATAAGGCATTAGGTATACTTATTGGTATTATTTAAAACAAAAAGAACATAATATTTTATTTATTTTTTAATAGTCTTGTCTTTTAAATCTGAATACTCGATTGTTGTTGCTAGTAATGTCAATTTTTGATTACATACTTCGTCTTGAAATACCGCATCGTTTGTGTGTAAAATATTTCTGCTGAATCACGAATTAATAAAACAATTTCGTAGGGTGTGCAATGCGAAAAAATATTATTTTTAAAACCACTTCTAATTACATATGTATTGCGTGTCTAATCGTCTATTAATAATATTCGCCAGTATTCACTGAAACACACTGTTCGACTTTAATTTGGGTTGATATTTTTTTTTTTTTTTTTTTACCGATTTCTATCATTTTTTTTCGCAACTATTTTTTGTTTGTTCTTTAAACAGTCGAGTTTATCAAATTAACGATAAAAAAATACCGAATTGTTGTTCAACACGTCAAATTATGAATACGCAACGCTAACCGCTTATGGTAGGGGATCTGATCTAAAAGAAAATCCGAACACCACTTTTATTGAAATCGAAACGAACGGCTTTTTTAAAACGTCCGGAAGAAGATCGCGGGGAAGAAGATCGTCTCGAATGGTTCCGCCAACACAATGTGGTCGTGGGCGAATCGTACTTTGTAATTGCCTAACATCTAATAAAACAAGATATTCGCTAGCGGCTTATAGTCACAGTTACTTGAGACTTGCTTAACATATTCACGTGCACAAATAGACGCGTAACAATTATTACAGGGATTATGTTTTACGCGCGCGCGCACACACCACACGTAACACGGAAAAGTCCGCGAAACGCAATCGCAATGCATTGTGGAGTTGTACGCCGCAGTTGTACGGATAGAGCGCGAGACGAAAACGACGGCGGCGGCCACCGCGGCGACGACGGGGCGGCAAACGGTTTACTCCTGGCAAAACCTCTCTTGTCAGAGACTCAGAGGATCGATCCTCCTCCCCCCCACATCGGACGCCCTCTGGTCGTCATGACCCAAAGTAACCGTTGCCGCCGCCACCGGGCGACGCATTCGTGTACGTCTCTCATCATACCGCCCCACCGCCTCCTGGTTTTTTTTTTTCGGCCGATTCAATGTGCCGCCCGGCTACCGTGTGATCTGGCCGCGTGTTCATCCGCCGCCGTTGTTGCCGCCGGTCCGATCGCGAGACCGTCTGCGCGTCCATTGCCACGGGGAAACGTGCCAGCGGGGAGATTTTCGTTTCCGTGTCTGATCGCCGCCATCCGTAATATCTGTACGTATTACATTTTTCATTCGATATTTTATTATTATTAGAGAGAGAGAGAGAGTTACGCAATTGACGTACGCTCGTACCTCATATTATACACGCACACACGTCGTTTTCGTATTTAATAATATTTTCGTGAGTACACGTGTTTTGTTACTCTTTTTTTTTTACGCGACGACGAACAAAATACGATTTCGTTTTTTTTTTATAACACGTGCTCGAGGAGGAGGAGGAGGAGAGAGAGAGTTTATTACGATAAATATATAATAATAATAATAATAAAATACTTCATAACGCGTATATTGTGTCAATCGAATTAACGTTTTTTTTTTTTTTTTTTTTTTTTAATGTATTTATTGAATTCAAAAATAAAATACGTATACGTGGTATGCGATGAATCATATTATTCTCATTGATAATACGTTATAAATAAATGATTTAATTGAAATCATAAATTTCATTTACTTTTAACGTCGGTTATTTCAACATTTTATTGTATTGCATACTACTCGTAAGATTATAAAAATTGAAATGATATTAGTTTAATTATATATTTATGCACACACGTAAAGTGTTTGCTCAAATTAATAAAAAGGATCGGGTTATTTGATACATACGTGTAAATGTAGGAGACGTGAACGTATTATTATTTATTACTTTTTATAATTATCTCCGCGTTGTAATAACAGATAAAACAATAAAGCATTTATTTAAAACACTTAGATAAAAAAAGGAATAAAAAAATTTTAATTAGCTAATGTTTGGAATTCAATTTTCAACAGTTAATTAATTTCATTATTTTATTTTATTTCATTTACGATCTGTTTAATAAACTTTTTCCGTTATAAACACTCGTACATTATAATATGTCATTTTTTATGTATTATCATTTTCTTCCCGTTATTCTATACATACACGTTCCATTTTATATTAATAATTTTTCAATATTCATGTAATATAATTTGCCGGTTATGAATCGAGATTTATTAAAGTCGTATTATACGATTCGTGCGGAAAAGAAGGTCGCCTTTAGATATGTGCTTGGTAAATACATGGTGAAAAAAGGTTGTTTTTCGAAAGAGTTTTGATCAAGAACGGTTAGAATTGTTGAAAACTACCTTCCAAATAGGATTTCGACGTCTAGAGTAGCGCTGAGTGCTGTTTTGAATATAAATCATCGTCAGTGCCGTCGGGAATAAATATTTTGTGAAACTGCACCAAAAGTTACAGGGTTATAACTTACAGTATTAGCGTATTGGAAGGGGGCATCATCGTTATCAACAGATCCCTTATGGTTTCTGTTGTAGATGTCAGAATCATACGACTCCAGCAGATCTGCAAATAAAATAATTTTTTCGACGAATATTTAGTGGTTTTTCATTTTTTAATGTATCGTCGTTGAAAACCCGAATTTTTAAAATTAGACAAAGAAAAAGAAAAGGAGTAACTACTAACGTGATAAACGTTAGACGAGATTTCACATGTTTGAAAGTGTAATTAACGTCTTATTTTTTCTTTCTTAATAATTCATTAAAGTACGCTTGGTTTGACAAAAACAACAATCCCATTATGACGATATTTTAAATAATATATTATTTTGCGAGTGTTTCGTGTTATCATACCTAATGAGAAATAGAGTACATATGTATACTTTGAATATTTTATATTCAGAGTAATATACCGTTAAAATGTATATTGGAAAGTCGTGTAAAATATATAATATCAAAAATTCCAGTTTGTTTAACCTAAAGGTTTAATCAGCTCCAAAATTAATTATAATGCTTGGCAAATGTCCCCGTGTACTTTATTCGTAGGAAAATTACTCCGAACCGAAGTTTTCTGACCGCATCTGGGTCATTAAACAAACACCATTTGGTTGTTATGTTCGTTGAAAAGAAATATTGGACACGCAGTAAATGGATTTTGTATTGTAGGTCTAATAATTCAAACCTTTTATTATTAAAGATGTGTGCGTATATATAAATGTGTATTTATTTATCTTAAGTTAGATGTATTATATGAAGTTCATTTCCGTTTTTAGATTTACAATAACACCAAACGATACACAAATATATATATTTATTTATTTAGATATTTTTTTTATATACGGATAAATATCGAAATGTTGACATTACACTCGATCTTCGGAAATACAACATCATATAAAATAAAATAACATTACATAAATCGATAATATAATATAAATATGTACGTATCAAAATAAAGTATTTCTTAAAATGTATTTTTTTTTGTAAGGCTTGAAACAATATGGAAAACAAATGATACGAGTGTCTTGTCCATTGCCTATAGTCAATGTAAGAGTGAAAATGTGTGAATAGCCAAACATTGTCATTATTGTAGTTAACGAAAGTTTTTGTCTTGTAATTAGGCACGCGAATACGAGCGATATTTGTTACTGATATTACGTGAAATGCATATATTAAAAAATAATAATAATAAATAAAATATATTCTCTGTTTATTCAGATATATTTTTAGTAAAAATATTACAAATTAAATTAAGGTCAGAATAATAGATGATGGGCATTTGTTAAAAAAGAAAATTTTAATTTTTTTTTCAGAAGTAAGAAAATAATGAAAGTAGTTTTCATACCCAATAGATAATTGATAGCCACTCATAAATTTACTACGTTAACGTCGAGATCGCATTTTTCATTAATTTTTAAAATTTTTCTTAAAAGATATTCTTAAACTGTGTTACCTTTGTTGATTATCTTTTGTTACCTTTTTGTTAAAATTTTACTAATAAAAATAAATCAAAATAGTATTTATATGTTTTATTTTTTATTTTTAAAGGAGTATTTTTAAAGTAATACGGGCATAAAATGTTTCTTCAACAGAATATCTCGAACATTCTGATTAATTTAAACGTTATTATTATTTTTTAATTTTCTCCCGGTTTTCAAATTACTTTTCTGAAATTACAAAAGTAATATTAGTTGGTTTTTAATAATATTCTCATTGTTGTGGATTATTTGGCTCGACTTCTAGGCTGTTAAAGCTTAGGACTTAGGGAATATTGGATATACGGTCGTATATTACATAATTTACGATTAACCAATAGGAGTTTAGTTTTTTATTGTAAAAATAGAGTCTTATTAGACAGCTCAGCGTATTATTACAAGTATTAAAAATTAAATTGATAGATAACTGTCTTAACTAGTTATATTACTATATTCGTTTATATGTGTGTTTAATAATCTAATAATTTTTTAAAATATATTTTTGTATTTAAAATAATTGGTTGATAAATAGGTATAAAATCGTATTATTATAAAACTGAAATTACGTAATGATTATATTTACATATCCTATCAATTTTTCATTTTTATAATTACAAAAAAAATAAATGCTAATTTAATAAAGAAAAAAAATTAATATTCATTATCATATATATTCTACTATAGCTGTTTTTGTTATTAATAATTTTAAAAGTCATATTAATCAATATGTACTAAAGGTGGGCGAAGGCATATTCATATTCACGGTTTAGTAGATATTTTTTGTAATACTATAATGGATTCATCACAGATTAAATAGTCGTATGTTATTTTATACGAAATTATAATTTCGACAAACGATAAATTATGACGAAATCAAATGTTAATTCGAACGATATTACGAATAATCACAGTAATATTTATGTGCAGTGTTATTAGTACTAATTTTTAATTGAGTTTGTAAACTCAAGTTTAGTTTTACATATGGTTTAAAATATTCATTCCCACATATATCTGTATATTTTCTGTTTGCAGATAATTTAATATAATTTATAAGAATATTATGTTATGCATTGCGTACTGTGTTTAAAATTTAAGTTAGGTTCTTTTTTTTTAATTTTACACAAACATATTAATGATTCAATTTTAATACAAAACTTTACATTGTTTGGAACATGTTTCAGAAATAGTAATTATAGTAGTTTGTGTTTACGTATTTCTATATCTTTACGGATAAAAAAAATAATAACTTTCAGTTTATTTGTTTAGAATTACATTTTGTTTTTATTATAAAAACGATAAAGTCTATTGTTTCTAATTTATAAATTATATATTATCGTAGTTAAACAATTTATTTTTTATTTTTTAAATCAATATGTATTTTACTAACTCGAGTTTACTAACTTGCACATAATTAGATTTGTTATCGTGATTTATACCCCGACTTAATTTTCAAGAATTTTGCTATCATAGAAATATATAATATTTGATAGTTCAAAGGTATGAAACCCATTTTTTTTTTGATACATAAAAAAAATATGCTACGACGATAACAGTTAATATTCGTTACATAATCGTCTAGAAACAGAATCCAAATGTTGTTGTCGAAAATCTCAACCAATAACCAACAAATTATTAACGTAGTGGAATTGCCTATTTGGAGTGCCGTGCTAACGTCAATTGTGCAGCCGCGACGTTAATATTATTTGTATGTAAAGAAGAAGAAAAAGAAACCCCTAATACTACTAGATTAATAATTTTATGTCGATTCAAATCCTTCCTAATGTATATAATAATATATTAGGTTTCTTTTTCTGTAGTAGATTATAGAGGATGGGGGATGATGATGTGAAGATTTTTTTTTTGTACTCCAGGCCGAAAACATTTTCCAATCACTAGTCGCCAGTCAATATAATATATGCAAACTGCAAATATGTCTGAATAATAAGATTGATGGGAAATACTGGTTAAATTTTATTTCTCGTTTCATCATATTATTATGTTACTTCAATCATTTAAAAATTGTTCAGATATTGATCATATTACTGTTTTTAGGTTTTTTAGGTAAATGCTTTAACATTTGTTTATATATAATATATATATATATTATTAGAACAGATAAACCCGGACAAAGAATTTATAATATTTTGCATTTTAAAAATTGATATGAATTAATTTTAAATCGGGGTTTAAAAAAAAAATATATATATACGTTCATATATTTAGTGGTTTTTTTAGAGCTAAAAATTCAGCCTAAATTATGAAGATAAAAAAAATACGGGCTACGTAATTATTTTTAATTAACATTTTTTGCTAATTCAATAACGTCTATTTGCTAATTGAAGTCAATATTTTTACGTCAAGCACATTCCCTATGCATAATAACTAATATATTTTTTCCATTTTCTTCATCATCTTCCACACACTTAATATCGACGAAAGTTTATTTGTTGTAGTATTTTTAAATTAAATTTTAACGTTTAATAATTTTTAACAGTACTTCTAAGAATTTTTTATTTCTTATGTCTACACCATAATGAAATTATTATATAGCTAGATGTTGTTATGTTTACTTATTGTGTAATAATAAAATTGAATATGTTCTGCTTAAATTTTATTAAACAATAAAATAAAATAAACAATGAAAATTATCTCACGGAGTTCAATCGAAATCTCAAACATTTTATTATTGTTATTTTCTGTTTTAACTACTTGTACAATGTGCTGACAACCAATAATAGCTAATATTTATTGTCAAATATACGTACATACACACATATACTTTAAAATAGTATATAACGCTTTTACTGTTGAATTTAACTGATAATTTACTATTGAAAGTAGTCTTGTAATCGTTCTTTTCTTGAAATTTCTCCATACGTGTTAAAACTTTCTTTTTAATATGTTAATACAACGATTAATGCTTCGCCCGTTAATTAGACGTACGTATTAGATGTACCTATGTATGTGCAGATATTGTTGTGGCCTCCAATTTGTATATTTAATCATAGATCGAATTTTGTATAGAAATATATTAAAATGTTTCGTTGAAATTATTTAAACGAATATCAAATTAGAATAAACCTAGTCGTTTTTGTCTGATAAATACGTCTTATGTTTTGTAACACAGCATGGACAAAAATTTTTTTATTCCGTATTAAAAATTGATAATATTATATTACTCTTTTAAATATTGTGTTTATATTCATACATAATTTGCATACACAAGTAACGTACAAACCAATATAATACACCCGGGTAACATTTTTACTGTTCAATGTCGGTTTATAATAATCGTAACAGTTTAACAGTTTATACACGGTTTATGAACTGTTAATTGAGAACCATTATAGTTCAATTTAGGTGTTTCTGTTCAAATTTTAACTTAATATTTAAAAAAAATATTTTATAGTTCTAAATCGGTGCTTCAAACACTGAACCGTGTTGAAAATGTATGATCGCACCCTCCCCACATATACACACAAACGGCGTCTTCACCTAAAATGCTACTCGGGCATATTATACATATGATAGTGTCTAGAATGCTTAGTATTATTTTATATTAATTATATACGTAGAATGACTCCAAATTTTTTAGACACTTAGACATGTATTACGAAAGATAACTATAATTCGGCTTTAATTATACGTAAAATAATTTAAATGGTTAATTCGAACAGTACCCAGAATTAATTGATCACAGTATTTTTTTTTAAAAATTTTACCTTCCATATTTGAACTTTTCCATAAGAGTAAATTGTAAAATTTCATTAAACTAATTGTATATAATATATTGCGTACTGTAGTAATTAGGCTATTGTTACTACTAAAGTGTACTGCATTTAAAGTAATTAAAACTTGTTTTTTTCCCGTTAATATTGTTTGCAATATTTAATTAATAAAAAAATTATTTTATCCACCAATATTTTGAACGATTTTCAGACAAAATAAATGAAATGAAAAATGTAGCGTGCCGCGTATGCATAAGGATATCGGCTCAAACGTAAGATAAGCATTAAGAAAGAGATTTACGTTTTTCTTTATTATTATTATTATTATTATTATTATTGTTTCAAATTGTAAAGCGGCAATAAATTATTGAATTTGAAAAACAATTCAGATCAATACATGTAGTCTTTTTTATAATTGATAAATATATTAAAATTATTGACATATTATTTATGTCTATATTTGTATTACATTTTATGTTCAAAACGATTTGCTACTGGAAATGTAAGATCATCCGAGCAAGCATTCTATACAAATATCTACACTCAGACAAAAATAAATTACTTCATTGTAACAAAAAAACGTATTTGTCACCTCATTGAGAATCCAAATTTAAATGAAAAATTCTGCGCAATAATGTTTTAATCTCAATATAATTGTTCAAATTATTTATTCCATACATACTATAACCATTATTGTTATTGTTATATTTCCAATATAATATAGAGCATATAATTCAGTGATTTAAGAAGTAAATGATTTATGTTGCAATATGAAACGGGTAAATTGAAATTTGTGTAATTAATTCAAGCCGCTTTTTAGCTTAATAAATTATTAATCACATGTCTTACATTGTTGCTATTAAGTATTTAATATTTTATTTTCAGATATGGTTACGTCTTTAAAATTATTCAAGGAATGCACAACTTTTTGAAAATGGACGCGATTTGTAATGTTTATAATTGAAATTACGAATATCAGGTAAATTTGCTGAACGTTAAAATGAGATTAAATATAATTTATTGAATAAATTGTAATAACTTATGAATTGTAAGATCTTATGAATGTATTAAATGACGGTCGGGAATCCGAATTTCTTCGATTAGACATGTGAACAACATTTTATTCGTGAAAGCTTTTTAAATATCCAAGAGTGTTCATTTTAGAATACTACTCATAGATGTACATAGTAATTGAAATAATATTTTTACCGTTGAGAAATTTCTTAGTGTTTCACTCGAAAACTTGATATATCAGTCAAGGTAGATTAAAATAATGAAAATAAGGCATTATGTTTTTTTTATAATATCATAATACTCAGAAAGCATGTCATCGGATTTATTTTAATGCAATTGAATATATTATATAGTAATGCGTTTACACATATTGTTATAGTAAACACGGAGAAGGTCTCAGAAAACTAGTCGATGAATGTTAATAATAGTAATTTAGACGACATATTACAATGTTTTGCAATTTATGATTTTTACATATAATTTATGTGATCTTTAGGAGAGAACAGCGCTTTAATTGAGACCATTATAATGAAAAAAATTGATCTATTATTGTTTTTGAATTTAAAAAGTTTTTATGCGTTTTAAAAATTTATTATTAGTTCAAATGAATATTTACATAGAACTATACTATACTGTATTCTGATTTCGGTCAATATTAGTTGAAAATAAATAGGAATATGTGTACACACGTTGAAGTTTAACGATCAGTTTGGTTCTTGGAGAGGTCCATTATAAAGAATCAATAAAAAACTAACATTAAAGTACATAGAATATGCAACTGATATCATACGAATACGTTTTATTTGTAGTTTTTTCTTTCAAAACTTAATAACAGAAATTTTAACATTTATAAAATTCGATAAAATATTTATATTTTAAAATTTTATTTGATAAAAATCAATTTTATTTTTAATCTATCGTTTTACTTGAAAATATTAATCATTTTAAGATGGAATTTATAATAAAAATATCACGGTTTTTAATTTCATTAATTGTTGTCACATTGTTGAAAAATATTGAGAATTATATATTATTTCATAGAACTCAAAATACTTCTTTTTTTTGGGATTAATAATTATAATTTTAAAATCGTTAACTACTTAACTAAGAGTTTTTCGACAAATTATTTACTTGTGAAACTATAGTTTTCTCTTTCTCTGTTTATCGCATAAACTAATCCCGTTAATTCTACATTTGAATCATACACCAGGACGATTATAATTTTAGTAAAATGTTACTACGCGTCTTACGTTTTTTTTTTTGTATTTATAGAAATTATAAAGTGCACATTATTATTTTGAAAACAGATATTTATGCAATATAATGAAATAATGTTTAATAACATTTCGACTTTTAATAAGCAAATAGGAGTAATATTATAAAATTGAATATCAATAGCTCGAAAAAAAATTAAATATAAACTCGATAGTCGTATTTTGAAATAAAACTTTTGGTTTTAGTATTTTATTAATTATGAAATAAATAAATAAATAATCATTTTCTTAATTATTTTTTATTACGTACTATATTGACTGATTGTGTCCTATATTTCTTAAAGTGTTGTTTACATTTAAATTGTTTGCCTGCTGTTGATGAGTGTACACAAAAGAACGGAATATCAAACATTATATTTACCTATTAGTGACACATAAACTCGATGCTTGGTAAATAAATATTATTATATAAGTCATAACACAACCGTGTTTTGATTTTTCGACAAAGATATTTGTCTTTTACATTCGTATTTTACACATAATTAATCATAAAAACTTTAATTGAATAGAAAGAGTGGATTATTTTTTTTTTTATAATTTTCCATAACGCAATGTTTCGAAATACTTGGAATTTATTCAATACGGTCTTTTTTCCGTACCCTAGAGTAAATATGCGTTTACATAATATATGCGCGTAACAAATGTCTTATACATTATACATATACATTTTGAATTTAAGCTAATAAACTTGGTTTTCGTCAAGATAACATTGAGACATACGAGACCATACATGAAGGTTTTTAATCTTTATTTCGAATTTTATGGATAATCTTTATTCGTCGAAGTTGAGTCATAAATAAATGATTATGTTGGAAACAGTTATAAGTGTGGTCGGGTATTTTCTACGTCGTTGAAACCAATCGCAACCAATAATGGTGGTTTTGTCGGGGAGGCAAGGGCAAGGCGATGTCATCTTTGAAAATAAGTGAAAATATGTATAAAAAATATTATTTTAATTATAATATGATGTTGGTTTAAATTTTCAGTTTAATACACGAATCTTATTTATATCGTTTAAGTGAATCATTTGGATAAAGTATTAGAATTTTGTTATTGTTATAGATTTGAAAGCATCGTTGTTTTCAATAAAAAGAAATTGTAAATCGTATTTACCGAAAACTCGGTTCACAACATACCTATTAATATCTATAAATCAGATAGACTTGTTATCGGTTCACTTTAATTGTTTACCGTAATCACGGCACTTCATGTTAGCTTCGAAAATACAAACATTTCCATACGCGCATGCACATGTCACCAACCACCAACGAACAAAAATTTTTCAGTTTTATTATTTCAATTAAAATTACTAAAATGGAATATATATATATAGAGTTTTTGATATTGATATATTGACAGAGAAATCACAAATAATTCATCGTTTAAGTTTTTAATCGTCTATTGAGTGAAAAAAAAAAAATCAAAAACATTATTTCAGCGAATCAGTGATGTCATCGTTTTGATGAGAAAACAATCGTTTTTATTTTGCAGATACTTTTTGAACGAATCGCGAGTTATAATCTTATTTTAGAATTGTTTTTATGTTTAATTTTTTTTTTTGTTAGCACGTATACGTTTTTTTCCTGTACAAAATAATAAATTGTACTATAAATATTTATGCCAGTTCGCAATAATTTTCCTATTCCATTAGTTTTTATTGCTTTCAAATTTTAAATTGTTTTACAACATTAGACGAACGTGTATTAATAGACAAGTCTCATGGCTTCCTTCAGCTCTCTGCATTCATATATTGTACGTACCCGGAGACTTTTTGTTTAAAAAAACTGCACCGCAGTGTTTGTATAAAATAGATTTAAACGCGTTAAAATTAAATCCTAATTTATTTGAAAATTTTACGTGATAATATAAGTGTATAAATTAGGCAAGAATTTACATAGGTATTTGAAAAGGATGTATTCATATTTTTTTCTCAACATATTATTCAATTCAATTCTATTATTTCATATTCGTATAAAATTTACGTTATTGAATCAGCGATGGCGTATATCCAAAGAACGATAAGTTTTCATAAGTATGACGTTAACGAGACGTTTAATGTCATTTTGGCTTTTCTATCATATCGACGATTATTAATACCTATGGGAAGTATGCTAATTAAACGAACATCCACAAACTGTTTAATGAACTGCCGCTACGATATTATCTCGACATCCAACACGAGTTGTCCATAATTGAATAGCCCATAATGATTCTATTATTGTAATCTATTGATGTATCTCAGGATCAATATAACTATAATTTATATATACGAGTTGAAGGAGACTTAATTGAATATACTACATATATATATATATCGTAAATTACCCATACTATTGTATAACAATATATTATACATATTCTCCTACGACCTACAGTGATCAACCCTAATGTCGGTTTATAGCGTTCTCCAGCATTCTCACCATTCATCCTCGTTACAAGCCGATCACTTTAAATTTACATAGCTCGTTAGCCCGGAATCGGGGATAACTTTTTTTTATAATCTTTGTAAGGCGTGTTCTGTTTTCCATTTCTGTTGTCCTTAATTTCGCTCTCAATAATTTTGCGGCATAATTCATCGCTGTCTTCAACACTACGGCCAATCTCATTCTCCGTCTTTTTTCTTTAATTGATCTTAATATTTCTCTTCAAGTCCAACTTAATCGCAGCACTCTATACCAGCACCGTATCATCCTCTAAGCATTTCGAGGTCTCTTCTTCCGCTTTATATATCATCAATGCTTCAGACCCACAAGAAGTCACACTCCGTACACATTTTTTATTATTTTTTTTTTAATACGCACACTCATATTTTTAGGACGCCACAATTTATTCAGTATTATAAAAAAAGGTCTTTATTTGCGCAATCGTAAATTTTTTTTCCTTGTCTCTTTAGAGATAGGTGTCTTAAAATTTATAATTTGACATTTGTTTTAATCGTTTATTTTCAACTCGAGTACGGAGTCTGTAAATCGGTTTTGTTTTTCAGCATACCTATTACTTTGTTTCTTTGCCATTAAGCATTTATATATGTATAATCATTGGAATAAATAATAATACAATGTAACGGACTGAACGTCTCTAAAGGGGTTTCGTTTTTGTAAGCTTATAGTCTTAACAACAATACGTGTTTTTCAACCAGTCATTTTCACTGCAGCCGGGAATTTGATCTGAATAATTTTTAAAATTTCGTATTTCTTTTTGAGTACACAAAATTGTATTTAAATATTATGTATATCCATGACGCGGGAGGAAATATGATTGAATAAAATGTATTTTACGTATTGTGCCAATCGAAATGTAACTCGTTTTTGTTCGTTCATCGACGTTAACCACACAAAGTGGATAATTTTTAATTAAATTATTTAAATATACGTACAAACATTTATGCAACATAATTTGAAATACCGAATGTTCTTTTAGTGTAATTATTAGTTCAGTGTGGGAAACGTTTAAATATTAGCCTGTTAGGATACGAATAGCATAACGACACACATGCGTCTAACATATAACATATAAGGTATTTAACTGATTTTTTTTATTTTTACTAGGCCAAATCTGTCATTATTATATTATAATTTTGTTATTTATTTTTAAAATTTTAAAGTGTAAATGGTAATACCGCTTTTTGTATGGTATACGCGTGTACACATAGAATTAATTTAAAAAGTATTGCCAAATGGCGAAAAAAATCATGTGAGTAATATAATATTTTCTACTGTGTTTTTATAAATATAAATATATTTGTATAATATTAATTATTCGTAATTGGAAATTTTGTATTCTTTGAGACTCTCCTATATGTGAAAAATATTTTTAATTAAAATCTGTAACATACGTTTCGACAATCATGGACCATATAGTATCTCAAGATTAAACAACGTGAAATTATTTAAAACTCGTCGCTGGGCTGTTAATTAATTATATTTATTGTTTGTGAAATTATTTAACACGATCCGTATTTTGTTTAAACATTCCGATATTCTTACCATAATACATTGTTCGACATCATCATTATGTATAGTTTTAATTACATCACTGGTATAACATATAATATTATATCGATTTATTTTGGCACGCACTATTAAAGAATTCACGGAAAAATTCTAATTTCGAATTTTAAATATTTAATTAACGATGTGATAATTTTAATAATAATTCATGTCGAAATATTTTATAAGATATCATAAATATCGTAAACTAATACTCGATTTGTACACGCTAATCATATTATATTATAGTTGTAGATATTATTTAAATCCGCAATACACATTTAGATATACACAAAATTTTATAGTAATAATTTGTTCTTTTTATAAATGATTATATTAATAACGTCTGTTTATTAATAATTATTTAGTTAAAAATATCTACAAGTTTATATTATAACGACATTGAAAATAATTATACTATTTTCTTTATTACACATAATATATGCGTGTGTGTATGTAATATTTGCGTTGTATATTTTGATGAACGATCATGACCGTAATTTCATTTCTTTCTTTTTTTTTAGATTTGACTGGAAAAGATTACGACTAGAATCTTTACTCCCATGTATAGTATATTGTACTTACTGTTTAATCTCGGAAACATTTTTTTTTTTTTGTAAAAAAATAGAAGAAAAAAAACGTTTATGTCAAATAATGAAAAACGAATTCATCCGCGTAGGTACCGAGTGTAAAGTCTTGACAAATACAACGATGACAAAAAAAAAGTTTGCGTTATACATTATAATATTAACTTTTATCGTCGACTCTAGCAGCCAGCTTTATTATAAATTATTTTTCAACTATTTCAAGTATACTTTATACATTATTCAACACGCTCTTTGTAGGTTTTTTTTTTTGTATTTCAATATCCTTTCGACAACCGCTACATATAGATTTCTACTGTATACGTATATTTACGTTTCTCGTATGTTTATCTTAAACTTGTCTGAAATAAAATTGCTTTGAGTGGGTACTTTAACATATTGACGTGAAATAATAAAACACTGACTCATAAAAGATTTCGATCCTTGAACTACACACCGATAGATGTACATAAATGTACGATATATATATATATATATTGTAAACGGTCGACAAAACGCTTTCATAAAAAATAATAGCTTAAAAACATTGAAAAAAAAAATAAAATAAAAATTGCGTTATTATGGTAATAGGCAAATATTTACAGTTTGGCTCCTCATGATAAGTTTTGCGTGTATTACACGCAATTACGTAATATTATTATGTTGAATTTTATGGAATTATGAAAGGCAATTTTTTTAGTGCAGATAAATTTTCAATTGGAGGAATTTTAAAACTGGCACTGAATACAGCAGCGAACCCGATAAATATTGTTTACACGAAATTAGAATCTAATTTTTTCATTCAATCAAACAAAGCACTGTATTAATGACTATATATGCACGAAATTCGTTATAACTCATTTATTTATATGCGCAAGTTTATAAAACGTTTTTGAAACCATTAGAAGACAATACGAAATACAAAACTTTAATTGAATATTATTTGTATTTAGATAGCGTAAACGATCAGCAGATTATCAATTTTTGAATGAGCACGTCATATAATAAAAAAGCTGTCGTTAATTTAAACAATATTTGATTCGCGATAATAATACGGACGCGGCAAATAATTAATAAAAAAATTGCTATTTGATTTTCTTAAAATTCTTAATCGTCCTATTCGTTAATTTACTTTCTGATTATCTGAATAGATTATTACAGTCTTATCCGATGCCACAAACAACGGCATTTTTGGAAATGCCTTGATCATCCCCTTTATGTCTCTAACCTCATTGTGATTCAATCAAATTATAACTTTCTGCAGGCAACGATGACCCAAAATTATCCCGATTAAAAAAACGGGATTGTATTAACACTTTTTTAACACCTTCGAGTAGGTTTATAGTGAAATACGTTAAATATTTTGGATCGTTGCTATAATATTATGCAAATATAAAAGCAGCAATAGAATTGTTAATTATTTAAACTATAAAATTGTATGGTATTGGTATATTATGCATTATTTTAAACAAATATTATAGGCATGTTTTACATAATTTGAATTATAATTTTATACAAATTTCAAGTCTAAATATAAAAATTCGTCTACAATTCATAAATGTCGCTCTTCGTTCAGAATCTAATAAATAATAATAATAATAATAATAATAATAATAATTATTATAATAGCCGTCTAATAAATACATATTATTTCGTTTAAAGGTAATAGAATGATGACATTATTTATACACTTTTCATATCCCATCGCAATGAATTTTTTAAAAAATACAAACAATTTTTGTCAATTATTTTAAATTTTTTTGACGATTAACAAACAAATCATAAACATATAGTATATATATATTTATAATATACACGTATGAAAAAAAAATATATAGTGTAGATATATATGTATACGCATTAAGGTTTAAAAAAGCTTTCACCCTTTTTTACTGTCATTTTAATGGTTTTTTAAATCAACATTTTTTTTTTGTGGATTGTGCTCACAATAAAAGGTCGCGTTTTCCCTTTACGGAATTTTGGTTTTTATCCATATTCAATTAAAAATTTTAACTTGACTTTATAAATACATAAACTTTCAATTTTAAATTTCTAACTTTCATCTTAAACGCATCTCAAAATATCATAGATAACGATCGTATTGATCAAGAAGTTAATCATGATCAATGACGTTTATCTTAATTACCAGAACCGTGGTTAGGTAGCGAAACCGTGTTTAAAATGGTGAAATCCAAATGATGTTAATCGTGATTAAATCGTTCAGTTACATTTAACCACGATTACGTAAATCGCGGTGTTAATGTGTTTTTGGGTGGAATCGGCTCTTATTATTATATTATTTATTTTATTTTTATGGTTTTCGATTTAATATTCATTCTTTTTTTTCTTTGAAAATTTTAAATATTTTTAAAAAATGTACAAGATAAAATATACTAAATTACCGATGTATTTTGTAAAAATAATTATAAAAGAGTTATTTAAAAATATTTGTTTTAATGTTTTTAATATTCTTTTTATGAGTATTCAAATAAATGATTAATTATGTAAACACAAAAATAATATCGTTTCATTGTTCATTTTGTGTTTGTGACATTTGCGGTTTAATGTGATATATATATATTATTTTGATCTACGGTTGGGTTTTAAAATGATTCCAGTTTTTTTTTTCTAAAATGACGTTGTTGAATTGAGGCGAATGAACAGATAGATGACGTTCTAAACATTAAAGCTACCGCGTTTCATGACATTCGCTTACAGTATAGTGGAATCAATTATCATTTTGACGTTGTATTTGGAATACTTTTTCAAAGTATGTCTATACCATTTAAAACTCACGAAGACAATAATATTTTATCAAATTTGATTTTAATGTAGGTAATTGGATCATGTTAAATGTACAATGTATCAGAAATTATTATTTATTATGATTATTACTTGACTAACTCTAACACAACGCACTTTATTAATATTCAAAGAATTAATATATTTTTAAAGTTTTCGGAATATTTGTCAGTTGTGTAGTATTCAAAATACATGGACAATATTATCATAGAGTATTAAAATACATTTTGATACATTTTTTAAAATTATTAAGGTGATTATTTTAAATACCTACTTGTATACGTATTTTACTCAATTATGCAAATTGATATATTAATGTATGAAGTCATCGGGGGTTTTTTGAACGATTTATATTGTTTTCTAAATGTTATAAACCAAATAGTATAAGTAATATAATGAATTTTTTTTTATATTGTACATTGCTATACACGTTTATGTAGTTAAAAACTTTTTTAACATAGAATATTAAGTTTATGTGCATAACAAGTTATAGCTTATACGATATTCGTTTCACTATCGTAAGCACCGATTATTCAACAAAAGATTTAATATACAAAAATGTAGATTTACTTCAATATGTATTATATTATTTTTATTAAATTCGAAAAGTGATTGGTTTAAACAAAAATTGTAAAAAAAAATATATATTAACAACGTATGCTAAAATGTTAATTTGAGGTTTTTTATTAAATAAGTTCAGGTCCAAATACATAAAACGTAAGCCACTTTATTGTGTTTTTGAAAGTGATAATAAATCACGGTGTACGAAAAACGGTTAAAAAAAATACAAAAATTATTTTTTTTTTGTTATTCACAATTTTCTTAAAAATTACTTGGAAATCTTACGAATCTCATTTCGAAAGTTAAATTTTTGTTCAATTTCTAATCAATAAGGTAATGTTTGACATTTTATAAGGATGTTGTTCTGTTTAAATTAGTGTTTATACCGAAAAGAGAAAACAATGTCGATTACTCCAATTTCACCGATGTAAGGAAGTTCTATATGACTATATCGTTTTATTAAACAACGTAGTTATAGTTAGTGTATTATTTCTAATTAAAATTTGTGTTTCAATATTTAACTCATATAAATATTAAAAATAAAATAATAATAAATATTTCTCAAATACTTTTATAGTTATAGTATTTTTTGTAATAGCTAAATATTAAAATATATATATATTTCAGTACTGTTCAAATATTGAAGTAAAGAAGTAAAAAAATTTTAACGTTTAAATATTGTCAATCAAGTACGAACTATGATCAGAGTTTGTGAAAGAAATTATATTTGTTCTTATAGGCCAGAGAATGTGGATAATAATTATTTAGACTAATAAATATAATAATAATATGATGATGTTTTTTTTGTCCAATTGATGTTTTAAAAATCGGTTTGTATACTTAACAATATTTCTTTAAAATGGAGTTGAAATGATATTTTGTAGCTGTTATCGCTCAGGAGTTTTATTTAAAATAATATTTATTTAATAACTTGAGAATAAAATTAATGGATTGACGGAATACTTTTACTCAAATACTTTATAACACATATTATTAATTGGTATTACGTATATATCGTAGCATTATTATAAACTATAAAGTGACGGTTTTTGTGTACTAAAATTCTATGACTTATGCGTTTTTCAGTTTTGACGTTCCAGAGATGTTCACATAAGTGTTTGTGCTCCGAGATAGAAAAACCACTTACGATTTTACTCTGACCAAAACGTTACCTATTGTTTTAAATTATCAAGTGACTTTAAGTTTTCAAGGAAAATCACAAAGCGTCCATTCAGATCCGATGCAGACAACGTGTCATGTAATTTTCAATGAATCATCTCACTACGACGGTCTCGTACGCGAACTAATTTTAATTACTCATATCCGTAACTATGTTAATATATTGTTATAACAATAGTTTTTAAAAGCAATAATTTTTATCGACTCGATTTCGAGTTTAATCAGGATGTTTTCTCGTTATTCGTACAATAAAATATCATTGTCTAATAATTCTGTTGATGTGCACTCTAAGTTTTGAATTCCTAAGTATCAAAATAACCACGATCCATGCTTTTGGATGAAATAGTATGTGCTTTAAATGAGTATATCAAGATCGATATACTCTTGCTCTATAACATTATTACAATTCCCATATCTCACATAAATTTAGCTCGTCCGTGTTCTTAACCATAATATCTTTTTTAAGTCATTTGTACGTATACCAACATTAGATAATTAAATTATGTTATATAACACGCTCCTTATACATTTGAATACGCATATTTGATACGACTTCTTAATTTTCATTTTTTTTTTTTTTTAGTTTAACAGTTGGTATTTAACAGTTTACTTATTCACTCCACACGTTTGTTTTTAATTATTATTGTTAGGTTAAGCGCACACGTCTGTGTTCAAATTTTAAATGCAATGTTTGCTACGCTTATGCTGTCTATACTACATCATTATTACTTAACTTCGATGAGCGGTTTACCTCGATTTCAATCATTTTCGTTTTACGTTTCATATTTTCACTACGTAAATGTGTGGACACTTAAAAAAAAAAATGAATATTATCATAAAACTTACATGAGTATACTCTATATGTGTGGTTTTATTTGAAATCCAAAGAAAAAACATCTGCAGATAAAGTGTAATTATTATAAATAAAATGTTAAATCCTTGACTCCTACAAAGATCATTATTTCGTTTTACATGTTTGCTTACATTAAGTAAGCATTGGTATTTTTGCACGTGTATCGTGTAATTTCTCATCGTTATGAATAGAGCGCACTATACTTATTTGTGCACTGCGCGTAACAGTCACATTAATTACATCAATATACAGCACATATATTACACTGTACAGTAAATACGCCACTTTGTAATATACGAATGTGTACGAACCTTTTTGTTGTCGCTGAATGCAATAACATAATTTATATTATATAGTTTGTAATAAATTTGTAATAATACGCGATTTTCGTTAGTTAATAATTCGCGTCTAGTACGGTTATAATAAATATTTTGTTAACCTCACACCGAACCGTTTCAACGTACCCCTAGACTTCGTGTAATATTATATTTTATGTTTCTTATTAAACTTTCATAATATTAGCCTCGGAATATTAACTAAAACATACACGGTCAAACTATTATTCTCGAATACCGATTATACCGTCTTAGTACGGAATTAATCGAAACGGAATATTGTGTGTAAAGTAGAATTAAATTTCTTGTCGGTTCGAAAACGCATGTATGCATTGAACATTTTGAAATCGAAAAAGACAATTATTCCATGGTTTTATAGTGGAATAAAATCCTATAGAGGGGGGGATTCATTTCTCATATTCTATAGAAAATAATTCAAGTAGAATGTATTATTATTATTCTCAAGTAGGTATGCGTTAAATAAAATATTTAATATTTCTCGTTAACTAATATTTTTTTTATCTACGTAATATTATTATACTTTTTTTCCGTTATAATATGAAAGTTCGAGGAGTTTTTTTTTGTATATCTTTATTTTCAGAACCATTGATAACATAATATAATATGTATACAATACGTAGGAATAGTCATTTGTGTTTTGAATCAATGTAAATATTTTTCTCATTATTATTATTATTATTATTTTTTTACTGCAAAATATAACACAAGTGAAAATCCGCATGACCGTGTTTATATAGTTTTAAATAACGTATTCTTAAAGTGGGTTATGAAGATTATTGGAGATGTTCTAAAATATGCAAAAGGATAAGCAATGATATTGTACAGCGAAATTATTTTCAATTCATAGATTTTTTAATTCAATAATAGTATCGTATTTCTTTTTTATTTTTACAAATAATACACACATATATATATGTGTGTAATTGATTTTTTCTGGCAGTACGTGCTAGTAACTATATCGTTATTTAATAAAAGTATGTTTAAAAACGATAAAAAAGAAGAAGGAACAATCAATTTCACTAATAAAATAGCGAAAATAAAAAAAAAATTTAATAAATAAATGAACAAAAATAATACGTGAAATAAATAATAAAAACTATAAATTAATACTCGTTAATAATAAATTTGTATTATACGTATAAGCGAATATATATATATATATATATATATATAATACATTTTTTCACATGTACAAATTTATTATTTACGATTATTAATTTGTAGCATTATTTTAAATTTGTACTTCTTTCGCATAACCATTTTATTATTTTATTCAATTTTTTTGTTTTACTATTTTATTAATTGGTTATTACTATTATTCAATTTTGGAATAAATTATATTTATTATAATTGAAGAAATTATAATATATATATAATGTTTACTTTGAGAGATACGAGGTTTACAATAATATACTGGGGTGGTAGAAAAACGATAATATAACATCTGTAAAATTCAAGGTGCGGAAATTATACCACGAACGTTAAGAACAGTAAAACGTTCGTTAATAGAAATTTTCGTTGTTTTATTATTGTGTACATAAAATTATTTTTTTCTTTTGGATATGTTTTTAAAGGGGTTTATAAATTACTAATAATTCTAATCCATGTTAAACACATTTAAAATGCTTTTGATATAATTTAAAATGTTTATTGTTTTCAATTTTTTTTAATATAAAATATCATATTCCAGGTTAAAAAAAAGTTAAAATCAACCCACGCAAACGCGGATTAATATAATTTATCAAAATTATTAAAAAAAAAAAAAAATAAATAAAAATTTGTACACAACGCCCTTAATTTTTGGCATAGACGAATTTGTCAAGTGTATATATTTACGTATTAAATAGATAATGAAATTTTGTTCATATATGTGTGTGTGTGTGTGCGCGGTTAACATTTGGCAAGATTTTTTTGTGTTATTGCCAAGTGTGCAATATACTCGGATCTCCAGTTAAATATTTTATCCGGTAGGTATTGTTTTCAGCGAAAAGTAGACTGTTTAGTGTTTGTTTATTCGGTATACACATTTGTGAACCAAAAACTCAACATGATTTAATTTTGTAACGTGTTGGGTTCGGCTTTGAATTTTCGGTGGAATGACGAAACTAGACATTGTTTTACGATAATATAATAAATATTATATAAATATTATATATCGTGATATTACGATATTCGTATATTATATATTCGTTTTATTCAATACCAGTAATTACAATTTCGGTAGAAATAACGTATACTTCAATTACTTATCTGAGCGGTATAAATAGCCGATTAACAATTATATTTATATATATGTAGTAACGGTATGTAATTTACGTTATTTGTGGGTTTTGAAATTGTACTGCAGCGAGAAAATTCAAGGTAATAATGAAATTCGATGCTTAATATTCGGTTTATAACTTTATGCAATTCCGTTGTACACTTTTAAAACGTTACTACAATATTAAAAATTACAGTAATTCAAAATAATGTTTGGCAATTAATAATTGATTGGTTTAAAAATATTATAGTAGTTTGATAATTTGTTCTGAAATTGAATTTGTAGAAAATTTTTTTGTTTTTTGTAGTATCTGATGTGTGTTTTTGAATTTGGAAAATTTAAATCATAATTTAATCATATCAGTTTTTTTTCTTTTATTCTTTATTTGATGTATTGAAAAACGTATTATTGTCGAGTACTGACAGGTGTACTAATTGATAATGATAATAATAATATAACTGCGCGAAAATAGAGGTTATTTTTAGTGAAGCAGATTTTATTTTTTTGAACATAATAATAATAATAATAATAATAATATCGTTTCCTTTTCATATTGCGAGTGAAATGGAATAGAAATAACGTCACCCCCATAATTCGGAATTTACGTTTGTTTTACGATAGATCGTTGGGATTTATTAAAACTTTTATCGGATTCTAGTCTCGGAAATTGAATCCTGTGCCAAAATTTGCTGTTAAATGAGACGTGTTTCAAGATTCGCATCTTTACATATATATATATATATATATATTTATTAAATAATGTTAAATAATATTAGCCAGCAGGTAAATGATATATTTATTGTGTATATAATATATATATATATATATATATATATATATAATATACATATAAAGTTATATAAGCCGAGTCGCTGTACATTTTAACAGTAATTATATTCAACCAATAAAAATTCATTAATATTGTCTAGACGAAAAATTAATATTTTAAAAGTAACTTGTTGTTATAATATTCGGTGTATAAGTTGTTTTCTCCCGCAAAGAGCTTATTCATTTGAAAGTATTTATTTTTTTTTTTTTAAACACGTTCTCGCCAGGTTTATTTTATAAATAATTGTGTATGTGTTCCGATTGTTCCGGATGAAACGAACAGTGTTCCCGTTGAATAATAGATGGTTGGGAATTTTCACACGTACAATTTTTTTTCAAAAAAATATTGAAATTAATTAATTTACTCTATCAGAGACATCTATGAAATAGTTTTGATAAATAAAATGTGAAAAAATGTAGTGATTTAAAACAATTGCATTGAGAAATCTGAGTGTTTTCTTGCGAATTCTGGAATTTTCCTATAGACGTATACGCGAGAAGACGAAAAACGCGCACGCGAACGGTCGTCGGTCATATTGTGTAAGTTTTCAATACAAAACGCACGACCGCAATCGCAAATAGACTGATTTTTATCTGATCCATAAAACGTATAATCGCCTGCCTAGCAGATATTGGCCGAAAATTCACCGGAGATAAATATACCGTCAGGTATCGAAAACGTCAGGATTTGAATTTTGCACTTTTGAGGTTTTTAAAATTATTATTACGACAAGCGAAACGAAACGCGCACGAGGCCAAAAAAAAGTATATTTATTGTCGATTTTTTGAAAATATTAAAAACGGACGAATTTGAAGGTGAGTTTACTGCATTATTAATTACTGTTTACAACGATTGTACAGTTTCTAAAAAAAAAAAAAATAAAAAAAAAAATTTTAAATTTACTAATAATGAGAATAGAAACAGATTTTATGATTGGTTAAAATAAATATATTATTATTAATATGTAATGCATACTGAATTTAACTTGGTTGTATCTCAATATAACATTTTCGAAAATATGAATTTGTCATGAATGCCAATTTTTCATATTATATTATATAATATATATAATTTGAATTTATAGCGCAATGTAATACAATACGTTGTTGTTTTTAACGAAATTAAATATAATGTTAACTGGAATCAAATATTCCCATTTATAGATTAATTGTATTTATTAATACAATACAGTGAATAGCTTAGTATAGAGCCAAATGTTTTTGTCTTTGTGTAATTGTCGTCAAGACGATTGGAAACCGTGTATTATTTGTACTGTTTTAGACCTAAAAGTTAAACGAAAATTCGACTACTCAAAGAGGTCCAAATTTAATTCTGAAAAAAGATTTGAATTCGTCAGCTTCTTTTCTAGATTATGTAGGGAGTCGATTTTTAATTAAACGTTTCGTTGTTTTTTAAATTTACTAATGACGAAAGAAAAAAAAAAATTAGAAATTTAAAACAAATTAAAAAAATAATGAAACATTTAATCAAAAATCGACTTCCTACATAACCCACATCTATGAATTCAAATCTTTTTTCAGAATTCAATTTGGTTCTTTCTGAGTAGTCGAATTTTCGTCTGGCTTTTAGGTTTAAATCATAGTGTTATAAGTGTAAAATCATTTTTTTCTTTTCGAACATTGACACGCGCGTGCGACCGTCTTCTGATTCCTGGAATGCCTATCTCTCGTAATCGACCGATTATCGGTTAATGTCAAGATTCACGGTATAATATAATATTTAATTTGACAGTATAATAATTTACATTTAGCACGCTTTATAAACTCATCACAAAGGGGCTCCAAAATAAATATGTGTCATTTCACTGTCATGTTCGGAATATATTTAAAATATGGGTGAGAAAAATGAGTTATTTTTTTTTTTTTTGGAAATAAAAATCGGCGTTTATTATCGAAACCGAGAAGTAGACAATAGAAAATAAACGGAGTGTATTAATGACAATAAAAAAAGCTTTTTTTCACTTTAATTATTCCTACGTTGAGAACAGTGATGTCCATGTTATACTTCTTCGCCCCTGAATCGACTATTTTCCCGAACCAAATTTCTGGCTACGGCCCCTGTTGCATTCAAACGCCGTTTGAATTGACTAAAATTTATTTTCGTTATACGTGTAAAATAAATATTGGATATCCTATTCGGCACTTGTCAAACCTTGCGCAGAATGATCGGCACCGTCCACAAAGTATAACACCAAACGACTGGTAATGATTTCTATTTGAACAAAATCGGTTAATAATATTATTATATTCGAATTGGTCCTAAATATTTTCATGAGACGTCTCGCTAAAATAAATCGCTAATATTTAATGTATATTAAATAGCGTGGTTATGATCTCGATTATTTAATTGCGGCCGTATTGAAAAATCGCCGATAAAACGTCCCTTTGAAATGGTACATTTTCAATATCTATTCCACATTGTCTTAAATTTCCGATATTCATCGGATATTTAAAATATTAGCGTGTATAAATTCGCTCGAGAGTTTAAATTTAAAATCATCGGTTACCGTTTATATAAAAAAAAAAAAATCGACAGTTATAACAAAAAGATTAATAATATTCGGTAAGAAAAAAAAAATTAATTATAAATATAGTAAAAGTACGTAAGTGAAGATGCTGTGGACGTATTATTTACATGTGCGATAACGCGATGAAAATTATCATTTAAGAAAATATCGAGAAAGAGAGAGAGGACGATGAGAATGCGAGACCACCGGAATTCGTGCATACGTCGGGCAATGATCCGGGGAGACAACGGTTGAATTGTTCCGGGAAGTACGGGACAGAGACAAATTGAGTGGCAATCATAGCCGACGTTCATTGAGAGTACGGCGCGAAAAAGGAAACGCGTGTATATAATATTTTTATTTTATTTAGTATTTGTAAAAGTTTTTTTTCCATTAAAAAGTTCCCGGAGGAATATACTGTGTTTAATAAAGCGGAAAGGTGAACAACGACGAAAGAATTAGTAATACATAAAGGTCAGAATCAAAACGAATCGAGATTATGTGTTGAAGAATAACGAAAATGAATTGACGGTGTTATTGAAAAGGTATAGATAAATTGAAAACGTATGCGGAGAAGCAGATTTTTGTTTTCCGAGTGGAATGGGGGCGGCCACTTGTGCGTTTTTCTCGAGCAAAGTCATCATATTGAACGACACTTATTAATATTATTGTTGTACGATTTCTACACGACCAGAGTTCGTATTTCAAAATATAATTTCGGGTCTTTGCCCATTCGTTGTTTATACAAAAAATAAATGACGCGTCAATCGTGCCATAACGCGCGTCGGCCGTATAACGTTCATTTAGACGCGTGAACCGGTGGTGTTTTTGAACTTCGATTTGCAACAACGATACGATTCTCGTATATCGCACCAGATGATAAACATTTTGGTCGATATAAAACAACAACGCTGTCGTACCGCGAGCCGCACAATAACATATATATGACGCGGGTGTGACGACGCATTTCGGTTAGATTTCTATAACAGAACGATATCTGATCGTGACGTGGGGATGATGAATATCTCGCGGTCTGTCGACGGTGTTCGGGACGAACCGCGGGAATGAAAAGTGCGTGAGCCCGACAATCCATTCCCGAAGGGCTGCAGGGACAAAAAGATCGTAGTGTTCGTGAAACGTTGTGAAAACTGTGACTAATGACGTGTAATGACTTTGCCATGTAAATCCATTCAGAGCTGCCGCGGCACTGCTGCGATGTCTATAAATGGTGCGGAGAAATTGATAATACATCTTTTTACGTTCGGCCCGATTGATTATTGCTAATAGGTTTCGTCGCATCCAAATCGGCGTGACGAAATGTGAAATAAATTGTTTCGAAGGCGCCGCGACGCGCGGCGGATTCATTTATCTAACCAGTGAATTCGGCGATTCGATGACGATAGACAATAATTAATAATAATATGACGATGATAATGATTAGAGATTATATTATTATTACATATTATTGAATAAACGGAGAAATATAGATTTAATTTGAATCAATATGTAGAATTCGGATATAATAGTGTTTTGCTAAGGCTATTCTCGTGCGCTCTGCATAATACGTACACGCGTATTTTAAGTGACGATCTTTATCTGTTTTAAGTCCAATTGTCTAATTGATCGTGTTGTGCGCACAAAATTATTCGATTTTTCGTAATACTGACATGTGCGTGCGCGTATGAATCGTATACACAATAATCATTTATTTTGCACACATACAGGGCCGCTATTAGAATTCGCGAGGCCCGGGGCAGAATATTATTGTCAGGCCCCTTTTACTTTCATCTATTAACCTAACATTATAATCACATTTTTTTTTTAACTCTGTAACAAAAAATTAAATCAAATAAATTGCTATATTTAGTTTAAATTATTACGTTGTACAAAAATGTATTTAAAAAAAATCATCACTACAATATTATTTAATATTACGATGTGGAAAAAAATATATAATTCATGTAATTCAAATATTTATAATTTAAAAAGTAGAATACATAGAAAATTATAAATCTACAAAAAATGAATACAATTCAAAAAAAATTAATTGTTCTTGCCTTGGCTTCTGAAAATTTTACCGTTGAATTATCGTAATCTAGATTTTCACAAATTTCGTTTTCAATAGATAAAATAGCTAGGACAGGGAGTATTTCTTGAGCCGTTGTGGACCGTAAATAATTTTTAATATTTTTCAGTTTCGAAAAACTCTTTTTAGCGCTTGCACTTGTAATTGTAATTGTAAACATAATATTATTGAAATATTAGGAAATTAATTTTTAAAATATCGAGACATTCTAAAGAAGTTTTTCTTTCGTTTAGTGTTTGACAAAATATTATTAACTCATTAAACAAATCAATATCATCTATGCCCTGTCTACTCATAACTGTTAGTGGTATTTGTAAATCCATACAATGTTTCCGCAATTCTACATCATCGACTGATTTAATCTTATATATATATAATATTCAGTTTTTAACTTAATACAACGTTTTGGTTATTTTGTCGCCATAAATAAAACATTAAAAACAAATCTTCCATAGGCCATCGTACACTTCAAAAAAATATTTTTTTCACTTTTTTTTTTTTATACGAATCCTTTTAGTGTTCGAAAAAGTGTCGGACCCAGAGGCTCTACTGAAAATCGTATTAAATATTATATCACGTATTAATACATGAAACGAAAAAACGAATTTTAATGTTAAATACTTGTTTGAATTTTATAATGACTACCTACGTCCCGTCATATTGGATATTACTACTGCAGTATAGTCGATAGTTTTCGATAAATTAATTTACCGTTACTTATTGGCGTATTGCACATTTTACTGGAATGACGATTATTATTTATGTGAAATGCGTGACGAAAAGACACGATTGTGTACTTAGGATCTGTCCCTAGTTAATACGTCAAAACTAATTTAACGGAGACTATTAATTAATTATCCCCGGTCATCGTTTCATTTTTCAATAATTCATAAAATATATATCGTCGTGTGCGCGTGCTATTCTGAATTGAGTTTTATCGTTAAATCAGAGAATGTAAAGATTTATGTCATCATTAGCCTTTTAGTCATTACACTCATTAACTGTCGTTATTTATTATAAGATTTTTTTTTTTTTACTCCATTTTTCACGAACAATCATTCCATTCCATTTTAGTTTCATTTTTTTTTAAAAACGATATTTTCTTAGACATTTAAAATGGAAGTACTGTTCTTTATTTCAAAATTTTTTTTTACAAAATAAACATTATAATATACTTACTATACTTTCAACTGTCTTGAGACAAAAATTATTAAATTTCTACGAAACAGTACTCCGTACTATTATGTGTGGGTCCGGCGCTTTTTATTCAGAAGTTTAATTAACGAGTAAAAAAAAAAAAATGTTTGCAGATTAAATAAAGTATAATAGCAATCGGTTTGATATATTTACATTTCATTTAATACAAAGTAGTCAAATATTTTCGTTTTTGTTTGCAAATGATCACAGGGCTCCGTATAATGTGATCTGGGTATAAAAATTTTTATTACCATTTTTATTGAACATCTAAGGGTATAATTTGTGTGTTTTGAAGTTAACAAAATTTTAATAAAATTGATAGATACAATAATATAACGCACACCTTAGGTAATACGATATATATATATATATATATTATGGTTAATTCTATGTGACGACAGATTTATTATTCACGTCAGGTGGCAATAATCCAATGTGATATATATTATTTTGAATTTAAATTAGATGGCGTACTTCGTATTATATATTTTATGTAGATGCAGATATATTGTAAAGCTTTCTAGAAATCCAATGCTATTTGTATGGTTCCTTTAATATTACTGAGTAAATTTAGTGGTGTAGTTCGATAAATAATAAATAGAAATTTGTAAATTCAACTTTATATTTGATATTGAAATTGTAAGATGTGCGCATTGAATTATTATTTAAAAAAATTGTTTTTTCCCAGTATTCCAATAACGCATCTAGTTAATGTAGTAAACATATTATATTATGTTGACTTATAAACCTGTATAAAATAATCGTATTTAAGTAAATTTAAAAACCGAACATTATTTTAACTCGACTTCTCCCTAGCCTTTTGCATTACATCACATTATGTCCTATAATCGCCCAAAACAATATTACATTCCGGGAGAATATTTTTAATTTATTCAAGACTATTTTTCTTTTATTTTCTATCTACAAACATTTCCAATACTTCTAAATAAAAACATATAGTTTTCGGTTTATTTTAATACGTTAAAAAAAACTTCCTAATATATTTATTTTAATATATACATAATTCATACATACATTTATGTAATATCTTTTCAGTGTCCTGACAATTCGATCGATTATAATATTTATATTTCGACGATTCGCAGCTTGCTGAATGCGTCTTCTGCACTTCCTGGGTTATTTTTTTTTTTTAAAAAAATATTGATTTTTAATAATGTCGGATGTTTCAAAAGGAATTCACGAAACCTCTTATGCAATTTTTTTCGAAATATTGCTTTAAAAGTATGATTATGTATTTAATGCGGTTTCAACGAAAAAACAATTTTTTTATTCCGACTTTCCCGAATAACGTATTAGTACAGTAAATATTATTTTTGTTGATGCTTTTATTTCGAGAAACTTTAATGAGCATTAACAATTATAGACGATAGTTTTTTTATTGAAACGATCGTTTTTCGATTTGACGACTATTTTACGGTATTTAACGTCTTTATTCCTTGAACTTTTTGCATGAACGAATGTGTTTAACTTTTTCAAACGTCAGTTCAGATATACAAATATCTATTATTTGTATCAAACCAAAAACTTTCAAGTGTTTAGAAAGAACAACGTCTGAAAAGGGGCACAATCAGTAGTGATAGATTTTCGACTTTATTATTGTTTTGAATTCCAAAGTAATAATACGTACGTTCGTGAAAGGGTTTTGAGCGTTATTATTTATTATGATTTTTTTTTAATGCATATGGAATTTTATTACGATTAATGTGTATGATAAATATTGTTAAAATTAGTATCCGTGTATTTTAGCACGCACATATTGTATTTTGATTCCTCAAATGACACAAAAGTCGTCCACGTCCGAAAAGAATACGTAGACAATCTCACCGGTTGTTTTGCACTTTTCGAGTTTAATAGAAAATTACCGATAAAATAACAAAAAAAAAAAAAAAACTAAATAAAATTTGTTACTGGGTCATAATTCGTGTTACGATCATTCGAGTATTCATACACGAACAAACGTCCACATTCCTCACAATTAATCAAAAAAAAAAAAAAAAACAAAAAATACATCATACTTTATTCTATTGAAACATTTAATGTTATGTCGGCCGATATATCAAAACGAAAATTGGTCCATCATATTCAAATAAAATTATATAGATATGAAAAAAAGGGAAACAAATGGGATCTGCTTTAAAAAAGAAAAAAACGGGACGTATTTCATATTCATGAACACAATACGCTAGACGACCGTTGCTCAATGGAGACCATTTGGTCCGACTAAACAGAGCGTACGAATTGTATAGATAATATTTGTATAGATACCACGCAATTCTCATGCGATTCTTCTAGGTACTTGTACGCAACTTTTTGATGATAATAATAATGAATACGAGAATAGTAATATATTACATGTGTTATTCATAAATTTATTTAAATTTCTACATGTCGCGAGATATACGGGCAGAAGGACTTGGCCTCATTGAATGTTTAAACCATTTTTACGATATATTATATTTATATAGTACACGGACACGTTAACAAAAAAAAAAAAAGAAAATAATAATCAAAGCAATTAAACAGTATCGAATTAATTTTTTACCTATGGAAACCACTTGTCGATCTAGAAATACTCATAATATAACGCGTAATTTATTTAGTTAAATTAGTTACGCAATACATCAGTTATTTACGTGTTTATAATGTATCGCAGTTTGAGCGAATTAACTTTCCTTCGTTTTTTTTTCTTCGATTTACGTACGTAATATATTACCATTATCGCCGTCAATTTACCTGTAATAATTATCGTCTTGAAATCATTTACGTTTTCGGTAATAAAATACCTAAAAACGTAAAATTCGTGTCATTTTTTTATATTATTATTATTATAAAATATTTACCAAATACGTGTTTACGTTGTACATTTAATTATTTCGCAGAGATTTCGTTATTTGTCTTTTTCAATTTACCTTATTATTATTATTATTATTATTAATGTTTTTCCTTTTATCTCGACAACATTGTTTAATAAATAATTTTGCGTGTACGTTGAATTGTAAACAAAACAGTGTCTGTCTGTTAATGGGCACCTCGTGTTAACCTAATTTTATTCTCCATTGTTCCGACAATATAAATTTTCCTTTTAGTAAATATATTTAAATTTATTTTTCTACCACAATAGTATATAATATAATACGTATTCACGTATTCACGTTGAACTTTACGAAATACAAACCATTAATCAGCTACCTATACTTTACGTGCGCGGGTCGTCTTGTGCGATCGAATTTTTATTCTTACATAACTTTTTTTTATTCCCGTGAATACTCAGTTGTTTGTTTGGGAATTTTTTCTTTTTAGGTTGAGAAACGATTTAACCGGAACATAAATAATGAAGTCTGACAAATATAACGCCGAATGAGATTGCGAACGTTGTGAAAACGTTATTGAAAAACAATCCGTTTCGAGATTTTCGTTTAAGGTACTCATTTAATTACAAAAATGTTATTATTTTATTGTATACGACAGATACTTTATGAGCTTTTTAAAATACATTTTTTTATAACTAAAATCGGCCGAGTAAAATAAACTGTATGAAATGTAAGTTATTATCGTGAAATTAATTCGTACATTTTTTTTTTGTGCATATATTTATGTTGTTATCGGTGGTACATAACAGTATAGTTATTTAAAAATTTAATTATTAATCGTTAAATCATAATTATTTAAGAAAATAATGGTAAATATCAACGGAAACAGTTGTATGGAAAACGTGTAAAAAAAAAAATTTCCATACACCTCATTTATATAAAATGTTATTTATAAATATTATTAACGACTAGAATAGTTAACATTTTGTAATAACGCGCTTATTTCATACGTATCCTTCAAGGTCAGGTCTCCCATATATCTCTAGAGATTTATGTTTCATGTTCATTTTTTCTCTCCAATGTTCTCTTTTAAGTACTTTTACTTACGAAACTCGTACATAATTTTCCACAGTTTATAGTAAACTATATGACTGAAGAGTTTTGTCGACCGGTTCTTATGGAGTAAAAACTTTCGAAATTATAATAATTAATATTAATATTATTTCTGAAATATGTGCGAGCTGTTTAAATTTTTGATACGTGTCAAACTGATTCAGTATCGTTAAAACTGAAATAATAATCAATTATTGTGGCTTATGCACTGGGACGCAAATAAGTAATTCGCGCGGAGCGTAACGCGTGGGTAGAATTTGTTCTAAAGTTTTAACCGACAAGAGAACGAATAAACAGCACGCGAAACACGCGTGCGATTTATTTTACGAAATTATGGACGAACAAATGATGAATTCAAATCAATTTTGTCACCTCTAAATATATATTTTTGAAGCTAGAAATGATTTTCGAAATTATCGACTTACTTTTGTCGTTTTGTTTGTTTTTGAAAAGAAATTTAAACATTTCGAAGGAGTTCTTTCGGCATTACATCTCAGATCTTATCGCATAGTTACTGAAGAAAATTTTCGTTTGTTTAAACACAATATTTCCAATCTATTAAAAATTTGCGGATACTGTCTGGTTATCGTCTCACGTGATGGAGCAATGAAAGCAATGATAAATCACTGTATTTGAAAAACGGTTCCTTAACCAGTGGTGTCCTACAAAAATAGATGCCCGTTGCAAATGTCCTTTTTGCTTCATACAACGTTTAAATACGTTCTCGTACTAAATTATGATGATATTGGATATTGTATATTATAAAATAAAATAGAAGAGCCCGAGCGTTTTGTTTTATGTGTAAATCCGTAATTTTTTTTTTTTAGCGCCATTTTATTTCTGTGAGAATACGATTGGTTGACAGTACTATCCGCCGGATCACTTGTCCGAAATATGCAGACGGAAATTATTGAAATATTAACGTGTAACGTTCTATACGTATATAAACGTATAAAAAGTTTACGAAATTGTTTGCAGTCGTCATGTATTAAAAATAACTTCAAAACGGACGAGGTTAGGTATACACATTCATTTCACTGAAATTGCAAAACTCGAGCTAAAAGTTTTGATTAAAATTTAAAATTTTAAGGTTCGTTAAAGAACACTTGTATATTAGTACGTATTAAATAATTTTTTTTTCAAACTATTTGTTTACTGTATTTTTTTTTTATGAAAAAAAAACGCGATGTGAATTAAAAAGACATATACAATAATTGAAATTTCACTTTATCTTCAATGGATATAGGTTTGCCAGAAGTCGTTGATAATTACACAATCGTTTTATTCAATCCGATTCTCCATAAACTCTCGCGCAATATTTGAATACACGAAAACCTGAAAGTTTAATTTTCTCGTAATTCGTCGCGGAGATGATAATTGTATGTTTGTTTTCGAGAAAGTTATTCGTGCGGCTTGTGTGACGATCGATTTAAAACACAACGAAACGTTTTGTATCCGATGAAAAAGGGCCATTGTTGTGGGAAAAGGGAGGATGCACTCCTCGTATACTTTTTTTGTTTGTTTGATAATTATTCATTCAACGAGCCTAGGAATTGTCGATTTGTTTTGAAATTGAATATTGAAAATGCTATTTTCGTGTCGTTTATTGTCGAAATCTAAAATATTTCATTAACAAGTCACGTCAATAGCAATAAGCGTTTGTGAGAGCCAAACTAATCTGTAAACAAGGTTTGCCAAAAATGCATTTTAATCAATAACTGTTTTATTAAAATATTCAACATGAAAAAAACTCGATGCGTCGGGAAGAATATTACATACAATTTTATTTCATATCACATAACACAGACATTTTCAAATGATGCGGGTAAACTAATAAATTATTAAATCGTACGATAGTCATTGTACGGCAATGGTTGTATTGAAGCGCGGAATTGTAACGCGTTTATCACGGAATCTCTTTAACGACCGTTCGCGATTTTTCCGTGTTCATGTTAAATAAAAGGTTATATCACTGAAATAATTTTTTTTTCTTTCTTAAATTAATATACGAGTCGTCGTGTCAATGGAATTCCGTGGCAAACGGAATGATAAAATATTTCGTTGAAATTAGTAAATTTGACGTGAAATAATATTGTTTATTATCCGTTGTGTGTGTATTTTTTTTTTTAAAAAATTGTTCGTATTTCAATATTTGATATGCATCGTTAATTCGGTTTTTAGGCTTGTTAACTAAAAAAAACAAAAAAAACGAATCATAAATATAGTTCGCAATTATTATTCCGACAATGAAGGTAATCAATACGGTAATTAGCAATAATATACAAAAGAATTCATCAAAACGTTTTAAAAACCGTAGCCGAGTTGAAAATTAATTTGTTAAATTACTACGACATATTTCTAGAATTGTTGGTTACCATAATTATACGAGTTTCGCGTAGAGAATGTTTTAAATTGATATGTTAACTTTAAAAGGGTTCAAAAAGTTCGTTTTAAAAAAAAAAAAAAAAGGTTGCACGTGTGTAACCTTTTCAAGCTCTACATTATTGTTTTACACCTACTTTTGTTTTGCAAATGATTCTAATTAATTAGTTTCCCTTCCCCCTCCTGAAAAATGTATACGAAACAAAATAAAAATTAGGTTTCGTAATTTAAGCCGGTATCGAATCGGCCAAATATATAAAAAAAATTGTTTAACATTCGTTCCTTGAACGATTTTAACACACAGAATCGTTTCGCGCTCATGTGATGCGGCGACACATTAATAAAACAGACGATTCAATTAAAACAGTTTTTACTATGTGCATACGAATTACGCCGCTGTTTCCAACGTATTTGTGTATTCTTATTTTAAATTCTTTTCTGGAAATAATATTTTTGAAGAATGGTGCAGCACCAATTTCTTATCGATATATTAAAATGTTTATATTTTTTTCTTACATGTCACCCGTAATACAAAAAAAAAAAAAAATACATTTTTTTGAATAACACTGAATTTGTCAAACATAATTAAATATTAAAAAAAGCGTGTATAACACTTCTAGGAAAGGTGAACTCAAAATAGTAATTATTTTTATTGTCTACGTTTTTTCCTAATTTTTTCGTTGGTAATTTAAAATTCTCGATCCTTTTGTATACAATGACAAGTGAACAAGAGCTAAGATTTCATATTACGTGTCTGATATTTTCAGTTTTAAAAAAAATCACCAAACTCTAGAACAGGTATTATTAATATATATATTTTTTTCATTTGACACTGACATCCGACGTGTACTTGAATACTCTTTAAAAGTTTATTGCCTCTATTCAAATTTAAATATATATCTCCGTTTATTTCGTTGATGCGATCCATTTGTGTCACTTAATAAATTACACCGCGCTATTCTCAATGCTTTTTGTTCTTTTTTTTTTTCATTCAAAAAGCCACTGTTACAGGACAGACTGAATTTAAAACTTTTATAACATCATTTATCATTATATATATATACAAACCGATATAACAAACCAAATTTTTGGAAATTTGTTTTATAAAGTTTTTCAACTATAATGATATTATAATTTCACTTTCAGTTAACACTGTTTATATTGACTCGGATTGTTTTAAATTATTATCTTGTGTTAGGTAGCAGCACAGTTAGAATATATAATAGAATAAAATAAACAAGTAAAAGAAAAGGGTAACATTAGGTTAAAATTTAAAATTTTTTTAGATTTCGAAGTAATGTGTACGTATTTTATTAACATGAAATAAAACAACACTCGATATATTCAAATTGGCAAATCGATATTATTCAAATTTTTGTTGTACACATAATTTCATACAAAATTTATTTTGCACTAGTAAAGTTCACGTTTCTATTATCTTTGTATACATAATATACAAATAAAAATATTGATTAAGTATAACTACATATCATAATGAAATATATTAAAATTTTGTAATACGCATATATTTCAATACATCAGTGTATTACTCACAAAAAAAAATTAATGTTTAAAAATATATTTTCATTGTGTTGAAAAATATATTTTTCAATCTAGTTTAATGATTTCATTATACACGCTTGAATACATTTTAAATGTAAAATCAACAATTAAACATCTAATAATTGGTTTTTAATGAATTAATTAGAACATCATATATGATACCTATACAAATAATTACGGGTCATTATAAAAAATTAATGAATGAAAATTAAAAATTTTTTTTATCATTTTATTTTGGAAAATATATTGTAACGTGTCGTTTAAAATAACGTTAATTTACATTGTACACGAAACATTGAGGACTATAAATATAATATAGATTTTGAAAGTTATAATACATAATATTAATATTGTATAATAATATCTTCAATCGAGATAATAATAAAATACATATGTTTTTTAATCAATTCACATTCTTAGATAGTATTTATATCATATAAAACTTAAAAATAAATATTTGCATATAACATGAATTTTAGCCTAAGTAGAATAATGCTTATACTGTTTAGTCAATTCATATTAATATATATATATATTATCATCAGACGTGTTTGTTATACTGCAATTTATCACCATGTCAAAAGGTTAACGTATATTATGAATAAAACATTATTTCTATCGCCATAAAATTACCTAATGTTCTAGTAAACTGTGAACGTTTTACAAGTACTTACCTCCTCTCGTCGCTTAAGAAAACATTGCTTTAAATTCAATGAAAGTAAAAGAAAAAAAAATAGACTTTTGTTACAATATTAGTTTCTTTCAATATTTTTGTTTTATTTGTTTTCTTAACTCTCATTCAATTTTCATTTTTTTTTTTAATTCATGTGGAATTTAATTTTTAAATCGATACAATTATTACGATTCAGCTGAATACAAATACGTTTTGTTATTTTTACGTTAAAAATAATTTATTTTCGAAAAAAATTATTTTACTATCTCAAGTTAATGGATTTTGTAGTAATTCACATGTTGGTATGTCATTAGAGAATACTCGTGTGATTTTATGAAAGAAATTCGAATATGTCTGAAAAATATTTTTTTTATTTAATTTACATCAAATTCGTTATTGTCAAAAATTTCAAAACATCTTTTTCTTTTTTATAACTAATAACGGTTGAACAATGTTTTATACTATACAAATTTCGAATTTAAATTGTTTTAGAAATTTATAAAATTCTTATAGAAAATAATATAATCTTAGTCAGAAGGGAGTTTACATTTCGATAAGTATAATCCAAAATAAACTTATATTGTTAAAAAAAAAATTTTTTTTTTTAATGATGGCTAGAATTTTAACTGGATATGTTTGCGACATTTTCACATTATTTAATTCATTTCATGCAATTACGAATTAATATCTACAAATGTTAGCGTGAATATTTGCAATTTTTTTGCCGTGTTTTCAATTGATATTCAACATTTATAAATTTATTTGAGGGGATTTTTTTTATAGTTATAGAGAGCTAAACTAACCGGCTTTTGTTATAGTTATATTTATGCTTCGCCTGAAAATGGTTCAGGAATTTTATGAGAATATGCCATCTGAACACCAGAATTTCTATTGGAAGTATTTGTTTTTTATATGTCCTAATTCAAATTTCATAATTCCAATAGATTAAGAGTAACATAAACGTATATATAGTATATATATTGAAAAATATGAGATAAAACGTGTAAAACGTTATTTTTAACTATAAACGAAATATATTATAAATATTTATATAATTTATGTATTCAGATGTTGATATGTTTTAATGTTTGACTAAGATTTTACTCTCGTTTTAATATATTTTATATTATTTTTTTTCGTAGGCATAAGTTTTATTCAGTTTACGCATTATTAAAATATGTTTAAACCTAAAAATGATTTTTTATTATGTTATATATTTTTCCGATTTAAAAATTAATTTTTTTATTTTATAAACGAAATTCAATTCTTTTTACAGTATCGAACACATATTGGAAGTTGTTTAAATTTATTTTGTTAAAAAAAAATTAAATTAAATATAATATTCAAATTGTATTTATGTTTTAAAATTAAACACAACAATTCAATTACTTAATAAAATAAAAGGTACATTATCGTATGACGTTTAAATTTCTATGAAAAAAAATGTGTGCAATATACACGAAATTAAAATATTAATGTGACTTTTATTCACAGTTTACTACATTATTATTTTCGTGTACTTCAATTTTTTTAAAATTTATGATTGCCATAAATATAAGTAAGTAGTTACCATACATTTTACCATTTAAGTTTTATGAGTTTAGTATATTTTTTAACTTTAGAAAGCAATTTTTTTTTTAGTTTATATATATATCATATTTTTTAATTTTAGATTGTTATTTTCAATATTTATTTAAAAAAAAATTTAATTGATTTATAATTTATATTTAAACTTTTTAGAAATTATATAAACAGTTTGTTTCATGGAAAATGTGTGAATTTTTAATACAATTATAATTGCCGAACGGTATTTATATTGAACACTTCAAAAATGTCTGTTTTATTTTCAAAATTATTAATATGAATTTTTATTGTTATAATAAATATCAAGCACATTTTTTTCCGAATTCATATTTTATAAAATATATATATAATATAATATGCAATCGCATTTATTCTAGTACCAAGAGAATTCTCGATTATTCTGCCCATAACGTTGGTGGTCATTTCTAATGGTTTTTTGAAACACTTTGAATTCCACATTTGAACCCATATTTTCAGAAAATTGCATTTTATATATAACTTTTGAGATATTTCGCACGTCTTAAACGACGTCGTAGAGGAAGTTCAATATTAGATTCTACGTTCTCTTTACGAGTTTTACGTTATAGTTTTTACTGAAAATTAAACGGACAACTCGAATAAAACAATTTCAACATTGAATATTATGAATTTATGAATATAAATAGTACGGGGTGAAGTTTATTTTTAAAACATTATTTTAAGACATACTCATATATCTAGTATCTATAAATGTATTCGTATTTGATTGAATATTTATAGATGAACGAATTTTCATTTTTTTATTTGAAAACTTTCTTACGAATACCTATTAATATATCTTAATAATATTCTTATTAATATTTGTAAATTAATACGTAAGAATTTTGTAGTTTAAATAATAATCTATTAACAAGAATATCATTGAAATGTCAATAAGTATTCATGAGAAAGTTTTCAATATTGTTTAAAGAATAAAATTATTACGTTTACAAAATGTATCGCAATTACTTGTTTCGAGATATATCCTCGTGGCATAGTAATATGTCGTCCTGTATAATACAATTAATTATTGAGTTTATAAATACCTAATTAATATCTTACCTATGAAAATTGAAATGGACGTGAATTATGTGATCACGGGACAATATAGAGATAGTATACAAAATATCGTAACAAAGTATTAAAATATAACAATATCTACTATATAGGAAATCGGAGAGAATTTAATAAAAACTGTTCCATCGAATCATAAAGTTCGTAAGTGGTTCCCGACGATACGAATTTCTATTCTTTTTCTTTTTTTTTCTCGAAATTTATCATTTTGTAAACTAATTATACAAATTGGATACACAATATAGCGGCTAAAATAAGACGTACTTAATGTAATTTCTGTGAAAATACATTGCGAAATTATATTAAAATTTTTTTTTTTTTGTTCATCCGGTCGTATAATAATTATATTTTTAATGTATTTTTAAACAGTAGTATTGTAAACGACTAACCGTTTGGATTGTATGCGTTTTGATATTATTTTTTTTTTAACATTCGAAAAATTTTTATCAAAATTAAATTCCAACGGGGATAAAACGCATTTTTTTTTTTTTTGTTCACGTCATACATTAAACCAAACCCATTTTTAACACCACGCAATTATCATAATTAATATTATGAGAGCTGCAGACAGAATTTAAATGGATCCATAAACATTGGCGTGTCATTTTGCGTATATGTTCCAAACTAATATACGTACAGAAAATTGCACATTTTACAATTAATTCGCCACTACCGTAAACGGGACGGAGAGAAATGTCATTTCGAAGTCCATGAATATTTAAATTCACTAAGCTTTTAATCCGATGCGTAATTAGAACTATTTGAACATTCTTGTTCTCGACACTTGTACATTATGTTTAATAAATGGTTTAGAGTTTTACGACTTGAACACTGTGTTGGTCTTACCGATATTAATTGGAGTATATAAAAACTTTTGCAATCCTATGAATTTAGACATGATTATTAAAAGGCAATTTAAAAATATAGATTTTGATCATTGGTGGATCGATGGATTTCGAATTGAATTGATATATCAAATGTATATTGTTGACTGTTGAAAAGCCAAACACGATATAATTTGTCACAAATTTCAATTAATTCTTCAAAGGAGATTCCATTTAAGAATTAACAATTTTTCAAATCACTTTACAGTAATTATTTTATTTAATTTGTATTTGGATTCATTAGTGAATATTATTTAAAATGCGTCACGGAATAATTATTTGATATTTCCAAGTCAATTAAAATTCTTTTTAAATAATTTACTCGAATTTTAACGGATTTTTTTATTAAATGAAAATCGTTATTTTTTCTCGATGTGGACTTTACGGATACATTCGAAATTTAGTTCTTTTTTTTGTATTTTTAATTAAATCAGCATAAAATCAAAATAATAAAAACTATATCTGTGTACATATAAACATATAAAAAAAAGACACTGTTTTTGAATATTAAGCAGTATTGGTCAAATATATCAAATCCAAAATTACATGTCATTCACGAGTATTTATTCCACGATTTGAACTCTCTCTCTCTCTCAATAAGTAATTTTATCTGAGTCAAGTGAGAATTGTGATTAGGATTTCGTTTACGATTGGCCACACATGACAATAAAAGGAGCCAAAGAATGAAATGTCTTCATGAAAATAACAATATTTTCCTGAGTGGAAAAGTTTAGAATTGAGATCTGATCGGTTTAGTGGTTTTAGTAAGCGTTTATTGACTTTATTACCGTTTTATAACGTCTCGGAAGTGGACTTTAAATGTTTGACGGGTTTGTGCCTCGTAAATATTTCACTCGGATGAAAAAAAAAGTACCAATACAAAGGCGAGTTAAAGAATTTAAAAAAAGTAAAAGAAAATTTACAATTCATGAATAATATAATTGTTATTTGTATAACGCCGTTGTATGGAAGCTTATAATGAAATCGATGTTTTAATGTAAAACGTACAAAGTCTCGGTAATCAAATAATTTTTTAAGGCACGTGTCTAAAATAATACATACGTTTATCGTGAAAAACTATACGCTATTACATACCGGTGTAAAATGAAAATATTTTTTTTCCCCTTGAAAACATTACCCGATATAATATATACGAGTACTTTCGTATTCTGACTTTTCATAACTCGTTTATATTACATAGTAGTATTCTTTTGTAAGCAATTCTCAATGCATAACGTCGAGTTTGAACTCCGTCTCCATAAACTAAATATAATTATACGAATAATAATATTTTGTTTTTCTTTTGTGTATATGTATAATATGAACAAACAACATAAATAATTCATATTAAAATTTATACGAGTATATTTGTGTAAATAAATATTATTTTCGAAAAGAGTACTTAAATCGAATTGTATAGAATAGCGCTTTTTCCGATACGAAGAGTGAAAAGTGAACAAAAAATAAAAGTAAATTAATATTTGCGAATTTATATTATGTGATACATTTTGGGAATATTTTCGCGTAAACGCTTAAAAAGTCATTCAATTTTAGCTTGCGTATTTTTTTTTGTTATAGTATGTGTAAGAAGTAAAATTGTTTTTCTTTTTTGAAAATTTTTTTAATTTTTTACTTTTTTTTTATAGTTTACGCGTAAACGCGTTTTTATAATAATGATTATATTAAAATAAAAAAAAACTCTCAATGCAATATATTAATTTGTAATGTTATTTCGAAATGTGCGCTAAAAAAAAAAATACATGCAAAACACAAAAACAATCAACGACTCTATAGTTGTAGAGAATACAGATGCGTTTGGCATTATATCAATTAATTTTGTGATAGACAGCTCGGAATCTAAGGAAATACGGTTGATGGGTTTTATTATAGTTTATATATTTTTTGTTTTTTGCAACTCCAAACTAACAAGTGTGACATTTCGATGTAACACAAATTGGATATGCATTATGTATATGTATATATATATATATATATAAATTGCTCAGTGGATACGGAAATAACAGCGAGGTGGTATACATGAATAAATAAATATTAAATTACCATTATGTGTATTCGTATTATACGTATACGTTGTATTTTACGAATTGAATAGCTTAATTTTTATTTTAGGATATGATATTTCTGTGTAGGTAAATTTTACTGTATAGCTTAATTTAAAATGTAAACGACCTAATTCGGTTTCGTGAATATTTCAACGTCATTGCATAATAATGAACGTAAAATATAAAAATATTTTATTATTATTTTTATAATTAATTTATTATCTATAATAGAAAACACAGAAACTTTATAAATATATATTTAATATATTGTCTAAGAATTGTACTTGGATACAATCATGGATTTATCGCATCGTAATTTATTATTTTTAAAAAGTCTTGAATTCCGGTCGTTTGGGGGGCAGTGTTTGTTAAAGCCATTTTACTTTACTGAACGAGACCACGAGTATTTAAAATGTCTATTAAACAACCCAGCTAAAATATGTAAAAATTCGTAAAACAGGAATTAATATTTTATAAATGTACCGAAATATTGAGAATATAATAAACGTATTATATTATTTATTGATAATAATTATTCGGTGATTTTTTTTCCCGATATATTCTATATAATATTTGGAATCCATATGATAGCGTAACATATAGATTGGTTTTCTTAGCGAATCAATAATCGTCTAAGTTCATTTGTTCTTTCTGATTTCATAAAAACGTTTTTTAAAAAATTGTCTTACGTTTTTTCTCGTTAAATCGTAAAACCTTAATAGATTGTCTTAAATTTTTCGTGACTTTATAATCACACGCGTTTCACGTAAACTGTGTATAATATTATATTTTATAGAACACAGCCATATATATATATATAGAAATATTAGTAATTATTGTGCCAATGAAACGTAAAAATTACTGTAATGCGAATGATTGTCTTTTATTTCGAAATTTTTTGATTGTAATTAAATTTAAACGAAAAAAAAGATACTATATATAAATAAAACAAGTTTTTTAGTCGTTTCGATAAAAATCATTAATATATCTTCAAAACGTAACCATTGGCATTGAGGCGGCAAATCGTCGAATCGGACCACATGATCTCATGTCGAAAATAATGATAATAATCCGAGATGATTATTATTATTTACGGCGCATTGAAGTAATCCGAATATTGTAGCGACCCCCTTGAAAGTGTTTCGTAATAAAAAGCTTCTTATTTATTTGTTTCCCTTTTTAATAATCCAATTTTCCTCTTCATCGAATATAACAACGTCGTTTAATAATATGATTATGTTTTTATAACTACGGGGAGTTTTATTTTATTTTCGTGTTGACAGGAATATGAAGCCAACGTTCGCGGCTCTAACAACGTTGACGACGCTGTTGCCATTCGTCTTGTCACACAGGTATTGGCCAAGTCAAAAACAAAAAAAAAAATCTATTTTAGCGCCGTTCGCTCGGCAAATAATAATGAGAAAAATTTTATTATTATTATTATTTACTCTAAATAATATTATCGTTTTATTCAGCAATCCCGTGTACGTGTCGGTGATTCACGGCCATGATCAGGGATCGCTGTTGTCGAGGACCATGGACAGAGCGCTTCCACCGTCTGTACGAGTGCTGTACGCCGAGTTACCAGCCAACAGGTTCAGCATGGGCGCATTAGAAGCCGTGCTCGACTTGTGGTCGAACAAAACGATAGTCGCTTGTCTGCTTTTAATACCGGAGCCAATAGGTTTACTGCCAGCGCTCACTGCGACAAATTACCGAATACCCGTCCTGTGGCTTCCTTCGATACAGCGAGTGGACCATGTAAGTTTCATATTATTATAATATTTACTATTGGTTAGTGTACGTCGCTCCGCCGACATTGCTCGTTTTTACGATTAAACACTAATACGAAAACAGATTCAGACAAATGTCACGAACGAGCCGCGATTGGTGATTTTATTTGGAACACAACAGTCCGCTTATTGTAATAATCAAAGCTGTAGGTCGCACTCTCTCGCGACTAAAACATTATAAACTGTCATAATTAGTGTTAGGGATTTCGTGCCCTAAAAAAAAAAAAATCACTAAATATGCCTTAAAAATATGTACGATCACTAAAATATGCAATAAAAATTGAAATATTTCATTACCAATCTATTAGGTACCATCATCGGTATAACAATATTTATTGTACTATCTGAGTTAATGTGGTGTTATAAGTTATGACTTAAGAGTTATATCCGTGTAATTATAAAATAGAAATTTCATATTTTCGTGTAATTAATTAATTAAAGAATACAGTGAATTTTCAAAATGCTCTATTTTTTTGTACTTCATCATTAATAACATATTATTTTGATAAACGAAATGTATTTACTAAATACTGTAATTATAACAATAGATATGCATACTGGCGTAAAAAGTAAAAACTAGGGAAATTTTTTTCGTGGAGATTTACCTTATATATTAGGGAAGTTTATATCTGTCCGTTTACGATTTTTTTTTTGTTGATTTTATTTTATCCAATAAATGGATTAGTTAAAAGAACGTGTGTGAGACGTTTCTCGATATAATTCTTTCCCAATTACCTCTCAATAATCCATTTATGTTATAATCTGCACGACGTTTATGTTTTTCTTCTCGAGTACTCTAATATATTTATTTTTTTAGTTCACAATATCCAATTCAAAACCTCATTACTATTATTATTTTTTTTGTTTATTTTTTTAATATTGTTTAATTGTTTTTCATTTTACGCCACGGTTCAATATAATATTACGTTAACTCGAACAAGTTCTGTTTTCATCGATATAAGAACAAAACGAAAATTCAGAGGTGTTTGGTCGTATAGAGTTAATAATATTTTCACTTTTGTCACGAGTTGGCAACGTTCTCATGTAGGAATTACGCCGAAAACCTTTAAATTACTTCTAAGATAAATTAATTAAATTTCCCTTATCCAATTAAAACATATTTTTATTTGTATACATTTTTTTCAGTTATATATTTAGCGGAAAAGTCTTTGAAGTTTTACGTACAATGAATTACCTGATTTAATTTGCATTTTTTATATTCTAAAGTGCAAAACAACATTAATCATTAATTAAAGATTGATGGTTAATGATTTTTATTAAAATCATAAATCATTATTTTGTTTTTTTAATGACGCGTAATTTGTAAACACTTTTAAAATATAAATTGTAAACCGTTATTCATTATGCAATATTAAAACAATGCATTTTGATATTTTAACATTTAAAGCGTATAATGATCGTTACAATTTCAAAATGGTACTTTACTTAAATTAAAACTATACTATAGGTTATACTTCAGAGAGACCAAAAACTACATCTGACTCTTATGAAGTGTTTGTAGATTTGTCTTAATGAGTTATAATGATTTATGTTGCAATATTGATGAAGTTCATTTTCGGATGTAGGCATGAAGTAATAATATGTCTATGTAGGTACAATCATTTTTTTCTGTTTCAACGGTCCTCGAACAAATTAGGTACTTATTTTTTACGCGAAACATTCATCTAACATTTTTTTTTGTTTTGTCTTTGTACACCCGTATTTGTCTTGTTATTTTTCTGTAGTTGTTTATTTTGTTTTTTGTTCAATTTAGATTGTTTATATATACGTCGAATTCGAATAAAGAAACCGAGCTCGAGTATTTATTAAGGTGCACAATTTTCTTTTGGTATACATTTTAAATTATTTATAAATTTACAATTTACAATACAAATTTCCAATTTGAACAGTTGCTTAATTATTTTGGTCTAAAGACATATTATCGTGTTAAGTTCGAAATGATTTTGAACAATTGTTTAAATTATTTATATTAAAAATGGAATATTAATAAACTTTCAAATAACTTTTATTTCTTAAAATTGTAAATGACGACACACTCAAATAGTGTCATCTGTATCTACTTTTAAATTTATTAAAATGTTTTCAAAACATTCGAAATACTTTCACTACTTCAAAAAGTATTGTTCAAAGATTTATAACTAGATAATACGATAATGCAATTATTTTAAAACTTTACTTTCATAATTCAATTAGAACCTAAACATTTGACACATAATTTGATTTAACCGTTAGTTGTTTTTAAGCATATAATTTGTAAATCGTATTAAATTATAATATGGTTTTTGTAATTTTTAAAAGTTTACTTAAGGACTAAAATTTTCTTTCTTCATTGAGAATCATTGTCATGGTATTGATTACACGATTGATTATTATTATTATTATTATTAATTTCATACATATTATTTTTTAGGTGTATCAATATGATGATTAATTAATTCATCTAAAAAATACCATTTAGTTCATATATAAAATTATTGTTTGATGATGTGGCATTTTATTGTATTTATAAACTGCACACTGTGTATAATATTAATCCAGTATTGCTAATGTTACTGTTTCTCGACACATATTTATAATTTTATTATTTTATTTTTTTTTTATCAGAGAATATAAACCAGATTATATGATAGTTCTTATAAAATATAGCATATATAATGGAAAACAAAATGAATAAAATCACAGCAATGTAAGAACAAAAAAAAAAAAAAAAGAAATTAACAAGTAAATTAAAATTAAAAACAAGAAGATATTAATTATGAAAAATTTGGAGGAAAAGAAAATTAATTGAGAAGCAAAAAGGATTCGATTGGATTAAAAATGGTTAGTAAACCATTGTTGCTTAGATAAAAGAGCATATTAACAACGGAGATGATGGAAAGAATTGTGTTTCTGAAGATCATTGTAGAGGGTACCAAAATACAAAAAGGAGAACCAATTAATGAGTGATAGGGTCTAGGATATAAATGAAAGCGAGAGAATTGTTTTACGAGAAATAGAGAAATTATATAAAATAAAAGTGTAAAAAAAATTAAGGGAGAAATAAAGCAAAAATATGCGGCGAAAAAAGTTGGAAAAAGAAAGAGAACATGATTGAAAATTTTATATTGAAGAGGGATTATACAATAGCAAAACATGTAATAGTAAATGAGGAAGATTGTAGAGGATTATAATTAGAAAACACAATGAAAAGTGTTAGAATAAACAAAAGTATTATTTTACAGAAGTATTAAAAGTTCAATTGCCAGTATAGACCGGATTAAATAATTGGGTGAATTTTCAAAAACCAAGTCGTTGATTAATGGAGGTTCCGGGAAATGTGCGAGTAGTAGAAATAGAGAAAGCTAGGAGAGATTGAAGAACTAAAGAAGTAATACTGGCACTTAACGGTGTGTGTACGTTAAGTGGTAGACGACATGAAAAGGGCGTGAATATATGAGATGGATTCTCATATATTCTCAAGGAATTCTCGAGAATCACAAATTAAGTAGTGGATTTGACCGCAATGTGTACAAAATACCATGTGCGCCTCGTTTACACTAAAAGGTACACATCACTTATTTGAGCTATTTATTACATACGTATAGTCATAATTTCTAGTTTTAAAATAATATGTTTTAAATTTGTTATTGGATGACGGATTAGAAATTTCAGGCTGAACAAATTACGTCGAGCCGGCTGGGTGAACTCTGCCATTTGATAATTTGCTACGGGGGAACATCGTTTTTGAAGAAGCTGTTCGATAGAATTATTCTGGTCTTAATTTTTTCTTTTTTTTCCAAATGTTAAAAACTTAGAAAGTCGAACAGTTGAACATTATTAAAACTTTTTCGCAACTCGATTAACGATCGTACGGCGGCGTTCCACGGCATTTACGATACAACCGTACGCCTCGGTTACGTCGCGGATATACGCGGCGGTGACACGATCAGTATATTAACTATTCTTTTCTTGTCTGCATCCGTTGTAAAGAGAAAAGTAGCTTGGACAACAAGGGATTGCTCAATATTTTACATTAAAAAAATGTCCTTCCTTTCCACAAACGCCGCGAGATCTCAGAAAATACATTATTGTAGATTGCGATTGAGTTACGTGTCGTCCATAATAAAACGTGCGTAACAGAGTCTTGGCTCAACAGAATTCATTCCGAAATTGTACTTGGTTTAAATAAAACGTGACAAGATGGTTGCGAAAATGTGACTATGGAGAAATGCAGTCAATAAGTGTCAGCTACTATTTAAACGGCGACTTGTCGAAACTAGGCGTAGTGCTAATGAGATCGAAACAGACCGAGGAGCCGTAAAAATAGCAGAATACCGGTCAGAAAAAAGTGAGAACGTTTGTGGACATGAATAGTTTCGAAAAACAATTAAAATCTATTATAACGCACTTGATTTTTTCCCGTAAAGTCGTTTTATTATTATTATTATTATTGAAATTGTGTGATTTGTGACAAAATTATCGTGATTTTATGTATGATCGGGTCCAAAGTCCGTAAAAGCTATCGCACATCAATTATAATTTCCATAATTATACACGTCTATCGGTTGTCGCGAATGCAGGCACTTGAATAAGTGTTTTAATTAATGTCGTCAATACGAAAACATTGAATATATAATTTTATTGGACGTAAAACGCGGAAACGACGGTTGAATTCATACTTTTTTTCCTTTTTCAAACACATCGTCACCACAAAACTGTTTTAATGTTGTAGCACAAAATGAATATACGCTGACGAGACTGCGTTTGATCGGGATGTCATAGAACACGCGTTTCAAACGGTAACGGATCGTCAATGTTAAAAGAAAAAAAAAACCATACACGTTTTTCAAATTGTCTTACGATCTGAAAGTTATTTCGTAAACGAGATTCCAAAAACATTTATCGCTTTTGAATTATCCGGCCCGATAGCTAAACAAAAACAAACGGAACACTCATTCAACTCATTCTCACACATCGTTTCGGAAACATTTTCGTCCAGACGTGTTTTCAACGAGTCCGCGGTTCGTAGATTTTCTTCTCCGGGGTGGCGGTGGTGGTCGAAATTTCGGCGCGCGTTTATTTCAGGGAGACGATAATTCTATATAGGTGGTCGCCCTGCAGCTATTATTTATTGTAATTTCGTACAGTCGTACACCACGGAAAAATCTTGTCGTGCGGTAACGAACAACCGCGTTCACGGCCAGCGCGTGTATAAAATAATAAATACACGCACAATAAAGTAATTGGGCGTATTATTTTTGCGTAAACAAACTGTGCGGCGACGGAAGACGAATGCGTGTGTGACGGCGCGACAGAATAACTGATTCGGCGGTCGTCGTACGCTCCGCAGACGTAGAGCTTTTAACGCAAAAGCGCGTTACGCTTAATAAAACGTATTACGTATACACACGTTACGCAATTTCGACGGATAAAAGCGAATTTTTTTCTCTCTTTCTTTTTGCACACTTGCGTGACGTGTTGTAAACGCGCGAATCGATGTACGCTACTACTACTACTAGTCCGTGGGACCGAACATGAGAACATGTTTCGGTCACACACATATATAATACCTTTTTCTCTTCGAGAACCGGTGTAATTCCCTTGAATACAATATTTTAGATTTAAAAGGTTACGCGAAAATTCGCTCAACGCGGCGAATAGGAAATATGTGATTCTGAAGACAAAAATTTGAATTCCATTTTCGCGACTTTTCCATACGTTATCGGGTTTTCTGCGGGGATATTTTATTTATTTATACACCGTCGGTTCTTTTAATTTCGTTCGTTCCATTACGTCGTATCGGGGAAAAAAGATCAAAAATCTCCTTTCACAATAACCTAGGAAAGTAGTTGATGCGTAAATGTAAACCAGCGGCGCTCGGCGGCTTTAACCGAAACCCCTTAAAATGATTAATGCGTGTTTATGCAAAAAGTTTTACTTTAACATTGTTCATAGAAATTGTTTATACGGAAAATATTTTTAAAAAATTACAATTTCCCTCCCCCCCCCCTTCAGCACTTCGCCACATTTCTACATTTCGTACCGTGTACGTGCGCGCGATAATTTCGCACCAGTTCAGAATGTCCAAACCTATTTATTTTAGACTTTTGACGCGAATTGAAAACAGTATTAGAACGCATACCGAATTTTGATTGAACAGAGTTTTTGTGAAAATAAAAAACCGAAACAAATAAAAAAAAAAAAAGACTGACAATAAAAAAAAAGAAAAATCGATTTTTAGGCTCTAGCATACGAGACACATTTGGTCATATCTTACGGTTAATACTATTGGTATATATTGCTGAGTAAATAGACGTTTTTTAGAGATTTTAATCTGCATAAGTAGTTCCTAAATTTTTCTGAATATAATAGTAATAGCCGATTGGTTTAAAACCTCGTTACCATTCAAACGTATTCGTCTAAACGACTTTGAAACCCATGGACTTGATAATAATTGTTGACAATACAAATGTTCTATTCAATACTTTAAAGTTTCTTATTTTGGAATATTATTTTTATATACATACTATTGCGCTATGACTAACGGATATTTTAAATTATAAGTAAATAAACAATAAACTTTATATTTTAATAATAATAATAGTAATAAAAAATAGTATTCTTTAACGAATTAAAAATTAATTGACTCACAGCGTTACTTTTTTAAAAATTACACATTAACTTCGAGTCAAATTCATACATACAGCTTTATGTGAATTGAGTTGAATTATCCACACCGTATAGTCGATATAAAAATAATGCAGTATCATAACCAGAATTTTTTTTCGAGGGTTATTGAGCTGGATTTTCTATTCAAGGTCGTAGCCAGCAAAAATTTATAGGGAGTCGAGAATATAAATATGAAATAAAATATAAATAATAACGGAATAGAAATCATTAAATTTTATTAAAAAAAAAAATTTCGGGATAAGAGTCTGAACCCTAATTTCCCCCCTGGCTACGACACTGTAAAAATATATCATCTCATTGTATTTCACTACATATATAAGTGAATTTGTTTTTGATTAAGATGAAAACGATAAAAATTATTCAGTATAAATAAATAAATAACATACATTATAATTATATTATAGTTATACGATTGTATTACAGTTTAAAATTTAATCGTCTCTCTCTCTCTCTCTCTCTCTCTCTCTCTGTTATATTTGTAAAAATACCTATTAAAGCTTTAATATTTACCGCGATACCCTGAAGTGTATGTCGAGTAGCAGATAAACCGTTTAAACGGGTTTCATCCATCATATTTCTTAAGCACGTCTCTTCTATACACGTTTAAGACTAGGAAAGCTTCTTTTAACTGAGGCTGTGTGTCAAACGTGCGTGTTTTCAACGCTGTTAGAGCCGTTTGAAAACTTACCGTCTATACGTGGACTACAAAGTCATGTTTGGACGGTTTTATAAATATCACATTATATCGTATATACAACGTCAGTGGTTATAATTTTTACAAATTAGGTCGACGACAACATGGATTAGATAACTGTTTAAATTTATATATATAAATTATGAGCGGAGGCACACGAACCCCGTGCCCTCTTTCCCCTTAGTTACGACACCGAAATAGTGTATAGTAGTGTTCGATGACATTGTGTTATAGACTATTATAAAATATGTACGTACGTATATTTTTTTGTTTTATCGCTAATAAGAAAATCTTATAGCAAAAAAAAAAAAAAAAAGACAGTAAAATAGAAAATGTGTCGACTTGTCCGGTAGTGCTCTGCATAAAAAATAACCATCCGTATATATTAGCAGCAAAGCAGTGCGTATAATATATTCGTCGCAGTGAAAAGATAAATCCGTTTAAATGTGTCGCTCTGTTCGGACGACGACGCCGTTCCAGGGACAATGACAAATAGACCGAAGAAGTTTTGTCGGTTTCGACTTCTAAATACATTTCTGCGTGCGTGTGTAAACTGCCTTTTCATTACGCTCGTCGGTGTCGGTGTAACGGAAGGACGAGGCGGCGAATAATGTCCGAAATAAAACGCGTACGAATTACACGGGCGTGGTACAAGGGTTTTAAATTCACGGTCCCTACGCCCCCCAGTGTCTGCGTGGACTGTCGGATTGGACGGTCGAATGAAAATATTCAACGGTGCTAGTTCATAACGGTTCTAGTTTCACGGTAATTTCGTATTGTTAAAGAAATAATATTTATTTATTTTTTTTGTTTTTAGTCTGGTTGCGTTGTGGAGTTCGCGAGTGCGTATAGTTTCTAACAAAACTTGATATTTTTTTTATTTGGAAATTGCTTGTGGAATAATATGGGATTAGAAAGGGGATGGACACTGTCACTTAACATATTTTGGCCACTTTGAAACGAGTCAAATTACATTGCGAAAAAAAACAACCTATTTAATTTGTATATACAAAACTTCTACATTAATATAACTTTACAATATAAACCTAAATTTAAAAAAAAATTCGTTGGAATATATTTTTATATCAAAAAAAGTCTTTTTGGAATTCTCGACTCGAAGATAACCACACTCGACGATTATTTAATCTTTTTTCAAATTAAACGAAGTCAGTTTTCTGCCTCGTATACTGCGGACTGCAGACGAGATGCGAATTCGATTACTTAATTAAAAACATTTTTAAAATCTTCACCTTAGAAAATACACACGTTTGACTTGTGTGCAAGTACTATAAATCGTATTTCATCGCCATACGCATTAAGTGAATTAAATCGGTCCGTATTTTGAAGTCAATTCATACCGTATAAAAACGATTCGGTTTCATCGCCGTTTATTTGTATTTCTCGTAAAAATATTTTTCATTTTGATTCGCTCTTCGATGACGGGCCAATAAATCGAATTTGCAAATGAATTGCCCTTCGGGTGGGCAAGACCGACACTGATGACGTCGTGCGCTCGTGCGTGACGGTCCGGACCAAGTGGCCAACGTCATGCATTTCGCAGCAGACGAAGACGACACGCGAACAATGTTATTTCATTTATTTCTTCCCCTGGCTTAGTACAGGCTGTTCAAACTCTCCGCCGCAACCACCACGCCACCGCCAGACCACGTTCCTCTATCATCAACTAATTCTTCGCGCCGTTGATAACTGTTAGAATTTGTAAATTACTCCTAACTCGGTCTGTCCACCATGGTCTTTTTCCATTTGGTTGTCTCTCGAATTCTTCGATCTCGCGCTCTCAATATACGACCTGCCCAGCTAATACGATTATCGCTCTCCAATAACGTTGCCATACCATATCCTCGCTTAATAATTCCTCAAGCTCCAAATCGATCCGTCGTTCCCACGGGACCCGTTACACGATCCCTTTTTGGACTTTTTTTTTCATCTCTCCTAAGACATTCGTCTCGAACGTAGCTACTCTATGTTCATCCCGTTTTCGTAATTGTCCGCGTTTCACTATAATTCATAACACTGTGCCTGGTGTCTTAGTGTCTGGCAAGCACGTCCGGATCGGTACGACGTATTCGCCCACACATATAATGAAATCGATAAGTCGCATATACATAATAATCTTAAAACGTTCCCGCGTCGCCGGCCGAGTTTATCGTACACGCGCGATCTACCGCGCGGCGACTTGGCAAACGCCAGACTAAACGATCATTTATATCGTACGGAGTTAAACGAGAAACGACCGCGTTAACCGTCGTCGTCTTCGCGTAGACGGTGGTGTATTTTCGAACACTGCTCGCTCGCCGCCGCACATCGAAGGGTCCGGAATTGAATTCACCAGGAAATTAATGAACTCTCTCTTGTGTTATACGGCAACGCCATCCGAACTCGCGCCCAAAGCGATAACGATTCTGATGAGGATAGTGAGGTGGTGTACGTTCTTGGTTGTGTACCGGAGGAGGTGCGATATTCGTTTCGCGTATGCGTGCGAATAGCCGACGGGCACGCGGTTTCTACTGCGCGGCGCGAAAACGATAGAATTTTCAAAATATGGGCCGACGCGTAATAATTTTTAAATGATCACAAAAACGTGCCGAATTCAGTGATGGCTGTAGGAGGGCGAGGGGCGAGCTATGGCAAGCGCCCTATCCGAATTTGATTTTGCCCTAATCGTTTAAGACCGAAAGAAAATTTCAATTTCAACAGTATTCTTATTAATCATTCTTATTATTCGCCTATTTTTTTTTTTTTTTTTTTTTAATTACATACGTACAGTGTATTATAATTTAATGTACAAGTTTGTTTCAGACATATGTGGTTTTTTTTATTACAGGAAGAGTGTGATAAGTGAAAGTTTTGCTACAATTATTTATATAACGTTAAATGTTAATTTCTCGATAATAATGACTTGAATGAAATGTGGTGTAGATGTTAGAGACTGGTACGTAATGTAAACGATTAAAAATTAAATTAAAAATAATCGGTGAACAGTAATGTTAAACCTACAAGTAATATTGTCGGAACCCGAAGACATTACCGCAACATCAGTTCGGGCATCAAAGTAGTTCTCGGACTGATGAAACTTCGTTGTATAATTTTGTTATTTTTGCAAAACCGTTGGCTAAATTTGAATTTGAATCCAACGTCGATGTTCATCGCGACTATCAGGTAATCGCCTTGTTGTCGGACGTCAGTGAGTGAGTGAGAGAGAGAGAGAGAGAGAGAGTAGAAAATCGATATGATTATAATAAACAAAGTGCAACACGGTTCACAATAATTTTAATGCGTATTGTGTCATTGTGTCTAACTGCTAATAACGACGATATTCTGTGGAATTATTTCCACGAGTAGAACGTTTTTAATAATGAAGAATAGCCGAGAACGTTTTCTGTGATGGCATCAAAACACACACCGCTCGGGCCACTATAAACGTATTTAAAAGGGATCCGCGGAGCGAATCTTAGTAATACGATTATCGAAAACGTCGAATACCCAATTCAAATATTAACGTAATTCGTTAATAATTGATACAAAAAATGAGTTCATCCGCTCCTCTCACGATTCTCCCGTAAAACCGTACAAATTAATATTTCGATTTTATTTTAATCGGATACTTCGATGTATCGCCGGTAGGCCGGGCGAACGAGAATATATTTATATTCTATTCAACTGTTCGAAATAATACGGGAAATAATTACAACAATATTACATTCGGCCCGGTTTGCCGAATTTATTACTTTAGTAATTTCGTCAATAACAACAATTATTTATAAATAAATTTAAAATTTTAAAAATCAATCACTTTGAAAAATCGTAATGCTCTTATAAAAACAAAATAATATGTATGATAAAAAATAACAATATATATATATAATAAAATAAGTAGGTGTATATTTATTATAAAAGAATAATGGAGTATTCGATAAGTGTTTATGAATGTTTGTTTATATAAACACGGGTCAGTAGAGAAAATAAATCAATAGTTAATAAACGCAGTTACATTCAGTTTTAAAAATAATCATATACTTCTTAGATAAAAATTATTTATTAATTATTATTTACATTACACGTTGAGCAGTATTTAGAAAAATTAATTCGGCGAATCGGAAAATTTTTCAACGTGTAAAATTTGTCGGCGAACCGGGACGACGCGATTAGCTTATTTATAATTTTCACGGAATAAAGAAAACGCGAGAAAATCTATTTTCCGAATACAACGTGATATTTTCTTGTGTAGTCTTGTAAAACGATTGTCGTCACTTCCACCCGTTCAATTTCTACTACGGAACAATGAATGCGTCTAAGGGTTTTTGTTACTTACTTTTGAGAATCACTCTAGTTGGAAATATTACTAGAATTTAGCTCGTCAATAACAAAATTCAAAGTTACCGACGGATTAATTTACATTCTTTTATTTAATGGCCACCAGTGTTGATCATCGCCTGTCGTTACAAATATTCCACGTCGTATTACTGTTATTTTGTATTTCGATTGCAATCGACGAGTGTCTGCGAAATAATGTACGTACGTCTACTATAGAAAACCCGTTTCGATCACGAGTCGACGAAGCTGTTTGTCACAGAAGACTTATTATTATTATTATTAATATGACCACCGAAAGCGGTCGCAATAATACAGTATACGAATATAATAATTTCATACGAGACGCGACACATTTTTTTCCCCCCTCGGCGATGGCATACATTTATACGACGTAATTTATCAGCTCGTAAATATCGGCCGGTGTTTCAAATACAATGGAAATAAAATCATTTTCGCGAGCCACGTTAATTTTCATTCAAAGTCGCAATGCGCGCACGTACAAGGCGCGAGCGCGCGTGTCTCACGAAACAATACACGCAGTAATTTACCACGAGCGTTATTGAATTAAGAAATATGTACGCATAATAAGACCCGGGGCGGTGTTTACTGTTCGGGGGAATGATTTTCCTCTTGTGCTGCCTCCGAGTACGACTTTTTGAATACTTTTTCGGAGAGTATATTTCCCGTTCGTTTTATTCCGCGAGCGAAAATAATAATAATAGTAATAATAATACACATTAACCACTCGAATAATTCGCTTTGAATAATTGTTTTAGCGTGTTCAACGCAAGCGGTTAAGGTCGCGCGAAAAGTCAAGTGTATAAAAATACCACAAATCACTTAATCATCGAAACGACGAGGGTTTTAAAAGTGTACGAACAATCCGGCATACAATTTCTTATACCTCGCACAGCACTTAAATAATTATTATTCACTTTTTTTTTTCTTTTTTTTTTTTTACAAATATTTGTGTAATTAATAGTGATAATAAGTATATATTTTACACAAAACCGATAGCTCTGGTTAAAAGTTGGGGGCTCGTGTTTCGCGTAGACATTAATTACGAAAACTTAGAACACCTGTTATCCAAACAATATACGTCACGTTATACATCAATCTCTATAATCGTGAAATCGGTTTTGATTATTAATCAAAAAGATAAAACGATCGAGGACTTAACGAATACATTTGTTATTCCCCACCCCACACACACATTGTGATTTTAGACCTTCATAAATATTAACTAATCGTTGTTTGTTCGGAAACGGAATATTCGATGAGATCGCGAATGTATACAAATAAATCATTCAATGTAAAAACGTAAATACAATAGAAATTCGCAAAACGTTTTAAATGCCGAAACGGACCGCGATTGAACTGGGTTCGCGTTGATTATATTTTTACAAAAATTAATATTACTATTTATTTTCAACAGTAAAATAATGCTTTATAATACGACGTAATACGCGATTTGTACGCAATTTACAATAATTTTCAATATGACGATTGTGTTATACTTGATAATATTTTAATAAAAATATAAAACAAAGCTTTTATTATAGTCTAAATTAGAGACGTTTTACTAATATATTAAAAGAATCGTAAACATTTGTTTGTTGTCAACTGTAATTGCGATTTTATTCTTTACGTACTATCCTGAAATATATAGTTTAACAATAGTAATATATTTATATATAAATAAAACGTAATAAATTTAAAAAAATATTTTAAAGATACAAACAAATTCAAAAGTATATTTATACATAAAACATAGAGTATAATAATGTAAAAATATATGTCGCATAGTTATTTCTTTTTTTTAAATTTAATTCACTTTGTAGTTTGTACACAATTTCTTTGTTGTTTTTTTTATTTTTTGAACTTTTTTTTTATTGCAATATTCATAACTTTTCCTATGTAGTCTTATTCATTTTTATTTTGTCGTGTTTTTCTCGTTCAATTAATATACCTGATGGTGACATTTATAGTCAAAACCCATAGCAATTAAGCGAATTCAGCTTTTACTTCTCATTCGGCTTGATTTTACATTCATATATGTAAATTTATTAATAACTAATATTAATTTACGTAGTTTTTATTTTTATTTCTATTTCATTCACATGTCCTTTATAATCTTTTATTTATTTGATTTCCTTGTTTTTACTATTAAATTAGTATCTCGAATGCTTAACACTACACAAATTATGTATGTCCTTATGTAGCACATAATTTAATTACTTATAATTATTGTTTTTATATTCACATGTTTGTTAAGCAATCAGTAACGAAAAGGAAAAGAAAACTTTGAGATATTTTTGTTTTTAACCGTATTGAAATAAAAATATTTATATTTTAAATTCTTCAGTTTAGCGTTTTACTGAAAAAATGTCTGGCACAAGTCATTATAGCTGACCTATCATTATTCCAATTACGGTTGCTATCAATATAGGTATGAAATATAAGTTATAAGTGTCATATATTTTATTTAAATATTTAGATAATTATCAAATATCACACGGAAATAATGTTTCTGAAATTCCATCACCGTTGAAAAATAGTACAGGAAATGATTTTAATGATAGAGAAATGTTATGTAATCATTTCGCACAAAAGTGGATAATCGACAATCAACGGATAAGTTTTGGAATATTATGTTAAACACGCCTACATTTAATAATCGGATTGTCGTCTGCAATGACCAGTAACTCTATTTTGGTGGAAATCAGAAAAATATTAATATTTAATATCGTTCGATTAATATGTAGGTCAGTATTATCAACAACTTTTTTTTTTTTTTTTGAAATGATGAATTGACACCTAAGAGGAATAATGGTAAACAAGAATTTTTTCCTTTTTTTATTTTGTTCTTCTTCAAAAATCATCTGTATATCTAATAAAATTAATTTATGTTTATATCACGTTTTCAAATTTGAGGTGGTTTTCTTGTATTTTCAAAAATTATATATGTAATAAAGTACAACGTTGATGAATATAACGTAATGTATACATTTTTTTTTAGAAACAGTCACGTGATGACTGTGTTATATAAATAGAAAAATGTTGTGTTAACGCCCGCGGTCCACTGCTGATAATATCATTATGATAATATTAAATATTCAATGTTTTAACGTTAAAAAAAAAATAAATAAATAAGAAAAAGTAGAAGAAAAATACGTCAAATATTAGGTGAAAAATTTTATGAATAATACAAACGCGTATGGGGAATCAAATTATGATTTTTTTTTCGATATAATCTACTTGAATTATTCAGGACATGTAAAAATCAATTAATATTTATCCTTGTAAAAGTTAGACTCTCTAGGTGGTACTACGAATAATAAAATAATTATGCACACGCAGAACTCGGCGAAACGTGACAGCGTTACGTAAAACGTTTGGTCTGAGTAATTGGTAATAACGAGTAATTAGTTCAATTAATATACGAGTACACGTGATTTGTTATGGTGTAAAACGTAAATAATTTTTATACTATAAGTACTTGATTTTATTTTATTTTTTACGAACGGCGCAAAATTATTAATTTACTTATAAGTCTTAGTGTGTGTGTGTGTGTGTGAAAAGTCCGTTGTAATATAAAAAAAAAAAATATATTAAATCTCCATATTGATTTATATATTATTATTCTTTTTTCAATAATAATCGACTTCAATAGTGGGTACTAACAATAATAATTGGTTAATTAGTATAATTCGGAGTAATTGAAATTTACCGTTTTTATCATGAAGTATGGATTTGAAAGTAAGTTTATACCAACGGGGAACCACGTGGATTGAACAAAATTCACTAATTCGAAAAATGTATGTTTTGAAAAAATCCTCCGATTGGACGTGGGGGAGAATCGGACTTGGCGCAGTTAATTCCCAGAGCAGAGAAGAGAACTATTAATTCGAACGCTTAAAAAATCCACACACACACACATTTTCAACGGGATTTCGGCGGATGGGAAGTAAACATTTCGCATCACATCCGTACGACTTATAAACCTAACCTAACGAGATAAAATAATTTTCAATTATTTTGTGTGTGTGTGTGTGTGTCACGTCGGTACAACGAATGTTACCACTTACAACGTAAAACGTTTTGTTAGGTCATCGACAACGGTCTGTGAAGGGGAATGCCCGGGGAATATTATAATATAATTACCGGGAATACAGACTCTCGTCTAATCTTTTGCGGAGATGTAACGCGCATTAATCAAACTGCGGCGGCGGTCGTTCAGTGTACCGCACTCTCTCGATTGCGTATATTATTATTACCTACGATATGCGGTCGTGGTGGTGTCGATCGTTTTCCGTTTGATTTATGTCGCGCGTTACGTATAACAATATATACATGATTACTTTAGGACCGCTGGAGCGAATTGGTGGTAAGGATGTCGATCACGCCGTGGGAAATATTTTCAGCACTCAGATCGTTTTTGTTGCACACCGGGTGGCACAAATTCCACGTGTTGCATTCAATAACGTTCGACTCGGAGGTCCGGACGATGCTCGGAAAGGCCCCGTTGAGCTACACGTCCGTGCCGATATCGTCGGACTCGAAGCACCTCACACTCTTCAGGTAAACGCACGTCCTTGCTCTTAGAAGCGTTATTATTATTGCCGGCCGACGGGCGGGAGAGTGAAAAAAATTTCGGTTTTTTCTTTTTTGAAAACGAGTTGGCTAAAGTCTCTTCTAAAGCGCTTTCTGTATTTTCGCAATCGAATGGATATAAAATAAAATAGAAAAAAAAAATACACGCCGATCGGTTATTTTAAAAGTCTGATATTTTGTTGCTCATACTCGTCTCGACGAATAATTTATTACAAATCAATCGATACGTTATACGATATGATGTTTTAATCTGCGGACTTTTGTATCACTGAGTGGTTTGATTTTAAATGCGACGTAACGTCATACGCGACGGACAATATTGTTTGATATTTTCAAGCTACATATTGAATCGAATTCTTCGCATTTACAATTGATTAATAATTAATAATTAATAATAATTGTAATCATTCAATACGAAAAACGTAATACTGTTTGAGATAAAAACGAACGATTGAAACTCCGTTTAAAATGTCGATATAAGTGAGATAACATTTTTATACAGCGGTATCCTCGTGTAGTTCTCCGCGGGACGTAAATAATATTTTATGTAAACATATCGGATACATCTCGGCGGCGGAGACGCAAAGCGTCACGAATCCTTACGATCCTCGTATTGGTATTCGATAGAATAAATATTGTACGGAGTCATTAAAATCTAAATACTGAATCAGTGCTGAACACGCACCGAACGCGTTTATATATTTGTAATATCCTACGGAAATCGATTCGGAGAAAATGTTTAATATTCTAATATAGCGTTTCGTTTCGCAAACGAACACACCGCGTAATTCGCAGGTCTATCGTGGAACTGTCGACTTCGGAAGCTTCGGTGGTGGTGGTGGTCGGAGACAGGGTCGCGGCGCAGACCGTCTGGCGTCAGGCCGCAGCGCTCGGTCTGCTGCCCGCCGGCAACATCGCGTGGCTGTGGCTGGACGCGGGCAACGCGGGCAACGCGACCGTCACCGGGAAGAAAAAGGGCAACGTGCCCGTGGGAATGCTGTCGCTGCGGCCCGTGCCGTTGAAGACGGACAAACACGCGGTCAGGGCGTCCGTCAGGGTGTTCGCCGAGTGTGTCAAGGACGTGATGGCCGCGCGGTGCGAGGGATGGACGGCCAAAGTGTCCAGGGTGCCGGACGCGTGCACGACCGTTTTGAAGAGCGACGAGTTCCCGATCGATTTGTACAGGTGAGCGCGAGAATTCCGAATATTTTCTAAACCGGAGGGGTTCCCAAACTGCGGGTCTCGATAACATTTTATGATGGGCGGCGACAAAAAGAAAAAAAAAAGGAATTTCCCATGACGAATACGAGCTGAAAAAAGTGTTAACTATTCGTTAAAAACGAGTGTCAAACGTAAATATTAAAATGGAGTTCTGATCGAAGATACGTAAAAAAAAAAAAAACTTTCCGATATAAATATATTATATACCTTAGTTTTTACAATAATATTGTAGAGTTTGATTTTTTTTTAAAAAAAAAAAAGAAAACTAATTTTTAGAACAAATTTTAAATTTGATAAAACTCCTCGCTTCTCCGATCATCCAATATCCATGCAGTTATCATAAGAACAATCGAGAAAACAAGCACACCTTTCGTATTCGATTAATATACAGTGTATTCATAATAAATCTATTTTTTATATATATATATATAAAATAAATGATACAATATTTTTGGTTGAAATAAATTGTCTGAATATTAAAAAAAGAAAATTGATGTCGGCGCGTCGCTTAGATTTGAAAATTTTCAAAATAGTTCGCACCTGTAAAAAGTTTGGAAACCTCTGATCTAAACGATCTAACGAGTTCCCCTTATCCCCGCCGTCACGTTCGTTAGAAATTTTCGAGTTGTTCGATTCGCTTGCACGTGTATATATGGAGTGAAACGAAATTACTTTGTACCTTTAAAAGAAAAAAACAAAATTATAAAAGCACTCGTGTCGTTGAGTTTTCATGGGTTATTTAATTATTTTTTTTTTTTTTTTTACTACATTTATATTTTATTATTATATTAACCGTTAAAAACGGGGAGGAAAAGGGAGTATTTTATCAATCAATAAATTTATTTACAAAATGTGTGTCGTTAAAAAAATTCGAATTACAAATCGTACTACAAATAATTTCGTTGACACATTTCTTTTTAAAAAAAAAAAAACTCACGTATTCATACAACGTAAAAACAAAAAAAAGTTTCTGAAAATAAAAATAAAATTGTTTTAATTAAATTTTTTCAACGAATAGGTTTTCAATTGCACCAAGTAAGCACCTGTACACACCGATAATAAAAATTCGATGTACGCTGCCAAATGATATTATATAATTTTATTTTCGCGGTAACCAAAAAAAATAAATAAATATGTATACACTATACGAGTACGAGTGCGCACCGAGTTAAGGGGGAAAAAAAAGTTAAAGGAAATAAAGATCAGCGAGTTTTGGACAATTTTTAAAGTGATAGAGAAAGGACCATAAAAATCGTTGACTCCTCGCCCAACGACTAAATTGTGAGAATTCCGTTGGTTCTATTTTAGTTGTGCAACGGTCCATTGAGTGTTTTCTAGAGAATAACTCGGGCGATTTTTCGAATAAAAAGTTTTCGACAACAGTATAAATTATTAAGAGTCCGTAATTCCAAACATTTTTTTTTTTTTATACCTGTGACTTATTTATGGCAAGGCGGATTTTATTTTCGACAAAACGTCGTCTCCGCGTTATTCGCTGGAAGACGTGTTAGGGAATCTCGAGGTTTTCACAAAGCACGGTTCTCAAAAATAACTCATCGAATCGAACGGCAGACATATAAGTATAGTCAAGAATATTGTATAATTTTACGTGCTGAAAATAATTATAAAACGCTTTAAATATTTTACAGTGTATTTACACTTTAATATGAATTCGCCGTTGTACTTTATTTTCTGCGTTTTAAGAACAAAAAAAAAAAAAAGTGCGGACACGTTTTTTCGTCTGGCGGAATGTGTTTTACGCGACTTCAATATTTACAGTTTTATAACCGTTCTGTCGATAAATATTTCAACAGATTATTATTACGAATGGATCACGTTTTCACGTAAATATCACAATCACACAAATGGTTTGGGTCACTGTTCAACGACCCATTAGGGAACACGATGTACATAATAATCCCGCACTACACACTCAGTGCCACTACGTAAACGCATTGAGAGTAATGTGAATAAAATATGAATTTCAGTGTGTTCCTGAAAATTTAAAAATTCATTTCAGTTATTATTGGCGGCATTGTAATTCACGAAATCGTTGGTTACGTACCAGAATCGAACATTCTTAATTTTCACGAAAACACGAAAAAACTTATTTCTAATCATTGTTAGCATTCATTATTCATATGCGATAGTGATTAATTATTCAAAATGTATACGATAATTACAAACTATATGACGTATATTATTTATATTACAATAGGATTTTGAAACATTAACATACTCTATTGATAAAAAAATAATAATAATAAATACGTGATCTTTAATAATAATAATATTTGAAACGCAAGACGGCGCAAATAATATTTTTATTAAGTTCGATATTATAAAAATATTTTTATTTAAATATAAAGAAAAAATAATAATAATATTTTGCGAAATTCTCGAATATATTTTGTTTTTCAAATAAATTCATTTTATTTAACGCGAGCGTAAACGATATATTATATAAGTCGGTGTTCAAAAGAGCCATAATTTTTTTTTTTTAAATTAAAATTTTATCATAAATGTTGTGCCCGAAATACTGAAATACTAATTTTACGATTAAATTGGTTTTTCTCTTTGCAATTTTTTTTTTTTTAATGTTCTCGTAATCGACAATTTGGAAAATAATCCATTTAAAGTTCATAATTAAAGTCCACTATTCAATCGATGTAACGTAGCCACAGTGTAAACTTCTGAAAATATCCGTCTTCGCCATTTCGGAAAGCCTAATAATTAATTTTAAAATTAAACGAATTTACAGATGTCGATATTCTTAAGTAATAAATATTATTATTCCATACTGGATTGTTAAAAGTCAAGTTTAATATTTAACCCTGAATTCGGGCGTTACAATATAATAATACGAGTACATACAAATATTTCGTAATATTTTGGTGAAAATTCGGTAATAAAACGGAACTAATGATTTCGCGTTAAATTTAAATGTTGCTTATACGACGGATAATTATTATCGGATATAATAAATGAATAAAATATTATTAATAACATATTGTATATGCTACCAAGTGAACAAAACGTCGTTATTTATTTTATACGTACGAGTGTTAATTGACTTACGTTCTCCTCTAACTCAATAAACTAATTCCATTTTATTCGTATAAATATCAAAACAGTGTTTTAATTAAATAAACGCGGCAAATAGGTTCATCGTGAATACTGACACTGGCAAGTCCCGACGGGATTTCGTACAAATGTTTTCTCCGTTATCCTTTACGTATTTACTTAACTATTCGTGTCTCGATCGATTTTGACACAGGAAAAATGAGTTCATTTGTTCCATCGATGTTTCAAATAAACCGTGCTTTTATTTTCCCAGTGGCTTTTTTCACGCGTGACAGAACAACAGTAGGAAGTGTTAAAGCGATTCGGAACATTTTTTTTTTTATAAAAATTAGGAAACGCATTAGATGGAATATTCTTTTTCACATTACCGTGTCAACATCTGCGCTTTTCCAGATTCAACGAGGCGATTTTTAGAAACCATAATTTCTTATCTAAAACTGTCTGAGCAATGATTCCGAGTTACGTTAAAAAAAAATGTGTTCATTTTCCATTTTTTTCTTTCTTTTTCATTTCAATTTAAATATTTTGAAATACGTTTTTACACGATCGTATTTTTCAATAGTAAATGGCTGATAATGGTCACGATACGTGATGATGCGTTTTTCACGACGTGAACAAAATTACATTATAAATAAGTGTGCAGTAAAAATATTAAACATTTTTTTCGCCTTCTCGAAACTATACAAAATTCTGTGCGTATATACATACACACATAATCCAAAGTTGTTTTTAGCTTTGGGCGAACTTCGACTTTGAATAAATTACTTTTTGGTAAGCGGCTAATCTCCCGTAAACTGATCTTCGTCAAATAAAAAGTGTTTTAAAATAACACTGATTAAATATATATGGCATTGCATTTCTACGATATTATTATTATTGTAATTATTGTTGTTATTATTAAATTGTCTAACCGCGATTTAGCGTCAGCGTAAATATAACGATGATCCAGAAAACAGGCAGAGCGATCGAAAACGATTGTCTGAGTAGAGTTTTTATAAAAATAATAATAATTATTCGTTAATCGCAAACCGTCTTATTGTAAATAACGAATCGAACGAGTATATTCGATTTACCGAATATTTCCATATATAGGATTTTTAAAATTCATTTTAAACGGTATTTTTTTACGACCGATAAAATTCCACGAATTTTCTCCGACTCGTCTTAACACTTGTTATTAGTCCATTTTAAGGTTAACGAAACGACAGTAGTAAAACGTTTAGTTTTACGATCTCGTAAAGTTTACGCGATTTTCCAATACGTATTATATATTTTTCGTACACTTCGTTACTCGATTTCGGTTTTCATTTCTGCGATCGATAAATTCTCGAGACGGTGTTCCAGAATAGAAATATAATACGTATTATATTGTGTATAGCGATGCGCAACAATAGCGTATGGTCGGATTAGTTTCTACAATATCGAACATTAAAAGAACCCCCTTTGATCGCATAAAGCTTTTGTCGCTTTTTCGTGTTATTTTTGTCTTGGGTGTATTTTCCGCACGTGTACACGTACAGACACACACAGTATCGTACGGTATTTGTAATGATAAAAATAACTATAGTATAATAAATTATCACCTTTCTTTTTTTTTTTCCCACAAAAATGAAGAATGGCGTTTGTTAAAATAAGTTTGTCATCGTTTCTTAATTCATCATTATCCACCATCTGCGGACGGACAAAACTCGGTTTTGCAATCGCGTGCTGATGATGTCTGCTAACGACATAATATGATATCCAATAATAAAGAAAATCACTTTCGCATTAATATAATATTTGTGCGCGCTATTTTCGGAGTTTTGGTGCGAACTTTTTCATTTGCTTCTGCTAATACGCGTCAAATTTAATTTATTTCGTCTTTCTAATATTACAGTCAGGAAAATTCCGAAAAACACTCGCATTGCCGTTCGTTCCATTAGACGTTTCGTATTTTATAATAAATAACACATTCTCATTTCTATCGACGATTATCGCAATGTCGCGGCATAACACACCTAAATAAAACTATATTTTACCGCTTCTAAGGCACACTCGTACGGTCTACGTTTTTACAGCGCATGTTTCAGTGCGTCAAACGAATCGCTCAATTAGAGATTTTCGAATTCTTTTTTAAAACGCTTATTTACTACGTCTATGGAATGACCAAAGTAAATGATCAATTCATTCGACTGAGGTTCGTTGTTTGAAAATCATGTGCTGATCACGCGTGAATGGTTACACTAGATTCATGGAAGTGTTTACCACACACGTTTTGTAGCGTGCGTACAATCGAAAGAGGACGATTTTCAATATTATTGTGATGGGAAAAAAAAAAAATGTTTTCTTTTTTGTTGTCTTATATTTTTTTACGCGAAAATCGTTATTTACCGGCCATCAGTAATAATGTAATATTTCACGCATTACTACCCAACTATTCTCTGCAATTGTTTTACGTGCAAATTAATGTTGTCGTTGTTATTATTATTGTTATGTCGCGTTAATTCTTTTTTTTTATTTTAGCTTTAGGTTAACGCACGCGCACGTATTACGTTTTCGCAGACTGCGACCGGGCGATGACGGCGATGATTATACACAAAAAGAAAAGAAATATCGAGATTCCTTCAATAAATAACGATCGCGCGAAAAGTTCCGAGACGAAATCGCCGTGTATACACGTCAATTTCACGGAAGAGAGGGATAATTACATTTTTTTTTTTTCAAAAACCAATTTTCCAGCGAGAGAGATGCAGTTTTCTTTTTTTTTTTGAAATCTGTTTTGTTTTTAGTTACGTTTATTGAAGAATAAAAAAAAAACCGTGTCGGTTTTAATAGAACGATTGCGCCGCTCGTCTTTATTCCGTGTCTGCGAACGTTTTCTTTTTTTCGCGATAGATGGAAAAAAAAACTATTTGTACTCGCCAATAATATCCGCGCTTTATTTTTTCCAAACGTTTTTCCCCCCGAGGTTTCCGCTTTTAACGTAAACGAATACTGAAAACGAGAAAATACCGCCGGTGAAATCATTGACGTTTCGGTGGAAACCGGACAATTTTATCGTTTTTTTTTTTCAAAATTTCGACACCGATTTTATTCGTTCGTTATTATAATAACGTCGCTCGCAATCGATTTTCCACTCCAAACACTTGTCGCGCGTCATTTGAATCCGTAACACACAAAACAATACTCGGCGAACTCGTCTCGAGTATATTGGACGGCAGAACTCACTGGTACCGAGATCCATAATGAGCGGATGCTGAGTTTTTTTTTCTTTTTACTTTTACGTTATTACAGCGTACGCGTGTCGGTAATTACAAGGCATTCCGAATAGTGTGATAAACATTTTAAACGCCATTTAAAATGAATGAAACACTATTGCACCGCGGTTTATACTTTCAACTGACAACGGTATACATTGTGGTGTTTGCAATATTATCCGTATTGTTATAATAAAGTATTTTTCTGCGGCGTGTACCTACTACAAATACAACAACAACAACAACAACAACAACAACAACAATAATAATAATAATAATAATAATAATAATAATAATAATAAATGCATTTCGTCGGAAAATTTAACGAGGTCGATCGCGCCGTACGAACATTTTCCATCGACGTGTATAATATAATTTTATTTTTTATTTCTGAATAATGCGCGTGATTTGGTTTGGAAAGTGGAAAATTCTACGGCGTCACGTAATCGCGATCGGGATTATACACGTTACCTGTGTGTGTAAAAAGCTGGTTGATCACACCACGTCGTTGGCCTAAATTCCTATTTGCTTCTTGTGCGCGTCGATTTAGGTTTATTTATTTTTTTTATTATTATCAAATACATTTTACAAATATCTGTGTGTGTGTGTGTGTTTGTGCATACTTGAGTATATGAAAAACGAACACGACATCATTATTCATGGATATACACATATATATATATATATATATATATATATTATAGAAACTAATTTGTTTACACTTTTTTTTTTTCATCAAAAGTTTCACAAGTTGTACAAAACAAATTTCAACGGAAAACTTAAATCTTTCGGATGCGTAAAATATTTAACGTTAACACGTTTTTTCGATTTTTATATTTTTTTCCCAATATAAACTACGCGTGCAATACTCTACAGTAAAATTTGTTTTTCGAATGTTTTCATATTAAATGAAATATAACAGCCGATTTTAATAAGGGTTTTTTTTTTTTTTTTTTTTTACTAATTGCTCAACTCAAAATGATACACATTTACCTTAGAAAACATATTATACTCGTTCGATCCTTTAAATCCTTCGAAGTCGTCAAAATAGACAATAATGACATTAAAATGCGTATTTTCAATATATTATACGCGTCTTAATTTATAAAAACTATCATTCTATTAAATGTATCTTTAAATCGGGTTATCGTTAATAAACTATGTATTAACTCAATACTCACACGGATCATCACTCATGGACGGTTTTTTTTATTTTGTTTTCTGTGATTATATCGTGATTTTGGTGTCGGCGGATCGACCACTTTCGAACCACTCTTTTGTGACCGTATGTCTGATTTTGTAGACGTCCAAACCGACGACGATGGAAACACCACATCACAATTATTACAAATATTAATAATGAAATTAATTTTCGTGCAAGCGACGAGTGGTGATCAGAAAGTGGTTGGTGGCGTGTCGCACCGTGTGCGGTTACGCTCGACCACAATTCTGTGAGTGATTCCGTCCACAAGACAGCGACTGATGTCGGGCCGAATAAACACGCTTAAGTTAATTGATTAAATAATGTTTTATTGTTTCGTTATTACTATAAATTTGAAAGCAATGAGAATCGATTACGCTCAATGAAACTATTTTGATGTAATTATTATTAATATACAACAATGAATTACGTCATGAAATCGCTTTTTGCGCTCTTGCCGTTTTCGACACAATTTTTTTAGTAGTTTTTCTTTCTTTCAGGTCGTATTAAAAGCTATTGACAATATCCGGAAAATGACCTTCCTTAAATATAACTCCAGTAAAACGCACAACCAGATAATAGGTGCGAGCAATTGAATAGTATAGAGGAAAAAACAAAAAAATAAACGACATAATTATAAAACCGATAGTTTGGCTTCGTTGCGCTGAAAAATAATAATAATATATAAACATAAAACTAATACATTCATCATAGTTATATAATATTTTAAACGTCAATTAGACGAAAAAGCAAAGCTTTCCGAGGTGATTTCGATATTGTTAAAATATGGTAATGTTAACCTTATAGACAAGCGTTTAACTAAAACAATTTATGAATTGACGTTATAGTCGTGATAAGTTACTTTAATTAACTTCGATAACGCTGCATAATTCAAACGGAAAAACATAAAAAAAAAAAGTATAACGATTCTCGACAGTGTACTATACCACTACGGGTATATTGATTTAAGTGAATTACTATTAGAAATGGGTGGGTTTTAGAGTTCTGTAATTAGTCTGACTTTGAAGACGATACAATAAATCGTTTTGTTCGAAAAAGATTTTGAAAAATGGTTAGTTTTCTTCAATAAAATTAATTAAATTAAATTGTGGATATAAATATCACAGGGTAAATATTTTATCGTAAAGAGTAATCATGATTATGATTTAAGAATTTAAAATTTGGTACCTTTGATCATTTAATTATTTGACGAATTAATTAACCTAACCTAGTTAACACGTATAAAGGAATATTCTAAATTTGTCTATGTTATTATATTATATATTATTGGTATAACACATTACATAGAAATTGTATGAAATTTAATTTTTCAACATTTTATATTTACTCCAAGTATGATTCGGAATATTTTATTTATTTTGAAAATCTTTTCGTATTTTTATAAAACTAAAAGTAAATATTAGTAATACGTTACGATATAAAAGTACAATTGTCGACGAATATATTTTATTTATTTATTTTTTTTGTCAAAATCTTTTAAATTATTTTTTGAATTGCGATAGGAAAAAAAGAGTAAAAACCAAATTTGATTTTGTAAAACTCCGACATGTCGACAATTTTACATAATTTTTTTTCTACATGTTTTTGTAAACTTTTCTATACGCTTAAGAAAATTACTCGGAAAAATCGAAAGACGTCTCATTTAAACTACCATTTGTGCAGTAAAATTTGTTACCAAAAAGATGTACGCGTGAACAGATCGGAAAGTCTCCTTCACGAGTGTTGTACGAACGGAAAAACATCATTTTAAAAAACCATACGTCTTACGTTTCGTTCTCAATCTAAAATGTCCCGATTGCTTTTACTCATATTTTTTAATTTTAAAATATATTTAGAATATTTTATTGTCAAGTCCAATATTTATATACGTTCTACGTGAACGTGTAACACGCAAAAATAATAAAAACAACTGGGTAAACACGCGTAAAATAAATTATTCCTTCTTTTGAAATGTATTTTTTCAAACGTTCAATGTAATGCCAACATTGTGTCATTTGGTTCAACGTATTCACGACGAGAAACGTAATATTTTCTGTTTTTCCAATTATTCCGTTTCGAATGGTCTCATAATATACTATATAAAAGATAGTTCTTAATAATTCTTACCGTGAACACGGCAATGGATATGACATTTTAATAATTTCAGTAATTTTTAACGTTAATTCGTTTTATTATTATTATTATTAATATTTAGTTTTTGTTTTGGAAATAATCGTTTTTCAAATATAATACACGTAGAATAATATTGTGCTCTATAAATACCATAGTGTTATTATTATATTTATCGGTAAAAGGGTTACGTATAGATTAATTAAACATTATAACACAAAGCGGACATAATATTCACATCGTATAGAGTTGTACGCGTTACAATTAATGTGTGAGTCGCGCTAAAGCGATTTTCCATTTTGAATTTAATAAGTTAATTTCGCATTATAGTAATAACGTAACTCCCGCATTTCACAATGTGTATATAATAATAACACATTACACGTTTAATTGATTTAAAATAAATATTATAGAGTAATAGTCGGTGCACTTAAGAAATTATTACTAATATATTCGGGCGTTATAACAATTTTAATCACCGTTAGAATAATAAACTGTACACGATTAAAAAAACTTGTACTCAATAAATGATATAATCAAATGATTTGTTTTTTTATTCTCGATTACTACTGAATTCGTAGGCAATATTTGCGTAATATTATTTTAATTTTCCATTGGTATATTCGAAAAAAAATTAGTATTTAAAAGAGTTTTTCATTAACATCGTAGCAATGTGTTTTGATCAGAATATTATGTATCGAATTTGATATGTGTTATAATATGAGATGAAGTGGACGATGTTTTTTTTACACTCGCAAGCGTACTGAGTTTAATTATCTGTTGTTATATTATATTCTGTAATTTATATACATGTAATACACACAAAACAGAAACAAATAACACAATTTAGTTCGGAGTAAAAGATAATTTATTAAGGTTGGGTGTGAATTAAATGGATTTAGAAAGGAAATATGAAGTATAAAATAAGTAATAATTTTTCAATACAATCTATGTTTTTACACTCTTATTTTATTTTAAAACCCAGAGCTTTTAAACTGTCTTGAGCTAAAATAAAAGTAAATCACACAAGTACAATGCAAAAATATAAGAAAAAAAAACGATTAATTAAAATAATTTGGTGGATATTTTCGTGTACACTGGTATTTGTAAGTTTTTTTTTCTTTAAATGCTACTCAACATTCCGAAAGTATTTATATATATATAACACTAATTATAATTAGTTTCCTATTTGATAGGCGATTTAAATAATTAAAAAGAATGTTTTGTGAATTAAAATGTCAATATCTATTACTCATAGAAAATAATATATTCCACTGACCACAAAAAAGACCTCAAATAACACTTTATTCATTACTAATAATGCTATAATACAATAATGAATTATTATTCATTATTGTATTAATAATTCGTTTTCGCAAAAAATGTACCTTCTCATTTTCCTTTTCCCGTTAAACTGGTTAAAATTAAATATTCATTTCACCAGAAAAAAATTTAATTTCAGCGAAAATAATATTTATTTGTCCAATCCACAATAAATCCGTACATTAAAGGGGAAAGGGATAATATGAAAAAAAAATACTTCAAGTTAAATTTAACAGATATCTACGGATTTGGTGTTAACAAACCCATTTTCTACTTCTAGTCATAACCATTAGAATGTACGCCACATAACATTTCGCAATATAAATTTTATGCGAAATAAAACTTTTTATAATATTTATCGTTTAAATATTATATAATATAGTACAACATATTATAATGATTTAATAATAGTAGACCATTTAAAAGAAAAAATGTAATTCGCTTAGAATAAATATTGTGGTTTCGCGCAACGGCACGAGCCGTTTTATACGTATTTATATTAGATTATATGATATCGGATTTTAATAGTTTCACACATTTCTTCCCCTGTTCTTTATTAATCGGTATAATAAAAAATGTATCATACGCTTAATTGAACAGTTTACTAGTAACTCGTGCATTATCGACAGTTAAACAAGGCTTTTCTATTACGTATTTGTGTTCCCTATAGAAATTAAAATTAGATTTTTTGTTTTTAAATAAAATAAATACGTATACAATTTATTGGTAAAAAAAAATTGTGATAAAAATCCGTATACTCGTCGTATAAGTTATTGGGTCAGAGATGATTTAGGAGACAAAACCTTTAAATTGCTTACAGTTGCAACTTTCCGGATGACATGGGCACTTAGCAGCTCGATGCCGATCGAGTTCATAAACTCTAGTCGGCTTAGAGTAAACCATCCATATGCGTTTTAAGTATTCCGATGAAAGTGTGCGATGAGTACCTATTTAAAACATGAAATCCATAACGATATTCTCTCGGGTATTCTTTTTTTCATGCGACGGCATTGTCATGTATATTTCCTTGAATATGAATAAATTATATTCGTTTAATAATTATATTATAATTAGTAAAGCGCGACATTTTTTAGAAGCTCGGATCAAATCTCTTTTTTTTTTTATCATAATGTTGTCAGTTTTCAAAGCAGAAAAAAAAAATTAAAATCACGTCGAATTTTTTAGGAAATTAAATTTTATTATAATAATTTTCGACGTAAACAACATTTAATTTTTGAATACAGCCCAGGCAGGTCGTTGCTCGTTTTCTTCTTCTGATATATCCAGCGACTAAAAGGGTTAAAATCGAAAAAAACAGACGAGAGTAACTTTTGATTTTCAATATTAATTTTCCGATTAATAAATTATATTTGTTTTACAAGAAATCGTTTTATAAAAATGAGACTCCTAGTGTGTGTGTAATATAAACGGTTAAAAATTATAATTATATATTGAATTACCGATTTTGTCCCATCGGTTAAAGAAATATATATTCTTTATTCGATTAAATACAATATATACGAGTAGAATGAAAAATGCGGAATAAATATGTATAAATCGTATTGAACACTTAAAAGTATATTATTTCTTAATCTCCGTTGAATGCGCGTTATACGACGAGTATTTATACTGGTATACAATACGCGAATAATACTCGTATATACGTGCGACCGGGCCGGAGAACTGTTAAAGCTCTACGTGGATTACACGGGGATTATATTATTACACTATTGTTCGTAAAAATATATAAATCACACTTCTAACACTTGGTTTATAGTCCATAGTATAATAATTAAATTCTATATTAAATGTCATTCACTCGAAACGTGCGAATATCCAATATGTACTACCCAATCGTAAACCCGTATTTTAACTTTTCATCATCACTCGGTGATATGTATAAATTTGAATTAGATATATGTAAAAAAAAAAAAAAAAAAACAGGAACGTAATTATTGACGGTTATTTATGTAATAATAATAATAATAATAATAATAATAATAATAATAATAATAATAATAATAATAATAATAATAATAATAATAATAATAATAATAATAATAATAATATTTTACCAGCTTATTATTATTGTATTCGAAAATTTCTATCACGATTTATATGAAAATCGTCTGGTGTGTTGATAAGGCTTCTGGGGTTGATACATTTAAACATATTTTATGGTGTCGGATTCGAGCATTAAAGGCCTCGAGTGATATATATATATAGTAAGGGTTATTAAAATATCAACCCTGAATTTATATGTTTGCTATACAGAAATGAAAATAAATATTTACACTACGCAGTCCTTAAATTATGGTCTTTTAGTTGAATTTAGAGCGTAAACACCGGCTTTTATCAATTTTAATTACGAGACCATTATATGTATGCTCTTGTTGGTCGCTTTTTTTTCAAAAAATTGTATTTTTTTTTTTAAACGAATTGTGTTTATTTAAGAATACAAATGCGTGTCATTTATAAATGTTATAATAAAAACCGACCAGAATGTCTTTTATGTTGGTATAATAAACGTTTAAGCTTATTCAATTCAACACAAACGTCACAATTTGGGAACTGCGTACTCGATCATATTTCCCGGTTTGGTATATATATATATATATATATATATATATAATATAAAATAAAATAATCGAATATTGAAGAATATCTTATTATTAACGTTATCGCATCTTATTGTGTAATAATGTATTAATAATAGTAGCTTGAAGAAGAATCGAATTTTTAAACAAAAAAAATGTTTTTTTTATATATATAAATGCTTGTATATTTACTGCAGGGGTAAGACAAATTTAAAACTCACAGGGCGAAACATCATCTCCATAAACAGTAAAAATACTACTGTACCATATTTTAGACCATAGGTATAATTTGAAATTTACCGCGTTTTTTGTATTACTCAACGGCCGAGTCGTATATCCAAACTAGATGGACATATTAACCTATGTCAACACACTATGAATTACACGAATTTTTTTCTAAATTTCATATGAGAAATGTTATTTTTTTTTTACATTTTTTACATGTAAAACATAACAATTACGTATAATCGAGGAAACCTAACCTAAATGTTCACTACTACTTTGTTGATAAATACGTTTTGAGCGTTTAATATATCGACTTGAAATCGCTAATAAGAATTGAAATACTCGTATGATACTTTTATTAGTAAAACAATTTTAAATTTTAATTATTTTCAAAATACTGATATTTGAATTGATAGTAAAAATAAAACCGATTACGATTTAAAATTTATCGTGCAATAGTTATTTATTCGATTTAGATTAAAGGCTTTATACAATATATATATATATATATGTTTAAGGTTCTTTTTTATCGAATTTCATCATACTCGATAAAATATTCATCATTCCACCGTCAACATTGTCTAGCCATTTATTATTCTACTTCACTCAAGTTTTCAAACACACACAAAAAAAAAAAAAAAAATTGAATCTCATTAAAATGTATATTTCATATTAAAATTATTGGATAACGTTTAAAATGCTACGAATTTTATAATGTATAGGCGTAAGTGTTCAATAAAAAAATTATTCTTATAAAACTGCAATTTTTCAACCCCTTATCCGCGACTACTTATATATTCGAACATTTCTATTTTTATAATAAAAAATAAGGCCATACAACAAGCTTGATATATATATATATAAATTTTTAAATGTATTCAATTTAAACATTAAAAGTTATAAATGAAAGTTTTATAAATAGGCAAAACAATTATTCGTAATTACAGAGTAGTTATTTGAGTTCTCACATAACGTTCGTATCGGGCTTGCGTACTTCTTCGGCACACACAGGGCAATAAAAAAATGTAATGTGCAGCACGAAGTCGAGAAGTGTTTTGTACAGAATTTTTTTTATTTATTTTACTCAAACGTTTTAAAATTTTATCGAATTTCTATTTTCAAATTGATTTACGGTCCAGAAAAATAATGATTTTTATGTACTGTTGTGCGATTAATGATTGTGACTTATCATTGAGATACATTTAATCGGTGCGTGCAGTATAAAAAAAGAAGAAAACAAAATATTTCGGGACTTGACTAATACGTGTGCTAGTAATTTTGGTAATTTGAGTTTGTTCTATTGATTTTTGGTTTTAACATAATGCCGTTGAGCAGTTATATATACATAATATATATATATATGTGCATTATTTGTATTTCATACTACCTATTATATCGTGGTAATCATGTCACGTTCCTTTGTTATATAGTAATACATTATAATAATAATAATAACTAATGACGTAGCGTAATATTTTGTAAAATTGTATACGCTTTTTTTTCTATCGACATATACGATCGATTTACTTTATATTGGTAATAAATGTACGGAATAATTTAAAATTTTACAATCTGTATCAACACGGTTCAATCTATGGTTCATATAATTTCTGTTAGTATAAAGATACTATCATAGCCAAACAGACAATAGCGTATTTGTCGTACGTTTATCATAATTTTTGCATTTTTGTGTTTTCGTGTTCTTTTTTTTTTTTCAAAAACGACGCGTTTCGGCTTCCTGATGTGACGTAATAAAAAAGGAAAAAGTCTACTATGAACACGCAAACAAAACTAATGAGACAACGCATCAAGACATTTTTTCATTACCTAAAATCTTGTAGATAGTGGTAGGTGTAGGAAAAAGAGTACTAAATTAAGATAGAATTATATTCTAAAAAAAAAAAAAAAACGTTGAATAAATATTGTATTTAAAATTTTTTTTCCCGAAACAAAAAAAAAGCCACCTGGCTTAAAAATCTGATTAATAGAAAAGAAACAAAAATTACGAACACGAAAAACCTCGCGACGTACACACGATTGTATAAAAGACTTCGTTTTTCTTGTGGAAATTCTCATTTTTACATTATTTATATCTATTTATTGTCAGAGATTAATGATTTTGGCACCCGTGGTCAATGAAAAATTTACGCTTCCTTAAAGAGATCAACTGTACCATTAATTTTGTTTATTGTTTTTTTTTTTTTTTTTTATTAAAATATTTACATAGATATAAAGCATTATTTTATTAGCTCGTACACTTTTTGCTCGATACGCAAATGCTATTTTATTATAATCTAAACTTTCATTTAAGAATTGCCAAATCGTTTATTTTTTCTGAAAAAAAAACAATTGACCTTAAGTAATTTTTTTTTTTATTCTGCGGAGATTGGAAAAAATTATATTGAGGTCGAACAGTTTAAAACTGAATTACACAAAACCGTCATTAGATGTACACCAACACACTGTTGCCTTTTGTTATTCTTTCTATAAATTCACTAACAGTCATATTGAACAATGTTTCATAAGGATTGTTAAATGATTTTTTTAAGTTTTAGACAGTACATCCGGGACGACAATATTTTTTACACCGTTATTTATATAAAGGTACATTCAAAATTCATATAATATTTAAAATTGTGAAAAAAAAAGAAAAGGAAGTCATCCCGTAAAATATTCCGCTCGTGGGAAACTGTCTATCCAAACCATCCCTTAAATACGACCCTGTGTGTTATAGAAATAAAATAAACAAAACGTAGAAGAAAAAAAATGATAATGGCTACACTGTGATGCAAATTCGTATTATAATGGAGTGGAGGCGTGCGTTTGTTAGTTAATACATCGGTCCAATATATTATTATAGTCATATTTACAATAAAATGTTTACTCGTGTGACATACACGTTTATATCGATCGTCCGTCGTCTTCTTATGACGGCGGTAATCGAGAGATAGATGGTCGGAGGCCCGGTTACTCTGTGATAGATGGTGGTGTAAAAAAAAAACAGGGATAATAAGAAAGAAAAAACTCGACAGGAAGAATAAAAACGGTAAACGTTTTGGAAACTTATGTGTTCATCTTCACACACAGAGGTGTATACAAGGGGGTGGACGTAGAGGTCAGATCCCTCCCCAATCGGCCATGCGATTTTTAGAAAATGTGACCTAAAAAGAAAAGATCATGAGATTTGTAGTGAATGAGAGCAATTTTTTTGATCCCCCCCCCCATTTCATGAACTATGTCTACGCCACTATAGAAAAGTATCGTTTGTATGATTATTGCATTTTTATACTATCTTCTTAATTTTCCTTCTTAATATTCAATGGAATGGTCGCGATCGAGACTTGCGACAAAGACAAGTCAAAGTCAAGACAAGCGTCTTGCGAACGATTTTCGCATAGCGGAGAATAATCGTATACATATGACGTTTGTAAGAAATATTGTGATATCCAAATTCAAGAACGGCGTGTGTACTGTCGTGAGATGAAAGCCGAATTCAGATATGGTAAAAATTCGATTCGTAATTGAAATTTATTTATTTTGACGAAGACGTACGAGTGCAAAAGAAAAAAGTTCACACGGCGGCATATAGCTGGAATAAAGCGGCCAGTATAAGCACCAAATATACAGTGGACAAGCAAATAGTCCGACAAATTCGTAATATTTCTAATACGAGCAAAACATATATCGAAAACATCGTTTTGTATGGTAGATTAGACGTGTGGAAAATGAAAAAAAAACTCGTTTATTTCAATTTTCGATCGTTTTTTTATACGTTTAACCCCTTTGTCATGCATCAAATTTAAGTACGTCGAGAGTTCTATCATATGGCGAAAGCCGATTTCAGATATGATAAAAACCCAGGTCGAAACGACGACTTTTCTGTTTTGACTAAAAAAATCCTAGAATACAGAGGAATAGTTGATTTCGACAGGGTTTTCTTTAATTTATAGGCCCCAAATATGTACCAAACGATAGATACGGACGTCAGCATCATCGATGAAAACTTCCATCGATAACAGATGATACTCGAGCATCCGTCGCGTCGCCAGAGAGTCGCTTCGTGTGATTGACGGCGCGTTTCATCATATTGTTTTATTGGCCAGCGGTATACAACAATTTATAAAAACGTTGTAACGACTTCTAAATTTGTGTGTCCAAAAGCGAAAAACGGCATAATTTATTGACACTCGCGAAAATTTAAAAATGTTTTTTAATTACTGTGCAAACTGTTTATTTTATAGTCGCTTATCGATTGTAAAATATTCTGTCATTACGAGTATTTTTAAAAGTAATTTCCAGATCCGAAATTATTTGATCGTTTAGAAAAGAATTATGTTAAACCACAATATATTCAACGAGAATATTTTAAATCTATATTTGATATACTCTCACTCTATGTGTTTACAATATATGGTTTTCGTTACTCCAAAGAAACGTATAAATTTTTATGGTGCTGCATGAGTAAATGTCGTGTTCTTAAAGTAAAAATGTGTGGGGTTTGTATTCTATTTTATTTTTTTATATAAATATGAACGATATTTAATTTTAATGCTCTTTTTAATATAAATATTTCGTGAAAAGCGTGACGAAAAAAATCGCATGTACATTAATTATACGTGGCTCTCATTATAAGCGCGAGCACTTTTTTTTTACTCGAAATGGGGTTTATGTAGCGAATAGTTATAAACGTGCCCATCGCGGTATAAAATGTTATTCGATTCGATTGTAACAAAAATGTTTCAATACGAAATCCTTTTTTAATAAATCACCGTTTTTTGAATGGATTAGAAATCATTACTGTACCGAAACCCGTGTTCGCACACAAAACGCGTTTTTCTACACTATACACAGCAGGGTACGTGAAACTAGTACGATTTTCTGGAACCATTCAAACGAATCGTACCCGGGGCTTGTTGAACAATCGTTGGAATTTTTTTTCGAAGAAAAGTTCACGAGTTATTCAACTTTAAAGCGTGTAATGTCAACTCCACGACCGTTCGATCTTATAAATTAAAACTTCGAGAACGCGTCCAACAAACTTATTTTGATATAAGTAGAAAAGAAATGTTTTTCAAAAATATTATAATATTATATATATATATATATATATATATCTGTATATATTCCAACAAAATCCGAACACGATTTTTCGAAAATGTTTGAATAAGTTAACATCAGGCAAACAAAAACGCCTTACCGCGTACTTGATATAACATTTTTGATATTGTCCATGATAATCGTTTCGCGTCATTTGGAATAAATATTTTTATCCATAATATTCAATTATCTTATGATTGAAATTCCTGGAAAATTTTAACTTCGTTGCAATTAATCGCGAGTCGTTTTCAAGCCGATGTAATGGGTGGAAAAAGTTAATTTTTCACTGTATGAAAAAAAAAAGTGAAAAGAAGAAGTCAAAATAATAATAATAAATTATTATTATTATAATAATAATAATAATAATAATAATAATAAATAATCAAATGTTTACCGGTCGTTTGTATAAAAACGGTTTTATTACTACGCTATTGCGTCCCGTGGCGAGTGCTAAATTTCTAAAGTGTACCGGCGGCAATGGTCTAGAAAGTTTTTCGAAGTTTCCTAACCTTTTGCTTTTCTGTTATTTCTACAATTACAGCCGCCTGTAGAGGTCATTAGCCACGAATACAACTCCCTCGGGCGGCTGAGACGGGCCACTGTCACCTAAAACGGTCGAGAGCAAATTACTAACACAGTACGCTGAAAAGTTCAAAACCAGGAATTTACACGGTCCTACACATTGTACAGCCGTCGTTACGCGATTATTATTGTATTCTCTATAACGATCTGACGACAATTATTACGTTTTCTTATTTTACGTGCTAAATAAATTGTATACATTACTACTATACACACATGAAATGTCCGTCCTTCTTCCACCGTCTCTCACAATAATAATAATAATAAAGAAAAAAAACCCCTCCCCCCCATCGCACCGGAAAACGTGTAAAAATTAGCATATAAGCATTTCGCGTTTAATCTCCATAACAATATCGGGGATCCGTTCTTGTTCCGGGGGGAGATTCAAATATTTTTACTCGGAAAGTTTTTATTAAAAAAAAAATATAATAATATCTACAGTCTATTACACCTTTGCGCCCACGAGTCGATTTGTTCAGAACCCGGCTTTACGTAATACGTATGCGTGTCTTCGGAATAATATTTTGTATAATATATAAACCAGTAGAATGTTTTATAGTCGCGTCAATGCGTAATATATTTGACATTAATGACGGCTGTTATCGTTTTCAACTGGATAATAGTAATTGCGAATTTCCAACTTATAAACCATAAGTAATTGTTAACCGAAATCATAAAAACAATACGCTCCTGTGTTTCAATAATATTTTAATAACATCTTCTGCGCGAATACTTTAATCTATATAGCACGCGTACGCGTAAATTTTTGCTGTGGAGAGGAGCTGAGAATTGTGTGAACGGGTGCTGAACACCTTCTGGCTCCGTCCATAGTGTATTTGTTCGTTTTTAACTTTTTCGAAAAAAAAAATATAATTATAAAAACTTCGATGTGCGGTAGAAAATTGCGTATTTATTTATTTTTGCGCAGGCAACTCAGGAGTGCGGTGCACGACGTGCTGTCCGGCCGATCGATCGGCCGCCGAGCAAAAGCCAACGCCGAGAAACCAGACCTCAGCTTAGCAGTACAATTTGATATTATGAATTCGATAGTCAGCAACCGACACGCCCCAAGTAAGTAAACTTAGATAGCAAACTTGGAAGTTATCCGAACTTCACCAGTAATGTTTCTCTGAAGGTACCTTCACTTATTTTAAAAGTAAACATTTCAAACTCATTATAGTACACACCTAACAGTGATCTGTCCAATGCGCAAAGTGTGTTAATTATTATTTTGAAAAATTAAAACCCTATATTATGTGTAGTTCTAATTTGTGAAATGAAAATCTAACGTAAACATATTGAAATTAAAAATATAAATAATTTTTTTGTGCCTGTCGCGTCAGCGAAGTACATACTACTATCGTATACGATTGTTTAATACACGTGTGACACTATTGATTGTAACGACGACACGTAGATGAACTCGAAAATAATTGTTGTTCTTCGTCGTAACATGTGCTCCGTTTGTATTGTATAAATCTACGAAATAAGTCTACGCGTGCAATACAGTTAATCGCGATGGTAATTTGTCGCATTTCAATATTAATCGTGAAATACGTAAGACATTACTACAAAGGAATATACGGCAATTTAACGCGATGTAATCGGAAAATAGACTAACGAGAACTGACACGTTTTCGGGTGTGAAGATTTCTGAATGTCGACGACGTTCATAATTATATTGCAGAGATGGTCCATTTTCTTTTTTTTTGGAAAAACATCTCACGAATAAAAATTTAATTGAAATTAAATATTCTTTATTATCGTCCGAGATCTGTAACGTTCAGGACATTGGCGGTTATAAGAGGAGGGGGGAGGATTTGTTATTTTTAAATATAATATATTTCTCACCAAACAACACCGACCTATAAGTTGGTCCAATTATGTTATGGTTATGCTCCATTTTCGCTCCCCCCCTCACCCCTTTGAACATCATGTATAAAGCCGAAATTAGTGCTCGACCGACGATCAACGCTTACAGTAAGTGATTGGTTGAACGTTTAGTGTTGGGCTGATGACAAACTCGGTTAGTCGCGTGAAATGTAAACGAGTAAAACGTGAGTAAACGCAAAATAAACAGTAAACGTGTAAAATAAAAGAGTGAACGTGACAACGTGTGTACAACGGAAAAGATTACGGTCATTTCTAATTCATTGAAATACGCGAAATAATAATAATATTAATATTAATGATAATAAAATTAATAATAATATTAATAATAATAAAATTAATAATAAATATATAGCATGGGCGCGTACGATTGATCGCTCGGTCAGCGTCAGACTAAACAAACATAACCGATATTTTATATGCGCCGTTCCGCCACGTCCACTGCGTTTTCGTCTCGGTACAATAAACAGGTTATTCGTCGATGTGAATATTTCATTGGCAAAGGGGATGAGGGGTTAGTTATATTTTGACCCCCTCCCACCATCATTGAAAATCATATATAACCGACACCGGTCCCAATAGGGATTTCAAGGGGAGAGGATAGGGGAGATCGCCCCTCTGTATTTAATACATTTTTTAATATATAAATGTATGTGAACGGATTGTCAGGTGAGAGAAAAAAAATATTTTTTGTGTCCTGCTAATAGTAATAATATAATTGCTTCCCTTGAAATTCTGTCAAAACCGCAACTGACTGGTCCAGGATCGCGTGTATAAAAGGAGAATTATCGTTTACGATTAATATACACATAAAAATATATATCTAACTACAAGATGAATCGTAAGATTTAGAACGCATCTGATAAAAATCAAAATAAAACAATTCATAAAAAAGTCAAAATAATCTGAGCTTGAAATATATTTTAACAAAACTCACCTCACTGCGGTTTGTGACAATGAGATCACGTCATAATAATATCACCACTACAACGTGTCATGTTTTGTCGTTTGTAGTTCTTCATCGTCGCGGCAGAATCCGTACACGCTGATATCGATTTTATTTGGAATCGAACGGCGGCGAATTAGCTGCGATGAGAGTAATCAAATTAAATAATAATCGATAATTCCAACGCAATTGAACGTTTAGTTGTATATTCAGTCCCCGTCCCGCCATAGAAGTGTACATAATATTTTAACGTAATTAACTGTACTCGAAAATATATTAAGCTCATGACGATTTTCGGTTTTGCGCGCAGCTGAACTATCTGATCGATTGAAAAATGTGCGTAAAATTTATCGTGCGTTTTTTGAATTTCAAAAACGAAATTTTATAATGTGCGCGGCAATAACGAGTCACATTCAACTATTGCAATAAGTTATAAATGAATTCATCTTTTTTTCACCTATACAGTAAGAATCGCGTAAAATCGAGTACGTTCTATTCGAACACTATATAAAAGTCTTTTCGCTTTTCAAATAATTTTCATGCGTTATGACGTAAGGTTTTTTTTTTTTTTTTTTGTATATAACCATAAACAATAACAAAGTTTAATACAGACGTACGCCACAATAGGAGTGATAAATAACGCAATTTATAATATTACGATATAGTGTTATTTACACATATATACGAGTATATATATATATATACACAGAGAACAATGAAACAAACGTGTTTTTTATAAACGTAAAACTAAAAAAAAAAAAAAAAAACGCATAAAATACCACTGGAATATCATAATAATATAATGTAAGGAATTAAAATAAAACACGGCATTCTACTTTATGTACTTACAAAGTATAAAATATAATATATAAAACGCAGAGGTATATACTTCATATATGTATATATATTTCGTTCGTGGCTGAGAAACGGTAGGTTAAAAATGAAAAAAAAAAAATATCAATAATACTTTCATAACGTCGGGTAATTCATCATAAATATTTACGTAATATCGTTACGGAAAATATTAACGATTTGTATTGTAAAAGATTTCGGTTTCGATCGGACGGCAAATCTTAAAAAACTTATACTTTTGTCCGTCGAATAACGTTAATACCGCGTATTTATTTATTTATTTCGTTGTCGTCCTAGAATTAAACGTTTCAAATGGACTTGTAAGTGTAAATCGATTTCGATAACTGCAATAGAATTCAGATTGATGGACACCGCGAGAAGAGGATCTGCGACCTGACCAATATCCAATAAAAACGACATTTTCCTTTTCGAAATACGCGCGGTATAGACGCAAACGCGTGTAGTCATTATGAGTATCGGCTTTTGCTTCTTGTCGACCCGCGAAGAATTTTAGAATGGATATTATATTGTCTTTAGGTATAGGGAATTCGTTTGAAAAACACTTTTTTTTTCGATTATTAACTGAGCGTTAAGCACACATAATGCGCTCAGTTTACTCGTACAACGGTAAAAATATATTCATCACGCGCGTTGTGTGTTTCCTTATAAATCCGTCTTTTCCGCCTCGAGGCGTTACTTTTATTTTTATAATCGTCGTAAAGTTTTTAATCTTCCAAGAGATTATGTAACGTTTACGATGTGTACATTATATTTAAATAAGTGTTGTTTAATATAATTAACAGTTTTAAACGCTGGAAAATTACGAATTAATATACAATTTATGAATAATGGAATAAAATTTCGTTAAGTATAAAAAAATAATTTACATAATACACGCTCGTCTCGTGTTCTAGAACTCCTTTTTTTTTTTTTTTTTTTTTCGATCATACGCTTTTTATGTATCGTATTTTCCGTACACAATAATAATAATATATTATAATTTATTCGTGTGGATTGTACGTGAAATACAATTATTTTTTTTTTACCCCCCCCCCCCGGGCATAAAAATAATAATTATTATTATTTCGTTTGAATTAACGATATATTTATTTGATCGATTTTATATGCCTATAACGAGCAGAATACCTCTATATATATTTTTTTTTTTTTTATTTTGAGGAAAATTCAAACGTTCTTTATATTTGACATTTTTTCATATTGAGACTTATATACTCGTATTATATATATACTATATAGGTAATGTGTATGGCTGCAGCCTGTAACTATAATATATTTAAATTAAAAATAATGACGATCGATGAAATCGAATTTAAATTTAGTTTTACCAACTTTGTGCAGGATTTATATATATATATATATATAAAGAATATTTAACATTAAACACAGTGCGGAAATACTGTCATTTCGGAAATTGTTTTACTTCGAGACTAACAACAATAATTATGAAAAATGGCGGGAGCAAAATAAAAAAAAGAAATTTCCTTGAAATATTACTGTGTGGGAAAAAAATTATTCTCGCGCGATTAGGTGCGGCGATAAATGATTAATCGTTTTACGTAATTTTTTTTTCTCCCTTCAAAAATCATCGACAAGCACCATTGGAGCGTGAAAACAAACGGTGAGATTGTACATTATATCAATTTTCTGTGGTCTATATAACGAGCGAGCGTCACAGTTGGTTTTTATAATCGAAAATGTATATATTTATATATCGACGTGACAGCGCGATGACACAACTGATGATGATGACGATGTTTGGTGTTCGCGTGTTACGATTTCACACATTCATTTATTTTTCGCGTTCTGTTCTCAGCGACGACTGCTCGTTTTTCCTATTTTAAATAAGTTTCGATTACTGCAATATAATCCTCGCTTACAACGACAGGGATCACGTGCGTTTTATTTCATCCGTATTCGTCTTAATAATTTTTCTAACGAGATTTTTCATATGAATCGCCCGACAAGAATTTCACCGGCTACTATCTTATTTCGATTTTCAAAAATATTTTCGATTTCTCCGACAATAGTGTTATTTTCCATTTCATTCGACAATTTCACTAGAAAAATTTGTTTAAATTTTTTTTTTTTAAATTTCGCAAATTGATGATTAAAAATACGCCACTAAAAAGCGAAAAGAAAACTGTATTATCCTAGTATTGATTTAGGTATAAATAATTGGTTACGATTTACAATTACTTTTAAAATATAGTTTATTTCGAGCGCGTAATATATTTTATTTTTTTTTAGTTATTTTAATTTTTTTTTATTTACGGGAAATACGAGTATTTTATTTATTTTTTTTTTGTCTTCAGTACGTTTTAACCGGATTGATCTACGCCGGAGAGATAACAGTTGGACGATGAGACCAAAATGATTTACTGAGGCAGTCAAAAACGATTTCCCATCTATACACGCCACACCAGTTGGAAAGGGAAGTTGTCTGCGCAGAAACTGATTAATAGATCCGTGAAAGAAATATTTGCTATAAACGTTATAAATGTTGTTCCTCGAAACGATATATAAAAATGAAAAAAAGTCGGATTAATGATTATTTTTCTTCTTCTACTCGTTGAAAACGTGTTAATATACGCATGACATAAAGCATTACGCATTCGCGGTCTGTACACACTTCTTTGCCATATTTTATATGTTCGACTGATTTTAATTCCGAGTCGTTATATGAGTATCGAAATCAGATTATTATCAATAAAATAAATTCAACATATTATATTTCATAAACAAGCGTTCAGTACGAGTTCGGTAATAACGTTCTCGTGACAAAGTTATATAACATCTATTTTTGTTGTAATAATAAAAAATAAATGTTTCCAAGTTGGTCTTATATGTTATCTTGCGTCAGACTAGAAAAATGTAAAAAAAAATATTATATTATTCTATTTTTTTTTAGAAAAATTTTTTTTCCCTATCCAAACTATATTTTTTTATAATTTTAATATTTAATACTTCCCTGTCCTTTGTTTGCTATACGACTGAATTTTCAAAAGACGATCCACGATTTTATATTCAACAAATTTCTAAGCAGTATGTTATTATTATTATTTATTTTTTTTATAAAAATTTACAATTGTGTCAATTTTGAATATCCGACGATATTATTTCCCGGGTAATCGGGAGCCGTGCTCAAAAGTTATAATATATCGTTCTTGTGATGAATTTTTTTTCCATATCTCTGGGGTATGAGTAGACAAAATTTATAACCAGATCTACTACAATATATTTTCGTATATATTAAAACGAGATAGTACCTATTGTATAGTCAAGTTGAAAAATAATCGTCATTTTCAAATTCAAATCTCTTCAGAAAAATAATTGAATACGCCTAGGTAATGATGAGTAATTACGTACTCAGAATTGTTTTATTTTTATTATTATACATTCAGTACATAATTATTATCAATCACAATAAATTATATTGTGTGGTGAATATTGAAAATATCCTTTCTTGAAGACGAATTATCAGATATGTTTATGATCAGCAGGTAATAATGTCTAACAAAGACAGTTGTAATTATACCAGTTCTAACATTTATTAAATATAAATATATTATTATAATGAATTAATTTGACACTTAATTATCATCGGCTCATAATAGAATAAGAACCACACTGTAGTTTATTACGAGATCGAGGACCATAATAAATGGTGGACCATTATTTTGCAGTAAATATGATATTGAATCACAAATTCTTCGTAACATCAGGTTTCTCGTTGTTTTTCTCATGAGTTCAAAAAAAAAAAAAAAAAAAAAAAAATAATAATAATAATAATTTCGTATCGTACATAATATTAAGCAAGAACAAAAAATCGTGTTTTAATATATGAAAAATTTTTTAGGTATTATATAATAATTATATGGTTGAGTATTAAAGAGGCAAATGTTATAATTGAGTTAAAAAGTTAAGTTAGTTTTAACTATGTTACTTAACGAGTTAAATTTTTTAAATTAACATTTGGTTTAATATAAGACTAATATTTTTTTTAAATTTCACGTGTGATTTCCTATAGTGAACTTTATAAATAAGTATTAATACGTAAATTTCATTCAAAGGGAAATTACAATTTTTTGAAAGCTATATTTACTTTTTATCGTAGTATTAGAGTATATATATATATATACGAGTATATTATATACTTTTTTAGTCACCGAATTACATAAATTTTAATAACTTGTAATTCGATTTTTTTAAGACATTTATTAAAGGGTTTTTTTATCGCTAATTAGACAATTTTAACTTATAAATAAGTTATCACTTTTTCCAAGAGTTATAATATTTAACTGCTGGAGTTGATAAAAAAAATTAAAGTAGTACTTTTAACTCATGTTTATTCATATAAATTAATGTAATCTAACAAAATAAACAGATTGAATAATTTACAGAGCCTTGTTAACACAATAAACTGAAGTGCTAATAAACTAATATGTAATTCTGTCGAATTTTTTTTGTCGAGAAATTGTTCTTTTTTATATTATTTTTTCATTTTATTATTATTATTATTATTATTATGTGTACCACACGAATTATACTTTTAATCATCTGGAATGTGCAGAATGACGTTTCACTGAAAACCACTGTAATTTGAGTTGTGTTTGATTAAAAAAAAAAGTCACATCTCATCAAGAAACCTTCTCTAATAAGCGTTAGTTATGTGAGACAATTTCTTAGTCTACCTACATAAGGCGCATGTATCTATATATGTGTATATATAAATTGTCCCGTTTTCAATCAGCGGTCACGATAGCAACCGGAGATATGACTTTTCTTTTTCTTTTCTCTGTGTGCTTGTACGTGTGTTATAATAAATTATAAACGATTCTAATACCGAAACGTTTACGTTTTGTTACATTGAAAACCTTGGCGAATTATTATTATTTTTTCATCCTATAAAATCAAAAAAATTAAAAATTATTACTGGATAATTCAATATCTAGTAAACGATTACAAATATAATTTCACGTTTACACATTAATTTATATATATAATATTTAATCGTAAAATAAATAGGAATCGCGACGACTGTATAAATGAATAATATAAGCATTTTAAACGTTACACGCGAGATTTCCTAGTCGTGAATATTTAATTAAAATCGGATTTCGATTTAATTGAAAAAAAAAAAGGAAAAAGAAAAGAAACAATCGTTTTGCGAGTTTTTAAATTGCTTTCGCCGTCGATTCGTCGAGTTTACAAGTTTCCGCGGTTGTTATCGGTTGCTTAGAGAGTTCTGTTGGTTTACGGATATTGTTTAGTAAGTGTGACGGGGTGGGTCAACTTATTCCGGCAGCTTTACAATTCCAACAATACTGAAATGTTGTCTTCGCTCGGTAAACTATGATTGTTCTCGCTGCAAATTAGGACTGCCGTTTATGTAGAATTTCCCAATATGTACCACGAATTTACGAATTTATACCAGTATTACCAGCGAGAATTTCCGTCACTGAATTATTCTTAACTTTCGAATTATCATTTAAATTTACAATTTCTACAACGTTATAATAATTAATTGGCCGTTTTTACTCCGAGTGAATGCTTAAAAATTCGTAGGTCGACAGAAAATTCATAATATACGTGTAATACCAAGGAATATAAAAAAGAAAAAAAATAGTATATAAGTACTTATGTACGAAGTTCCTTGCCATGAAATTCGCCTATGATGTACGCTGTATTAAACAATAGAAGCGTCGAAACTACGAGGAAAAAAATGCTAGGAGGACTTCGAGTAAAAAATAAGCATATTCCCAATAATTCATTTAGAGCATTTTTCAAATAATAATTAAATATTTTTTTAAATTCAATTCAATTGGTATTATTCGTTCGTGTTTACTGTGTTGAACTAACGTTTATGGAGTATTCGTTTTAAAAGTAATTTTTTTTTTTATATATTTTTTTAAGAGTATATTCATCAAAATTTATCTGAGTTACTTCAGATAGTTATTATTGAAAGATTTACAACAATATGTGAAGCTTCATAAAGTATACGCTAAGTTTAAAATTGAGTTGGAACAACTACGTAGGTGTGTTTTGCGGGGATTTCAGTGTTTTGTTTATATTACGTTTAAAATGTATGGGTTTGTAAATAATTCAAAACCGATCAAATTTTTCACAAATATATTTTTAGAATTACAAAAAAAAAAAAGATAATTTTAAAATTCTTATAGTATTACAATAATAAGGAGGCAGATCATGTATAAGAATTATATATATAAAGACTATCAAATTTGTCATGTACTAAAATACTCGAATGAATGACAACGAAAATTGAAAAAAAATTTGACGCCCTAAGGAAAGATAGAAATGAAGGTATGGATCTTTTCTTGAGTTTACGAGTTATCGAAAACTTTAACACTCCTTTTTCCTATCACAAAAAAAAAAAAATTATGACTAATTATGCTTAAGATTCATATACGAGAGTATCTGCAGTCCACATTCCGGAGGAAAATATTCGAGATGACTACGTTATAACCAGTATAACCGCAGTATAATGGCGTTCGAAAATATTTCAATAAACCATATTCTCGAGTTGACTAGTAAGTAAAACTATGAAAATATTTTCTAACTTCGGAGTTGAGTTATGTGTAAGACATTAATGTTTACAAGAGACGACATTCGAAGGATTCTATAAATTGTGTAATGACGTATTATATGTGTATTCGAGTGGTAATAACATTCTTACGTGTGTCATACGTTTAATGTTTACGTAAAAAATAATTTAGCCTTTTATCTAAAATAAAATCGAACGTATATAACGTTTCAATTATTACGAAAAGAAAAAAGAAAAAGAGAATACCTAATCATTTTTCGCGAGAAATCCGATATTATTATTAATTTTTTTTCCCCCGAAAATGATATGACAACGAATTCGAAAAAAGGATTTATAAGATCAATCAACTTCAACGTATTTCACATTTTCTTTTTCCTCGTAAAAATATATCTTTAAATTCTTTTCTTTTTTTTTAATTTTCACTTTCGCATTAAATTTGTTTTCGGATTTCTCAACGCTATTATTATTTCCTTTTGTACAAATAGCGTTCTCGGCTCTCCACTTTTCTGGTTTTCCTCTGCCGTCCGTCCGTCTGTGAATCGTAATGTCCATTAGACATGCTCAATACGTTTTTTATTTGATATAACACGCCATAGCCATTATTAATTTATCCCTCGTCCCGCGGAATGTTTTCAAATTAATTGTATTCGCTTTGTACGCGTTCGTGTCTGCATTTTGTTTAATAATTCAATAACGTTTTACCGGTTTTATCCAATCGTATAGGGGATTTGTCGAAATACAAAATACACTCGATGAAAAACAAATGTTACAGTCTGTTTTCATACGGTAAAATCGACTTTTTTCCCCTCTCTCTTCCTCTCTCTGAAATACATACAAAAAATATTATACGAACGCATTTCAAATTATTTTACGGTCAGTACGACGCGTTAATTGCAATTTAAATACGAGTGTATTGATAAATATTATTCAAATTGATTATTATTTTATTTCAAATTTAGAAATTCGCGTTTTTTTTTTTTTGTAATTTCATTAAACGCGACAAGGAGATTAATATAAGTGAAAAAATATATATTTTAAAACCATACAATCAATTAATCGCTTCGGAAAAAACGAAATAAAATATTGAAACATTTTAGTTTAAAACGCATGTCTTTTTTTCGGAAAAAAAAATGCGTTCGATATTTTTTTAATGGAAAGTTTTCATATTATACGTTCATCTCATTATTACACGCTATTTCGTAGTGATGCGACGTTTACACTACCCGACCGTTTAAAATCAGTGAATTCTCACCGGGACGCTCTGCAACGGCATTACGCATATACGGATATCTACGCGTAAATTACACTTTTGAAATTAAAAATAATAATAAATGATTAATCGCGCGTTGTTATACGTTTTAATACACTTCGAAACGAATTCGTTTTGACACATCCCGTTAATACAATATGATTAACACGTCTACACTAGGAACATCATAAGCGTCTATAAGACATTTGCTTATTTATATCGTTCGAGTTTAAAGCCGATACACATGATCCGAAGAAAACTAATACCATTGATCTTGTAATACACAGATAGAACATTGTATAGGGATATTTTGTGATTATATTTATATTTATACGGATGGTTGATAGAGTGTCACATCAACTTTAGTTTTTGAGGAACAGTTCTTTTAAAAGAACAGTGGTTTACGCACTACGCATAGTTTATAGCCCGTCATTAAATTTTACACGGTTTTATAGTGACCAGTGCGTATGCAAAAGTTAAGTGATTAAATATGGTTACAAGTCCGTATACGAATGATAAAAAAAAAAAAACTCTTAATATTTATTGGACTATAAGGCTATTGGACTTTTACAGTTTTTAATTAAAATAATAGTAATATTTACGATACAGTAGTAAAACGTTGAAAAATAGTCGTGTAAAAAAACGTATAAATAAACTTTGCTGAGTTTTGCTGTATAAATAATACATTTTTTATATTTAGTAGATTTTACTATAATTTATGACATTTAATATACTCGTTACATTGTATATGAGTCGCGCGATTCGATTTCTACATAATATTTTTGTTTCCGTGGCCGCTCTCGATTTTATTAATACTATTTATTTATAACCGAAATTCGTGTAGACGGAAGATTTTCATGGCTTTCTTTATAAGTACGAGAGGATTCTTTTTTTCTTTTTTATATATAAGTAAACGCTGAAAGTGCTCCCAAAAGTCCGGGTGTAATACATTTTTCGATTAAAGTCAAACCGACGTATCCTATAAAATACGTTTTATTTTTTTTTATTTTATAGCATTGAAATTCTCTGCAGTCGCAAGCTTTATACTTTATAAAGACGTCGATCAAGATTATCAGATGGTTATAGTGTGTTATTTTGTACTACACGTGGATTTTTTTTTTAACACTGCGGATTTGGTATTCTATTTTTACAGCCCCCTTGAGTGTTTTCTTTGTATTTCAAATCGAAAATCGATATTATTGATATTTTTAGAATGACCACTATTTTTCGACGTGAAATATAATATCTTCATGTTTTATAATAATATAATTATCATATAATATTTCTTTTGTAATGTTTTATTCTCACTACAGAGTTTTCGCGAAAAGAGTGTTGAGCGTTTTGTTCGTGTGTTCGATAGTTTTTTTTTCATATGTATATTATTTGATTGACAGAAAACATTATATATATATATATTTTTTTTTTTTTTTGAGAAAGAGTATTAGTGAAAAAAATCAGTGAAAGACGTAACTTACTATATAAAAACATAGGGGAATTGTTTTAGAAAATAACGAACGTTCAAGTTCAAGAACAAATAATTCGAAATTTCAGTGTGTTGGACAACGATAATAAATCGCGGGGTTTCATATCAAGTTTCTTTTTCTTTTTTTTATTGTTTCGAAAAATCCTAAAATCGAAAGAAAATTGCATTTACATTGCGCGTAAAACTGGCAAATTTGACAAAATATTATTATGGAGAATTCAGTTACGTGGTAAAATTCTATTTTAATACTGTTATAATATACGCAATCAGTGTTTTGAAAAGGCACAGACTGTATATAAACATTTAACAATTATTACTTCAAAACTCTGTTAGTTTTCATATTTGAATGACAATCTGCTTTCAATTTCCATTCGAATGCATTACGCGCGCGTGTGTGTATTATTTTCACTACTGTTATCCCTAAAACGTGACAAAAATATTTCGGACGCATAAGCAATTGTAAAAGCGATATTTTTTTTCACTCTAATACGTCATAACAAAATCGATTTGATTCATTCCTACTATTACCGTGTTCGAATACGTGAAATTATTATACATTAATTGTAAGAAATCCCCTACCAAAATGTATATATGAAAATTTTAAAATTTAAAAAAAAAAACCAACTGCAATTGTCAAAACGTTATTTACTACAAAATAATTGCATATAAAATATAAGCTCGATTTGAATGTGTACTGTAAATAGTATCCGAATGTTTATATGTTTTTTTTCCTTTGATAATATCGAACAATTATTTTTATAACCAATTTTCGTTGTTTTTTTCTTTTACATTTTCTTTTATATCTTTTGACGAAATTATAACATCAAATTGTGTGTGTGTTTTTATTTTATTCGACCTGCTGTTATAATAATAAATTTATTAAATATCGTAATTTTTTTTTTTTTTAATGATGCTTTTTAGAAAATGTCGATAATAATTAAAGACCAAATATTTATATAAAAAAAAAGAATAAAATAAACTAATATTTTATTGTTTACACGTTTTCAAAGGGTACAGAAACAGATTATCGCAGTGAAAATTCCCTAGAATTTTATGTTTAGTTCCTAAACATAAAAAGTATTTTCTGTACTCGATACATCCATATACATTAAATGTTTTGTAGACAATAAACTATATATTGGTCGGTATTCGATATTTGTGTGTTTAAAATAATATTTTACTTCGTTACACGATGAAATACTTAAAACACGGAGTGACAAAAAATTTATCTTCAATTGTTTGTGATGACAAATTAATAAAAAAAAGGAAAATGAAAAATCTACGTTTATAACACTGTTATTTAACGAACAATCAGTGAATGTATACACAAAATATATACAATATATATATATATATATATATATATAATTGAAATAATAATTGATGTACGTTACAAGAGTCCTTCTGTATACACGCGGTTGAACATGTGAATAATAATAATAATAATAATAATAATAATAATAATAATAGTAATGTGTGTTCAAAATAATATGAACAAATTGGAGAGAAAAAACCCAGCTGAGTACATATGTACATAAACATATTGTGAATATAGTGAATTAGTGAAACCGTACACATTTATTTACAATATAGTAATGGTTGTTTATGAATATACGTTTTATATATAGTTGTTTAGGTTGTTGTTTCGTTTATTACAATATTTTGAATTTAATTTCGAAAATTTCAACACAATTCATATTTGATTTCGTATTGCCGTCATATTCGCAACAAAATTTATAATATATTATATTATTTACAAATGAAATCCGTGTTACCGGTCTGCAGCACGTTACGTTTTTACGTCGTATATTATATATAGTTTTCAGTAAATCGAACGCGGTGTACCGTATTTTTTTTGTCTTACCGTATTAGGCGTAAAAAAAAAAAAGACCAAAATCCGACGACTCAAAGCGAACCGAATTGTAAAATAAAAAGAATATGAATTTCAACTCGTATATTACACTCTTTTCGCGGTTATTATTGAAAATTCGTTTTTGATATTTTCAATTGAAACTACGTTAATTTTTATCGTTTTCGAACGTTTGTTATTTTTTTAAATTAAAAACGACAGAAAGAATACCGCAATTTATTCAGAAAAAAAAAATACCGAAGAGATCGAATACTCTATATATTTCATTTCTAAATGGACGAATTTTCCGTTTTTATTTTGTGGACCTAAATCATCGCGTTCCGTGCGCGCAAAACAATTATTAAGATCTTTTCAAATATTGACAAGTGAACACGAAAATATTCTACAATATTTATTAGGTCTACGGTACACATTGCCTGGCAATAAGCGCTCGCCCACACACTTTCCGAATATTGCCTGTCCGATATTGCTCGGGGAAATAAACGAGTTTCCGAAATGCCGAACGAATTTTTTATTTTTTTTTTTATCCGTCCCGATCGTGTCTGCGCGGGAGATTAATTATTCATCGTCGTCGAACCTGCTCAAACAATAATAATAATAATAATAACCAAACGCGTGTTGGGAATATATAAGCGTTTTATCGTCCGTGTAACAAATATTTTTCATCAGGGGGTCTTGCGTCAGGAATATATAAGATGATATAATGATGATGCGTGATACCATTACGTTTTTGGTGAAAATTTAATCAAACCGCGGTTTTATCGCGATCGATCGATCCAAGTGGATAGGGAAAAATATTATCAACAACACCATATACTCGTATATACGTATAAATCCTTTTCCCGCGGGGAAAAAAAATCATATTATTATTATTGACGGAATAATTGCACACGATATAATAAATCCGGCGTCCGAGAGATCTGAATTTCATTAAAAAGCATTCACGTAAAATTTATAGAATTTTTCGCGTCATACGCTCGTGCTTGTACACGAGTATTATGATTTTCGGTCGAGCGCACAGGACTCGCAATCCATGCGGAACAGAATTGTTGTTATTATTATTTGTTGTCTTCTGACCATGTACCAATATTGCGGTATTTTATAATACGTTCACTACGTATATACTTTGTTCTCGATGCCTACGGATATAAAATAAACACATTATAGCTGTGGGGCGGGTAATAAATAGTTGGTACAAGTTTGGCTAGAGCACAAGTGCGTTGAAATGATTGAAAATGGTTATTTTTATTATAAATATTAAATTTATTAAAAAATAAATAAATAAAAATAATTTGCACAAATAGAAGTTGTGCGTTTAAATAATGCCAGTCGAGTTATTCAGAATCGCTCGCGCGCGCAAGCCACCGATCACAATTCGCACGTGTAAATGTTTTAATGAAAATGTCGTATTTTTGTGGATATTTATGGTATTTTTCGTCTGATAATAAATTTTTTTTTTTTTGTAGAAAATGTATGAAAAGAATATAACGTCTTAAATCATTTAGCCCCCGTAATTTTGTGTTGATAAAAAGCTTTAAAGTTTGGCCGTCGTAACCCCTGCCAAGAAGACATGCGCAGGCTTATGCCAGAAATATATTACACCGGTACGCAATATATTACACGTATATTGTGATGCAACGGACCCAGGTATTCGTTATATCGATAGAAATTAAAACTCTGCGAATTCAAATAAACGACGATGATTTTATGTTCGCCCGCGCATTTGTTTCAATATTAATTAAATAATATATTAAAATATTCATCGATTCGCGGAATTGTATGTCATTATTTTAAATACATATAAATATATATATATATATATATATATATAGGTATATTTACACATACTATTAAATATGAACAAAACGTAATGATTTGTCTTTCCTCGTTTTACATTCGTTTACACGTTTATTTTACATTTTTTACTGTTTTATTAACTTTTACTGGTTTACTCACATTCACACGTTTCCTTGACCGACCGATTTTATCGTCAGTTAAGCACTGAACATTTGATCACGACCGATGATCAGCACATAAATTATGCGTTGATGGTCGGTCGAGCACTTATTCCATCCTTATACATAATGTTCAAAGGGGTGGTGTGTTGTGAAAATGGAGCATAACTATAACATAATCGGGCATACTTACAAATCGATGAAAAATGATTTGAGAAACACGGTGGTATGAACCAAATTTGCACCGTACATTGAACCATTATTTATTTATGTTTTAAAACGGCGTCTGCACTTAAAATGCTACTCGGTTATCCGACGGGACGAGAAAAGATCCCGAACAAAAAAAAAAAAATGTACGATACTTTCAGATATTTAGTAATCGAATCACAAAATTCTGATATCATTGATTAATAAACAATAATAATGAATAATATTTATATAATTATAGCTTACTATAGAGTCTAGGTTATTAAAATTTATATATTTTGGCCTTGTACATTGAAGGCGGTTATCGAATCGTTCATTTCTAGTAAAATTATTACAATTTTGAAGTATTGAAAACACACAGTATGTATTTCAGAAATTAATAAAATTATATTTTTATGATTTAATCAAGAAACATTTAAAAAATACTAAATAATCCAATTCTCCACGTAGATAGTTTTTTTTATATAGTATTACGTGTATATTACCGTAATTAAGTATATACATTTATTTCTGAACGAATACATTATTTTTTTAATACAAATACAAAATTTATTGTGTATATTTTATGGAAAGAATAATAGTTTTTCGTAATCTATTAATATTGCTTTTGATGCTATTTAAATTTAATTCGGTTTTTTCCCCTGTTAATCGAAAGAACGCGAACAAAACACGGTGTGATATTAGACAACAAAACAATTTCACACTCCCGAAGATAGGTTTCAAGAAAAGTTATCTATTCTTATACTTATTTTATAACAATATTAGGTGTTATTAAAAATCTTCTTTAATTAAGTTTTATAATTACTTTGTATTAGATTTAACTGTTGGCTATTAAAAACGGTGTTTCTCCAGCTTGAGTTTCCTAGTAAAAAAAAAAAAGTTATTCTGCTTCATTCACTTAAAGAACTTAAATGCTTTTGATTTCTTTTTTTTTTTTAGATAACTATAGGATAAACGACGGTATTATATCTGTCTGATACGGCTTCGTGCGCTGAGTGAATGTATAGTTATGAGTGTAAAATTTAGATGTTATCCCGTTCAAACGTTAAAATTATTATAATAATCCTTCGAATTCGAATACTCTTGTTGAGTATTCTATTTTATAATTTTAATCGTTTTAAACACATTGTTTTGTAATTTTATTATTCGTGTCACCGCAGAATATATTAAATTTGTTTTCTTTTTTACGATAATTAGGTATTTATATAAATTAAGGACCTTTTGAAAGAACGACGAACAAATTTAATGGTCTAAATGATTATTAGAGAGTCATAAAATATTTATAATCTATATATGTATAAAGGACGATTTTGGTTTTAAAATACATTTATAATTTGTATAATATGTATATAATGCGTTTTTTTATTCAGACCGAATCTTTACTACTCTCTTATTCGAAATTAAAAATCCAAATATAGCGTTAATATATATATAAATACTAATTTTTTACATTATTTATCGAAAAATAGTGAAATATTTGAACACGCGTATCGAACCCCATACATTGAGCACTTTTAAAAAATATTCAATACAACACTGTACATAGGTATGGATTTATATTTAGCCATGAGTGTGCCTTGAATAATATCAGTTGTTTCTCAGAAAACTTTAGTTTCAATTCAATTTGGGTAGTTAGAAGAAAAAAAAAAGGACATTCTTAAAAAATATCAACCGTACCAGTCCGTGCAATTATTTTCTTGTGTCCACGTTTTATTCAAACGTTGGATAATAATATATTTTCTAATATTATTCATATCGCGTATTCACTCATGCGTTTGTAATCGAGAAAAATGTCCACTGGAAATACACACACACAGACATAATATCTCTGTTGACTACTGCACGCCATAATGTCGTCAATACGAAAATAACGGTTTTTTTTCTCTTTCGCGTACACACCAAAAATTAGTTCTTTACCGACACAAAATATTCCTGTCAACGTGTTTGTTTCGCGTTCGGCAGTGTGTTAAGGTAGTGTCTGTTATTTTCTCTCTATTTCGCCAGCGGTCGCCAATATTTGTTTGATTCATCGAAGACAAAAATATTATTTCATTTTTGTTCTCGTTTAAACTATCGTAGGGGGGGGGGTTCGACTTGAAATCGTAATAATTGTGCGGCACTTGTAAAACGTAGCTTCGACTTTATTCCTCTGTGCGGCCACAGACAATTGCAAATCGTCCAATACTCGTATGGTGTACATATATAATATATATTTATACGTGTTAAAATCCAAGTGGGAAAAAATCCTTTTACCCTGTTTTCACTTTTCACTATTTCATGTCCACATCGCGCATTATTATATTACCGTGTGTGTGTGCATCACACAACGGAAAAAGAAATTTTTTTTTTTTTATATGAAAAATAAAATTTAAGAACATTTTTCTTGTTTATATATTATAATAAATATGGGGGCGATAAATAACATATAATAAACGCTATATAATATACATTATATATATATATATATAATGTATTGTCGAGAACCGTTGAGTATTCTCACGTTGTGTTGTATTTCATTTTTAAAACGGAATCGCATTCGATAAAACCGAAGGGGATAGAAATTGAAAGAAACAAAAAAAAAAAAATCGCCGTTAGATAATTAAATAATGTAATAGTAGAAAACGCTACGAGAACCGTAATATAAAGAGACAAAACAAAATAAATAAAATACCGTCTACGGCTGTGCTCTGCGGTATAATAATAATAATACGTTTTTGTAAACGAGAACAGTGTCGATAATAATTACCTTTATTCTTCCATTTTTTCGCGTTGATATAATACGAGTAAATTAAAAGAAAAAAAAAATTAATGAAAACCGCGAGTAAAAACGATTTGAACGCCACGCGTATACTAATAATCTCACATTAATAATATGTGTCGTGCACGCGGGGATATAGTGCGGAAGAGAAGCGATTTGTTGAAAATTTTAGTGAAAAAATAACAAAAATCGTTTACAGCGTTGCATTGAAAATTACACGAGAAAAAAAACAATTTGAAATCGCATTGGCGAAACACTCTTATTTTTTTTTTTATGAATAATTTAATTTTTTCATCCTTCATATAGTTTACTGAGGTACACTCCCAATAGATATATATTTTAATAAACGATAATTTCACGTTCGTTTATTTTTTCTCAAATAATTTTCCACTCAAAATCCAATTATTTATATTATAATTTTTTTTTTGTTTTATACGTTAATTTCTAATTATCAATAAGATTTATTTATACGGCTGTGCGTTATGCGGTACGTATAATTCATACAATTCGACGATTTCGTTATACGTGGAAATTTTACGAATTCATTTCGAAACCATTAGAGAAGCGAAAAATTGGAAAAACAACATTAAAACCGTTATATGAAATCCAGCAGAAATTACAATAAAATTCCAAAAAAAAAAAAACTCAGCAAATAATCGAAAACAGTAGAATTGAAAGTTCGCAACAACGCCTGCGTTCTAGCTAATATAATACATATTATTTGTTTTATTTTAAGATAAATATACACTATACAGTCTATATCAGTAGACATAATAAGCATATGTGATATGCATGATAAATACAATACAGTGAGGAAAGAAGCCACCACAGTGATGACGACACTTTGATTTTGAGTTGAAAGTGTTAAAAGATAATGTGTTTAATTTTTTTCCCGTGTTTATGCTATTGTAAAATATCTCTGTACCATTTTCGTATTAAACGTCTTGGGTGACTACCCGGAATTGAGAGTGATGATAGATTTTTAATTAGAGGATTTGAATGCGAGACGAGGCGAATGCGGTAATCGATTATAGAAGCGTTTAGCTTCTTCGCGGATTGTTTTCAAATTCGGATCTGACAATATAATATTTTAGTCGGGAGAAAAAAAAAGAATCGGAACCGTAGAAAGAAATGACAATTAATTTCTTTCGAAGAAACAATTCAAATAATAATAATAATAATATTACGATATATGTGTATGTTTGAAACGGGTGGATTTAATATATTATCGTTCATATTGTTAATCGTTTTGACGAGAGAGAGAGAGAAACAATATTTTGTTATAACCTATTTCATCCGGACGACGCTTTTCGTTTCTAACGACGGTAGAAAAAACTCCGCGTTTCGTTGTTGATGCGTGCCATCGTCGCGTGTAACTGCGGCGGCCGACCGATGCACGCGCGTCACGGAGAATTTTCTGTTACACGACTACGACGCCGGATCGATAAATCCGCGGCGTGTCGCGCGTCGCGTTCCCGCCGTGGCCCCGGGGCTTTTGTCCGTGCGCGACACGTGAAATTATTCCGCGTTTTTTCACCGCTTTTCCTCCTCCGACAGGGTATATAATAATACGGTATATGCTCGGAAATCAGTCATACGTGAATTATTCAAACGAGACCCGCGTGCCTGCCGACAATATCCCCGTATTAGACGCGGTGTAACGCCGAGTAGTACTATTCCGGTGAATTCTCCATTGTCCGCAGGACGTGGTTGTGCCGCGAGAGTGGCTTGTGTACGGCAACACGTCACTGCCAATTTGTATAAAATGCAGTTGTAGAATTCGAATTTCAATAAAACACGTTCGTCCGGTCCCGCGCCGTATTTGATGACACGTTCGTGGCGAGACTATTACGTTAAGACAGGTTTACACTCGCGGTGAAACGCGACGCGAAGCGGAGAAGGGACTCGATTTTCAAAGACACTGCGTCGACTTTGACGTGTACACAATATTGCTATGATGTCCCGCCGAGGTTCTTTCCAGCCATAAATTAAAATACGTATCGCGTGAGCGACAAACGAAAAAATACCGTCTTTGTTCTTACGTAAAATAAGTATTAAACATCGCAGTTCCCCCCGGCCCCGTTCACTCCGAATCGCTTATAATTATTATATATTAATATTAATCCGCCCGGGTTTTTACTTGCGCGCCACGATAAATGCTATAACAACGTTCTGTCGTAACGATCGTGTATTGCCGTTTCGATTCACGGCGTAGACGCGAGAGGACTTCGCTCATCCATCATCGGATCTATCATCGAATTGCGCACGCGTCTGGTTTACGGCGATGTCGTTGGTCTTGTCGTTCGCGATCCTTTTTTAATCTCCGCGCGCACGTTTGTACACCACGTTGTCGTTGTGCGGACGAATGGTCTTTTTTTCTCTCCCCTTTTATACTCGTATTATCCTCAGAAATAATTATATACAAATTAAATAAATCATTAAGAATTTTCCGTATTATGTATTTAGTTTGAATTTTAAAAAGACACGTTTACGCCGTTACGCAATGGATCAATAACGCTAATAACGGAAATATTTAATTTTCTCTTTAGTCGTAAAAGGGATTTTTTTTAATTTATTACGAAGAAACAATAATAATGTATCTACGTTGAATGATCGTTTTGAAAACCTTATTTCGATAATGACGAAGGAAAAAAACATTAAAATATATTTCCTTCGAATTATAACAAAAAAAAAAACAATAATAAATAAATAATTCAATTTTTTTTTTTTTTTTTTTTTTGATGAGTGGATGGTTAATCGGACAAAAAAAAAATGCGCGCCTCCTCAATGATATTTTTTCGAGTTCGCCGCCGTGCCATTGATATTATATTTTTGTACAATATTTATTACAATGCCGTGAGTGGACGTTTTAGTTGAGCTGCGTATCCTTTCAGATATTTGATTAATGAGTTGTACGAAAAACGAACGGTGCCTGCACTACACATAAAGGGTCGTAGTGACGAACAATCTTTTTCTTCTTCAAAAAAAAAAAAAAAAAAAATGTTTTCCTTCGCTTTTCGACCACAACGTATATAATAATAATAATAATAATAATAATAATAATAATAATAATAATAATAATAATAATAATAATAATAATTTCGAATTATTCGCAAATATTCGCGACCGACCCGCGCTGACGTGTAATACTCATTGAGTAGTACTTTGATTTTCATAATATATGCTATAATATTATGATATAATACATGATTCCGGATATCTGACGAACGCAGTTTTTTTTTCTTTTATCCTAGTCGTATTAAACTTGAATGTTGAAAAAAAAATAGTAAGAAAATTCGTAGAACCGTTTCGTTTAACGTTATTATAGTAAAACTGCTTGTGATACTTTTTATTATTTTTTTTTTATTTAGTTAATGTTAATTTTTAAAAAAAATAACAATAATTACCTTCGGTTAAGTCAAAAGCAATCACTCGAATTATTGGCTCAAAAATGAGTTTTTGGTAAAATTTCTCTGTTGTGTAACCGTTGTCTCTCGACATTCTACTAAATACGTAGTTTTATCACAATAACATGTAACGACGATTATTATAAGGAAACGTACGGGAAAAAGTCTGGAATATATTTTGATGTATTAAACACAATTTAACTTTTCTACGTGTCTTCGAAATATTGAATAATAACTCATTAAGTTCACGTTTACACTGAGGTAAAAAGCAACCCGTTAAGTGAATATTATTTTAAATGGAAACTTTTTAAATTAAAAGTTACGGGAAAATAATAACTTCTAATTTAATTTGGAACTTTTTAACCGATTAATTCTCGCTCCCTCGGATCTGGATTTTATGTATACATATAGAGCATAATAATCTAAATTTTTTTTATAATATTTCGTGTGCTTCGAATTCTAAAAAAAAAAAAACTAAATTGATTGACAGAAAACAAGTAGCAAACATCTAACAAATCGATTTATATATTTTTTTGTCTTCACTCATACAAATCCCATTTCTTACGTCGTTTCTGGTTTCCGTCTTATTATATATCGTTAAGTTATTTATGTTTTCAAAATTAAATTTCATCATCAATTCGTCTGTCTCTTTCATTATTCAGGAACTCCGAAAATAGCATTCTAAAAGTTTTCGAAGCGGTTAATTCTCGACAAACGTTTCTGAAGAAAACCTCAATATAAATATACGTAATATTAATGCCATCACGAAAAATCTCGTGTTACAAAATCCGGTGCCTCCCGGCTCCCACTGAACACTTAAAAAGGATTTGTTATTTTATTAAAATTCATAATCAATCAAAATGATTTAGGACTCACGTCCTAAATTCTTTTTAGATATGAATCAAACGTATAGAACAATTATCTTACTCGAACACGTAAATGAAATTTAGAAACAACAAATCTAGATTTTTAAACTTATTTCCATTGGTTTGTTTTTTTCCGAGGTTGATATACTCGTATAATAAAGTTATAAAAAAAGTATACAATTTGTTAAATATACGTATATATAATTTACATTTACTACTGTCGGTGATATTTTAACAGTATCCAACGATAAATAAAATAACGTGTACTATTCAATTTTTAATTTTTTTTTTTTCAATAAATTATTAAAATTACCACCATAGTATTTTAGACAATTTAACTTTAATGATCTCTATTTAAGACGAGTCGTCGACTTTCTACAATTTTTCGCAGTTAACGAAAAATGTTATGGTAATCCAATTAGGTACCGAGAATCGTCGTAATATTCGAAAACAAATCGAATTTAAAAGAAAATTCCGCGAGCGCGGTAAGTGTCGATAGAATTTGAACAGAGAGTTTTATTGTTTTAATAAATTCGACAGCAACGACAATAAGTTCGATAAACGATTCTGAGTGACGCTAGTGGAGTTTATCGCGAGTAGTAATGTAAACGAAAAACACCGTTGAAATAATATGTAAGAGACGAGACGGTGTTAAACGTTGAGTTCTTTTTAAGACGTACGCGAGAATTAGTCAACCAATAGCTGACTGTTATACCGGGATTTCTCTTTTTTTCCGATTGCATTCGATTATTTTATACACGCTCATGTGAAAAACAAATAACGTATCTAAAACGAAACTAAATAAATACGTAACGCGTGTGTCAACCGATCACACTTTCTTTCGCCTTCGTACCCTCCCCCATCCGCACGCAAAAAAGTATCCTTTGACGAAACAAGAAGAAAAGGAGAAAAAAATTAAATTAAAAGTCGTTTCCCGCGGTACAGAATCTAAAATCGTATGTACACATTAGCGTGTCGTTAGATTGCGGTAAATTGTTTCTTATACACTCAACGATCGACGAGACATCGTTTCCGAGTAAATAAATCGTAACGTTGTTTGTACCGCGGTAAACCGACTTGAGAAGGAAGGTATTACATTCGAGCGCGAAAACTATCACCGCGCTTTTCGCTTTCCGCCCTGGAAACATCGACTGGCGAAGGGTCCTCATCAGGGTCGGACTGGGCCGGATTAAAACTCGGTGGCCCGATCAAAATAATTGTTTTATAAGGCGATTCAATGTAATTCACCTATATTATATATTTTATTCCGTCTTTAACGTTTAGTTTTAAACGAACACGTTTAATAATATTATATAATATTATTGTAACGAGGGCGGGTAATTTATTTTATTACCTCGGACCGGGGACCGACCGAATTCCCAGTCCGACCGTGGTCCTCATCGTTTTTCGAAGTTTTCTGACCGTGTGTATATACGTAATAATACGTGTAACGTGCTCGCATTGCGTTTCGCACCGATTGCCACCGCGGTTTCTTTAAATATCTCAGTCAACGGATTTTGTCGAGAAACTCTCTCTCTGTCCGTGTATAATAATAATAATAATAATAATAATAATAATAATAATATTGTATTCGTGTTTCGCGTAGCCCGGGAACTTTAGAAAAACGCCACCCACCCGAGTTGTTCTGTTGTGTAAAATACGTGTTTTTTCTGGCAACGGCGAGCGCGAGAAACACGTAATATATGAACAACGATGAGTAGGAGGTTAGGTCGCAGTGTCGGTCGTCCGGTACTAAGAGAGACAACGGGGAATAATGAAGCGAAAAGCGTTTTTAGACGGGGGTGTATAGAGAAATAATATTTCAACGATCCAATGCCTTCGGATACACGGAGTACGGAATTAACATCGAAATCAGACGCGTTCATTTCGAAATCGAAGATTTTTAAACGTTTTGCGTTCTCTGTTAATCGAATACGCATATGTCGTCCGGCAGCACGTACGCAAGAGAAAACTTAATCATGCGACTTTCTAATAGAAAAATATGTTCTAAGAAATTTCTACGAGCGTATATTTTTGTTTTTATACAAGTTAAGAAATTCGTTTTTTGCGATGTAATTTGACTGTTTTTTTTTTTTTTTTTTGAAGTAACTCAAATATGTCGTATTTCCCCTTATACGTTCGCAATCGATTTATATATATATATAAAAAAAAATCACGTATTGTTAAAAAATATATTCACGGACAAACTCCCCGGCGCGAACGGTGTAGAAAAAAAGAAAAAAGAGAATTATTTCTTTAATCGTTTTACCGTCGAAAAATCAAAAAAACACACGACGCGAGCGATTCGGTGAAAATTGTTAACCCGGCGCGGCGCGGTTCAATCCGCGACAGGCCGGTAGTAGTAGTTATAGTACCCATAAAAATTCTCGACTCGCCGTCGTTTGAAAACTTTCGCTTTTCCCTCACGTTACGCGTGTTTAAAAATTGCGTTTTGTTACGTGTCCGTTTAACTTTTGTACGTTTTTTTTTCTCTTTTTTTTTTTGTTTCGTTTTTCACGCTCCTTTAACGTTTAGAAATATCCGGCACCACAACACGCGCGTTATAACATTGTGTCACGACGTGCGCAGTGCGTTTGTTTCTTCCGCTTTATTTCCCCCGAAAATGGTTGTTTTACGAGTGCGTTTTTTTTCTCTCTCTCTCTCGCTAACGCGTTACGGCGTATCATATTCTTAATATTCCGGATTGCACGCCGCCGTCTATACACATACATATATCACGTTTATGTTTTCATCCAAAAGTCAGTTACAGTTTAAACGCGGCCATCACGACATTTAAATAATACGTAACGTACATAAACCGTTGTGCCGCGGAGTTTCGATTTATGAACCGTAGCCGGAATAACGTACGCACATTTCTGTTTTTTTTTTTTTATCTACCGGCCGCTCCTTTATCTCTTTTCGTCGGCCCGATTTTACAACGCGGTTTCTTCTTTCCGCCGCCGCATTCCCGATCGCGACGACGAAATGTCACGCCGGTTTACACGGCGATTCGATGTCCAGCATTCGGACGATATTACGCGATAACGTTGATATTATAGCCGGATAATTAGCCAAGGAGCGCTACGGATGATGTGTGATGTAACAAGTGATACATCAGTCCGTATGGGCGAAATGCCGAGACGAAATAACATTTCGAACGATTTGAAATGTATTTAGTGATTTTATTATACAACGGATTTTTCGCTCTAAAACAAGTCATCCGAGTAATTGTATTTTGGCAGTCCGGCCTGTCGTAATTGTGACACCACCGCATAGCGTTCAGAGCACTGTCAAAAACGTTTACGTTATTTTTAAACGTTGTCGACTGGACAATTTGAATGCTGTCTATTTCCGGACAGTGTTTGCAGAGAGACGGAGACGCGGCCGAGCAAAACGGAAAAGGCGTTTATTGTGGAAAATTTGTTAAAAACCAATTTTCGGATTGATAAATTAAAAAAAAAAAAAAAAAAGTGTTCCGGATAATTCGTGTTTGTAAACGGAAAGAATTACACGGAGAATTAGTCAACAAAATTCACAAATTTCACCAAATTGATATTTTAATAAAACGCGAGTTCGACTCGGACGCGTGCGCGCACGTCGCATTTTTTTTTTTGTTTTCCGTTTACTTTTTAAAACGCGTTCGCTAAAGCTATTTGTTTCGACGTTTTCCGTACGAAAACTACGTCCGACGGGTATTATATAATAGAACATATACGCCACCGATCGATGCCACCAGCTTGTTTTAATACGAATTCTAAGAATATTAATAAAAAACTTTAATGATTTTGTTCTGTCGATCGAACCGTTTCTCCGTTCACAGTGTTATCGGTTTATTATAAATGACTCGATAGTTTTTCCTAAAGTTAAAATACACCGTAAATCATCGTCGTTTTACATAATGATATAGTTGCGACAGCAAAACAGAAGTCGTATTTATCACAATAGTTCGTTTTGTGTTAACAATTAATAAATTAATTCAATTATATTTATGAATTGTTTTGTTCGGAAAACCACATCGATCGGAAGAATATAATATAAAAGTTTGTATATTCCAATCGGTGCATCAAATTACTAATTATTATTATTATTAATTATCCGTCCGTGACTGAAGAAACGACGTGTGTTCAAGAAAATCAATCGAAACCAAACACACGCCTATGGAGTTTCCGTCAAAATATTTTCACGTAATACGCGACTCGTATAACGTGTTATTATAATTTAATGAGCGAAAATTTGTTGACATTAATTTGATATAATGAAACGTTGATGGTGGGGGGGGAGGGAATTTACGATTTCGCAAGAGTCGATTTATTGCGCCGCCGGACAGGACCGTAAAACGTATTTCTCAATAAAACGCGTATTTGTATTCATATTATAGATAATGCGAAATCATACGAATTATCCATTATTGACGCGTATACGATAACGCGATTATACTGTTTGAATTAACGCGGTCGGTTAAAATTGGTAATGTTCAAATTTATTCGCGTGATAACAAAACGTAGCTTTTCTCGTTACGAGAACGTAATTCACAAATAGTTTTCTAGTACAAACTTTCTCCTCGTCATGAATCCGGTTTTTTTTAGCGGACGGACAGCTCCAGACGAATTCAGTACAGGTGGTGGGTGATGGGCGATTTTGGACGGGATCTAATTATAATTATTCATTTGTACAAATATGTAATTAACCGTTACACACATAAAACACTATATTAAAATACGTAAAGATTTTATAAAAAAAAAATATTTCGCGAGACGATTCTTTTTTTTTTTTCAATATTAACAATTAGAGGCGCACTAGTAGTTTTTAGATGGACGGCCGGTGAATTTTCAACGTTTTGCACTCAATTGGTTAGAGTGTTCGCGATATCGCGTCGCCTCGTCCGTACATTATATTCCGCGTCGTAGTCGAAACCCGTCCGTCTTCGTGTTCGTTTCATCGTTATTTTTTAATACGAATAACGGATTTGAAACACATTTACGGATCGACTCCGCGTCCGCGTGTCCATTGGAAAAATCCTATTGAAATACGTTGCGCGACACAATATATCAACGTAAATTTTTTTCCTCGTAAAATTGTATGTATCTTATACGCGAGAGAGAAAATAACTGTCGCGCGACGCTGCGTTTGTATTTATCTAAATGACATTTGTCGCCGCGTCCGCTTTACGATTGAACACCGGAATACGGGACAACGGTTTTCACAGCGTTATGAATTTACGTTTGATCGGACTGTGTGTGTGTGTAGACTTCTTTGTCAGACGATAAAACGCGAGTGAGTTTTTATTCCGAGTGCTTTGGAAATTTCCATATTCTCTCTCGTTAAATTTCGTAACAGGTGTCCAAACGCTATTCGAATACTCAAAACGGCACAATTTGAAATTCTCCGCACGCGTTGCGATTACAGTTTAATTGCGCTATATATATTTATATAAATGGCAGTCCGTCGGACAGTCGGAGACGGGGCATTTACGTCAATGGGATTGTAAGCGAGCATTTTTTTCTCTTCGTCTCAACACAGACATTTCCTCCTACTTCCAACGGTACCGATCGTTCGATCTGCACGGTGCGCATGAAGGATTTGAAAAAGGATTTGAATTTTTACTACAAAATGATTTTCCATAAGATCTTCATGAATTGGTTATTATTTTTCATGTTAAATTTGTTCGTTAATTTTTAACGATTTATGAAAAAAAAAAATAAAAATAGAAATAGAAATGTGTGGGATAGTCGATCTCGAGTAGACTTGACGACGAATTCGAATTTCTTATCGCGCCACTAGATCGATCGATTATACGTTGGTAATAGGAGACGTCTATTTTTCGGCTATGTGTCGTGTGTGTGTGTGTGTGTAAAATAGAAAATTCCATTACGTCAAACAATTAGCGTAATTTACGATTATTATTGTTATTATTATTATTTTCATTAAGTATTGAAAATAATATATAATTTTTTCTTCTCCTAAATATTGACGTTAGGTTCGTTTTTATATTTATATCGATCGTTTATATATTCGAAAAACCGTTGATTTACCCGGTATCACGCGTTAACGATAGTAAACAAAATGGGTGTTGTTCTCTCTTCTAATAATCCGATATTATTTTCGCTCGTCATGTTTATTTATTATAATTCGTTTATCGAATTTGAACGCATGCAGAAAAGTTTCAAAAACAAAACAAAACGACGAAAAGCGATTGGGGAACTTTTTTTTTTTTTTGTTTTATCCTTCTTAAATATTAAAATATATAATAGTAACGAGAAACCGAGTGTTTTCCAAGCGTTTTGCACGTTGTTGTAGCATTTGACGCGCGTGACAAAACGTTCGTGCAGAATCGATGACGACGAGCGTGTTAATGCGTTTTATAATAATAATAATAATAAAAAAAATATATTTATTCTTTTACGTATTACTGTGCTAATATTACATATTATATTAATATAACATGTGCATTTATGTACGACATATTATTACGTTAAGTACGGTACAATAATAATAATAAAGTCTAGTCACATATCAATTTCAGTCGCATTTCACGCGGCATCGTCGAATCACTTATACGAAATCTGTATTCTATGAGGCGTCGTTCGGTCACGCCTCGTGAAATGGATTTTTACTTCCGCGCCGCAAAACTCAATGGTCAATATCGTGGTTTTGTTCCGTAAATTATAGAAAAAATGATTTTTTTTTTATTGTTGTCAAATGTCAACAATTGTTAACTAGTTCAGTTATTATAAACGAATTCTATTCCGGTGTTGGTTTTCATTATTGAATTATTTTCAAACGGTAACCTATAGTTTTTTTTTTTTTTATTGTACTATATCGCAATGTAATACTAAAACGAATAACGATAGTTTTTCAATTTTCACATCCGAAAATTTCATTTATAAATTAAGAACGTGATTATATACGTATTATAAGAGCCATTTTTTATCTAGTTCAGGCGAAAATGGTAATAATTTTATTATATAGCGTCTTAATAATAAATTAATGTTTCATGAATATTAGACAGTCGTTGTAATTGCCGTGATTAAAAGGGACATCATTTACTGAGCTTGAAATCGACGATAAAAAGTCTCCAATATATATATATACCGGATTTCAAAACAACTGAACGCGAGTAATTTCCTATAAAATACATACGTGTTTAAATAATCCGTTATTATACGGTTAATTTGACACAAAAAAAAAAAAACCAAAACCAAAAGTATTGATGCAAAATAATAAGGGATGGGTTTGAAAGTATTAAAAATGTGGAACACGAATTAGAATTTAATATGAAAAAAAAAATGTAATGCCTTATATTTTCCGGGATAAAGCTTGATAGAAAAAAAAATGCACTCTGTATATATCTACCTCGAATGGAAAATAATAAAAAATATATTAATTCATTACGAACAAAACGAATGGAAACGAGAGTTAACAAAAAAAAAAAAAAGAAAAAAGAAAAAGAATCAAACATTATTTCGTGTCTGTCTGTGGTAAGAAAAAAATATTTTTCTTTTACTTCGCCGCGTCAAAACCGGGTCGCTTTGATAATATCGAGGAGGTTAATTAATTTCTTTCGAATTAAAAAAAAATATATACATATATTTCTTTTTTTTTCCGTACGCTACTTTTCATTTCGCCGCTAATATTCTAATAATATTCTCTCGGCTGCACTCGACGTAGATTATTCGTTTCGTGTACGGCGTGCTTACAGTTTTCGTGTGAAAATTGTGACACGGTTGTGCATGAGATGCGAGAGACTATTTTTATTCTCCTCTCGAGCACCGTATTCGCATATATTACCAACAATGATTATTACGTATTATTTATTGTCAATAAAATGTATTTTACGTAACGACATGTGAAATTTATTACATAATATATTACACTACATAATACGCAAATACACACACACACACACATTTCTCCAATCGACTTTTATGTTCAGTGTAACGTGTTAAAATGGATCACTGCGTAAATGCGTGCATATAACATACAGTACAAATACGTTATAAATGTCCAATGTGTGTCAAGTGGAATTTATTGACTATATTATATAAAAAAAATATCCCCCCGTTGAACCTTCATACGAGAGTTATTTGTAATAATTAATTACAAAACTCTACATTCGAATATAAGTAAATCAAATTGTAACAAATCGAGAAAATCGTTTGTCGTCTGTCTGCGTACGAGGTCGAATTCAATAATATTTTTAGACATCACTCGACTGCGTTCAGAATATTTCATCGTTATGTTCATCTTGCCGATAGGTAATTACAGTACGTGGAAAAAAGAAGTAAAGAAATCTATGAAACGTAAAAATCGGCAGAAAAAAAATATTCCAAGGTACAAAAAAAACCCTCCGCCGATATGAACGGGAAGAGTAAAATCGGTTTGACTAGGGAACACCGTGATTTTTTAATATTTATATAGTTGGAGTACTTGCAAATAACAAAAAACGTTCGTAATACGAATATGTTCGGTTATATTTTTACAATTATTATGCTCCGATCTAATACTTTGTAATTAAAGTGTGTAAATAGACTGGAATAATTGTTACTTAAGTATATAAACAACTTACTAACTTCTTTTCACAGGCACGCGTGATTTAAAATATATTATATATATATATATTCCGAAAACGGGGAGCTGGAAATTTTTATCGAACGAATTTCGAGTTTTTTTTTTTTTTTTTGAATAATGTTATATCGAGAGAGTATAGCGTAATGATCATTCGGAGAAAAATTTGTCGGTAGATTTTTTTTTTTTTTTAGTCATTATGTTTGTAATAAACTTTTCGCGTTATACTCACGTGATTAATATAACTATACTGAACTGTCAACGTTAATAAATTAAGTCGCGGCTTTACGTGTAAAACGTGAAGTTTAGATACAAAGTGCACAAAGTAAATAAAACAATTGGTAAACATCTCCGTTTTCTTAATGCGTGTTGTTTCGTAAAATATTTCTAAAAGTCTTAAAACACTATTATAATATAATATACGGTCCGGCTTTAAAAACTTTCGAGTCGACTACGAAATTAAAGTTGTACGTATACGACTATACTATACAGGCCGTACGTGCACGTGCAAGTATAATTTTGAGTAAAATAAATACGTTTTATAAAAAAATCAATTCTACTAAAGGGTGTTAAAAATAATAATCAAAGTCCGGGACGCGCGTTTCTCTACCAGAAACCGATCGCAATAATTGACTCCGCGTCGTCTTTTCCGTGAAATTTATTAGATAAAATAACGGTGGAAAGGAAACGTATTTATTTATATTATTAAAATATTTTTGCCTCGTTGTATGTATGGTATATTTAATGGAACGACGACACGAAGGAGGAGAAATTTAATGGAATTACGCCTAAATATAACGCATAGCATACTACAATACTATATACAGGGCCCCAAACAGACGACCAGCAAAAGCCGGACATTTTTCATGTTTTCAGTCAAAACGCTAGTCATCTATTCTAAATCCGATTACACTCCAAAATGGCAAAATATTGTAAAAATATTTAGAATAATTAAGAATCACTATGTACTTAAAGAAATGACATTTATCGATAATTGTGTCCGAATAATTATTTTATCCGGAATTTTATAAATATATGTCGTTTAAAACAATACCTATATGTAAAATAGTATTTAGTATACCGAATATTTTTTAAGCGCGCCTTATAAAAATTTGCCCGGGCCGGCCCTGTATATATATTAGTCAAATTATTATTTCCGTATTTGATTAAAAATAAACGTATACGACCCTTTAAACGAACCGAATTTAAATTATGACGTGGATGTACTATTTTTTTTTGTATGGAGGTGGCTCCGTATATATTTTATAAATAAATAAAATGTTTATGAAAAGGTACGTTAAAAAAAAAAAATACATTTTTTTTTAAATAAACGTACTAATCGTAACGAATATCGGGATCATAAAAAAAAAAACAAATTGACAGATGATTCAGGAAAAAAAAAACTCCCGCATACGGAAACCACGCGTAAATCGTATCCGAAATAACGTTTCGAATATATAATATCATAAACGGGCTATTGAATTATTATGATATATTATACTCGTAATACGCGAATCAACTATACTCCGCGATCAGTTAATCCCTTGTGTACACGCTCGACGTCTTTATTTGTTCCTATACACTTACGGCCTATATTTTATATTAAAATATTAATATTTTATACGCACGTACGCGAACTCGACCTCATGTGTTTGGACCATCCGCGTTATAAACGAATAATTTACATCGTACGAACGAGTCATTAAACTCGAACGACGACACGAAATCGCAATTATAATATTATTATAAAAAAAAATTAGCCGTATTACATTTTATCGCCGTCTGATGGCGCACATTATTTTATTACGGCCAACAGCCGTGTGTCGTCGTCGTCGTCTTTATTGCTTCATGCCGATATATTATGCATAATATACGCTTGTCATATAAAAATATATTTTCGAAATGTTTCCCATCGAAATCGGCAACGAAGTTCAATGATTTTCCGAAAAAACAAAAAACGTTTTAAAAATTATTGAAAACACCCGATAGTTTTACCTACAATATTAATTAATATGATTTTTTTTTTTTTTTTTTAATGCCCGAAATTGTCTTAACGGCCGAATTTAACATGTGTACGTATTCGTAATAAATACGTTTTTAGAGCGTTAATTCCTTTGAATATCCTACGTTTATTATACATTCCTCTCCGCCATCATTTGTCGTTTACTTTGCGCATTATAATGTCCTATCGCGGTGTTTGCATATAAAATATAATATAGTATTAATAATATCGTTTACATACTCAAATATACATATATATATATATATATACATAAAATGACAGTTGGCATTTACGAATAAATAAACTTTATAACATTCAAAGCTTACAATTCTACTTCCTCGTCGTTTTCTCCACATTCATGTCGTACGTACGTATGATTATTATTAATGTGGTTGGAAGTTCGGGTCCAACCACAACTGATCGCCGAATTACGCGTTAACATAATGTCAGAGATATTATCGTATGATCGCAATTCAAATATTGAAGTTTATAAAATCAAAACAATTTTTTTTTTGCCATCTGTATTCTGCGAAAAATTCTTTACGTCCGAAATAATATATTTGAGTATGAAATAATAATACGTTCTTGTATCATTAATTTTTATCTTACGACAAGAATTTCTTACATTACGAAAAAAACAACAACAAATACAATAACGAATAACGAGTATTTCTCGTGTCTGGCTGGTCTGAACGATTATAAAATGTCATTAGATCACCGCCAGACCGCAGGTATACAATATATATATATATAATGATGTGTTTTATCGTAAGTATATTTGTACTTGTGTAGTTTGTGTGTGTGTGTGTATGTGATTGATGATGATGATGATGAAAAGAAAAACGAACAAAAATGGGTTTCTGTGACCGAGACGATCGCGAATAATATATATTTGGTGCGTGTGCGTTCTAGTAATAATAATAATAATAATAATTCGTTTCTTTTCGTGCGCGCCAATGGCTGGCGAAAATGACGCGATGACTGCGACGACACATTTTATAAGATAATATTATGACGATTAATTAATACGGTTTAGTTTACTTAAAAAATTGTATTTAAAGATTAAATAACAGCTTAACGAAATTACGTTTAGATTAACACGCCCGAGACAGAATATGACATTTCTATCCAGATTATGTTATTTATTATGTATTATGAAAACATATGCGTATAAACGTATATTTTTAATCATAGCGTGTACAGAAAAGTTTACAAAAACGTTATTTGAAAAAAAAAATAAAAATATATTAAACAGCGAAATGTCAACAATCGGCGGTAGTGATTGAGACGTGAAATAAAAGCAAAAATTGAATATTTAAAATTTACTTAAATTGTAATTAAAAAACAATAATCCACGCTGCAGGGTTGTTTTTCAATAATACGATATACGTATATATGTATATATATATTATCATGAACGATTTCATTCGATTTCGTATACGTACATTAAACGTTACGAAAATCCTCAAAAACAAAAAAAATAATCAAAAACAAGACGAACGTTCATTGTACGATATCCGTTCTCTGTATTATATTTTATTCTCGTTTTTAACGTCATCGTGTGTTGATTTCAATGTTGTAATACGATGTAGACGAGCTCACTTTTTTTTTAATCCAAACGAATCATTCGGAGATCACAGGAAATACGTCCCGGCCACTTCGCCCACATACAATTGAAAAGTGCTCTTTTTTTGTTTTTTAATAAAACCACTTGCGGTCGGCCACGTATTGCGCACAACGGTAACGAAACGTTTCCGTCTTTCCAACGTCAGCAGTGTGAATCGACGTTTCGAAAACCCGGGAAATTATACGTCGATTTCCATTCATACGTTATGAAATAGAAAAAAAAAGCAATTATTCGAATATATTTTATTGAGTTTGACGATTAAACTTGACAAAAAAAGAAAAAAAAAGAACGTTTCCCGTAAAGTTTTTGCCCCTGTATTAGTAGCACTTTGCTCCTGACACCCGGAATAATACCTACTGGTGGACCCGCAACACTCGGCTGTTTTAGAATTGTCCGTCCGGAACGCCATACGTATTTACAAACATTTTGTGAACAAAAAATGTTGTTACGAACGAACGAGTCCGATAGAACTGGAAAAATCTCATCGTGTCCGGCCGTCCTCCTGATATTATATTTTTTAGTCGATTTTGTGTGCGACCTCATACCCTAACGCCGCGTGTAGTCGGTATAAACGAATAATAGTTATTATTATTATTATAACTTTTTCCTCCTACCCGTTCTCCGACGACATAAAAAACATCAAACGCCTTTCGTTTTTTTCCCCTCTCTCTCGTAAAATATATTTATACTTTGAAAACGTATAAGAACCTTTTGCTACGTGCGCATATAATTTTTCTTTCATTTTTTTTTTTTTTTTTTGTCTAGACGGTTATACGAGAGCGTGGAAAAAAGTCGGTACCGTCGGTCCTTCAGGTACGGGAGGACAATTCGTGGTGAAATTAGACTCGGTGGTATGGGCTGGCGGGAAAATGGTACCGGGCGTGGGACTGGGAAGACGAGCTGTGTATAGAGTGGTCACGGCCATCGGACCTCCGTTCGTCATGCACGCGCCCCTGCAAGAAGACCGGCAGTGTCTCCGCGGCGTACAGTGCTATCAGATGACGACCACGGGCAAAGACAACGTAACGATGATCTTTAAAGACATCAAATTGAATGCGAGCAAAAAGTAGGCGAAATACGACGCCGCGCGTAATAACGGCTAACGATTATAATTTATTATTATTTTTTTTTTTCTTTTGTATACTACTCGCGTAGGTCATTGCCGGAGGCGCACTGTTGTTTCGGGTTTTCTATAGACTTGCTCGAGAAAATGTCCAAAGACTTGGAATTCGATTTTCATCTGTACTTGGTCGCGGACGGCACGTTCGGCTCCCAGAAGATCCAGTGGAACGGAGTGGTCGGAGACTTGGTGTCCGGTTCCGCGCACATGGCGTTTTGCCCGCTGAGCGTCACGTCCGCGAGGTTTGTGCCGGATATATTATTAATCAACGATGTCTCTGATAATTCAGTATTTTTTTTTAAAACGCCTGGACAATAAGCAGTACTATACCCGAATTCGAGTAGGCGGCATGGAGAATGAAAACTAACGGCATTGCCAATTGATAACATAAAATATCATTTGAAAGAAATTATCGTTTCCAATAATTACGATAACAGTTGTCTTTTATTTGTATGCTTTTCAGCTCGTTTTATTTTCTTTATTCTTTTGACGCAACGGATTTTCAAACGTTTCACTAAATCGAATTGTTTATAAAAATATTATTACGTTATTGATAATAATATTGCCGCTAAGATAATCGTTGTTTTGGTAGACAGGTCAGCTACTTTATCGCCGGTTTCAATGCCTTTATATTATACATTAGACCAGATGGCACCCACAACAATTCTCTATCCTTATGAGCAGCCGTTAATTCAGATTGGGTACTTTGAGTGATTTAGTTCCTTTTTTTTTTTTTGCTTATACGTAGAACACTAAGGGAATCATTAATTATTAATATTTCACTTGAATTGACCCAAGTTGCCTAATTAGATAGTTTTTCAAATTGCATAATCATTTTGCGTTGACCTAGTGATACGAGGAAGTTTACGTTTAAGTTTAGAACTTAATTAATTTTTTACTTCGCTTAAACCAAATTTCACATTATATACAATAATGCTTAGATGTTTTGTAAATTACCTATAATTAATGTCTAAAATACGGTTGTTCTTTACATGGTTCAATTACTAAGTCTAATCAGCGTGAACCATCTATGTCGTTGGTGACATATCGATAATGATAAAATACTCGATCCAGTCGAATACGACCCTTTTAGATACGGGTAATATAGGAAATATGGACCACAATATTATTTGATTTTTTGCAGATCGAAGTGGGTAGACTTTTCAACACCTTATTTCTACAGTGGCGTGTCTATGATGGTCGCGCCAAAAAGGAAGTCTAACGTACCATTACTTGCGTTTTTGTTGCCACTTAGTCCAAGTCTGTGGATCGCTATATTCGTGTCCCTTCATGTTACTACCGTAGCCGTGGCATTATACGAGTGGTTCAGCCCGTTCGGATTGAATCCCTCCGGCAGGCAGAGATCCAAAAATTTCGGGTAATTATTGGCTTATTATTATTTTATTTTTTTTCCTCGCATTACGATATTGTAATGTTATTTCATTATTTGTATTTTTAGTATGCCTTCAGCATTGTGGGCTATGTGGGGTTTGCTTTGCGGTGCCCTGGTTAACTTTAAAGCCCCAAAATCTTGGCCAAACAAGTTTTTGATCAACGTTTGGGGTGGATTTTGCGTCATATTTGTGGCCAGTTATACTGCAAACATTGCAGCTTTGATCGCTTCGCTCTTGTTTCAAAATGCTCAAGTTGATTTCAACAAACGAAATGTGAGTATAATATATATAAACGCAGTTATATGTGTGATATAATACTATTATTTTTATATGGGGGTGTTTAATTTTCAGATGTTTTCAATGAAAGTTGGATCCGCTAATTCGTCGTCCGCAGAAGCTTATTTAAAAGAAAACGATCCAAAATTTTGGCAGCACGTTAAAAAATTCTCTGTTCCCGATACAACATCAGGAATGCGAATGTTAAGGTTAAATTTATTATATATATTATATATAAGTATCTGTATATTAAAAATATCATACAAAACGAATTTTGATTACAAAATAAGAAATAAATTTTTACTCAAAGTGGATAATTATTTTGACGAATGAATATAGGAAAATGAAGAAAAAACATTTAATTACTAGTTTCAATCTGACATTTAGAATAATTTTACTCATAATCAACATTTTCCTTAAAATTCATCAAAATTGTTTTTTCATTATGTTGATTAGGTATAAACAATCATAAATAAATAACTATTATACTTTAAATAATTATTTCACTATCAACTTTTTTATTAAAAAATATGCAATTATAATATTATTAATTAATATTATTTTCAGAAATGGGAGTTTGGATATATTTATTGGTGACAAGCCTATTTTGGACTACTATAGTGGTACGGATCATGATTGTAAACTTCAGCCATACGGAGATCCACTTTACGATGACGTTTACGCCGTTGGAATGGCAAAAAATTTTGTTCTTAAAGTTTGTTGCTGGTTTTATTTATTACTTTTTATTTAATAAAATATAAATAATGTGAATTTCGCACGACAGAAGAAGGTATCCGGAACTGTTTCGAAATACATAAACAACGGTTTCATGGATATCCTGCAGAACAAATGGTTCAGTGATTTACCGTGCGTCAATCGTGAATTGGAAACATCGGACATCGGACAGCCGACGCCACTCGGTGTCGATGCGTTTTTAGGCGTTTTCCTCATGTTGGGCTGCGGAATTCTGGCGGGCGTAGTTATCCTATGCTTAGAACACGCTTTCTATCATTATGCTCTACCAAAACTTCGACAAACGCCTCCTGACTCGATATGGAGAAACCAAAACATGATGTTCGTCAGTCAAGTGCGTCAACAAAATAATTTTATAATTATTATTATTATTTTATCAGAGAAAAATATTTATTTATAATTAATCAAAAATTGGTATGAGTTTAACTACGAGAATTAAGAATATTGTTGAAATAATAATAATAATAATAATATGAAAGAAATTTAAATTAATAAAAATGTAACAAAAACTACCGAATGACGAGTAAATTATAATAAAAAATCATTTGCGCACGAAATCAATGATAGATTTAATAAGAATGATTTCGGAGGATTAGAACAATATAATTTATATTACCATCGTATAATAACTATAACTCAAATATTGTTTCATATTATTTGTATTAATAATTATTTGTTAGAAACTCTATAAGTTCATAAACAGCGTGGAACTGATATCACCGCAACACACGGCAAAAGAATTGGTACACACATTGAGACAAGGACAAATCGCATCGCTGTTCCAGAAAAGCGTACGGCGAGTGAGCCTGCCTTTTATGCATCCACAACACGCACAGGTTGACAATTTATTTATACAAAAGTATACTATACCTATCGCAGTACATTACATTTTCTCGTTGCTTTCGATTGTAGAAAGAATTCGAGCGTAGGAAACGAAAAGGTCAATTCTTTGAAGTGATCGAAGAAATCCGAAGGTAGGTGCCGTTCTGATCGACTTTATGTAAAATGCAATTATTCGATCTGTCTATTTTTTATACCTAACACGTCACGTACTGCTTTCAGAATACAGAGAGAGGAGAGAGACAGCAAAAAACAAAACGTCAGGTTGACTTTATCGAATTCACCGACCATCGGTCTGTCACCGAAGCGAACGACGGCGAAATTTTTATCGCCGGCCAGGTAATGAAAGAAACAAACAACAAAATCATGACACTCAGTGCACTTTTTAAGGGTATTTTGTGTCCATTTCAATACCCTGTAGTCAACGTAGATGTGGACATCCAGTAATGGAACAACATTTGACTCACTGGGTGTCCTCTTAATTTCTAAAATATATTTGTGTACGTATATACGTATATAATACTGATATACGTGTAAAATAATGTGACAAACAATGATTTATTCGGTAATTATTTATGAATTCAAGTTTTGTTTTTTAAAAACATTAGTTTTATTTTTTATTATCATTGAACATAAGAATGTTAATAAAATATATTGCCTAATCGCGCGGTAACTATTTATTCTGTGCACAATAAAGATAAAAGTGATGGTGGCACACCAACTGTGTCCGTAGATATATATAACGGATGTCAAGTGCTATAATATATGTTGCGCTATTCAAACTGATGATAGTGCTGACCGTACTAAAATAAAGATAACACAATTTTTTCTCGCAAGATACTTAACGAAATACAATCCAACAAAAATCATTGCAATAACTTCAGGTGTTGTGTTTACTTGACGCTTATAGAGCAAACGTTTTGTTTACTTCTACAACGTATATTTTAGGCCGATCTAATATTTTTACTGATAACTTGGGTAATTACTGATGGGAAAACTGCTCATACAAGAAACGAATGTGGCTTATGGAAAATTTTACATGATCGCGTATGATATAAATTATTAAGAATTTGCTGTACTTGTCATTCTTCAGATTTGGCTATGGAAGCAATAATTTCAAGTGTTAATTTATTTTAAAAATGCGTTTTCGTTTTGTAATTTGATTAAAAAATAATATTTTATTTGGTTTTTTAAATATTTAAAAGAGTCATAATACCTACTCGATTTATAAATAATTTCGCGAATTCTACGAGTAAGTAAAAAATAAAGATACATGCAGGGGCGTATTTACTTCATCCCCTAGGGGGGGGGCGAGTAGAAAAACGGCCCGTCGAATCCGCTGCTAACTTAGAATTATCGAAAAATTATATGAAAATAATAAGTTCTAAATAAAAAAATGTTTTATTACATTTTAGTTTTAGTTCGATTAATTTTAGTTGTCAGTACATATAGGTACATACACAAGTATCTAGGGGGGGCGATCGCCCCATCGTCTCCCCCCTTGTATACGCCCCTGGATACATGCAAATGGTTTTGCAGATTGTTGAATTTCAGTCGCCCTCTTTCTCCTCCTTGAACTGATTATAGCTAAAACTGAAATGATGCCGTAAATATTCATTGAAAAACGCAATACATGACACGATAACGATCGAATGAAGTAATCATTGATCGTCAGACAGTCGCATATAGGAAACATAGATTATTATATTAATGGTAATACGTAAATGGACGGATTTTCAGACTGAGTCCCGGCAGACGGTACAGCAAACAGAGATCGAGGAGCTCGGGAAATTTGAGTATTCGCCGGTACAGCACGGACGTGGCTAGCTATTCGGAAACGGTGGGCCGCAGACTGAGTCAGGGTGCTTCGAACAGTCCGCCCGATTTCAACACGCGCAAACAACTCATTAGGAGGTCGTCGGGTAACCCGAGCCCCGCGGATTCCAGTCGGATGAGCATATTTTCCGCGTCCGAACTGATCGGTGCGAAACTCAGTAACAACAATCTGTACGTGGAAAACGATCTGCCACGCAGTCCTAATCTGTTATCGCCAGGCGTGTTTTTCAGGTACATTTACTTATACTTACAAAGTTCCATTCTGCTCTTGCACCGATTATTATTATTATTATTATTGTAATACGAAGTTAAGCGCAAGCCGAGGAGTTTTTTTTTCTCAGAATTCTAATAACTAAAAAATCAGTTATTATAACTTATAAATGTTTAACAATAACGGTAATATTTGTTCATCTATAATATGTACAATGTTTCGTTTAAACGAATATTTAAGATTTAAAAAAAAAATTAATAAATCCTGTTATGTTTTTTGTATGATGCTAAAACATTTTATTAGTACTCAGACCATGTCGCGTAATATAATACGTAGTAGTGCTCAAAATGTTGTCTAGAGAAAATTATACCGGAGACGAAAGGGGTATAAGCCATTCGTGGAATATCGTGTAAAGACGAAGGGATTCGAGGTTTGCCATTGAGATTTGCATAATATATATATATATATATATATGTTATAAACCTAATTCCCAAATACAGCGCCTCCTGTCTAAAACGGAATCCTTTGGGATGAAAAAATAATCAAAAGAGGATTTCCCGTTTGTCGTATAGGCTTAGAGAAAATTAAAACGTATGAAATTTAATTTTTGGAAAAATTAACGGTAACGGTGTTATGCAAGTCTCCTTTTCTCTTAACTAAAAATGTTAACTATTTTCTTGAGATTCATTTAACAATAACTAGAAATTATATCTATTAATTCTTTCGATATATTTTCTTTCGTGTCGATACGTACTTTTTTTTTTAAAAATGGTAATAATCTTTATTAAATATACGAAATATCGAATGGTGGCAGAGTTTCGAGAAAAATCACTCGTTATACAAATAAAAATAATTAGCATTTCAGGCATATATTTAACCGATTCTCAATTGTATATTAAACGAATATTAAGGGTGTGTTTCATTAAATTATATTTAAAAATTTTATTTTTTTTATTCTGGTTATTACCGGGTCTGGTCTCATGTTATTGCGATTGCACTCACAGGTCGAGTTTTTCGTCGGACACGTCGTCGTCACGGCCCGACTTGGGCATACAATCGCGTAAGTCGAGCTACTCGCAGGGACCGCCGAGAGTCGTGATCAACGGCGAACAACAACCGACCCGGCGCAAGTCGGACGACGAGCCGCCGGCCACGTTGCCGAGGATCGTGGAGGTGAAGAGAGCTCGACGGTCCAGCGACGGGCACCGGCCGACGAAAAATCGGAAGACCGTCGAGGTGTTCCGGTGGTTGAGACAGGCGCCCAAAACGGAACTGGAGGCGATGAGCAAGATGTCCGAAGACGAGATCAAACACTGCATTATCCAAGCGCTCAAAGACAGGGACCCGACTTGATTGCGAGTGAACGGTGGTGGCGATGGTGGCGGAGGAAATGGCAACGATGAGGGAGGAAACGCAGCCGTCAACAGAAACATCACCATCGTCAAACACCGCGTGTGATCGAAGAATTTTTCAAAAACTTAAAAAACGAAAAACCGCTCATATTGTATTTTGTTATTACGTGTATTTCATGTTTTCTCTTTCTCTCTCTCTCACACTCTATTATATATACACACTTTAATTTCTTCGTTCTGTATTTAAACGCCTCGTGTGTGTGTGAAAAACAAGACTGTCTGGCGAGATGATATTATAATATTTATTGTATTAAGTATCGTACGATACGGAGATATTATGAGTTACACGAATAGTGGCGAATAATGTGTTATAAAGGATTAGGTTAAGTGATGCTCAAGCGCGTAGATTAAGTGCTACTGCCGCTGTTACTGTTGGCTGTTGATATATTGTTATGCCTGTCGTCGTTCTGCGGAATTCACGCTCTACGATTCGTGAACGCAGAGAATGGGACGGACTCTGTTATTTATTGATAATAACGTTGTCACGCGTTAGGTAACAGTTCGGAATCGTTAATCACTATTAGGACTAGGGATTTCGTACCCTGAAAAAAAACCCTCCATAAAATATGCATGTATTTATGCCATTAAAAAAAAAAGTCATTAAATATACCCTTAAAATATGTGCAATCGCTAAAATCTCGTGTCCTCAAATAAAAACCAAAACATTTAAATTACCCGTATCCACTGAGTATCCAGTACAGGATTAATAAAGTAATATTATGATATAATAACGAAAAAATTATTAAATTATATTAATAAAATTAGAACGTATCGAATAAAACTATAAGTGTAGATAACGAATACCGTATAATAATCTCTTACAATCCGTGTGAAAATGAATTAATAATCTCGCCGGTTCGTAATTTCAAGTATAGACAATTGTCGAGCAAACGGAGAGAACAGACACTCAGTTCGTTTTGTCGAATATTCTTTCGGGTGTACATTTTATTTGTTGATCAATTTAATTTTTTTTTAAATTAGTCTTTAATTTAGTTAAATACGATTATAAAATTCAAATATATAGCAAAAGCAGATTAACGCGTCAAAAAGTGATGAATGTGTAATATATGCAAGAAAAAAAAATTCTACAAATTCCTAATATTCCGAGAGAAATTTCTCATTACAATTAATTATATTAATTATAACTAATATATATGTATTATATAGTTATAATAACTCCTATAATAACCTAGCCCTAATTATAATATATAATAAAAGTCATAGGAAAATAAAAGGCGTATTATTCATTATTACTTGATTATATCACTTGATCAATTACTTGATTATCGTATTTGAGTTCAATCGTATAATATTAATTACGCCGTTATTATATTGTACACTATTAAGTATTCTTTAAATAATAACACACAGAATATTCCGCGGAGATGTGACAAATGCAATTAATTTTTGTTATTTTAATTTTTTTTTCCTTTTTGTTTTTCAATAATAATCGATAAAACACTGCGTTACAATTGTTGTGTTTTAGATTTTTCTGTTATTGAAAATGTGAAAAAAATAAAACTGTAAAATTATAAGTAGTGTGAATTTTAAAAATATAAATGCATAAATTTTTTTTTTTTAGATTTTGGTGGTAAATATTTCAATTAAAGATAACTACGTCTTTAAAAATTTATGAGGAATTAAAATTGCTCATATATTATTAGTAAACCAAAGATCTGATATAATTAGATTCATTTTGCTAAAAAAAAATTAGCTTTTTTTGTGAATTTTAAAAACTTGTAGAAAATCAACCACTAGGTTAATTAATAAAATTTCGAACTCTTCAATTAATAAAAACAGATTCATAAAACGTCTATTGGATTTTGTAAATAGAATTTATTTTTATTTTTCAATGTATAAATTTTCAAGAATAAATTAATAAAATTCTAAAATACAACATTTTTAACGTAGAGTTCTAGTAATTAGTACAGAATAAAAAGGAAAGGAAGAAAAACTTAAAAATATTGAACAAAATTAATTGCATTTTTGGTTGAAAGTGCTCTATAAGACGCGGCAAACCCATACGCGCAGTTAAATAAATTAAGTGAAATTTGCGCACGATTTGCTATCGAGAAGTAATAGACATATACATATTATTGGCGGTACACATCATATAGAAAAAGTGTTCGCAGATCAATACACACAATCGAAAAACAGATTATAGTAAACCCAATAAATGTTTTTGTTAATTCCGAATTTAATGTCTAGAAAGACTCAAAATAATTAATGTTTGTTAATCTACATAAATTGTTGCTTCTAAATCACTTCAGATGTCATAATAAATATTTTCTGCCACTCTGAGGAAATGGCTGAAATGATAAAAAAAGATTTTGCGTAATATCGAATTATTTAAAATATGGAATTGTCTGTTAAAAAGTTTTTTTTTATATAAAGTATTAGAGAAAACTTTGTTTTCAACACACATCAACAGTTTTAAGGGGTTTCAGATAATATCGAGAGGGCTCTACCGAGCTCCGTCGCATCTAACTCACGGTCAGATCTCTGTAATACGGTTTACTGTCAAATGAGTGAAATGAAATAAGCGAATAGGAAAAATGACTTATATAAGGAAACAAAAAGAGCGAAAATAAATGATATTATATTAACAATACATTCTTAAATTACATGAAAAATACTTAAATATTTTTTTATGCACAAAAAAAATGTTCCATAAAAATACAATTATATCTAATAATACCAATTTAATTAGTAACTGATTTTAGACAACTTGACTCACATAAATTTAATAAAATTTAGTATATACAGTATTCAAAATCAATGTACAAAAATCATAATAAAACAAAGTCAATTATTATAATGTAATGTAATAAAAATATTATACACGCAATACCCGTTAGATATAAGAATTATCATTGTCATAGTCATTCATTATACATTTTTGTAAATATAGCCGTCTGATCGAAACAAACGCTTATTTTGTTCGGATTTTACGAGTTTCATTCTTCTCGATTTCGATTGTATAGAACTGAATAAAAATGTAATATGTCACTAAATAGAAATTAAACAAAACGTCGGCACTCACACACGCACATTTATTATTATCGAATAAATAACAACCGTATTTGTTAAGGAACTCTGATCACGAATTTAGGAATAGATAATCGTTTCTCCCGAATATCATTATTCAGGTATTTTTTAAGTCCGAAATAAATCTAGTTTTATAACAAACAAAATTCTTATCGTCAATTTCATAAAGCTCCGTCGCGATAATTTCTGTACAACTCGTATTTACGCTCTTTTAGTTTTTTTTTTTGTCTCCTACTACTCGTATATGCTCATTTGTTTTCGCTCTTTTCACGCGGATCCTCGCCGCGGGACATCCTGTACTTTATGCTCATTTACGAATGTTATAAAATATATATGTATATTTGTACTGCTGTAACGTTATTACATTGATTTGTATCTTAACTCGTATCTGTTTTACTGTTTATGTATAACACCTATTATTATATAATAATTATATTTGCAATAATACTATTATAATATAAATATTAGACAGTCATATATATATATATATAAACATATATTTGTATATAAATATATAGAATCGTTATGTATAGTGGATTCTCGTTGATTCTTAAAATATTATATATCGTCGGTTTTTGTTTTTACGTTTCTTCGTTATTCGTGTATTATATAATTAATAATATTATATATTGTGATGTATGAATATAATAATATATGTATATTATACGTATGACATGTACAAAAATGTTCTTTTGGCATCGTAATAACTGATACAGTAAAGTTCCGCGTGCAATACTTCAGATGCGTATTTCCAAGCGTTTAGATTTTTTTTTTTCGTGATATCTACTCATTTTACACGTTAATAATTTCAATAATTGTTAATTACAAAATTATCTCATTCCTAAACATCCAACAGTGGAAGAAAATGTTTTTCGCAGTACGTTTCGTCTTTATTATTAATCGAACGCCAACGTAAAACAGTACAGATTAAATGAATTATGTACCGTAAATCGTTGAAAATCTCGAAACGCTATTATTTAGACCGTATATTTCGACGTTTGTTTTCGAATATATGTATAAAATAATAATAATAAAAAAATAACTGATGAAATTTTCAAATGTATTGCGTAATTATTTATAAGATTATATAATGGTAAAAAAAAAAAAACACAAAATGTGGTTTTATAATATAGAAAACCGAATATGCCGCCGACAATTCTACCGGGGGTTTTTTTTTCTCTCGCAATTTGTTGATAGTTTTTCGATGTACTCGAGAAAAACGTTTTTTTTTTTTTCGTATAACTTTTTTATATTTACGGGGAAATCGAAAAAACACGCAAGTCCATTAGAATAATACCGACTTAACAATCGGAGTATATACAAAAAAGGAGTGTACTCAGGGAAAATGCTCGCAGATTCTCTGAATCGAAATATCCATAGGTAACGCGTATATAATTCTTTACTATTCACGGCTCATGTGGCAGTAAAGTTTTTCATGGATTTGCGTCCGTGTGATTTTGTATCATAAATCGTGTACACCGCGTTTCGAATGCAACCGAAAATTATTTATAATCACTATAAATTCCATACGTTTCAAATACACGTGCGTCTTCGTACACTGGTTCGATATATTGTGTGACCCACACTACATTACGCGTGGTCTACCGGATTATTTCGTCGCGTGATCAAATGTATGCCGTGATAACACTATACGTATTATTTTATACGACGAAATTTTACCAACCTCTTCGTCGACCTATTATCAAAATGACCATGTTTGTTCAACATCAGACGGCGAACCGTCAAAGAAATTCGGTCGATCCAAACACACATGCGCACAAAAACAAAAAAAAAAGTCAAAGTCTTTTAGCGTTGTACTGGAAAAAGACGACCTGACGGGGATTAAGAAAAAAAAAATGAATTTATATCACGTAATATACGTAGTTTCACACCATCGAGTACTACGAACATTGAATATACGACGTTTAAAAAATTTTAATTAAAATTTAGTTGTTCTAGAAAAATAAATTTATTTTTTATAAGAAAATGTAGAGTGATTGGATTACAGCCGAACGTAATACGGGTCGAGTTGGCGGCATCGTGCGATCGAGTCGTTTTGCTCAATATAATAACATTTAAGAATTAAAACACGTCCCAACGTATTAATGTACACAATTATCCCTGTGCACACATCCGGATTGTCCAACAACAATTTGACGTCTTTCGCCTTGTTTATCTATTTTTTTTTTCTCGTTCTTCCGACAATCGGTATCGATTAAATAAAAACCATATTTACGTAAAAGACAGTAAATATTCTTTAAATATCGTATTAAGGTTTGTTGTTGTTCGTTAAAATATATTATTTTTTATATGCACTACTACAAAAGTCCCCACGAGTCTTTAATATCATTTTGCCAATGAGGATAGAATTGTTTTGTCTTACGAATATTGTCCTGAAAAAAATAAGAAAAATGTCATTAAAGAGATACGTGGACAGAGAGAGAGAGAGAGAGAGAGAACTTGTAGCGTGAGAGTTGGTCCTGCATTATGGACCGATGGAGAAAAAGAGGAATATGCTTTTAAAAACCTTTTATTCAAACGATAAAACGTCTGTGTACTACTCGAAACGTGAAAAAAAATAATATACATTTATGTCCCGCGAGTCAAACGACCGATTTAAAGACCAAAACGGGGGGGGGGGAAATCGTTAAAAGAGTTTTATTTTCAAACTCTCTGTTGTATAAATCGAGTTTATTATAATAATAATAATAATAATAATAATAATTGAAAAGCGTTTCGCCGAGAGTCATTCGGTACACGGCCCGTCAAACCGAGCCTACGTGGCGCGTAAAAAAAACTCATCGTAAAAATTATTTTTTCTATATAAATACGTACCGACGACTGTGTCGTATATTCGATTAAATAATTGAACTGAATTACAGTAATTGATATTCGTCGAAAACTAATGGCAGGGAGAAATAAATCTGCATTCAAAACACTCGGCGGGGGAACACTGTTATCACGGAATATTTCAAATATTTTTAAAAAAGTATTTTACCCCGCCGAATCTGTTGGCATGAGATTGTTGTTTTTTTTTTCCTCTACCGATTCGATTGGAGCGGATTGTGAATAATAATAATAAAAAAAAAATAAATGTAAACCGTTCTCCGTCATAAACGCGTATGTAATATACGCGTTTTTCAAAAACGGTTATAATTCGTTCGGCCGCCGAATAATGTTTACGCGATGTGGGAACGCGACTGTGATGTGTGCGTGCGTGTCACGGCCTTGCCGCGCGACGGGAACAGCTGCGATAGAGCCGAATGGAACGCGCGCGCGGGCGCGGTGTTTACACAGCTTTCGGGAACGCCGCCGCCGCCGCCGCCGACGACGACGACAATTATTCCACTCGGTCGAGCCGCCCGCTCGCATAGACTCTGGTCGTGGTTATGCGCGAACGACCGGCGCGAGTGACCCTGAGAGACCAACAGGTTATAATTTTATTGCGGACGAGCCAGAAGAAGGGACGTTATACGCATCGTATTCAGGGCGGAGTCGCTCGTGCGTCGTCCATTTCGCACGCCCGAAATCAATAGGAACGTTGCGCGACACGACGAAACGCGCGCGCGCGCGAGCGATTTTCCTTTACCACCGCCGCCACCCACCGATCCTTAAAGGCGCGCGCGCGTGTGGCCTTCAACCGCCAGTCCCTTTCTCCGCGCGCGCCCACACACGCACACATAATAATTATTGTTACACATACAAAGTGATTGCGTCGTCGAACGCTTCGGAAATTCGGAAGTCGTTTCCGTTATACAGGCCGCGTTAGAGCATTCCAATTTTTCGGGAAAACGTGTATTATAGGAATAACGGTAGGAACGACGGCGGTTTTTATAGGCACACGCGGTACGGCCACCAGGTAGCGCGCGGCGTCCCGTGCGTCGTCGCGGTTACGTCGTATGGCGGCGCTCGTATGCGCGTCGTCCGCCACCGCCGGGGGCCTCGCGTAGTCGTCGTCGTCGTCGTCGTCGTCGTAACTTGCAGCCGCGTATCGATTTGATCCTTTTTTTTTTTTCCCCGCACCGTGCGAGTACGGCCGCGCGAACTCCGCTGTGTGGTGCGTGTGCGCGTGTGTGGGTGTGCGTTTCCTGGATAAACACGTCGCGCGCGCGTTCGATGACAGACGACGTTTGAACGGCGAGTGAACGCGGACGACGGCGGAGGAGAGATCACGGCGATTCCGCGCGCGCGGTAATTGAAAGGGACGCGGCCGACACAGCGCCCTTGCGAACGGACGTGCCCTGGCCGCCCCTCCCCCGGGAACCGTACGCGATCGCGGTGAGTAGTGCCAGTTTACTTATAACAACAGTGGCGGCCGCTTGTCGTCGTTTCGTTTCGTTTTTTTCTTCTTGTCGTCGCGCATCCGACTGCACATTCATCGCGGCCGTGCTGCGATTAACGGCGTTTTTATTATTATTTTTTCATTTTTTTTCATTTTTTTTTTTTTTATATCGCACAGCAAACATGGCCGGCCAAGACGGAAAATGGCAGAAAGAAGGCACGGACCAGAACTTCGATTACATGTTCAAGTTGCTCATCATCGGCAACAGCAGCGTCGGTAAGACGTCGTTCTTGTTCCGATACGCCGACGACAGTTTCACGTCCGCGTTCGTCTCCACGGTCGGCATCGATTTCAAAGTGAAAACCGTGTTCAGGCACGACAAACGGGTCAAACTACAGATATGGGTGAGTGCCCCCTCCCAGCAATCGGTTCGTGCAGTTGTTGTTATAGAGAAAATTTGAGCGGACGTCCCCCAAAGGTGTATCAAAAAAAAAAAAACCCCCTCTCCCGCGTTATATAAAGATTTCGGCGTCTTTAAACCTCCTCCCGTTTATACGACGAACGATAATAACGAATGCAAACGATTAGAATTACTATTATAACGTCGTCGTCGATAATTCTAATCGAAAAAAGAAACTAAAAACGATTTCAGTACGTTATTACGCGATATGATAAAATTACTTTTTTTTAAAAAAATCGCGATTTACGCGTGAAAAACGCTAAAAAAAATAAAAAATAAATCCTTAATTACATAGGACAACCCGAAGAAAAAAGCGAAAATATCGCCGCGGGGGACCGTTTAGTAATTCTTATGTCCGTTAACGCCGCACTGTGTTTGCACCGCAGGACACGGCAGGCCAAGAACGTTACAGGACCATCACGACGGCGTATTACAGGGGCGCCATGGGGTTCATACTCATGTACGACATCACCAACGAGGAGTCGTTCAACAGCGTTCAGGATTGGTGAGTACACGTCGAAACCATATTGTTCCCGATACGATATTGTGACCTACTACTGTGACATACATGCGTGTCATATATATATATATATTAAATATGATACCCGGTTATAGGTTACACTGTGCAATACTTACAGTACTTTACGTACACACGCGTGACGATAACGCCGACGTTTCGAATAATATAAAATAGTGTTTTTAGGGGATTGCACGAAAAACAGTAATATTATCACGTAGGTTTTCTTTTCTTTTCATTTTTTCATTTTTTTTTTTTTTTTGTTAATTAATTTCGATTTTCACCGTTTTATATATATATATATATAATATAATATAATATATATATATTTTACTATTCGCACAGCGGCGTTGTACAATATTATGTTAACCGTATGTTAAAATCATCGATTTCGTTCGCTTCTATTATTTACACTTCGGATTTCAATTACACCTACAAAACGATCGTGTGTTATAATAATTTCGACGTATTATTTATAATCAATTAATCAATCAGTCGGAAAAATCAAAATTAACAATACTAATCGCGTCGCAATAAACGGTCGATATACGTGTATCAAGCCCGGGCGAAACCGTTGCAAACGGCTGTGTCGATTTCTATACGGTTTTAACTTAAAAAAAAAAAAAAAATAAATAAATATTACCATTGTTTTTAAAATATTTTCAATCACGTGAGAGAAAAAAAAGAGCTTAAACGAGTAATAGAAACATTGAGGAATTACTATAATTTATAGCAATTATAGATTTCGAGGTATTCGGTTCGTAAAAGAAGTAATTTTTGGTTTTAAGGCTTAAAAATGTAACGCCAGACGTACGTTACTCTAACTATATATTCAGAAAAAATTCTCGAAAATCGTTCGATACAATTTTCTTTTGTAAACATTTTTTAGTCGTTCGACGAAATACATATTTTTTTTTCTTTTTTGGAAAAATGACGTTATTCCATTTACTAATATTATACCGAAAAATCTCCGCCGAGAATCGTTTGACCAACGAATTCAATGCGATTTATCGCATTTCTAAAAAACTTATAGTTAATAAGAAAACTCATAAATTATTTTACCCGAGTAATTCACCCAATCCACAACACACCTCGGCTCGCTATCATTTTTATTTGTAAATGACGAATAGTTGTTACATTATGAATGGGTAAAGTTATTTCTTCACAATATTACACGGGTAATGAAAATTATAACTTCATTGCACGTGTAACGAGTAATAAGTATGACTTCATCGCTTTTGCAAAATGACTTATTCGAAATACCGCGATTGTGTATCATAGTGTTGTGTATACGTGATCACCTTCTCTTGCAGGGTAACGCAGATCAAGACGTACTCTTGGGACAACGCGCAGGTGATACTGGTGGGCAACAAGTGCGACATGGAGCACGAACGTGTGATATCGTACGAGCGGGGCAAAACGCTCGCCGATGAGCTGAACATCGAGTTCTTCGAGACGTCCGCAAAAGACAACCACAATGTCAAGGTCGGTGTATACGATATACAAATATATCTGAAAAAAATTAAAAAAATTTTCGTGATTTGAACCATCTCCTCATCTCCATGTTCGTCCGTTCCGTGCGTGTATACGAATCGTTTAACCGATGGGCGGGGGGGATCTAAGAAAGAAAGAACAATCTTCCGTCGAGACGCCGTAAATTCGTTTTAACGATTGCGCACGGATTTATATCTGATCATCTTGGTTTCGGGATGTTGGTTGCCGTTGTATTGTTATATTGTCTAGGACCATTAAATTCTGTTGCACTCCGTGTTACCGCCATACAGAACTATTACGATTCACTGTTGTACAGAAATGATTTTTTTCCACCTGCCAAATCACCGGTCGAACTTTTACACACTCGCAGAATGAGAGTTTTTAGTCCTCCTGCGTTGTGGAATTTTCATGAATGGATATTAAACATAAACAACCATAACGCGCGTTTGCGTTTAAAAACTCGGGAATATTGGGAATTTTGGATTTTCATACTGGAACAGCGAGTTTTCAGTTTATTTTCACATAGAGTCCAACAGCAGTTACACTTTTCCGAAAATATTTATTTACGTACAGAGACCCGAAATCGGTTTATATTTCATTAATTATTTTGTTGTGTCGGTTAAGATTAGCCTCTTGATATGTAATAACAAATAATTAATATGTAATGATATAAATCTATATGTTACGGGCAAAGTAGAAATTACGAATATTGTGCACAGTGCCCGAATACTTTTGGCGATGTATATATACGATCATTTTAATACTTAAATATTTTCTACATTGCCCGGGGGCAGATAGTACAACACTCTACGCTCAGAATCCCTTGGGAGAAATTTTGTGAATTGGAATCGAATTGATAATAACTATAAATGTTGCACAATGCGGTGTTTGTCTCGGTAACTTAAACTTGTTTATGCAATAATATTTTATTATTGCATAAATTAATGCAATAATATAATTTATTTTAATAAATTATATAATTGTTTTAAAGTGATATACACTATAATATAAATATAGTATTGAATAATTGCCGTATACGAGTTCTTTCCATTTAGTGACTATGATACGTTTTCCGTACGTATTATTTAGGCTTTAGTTGATGAAGACCTATTGCAGAACGCAGCTCTCGTCTCAAAAAACGCTATGTTGGCTCATTTTTTCACGATTTATAAAATAGTTTCACGTCTTATTCGACTTCGCCGTTCCCCCCCCCCTAAATATCGTATTGCAAGACGGACGAAAGTTCATATAAAAACTAATTCGCGGTACACGAAAATCAATAAAACGCACACATTATTAATCGAATCAAGATATTAATCATATGCGGACGAGTAAACTAAGTTTGTTTTAACTCGTATTAAATGAAGTTAAAATATAAAAATATGAGTTAAAAGCCGATACGTTCTAATTGGCATTGAACAAATAGCGTAAGGTATAAAATATTAAATAAATATTTCGAACATTGTTTACGTATATGTTTTTTTTCTTCTTTTTGTGGCCGGTAAACATCGAAAATACATTTCGTATCAATCAGTCGGCGGTACAAAAGAAAACACTGCCCAGAAACGTCGGCTTTCGTATTACTGACAAAACACAAACAAAATGTTTGACAAGAATTCGTCCTCGTTAAATATTTCAATACATCTGAGACCGAAAATCCACCCGTAAATTGTATTTTTCAACGTCACACGCGTTCAGTCGGGCGTGGCTTTTCCGAAGTTCAAAAACGTATTTCTTCGCTAATCCACTAATTTCAATATAATTCGCAATATTTAGTTTTTTTTTTATTATTAACACCAGCCGGTCGGTGGTATTAAAAAATAATATACAAATTCTCGAACTATATTATATAAACATTGAAAATAATAATTACATTATGAACTGGATTTACACCGAGCGCCGAATATATCACAAAAAAAAAAAAAAAAAACTGCCAACTCGCAGTATAGTTATTGTTACGATCTGCGCGCAATTCGAAATAGACTTTAGGAATAAAGTTTCTTTAATTATATTCACCGATGCGTAAGAATTTTCGTTTTTATAAATGCGTTCCAAAAGCGTAGATTTGACGATATAGGTTTTCGACTAAAGCAGGTTTTAGCATACTCACAAAACCGTTTTCTCTTCGTTTCTCGTTCGTCTTTAAGCGCTTCAAACTTTTTTCCATTTTATTACGGTAAATTAACACTTGTTAACTCTACACCTTCCGTCGTGACGTTTTGCAATATTAATGTATTTCCACTAGACCAGTCTTTCTAAAATTAAACGATAACGCCTCATTTTCGGCGTAATGGGGGGTCGTAGAAGGGCACCAGAAGGAATTTCGAGGGCGTTGAGTTGGTCTAAGAGTCGGATAGTTGATTGAAAAAAGCGAAAAAATTTTTGTATTCCTGATATTTTAAACTAAAAATAAAATACCCGCTACAACGATTCGACATACTGAACGATTACTGACAGCATTCCCAATCCATCGTGCTTGTCTGAATTTCTGGATTTAGTGCGCTGTAGCAACACTGCTAATTAAAAATAGAGTATACGACTTGCGGCTGTATTTAAGTGAATTCGATAATTAACAAACTCGTTAAAGTAAATTCACATTAAATTAAGTAGGTGTGCGTTTTAATTGCTCGCATTAATTAGGCTCATTTAAAATGTAAATTTGAACTCAGAAATAGGATACGGCGTGTTTAAATATAATAGTTCCGGCCACTGAGGCCGATTCTTTTCGGTTCGATTCCAGTCCCTGCGTCACATACAATCCCGCGCGGTCACATTGAACCTCGCCCTCGATTGCAACGCGTTAGAATCGATCGACCGGTACTGAATCGGTTCTTCAAAAGTTCCTAATTCACCGACAACGACATTATTTTATGAAAACGTAGACAGACGAAAGATTTATAATTTCAGACGTTTTTTCAATTTTACTTTTCCAATAATTTACCCATTGTGATAAAGGATAGTTTAAATTATCCATTCGATGTTCACATATCCTATACATTAAAGTATATATCGTTCAACAAACTTACAAACAGTAAATTAAGTGAATCAATCAATGTAATATTATTGAATGACTATCGCAAGAGTGTAAAATTTTAAAAATTAAATCGTATGCGGTTAGCGTTTATCGGAAAATCATCTGGAAAATCATATTATATTACAATAAGATATAAAATTATATACATTTTTACAAAACTGATTTAATAACGAGAAAGTCATTTGCGAACAAAAATTAATTTATGTATTTAACGCGTATTTTAATTTAATCGACATTTAAAAAACAAAATATTATATCGACTTTATGGTTTTATGTCATTTCTCACATTATTATTTCACTGTTTATATTACAAGCGATAATCACTTCTCACACGAGCGTAGTATTTTTCTTGAACGAGTCGTTTAAACAATATGAATTATATGACTATTAAATAATTATAACGATGTGTGTGTGTGTGTGTGAGTAAAATAATCGTTTTCAATTTTACAGGCCGTGTTCGAACGACTCGTGGACATTATATGCGACAAGATGTCGGAGAGTTTGGACTCGGACCCGACACTGGTGGCCGGCGCCAAAGGGACTAGGCTAACCGAACAGCCGCAGGGTCCGAACAATCCGAATTGCAGCTGTTAAACCGTCGTACCACGTTTCGCGGATACCACCACGGGAAACTCTGTGCAACGAAACCATCATCCGTTATAGCAGCAGCAGCAGCAGCAGCAGCAGCAGTACCGACAACACATAAATTAAAACCTATCATGAAAAATTTAAATTAAAAAAAAAAAAAAATTATATCCAATAAATCCGCGGAAACCTGCGCGGATCGTTAACAATTTTGTTTTTTTAGGCTGGAAAGCGAGGAATACGCTCGACATAATATTATTATAATTATTATCATCACAATGCATAACATACTCGTGTTAATGTATCAAACACACGATAAACGCGTATAGTATTCTATCGACTGTTATTTTACCTCGCCTGCGGCAGACATCGTTTTAGAGATAAATCCCCCCACCTCCGCCCACGTTTTCTTTTTCGTTCAACGCGAATTATCGCTTTTTTTTCCAAATATGATTTTTAAACACACGGAATAATAGTTCCATATTAAAAAAAAAAAAAATTACAATAATATTATATTATACTACGCCGGACAATAAACGTTTTTAGTTATTTATTAATTTTTCGTACATATATATAATATATTGTTTTTTTTTTTTTACTTTATAATTATTATTATTATTATTATTATTATTATTACAGTATTATAGCTGCCCGTACATTTTAGCACAATATTTAGAATAAGTATATTTAATTATGTATTTTCGCGTGTAAAAAAAAAAAAAAAAATCCCTCTCGTGTATAAGTCCGAAAGTATATATCAGTGTTAATCTCGAGGTCTGTTAAAAATGTATTTAAATATAAATAATAACGTACGATACGAAATAAAATGAAAAAAAAAACACGAGTGCGTTCTGCGACAGATATCATCGAGAGTACTAGGTTATAATATTATCGAGAAATCTATCGAATTTTGTCGGACAAAAGAGGAAAGAAAATTTTCGACGATTTTCGATCGGTTTTCTTCGAACACTCGTACGAATAAAATTTTCTCGTTATATTATTCTAACTGCGTATTGAGAAGTGAACCTGCCGCCGAATCACTCGGAAATCGACTCGACATTTTCTCTAGTCTTCTTTTATAAACATCGACGGCGGCATATATATATATATATTTTTTTTTTTAATAAGAAAAAAATATATATTATGTGTACATATTATTATATATTATTATGAATGTGTTGTCGTCTAAAATCCAACATAGTACGTTTAAGGCATTCGTTTGACACTCGTCGTCATCGTCAATTTATATTAATTATATCAATTTGCAATAGAAGTATAAGTCTCCGAGAACAGCAGCATTCCTCTTGTAGTTTCCAATCGATTGTGTGATCGTTGAGGTTTTTTTTAAAAAAAATAGGTATAATACACTTGGTAAATACTTGCATACGACGATTGGAATTCCGAAAATTTGGCAACAAACAGAAATTATTATCATATAATATACTCGTTATGTAAATTATAAAAATATTGTTATATATTATATTATATGGTAAAAAAAAAAAGAAATAATAATAATTATAATGAATTTTCCCGCGGTAGACACCGGATTTTCGAAATTTAGACTGTTACTAACGAATTTCTACTGTACATATTATATAAACGAAGCTATTAAATAGACATTTAATGATCACATGCAATGGATTAAAAAAGAACAAAAAAAACTTTACAAAGAAATCGTGCTGTAAAATTTTTTCTATAAATTCCCTGGAGAATTATGGCAATTTTTTTTCGTTAACAGTAAATATTATTAGCGTATATTATTATTAACGATTATATTATACTGTACTGTTAATGCATTCAATAATTCCACGTTTAATAATACCCCTATTGTACTTGAAAGCGCCTGAATTTATTAGCGTATATTTCAAACACTCCGTTTACTGTCGTAGACCATTCCTATTTCGCACCATATATATATGACTAATAGATATATTCAAACACTACTATATTAGTACTATTATAATATATTTAATAACATTATGATTAAAAAGAAGAGGGGAAATAAGTAATCGTAATAAAACATATTTTCTAGTCGAATAACATATTAAATATTATAAATAAATAATATCATTATGTTGTTAAGCGCGCACTATATCTATACTATAGTGGAAGATAGTTTATTGTATTAACAATTATATATATATATATATATATATATATATATATATATATATATATATAGTAATTGATTGTTTGTTTGGTCTTGATGTTTGAAATAAATTTATTCCATTTAAATTAAAAATGTATTTGAAAAAAAACATATTTATATATATACACAAAATTATACTATGCCATTTTGCATTATACAGTAAATATTAATACGTTGACCTGTTATATTATAAATTATATACATATTATATGGTATATACGAAATATATAATAAATACATATTATTTATTTATTTTATTTTTGAATACTGCAGTTAAATAATATTAATTATTAATAATCATTATTATTATTATTATTATTATTATTATTATTATTAAAATAGGTATAATTATTGTTTCGTGTATAGATAAATTGAAATAAAAAAAATGATCAAACCTAAAAAATAGTTATCGATTCTTATAATATTTATAATCATAAAAATGTATACGCTATGTAAAAACCGATGAATTCTGTTCCGATCGAACAATGTGAAGTCGTTATTATAACACAAATATTTAAATATATTTTCGTTTTTTCGCTTGATAAAGATTATATCATGATGTTGTCATGTACATTGGAATTATTGTGATTGACTAATTATTGTTCACTAAAATGATAAACGATAATATGTAAACAAAATTTTCATAGGACAAAAACAAATGTTTACTATATATTTAGTGAATCACTATATTATACATCTTCAATAAGGCATAAATACCATCGATTAAAACAATTTTCCATGCAATATTATCATAATTAAACATACAAATAATAATAATAATTATTAGTATCAACTATACCGTAATCATAACTTTGCATATATATTACAAGATAAGAAATATTAAAATAATATATAATAAATTGTACGTGTATCTATGTACTTACATTCTTTTTATAGTAACATATTCGGATTTCTCTTAATCTTACAAATAGAATTTATACGTGACGCATATAGCGTCAATTATATATATATATATACAAATTGAATTACCTTAAATTTGTTTTTTTAATAGAAAATGTCTTCTATTTTTTTTTTTGTCAGTCAGTTATCGCCCGTGACCTGATTTCATGAAGTCTAAACGTGTTTACGAATATATTTAAATGTGGGGTTCGAACATACACACATACTAAACAGGATTATGCATATAATATACATATAGTCGCAAATAATGATAGCAATAATTGCACATGGTCATACGGGCAAGTGTTCCATTAAATTATATTCTACGTGGACATTTCTTTTTTTCCCTGAAGACCTCAAAATTATTGTTATCATTATTTATATCGTATACTGCAGTTACATCATACAAGTCGACACGAAATATGCGCGCTTTGTCGACTTTCAAAAATGAAAATCATTGAAAATTAATGAATGTTCTATATATTTTTCCAATAAGTACGCATGTTCCGCTTCAATGATCACAAATAGTATAATAATTTAATATTTTTAAGATAATAAATATATTATAATTTTTCCTTTTTTCTGCAACATAATTCAGCAACTTTGTCGACGAATTTCGAGATCAAACACCTTCCCAACTCCGTCAATCTCGGCTATTGATTCATCTTTTCAGTTTTGAAACGATTGGAGGGTTTATTAACGTAAATATTCGACTTGTCGGAAACTTGTGATCCTGGCAACCAGTTACCGCAGATGACGAGTAGTAATGATTTATTAACGACAAAACTATATAATAAATAATTTCTAGTTGATAATTGTATTAAATTAATTTTTACCCGTATTTCCGACAAACGCCAAATTAAGTAAATCCAAAATTTTAAATTGAAAAGCGTATATTAAATTTGAATATTATATGTACACCATATCAGTAGTTCGATACTGAATTGTCATATAACAAAACTAAAGAGCATATATAATACAAAAAAAAAACTTAAACCAAAAACGTTTATTCATCGGAAAATAAATTTTTTTTCACAAAATCTCAAAAATTGTTCGTCAATACCAAAATATAACATATGAGCCGCTATCTAGTGGGTAAAAAAAAATGTTTTTAAGCATTGGTTTCAACTATTTATTATGTAATATTCGTGTACGTGTTATTATGTATATTACGTAATCCAACGGTTTCAATATTTATTCGATTAATTCATAAAATGTGTTTTATTAAATGACACAAAATAAAATTGTGTGCGAGTTATGGATTTTGGTTCAATTACGTATCATCTATAATTCCATTAAGTATATATTTAAATAATTTTTTAATTGGAGTAGCTTTGAGCCAGTAATGCAAGATAATTCAATTTAGTGGCTTATATAGCAATCACACAATGTAATATCTTATTTAGAATTTTTTTATTTTTTTTTTTACACAACATATTTTTGTAGAGACATACACATTATAATAAAATTATTTCTATATTATCGTACTTATCTGTCAAGTGTTTTGAATTTTCAACGTGGGTGTTGTTGTGTTTGATGATATATTGTTATCGGCGATGACGTTCGTCAGTGTGCACACGATGACGAGAAAAAATATAAGAAAAAAAAATATTATGATGTGCAAAAATTTTACAAACTAATTGAAATAGTGTCCACACAAGGACAATATCGATTAAAAATAAAACGGTAAATTAAACATTATATTAATTTGTTTGCGTAACTAAAAACGTGCATAATATAATGTGTATAACTTATGATAATATAAAATTTCTATTTCAACAATATTTATATATATATATATATAGTCTTATTCTTAATTTTATTAATTATAATAGTAAAATATATATATTAACCGGTTTTGATGTAAAGAAAAAAAAATACGTTATATAATAATGATCGTGCCGTGTGCTTATGTAAGTGAGCCGAAATAATATTAAAAACACCGAATAGAAATTAAAGAATTCGTTGCGGTGAGTGTGTTTGGAATATACGTATTGACGTTTAAATAACAAATGATTTCATTGTGTGAGCATATATAATAATATATTATTACAGCAGACGTTCCCAATCCGTGGTCCACGAAAATATTTTACACGACCACGATGGTTTGTCAATATGAACCGAATGAGAAATAACAATTGCTCTATTCGAAAACAATTCGTTGAAAATGAATGTAAACAATTAAAAATTCTAGCACTTCCTGGTGGAAATAGTTGTACGTTAATTTCCTCGGGTTTTCATTTAATAATAATAATAATAATCTACGCGTTTTAAAACGAATTACGTTTCAAATTAATCGAGATGTTATTGTAATTGTTATCAAAAATAATCGAACTCGAACGCACGTTAAATTAATATTAATAATATGTAATTATATAATATTAAATCGCCATTTATCAAACAAAACATTTTTCGCTAAATTAACCGGTATGTGTCTGTTATTGCAATATAAAATTATGCTGTAAATATTTTATTTATTCGTCAGCAAAATAAAACGATTTGAATGGATACCTCGCCGAAAATTTTCAAAAACGTGCGTGGCAAACATAAATAAAGAAATAAAAAATGTGAAAACCTCCTGTACTAAATGTATAAATTCGTCGCGAACGTTTGTACACGTATTTCATTATACCGATTATAACGGCTACGTATTATAAAAATAACGAATTTACACGGCATATAATAATATTGTATTGCAATCGTCATTGATATTCGGCCGTATACGAAATGTGCTCGATGAAACACATTTACATACGATTACTTATTTGATTAATAAACCAAAGATGAGAGAACAAAAAAATAAATATATTATCGTTATTGCTGTCAAATTTAATGGCTATACAATTAAAAAAGTAAATATTATTTATTTTGACAACGTCGATTTCCGAACGGACGTCGCGCAGACTCAATCTGTTTGCGAATTAGATTTGTTCTTTCTTTTGATTATTATTTGGTTGGTAAAATATGACACTAGGCGTTTTTGAAGTGTTGAAAAAAGAAAGTACAACCGACAAATTTTACAAGAATTCTATGATTTCGATAAAAATATTATACGTTTTTTTTTTTTTTTTTTTTTGTCTACATGAATTCACAACAGCCGAGCGAATCGTAGCCACTTAAAACGTAAAACGTTAATAATATATTTTTAATAGGTTATCGTTATCGAACGTTTTTGAACGTTATCGCGACAGAGCAAACGTTATTGGGAATTAGAAACGAGGGGAGTCATTCAACACCGTTGAGTTGAAAATTTGCAGTTTTGCAGAATTATTAAAAAAATTATAACAATTATTAGTACCTATACCTACTGTGTTCTCGTTCTATTAATTATTATCATTATTATTATTATTATTATTATTATTATTATTATTATTATTATTTTATATGTATATACGCGCACATAATAAATTATAATGAAAAAAAATAATATATATATATATTATGTATAGTTAAGGATCGTTTGAGTAAATTTTGATTTTCCAATAAACGAGTGGAAAAATAATTATTATCGATACTTAACATCGTAACGCATTTACCACGGAGTCCGTTATTTTATTCAACATTTTTTTTATAACGCTATAGACGGTTTTTGGTCGTCCAATATAGAGTACAATAATAATCTGACCGACCTAAACCGCCGCTTGTGTTTTGCTTCGAAATTCCGTCGCACCAATAGCAACGAACGGAAAAAAAAAAAACAATGCCCGATTCGACACTCTTATCCCTCCCCTGTTCCCGCCACGAATACGCCGTTGAAACGTTTGAAAAATTCTCAAAAAATTAATATATTGCGGCAGGAGGGCGCAATTTCTAAATTGATTTTCGTCGCCGTTTCGCCTTAATTCAAATGGAAAATATCCGATTCCCCCCGGGGGGCCATAAACAATATATAATACATTCAAAACATTATAACCGCTCTGTATACAGATTTCCGAAAACACACAAATATTGTTGTTAAATAATCGGTATTCGATGCGCAGTGAACAAACACCTCCTGCACCTCATCCAGCCGACCTAACAGGCCCCGGTCCGACGATAGACCCCAGTGTTTCCCAACTCCTTTTGCTCGCCGAACCAGTTGCGGGACGTAAAAACGCTATTCCCGTAATCGCAGTTACGCGTGGACGCGATTTTTGTGCACTCGAATGTCCCCAGGGCAGTCCCTACACTTCCGAGTAAGTGTAACGATTGTAGTTAACGTGAATTTAAAAAAAAAAAAAAGAAAAAAAACGGTTTTTAAAATCTCCGACTAGTATTTCTATGGGATAAAAATAGAGAAAGAAAAAATGTGAGAAAACGAGAAGAACGCTCCGGAATCGAAAACGTTATTTACCGATTTATTTTTTCCCCGAATTCTTCGCGATACCCTCGGCGCTGGTCGTCCGCGCGAAACACCATTTGGGAAACACTACGACATAAACGCGGTAACGTAAATACGTATTTTTTTTCTAATTGAATCCGGTGGTGGGAGGTGTCGGCGCATTATCATATTATAAGAATTATTTGTATACGAATTATATACAAACAAATGCGGAATAAAATGCGCGAGCGCGCGCAGTTTGCTCAGTGCTCACCGCGTTTACGATTCGATTCGTCGGGTCGTCCGTTGCGCGCGATTTAATAAGAAGCGCGCGTGCTCACCACAGCGACCCGTCGGTGAGATAATATTATTAGAAAATAATAATAATAAATTATAAATAATAATAATAATAATAATAATATTTCACACTTTACGGGCACATTTGCAACGAAAATATCGTCTCTGAAGACCATGGCGTCGAGTACACGAATGTTATCACGCGTCTTCGGAATTCCGGCGAATTAATAATATTATACGAAGGTATATTTTTATATTTATAACGGTCGAAAAAAAAAAATGCGCTTTGTCCATATAAAATGCATGTATATGTCACGAAACGGCCGTTTATCCGTCTAATAATGACGCGAGAGCGGTAAAATCTCCTTGTTGTTGTCCCGAACAGAAAATATATAGAAAACCTAATTGTTTTAAACATAAAATGTAATAATATATTACATTATGTACACGTAATATTTACGAGTGTTTCGCTGCAGAGTTTTGGTAATACAAATTTCGATCTGATATCTGGCATCCTAATGATATTATAATACACGCGCTCAAATTGATAAATTTCAAACTGTGTACGATTTTACGACGAATTTCAGTCGAATGAAATTGAGAAAAAAAATGCCGCCAACACTCGTATACCACGCGGTATGAAACATATAAGGAACAAAAGTATAGAAACGGACCGATGTTGTTTAGCTGGGGCGGCGTATTGGTTTTCAATAGTACATTTGTTTTATACGCTCCTATAAGCGACGTTTCGCTTTCCGCAATTAATTGTTCAGGTACACGCAACGCGGTGTTTTTGTTCGGAATAATATGTTTTTTTTATATATATATATAAGACAATAACGCAAAAAAAAAAAAAAAACGCTATTAACGACATGTAAACATAAATCTCGCTTACTTATCTCGATTGTCGACTCAGGTCTAACCATAGGTCATCCGTGGAAAATTATTCACGCGTATTTATTTATATATGGCGATAAGGCGTACGTTGACTGGCCCCAATTCGGCCTCAAGTCTCGCAAACGCATTTAAATTATAACGTCATAATAGATTTCAATCGGTTCGAATAATATAATAATATCGGAATAATATTGTTTTGTTTTTAGATTTACGAACTCATTTGCGACGCACAGTAATACCGTCATTACGTTTTTTTCTACCATGTACTCGCAACCGTTTACGGTGAACGCCACTGTTCAGTTTAGAAGAAGGCACAACGATTCCCGGATCGATCTCAACACTCCGTGGTTAACCGAGTGTGCGGACGACAAAACGGTCAGACAACTCAAGAGTCAAATACATTCGACTTTTCCTAGAGTGAGCACGCGCGGTCATTACAATACAAAGACCGTATACTATTATTATTATTTTATTGCCGGCTGTGAAAGTTTTCGCTCAAAATAAAACATCTCGTTTTACACTGCGTCCGCGTCTTTCATTACATTCATGGCTTTCAAGTCGACGTGGTACCGTTAAAACGATATTTGAGACTTGCATTAAAATGCAGAAAGATTGGGAAATACGAAGAGAATATTTGTGAAATATTTAGAGAACAAATGACGAATTTCTAACGAAAAAAATATTAATAATAATAGAACAGTTTGATTTCGTTGAATAATTTAAGTTTTAAGTTTTTGTCAAATCAATAGTCTATAAAAATGAAAAATCACTAATAAGTAAAAAAAAATAATCACGCGAGTTCGTGATTTGCGAATAATAGAAAATTTTGACAAAAAAAAAAAAAAAAAATACATTTTTTTTCTGAGAAACGATTCGACCAAACTCTCCACGATGTTTCCCGGATTAATATTATTATGTGGTCATAATTTTTTAACTCTCTAAAATTTAATTAAGCAATTTTTTTTTTAATCCGAGTTAAAATTCGATGTTAATTAAATGTATAAATATATTATAATCGGTGAAATTCAGTGATAATATCGTAATGTTATTCGCTTAACTATTTTTTTTCAATCTAAAGTTGTTCGTCTCTACTCGTTCTAGACATTTTATTACATTATACATTTATAAAAACAATATTTTGAATTTAACTTCAATGCTCGTTTATTTTCATATTCATTTTCAACCCGTCGTTGGTTTGGTGCGCACACTACGCGTTTATTATATAATTATTTTATATTATTTACTGTTCGAGAACGATAAAATAGCATTATCGTATATTTTTGTAAATATTTGTAAACGCGTCATATAAAGGTATTATAATATAGTATCAGATAAATTTCAATGTAAAACAGCACCTAAACGTACAACATTTAAGTTTAGAATTTCAGCACTAATTTTATATCATCCGAACTATTATAATACCTTTAATGATTTTATTTATTTATAATGATTGGTGTTTTAAGCAGAATGAAAACGTTCCCGGACTGACCTCCCTTCGTTTTGAGAACTTAACGATGAGTCATAATATTGCTTGACATTATAATATTGCGAGAAAGCGTGTATTCCTCTGTTCCGAAACGAATGTCGAAAGAAACGATTTTGACCGATTCGCGATAAAAAAAAAATTCCGATATTTTACTTGACGGGGATTCCTGAAATAATTTCCAAACATTATTTTAACTCGTGTTGTTGATAATGACGACCGGCTTTGAAAAATTAATCATAGTGATTTGCGAACAGTGCCAGGTGGATTGTGTGCGGCAAGTGAATCGGCATCAAATGTACGGCATGTACCTGTTGCGCAAGGAGGAAATGGAGACGGTGAACAGACGTTCGGGCACGGTAGTGAAGGAACTCGTGCTGTACCACGTGACCACGGAGGAGAAGGGCGTGAAGTCCCTGAACGACGGACTCGACTGGCGGCGCACCAAGCGATCCCGTTTCGGACGCGGCGTGTCGTTCAGCGACGACGCGGATTACGCCGACTTCTACGCCAACCATTCCGCCGGCGAAGGTATACACCGAGATTCGCCATTTACTTACATAATATATATATATATATATTCACTTGTACGCAATGATTTATTCCATACAACCGAAAAACGCGTAATTTACCAAAATATCGCTTTATTCAATTTTTTGTGCTGTCTCTAAAAAACACGATTTCCCGTCCACTTTGCACTCGGCGGACGATCACTAAAATCAAAATCCACTTCCGACAATGTTTCTCCGACTTCCAGGTCAAAAAAAAAAAAAAAATCTGACGTTTTTCAAAATCCGTTTGGTTGTGCAGATTTTTCAAAAGTCGCGCCTCCTCTACGTTTCAAGTAGGAAATGCAATTTGTTCAACGCAATACACCCCCACGTCGAAATCAAACACCGAGAATCCAATTGGTTTTTATGAATTCCGTTCAAATGATATATTATTATATCATCGAAATTCGGGGAAAAACAAAATGTAATTTGTAATCGGGATTTGTAGGTACGTGCCACGTTCTACTCGTGTAGCGGATAAATTGTTTCTATATAATGAAACACGTAGGCAAACGCGGGCGAACATTTCAAAATCGGTTTTGAAAATTCAAACCAGTAACAACAACGCATACAATCACAATTCAACGAAATAATTACAAAAAAAAAAAAAAAAAACTATATACATATATCGATTTCAAACTTCTCGTTAGTACAAAATAAAAAAAAAAAAAGAATTGACGATTTATAAAAACGAAAATGTAATTAACGTTATTATACTATAAATGTATTGTAAAACGCGATATTAAATAAAAATACAATATTTAATGAAGTCGAAAAGAATTTTTCATACGGCTCTCGAATAAAAAAAAAAAAAAATGTTTAAAGACAGTAGTTTACTACGATAAGTAAAAATATTGTAAAAAGGGACAAACACGAAAATGTTCGGCCACCGTTGTCGGTTGTCTGATACAACCGTCTTCGGTGCAAAGATATTTAGGATGAACGAAAACCGGTAGGTACATATCGTCCGCGTCCCCGTTCGACGCATCAGCGGCCATCGCCCAATGATGGGTCCACGGCAAGAATATCTATGAAGAATTCATAGATCTTTACTGATTTTGGGTGTAAGACCAAGACCGCTCTGTAATCCTAACAATTATTGTTTTACCCGTGTTTTGCGCAACGAATTTCGTGCTCTACGGGATCGTCGGACGTTCCGCGGATTTAAAAAAAATGCCTTTCGTTTCGTTTTTGCAGAGAAACGCGTGATAGTCGTGTGCGCCGTGCTCGTGTCCGAGACGTGGACGGTGAACAACAAGAAAAACCAATGCGGCTACAATATGATCGTACCGCCCAGCACAGCGGATACTACACTAAGCCCCAACGGCCGCGTGTACGTCAAATACAACGATTTCGAATTCTATCCGCTGTACTTGGTGCATTACCGGCGACCCGATCATCGTCTGAGCAGGTATTTCTACAATCCAAACGCCACGAAACCGGCGTACACGGCAGCGATGTTGTTCGACGAGAAACAACGGCAACAGGAAGAGTTGCGACGGGAGCAGGAAGAGTTGCAACGGAAACAAGAAGAGCGACGTCGTATACAGCTGGAAGCGTATCGACGACAGCAAGAAGAACTGCAGGAACAGCAGCAAAGACAAGCTAGACAATGGCTGCAGCAGCAGCAGCAGCAGCAGCAGCAGCAACAGCAGAGACGAGATGGACCGAGGCAACTACAGTTCAATCAGTATGACGATGAACATTCGCGGCACAGTCAGTCGAACAACAACTCGTGTCTCATACTCTGATTGTCTGCATGGTCCAGCGTCCTTCTTAATCTTACAACATATTATTTTAAAATTTTTTAATATTTTTACGTTTTCCATATTTAATACAGAGTAATAATTATACATTTTACAGGATTTTTTTTTTCTTACACATACGTACAATAAAAATGTACAAAAACGCACACGATACCCTATCGATTTGACATCTGCGCGCATAATTAAAGGCAATAACAGTTTACTTGTATTATGGTATGTCTGTGATTAGAAACTTTACGAGTTCAATTAAATTCATCTTCACCAGTCTCTAGCAATTTCTTTCGGACTCACAGCTCTATAATTATTAATTACTTTGCACAATTAATATTGCCTTGTTACATGGCTTTATTTGTTGTACCTATAAATTCGTCAAATTATTCAAAAATTAATTTCCTTCTTTCATAGTCTGACTGTTTCACCTCGAGATAGTTTATTTAATTCTTGAAGCAAAACGAGCTATTAATATTCGATTGTAAGCTTTTCGTTGTTTTTAATAATTTAACTCCAAAACAGCTGGAAGCTTGTTAAATAATAATAAACAATTTGGCAAAAATGAACAGTGAGTTATTATTTTTACTCTGGTTTATCTAACAAAAAGACACAAATATGTTCTGGTAATGTTTTATTTTTTATTACATCAAACATACGATTCATTACACAAGTATTGAAAGGTTTACAAATTACAAACATATTTATAATAACATTGCATATGATACAGTGATTAGTTAATGTGGGAGCCAACAATTTAAAAAAAAATTTGGTGTCAGATTTAGATAGTTTCAAGAAACAAAGAAACATTTTTATTGACAATGGCTATATAGATATAAATTATAATTAATATAATGTTAAGGGACTAACTGAAATCATATTAAACATTTTGTACACAAAACTTTATAATATTATTTATTTAATTCGATTGTATATTCATAATACAATATAAACAGATGTGAAAAACAATAACCGGTGAATGTTTCTCATCACTAGCACACATTATTCGATACAATCGGAAGTTAGATTAACAATGGTGAAAATAAACGGTTGAATTATTATTGGAAAGTCTCTGTATTCAATATTTTAATATTTCAAACAACCAAAAGAAAACAATATGTCAAGTACATACAGATAGTAATTATATTCACTTAATATAGAAGTAAAATTACGTAACATCAACGAAAACAATTTGAAAGTGTTTAGAAGAAATCGCATACCATTTGTTCAGTTAAACATACATCAATTAAATATTTAATTATAATTATTATGAACACTGTTCATACAATGACATATAAATGTTAATGTTATACTTTAATGTGGTCTCAAAAAATTTCGTTTAAATAATTGAAAAAAAATTATATTACACAACTATGAAAATAAAATTATTAGATAAGCAGTCCAAGATGACGATTTTTTGTTGATCTTATAATACACATTCAGATTCTTTCGCATAGCTCTTGACGCGCGAAAATATAAAAGGCGGAAAACGATTATTGGACAGATCGAACTTGGTGGCCATTAATCTGTTCATTCGGCTCCGGTAGATTATTTCGTAATCCGTGCACTGTAATTTCCAATTGTGTTTTGATTTGTATTTTGAAATCGTCAAAACCTAAAGGGACAATACGAGCTAAAACTTATTATAAAATTACATTAATCAATGTTACAACGCACCATGTTGTAAGTAGTTTTCCTTTGGGTGTTATCTTCCCAACCGATTTTTTTATTTAATTCTTGCTGACGTTCATTGTCTTCACTGTCGAGTGTTAAGAACAACTGGTTTCCCGACAGTTGATAATAACCAGGGCACACATTGAATGGTGCATTCTCTCTTGTGTGCAACTTGCGTACTATTTTGCTTGGTGGATTATATGACAGTACCATCAAAACACGACCGTTGGAAAAAAACCTAAATCGAAAATTATACATGTAATTTACATATTATTTGTTCAAATTTAAAATCTCATTCCTACAACACAAAAATAAAAATAAAAAATCACTGGATTATGTGTAGATTTATACAGAATATTGTATAGTTTTGAGAAAGCAAAAAATATTTTTAATGTCATATCAACAAAAATTCTGTGGTACTCATAAAAATAAATATTACATAATATGTTTATACTTGTGCCTGCTGAATAACAAATTAAATAATGTTTAATTTAACGATAGTGATTTAAAAAATTGCATTTACGATATTTAAATTCAAATAAAAAAAACAAATAAATTTGATGAGATCATAACAGTGAATTATTTAAGCCTGAATTTAAGTATTTATCAAGGTAGTCTAGGTAAAAATACAGTTGAAAACAAAATAGATTTAATAAACTAGCTCTATGCTTTACCATTGATGATACATGTACATATTTATATATATATTCCTAATAATACTGTAAACATCTATAAAATAACAATTTTTTCCACTATAAGAATATTTTATTTTTGTATGTATAAAAAATTTACCTCAGATATCTATAATAAACAACATTGAAGGATGGACCATTGGTATTGTCTCTGAAAGATTCTTCACCCCGTCGTACGTACGATATTTTACAAATGTAACATCCGATTGTCAGTACATTAGGACGTTCTATAAACATACGTCGCCAACTGTTGTCGTACGGTATCAAATCATTGACATTTGAAGGCCAAAATCTTAATAATACACACACATGCAAATATTAATTATAAAAATAGTATGAATGATGTGAAGTACAAACATTTAAAACTTTTATATTTTAACTGATTTTTTCTCTTTTTGTTCACAAATTTAAATTTAATATCAAAATTATTAAGATAAAAAAAAAAGGACAAAATATACACAGATATCAAAAATGTAATAATTGTTTGTTCTCTTCAATTGTTTTTCTTTACAACAAAGAATAAAAAAATTTATTAAAATTTTTTACAAAGAATTAGTTATAGATCTTTCTTTAACAATTTTTTTTTTAAGTTTACGTAAATGTCAATTTCTTTCATTAATAAATGAGTTTAATTAAAAAAAAAACATTTTTCCAGTACGCTTGTATACCAGTAATGAAAGAAATATTAACATTTTCATAAAGTTCAAATTTTTTTAGAAAATCAACACGAAATATTTTTGTTTTTAGATGTAAAATAAAAATAACAATCTAAAATACAATAAATTATCATAAAAAAAACACTAAAATATATTTAAAAGAACAAAAGTCATTTGTTACATAATTTGTCAGTGGAACACTTTACTAAATAGTAGAACGCATTATTTCATATAAATGTTTCTTACTTAGAACACGCGCGACGCCATAGCTCGGGATCTCTCGCACACAAATACCATCCACGACAAACAGCCGTACACTGTTCCAAAGTACGTAGATCCAAGTCGTTGGATACGACCCACCTGAATATATAGAGAACGAGCTCAGGAGGAAGGGACGAAAAGTGAGTAGTCTAAAAAAAAAAACCAAAATATAAAATATAATATTACAATAATAAAGTATCGTATAGCATTAGAAATTTAGAATCGCACGGAAATCAGCGGCTTACTTGTTGCGCATGTTCTGGAAAACACGTTTGTGGGCTTGTTATCCGTTGAAATCTCAAAAACAGATCTTCTTTATTGTCATATTCGTCTTCACTCTGGTCACTATCGTCTATAGGATAACAGTAAAACATTAACGGTCCTCGTCAGAATACCAACGAAATGACCCAATTGTGCGCGCACTCTTACACGTGTCCATAATAGTGGCTTCTTCGTCGGCGACTTTCCTCTCCACGCCAGCGTCCAATTTCAAGGCGCGCTTGTAGCAACGAGTCGCCTCGTAATAGTTGCCTTCGCGCTCGTACTCGATTCCCTTGCGGAACAACGCTTTCGCCTCGTTCTCCTACAAACACGCAATGACGACGTTAAAACTCCTGTCGTACGTCACACAGAAGAAAAAACAAAAGTAGCCAAATACTATAAGTATATATTTATATTACCGCAGTAGTCGTAGTGTCCATCGAGTCCATAACACTTTTTTTTACGGTGATATCGTTGGGATAATAATATGTCTCGATTGACTAATCACCAGCAACAGCACCGCAAGTTATTATCGTCCTGCAGTTTACGATCATCGCGCGCGAATACGTTTCCTCACCGACCGGAGGTCAAAATAATGGTCTGTTATTGCGCGTCGTCGACCGTTCACCAAACACGAGATGGAAAGAAAAAATAACTATTCTCGTGTTTCCCCGGTGCCTTTGATGTCGATAGGATCAGGTCGATAATGTTCACTGATAACGCGTCGTCGTATTGTTATCAGCGTTATATCGTTATCGTTGTTGTGATAACGCGCGGTTACTTGTTGATTTTTACGACTGTCGCGCACAAGGCGGATTAATAGCGCACTATCCTTATCACACCATCACGTATCACTAAATAAAACGCGACGAAATTCAAAATAAAAAAAAAAATCGCGTTTTATTTACTAAAATTTCGTTTTCTACGTACCTAAGCGGCATATGTTGACGACAATTGGCGTGAAAATTAAAAATTTACGGTTCATAAATTACACATTTCAAACCTCATGTTGAACTTATGGATGAACAATTGCCCGTACCAAATATTTTGATGTTCACGTGTTAAAAATTTCAATGTCACGTCGTTTTGACACGTATGTATATATATATATTGAGTAACAGTTAAAAAAATATTTCTTTAGTTTATTTTTTTGATCATTTAATACGCTAACGTATTTTGCGTGGTTAAGATTTTTCGTGAAATTGTTCACGGTGATCAATAATTCCTGTGTATCTTCGGGTAATGTTGGAACGTAATTTCTCTATTATGAGGTGTGTTGAAAGACTTACCAACCTGCAAAAGGCTGCAATGCAAAGGTCATGACTACTTAAAGGTTAAGTAGTGAAGTAGTAGTTTGTAAAGGCATAACTACTTTACAAAAGACAAAAGACAAAAAAATTATTTAGTCAGCTCAGAATAAAAAAAATAATTGAGCAGCGGTTCCCCGGCGCCTGTAAGCAAGAATATATATTAGAATAGAAAAAATTGAAAAATTACGAAAATTGTGTGTGTGTGTGAAACAATAGATGTTATCCGATATTATGTGTATATGTGTCTGTGTGTTGTAATTTGCAAATGTGCTTACATTTACAAAATAATTAACTATTTAAATTTATTGTAGCACGGAGAAAAAAGCCCGCCGGCATGGCTACTTAACACAATTTAAGATAAACATCGGAATATATGTGTAAAGTAAATCATTAATTAATTTATAACATAATACGTTTAATATAATTTGTTAAGCCCAACGGAATCCTCACAATTTACTGGTACCAGTACTAGTCGGTATATATATATATATAAAAATATCACCTGAATTATTGTAATTATCAGTTTGAAATTAATATACATATTATTATTAGAGTAAAAACGATATTACGTGTATGTATGAATATTGATACTGTTCACAATATTGTGTGTGTGTGTCTTGATAAAATGCCTTTTGAGTGTGTTCAAACAAGTTAAAAGGAGTGGTGAAACACGATGTACATGAGCGCACGATGAACGTTTCGGAATGCCATTAGTGTTTATTAATCAACAAGGGGCACGAGGGGACTTTATGCTTTAGAAAACAAAAAAAAAAAAAAAACCAAAAATCTGCTCTCAACAAAGTCAAAATATGCTACATATTGTTGCCAATACATGCGCTCATGAAGAATTTAACTGTATCAATTAAAATAGTTAAAAATTCAATTTCAATTAAATTACGTTTAAAATATTACAAATGAATAATAATAATAAAGTAACGAGACGCGACGGGAAGTCGTAAATGAATTACTTGGATAAAGATATTTGTGATTCATTATTATTACTACCCATGTATTCGAAAGCAATCATTGCATTCGATGAAACGATGGCGTAATGCACATTGCCAAAAAAATTGAAATGGTTATAAAAACAAATCGCCACTTGATGAATTTAAAAAAATTAATTTTTTTTCAATACAGTTGATTTAACGACGCATGTTTGAAATTGTCACAAATTTTTAACTCTTAAAACCTCGAATTACCACCTCTTTTATAAATTAAATACTTCGAAATCTATAATTGATCTATAAATAGCCCAAAATAAAATGGACTATAACTTTTAGCGTTTCAAAAATACACAGAAATAAAAATGTTCAATTTCAATGAAATCGCGTTTTTTAATCGTTTTATATCATTTTTTAGGCGCTTTTGAGAAAATTGACCTCTGTACAGTAACAATTTTAGATGAAATTTGATACTGGAAACAAACTATGAACATAAAGATTGAAATACTCTTTCTGGTAGAATTCTCGGGTACGGACATGAAAAAAAAAACAGCTTTGTAAAACCAATAGATTCCTTGCTCCATTCAGAATTCAAAATATGTATTAACAGGTTATGTTTGTTGCGAACAGTGTTAAGTCTGAATCAAGTTTGTGCATAAGACATACAACATAAATGTTTCATGAACATTCATCCTCACCATTCACACTGCGTACAATATTTATAATAAAAACAACACTTTATTATACAAAGTTCGTATAAACGTATTATTATAATAGTCGTTTAATATTATAAAAATTAAAATTTTTCTTTCTGTAAATTATTCAAATTATAAAACGCACAAATAAAAAAATCAAAAAAAAATGAATTTATATTAAATAAGAACACAAAATACAAACTACATTTTCTTTTTAAATTTCAATTTAAATATCAAAATTAATTTATATCGCAGCGGTTCCCAAACTGTGAGGCGCGCCTCCCTTAGGAGGAGCCGCGTGGTAAATATTGATATTTTTAAATCAACAATAATTTTGTTGAAGCGTTCATTTCAACTATTCTAAATAAATATTTCATTATGTTAGTATTACTTAAAGTCGCGGCATACAATAATATATTTGATTCGGGGATTTCTGTAAAAGTCGTTGCATCTAGCCAGCGTTATCGATAACTTCTAGGATTTTGGAACAACATTAAAGATGAATATCCTGAAATAGTCAACAAAGCTTTGCGTGTACTACTACCATTTGCGACATCATATTTATGCGAAGCAGGATTTTCTGCAGTTGCTGTATTAAAATCAAAATATCGGACAAAACTTAATGTTGAAAAAGAAATGCGTGTGGCTGTCACAACATTGCTGCCTAATTTTGAAGAATTATTAAAAGGAAAACAAGCCCATTGTTCGCATTAAGATTAAATATTAATAATTATTGTATTTTTTTCGTAAAAATAAAAATATTTTGTAATACTTTAAATTGAAGTTTAATAACATTTACTGTTGATTTATATTGTCATAAAAATAAAAATATTTGTATATAGGTGCATCTAAAACCAAAAAGAACAAAACATTTAGAATAAAAGAAAAAAAAAAAGTAAAATAGTAAAATAGTAATCCAACATACTGCTAACAGACGGAGAATTCAACGCGTCTGAATCTGAAGAGCTGTATTTACGTTTAGGTTTAGAAACTGTAGCTCTTGGTTTTGATGCAGGTATATCATAGTCATCATCATCAATAACTATATTATTATGTGGTTATGTGTAAATATGTGTGAGTGCTGTTGAGAGTGTACCTAAACTTGTAAAATAATTAGCTAATTTGTTTTTATTATGGAAAACGAAAAAAGTTTTTACTTTTAAAATCGGAATTTTAAAACAAAAAATTTCTTATGTCACCTCAGAAATTAAATAGAAATTGGCCAGTGTTTCCCCAGCGCCCGCGTGTAAAACTACTTAATAGACAAAAAATTTCTTTAGTCAGTTTAAAATTAAAAAAAAATATTGGCAGGAATGCTCCGGGGCCCGCGGGCAAAATTATTTTACAAAAGCTAAGCATTATTGAAAAATTATGAAAATAATGTGTGCTAAAAAATAGAAGTAATTCGATAAAATGTGTAAATGTGTCTGTGTGTGTTGTGTTGTAGGGAATATAATTTCATTTGCAAAATAATATCAGAATTTAATAAAAAATTATTTCTTCAGTTAGCTCAGAATAGTAAAGAACATTGGCAGGTGTTGCCCGGCACCCTGTGGGCAAAACTACTTTGCAAAAGACAAGTCAACAAAATTCTTTAGTCAGCTTTAGTCAGCATTTGTAAAAAAGTAGTGCCGGGGGACCTCTGTCCAATTTTTTTAATGTCCTCAGCTTACTTATAAAATTATTTTTCTTAAAATTCAGATAATATTTATTAGCATTTGTAAAAAAGTAGTGCCCGCGGGCGCCGGGGAACCCTTGCCCAATTTTTTAAATATATTCAGCTAACTTATGAAACTTAAAATTCCGAATTTATTTTGCTAATATATATATATATACTCCCAACATTATAATATCAACAAACACATAACCACATTTTAGCGAATTATTTTTAATAAATAAAAAATATATATAATATAAATAAATATACACATGTCTATTAAAATGTATATTTAAATATAAAAAACGAATAAAGCCAATGAGTATTAGTTAAGAATGTTGTTGTCTATATTATATATTACTACCGTTTTCGACAAAAACTCATCATCGAGTAATTTTAATTTTAATTTTACCTGACCCAAAAGTCGATATTTTCTGAAAAATGGCAAAAATCGTGAATCTAACTACGAGAAATTTTTCTTCGACACCACACGAATAAAAATGTTATTTAGAATTTTTGTATTAATAATAATAATAATAATAATAATAATAATAATAAAAATTAGCCCCTCCCTCTGGAGAAATATGTATATCTCTTCACGAGAAAAAGTAATTTTTGTAATGTAATAAATAATTAAAGTAAAGAAAAAACGGTGCTACAAATTTTTTTTTAAACCTGAAAATTTTTGATACGCCCCCCCTCCTCTCACCGGAACATTGGGTCTGAAATAAACACTGATTATAAAAAACAATAATAAATCGGCTTGTCTACCTGAATTCGTCAATAAAATACTTATTCTATTACGTTTACAATAATACGCGGCTATACACACACTTCTTACGTTTCGTAACAATAAGAGTTTTCCGGTCAAAAAACTATTTTTTAAATGTCGAAACAGAAAATGTTCGTTTTTTTTATTTTTGTTTATTTTTTTATGTTTGTTTATTTTTTATACTCAAAATGACATTTTTACAAAATATCTCTTAAATTTACTTTTCAATACAATTTTATATTTAAATATTATGGTCGACGGAAAGAAAAAAATTACTATTATTGGATTTTCTCGTGCGATAACAAAGTTTAGTGTTATATTATACATCAAATGAAATCCGTACTCATTGACGTCACTTTCAAAAGTCGCCCCGAATCGTTTTTTTGTTCAATTCTTACATAGACAGTGCCTAGAGTCTGTAAAAAATGGGAAGGAGCATTGAAATAGCTTTTAAAATAATCGACAAACTAATTCGGTCGTAATAAACATTTAGTAATAATCTCGGGAATGGTTTCGAATTTTTTATTATTTTTATTATTAAATCGATATTGCGGAATTTCGACATTAAACGATTTTTGCCGATATTTAAAATCGGTTTACAACGCATCCCCCGTGTGTCACGTTATTAATCTCAACGGGCAATATTTCCTCTGTAACTAAAATAATTCATCAGCTGCAGTGTATGACGTGTGTATAATATATGGCACTGCGCGTCAAATGTGGTTTTGAATTTTTCAATATTATATATTATATATTTATACGTACCTACATAATATGTGTAAGAGTACAAAGATTTATGTGTATTCATTTACCAAACACAACGTTGACAAGTTGACTCGTATAAGTGCGTATATTATGTATAGGAAACCGCAAAAGCGGGCGATTTCGTGTGTGGGAAAACGTTGCCTTGTCGAGCCAATACAGTGAAAATCACTTACAGCGCCTGGATATTACGTAGTAACAAAAGTCGTTTGTAATAAACGAAATATCAAATAGTAGTATCCCGTTAGCAGCATTAGAAAATGTTCTCGATCTATTCACGCGATTCCGACGGTCTAATAAAAATATGAGAAACGGGTGTGCAGTGTAAATCCAAGATAGGTTTGTCCAGTCAAATAAACGTGTAAACGAGTGTACAACGAGGAATGATGAATCGTTACGTTAAATTTGTTTCATTGAATTATGCGAAATAATATAATAATTAATAATAAGTATAACGAACGCGCATACGATTGATGATCGCTCGGTCAGCGTCAAAACTAAACGAACAACCTTGTTCGCCTCTGACCGCCCCGTCTACACTGTACTAACTATTTAACTGTACTATCTGAACCGTTTAATTTCCGTCGGCGCGATCACACGTTTGCAGCACGGTTCAATTTCGGGAGCACCGACTCAAAACTATAAAATGTATTTTTTATTTTTTTGATTTCAGTTAAAATTCGACTCGAAACACTCAAATTGAACTACAACGGTTCTCAGTTAACAGTTCATAAACCGTGCGTACAACGTTAAACTGTCGCGAACAATTTAAGCCGCCGATATTGGACGGCAAAAATGTTTACCCGTGTTATGCTCCCAGCCAATTAATTTTACAATGATACCCGGTTATAGATTGGATTGTTGTATTAATACATAAGGATGTATTTACACAAATTGTGTACACGCGATTTTCATGTTGATCGTACTGTACGAGATGACACCTCGAGCAGACAATTTTGGATGCAGCGTAATAAAAATGTATGTAAAAACGAACACGCGGGTTAAAAGTACGTATATATATATATATATTTGCTCGTATTATGCATTGTTAACTCGTTCGGAATGTGAAATAAAAGTCGTGTGTGTTTTTGCCAAGTAAAATAATAGTTTAATATCTAAATAAATAGTTTGCTTAGGTAAATATCCGAGAAGTATTTCCCTCGTTCTATCGTTCAGTGTTGTGTGTATGCGCGGTACACACGAATGCGTGCGCGAGACTCTGTTTTGTAATTATCGTGTATTTTGTATTACAAGTGTATGTTTTTGCGTTTTCTGTGATAATTACATAAAAAAAAATATTGAAAATAACGAAAACGATTATATTATACAGTTTATCACAAGTTGCCTGGTTTGGCATACACATTAATTACCGCCGTTGTATACAGCGGCGTAGTGTGAAACTTGGTCGCCCTAGTAGTGTGTCTATTATAAGAGACGAACTCTTTTTTTAACACAGAAATTGTATTATACATATATATATATATATATATTATTTTATTACTTATACGCGTGTACGAAAACAATTTACACTGTAATTTTACGTTTAATATATTACACCTACTTAAATAATTAACTTTTCTTCGTTCGAGCGAATTTGTCAATTACTCGTATTGCTTCCACATTTAATTTCCGTGCCCGTTTGTTTTCATATTCATTTTCAACCTGGTAACATGAAAAGCTCGAACAATACGGGGAAAAAACCTCAGTATAATATCGTCGTATTATTATCGAAAAATAATAATTAAAACGCTGCGAGAGTTTTGCAATATATTTTGTATCGTTTAAAGTTTTGTTTTTTCACTTTATAATATAAAATTATATGTTTTATTTGTTCTGTAAAAAATTAATATTCGTGCGACATAAATGGATATATATCCACATACAGTGTGAATAAAATGCGTACTGAATGTACGTATTTGTAAATGTACTGAATTATGATTAATGCAATATTAGAGGGTTACAGTTTACAAATTTAACGTAAAGACACGGTAAAATAAAGAATAAAGAATTTTTCGAGAGAAAGAGAAAGAGAGAGGTCCGTCACGTTTTCAATGATTTTTATTTATTTATTTTTTTCATTTTCCTTTGATCGCTGCAATGAAAATATAAACCGACCGTTGAACCGCGCCCTGCTCGATCGAAATCGTATTTTATTGATATTTTTTCAGACCGTTCGAGCATTTAATGTGCGTATGCGGCGTGTACATATCGTATATGTATTATAGGATTTCGGCGATTAAAATGATTTCGAGTGAAGAAGAATTGTTTTTGCCCTTTTTTTTTTATTTATTTTATTTCCCTTCGGTCAATAAGAATTCTCGAATTCACTAGAAACCATTTTTTTTTTGTTTGTTAGAATTCTCATAAAAACTAACCTATTAAAAAACATCCGACGACGACGACGACAAAGCTTGTTTGTGAGTTACGAGTATTTCGATCGTAAAAAAGAAGATAAACGCACATAAGGGGTGTTAGAAATACGCGTGTGAATTATTCACGATGCGTCCGAAACGGATATGAAAATTGAATAGGTATATATATCCGTTACGATAATATTTTAAATAATAAAAACGAACCATATGATGAACACATACTATTGTAAGAGACGCGTAAAAATATTCGTATAATACGATTAATACATTTCTGAAAAAGAGCTTACACGTTATAAACAGCTACTGGTATGTTACCGGCCGAACCCGATTTCAGAATAAGCTAGTTTATACTGGAAATTCGCGTTTCAGAACGAAATCTTATAGGCTAAATATTGTCAAACACTCATTACGAATTATCGTATTGTTATTTTTATCTAGTTCGGCTTATGATCGAACTTAGTTCATTTTGAAATCAGGTTCGTACGGTAACGCATACAACTAATATGTATTATAACAAATGAGTGGTTTAACACATTTTGTGTTTATAACTTATTATCGTGTTTCGTTATGATCAGTGATGAATATAAGAAAAGTAGTGAAAACATTAAAAGCGTTGACCTATCACGACGTAGGATAAGAAGAAAAAAAAAATCTCAAAGTATAATTTCGATGATGTATACTATAGTATATTTATGTATTAGAACTTTTGGTCTTTAATTTATTGCATACTCTATAAATGATACACTTGGAACGTACGTTATATTATACATTAGTGTCTCCATCGTATATTATTATACACACACGGGATAATATACCATTTGAAAATAATTGTCTTATACGTAATATATATATATAGACCAATTGTTTGTAAAGTGTAATAAAATACACTTAACGTGAAATACGGTAAAAACAACGAGAATATTATATATATATATACAGTTAGTAATTTGGTATATCATTTCTCTACGAGTTAAACGCATATTATACTTGGTAATAAGTTGAATACCTGCGGTATATCCATAGTTATTCATTCTATATGAAGTGCGGTAGTTTGTAGTCTGAATCGTACAAAAAACGTCAAACACATTTCGTGTGTAGCGCGTAAAAGTAAATCGTTTACAGTGTACGCAATTTGAAATTGTATATATATATTTTTTTTTATATATATATAAAATAAAACTTATCGTTTTGAAACATTTTTTGTTTATCGACAAATTCTGCGTTGTTCACTATCGTTTAGTATGTATGAGAGATGAACGGCGTTCAGAAAGCGTGTAGCGTGTATTACTGTACAGGTAATATATACACGTTTTATTGGAGATCAATATGAAATTTAATTAGGATCAAAAAAAAAAAAAAAAAAAAAAAATGGTAAAAAAGCAAAATAAACCGACAGTTAAAAAAATTCGTACAAATGCCGGGTTTCATCGAGAAACATCTCCCGACAATGTACACCAGACACGTACGCATATAATAATATGATACGAAAACCGTTGTGACTCTATCGGTTTCGGCTTTATTCTTTTGTTTCACGAAAATCTCCGTTGGTATTGTGAATTAATTCTTTTAATTTTTAATATCGTTTTGTATACTGGCTCTGAAAAATCGCCGTCTCGTTTTTGGTCTTTCGCTACGATTTTTGTGCGAACTCCACGGTTATTGAGAAAAAAAATTAAGTTTTCAATATATCGTATATATATGTATATAAATCGCTTCATTTATACATTTCTCTTGTTATCCCCGCCAGACAGTATTTTTCGCTCCGTTGTACGAAAAAAAAACGCATTTAAAAACTATTTTCATCGTCATCGGGGCATTTTGAACAATATTTGTACGCAACACCGGGTGGTGGGTGAATCATTACAAACGACATATTTCAAAATCAACTCCACGGTAACGAGAAGTAAATCACATCGCATATTATTTTTCTAAATAGTCGTTGAAACCATATCTGTGTTACCCGAGATAAACTCTTTGTTGAATATATGTTATATTACAAACGTAGTTTTTCGTTTGTTTTTTTTTTTTTTTATATCACATTATAGTCAATATTATTATATATATTATTATCATAATTATTATATAATTACATTATAGTCAATATTATTGTCAATTCGTGTATTATTTAAAGTTACAAAAAAATCATAAACGTAATTTATGAATTTAATTTAAAATCACATATTTAATTATTACCATTGAGCATTCTAATTTGTTATTTTGTTCATCCCGAATTTTGTTTGTGTTATTTAATACAGTAAATCGTTGTCGGCAAGAAAGAACGCCAATTATTATTATTATTATTATTATTATTATTATTATTATTTAGACTCTTTTAGCCGTAACAACATCGGTGTTTTAAACGATCAGATAATATTTACCACACAAATAATTATATTTTCGGTCGACGGTGACAGGCGAATGACGCCGAATTACGTGATGTATTGAATTCGTTGGAAAAACAGAGTAAATCTAACTTAATAAAGAATAGGTTTATTTTTCAATTTTGCTATGCACCGTTATTCCGGCCTTTATATATATATATATATAATATAGCGAGGATAATCGCAAAACTTTAATTCGTCGGAATATTCAATTTTTAGAGTTGATATTATTTCATTTTTTATTTTAAGGGGAATACAGATCGCACAGAATATTCTGCTATTGAAAACGAATAATAAGCAGATCATTTACGCCCGTTATGTTCGTATACGTTCGAGTAAGACGAAATTACGCGATAACCATTTTTTTTTTTTTTTTTTATTTAAATTAAATTTATTAATATTAATAACGGGTATTAATAAAAAAAAGTGGCGAGTTTTCGGTGGTAACATTTTGACGACATAACACGCACGATTTTAATTATAAATTTGGATTACCCGTTGATTGATGATGATCGATACGATCGATGAGAGTGAAAGTTTGTGAAATTGAAAATCGCGTGGTTTTTCGATTCGGCGGCGATGTCTCGAGTGCGTGCAGTAAGTATAAAACCGTGCCGAATTACGTTCTGATAATATTACACGTAATGCGCGTGTCATTATTTATAAATACATAAATTCACGGCGATCATATTATATTCACCGTGTGGATCGGTCAGATTGGAAACACTCGGATTAATTCTGATCAGATTCGTTATATTAAACATTTTTCGACAGCCCAACAAATCTAATAATTATACACTCATTAAAATAATTAGATTGTTTTTAATCGTTAAATTTAATCCGTGCGCGTAATTTTATTTATTTTTTTTTTTTTTACTGTCAACGTCCCATTTTAATTATGATTATGATTATGGTTATCATGGGCGTACTCAATGGGGGGGGGTTCATGGGATTTTAACCCCCCCCCCCTCCCCATTGGCCGTATTTTTTTTATGCAACCAATTCGTATTATATTTGTAAGGGATATGTACATTGTCTTATATAATTTATATTTATAATTACAATCGTATATTACGCGTATTATTTCTTCTAAGGCGTTTCTCCCAGTTCGTTTTACCATAGACATTATGTTCTATGGTTTTGCCACAGATTAGATGAAAATTATTCTTCTAATCTGTGGTTTTACCGTTTAATGTTAATAAATATCCGATCCGTGATGCACATTTTCAAATGGAATCGTGTCCGTATACGCGATTATATGAGTAAAACGGTATTTGTACGTTTTTCTTTGCCCTGCACTCCTGCGCGTTTATTCAAATAATATTTGTTTCCGGACTGATTTTTATATTAATATATTATATAAACTTTTTAAACGTCCAAAGACTTGGTCCATTTTAAAGAGTTTTTAGAAAATAATAGCCGATATAAGTACACTAGTTCTACAATTCAAAATGAAATTATTTCTTCGTGTAGCGATTTATTATTAGAAAAGATTGTAAAAGATATTAACGCATCTGAGTGCTTTTCAGTTCTAGCGGATGAGACAACTGATGTTTCATTGAAAGAACAGTTGACTTTGTGTGTTCGGTTTGTATCTGGAAACGGAAAAGATGTTTATTTACGTGAAGTTTTTTTAAAATACATTGAAATTCATAGCCTAACAGGACAAGATATAGCAACCTCCATCATAAATGGTACATTTTTAATAACTATATTATCTATTGTATTAATTTTCTATTTACAATTACTATAATTTATTTGTATATAATTTTTGTTTACACAGGTTTGAATTCCTGTGGTATAGATTGTAATAATTTGCATGGCTAAGGTTATAATGGGGCAGCAAACATGGCAGGACACCTCAAAAGAACACAAAAAATTATATCGGAAAATTTTCCCAAGGCTTTATATGTTCACTGTACTGCCCATACATTAAATCTAGCTGTTTCTTTTGCTTGTGATGTACGGTCTATTAGAAACTGTTTGGGCATTATTGAAAAAATGTACTGTTTCTTCAACACACCTAAACGAAAAAATATATTATTAAATGAAATTGATGAAAGTGACTTGAATCCTACTTCAAAATCTTTAAAACGCCTATGCGTTACAAGGTGGGTGGAAAGATATACTGCGATTCATGATTTTGTAGAATTATTTCCCTGTGTTGTTGGTGCACTTGAGAAAATATCTAAGTTGAAAGATTCAACAGCTACTGATGCTAATATCCTGGCAAAAGCTATGGATTCTGAATTTTTTGTGTCTTTACAAGTTATTTATTATTATTATTTTTATTGTTATTTTTATTATTATTATTACGTTGCGAACGGTGTAAATCTTCATTTTATGAGTAAAATTCACTTCAACGTGCCCTAACCGCAGACGTGTAAAAGCAAATAAATTACGTTTCCGTCAGTCCGTTTAACATAGGAAATGACATTCGGCGATGCTATTACAAATATATATATATATATATTATTGTGCTGTACGAATAATAATAATAATAATAATAATAATAATAATAATAATAATAATAATAATAATAATAATAATAATAATAATAATAATAATAATACTAATAATAATAATAATAATAATGATAAAACTATTCGATATTACACCTGCTGAATACGCTCTCAACGTATGATTGATTTACAGTTGTTTGAATTAAACTGCAGAAAACACAATTATATATATATATATATATTCGTATACTCTATAAATCAACAAAAATGTAAACGCGATCTAATGCAAGTTCCGAGGAAGCCAATGTAAAATTCACAAACGTATCAGAGATTAGTACACGTAAAAAAAAAAATGTTACTAATTTAAAAATCGTCCTTAAATAAACGTATGTAATCTCGTCGTTCTTTCGATTCCGTTCGCCGTACAAATATACACTCTTCTGACATCCACGATTTTTTTTTTCATTCATTATAAAAATATTTATTTTTTTTCGATTTTGAAGTCTAAATATTTTTACGTTTCTCTCTCTCTCTCCTCCGCCTTCATTATAAAATTAATAACGAGAGTGCGACGCCGTCGTTTTTGGCCGAGAAATTCGAAAATGACATAATTTTTTTTAGAACTCAACAAAAAAAAAACGAGCTATCCTTATCCGTATAAATTATTTATTCAGTTATCGATTTTTTTTTTTTTTATTTGTCCTATGTACACGATAATAAAATACTCAAAGACGGTTAAAAACAAAAATGTGCAACTGTACTCGTCAAATATTAAAAATCACGTTTTCGATTATAATTTTTAATTAAAACTTCGAGAACGCATTCCGCGGTATGAAGAAAACGTCTGAAGACTGAAATCGAGTAAAAATTCAATCTTACGACTCGTACAGGCTCCTGTACAACTGCGATATTTCGTGTCGCGAAATTCATTTCGTAAAAATCCGATCAACGTTTTCATCCGTTTCGTGAAATTTTCTTCGATATCACACAACATTATAATTCGAAATACTTTTTCACGAAGTGATCACTGTAACTGTATACACGTTGTGTTTTGAATATCGAAATAATATAAAACTGTTTTACATTAAATTATTAATAACAAAACGCTTCCAAATTTTTTTTTTTTTATATATATATATAATTACTCAGAGTTTGGACGGTTATCGAAACCGCGGGTTTGAACTATCGATAGTCCGACTGTGTTTTAAAATATTATTAATTATATACGTTTTTATGACGTATTATTAGTCTAATATTAAAATATTATGTACACATCGTTTTGTTTATGTGAAAGAAAACGTTTTTCACGTATTGGATCACGTTCGTGCGAGAACCACGGAAACAGTGGCGCGGCCAGGAGGAGTATTGGGTGTTTAAACCCCCTTCAAGTTGCTTTTTTTTTTGCGTTTCTACTAAAGTGGGCCTTTGTATGATTTATTAAGAATATGAGCACTGAGCACCACCAAGCCTAATAAAAAAAAAAAAAATGTAAAAACCTACAGTTTCATTCTTACTTAAACCCTGGCTACGCCACTGTACGGGGATATTTACTATACTGTAAACACATTGCCATCATTATTAAACCATATGTTATACGAATAGTGTATCGTTATTCGCTTGTACACATCAATTCCCATATTATCGTCTATCGATATCGTGAGAATGTTATTATTATTATTATTGGTAATCATGTTTTGGACGTTCATTTCCACAATATTCTATATTAACGCGATTTTTCATAATAATAATAATAATAATATGTATTAATATCCCCTCCCGTAATATTATTTATTATAATTTTCCTATCGGAAAACTTTTTTTTTGTTTTTACACGATACATTCGTTATTTCCGTTGACATTTATTATAACACCCGGCTATAATACTCGCATATTACATATTATTATTATTATTATGCATGTCGGACACGGTGCTCGGTACGAAACCCGTCATTATACCTAAACGCGCGATTGCGGATACATTTCACATGGGGTTCGGTAGTACACAAATTATCGTGCCATAAACAAATGAACGAAGAACGGAACATTATATACAGTATATTATGTTACCCCATCACGTTGTCGTTTCGACAATCTTTATTGTAGTAATAATAATAATAATAATAATAATAATAATAATAATAATAATAATAATAATAATAATAATAATAATAATAATAATAATAATAATAATAATAATAATAATAATAATAATAATAATAATAATAATAATAATAATAATAATAATAATAATAATAATAATAATAATAATAATAATAATAATAATAATAATAATAATAATAATAATAATAATAATAATAATAATAATAATAATAATAATAATAATAATAATAATAATAATAATAATAATAATAATAATAATAATAAATATACATAATAAATACAGAGTATTATAGCATTCCCCGCTAATTATTATTGAATATAAAAATAAACCCCCAAAATAAGTTATAATAAATTGCGTTAAAGATTCCAAAATATAAAATTCTATATTGTACATTTTTCCGTATTCTTCTTAACGTTTTTAGACGTTTACAATCGTTTTTCCGGTTTTGATACTATTTCTTTTTTATTTAATTTTTTGCTAATACGCACATTAAACGATTTCGTGGAAATGCCATTAAGATTGAAAACTCCCAATAAAAACATGGAATTTGTTTGAATGCTGCCACCAGGAAATATTGTGGAATTCGTGAAAATGAGAAAGCCGGCAAAAATGCCAAAAAAAAAAAAAACAGTCATCAGACGGTAGAGAGATCCCTAAACTAATTTGGAGACAACTTTCACTAATCAAAAGAAAATTATGAAAACGTTAGTTTCCAATATTTGACAAGATACACTATGGATAGGTCGAATTAAGAAATTACGTAAAATTAAATAAAAATTATTACAACATAATTGCTTGAAAATATCGAGGAATCACTATTGAAATATGGGCCCCGCCACACCAAAAGTAAATTTTCGAACATTCGACGTTTGAAAATGTCCTCCACATTGGTACACCGATGAAAATTGAAAAGGTTTGTGGAAAAAAAGAACTACTTTTTCGTTCCTTTCCGCATTGTGAAATAGAATGAACCCATAATTTTCGGCCCACTCGTGAACTCGTTTCAAAAAAATTTTACCACAGCCATTTCTTCCAAATCTTCTTTGAAATTATGATGATAATAGTATGTCTCTATTTTATATTATTGTCGTTCTCCACTTGTACGGGAAAAACTCTACAAACGTCCAATACAATATAATAATTATTGTTTACACCGATAGAGAACACGGCATATAGCCGTAATAACGTTACACAATTTTTGCGAAAATATATCCTTCAGCACGCTGTTTAGAATAATTTTGGTGGAAAAAATACATCGGGCCAAAAATTAAAAGAGTAGAAGTTAAGCTAGTCGTATGATTTTACGAAATATCGATTTCGCGCGCGATTTTATAACGGTTGATAAACGCGTAAAAACAAAAAGTTAAAAGTAATTAATAGTTTCAGTTAATATTTCAGAAAATCATCCAGTAGGTGCAAAGCAGAGGAGACGTGCTGTCATTTACGTTTCAAGTATGAAAATCGAACCGAATTACCACCTTCAGAACACAGTGCCAAGTGCGGAGTGTCTAAAATGCATGTAAAAGTACTGTAGGTACTCACCCCCTCCCCGTCACCGAATTCAATATCTCATGTAAAATGTATAAACGAAAATCTGTACTTCGTGCGACGTAGTCCTGACAATCAGACGTATTATATTGACCGAGTGTCTACGAGTATCAAAAACTCGTGAGAGAATAAAATGAAAAACATCACCTTTCGCCCCAAACGTACACGAAACAGTGGTCCCCGAACTAGACATCATCAATAACCCCTCGCGCATGTTTTCCAAGTCGAACTAAACAGATTTAGAAACCACACCACAACAGAATATTGTATATAACAATAGATCTTATTGTTCGTTGTTTATCTTATAAAAAAAAAAAACTCCCCAATTTCTCCTATTATAAACAAGTACACCAAATATCGAAAATACTAGATCACTTCGAAAATACTAGAAATTAAAATAATTATATATATATATATATATATCGATGTGATATTAACAGCAAAAGTATTGCCGTTACTACTATAAATATGTCATCAGACTTTTTAATAATAATAACAATAATAATAATCGCTATAGACGTAGTTCACGCCGACTGTTGAACGCGAAAAAGTTAAATGAAAACAAAAAAACAAATGTATATTATAATATCTAAGAGAATTCGCAAAACACAGAGGTTTTCCTATAAAACCGTTTTCTGTCTTATTATCATCATAAAACCAACGGCCCTGCTTTAGACGCTGCTTTATTCTCATAGATATTCGGACGTATGCACAATTTACAGACATTTTAACACGTTAACGACATTATTGCAGACGCGTTCCGTCAAAGAGCAGTGTGCAAACGGATCTGCGTTTTATATCGACAATAATTCTTAAATAATTGATGTTCCTACGGTTTCCCTAATATTTTCAGGCGGAAAGCCAATGTGCACCGATGAATAATATTTTTATTTTCCCATCAGCACGTTCTGTCACAACCGACATTCAATCATTGTCGATCACGAGATATATAATATTTTATAAAAATAACGTCCGGTCCGTTCTCGTATCCGCGTTTAAATACTCTTGGCCAGATACATCAATTACCAAAAATATCAATGCTCGTATATAGATAGTAACGAAAACATATCATACACGTCCACCGAACGTGTACCGTTCTCAGTAAACAATAATATATACGAGTATATAAACATAATATATATGTGTGTGTGTGTGTGTGAAATATAGAGAGACAGAGAGATGAACTTAATACGAGATTCCTTTTTCACAAATTAAATTCGGTTACGGTACTTTTGTTCGTACGTGAAACGTGTGTAAAAGTCTTCGAATTTTTCAATCGCGCAACTAAAGGAAGAAAAAAAACTATTCGCTACGGAATTTCTATTGTTGAAATGTATATTTGAACGCGCGGTACGCTGCACGTATTTGTATAATACATAAAACGCATTCGTAACATTAATAATTACGCGTGTACCTTTAAATTCTACGAATTTTTTTTTTTTTTTTTTGGATTATTACACAATTATTTTTAGAATGTGCAATACCCATGTGCGAGTCACTTGTATTGGAAATAGACGATTTCTCGGTCGGCGTATTTATACTCGTTGAGTGTACATTACGTGTACGGGCTCTCGCCGGCGGAACGTACCGAAGCGAACAAGTAGAGCAGAGTCAGTTTTTCACGGAGTTCATTAGAGTAACACCACCATTACCAACGTAATGGAATCGATGAAATGCGTTTCACGAGTTCACAGTTAATTAGACCGATTTATATTTAAAAGGACGCGTGTAACGGCATTTTCTTCGTGAATCGAATTCATTTTATTTGTCCCCCTGCCCACCCATTGTGTGATATTGTTGTAACGGCAACAACCGCGTTACAACGTCCGTTTTCTGCATTTCCTTTTTCCGAACAAAAACGTTTTGACTTTAATAATTATACAAATTAATCGACGAACGTTTCCATTAATCACGCGGAACCGTCGTGTTAAGTTATTCGTCGAGTTTCGCGGGATTTGGCGGAGAGAAAAAAACGTATAATATTCTGTAAATAGCAACAAAAAAAAAAAAAAAAAAATAGAAAAAAGAAAAAAAAAGCATCTAACCGTTCCTGTAACGTTTACTCTCGTGCACAATAACAAGGTTTCGGCGACGATTCAATTCACAATTTCCGTTAATCAATTAGAATTTTTATAATAATTATTACATAACATTCGCACTTGTTGGACAACGTACGTATTTTGGCCTGTATGGGAATTTAAAATAATAATAATAATAATAAACGTACGAGGTATCGTTATAGGTTCTACAGTAGGCCATTTATAATTTAATATGATGCTTTTTATTTTTTTCACCGACTAAACCGCCGATTTCGCAATTTATTCCCGCGAATCGAGCGGATTAAATCCCCCTACGTGATTTATTCATTGTACTCCATTTGACCGGCCGTAACGCTCGAATCGTCGTCGATGATAATAATTATACGAGTTAATCATTTGGGAAGCACACGAGGGCCGTGCAACGCGTTTTACTCGTATCATTATTATACGTATATACATTACACCCGGGGTAAAAATCTATAACATTTACTCGCGCGCTGATCCATTTAAAGGGAATTTAATTACATCTCGGCGCATTTAATGCGCGAACGACATCAAAGAACCATATTTAAAACGCACAATACCGTCTGTACGATTCGAGCGTGTAAATATGTAACTATATCAAAATATATAATAACAACGTCGAATCGTTCTAATTAAGATGCTCAGGATACAATGCAGAATCGTTTTCTCGCGTACGCCCGTTATACGCGGTGTTTGCAAACGACAGCCCCGCCGCGTCGGATTTCGCCCGGAACGTCCTTTGTGCCTGCAGCGTGTGTGGTATTTAATTTTTTTTTTTTTTTATCATTTTTTGCTTCTGCCGCCTCTGAACGTATGAGAAATCTCTTATACGCGTTCGAAACGAACTTTTTTTTTTCAACGGGTTATTACGACGTGCGCATAAAATATTATACTGTAATGGGAAAAAAAAAAAAAAACGAAAAAAATAAAACGTTTTTGCGCGTCGATAACACGCCGTTGATGTTTGCGCGACATACATAAATATTATTATATTATCCGTTTTGCACTAAACACAATAATATATTTTATGTACGAAACGACTTTCTATGATGTCAGAATTTTTATAAGCGTTTCACGTGCGCGTATCGTTCATATATACGCCGTAGAGGATATTTCGCAGTCAGGTACTTTATTCCCTTCGCCACAATGAATACAATATATTATTTTATTATACGTACATATACCGGTTGTGACCCAGAAGGAAAAGAAAGTCGATTGTGGTAAGTGGTTAAACAAAATTTAACACGCGCGTGTGAGTAGGTGTACACATTGTAAATCGTTTAAAAATAAAACAATTTTCCCTGTACAATATATATGTGTGTATAAGCAATGACGGAGAAAACTTTTTTTCGGATCCCTAAGCAAACCGTATTTTTGGAACCCGATTATAGGTATAAAACGAGCGGAGAGAGAGAGAGAGAGAGAGAGAGAAGAATAAGCCATATTATAAATAATCAACGCGAAAAGCGAAAACGTTATTCGGTTTATTTGTTTTGGATAGCAAACGAAAGAAAATAAAAACGCGTTGAATTCTCGATAATTTCCACTGTCGGTCAATCGATTTCTTAGACGTAAATAATATGCATTTTGGTGACGCATTTAGTCGACACTTCGTGAGTATCTGCGATGCGTGTTCTTCGTATTTCAATAATAATAATAATAGTTGTGACCTATTCAGTAGTTATAATAGTCATTTGTCGACTAGGGACGTACGGCGGTGATCTGGAGGAGTTCATCAAAATAATCCGGGGAACAGTGCTCCGACTAGAATCTTTAGATATTTGTGTTCATTGAGATTATATGTCGTTTATTAGTTCTTTCCAATGTTTATTCGCGTCAAGAATAACTATTTAATATTAAATTTTTTTCTTTCTGATATTTTTCGTTTCATGTCATACGAATAAATAAATAAAACTACGCGTTTACATATATTTAATCCGTACGTACAACGTGCGTTTAATTTATACAACATAATACACATATTATACGTATCTGTAATTTCGATTTTATAAAGTATACGTATGCTTTTTTAAACATTACCGGAGCACATCGAAAACGATTGCCCTGCGAACCACTGCTGGTGGTAACGTGGACATTATTCAGACACGAGTTATAACGGCCCGAAATCCCTGCACAGACTCGCCAGGAACGAAGCAACAATAATTATAACAGCATTATGAATGCAGGATGACGAAAGGACTATGTTCTATATATATATATATTAACTGGAAGAGAGATACGTACCGAGACACACACATGAAGAAAAATAGAGGGAAATTGAAAAACACCGCAGATAATAATAGTCGTATTATTATTATTATTATTTTGTACACCGCATTCATCGTCGACATCCGAGAAGAAACACGAGACTAACGTCTCCCGGTTACAGCAGTGTCTACTAGTGCAGTAAGTAATGCGCCTTTATAATATAATATAACGCCGAGACGTTTTTTTTTTCTCTTCTGTAGCTCGCGCACAAACGGTAAAGGCACCGGTGTGATGATGACACACTGCGGCGGCGGCGGCGGCGGAGGACGAGGAGACTCTCTGCTTCGGTCCCGCGCACCACAGCGTCGTCGTGTAATCCGCGAAATTGTATTTTTGTTTGTTTCCGTGTTAATTTCGAAATGATTTATGTACTATACACTCGCCCGAACGCGGTTTATTTATACGTACTATATAAATTGCGTACGTCCGAAGAAGGAAATTTTCACGGCGGATTATATTGTAATCCCTCTCGACCCTCTCGCCGCCGCCACCACCACCGGTAAGGTTTTTATTTTTTTCTCCTCCGCCGCGGTGTGATAAGGACTACGCGGTGTGTGCGCGCGTATTATCTTGACAGGGCCGGGACGCGACAAAACCGGCCGAAGAAATTAATGTGCTCGCGGTGTTTTTTTTTTTTTCCGCCGTCGCCAACGATGTGACGACTGCGTCGCAGCGGTACGCGCATTAATAATAATACGCGCTACCGTTTCCGAGAGAAAAAAAAAAAACACAATAACTCGCCCGCGGTGTTGTAGTCGTACACGTTGAGATATAATACAGTAGTCGTCGGGTGTGTGAGTGTGCGATAAGTCGCGAACTATATTATATTCGCGGTTCTCCTCATTTTCTCTCTATCCCTCCCTCATTTTTCTCTTTTTTCTCGATCGATAAAACATTAAGTCTATGAACATCGGTGTGCAATGTGGACCGAATCCCGCGATCGCTTGGGTCGGACGAGAGAAACTATCATAGTGGACGACATATTATTGAGTTTCGACGGTTCTTCTTCCGACCGTTTGCATCGCTTTTCAACATCCCTCTATATTAACTTCTTAGGTTCCGAAAGATTTCTCGTTCAGTTCGAGTGAAAGTCGGCGAAACGACGTACGGAATTCAAATTCGTGATATTTTTTCGTTGCCAATTACAAACACGTCAACTTACTTTATAATTTATTTTCGAGTCTATTTACGGACTCGACTTATTATTATTATTATTATATTTAACTTAACGCGTCGGCGCAGAAATCAGAGTTTTCAATAATACTCGTGTATATGAATCAAGCATACAATTCGATCCTTTAACACGGCTTTTTGGTACGCAATTTTGTGCATATTCGTTTCCGAGCGATTCTAAGGGGGGGCGTACGTGTGCGTGCAAACGGATGGCGATCGATCCGCGATGAGTTCAAGACGATTACGATAAGTTCATTGAATACAACTTGTATATACGACCGTGTTGCGTCGTTCTTGTTAACAACGAATACATCAAGAGCGTGTTTCTAAATATAATAATTATAATCTTTTCCCTGTAAAGAATTTAACAAACAAACAAAAAAAAATCAAATGGTTGTCTATAATCGGCTCAAGAACTGTGGCAGACACGGTTTATAGAAAAGTGCAAAAAAAAAAAAACCACCATTATATTATTGATTATGCGAGTATAGAACGTTGAAAAAAATAATATTGTTTAGATTGTTCCGCGAGAAAAAGAAAATCTCTTGTTTTCTATACACTTTTATTATACACGATATTAAATCCCGAGCGAACACGACGAAACAACTATTGGTGGTTTTGTGTTCGTATCTTTTACACGTATGCCCGTGAACATTTCAGCGCGAAAAAAACTCAATATCACAAAACGTATAATACGAAATGAGTATGCGGGGAAACAGTTCGGTTGTATACATTTATCTTATACGGTATAAAATCTATCGTTTCTAGCGTTAAAACGTGTTGTTCATAATTTTTTTTTTTTTTTTTTTTTTTTTTTGTAAATAACAATTCGAAAAAACCTAATTTTCTCGCCAGAGTAATCAAACGGTTCTCGGTTTTCCGAATACACGACGCCTACGCGATACGTTACGCGAAAATGTACAGTTATATTTATTTCTTTTTTTCTCTCTCGGAGGACATCATAGAGCCGAGAATGCTGCTGTATTTATATATAAATATAGTAAAATATAGGCTCCGTTCGGAATCGTTTTTCGTATGCGATGATTTATATACGTAACAACTTTCAAATGCAAAATAAAGATATTATACTCAAACATAACCGCGTGTTTAAGTTATTCACCCGGATCAGTGGTAGTAGTGACCCGCCCGAACCCGAAATACAACTGTACCGCGTAGGCCGAATACGGTTTTGTGGTTTCTTTTTTCTCGAAAAAAAACGTCAAATGCACAAGAAAAGGCGTTTTCCCGTTTCGTGTAGAACGTAAATAAATCTTATATAATATTATCGAACCGGCATAATATATCACGCGATATAGAGTAGAAAAATCCCCCCTCGAATTAAACATTTGTAAAAGTACAGGTTTTTTTATTATTATTATTATTATTATTATTATTTAAATGTTTACGTTTGCGTTCAATGCGAGAACCTCGGGTCACGAGCGTCTAAAAGTTCATCGATCATACGAGACGAGTCAATGTCAGGAATGCCGTAGGCCGATTTTCATACGTAAATCGGAAACGTCACTCAATAAGAATTAAATTTTCAAAAAAAAAAACCGCTCGTGTTCTCGTAGCGATTTCCGTTCCGACGCGCCGTGTGAATTCCGCTTACGTAAACTAATTCAAATCGTCCGACGAGAGTCAGTCGCCGGACGAACGCGCGTAAATATATAGACCGAGAGCGCACGCACACGTTTCCGCCGCAGACATCAAACGCACGGCGTCTTGCACACCGCTTCGCGCTACACACAGCGATTGCTTAATATTATATGATGGAGCCAGCACCCGGTGTGGAAAACGGAAAAAAGGAGACGCGGTATAATCCGTGACGTTCTCGCGGTATCCGCCATATTATGCGTATACTGTATACGTACCGAATGAATTCGGAATCGAAAGTTTTTTATTCTCGTGCGCGCGCTCTCTCTCTCTCTCCACTCCGCCGCGGCGTTCGAACGAACGCGGTCGACATAAGCTCCGTACCGAAATTCGATTTACGACGCGCCATGAAACGTATATTATCCCGCGAAATTTCATCACACCGTGACGATTAGAGCCATATTGTTATACAGTTTTTGAATCGAATCCGATAGCTTTCGACGGATCCTGTTAGGCATCGTCTCGTATTTAGAACAATAATAGAATAACGTACACGACATTGTGATTCCGCGTGTTTTCCGAAATCTTTTTATTCGTATAGAACGCAAGTCGACATAGTGATTTTAAATAAGATCAATAATATCAACGCGACATGCCACGGGGACTTTGTAAATTGTACAAAAAGAGAATGAACAACATTTCACCACCGATATAACGTAACCGTTATCGCTTATCGTACAATGCGTAATCGGAACGATATAAACATGACCATATTACCAGATTTAAATGTTAAAAGTAATACTTTAACAATTTTATATATATATATATACACTAAAATCTTTTATAATTTCGGCTTATTATATATATATATGTTAAAGATAATAACAACTTTAGGATTTGACTATAAAAGACGACTTCTCGAGTTTATTAGTAACTAAGAAGACTTCCCGTTATTTAAATCAATAATATCGTTATAATAAGATTATAAAAAACTTAAACGCACAATCGATAAAAGTAATATGCGCGACACGAAATTCTGGCAATTAACATTTATTATTCATATTCAACAAATTATTACGCAAGTGTTCGCGGCGTGCGGTGTGAAATGGAACACTTTTCCTCCGGTCTCCGTATATATTATTATTATTGTTATTAATATTTCGAGAGCGACTGCACTCCATCTTGTTATCATCTTTCAAATGGCACCTACGCGCAGAATATATAATGTGTATTATATATTAATTACAACTGTAAATTGTCATAGGGAAAATATCAAAAAAACTTACGACGAGTAGTTTTTTTTTTTTTTACAGCTTTTAACGCTTTTGTTATTAAAATACGTTCTGATAGGTTTGTTCATTTGCAATTCAACGACTGTGCGCTGAAATACTCGTGTATTACATATTATAATAATATTGTATATACGAGAACGATTTATAATTTAAAAATCCATCCCCGGGGACAGCTCGAAAAACAAGGCTCTCCCCTCCGATAGGCCGGTGTTATTTTGCGAGTCTGTTATACTGCGTACCTATTGCAACGCTTATTATTATTATTATTATTGTTATCAATACAATACAACGAGTATAAATCCCTTATGCGCCTATAATAAAAATATTACATTGTTTTCAAATGGAAAATAAAGCATCGACGAAACGAATAAAGTGTATACTATTCAAACCCGATTATTCCGCCATTCGCGTCTCAATACAATTTTCACAATTCTCAATACAAATATTTTTTATATTATAAAAAATGTATTACAGGTGTTACTGTGGTCACGTGATAAATCGGTTGATGCGTATAAATACCAACAGTTAAATATATTATGACCAAAATGATAAATAAAACGATTTGCCGCCTCGTTTTTTACGGTATGTTACCACACTGTTTTGTCGGCCGCTATACAGTTCGTGTCATCCGACATTTCAAAACCACAATGAACCCTCGCGGCACACGCATGAAAGCCCGCAGGAAATTTATCAGACGGAAGGGCGTAATAAAATGTCTACATAAACGCATAAAGCACATATTGTTTTTTTTTCTTCGTAAATATCAAATCTATGCACCTATACTAGTGTCAAAATGTCAATGAAATGTTTATTTTAAACAATATTAAAATAAAAAAAATTTCAAAATTATATTTGAAATTTTTAAGTCCACGGGGGGGGGGGGGGAGATCAGATGTCATCTACTACAGAGTGAGTGAGAGAGAGAGAATAATACAGAATAAGTATTGTGTCTTTTGAAAATCCGATGAAAACTTTCAGATGAGAACTCGCCTTCGTACACACAGCGCGTCGTTGTATGATCTCACGGTCCAAATTTCTCTTCCAATCCGAACGTTTACAGTTTGTACCGGACGAATAACAAGTCTGCAATCGTACAATGACAATAAAAAAAGAAAAAAATCCAACGGACTGTTATAAGATCAAAGCGTCGAATCCGTATAGGAATAACGATTTGTGTTCGAATTGTTATGGTACACGGGCAACTATACCTACCGCGCTGCATATATCGAAAAATCTAAACGTCTTGCACTCGTATGTTGTGCAACGAAAAACGTACCTAATTGTCCGTGTTCTATTTCACTGCACGAGCGTTTTTCGAAGGAGCCAATCAGTACGAGTTAATGTACGAGTACACGTTTATACATTATTAATTATGGACAATTGAGAAAAAAAAAAAACAAAGTCCCGGAGGATATTATCCGTAATTCAAGTTCGTAAGCGATTCATAATGTATATAAAACTAAAAAATTTTTTTTAAAAATTACCCGTATAATAAAAACGATTATTATTATTATTATTATTATTATTTCTATTCGACGACTTAAACGTTCGAAATATAGATGACACACGTATGTTATGATAACGCGTTCACTCCGAGGACGAAGTCGGATCGGAACCAGCAGCTATGGCTATAGTCGGTTTATATGTATAATACGTTAAACGCCTTAAAAGAAAAAAAATCAACGTATTAAACAATAATTTATAGTTGGCTGCAATTAAAGGGGCCGCCGTAGCGCACAACACGATTTATTACGTAACGATATTGTACGTTTTCGCGGCCAGAGACTGCCGTGTGTGTGTGTGTGTGATCCTTTAATTCGTCGTGTTGACATTACGCTATACATTATACGTATTATAGACTTTTGTCTCAGGGCGATTATGCAGGTGAACGCGCGACAATAACGAACGACGTAATATTACAATACTCGCATTAACGTTTTAATTAAAAGTATCGTTTTTCCAGAGACGAAATTAACAGTCTCCATTCTGTGTGTGTTTGAATATGAAAACGCGCACCTATAATAATGTATTCAAACCGGACAATGGACGCGATTTTTGGCGCGGTCGCAGACCGAATAATGAACGAAACGATGTTAAATCGTGTGCTTTTGCGCGGGCGTAAAAAAAAAAAAGAAAAAAAAATGTGTTTTAAACTGCGAATTGTATTCGCATATCGGTCGACAGAATTGAGAAGAAGAAGAAGAAGAGAAAAAATCGATGTTCAACCGTACGAAATCGTTGTTCCAAACACAAAATTGACGAATGAGTTAGAAAGAGCCGTTCCTGCACGAGTTTTAAATCTATCGATATTTTCAAATCCAAACGACACACGGTAAGTTACCTAACCGTCGGTAACTCGGTCGATTTTTAAATCGAAAAGTCGATTTTACAATTAAAATATATAAGAAAAAACAATAATAATAATAATAATCAGTGGCGTTCTCAGGAATTTTCAAAGGGGGAGGGGTTTTGGATTTCTAGAAAAATATGTGGAGGCCCACATCCCCCTGATTATTACATTTAATATTATTTACAAACAATATTATATACAATTTTTATTTTTTATAATATTATATTTAATTTTCTTGATTTTTTTGCCGTATCATTTAAAACTTCCTCAGCTGTTAATGGAACTCCATGAACCGCTAACATTGTGAGTCCATTGAGCGCCGGGTCTAAAACAATTAAATAGATATACTTTACTAATAAATTTAACCATATTTTCTGTTTGTAAATAAAATTCAGAGGAGGCACCTCTGTCATTGTACTGCGCAAATCATTTTTGAGTCTTTTAAGGCAAGAAAATGTTCTCTCAGGCGTTGCCGTGGAAACTGATAAAGTACACAGTATTTTCAGCAGACGATGGATATTTGGAAATATTTTTTCGTTACATAGTCGTAATGCATCTAACGCATTTTTTGGATGTTCCTCATTTTGATTCAGTTTTGTATGCCATAATCGTAATTCAGCTTTTACAATGTCTATATCACAATCAAGATAAAACGGGACCAGTTCATCAAATTCATCAGAATAGGTTTTGGAAAATAAACACCCAAATCCTTAGAAAATAAAAATGCATTTTAAATACTACAGATATCAATTTAATTGATAAATAAATATTTATTACCACCAACCTTTAAATATATTTTTGTGCTTATAATAGATATATTTTATGTTAAATAAAATAATACCGATTTTATTACTTACCACATCTACTTTTTTATTGAAATACGAGAACAATGTATTTTTTCGTTTATCTCCCATTTTATTATTGATAGTTATTAATTGTAAAAATATAAATCGTACTAAAAATGAGTCTTGATGATATCGTCGTTGAACTATAGGCTCGTTCGAAAATTTATTGGTGCAGTTGCAGCGACGATGTTCGTCGGACGTTTAAAAAGTTTATATAATATATTAATATAAAAACCAGTCCGGAAACAAATATTATTTGAATAAACGCGCAGGAGTGCAGGGCAAAGAAAAACGTACAAATACCGTTTTACTCATATAATCGCGTATACGGACACAATTCCATTTGAAAATGTGCATCACGGATCGGATATTTATTAACATTAAACGGTAAAACCACAGATTAGAAGAATAATTTTCATCTAATCCTGTGGTAAAACCATAGAACATAATGTCTATGGTAAACCGAACTGGGAGAAACGCCTTAGAAGAAATAATACGCGTAATATACGATTGTAATTATAAATATAAATTATATAAGACAATGTACATATCCCTTACAAATATAATACGAATTGGTTGCATAAAAAAAAATACGGCCAATGGGGGGGGGGTTTAAACCCCATGAACCCCCCCCTTGAGTACGCCCATGGTAGTATCGACCGAAATATATTGAAAAAAAATAAACGTACGAGTAATTTCAATTGAATGCTTGTGTTATCGATATAATACGAGAATATATCTCGTATTAACCATGAGTTACGGTTAAAAAAAATTTGGTGGAAACACCGTTGCATGGTATACGATATTGTTATATAAGAGAATCATGGAGTTCACGTCTCGTTACAGGTCTGTGCGTACGAGGAACACAAATAAAGAACGTTAGAAGAATGATCAATTTTTCTATCATTCGCATGATAGAAAAACCGTAGGAGATAATAGATGCGGTATAAGCGTCTTATCGATAAATAAACTATAGGAATGAAAAAACAATATAGGTTTTAAATATGATATTATAATAGACGCGCAAACAATTTCCGAAACAAAATATTTGAATTTTGTATAACGCGAATATGATCGGTTTGTTTTTTTTTCGTCGTAGTTAAATTTTCGCTTTCAGCCGTGTTATACGAGGAGACGTTTCCAGTCGAGTGCATTATTGCACGAATAAAATACGAAATTACAATGTGTGGGGGAGGGGGGGGGGAAACGAATATATTTTTCGGAAAATTATGAAATAATAATTTTGATGTCGTCGTAATAAAATAAGACATCCCGCTAAATCAGTGGTTCCCAACCTTTCTGACACTATGGACCACTCAGAGAACTTTCAATACGTCACGGACCACCATAATTTTTAGACTTTAATTTTTCTCATAAACAAGAATCATATTTTTCTCACATATTAGAATTTAGAATATTTAGATTATAAATAAATAAAATACTATGCAATTCCTTATAGTTAACCTATAATGTAATAATGTTTAAAATTGTTCAATTTTGAAAAAATTTTATACAATATATCAATAATATATATTATTTGTATCACGCCCCAAAGGAGAAATGAAATATTTTTAAATTTTGTAGGTATGGCTCGCGGACCACCACACGATGTCTCGCGGACCACCAATGGTCCGCGGACCATAGGTTGGGAACCTCTGCGCTAAATGGAGGATATTATTATTATTGGCGAGACTTAAAAACGGGGATTTCGCCGAAAAATCACTATACATATATATTTTTTTTTTTTAATCTCGACACAATCTTATTTTTAGTTACAATTTTCGAAACAAATTCGCAAGAATACGCAGAAAACGTAGATTGATTGTTACCGCAGATTCCTCGCGCCTAAATCTAATCGTTGACGTCAATCGTCACTCGTAGCAATGAGCACTCGTCCAGCTCGTCGATGTGTTGTGCAGGTGTCGCGTCGTAATACGTCGCCTCGTGCGGTTCACTACCTCACTCACATCGCTTATTATTCTAACGACCAATATCAACACAACAATAACCGACGTTGTGTTACCAGGTAAGACCGCAGTCGTAATTCCGTTGTTTTGTCGTGTTCTTCGGTGTAGGTACCGCCGATTATAATATTTCCACCACACACACACACACACACATAAATCTATTTGAGGCCACGATAGACAAATCCGTCTGCGGAACACTTGTTACACACTTGTTTCACGGATTAGACGAATTCGTCTGATCCGCGCTTGTTCCGTTTCGGAAATGCTGCAACAATAGCACATATAATATGTTACAACATAAATATACGTTTGTCTCTTTTTTTTTTTTTTCATTTGAGCCTCGACTACAATTAATAGGTTGTTTACATAGCTTACGAGATGATAATACGATGACGCGATGTTTTAAAAAGAATTCGCGCTATGACGGGGCGATAAGATATTTTACTGTGCGTACAAAATAATAAATTAGATTGAATTATAATACAGTTCATAATGGTTTTGTTTCTTTTTCGCGGTCAGGTACCAATGTTTCGCGGTAATTATTATTGTATCGATACGTGTTTGACGGAGATTCATCGCAAGTGTGACGTTCTTCTTGTCTCGTATGGTGTCCACGTGGGTTATGCGTTAATTATTATGAAACGTATAAAACAATTCACTGCCGATTTTACAGCAACACAATTTCAAAGACAATTAGTACTGTTGTTCAGAGTGGCTCGTCGAACCGATTGCCGATGACGTCGCAATCCACACGCATTCCGACGACATTTAATTCGTATCCGATTACTGTACGTTAAAACGCGTGACCTATAATAAATTACGGAGTTTTAAAATTTTCAATATTGTGATACGCTTGTACTGTTTTTTGTATAACTCACAGAGTCGAACGATATTTATTTTTTCACAAGACAACAGCGATAAATGTTCTGTTTCGACGCGGTTACCGTAACCAGCGGCCGCGGTAATATTTAAAAACCGAAAGTGACGAATAGTTTTGGGTACAAAGGCTATTCGAACGACTGTAAAAAAAAAAAAAAAAAAGAAAAAGTGTTCAAAATAAAACGTTATTATTTTTTTTTTTTTTAGAACGGAATATCTACAGTTTAAACGTGTATATATTTTATTTATTCGTATGGTAACATTCCAGCGTTAACGACAACATAAAATACATATAGAAATTTAAATTTAACACTTTAACAATTGTAGAAGCTGGTATACTATTTAATAACATTTTATTTTTTATTTATAATTATTATAAATCCACGTCCAAGTTCCAAGAGATCCACTGACTTCCTTCAGGGGTTGGTTGTAAGTACGTCATTTATGGTGCCAAGGAACGCACTCGGAAATTATGTGATCGATTGTCTATGATACCGCGCCGCAATCACGTGCTTGAGTTTCTGCAAGTGCCCATTTACGCACCATACAATTACACCGTCCACGTCCAGTTCTGAGTCTATTTAGTGCGGTCCATACTATACGTTGTCCACTAGTAATATTCGAGGGATCAGACGTAATATGATGTTTGTCAGGGTCAGCCTTATTTCATTCAGTATTCCAGCATTCGGCCACTTGGATATTATGATTGGTCAGCTCAATAGTGGTATGCCACGCTTGATTCCGGGAATTGAGTCTCTTAGTTGGGCGGTTTTTTTGCTATATTATACGTATTATGCGTATTCTCGTCAAGGATTTAATCGCAATGGCCGTGTGTACAGTCGCGCGAATAAGGTCTCTCCACCCGATTCAATACGAACAGGGCCGGATTTAGGGGGAGGGGGGCCAGGGGGGCTCCGGGCCCCGGGCCTCCACTTAATGGGATTTTTTTGCAACCAAGTATAAAACACAATATAATATTTGCAAAATAAATTTAAATCACAAATTGAATAAAATTGTTCAATCATTTATATAGTAAAATTAAAGTTATTTAAAATCGATTATTATGACTTGTAGAGTAGGATAAGCGATAAGCGATAAGGTATGGTTTTCAATTTTGAGAAAAACAGTTATAAATAAACACATATAACTTGTATAGCAAGCCGCCTGACCGCTGTTGTAGATAAATACGTGTAAATGTTAATATATTATTAAATTAAATTAACTTATAATAATATATTAAATATATGTTATCGAAATATAATATATACTTTTAAGGTGGGCCCAGGGCCCCCACATTCCTAAATCCGGCCCTGAATACGAACACGAAAATAATATATCGGTCCACGTAATCAACAACGCTCCGCCATATTATTATTACGAGTACAATGTACGCGCATTCTATCAAAATTAGCTCGATAAATTCGATACTTCGGATTACAGTGGTGCGCGCGCGAATTATGCACGGCTTTTGCAGTCCGTATCGTTTCGTTATAATAATAATATTTTTATTATTATTATTATTAAATCGTGTATTATAATAATCCCGCGCTTAATTTTACGGCGCACACACATTTCGTTTTACGAAAATTATCCGATTTTGGAACAGTAATATTAGGGGGGCTTACGCGATTTTCGACTGTATTAAAAAAAAGAAACGGCTAAACAACGGTTTTAACGATTCGTTTCGTGTTAACGAAATATAATTATCGTTCGCGTTGAATATTAATTTCGCGTTTTTTTTTTCTACAATATTATATACACAAACGGACTTACGACGACGGGATCGAGCCCCATTTACATATTACGAAACACCACAAAGGGCTTCCGAAATTTTTCCAAGTCAGCGCTACTCGGAGGAGCGGACGACAGCTCCCAATTGCCGCCGTTTGTTGTATTTTCATATAAAACAATAATTTTAATATTATGTTTTCGACGAATGCGAAACCCGTGTTTATCAATAACGAGCGGCGATTACGAATTGTAATCGTGAAAACGCGCGCACTAATATTTCACGTTGTTCTCGTGCGCGTGTTTGGTATGGAATCGACGGACACGGACGCATACGTATTACTTCCCACGGAAATCTTACTTAAATCATATACCCTGTGGTGGTGTGCGGCATATCATAATTTGAAAATGTACCGTCCAATCGGAATTCATCGCATTAAACGACGCAGTGTCTCGAAAATTCGTTTCAGGATTGTCATCGGCGGGACCCGGTGTTATAACGGTCATTGACGTACGTCGCTGAGTTCAAAGACGCGCATTTTTATGCCGAAGAATTCGTTGTCGATGGGTTTTGAATAAATCGTCGATGCGCGCACACCAACCCTGTGCGATACGATTCTAACACTAATAAATTGTACGTAATAAGGATTTTTTTTTCTCTTTACCTCAAAACATACTATGAGAGTACGTCGTCGTACGATACGAATATCGTAATTCGCGAAACGCGTGTTATTGTTTTGAGCAAAAGAAAACTCGGAAAACTTGTCCATAATATTATGTGTACTGTATAATACTTCGGCGGACGATATGTTATTATTATTTTTTTTTTTTTAACCCAACAGGATTACGTTTAATATATCGATAATAATATTAATAACGATCAATCTTTTTATTATTATTATTATTATTATTATTACGCTTAACTAAATATTGTTGGATTTAATTCGTTCTTTTTTTTTTTTTTTAATCGTATCGATAATTTTTGTTTTTTCTTTTTACGTCCAACTAATGTGCGACCCGCACGCACACGGTTTATATAATACGCTCATAAAATATAATCGATGAAAAAAAAATAATTGAAAATATACGTTTTTAGTGGTATTATACATTGTCCATAAGTTATTCTATTAACCGCATTATTCGATTTACGGATTAATATTACGTGGATTATGAAAAGCGTAAGGAAAAAAACAATCGTTTTTTATTTATTTTTATTTTTTTGTTTAATCATTCCGGTCCATACACATTTTTACAATTTTTTATTTTATTTTTTTGTTCGAATACGGGTTGGGTTTTGATCTAATAGTACACAATTGAATTACACGGATTTATCGTTGAAACAGTATGCCCACAAATATTGTATTACTGCGCGTATTCACGTATAATATATTGTATATTGAATATATATAAATATTTCGAACACTTCACATTTTTTTTTTTTTTTTAGATCGAAGCATAAATAACTGACCACCCCGTCGTGTGAGTGGTTAGTCGAAAACTGACGGCGAAACCGTCATTGTATTGCCACGAAGCTATTGGTTTTGCGTTATGATTTAACACTACTCGTGTGAACACTGCGTACGCGGCAAACTAATATCAAAATTTTATAAACGGACATAATCTTTATCAGGAATAAATTACAATTATTGAAGTTCCTACAATTGCGATTTCGGATAATATGACTCTTTAATTGGCTACATATTTTTTAGTGGTGCACGAACGGTCTTTTTCTGAATGATTGCACAAGTCTTACTAATTATTATGATGCGATGTATTATTTTTATAGAATTATAACAACGAGTATTTCGGCGTTTCGCCTTACCATTAGCTTAAACTAATCAGCTACGCCATTAAAAGCCAAAATACTTATTTACGTCGACGTTAATAGAAAAAAAAAAAAAATTCGAATAAAATCCGCGCGGTCCTCTCGGCCATTCGCTGATATTGAGCCTGACACATATCATAAAATAAATTTTTACTTCACCGTAAACGGCGTATTTACCGCGGTGACTTTTTCATTTCTTCCGTTTGTCACAAACTGTTCTCTCTCTTTCTCACTCTCTGCACTCTTACCATCTCCATCTCATTTGTCTTCTAAACTCTCGAGTCGTTTTAAGCCACTTTGATTTATTACGAGTATACGTTCCCTATCCTTCTCCGCTCTACACACACACACACACACACACGCCGAGGTGTTATAAACGAACCGATTAAATTCAATTCTTATTACACACACACACACACACATCTATTTTATACGTATATATTATATCAAATAGTGTTTGCGAAACCGTTTTGAAGACGGCGGTGACGAGAACGATTGCCGGTATAGACACGAGTTTGTGTAAGGGACCGCGAGGGCAATTAACGCGTCCATTGAAGGGACGTGCCACTCAAAGTCACAAAACCAACCGTGTCGCATGACGGTACGCGTCAGAAGGACGTTTGTAAATGGCGGTGAGCAGGGCCCACCACCAAGTAGGACGAAGGACTGTTATTAAAAACACATTCATATATTCACATATATGTCAACACGTATATATAACGGCTTCACTCATCCCGTTGGAAATGTCTTACAGCCGCCGCGTTGCTGTTGAGCCTTTGGCCGCAACAATTTCCGCGCTAATTCGGCACGCGAGATCTGTTGCGGTGCGTCACGTTTTCATAAAGTGTACGATGCCAGAACGAATAATAATCAAAAATTGAGAGACACGAAACGGTTAAAAAAAAAAAATTAATTATTATACAATTCGATATAATGATAATTAAAGCCGTCTAGGTTTTCGCGAAAATTTTTCACTTACGTTGTCAATAAATATGATTTTTGTATCCTCTTCTACTATAATTTTATGTACAATATATATTGTAAACTTATCATAATACACAATCCAAACAGCAGATCGCATGCACTGTTCCGATTTCAGGTTTTGACACGTAACAACCGTACTAAATTGATCATTGAATACTGTAGACTATTATTGGAAGAGTCACGTCGGTCTTGATTGCTTCAGCCACGGACGGATGAAAATCTTTTGAAAGATCGATCGAATCCAAGTGCTCAATACTGTTGTAGTTCAATGGTCATGTGTCATTTACACACGTTTCAAACTGCGTAGTTTCACGGATAATACAATTTTACGGACAAATTTTTCCGTACGGATTTTCAAAATCATTTTCAATTGTAAATAAATTGATTTTTACTCGAGTCTCTTGTAGTACAAAAGTGAAGCTGCACGAGAGAAAATGATTTATCGCGCGAACATTAGAAAAACGGTCTTTAAAAGAAGATATGAACTGAATCCAGATAGAGAATAAAAATGTTGAACTTTTGAAAAAATCGTCTGCAGTTTCAGAAGGATGATTCGATAATTGGATTTGTCGAACAGTTTTGCGAGGTAAATTTATTTCAGTAACAATAGTTCCTCAGAAATTTCTTGAGTTTTTACAATAAGATCATTGAAAATTCGGAATTTTATTGTTGTATTTTGAACAATTCAAAAGACCGTAAGTTACGAAAAATAATACGCATACGAGTTTACAAATCACAAGTCGTCTCTGCGGATTGAATACACGAATATCATCATAATAGTATAATATTGAACAGCAGAAACAATGCTATCAACGCACTGCAACGTGATGTGCAAAATTGTATAATAATATACAATTCAATCACGTCGACGTACGTCCGAGTGTAAAAATAGTTCAAAAACGAAAATAACAAAAACGACAAATATTGGATATTATAAGCGATGTTAAGCGACCGAGTGGCAAAGTGGTCGTTGCAATATCTGCCGCGCACGTGAACCAATTTTAAACGTTCGAACAACTAATGCATATATGTGTACGACGTATATATCTCGGAAAATAATTTTTAGTAAACCGTCGTCGAAAACGATTTTCGAGTATCTTATAATCCGTTCGTCGGAAATGGAAAACTTTAATCGATTTACACTGCAGGAATATTGACTCGAACTGAGAGAGAGTAACTGCTAACGTGTAAAACTTCAGCGTAACTCCGTCGAAGGAAAATAATCTTGTATTTCTCTGAATTGTGTGTGACAGAGTCTAAAATTTTTTTCATTTTTTTTTCCACCAGTAGGTATTACTGCAGCGCCACAACTTCCATGTTTTACCATTCTCGTGTTCGGGATTCATTGAAAATATTTCATTATATTTGGTTTGCTAACCGAATAAATAAAACCGCCGTGTCGTTTCGTCATTCCTCTTAAAAGAATCGAATTTTTTGTTTCATCAATACGGGACAATACAATATATTTCAAACCGGATAATAACCGTAGTATACATACGAGTATTTATAGTAAAAAAAAACGCTGTGAAACGCGCTATCTATTTTCGCGCTCCGCATATATTTTATATTTTGGCGCAAAACGTGTCCGCGAATTCCGTTGTAAAATTTTAGCTTCTGTTGTATATGATATTTTGGCATAGAACATTTGGAAAAAAAAAAGAAGAAATATAAACGACGTAATCAAAAGTGGAAGAGTGTAAAACGGTAAAGCCTCCTAAAGTGTAATTTACAAAAAATAAAAAAATCGGGTGCACATAATATATTATCGTATTACGGTATATTTTTATTATTTTCAAAATTTTTTTTCACCGCTTTATTTCCGAGTCGTGTACAAGACATACGCCTTTCGTATTCAAAGCACAATACGATTCGCATCACACGCGCGTATGCACGGCAAGTATTGCGACGAGTAAACATATAATAAATAAGTCGACCGCGGAGGCGTTTCGTCCCGCGGAATTCGGTTAAAATTCCACAGCAGTTACCCGTGCGCACTCTCAATCATCTCCAATCCCGAGTCGCAGGAATTTTTGTCATTAGGCTCATATATACGAGTATATACGGTACGCAATGTTCTCGTGTCCACGAAAAAACGTCATTCACAAGCCTTTGGGTCTTCTGACATATTAAGTCGATCCATTAAATCCTCGCAGCGGCGGTTCTACGTGAATATAATACGCATTATAATTGTATTTGTATTTTGTTATTTTTTTTTTGATGTTGTTGTATAACGGACCATCATTGGCGTACGGTCCGAAATAAAAAGCTACTTAATTTGTTTACGAAAAAAAATGTATTTATTATAATATATTTATATATAACGTAAAAAGACAAATATAATATCGTCACAATTCGTCCGAGAGCCGATTGATTTTTCGAAAATATACGTCTTTTTTTAATAATAATTATTGTTAAATAATTTTAAAAAAAAACCGAGACGTTTGTTTAACGATATGTTTCTAATTTGAATATTGAAACGTGATACTATGTCGTAGTGATATAAAGTAAAATACATTTTATCCGATATATCGCGTAATATAATTTATATTATACGTAATAATAGTGTATTGAGGAAGAGAAGGTTTCTAAATGATAAATATTTTAATACTCTAATATGAGGTACGAAACTGAATAAAAACCAAATTTTTAATAATTTAAACCGTTAATCGGATCGGTAAAACTATTAGAGATATTTGCTTTTTTTCGACAATTTACTTTTAAAATGCGTTTAACGAACGTAGTTTCAATTACGATTCTGTAGAACGTTTTTATTTTTAACCTACGACACATATTATTAATCAGTACATTATGATAATGTAACGAATTCCAATTTTCCAGCGAAAATGTTTTTTTCTCGAATATTCACCGCTTTCTAACACGTACGTCAGACTTCTCTCACGCCCTCTGCAAAAAAATTTTAAATAAAAAAGACGCCTAGAGACGTATTTAGGATGTTACCGTTTTGGATATGTAGAGATTTAATGCCGCTTCTGCTACTCTCTGATCATTGAACTATGGTTTTGCCATTATATGGTACGTTGAATGCAGTTAAACTTGATTTATGTAATGTAAAGATCATCTGTGATCTGTCATCCTATATAATATGTTTTCTCTCTTCAGGCCACTACTACATCTTTCTGAGAAGCATTTAAAACATTCTCAATGCTATATAATTATGAAAAATTTATTATTAACATTATATTTATTATATATAAACATTCATTCAAAACAATTACGATTATGAACCATATTTAACGAAAATAAAATATTGAAAGTGGTATTTAAGCATAACGTTAAAGCACTTCGGATACGTTACATCCGAATTTTGTTCTTTACGAAATTCCAAAATATATATTATTTTAATACGCGTTGTGCGTTTACGCCATTTTCGCCATCCCTAAATTATGTAAAAAATGTGCCGCCGTCGCGTATTTCACCCCTTAAATACTTCTCCGTCCCTTCTCCAACGAATACGTCACTGCAAAGGTCTTTCGACAAACGTGTTACGTCCGACCGACTTTGTCGCGTTCGTATTTTGTGTGACCACTTCGGCGATTCCTTTTTATTTTAGACGAGCGTGTGCACGTCATATTTTTATACGGCAGAATCGTGACGCGAACGTTTGTCACGGAGCCGAAATGTATAAGAGGTCAGACGTTCTGAAGCGATAGAACGAAGAGAACGGGTGGACAAAGAAAAAAAAAATGGAAGAAAAAAAGGAGTCAAATCTCTGATGTGCACTATACATAAATATATAAATGGACACTGAAATCCAAAGGAATAGAAGAAACCCACCGTCACTCTTTCACTCTTACTCTCTGCACTTCGGTAACGACCAGTCGTCGCATCGTCTGGAGATCATTCGGACGGACAATTCGGTTGATGGACGGTTTGGATTGACAACTTGAGCTATAAATCATATTTACGTGTTTTTGTGTATATACGCGTATACAGAGTGATTGACCGAGGAGGAATATTGGCGATACACCGTCGCCACGCGTTAATGCGTTTTCGCTTCTCCCCCATCAACGAAAGCTGTCGTAAACAAGACGAATAACAATAAAAACGCGCGTTATTTTATATTATGTTGTTGTTGTTGTTTTTTTCTGTTTTCTATCGAAATATACTGATAGTTTTACTGAAATGCGATATAACATTAACGGCATATTTTGGTGATAATTGAAATGAACAAAATGATAGTTTATATTCTTCCGAAAAACGTTCGTTAAAGGGATGATACTGTAATGAATATAAAACGAAAATTTCCCTTTTACAATAACACATTGAACGCTATCGGCGGGTAAATTTGTTCTTGTCGATTCTTAGCACAGGTTTCGAATTTTCATATGCGGTGTAAACTACTTTTTATTTTATCTCAGAGATCACTAAACTTAGTATTTGCAGACTTTCGATTTTCACGAAATAGTCGAGTAATTGTTGTAATTCGATTTCTCGCAGTTAGCAGATTTTGATTTAATAACAGGAGAATATCAGTCGCTGACTCCAGCGTAGAACAATAATCAGTCATTACGAATATAAGCAAACTAAAAAATGTTCAATTGCTATACGAGAATTAAATATAACTGAAAAACGTGATGTTTTGTGTTACATTTTCCGACGTCAGCAGTGCTTTCAATAGTGATTGTTAATATTTTCATTACATATTCCAATAGTTTTGCTTTAAGATGTCCAACGAGTTTCGCGTACAATATATAGCGATACCAATTAAATGATTAAAAAACAAAATATCGGCGTAAAAAAAAGGATACAAATTTGAGTCAATAACAGTTTTTTTTTATTATCCATCGTATTATATTAAAATTACAGTTTCAAAGTTCCGACAATAAAACAAAACACGGAATTTAATAATCATTTATTAGTTTGAAAAATTGAGAGTAAACTTTCTTTTACGAAAAAGTTTTTTATTTAATAATACTCTAATTCCGTTTAAGTGATTGCCACCGAGGTTGTTTCGTATATTTTACTCAACACTAATCAATTTTGTTTATGGTGTATCATATTATTTTTAATAACATCAACCAAATGTTTTAAGCTTAACCAGTTAGGTTAGTTAAATACAAAGAAGAAAAAAATGATTAACTCTCGTCAAATAAGTTTTTTTTTAAACTTCATTCGTCAATTAAGGTTTTTCGGCTAATAGTAGCCGACAATAATATTATAGTGATTAAAAAATGTACACGATGTAACATTGGAACTACTATTGGTCAATGGTAACTATGACACAATTATACTGTCAACCATATTATTCGGTTTTACAGCCGATTATACGTATATATTGTCTTCATAAAATCAATTATATGGGTATACACACATCAAATTATGTTGTACCGTATTAAAATATTAATATGTATGTATTAATTGATATTTATAGTAATCGATTATAGTTTATTATTGAATTGAAATTATTCGTTAGTTTGCCGAACGAGTATTTGTTATACGAATTTTGGGAAAAAATATATTATGCAATAATAAAATAAAATAATTTGATTGAAATTAAACGGTTTGTGAAAGGACATAAATATAATTGCGAAGAAAAATGATTTACAGCGTAGAAATTTGCCAGTTAAATCTAATAAATATGTTTTAAAAACATACAAAATAACTTATCAACGAATTATATTGTTTTGCAGGCAAAATATTTTTTTCGTATACAATATTTTGAAAAATATCATTTTTTTTTTTAAATGCATGAATATATAATAATAATAATAATAAATGTATATTATTATCTACGATTTCGGCAGGTATTTTTTTTCTCTAAATGTTAAGACGCGCATTTTTATGGTTTTAATTTTCTGGCACACAAATTTGAATTGAATTTTCTGTTTTCAACTTGTTGACAGTGAGATGAAAAAAAAATAGCAATAAATTGTCCCGGTATATTTATTTTTTAATAACGACGTGGTGGTGTATAAAAGCAACGTCTATCGCCGTATTACGTTTTTCATCATAATAATATATTATTATTTATTGTAACAATGGTTATAAATGTTTATTTTAATTTTTGAAAATCACTTTTCGGTTGGCGCGTTCGAGTCGAAAATTCAATATTTGTTAATAATAATATTATTATATGGTTAACTAGTTCTGAATGTTTGTTTTATAATACAAAAACTCTCGTTTCGAGTGTACATATAAATATATTAATTTTATTTTTGCTAATCGCAGTGTAATCAAGTGAAATAGGTTAAAAAAAAATACTAACTTATATTGACGTAATAATAATGTATTGGACGTCGAAATACGATAAATATTTATTCTTGTGTGATTTACGGACGAATTAATGCTTATATAATTTCTATAGGTTTTCGTTATTTTTTTTGTTTTGTTTTTCTTTTACGTATAATGAAATAACAGAATATTTAAAATAAATAAAACACAAATATGAATCATTGAAGGTAATTACTATTGAAATAGTATACAATATAATATTATAGAGTTATTACGAAGCAGGTAACTGGTTATAAATACTGCAAAACGAATTCGAATCTGAACTAATTCATTTTTACGCGAATCGTGGAAAATTTAGAATAATGAAATGTTTTCCTAAAATTTCGATTCATTTTTCATTTGAGATCTTAACGTTTTTTAAATCATTAAAAGAATATCATTTGTTTTATAGTTTTTTTTTTTGACGTACAGAACGAAATGAAACAATTAACTAACATTGGACATAGTTAAACTTTTCACTGCAATGTTGCCATAATGTTCATCAACTAATCAATGAACGTTAATTATTATAGATTGAGGTCGTGCGTTTGACGAATTCGATGACAGGTATTTCTCGTTTTTGTTTTATTTTTTTTGAAACGTGAGAGGAAGTTTGTTGTTGTTAATTATATAGTTTTTGGAGTACCGCACGAAGTTTAGTAATGAGTTAGATGAAACCGAAACAGACGGATACGTGTGACAAGTGTTGAAATTGTTCTATCACCGATTAAAATAATAAATATTTTATCGACGATAACGTATTGTTTAATGTGCGAACGGATTATCTTAAAATCAATTATCCACATTTGATATTTATTTTTATAATAATATTAAACCATTAAATATCCACAGAATACTGAATTCGTCATTGCAAGTTTCCGTCTCGTTGATGTAGTTTAATTTCGAATACCACAAAAATTATAAATAAAAAATACGAAAAACTTCAATACGCAAGTATACTTGTGGTTCAGCATCCTGTTCTGCCATCTTCAATCCGGAAGTTCAACGTTTTCAGTATTGTTTATTATTTTCGTATCCTTTTTTTTTAACATAAGCCGGAACTCAGGAATTTGTATTGCGTTTCTATTAAACAATATATATAGACAGTAAAAGATTCCCCGCATTCTCAATTTTATTTTATTGTCGAAATACAGTTCATGGGATCGTATTTTTTTGTCAACGGTAATGCGATTGTTTTGTTTTTTCTTAATATTATAAACGGATCTTTTTTAAATATATTTTGCATTAAATTAAAACCCTCGTGCACAACAATAACACTTTTCGACAGTGTTGTAAGGTATTTAAACGTTCTAGTAATTATATTAAATACTTTCTTAATTACATTTATTTTCGAGCACTTAATTATGTATTTTAAATACATTTTTGTATTGAATACTTTTTTTTTAAACTTTTTTTGAATGAATTTTGTTACAGTTTGTATAACTAACTTTCGCTAACTAATCTGCATACAGCTTATAACAATATCCGAAGTTATCTTAAATTTCCTACCTTGTAAATGTAAAAGTTATACTAATTATAAATTTTGTTCACCGATTATTACAACTCGGATTATAATATAACGAATATTGATTAGACAAAAATTAATTTTTCACGATTAATGACAGTTTATATTATTTAAAAGAATTCGAAAAATATTTTGGTGTAATTAAAAGTACTTTTATTGGAGGTAGTTATATTTTTGAATTAAAATTTTTTTTTACAAGGTTTATAATACAGCAGAGGAACTTGATGATAGGAATAGTATATTATGATATCCATAATTTTCAATTATTCTTAATAACAATGAAAACACATATAATGTTAATTATTCTACTTACATTCAATAATACAAATTACCATCTACGCTAAACTATACTACAGCAAAAAACACGAATTATCCTGAACCAGGACTTCAACGTTCATCTATAACGCATTCAGTTCTTTTCAATTTCCATATAGATCCTCGTGACCTTATGTGATTCTTGATTAAGTCTTATTAATCAATAATTTCCTTTTTTAGATCACACCAATAATATATTATACGTTTTTTTAATTGTCAATATTTTTTTTAAATTTTTTCCGATCATTTGATTATTATAACATTTATAAATATATATATATATATATATATTTTTTTTTTTTAACTATAAAATTCATTTGTATTCACTAAATTGTTTAAATTCTCCGAATGCTTTCAATTAATTATTCTTTTTCACGAATTCATACATTGCGCGATTTCGAATGATCAAAATAATAAAACCTAAAAGTATTTCCGTAATCAGTATTCGGTATTAATTATAACAAGGAACGATTGAATAATATCCCAGGTCAAGTAAAAAAAAAAACTAATAAAATTACACGAGTCGAATAATGGACAGGTGTATATAAATTATAGATTGTTTACTAACAGTAAAGAGATTTCATTAATTGAAAAAGTTCAAAAAGCTGAAGGAAAACAAAGGACCTGTTTTCGATGTTTTCAAAGTTTAAAGTCGTTCGAATAACTCCGAATACAAACACACGTACGTATATATACCTAACTTATATTTTTTCCACTCCGAAAAAAAAGTGACTTATTGCAGTGTATAATAATATAAGATCGTAAGCTGTGTCGTAATAAAGTGTAATAAAATGATACGTGATAATGTGTAGACACGTACCGATTTAAGTAATTTATTACGAAAAAAAGAATCTTTTTTTTTATCCAAAACCTGTATGATTAGAAAAGTCTGTGAATATTGGTAAATTATTGTTATTATACGTTTATACGCGTTCCGTCGCGTTTAAATATTTTCTTTAACAACGAATGAAACGTGAATTATGTAAATTAATGATAATAATAATATATGATGACATGCGATGTACCTACTCGGAAAATGGGTCAATGTTTAATAATGAGTGGCCGTGTTTCGGAATACATTATCGTATATTGTCTCCAGACTTTATTTATTAATCAAGGAGATCACAAATATACAGAATAAAACAAAATTTATTCCTAAAATTATAATTGATTCCTAAGTGGTTTAATAATCAATATACCCGTATGTATATTATATATATATATATATTATGTTAGTTAAATATTCACTTGTAAGTCGGTCCAATTATGTTATGGTTATGCTCCGTTTCCACAACACCCCATCCCTTTCCACATCATGTATAAGGCTGGAATAAGTGTTCGGCCGACGATCAAGCGCATATGGTATGCGTTCATCATCGGTCGTGATCGAGCATTGAGTGCTTAGCTGACGGTGAACTCGGTCGGTCGAGGAAACGTGTGAATATGAGTAAACCAGTAAAAGTTAATAAAATAGTGAAAAATGTAAAATAAACGAGTAAACGAATGTACAGCGGGGAAAGACGAATTATTACGTTACTTTTATTTCATTGAAATACGCGAAATAAAAATAATAAATACATATAACAAACGTGTATACGATTGATCGTGCTCGTTCAGCGTCAAACTAAACACCCGTGTATACTGACGTAACGCGTCAGTCGACCGCGACAAAAACAGAAAACGAAAGTAGTCACCAGATAGCGCGACGACACAACGTAGAGGGGGTAGTAGCAAGACGCATATAAATAGTGGCCCGAAACCAGCGGACCGCTTAGTGCAGCCGCGGCGGTCAGAAGCGAACAAGTTTGTTCGCGATAATCCACCGTGTTAGGTTAGGATTTTTATTTGTTAGTGGGACGGAATTTCGGAACAAAACATAAGTGTTTCTAATCAGATTTGTACAATCAGATGATCAAAATCATCTTCGCACTGTACTGTACTGTGGTAAAAAAAAAAAAAGGAATTGCCTAAATTACGCGCGTTTGTATGTCAACAGACGACGACGACGAGTATTAGTATTAGCCATAAATACTTATGTTCATTATAACCGATTAAATCCATCTTGTCTGGTGGTTTATAAAAATGCGGCGCCGAAATGGTTTTGAAGCCATAAGTAATGAATCCGAACTATATTTGTTTTTTTTTCCGTATCTATAAATTGTCTTATTTAAATGAATTCAAATTTATTAAAAAATATATTTTATATGTTCTTATGAAAAACTGTAGACCTCCCAATGATCTAACCCTATAATTACGCCACTGTTTTCTATAATTGTTACGATGACGCATACTCGTACGAAATATAATATATTACATCGTAAAATAATTGAAATAGGTTTGAATCGGTCATGATATGTGTGTGTAGCTTTTGTTCCGAGTTGGGAGATGTCGGCAAATTTTATAACCGAATAGCAAAATGTCACGCTACATAAAATTGTATATAAATATATTTTACGCTTGTACGAGATAATTAATAACCGGACTGCACGGCAATGGTTAACATGTGCCCGCAAAACAGGAGCCTGGCAGAGAGAAAACGCCCGTCGTCGTTAATTACGGATTTGATATCGGGATAGAAAATCAAAAAAAAAATAAATAAAATAGTTTTTTTTTTGTAAAATACGAATTTGACGTAAATGTACAGTGTATTTTAAAATGATACGTATACGCACGGTGAAAATAACTTATTTTCCTGCAGGTCGTCGTATATTGGACGCGTCAGGCGACGTTTGGCGGGACGTCGTATAATTAATGACTTTATATAATATAATATATACCGTATTTGTGGTCCGCATACGAGAACTGCAGTAAAATATTATTATTATTATTATTACGTATACGACGTATTGCGGAGATTTGATAATTTTTTTCCCGGTCGTAAAGCCACTACAGGGTGATTAAAAAAAAAAAAAAACGTATACGTTCAGAAATTTGAAAACGAGGTAAAAACAAGGGCTGGAACACGAGAAATGTGTTTTTAATCCGTAGCGAACGGCCAAACGAGAAATCTATTGGTTTTTCAACGATATACGTGTTTTTATGTATTCGTTTGAAATATTAATTTGTTTTTTTTTTTCAAAACGCTTTAATTAGTTTATATATTATATATATATATATATATATATATAATATTATAGAATATTTAAAAAAGCGATAGGGGAGGGGTGGGTTTGAACACCCAAATCTCCTCCTGGTTACGCCACTGAATGACAGGGTGTGATTTAAGGAAATAGGGTGCCCTGTACATTTTTTAACTCGGGGGCCCTCTTTATATAAAAATTTAAGAAAAAATAATAGGACATATTGTATATAGGGGGGGAAGGTTTTTGAACATTTCAACCTTGAACTGGTGTGGAGTGAGGTTATAGCAATACATCGGACAATTCATTTAAATTTAGCGAAGTGCGTTGTTAGCGGTGTTATCGTAACATTTTATAGCGAGGAATATGAAGGGTAGTGTAAAAGAGGATTTGTGTTTAATCGTTCCAGGGTAATCTGTCGAAGTAGACGAATTCTAGTAAGTAAATCCAGTAAGTTCCGAGAGAAGGAGATAGATTAAAAATATAGACACCGAGATTACATAGTTATCTTACGAATATATTATTTAATCGACACTTTGTAATATAATATATTAGTCCAAATTTTCGGTGAGTTTCTATAGCGAATAATGCGTTTAAAACATACGTGTAACTTTAGGTTTTATCACATTTTATCGGAAACCTTTTTTTTTGATTTTACAATTGAGGGCTAAAATAAGACCAATAAAAAAAAAACCCCCCCGTTTATTTTATTACGTTCTATATTACAATATCGTTAAGAATTATTCAAATGATAATACGAAACTATAAAACCAGACGAGCGTATGAAATACGCTTTGATAACGACGTTTTATGTGCAAAACTCAAACCGGTACAACGGTGTTCAGTCAACGGCGATTTTACCGTATCAGCGGTCGTGATGCGAAGAAAAAAACAAAAAGAACAATCATAAACGAGTGGTCTCAATGATGAAAAGCTGGTTTCGAGATAAAACGGAATAATATCATTTTTTCATATTTCTGTTACGCAGTTTTCGTTATGAATTGGCGTTTACAAATCTGTCGACTCGTGTTTTTTTTAATTATACATGGATTGGTATCGATTATATGTACTCGATAAGTTAATATTAAATAGTTAATTTGGCATAACTCATTGAAATATTCGGTAAATGGGCGGGGAAAAAAATCAGCATACTGCTTTTGACAGAAAAAAAATCTGGTTTAAACGTTCGATTTAAATTGAATACACGAAAAACAATTAAAATTATTTAATTAAATTCATTTTTATTAAAAAAATAAATAAAAATATTCTCGTCATCTCGATTCGTTGATTCGAACAAATCGTCATTAGTGAAAAATCGGTTTTAATTATTTGACGGGGCGGGGGGTAAGTCACAAAGACGATATACACAATTACAATTTAAAACCGTTTTTCAAAAAATCATTTTTGAGGGTGTTAACTAAATTTGTTGTTTTTTCTTTTTTGTGGCAAGGCAAGCCCTCAAAGCGATCATCCGGAATTTCGTCCTCGAATCACTGGGCCACTGTCCTTTGTTGGGCCCAGTAAATCATACGACTATACGAACGTAGAGTCAGGCGACAACGAGGTAGAGTCTATTCGTCTATTTAATTTTTTTAAAATGAACGGGAACGTATATGGTTTCAAAACCGATTTGGACGATTTCGGAGGATCCAGTTGACTATACAGATCCAGTTGGCCAGTCGCCCTTATTAGTTAATTCCTGCGTTATAGCCCGCTAATTTCTTTACTCAAACACTAAAATGGTTATTGTCGGAAAAAATTGCTGGAAATTATTTACTTTTCTTCGAACAAATGAGCGTTGAACCGAATCGGCGAGTCGTTTCAATCGTCCCGAACGGACGAAATGCCGGTTTGCGAACGATTCGAAATCGCGTTAAATATTTATTAAAACACAAACGGGTATTTTATTCAATACGGTCAAATGCGACGGGGGGAATTGTTTTTCTAATTAAATCGATAATGTTATAAGAATTTTTTTACGGTTAAAAAAAAAAAACCCCCCCCGTATACAGTCGGTGAGGACAAGGAGTGAGTGAGTGTACAGGGCGGGTCATTTTTATAATCGCGCAGCCCCCGGGGCGGCAAACCACGACTGTGGTCGTAGTAAAAAAAAAAAAAATGATGTATGTGCGCGCGCGAACGAGGACAATGCGACGACAGGAACGACGACGACGACGGCGGGCCCACGCCGCGGCTGCGTGTCGTCCGTGAAAACGCAGCGCAATTTGGATTTTCCGGCGGCGGCGGCGGCGGCGCTGTTACTTATCAACTGTCACGGGCGAGCAGATATCAATTTCGTTTATTGTTAGACCTCGTTCCGATCCCCCCCGACGCCGACCGCGTCCCTTCGACTCGCCGCCCGTCACTCGCTCGTCGCGGCGTCCCGTCGTCGTTTCCAGCGTCCGTCGCCCGCCCCCACCGACCCTCGTCACCGCGCGCGACCGACCGACCGACCGGTGAAGGGTATTATTATTTTTTTTTTTTTCTCGCGCGCGCGGTACGACCACGTCAAACCGGCGCCGAACATTCGTCGTCCCTCGTACACTTTTGTGTAAAAGCTTTTTGGACCGCGTGCGCGCGTTTCCAGAGCACACGGTCGCGATCGCGGTGTCCGGGGTCGGAGGGGGGAACGTCTCCGGCCCCTACGCTCGATTCTCCGCCGACGTCATTTCCGTTCTTTTTCATTTTCTCCGCGCCGGCCCTTTCGCCCAAACCCCGTTCACCCCCCCCCCCTCTCCATATATATATATATGCGTGTGTGTGTATACGACGTCGGATATAACGTCTAGGAAATACAACGCGGTCCCTGTATAGAATCGCGATTCGCGGAATTACCGCGCAAGCGAACGAAAACCGTGTGCCGCCGACCGAGTGGGAAATGTTAAAAATCATCGGTTTATATTGCGCGTTTGTATTGTGTGTTCGGCGTATCGGGGATTTTTAATTTTCGATCGTCCGAATGATTCCCCGTGTTCTCCGCGATTCGCTTAAACTCCTCTCTCTCTCCCCCAAAAGCGTTCGATAATCAAATCGTTCGACGCAACAAATTTTTTAGTATCCGGTATTGGCCCCGTTCTCGTCCACTCGACTTACGAAATTCGAGTCCTATTTATACGCGTATTTTGAGAAATAAGTATCGTATTAATATATATCGTATACAGTTTAAATGTCTGACGAGTCGATACGACTCGAATTTCAAAAAAAAAGAATTCAAAATTTCTCGCACGCACGAATTGTACGATATACGGAGTCCCTTCCAGGGCTTTGTAACCACGTAATTACGCCACCGGTTGGATTCGTGCGGAGTGCAACACGCGGGTTAAGAACAATTGTTCCGGTTAGTTATTGTATAATTCACTATTGAGTTTCTGAAACGCGTTTTTTTTTTTTTTACAATTACACTAATAATTTCAGTTTATTATCTTTTATTTAAAAATTGCATTTCATTGTGTTTCTTTTTTTTTTTTATCCGTTTATCGTTAATAAAATTCATGAAATGCGTCGAAACGTAGTTTTTGACACGTTTGTCCGTGATATTCACACGATATTTATAATAACATTTGTAATCGACCTTTTTTTTTTTTTTTTCCTGTATTAATATTAGCTATATATACGCCTCCGTTTTCCAGCGTGTTTTATCGATTAAAAAGTAATTAATTTCGCGTTGTAATTTACATTAATTAATACCGTCGCATATACACCGGCATCGTGCACATCGTCATAAACTAATCGAACGCGAGTAAAACATCGTTTAGTTTACAAATAATCGATATCGTTTACACGGTCGAGTAAAGTTTTGTGGTACGAAAGTTTGCACGGAATGTCACGATAGTCATATTCAATAAGGTAAACACTAATTATTATTATTATTATTATTATTATTATTAGTATACGGTTTTAGATTAATATTACGGAAACGTCAAAATACGATAAATTATAAAGAACACGCCTGCAACCGTACATTCACGCTATTCACAAATAATATTAATCATTTTTAATACTTAATACTTAAGGAGCGAAAAAAAAAATGCCCGAAATATATATCGTATTTACATTGCGAATTTGTACACGAAAATTAAACGTTCCATTCGATCGTTGGCTGTTTCATCATATACGGTCACGATAATTTTCTTGTTTTTCCGAGGTTCCTTCCGTTTAATTTTCCGGCTTTTATATTCATCGAAAAAAACTCAGTGAAATATGAATTTCATCTTATCCAACAGTTCGGACTTGAAAATAAAACGATATTCCATTTTCGCGTTCGTCACATAAATATAATAAATACGATCCGTATATGGATTTATTACGGGGTGGGGAAATCTTGCCGAAAAACACCTGAACTCATAATCATCTGTTATAATCTTCAGAGGGAAAAACATTATTTTGAAACGGGGATGTGCTTGATTTTCTTTTTTTTCTTTGTTACGATGAGTAAGTATTACCGTTGCCTCCGGCTATTAATTTCTTTTCGTAGTTTGTGTAAAGGTCTTGGGAGTTTGCTGGAAAAATAAAGCAAATAAGACGGTAAAAAATAAAACTGAAATATAACATAGTTTTGACGCTACGCTGCGGCGAGATTATAAAAATTAAGTACGTATTACTTATATCTATTAGATATATAAATAATGTCCCGGGAGGGGGGGGCATAAATCAAAAGTAATTAATAAGAACATTTCGTTAGAAAAAAAAAAATACACGTATAACGTTGTCGCGATACGCAAAATACGTAGTTTGTAGATATAGACTTAATACAAATCTTCTCGAAATTTATGAGCAGGAATAAATGGATTAAGGTGACGCGCCGTGGTGGTAAGCGTAAAACGACGATTAATAAAAAAAAAACGGATGTATTCGCCGACATAAATATTTAATGTAATAGAATGTAAAATATACATTGTATAATATTATAAATTATATTGTATTACATTACGCGTCGCGTTTTATTATATTTATATATATTATCCGTTGTATTTGTCATATATTTCGTAGTGCTTTCACAATAATTTCCAAAAGGGATTCTCGTATAAAATAATGTTTTACTGCGAGAAATCTACTCTCTGTTGTAAATCGTAAATATCGTAATAATTTATTACGAAAAAAATATATTTACGGGACTTGAGTGCTCGAAAATATTTTCGAGTTGACACTGCGAGTGCGGGAAATAAAATAAATACATTAATCGATTATATCTATGCGCAATTAACATTGTGTGCATTGACGCACAAGACGGCGTTGTGCCTTACTCATAGTCGCGTTTAACCGGTGGAGGGAATGGAAGAGTGAAAAATTACGTTTCAATATTTATAATTTTTTGATTTACGAACGTATTTTGAAAAATTAATCTAAAAAAAAAAAAAAAACAAAACAAAAATAAACCACTGTATTTGTACTTATAACGCTAGGAAAACCGCGCGCTTAGATAATCGCCACGTCGCGTCTATCGATCGGGCGTTTTCGATTCTCGACGATTGTTATTCGTTCGCGACAATTAAAATTCGTTTGCGCGAACACAATCGCACTCGTTTAGTTAACGCAATTTCTATTTCCCGTAATACGTATTTCGTTCATAAAAATGCCACGAAAAAGCCGCAGTCTAACGCTGCACGACGGTTAAACATGAATTTTGTACTGTTATCGCGCGAATCGATGATTGTTCGCGTACGGCTTTTCCCTAGAAAACGGTCGTGTGTGTGTCGCTGCTACGTGTGTGTGCAAACGTTTCGGTTTGACGAATTACATGAAAATCATTGAAATATTGATTATAAAATTACATTTTATTAAAAAAAAAAAAAGCGCGTTAAATTAAGCGGCGCAGCGTATGGCGAAGGCGAGAAAAGAAAAATTAGAAGAGAAAAGAAAAACGGAAATTCGATTAGATAAATCCCAAAACTTCGAATTTTCCCGTTTTTAATTTCAAAAAAAAGTAAGCATACCGCCGTACACTGGTATCCCAGTCATACCGATTTATTTCTCAAAACTTGACCCAACAGCAATGACTATATATAATATTATGTAACAGACGGATACGGAATTATAGAAAATTAGTGTCCAAAAGAGACATGTGAAATAGAAAAAAGTTCAGCTCTGGTGCTTGTACAATTCAAATTAATCACACTGAAGTTGAAAATAATTCATCGCGGGAGAAGCGTCTTGAAAATCAAAAAAATTAAATAATGTCTCCCACAAACTTCGACCGGTTTAATTTTATCGCATTCGTTGCACGATGAAAAATAATGACGCTGTTATTGCTGAGAGGTCGCTTGTATCGTTGGTTTTAAAATACATTAGAAAACGCTTAAATATATCAGCTAATGTACAACTCTGGATTCAAATGAATCTTCAAAATCCCGAAATATGAAAGAAAAATGAGAATCGTGTGTAATAATCGTTTATTCGTGTATGATAATTATTCGAAGTTAGCAGAGCCGCGTTTAACGGGATTGGAGAGGACAATTGCCTCGGGGACAGCAGATTTTCATGGTGTTTGAGGGCAAATTTTCGAAAAACAAAACACAATTTTGAATTGTAATTTTCTTAAAGGCGGCAACGTGGCAAAACGCGAAACTGTCCTTACATTACACGAGTCTCTAAACACGAATAATTCGTTCTATACGAGTAAATATTATTTTTATCGTCGAAGATTTTTTTTTTTATTTATTTATTATTATTATTATTTTTATTCGCAACCGTTTTTAAAACGATTTATATTCCAGAATAAATTAAAAAAAAAAAAAAAAAAAGCGCGCAAAACACTTCCAAGTCAAATGATTTATACAGCTGCTTTAGAAATTATTACTACTACGGTCAAAAGGAAACGCTTGTTGTTGTTGTTGTTGTTTTTTGTCAGATTTAACGAAATCCGCGACGAATTGCCGTTTAAAACGTTAAACAAAAACAACGTTTTGATTAAACTTGCTCTCTGTTCCAGTCAGTCTCTCGCATAATCGAAATTTGAGAATTCCGCTGTTCGCTATACTGAATAATTAACGCGATGTTTTCTCAAACGAAACGTCATCGACGACAACTAATAGTTAATTTATGAAATCAATAAAAACGCGGCGCACACATAAACTCGATTGATTAAAATATACATTATTATTATTGTTAGGTAATTTTTATTTGAATATTTTCACCGCGTTATTTCATTAGACAATGAGAAAAAAAGAAAAATCAAATAATATCCTCGTTTCTGTACGTTTTTGACGTTAATGCGTTGCGACGAAAACCGAGGAGAAACGGGTGAAATAAAAAAAAATTTTTATATAAACAACGGAATAAAAGAAAAGTCGCATGTGTATGCGGAAATTTATTTCGGTTTAAGTCCAATTAAATCATACAAGATGAATTCTTTGTAACGTTAGCGAGTACGGGTCTTTCTTTCTTTCCCTGAAAACCCGTATCGTTTTATAGCCAAAACTATAAATTATTTTAAATACGCGTGTAAAAGTGTATTCGTATTTGAGACAAGAACAAAACGGTTTACATGCAAGCGGGACATACGCTCTCGGTATAGTGACGTTTTGTCTGGAGATCTCGCCCGACGCGCATAATAAATCCTATCGTTAAAAAGCGCGCAATACGATACACTCCACATGAGTTGTATAACATTTATGTTTACTTGACGTGTATTATTACGTTAAGTCTTGTTCATACTGTTAAGCGTATACGTGTTCGATAATTCCGAAATTATTTTTGCGAAAACGCGGTATAATAGTAGTAGGCCCCGAACGTTTCGAATACGGATTTTAATGAACAGCCAACACGCGCATTTACAAAAAAAAAAAAAAAAACAAAACTCTTCACAAATATTCGATATTCGATTTCAACAAAACTACATATATATATATATTATATTCAACCGCTACGGCGTATTTCATCCGAGTTTCGTACATAAATGTCGTTTTGTATAATATTTTTTTCTCTCTCAAAGCACCGCGACGACGCGAACCGTAAACACGTATTTATAATATATAGTTTGACCGCGATTTACTCCACGATATCTCGTCATATTAACATAAATTTCTGTTTTTTTTTTTTTTAAGCTCTTTGTGTCGTCAACCGACTTCCCTCGTGGATCAGATCAGTCAACCGATCGGCACACGTTGTTTTCTGTATTCGAGAACTATAATAGAATTAAAAACGAATGAATAACGCGCGTACCCGTTGGACCACAATGATATATATACATGATATATTGTATGCGAATAATTACTTTGTAGTGTAAAAAAGCAAAAATGAGAATTTTTTTTTTTTTGTCTTTTCCCCGATAAATATTACTTGAAGCTGGAAAAAAACCGTATTACGTGATTTATCAAACGATATGTTCAATAAATTATTTTTATTCAAATGACCATGATGCCAGTTGATGCTTATACACCCGTACTTTTTTGGCCTAACACATTAACTTCAATGGAAATCTCTTGGCGAATTGTACGCATTGTAGAAACGAAATAATTGTGTATATAATTTTTTCTTGATATTTTGCGTTATGTTAAGATCGTTTTGAATAACACTTTGTGAGTATGGTATTAAAAATTCTGAGATAATACGCGCGAATAACTGTCATGTGTCGTTACGTTGACTGTACAGTTCAACAATTTATCGAATATCGAATTGAAATTTTTTTTTAGAAAAATTACAAATTGGTGGTTATACGTATAATGCCATATTGTATATTATTTATTCATTATGATCGGATAATTATTTGAATAATATATTGTGTAATAACGCGTAAAATCGATTAGTCCGTTACAGTTTGCATCGATGTGGTCCAGAACAGAGATTTTCGCCATTAAAAATATATAAAAATAGCCGTATATATATATCATATATTATGTGATACATTTATAAATCCACTCACGCAATTATTGTATTTTTAAAACATTTCGCGAACCCGACTTTTAAAAACATTTAATTTTCAGCTGTGTACACCGAACGTGGCTAAATATTTATTTTCAACCCTCTGGGACTGTTTATTTTTTGTTCCTCATCTCGTCGTGCAATCATCAGAAGAACAATCCTGGACGACGGATCCACCGGTATCACGAATTTTCGTCACAATTCCCGTCTGGACGAAGCGACACACCGTAATAACGCGTTATACGACGACCTATTGAATTATTATCATAACTTGTTGTTAACCCATTTAATATTTCGTTATCCGATACATTTCCAGAAAACGGTAATAGTTTTATTTGTAAATTTCATTCGACTACATACGCGCCAGTACGTATGATATAAAATATCGATTTAATACAAGAAGAAAAGCGGAAAACACGTTTACTCATATATACATAATATTTTACCGGGTATATAATAATAATAATTATTTTACAACTACCGGTAATTTCCGAATTGTCAATCGATTACATATTCGTAACTGATAATAATCGTTCGTTTTAAAGTATAAAAAATAATTGCTTGGTGAGTGAATGTGTGCAAATTTCATTGACGAAAACGAGAGATATCAGAAATAGTTTGGATTTGGAAGCAATAACGGACGTATTTTTGATACGGAAAAAACGGTTTTTTTTTTCGGGAATGGGTATATTATGGTTTCGTTTTCGATATTCATCACGAGTTTAATTTTTCCGATATTTATTACAATAATAATAACTATACAAACAAATATCAGTATGTGCAATAATTTATATCGTCGTGCGTACGCGCACTGATTTGTGCGCGTATACCAATCAGAAGCGTGATTATTCGCACAACCGCGATTCGTTCCCCGGACGGAGCGATTCATCTGAACCGCGATTTGTACGGTTTAAAACAAAAGCGCACATACGATCGTAATTTGTAGCGTATAATATTTTAATTCTCGTAACACGCGCGATTAATCAAATTAATATTGAAATAAAATTAACGATTGAAAATCGTTTTTTTTTTTTTTTGTTTTAGGTCAGTTTAACGATTCCCTGGTATAATAATGCAACGCCTACGCGCGAACTGTTGCTGGAGGTGTGTGTATGGTGGTCGTTCGCCGCGAGTCTTCGCGTCTTGTGGTAAGTGCGAGAAGTTTCGCAGCCGGGAATTACGGTCGCGCGCTGGTTGGCGACGACATCGCCGTCGTTGCGAAACTTTTCCGGATAGGTACTTGCACTACGGGTTTCGGTTTATTAGTCGTGTGGTTGAGAGAGAGAGAGAGAGCGAGCGGAAATTGTGATCGCGTTTGTGCGTTTACTTTACTCCATAATTCTATTGTTTGTGCCCGCAGTGCGTTGCTCTCCGTTCGGCATCGTCCGTTGGTGGCGCCCGTTCCCGTCCTGGGAGCCGAGCGCCATAGGTGTTTTATAAGTCCGTCGTCGCCGTCGTCGCAATGTGACTGTTGTAGGAAGGGGGGGCGCGCGCTGCACACCGTTCTCGGTCGCAGTGTATTTTATCGCGTTTATAGTAGTAATACGAATGTACTCGGTACGCGGGCGCTCGAGGAATGGTTACGAAGGGTCCGGGATCGGGAGAGGATTGAAACCCTCACACGCGGGTCGGTTATATCGTGGCAATTTGTCACAAAGCTCTTTCGGTTCACCGAAACTGTTCCCTCTCCGAGTCCGTTCACTCCGTCCCCGTCCCGTCCGCACCGCCGCCGCCGCCGTCGAGTTTACACACACACACGTGTATATACCGTGCATATAGAATTCGCCTTAATTGCTCTGGTAGGTCGCGCGATATTATAGACGCCGGTGTATATAATAATATGCGCTCGCGAAAACGGGATTAACATAAATTCGAAGCTTCGGGATCCCGAAGGTTATCTGAACGTTGCCAGCCGCCAGACATTTGTTACGCTGCTGCGGGCAATGCCGAAAACGATAGTCCACCCCCGGCGGCAAAGGTGTTATACACTAATGCACCGGGGTACGGGACCGACACGAGAGAAGTTTTCAAATAACTTTCGTCGAATTTAAAAAGGAAAACGTGTTTACGCGCGTTTTCATTAACACCGTTGGAAACTCATATAGGGGCTGTAAAAAAAAAAAAAAAAATTGATTTCAACGTTTGAAAATATAAACCGCGTGGTACAATTTAAGAAGAAGAAAAAGTGAAAATGAAAAAGAAAGAAAAATAAAAAATCGCGCGCCGACGAGTGATGATGTTGCGAACCGAAAATATTGGCAAACGGAAGGGACGTATTAAGACAGTTCGCCGGGCTCGGTTACGTACCGAGTTCCGTACGTTCATCTTTGTGTTGCGCCCCTCCTCCCCCCCCCCCAATCGAGCGAATCCACTACGGATTAGAGTTTCATCCGTAACAAATCTAAATTCCGACACGACTCGTGGACGACGCTCGTTTTCGTAGTGCGTATAACGCGCGTACGTACGACTATTACAGCGATCGCCTGGTAGGAAAAAAAATAGAAAAAATAGTACCTATAATTCAACGGAAATGTTGCAAAGTGTCTCGTGAAATTTCGGTTTCCAAAAATACGTACGCGCGGAAGAGACGTTTATTATAACCGGACTCGGTTTTTAATATTCCGTGCCGTTTATTCGTTTTCAACGGTCAAACGTATAAGTACGTATTTCGGACTTTAACGAGACTTATTTCTCAATGACTCCCGACCAGTCGACCACCCTGTACATGTTTTTAATATATATATATATGTGTAGAGTCGGCAGCGGTTAGGTCACGTTAGGTTATAGATTAGGTGGCCGGAGAAGGGTTTTCAATGAGAGAGAGAGAGAGAGAGAGAGAGAGATGAGTTTATTCGCGATTTCATCTACTTTACTTCCCGATTTATCCTTCTTTTACGCGTTGAAAATATATGCACAGAATGTTTACGTATATATATATATATATGTAAATATTATATTGAGGGACACACGCGGTTGGGATTGCCGGCGGAAAAATGGTCCTTCGCGCCCAGTGTAAATAAATCAACCGTTACTCAAACGTCCGTTCTCATTGATTATTAATACGAAATGATTTCGCGGTGAACCTGTTGAGTCTACTGTAACGAATTGATTCGGCAGGACAAGTGCCGTAACGCGGCACGTGCGATATCGACACGTATTATCGTAATAGTTATTATTTAAAAATCATTTTTTTTTTTAAACGCCGCGATAATCGCAATTAGACGTTGTCGCTAACGGATCGCCCGAATTTGGCAATTGCGCGTTCATTTATACGTACAACGTATTCCAGTTTTTACGCTGAATTTATTGATTCCGAGTCGGACGCACTGCATAAATGTTTTAAGTAAAACCCGTGGTACTTCGAATTGACTAAAGCGATTGACTCATTTTGTAATCTGGATTACAACAGTTCGTTAAGTTTCATTGATCGCTGTAACGGCCGCAGGTTACTTGGTAACGTTATCTTATTGAATAATTAACGAGACGCATAGTGAATTCTGCGTTGTTGAAAGAAAACTTTTAATTTTATTTAATAACTATTTGAATGTTTTCACCGGACACGTTTCAATTGATAATTTCAAACAAAAAAAAAACCCCAGAAATTCTATTGTTTTAATTGAAAAGAAATTAAAAAAAAATAAATAAATAGAAAATAATGTAAAAAATGTTTTAAGACACATTTACCCGACTCATTGTGACTTGTTGTCGTATAAGTCATGACATGATATAATTTCCATCAGTTTTTCCACTCGCTAGGTCGTTCGTATTGTTGATGATATCACGTATCTGTATACAAAATTGATTTAAAACCGAGACGGGTTTATATAATTTTAAAAACGGTATATATCCAAAGGGATGAATTAAACTCAATTAATACTACAGAATATATTATTATTAACGGTTCTTTTACAAATCACAGACGTATACTGCCTTTGAAAATAAATTTAATTAATTAATTCGACGTCATAAAATTTAATTAATTAGTATTTATTTCAGAAGGCAGAAACGTGGAACGTCGCGTCCTATTCGAATGAAGAAAAATTATTGAAACCAAATTTATGATCCTAGTTGCGCTTATGAATAATATAATTAAATTTTACCTGAGAACTTAACAACCAACCGCTGTGAATATATTAAACCGATTAAGGAGCTAGTCCGTTCCAACCTATACCCGTGTCTTTATGCTTAAACGTTACTAAAGAATATAAAACAGCTTTTAAATTTCAATATTCGCCGACATTTTATATATTACATGTCTCTACATTGTAAATATTACCATTTTATTGCATACTGTTTCGTTATAAAAATAAATAACTGTTTATAAAATTAACTAAAATCTGATTATTTTTCCATTCGTCTCCGTTCGCAACCGTCTCAGCCTTTCGCGAACTCTTAGTACAGTAACAAGAAATATTGCTTCACGACACGTAGATTTTTTCCGTGTTTCTTTTTAATTAAGGCGAAGGTGTTCACACTGAAGGTTTCCCGAGAAATACTGTCGGACTGATGGAATAGTTGAGAGATGACGTTTTATATGAAAAAAAAAAAAGAAATACATATATTGTTATCGAAATAAGTGTAGTATAAAAAAAATAATGTTTTACCACAGTCCGATCGTTTAAACGTTTCATCTTAAATTACTTCGTTTATTAATAAAATCATATTGGAAAAGTATATTTTAATGTATGCGAGAATTCAATATTATCTCGTTGTGTTCGATAACAATTTGATTAAAATCAATTGGGCGTTTGTAATATTCGTAAATTATTATTACACTGTACGACGAACGTATTAGTTAGGTTTCATTAAGCCTAAATACTGCAGGATATTACGGAATTAATATAGCGAGTAAATTCGATCCTTGAAATATTTTGTGTTCACTGCAAGAAACACTACTGCACGTGGTATACGTCGTCATTGTAATATGTCCTATAGCTTTGTTATAATATTCACTGAGAGAATGTTAATGTGTTTCCAGAGTAAATATAGGAGTAGATAATTGGATCGTGGGCGAGAAAGTTAATGTGTTCGTTCGCGGTTGTTTCAAAAACTATAATATACATATAGGAAGACAATCGGCCGAAAAATATTCATATGACTTAAAATAAACGATAGAACAACAGTGATTGAGTTTTTTTTTTACAAAAATTTCAATATAAAAACAATGTTACAATGAAGATTTCGGGGCAGGCCAGCGTCGTATTTGCAAAACTCTGTTCAGGAAAAACTATTAAACGTCCTTTTGTCGTACCAAAAATAAAAATAAATAAAAATCTCGATTATAATTTACTGGAATCCGAAACTGGTTGAAAAATAAGAATGAATAGTGTGTTAACGTAGACGATTGGTCGAAAGTGGTCCTGGTTATCGTTATGGATTGTGTATTTTAGGAAAGATCATCGTTTTACGAGATTATTACGTATAGTTTTTCAAGTCGAATTTCCATCACTCTTTAGTTCGGAAGTCGAAAATCAAATATCACTAAAATTTTTAAAAAACCGTAAATTATTCGAATACTTCTAGCGCAGTAAACACATTATTCGAATTAATATTTTAAATATTACTCAAATGTATTTTTCTCTATTCATCCGAACATATCTTGTGAATACTCTTCAAAAGTATAATTTACAAGATCGACTGAAATAAACTATTAATCTCTTATGACACTCACGTCTGTCGAGTGTCGACCCAATATTAGTAATATTCAGCCGGAAGAAAATAACGGGCTGCAGCAAAAAAAAAAAAAAAAAAAAGGAAAAAAGAAGAAAAAAAGAAATCAGTGACAAGCTTTCACACTTTTCTACGAACTCGTACGGGTAAATATAAGCATTTAAACGTAAGCGAGCCATAGGGTTTTATTGCGGTTCGAATGAAAACCGAATGGAATCGACTTTATCGATACGACGGCAAGTCACCGACACAACTGTGTTTTATTAGCAAATATACGGACGGCTGACATTTTTTAATTGCGATTCCCGTATGTACGTTGTACACATTAATCTCTCATTATACATTTCGAAAACTTTTTGGCTTTCAATACTTTCACTCGGTTAGGGCTGTTTTAATTAACTTTTCTTCTAGAGTACTCGGCTATTGTTCACTCGTGTTGTTATATTTCAAATATAATTATTACGCGTGCTTGTATTGTACGACGAATTAGAATTTCCGAAATAAATTGTCAACGACCACATTGAGTTTACGTTTTGTCGAATTTATCACGAGTTAATTGTGCACGATATTGTACTTGAACGTGTACGCTACGGATTAGTTTCATACGATTATGGATTACTTTTCAATACGATCGTCGGGTTTCGATTTATTCCTGTGACCGGTGTTCGGGATTCAGTAAACTAAAAATTACGTTTCGATAATATTATAAGATGGTCGAAATACATCTAGTTCAACGTACAATATGACAATAATTTTCAACTGTTTCCTGCGCAATTTTCGCTTGTGTTCGTCATTAAGGCGAACGACAATAATGCGTACTAAAAAAAAAAAAAACCAATTAAAATATGTACGCCAAATGTCCACTAAACGCAATCAAATTATACCGTCGGAATTGGATTTTAAAAAGAAATATTTTAAATTATGAAATTTTATTTCGAAAACATAATTAACGGATAATATTTTATCTAAATATGTAGTAATAAAAGGAAAAGTATTTTGTATTTGTAAAGATACCGATGATATAACGACTATGAGGTATAAAAATATTTGATAAAAATTAAGATATATTATATATTTAAATAAATAATTAAAAATGTTCTAATACAGTGCGTTATTGTGATAAAAATTAATACCATTTAATTTTCCCCTCGGTACATAATGCAAACAAATTACCGCCCGAGTAGAACTAATGAAATTAATTTTATTTATTTAATTCTTTATGTGAAAACGCAATTTCATAATATTCTACGCTATTAACCCGGGCGCGCGCGTGTGTGTAATATAGTTATGGATAAATTCGTATCAGTAACATGTGTGTGCGTGTGTACGAATACTCGGTACAAATGTTGAGATTGCCGATTCGAAAGTTATTAAATTACGTTTCGCCGTTGTTTTAAGCGTGTTATGAAAATGAAATATACAAAAGTGTCTAATGCAGTACGTGTATACCGTAGGAATAATCCCGGAAATAACGAATTAAGAAACGAAATTGAACACCGAACGTATTCGTTATCAGATGGTAACGACTCTTACATGGCAATCTCAAAGTTCATAAACATTTTTTTTAACGCGCGGCGTAACAATAACGATTCGTTTCTAGGTTAATGCGATTCCGTAATGCTGTTTTCATCGTAACCGTTTACTGCAGCAGCAGCAGTGGCTTCGCGATTTCTTACTCGACTATTTTTGTTTAAATTTCGTATTAAAACGCTACCTATTAGAGTTATTGTTATTATCGATTGTGCAGTTACGGCAACATACAATAACACATATGAATAATGAAATAGAAATAAAAGAAAATATCGCGCGAGATTCCTTTTCGTCGTTATGCGCGGAATTAAAAAAATGTTATTTATGATAATACTGTAGATAAAAATCGAGAAATATTACACACTTTTTAATTATTTTCAATGGACAATATTGTATCTCGTTATGGTACAAACGAGTTTAATCCGATTTTAGTTTAATTTTCTTCGACGTGTCTGCGATTTTAGAAATGCCGTTTTTCATATTGTTTAGGCGATTATTTAGAAAAAAAAAAAAACATTATTTGTATAACACTGCAATAGTTACGTTTTTTCATTATTAACATACGCGTTAAGTTTTACGTTATTCGTATAGTATAACTACGGGAAATATTTCTGGGGTGACGAGCGATCAGATTGACCGGTATCGTAATCACTAATCAGTAATTATAATATAAGTTCTATATAAGTAATATAAGTTCTATATTTTTTTGGTATAATATATTTCGTTGTTACGATACTTACAGTCTTCGATTTTATTTTATCGACACTTTTTTTTTTTGCATTTATTTATGAAATAATTTGTAAAACGGACTTTTCAGATATTTTATTATTTTAAAACAGCGGTTTACGTATATTGTATACCGTGCCGTTGTCGCCTGATTTTTGTGCCTATCGTTTCATATTACGGCAAACGAATTGAAATGATTCTGACTATAAGACCGCAGTAATTCCTTTACTGAGCACCACGTGGTCTCATTCATCGAATCTCAAATGACAATTTTGATTTTAAAACTTTTAAAGATATCAAAAAAAAAAAAAAATCTATTTCGTACACTTAAAAATAATCGTTTAGTCTCGGTTTGAAAAACAAAATTATTATAAGTACAACAATATAATATTGATTTTTATACACACGTTACACGAGACATTTTGTGAACTCACACGAATTCAAGCGAACTTTACGAATTAGAACCATTTGAAAAGTAAACATGTAATCAATTTAGAATCTTTTCTAAGGGAAACTCGTATCATCGATATGTTACCAAAAAGACTAGAAAACTATTGCCGTAATCAAGCCGATTAATTTTGAACTTTCACTTATCGTTTTTAAAACGTCTTGGCAATTGTAAATACAATGTAATTTCTGTGCGCGTATTACTGCCGCAGTAGCTTTTTTCTCTTCAGAACTCCAATTACTAATTATAAAACATATTTAGACGTATGTCCGTTTTAAATATAATAAATTCTCCGTAAAACTCGTAATAGTTAAATTAATTTTCACGTATTAAAATATAATATAAATAATAGCTAATCTAATATTCGCGAATTGAAATGTTAAAGCACTGTATTAAAATAACTTTTTATTAATTCTATAACAATCAGTAAACAATTTTTTTTTTCATATAATTTCATAGAACCGGAACGTCCTCCAGTGATGTATACATTTGCATATAATAAACATAGGTACAGAGACGATAACTAAAATGCTGATGTTTGATCAAACTCTTATAGAGAACAAATATAAATGTACTTTGTGTTTTTTTTTAAAGTACATTTTCTCAGCAATATATTGAGTCTGAATGCTAACATTTAAACTCAATTAAAACTCGTATGGGTTAACACATTGATAAATATTTCAATCAATGGTTAACATGAAAATATAAATGTGACATTTTTTCCTTGATATACAATTTAATTCTATCTATACAAGGATTAAGACATTTTAAAATCGAGTAAATTTTAAACATATAATTATGACGTGTAAATGATTGAAAAATTGAATTTGTTTATTTGATTTCTTATTTAACTAGATGCATATATATTTTATTTCTTTGAAATTTTATCCGTATATTGGCAATTACACATAGTCGATTACAAACATTTTTACGTACCTATAAATATAATATTAGATAAGTCGATCGTTTAGTAATACAATTTAACGATTTTCATAATTTTTTTTTCAAGTATATTTTTTATTTGAATACATCGACAAATATAACCTGCGATAATCGGATAGCAACTGTAATGGAGTTTTTTTTGATATATATATATCGGTACAGCGATGTGCATCTTTAATGATTTTGTGAGGGGAAAAAAAATAAGTCATAACATTTGACATATATTTGTTGTTTATGTTTTCATATTTTATTTACATTTGCATAATATTATAATGCTGATAGTGGTTTACAAATTTCATAGAAACATATTTTTATATTATTTATTGTTTTATGGCTCGAAATAAATTCTAAACACAATCGTCCGCGAATACATAAACCTTTTACAAAGACAAAGATAAATATTTACTATACGTCCGAGCATAATAAAATTCCGCAATATATACTTAAAGTATAGCTGTATAGGTAAAATAATACCTTTACTATTTTATAAAATCCAATTCGCTCGACATGCCCGTTTCATTCAAGACTACATTCTGAACGTCTCTTAAATAATATTTTTAATTAAATAAATATGACAATATATATATAATATATATTAGAAACGTCATATTGTACGATCAATCGTAGTATCCAAAACACGGTCATTGAACAGTGTTTTAAATATATGTATATTGTATAGTTTATATATTTATTTCAACGCATGTTTACTAACTAAAATGTATTGAAATTCGTTTTTCGATTATAAAACAATCCCTGTTAACCATCCGTGTTCGTTATACATTCAATTTGGAACAAATGTTAAATGTTATTCGTAAAAAAGTGTAAAATAGAAAAAATCGTCATACACAATCGAAACATATTTACAGGAGATAATTGAATTATTAATGTTTTCTCTCTTGCATCACTGGTGTATTTTAAGTTTCAATATGTATCTCTCAGATTAAGGATAAAACGTGCACTTGTTGTGTTGTCTTTGCTCTAAAATATACGATTTTTTTTTTTTTTTTTTTGTATACTCGTATATACTAAAAAGTTGTTTGTATAAAGAAAAAAATAAAATGCTTTTCAGATGAATTATTAAAATTACTCAAAATAAATGTTGACGTTTTATCCATAATCTTTTGTATATCAACTTAACGTCACCCTTGTATTATGTCTGAGCGAAAACTTTGAGTGATTATTTTCTTAGAAAAATGAATAATATATATATCTAATCGTCAATTTATGACATGTGAGACAAAAAATGGAAAATTTGAAAATAATAGATTTTAAAATCGAGTTGTTTGCCACGCGTTCGAAATTGAATAAATGGCAGTTTATGAAATATTGAAAAATACAGATGTACTTACATACATTATAACGTAAATGTCAGTTATGGTATAAATTATTGCGTAAAAAGCCAAGCGTTATTTTATCTCTTCGCGGTTAAAATCGATTTTATTTTATTAAAATTTAATTCTTATCGATTGCAGATATATAGTTAATGAGTAATAATATATTTAAAATTATTTGAGCTGTTGAAATTAAAAACGTTATTAATGTTTTAATAAATTTTATAAAAATCGTATTCGTTTGATTTGACGGTAGTTAAATATTATGTACTGCTCGCTTTGCGTCGTGTACACAGAAGAAGAGAAAAAAAATAATAATAATAAGTAGACAAACAAAAATTATTTTCTTATTTAAAATATTACTATAATTATTATGTATTATGTGATGAGCGTACAAACTAATTGGATAGTTAAAAACATAAACTTGATTTTAATATTTATTGAGAGTATAAACGAGAAATTAAAATGAAAATTATTATTACCGTCGTAGCACATGAGTTGTTATAACGTCATAAAAAAATATGGACAATATAGCAATAAGTATATACAACAATCACAACGTGAAGGCAATTCGCGTGCATTCTCGCCATTTCTATATATATATAAACTTCAATATTTACACGATTTAATCTAAAACGTTATAGATTTTTCAGTCGTTATAACGACTGAGAATTACTTATTATTTATATATAAATAATAATTAATACGAAATATCTCGATATGTCAGAATGTGGAATAAATCGATTGATTTAATCGTGTGTCTTTAAACGTGCAATATTGGACTGAAACCTATATATATATATATACTAACAATTTGCTATTTGCCAACAACAATCGTTTGTATTTGTGTGTACGTCGTAAGCTGTGATCGGTGTTTGTTCGCAAACAAATCGGGAAAGTTCGTCGAAAATATTATTTCGACAATCGTAACACTACTAATCGTTCCTGAGAGGATAAAAACGTAGTACAGTTACGTGAACCGTTTTCGTGTTTTCAATTTTCCGACCATGTTTCATATTATAATAAAACGTGTACGTTGGACGGTGGCTTTTCGATTTATCGCGTTTATTCTCAGTGTGCAGTGTTACCGGATCGAAATGAAATCGATTTATCGCGTCCTAACGTTTGTACCCGCGTGTCGCGAGACTCGTTTCAACGATATCATAAGTGTTGAGTTCGAATTACGTTTAGATGTAATTATATTATATTTCGAGATTGTCGGATCGATTGGCCGAATGACACACTATGTACTTGGTAAAAATATTGACGTAGTCTTACACGACGCGTGGATCGTGATGCGTCGAAATCGATTCGATAAAATTCGCTTTTATGTTCGTTAACGGCTTACGGTATCAATAATTTTATTTATTATTATTAATTTTTTTTTTCCGAAGCAATTCGTTTAGACCAGTAAGCGGTGACCCCCCCCCCCCCACGTAATAATCGTGACTTTGTTTCGCGGGCGAAATGGTCGACGACGGGTAAAATCGGTGAAATAATTCCCCGGGCAAACGCGCCGGAAATACGTGTTGAATACACGCATTTACGTGGGAAAAAGAAAAAAAACGGGTCGTTCGAATTTGTGAAATAGTTGAATTTCGGACACTTGCCGCCAACGTTCGAATCGAATGTCGCGCGCGGAAAGTGGCGCACGAATGCGAATCGCACGGTAAAAATGCCGGAGTTGAAACAAAAAAAAAAACAAAAAAAAAAACGTTTCTTTTTTTTTTTAAACGTTTCGCGGACTGCGGCGGGACAGGAAATACGTTGTTGGATCTCTCGGCGCGCAAACCGTAATATCCACTGGATAAACTCTCGACGAGAGATACGCCTCCATTATATATATATATACACGAGCGTTATGGTATTATATTTATTACGGTCGCAGGAAGTGCCGAAGGGATCGTGACTTCTCGTCGTATATATCATATATATATACGCACATAGTCGTGGTCTGCAGGAGTCCCCGTTATCTCGTGCGATCGGCTCCGATACGGAAACAGCCGAGTATATTGTAATAAACACACGCATGGCGCAGTCGTCTACGTAGGTGCGTTTACACAATCGCCGCGTCGTCACCCCGTCCCCGCGGGGATGTGTCGCGCGGGCTTATTATTTTCGGCGTATTAAAACACCAAAAAAATAATACCGGAATAACAAAACGCAATACGCGTCGTAACGATCTCCCCGGGACAACGGCGGGGTGAAATCGATTTTTTTTTTTTTTTTTATCGCGAGAGTAGGGCGCTGGATTTCGCATCGCCGTTAAAAGTTGTCCCGAAATGCGCGGGACACGCGTGTTTTTTACGCCAACGTAAAAACGTGCTGCCACGGTAAGGGGAATTTCATGCGTCCCTTAAGACGAACCGTATTCACACACGCAGAAAAAAACAAAAAAACTATTGGTATAAATCGTATGATATGAACGCTTTAAGAGGGTATTTTCAAAGAGTTCGTATCTCACGATTTACTTTCGGCGCCGTTTACGCGGAAGAGTGTTCGCGTACTGTAACGAACAAAAACATTAGATTGATAACTATGGGGGGGGGGGGGGAAATCTAATAACGCTATATTATATAACAGGTATTTATTCGACACGGTTTTCACCGATTTACGAGTTTATCGAGAAAGTAATGAGGAAAAAGAAAAAATTAAAATATTAATATTACGAAAATATAGTTCCGTGGCGAATTTAACGCGATTTGAATTTTCGTAGTCAGGGGCCGCCGATATGCACGTCTCGATTATAATATAACATTGATTAGATTATGTTCAATTATAAATGATAAACGTATAAATCATAATTTATAATACAATAATATTGTATTATACGCGTACGGGGAAACGTGTGTTACGAAAACAAATATTATAACCGTTTTTTTTTTCTTTTTGTACATTCGGGTGGGAATGTAATCGGTATTCCGAGAGGATGAAACGTTGGTATATATTTCTTTTCGATTATAATATGATTATAATATTACTTCGTCAAAAATACACCAACGCAAAATCCGAATTCGAAATTACTTTTTTTAACGGTAAAATATATTCAAAAAAAAATTATCTAATTTTATTACGCACAATTAATTCGACAAGATTTTTTGTCGCCATATGCGGGGCCGAAAGTGCTACTTTGAATCCATCTCTGTTTGCTATACAGTCGAGCTCCGTTTATTTAAAATATTATTTGAATTAAAACCATTTCCATTTTGACGACTCGTATAAATTACACACAATACCGTATTATACGAGGATGATAAAAGTTTTTTTTTATTATTATTATTATTTTGTCATTGCGTGGAAATATATACATAAAAAAAAAAAACGCTACGTTAAGTAAAATATAATATAATGCACTCGACATAAGACACAATTCGTTCCGTAATAATTATTATTATTGTTACACGTATATTTTTCGTGTCGTTTTAATTTCTATTGTACGCGTATTTGAGCTTTTGTCATATTTTATTCGTTTCTGTAAATATATTTAATGTACCAGCAGTGGAGAAACGTTCTTCCACGTTTAATGTACTATTTTGTTGTCGTTCGGAATAAAGAAAAATGTATTATATTCAAATGGTTCGTTTAAATTTTTTAAATTGTTATTTTATGTCGTGTCGTAATTTCGCGTACATCGCTACGGAATCGTACAGAATAAATGCGTTCCTTTTTTCCTCCTTTTATTCTTCTTCTTTTTACATATTATAATATACATTCGCATAATATAGTCTATTATACATATATTTTATTTACAACAACGGCATAACATTTACTTTTTTTTTCTATCGTGTAAATCTTTATATTTTTCGTAGATGACGTAATACTGAGTTATAAAGTTATTTTAATTAACGACTGAGAATTGAAAATGTATTTAAACACATTTTATTCGCACGGAACGTCATATTTGATAGAAATAGAAAATTATTTCTTATTTTTTTGTGTACGTTTTTATTTTTACCATCTATCGGAACAATTTATCATTTATGATATCTCAGTTTTAGAATAATTATTAATACATTTCTGTGCAAACTGCAGAGTAGAAAATAATTTTTTTTACTTTTAATTTTAAACGTCCGTCTATAGTATTGTTGAATATTTACATAACCTCAGCTCTAACGGTCGTTGGTTAGGTAAATAAACCCCGTTGTTTAAACTGCAATCGTTTATGCGCGGCCAAAGAAAATAAATGTACTACTACTACTACTAATATACATAGCGTTTTCTATAATTGTTTATGCTCTTCAACGCCAAGTAAAATTAAAAAAATCGAAATCTACCCAGTTATTTCGTTTTGTATTTCTAAACGAATTAATCGTTTTAATCGATAACAAATAAATTTGAATTATTATATTGTTATTTAGAAAAACGAACAAACGATTGAAATTTTAAACGTTTCGATACATATTTTGATGAAACGCCGAAATGATAAAATTTTTTTATAAAATATACTTAATATATATATATTGTCTTTTCCGCAATATTATAATTGTTTTTATTATTTACTAAAACGGTAAAAGTTAATACAAATGATTTGCGCAATAAAAACGTATAACAGTTTCAGTTACTCGCTACGATAATTATAAAAATGCGTTTTTAATCCAAAAACGTCGATTTTATTAATTCGCGATTTTGCGACGTGTTTTCGCAATAGAAACTATAATAATGTCAATACTATAAAAACAAAAATACCGTTTACTTCAAATTAAAAAACGCATTAATAATCCGTTTGCATTTATATAGTTGGCCGAAATAACATTGTAAACGAACGCCAAGGCTACCGTTTACTTATAGAGAATTCCGCGATTGTCGAGAATTTATTACAAATCTTACGAATATATTATTAGTTCTCGAACGGCGACGAACATAATATTTACGTACGCTCATTTCTACTCGTATATACGTAGATAAAAAGAAATCTTTCGATTTATAACGTATACGCTTTTCGAGAGTTATCACGTTCTGAAACGATGGCGAAACGTACGGAAGGCGGACTAGTGAAACGATTGATTGAGAAATTCGAGTCGTTCTCTGCCGTGGAAGGATCGCGGCAAAACTCTAAAGCCGGACTAGCGATGATGAACGATCCGCCGACGATACAGCGATGTGTCGGGAAGACGTGTCGCCGCGAGACGGTGAGGACGACGACGATAAAAGCGAAACCGGTACGTTCCGTGAGAACTAACCACGGGATGACGGAAGAACGAGGATGTGGAGACGGCTGGAGGACGCTGCCTACTAAAATATCAGCAGCAGTAGGAGGAGTCGAACCGGTCAAAGTAAACGGCGGAACGGTCGCGTACGACGGAAAAACGTTAGACGAACGTCTCGACAACGGACACAACTCGTCAGTAACGGATCATCGACTTCTTCTCAATGATAGCATGTTAGTGATTTGCTGTTTTTGCGCCGGGCATAGCCAGGGATTTTGCTGTAACATTACAGACACGTCGGTAACACCGAACAAGACGGCGGGCAAAGAGTCGCAGCGTTTTGTGAACCGCTTAATCGAACGATTCGAAAAAGCTTAAACACGTTTTATTTAAAAAAAATACAATTTACAGAAAAATTGCAATACGTACGCGAATTTGATTTATATTAAACCCTCTAATTTTCACGCGTTTAGATTTATAATTTTTGTTCATACCGATCCGTGTATACGTTAGTACGCTAATATTTGTAAAGTTTTCGTTCCGTTTTTAAAATAAACGTACGTGATGAAGAATTTTTTTGTATTTCAAATCAATGTTGAAATCGCGAAATGTTCGCGTGTTTAACACTGCTTGTAAGCACAGTCAATCAGATTGAAACGAAAACATAAGAGAGTAGATAATCAAATATACGTTTACTTTAATAAATTATAATACGATATCATTTAAATTTTTTTTTCTTTTTGTACTTTATAGACTAAACAATATATTTTTTTTCATTTCACTCTTGTGTCCTAGCCACTGTTGTAAACGATTGTAATTAATATTATTTAATTTTGCATGACGTATTTACGTCCGAAATTATATTTCAATAACTCCGTGGCGCTTAACTATTTATTATGTAATACGAGTATTTATACGATTGAAATGTAAATATGCAAATATACGTATAGTAATGTAGAGCTGATAAATTTAGAGATTAACGATGATGATGATGATGAAGATGATCATAATAGTAATATTAATAATAATAACGGTTTTTCGACATCCATAACGACTATACGGTCCATGATTAAATTCACGTAGCAGTCAATTGAACAACAAAATGCGTATCGCGTGTGGACAATAGGTCTTAGTGGCCTCGGGATACATATCATACAATATTATACATATTTTGCGGCTGTGGAAACAAACGAGAGACATAATCCGGGTTTTCGAACGGTTACGAATACACCGAACGTGGGTAAATATCAATATATTATTATTATAATTATTATTATTGTAACGTTAAACGAACGAATGCCGGTCATGCAGGGTATAGTAGAAATAATAAAATTTCACTAATAATATAAAATTTTCTTTCAAAAACTAAAGAAAATCGTCCGGTTTTTTTCCATTTAATCGTGCGTTCGTTTATAGAAGAAACAACCTCGTAGACCTCCTCCTTTTACGGGAGACTAGTGAGATATATTCGTTTTTCTAAAATAGTGTACGTTTTTTTTATCATTATATGCACACATTTTTGACTCTTCGATTTTTTTTTTTAAATTTGTATTTCAAAATTACTATTCGATTTATATTCGAGAATTCTTAACGTTATAATCTGTTAAGAATTATTTAACGGCACGAGACAAACGAACGCCACAACTAAATGTCTCCGCACATAAAAAAAAGCCTAAACTTACAATCACCAGTAAAAACCGCTTACGATTAACGTGCTATATAACAGATGATCCGTTAAATGTAGAACATATTTTATGAAAATCGTTATATTTTTTTGAAAATCGAAATGAGCAAAACGTAAACTACATTTTAATTATACACTAATATTATTCGTATACAATTATATAAAAGTAGTGTTTTTTAAAAATTGAAAATTCCAATTACTAAATCTGATTAACGAGTGTATATTTCACGTTGTATTTTCGTATATAAGATATAACTGCGCAGAAAAAAAAAAAATTTCTTAAATAAAAATAAGTAATTTTGATGTGTGTGTGGAAATCAAACAATAATTTTTAAAGCATTTTTTTTTTGTAAGGTATTTATTTAAAGTGCATTTTAAAATCACTTATATACGTTTCTAGGCTAAAGGCCACTTTATGATGTCAACTATAAACCAGCACAATTTCAAAATATATTCTATGTGATAACTAGGTCGATGAATATTGTTAGCGAACACAAGATGACAAATTAAAAAAATCGATCAAAACTATAAATAGAAATTGTGTTCTCAAAATATTTTCTTATTCTCAGATCACACCTACGGATATTTTCAACATCGGCGACAAGTGTTTGATATTTGTTACATAATAGTGTAGGACGCGAGTCCCGAAGAACCATTTATTCATAATCACATGCCAGGCCTGTTTAGTAACGTCATAATGGAAACGATTGGGTTTAATTCTTACGAATTTTTTAAAGGAATTGTTTGTGCATAAATTGAGACTGGAATAAATACGTGCGTCAATCAGAAAATATAACATATTCGAAAAAAAAAACCGATTGAAACTAAGGATACAAAATATACACTGCGTTATCATATCACTTATTTACATATTTTACAAATTCAAACGGAGAAATTCGATTTACGGATAAAGAAAATGATGGAGGAAACGATAAAAGGATTACGACGAGAGATCTTGCGCAGTTTTCAAATACGCGTAGGTATGTGTGTTGGAACGATGAAAATATATTTTCAAAGAGATGTGTTACGAATGGTTAAATAGGATTGTGTCGAATGTACGATTATTATAGCTATTAAAACGCGCTTTCGTTAGAACGCAAAACGAAATTACCATACCGATTGGTTTTGGCGATAAGTTTATTATGCTAAATAGAACAGTGTTGTTACTCCGTAGATAACATTTAAATCTCAGGTCTTACAGCATTCAGTTCAATTCAATTCGAAATCATTAACGATAAATACTTACGGAAAACTTTATAGTTTTCAAACTACAAAAAACCCTAAAACTTTACCGCGAAGAATTAACGGGGAAAAACACCGACACGAGAATTAATTAGAAAACGAATAATTGGTCGTTATTTCTGTAAATACAAAACGGAAACGCGAAATATCTCAGTACGAATTTTTTTTGTTCTTCCCATGTACAACGTTTTAAAACGAAACTATAAAATACAAAGTAAAAATAAATTCACCTACCGCGTGTAATAAGAGTTAGGAGACTTTTTTTGAAATTTCCAAGTATAGTATGAACTTAAAATAGCATAAATATAAAATCTGTGTTTTAACGATATAGCATAATATATATTTTGAGTGTACATTTTTTTTTATAAGTACAATATATGAACTGCAATCTCCGTTATTATTGTTGCCACGTGACTTATGGAATCAAATCAAAAATTAATTCTTGAAACAACGTTTATGTGCACAGCTCGTTACATATAATATTATCTGAGGAACATAATTTTGGCACTAAAACATTAATTCTAAGCGCCGTATTCGAGTAATCAAAGAAATAATAATAATAATTTCCTAAAAGAATATCTTCTTTTTAAAGAATTGAATTATTTAAAGTTTTTCTTCTTTTTTAATGAGCTATAATATCATTTTGCAGAACGAAAGAAAGTTTTATTGAAAAATTTCCAACGCGTTACTCGTTTCCAATGACACTATTCTATTACTGACTTTGCAGCACTACTCAACGAACATCTAAATTACACCGGCACTTCTTCTTTTCCCGTTTTTTACTACTTTTTTGTATTGTTTCCCCTCATAATGACATGCTGAATACATGTAAACGACACGTAGGAAACCCGATACGCCGATTTAAAACGTTGCGCCGCGTATACGTTTTACACTTTACGTACCGCGAAGTGGTCTTTTTCAATTTATTTACAAAAACAAATAACAATTTCATATTAATCGTTTTGTTTTTTACTATATAATTGAAAATGGCGAGTAAGACAACAGCAGTACTGCGTATAAAAATTAATACGAATATATTGAAACGTTAAATAGTTTTATTACAACAATATCGCGATAATTCGAAAACGAATAGAATGTTATTGCTAGCCGTCGCGCTTCGCTGAAACAGCCGGCGGGAGGTTTATTTTTTTTTATATATCTATATATAATATATATTTATACTTTTCATTAACTATTTTGTTCTGTTTACTCGGTATTATTATTAATACAGTAGCTGGTATACACCTCGTTCATAAATAATTGATGTGGTTAGAGGGGAAGAAAACATGTATCTGAATCCGGGGAGCAAAAAAATGTATAAACAAATAAAATACGATTTTGTTTGATACGAAGGGGTTTTTTTTTTTTTTAAACGAACTCGCGAGAGCGACATTAATATTAATATCATTTAACCGGGGGATTCGGACTTACGTACGTTTTTGTACGGAAAACAAACGATGAATATACGTAATTCGGACGCTGCTGTAGATGAGCAATCCGAGTTTAACGCTCCTCCGACGTCGTATATGGTTTTTTTTCTCGAAAACGTACTATAAATAATAAAAATAATTTTTGTATTATAGACATTTTTTTTCGTATTTCAATCGTTGTTATCGCGCGATTTGGATTCCTCTCGTTTCCGAAAATTCGTTTTGTGTCGATCATTATTGTTGACGTTAATGTAACCGTCCGTCGCGTTCAATATCGTGACGCTATCCAAATTATGTGTTTTGAAAAATGTTATTTCATTTTATTCGCTACGATCCGCATGGCAAAATGCGCGATAAAAAACCGTTCAAGTCCAATAATTTTTTATCATTTCCCTATTGATTATCACGGAAAATGACGATTACGTTTTCAACGTGCAAACGTTGTTCGCGCCAACCAAAAACGATTTAAGACATCTTATAGTGCATTTTAATAAGTAAACTAATCGATTTCGGTACAGTAGCTATTATATTAATTGTACACAAGGGTGCGACAAAAACGACGAGTTAAAACGTTAACGCATTTAACACGGGAATTATTATTTTTTGTAAACTTTTGACACAACGCAATTACTTTTATTTCAGTATAACGTGAACTATTAACGAGTCGTAACTGGAAATTACACGAAGTTATTAAAAAATTCAATTTTATATATGTCGTAATTTTTTCGTATGTCCGTTTCATCATTCCTTTTATTGCGATAAAAACCACACATGCATATTTTATTTAGGCAGGCAATAATATAGAAGTTGAATAGAAACCGTAGCAATTTAATATTTTTAATCGCGTTTTTTTGAGAAACTTTAAAAAGTAATAACATAAGTTTTACTCTTTTTTTTAAACTTGCAGTAACTCAACAAAGTTACGTTTTCTTTTTTAATTTTCAAATGATTAATTTTAATTTAACCGTGTTAATTATTATTATTTTTTTTTAATTAACTGCAACTGATTTTAAAACAAAAGTAGCTTTATCGACCATGTCTATATAATATGTATTATGGAAACGCTATTTGCAGTAATGACAAATGTTATTTCGTTTTATTAAATTTTTTTTTTTTGATTAAAATATGTTTAATCGATTAGAAAAAAGTTTATTTACGTTCGTAAAAAATAGTTTTTAATTCGTTATAAAATAATACATATTTAAATGATGAAATAATAATATTTTTTTTTTAAAAACGAGTTTAATTAATGTAAAAAAAATTTCAAATCGTTACAAACGCCGCTATAAAGATTATTAATGAATTTAATTCGTACATTTGCGTGAATCCTCGAAACAGTTATTGAATAATATTTTGGGGGGGGGAGGGGGAGAAGTTGTATTCGAATCTCATCAGTACGAAAAAAGAAAATCGCGTTTTAATTAAAAAGGAAAAAAAGAAGAAAACCAAATCGAAATATAAGAAACTGCGCGATTATGTAAATGCGCGTGTTAATATTTTAATTCGACGTTTGTAATATAATAATAATAATAATAATAATAATAATAATACGACTTGCGGTAAACAAAAATGCGCAATTACGTTTAAAAACTTTTCATGCGCTATCGCGTTATTTCGCGTAATCTTTATTAATACGCGGCAACAAACACGCGGTTATCTCGGTTGTACAAACAGTAAAGATTATTAAAAACTTTGTAATTTGTGCGTATTTCTCCTTTTGTTTGTGCCGCGGTGGTAACAACGTTATAGTATAGTTTTATCGTAATCAGTAATCAGAGAATTTCATTCGGATAAATACATATACGAGGAAAACGACGCAGGACAACAATCAGTCATTATACGAACATATTATACACAACAATAAAGGAACCGAGAAAAAGAGAGAGACGGAGTTTAATTTATTTCAATCTTTGTGATTTATGTCGAGTTGTTTATATACGTGTTGTGAAAAATCGTGTAATTATAATTGCTATTATTTTTTTTTTTTTAAACTGAATATAAATTACGGCAAAAGAAAAAAATTTCGAATGATTAATCGCGTACGATTTAGGAAAATAACTAACCGCACGCAATAAAAACGATACCATAAATCATATTGTATTTATAATGACTATATATCGTCGATCATGGGCAGCGCGGAATCTGCTCCCCCCCGGACTTCAAAATTTTAAATATAATTTTGAAATCTTTGTTTAAGTAAACAGTTCGTCGATATTTCGATTAGTTCATGGATTTAATGTCGACGAAGAGTAAATGACGTTACACTAACGTTACAATACGTGCAGGTATCTGTCGTTTTTCATAATTTCCGTATCAAAATATTCGCAATCACTTTGCGCGCAAATTCTGTTTTCTTACAACAGCCTTAAAACGTATTATTTTCCCTTCCAGATTGTGATAATACGAATAATGTGTCTATAATTTCAATAGTGTTTAAGCGCAAATACACGTGTCTCGCAGAAAATTTAGTAATGCCGCGTAATTACACTAATAAGTTTTGTAAGGCTGCGGCCGAAATTAATGAATTCCATTAAAAATAATGTAGAAAAACAGTAACGTAAATTTAAACGATATATACGATTGTCGAATAAATCCATATCGTATTATCGTGTGCCGTTATGACTTCGATGAGAAAAAAAAGAAAATTTTCCGAGATAAACGTAATAACGGAATCACAATGAGATTTATTATATAATGTGATGTTTAAACTTCACGAATTTAAAAACATATATATATATATTATTTCGCGCGTGGGTTGCACGACGAATTTCGTTGAATGTTTGGAGAGAGAAAAAAAACACTTTAGCAAATGTATATTTACGTTTATAATATAATAAGCGAATAACAAAAAAAATTTACAAACGATTTTCTAAAGAGACATTTGTTTAAAACCTTCTTTTTATTATTATTATTTTCTTTGGTAAACGTATATAATCACTAAAATTACAATATATTTTTATATTATATACTCGTTTGTTATTATTTTTTTTTCTCCCGATAAAATTCATTAACTTAATGACATTTTGTTTTCTTTCCTCGCGGCGAATACATATATATACACTCAAGTACAGGTACGTACGTTTAATAAAACTTTTATTCAATTAAAAAATTAATCTTCCGCGCTTTTGAATTATTCGAAGAAGAAAAAACCGCACAGCGCATTACACTTTGCAAATGAATAATACAATTCGGAAGTTTCACTCGTGTAAAAGAAGAGAGAGAGAGAGAGAGAAAAAAAATGATTGAGTCGTCGTCGTCGTCGTCGTCACCGCCGCGCGTTCGTTCGTATAAATCTACTAAACGTTTGACGCGCGTGCACGGCATTTTTTCTTCTTCCACCAAAACGCGTATATTCGTATTCATAACAGCAGAAACCTTATCACGCGACCACCAATCGTAAAACGAGCGTTTCCATTTTTTTTTTTTATTCTTTCGAAAACATTAAAATTATTATCGTTTTCGGACGCGTTTGTTTGAAAAACCGATACGGAGCTGCAGCGCGAAGTATATTTATGTTTCAGTTTTTTTTTTTTTTTTACGTATTTATTTATACGTATAACGTTATATATATATATATTATTTATATATAAAAATATATATATCTCCTCATACATATATACCGCAAGCTATATTCCCCCCCATCACACTCGAACAAAGGAACGAGTGGGAAGCATTGTTGTGTTGGTAAAACGCGCGTATCGCCGCCAAATCGTTTTCATTCCGTGTCACGGAGACTGATGAAAAACTACATTTTCACAGACGAGGCGAATATTAAACGCCAGTCGGACGACGGTGTATATATTATATATGTACACAGTATACGTGCGTAACACGAGCGTGTATATGCATATGATCGGTACAATAAATGTCTTAAATCCAAATACGTACAGGAAGGAAATGGCGAATGGCGGTGGGTGGAGGAGGAGAGGGAGAGAGAAAATATACAGAAAAGATTATGAGCAACGATAAAGAAGTCGAAAGAAAATTGCAGACGTCTGTGATATCGCGGGAGAAAAACAAAAACCGCCGTCCCCAACAGTGTCGGGAAATTTATGGAACGCAGTGTCGGCGGGACCGGACCGCTGAAATAAGAGAGCGTCTTCGTTAAACGTCGAGAGACTGTGCGAAAATAGAGTTTGTATGGAAAGAAATTCAACGAGAAATTTATTGCTAAACGGATTGAGAAGAACGCGTGTTATCATCTACACTATCACATTCGATAGTATATAAACGAGACGTTTTTTTTTTTCTTTTTTTTTTTTCGAACGATTTTATATAAAACACAAAATTTTCGATTATATTTCTACGCGTAATTCTGTACTCTGATCCACTTTTCAACAAAATCCCCCGCCAACACCGAAGTACTCATCGCGGTACCACGATGTACCGTAAGAATTCCGTTTCGCTCATAACGATCTGCCCACCTGGTCTGCTGACCACACAGCGGTCGGACGTCATCAATTATGTCGCTAGATGATTTTCCGTGTAAAAGAACAGATGTCAATAGTCACTAGGCGCAAAACAAAAAGTATGTTCATTAAAAGTATCGCTTAAGTAACTTCACGACAGTGCCTGTTCATACGCGACACGTCGCATCGTATGGCTGGGAACAACTTGATCGCCTTTTTTACAGCCTCGACTATAGTTACCACCACTTTTTCCTTCACTCAAGAGCGCAAATAAGCTGTCACGATTACGGTGATCATGATCATTTTAAAACGGTCGTACGCTTTGGATTGATTGGCAAATCAGATGGTAGATTTCTATGAGAATAGAATTCAGAAGTTGCAGATTGTACGGTATACGATAAGTGCCTTAATATCGGCTGAATGGCTGTAGAGGTTTCAGGTTTATAAATAAAATTGTAATATATCAAACAGTACTTGCTAGAAAAACACGCCTCGTATTACATATTATAACATCAGACGAATAACGGTTATATTTTATTATTATTATTATTATGTTATTTATTTCGTGTTCGTTTACACAGATATATTCGTGTACAAACGAGTTGTAGACAGCGTGTGTCGACACCAGCTTATTAGGCCTTATAAAAAGTCGAACGGGTGACGCCGAATTATTTTAAATTCAATTTGATAATATTATACCTATAGGTAAAAATAACGCGTCACGCACGTTTTGGCAAACGTTCGCGTTCTTAACCATTTACTCACTCGCATCCATTCAAATGAAAACACTTATTTTCGATTCTGAGCAGTGTTAGAAATGTATTTTATTCACAGACGATAAATATTATTTTTTTTTCTTTTTCGAGAAGCAGTAAAGGAGCTCTAAAAGTATTTCTCTGTGATCCCATTTACAAAATCGGAAATTTTTTGCACTTTTATAATATGTCTTCTAAAAGTTTTTAATGTGTCCAAAAATATCAACGAAATATTATTACGAACTCTATCGTTTTTTTTTTTATTTTTTACCTTCTTTATTACAAGGCAAAATTCTTATTTTCCGACGGATCGCATTTGCTTTCAAATCAAATTACGAATGAATGTTTTTTTGTATTATTTTTTTATTACTTATTCAATAAGTTTGTATTTAATTTATGATAATTCGAAGTAACATTGATATACCAACCATGTGATCTATAATAAGTTGAATGAATTGTATCAAACTTTGAATTAAGACAATTATACGAAAGAAAGTGCCTAAGTGAATAGAAAAAAAAACGCCGTGAACAGAAATTTACTTCATCGTAACTTGAAGGCTATGCAGTGCCCTCTCAAGCACTAATTTATCTAACATTACACGTATATTTCTTAAGCATAGAAATATGTGTATGTTTAAGGTGTATTAAATCAGTGTTCTGTAGTAGACAATAACTTTACAATGCACCACGTGCCGATCCCACTTTATAGATAAAATTTAAATTATTTGTTTAAGACGAATTTCTCTTATCCTCGAAATAATTACAATTTGGAAATTCGGAGAAAAGAAACATGTGATAAATACTGTAATTAAAGATTCGAGTTTTACCGAAACTCGGTAAGATTTTGCATATATGAATAATATAAAACATTTATTTCAATTATTTGACCATCGACATATTTTGAAGTCCTTATAACTAATTTCATATTAATTTAAATGTATAAGCTTTATGATTTCAATAAAATGAAAAAACAAAACCTATACCGATCGAGAATATCTAATTTAAAAATATCAAGATTAAAGTTTAATTGGATTTTTCCAATTAAAAAAAAAAAAAAATATATATATATATATATAGTATGCGTTATTAATTATTCTACTTCATTTTGAAAAAATTACTGATACAAATGTGATAGAATCGTTATGGGACGCATCTTTGAATATTAAGATCAAAAAGAAATATTATGAACGCATCATATTATTGTTATTATTTTTTTATTTTTTTGCTATAATTTTAGATGAAACATATTTTTAAAAACGTTCCATTCATCATATCCAAAAACGTCGATTTTATCAATTCGCGATTTTGTGACGCGTTTTCGCAATAGAAACTATAATAATGTCAATACTATAAAAACAAAAATACCGTTTATTTCAAATATATTTCAAATTAAAAAAATCATTAATAATCCGTTTGCATTTTTATAGTTGGCCGAAATAACATTGTAAACGAACGCCAAGGCTACCGTTTACATATAAAGAGTTCCGCGATTGTCGAGAATTTATTACAAATCTTACGAATATATTATTAGTTCTCGAACGGCGACGAACATAATATTTGCTTACGCTCATTTCTACTCGTATATACGTATATAAAAAAAAAATCTTTCGATATATAACGTAAACGCTTTTCGAGAGTTATCACGTTCTGAAACGATGGCGAAACGTACGGAAGGCGGACTAGTGAAACGATTGATTGAGAAATTCGAGTCGTTCTCTGCCGTGGAAGGATCGCGGCAAAACTCTAAAGCCGGACTAGCGATGATGAACGATCCGCCGACGACACAGCCATGTGTCGGGAAGACGTGTCGCCGCGAGACGGTGAGGACGACGACGATAAAAGCGAAACCGGTACGTTCCGTGAGAACTAACCACGGGATGACGGAAGAACGAGGATGTGGAGACGGCTGGAGGACGCTGCCTACTAAAATATCAGCAGCAGTAGGAGGAGTCGAACCGGTCAAAGTAAACGGCGGAACGGTCGCGTACGACGGAAAAACGTTAGACGAACGTCTCGACAACGGACACGACTCGTCAGTAACGGATCATCGACTTCTTCTCAATGATAGCATGTTAGTGATTTGCTGTTTTTGCGCCGGGCATAGCCAGGGATTTTGCTGCAACATTACAGACACGTCGGTAACACCGAACAAGACGGCGGGCAAAGAGTCGCAGCGTTTTGTGAACCGCTTAATCGAACGATTCGAAAAAGCATAAACACGTTTTATTTAAAAAAAAAAAAACAAAATACAATTATATATTTTCGATTCGTACGTTAAATAAAAAAAAAAAACGATTTACAGAAAAATTGCAATACGTACGCGAATTCGATTTATATTAAATCCTCTAATTTTCACGCGTTTAGATTTATAATTTTTGTTCATACCGATCCGCGTATACGTTAGTACGCTAATATTTGTAAAGTTCTTGGTTCATTGTTTTTAAAATAAACGTACGTGATGAAGTATTTTTTTGTGTTTCAAATCAATGTTGAAATCGCGAAATGTTCGCGTGTTTAACAGTGCATGTAAGCACAGTCAATCAGATAGAAACAAAAACATAAGAGAGTAGTAATGGAAATGTGTCAAAAAACAAAAAAATAAGTTGTTTAACTCGGTCTCTCGAGTCCGTTACACAATATTCATTGGCAAAACGGATTCAATGTAAATCGGATGGCGCGGCAGCGTGTAGACTCGCGATGGCCGTGGTCGTGACTTACACGATCAACCGATTATAGTGTCCAAAGAAAGCGACCATCACGCGATCAATACTATCGACATGTAAATATTATTATTATTATTATTATTATTATTATTATTGATCATGTGATTAATATTGACGTGTTGTCGTCGGTATTGAAAAACCGTACTGATGACTCGATGAAAAAATTAAATAAAATTTTTACCGCGCCGCGATGCGAACACATAACGTTTTTTTTTTTACTTTTGGGTCTTCTCTAGCGCACCTAATCGTATACGCGTCAAATCTAAAAACAAACGTAATTAACAATACTGTGTTCGTCCGATCGACAGTGGTTTGTTTCACGTGACGCTCTACGAGAACCTGCGAAATTTTTCGATTATTTCCGCGCGTCCGTAAGCTCGTTCGACGTTATCGAACGGTGACGACATAATATTATAACGTCATAACAAAAATGTGAGAGCAGCAGCAGCAGCAGCAGCAGTTATATTTCGTTGCGAACGGTCGAAAATTACGGCGCGGCGTCATCAACCGCGAAACGATGCGGTACCGAGCGGCGGTCGTCGCAGTGAGAAGCCGGTAGAACGCAGTGGAAACGCCCTCCCAGTGCGCGACACGTTCCATAAATAAATCACGTGTTGAGCGGTAGAACCGCCGCTGTGGCGTTGCGACGCGCGGTCCTAACACACTACCCATTTCACACGTACCCGCCCGGCGACCGTGTTCTTCAAACGACACCGGTTACCCGGTCGTTGGTAATGCTGGTTTCATACGAAACCGGCGCCCGTTAGCCCCGGTAACCGGTACCGAAATAGTTAGTGGAAACGGATAAACGATTTGCGCGTTCCCGTCTCGCCCGTCATGTCAAATCTGTCCGCCGGTTTAAAAACTCTTTCTGTACATTGTTCGTTAATTATTTGTTCGGAATTTTTTTTCTTTTTTTTTTTTATTAAAAGTTGACACCGCGGATCAACTTGTATCTTTAGTAGAGGCAAAATCCGTACTTTGCACTGACACGTGAAAGTAAAATGTGTGTTTATGAAACCGGGTGCCGCCGTCGCCGTTGTTAAACGGTCGACGGGTACGCGTGAAATCGGCATTCAAAACCTAATTCAGAACTCTCGTACAAATACTCAAAATAGTATTTCTTTTCTTTTTTTTTTAAAAAAAATAATATCAATAAATGATTATTAATTAGAGCGGCGTTTCCAAAGGGCCTGGAAAATGGCACGCTGTTTTGCGGGGGAAAAAAATGATGATCAATTCGAAAACTATTCGCAAAGACCGCCGGCAAGGTTTTCGCGAAAAGACTAAATTGTCAAACGGTTCATATTGTACGTTACACTGACACGCGTACGAATATATCATTACTACGTTTAAGTGCTGTCGGAATTTTTTTTTTTTTTACACCGCACGTGAGAATTAATACGGATGTAAAAAAAAACCACGATTTTCGGCTATCGTTGCGCAGAGAACCTCGCGGTGTGAGCCCTGCATTACAATAATATCGTAATGCTAAACGATTCTCAAACAAAATACGTGTACGGTTAAGTGGAAATGTACGTTCGGCACACTTTTTTCCACATCTGATGGCTATAAGAATCGAACCTATATTTGTAAGCGATAAAAAAATGGATTGTTTTTGTGATTTTGGTGTATAGGTGTATAGTAAAAAGAATGGTGTACCGAGCCGCCGGTGTTGTGGATGTCCCTTAAGTGAATTATTTACACGTTGTTATATAGTTTTAGAGTTCTGTTATCACTGTATTGATTTGAAAACGATTCGTTGCATTCAATAAAACGATTCCGAAACACAACTTCGGTGTAATAAGCGATTTGTCGATGAAAATTTAATACGGTAATAATAATAAAAAAAAAAAAATGAAAATGAAAATTTTTACTGGATTATCAGGACTTTTAAAAATATTTTTGAATAACGTGGGACTTGCGTTGTATTAAATGGCAGCGCTTAAACGCTCAAAAAAAAAAAAAATATGCGGCCGATATAAATTTCGAGGATCTAAGACCATTTGTTTTCGAAACACTGGAGAAACACACGTTTTTGTCGTTTTTAACACAATTTGTTGGTAGTTTTTCGCCGACGCGTTTAAAAACTATCGAGCTAATTAGCAAAACGATTTTTCTAAATTCAGGAAAACTGTCTATCGAAAAACGGATACGAGTGTAGTGATCGAAACAAAAAATAATAGTCACCGTATGCACGGAAAAATAGAAAGAAAAAGGAAAATATTATATAGAAGTTCCGTTTCTCTGCGCACGCCTCGTCCACTTGTTCAAGTACTGATTTTCACTAGAAATAAACAAACATATTATTATAATATGCAAGTTAAATAAATGCCGACAAAGACAAGTGCAAAAAAAAAAACCCCGATTAGTATAAAAACAATAAATAAAAACTTCCTAGAAGTTATGTTAGAATTTCTTGTGGCTGCTGCAACGAGTGTGATTACATTTAATAGAATCTATTTCATACTACATAATGTATCGATAACGTGGGATTATTTTCTCGATTAATATTACCGTTGTCTTGCAATCGAGCCGAATAAATAGCAAATTTTTAATAATTTCAGATGTACAGCACGTTACGCGTTATTACTTGACGTTTTTATTACACGGCGTTTAAAGAGTTTTTTTTTTTTTTTGTTTAAGAGGAGATATAAATTATATAAACGAGTTTTATTAACGTAATAATTGTTTGGTGTTTTCGCTAATTTTATTTGCTATTGTATACGGTACGAATGGATAACAAACCAAATTATATTACGATGTGAAAATTAATAAATTAGATTTCTTTTTTTTTTTTTTTTTTGCGAGCAGGTCGTATTTTCAGAGTTATTGTGTCGGTTGTAAATACCGCGTTGTTTTTTTTTCCAGTCGGTAAAAATTATGGGAATCGTGTAAATATTGTTCTCGAGTATCGCGGCGAAAACGATATTGTATTGAAAAAAAAAAACGTATTTTTTTTTTTACAAATATTTATTATAATTTCATAACGATATTTATTTTATTTTTTACTAATAAACTTTATTCGTTTCGTTGAGAAACAATAATTCGAAGAACATTTTCGATAAATAAACGACGCGACAAAGAGTTAGAATAACAAGAAAATATTGTAACCCGCGGCGAGTGGTAAAAACGGAAGAAAAAAATAATAATAATAAAGTATACACAAGTGCAATGGCGGCAAGTGGAATTACAAATATTAGTATTAATAAATATACGAATAGTAGTGACCTTCTTGATTATTATACGGATAACGTTAAATATCAAAAGGTATACGTCGGTTTGTGTGTGTGTGTGACGGACAATACGACTAATATTTGGCTACAGAATTATTATTATTTTTTTTTTAATTTGGACTCGCAAAATAATGTGTAAATTATCGGAACGTTTTTTATTTCCTCCCCGAAATCGGACGAAGAAAACGGAGCTCGCAGCTACTTGCTGCTCGAATTATTTCGTTAGATTAACGGCCAGAATCGGGTGTGGGAGAGAGCGGTGGTTAAGAGAAATTTTCAAGAGACCGCCGCGCCAAGAGTATTAGACGTACGTGTATAACGCAAAAAAAAACTCTTTTTCACTCGGCAAAAAAAAAAAATAAATATGTCACGACGCGAGTACGTGTGGTGGTGATAAGTCAGTCGGAGTCAATTAGATATTATCGGAAGGGACCCGACACAAGAAGTAATAACGTTTGGCTGGAAATAATCAATCGCTGTGTACGTCGGATAGCCACGGAAGACAAATGTGTGTGTGTGTGTATCCCCGAAATAAAGCTGTATGAAATCTAAAACAACCCGTTATAAATCACTGTTAACCGTGCAGTGGTTTTCGGTTTGAATAATAGAGCAAAAAAAAACGATTTAGGATGAAAAAAAAAAAGTAATAATAATCATCGGAGATAATTTATCCTAACAGATTGCCCGACGTTTATTGAAGCGTCCCATTAACATTCGCAATGAACGCTTCCTGTAATAATAAACGTATCGGATTGATCGCGTAATTATTAAATTGAAAATTGTCGATTTTCATAAAAGTTATATTTTTTTATGCACGCGACCTATTTGAACGATTTCATCGATAAAATATAATTTTCGGAATGTATAACAATTAACGCGTAGAATTATTATTTAATGCCGCGGTGTCCGATCAGTGTCCGATTGGCCATTCCAAAGGCCCGGCGGCGAATGTGACCGCAAAAGAAAATGACATTTTTCATTTGATTTATATCAATAAGCTGTACTTCAGTATAAGAATTTTCGCGTTTGATTCGGAAATATTCGTTCTTATCGCGATTCGAAAACTAAGACGACTTATGTTTCAAAACTGTTGGAATGAATTCGAGTATAACGGACAGCCTTACACTTCAACGGCATACTTGTAGCCGAATGTGCTGAATAATTGGTACTCTGTCAGTACGCTCTTATACGACAGCTTTCTCCTCTTTCGAATTAAAAAACGATGAAACAATAAAGTATAATAAGCGGGTGGACAACATTTCCGTAGAAGAAAAAAGTAATAATATTATATCATTATCATATTATTTTGCGATCGTATAAGCGAAACAAACCGGCGAACACGAATCGACGATGGAAAGCCAACAACAAAGAGGACGAATCCGCGGCAGTGATCGAATAATAATAATAATAATAATAGAGCGGAGAATTATAATAAAAACAAATTACCAAATGGAATGTGTCCATGGAAATACATCAAGAAGATAAACAGTCATTTTTAACAGAGCAAGAATTGGACATTCCTTCATGACACGCCATTCTTTTTAATGAGATCGGACTCCTTTGTAAAAACTGCGGTGAATACATCACAATCAAGCACACAATAATAAAATGTCCTTTGCACGCTGTAACGCGCTCAATTCCCATAAACTATCCTATCGTGGAAAGGAGACTCTATATATGAGATGAAATACCGAACAACATAATATAATCATTGTTCGCAAATGGTTATTCGGAGTACAATAAATTGGAATCTTCTTGCTATTTTCAAAGATGTTTACTGAAAATAGAAAAACATAAAATAAAATTTAACATTCGTATAACGGGATTAACGATTATTTTTTTGTAAGTGTTCAGTTAATTATAATAAAACGACAAAAACGTCGATACGACATCTAGTAAAAGGCAGTGGACTATCTAAAGAACACTTTCTAGTCAATTTAAGTTATTTGAATTACACGCATACCATAATTATAAATAGCCACTGTGTTAATATTTCACTGTTTTATTTGATGATATAAATCCCTAGTCCTGAAAGTATGAAATTACAATATATTAAAACTGTTTTTACTATTGGCAAATGTGCAAATTATTTGAAAGTTACATTATTATTATTATTTTTACACCTAAACCGTACATACGATTATTATGTTCAAAAATTATTGTTTCATGTTTTTAATACACATTTCGGGGATATTAATCCATCATTTAGTATATTATATTATAACGGGCAACGATTTTTTTCAATTAAAAAAAAAAATAAATATAAAGGTTTGTTTTAATAAAATTTACCCGGCGAGTATAATTTAATTTAAAATTAATAAATGCGTATTTACTGTCAAACATGTTCGAAGTTTACAAATTAAAAAAAAAAGAGTCAAAAGGATAAAAGGAAAAAAAAAAATTAATAATAACGAAAGACCAGATCAGTCGAGTTTGACGATTTCAGTTTACAATTTTCGTCGAAACGCTACAAAAAAATTGTTTTAACAAATATATTCTTTTATGTACTCGACGAATGTTTCAACCATACACGAGTGCACAGTATGCTGTATAAAAGTTTTACCGTGCACAATATTTTACAATACGTATAATAATATACAAATATTGATTAAACTCGTGTCTCGTATTTTATTACACGCATTATAATGTTATAATATATGCTTAAAACGACACATCCCGCCACCGAGGTGTCTTATCATCTTTGTCTCTCGCGGTAACAAGCATGATATAATATTTATATGTACCACTCGCTACGGCTGCGAAACACTTTCGCGTAAATCAGTTATAAATGGCCGGGAAAAGTTTTTTCTACAGCTAATATTTATATATACGTAAATAAATGAAAACTCGTGTGACGTGTGTATACCACTACACGTATATCGCGGTAGAAAGTATTTATTTTTTTCTCTCTTTCTGAAAATGTATAAACGCATAAAAAAAGTTAGTAGAATTTTATATAAATTACCGAATACGTAAAAAAAAAAAAAACAATTTATTACAGTCTCTAATAGAAATATTCATATTAAAAAACTTAACTCGTGTTGCGCACATTACGCGCATACACGTTGCCGAAAGAACCGTTTTCTTCTCAATATTACGTACGACCGATATACACACGAGTGTTTTTTTTTTTTTTTTTTTTGTTTTACCGAGCAAAATATTAAAAATTTAATTTCAGTATGTTACGAAGTTGTACGTGATTTATTCATGAACCGAATAATAATAATAATAATAATATATTAACGTGTGGGTAAATAACACGTTCGGGAAAGCAACAGATTACATTTCATTTAGTATTTCAAACACTATAAATTCGGGGTGGCAAGCACTGGACCACTAGACCAGTAACGAAATTTGGCCTACCCATCAGTTATCGGACAAAACGAAAAATACGAATCTCGTATTTCGATCGATCGAAATATTTCGAATAAATTTCGTTATGAAAATTAATAATGAAAATAAATATTTATTTTTTCTTCCTATAAACATATTCGAAATAAATCCGAAAATAGCTTTTCGAATTAAATTTAATAGAAAAAATAAGAAATCTACCCGTGTTTAGTTGTTACGAATTGTATTAGATTTTTAGTTCAATTCGGTGCCAATAACAAGTTGTTGAGAAAATCCCGTAGGGAGGGAATTCAGCGGTTTAATATTTGTCTTCAAGTAGAAAAAAATTTTTTGTTCCGGATCTGTAGTACAATAAAAACAAATATATATATATGTATCTTGCGCAAACTCTGATTATTATATAATATGAACTCCGCGAGCGTATTGGATAATATTAAAACAAAACAAATTAGTGTTCGGCCAGCAAAAAAAACAAAAAAAAAAAAATATATATATATATAAAATAGCGTTTCGTTCGAACGGAGAAATAAGCCGAAAACTTTTCCGAAAGACCAAAACAACGAGATCGTTCACAACGGTTTTTTCGTTTTGTTTTATCCACGTTTATTTGCCCCCAGAGGCGAGATGAGAACCAATCGGCCCAAAGAGATAAATATCATAACGTCCCCAGGTAAAAATGGCCAGGAATGGGGCTGAACACCGAAAATTATGTGCACTACGAGAAGTTTAATTTGTAAAATACGAAAATGCGTTTTTTTTTATTTTTTTTTTTTTTGTAAAGGATTTAATCTTAAAATATAGTCGCGCGTTAAATCGTTCACAATGTAGAGTACTGGAAAAAACACAAACGTTTTAGTCACCGGAGTTGCCTGAATCTGTGCCGGATTCCGTGGTTTTTTCTTTTTTTTCAAAAATAAGAAAATAAATAAATAAACGAATATGAAGGGGAAAAAATTTAGAGGAGTACAAGTAGTACAAATTTAGCAATATTCAATCGCCAGAGCGACAAAATGAGTCCCCTGCGCCGATGTTGTATCCAACCGATAATCGTGAACTAATCTACGTGTATGGCGAAGCGATTAACAAACGAATTGTTACCGCATTCGATTACATGTTATTCAAATACGATTTAAAATATTATTATATAACGTACGCTATAATATTTATATATATATATATAAAAAAAAAGTCATTTATTTTTGTCACCGTCTATCGTTTAATAACGACATTTGATGAGATTTTCGCGGAACGCAACCGTAAAAATATAAAACGGGATTTGTGTAAACATTTTTTTTTTTTTTAATTTGATAATACAATTAAAATTTTACAATTCCAATGGAAATGGCTATTTTACGAGATATTTGAGCCCGACGACATTTTTACAAATGTTTTCAATGTCCGACCGCGCGCAACGGAATATCGTTACTCTCGTTTCCTCTCTTCAACACGTATTGTATGATCGGCCTTTATCGTTTCTCTGTCCTAAAATCCGTCTCGGTGTCGAAAATTTCAGGTACACGTGGTTCGGTTTGTGTTTTATACGTGTCATACACGACATAAATGTCGAATTTCGTCTTTTTTCCCCCTCCGGATTGTACAGCGCGCAGCATGTGAATTTTTTAATAGCGACTCGACAACGGGAATCTGTGTATAACAACACCGCGGTCCTCGTCCTACTTGCAGACAGCCTCTGGATACGGTTTCGCTACGGAAACGGATGCGACGTCTGATCGTTTTTAATTACACGCAGCCCCACGGCGGGACGATATACCGCGGCGGAGTGAAAACGTAGGAATTCGATTGCCCGTCTCGGACAGCAGCAGCAGCAGCAGCAGCAGCCGTCGCCGGCGAGTGAGAGAGAGAGAGAGAGCGAGGTGATGGTGAATTCGACGACACGTCGTCTCGCGAATCCGACCGTTCTCCGTCGGCAACGAACTATTCCGATTGGGGGAGAACGCCGAAGGGACCGCGTCATTCCGCCGCCGCCGCCGCCGCCGCCACCGTCATTTCGGAGGTGTACGCGTTTTGAGCGTAATCGTTTTCGCTCGGCCGTCGCGAGTTTCGAATTTCAAACCGGCGTGCGGCCGACCCCAAATTAGGTTCCCCTCCCCGCCGTCTCGCCCGTGCAATAATGACGAGGGTCTTCCGTTACAGTGATTGGCGTGGTGGTGAGAGTTTGGGGGGGGGGGGCGAAAACGTTTTCCGCCGTCCGCGCGGAGGTTTCGAACGATCAAAGTTTACCGTGCGCGCGCGCGGGGGGATTGTTGGAAAAACAATCGAAAATCCATTTACTTGTCCCGTTCGTTGCACAAGAACACGTATAACAGACGACGGAAATCGCGTTATATTTTATAATAATAATATTTCGTTATTGCGTTAAGTACGTTTCGGCCGGGCAACAAAAGCGAAATTATAGAAATATTTTCGTAAAACAATATAATTATTATTATTATTACACACACCGTTGCTCGCAGAGAGTTGCCGGTCAAACGATTTCGCGAATTAAATTTTATTATATACGTACCGCGCGCGTAACGATCGAACCGAGTAATTATTTGATATTCAATTTGTAAACTGAGAAGCGTATTTAGGAACACCCGACACAAGAGTCCTTGAGGGGGGGAGGGAGGACGATCGCTTCTCCTTCACCCCGTTCACAAGATGATTCGTTTATCATAGTAATATTATTATTTTATATCGATAATCAGCGCAATAAGATTAAAAACAAAAGATCGACTCTATATACGGTATGATCGTAAGATAATAATAATAATAATAAATAATCCCGGCACTTGATATAGATTGTGTATACAGCTGCAATCAGATTTACAGTTCATCTACCTATATAATATATAATCCGGTTATAAAGTTTTGCGAAGTAAAAATTCGAGCAGTGTACGAAAATTATTTCAAAAACGCGTTTTCGCTCCCACGTGTGTTATGTGTACGACATTGCCGCGTATGTACTGTAAATTCGTTTTATAATTTTAAACTGTTCTCGTGTTCAAATGTTTAGCATGCCAACTAAAAGGTCTCGATAAATGATACGAAATTTATCTTTGTTTTGTTACAAATTTTTTCGATACAATTTATATATCACACATTGGCAATCATAATATAATGGTACAATTGCCGATGTTAACCGCGGTTGTCGTAATTATTGGCTTATTTTCGACATTTTTTTTTTTTTTGTCTTCAGTGGTTCTTTGATTTTATAACGGTGCGTAACACAACAATACGAATATTTACGAATTAAAAAAAAGAGTGAAATTATATTTTTTAGTCACTGAGTGAACGCGGGGATTGATGGTCCAGTAGGATCCTCGCCGTTGATATGCAGCTGATTGTGATTAGTAGTCTGGCGAACACGCGCATCTTTTTTTTTCATTTCCTTAAGGACGGCAACATAGCTTAAACGCGGCACTGGTTATGTACAATATAGAGTTCGAATAATAAACCGTCGTGCTGGAATAATCTCCGTCGTTCACGTAATACCCTACGAACACGTATTATTCTGTTGCGTAATACGAAATTAAAAATTCTACGAAATTCTAAATGATTTACATTTTACCAGAACGTAACGAAGTACAATATATGTAATATGGTACGATTGCAAAGTAAAATATTTAAAAACGTATAAATTGACCGGGGAAAACGATCGAAGTTTATATGAATCGGCCCAAATATATATATATGTATTGCATTAAACATTAACAACGAGACGGGCAATCTAAAAGATAAATTGTTTTTTCATCCATTTACCCGTCTAAACATGTACCGTTCAATTAAAGAACGCGCATTAACCGCAATTCGTTTTCACTTCCCAATGATGTTCTTTCGTACTCGAATCTGGTCGAACGACCCCAATGCACGGTTCGAAATAAACTCCCGCAGAAATCGACGTGATGAATCGTAATCTGATGCCTGTCCGTCTGCATCGATCAAACGAGTATTTTTTTATTTTTTTTTTGTACACAAATGTTTATTATTAGGCGATTGAAAAATGACCGGGAATCGTTCTTTTTCTTTGTTGTTGATTTCATAAATCGAGTGCAAAAGCGATTGCAGTGATAAGAATCGTTCGTTGAAAATGAGAGCCATATACAGTTCGTCGGCATATACGTATTGCCACACATACTTACGTCTTATACTAATGTTGTTTTCAATATCCTAAATTGGGATTCATAAGGGATTGTGTAGGATATATTTTCAATATAGAAACCCTTTTCATGCGAATTCCGTGACGCGAATTTCCTGGTGATCCGCAATAGATCGGTCACCGGCTATTTCAGCGGGTTTCAGCCGGTTGTCTCGATTCGGTAAAAAAAAAAAAAATTCGATTGTTTTGTTTTTTTCTTTTCCCCCGGAATGAACGCAATTATTAGTATAAAACAGACGGACGAATTAATTTTTCCCGCTATATCAATAATATAGAGCGTATGGGATTTCGTTTGTATTGGCCTCCGAAGATAATAACCGAGAAATAAATAATAATTAAGCGTCGGGGACTCTTTAATTTTGTTCTTTTTTTTTTTTCTCGAAATTCAATAACGTCGTATTAACGAAAGTTTTCACCGCCGACACGTTTATACTCAGCGGTTCACCAATAAATAGTAAACCGACAATGCGCGTATGTTTCGAGTTGTTTCGAGTAAAGTTTTGTCGCGTTCTATATATAATTACAATTGTCCGCTGTGCGAGGGGCTATTATAACAAGTTCTGTGTTATAGTAGACTGAGACGAAATGTTTTTATACAAAAGTATTTCGATTTTGTAATTGAAATTAAATTACTTTCAAAACACAAAACTCAAAATATCCATAAATGTTACACATAAAAATATCTATATAGAATCACGAAAGAAAATTAACGAGTTTTACGATATATTTTTTTTTATTTATTTTCACGGAGAACGTCAGTTACTGCGGTTTCCAACATAGAAATCGGCCGAACTAAGCGCTCGTCGAAACACAGAGATTTCAGCGTCAGAAAATATCGTAGAGATGAGCGACAAAACAAATGTATACTCGTGTATACATATATATATATATAATTTTGTTGAATTGAATTTCTTACAAAAATCATATAAATTTACGATACATTGGACGTTTTTTGTTTTTTTCAAAGCAATCGACAACAAGACACCAGTGTTCTTTATAATACTCGTAAAAATTACAATTTATAAATTATATAACAAACGATTTATACTGATATCTCAATATATAAATATATGAAAAATATCGACATACACATACAAAAAAAAAACAAAGCCTCTCGCGTATATTAAATGAAATACCGTTTCGTTACATCGGAAAAATGTAAAAAATTATTTCGGAATCGTTGAAATGATTTTTTTTTTATCTAGAGGAGAATGGAATGAATTTTGTCTAATGAAAACGTCCCCGGGTTTCGTTTATAACGCGCGCCGCTATCGACGAACCGGGCGAATTTCGATATAAGACGTTGTTTTCACACGGCGTGTCTCGAAAAATCAACGAATCGTCGTTACGTTTTATCGATCTATCCCAGAAACGGCAAATAGGATTTTTTCAACGTGGAAACTTACGACACAATTTAACAAAAAAAAAAAAAAAACAATTTAGCCGTGCCACTCATTACTTTTAATTAGTTATCTATATGTGCGCAATTGATAATTCATTTATTATAAGTTACTTAAAAATTTATAAATGGACAAATGAAAGTTTTTCGAGTGCCATCGATAATAATCTGCTGCGCGTGCCACTCATATTTGCAGCCGTCCCCGGTCTATCCGCGGTTCGTTCTTAAACCGAATAAATCAAATGTCGTCGGATATTCGCTGTGTCCAATGCACGAGAAACACTTTTACGTTGCGTATATCGGTCGCATAAACACACAGTTCAGTGGCAGTAGTTGTATAACGCGTATTTATATAATATTATAATACTTGTAGGTTGGGCGCTCGACGAAATTGATGGTGTGTGGTCGCTTCAAAACGCAAAACCAGAAACGACAGTGCTGCGTATATTATCACAGTACATTAATCAAACTCTCGCAATGTTTCTGATCCCGTTCCAACGACTGGGGAGCTCTCTCACACACACACGTCGTATACCGCGTGTTTTTTTTCTTCTCGTTTCAGTTCAACGTCGGGAAATCATTTTTCGTATCCCTTTTTATTTTGTTTTATCAGCGCGTACTTTTTTATTCGTAGGCTTTTTCGCGCCGATAAATTCCGCATTCCCACACGGAGACAACGCCGATTTTTGTGCACACGGGCGGGCACGTGCACCAAAACAATAACACACAAAGATCATACAGATCGAGTAAAATGGACAACAATATCGTTGTCCATACGGTGAGCGAATGCACTCGGATATTCTCGTATAAGTCGTATCCGCGATGTGTTCGAAATTGAATCGTTTTTCAAACTAATCTCACACGAAAACAATCCTAGAGGTAGGCACATAGTTTTGTACAAATTACTCGTAGAAAATATTTTTCATAAATATCGCAGCGGCTCACATTCAATTTCTCTCTGGAAACTTCATGGCCTCGTTATAAACGATTTCATATAATATAAAAAATATACACATATAAAAAAAAATAACAGAAAACAATAATAAAAATTCCAATTTTTTTCTTCTTCCGAAAGTTCAGTGAGACAGCTTTTTTTAAATTATTATTACGTTATTTCCGTCAAATGTGGACGCACGGCTAAACCATTAATAGCCACCCCTGTTAAAAATAATAATAATAATAATAATAATAACCGATTTAAATCAACGTCGTATTGAATAAAAACGGATAAATATCGACTTATATCAAACATCTCTGACACATATAATTCTTCAAATAAGTGCCTTTTTCCGATTTCCCACAGCAGCTCGTGTAGTTCTTCGTCGAAAAACGTAATCGTGACGTGCGAGAGGATTTGTGACGTAGCCCACAAATCGACTTGTCATTAATCACAGACATGATAACGTATATTGACTACACACCACAATATAACGACAATAATAATAATAATAATAACATTGTGGCGTTCGCACACAATAAATGAAACTACGGCCGTAGCAATAATAATAATAACAATAATAATAATAATAATAATAATGAGAATTTAATAATAACCGTTTTTCTTTCGATTTTTATTGCCGGGAAACGGTGTACTTTATGTTACGGCAAACATCTTCGCTGAATTCTACTTGCTGCGAGTTTTCATCGACAGCCATAATAAACTGAGTGATCTTTAGTATTAATATTTTTTTATCACGAATTAAACAAGGCTATATTTCTTCGGAAATATAAATAATTTTCGTTTATTTTTTCTTAAGTTTTATTTCATTATAATTTTCATCCCCATATCTCATTTATTATTACTGTATAACAACTTTTGAAAGGACGTCCTTTGTCTTGATTAATTAATCAAAACTCTTTTTTTAAAAAAAAAAATAATAAACCAAACCAAGACGTAGGCCTTTTTACGCTTACGTATATAGGATACGGAGAGAGTGATATGTGATCCGGTTTATAACAGCTAGGAAAACGGTGAAAAAAAAATCCAACAAAGAAAAATGGGAATAGCATCAGTCATCAATTTCATAAGAAGATAGAGATCCATAGGCTTGGACATGTGATGCAGAGTTGCGTAATAGATATAAAAAAAGCAGTAATGAATTGGAAACCAATAGGAATGATGAAATCTCGAGTTTGACCCTGGAATTGGTGGCCAAATGTCTTAAAAAGAAGATCTTGACGTGAGTGTAGGAATGGAAAAAAAATAGTGAAGGGCATCGGAAAGTTGACACTATTCCATCGTTTACCGTTTTATCTCAATGATAAAACGCTAAACTCTTTTTGTCCCATCAAATTCTCTTTGCTTTCCGATCCATTTTACAAACCCTTAGTAGTAATCATCCTCGTCAAATCCGTCATTGATTTCTTCCTGTCGGTGAAATTCAATAATTTCTTCTTCTGCAGTATTAATTCGAACCGTATTTTACCCTGTCAATAGCCAAATCACACCGATCGTTTTCACATCATCTTTCCGACCTATGCGTATCCTATTCTGTCTCGGACCATTAAACCATACGTACAAAACGTCATTCCTCCAAGCGAGACCGGCCTATACTGGTATCGTATTTTCACGATCTTCTCGAATATAATTGGTCCCTGACGTAGTCATCCGAACTCGTATCGGTGTCTCCCCCCCCCCCCACAAATTTTCCATTCTCCTGTAGTTTTCGACTAGGACATTATATAATAATATATAGTTTAGTTAGACGCATTACAGAGCTGGTGTTTTTATTGCCAAAGGGGACACGCGGCACTATAATATATTATATTAAACGCGACAGGGATGAGCAAGTATCCGCATAGGGTGGACACAACGACAAAGTATCAGAGGGCATTAAATATTATTGTTGAGTGCCGATTTTTATGGTTCGGTCGGTTTGAGTCGGTTAAAATGCGGCGAAATCGGATGGGCGCGGTCCGTTTACGGAGTCGGAGAAACGATAATACGGTGGAATTCTCAAAGAGAAAACGGATAAAGAATCGCAACGATCGTGTGCTATACAATTATATAATTGTGATATAATAATAATAATAATATGTCAACGAGTAGTCCACGTATTATTATTGTTCCGATTCGTTTACCTCCGCGATAATGGCGAAAAGATTTTAAAAAAAATAGTTTTTTTTTAAAAAAACAAATGCGCTATAAATATTTAAACACAAAAAAAAAATTATAACTCATCTCTCACATTCCGGTCGGTCAAACGAGTGATAACAAATTCAGATAATATGAAAATATATACGTTTCAAAAAAAAATTCGTACAACGATTTGCCGATAGTTATTATCATAGATTCTGGATGCTGAATATTATAAATGGGAAACGGATCATTGGCAATGTTACGCGTTGATTTTCTAAAAATCGTACGTTTTTTTTTATCGAATAAAATAACAACAACAATAATAATAATAATAATAATATTATTATTTTTATTATTATACGCGTAGAATTCGTATTTGATAACATTTAGCGCGGGCACGCGTATCCGCATTTGATATTCATATTTTTTAATACCACTAAATTCAAATTGTAATTAACATAAATATGTCGTTAAAATGTAATTAGATATATTTAAAACGCCCGAATCGTTAACGATATAATTGTATTCGAATGCATTAGAAATAATGAAATCTCAACTCTTTTCGTATCTGACGAGAAAACTACCGAAGCCGAAATTTAATTACTGGAATAGGCATATTTTCCGGATCAATAGTAAAAGACAAAACTATTAGTATTCTTCTTTCTGTTATTCCACGGACGATATATTTATATTTCCATTACCGTTACCGATTTCGGTCGCGAAAAAATCGTTTTTTTTTTTTTTCATTTTGTCCTAAAAATGAAAATTCTCTTCAAAAACCCTATACATCCCATAATATATCGCGTTATAGAGACGACAAAATCGTGAAAACGAAAACATAATTTGTTTTTTTTTTATTTCGTTTATACGAATTACTACACGTCATATTATAGTGTACGGTGCGTTTCGATAACATTTCTCTAATATAATAATATGTTATTATGTGTTTTACGGGGCGCGCAAACATCGATGCACACATTTGGCAAAACTATCGTCGTTCTAACAGTTCACTGTTTAATGCGTGTATAGATAAATATAAATATATGTAAACTGTATTAAATAATCTGTCTAAAGCGGTTACGGCATAAATAAAAGTAATTTATGTGTGCGCATAACGCGCGCGTATATCAAATAAATCAGATAAATAATTTTAAAATAACAACGGCCATTTATTTCGACCGTTGTTAATATTTATTATCGTTATAATAATTATTTTAAACGTTTTTTTTTTTTTTGGGGGGGGGGGCAAAAGGAAAAATAAAGTAGAGATAAAACACGCTGGTTTTCGTGTGTGTTTTTTTGCACATTTTCATTTAATTCAACGCATCAAATGTTATTATTTTTTTATTATACGGACGCGTATAAGGTTTTCAGCCAGATCCGTTCACGGGCATCTGAGACGACTTTATAGCGGCTTTTCGTTTTTTTTTTTTGATCAGCACACAAATACATCGCGTTTCAATACGATTTCGTATAACGAATCGTAAAGGTAGTTGAGAAGTGTTCAATTCCAATCGTCATTTTCTACGAGGACAATAATTCCGCTTTTTTGTCGAAAAACTCGAAACGGTAAAGTATACAATACAATACTTATAATATAATCGAACGTACATTTTTTTATACGTCTTATATCGAATTGAATACCGCCGATTGTCAAACGAATCGTTGAAATTTTTGTCCGACCAATTGATTCGTTTCTCGCCGTTTTTACGTTCGGTTACGTGTATTCGCGTATATTTTTTTGTTTTTTGAGAAAAACGACGTGTTTATAGCGACCGGCGGTAAACGCTGTGCACTCCGCCCGTTTTGGCAGATCCGTTTTTTTTTCTCGGTACGGGCATAAAAAAAAAACGAAAAAAAAAAAAAACGTCTGTCCGTTCGGAATCCAAAAATTTCAGAAACGGTCCCGGTGCGCTTTAACCGCACACGCGCGCGGTATAAATAAAGTACAAACCGTTTAACGAAATTAATAGGGTTTCGAACGCGACGAGATCGCCTACTATAGAATCCCGGATCGAACGGATTGCCCGCGACGTATCGGGGAACGCGGGATAATGTTATTATTACGGCGTCCGATCACGTTCCCCGTAATGTCTTTTTATACCGGACGTTTTCTTTTTCACTTCGCGCCCCGCCGAAACACGGCAATCGGTTCTCATACTTCGGGCGGTGTACGTACTCCGGCGGCGCAGACGACCACGCGGAGAGAGAGTTACGCCGGCGTGTTATACCACTCCTCTCTTCGCAGTCCCGCGGTGGGTTCCGACTGGCGCACCGTTTTGTTTATGGCCGATAAATACGCGGTTCAATTTGTCCTTATAAATAACGGCCGGCGCCCGTCCGCCCGTAACGGCCATAAATTCTGTTCGGGGCCAACGCAATTCGAAAAATCAAATTCCTCGGCCGCGTTATAAATACGGCGAAGACCGACCGCCGCTCGCCGTTGATGAATTCCCGAAAATTTGACGGCGTCGTCGCAGCCCCGGACCGACCGCTCCCCGCAGCCAACACGAGACGAAAATAAAAACCGACCGTTTTCGCGCAATCCCTCGCGCGCGGCCGTTTTCCGATTTACCGCGCAAACTTTTCCGCGCGACAACGCGAATCACTTCGTCTCGGCCGACACGCGCGTATCGAACTCGATGCGCGTGCGCGTGCGTGTACGTAACCGACAATCGTAATAATAATAATAATTATAAAAAAAACCGCGAATTCGTTCGGCATCCGTTTGTGAGAGTGTCGATCGGCGAGTAGAACGCACGCAAATTCTAAACACGACCAAAAAAAAAAAGACATTTCGATTTTCCGATATAAGGAGTGTGCCGAACGAATTAAGATCTCGTCGAAAAAAAACGAAATCCCGTTTTTTTTTTTTTTTATTTATTTATTTAGTGTGAAAAAGAGAGGTCGAACAAACGTTTTATCGACAGTTGTTGGAGTGTGAAACGGACAATACAGACTAAATATATTCGCGTTGTCGGAAATTCAGAAATTTAATAATTCGAAAATACGTACGTACGTGTCGCAGTCAGGTCGCCGTTAGGCCGGCGATATTCTAATTTTGAGCAAGTAAAGTTTCAAGCAAGTATTATTTAAGTCCGTTTCTTTTTGCTGGTGTTTATATATATATATATTTCGATTCGGAGTAAACTCCGTGAGAATATTTGAAAACGTTTTCCAGTGAAAAACAATACGATTATCGTCCGATGGCCCCGACGCTTCGTCTCGGATCTTCAAGAAATAAAAATAAATTATTTTTCACTACTTTTCATCGAAGAATATTAAAATATTGTTTTTTCCCCGCTGTTTTTTGCGAATTTTTCAACAAAACAAACTCGCCGCGTATATTATTGCTACGGAGTTTTTATTTTATTTTATGGTATTAACTAAAGTTTGTTTAATTTAATATGTATTATATTTCATTTTTTTTTCGGTTTTAAATTAGAGGATTTAAAAAACTTTCCTTTCGTTAAACGTTTTATTCGGTAAACGGCATTGCTGCAGAAATCGTATACTTTTCGTCTCGCTTCATCTTAGATATATCTCCGAGATTACGCGTTACTCTAAATTATTTTACGAAAATTTAAGACGTTTTAAAATGTGAAATTCTGTGTGTGTGTGTGTGTGTGCGTGTCGGATACGTATAGTTTATTTTTGGACGTAAATAATTACCGTATTAATTTAAAACCGGTAATAAAAACGATATTTTACGATCGTCCCGGTGGATATTGCACGTCGTCGTCGGATTTATTACGCATTTCAATCAATGTTATTCGTCCGGCGATTGAATTAGATGCTGGAAAAAAGGAGAGAGAGAAAAAAAAAAGGAAAATCATCTACATAATAATAATATGTAGGTAAATATTAATACTCAATTAACGTTGTTCACGTAACGCGCATAAAATTTAAATCAACTATGAATGCGGTCGTTCGGAACAAACAAGCGATTTTCATTTCGTCGTGGAAATGTTCATTAGCGAAATGCAAATACGCCGTGTGTAAATTATTTCCTATTCAATATTTTGTTAAATTGTACAATATATGCGCGTACGTTGTGTGTGTGTGTGTTACGTTTTTAACGTAAATCGAATATTTGAATATTATCGCGGCGGTCAATTGATACATTCTGAAATATTTATAGGTACGTTACGAAAATAATTTTATCGCAGAGAAACGAGACGGGATAAACGATGATGCCGGAGGACGCGAAAATAAGGAGGAAGATTTTCTTCTAAAAAAAAAAAAAGATTATAGTTTTTTTTTTTTTTTGTTCAATCCAAATATTATATCGACGTACTCGTCGTACGCAATGATGTGAAGACACGCGATAGAGTTTTTTCTATTTCTTCGACTCTTACTACACGCGGAAAAAATCGCATTGTCTTCGTGACTTTTTTTTTTTAATTTCGCTACAACGAAAGAACGATTCGCGTACGCTCGTATTAAATGTTATCATACAGACGATTATTATTTAAAATAAACGTATATATTTATACAGTGCCAGTGTACGTGTGAATGTATAGTTGAAAAGTTTTCGCGTGTCCAAGAGAAACACAAAGTGCCCGGAGGAGCCAAGGGGTCAAGAGAATAATGACACCAGGAAGGAAACGACCGACGAGTAAGGGACGCGGTAATTGTTGAAATGGGAATTCGGAACACACGGTGTGTGTGTGTATATATTATGTTATTGTTGTTCGCGACAAACTTTATAATATTATATAGAATATTCTGAATTAAAACAGATTAAGGTAGTTGAGTTGTATGAAGTAATGTATTGGAAACTTTTCGTACGGTTTCAATTTACGAACGCGCGTTTTATAAGAACGACTACATATTGTTGTTTCGTAAACGAGAAACACAAACAATTGGATTTAACGATTCGTCCCGGACAATTCGAATTTCGTCTAAGTGAGAACAGCGATAATTTTCCGACTGCAGTCGGATACGATTCGTGGACGGCGTAGTAACATAATATTGACGTTCTCGATAAAAATATATATGAAAAAAAAAAATTCGCCCGTAATTACAATAGAAAACAATACCGATAATTTATTTACAGTCGTCGCGCGCATACCCAGTTCGGGACACTGAAATTTTTGCTCGACGGTCGGCCGGACAAAAAGAAAAGAATAAAAAGAATAAAAACTAACATATTTCGAAATTAATACGTTTGTTTGAAAATGCAAAAAAAAAAAAATAAATAAATACCTGAGCGTATGAAAAACGACGACAATCGTGTGGAAATGAGTATTTATTTAATGCGTTTAAAATCGCTTCAAAAATACAAATATTCATTTCCATATGTAAAAAAGCGTCTTTCAATGGTATAATTATAATAATAAATTACCACTACATTAGAATTTAATAAAAATAAATACGGTCACTAGCACGTTGATAAATAGTAACAACTATACAAACTCTATCATCGTAATAGACGCATATTGTTGTAGGCGCGCATACGATATAAACTAATAATGATTTTTACACGAATTTCGCATATTTCAGAATTACGTATTTTTTCAACTTCAATTCTTGTACGCATACTCCGTTTGTAATTCATATCACAAACAATTATATTTAGATTATTGAAATAATTAAAGTAATTGAATACGTTCGATTTTCGATGAAATATTAAATAATCATTTTACAAGTTCGTGGATAGCGCGCGTGTCATTTTCTATTCGATCACAACGCGCGATCGTGTGGTTCGAACCGAACGAAGGAAAAACAAATTTGTGAATTCGAGCTTAACACAATATATTGTAATGCGAAAATCGGCGTCGAGTATTTCCACACCGATAAGTCGGTGTGTATTTCTTCAAAACGATCGCGACTACGAAACGAATAAAATATGTAAAATGTACGCGCGACGTGTGCAAATACGATATGACTTCCGACGTCAAAAGTAATATTCTAACCGAGACGATCGATGACCGTCAAAGTGAACGAACAAGACGATAATAGCTGACATTAGGCGCATATTATATTATAATATATATATATATATACGAGAAACTATCCATGTATAGGCGGTACGCATAACGTCAAATCGACTTAGTTCAACTCGTGTTTGTCGGCCGTTTTAGTGTTAAACTTACAACACAAAACACGATGTACATATATATATATATATATACATAGAAACAGCGAGAAGAGTTGATGAATCGATTTGTTCGAACGCATTAGGACGGCGTGTTTGAGAGACATTTATGTGCAGGGCCGGATTTAGGGGGGGGGCCAGGGGGGCCCCAGGCCTCCACAAAATGAGGGCCTCCACTTAATGGGATTTTTTTGCAACCAAGTATAAAACACAATATAATATTTGGAAAATAAATTTAAATCACAAATTCGTACATAGAGAGAGACATATATAGATATACATAGAGACATTAATACATAGAGGTATATACATACATAGAAAGAAAAATACATAGAGGGAAAAACAAACATAGAGTCATTAATACATAGAAAGAAATGTACATAGAGGTATATAAATACATAGAAAGAAAAATACATAGAGGGAAAAACAAACATATAGTCATTAATACATAGAGAGAAAAGTACATAGAGACATTCATACATAGAGGTATATACATACATAGAAAGAAAATACATAGAGGTAAATACAAACATAGAGTCATAAATACATAGATAGAAACGTACATAGAGGTATATACATGCATAGAAAGAAAATAAATAGAGGTTTATACATACATAGATGGAAATACAAACATAGAGGCATAAATACATAGAGAGAAAAGTACAAAGAGAGACATAGAGACATTCATTCATTCATGCCTCTATGTTTGTATTTCCATCTATGTATGTCTCTCTCTCTCTATGTATATATATACCTCTATGTACTAATGTCTCTATGTATGTCTATATATGTCTCTCTCTATGTACATATGTACCTCTATGTGCGTAGCTACCTATGTACTTTTTTTCTATGTATGTATGTATTTCTATGTATTTTTTACTATATGTATGTATATACCTCTACGTATGAATGTCCCTATGTATCTCTATGTGCAGTTATTACTCTAGGCCATTACGTTGTTTTTTTTGTATTTTTTGCTTTTGTAAAATAGTTTTGTCTGCGGGCGCCAGCCAACTCCTGCCCAATTTTTTAAAAATATTCTGAGCTAACCTATGTAATTAATTGTCTTAATTTTTAGATATTATTTTAATTTTCTCTATGTGCCACACTAAGAACACATAGCCAGTTGCTTTGCAACTAAAGGTTCACTCCCAACACTACAATGCACACACACCCTCATATAGATTTTTTATCGAATTACTTCTACTGTTTAACACAAATCATTTGTGAAATTTTTTAAATATTTTTAGCATTTGTAGAATAGCATTGCCTGCGGATGCCGGGGAACCCTTGCCCAATATTTTAAATATTTTGAGCTAACTAAAGAAATAATTTTTTTTTAAATTCTCATATTTTTTTTACAAATGATAGTAAATTCGTAACAACCCAACACACACCCAGACACATATACACATTTTATCGAATTACTTCCGTGTCACATCTACACAAGAAATTTGTGACTTTAATCGTGTCTTCCTTCGACTGTTCCGGTCTATCCTTTGTAGCCGATACCTTCTCGTATATTAATATGAATTCGAAAGCAACGATAAATCATTGTTCTCGAAAAAGGATTCCTAGCCGGAACACTAGTGTATTAATATTAATACAAAAACTATTGCTGTGTCGGTGCGGTCATAATCCTCAAATCCATAATCGATATAAATAGCGAAATATCAAAAGAAAGTTTTTGGGATTTAACGTGTTTTTCGTTAATAGAGTACAACGGTGAAACGTATTTATTGAAAATTTCTAAACTCTAAGACCATTATGTCCGATATTGCTGTTTCAATGTAATTTTTCTGTCGCGCGTTCGAATTCTCTTGAGAAAATCGAAATATGGAGCCTAAAGTACCGGACTAGACGAAATTCGCTTTCGGATTTCTATTTAGCGTATATCGATTGGAACAATCATTCTATAGTCAAAATGTATTATGTAAAAAAAAATTCAATTTCATTCACTCCCCTCTGAATTTATAATAAAACTCGATAATAATCACTGTCCTAAGGAACATTACTCATTACTATATTGATGATGTCTTATAGGTGATGCTTTCCAGGCGAAAAATCTGATTTTATACATACGAATTCAAATAACTAATTTTTCAAATAACTTATTTTGCAATAGCTTTTTGCAATTTTGTAGAGCATTTTTTTTAAATTGTATTGTTATTACTTTTTTTTGTATTTTTAGTTATAAAAATATTTAAAAAAAATATTTAACTCTATATGTTATTTTTTTTACTTATAATTTAACGTTTGTGCATAGATTTAAGTATCAAAAATCTATATTAAATCGTAAAGAGTTTTGAGAAAAACTGCAAATAAAGAATACAAAATAAGTCGGTATAAATATATTACAATCATTAGTCTATTTAATATGCGAGTATATTAATTGTAATTATTAAAATAAATAACTCACGTAATTCAAACAATTTTAAAGGTTTTTAAATTATAAATTATAAATTAAATTTTGAAAGACATTTTTTGTAGGTTTTAAGTGTTTTTTTTTTTAGATCGCGAATGTATTTTTATTGATATTTTAGGACACGAACTCATTCGGGCCCTTCAAATTACGGACTGTTCATCTCGCGTTGTCAATTTTCTAATTTTCTTCGTATAATAACAACTTTCCATAATAAATCATTTTTAATATATATCCTATAATTGTGCAGACATTAAATTTTATCTAATTTTGCTGACTCCGTAGCGCCATATTATTTGTTTCGATTTTATTTATTAGTTCAATTACTGTTATAATTTGTAAGTGATAAAAAAAAAAATCTCCGTCCAAAAAATCTTTTCTCGTATACGAATCGCTGCTGTCCACAGCACTTCTTTTTTTTTTTTGTTTTTACAATTTATAATAATAATAATAATAATAATAATAATTCGAATTAAACCGCGATCAATCGGCTGCTGAGCACACATACACGAGTGGATATACTTTTATTTTTTTATTTTTTTTACACGTTGCTCGGCGATGGACGGTCGTATAATAACTTTTTCGTAAAACGTCAAAACGTCCAGCGCAGAGTCTTATGCGCGCATTTCCGTCCGCGTATATAAAAACCGTAAATAACGAATAGAATTTACGATCGTTTTTAATGGATTTCTCGTATTTCGTAACGAATTTTTGACACACACACACATATAAATAAATTATTTAGACGATATTTAACAGCGACCGTCCCGTCTCCCCAACCGTTAGCTTATATATTATATTACAAAAACATAAAATATATTTTTGTCTCTCTCTCTCTCACTCTCTGTCCGTATTAAATATATATTTATTTCGATTTGGAATTTTTCGACAATACGCGCGCGTGTGTGTATATATATATATATATATAGAATATATACGATATTTTATTAAGTATATGAAAAGTGTACTGTGTGTAATTTATTAATACAGTAAGCAAAGATTGCGCTATGTATATAATATATGTGTGTGTGTGTGCGCGCGCGCTGTATACAGTCGTTTGACGTGAAATAGTCTTCGGTTATCGGCTACACGGGGATTTATTGCCGGCGAAAAGTTTCTCGCGATGCACGCCCGCCGTCTCTCTGTGTATTTTCTGTATATTTGTACACAAATATAATATACGCGACTTTTCTTCTTTTTATTTATTTATTTTCTTCCCCGTCGAATCGTGTCTCGGTCTCTATAATATTACACGCCACAGTGTCAGCCTATATACGGAAAAGAGACGTTGGGGGCTTTTTTTTTTTTTTAGTCATATTTGTTTCGGGTGCGCGCGCGCGAGACGCGCGAAAAATCCGTCGGGGGAAATTATTATATATTGTGAAGATTAGAGAACAAGAAGAAGATGAAAAACCACTCTGGACTTTTGTACATATATACGTATGCGTATACGACGAAAAACGTCTCTTTGGGAAATTCGAGCGAGAAGAAAAGAAAAAAGTAAATAAATAAATAAAACGCGATAACGCGGGTGACAAAAAAGAAAAAAAGAGAAAACACCGAAATTAAAAAACGAACATTTAATTAGAAAAGTTCGAAGAAAACATATAAATATGCGCGACGAATGAAATGTTTCGCCTATTTATCTATTATAAACACAGAAGATAGTTCCTAGTTATTTTTCATAGAAATTTCGTTTGAAAAACACACCGCGGACACGGTGTGCTGTTAAATCTTCGCATTAATATATTAACCGCAACATTTCGACGACGCGTCTACGGCCTCCGGAACCGGTTCGATCCGTAACTCGGACGAAGAGAGTCGACGATTTGTCTATGGACCATTCACGCGGTTTTATATTTATAAGTTTTGATCTATTAACGTCCATTTAGTATTTCGGTGGATGTAAATTTTTTCATAATCATTAAAATTCTGACCACGATTCGTATTATTTAGCTGGTCTTCTGCGGATGGGACGGTTGTGACTAAATGGCCGAGTCCCAGTGTGAAACAGACGAGTTATCATATCGGTCGGCGTTGTCTGAGTCGTAAAGGTTAGAATTTCAAGAGATTTAAAAGTATTTTTTTTTCTTGTACACAGTATACATTTGTACGACGAGCGTTTTCTTTTGGTAAAATAAAGAAGAAAATGATTGGAAAACCGTCACGGCCTCGAGTCTCGTGTAAAGTCTGTTCTTCGGCCGTCGGTCGTGTAGATCGGACGGGTGTTACTAAACGTGCTCACGTGATATTTGTATTATTATTATTGTGTCTGTTAAACGTCGAGGAAAAATTATAAAGAGTATAAAAACGCGTATTGATGTACTTATATTATATTCCACTGTACTCGGTTTATATTCGCAACAACGGCTTATACAGTATAATACGTATTTCGGGACCGACCGCAAAACGGTGGAGAGCGGTCTGAGCGCGCACCCGACCTGACCTCAGCTATATCGTCTTTGGCCGTGAAGTTCGTGTGTGTACAAACTTCGTTGTGCGGGCAATCATTGGACTTTAGAAGTTCGATTGCAGTGTTATTTATACGGGATTGCGGTTCATATCGCATAACTGCTTTATCCAAATGCGGTTACTTGATTTGCCGGAGTAGACATTATTATTATTATTTATTATATAAATATATACACAGTTACGCAACACACAGTGAATTTTCAATCACAAACAGTGTTTTGCGATAGAATCAGCTTGCAAAAAAGTCAGCAATCAACATCGCGTATCCAGATGAACGAGGAAACGTGTGTCTGGGTCGTTCGACCGACACGAAAATCAACCGGAACCCCGAAATACACAGACACAGCCAATCGATAGAAATTAGTTAAATTGTTTAAAATGGAAAAAACTATAACAACGACGTTATAATGATGATAGCAGTGTAACACTTACTGCGTTTATATTATGACGGCGTTAAAACGGTTAAAAGCTAAACCGTTTTGAAATTAAAACGCATTCATGTCGTAATAACCACTATAAAACGGTTTAAAGGAGTTAAACCGTTTTAAAAGTTAAATCGCTCGCGTTATGTGGTTTAACAATTTAAAAGTGTTTTATACGCTTAAATCATATCTATTATCAGATATTCTCTTAGAACATGAAGGCATGGAATAAAAATATTAATGTTCAAATCTGTTTATAGAATATTTGATAACTCGATTTAATATACGTTCCTCTGAAAACGGTTTAAGCTAAAACGTTTTAAATAATTTCAAACCGATTTAATGTTAAAACGTTTAAACGCTACCATATAAACGTAGTAACTTAATGTAAATAACACTGATAGAATCGATTAAAATCGAATTTGTAAAAATTTATGAACAATAATAATATTTTAATTGGAAAAATCGTGACCAATTAAGGTATTTAAAACATTTTTTGTCGACTGCCGATTGGCGGACGTCACACTTCGATTGTCACGTCCTACAATAATTGTCCAGCTCACAAATAAACATATAACTTATCTAAAATAACGTTTACGTCTATCTTCATAAATGACATATAGTAGACGTCATTAATTATTGTATGTTACGCTTTATACCCTACAGTACAATATTTAATATTATTGTTGAAATATAGTGTTCTGTTGACGAACATTTTGGGAAATTTTAATTTAATAATGTTATTCTCCTTTATACAATTCATCATAATATTCGTTTGGCTTCGGAATAATTAAAATGTAGTTTCTACTGTTACATTTTTTTTTTTCCACTGATTATTATTTTTCTCATAACGTGATCGATTCCATCTATGCGCATTTCACACTCTCGGTTGTTTAACCCGTACATGTGCATTTAATATATTAATTAGGGTACGTAGACAAACCGTAGAGTAACTGTATGGGACTGATAAATGGACTACATTTAATTTAACCTAGAAGATGAAAAATAAATCTTTAAAACATCACACAGAATATCATAAATTAGTCGTTTCGATTATCATATTTTGTTATTAAATATCATACGTTGAATAAATTTGTCAGATTATCAAATTCGTCAACTTGCTAATATTTCAATATTTTAAATATTATAAAAATCAGTTGAAAATTAATTGTTATAATTAATAACAACAATAAATCATACTGTGTTTTATGGATTCGTTTAGATTTTTCTCGATGAACGACATTCTACTGGAACAAGTCTCGTTATTTCACATTTACACGATATATTTCTGCATTAAAAAAAATATATAATTTTTTTGTATACGTATCGTCTAAATAAAAAATTGAGTACTACAAAATAATACGATTTAAAACGTAGCTGCACGTTTCGAGGAACACTTTTATGAAATTAATGAATGAGGATTTGCGGAATTTTTAAAATAAAATATACGATTTGGTACGTACGAGGAAAATCAAGTTTATTTTATACAAGTATAGATCACACGTTATTAAATTAAATTGTCTTCGAGCACAATAGCGTATGTGTGAATGCTCGGACTTGTTTCGTATATAAATAAAATGTAGATGAACGTGAAATTTAAACTATTCAGATTTTTGAATTCAGTAGCGAGATTAAAAAAATAAATAAAATCAGTATTACGTTATTTAAATAATTCGGTTAAATATTACGCGTATTATTGTTTGATATTTATTTTAGTCGTTCTTGTGCGGTTCGAAATCTATTTTTGAAAAAGAGAAATCGAATGTTACGTATATAATACACAATATTAGTACGTATTATATTCGCATGAGTTTTGTGAATCGATTCGATGCGGACGACATATTTCGGTGCACACGGACTTTTTATTTTCGTCCGAAGTAAATTAAGACACGAATCGTATACATTATGGGTACACTCGTCGAAGACTTAATTCCTACGCGAATACACGGTTTGATTAAGAATTGCATGCCCAGTTTTCCGTGCGCGTGTATAACGTTAAATGACAAAGATGAAAACTAAAATTCGAATATGTGCGGATTTCACAATAACAGCATAGAGCGTATTATATCAACTGTGTCTGAGGACAGATGTCAATTACGTTCATTACGACCGTAATCGCTCGCGTATATACGATCCGGTGAATAATTTTATTCGTACACAATTGTTTACCTAAACCAAAACGTTATCATTTAACCGCGGCACGTTACTCGGTAATTAAGTAAAAAAGTAAGTGTAATACATGTAAATCGTTTTACAAACGCGTTTTCTGCGTTGTCGTCATATTACATTATTTGTAAATGGTCTAACGGTGTCTCATTAGAAATATTCCTCGATTTATTATTGTTCGTTACTTGTTCATACGTCAATATTATTTTATACGTGTACATTTTAGAGTTTATACGTGAAATATAATGTGAAATATTTTAACAAACATCGAAATATAAACATTTTATAGAAGAAAAAAAAAAATTCCTGTAATATCGGTTATGCGGTTTCAATTCCGGTTAAAAAAAAAAAAAAAAAAAAAATGACGTTTGCGATTACGTTTCGGTACAAACATTTATTTTCAAAACCGGTTTTTCTTCCCCCCGATTCGGTGCCGGTTTCTGATCACGACGAGCGGATGGGTGTAATGATTATAAATTAATATCGCGGGTGACGAGAAGGGAGCGACAGAGAGAGGAATGAACGAAACGACAATAGCTCGCATATTGGATGCTGCTGTACACACTCGTCAATGCTACAAAAACGTATCCCTTTATATTGATTTTAATGATTCCGAAAATATCTCAAGGACTTTACTAATGGAGTTTTTCGGAATAAAACGGAATATGCGTAGCGCACCGATATATATAAAATGACACTCCGAGGGTATGGGTAAGGGAGAGAGAGAGAGAAACGGGACGAGAGCGTGGTGCGTTCAATCCCCAGGTGGTTTCCAAGGACAGAAGCCCGTCATCGGGCCAGAGGATTCATGGCGACGGCATTGGTGGTGGTGGTGGTGGTGGCGGTGAGGGATAAATATAAATAAATAAATATAAGACCCCATTGTGGAGAGAGGAGTAGGAAAAATAAAAAATAAAAATACGAAACGATTTACATTTCTCCGCAGGCCGCATGTATAATGAGATATACGCGGTCGTCCCGGATATAAAATATGTATTCGTAGTGCGCGGAATACGTATAAAAGACCTCCGGACGAGGAGGAAGGCGAAAAAATGATTAAATTCTCGGCACGGTCCCGAGCACTGATTTAAGGTCGAGCGGGGGCACTGTTCACGGTTTTCCGAACATCCCTTTCGCGCGCTCGCGGTAGCAGCGAGTGTTTTTTTTTCCGTCTGGTCAAAATACATATATTTGGAAAATATTTTTATTTTTTTTATACGTTCGTTCCACCCAACAACACACCGTTGTTTTATTTTTTCGCTTATATTTTATCGTTTTATTTTTTCGACTAGATAAATACGAGAAAACGCATTTTCTCCCCCCCCCCCCCCGATAAACACACGCGCGCAAAAATATTAATAATAATAATAATAAAAACCACTTCTGCTCGGGCACAAGTGCAAATCGAATCGGACATGATTCGCTCGCGAAATGTAAATGCGTTCGTCGTCCGAACGGACACGGATATCGTCCCGCGTTTCCCGCACACGCTATAATCGTTCGTATAGAACACCGCTAGAAATTGTCCGCAAAAGTCTGTATATTTTGAATGACAACCAAATATTGTTAAGGGACTGTACTTTTGTCTCGCCGTTCGGTCGTTCCATTCGTATTTTCGTCGACAAACCGGGAATATTTAAAAGTAAATACGGTTTTCCTTCTCCTCGCTATAAACGTATATTATTTACTTATATCGGAATATTGAAAAGAAAAAACGTTTTTTATTTTCGAAAATATTTCGCATATTTGTATGTCACGTAAAATTTTCATCCGCGCCGCGTGTACGCTTCTAACGATTATAAATTAACACTTTTTTTTTTCTTTTTCTCGTCCGTTTTTGTTTTCAGGATTTTAATTTTATCGCGAGTTTACGACTGATTCCCGGTAGTCCGCCAATTGAAACCTATTTATTATATGCTTTAATTATAATAATATTGAGCACCGACGTCCAACGCGTTTTTTTTACCCCGTTAGAAAAAACGTAAAAATAAAATACGTTTTTCAACAATCGTCTGTTATAAATAAAATTTCCAATGAAATAAACCCGCGATTACAAGGGCGTTCATGGAGATCACGTTTACAACATAAAACGTGTTGACCGAATGAAACACTCATGTTATATATTCACTCACGTCAAAAACAAAAGTTCCCCGCATTTCGTTCTAAACGATTGAATTTTAATAAACGGTTTTTTTTTCGTAAAATATTATACACAAAAACAATATATTGATTGAACCGAGCACGTCAATACGCTTTTCCCCCAAACACGAATAATCAACAATTTTCTCGTTATTTCCCGCCGCGATTTTATACGAATACACTGTTCGTTTTTTTATCGAATACAAAATATAATATATTAACAGTACGTTAACAGTGATAGACACGGCAACCGTAGAATCGGCGCGGCGGGCAAAATGAGTCGTTTAATCGAATTTACGCCGATAAATGTTAAATGTCGTTCACTGCTCTCGATCGCAATAATTAGGTACCAAAAAAAAACAAAGTGTAAAATGTTTTTAAAATACCAAAGGATCGAAACGATTTTTGGAATCGTCTACGTGTTGTCGTCGTAATAATTAACGGTGAAATTAAATGATTATTAATGTGAGTTACTTTGTGAATCTATTTCGCATGCCGTTACACAAGTCAATCGTTTTATGCACACGGCACCACGACGGATTAGACATGAGAGATTAACAACGTAAAACGGACAAATATTAAATCCGATTGAGAATTTTTTTTTTTTTTATTCTGTTTTTATTATACGCCGAAACAAACGTATGAAAATGTTTCGTAACTAACACAGTTTTTAATTAAAATATCAAAAATCGAATCTTATTAATTACCGAGAAATTTTGGAATCGGTTCGTTGGCCGACATGTCATCAATAGTAAATAAATCGATTATGCATAAAAATCCATATTAATGAAAATCTTCTTGTTCTTCATCGTATTCCTAATGCACGATTATGAAAATCGTGTGATTTGAAAAACAAAAAAAAAAAACAATTGTTTATCAAAACGACCGTTTTCGAAACTGCGAACAATTATTATTAATCGTATAATTAAAAAAAGGCCGGTGAAGCGTTTGACTCGGTTCGTCATTTCGTTAACTGAAAAAACGGATGAGAATCGTTTACACGCATAACTCCGTATATTTTGGGAGTGTTCTTTTTGTCCGTATATTTATTAAACAATTTTACATTAACGAACTGAACGAAATATTATAGAAAACTTTCGAAAATCCGATTAAATTATACGCTTCTGCACATTCCCCTCAAATTTTACGGTACACTCTCGATTACGTTATATAATCTTAAAACATTCCCCGGAGCCCTTCACATGTGTTTGCTTGCCCCCGATTTAACGTTCAACTGTCAAATCCTCTTACCGCGCTGCAGCGTGTACGACGTAGTTATGAATATTCCGCATATATAATTACACGCGTTTTCGATGCGTCAAAGACCTCGGAATGTATTGTTGATGAACGCTGATATTACACTGACGTATTTAAAGATTACAACATATTTGTCGTGAAAAAAAATAAATAAATAAACAGCAGAAACCAGTGTCTGATGGTCTCTCCAGACGAACGCTTGTAAACGACGCGCACACACGTGTATCCCTGTTACGCCATAAAACATTGTACGTTAATATTGGATTCCGAGGAAATGTGATTTGTTCTGTTTGTTTATTCCCGTGGCGTTCGTGTTGTGTATACAACTTCGACAATAGCAGCAGCAGTAGCGACAGTATATTGTGTGTGTGTGTGTGTGTGTACAACGTACGATTTGCGTGTCGGTAGGTATTTATCATATTGTTTTTCGTTGGAAATTCGTCACGTTTATTTGGTGATTTTCTGCGCGGAAAAATCGAGCGAACCAAAAAAAAAAATAGAGAAAAACGTAAACCATTTTGCCTCCGAAACGGAAGGATTGTAGCGAAACACCTGAAGGGGACGATTGTTTTTCAAATCATATATATATTATATCCGTTCTTCTAGAAAGCTTCCACCGCCCGGGCGCGCTTATACTCCTGTCAATCCCAAAGGTCGTATCTTCACTTATTTTTTTTTTTTCCTTTTTATACGTTTTACGGTCGATTTGTATTAGAGAGAATGGCGAAAGGGACGGAGGGGCGTACAGGATGTGTCGGGGGACCGTCTCTCGAGACTCGCGCCAAGTGCCGAGGAAATTGGAAAAAAAAATCTGAGACGTTACCGTTTTTGACGTGCCCCTTCGTCGCGAAATTAGTCCATTGGGAAATAAAAGGCTGTACACCGGTAGAGGTGTCTAGACGGGAGACACCGCGGCGGAGTGTCGGATGCGCGTATAGCTGTCCATAGGACACACACATACATTTTTATAATAATAATAATAATAATAATAATATTATTAATATTATTATTATTATATTTCTATACATATATATAGTTGTAAATACTTAACAAGTTGCGAGGCCCTCGGGGGATCTAATTAGTCAGTGTGTTGCAAAAGTGTAATTTCTGGTTATCGTCCGATCCTTCGGGAAAACACAATATAAAATATAATATATATATATATGACGTATTCGCTACTACTCATGGCAATGGTATTAGGTGAATTACTTTTAGAAACGGGATTCTAAAAGTGCTTTAGACGGTCCGGTGGTGTCTATCAGTCCGATAAGATATCAGTCGGGATCGATTTGGTCCGGTCCGAAGGAATAAAAATAAATCAAATGCTTTGCATGGTCCGACTGATTGATTCCGAAGAGAATTCGGTCCTATTCCAATCCGAATTCGGTTCGGTCCGGTTTTTACGTAAAAAAAAAAAAAAAAAATGCATCAGTTTTGTCCGGCTTTGAACGTATTACCTATTTCAGTCGATTTAGTCCGGTCCGGTCACTTTTTCATCATGAAAAATGAAAATTTTACAAAATCATGTATAAGATGATTACGACGAAAATGGGTAATCAAGGAAACCGATATAATGTCTTTGGTGAACTATGGAAGAATTTTAAGAATTACGTATATAATAGTTCGATATGTTTTGGATAATCGTTATAGTCAGCTGTATGTCACTGTCCGGTCCCCATACTCGTGTTCACGAACCAACGTGTGTTTTTTTTTTCGTTTCACGCAGAAACGGTTGAAAATCAAAAAAACTGTGTTGATCTAAAATGGTTTGGTCGCGATTTTGGGGACGTTATATTTTACTTTTTTTTCAGACGTGCGAACGGTTGTAAATCACGAATATTTTGAACGATTTAAAAAATATATATTTCACTTGAAATCGTTACCGAAATCTCGAAATAAAACGGCGGAAAGGAAAATAAACGCAATATATTAACGCGAAATTCTATTTTGCATTTGAAGCGTTGTGTGTGTCCTTAATATTTATTCATACGCGATGGGAAATGCGCTCTGACCTATTTCGCAACGGATAAACAAACGAAAGTTAAAATATAAATACTATTATCCGAATGTACATATATTTCCGAATGGGTAAAACAGAATCGCGGATTTACACATCGGCCACATAGGCTCGGGAAATGTTGTGTAGATTTGCGATTAATTATCATTTATATAACATGCGAATTATTGTTTATGAAATAATAATTGTATTTTTTTGATTAGGATTTTTAATGATTTGGTACGTCAAAACGAATACAGTATTAGTTTTCGACCGAAATAAAATTAATTTATAATATTTCATTTTTTATATCAACTGGGAGAAAAAAACATCATTTGATTTGAAAAATATTACTTCACGAGTGCCGTTCAGATTAAATAATATTCAAAAAATATGCGAACGTATTCAATTACTTGCACGTGGTTGGCGCTAATCTATTCTGCAGCCTAAAAATCGAAAATTAACTCGGATTTATCGTATAAAAAAAAAACCACTTCGGTAACTCAATTGAAAATATGGGAAAGAAAATAATTAATATTTATTTTCGTTGTTGGAAATAATCTTTATTTTTCTTAGTCTTATTCTCAACTATTCATTTTAATCGTACACCTGTATAAAGCACACTATTTTGAATTATATTCACATCCAGCTATTTCCATATTGCCCCGATTCCATTTATCCACTTCTTTTTTTTTATTGGTTTTCCTCATTCGTTTCTATAGCGCCTCTTACAGACACTCAAAATCATTTCTGCACCAAACGCGTCAGAACAATCTCAACCCGTTCTCCCTCGTTTTCTTCACATATGAACTTGTACATTACCGTTTACAAATTGATTTCTAATCCTATCCATCGTGGGTTACTCCACACGTATCGATCTTAACATTCTCATCCTCTGTTCCGTTTTCGCGTCCACCACTGCTCCGTACACTCGCCGGACCGTTTTCAACCATCACGTCACTGCTGTTTTACAAAATCAGTAGTCGGAAACAATTGTTGGAATGAATAAGAAAAACTAAACCCCCGTTAAAATTATACTGCGTTCGTTACAAATTGGTATTCATGTCTACAAAGTGGGAAGTCGAGAATGTACTTTACGAGATACACAGATATAACTTTAACAGTACCCTCATTAAAATATAATATCTTTGTAATGAATAAAAACTACATAAAATAAAGTATTACGATGTAACGGAGATAAAATATATTACAGCGTTTGAATTAATAATTCAACGTAATAGTAGTGCGCTTCATCTCTTCCCTCGGGGAGTGTGGGGAGCGGAATTGAACTTATTACTTTGTGTTTTTAACAATAAAATACGATTGTTTTTTTTTTTTTTTTCTTTGAACAGTTTGAACATAATTTCTTGGTAATTAAATATCGAATAATACGACAGTATAAGTTTATACTAAATCTGAGTCGGTTTTATTTCACAAATACATTTGTGTTTACTTGTTTAAAACCGTGACAGTTCGGGCGACAGTAAAAAATTAGCTGCTCGGCCGTTCTAATTTGCGACACCACCGAGAATAATAATTGCATTTGTTTTTATCGAATTATTACAAAATACTCCGAATAAAAACAAAAAAAAAAAAAAAAAACTTTTTCGAAAAAGTAAATGAAACACAGAAAAACCGGAGTACGCGTTTTATCTGAACTCGGATAGTTCAGTACGTTAACAAGGCTGTTAATGAAATATTCGAAATAGTTAATTATAGTTTACTATGTTTAATTTGCGAGTTGGTGATTGAGATTGTTTTTAACGTACCACTCGTAACGAATTATTAATCTAACGTTCGCGCGCAACATTTAATTAAATGCATTTTAAAATATTCATTTATCTTACCATTTCTTAATTATATACCTAACGAAATATACAACATCAGTCACTGACTCCTCTATTAATTTAAGCAAATGAAAAAAAAACATTGTAAATGAAAAATGATATTTTCTTATATAATTTATTACATTCTTTGAATAAATTCCATCTGAGATGTTTCTGTTAATTACATTTATAAATCCGTCAACTTGTTAAATATTTAAAAATAAAAGTATAATTCGATGATATCAACGTATTGTATATATTATTAAACATACTTTTATAATACTTCTAAAAAAAAAAGTAACAAACCCGCAAAGTACTTGAATACAAGTATTTTTCTTAATTTTTACAAATCTACTTGGAATATTTAAAATTTTATATTACATAATATACAAGTATATATTTTATCCCTTTCCCATATATTTATCTCGTGTCCGTAATTATAGTGACTTTTTGAGAACACAATGTATGCATTTTACTTCATATTTTTTAAACGAGATAAACGGTCATTTATTTGTTTATATTTTAATATGTAAACGCCAATCTACTTTTTATATATAAGTGTATGAAGGTATATGTGAAGTAATAACAATAGTTAGGTAATATGTAGTGATAGATGATTTAAAATGGTAAACAAAAAGAGAACAATAACAAGGATCAAAATAATACAATCAAGTAAAAGTGTGTGATAAATTAACATCGCGCGTTATCCTAATAAGAGGAGTATTTCGCACGAAATTACTCCCAAAGTGTTGTAAGTAAAAGGTACCCTGGAATCTGGTGCCATTCGGAATACTTATGCTGAGAATTTTGATCAGACGCGGAGCGTCTATTCTACCATTAAACAGATTCCGTCAGAATCTAATCCCGAAGTCCTTCCGTCTTAACGAATCAATTTTGAGAAATTTTCTTATGATACTGTAATTACGGATTGGATGCACAATATTAGATTCGTAAGCGATGAAACTCGAAAACCGATTTTGGACCTGATTGACCCGTCGTATGTCGATTGTCGACAAACCAAACTTGGCAGACAAATTGTGACCAGACCATTACACCGTATACTAAAATTGTACGAACAGCAAGAGAAAGATATTCTGGTGAGTCAAAGTTAAACGAGTGTTGTCTAATAAAATTAAGGACGCGTAACGCTTTACTTACTGTATAGTCTATATGAGACTTAAAAATTAAGAGAACGAACAAAACTTATCCCCAAATCCTTCACTTGGTTAACACGTACTGGAGTTATTCCGTTAGGCGTGTAATCGAGATCGATCATCATATGATTGCAGTAGAAAGACATGACTTTGCATTTACCTGTGTTGAGAGTGTTAAACCAACAATATTGCATCAGAATAAAAATTGATGTAAAATATGTTGAAGGATTATACAGTCACCGTGAGTTGATAGAGTATGAAATACAGGTATCTTGGCATCGTCGGCAATAAGCAAACAAATTCTAAAAAGATTGCAACTCACAGCAACCGTTTTTTCTCGCAGTCTCTTTATAATGTGGCATCACATATTTTCTTCAAAGGTTTCTTCAATCCGTTCTTTTCGATAATGGTCATATTTCAACGTTCGTCTCACTAATGCTGTGCAAAGTCTATTATTGTTGTTCTCTTTGAAAATAACTTTGATTCGAAATGTTTTTTCCCGGTGCGTTGGTAATATGTTTTTTTTTCTACATTTCTCTATTATTCTACTATTTATTTCAATTTCCGCTTTGGTTTGAATTCATCCCGAGACACATAGAATTTCTTATTTTTCAAAGGTATACTTCAAAGTAGACCGTTTTTTTCGCTTTTAAAATTTTCCACTACGTTTATTTCAAGCCCGTCGTATTTGCATTCTTAATTAAGCTCCCCGCGCTTCTTTTCACACCTACCTTGTCTCATCACCGTACAATAACATAACGACGTAAAACATCATAATTATAACGATAAATCAATCGATCATTCCACGTCGTGCCTACGCGTACGCTCGTACGACGAACTATTATAAAACGATTTACAGCGATTTTCCGATCTTTGTATCGTGTTGATTTTCGAAACGTCCTATTGGCAAGCGTGTATTACGACACTATGCAAATACCTTCGGCAAACGCTATGCCATTCATTATTGTTGTTTGTGGTACTCGTACATATATATATATATATTATGGCTGGTAAAACTAATGAGTAAACTGCGATACTGTTAATTTAGTACCCGTTTCTAAAACAAATATAATATAATCTAATAGTCGTACAAGAAGGGTTGTTAATAATATGTAACTTCAGTCATTATTTAATAAGACTGTATGCGCAGATATAATGACGATGGCGCACATTCGTGATTTTAATTATTGTTATTATAATATACATGCGTATATATATATATATGTATGTATATATACGATAAAAGCTATATAGAACATATTTTATCGTCAAAATATTATGTGTTTGAAGATCGAGTGCGATTTGCCTCCGAGTCCGGTGGAATAATCGACGTGCGTTCGCCGAGTGAAATTCATTCAGACAGAGAAATAAAATAACACGCGTTAGATACGGTTCCAGCACGATTATTTTTGTATAAAAACGAAAAACCCCACTCGTTTATAATATCGTATATTGTAAAATTAATAATATTTTATTATAACGGGTAATAAATATGGCGCAATTTAATTCACGCTTTTAGAACGAGAGATAACCGTTACGAGGCACCTATTTTACGCGATCTAATTATTATCATTCGTCAATTAAAATAATAATAATAATAATAAATTCTCGATTCAACCACCGACGGCGGTTGAGTCGTATCTACATAATATATAACGGCCCCCTCGGGTGTGACATCGGTGGTGTATAATGATATTATACTATTATAGATACATAATAATAATAATAATAATAATAATAATACAAAGTGTATATAAATTATCAATGTTAAGAAAGGTTTTCAGACATTAAAACAAAATATACGCGACGTCGTAAAAGTGGAAATATCTCGCGGTTCGCTCGCACGATCACAAATTATTTCGTTAATACAATAGTATAATAATACGAGTATACTCTGTATACGTACACACACACATATTCATATACCACACGAAAATCGTATAGTTTTTCAAATCGCATGTCTCCGTGACGTTTGTCTTTGTATTTTCTTCTCGGCTCGAGAAATAAACCATTTGTAATAATAATAATAATAATAATAATAATAATAATAATAATAATAATGTGTCGATGTTTAATTTTCTGTTCTCTTTTTGAAGAATTTCAAATTCATTTATCCGAAAACGTGTCAAGTAAAGTATCAGTTACCTACAATCATCGCTATACAGTACACGTAAAGCGTTACGTAGTGTTACGAAAAGATGACTTAATAGTGTAAAAAATTCAATCGAATGAAATTTATAAATGTCACAAATAATTTAATTAATCGCGGGAGTATTCGAGAAAATCGATTTTCGGGAAATCTAAATAAAATTTAATATTTTTTTCTAAAAACTAATTTGCCGACAATATTCCACGGCGGCGTTCGTGAAGAATCAACGAACGAGAACAAGCGTGCCCATTTAAAATTACTTATTTTATAACGCGATTGCTTTTCGTGTTTTGGCGTTGAATTACTTGTGGAATTATTTATAAAAAAAATAAAACTCCGAATTCGATAATTTTTTAAATTCGCGACCTAAATCCTCTGCAAAATAATTTATTAAACTTTTTAGCTAAATAATAAAAACGTCGGAATGGCTCATCGGCCAATTCACCTATTGGGGCTCATCGACGGATGACGTCGTCCGATCTATAAAAGGAAATGTATACGCGCCCGTTCGGTAGTCGTTTAACACCGAAGACGAAAACACTGTTTCCGAAATACGTATTTGTTATAATTAAAACACTTTTTTTCCTCTTTTGTAGAAGTCGAGTATTTATTTTTATATAGATAAAACTCTACTTTTAATAATTTCAAAAAGAATTACGTCTTTCGACGCGTTTAAAATGACATTGCGCGGACGAAGTGCGACGCTCGAGAAAACGCTCTATTAGAGGTGTACCGTGATCAAACGGAGGATATTAAAAAATTGAAATATTTACTACAAAACCGTTTTACGGGGAAAAGTAGGTCGGCCACAGGTTTTGCCGAATTTTTTACGATATTATCTGTTGATTGAAAAAAAAAAAAAATTACGAGAATTGTATTTAAAAAAAAAAACTTTCGATTTTCTAAAAGAATTAAACGTGTTTCGAAAACGTTAACGTACCGGTAATTTATTTCGCGTAAAAATCTAACGTCAATAGGGTGACCGTAGAGTTTTTCCCCGCGCAAAGCGATTATTTCGAGGCAAATCGCACGCGTGTAACAAGCGTTTTATTAATACGCGTGTACGTTTGTGATTCAGTTGTGTTGTGTTTTTGAAAAGAACAATTTAAATTTCGGCGACGTTTCGGATTGTTATTGGGGGGCGCGAAAAAAAAAAACGAAAACGTTACGAATGTCCCCAAACGCTCGTTATTACATTTATCTACCGAGACGGATTCGTTTATTGTTTAGCGCGTTTCGCGGTCATGCAAATTTACGCTGGTGTGTGCAAATCAACTCGCCGGCGCAAACTTCTCTCGAATTCTCCGCCCGTACACACACACACACACACACAATAGTAGTGGTAGTTCGGACACGGCGAATCGAGGGATGCGTGTACAATATTTCACCGGGATCAGCCCATCACTTCCTCCGTGGTCGTGTAAACACACCGGCTTCGAGAACTTTGCAAACGGTCCGTTATTTGCCGTTCTCCGACCGGCGTTATTAATAACGACTGCGACCTGTTTTATTATTATTATTATTTTTAATTACTGCAAAGCGGGGGGGAAAAAAAAATCACGCGAAATTCGCGAAGGAAAACCAAACAATTTTATCGCTGCGCTGCACGCGCGCACAAAAAAAAAATAAAAAAAAATTAGCGTACCTACCCCGTTGACGTATTATATTTATTGTATATAAGGTCTTTCGCGTTTATTTATTTATTTTTAGATGGAAATACGCGGGCGTGTGGCGGACTCAAAACGAAATACCGATACGATAAATATTAATAAAATCGTTCGTGTAATTTAATACGTTGTTTACCCGTGTTTTCATTTTTACTTTTTTTTTTTTACTAAACACGAGAGAAAAACACGCGAGAGTGCTATTACAGCGCACCGAGGGCAGCGGCGTATCGATTGACCACCACAACAGCAGTACATTACACGCACGCGACTTTTCATCGGTTTCGGCGGACGAGTTTTAGTGGCAGACACTGGAAAATATGACAGATAGACAGGAAGAGTACTGGAAACTGAAACGAGAAAAGTAGGTCTACAGATCAATGCAAATAAATAATAATAATAATAAAAAAAAAATTGAAAACTGTAAACAACGGGGAAGACTGTGTGGAAGCTTAGCTTTTGAAAAGGCAAACGACTTTGAGCGTTTTGATACGCCGAGTACCAAAAATTACTGGGCAAAGGGAAATAAAGTACATTAGACCGAACAATGCGGAGAAGACTTTTTACGCGTTAGCGAAATTCCTTGAATCCAAAATGTTGGCGATAAAAAACAAAAATCAGATTTTATATTATTATTATTATTATTATTATTATAACAAGGTCTACTTTAATGTATGTTTGTGCGACTTGGACAACGACGATCATAATGGAAGGAACGTCGAGGACTTTTGAAAACGAAGATCAGAGAAAAATGTGTGGGGGTGTATGGAATCGGTTATTAGATTTATATCAAACGATCGGGGATTCAGTGGTTAGGCGTAGAAAATATTACTCCACTAAAAAGCGGCATTCCAATGGATACCTCAAGTGAAAATGCTACTCGGCCGATTCAGAAAAAGATAGCTGTATGGAAAAGAAAAGAGTCCAACGTCTTGATCCTAGCCAAGTTCTCGTTCACTCCCATTATTCGTTCAAAATCTTACGAATCGATATTTAATAGAAAACAAAGGGATTATAAAAAAAAATTAATTTTAAATATGCGTTTTTGTACTGATAGAAGCGTAAACCTCATTTTTGTGCTTCTTCTTCTTCATTTGCTTCACTGCTTTTTGCGGCTGCTACAATAACTTTTTACGATTCTCTATCTTAAATGTAATTTTCCCAGTCTGTTACATTTAATTGTTCCGTGTTTTCCTTGATTTTTTCCTTTAAACGCTTCTTAGGTCTGCCTCTTGGCCACTCTACATTTGGAATCCATTTAATTGTTGCCTTTATTCTCCAATTGTCTCTTTTTGTATCAATGATAGAGCCATTTTTTGGTTTTTTTGTCTTACTTTACGAAATTAATTTTTCTATAACCCTTTAGTAAATACCACTTTTTCTTTTTCCATATTTCAGATTTCGTGAAAATCCTATTGGTTGTGATTTGAAAAACGAAAGATGTACTACGTGCTTGTGAGGATTGCCCGTTTTAATATGTAATGCATATACTACGTGACATATAAAGGGTGACGGCGTGCCATATTTACAATATTCTCAAGAACGCGAAGATATCACGAATCCCTCGTCGTCGATATTAGTCGCAGATAAATTATCGGAAATAATTATTTCTAACCGTTGTTCTGATGTTTCTCTCCTTTTTTCCGCTGCGTTTGACGTTTATTCGACCATATTTTTTACCGTCTACTTACGCGCATATACTTGGGAGAACGCCAAATTCACTGTACCTATATGGCTGTAAATAAAGTTATATTCGCCGTCGACCGATTTCGGCACGGTAAAAGTAAATGTCAAATGGTCCGAATTTATTGTACACAACCATACGTACACGAAGCAAATCAGTTGCTACCTCTTAAATAACGAATTGGAAAACCGATAAATGTTAAAAAAAAAAAAATCTTAAATGTATTATTTAAATTAAACTATAATACGCTATTATACACATTTTTGCAGGATCGTTTGACGGTAAGGTATAAAAATCGTTGATGCGAAATATTATACAAACATTGTGTTCCTACGTACGTATTGCAATGATTCAGTCCCATACGCGTACTATGACGTATCTGGACTTCGAATAATTGTCGAATAATTCCTATTGGTGAGGCATAAGTAATAGTATTTTTGCGATTTAGCGTACGCAAGATCGTATAAAACGATTTTGAGAAATGAATAATAAAATATATCGAACGTTTCGCATTTCGAATGTCTAAATGTATTTTTCTTCTTCGTTCTGTAACCATATCGTATGAGTTCGTTTTATGAACATATTATATTGTGTTTACTGATTTTTAATCGAATACCAAAATCGTTTCGGACGATTCCACGATCTTTAATAAATCATTATTCATCAACTCGCGATAGAAAATTTCATAAGTATCAAAACATATTTTTTATTCGGAAACGTTTGTCTATAAATTACGTTACGCTGCCATGACGAAACTGGCACGTATACAATAAACAAATAATTACACTTAAAATAATAATCTGGAGCGTAAAAAAATGTTAACGCCGAATTAGGAGGAACGGTGGACGATTTACACGCATACTCTTATTTGTTATTTAATTACATTTTTTTTATTTTATTCAATTCATAATAAAATAAAAAAAATTTAATTAAATAACAAATAAGAGTATACGTGTAAATCGTCTACCGTTCCTTATATATAATTAAATAATTTTAATAAGTAATCAGAGTTTGATTTTCAAATCGAATTCAAAAACAGTCAAAAATCGAAATAAATAAAATATCTCGGCGAATTAAACAATTGAAATCTTAATTAGTAAAATCCGGTAACGAAAATCGAAACCAAACCGGAAAATTTGATATCAAATCTTCACCCTAATTAATAGTGAACGAGTTGGAGAACTCACCACAGTAGAATAGCGCTGACATCAAAGCACAATAATCGAACACAGCACAAGTAATATTTTTTTCGGACTTACGACCGAGAAAACAAGTGTCACCGAATCAAATGAAATTCAACAATTTTAATTTTGGACGAAAACGCTCGGGGGATTACGCTGGGTGTTCTCGTCGTATCACGCGTTTTATTCGTTCCTTTTACTCGAGAAAAAAAAATGAAACGGCTGTCTTCTCTCTTTCTTTCATCAGCCAAAATAATTTAAAAAACTCAATGTATATATATATATATATATATATATATTTATTTATTTATATATTTATATAGTGACACTCGTTGAAATATTCGGAACATCTGTACACAAATTATTAGAGAAAAAAAAATATTTTTTAGTTTTGCCATATACTCGGAACGTCTGAGAAGCCTGTTATTTCATATTTATACAAACAAAATTAACCGTTTTTCTTTTCTTACTTTTTTTTTTTTTCACTTAATATTAGTTACAATTTTTAAGACATAAGATCGTATACGTGTACCCGAAATCGAATGAAATAATTAAAAACATTCGTGTATATTTATATTTATTATCTTTTATTAATTTATTTTTACAATTTTATTGAAATAATAAAATCGTTTTCAAATAAATGAATTTTTGTGAATTTAAATAGAAAACGTATAATACTTGTAATATTTCTATATATGCTTACGATGTAATATATCGGTACATTTTCAGTTTGAAATAATCCATAATTAGTCATAATTACAATAACAATAATAATAATAATAATAATAATAATAATAATAATAATAATTTAAACAATAATATATATATATATTGTAACGTGATTAATGATAATTAATATAGAAAAAAAAACGTAATTTTACATATAATAATATTTATATAATACGAGTATACAATTATAATTATGACATTATATATTGAGTAAAAGTCAATGAATTCCAATAGTTTTTATTTTAAAATAGCAATTATAAATATTATTTTTACTGACACCCATTATTTTCTTACGTTAACGTATATACCAATATATACGTATAATATTTTGTAATGAACTCGGCCTCTGGAAATAAAGCGGAGTAGTGATTATGTATTTGTATTTATAAATGTATATATTGTAAAGTCGAAACCGACGAAAATTCACTTGTATTACGTTCAGACTCTCGATTGAGATCCTGAGAAACTTCAGTGTACTTTTCTTTAGAATCATTAAAATTTCCAAACCCTATACACGAAACAGTGAAAAAAGTTTTTAATTGCTGAAAGCGCGTGATATCGAATCAAAGGTTTGGATGTATATATATTTTATCGTACAAAAGCGTTCTAAATGTCGGAATGATTACTACACTTTGAAAAAAAATATATTTATATATATATATATATAAACGAATGTATACTCAGTCGTTTAAAAATATTTTACACTTCGTTTCTCCTCGGGTGACAATCAATTAATTTTAATCGAATATACTGCTAGTTGCGTAAAATCGGTCATTAGAAATATAAACGTAATTTTACAGCGGTTTATGAGCGTTTCTTGGCAGTTATTAAAACACGATATTGTGTATTACACGAATGCAGACATTTTATTTCATATTTCAAATTCTTTAATTTTGAGCGAAGCTAAGAATGTATTGATTTTATAACGACGCGCACTTTTATCGTCTGTAAATACGCTTCTGTACAGAGAAGGGCCCGGAATGATATCGACACGCGTTAATTTCCGATATCAAATCGTATCTATTCGGTATTTTATTCGACACGTCTTTCGATTTTCCCCAGTAGTTTCGTTAAGCGTTACGGAAGAACGTAGAACGTTTGTCTACTCGCGGACAGAATTTTGCATTTTCAGATGGTACCAAACTATATACGTATACAATATTTATCATATTTTTTTAATTAAACAATAATAAATTATAAAACGGTTCGACATTTTTATTCCTTTTTTTTTTTTTGTCTACTTTCAAATTCCAAACGATAATAATAAAATTCTAAAATCTTTGTCGTAGCGATTCGATCAGATTATATTTACGCAGCACCCGCGGCTCGTTATGATTGTTTTAAAAATGTTGTATCCGTCTCTGAATTATTTTTAATATATATATATATATTTTTTTTTTAATGTTACCCTACAAACAGTATGCGCGTGTATGCCATTGCAGTAGTAATGATTTTTAATGTTTTTCTCGAGAATTGCGACACGTCGTAGTCGAGCACATCACTGCAAGTGACCGAGTAGGACAAGACGAGTAGGATTTCGCTCCAGTCTGTTGTTGTTTATTATAATATAATAGCGGTTGTGGTACCACTCCACAATTTTTTGCCGTCCGCTTTCACGGCTCCGCCGTGTTTAACACGAATAGGATTGATTTTGAACGCGACCGAGGGAAACTTGACCGGGTTGAAATTGACGCGATTATAAAACCGGGGGTTGTACTATACGCGCACAGGCGGTATACGATGTGATTTCGCGCGACAATATTTCTGATGCCGATGTCGTAAAACAACCACTACTCAACGGCGGGAATATTCATAATACGCAAACTATACTCCATTCAGTTTTGGACCGTATTGGACGGCGGACGAATATCGGTGTACACGTCTGCGCCACGCGAGATTCCGTCGGTAACGACGGAGCAGCTGTTAGCCGCCCGAAGGATCTCCTGTATAATCTTACACCGAATAGAGTACAAGACGTCCCAATGCGGCAGATGACGGCTCACTGAAGCCCGTGCAGCAGCCAAGCATTCCAGTCTGTGGCAAACGCAACTGGCTGTTGAAAACGTCAATCGGAACGAGACATGATAATTTTATGATACGTGACTGTTGCAATCAACGACAAAACGTCCCGATGACGTATTCGATACAGAAAAATTAACCCGGCTAGTGGAAAGTCGAATTTTGCACACGTTTTCGAAAGAATACAATGATCGCGATGTTGAGAAACGGAAACGGGAGAAAATCGCGAATACATAATGTGTGAAGAAAATGCCGACGGAAATTAAACGCACATTCGTACCACAGATCAAATTGAATTGATAAATTAAAGACGTAATGACCGTTCGAATTTTGAAACTTCGCGTTTCTAGAAATCAAATGATTTAGAAACTATGTACTGGAGCCAAATTAAACGTTCTTGTTTCTTTTTACTAAATCCTATTAGAAATACAATTCAAATGCAGAACCGATTGTTTTTGTAAAGAAAGAAAAACGAATAATTACTCGTCGACAACGGTTATTGAACGTTCGGAGGAAAATAAACGATCGACACGGTACCTATATATATAATTAGGAGATTTACACTGTATACTTGTTGTAAAACAGTATGCAACAAGAATCATTTTAATCGATAATGACGAAGGGCAATGACAATCGTTTGGGCAAACACACGAAATCGTTGATTTTAAATTTATTGAAAAAAATCAAATCAAAACGGAGGCGTGAACGTCGAAAAACGCGTAATATTGTCTTCGATTGTATTTTATTTCCTCTATAATTCACTCGAGGGGGAAAAAAAAATACTCTCACCGCTCTCGCGGAATGCTTTTCCCCCTCTCCCGTCCCAAAGACAGTCTTTTTGATAATCCGTATTCGAACGCTACACATCCCCGAATACATGTAACAATATGTAATGAAAGTTATGAACTCTCTCTCTCTCTCTCTCTCTCTCCTCTATTTCGTCTGCAGCTGTAAAAGTTTATCGTCTATAAAGGAATTTTATAAATAAGTGTGTGTGTGTGTATGCATGTAAACGGATAACCGAGGAGCGTTTCAGTTGGTACACGGTTAAACTTGTATCGTTGAAACGTACGAATAACTATGTGATATCAAAGTGTATATAAGACGACGTAAACCGCCGTGTCGGTTAACACCGCGCGGTTGTGTATGGCGGAAGACGACGACGACGACGACGACGTTGCCAGTGGCGCGAACAATTTGACACCCATCAACACGCACTGTGTGCGCGGATTTGTGCGAAATTTCGTCAAAAGACGACACCGCTATGGGAAGGAGAAACTGGAAAACTTTGCGCAACACGCGGGACGACGAGTAGAGAGTTCGACGGATTGTCTCATACTACGCAACGTTTTCCCACTGTTTTCTCTCTCTCTCTTCTTTTTTTTTTTAATTTTCCACTTTGTTTTCTTACGGGACGACGTTTCTCGTCGTCATCACAACACGCGAAATTCCTTAACGTCCTCGAAACGCTGCTCAGTACAGTGTTATTTAACACCGTGTTAACACGTTCACCGCCGGGGCACTCCGCGCGGCTGAGTTGACGTCGGAGCGTTATGAGCTCGTCGTCGCGTACAATATATTTTACAATATATTAGCTGGTATCGCATGTATTATTACGAAGCACGTTTTATAATATACGTTTGCCACTTTCGCACCGCCGAAATCGAATATTTTAAATGTTCTCGGTAAGTGTTCACGTCGGATTCGTCATTACGGTGGAGAAATTACGCGCAAAACGACGCCATCCACCGCACGCGTGTAAACGTCCGTCTCTCGAAAATAAATACGCATTCCTTCCCGCCACCAGATCCGAGAAATTGCAATCGAAATAATTAATAATCGGTATACGGAAATCGAAACGGAACGATTTTAATTCGATTGATTATTTGGTGAAAAACGAAAAAGTTTGAGAAATAATTTTTGCGAAAACACATTTCCCCGTTGCGTAGCCATTCCGTTTCCATTGCCGCGCTGTTTTACCGACGCACCAATGAGTCCGAAGCCGGTGACAATCGTGGTTTACGAACACGCTAACTTGGAAAATGTAGTTTTTCATTCAAATATCAGTGACGCGTGGGGGCGTTTTTGTTTTTACGCTATAAATATTATTCATAACATAATGCGTACGTTTGTGTTTGGCCAAAGAGGGATTAACGTCGCCGCGTTCACCAAGTATATCTCGTTTCATCGCGCGTATAAATATAATATTGTTAATACAATATTATTTCAATTCGTACGTTTCGCCGTTCAAAACGTCGTTCGGTTCACGGAAATTAGCACTCAAAACCGTATTTTTCCACTACGATTATCGTCTTGTGAGAACATTTTGGAATGTTTTAAAACAACTTGAATTATATTAAACAATTCTCGTACAGTGAACCTGCGCGCGAGCCATCCGCGTATAGTGTTTCATACGGCTCACGATTATTACACGGATACGCATAACATCCATCTCGAATGTACTAAAGCCATTATAAAAATGTTTTATTCATTTATTATGTCGCGCCTATATACGTATTATACAAAACATAATAATATATTGTATTCATATCAAGGTCTCGCGGAAGTTTAGGATTTCGTCTCGAAGAAATGCGCATATTACAATTCCAACATGGCGTGTATAGAGAATAAACATAATTTTGATCGTCAGTAATAATCAATAATTTATTTATATTCAGGTGTAGAGTCGCGAGATAAAAAAATTTTTTTTTTACTACGTCTCTCGTCGAATAGTTGGAAATAAAGACAAAATCAAAAAAAAAAAAATTTTTTTAAAAGTAATAATAATATTCCAACACATACGGTAAATGTAAAAAATAATCCATTTCGAACTATAGTTGTCGAAAAAAAAATCATCTGCGCATAAATTTTATAATCAGCGGAGTATGGTGAAAGAGTTAAAACTCGACAACTCGACAGGACCGGAAAAGAAATCAATTAAAAATATTCATTGGTCGATTTATATCAACACTCGATACAACGAGCACTGCTATTCTCCATTTCATGAAAATTATTCGTTTATTTTATGCTTTTTACTATTTTTTTTTTTTAACTTTTATTGTTTTACTCGCATTCGCGCGTTTCCTCGACCGACCGAGTTTACTGTCAGCTATGCACTAAACGCTCGATCACGACCGATGATCAGCGCATACTATAGGCGGTCGTACACTTATTCCAGCGTTATACACGATGTCCAAAGGAGTGGAGTGCTGTGAAAACGGAGCATAACCATAACATAATTGGACCGACATTCAGGTCGATATTTAACCGATAATTTTACTATAAACGCACGCTGATTCGTGTGTCTATTTCGAACAGTGCGACGGTGTTTGAATATAAAGTAACATTTTAATTGTACGGTCAAACCCATGTAAAAATTCGGTATTCATTTTTGTCGAAAACTGCACCGCGCTATGAACTAGATTTGCACCGTACTTCGAACCATCATTTATTGATAATTTAACACGGCGTCTGCGCCTAAAATTCTATTTGGGTAATTTCACAAAACACTCATGTATTATAATACAGTGAAGATCTGCTGGAAATCGTAAAGTCTTATTTGATGGATTCTATGCATCTGACGTATTAGCGGTATATAGTTAATATTTATTAAATAAAAAGTTAATTCATAATTGGTTGCCATTTTTTAACCGGCAAGATTATTAATGGTCGCGAGCGCTATGTGCTCACAATCGATGGAAATTACGCAATATATAACCCGAAGGAGTTCCCGTTAAAACTATTCGCGATAAAAGTAGGACGTCTGGAATTTTTATTATATTTTTCTGTTTTCTAAATTCTAATATATCACAATAATCGAGTTCAATTACTTGATGAGTGATTTATTACTATTTGATTTATATATAATGTATACTGTATATAGCATAGCCCTGTATTTTATATTATTTATAACAAAAAAAAGAAAAGAAAAATAAATAAAATATTGTAATTCGAAATATCGTATAAGACCGTTTATGGCAGTGGGAACGAAGCTTTTATTTTAAATCCCCTTATCCCTGTGCAGAGAGCAATTGAAAGTGCGCCATAAATAAAATACGAAAGTAAATAAATAAATTATATACATATTATGAAAATGAGAACGTTATAATCTCTTTGTATTCATTTTTAAATATTGAATACGTAATTAATTCTCTGCAGTTATTACATAATAAGTTCACTCCGTGTAATTAAATATGCACAAACAGAGATACGTGTTTACACGACATATTAATTACGCCATTGATACTTCTCGGCGCGTGAATTATATAATAAAAATGAAAAATATGTTATAATATACGTGTGCGTAATCAAAGCCGTGCGAGTAATATTCACTTTTATTTTAACTCGTTAAAATCAGGTTAATTATAATTAACAAACCAATAAAATTATATTGGAAATAAAATTGTTATTATTGTTTTCATTTTTTCCCCCTAGAATTTAGTTGGGTTTAATAATAACTGTTAATTTGGACGGATTACTCCTGTAAGGCCACAGCAGCGGTTCGTCTTCAATATATATATATTTTAATTTTTTTTTTTTTTTTTTTGAGCATTAAAGTTATTGATTCGATTTTAATTATAAAGTTACCTTGTTGATAAATTTTTTCACATAATTGTACATAAAATATAAAGAATTTCAAAAATATGCTGTAGGGATAAAATATCGTTCTTTAAACTATAATCGGACCGTTGCAATGTAGTTTTCTCCGTATTCACATAGTGTTTTCTCAAATCATTCACTGAAATCACTGAAATTGATGAAACGATACAAATAAAATAATTCGTATCAGGTTCGTAACGAGACATTTTTCAATTGGTTTTAATATTTTATTTATAAATTAGTGTTCTTTTGTACATTTTTGACGATTACTCATAACCGAATATTTTCTCCTTTTCTGCAATAATTCTGCATTAAAATGATATATATATATATTTTTAAGTGCTCCGTGTTTTATTTATTTTTTTTTTAAATAATTACGTAAAATGTGTCGAAAATCGATATAGTATTTTCCTAAAACAACTGATCACCGGTTTTTAAACATAATTCTAAAAAAAAAAAAAAAAAAAAATACGCGTTTAATATTATTTCCCGTATTCAATCGATATTCACACCATCCTTATGGATATAGAATTTTCTTTGAGCTGTCGAATTTAATGTTAGATACGACATATACGAGTGTACGATGTAGAACGCTCATAATGAATTTTGTAAATTATTTTCATTTTTTTGTTGACATTTTGATACTAGACTATGTGCCTCGGAAAAACGAACATCAGGTATTAATTTTTTTTCTAAAATCGTAAATAAATGTTTTATTTGATTATAACTGTGGTTTTCTTTTTGTGAAACGGAAAATTGATTTGTAAATGTATTCAAGTGAAAATAACGAGTTAAATTTTAGCGCGTTCGATTCAACGCACACTGAGAGAGTCGCGAAAACCGATTTGATCGGTTGTATAGCGCGAATTAACTTGAAATTTCGACTAGTCAATGTCCACACTCGCCTAAAACACACCTAATCCACCACGTCATATTATTGCGTGATTAAGCCATGCGATGGCGATATTAAGATTAATCGTAATATCGCGCATAACGCATATACGTCTGCTGCGCAAAATGGATCTCTCCGTAATCCGTCCGACGATCGTAATTACTCGAATTCGAGCGCGTGTTATACATACAATATTATATACCGTAAACTATATAATAATACAGTCGGCTGGCTGGGCACGCACAGATTTTACCAATCAATTCCGTATATGTATATCGGTATTAAATCTGGAAACGTATGTATATCCTGCAGAAGTGTTCGTCAGCTATAACACTGTATACTGTGCACTCTTATTAGTGTACGTCAATTATGACTAAATTAATGCTGTAATTCCGGAATCAAACATGTACTCCTGTACTCGTAGTATTGTGATGATCAAACGGCGAGATTAACAGTAATTCGATCGGCGCCGTACGGATAAAATAATGTTCAGTAAACGCTGAAACGTGAAAATATCTATTATAGGAAAAAAAACACATTCCGATTTTTATTGAGGAAATTTGTCGTCGTGTGCCAACCGATCGATTGATCGGTTGACTGATTTACAGGCGTAAATGTTCAAATAACGATTCGCGTATTGAACGCGGTGTAAACGAGTGATGATGGTTTATTATAAAAAAAAAAATCTGTAAAGAGCCGGTGACGTTGTGGATGACGCTTGAGTGAAGTGAATTTGGATGAAGTTTTACGGTTTCGTTATAAATTTGTAAGCAATAATAAATTATTGCGTTCAAAAAGAAAACGATTCTGTGCGGAGCTTCGTACACTTTGTCGGGAAATTTAAAGTGATAATAATAAAAATAAAAAAATAAAAATTGTGTATTAAGTATTGTTGAGATTTTTTTTTTTTTTGAAAAAACGCAGAACGAATGTCACACAAAACTTTCAGCCCGTTTAAAACCGAAATTTACGTTTTTTTTGTCACTTAAATCGAGTCAACTATTGTTTTACGCGCATGTATGTAATGAAAAGTTACGTATTCGGTGTAAATGTGAAGAATCTACGTTTAAAAACTATCGAGAAAATAGTTTTTTTTCCAATTTTCGAGTTGCTTTGAATTAAGGAAAACTATTGAGAAAATAAAAAAAAAAAAAACGTTACAAATCAAGTACTACCTGGATAGAATCGAAACCGAATGCTTCGGATCCGTTAATGACCTACTTGAATCTCTCATCGTTCTTATTAACGTCTCGAGCGCTCTTATATAAATTGTAATCCTTCCGTCAAATGTTCTCGTAGAAATCGCCGTTTGCAGACACGAGTAAACGCGAGTAAATAAATAATACAATTATATCACAACCGAAATATGGTACGTATATGAAGAGGAAGAACTTTTATAATTAATTTGACTAACACGCGTGTGTTTATAATCGGATGAAGTGCTTCGAATGCAAAATATAGTTTCTATAAAATACAATAAATATCCGGAGATTTCTTTAAAAAAAAAAAAAAAAAAACGAAGAAAAAAATGCGATACGTGATTCTTCACAGGATCCGTATTACGTGGTCAGATTTTGAATGCGGGTGTAATATTTATTTTAAAAATATTCATAACTTAAAATTGCGCATATTCCGGCGATGGTGCCAGAACTACTGGGGGAATTTCTAACGTGATATTTACTTCAAACTATTTCACACGCACATATATGTATATATATATACGTATTTGTGTAGATATACGGTATATGTTTGTTTATGTCGGACGAGAAATTTCGGGAAATATTTTCTCGAGTTGACAGAAAATTTATATTCATAAGAAAAAAACACGGCATACGCAGGGGAACCACTCGATAAGTGGAAATAAACGTCGCGTTCCCTTGCGAACGATACCTTGCAGGCTCGCGCACAAAGGAAAAAGTACAGAGATGATTCGAACATTTCGCGTTCGGATTGTAAACGGATAATAATAATAATAATAATATTACTATTACGGTCGATACCGAACAATTCAGTAATTCCAACGAGTAAGTGAATAGTGTAATCTGTTCTAAATGTGCTCCTCTGAAAACAGCGTTTTATTTTTCATTTTCTACCGAAATTCCAATTGAGAACGAACGCGTACGGGAATCCACTTCGAATTATTTTTCATGCACGACGCACTGTAATTCGTACGTTATAACGAGAAAAACGATAATACATTAAAAAAAAAAACTCATCGAGTCGATTTCTCTATTGCGATAACTCGAAAACTTCGAGTGGGGACTCCGGTTGAGTCCAAAAACTTTGCATTTTCCCAAAAAATATCGACTTATCGAGCCGTGTACACATTACCTATTGCGATTTCCGATACGTCCGAATAGGAATTTATTATCACGAGAATTTTACACGCAAACCGACCGCGACTATAGTTATTTAACGAGGACGTTCTTTGCCTCGTTCTTCGAAGTCGATTGTCGATTGTTATTTTTTCACCCGCTACGGGACTATTAGACACGAATCGGACGATGAAAATCCAACGCGCGGCGTCGAAATTCGAAAAGTCTGTATATAATATGGAGAATCCGGAGAAATTTGAATTTAAATAAGCAATTTTTTCGACGAACAGTGCTCGTCAGATCTTCCGGGTTCCGTCGCGTCTGTATTGTAAACAACGCGGTAAACGCTGAGCGGAATATTAAATCGATTATATATGCGCGTACTCGTTTAAGACAGCGGCGAGGAGAGCGACCTATGTTGATCAAACATCATGTGCCAAAAACGAAAATGTATTTTATTATTATTATTATTATTATTATTATAAATCGCGATTATAATAATTTAGCAAACAACGGTTATTTGCTCGGCGATAATCGAACGGGGGGGAAAAATGGATGGTAAGGAATCATCGCGGCGTTTCACGACGAGAGTTTTCGAAAATACAATTGGGTTTTTAATGAAATCATATTTGCTCCGTAATCTCTACGTCGGAGTTTGTTGGGGGAACGGTAAAAGGAAAAAGAATAATTCGTTCCGACGGAAACTTGGACGTTTACTCCATTAACGGTTTTACGAGAGTAAAATCCCAATAATCGTTGAAATTATTTTATTAAAATGTCCGCCGCTCGGCCGCGGCGGTACGATAAGAAATTCTCGTGTGTTAATCCGTAAAACGCGAAAACCGATTTCGTTTATAACTGCTCCGTCGAGTATAATAATAATAATAATAATACGCTGCATATATACTACCTATAGATAGGTACATCGAAATTAATCGAAGACGAATGCTGTGAATATAATTCCCGTGCTCGACGGAAAACATTTAACGTACACAAATACATAATACGAATAATAGGAATTTGCAAAAAAATTATCTTACCAATAAAAAATTAATCGAAAACTTAATCTCGTTTCGAGGTTAACGAAAAAAAAAAAAAGTAAAGGGCGAAATTTGACAAATATACGTCAAATTGAGAGTTTTCCGAAAATTGCGAATTATTAATTCCAATAACACTCGCGCTCCGGTGTAGTGAAACACGAAAACGACATACAGACTGATGTGTTGCGAACAGGGTCGTGCTAATAATTGCTGTTATTTGATTTTATAATATCACTGAATCCTCCGGTGGGAAGAAATCATAAAGTTTTCAAAAAAATATTGAGTTATTATGAATAATGGATCCTTGAATACGTACATTGAATTGTGTTGTTTTTTTTTTTTTTTTACATTCCGATCGTGATTAATAAAAATCATAAATGGAAATGACAATATTTGCAATTAAATCGATGTATCGGATTGGAATTCGAGAAATTGTTCGTAAGAGCTCAGTATAAACGTCGTCTCTCCTTTGAAAATCAAATGTTTATAAATTATTTTTTTTTTTTTATTACTACTTTAGCCTAATTATAAATTTCGAGTGACTTTGTGAAAAAAAAAAATCAAATCTTCGAATTCAAATCCACGGAACGCGATAGAATTTCATTGACACGACGTATCACCACCAAATCGAGTGGAGCACGCCCGCCGATTGGTTTATACGAAACAAGAATCTGTAATCGCGTTGAGTATATTTATAAGATAGCGTCCAGATAGTATCCAAAGCATCCGCGAACAATGTCGTTTTCGATGCTGCGCCATGGTATATTCAAAACCGTATATTAAACGCGGTAACAAGAATAGGCATTGAAAAATCAATAAGTCAAAATCGACTTGACTTTTGAACTCAACGGATTGGCCGAGGTCCTTATTGACTATTTTTTCCCGCGTCTCACACATTTACGCATTTCGTTTTTTTTTTTTCTTATCGTAAAACGTCCGAAATCAATGTGCGAATAGCATCTGCGGGACGACTGGTGATGGGCAAGCGGGACTCTTTCGATTCCGTACAGATAGTGAAAGAAAAAACTCACTCGTGTATGAATTTCCGATTCATTTTTCAATTAGCGTTCAGGCGAGAACGATTCGTCGTCGAGGGAGCGAACATTATATCGCCGGCGACGGTGAGACCGCGCACGCGGTCAGTTTATCGGCGTAAACGATTACCAGCGGTCGTACACGCAGTCGGAGTTTTGGCGACAACGCACAGAGAACAGAAATTTTACGACGCGCACGCGAATTACCATATCAAAAACCGACTGTGCCCCGACCACGGACCGTTTAATTACGAAACGAGCAGGCGTTGTCCGCATTATTATTATTATTATTATTATTAACGGCCGGTGTCGTCTCAAGTGAATTTTACTGTTCGAACGGATTACACGGGCTGTGTGCGACATCTGAACAACAATCGCGGTTGGACGCTGTTGTATAAAATGATGACCGGTGAACGACTTTACGTCGACTTTACGACATCGCCTTTTTTATTTTACTTTTTGCCCGGTATATAGACAGGAGGTTGTCTAAACGTCTAAACGTCGTCGTACTCCGACGATTATAAAGAATGTTCCCTGTTTCGAACCGCATATTCTTAAGTCGCGGAAATCAAAAGACGGACGGAAACCGAAAGAAGACAACAACAAAAAAAAAAAAAAAGCGATAGAGGAGAAGTGGCGACAAGGATTCGTTTGACGGACTGTGCAAATTAACAGACTCAGGACATCGTCGGCCCGTCGTTTGTCCTTCGAGGTTTTAACCTTAAAAGGACAAATTGGATTATAAAGACTGGTCGTCGTCACTCATCACGACGCAATGCGGCACAGCAATGTATATACATAGCCGTGTCCAGCTCGCGACAACGGTTTCATCGAACGGCTCGCGGGTATATTATTCGAGTCTTCTTCTCCCACATCCACAAATACGAATATTCCAAGGCGCGCCGCAACGAAATTAATATTATCAATTGTTTACGAAATCTGGACGTAAGATTTCGATACAGACAACATCCAGTTGCCACATATATTTTACCTGTTTATTACCTAAATTCTATTTATCCCATCGACATTGCTCATTCGTGATCATTTTTAATTAACATTGTAAGTGTTTCGAGTTGTTGTTGTATGTTATTGTGTAAGAAAATAAAATAAAAATCTGACAAATCTAATAACGTTTTATTCCCGACTGAAAATTTAACAAATACATTTATTCTATTTAATAACGTATTGCGAAATCCGAAGTAGCTATTTTATAAATGACTTTCAAAAAAAAAAAGAACAACGGTGTTGGACATTTCTGTCAAAGATTAGTCGTCGATTTTTTTTTTTTTTTTTTTGTTTTCTTTTACGAGATTCGGAAAATGTCAATTTCTTCCATTAGTTCCAGTCGCTCGAGCGCCCCCGTACGTTATGTTATTCCGTTGTCTGTATAATCGTATAAATCGACATGATATTTTATAAAATATCAACAAATTGTAGACATTCAACGACTATAACATAATATTTTATTACCCTACAACAATATAATATTCGAAATAAAAAGGTCAAAAAATTATTAAAGAATGTTACGATATCTTTATCGATTTCTCTTTACAATTGGAAGAATTGATTAGGAGTAACGTTCGACTGCAGTGTACGGGAGTCGTAACTCCGATTACTCGGAGAACAAAATCAAAACGAGCCTTTCGGTAATTGAATAGAAAAAAAATTATTGCAATGCAAGTTCAGGAGATCACACTGGAAACACACCTTGGTTTACGAAAATTCGTATTAATTTTCAAAAATACAATAGCACGATAAAGTGGAATGTACGAGTGAATACAACGCTATTCACAGTGGACGTGTTAACAATTAATCGTAATTCGTTTAAACGGCATTAACTACGACGATTCGGTTTTGTTCCGCGAACAACAAAGTAAGTGCGTATAATAATATACCGTTATAAAATGTCGTCAAAGTCGTTAAATACATGTGTACATTATATTGTCGGTTTTCTATAAAATATAATATCGTTCATTGTTTACAAGCCACAAGAATAGCCTCCGAATTCCGAGGGACGTCCAAGGGAACTATTAACGATTTAGGCGTGTACACACACACATATAATATTATATATTATATTATACTTGTTTGAGTTTAGCCATAATAAATCATATAAGTTTAAAAACGTTATTTTAACTCACTTGTCGCAGCGATACCGAACCGGAAAAGTTTTCATCCGTTTTTACGAGTGAAAAAGTGATCTCGCGCGCGCCATCAACAATAATTCTTTGTCAATCACTTAAACGTTCTCAGAAAACAAAAAAAAAATTATTTAATACCGACGGTTTTTGCCCGTCGAATTTATCGCGTAATTTTATAGTGTGTGTGTGTGTGTGTGTGTGTGTATACGTTTCGAAATTTATTTATTTATTTTGTATAAAGGAAAAAACGAAACGATTGTTCGTCGAAATAGCCATGGAAAAACAATACAACGAAATACGCGTGTTACATTAGTTTTTCATATTTTTCGCCCGCAAGTGAAATGATTTGCGTGATATGCACACAACGGGCGCTTAATGAGTATTATTAAAATAATTTATTTGAAATGCACAACAACGAGACTACGCACGTATTGTTCCGGAGAATTTCAATAACGAGTGATGCTGCGGACATCCGTATTTATTAAATAATGATATTTCCCATATAATCTTATGCGAGGGACAAATTTCAAAACACCGATGCCGCATATAACAGAATCGAGAGGTTTTCGTGGCTTACGGGCAGAGTTATCGCGTGAATTTTTTACTAAGAGAGCAGTAAATAAAAATTTCCACAACACGAAAAGTTTTATTTCATTTCACATAATTCGTGTACATTTTTTTCACGTGTATACAATCAAACAAACTTATTTCAAACGTGCATTTATTTTAATTGTTTTGCGTATTACGAAAACAGAATATATTTTTTTTTGGGGGGGGGGGTGATGGGACGCATTGTTTGCACACGGCGTTCAAGTTTTTCGTCAGTTAAGGCTGAGATAAAATACAAAATAAATACGTTTTGGCCGAGAACAAGTTGGTTTTCCTCATAGACAACAAATTGTAGGCTTCATCTCCACCTGTTGGACTTCGCTATCATTGAGCGTCTATCAATAAATGATTAGCGATGGGCGTTGACGGCCGTCTCTACCGCAGCGCTGTGTAGCGGCGGCTGACGGCCAACGGTCGGTCGCCACAATTTAGTATTGAACGGTTTATCTGTATAAAATCAACGTTATTACATTTTTATTTGCGCATTATGTCGATTTAATTACTAAAACTATATGGGAGTAATGTTTTTTCTCTTTATCGTTTATTTTTAATGCGACTGGTTTTAACAATTTGCGTGTATAACGGGATCGGATTTTGAAATACGGATTCGATATGTTATAAAGTGGAAGTTTTTATTTCGATCGCAGACGAATACAGTCAAAATATTAGTGTTCACGTATTGTGTAAAATCAATTACAAATTAATTTCTTCGTTGACAAACACACATAAGCGCAGTGTGTACCGACGATAAAACGACATTTTTTTTTTTGTTCTTTTGTCACCCGTCATTGGTGATACAATATTATATTATTTAAACATCTTTCGTGACATAATAGTAATTTAGCAAATTATGTACTACGGGACATTGTGCTGTATCAAACACAAAATAAACCGATAATATTTTCTTATTGCAATAATAACTCGGTATACATTTTTATCAATCCGTCAAACGTTTTCACTGCTTTTATTTTTGATTTTTCTGGTGAATTAATTCACGTATATACTCATCCGTTCGCTCGCTCGTAATATACCACCACAAATAATCCACGTACACATTTTATAAATACGTCACACACGTAGCGTGTGCTCTGTATGTGTGCAAAAGAAATTCAATGAGTACGTACGTTTTGAAAATAAAAATTCCAAACCTAACAGTAGCGTTTTTTTTGCTTTTTTTAAAAGCTACGGGCGTCTATAATAGTGGATATTACGACGACGCGGCGTATGTTTGCGTTTCGAAATATTAAAAAAAAAAAAAAAAAAATCGACGTCTATACAAATACGCTTGAATTAAAAACAGAAAAAAAAAACTTGGACATTTTGAAATTCGAACAAAGAATATTCGCGCGCGACGAACGCATAACACGTTAGAGACTTCAATCGACTTTAAAACACCATTGCTTTTTTTATTGTACACGCTTAGCTACATACAACATATTATTTATAATACACATAAGACCGGATTATATTATAATGATATTTTCTTTGGCGTCGTCGGTACGTATTATGTGACAAAGCGCGTAATACACAAATCGAGCGCAAAAGGTATACATTTATTATATTATAATATATACACGCGAGTGAAAAAGAGGAATAGAGGTAAAAAAAAATTCGAAATTTCAAAAAAGGAGAGAAAAAAATACAACCAACCAAAAATAATATTATATCGAGTTTTGCGAAGCCGAAAATGGAGATGAGCGACATGTCGTCACGCAAGAAAACAGCAATTGAAGAATAAAAAGTATTCCGCCTCTCCTATTCTCATTTTTCAATGACCATTTAAAATTTTTTTTCTTTTTAAACTTATAATATTAACGAAAAATTGTCACGAGCGAACATTCATTTTTTTTTCCAACGACAACTGTTGTAGAATATTTTAGAAAAATCCGGACAAATAAGCGCTGGAAAACAATTGAAAATTTCGAAATTTATTAAAAATGAAATATTTAAAATAACGATGATAATAATATACGGAACTCGGTATTTTATCCAGCCATTGTATAATACGATTTGAAAATTCGAATATGGTGGGGAATAATTATAAATAATCGCGTCGCTATTCATCAGTAAAGCATAATATTTTCTAAATATTTTTATACGTTCTTTTTTTTTTTTTTTTTTTAGTTTTTCAAAGATATGGAATCAAAATATCAGTTGTAAATTAATTTAATAATAATAACAATAGTAGAGTTTATGGTCACCAGGAGATTCGTTAATCTTAAATAAAATAATAAAAATTAATATTTAAGGTTTCCAACGGAAGAATAACGATGTTACCGTACGATTTTAATGACGGGGGAGAGGGGAGACAATGAAAAACGTTTAATTGAAAAATTTACCTACTGGCGTAGATTTCGTTCGAGAAAAAAAAGCACACAAAATAAACAAAATAAATATTTTAATTCGATAAAGAGTGTTTTGTACGTTTCGTGTCTGTGTACGCGTTTATTTTAAATACACTATTTGTAAAACCGTTATTCCATACAATATTATTATTATAATTTTTGAACATTAAAACTAATTAATAATAATAATAATAATAATAATAATATAGTAAACTCGTAAATTTGTCTGTAGGTTATTGACAAATAGTTTGAATAATGTCCAGAAATTACAAAAAAAAAAAAAAAAAATTACATTAATAAAATGCCAAAAAAAAAAAAAAAAAAAGTGCAAAATTAACATTAGTTGTCTATTTTCCATAATTTTAACTAGGAAAGCGTCGCCTGAAACGTTCTTTCACAAATTCCAGCCCTATTTCTAATTTACGTATACTCGTATATATACATTTTTTGTTATTAATAATTTTTTTTTTTCGAATTCAGTTATAAAAACGTGTAGTTAACGTTTCCATTGCACACGCGACGGAAGTACGATATCATCGTGTGTGTGTGTCAGTGGCGTGTAACCGACGACGGAAGATTTCGGACACTGATCTCCCATCGAAATTTCAATATTTCAATAAAACGTTTTCCGTACGATTCGAAATTTCAACGCGATAAAACTGCAACGAAAATCGAATAATGTGATATTATTATACAAATAATTTAACGATGATATGTTGAAGTGCAATACGATTTTTTCGCGAAAAACGTATTAAATTCATAATAATAAACGTTTGTAGCAGATTTCCTCCCCTCAATCCGAGTGTGTTCAAACGAATATACGGAACACGACGACGACGACGACGACGACGACGGGGTAAACGAGTGTAGTAATAGACGTGTGTGATGTGCTCGGGGCACCGCGTCCCCGTCCGCCGCTCGTCTCATCTCGTCCGACGACGACGACGACGACGACGACAACGGCGACGACGCGGTTCTCCCGCCGTGCTCGGCTCGCGGCGTCGACGGCGCGGCGCGCACGCCAATTCGCGGCCCCGGACGTCTGCTCCGCCGCGTCAGTACCACGTCGGCGACCGCGTCGAAAACGTCGTTTCCGTCATTCCAACGAGATTCCGCCGGTGCAACGGAATATCGTCTGTCGCGTCGTCCGGATTTCGCAGTTTCCATTCCATCTCCCTCGTTGTTACCCGATAGACGGAAGAACTGCGCGCGGTTCACGCGGACACCGCCCAGTGGCGTTGTGGCGGTGCGAGGGGGTCGTGCAGTGCCGCCGCCGCCGCTGCTGCGGATGGAGCCGCCTCGGACGAAGACGGTCACAGCGTTCGTGTGCCTGCTCGTGTCGCTGTTCGCTTTGGCTTCGGGTGAGTGTAACAGTTTGTGGTGGCAGGGCAGGGGAGAGAAAAACCACCGAAGCGTTTTTTTCCACATTCTTCTCGCGAAATCGTCAAGTTCTTTTATTTTTTTTTTTTTTTTTTTGTTCTTCGTACAACGGCGCGTGAAATTTCCATCTATCAGTCGCAGGAGCGGCTGACGTTCCGGAATCGGTTCGGCGGGGGAAATAATCGTCGTTGTTTATTACGCGTGAAAGTCTCGCAACAAATTCGCGCGAACGGCACGCCGCGAGAAATGGTGTCCCCGTCCGTCCTCCCTCAGTACGGAATAGAATTTATTTTCTCATTCTCATACCGTCGAACGAAAGGCGTTTGCGCGTGATCTGTGTGTGACGCCGCGAAACGAAAATATAATAATAATAATAATAATAATAAAATACTTTCTGCCCCGGAGACAAGTAGTAAGAGTAACGACTTTCCGGTGTCCGCCCCTTGAGTTTTGCGGCCAAAAATCAAACGTTTTCTCCTCCGAAGTACCACGGTCAAACGGTCCGTGTGATTGGGAGGGTGGGGGGGAGGGGTTTCTTACGACAACGAAATCGTTTTTTTTTGCTCTCGCACTATTTTAAAATTCGATATTACACCGGTCCGTAAGAACTCGGTAAGATCAAAAAAGACCGCATCGAAACGCGTTAAACCGTTGACGCGCGACGTTAACAACGACGTGCGCGCACACAACGTCAATCCGAGGCGTCTGCGCGGCGATTCAAAGGGATTCGATTTGAAAATAAGACAACAAATAATACGGATTTCTTGTTTTTTTTTTTTTTTACGACCTAAAAATAATATTAATAATACAATGGTCTCGAATCTGTGATAAACGTTTCGCGTGTTATTATTTACGTCCGATAACGTTTAAGGGAAAAATCGCGACGAGTACAACATTAAAAAATACCGTGTGCGAATCCGACGAGCGGTTTTATTTCCCGACTCGTCGTCATTACAATATTACGCTCTTCGCGTTAACATTTTTTTTTTTTTTTTTTTTACATTTTTTCTCCGCCGACGGGTTTTCCACTTTCGGACGGCTAACGAGAGCCGGCCGAGAGCGTTTTACAACTGACGGACATAAACGCTCGAGTGGATTGAACAAACGGAAGACGAGTACGTTTAGCGCAGTTAAGCGTATTAATCTACATACTCGTAGCACTTGGTGTAGTAATTCGATTTATATTTTTTCCGTGGCGATAAACGTTGAAAATAAATCGACTCGTTTTCATGTCGAATTCATTCGGGAGATTACAATGTAATGTTTTTCGAAAGAAATACAAAAAAAAACATTTTGACGATAGCAATAAAGGAATTAAAATATTCCATTTTGCCCCCACCCCGCTTCCTCCGATTTAATTAATAAAAATACGGTACGACATTATTTAAATATCGGTTATCGGAAACGAGCATTCCACTTTGGCCCCGGCAACCGTGTCGCGTAACTATTCTACACTCGTATTGATTGTGACGAGAATAGAATTTTTTCGCGAGAAAAATATATCCCGATAAATTCGCCTTTTATATTCATATTATAATATTATGGATATGAATTTGTACGTCGTCTAGGAAAAACGAACGAAATTCTGTGGAAACCAAAAAAAAAAAAAAAAAAAACCGTTTAAAATAATATAATCATCGAACGAGTTATAAGAATTTAAATGAATACAAACGTTAAAAAAATTACGTCGGTATGGCTAATTCGAAAATAATAACCCGTTTTTTTTTCTCTCGGACTTTTTTTTGTTTTTATTATACTTACTTTTATATCGTCGATTTAAACGAAATATGACCGACTTAATTGCATTATTTATGATCATTATATATAACACAGCTGTATATTTTTCAAAACGGTTTCGCGGTTTTATGTATTATTATGCATATAGAACTTTTTTTTTTTTTTCAACAATTAGTGGACCACAAATACATATTACGTCAAATATCTTATTTTTTACCTAATTGTATAAAAAATTGAAAATAAATTTAAAAAAAAATGTGACTCGAATGTAGTAAATGGAATTTGTAGGGGGGAAAAAAAGTTAAAAGTCGTTTCGACCGATACGTATTACGTAATAAAAAAATATGGATACGTTTAACGGAATCGTTACGTTTAATTGTCCTTTGTACAGGGACTTTAAACATTTTTTTCGTGATCACAATTTTTTTACACTCGGCATTTATATTTTCAATATCGTTTGCGCTGTAAAGTATCGTATACATATATTAATAATAATTATAAAAATTGTCAATTCCCTTTAGGCGTACGACGCATCTTTTTATTATACGGTAATATTGCGTAAGTTTTTTTTTTTCAATTTATTCTTCGTACACGTATGTTGCATAATAACACTGATATTTTACCGTAAATTTTCAAGTATACAATCTTCTATTAATATATTATTACTTGGACGAGTAAAACGAACCTTACGCAATTTCTTATGTATTTTTATTTTTTTCGTTAAATTCGTACGTTGTGGAATTTATAGAGATCGTCCTGCAGAAAAAGGAGAAAGTTTGGATGTGCCGCTGATAGGTTCCTGATCAGCATTAGCACACGATAACCGATATTTAAAATAACAAAACAGTCGTACAATAATAATAATATTTTTAGCACAATAATTTATATCGTTGTGCGTACCTATACATTGATTTTGGATTCACCAATCTTAAGAAGATTCCGAAATTCGCAAATGTTTCGTTCTCGGACGGAACGATCCGTCTGCATTCATCTAATCTCCGCGATGTCGTTTCGTGCACAAATCCTTGCCGGGCTTTTGGAGTCGCCGTAGATCGGACATTTTCCGTGTGAAAGCGTTTTGAAGGTGACAAATGTGTTTGTCGACTCGCCGGGAAATTTAACGTCACTTAATATTTTAGGACGTCACGATTGCGTTTCGTGGTGTCAAACAAACACACGGGTTGAAAATTTTTAAGAAACGGGTTCAGCTCTTAAAAAATAACTAACTGTAGGACATAGCAGCAGATCGTGAAACTTCAGAGACGTACGTATACAGTCAATGATAGCCGTTCGACAGCTCTGTAGGGATCGCGGTTTGGATTGACATTTACATTGACACGTCTAAGATCACCCGTCTTAATAGTGCATGAATTTTCTTCTTTTTTTTTTTTTTTGTGGACCATTTCATAGATATATTGTAAACCTCTGGTCTTACAACAATTGAACATAAAAATTAAAGGACATATTCCCACGGAAATGTTGAACAGAGCAATGCATTTTCAGAGTTCGATTTTAGGGAATGGCATACGTACGAGCGTATTTGAAAACGACATATAATTTTATTTTTATTTTCAACAATGAAAATACATTTTTTTTTTTTGTGACTTTTATCAGAGTTATTTCAAAATTTCCCGTTTCTCTAGAAAACCCTGTAATTTTAATGCGTGTATACGAGGAGATAAAACCATGTTTTTTTTTTCAGTCGACCGTATATATATTTTTTTTAATTCGGTTTATTTCGTTACATTTTTATAAACGGGAAAAAATGTAATACATGCGATTCATGAAGCGAAAAAATACATATACGATACGAAGTATGTGTGTATTTTTTTTTTTTTTTCATCAGTCATATAAAATATACGCCATTTAAAGAGTCGGTTTTTTAACTATATATATATATATGTATATAGTACGTTATCCATAACGTTTTAAATATAATTCTGTGGTGTCAAATTCAATAAAAATTACTGTTTAACGTAAATTGTATACGTTAATTTCATAAATATTTGGCTATATTATCAAACAAAATATATTGTTAAAATAAAAACAACAAAATATTATACTACTGGATTTATTTTATATTTAAGTTATTACTTAGATTTATTTCATGTTTTCCAAATAATTTTCTATTGTAAAAAAAAAAAAATAAAAAAATAAATGGTTTAATATCGTAATGCGAAGTTTGAATACATATACATGGGAGTTTATCGAGAGGTTTGGCGAATTAAACGATGTTTCAACCTACATTTAAAGTGAGAATATACGAAAATAAACAGCAATTATATATGATTACGATTTGAGTCACTTGTTAATTCCCGTGAAATAAATTAAGATTAAAATATTACGTTGTAGTCGATTTAATCACCAATAGTGAACAACGATGGTGCTCGGTTAAAATCACTTACAAAACAAACAAAAAAATAGTCTTATTTTTAAAACGCCATTGTCGAATATGTAATATATAATGTATTATTTATTAAATATAAAAGGTTAACACATTTTCTTCTATAGTATATAGTTACACGAGCATTGAAAATGCGCGTTCTATTACTACACGAACGCCAGAAGGCATTGCGCTGTTATATTTAATATGTACGTAGATATGAGCGGAATAATAAAAGTAATAATATATTATAAATATTTTTTATGAAATAATTCGCGTAATCTTGTAAAATGTTTGCTGCCACTTCATACATTCGGAACCCCGAGTGTCTCGGAATTTATAGAAATATTTCTGGTAACTGATTTTCGAATAAATATAGGTATGTTGTAAGAAATTGTTTAGACTAACGTTAGAAAATATCACTCGTTAATTGTTAAAAGCAACTGTAAATCAAAGTTTGCATCAAACTACTCAACTTCTTACGTTGTTATTAACAAGTGCTCTTTGGTACTCGAAACTTTTACGTATATACCAGACCGCACTCGGTATTATTATATCATATTATTTTAAACATTTCTGTTCGACAATATGTAGAACACTATACGCGTTATTATTATTATTATTATTATTATAATTATTATTATTTTTATTGTTATTATTTTACAAAACGTCTGTGTACCATCGAAATACGATATATATATATTATTAAAATACCCAGTAAGTTTCGTCGTAATATTCGACTGAATGTTATTCTCACGAATTGCGTATATTATATATATACATATACGAATTCTATAGCACATTTTCGCAGTATTTTCAAGTCGAACAATATTGAAAACGGAACGGCCATCATTCGTATACATGTATATGTAGGAATATTGCAAGTCGTTTCATACACGCCCGACAAAACAACATAAACAGTATATTATACTATACATATATATATATATACGCTGTTATTGAACGTATAAAATATATAATATCTCTAATAGTATTGACGAATAAAATATGAAACAGTTAGCGTTATCCTATTACGAAAATGCACGATATTGCGTATACATATATGCGATACATTTTAGAAACTATGGAATATTATTAATAATATTACGCGATACGAGAACGTGTATGATGCGCACGACAAAGAGAGAGTGAGAGAGAGACGTTAACGTTAATATAGAGAATTTGTGTGGGAAAAAATTTACGATTTTTATAATAAAACCGTTTGGCGCGCACGAAATTCCAATCCCGAAGTGTAATTAATTAATGCACAACATTTTTATGTACGATTCAATTGACGAGAGACTATACGGCCGTAGATAAAAATGTACATACCCGGTTTTTTTTTTTACACTTCTCCGAGTGCTTTTAAAAATTACGACGCTTTTTAATAATATTATTTTTTTTTACAATTTCTGATTTTTATCGCATTCAAAAGCCGTTAGTCTAATTTATTGTACTGTATTCAGGATCGCAGGATCATCTCACGCGAAACGATTGTTTTGTTGAAATTAAAGTGCGAATGCCTCGAATGATGATTTACATACTTATACTTTTTACCACTATTACAGCATCACCGTAAACCGTACGAATCGCGTTTGTAGTAAAGACTTGAAATATACTCTGTACACGCCCACGAGATTTCATCGGATTAACCATCACCATCCAGTATGTCTCGAGCATTCGCTCGTACAAAGAGCACGGTAAATTCGGACGTCGAACGTGTGTGGGCGATTCATCTAAATATAGAAAATTGACGTAAAAAAAAAGAAAAAATTCATAAAATCGATACGTTTTTATACGTGTGGTTCGATTAGATTTTTAATTAAAACTTTTTTTTTTTAGAGTTTTTGTACGGAAAAATAAAATGGTAATTTTAGACCCGTGAATTATGAAAAAATATTTATGAGCGCCCTGCGATTGTGCTTCAGTATAATAACTAGGTACTGCGAGCACAAATCATTAAACTTATATTTTCATCTTCTCTGTCTTCAAATTGTTAAATAGTGAATTTGAAATGAATTTGATCGTTCGATCGATTGCCGTGGTACAATTTTTTTCCCAACGTTTTATGTTTGTTTTCGGTATAAAAATCATTTATATTAAAATTACATATTTAAGTTGGTTGATGTCGGAATCGGGTTTTATGACTGAAAAACTGTGTTCAAATATAGAGACGTGAGAGAAAGAACAATACCTTGCAATGAAAATTAGCCTTTTATTAGTAATCCTTCAAAACCGTGACACGTATACCGTGTACATGTTCGATCGAATAGTAATCCAAAAAAAAAAAACAAAAAGAAAAGCGTCCGACTCGAATGCCATTTATTAAAATGTTATGCACGGGATCAGAGATACTATTTTACCTTTTTATTACTTCTTTCCATTTTTTTTTAAAAAAAATTATCCTGTATTTACACTATTGAATTTAATACGAGACTGCCCTAACGGCGAGCTCGCGGTCTTTAAACATTGATTCGCACAAATATTTTCTAAAACGAAATTTTATAACTATCAAACGATTTATTTTTCGTTCAACGTAAGCGTATAAGTAATAACAATTCTTTTTTCGCTTTTCGGTAAATAAATAATTTTCTAATCGTTCTTCCATTTTCTGAGCTCGTCACGAGCCGCCATTGCGAAAAGAAAAGAAACAAATGTCATTGGATTATTTTATTTATAACAGTTGGCCGCGTACGAGTCGAACAAGCTCGTTAAAAAAATAAAAATATATTCGAGAAATTCCGAACAGTTTTGATTTGATTTTTCTATCCAGTTCGAACAACGATATCTGCACGTGTCGAAATACGTCTACAACAGATATATATATAGAATAGATATACACTATGGGGTGATCAGGTGCTCGTGACGCACAATATATTGTCAAAAACCGATACATTGTCAAAGTCGATATTATTTTAATATTTGTGTGTGTAACACAATGTATAAATTAGTAGTAGTGGTAGTAGTTTTTTTTGTTTTTTTTTGTCTATCTCGCGTTAACCTATAAATCAGTTTTTATTGTTATTAAAATACGACTATGTGCGCGCATATTCGTTGGTTTATTATTACAGAACGAAATTTTTATTTATTGTCGTGTTATTTTTTTTGTACCAACGATTATTATACGAGAAGTTTTTAAATGCGATTTACGTAGTTACACAGTTAATACGCGGTGAATAAAATGATTAAAAAAAAACAATTTCATTACAATATAATATTATACAGAGTCGCGGGTATTAAAACGGGTACGACAATCTGAGTATTAATACATACGTTATTAACCGCGCGGTTAAAATCTCCAGACTTATAATATTATTACGATGCGTACAGTGTCAATTTCAAATACAAAAAAAAAAAAAAGGCAAACGATCCGCGAGCGTTGTGGATGCTGTTTTTAAGCGAATTGCTTTTACATAAAGATTTTAGAGTTTTTTTTTTTATTACTATATACATGTATAAATTTTGAATGCAATGATAAATCGTAGCGCTCAATGAAAACGATTCCGAGGCCGAGCCTCGGCGTAATATATTATTATTTATTATATGATACAGAGTAGTACGTACGGAGTGTGAAATTTACGATTAAACTCGTTAACTCGCGTTTTCGTCCATTGAAACAAAAACAAAACAAGAAATACTCTGACAAAACGAAAATATCGCAAAATTCGTATTAAAAAAATAAAAGTACGACGAAAATTTTTTATGCGTAAAAATTCCAATGTGTAAGCCGATTCGTCAGTTATTTTCCGTCAATGGCGTTTTGTCGAAATGTGGTAATGAAAAAAAAAAAAAAAATCGCGGATTTTCATGATTTCTCAGTACGGCGTTGAAGTAAAGTGAAGAAAGTATACAACTTTCAGCAATTAAAATCAATAATTATCCATTTTCTGACTTAAATTGCTCCAATGACTTTTATACCCTTTTAACGTAAATAATATACGATGTTACATATTCGATGTGAATTATCGTGTTTAAAAAAAAACCAATCATTGTAAAATCAAACAGCTTCGCTCGGAATCTAAAAACGTATTAAAAAAAAATAATAATAATTCGGAAAAGGTTTTTTTTTTCGGAAATTGTATTGTAAAACATAGCATCCGACTCTAAACGAATTGAGCGATTCTTTTTTTTTTTTTTTAACGAAAAACGTATAATGAATTACGCGCGCGTTGTATGTGGTCTCTTTTTTTGCTCGTCTTGTTTTTCGAATTTGCGGTAATATGTTTTCGGTTGACATTAAAATTACTCAAAACAGTCGGCTTATTTCGCATATTTATTGTATGATGTCTATACACGAGCACGACTATAACTCGTGGTCCTGTAAATGTTGAATAATGCGATACGTCTGACGATAAAAATTACTCGATTCGAAACGACAATATTCCTGCAAATATTTCCAACGTGTGATTTGTGAAACGCATAAAAAAAAAAAATGTATATATATATATACAGTATATTATAATGTACAATATGTCATCGTCGTAACAACGCGCGCGATACGTCAACGTTAATATTCAATCGCGTAACGTTTTATTTTAAAATCCGAAGATTTTAAATCCAGACCTCGCGTAGCGAACCAGCGTTTTTACGCGGTTAGACTACGGGTTAGTAACAACATTTCGCGACTCATAACGATTTTGGAAAGGTAGGATAAAAAACGGAAATAAAATATTATTATTGTGTACCTACAACGGTCTTTTTTTTTTTTTCTCTAACTCGATTCATCAATCACGCAACGATTCGTTTAGGAACAAAACACTACTAGAATACCTAGATTGCGTCTTAATTCTGATGATCGATTGACTATGACGTTTTTTCCCGCAACTCTTTATATATGTGTACATTTTTTGATTTCTAAAAGTAATACATAGATTTCAGAAAACATTCTCCCGGACAACACGCGAGAATCCTTTTTCCCCTTACATATTAGAAAACTCAAAAGCCTCGTAAAGGATGAAGGCGAAGTACAGCGCGCATATTTTCGAATTAATCGCACTAAAACACTGGAGTGTTTTATAATTATTAAGTTTCGATACAACTCGCAGACGCGTGTAATTATTAATCCCGGGGCACGTTATAATAAAACGTGTAATAATTTCCCTGCCAAAGACGAGGTTTACCCCGTTTAAGGCAGGTCGTGTGTAACCGAACTCGGGGAGTTTATTAAACACATTTCGATAATCATCATCATCATCATCATTTTTTTTTCTAAGCTCGTCACGCGGTCGTCGACACATAAACATGTCGAATTATCGTGATTTGTGCGACGTATAATTTCTATAGCAAATATTTGCGCATCGCGAAAAATATATAACTCGCACAAACCAAAAATAGTAATATTCCAAGTCAAAAGCGGAATGTACTGAATTTGAATATTATGCGGATTTTAAAGTATGCGTCGAGTATTTTCATAAAACAAGATCCGCTCGGTCGGATGAACGCATGCGAATGTATAAATACGTTCAGTTAAATACCGTATAAATATATACGCTATTTTTTTTTTTTTTTTTTTTTGTTCGATTCAAACAACGGAAATACGCATTATTATTATAATATATGTTAGTATTATAATTTCAACGCTTATAGTACGAGATTTAATAATATATACGACGAAAAATTTATCGTAAAAACTTTCTTCTTTTTCAATTAAATTTCTTACAAATGTTTGCACGGTTTTTTTTTTTTAATATACGAAATCGATTTATTCCTCGTTATTTACTTTTCGGAAAACGCGAGAAAAAAAATTGGGTTTCACTAATATGTCGGATACGTAAAGCGAAAATCGAATTATCTATTTCATAAAATCCAGAGACCGGTAGAAAAACAAATACACATTATCCGTATAATGTCATTTTTAATTTCAACGCGATAAGTGTAAATTTACGTGCCGTTTATTTTGCGCGCAACATTTTCGCCTACACCGAAGAGATGTACGTGTAAGTTTTACGAAATTCACAGGCACGTTTAAGACGAAAAACCCCCGCAATTTTCTCGTTCTTGATTTCAGAAATATACCCGGCATCAATTTCGATGAAAACACAACGCGTATTGGCCGTATATATCACTGAATCTTGTATTTCTCATATGATCCAACACCGGTTTATCCAGTGCAGGGACGAGGAAGGAATTGATTATTTTAAAATTCACGACGAACCATTGATATGTACGTATTTTAAGAATCGTGAATGTATAAAAAAAATTTCGTCTACGTTCACGTTCTAATTTTTATATATATATATATATATGTGTGTGTGTGTATTAAAAGACTTTCACGTTCTTTAAGAAAATCTAAAAGCGCGCTACGTTTATGAATCGCAAACCGTGTAAGAGGCAAAATTGATTATTCATTATACTTATCGCGTGTAAAACACGTATTGCTTACATTTTTAATAATTATAACACAAAACAAAACAAAAAAATCCATACGAATTCCAAATCGAACGTGGCTCTAAACCCGATCGGCTTCTATGAGTCAAGAAGCCAATCATCTGGTCAAGTGCACGGATTTCGACGCAGCATTGCTGCGTGCCCTTTGTAAAACGACGAATACGAACAATACACGCATGTACTTATTAAAATATTTGTTGGAAAAGTTTTGCCGTTTCGCATTATGTTTAGCCCCGATCGAAAACGTGTTGGTGAATTCTTTCAATTCGTGGACTTGAAATTAACTCATACCATACAATTTCGTGCAATAATATGCCGCAAAGTGAAATATTTCGGGAAAACACTTCGAACTCCAAACACACTATATATTATATATATATATCGAATGTAGTTCTTGATGTGCCCAACTAAATGACTATTATTGATAATTCTAATATTATCACGGTGTATTGATATAATTATATATAGCGTATTACGTATGCAAAAGTGTGATCATATGGATGTGAAATTCGCTTATATTTATACCGAAAGTGTACATAAAGGAATCCTTTTTTCCCGTTGAATTCACTTTACATATTAGAATCTCTCGTGGATCGATCATTATTTATTACGGATAATTACATACAGATAGCGCATAATGGTTTTTAAATGTCATTCGAAAAAAATCCCCGCGAATGACAACCATATCGGATTTAGCCGCATTTAACTCTATCGCGCTGTGCACGCTATACACGCCGTTCAAAAACGCTTTCGCGTTCGATCCAGTAGAGATACGTTAATTCTATAAGGAGAACAAAAAAAGAAAAAAAACCTACACCACACACACATATTGCTAATCGAAATTCGCATTTGCGTCCAGTGTCAAGAGAATTTATTAAATAAAACGACGTTCGGAGGAAAATTACAAAACGCCAACAACACGCGTTTCTGTAATAATATAATATACGTTTGATTCGAAAACGATTTGAAAGCGTGTGTGCGGATTGGCGTATCGGGGGAAACCTCCCGACGGGCCGCCGGTCTTCGCGTGGGTCGACTCGTTTATAATTGTTCGAATGGCGAAAACAGTTGTAAAATCTCAGATTTATGTAGAGCCAGAGAGAAAATGTTTCAATGCCGCGTTTTAACAATTGATTACACGTAATCGATCGCTGAATAAAAGAATTATATATAAATATACATATGTATATTGGTACAATGTTAGCATACGGTATAGTCCGTAACCACGGTTTTAGAACCGCGATTACCTGCACTATCCAGACAAACTGTGGCGTAACCGTTGAACTCGAATAGGTAACTGGAACGGTCACCAAGCAGTGTTACCCGAGAGTGAATGTCGGATATGCACATATTAACGGTGTTGCCGCGGTGTTTGTCTTACACACGAGACACTACTAATATCATAAATTCGTTTGCCGCCGTTCTCATCTGCTCTCCTTTACTAACACGCCATCTCGGCAGGGCCGAATTGAGGAATGTGAGGGCCCTGGGCCCACCTTAAAAGTATATATTATATTTCGATAACATATATTCAATATATATTATTAAAAGTTCGTTTAATTTAATAATATATTAACATTTACACGTGTATTCATCTACAACAGCGGTCAGGCGGCTTGCTATACAAGTTATGTGTGTTTATTTATAACTAACTGTTTTTCTCAAAATTAAAAACCATACCTTATCGCTTATCGCTTATCCTACTCTACTCCTTAAGTCATAATAATCGATTTTAAATTACTTTAATTTTACTATATAAAAGATTGAACAGTTTTATTCAATTTGTGATTTAAATTTATTTTGCGAATTATTATATTGTGTTTTATACTTGGATGCAAAAAAATCCCATTAAGTGGAGAGGCCCTCATTTTGTAGAGGCCCGGGGCCCGGAGCCCGCCTGCCCCCCCACCCCTAAATCCGGCCCTGCATCTCGGTTATGTTTACATTGGTCTTGTCGCGGTGAAGCATTACCACCAGTTATCTATAGAGTCCAATGAGGCGTATCACGCTCAAGTCCCGCTCGGTCGTTCCTCCTACTCTTCGACGTGTGGAACGAGTTATTCGGTTTGTGAGTACGCGCGTTTTTTGTCGTACGATCTCGATTTGTCGTATTCGTCTCGCGACAATTTTGTACGCCGTTTTACGTTGCTTATTGGTGAGAATAAACGAATAGACTTTTCGTGTTAAAACGAACGTTTTAATCGTTCTATTGCGTCGTAATGAAAACCCGTAACAATCGTACTCCGCGATAATAATAGATCTGTGACACTGTTGATTACCGCTATTCCACGATGAGCATAAAATACAGTCATTAATCAGGCTGCAGCTTGTCGTATGGGTTTCGTTTATGACGTTTCACAGTGCTTTATCATTGATTAAATTATTTTTATCAAAAATTAGTCCAACGTGATGGTAAAATACTGTTTTGTTTTTGTTTAACAATTCTATCGAATATTGTTTGAAAAAAAAAATGTCTATTGTGATTGTAATTTGTGACGGTGTGGGCCGTTTTGATTCATATATTTCCCGGGCCGAAAAATATCGCCCATCTGCCCCCACACATGTGTACGCGTGAACAGTAGATTTCAGTCGAAAGAAGTATTCTCAAAGACACGGCAAAATATACAAACGCAGTGTGTAGGAAAAATAATATAATTCGAATGGAAAAATAAATAACGTTTTATATATATATATTTTTTTTTTTTTTTTGAATACGGCTTTGATGTTACCATGAAATAGAAAAGAAAACGACGTTTCACAAAACGTTTTTCCACAAATACTAAAAATATAATTTGAAATTAAAATATGTACGCCGTGTGCGTGTTGGACACGTTACTGTAATTTGTTTTCGAGTCATATATTTGTACGCGATAATAATTATTATTATTAGACAGCGTTTATTTTGGACACATTTTGCTTGATTCCAAGTAGAAAATGCGCAGTTCTGATTTAAGAAATCCGTAGTTGTAAATTTATTATGCATTTTTAAGATTTCACTCATAGTCAATAAAATAATTCAATATGGTTATTGTAACGTTTATTAGTCGATTTTGACCGAGGTTGGAACAATAAAGTTATATGCGACGGGTTCTATCTAATTAGATTACGAATTTTTCATTTATCCATAGCTTTATTTATAGCTTCTTGATCACTGAATTACTCGTATTTAACTGTATTTGATGATGGAAAATTGGAGGGAAGAACGTGATAGAAAGACAAAGAATGGTGGGATAGAGACGAGGGGTTTAATGTGATGAGTTAGGGGAGAAGAGAAGTATGAATGGGAAGATAAAAGATGGTCGCGAAGAGGAAATGTTAAGTGACGAGAAAATCCAAAGTCATACGTACTCGCAAACAATTTTAAAATAAGCACTGATAATAAATTAAGTCTGAAACCGAAAAATTCCGTGCACTTTTCTATGAAATAAATTACTTTATATATATATATATAAAAATTTTTGTCGTCGAAAGAAACGGCAATTTAACGAAATTTTGTTTCGAGTGCGTACTCGAAAAGTAATTGAACGTGTACGCGTTAACGACAATCACTTATTGTTTATATGTTATGATGACAATAAAGTGGAACACTTGTCACGAAATCAATAATTTTGTATCGGACCCTATAATATAGGGAAACATGACGAAAGTGTCGTGTTCGAGATCATTATTGGACGGGTAAAAAAGCATCGATCTATACACAGATGCGCGCCGGTATAGATCTCTACGGGATAGAAAAAAAAATGACGATGATTATTATCGCGTATTAATACGTATACATTAATCACGTTTTTGCGCGACACGAAACGACGAAATTGGTATTATATTATAATAAATCAAAACGTGGAAAAAAATTAAATCTATACAAACGAACGTTTTTCTCTTTCGAAAAATCGATATTTCGTATTATTAAAATACGTATAATATATTGTATAGAGGTACACGAGAAGAAGAAAAAAGAAGAAAACAAATGAAATCGTTTTATTTCTATACATTAGTGTGTCTTACGCATCGTGTACACCGCTGCAGCACTCGTCTATCCCGGTATTGTTATAATATTATTTATGGGAATACAAAATTCGATCGATTGTAACACAGTAGACGAGTGAAACGTTTAAAGCGTTTGTATTACAAAAAACTAAAAATCTGTTTAGTTTTTTTGTTTTTCAATCGTATTTATAATATAAATATAAAAACTAACTAAAATAACTAATATAAAACTGTATAATAAAGTTTGGACCGTTTTTCCATATATCGCAATAAATATATAAGACGTCCGTAATACGGATTTTAACTCGTCTTTGATTTGGCTAAGCGATTCCCTTGTCTCGCAATCTCGATTCCCAAAGTCTCGCATTTTGTAGGATTTTTTCTATTTTATTTCTTTTCAAAATCGCAATATTCTGCGGACTCCGGAGGAATTTTTCGAAGGCGTCTCGTGTATATTACCGGTATAATTTTTTTCCAAAAAAAAAAACAAATGTGTAATGCGCATCCTCTGCATTGGCATTTTCAAATTTTTACGATTGATTTCTGTTTGAAAATAAAAAGATTATTCGACGTGTTTTAAAAACTAAACAAACGAATACATAAAAATGAATTATTTAAAACGAAAGTGCGTATTGATATTTTTATATATTTCGATACACACACTGTACAAACTATTTCCTTTTCACAGACCAATGACTGTCTGCGATCTATATTTGATCACGGATAAAAAAAAAAATCAGTTTTTTTTGCCCAAAATAACATAAAACAGATTATTGGAAAAAAAAAAAAATTGAAATTTTACCAAATTTTATATTGCAGTGTTTGCAAAGGATCCGGCCGGAATGCGCTGCATACCTGGTCCGTATGGTTAAACGTATATAATTGATGTGAAAATTAATAACGCGTGCGCAAACGAATTAGAGAATTGACGATAAATCGTTTGTATATATTAACCGGATAACGGTGCGCGGAGCATTTTTTAGCGAATATTTACTGCGTGTCCAAGCGTCATTTCGATTTCAGCTACGAGATTTGTTCGGTGAGGGCGGTGTACGTTCTCAATGCTAAACGATAGCCGCTTTCAGTCACGCGCTCGTAGAATTCGCGGCAATTATTTACAAACCAATTATTCAGTGCGGTTGGAGTGAGAAGTGAGTCGGATATTTCATTACTAGGAGGAGACGTCCGTCCATAGCAAAATGTCCAATTGAACACGGGAAATGCCCTTGAAGAAATGATCTGATTTTCTTGATCTAACCTAAGCTATAAACCGTAAACGTTATGTATTCCGTATTGCGTAGGCGATATACCTGTACAATATCGCGTCTTGGTCTTTCTAATATATCACGCGTTATACACGTCGGCGGGACAGTCGCCGCGGACGAGGTGGCTGCGACGTCGTGGTATCCTGTGGCTTAGTGCGGTTAAGTCTTAAAAATGGCAGATAAGAATGACACCCGACGGGGACGGTGTGCTGCCGATGATGCTGCGGAGGTTATTATTGTACGGTGACGACGATGACGACTATGGTCCGGACGGGCGGGCGGGCGTACGACGCGCGGAGATGTGAGCGTCTCACGCACGCTCAGCGGCCCCGGAGATTAACGGATTTCTCGGCGAAAAAGGAGAGAACTGCCGCGCGGCGTGGATGAATGCGAATCCATTTAACCGCAGCCAGTTACGCGAAACGATAAGAGCGTAGTGCGAGTTGATGCGCTTAAAGGATTTTTAACCCCGCGCCTCAGACGCCGAGGCCGTCTTCATCGTTTGCAGCGTGCGGTCTTCATTTTTCTCACTCGGTTAACCGTACACCGCCAGTCGTTTACGTTTCTCTACGACACAATACCTCATTACAACAACGATAATAATAATAATAATAATAATAATAATTATAATAATAATAATAATAATAATAATAATAATAATAATAACAATAATAATATCTTACGAATTTACGCGCCGTTATTTTATACGAATTGACGCCATTAGGTTTTTTTTTCTTTTACTGTGTTACGCATATATAAACAGGACCAACAAAATTCAGGTACATTCGAGTATTTTATAAATTAACGTTTACGAGGAAAAAATTTGTATGTTGGACAGTGTTCTCGCCGAGGCTAAGTAACAGGACTCGTGTGTGATCTGGGACACGAATGCAAAGCCCCTCTAATAACGAACGGGCTGCATCAGTGTCTCCTTCAATCGATCATCGCCGAGCAGTAGGATTCAGGGGAAAAATGTATTATTTTAGCATTTGCCATCTAAACGTTGAACCGAACGAATGAATCGTGCGGTGACACGTGTCGTTTCAGCATCCGGAAACTCTTAAACTCAAAACTATTGTCACGCAAATCGAACGTACTTGTATTATACCACATTGCGACTAGTTATTTACTTAAGCGAATGAAACGTGATCGCTGACTAAAGGAAACGTTAGAAGTACTGATTACTTTCAAAAGATATGCGTACGGGACGTATTATACGGTCCGACGATAAAATACAGAGCTGCAAGCTTACGGATCAAGTCGGGAATTATCTTGTTTTATATTAGTAAATTGATTATTGGAAAATCGTATTAGATCAAAACGTTTCACTCCGTGTGATTGTTTAAAATGTGAGAACGTTACCTTAAGTTTTTTTTTTTTTTTTTTGTCGCACGGACTCCTCGAGTGCATTGTGAACCGGTGTAAAATTATCATTTACAAGTCATTGCGTTGTGTTGAATGACAACAAACACACGTATTCGTCGAGATCACATAAGGACGAGATCGCAGTTATAAACACATTGGATTTATTCTGATCTCATAACGCGCGTCGGTTGACCCTTACATTTTTAAAAGGCAAAAGAAATTAGTGAGAGGACGCTACGCCGAACGTAAAACGTATGTAACGCTCGAGAGATGACGTTGATCGTCGTTTTTCGGCGACCATAAGTGACAACATATTACAGATAAAATATAATAATACGTTTTACCCGTAAATCTGTGTAAAAACTAGTTTACGGGAACATAAAATACCGGGGCTACATTCAAAATTAAAACACCAAATTTTGGAACTACATAGAAGAGATATTAATCTATGTCGTAGCGTTTTATTTTTTTGATAACTTGTTTCAATTTTGTATTATTTATGTATAAAAAAAATATCATTAAAGTTTAACAGGTGATTATTTAATTTAAAATAATTATGTATAAGAAAAAAATAAAAACGCTACGACATAGATTAGGTTATCTTCAATGTGGTACCAAAATTTGATCATTTTATTTTGATTATAGCCTTGGTGTTTTATGTTCGCGTAAACCCAGTTTTTAGTCTCTTATTTGTGATGTTTAGCATCCTCTTAATATTTTCAAAATGATAAAAATCATACGAGTGATGATTGATTAATAATATATACATAAAATACGAAATATTTTTTGTTCTATATCAGAAAAAAATACGACAATTTTTTTTTTTTACTCATACTACACAGCAGATACAATCGGTTTTTTTCTCCTCGAATCAGAGTATTTACCAGTTTCTATTTTTATGAAAAAACCACGTAATCGAACGCTTTTAACGGAATTCAAACAACGTCTAACACAGTAATTATTTACCGACCATTCACGATTCAACTACATATTATATACAATACGTAAGATATTATAGACAAGTCGGCATTAATAACAATAATTTGATTTAGGGGGTAATATTATGAAGAAACTGTCGTATTAAAAAAAAAAATGTCCAAAGTGAAAATTGCGATTATTAAAAACGAAACCGTCTTTCCCAAACGACTAAATAAAACTTTCAAATAAATTTAATAAAATAAACGAACAATATAAATGTTCCAAATACCAATAGTAGCGCGTTGTTAGTTGAATTATTATTATTATTATTATTATTATTCGAAGGAAACAAAAATAACAAAAAAAAAAAAAATGATTTCGTTTAAAAATAACATTTTATCGTTTTTTTTTTTGCTTTTTAAAAAGATTTTCGTGCTCGAATTTCGAAATATTTTTGAAAGCGATTGTGCGAAATTCTACGAATTAACTCTTTACATTTTCCCGGAAAAATAATCGTAATTTATTAATATCATTATGTGAAATATTTCCACCATTCCTACACGAAAAAAAAAAGTTTTAAAATAATACATTTTTAATTCGACTATAACTCCGACCGACAGAATAAACAATTTTCAAACTATTATTCGAAGTTTTTCGTTTTTTTTTTTTTCTTTTCTTTTTTTTTCAAATTCCAATTTAAACCCGATTCCGGTTTATTTTTAATTTCGATTCTGCCGTCGTTCGTATTTCATTCAACGACTCGTTTCGTATTATTTTTAGTCTTCTATATAATACAATTATACGGTATAGTCATCAATCACGCAAGAGGAACTTTGAATGGAGAATATTCGCTTTGATGAGAACACTAAACACGCGTAATGTATTGATCAGACGACTCCGTATTACACAATAGCCTTTGCAAATTCGTAAAATTTTATTCGCGCGTTTTAATTAATGTATATATGTGTGTGAATACGTTCATTCGAGTCGTTCAGAGGCCAATAAAACCCCGCACTGTAATTATGACGATGTATGAAAAAATGTTGCGTAAAGGATATTAGTATCAACGTTTGTCCAATCCGAGTTGACACTACCGGGCTCTGTGACTTTTCCTTTGCCGTCAGCACGATCCGACCGCAAGCAAAATAAAACAAAAAAAAAAAAAAAAACACGCGTAATTCTCGTTAGCGATTACACTACGGTAATAATTTCAAAATTATTAACGCGTTTGTATTCGTTCACAGACGATAATAATTTGAACCTTTAAAAAAAAAAAAAATCGTAGTGTATACACGGGCCAAAACAACATTACGTATAACAGTCGTAATAAATTCATTATTCACTGTGAATCGCGAAAATAACAATAACAATAATAATGTTACGTTAATTAAACCGTATGGACAAAATAGGTTTTCGAATTATTTATGCCGACCGGAGAAATGTAATCGTCGTCATTTTTGAGCTAGACGATTGTGTCGTTTTTTTTCACTGATTTCCGAAATAAAACTCATATAAAACGATCGAACGTGTCAAATCTGAGTGTCGTCCCGCGACCTTTCGAAGTCATGCGAAAGTGCTTTAAACGTTTTCGATACGTTTCCAAAAGAATGAACTCGTGGAATTCGGCGATACTTTGCGTGTTCAGAGATCGAGTGAGGTGAAAGAAAAACAGTTCAGACCTATTCTTCGGGCGCCTTGCGCATCACCGCCCCGCGGCCGCGTTTAACGTGTCCCCGCGGATCTCGTATGAGTCGATCGTCGCCGATAGAAGAAGACACGTCGAAAACGATAACATTTCCGCAAAAAAAAAAAGAAAAAAAAATATACTAGAAAAGATTAAAATATTAAATTCGATCGCGACGTTAGCTGGGGGGGGTTTTTTTTCCATTTGTTTCTCCCGAACCGACGCGTATACCGCATAACCGGAATCCGTAGAAACGGGAACGCGTAATTTAGAAGGAAGAAGAAGAAAAAGGAGAGCAGAGCGGTCGGCAATTCGCGGCATCCTATCGGATACACAACATCATCGATTTGTAGTTTTAAAAAACGTTTTTTTCGCAACTCTGCAAACCGTTTCGGTGTCGGTAGTGTACGCGAGAAAAACCGTTATCTCGCATTTAATGTGCGCGACGTTGGAATTCCTAACCGCGCGCTGTCCAGTGGCATTTGGCGCCACGAAAAAAAAATCCGTAACTCGCGCAGTCCGCCAGTGTTTTATACGGTACGGAATTATTATTTAGGTCGTCCGTACCGGTGCGATTAGGTTATGTTGAACTCGTCGTGTACGCCGTCATGTGATTTTTTTTTCGCTTTAAAAATACATCGGTTTTTTTCACGTAGTTTTCGCAACCGAAAAATTTCAAAAAGTAAAAATCGTCGAATAATTTTTCGTTTTTCTTTTTCTGTTTTTTTTTAACCGGCTCGAAAAACGCGATGCAAACCTTAAAGTAAATAATACTTACGGATTTGTGCAGTGAACCGATACCACAGATCCATTTTCCAATACAACCGTTGATTACGCTGTTTTTTTTTATATATATATTCGGAATAATACGATAAGTAATTTTAAAATCTCTGTTTGCGAATGAGCCACGATATCTGCACGACGCTCGAGGCCCGCTATTCCCTTTTAATTATTATTATTATTATTTCCGTGTCTACGTAATACAATTACGGCAATAAATCCGATGCGTCGACGAGTCTTACCGCGATGAGATAACTGTGGCTGTCGGGCAGACGGCTTCTGATGCGCACATTTTTGTATGTAAAAGTTTCCGTATCGGCGGCTGCTGCTGCTAAGATTCTGCTCGCTCGCGGCAATCGTACCAGACACAGCAGCCCTTTTTCGTAATATCGAACGCCGCGAAACCGAATTGGTGGAAATCGCCGCATTTCTTATTTATATTACTCACATTGTAATAATATTACACACTACAATCGAAAGCGGGGCTTACGCTCTAACCGAACAGCTCTTCGTCCTGTAGCTGAGACTCTATAAAGCACCGATCGCCAAACCTCGCGGACCGCACCAAATTCATAACTCGAAATGTTGCGTTGCAAAAAGAAGAGACGATGATTACATATTTTATAAAATATCGATTAAAGGAATTCCATTTCGTGAATTACGAGATACACATAAATATAGTTTTATAAATTACATCACAATTATACGACGCGTTCCCGATGGAAGGTCAATTTGGAATAAAATCGCAAATAATTCCAGCGAAATTCTCTGGCTGAACGCGAGTGGTCCACGAACAGGTCTCGGTTGACTATCGTTCGAATAAATAAACGAATAAAATTCTCGATTGGAATATACGACGCGCGCGTACCGCGTACTGGTTAAAAACTTGGTCGGGAAAAATTGTTTCGCGGCGATTTTTATTTTTTTTTTCTATTTCAACATTTTCATCGCGCTCTCTCCGTACGTTAAAATTTAATATATCTCATAACACAACGCGTATAATATACGTAAATACCGCGATTATTACACCCCGTGTTAACTTTACCGCGCGAAAACGTATATTAAAATTAATCTTAATTTTAATGATATTAAAATAATATCATCACTAGGCTTTTATCGTCTCTCCTCCCCCCTAAAGGTGGCGAACTCCGTAAAAAAAAAAAATCGTATTTATTCGTTATTTTTCCGCCTACACGCCCGTGTATACGAATATATATAATACTCGATAATATTATAGTAATTATTAAATGAAATATTATTATAATGGCAAAATGAACATTGTCGCGTGAAATGAATAATAAATTAGACACAATTTAGAATAAATATTATCGTATACACGATTATGTAATTCAATTGTATTTGTTGGTGCGCGTCGGAGTAAAACCGGATTAACGAAGTTTTGTATAAACACGGCGAACTAGAGTGGGAGCAAAACAGAACAATTAAATCGTTTACGATTTCGAGTGTAACGAGTATAATTTTTATTAACTCATACGATTCCGTACATCGACAATTTTTTTTTTTCTGAATGAATTCCGAAATAAATCGTATACTAATTTTCCGGGCGTTATATTTACGGCGTTTATTAAAATCCGACGATATTAAATCCAAATGGTATAAAATGCAGTGAGGTCAGTATACACCAAAAGAAAAAAAAACGTCTACTCGTATACAGATGTCGGACTGTGATAGAAGACGGAGTTCTAAATAAATTAACTCAAAAACCAAGAAAATCAGAAACTTTGCAATAAAATATGATGTTTTTATTGAAGAGAATAAGACACGCATAAAGCACGGGTATCGAACATTTTTGACATCGACGTTGGAAGGATAGTGACTTTTACGAGTCGTCCGACGATAAATTTTTACGTCTCCTCTTTCCCCTCGCCCCTTTTTCACATATAATAACATTCGTAATTGCGCCACTGATAAATAACGGTTGCGCGTATTGCTCAGGACGTGTAATAAGAGACATCAGCGCGACGATACGCGCGGCTTTTTCAAAACAGCATTTCAACAAGAATTCACTTGCTACGGATTTTCGTGTAACAAAATAAACAGAATTTAAAAAGGAGACTCGGATTTGTATTGGAGTTAATATAACGGTCTAATAAAATATGAGCGTTTTCAAACAGACGTTTCGTCCGTCTTTTCCCCGGTATTTATATAAAATAAAACAAAATTTAAAATGAGAAAATAATATATTTTCGCGGTGATGAAGGGTGGAAATCCGCGAAACTTCCAGTCACACGGTTATTTCCGGTTCGCGATCAAAGTGACGACGACGATGACGAGCGTCGTCTCACGCGACGACACCGTTCGGACGTCGTTCGTGTCATTCGTTTTTCCATCTTTCCGCCCGTTTCCATTGCACGAATTTTAAGAGAATCCTCTTTTCGTTTCATAAATTCATGGCTCCATGTATTTAATCATTATTATTATTATTATTATTATTATTATTATTATTATTATTATTATTATTATTATTATTATTATTATTATTATTATTATTATTATTATTATTATTATTATTATTATTATTATTATTATTATTATTATTATTATTATTGCTATCCATATATGTAAACAATTCGAGCTTTTAACATTTCTTAAAAATTCATTTTTTTTTTTTTTTTGTTTTACTCTTATCACGTATAAATCACAATGGGTATTGTATTAAATATTTATTCCAGTCCGGTTAGAAGGACCAGTCGCGGCTGGCTTTTTCCTACTATATTTACCGGTCATTTGTGCCGGGTCGATGGAATTGCGTGTGAATAAAGTTTTCTTATTCAGAAAATTACGACCTGCCTTTGCCCTCCTATACAACGCATATATGACGACAGCAAACACGATCGTTTCGAACGCGATTGGCAGTCGTCGGTTTATTGAAACGCGTAAAATTATATTATTAAAATCTATTAATATTAAATACGCTATATCGCCCGTGTAACAACGATGATCGATGTTGAACACGAGTGCTAACGATCGATTGTAAATAAATTGATTTGATCAATAAAATAGTAGTACGGCACTGCGAAGCGAGGTTTTTCATTCAAATGCAATTTTAAAACGAATATAAATATTAAATAACGATAGAGAGACGATATATTTCTAAAGACTAGATATTGCCGTTAGATCTGTAAGATTCGAACTGAATAATAAATAGTACAATGTACAATGCGGAATACGTTTTCGTACTCTGGATCACTGCGGTATTTTGCCTGCCTGACAGCCGGTACATTACCACAACGTTATATATTGTGAAAAAATAATAATTTAAGAAATTACGACAAGTCTTCTGGAAATCGTCAATTATGACCGTATTGATTCTTTTACTGATATTGGCTCGATATTTTTTAGCGACGACATTCGTTTTTAAAATTAAATCATTATATTATATCAGTGCGCGTACACAATCGTAAATATACGAATATATATTATTTATTATTATATCGGATAAGCTATAAAAAAAAAAATTGTTTATTTTATTATAATAAATTTATGCTTCGGATTATCTTTTTCTTTTTTTTCGTATATAGTTATTAGCAAACATCGGTATATTTCGCTGATATTATTACCGAATAGTTTTTATTTGTTCAATCTTAAAGAGTACCAAATTGATTTTTAAATTAGAGGTATTTACTTTCTAACGATTTAATAATAAGATTTTCTTTTTTAAACGGGAATATAACGATCTAAGATTTAATGACATCGCAGGATAACTACGTTATAACTAGGATGTACTTAAATGATACTAATGTAATGCCAATAAATATATTTTCCGCCCACATACTAGAATATCTTACGGAGCTCCAAGTGTCGTAGGAGCCTATCATATTGCGGCGAATCACAATTTACAATATAAATACAAATCATAAGTCAACTGTTTATTTGTTCTCTTTTAACTTGTCGATTTGATATATTTTTCGTAAAATCGTATGAACGCAGCCGTATCGCGCGACGATGTGTGTGTGTGTGTCCCGTTTATATTCGTATATAAAGAATAAATTGTTCTAATCAAACGTCTTCTTTACACGCGCGCCTGCGTTGGAAACGAAATCAATAAAAATATCTATTAAATCGCTTAATTTTTTTATAGGACGTAAAAAAAAAGTTAATTTTCGACGCATTTTTTTTTACTTTTTTTAATTGTAATTTTTACGACGAGAACGAGAAAGAGGATATATATTATATAATTTCATTGCGAGCGTGCCCCGAGCCCGTTCTCCGCTCTCTTCATCGCGCGTACCATAAAGCTGCAATAAAGTTTTGAAAACGCTCGCGTGACCTCTTGTTTATACTCGTCCCCATATATATGTATGTATACACACACAAGCACTCGTCAAAAACATTTATTTATATATCGCAGAGTACGCCGAGCGTTTTTCCAAACAACTGAAAACGTTTAAACGAGTTAACGTCGCGCCGTATTTGTATTTTATACTTATATCGCGGACCATTTAAATCTCCTCGCATTTCGTATACTCGCGGATTATCGTAATGGTCGTGTGAAGGCTCGCAAAAGCCACTCTCGGCGCTGTTCATTATGTTTATGTGCGCGTATCGTCTCCTCTACTCGACCATGTCCCGTTCGATTTCGCGATAAAAGATGTATCGGTCACATGTACACGGCTGGTCTATTGGACAACGGATATTTATGTCTTTACACATTGTTGTGTATGCGCAACTGTAGTAAAACGATATACGGACGAATTTTCGATCACGAAACGCGTAGGAAAACGAAAATAAATTTATTTTTAACAATTGCATTTAACACGCGTTAACGTGTTTCGGAATACGCGCGTATTTCAGCAAATGATTGTTCGGGGCGGGGGGTAAGTACCGAACGATCAAAATCATTGACACGAATATTATGTTTTGCCAGACATACATATATGTATGCAAATAAATATACATCGGAAAAAATTTTTTTAAAACATTTTTTACTCGTCTACAATGGTATAAATAAAAAAAAGAAAAACTATCGTTTTGAAAAGATAAACGCTTTCGAGTAGTTGCGGGCAAAATCAAATCGTCAAAACGACTTCTTCTAATTCAAGAAATAGATGTTTTTTGCGCTACACTAAGCGTTTAAATCGAAGCTAATATAAAAAAAAAAAATCCTATATGAAATGCTAGTAAGTCCGGTCATCGTATATGCTTGTGAAACGTATCGGAATCGGAAGATAATCGGGAACTGGTTAGGACCACCTAGTTTCATAAATTTTATTAAAATTATAAAAACGAAGGTCACAAAGTATTATTTGTTACTAATTAAAGTATATTAAAATTAGAGTGAACGCCGGAAAGTAATAGACCGATGGGAAGGCCAGGAATAAGATGTTCCGATTTTTTAAAAAAAAAACTTTTACTTCCTGGGAGTGATTGATCCTAGAGAAGTGACTGGAAATCGAGAAGAATGGAAGAGTTTGTGTGATATAACAAAAATGGTCTCTAATAAGCGGAAAAAAGAAGTTTTTTTTTTCTAATTATAATTTTTATTCCTTAATCACGCGTAAATTAATAATATTATTTAATGGTTATTATTCAAAATAAAACTGAAGACGATATTTTTAGATTTCTGAACAGTGCAAAAAGATTTTTGTATATAAAAAGAGAGGACTCAAATGACCTTTACGTGGATTGCGTTTAAGAAAAAAAGTGTTTGTAATCGGTACTTTATTTTTCGATTTTTTTCTAGACATTATTATCATAAACGAACCTAAAAATATAAAAAAATCCGGTAAAATTTTCGAAATTTTTCTGATTTACAGATTTTTGTTTTCTTTTAGTCAAAAATAATGTGCTTGCGCAAACACAACGATGCGAGCTGCGATGATAATAGCAGTTGTACGATTTAAATTTAAACAATAAAGTATATGAGAAAGAGAAAATTAAATAACGCGAGACGCCATTGTTGGCAATGATTACGACCTATGTTTATTTTTAAATAGTTCCACTGCGGTATAGTGTGCGTATAGACCACTGCGCATCGAAGGAAATTGTTCGCTAGTCCTGCAATAATTCCCACGAAAACAGCGCATTATTTTTTATAAAACAATTCCCCGAGCTTAAAACCGAATAAAAATTTGATTTTAATTGTCAGAGTGCCGCGGTGGGATATGATATTTTTTGACGCTACGAAATGTCTTCTCACAATTTTGGCCACTCTTCCAGTTACGAAAACGAGCGCGGTGGAATGATCGTTTTCTATTGAGAAAAGAAATAAAATCACTACCAAAATTGAGTGTAATTGCCATGAATTCAAGTAATCGGGATATTCCTGTTTATGGAAGTCATCGCGACCGTTTGTCGAAATAAAAAATAATCGAGTTTGTTCCTACTCCGAGCGACCACTTTAGTAACCAATAAAGTTTGTTACATCGTATAATCAATCGAGAAACCTTGTGGAATTGAACGCTGTAATTTGCACGCGTCGTGTTCGATGAAACGACTTCGAATTGGATTTAGTTACGTACAATATAAATAAACGTACGAGATTTTAATTTTTTATTTATTTTTTTTTTTTAAACTTCGAATTCTGAAGATTCATTTGAATTCAGAATTATAATTTAGCCGACCCCCTTTATTTGTCCTGCAACGAATGTAATAATTAAACTGTTTGTAACTTTATTTACTTTTTGATTTTTTTTTTTTTACAACCACCGGAAAAAAATTCCCATCTACGAGCCTTGTAAACACATATTATATGTACGCGTATAGCATGTAAAAATAAAAAAATCGCCTTGAAAGTTGTACACACATCTAAATTATTAAACACACATTCGTTTTGTCCGTATGTAAACTGAATATACTCAGGGACGGATTTTAAGAGTATTAGGTCCTGAGGCGTGGTAATGAAAATGGGCCCTGTCGAACACGTATACAGCTTTTACATAAAACGTTCAGGAACACTTATCGACGTTTCGGCATTTAATTCATTCTCATGAAAAAAACAAAATTAAAAATTACATTAAAAACTTCATTTAAGAAACGAAATTGCACGTTTTGAAATTTTCAAACTATACAACGTCGTAATTGAGTGATTTCCATAAAGAAAAAAAAAAAATAAAATATTTACACGAACGCATAAGTTTTGAAATGGTTATATGACAATTCGCGTTATAATTATTTAAAACATTTTTGTTTATCCCTCGCAGTCGTGTTTGGGTCAACGTTTTAGTTGGTCAACTATCAAAATCAGAAGGGAACACACAAAATATGAATGATTTTAAGGAGTCTCGGTTGTTTGACCGCGGTTCTAAACTCATATTTCTATGAGCTCTTAATTTTGTGTGGGCCTCGACTCCCCCTACCTCTCCTCTCTTAGACCGGGCCTGAGTACACCACCGAAGTGTGTAATAATAATAATAATAATAATAATAATAATAATAATAATAATAATAATAATAAATTAATTATTCCGTTCGACCGGTCGATTTGCCAAGGCGGAAAATAATATTACGAGTCGCGTTCGTTTCTCGCCTACGTATATAATATATATAATAATAATATTGCGAGTCGGTAAAGTTTCTCTAAACGAACACTTTCTGTGTTGCGAACGCACACAAACTGGTTAACCGCTAATCCTCAGCCTCCTCCTCTTCCTCGTCATAATATGTATCTTTGTTCTTTTGTTTTACTTATACAACACGCGAGAATTATTATGGACGAAATTACGTTAAAACGCAAACTTCAACGTATATTATTATTATTATTATTATTCCGTGGTTTTTTGTGCGTTCTCCGAAGTTGCGTTGTTGTGGTACTTCAAAGGTAATATCTAATAAGTAATTCGCCTGCGGTAAGACGATTCGCAGAGACGATTATTTAACTATATTTGTGCGCACGACGACGAACTAACGATAATTAGTAATAATAAAATACGGCTTATATAACAATTTAACTCGGATAAACCGAGTCCGCCGAGTATACGCGAAGGGAGATTTTTTTTTTATATACATACATATATATACACTTTTGTACACGCTTATATTATTAATGAAAACATTAATTTCGCGCGTTGTACGAATATTAGAACGTCTTACGGAATACCATCGCCCAGTTGTACACAATATTATTATATTTCAAACGTCTGGAACGGAATTTTTTAAACTCTCGTAGTCGTCTTTAATTTTATTCGAAAAAACAATAATAATAATAATAATAATTAATATCTCTTTCCGGCGCTTATACATTTTACGTCCCCTTCCACTCCCTCCACAGTACCCGTCTACGTGTTTATAATCAGTTTTTTTTTTCCATCGTTTGATGATCGATTTACGTTTAATAGGTATATAACAAAGTGAAAACTCGATTATTATATATTCGCATATCGTTTATTTTTTTTTTTTATCAAATTCGGTTCTTTGATTAAGTAAAATATATATATCGTATATACCAATTACTGAGAGTTTAATTCAATTTTATGTGTATATATTGTGTTATATATCAACAGACAAGTGCTATTAAAGTTATCTTTTTTTTTTTTTGTTTTTAAGTAGACAACGAAATCTCTCGTTTAAGATTTCAGCGTATTATTTATAATAGAATTTAGAAGTAAACGTTTGACGAGCTTTATAAATCTTATTAAAATTCCCACCGTAATTACACGTAGACCATTTTCGTTTCGTCGTCTCAAAATTAGTAGTCGGTTTACTGGGGTGATGTCGATGATGCACTGACACGCTCCGCGATACCGTCAGAGACCTTTCAACTCTTTTCATTCATCCGCGTTTTACTTTAATAATGTCATTCCAGGTCGTATTTAGTTTTTTTTGTTTTTTGTTTTTTCTAATCGTCAAACAAACCTTAACAGTAGGAGATAGAAAAAAAAACTACAAGCAATTGAATGCACGTGGCCCCGGAGAAGATTACTTCGTATTAGTTGACCTGTAAGGAAGAGAAATGCAGAAATTCTACGAATATTGGAGAAGAAGAGAACATTGCTATATACCATTAGATCAAGCAGTGGAAAACTAAGCGACGCACTATTAATAAGACATAACCACTGCGTAATCGACATAATGTAATGACGCAAAAGATGAGGGAGACAACCGAGGAAAATATTCATAGGAGAGATGATTTAACGACGCTGGACGCAGTGGGTCACGCACAAGTGAAGACTTATTTAGCATTATAGAGAGAATAGTGGAAGTCTATTTTCACTACGCCCTTGGCAAAAGAAGAAGAAACTGAAAAACGCATTTGTAATATCGAGACACCGCCGACATTTTTCACCGCGGACTTGTATGATGACACCGGGCAATATGATCATTATAAACTTTTGAAAAAACCAATATTTTCTACGTTTTGCGCGCTAAAGGTTTTAACATTTTTATATTTGCACGTATTGTGGAAAACGGTCGCAGATATCGTGAGTTGTCACAGTTAATAAGGCGATTTAATATTTATAATACACGTATATCGAATTAAAGTTGTATTCTTCGGCCACAGCGTGTTCTCGTGACTCCAGTGCAAGTGTAATAACTCGTACTTGAGCGTTTTCATCCGGAAACGACTTTTGAATATTTCAAAATCTCAATCGTACATTATTTTATATTTCTTGTAGTCGTGCGAATAACTTTTTGCAAAGTTTTCCGGAGAAAAGATTATTTTCGTATATATATATACGAGTACGTTCGTGCGCATCTTAAAGTATAAGTTTATTTTCCCGCGCCGGTAAATAAACAATTAGCATAAAACGCGTTTACATTTTAGTTTATATTTTTTTATTTTGGAGTGAGCGATATTTTGCGCTATTCACGCGAGTAGAATAAATCGATTGATAAAACAATTGGAGAAAAACATTTTTTTTTCTCCCGCGCCCATAAAAAATGCTCCAAATATATTCTAATATACATTCGAAACTATGTGTTACAACGCCGCGTATGCTGTGAAACCAAAGAAAGAAAATATGTGACTTACTGATGTAAGTAATCCGCGACGGAATTTCGATTTTATAAACACGTCATCTGCATACACAACGCGTGAATTTCGAAAGTGTGCCGGTAAAACGGAGTATTATATAATAACGCCGTCTTTACCGTTCCCGTGCGGGAATTTTTCTCCCTCTCGACGTCGTTACACTGTTATTATATATTTTTATATTTTACTTAAGACTCGGGAAAAAAAGAAGAAAAACGTCCCGAAAAATGTTTTCTACAAGAGAAAAAATAAAAAATCCGAGACGTGATTTATGTTGTAATACGTATTCTCTGACAAACAAAAGAATTAAGAACATTACCGAAAGAATTATCACCGCGTGTACTGTGTAAACAATCGAAAACGAGTATACGTTTATAATAATATTAATAATAATATTGATAATAATGGAGACGTCGGTACATGAAAAACGAGCGCGTTGATTACGAATTTCAAAATATTTATATTAAAAAAGCTTGCGATCATATTATTACTGGAACAGTTATGTAATAAAATCACAAAGTTCTGTAGTCATTTTTTATTTTTACATGAAAACGATCGGTAATTGTTGATGGAAGAGAAATTAAAGGGGGAAAATTTATTCGAAACGGAGCAGAAGTTGTGTTCGAAAGAGAATTTAGGTCCGTGCACGCATAAATACATAAATATTCAGCGTGTCTCTATTTCTGAAAACTTGGATCACACGCATGATTGTGCACAAAGTTAAGAGTCTTGATAAATGTCGTTTTCGTGTACTGCTAGTGGCGCGATGTAAATAGATTTCGCGCGAAATACGAAACGAATTCGTAACATTATTATCTCTCAAAATGTTCATTGTAAATACAAATTTCAAAACGTATTCAATCGATTATAATTTAACGAGATTTTTTATTTATAATGATAAATCTTCTGTTTCCACCACTGGTTTTGTGCTGAAAAATACTCGAATTATACTGAAAAATACGTCAAATTTAAGTCGGGCCTTTTTTTTTTTTTAACAAGAAATCGTTTAAAGGAAAAAATTAATGTTAAATATTTGTTTGTCGGTTTACACGTTTCTGCGACTCTTACAAGTTATATGTATAAAAAAAAAACGCATTTTAGAGAATATAAACGCGAGGAACAGGTTTTGAGAATTTCGTTACGATATTAAAAGGTATGTGTTTTTAAAAAAAATATCTGCAAATTTATTTAAATATTATTTTTAGAAAAGTCGATTATCGACGAACGACTGTTGAATGACAACAGTAATATTGACGGTGAACGTGTCTCGTTCGTATAATATATACGCAGCTCGTCTCGAATGCGTTCAAATAAAATATTTTTTTTTTCTTCGGCAAACACCTTGAGCAATGGGAATTTAAAATTAAACGAATTGGTCCGAATAAAAGTGAAAAAAAAAAACTCACTCTTCAAGTCGACGTAAACGCGCGCAAGAAAATAAATTGAGTTACAATATTAAACCAAGTGCAGTAATTCACTAAGTCAATTTTAACTTTTTCATTTAACGTTTAACTTTTTAACTGTTTAATACTCGTTCATTTATTTTGTTCACTGACTTACTATATATATATATAATATACATCCAAGTTCAAAATATAATATAAATAATAATTATTATTATAATAATAATACAATTTTAAAGCACCCGTCCTCCAAACGATGCATATTATGTAATTATATTATGTTCTGTAATAAAAACGCAATTTTTTCCCCGTCTCCCTTCATTAACAACACGATAATATATTAGCATGTCAGCGAATTAATTTACCCCCCTAATTTTGCCTCCAAATTCAAAATAATAGTCCCTGGAATCCTCAAAAAAATTCGGTTTAACAATTTGAAACTGTCAAGAGCAATTTAATCGTTAACGAGTCGGTCATTCTTTACTTCCGTCGCAATTAATATAAACCGTCTGTTAATAATTCTCCTCTCTGCGCTCTTCATCTCAATGAATGCATTCGCGATCTTCCTCGTATTCCATTTCATTGTCCTCCTTTATCTGACAAACGTTCTACCTTGTTTTCCTTTTTAAAATCACAAAATGTATCTCTCGACTTTCCTTCCGTCCTTAAACGAATGTGTTATTATTGAAATACAATATTTTTTTATTCCGGAAGCTGATTTTTTTTATCTAATTTATTCGCGTGATAAGTTTCGTTTCTTTTCTTCTTTTCCGTTATCCGTTCTAATATATTTTTTTTTTGCGTGTATATTTTTAATCGTCGAAATAATTTGTACCACCACAGAATGTCTAAAATAACAACAACAACAACAACGTTAATGAAATATATTAGCACGCGTTTAGACGAATGCGAACGATAATAGTTGAATCGAAACGAAAACGGATTGACGTAAGGAAACATGATCTTTTTTTTTATGGTTGGTCCGCAGACGTGTTTGGCCTGAAAGGAGTGCGCATTTGGAATCCCGAGGCCATCCGTGCGGGCGAATCGTTGCGGTTGTCCTGCGACTACGATCTGGACGGGGTGCCGCTGTACTCGATAAAATGGTATTTCGGCGACCAAGAGTTCTACAGGTTCGTGCCGAAGGAATCGCCACCTACCAGAGTGTTCCCGTTGTCCGGCGACACGTCAGTCGACGTAAGTATACACACACACAAATAATGCGATCTCGTGTCGGACTACGCGTTGCGCCTCCTTTTTACGCGCTTTATGATTACTTGCGGTCGAAAAAAAATCGTTCAACGATTCGTCGTCGTCAACGTATTAGTGCCATGTTAACGTGTTTAGCGAAAATGTCAAGAGCGTTCGGCACCGTCGGTTTCGAAACGGACGTGATTTTTCTAAAATAAAATACACATTATCGACGAGTTTGTGGCGATCGATTTTCAAGATTTCCTACCGAACACGACTGTAATAATTACGTACGTCTGACGATATTGTATGCGAAACGTTTATAGGCCATAAAACCAAAAAGCCTAACCGTCTGATTTGCGAATTGAACAAAATCCACGATTGCTATAAAAAAAAAAATAGCTCGAAATTGAAAGACGTTTTTCGAAAACGTTTTTATTTTTTTTTTTCTTCTTTTCACCTAATATAATCACCTAACCTAACCTAACCTAACCTAATAATATGAATGAATATTTCGCGTTTCCATAACCGTGTTGTTAAATCACGACGAAATAACCATAATCGTTTTTCATGTAGATCTTCGGTCAGTTTTTAAGTTTTATTCATTTTGGTTTTTTTTTTCAATAAAATCGAAAAATGACCGCTCTGTGAAGTACCGATTAGATGCGATTTGTTACCGGAAACCGTGTACGACAGTAACGTAAGATCGGAGAGCTCTTTCCAGTAGAATTTTTGAATACAGTCGTTTACAAAAAAAAAAAAAAAGAAGAAGCACGTCATTTCAAAACCAATGCATTCCTCGCTCCGTTCAGAATCCGCTTGGAAATATCCTCGCCGTCTCTCATAAAACACACGTGTTCAATTGTAACTCGAATACGCGTATATTACTATAATAATAATAATAATAAAATGATTTATGCGTTTCCTGCGGTGTGAGCAAATACGTAGCGAAGCGTAGCCGACGATTGTAATGATAACGAGAAGACGACAGACATCTACTCTCGCGACTTTTGCGGTGAAATCCGCTTGTACGAACAACAAATATTATATTGCACCACGGTGAACCCCGTGATTACCGGTGAGGAAATCATACGCGGGATTGTGAGACGCGTACGTCAAACGAGTTTATTCAAAAATTAATAAAACAATAACGGTCGTAAATAATCGTACGTTGTATTGCAAAAACAAAACTACCGCGCCCGTTCTCTCAAAACGTTTCAAAGTCGTCACGAATAATTCCGGTAAAGTTTATCCGTCTCGTCCCCTAAGGGTGTTTCGTACGCGTCAACCTTTGGTGTTACGACGGTAATATATTCCCTTTACATATATACGAGTGTGTGTTGACAACAGCCAAAAACGTTTTTTTTACGAAAAATTTACCTCAACGCGCGACGAAAACATTCCGGTCATTTCAGTATTTTTATTTTTTTAATCTTTGACTACTTATTGAAACGGTGCGTCGTGGCTAGCTGCAGGGACGTCTGGTCGAGGGCGTGAATGGGCGGAGTGGACGGATTGGTAAAAATGAGAGTTTTCCAGATGGACTGGTGTCAAACAATTTTTTTTTTTTTTTTTTTTTTTGAAACCAACTCGTTTTTTATAGTTTATATCAATAGAGATATACTCAAAGAATGTAATAATATTTCGTTTTGAAAACAAATGGGAAAAAAAAATCTTTGATGTAGAATTGTTATTAAAGAAAGAAGAAGAAGAAAAAATATTTTTTTTTTTGTTAACTGTGTGATGAGCATACACAACAGTCTACCGGCCTGGATAATGTTCCCACTCCGCCACCAGTCAATGGAACTATGTGTTGTGTAGAACAATAAAAAACATAATTATCATATTGCGAATATTCAATCGATTTTATTTATTTATCGTTTTCGAAGTAAATAAAACGTTTAATTTCAGATTATTTTATTTTGCCTAATTTAACAATTACGCATTTCGCATATTACGGTAAATAAATAAATTTACGTGCATTGTGTGTACGCTCGGTCTGTCGTCAATAATTTGGATGCTGTCAAAATATTGTGAAGACACAAAGGAGCCGCGTGGATGGATAAGTTTGAATTCCGCACTGGACTTGTCGTCTAAGCAATACCGCGGTCGATGCGTTATAATGTTTCCTTTAAAGTGACAGGTTTTTTTATACCAGCAAGAAAAATTTTTATATACCATCGATTCTCGCGAATAACATAAGAACTTTCAACGTGAAAAATGTGCAGCTCGAGGAATACACTCCGTTAACGAATATTATATTTATTCGATTTTCGATATTAAATCGCGGAAAACGCCGAAATTTTTTATCAACGATTTCTTCAGAAAAATTTGGACTTATAATCGTTTTCGTTTTCTAAAAACAATATCATTACAACGGTCACTTGCAGAACTGAACTGTGAGTTTTCATGTGTATTTCGAAGCGTATGCCAGTGGCAAGTGTTCTACTGAATCAGACACGTTACGCGGCGTTTATATACGTAATGTTGTCGACGTAATTTTTCAAATTTCTCATTTTTTTTTTTCAATTTTCTCGATACATACGGTTTTGCTTAAGAGCACTGGAAAACTCTCGACGAAAAATCGATAAAATCGTCAACACTTATGTTTTTACCAAACCGTTTGCATGTTATTTTCAAACGCTCGACGTTTTTATTTGTTAGAATAAAAACGTTTTGAAAATGTCCGGTTTTCGTGCACGTTTAAAATGATTAAAAGAAGTTTCAATTTAATGACCGAAAGATTGGAAATTTAATAAGAGGTTTATCCTATAAATATCTGTTGTAGCGTTTAATTTTTATGCAAATTGGGTAACCATTTTACGTAAAATGGCTATTATTTTTTTTAACGAGGTGAAAGAAAATTATAATTATTTTACGCATCCAAATCTGTATACACTATAGAGTTCATTAGATTTCTTTATTATTACCGAAACAATTAATATAATTTAACAATATTTGTTTATTTAATGCGTACAACGATTGGAGGTTAGACGGAATAAAACGCACGTTTACCTTGCTATGTTTCGCACACAGATAAATCGCTAACACTCAAAACGAAAAAATTAGTACAATCATTTACTCGAGCCGAGAATTTCTCGTGTCTTTATTCTTTTAAAAAGTAATAATAATTTATCGTAGGACCGAAAGATTTTCCGAAACTTCGTTCAACGCTTTCCCCATTAATATTCCTTTGAACGGATTATCTCGAATACTGTGGATGTGTGTGTGTGTGCTAGCAGCCTTTATCTGTACACTGTTAATTCGATTCTCATAAATAATCCTTTTTCGATTCGCTATATAACATGTCGTCATCGTCGTCATCTGACATCGACGTTGTTTTCCTTTTTATAATACAGACATCCTGAATCTTGATCTGAATTCGCCCGGAGTGACAGTCATTATAAGTGTAAATGTCATCCCTTCGGAACGTTTAAATCATTCGAGTAAAATATTATGCGCATATTAAATGCCGCACGCCAAATAATAATGTTGTTTACACATAATTCTCAAACATTTTTGGCAGGGAAGTATATTTTTCTTAAAACGTATTTACTATTTAATTACAAGTGTCTGTCAGCAAATTTTCCTTTGAAATTATACAAAGTAAAATGCGTATCATCTAGATAAGTAAATAAGTCGTTCTTAGGTTACAGGTTTCGGTGTTTTATCCGGCAGGTTTACAGTGCAGTATTGTTCATGTGAAAAAAAAAATCCAATCTATAAAATCCATTCCAATAAAACGTCTGCGGTTTGACTTAATAGTTTATTTAGTTTTTTTTTTATGGCGTGTGATTGTTATTAAAGAGTCTTTCAGAGGAAACTGTTAGTAAACGCAAAAGGGACAGTCAGTATGCGGCGGTATAAAGGCAAGCTTTTATACTGACGCTCATATTTAGTCCGAGTTTCCAGAATACATTCTTTCGAGAAATCCAAGATGATATTCTCAAATTCGTTCGGGACAACCAAATTTCCCGTTCTTTCAATGATATTTTCAAGGGTTATGTTCCAATGTTGACAATCACTTATACGGCGATTTGTTTTCTTATAATTCGAATCTAATAACATTATGAAATATTATATCGCAATTCTTCTATTAAAAATATTTTCAGTTGTTCGAAATAAAAACGTGTTTTATTCGTGCGTATACGGACGTACAAATTATATAAATATTAATCGAAAAGCGAATATCATCATAGATTTTAGGAACACGGGTATCATGATGGCAAAATCATTTATTTCTGCGTCTCGTCTGTTTGACGACGGTGAGATAGTCGGATGAAAAAGTACCTTTAAGAGATCGTAAACGAAACGTCTATAATAATATATAAAAGTTTCTTCAAAACGAGTCGAAGTCTTGCAAGAATTTGTTTATGGTAAAAGAAATTAATAATTTGTCTTCATGTGCATTCATTTATAGATATCCGAGTCGGACGATCACGCCGTCACATTGACAAATTTACCGCGAGACATGTCGGGCCATTACAAGTGCGAAGTTTCCGCAGACGCTCCGCTGTTTCACACGGAAATCAAAGAGTCGTACATAACCATAATCGGTGAGTATTTTCAAAAATATATACTTGTAAAATGTCCTTCGATGTAGCGCACGAAAACTGCGAATGTTTAAAAAAAAAAACTATATTTATATAAAAACAAATGATCGCTTTATAAATGTTAAGAAATATATTATTGTCGCGTTAAAAACTAAAATCGTTCTAAAAATATTATACTTCACATATAATTATATATGAAAAAAAATATGTTTATATATATATATATATAAATTAAGTTATAAACGAATGATCATATATAAGTTAAGGATCTGACGATCGATTTCGTCAACGATCAATTCATAATTATTTTATTCGAACGATTTTTTTTTTTTTTTTTTTTGGAGGGTGACGGTTATAAAAAGTAATTTAGCTGTTTTATGTTTTCGCTATTCTCTTTTCACCGTTTTGACGTTGTGGTTTAGACAAAGACTGTAGAGAAATATTTTATCGTAATAATATGACGAGAAAATGCTCAAATGTTTTTTTACTCTTGTCTTTACTGACATTGTTACATTAATCGATAATCGCGCGATTGCAGAAGAACCACAGGCAGCGCCGTTATTGCTGGCCGGAAAGCTCAAGTACAGCAAAGACGAACCTGTCCGGATCAATTGCACATCGTACTCGGCGTTTCCAGCAACCAATCTGACTTGGTTCATAAACGACAAAAAGGTGAGTCTCATCGCGAACTTTACTCATTATTTCGTTTGGTCGGTTTAGTTTGAGCCTAATCTAAACCTTTATTATTTCCTTTTTTTCATTCAACCGCCGCCACACGGGAGGAAAACTGCGTTTTAGAGCATTACTTCGTTCATTTTCCACAAAACGACGTTCAATACGTATAAAGATTACGTACACGAAATTCATGTAAAACTTACTAATAACAATGTCATTTCACGGGTATATGTGATAAGTCGTAAGTCTCACTTGACAAGACAACGCAATCCCCCGTATATTCAATACGACGGCGTTCAGACGTAGCAACCGAAATAAGAAAAAAAAAAAGAGAGTCTCTACGCCGACTTCGTCGTACCGAAAACAAATATTCATTGTACCTATCCGTTAGCTCCAAGCCTCGCGCCACCGTTTTGTATTATTTCGCGAGTATACTGACCACTACTACAGAACTGCGGTGGATAGATGGATAGGCTTGCAGAAACCGAATTCAAAAAAAAAATCTTCGTTTTTATAATTCTATTATTGGTAATAGATTTTATCGATTTTCTAATTCCCATTTGGTTTTCCGTACGATTTCAAATAGTGTATCCCGTTACGGTTCGATTTCGAATCCGCGGTTTCCTCGAGCCCTGCGCATATTTTGACCGTTATACACGCGCACTTCTTAAACAACTGATTTTCTTTGCGTTATTAATGCGCAACGCCATCCTCTTGTGTATAAAATATTTATATATATATAACAATATCACGTTTTTATAACGATATGACCTATCCTCGAACGCTCGCTTTCGCGCGCGTACACATACGCGCTCGCACTTCATTAATATAAATGCGTGTTTTTCTTATAAAAAAATCATGTAGGCTCTTGATTAAAATGCCCGTTAGATTGTTAATACAGAGGCGTATCAACAATATATGACGTGTATAATAACAATATTATTATTATTATTCGGTGTACACTGCATACGAGCACGAAATCGTCACAATTGAACGGAGTTTTATACATACGTTATGGAATAAGAGGGAGAAGAAAAAAAATCGTGTAATACGCGGTTTTAGTAATACAATACAAACTTAAAAGCATTGTGGAAAAAAAAAAAGAAATTTGGATATATTATCCATAACTGGTATAGGGGAACGTAATGGGGGTTTTTATTTATTATATAAAGTACGAAAATGTTCGAATATTCTCGGGGGAGGAAAGGAAAAAAGAAAACTAATATTTCGCAATGTCGTTTTTTTTTTTTTTTTTTGTAAAGAAAAAAACGTCATACGAATTCTGTATGTTTTATGACAACATGTCGCATTACGTGTGCGCTTGTATATTACACGAAAGCGCGTCGTTAGTAATTGTTATTCTAATGAACACAAAATATAATCCTTGAACCAAGCTTGTGCCCCCATCCAGCTCGACAACTATCGCGCGTGTTTGTTGTTATAAACTCAATTTGTAATGTATCTCTTCCCCGGAAAATTCTTTGCTTGTACGGGAACGGAAAACTTCGCATACGCGCATGTATAAACTTTCCGAACTTATTATTTTAATTCCTATCAAAATTTTCCCCTCTTCGTTCCCGTCGTCGTAATCTTTTCCTAACTAAAGAATAAGTTTCGCCTATGGCAAAGTATTTCGTCTCACGCGACAACCAATATGTATTTTATTATTATTATTATTATTATTATTCCACGAAAACTAAACACTATACTAATGAGAGACGGTTTTTTTGAAACAAATTCCTCCGAGTCGATGTTAGAAACACCGTTGAAAATATCTTTACCATACAATCGCGTTATTCAATATCTAAACGCGTTATAAGCGATAATAATTATTGGTGTACAAAAGTACACCAGTAGGTTACAGCTACTGAAAAATCCGGATATTCGAAATTGAATATTTTTCTTCTTAAAACATTTTTTTTTCTCAATACAATAATACCGTATAAGTGAGGAGTATGTAATTTGTGTCGAGTAGACAACGCGCGCAATGTTTAATGTAGTGAAATAAAACAAAAAAAAAATCGTTTTTCCGTTTCCGATTAGTTATATAATTCATAATTTACACGTGTCTCCGGACGATAATTGGTCGTTAGCGTGTTTTATTCTGAAATTTCTGCCACTCGGCCATATTATTATATAGTGTAGCATCGAATTTATTCGCATTCGTAATTTATACTTATATAACTCCTATAATTGCCGTGTGTAGACCCCGTAGTCGGTTTTAATTTCAACAAATCGTACGAAACTAAATCGAATGATTTCGTAGAATATTCAAAATTGATATCGCGTGATCTGCAGAAAATATAAAATAATTCGTGGACAAAAAAAAAAATCGTAATAACGAGTCCGCGACGGTTTCTTTTTTTGTACACGATTCGGTAAAAATGGTATTTATAAAAAAGTTTATTCGTTCGTCAAAAAAAAAAAAAAACAAATCGAAATTCGCGTGGAAATATTTGAACAATGTCTAACCGAATATAATAAATTAGCATTTTACTGTGGTAAATCGTTGTAAAAAAATTGTATTTACTAAATTAATATGTAATTCAATTAATTATTTTTATCGCTCGTATTTTATATAATGTATAAAAAAAAACTTTCCGAGCGTAAAACTTTGTTAATTACTTTTGTTTTTTTTTTTTCAATTTCATGTAACATATAATACATAGAATAAAATAACATTGATTTTGTAATATACAGATGGACCATTGGTATGGATGTTTGGCGATTAAATTTACGTTTATCGACCGAGTGGTCCATAGATGTCGGTTGCTGTACAAATCGCTAGAGGTTTTTACGGGGGCCCGGACATTTTAAATAAAATAAACGAAAGAATCAAATATACTTATTATATTATTACGTATTAATTTTATAGGTTTTTTTCTCGTATTATTTTGTGTATTAAGAAAACAAAATATAATATTATTTAGACGCAGTGTGTTTACACACAGTACACATTGTTGACGGTTAAATCTGAGAAGAAAAAAAATGTATTACGGCCGAGAATAATTCGGTCTTCCAGTATCTACCGCAACACTATGTAGCGACTTACCACTATTTACTATTGAATGCCTTATCTGTATGCTATTATAAAATCAACGATGATATTAAACGTTACATTTAATACATTGGGTTTTTCAATAAATTATATAATTTTTAACAATATTAAAATAATTTATTATTAATAAATAAATAATTTAATTATTTTTAAATTCGCTATTACATTATGCATTCGAATTTCATGTACCGTCGTGTCGTATTCGTTTGGAAACATACAAAGATCGTTCGGTAAATAATTTTCCCAAGTTCCCGCTGAATACTCGGTTAAATAATATCGTTTATACAAAATGGTCGGATGCGTATTTCTCCCCCTTTAGTCTTTATACGATAAAATCGATAAAATTATTTTTGAAACATTCATTGGAGATATTGCTAACGGTACTTCAGTCTGCCGTTTCGATAACTTTTCAAAATGTACGCGAATCGTAGTGATGCTAGACGCGTGATTACTGACTTAATTTTGTAACTACGTGGAATACCGACCGCGTCTGAACTCTGTGAAATAAACACGTCAACTGCACAGTTAAACGGGCGGAGATTTGAGAATTCCGAAAAAAAATATTGTTTATTACATTCGCCGTGCAAAACTGAAAGAATACACGTGCTAGTTACACGTACGTGACCGACATCTACGATGTGTGGACAACAACGAATTTATTGTCTATAATAACGTTTTTAAATGACCATCATTTTCCAAGACGGTCCGAGTGTATCGGGATAGAAATTATGTTTCCTATCGACCACGCGATTTTTTCCTCTTCACGTCGCGCGTACGTGCGCTGTTGCGCCAGTACCGTGTGTAAAATAATTCGGTTTTTGTTGTATTCGTGATTTATACGAACGAACGATCACCTACAAAGCGATCTTTTGAATCCGTCTCACCGCCGTCTATTGAAGCAATTATTATTACAACGATGTATATTATATTTTCGTTTTTTCATCATTCGGGAGATTTTTTTCCCCTCTCTTTCTTCTTTCTGTCTTTACGTTTCGTTCGCGCGAAAGTCGACCGGCAGCTGATGACAAACCACGCGGCGGCGAACGCTTTTCCGCAGGTGAACAGCTTGACGAAACACGTCAAGATAACCGTGTGGACCATTATGGAGGCGGACGGGTTGCAGACGAGAAAATCGCGTTTGGAGTTGAACGCTCGTCCCGCGTACTTCCCGGGCGGTCGGATGACGGTCCGCTGCGAATCTAATCAATTTCAGCTGTACAAAAAGTTTTCGGTCATCGAGCTGACGGACGATTCGCCCAGACTGGCGCAGATGATCAGCCCGACCACTGTGCTGAGCGCAGGTAAACGCGATTACGGGCTCACCAATAACACCACAATGTCTTTTCGTAAAAAACGATAAATTAACGGTAAAACGGGGCCGAATTTTCCGAGTACATACACTGGTATCACAGATAACAACATAATATTTCACGATTCTAATTATCGTTATAATCATAGTTATCGTTATTAATATTGAAAACACCAATTGGATGAAACATAAATTTTCATCGCTTAAAGTTCATTTGTCAACGCGCATTTCATTTAAACTCGTCGCAGATAATAATAAACGTAATCTCCGTTGAAACGAGTAAAATACGAACGTCTTCATATTAACGAATGGTTGGATAAAAGTACAATGTAAATATTAACGGTTTATTTTTTTCTACGTTTTATTAACGTAAATATTAACGATTTATTTTTTTCTTCGGACCGTTTTTCAATACATTTTTAATTTAGCAAACTGATAAAAAAAAAAAAAAAAATGTTCAACTCTATAAAACGTATTATATATATTATGCATAGTAAACAGACGATCATTTATTTGTTTTGTATGTAATATCGCGATATTATATTAATATTAATAACACGGTTTTATCACGTGACTTTTCTAGGTGGACCTCAGGCGAATTCAGCTGACCGTTTTGTTACCAAAGGTGCGTTCGTGTTGGTCGCCATTTTAGCCAATCGGATAGTGCCGTCATTATCTAGATAGCTTTAAAAAAAAAAAATTTTTCACACACGCAATAGCCCAACATACCCAAAAGAATCTATTATTATTATTATTATTATTATTATTATTATTATTATTATTATTATTATTATTATTATTACATCATGTGCCGAAAATTGTATCGTCGTTGTATTTCACATAAATATTATATGATAACATTGATAATACATTGTATAACTATAAATATATATAAGTATTTTACATAAATATATATATATATATATATATATATATATATATATATGTATTACGTAAACACGATCGAGTGTTTAATTGTTTATTATAATTATTTACGATTTTTTGTTAATAACTTTTACGTCTGTGACGTCCGGAAGAAGAAGAGCCAAAATCACGGGAAAACGATGATCATCTTCATGGTTTGAATGATAAGAAAAAAAGTAAAAGAGTTATATATATATATATACAGTATACACACATATGTTTACGTAATAATTCTAATAATACGGTAATACAACTGTTGTAAAAAAATAAATAATGTTTCGATATTTATATAAATTGGTAATAAATTTATAATATTATACACTACGTGCGCAGCAGGATGTACGTCAATATGTTTCATATTGTCAAAAAAAAAATAAAAATCGAAAATGTATAACGATGTTTGTGTTTTATTTAATTTTTGTTTGCCGAAATAAAAAAAAACCGAGTAATGTTTTTATGTATTTTGTGTGTTCGTGTCATATTTATTATTATTATTATTATTATTATCGTCTCCTCGACAGAATAAAATCGTCTGAATAGTATCATCCAAAGACCGGGAAGGAAACCTTTGAACGGCTGCGTGTATTTATTATTTATTAAGGAGACATATAATGCAACGAAATATACACACGGTTTAGGATTTAAAACTTGTCGAGAGAATTTTTTAATTTAATTTATTTAATGTATACGTTTACCGAGAATTTTTGATGGAAATCATTCGATTCAACAATTTTAAATTATTTTTTTACACACTGCCGATGGTATTTAGAGCCAGCGATCTCCGCGATATACACGCACCGGGCAATCTATTTGAAAATCTTTCGAATCCCTCTCATACGCGTCGTGATTTCGTACAATTCACTTTCTCAATATTATTTATTCGACAAATTCGAACAGTTATTTTTCGACTGTAGAAAGTATAGAGAATGCAGCGCTTTATATTTCGATTATTATTATATAAAATTCCAAAAATGTCGTAAACTGTAATTAATAATTCTTTGATGCAAAGATAAAACAATTTTTCCAAATCGAATTTTATAGCCAAACCGTAGCAGACTTCTCTTTTTGTAACAACGGAAATCCATCAATTGGATAATTGAAAAAGTCATAAAAAGTAATAAATACTTATAATGTTGTGAAATGAGTACAAGATAATAACCTGATAATGAATGATATTTTTTTTATTATTATTTTAATATAATACATTTTCGTTTTTCTGATTTATGATATCTCCCCTCATCTTACAAAATTCTTGCGCACTCCACTGTCCACAACACGTGCGGCTTGTTGACTTTTTTTTTTGTATCAAGTCTAGAAAGAAAGAAAAAACGTTTTATTTTTTTAATTGACCTTAAATAAGAATGAGACGTCGGTGTACAGCCAATATCTGAACAAGATTTTAGCTGAATATGTGTATATTCCAGAGCCGTGTTAGAATGCGTGTGTATAATATAATATAACGGAAAACGTATTCGACCGCGGTCAACAAATTTGGCTTTAACGGTGTGAAGAACAGTCAAAAGTTTTTACGAGGTAAGTACTTAATTCGACGGATTAAAACATTTACTCGACCGTGTACAGTTTATTGGGTGACCTCTGCAGAATACGTCGTCTCGCTTAATGTATACCACAACACATACTAGATAAAGCAGAAATTGTCCCCGCGAAGTGTGTGTGTATATGACATAATCAAGCGATGACTGCTGCTAGAACGGCAGAGTTGGTTATCACTTAATTCCACAAGCCTTTTAAACGCCGGCGCTAGAAGACGTTTTCATTTTCAAAACAATCCTATTCGCGGCGATCAGGTATTTCTCTCATAAGAACTGAAATATTGTGACAAAAAATATCTCTTCACAATTCTCGGTTAGACTCTGTGAGAAACATAAATATGCTTTTATAAGACGTTCATGGAACGAAATTATAGTCTTCCATCAAACGTCATTCCGGGGACGATAGACATAGCATCAGGCCCATTGCTGCAATACACACTTCCTTCCATTTCTCTCTATCCATTGCTACCTCCCTGTAGTTTTCAACTCCTAGCGATGTTAGATCCTTTGAGAATCGATCAAACCATCGTTGTTTAGGTCTGCTTAAAGGCCTCTTTCCTTGTGGCTTCCAATTTAGAGGACCTCCTTTGACCTAATTTGACCTCCTATTTAATAACGATAAAACCGAAAATGAAAATAGTCACCAAATAGCGATATGACACTATACATAGAGGGTGTGGCAGAAAGAAGCAAATTATAAATAGCGGTTCGAAAACACATCCACACACACACACACACACACACATCCGCGGGCAAACGCGAATCGCGTCCATTGGTTGCGGACCGCTATTTACACGTGTTTTTATTAGTGGCCACTCCCTCTTTGTTGTAGCGCTATCTGGTGACTATTTTCTTTTCCGTACGCGCTATTATGATATACACGTATATTTAGTTTGACGCTGACCGTGCGGTCAATCATATGCTATGTTATTGTCATTATTATTTCGCGTATTTCAATGAAATGAAATTGAACGCAAACATACGTCTTTCCTCGTTTTACACTCGTTTACACGTTTACTCGTTTGTTTTACACGTTTATTGGTTTACTGACATTGTACACGACCGATCGAATTTGTCGTTAGCTAAGCATTAAATGCTCGATCACGACCGATGTGATCAGCACGGACCGTACGCGTTGATCGTCGGTCGAGCACTGATTCAAGGCTTACATACATGATATTCAAAGGGAGGGGGCGAAAATGGAACATGACTATAACATAATTGGACCAGCTTACACGACACAAGTCAATTAGTGCTGTTAGGTCAGAGACTAACTAAATTTAAAAATATCAAATGTCCAATATCATACTGTCCCGACGTAATCGATATATTTATACATGCATCGAAATAACGGGGGTATAATATCTGTTTTTGATTCACTTTTTCCCCCCATAATACGGAGAGGGAGTAAACGAAATTAAACAATTATTGTGTCGTGCTGAAATTAAAATAACATAAATGTTTCGTTCCGGTAAAAATAGTTTTCGTATATTAAAATGACGACTTTCTTACCGGATAACGTGTGGAAACAAAAAAATTAACCGGTGGATTTTTAAGAAATATATATGATATATACATACACACATTTTTAAACAGTTTCGCTTAAATTCGCCTTATGTAACGATCGTCCGGAAGTTAAATAATATCCGTAAATATTTATTTATAATATTACCTCCGCCCCCGTAATACTTCGCATAGATACAGTGTAGGAAGATACGAATAAATGCAGTGTTTATATAATAGTGTTCATATGTAGTGTTCATTGGACGCACCGTTCGTTATTATAATTTACGAACGGGTGAAAAAATAGAATTATTTTAACGAAACGTAGAACTCACGGGAGGTTTTATACTACGAGAGTTAACCCGAAAATAAGAGACTTTGTTGTTGTCGGTGATACACAATTGTAATCAGAGCGCCTGTGTTTTATCTCGTAGTATTATTAGTAAAATCTGAATCCGTAATAAAAGATTCACTCTGTATATACGCGGTCAAAAATCAATTAATATTTAAAATTGTCAATTTCGTGTTTGAATTTTTGTGCGGTGGCCGAGAAAGACAGTAATTGCTTCGCTCAGATTATATGTGGAACAACCGATCGACTCGGGTTTTGTAAATCTACAGTGCCTATATAATTTCCATAATTCTGTACCTACCTCAGAGCCAGACGAACGTAAGTCCTAAAGTAACGATTTTCGGATTATTACATTTTTGGTACGTGAAATTTGTTTTTCGTCGAACTATAGTAACGGATGTCCGTTAAAAATTCACTTTTTATCATTTTACTAGAGCCAAATGTACGTAAGTCCGAAGCAACGTAAGCAACACGTCTCTAATTTTCGGTTATTATGCTGTTATGAAAAGTTAGCGTCATGTGACTTACGCTCGTTTGGTTCTGATGTACAGAATTATGGAAAACTCCAATGTATTCGATGACTTTAATGATCACTTTGAATGGGGGACGGTTACAAAACAATCGGAGTACTACGCGAGAAAAAGAAAATTGATGGCTCTACAGGATTTGGGATCGCCTAGAAATATGTTTTATCGAACATTTTCTTTACATAAAAAAAAAAAGATGATTTCAATTCTGACCGATATATTGAACATTTTGAAAAATTACGTTTTAACCGAACTATAGCTACTGCTCGCACATTACCATTAAACTGTTCCATTTTTATTTCAACTCAATGCCTGAACACGGGATAACATGTTGAGCATTCCGTTCAGAATGTTAACGCGCGCTGCCGCCGCCGGCCCATTGAAACGGAAATTAGAAATTCCTAGACGCTTCCTCTTATAAATTTCCTAAAACCGAGATTGTACGATGTTATAGGCGATATACGAGTGTGTATAGTATAGTTTCTGCCGTCTCGTCGAGCAGCTATTTCGGTGGAATTTTGAAAGTTTAATTTCGATCCAAACGCGTCTATAACAAGTGTTATATAAGCCGTTCGACTATTATTACACAAAATGTAAATTCAACGTACCGGTCGGATAATATAACGCGATATAATATACACAACTCGAGTACGACTGAAGTGATACCTCTCCAGCTTGTACCTACAGATTCGAAAACACCCGATGCAAATTTATCTGCTCAATACGCGAAACGGTCAGTTTAACGTGCGTGTGTCTTTAGGGTTTATCAATTTATTAATCAACGCGTGTTCGACAATCCACCACGCGCAAATACTGTATGCGGTCGTCGATTTTCTATGGGTTAAGTCGAACGAATCACTGCCAGGACATTTTTCAACTAGTTCATCCGCACGCCCGTTTTCTGTAAAACACGTCTATTTTTATTTAGTTAGCTCTGTTAATATTTTCCACGACGGCGGTGGACGCTTTTAGGGGGGGAGGGCTAAACGTCTATATAATTCGATGATGTATGAAATATGTTTTTATCGGATTCAAAGGCCATTGGTATAAAATTTGGTAAAAAAAATAAAAATTGTATAAGACTACGCGAAGATCGTACGTTTATTACGAAACTCTGTCAACGCAATGCTGCAGCCGACTGTCGACAATATTACACGCCAGTGCTTTTTTTTTTTAACGAAAATTTGGACGCATTTTGCGTAATTCTAAGTAGAAACGCGCGGTTTTGATTTAAACAACAAAAAAAAAGCGTAGTTGTAACTTTTAACAATATTTTACGATTTAATTTATATTAATCCATAATAATTCAGTTATTTTAGCGTTTCTTAATTATTTCGATTAACGGTACAATAATGTTTAACATTCACATTTCGGTTCCATTTTTGATTTGATAACGAATTTTCGTTAAATATTATATTAAACGTTTCAACGTAGATAACTCTGTTTCGGGGATGGAAAATGGACGGGAAATATATGAAAAGAAGATAAAGTATGGTGGCGAGCGGATGAAAGTGACGAATTAGAAGAGGAGAGGATTCTAAGTCATACGCGCTTGTAAATAAACATTAAAATAAGCATTTCCGCACGCACGTAGAAAATCGGACTGGGGGATCTTTGTGTCGACCGTGATAGAATTTCCGTAGCAACTTATCAACCGTGAACAATTTGACAAATATATGACGTGATACATTTATGAATTTATTTGTCTATCTCAATGACTTGTCGTGCGACATAACGATAGATTTTTTTTATTATTATTATTTTTTTTGTCAATATTTTCAATTCCAAATAATAATACTCGTATATCAGAATCGTAAAAATCATGCACGGAAAAAGTGAAGAGTTCACTGTCGTCAATTACTACTATACGAACACAATGGCGTTTTGATACGAGGACCATTGTTGTGTGAGTATTCTGTAGAAAACGTCGTTAAACTTGTACGCGAAATTCGCGGAGTAAAACGGATTATTATCGGCACTACGCGTTTATCCACATTAAAATGTACTCGGTTTTTAAAAGATTTTTAAGCACCTGTTCCCTTTGCTTCTCTCCCCGGCACTCGCGCCGACGCTCGTTATTCCTATTTTTTTTTTTTATATAATACTGTTTAGTGTTTAAAATATACAATTTACTAACGTTGGTAAAAAAAAAAAGAAAAAAACACTTGACGAATCTTTGTAATAGTTACAATCGACGATAATATTCAGATGCAAATGTATATATATATAAAATTAAATAATAACAAGGACGGACGAAAAATACAATTCAATATTTTCGGTGCTGTATGTTGAGTGTAAAATAAAAAATAAAAACGAAAATATAAAACGACATCATAGTATCGTCGAAATATTAAATATACGTGTATAAATGTGTGCGTGTAAAAGTATTTAAAGTTTCGCGGTCCGATCGTTCACGAGCGTAATTAAACCGTCGAGATGTAAAAAGTAGAGAGCAAAAAAAATTATTCAAATGGTTTTTTTTTTACTTTTACTTTTACTTTTGTTTTTTTTTCTTCGCTCGTCGTTTTATTTTTATAAAATATGTTCGCGCAATAGCCGACAATCGGTAAATAACACAAATATAATATACTCACATCGCAACAGTTGAAATTATATTACACATATATAAAAAAAAATGGAATAAATTTGAAAATTTACTATACACTAGGCGGCACGTCAACGAAGTCCAGTATTCATTCCGACGAAATCAAAATAAAATCATGTCTTTTTTTTAAAATAAATAAAATAAAATAAATATTGTACTCCAACTCGATTTTACATATATATATTATATATTCAAAATCGCAGTAATTTGTACATTGAACGTCGTAAAATAAATATGTTTAAACGTTATGAGAATACGGGTTCAATTGGAAACGATTAATTCCAAATTAGTGCGATTTGTAGTTATAATATAAATTTTGAAACATCTCCCTAACCTAATGCGCGAAAAACGTTTTTCTTTTAGAAAGTAAAATGAACGTTACGCGGTAAAATAAATTTCGGTTTAAGTAAAATTTCTTTATACAAAAATAAGTAGGTTGTTATATAATACAATACAACTTGTGGAGAAGAAAACACTTTGATACGTTTTCATGTTACGCAATCGTCGTTATGCGCAATAATATAATGAAAACAATTTTTTTACGAAATTATAATTTTAACCGAAAAAAAATTATTTCAACGTTTCGTTTCGAAATATTCGAAAAATTCGCCCGTTATTAAATTTTATCATAATTTACAAGCCGAGTCGTAATGGCGGTAAGAAAATTCAGACATTTCCTCCTGCACTCCAGTAGATCGACGTCGAGTCGAATACACACAAAACGAGAAAGAAAAAACAAACAACGATTTTCTTCTTTTTCGTCGCATAAAACGACGGGGATAAAAATATCGAATTAACGAATTACCAATAACGATTTCGGTTAAGCGCAAAGAAAAAAAAAACTTCGTCGCGTACACACGTCGTATAATATCGGACATTGATATTAAGGGAGAAGAAAAAAAAAATTGTCTCTGTCTCTTGACAATATAACGCGTTATATAACGTTCGAATGGTGCGACGGGGGTGGAAAAAATATATAAAAGGTTTTCAAACGATATTCACGCCGTTTTAGACGTTTCGCAGTTGGTTATCGCGAGACGCGCGAACGCACAAATATTATGTGTGCTCGCGCGCGCCAGTAACGGATAGAAAAAAAATAAATATCGTGCAGAAATCAAAGTGCCGGGGATGCGATATATATATATATTATGCCGGGACGATGTACAATAAATGTCGTCGGGTATATAGTGAAAACGTCGTAGCGGTTTTCGCGAATATGTGTGTCAACGACAAGACGCACAGCTAACCGTTTATTATTATTATTATTATTATTATTATTATTATTATTATTATTATTATTATTATTATTATTATTATTATTATTATTATTATTATTATTATAATACGAATGAGATACTCGATTCGTCCTCGGCTCGTTCGAATCGCGAATAATCATCGATTTACTTATTGCCAGATAAAATAAGAAGAAAAAAAAGTGTTTTTCAAAAAGAAGAAAAATCCCACATTATACTGATGGAGAGAAGAAATGTACAAATGTTTGTTGACCAGGAGAACCCGGAAACCGACTAAACTTTCCGAGCGGACGATAAAACCGATTTAAGAACAAAAAAATTATCGTATCAGCCGATCGACGCGCGACGGGACGACGAAGGGACTTTGTCGCAATCCCAAGTGATCCCTGGAGAATCGGGACAACGGGAAAATGTAATTTTTTTTTATTATTAAAATTCACCGTGGAGATCATTATTAATACGTTCGTATAGAAAACGAGATTTTTGGATACGATCTTATCTCGGAGAATCGTTTGAACGAGAAACAAAAAAAAAAAAAACGATTGCCCCCGTGTATATTCATCACAATAACGTGTTCGAGTAATTCTGTTCGTCAAACCGAGACGTTTTACACGATTCGTTCGTTATGATTGATCGCATTTCAAAATTAATATAACAAAAAACTTCTACTTCGCACGGAGAAATTTAATAAAGGAGTTAAATTTTTGCGTTTCCCCCCCGGCCATATTTTTTTAATACTATTATATATTTTTATTACACTATTTTTTTTAATGCTATTATAGGCGTGTATACGATATAATAATAATTTTACTCGGATACGACATAACGTTCGTTCGATCAACGTTGACGTTCGCAGATAAAATCATACGGGATCTCCGATTTCCGTAACGTTACAACAATCGGTAAAAAAAATTAATTGAAAAAACGTCTTTTTTTTTTCGACGAACACCTCAGCGGGGATACAGTAGAAGTCTTGAGCGAAGGCTAAGGAGGAAATTTATTGATAAACAAGCTAAAAACAAAAGTAATTTTCTTTTTTTTTTCTAATTTGAAATTAGGAAGAACTGTTAATAAGCGCGCATAATTTTATTTTAAACCGTTTTTACTAAATTTCTTAAAAAAAAAACGAATTAATTTTCATAAAATATTTACGTAAAATTAAGTGGGGAATAAAAATAATTCCAATAGATTTCATACCATTGGCACGTGCTTCCATTTATACTAATAACAATAATAATAATAATAATAATAATAATAATAATAATAATAATAACAATAATAATAATAATAATAATAATAATAATAATAATAATAATAATAATAATAATAATAATAATAATAATAATAATAATAATAATAATAATAATCTTCTTCTTCTTCTTTGGTATAAACCAACCCGTAAAAATTATCGTAGACGACGATAATTTTTATTCGAACACATTACAGTGGTGAAACACGAGGAATAACGGTTAGACGTTTGACGACGAATTTCACGTATAATTTTGAAAAATATTATATATATATTATTAGATAATGTTGTTTTTTTTTTTTTTTTTTTTGAAGGCGATTTCCTACCGCCAATGCATCTCAGTGGCGATCGCCCGTTTTACATTTAATACTTTTTTATGCGAGATCAACACGGAAACAAGGAAATTATTAACTCCGTTCGAAAAACGTAATTCGCCACAATGGCGAGTCGTTTTTTTTTTTGCCTCCCCCGCACGCATCCGCAGAGATACGCGCGTTATATACACGAGTGCAATACGAGTGACTGTCGCTGGGTGAAACGCAGAGAACACCTATTATTTTTATTATTATTATTATCATTATTATTATTATTATTATTATTATTATTATCATTATTATTATTATTATTATTATTATTATTATTATTAATAATTTTTTTTCCACACGCCAACGCAATCGCGAGAGACGAAATTTCGGGTAATGAGTTATTTTATTTTTATTATTACTTTTTTTTTTTTCTTTTTCCTGGCCCTGCCTTAACGGTCACGGTAAATCACGCTAGTGTGCTACCGAATTCACCACTCTGGAGGAGAGAACGGCCGGGGGGGGGGGACAAGGTGGCAATAAATTCCGGTGTATACATGTACAACACACGTGCGTGTATATATATATAACTGTGTGTGTGTATGTGTGTATATATACAACAAGATTTTGGACAAAAGTTGTTTTTGAAACGTAAATCTCTCGCAGCAGCCCGGGGCAGCCGCCATTCGTTTCGGCGGAGCCCTCGGCGCACGCACTTGTGCGTTTCGTGAAAGCGTTTTCATTCGACACAATGCATTAATTATTATTATTATTACTATTATTATTACTATTATTATTATTATTACTATTATTATTATTATAATTATTATTATTATTAACCGCTTTACGCGTGGTCATAAGTACGCGCGCACACACACACACAAATAAATTCTACACAATATTATTTATATTATGTAACGAGATCGTATAATTACGTATTTCGTCCGCCTTTCGATCGAGATCTCATTACGTCATTCGAAAAGGCCGAACGGTTCGATATAATTGTTATAATAATATTATATTAACCCCGGTTGCACAAACGTATATCGAACATGTTTTTTTTTCCCCTCAAACACCGTTTTGTATAAATATTTTTCTCTGATTTTCCGGTGTCCACTCGCAGTTCAGTGTTAACGCGCGGAAAAACAATTTAACATTTATTTAACGCATAATTTATTTCGCGTAAAAAAAAAATAAATAACGACGGTTTGAACAATAGAAAAGAACAACAACAACAAAAAAAAAATTATTATACGATTACGGTCGCACTGTGTGTTGCGGACGTTAAGAAATGTACGTAAAAAAAAAAAAAAAAACAAAACAAAAAATAGGGAAATTTTGTTCAATAAATCCCGCTCGACCCTATGAGAAGAGTGCTTCGAAAACCATTCTGGCGTCATCTATTCACGGCGGTTTCTCACACGTGTGTAACATCAGCGGAACGCTGTCGCGATGATTGAAATGTAATGGTTTCAAAAAACTATACGACAGAATCCGTTCGGACGGAACAGGACAACCGAATTATTAGGAAAATCCGCTATTTTTTCCGTGTGGACCGGACTCGAATCGCGTGTACTGTCAGTCCCTACCGTCGTACGGCGGTCATAGCGGTATGCGTTTTTAAAATTATCGTCTCCCGTACAGAAAAAAATTACTCGAAATCTTACACGCTTCGAAGAAAATCCATTAAATAGCTTCTTTTTGATAAACAAAAAAGTACATTTCCTCGAGCCGCGTTTTCTGTAGATTCGTCGGGGGATTATGTCTCGTCGAAACGCTGGTTGAACATCCGACCATCACGAACAACAAATAATTGATAGCAGACGTGACGACGATTGCCATAGCCGCGGATCGTCTTCAAAACTTCAAATACGCTCCGTATAATTAGATTTATAATCGTGTTACGGTCGAGAAACTTAAAAACCAGTCCGTTTTCCCGAGTGGATTAATGTGTGATTAACGGGAAAACGTCATTTCGCGAGAACAAAACGGTTCAGGGAACCGATGAGATATGTACGTTTAACCGGGATTCGATTACAGCGCTGGACAATTTTCACCTGGCCAAGCAGATTCCTAATAAAATGGAAATTTCTCACGCCAGTGCTCGAGAAGTTACACATTTTGCGCGACGAATGAAATCCTCGTTCGGCCGAAATCGACCAAGACCAGAGTTCGCCGGCCATTTCATCGCACTAAAGCGACATTTTTATGATCAATACGCGTAACACGTTAATCGCGAAACTAAATCGGGAGAATGAACTTTTTTTTGTTTTAAATACGCCTTTTATTAGTAATTCGTTTATTGACATTTTTTTTTATTATTATTATTACACGATTTTTAAAAAATAAATCCTAATAACTAATATTACAATGTGAAATCCGCCGTTGTTTAGTTTGAACAAGAACGCATCAATATCGGCGCCGGCTGAACGGAACTCGTATCCACTCGTCGAATCTCTTTGAGTATCCAGCCTGATTTTTAAACGCATATTCCATTAGAATAATGCGTATGAGGCGAAGAAGTGGCAAGAAATAAAAAAAAGCAAAACCCGGTTAATTCGCGTCGAAACAATGGATTTGCCAGTTTTTTTCCCCCGTTTTAAAACAGACAAAACGAATAAATAATATGCGATACGCTTTTCATCGGACGTACGTGAAAAATACGCCGCGTATATGACACGCGGATACATAGATTCGACGTATAATAATAATCTATTTTAATAATAATAATAATTAATATTACACGGAGTCTGTTTCGAAAAGTCGTCCTTTTTTTTTTTTACATACACATATTATACACACGCGCACGTGCGTGTTTTTTCCGACATAATATATAAACGGAAAACAGATAAATTTTATGCAAAATAAATCGCCTCTCTTCTTTTTATCGCGAATAATCCGATTCGGCGTAAAACGAACACGTAGATGCACTTAAACACTCCAGTAATAATAATAATAATAATAATAATAATACGTACAATTCCACCGCGTCGATTTATTACACGCAAAAAGCCATCAGGAATATTCATACACGATAATAATTTACTATTTTTATATAAATATAATAACGGATATTGTTATAACACTGGTGCACAGACGATCTGCGCCATCATGATCCAGATATGATGACAATTGATAGGAAATCGATGGGAACTAATCCGTATCCGAACGCTTGTAAGTATAATACGTACACGCCGTCATATCGTGATAACATGAAATAATGAAAATAAAAATAAGCCCACCGAATTAATTCACAATGGGCGACGAGAAGAATATTTGAATTGTGTTACCGAGTTTATACGACCGGACTAGAATATAACATAATAGCAGCTACACGCACACACATATTAGAGTAATAGCAACAACCGGAATTGCCGACATTAATCGACTAATTGGACAGAGACGTAGAATGGAAATTAATCTTTGTCGACTGTAAAGTTTTAGTGGAAAACTGAAGTTTAATTAAAATCTGTCCATCGAAATAAATCATCGAGTCGCACGATCGAATGATTGATGACAATATCGTATATATATATTATATACGACACGATAACGTAACGCGTTATTATGAACTCACGCGGCATTCGCCCAGTAGTGTTTGTACCTATATAATATATATACACGAGTGTTATATTATTTATTTATTATTTTTAATAAGACGAATACAACACACGAGTCCCCCCCGTCGACGCGTTTATTATTATTTTTTTCTAACTCCGTATGGACTCGAACGGAGATCCGTCCTCTGCTACTGCAATGTATCCCCGCCGACACTACTATCGATTTTTAGTTTTGGCATGAATCCGATTACAACCCGTTTGCGCGCATTTCAAAATGATTAGTTTACGATATTTATTTATAAGATTGTAAACGTTGATAGCTATTATGAAACCGTTGTTTGACAATGCAGCGGATAATTATCATCGTCACACGGCCGTGTTACTCCGCTGATTTCGTTGAAAGCAGGAATTATCATTGGTTTTTATTATAACGCGTACAACCGAATATCATATGAATGTCGCGAAATTCGACGTCTGTTTTTCTACGCCCGATTGCTCCCGGTCGCCCGATTTCCAATACAAATTCTCAATAATTCGCACGGTCCGCGTCGGATATTTTATTTCTATTTCGGACAGCGGTTACGCGTTTCGATAATCTGTTTTTCGTATTAGAACGGGCGAGAACAGAGGTTGAACGAAATGATAATGCGCGAGAAATCGGAAATATCGATTATAATAAAAATCGTAAATTAACGCTAGTGAATGCGTGTGATTGTATTGGTAACGAAGACGCGACGAGCGTGTCTGAAACGAAAATCGATGAAAAACACAGGTGGGTAACGGAATTTAAAATGTGCGAGACGCGTATCGGAAGACAAAACGTTTGCAATGAATTTAACGTAATACGTTGCATGAATTAGGAGGGTGGGGCGTTTTCGTTCAAATTTTCGGAAGACTTTTTTAGAAATCCTCGTAATTCTTACATTTGAATAACGAAATGTATTTCAACCGATTTCTTTTTTTTTTTTTTTATTCGACGATTTTCCCGGAGATTTCGCCGGTTTTCCGAATCGGTTATTTCTCCTGCCGACGACTGTACACCGCGCAATGTTTTCGTCTCGGCGGGCTATTGGATGCAGACGCGCGCGTCTGATGGTGAATTATTATAATTTATTACATTAAAATCCGCGGAGGACCGGAAGACCGCCGTCGCATTGTTTCCGATAAAATATTTTATACAATTCGCCGCCGCTGTCATCTCGCGGAAGAAAGGCTTAAGCGAGTGTGCACCGTGGTCCACATTGTTTTCCAGACCGGGTTTACTGTTATCCGCGCGTCCATCGTCGCGTGGTACGCTTCGCAGCCGTCAGCGACGGAAACTCTATTCATTTTTTTTCGTTTCGTTTCGAAATTTCAACTAAACCGACGACCGGAACCACGCCGAACTGTGATCCAAAACACGGACGTCGAAGCGAAAAAAAAGAAAGAAAATGAAACTCGTTGGTACGTATTAGTGTTTTACGTTCGACGCCGAGCCGCGGATATTAACGTATTTGAAACGAATCCCCCCGGTTCGGCCACACGGACGATTAGTTTGTTTATTAGTAATTTTTACCGTCAAAATTATTGTTGTTTTTTTAAAAAAAAAAAAAATACCGCGACGAAAGAATCGGGGCCGCCAATCGTGTGAACTGAACGTACGCCGATTTATTACGTACGTCGATTTCTCCTACGATCGATTGATTACGATTTATGAACTAATTTTTAGAAAAACGTACCGCAATGTGCAATCGTTTTGAAAATTAGATTTCGTTCGTTTCCGCCGCCGACGGAATACAGCGGGAACGCCGATAGGACGGAACTTCGGTAAAACTGACAATTTTTTCGCGGTCCATTTTCTCTAACACGTGTACATTTATCTCGCCGAGCCGGTAACGGACACGTTTCTGCGTTGAAATTGGACGAAAACTCTCGCTAAGACGGAAACATAACACGATAAACCATTGTCGACATGCACATAGATAATAATCGCTGTATGAGCGGCGCTCTGGTAAAAGATTGCTATCCGCCACCTCGGGTCACTACTAAAATTCGTACTGCACAGTGTCCAACAGTGAGCTCTTTTGGATTTGACCTCAAGAGCCAAAGAGCGTGTGGAACGCGGTGACGCGCTTACGGAACGCACAAACAAAACAAAAATCAATAAACCGATTTTTTCCAAAAAAAAATATAATTACTGCATACTGGTTTATAACGAATAATCTTTAATTAAATTTTTTCGAACCCCGTACAAAAGACGGAAACCCCGTTAACACGGAAAAATTGCACGGTCCCGATGAGCGATTCCGTCTTATCGACGTTTTACTGTACTAGTGTGACGTATGCGAACGGACACTCGGTATGAATAACAACGTTCAACAGCACAATATGACTTATAAATTTTTTGAAAAACTCTACGTTGACAATGAGCTTGTCCGGAAACACAATTTAGTCGAACAATCGTATGACGGAGCGTCCAATACGAGAGAGGAGCCACCAATATGGTGGATTTGGTGATTGGTAACAGTTTGACTACGTGCAATCGATGGAAATAATCGGATTGTCATCAATATTTCCTACTCTATATGAAGCAATCGAAATCGGTGTGGCATTACCAGTTGTGGCTTGTACCACGACAGGAAGAAGCTTTTCAAAACACTTTCAACATCAAAAATACAAACTCCGAAGTACAATGTGAGAAAAAAGACTAGAATCATGTCTTGTGAATTAGATATTGAAATAAATACCGATTGTATAGTCGACACATTTGCAAAAAATAGTCCATTTTTATTAAAATCGTTAAACAGTTAATTTATTAATTGTGTACTCGTTCTGTATTTTATAACTTAAAATATTTATAATTTTAATATTATGTATGAAATACTAATTTTTTTTTTTTCTAATCGTTAAACTGTTAATTTTATTACGTATTTATCATTTGCAAAAAAAAAAAGAAATATTAAAGAATAGTTGTCGTATTGTATATTTGTACAAGCAAATGATAAATAGGTGTACCTATTCCGAATAAAGTACCACATTCAGAACTCGAAATTTCAAACCAATATATAATATTAAAATCAGTGCTAGAATTGGAAAAATTAAAGATGAGGAACTCTGCTAACTCCGCTGGATGGATGAGTATGAAATATTATTTTGCCTTCACTTCATTCAAAATAGTTTTGGGCCACTACTAATCGGATATCGTCAATCGAGATGATTTAATCTCAGGTGAATGATGCGAAGGACACCAAAATATTATCCTTGAACGTTGTACACCAATACGTTTGTAATGAAATGCTCTCTAAAGGTAACAAAAAATAAAAATAAAAATCAATATTAAAACCTTTTAAAACGTATACTTTTTCTCCGTTTAATTCCCTTAGTCACACGAAAACACATACGACAAATATTTGCGCGTGAAATAATATTATATAATCCGACGAACGTCTATGTGCAGACAACGCTTTCAAGTCACCGCGTATACATGACATCCGTTGTTTGATTTCACGCGAATCACTCGGACTTTAACCATTTTATTTCCAAATTGAAATTGTCGAGAAAACTGAACAAATTCTATTATGACTTTTTTCGTTTTTATCTTATCCCAATAACAATAATAATAATAATACGGTTCCCCTTGGAGTATATACTAGTAAAATGTCATTTGAACGTTTAAACCATTCGAGTAAAACATATTGTAACAAAATGGCTTATTATAAGGTATTGTGTACGTAATTCTAAAAAATTCGCCGACAGTGAAAATACAACAAAAAAAAACATTTTTTTCATTACACATATGTAATTTTGAGAATATTTAGAAAAAGAATAAATCGTTTATCGTAAATCTGTTTTGGAGTGTGATAAAGTTTGAATTTCGAAAAAAAAACCGATAAATAAATCATAAATTTCCGCTCCAAATCTCTTCCCGTCGCTTTCAAATGTCGAATAATAATGAAATCTACAACGTCCGATCGAGTGGTCCCCACGCACGAACCGACGTCCATATAGCATCATCGGCTCGTTATATTATATATATTTCTTTTTACAATTGTAATACTATCAATAAAGGAGTGTGCTATTGGGAAAAAGACCGTATTATAAGATTTTTGCAGGGCGAAAATTGAAAAAAAAAAAACCGATTATCCCCTATCGCGGTGTACACACGTCTCGAGAAACGTACAATAAATACGGGGAGTTGGTAAGACGATTTATAAGTGAAAAATACCACGGATTTTTGTGGGAAGTGTATTTCGAGGTATAACGAAATGTCCTTATCACGCCGTGATGACGCGGACGTATCGCGCGGAATATTAAAAAAAAAAAAACGATTTTATTATTTTTTTTTTACATATCCGACAACGAGTTCCCAGAGATCATTGGCGCGCACACAGACTCTTTTCGCAATTCGTCATCTCGCCTATCGTATGTTTCGCTCTGTATGCGATTGCACACGACACACGGCCGTATATGCGTGTATTAAAATAATACAATTTATCGTATTCGCGAGAACAATAACATTATAATAATAACGCGGTGGAAAGCGTAATAAATCGCCGTTTCCGCGTCGTCATAATATTATACGAGGAGGGAAACGTCATAAATTCACTATTACTACTAATATTATTAATAATAATACATTCGGTCTACGTTTGCGAAGAACGGTTTTCTGGATGCCGTTCCCACCTGTTTTGAACAAGGTGCGAAGCGCGAGTTACGTACAAACAGGGGAATTAGTATTTTAGAGCAACTGTGAGAGCACGCGTGCCCAAAATACGACAGTTTGTTAACACAAATTGATAAATTATCTATTTCCCCACATTTACAAAAAAAAAACTTTTTATTAAGATTTTTGATTCACTTCGAACGCCTTACGCCGCTAATGTTCCGCAACAAATCTCAAACGCTTTTTGTATTCATATTCGGATACAAATGAAAACATAATACAACTTGATACTTACCTGATTTATACCGTTAAACAATTAACACGACATAGTTAATTCACTATGAAATTGTCTTGAACATTTGTTTTTTCATAATCAACAATCGATATATAGGAAAAGTTTCGAGGATTTTATCGGAAATCCGAGCGGTGTAATTTATCATAATTCGTTGTGATTGGACACAATCAGAGATAGTCTTTATTTATACGCACGTAGTTCGAAAAAAAAACAATTAAATTTGCAATAAATTAATAAAACTTCGTAATAATAATAATACGAATCCGTAAAAATCATCGGTTCTACTCGATAATAGCGTAGCGTATACTAGGTTTTTCAAAGTTTAACGAATACAATTATCCCTATCGAACAATCCATTCGAAATACCCGGGGATACGTCCACGAAGCGGTGACGCTACCAAAAAATAAAAAAAATGTTTGATAGGTACTTTTTTTTTTTTGAACAAAAAAGTTCTACTATTAATGTGATTTATCCGTTTAAATGTGTAATAATGTGCGTCGAAAAACGAGTTTCGAATAATTAATAATTTCGAGAACAAATTCGCACGGCGACAGAGAAAACGGAACGTTTTGAACTATCGTCGGAAATAAATCGAGTCGATCGGTTTCGACGTTCTATACGACAGGAACAAACGAAACTGTTAATTGCGAAAATAAATAAATCGCTCGCGTCTGCAACTGTCGTCGCGGTAAACGCGATTTTCGCCGACAAAATCAGAGAAAAATAGTATTATATAGAGAGACAGTATAATGCAGTAGGGCACGGCTCACGTGAAATCAACAAACCGAACCAATACCGATTTATCTGTTCATTATATTATGCTACAGAGACAACACGCACGGTCGTACTGCAAAATCCACAAAAGATATAAAAAAAACAGCGTATTGTTTTTTTCAAACGTGTATCGTAAAAAACAAATACGCTATTTCTACTTATCTATTATAGTACAAAATATTAGATTTCTATACGCTTTCCGTCAATAGTTTCTCGTGTTCACAAACGCTATATCATGTCATAACAAGACACTTCCATTAACAAGACTATCTTCTTTCGTTTTCTATCTAACGCACTGCAGGTCATCAAACTTATTTCATCTCCACCCGCGCCCACATTGAGAATTAAAAGCGCCAACCAAAAATGTTTTTCCTAACTCACCGTCCGTTGCGCGCGCTAAAAACGGTTATATTTAAATATAAATAATATATCCCATTTCTGAGTTCAGACTCGCATTTTATAAATTCACCTTATCATTATGAGAGCAATTAAAACGCATACTCGATCGCGTTTAATAAATATTTTTTCTATTAATAAAAAGTTTTGAATTTAAAATTTTAAAACTCTATGCTAACGCGAAGTTAAGCCTCAACGAGTGTGTTAATATCGAATTCACTTGAACACATCCGCCATAGTCTCTTTTTAGTCGGCGCTATTGCTGCAGCGCATTAAATTCACGTTCAGGCAAATGCGACGATGGGAATACAGTCTTTGAAATTCTCCTAAAACGTCTAATATCTACAGAGTGATATCGCGGCGATGTATTTCGTATTTTTACGGTAATCGATGATGATGATCATATATTTTAAGTTTATATCGTTATAAATACACTAGCTTTAAGGAACCAGAACGAAGCTGATAGCGCGCGACAATGTCCAAGGATAAAGATTAAAAACATTTTTTTTAACAACGTACGTTTTTTCTAAAAAAAAAAAGAAAAAGTGAAGTCTTTCCTACTTTAAGAGGTCAATTTTCTAATGTTTACGCCAATAATATGCCAACGTTATTGTGATTAATATTTTTTTAATTTTAAAATAAACGATTATTATTATTATTATTGGAACAATGCTAATGGTCATCATTAATTATCACGTCAACTCGTTTAATGCGATTGTCGATTTTAGTCGCTCCTGGGTATCAAAACGCGAAAAAACTTTATTTCCGAAACGCGGCGCGAACATTGTGATGTGTGACGACGCATACGAATAATTGTTAATTGGGTTACGGGCAGACCGGAGAGAGTAATCGCGCGATATTATAAATACGTATGACAGATTATTGTTGTAGCGCGCGTTCGGCTCGCGAACGAAAATCGTTTGGATTTGGACGGAGTGCAATTTAATTAGCAAATGGAAAAGGAGTAAAATTAAACTGAGCGAATAGCCGTAATAATGCGTGCGATCATAATCGCATTTATATGTATGTGATCATGATTTTCGCATTTCCCGCAGTATATGACGTGATGATATTCAGTTACGCCATCGATTGATTAAAATAATACACGTTCGGTCGCGTGCGCGGAGAACACGAGGATATAAAATCAGGAATGACATTGCGCAGATACAATTTTTTTAGGGTCGATAATCGTTCTCTTCTACGAAATTTTCCGTTTCGGTGGATCGACGACACATAATATACTGCTTCGTATGCGACTAGAGCGTGATTTAGGCGAGTGAGTATTCTCGCCTTTATCGAGATGCCTGATTTCGATTCGTTACATTTATTACAACAATTTGTAGACCGACGTCGTCGTATTAGGACGTAATAAACGGTTTTTCTTTTTTTTTTATATATATAAAAATTGTGTTTGACGATGTCTCGTACAAATCGCAGTAGCGAAAGCTCGTTCTTAGCGCTCAAACGAATTAAATGCGAGATCGTGTTTAATCTGACACAATGGTGTTCGCAAAAAAAAAAAAAAAAAAACGCGGGGGAAAAATCTATGCAATAATAATAATAATAATAACGTTTTTGCAATCGAATACGCGTTATTTTTTTTTTTTTATTTTTTTTTGCGAGAGACTATTTTTACTGCCGTCAATACATTGCCAATTTCACTGGATCGCCCAGCGGGAAAATCGAAAAATCGTCTCCTCGTTGATGTACCGATATTATTACAAACGAATTTTCGATCGGCAATTTTTACACGAATCTATGGTACAAACAGTGGATCCGGATTCGCGAAACGTGAAGAAATGTAAAAATTCGCATGTCAAAACGTCCCGTCGAAGATCAAAGTGCCCTGCCTCGAAATCTGTAAATCAGGCTCGACGATGTGTGTGTGCTTCCCCCCCACAATATCGTTTTATTGCAGATCTCGCAGAGCGGTGCACACAAACTTTATCCCGACTACGTGACCGTATCCCGAGCGGAGGAGCGTATCACGCGTTAAGTGAATTAGATGAGCTCGCGCCGAGTGCGTTTGCGCAAAACTCGTGTAATTGATTTACCGCACTTTATTATTATATCGGCGGTACGAGAGACGCGTCAGTTCGATTTCGGCCGATAGACGGGAATTCAGTTATGTACCGATAAATATATACATTTTACATTATACTCGTATTATATATTATGGCGCGTGGAGTACGGCAGTTTTGTTTCGTAACACGTGTTGCGTAATAATAATACGCGCGCTCGCTCGAACCGCGAAATTAGCGAACTATCGGATTTAATTTTCCAACGATAGCGACGATTCTCTTAGAAAGATAATAATTAAAAAGACCGACGATATTCAGTAGATCCTATTAGAGAGTTTAAACCCTGCAACCCTGCGTTCGAAGCTTCGTCGCAATGCCTGTGTATTATTTTCTGACTCTCTCTCGAAGAATCGTAATAGAGTCGCATTAATTTACTTAACGGACCGCGTAAAGTTTTCTATTAATTTCTTTTATTTCACCGTTTTCCGTTCAATTAATAATGACCAGGTGTATATGAGTTGTGTTTCGTAAGTAGGCCGCATGCGAAATAAATAAAAAATAATATATATATATATAAAAAATATTGTCAATACACACACACACACACACGCCGTTTTAGTGTAATTTCTGAACACCGTTGGAACGCGCGCCCACACGTTCAGTGTGCGTTATTTTGAATATACTAAATCCATTTAACTCCGAACCGATAATAATCGATAGAGTAGTTTTTTTTATTTTATTGAAATCGCGTCCTAAATTCTGACTCGTTTTTATTATTTTTTTTTATATATATAACGTACGACGTAATATTCGCATATGTACAGAATTATTCAAAACGCTTCTAGTTAATTATCACACGTTCTATATGCATGGCCTCGTACGGTCACGCAATACGGCATAACATCTAATCAGTAGCCAAGAACTCGTTGCAGCATACCTCTTGTAATATTGACTCCAACTGCTGTTGTAATTCGATTTCTCAGTTCACTCAGCCGATTTATGACAACGGTCGGGGGTTCGTGCACGGTCTCTTTAAAACGGCCCCTAAAAAGAAAAATAATCATTGAACGGCGCGAGATCCAAGAGGCCGGCTGCAAATCGTCAAGTCAAACAATCCAACAGTTAGCGAACGTTGCTAAAATCATTTAATCGTTTCTATTTATCATCGCAGGGCTTTGAAGCCTGCGTTTAAACGACTGCAGCAACTTGTACGAGATTTCATAATCAAACGCCATTTCAAACAATTGTTTGACAGTTCTCGACTTGCGCGGAATGCGCGCTGAAAACTCTCTCTCTCCCTCTCTAATTTTACTACGGCTCTTATATCTACAGGTCTCGTTCGCAACGACACTAAATCGATAATACACAATCGATTGATTTGTAACGATTATTATTAACGGATATCGTCGTAAGAGAAAATAGAGTGCAGCACATCTTACCGACGACTAAAGGAAACAGTGTAAAACAGACGCACGTGGTTAAACGAACAAGGCATTGTCTTTAGAAGACGATGATGACCATGATCGTTGTAAGTCGGTAGAAACGCGGAACAAATCACACACGAATTCCCCGGTCCGTAAAACATAAAATGTACTTATAACATTTTGCGAAAAAAAGAAAAAATTAAAATAATATTAATACGCGTGTACAGTGCTCGACGCGCGATGAACGATGAACGTGAAACTCGCTTGGCAACTGTATGTCGTGCCGATAATAATAATAATAATAATAATAATAATAATAATCGAATTAGTCCTCCCGCCGTGTATACTATTTCCGCGCGATATTCGAATAACATTCCAATTACTATTCTGAAATTGTATTATATTGTATAATATGTGCGTGGCGAATAGTGTGAAATCGTCGGGAAATAGTGTGAAACGTGCTATCGAATTATTCGGTGAATTCGACGAGATATTCGCCATAAATACATTTAGACGGGCCATGATGACGTTTTCAATTAATCCGTCTCGTGTCCATCGTCACGACGACCGTTTACAGAATCGTCGGAGATTTTTCGTTTTACATCATTTGACCGGGGTTTTGTTTCCAATATGACAACGTGCCGCCGCTGCTGCTACTAGTAATATACATTTTTAATAGACCGTTGTATTATACAACGCGTCTGAAGAGAATATTAGATATAATACGTTTTTTTTCTATTTCTGCAAAAAACGTATCCCCACAGACGAAAAAAAACTGGCATAAAATCATCGAGGAAAATAAACTTTTCCTTTCTTTACTTTGTTCCATTCCCTCAGGTACTCTTTACACGCTTTTCCGCTTTTTCCACGAGCCTACTCACTCGTCATTTATATAAATTTTTCTCACTATTACACTACCTTCTTATATAATCAATACTCATTCGGAAAGGTATTATTTATAAATAAGTAAACTATATGCTGTATAAATGTAAACAATCTATGTTCAGTTGTATCAATTAAAATGTAATTGAGAATGATCAAACTATGCGTGAACTATAGGTTGAATTCAACCAACACGCTTCAAATGAATCCCTAGTCGAAATCGGACTAACTTATCACCGGTAAATAGTCAAGACATTGGACTAACAGTTACAAATCAATGGTCAAATATAAGGTTAACACTATACAGTAATATAACAGTGATGAATGCCTAGAAGTATTGGAAAATTATAAATTTGATACTTAGGACAATTCGGATTTGGGAGGAATGCTGAAGAATCGCATAGTCTTGTCATGTGTGGAGATCAAATTGAATGATGAAACACGTTTTAAAACCTAACGGTTAAAAACCACTGGGTGAATCAAAACAAGAGTGAATATAAACAAAGTGAAAAAGGCGCTAAAGGAAATCATAATAGAAGACGAAGAAATAATAGCACAGGATAGCGAGATAGATGAAACCACTTTGTGTTGCGATAGCTGGCCATTAAAACCAAAGAATAAAAATATAAATTATATCAGAGTATACTTATTATTTTGTCAGATATATTATGCAAACGCATTTTCGCGGTTTCGAATTCGCTGTTTGAAATATTCCATTGAATCAAACAGATCATTAATAATATAATTGTTGGACAGGATTAATTAATACAGACATCCGGAAATCACTTATTATGTTGACCGTACGTAATAGGCAAATAATATGAATTGATTGCAAATTATCGATATATATCGTTCAAAAAATCAGTTCGTACACACGAGACATAAATGAATTGTATTAAAATAATAATCTCCGTGTTTTAATATATACTCGAGAGTAGATTTCATTAAATCCGTACTGCAAAAAACCGATATTCTTTATCCGATAAATGAAATATTAATTACGAGAATTGTTAGCATAGTTTAACCCATTAAATCGAATACTAAGACCGTGCCTTTTGTGCTGTAAAGTCTATCCAGACGATTCGATATAGAAAATGAAAAAATTAAAAAGTTCTTATGGCGTATAGTCTAGCGAAAGTCTATTATAATATCGATGACGACGACAATGTAATACAATAAACGAGATACTTCGATTTTAGACCATTCGCACGCGAACATTCAACGGAAAAAAATAATATTCGATTTGCCCGAACATAATCGTAATCTAATAAAAGACATTTGCTATTATTTTCCCGAATTATTCGAAAATAAGATATTTAGACGAGAAGCGGAACGAAAATTTAAAAAAACCCCCCCCCCCCCAAAAAAAAAACACGACACCAAAAACACATTTGAATCACACTGAAATATCGCTTCAAAAATTCAAAAGTGGTAATAAAAAAATTAAAAGTAAAATCTCACCCGCAATATTTACTAGCTTTACTTACCAAAAATCTTGAAAACACTAAAAAAAAAAAAGAAAAATTAGATGTACTTTTATACAATTATTTTATAAATTATATCATTTAAAAATATTTTTAATTTTCGTAAAATTGTTCGATAAGTGTCAGAAGACATTGTCGTTAACGTGGAATATCAATAAAATTGAAAATACGGCGAAAATTTCAAAAAGTTTCGCCGAACAGTCATCGCATATATATTTTTGTAAATACAATTGGAAACCACATCCAACACGCTTGTTACTTATTGTATCAATCGTTTTACGCGTACGAGAATAATAAAAAAAATGCGCGCGGTTTCGCCGCGCTAACAAATTCCATTCGTCACACCGTCGAAGAAATGAGTTTCGTAGAACTCTGCATCGCGCTAGGAGTTTTTAAACGTAAAAAGTATTTGACGAAAAGAATAAAATTATCGTAAAAGAAAACGGAAATATCAAAACCGAGCATTTTTTTTACATGATAAACGAAAACGTTGGAAAAAATTAAAGAATTTTCAATTAAAACGAATTACGAATGGAGAAAAAAAAATAGTTTTGAAAAATGACAATAATACTCGGTCGGATAATTACGAACATAACGTCGAGGAAAATGAAAATGTTACAAATGGTCACGAGGGTCAGTCCAGTTACTGCACTGAAGCCGCGATATTGAGTATAAAAAAAAAAATTCATTATTTGGAACGCTACCAAATTATTATTTCTCACGTCGGTTAATTGTGTGCGCGCTTTTTTTCTTCTCTTAAACGAAAATCGTCCGAACTCTTTAATTTCGCATTTCACTTATACGAAATCAATGGTCACGACGCAGTCGTTCATTTTATCATACCGAAGTTATATTTAAGTTAAACAGCCAACACAAGTTTTCAATACTGTTAGTATCCGACGACGTTCATGTTCGTTGCTTTTTAAAAAAAAAATATTTCTCCCGACAAAAAACCGAAATAAATTTTATCGGTATTATCGAATCAATTTCTGAATTTCGCAACATTCTTAAACGACATTTGATCGAACACGCCAATAGCGAGTGTATCTTATATTTCCGTGCGATTCTCTAACGAAATCATCGATCTAATTGGGACGATAATAAAGTTTAAGGGCCGAAAATATAATTCACCAGTTACAAAAAAAAATCAAAGTACTTCTTTTGAGATTTAACCGCAGACATAGCTGTAAAACCAATTTACTCGTGTGGTTAGATACCGTCACGAAGGATCAGTTTACTTGACCACGTGTATAGTCTAATACTTTGATTCATCTCGAAATTAACTTCAATGTAAAATATTTATGCAACGCGAATTATGCCCCGTTTGCTTTATGCACATAAATTACTCGGAGTCATCGTTTATTAATGATTGTTAATAAATCATTCCTATAGATGTTAGCAAAAAAAATTTTTTTTTTTGTATTTAAATTCGTATACGTTTTATTTTCTATACCGATGCATATTCCAAAAGGTTTGAGAAACACATTTTTGTAAGCGACTTGAATCTGTAAATTATCGAAATCGGTGAAAATATTAGCATTACTAAAATAAGAAATTCATTACCGCATCTTCTCTACTACCTGGAAACGAATTTCTGGATACGACGCTGCACGTATAGTACGAAAACATTTATTATATCATTCTCATCTGATCTAATCTCATCCAATCTATCCGCACCGGACAACGTTCTCGCGTCTATAACCGAGAACATATTTTACAAGTGTAACGGACGACGATCCGGATCCAAAGCGCGTTCGCATTACAATGTACGATTGTCTCGTGGCGAATATCAAAGTGAATGCATCGAAGTTCCTCGTCGTTCGACAGTGATATAAATTGGGATAACGATAATGCGCATGAGCATATAATAAAGTTACGGACGATCAAATGAATGTGAGGTCACTGGTCGTAGATTGTCGAACCGTGACGTGCTAAAAACGGCTGATGATGGTCCGCATCATGACCGGCGAAGGAACTCGCTGGTGTGTTTTCTACAGCATGTACAAGGAATCGAGAGACATAATAGAACGGCCCGGAACGGACAAGATCAAAGAAAACGTGCGTACAAAAGAGTCGTGTGACTGCAGTGTGATTATAAAGAGGAATATTTTCACGAGGACCAGGAGTAAATAGTTCGTATTACTTATAGGGATCATGAAACGTTTGCATGATCGAATCCGAACGAAAGCGCAGCGACAGCTCTTTTCCGCGACGACGTAGTATGTACCGACCCGCAAAGAGCCGAACACGCAAATTGTGCGTCCCGAAAGCGTTCAAGGCGTCCATGACGGCTGAAAGAAAGACTTTGAAGAATGTTTCGAAAATTTTCCAAAGCGTTTTCGAGAACGCGCCGATTCAAAAGGAACGCTTCCTGAAAACAAAAAAAAAAAAAAACATCGAAAACAGACAACAAGGTTTTCACGCGTTTATTTTTCTTTTACAAAATACAAATAAAAATCACAAAAATAATGTAAAATGATAACGTAATAATAATAATAATAATATAATTTTCAGTTTCAGGTGTTATTGGCACGCCGTTAAATCGTTGTCCGACACGTATAATATTAAATAAAGTCCAGAACAATAATCCGTGACATATAATCGCCTGCAACGATTTACGTCGTTTGCCAAATTTCCGATTGTTTTTATTTTTTTTTGTTTTACGTAAGCTTCACATTTTTCTTCTTTTCTCCCCCGCTTAATCGCTAATACTACTCACGTTTAACTGTTTTCAAAAAAATTAAAACAAGCCGATGATCCTGAACTCACGACACTTATACACAAGCGTGAATTAAAACGACATTTATTCTCATAAGAATACATTTTCTATATTATAGAATTAAATATAATTATAAATGTCTATATTTTATATAGACGTTAGTGTTATAAGACATTAATGTCTATATAAAACATAAATCTATCGTCGACATAAATCGGTATAATTTGCGCATTACGTTTTCGTGTATTAAAAACAATTTTTTTTTCTTTTTAAATTATCTCGGCACACCGATAACTACAAAATGTTAGAATTTCATGAAAACAAAAAACGATTTAATGCGCTAAAAAGTGATTGTCGTATATATAATAAAAAAAAAAAAAAAACGCACCGATAAACTAACGGAAAAACGATAATTGGCCCTGAAAACGTTTTCCGCCGCAATAATATTTATTTAAGTCCTGTAAAAATTAAAAATAAACGACCGTCCGATATAATTTTATCATTTCGGTCAAAAGGTTTAATTTATTAGAGCGTTTTCAATATTGGTTTAACTCGCTGCTTTCAATAAATATTTTATATTATTACAACATGTAAATATATGATATACGATATTATGTAAAAGGTTATACAATGCTTCGGCCATTATATACACCGTGTGTTGTTCGTATAACGCGTATATATATATATATATATATATATATATAAAGAAAAAGCGTTGAAATATCAAACTCGCTCCTCTTGAACGATATTTTCGGAAACGAGAAAATTACGATTTATCGTTTAACATCACTGTTATAATATGTACGACGTATGATTTAAAGCGGATTCCGTAATGAGTATTATATCGAATCTATAACACGTCGTCTCCAATATCGTTTTCTCGCGTCGCGCATTCGAAATGGTCTAAAAAGACGAAAAAAAAAAATAATCGACAAAACGATAATGCCGTAAACTCGGTACTCTTTGAATTATATATATATATATACACTCGTGAGCAAAAAAATCGACTCATACCGCAAACTCGCTGTTAAATATGTCTGACGAATAAAACTTAAACTTTAATCCCATTTTTGATTTTAAAATCTTTAAGTTCAAAGCCTTAGTTTCAAAATGTTTTCTTAGAACTAAAACAGAGACTTTATAGATTTAAAAATAGAAAATCGTATACGAGTTTTAATTTGTGTGCTAGACGTATTTAACTGCGAGTTTGCTGTATGAGTCGATTTTTTTTTTAGTTTGCTCATGAGTGTATATGAATAAATTCGAACCGTTAACGTGATAAATGATATGTGCAATGTCAATAATAAACCGGTCCAGGGGGTGGTTTTAATAATAATCAATTTCTCCTCTAACTCGGTCAAAACGACGACGATCATAATCATTAATAACAATGTGTCATACACAGATTATCGACTTATCCGCGAGAATATACATTTCTTCGGGAAAAAAATTACCCGAAACGAGAAATATTATATATTTTTTTTTTACAGTCTCACTCTCTCTCTCTCTTTCTCGGAATACAAGTGAAATGCGGTTTAATCATAAACGGAGTAATATATTTAAAATCCTCGCCAAAGCCGATGAACTCGTAACGTACAACATTGAACGATTTTTTTGTAATTTCTCTCAATTTTTCGTCACTTATTTATTTATAACTCGGAGACGGCAATTGAACGCAACACTGCGTATAACATATGATGTGTTATATCGATTTTTTGTAAAAAAAAAAAAAAATTGTTAGTACCATATTTTAGAATTTCGATCGAATATTAAAAATCGAAACGTCATCGATATTGTCTACAATCGTCGTGTTTTGAGTGTATAATCAAAACGAAATGTTTTAAATGTATATTTATCGTAACGAAGAGAGCTGAAACAAAATGTAAATAATATTTTTATTTTTTTTTGCATAAATATTTTTCGAAAATCAATTTCAAAACGTTCGATGAAAAAATATCAATTATTATATATATAATATTATGACGTCAGTCGCGTCGAAACGCATTACTAGTATATCGTGCGTTTTTGGTCGTGTTTTTCTTTTTTTTTTCTACGAATTAAAAAAAATTATCGAAAAATATACGTTAAATTCGTATACGTACACTGTGTTACATAAAATAATAATCGTTAAAAAAAAATAAAAGAAACGAGAATTACAAGTATATTTCTCTAATAGATAATAATTGTAATTCATAACGAAAGAATAAATGGATATCAATTAACACGAGGAATTCAACTTTTCTTCATTTTGAAAAAAAAATAATATCCAAGAAAAACAAATATAATTCTCGATACTTAAAAGTTTCATATTTTTTTTCTTTTTGACGATTATTATTTTATGTTACGAAACGTATTAAAATATGTGTGCGCTAACGAATTACGAAGAAACAAATTGTATTTTACCGATAATTTTTTTTTTTTTTTAATTGCGTATCTGAAAATTTTTTTAAGCGTTCTTAGTATTGCGTATAAATCCGTGCAGATCTAATAATTATTACTATTATTATGCGCATATTATTCCACGCGAATATCGTGTACCAACGACGTGGTAATTATGATAAATCTGTGGAAAATTCTATTGCCGAGTCGGTTGTAAAATGATGTTATTATTATTATTATTCCACGCGATAGGTATAACGGTAATTATTTTTCGCGTACTCGTATACATATATACATATATCGTGTAAATATAACTAAACTTAACCCGCTGCTGCTGCTGCTGCTGTTGCTGCTGTTAAAATACGTTGTAAGCACATAAATATTGATGCGCGCGCGGTACAGATAAATCAACGTTAAAACCGATATCCCGTCGATATTTCGCTTTCTTTATATTATTTCGTATAAACGCAATTATTATCGCACTCGTATTATAATAATAATAATAATTAGAATATTTCCGTTTTATAATACCTAACTCGGCCGCGTTTCGTTCCTCGCAGAATCCAACGGGCGGCGGAATGCGTTGTTTGGACTCGTACAACAACAACAATAATAATAATAATAATAATAATAATAATAATATTAATAATAATCCGTTGTTCAGTCGTCGCCGGAGATGCGTATATCATCCGAGCGCGATCCGCGGTTCCGTTGCCACGCAGTTTCCATGCCGATCGTATTAGGAACTCCGTGTATTATTATTATTATTATTATTATTGCGCTCGTATATTATTAATATAATATAAATATATACATATTTCGGTATTACGAAATGTGTTGTGTGTGTCTGCAGCGTAGCGGTGTGGGTACGCGGTACGAGCGATTCGAAATATTTGGAACGCACGAAACCGTCGACATATCGTTGGCGCACGGACGCTTTGATCGCACATAGGCCGGAGTTTGTTTATTGTTAACCGATGGACCACGGACGGCCCGGCGAGATAACGGAGAAGTGGCCGAGGAGTGTGGCTGTGAATTTTTTTTTAAATAACCAAAAAAAAAATAAATCCGTTCGACATTCTTCAATCGGCGTGAAAACCGAGTGGGGGGTTATATTGTAAATTTGTATTGCGAACTTCATTCGGAGGAGACGGGTGTGTGTAACATTCGTTATTTTATTATAATCGCGAAACGGTTTTCATGTGAATTCGGTAGAAAACGGGTTACAAAGTATAGAAGAAACCGTATAGCGCAGGACGCAGTGAATGCTGCTCTGCCGAATAATTGTTCACAGTCGTATTGTCATTTCGAATTCGAAACCGCGTACGCGTTTTCATCGTCATAATTCTCGGACAGTCGAATTCTTCTAAATTATCTACTGATCGGCAAATAAACGTATTTACCTTTAGATAATTATAATAAGAGTAATATTAATAGTAGTATAAATAAGAGTTACGTAGTAATTTTTTTTTTAAACGATAAACTACAATGGTCGAACGAACACGATAATATTCTGCGCGTTTCAATGACAGTATGCGTTTGACGTTTGACAACGAAATATCGAACGATTAAAATGAGATTTCCAATTTTCAGATTTGTGCACAATAAAAAAAGGAGAAAAAAAAAGGGAAATTTCCTACGCCGTTTTATTATAATTTCAATTTGAAATCGCCACGAATAGAGAAGCCAAAACGCACGAAAAAAAAAAAAAGAAGAAAACTGGGAGAAAAAAAACGATATTAATACTAATACGCGCGTTTCACGAGCTCGCTAACTCATAAACTTTATTTTTTTTTAATGCGCCTGCAGTAGTGATCGAATAATAACAAAACGGATTTTCTTTTACTGCAAACGCAAAACGTACATGTGATCTCACACACAAAACCTATACCCAGTGTGCGGGTTGATTTTTTTATTATTATTATTATTAAAAATACAATTATAATTTTTCACTATTATACTTTAAATATGAACGGATGGAAATATTGTTTTTCTTCACAGGAAAGCAATACGTGTCCCACTATTGGGGGGAAAAAAAACTGTTGAATGAAATTTCGTACAACGCGTACCGTCGAATGGACTCAGTAGTATGTAATTCAATAAGGAATGGACGAAATTTCTAAAAACGCGGAATGCTTTCGGGCGGACGTATTATTATTATTATTATTATTATTATTATTATACACGTCTCGTGAATATCGAACACAATGGCATTTTCTCTCTACGTATTCGCGCGTAGATGTGCTCTGCTTCTTCTTATACCCACACACATTCACACGGCGGTGGTACCCAGTCGTTCGAATTGTTCAACGTTCAAAGCACCGGCCAAAAACGCGTTGTTCTGCGTGCGTGTGGTATTCGAGGAACTTTCACGACTTACGGTTTTATCGTTTTGCAAATTGACATTTCTCGTTACAAGTCTAATAAAATTCACTACTCGTTCGACAATATATTTTACACGCGTTACATATTATGTACGTACTGTACAGTGATGCGCGTAGCCAATTTTTTTTATTTATTTATTTTTTGCCGCTCCCCCATACTATTCACACTGTTCTTTAATTAAATAATCACTGTGCGACTCGCGCGTGTACGACTGTGTGTGTGTATGCCAAAACAAAAGAAAAACAAAATCATCTGGATAATATCATTATTGTATATTGTTGTTGTACACGTATATAGACACTAATACGTATAATGTGCCAAAACCGTCGACTCCGAAAATTATTAATATTATTATAAAAAGCGCGCGTTGCCTCCCCCTCGTGTTAGACCAGTCAGAATTTATACGATTTCATTCGCTTCGATATTAAAAAATGTCTACTGTCGATCGGTATACGTGTCTTCCTATTGATTTGTCCGGTATATGGTATCGTCTGCGCGACGTATTAATTGAAATTAGTGTTCTGCGGAGACTTTTCACAAAGATAATTTTCAGTATAACACATATTATACTATAATATTATATTATTGTTGTATTTTTTAAAATTACCTGATGATGACTTTTTTTCGAAACCGGTAGTAATAAAATAATTTATACAACAACCTTCTTTTATTTTATTTTATTTTATTTAATACTCTTTGGCTTTTATTGTATATTTAAGTATACATTTTGATATATATATATTTATTTATTTTATATATATTTTCTTATTTATTATCACGAGTATTAACTTATAATTTTTTATTTCTATCTTTTTAATTATTTATTTTTACATATCCTTTTGATTTTTGTTTTTATATGTAACACTACTTTGTTACATATTATACATTATATAACAGTCGTCGACGTGTCTTTTAATGGTTTAATAATTTATTGATTTTTTGGTCATGTAGTATATAATTGTATGTAGTATATAATTTGAATAACACTAGATTAAAACACTCAATTGACAAGCACATTTATTTTTATACCTATACAGCTTCCGCTCGTATTATTTTTCTGATACAACGCCTTTTTAAATTAAAGTATGTAATAAGTATTTTATTTTTTTTTATGTAACTCGATTTTTTATACTCTCAACGATTTACAGTTAATAGAATTTTTTTTTTTTGTAATATTTACTAATATCAAACAGTATAATTCGTATAAGAGTCATACACGATCTGATTATGCCATTGTAATTATGAAATAAAATAAAATATCCTAATATATTGATCGTTTATTATTGATTACTACGAAGGGAAAATTTTGAAAAATTGAGTTTTTACTGGCGTTTTTTTTTTTGTAATTTTTCGATAGTTTTTTTCTTCTAACGCTTAACAAGAACATTGAGAAAATCGAAAAAATAACGTCTATAAAGTAGTAGATGCGATATTCTACCGGGGAAACAGTGCTACGCGTAAGGATCGGAACCCTCGTCCTAATATAGAATTTTCTGGTACAGACGTAAAAAAAAAACACATCGTTGTTAAACCAATACTCGCAACGCTCGGCATTCGAAATGCGTTAAAAATAAAGAAAAACGCGAAACATAAGTTTCAAAGTCTCCTAGAAGAAAAAAGAAAAATTGCGCGCTTTTACAAATGGAAATCCGTGGCTCGTCATAAGCAGGTGTATGCGCATAGGTGAGAAAACCTGCGGGAGAAAAGACACGAATAGAAGAAGAGCACAGTGAGTGGAAAAAACTCGCGGGGGGTTTTTATTCTACGAGAAGCAGAGATAAGTCGGCGTTTTACGCGTATAAATGATGCGTGTGTACGCGCGTCCTGGACGAAGAGGAGAACAACTATAACGGACGCGGGGAAAAAAAACGACGGCGACGACGACGAAAATAATATTATCCCGTTTAGAGCACAACGAGTACAATCCGTACGACGAGCGACACACAAGAGGAAACACTAAATAAAATGACGGTAAATGTACGCCACCCGAATGTTTACGTGCGGAAAATATACCGATTATTATACGTTGGTCGTATGTGTATGTGTATTTTCTCACTCCGTTTCGAGGAAAAAAAATTGTTCCATTCTCTCTCTCTTCTGTTCACATAATGATAATGCGCGAGCGGTACACAGGCGTATGATGTGAAACCGGTGCACGGTTATTGGCGGCGATATACAATCGTTTAAAAGACTCCGTATGGCGGTGGTCTCAGAGACGACGAAGAAAAAAAGACAATCCCTCTTCTTGTCGTCGTCGCCGTGAAATAAACACGAACGAATTTACGCGTCATCGATAGAACCTATTTATTTTGAACGAATTTTTATTCGAACGTTTTCACGCGTCCGCGGCGACAGCAGCAGCAGCAGCGGACGCGTTTTACCGACGACAACGCGTGTAAAAGCGGTTAAAATTGTGTAATTCTTCTTTTTTTACATACGAGATGTGTACCAACAATAATAATTTGAAATATAAAGAATAAACGTAAAAATCAATGTTCGTTGAACGAGAAACGTCTATTGTATATACACGTGCACTATGCGAGATTTGTACTATAACAATGTATACGTGTATTATATGAAAAATAAATGAAAAAACGAACGTTTATCAAACTAGGAATATTCGTGAAATATCTTTTGACTAAAAATTACACTATAATTCATGTACCTACTTGAATGTATACGTACGACGATTTGTTTCGAATGAATTGTGTATTGTAATATTGGCGTACAATTCCAATAAACAATTACTCAGCCGAGTCACACGCACACAACACGGGCGGAATATTTTATAAATTTTAATTCGACGACGTAACGCAAAACGTCCCCGAGAGTAGTGGCGAAAAATATTCTCCGGACACAAACTAAGTTACCGCGCGGCGAGAGCGTCGAATTATAAACGCGCGTGCCGGGAATGCGTATGCGCACCGGGTTTTTTTAGAAAACGCGCGACACTTGTGTATAATTTTTTTTATATACGCCCGACTTTTGTTCGAGAAAAAAAAACAAACGGCCCAATAGAAATGTATTCGATGGCAAAAAAAAATCGCACTGATCGTGATTTAATGAAACGCAAATAAAAATTATCGACTGTGAACCGAAATGGACGTTTCTTTCTTTTTTCTCTTTTTTAAAAAAAAGTCTTTTTTTCGCGTTTATACACTCATAAGGAAAAAAATCGACTCATACCGCAAACTCGCAGTTAATTACCTCTGGCACAGCAATTACAACTTGTATACGATTTTCTATTTTGAAATCTATAAAGTCTCTGTTTTAGTTCTAAGAAAACATTTTAAAACCAAGGCTTTGAACTTAAAGATTTTAAAATCAAACACGGGATTAGAGTTCGAGTTTTTTTGCCAGAGATATTTAAAAGCGAATTTGCGGTATGAGTCGACTTTTTTGCTCACGAGTGTACAATAAAGAAGGTTAATAACGGGAAAAAAATATACAATTTCAAGTACTTCTTTCGGAGTAGATAAATTTAGTGCAAAACCGTGTCAATCATATTTATACGGTAATAAAAAAAAATTAAATAAAAATACCTTGAAATTGATACTTTGTTGAATACCAAAATTTATATAATATTAAACGAACCAATTGATAGTAGTGTTTTTGAATTTCTCGCGTTATAACTTAACGATGGATATTGTCTCTAATATTATCGATTCATTAAACGCGTGTTACGCATAGTTTTTCAGTTATAGACACATTGTGTCGTAACCAGGAAATATTTTCCGGGAAAGCGGTGTTACAATTTATACATATACATACCAGACAATACGAATAAACGCTAAGTAGTAGAAACATACTACGTACCTACGTAACGTACATATTATATTAATATTTGCGCTTCAAACATCATACCCGTTACAATTTACATAATAATTTTGTATTATATTTATATGATTTATTGATAAATTTAAATGTTTACTGTACATCATGTTACATGTGAGTAAATATTAGTAATATATATATATAAAATTCCGAATTTCAAACAGCTAAAATATATCATGAAAAATTTAATTCGTTATTTGTTGGTATTTATGTATTACTTAGAGGTTTAAAACGTAAAATGTATAATAAAAATGTATTTTTTGCTCATTCCGCAATAATATACGATCGTAACAACGGAAAATAATTTTTCAAAAAATTATCCGCTAATTACACGGTATCTCATATAAACAATAGAAATGAACAAAAAATAATAACAGTGAAATACTCCTTTTCCTGGCTTCGCGCCCGAAAATTTAATATAAGCATTTTAAAAAAATTTAAAAAAAATGTGTGTTCGTTGTAGACAGTTTCTGATCCATATTATTCGACGGCATTGTAGAGATTGTGGTTTTTTTGTTTTTAAGAAAACCGTAATTTAATATATATATATAAATACGTAGACAGATCGTTACAGAGCACACTCGTATGTGCAATAACAATATTATAAATGGAATTTTGATGTGGAGGAGAAAAAACACTTGTAATAGAAACAACGGGTATTATATAAATATCGTATTATTATTATAATATTCCGCCGAGACTGTTAGAAAACGGCGTTGTATAAACTTGAAACTTTTACAAACGTGAAGTTCCGTGACACGTATATGATATATCCATCAGCTGACTAAACATCCAACGTTAAGAAAACAAGTTCATTTTAAATACAAATATATGCACAAGGCGTAACCAGCAATTTTTATACTAACGTATATACTTTTCGAAATCCCCGGCATACACGCACTTATAAAAACGCACTGGAATATATTTTATTATACGCGTATACGCACATTTTCAACGACATTTTTTAATGTAATTGGTGATCCAAAAAAAAAAAAAAAAAAAAATGACATAGGTATGTTCAATAACCGTTAACGACCTTGCACAACGTCGAAATAATATTAAATACAATTTTTTATCACCGAGATTCTCTGCACGTAAAGATGAGACTGCTTAAAATGCTGCCTACCATATTGTTTTTATTGATATAATCAATTTAAAACAGCGTAATTGAAAAAAAAAAACGAAACCGTGTCTCAACAAGGATACTTTCAGGCAAAAAAAATGTTTATATGGTCTTTCAAAACTACTAGGATCTAAACGATTATATCGAGGGAATTTATATTAATATTATATATTAATGTATTATAATTGGTCATATAGAGCAATACGATTTGATACAACTAAAAAACGTGGCAATTGGATAAAATCGGATAGTATGCGAGTGGGAAAAGTTTTGAAGAAGATTTATGAACCAATAAAGAATATCAATCAATAGAGGTCCGAACAAATAATGAATTAGAACTATTTTTTCATAAACATAACATCCTGGAGAACATAAAAATAAAATAATCTCTTGGTGTACATATTATTGAAAAATAATCTAGCAGGAAAGAGGCAACTGAGAAGACCTTGTGAGAGATCGGAAGATGTTACTCGTATGATAAAAAATATAGAAGCTTTGGATGGATATTCAGACTGTAAGGAACCTGACAGAGATAACTGGAGAAATGGGTGTTTGACCGGATGTTCTTAGCAGCCGTTTACTAGAAAGAAGGAAAAGTACACAGTGTACTTATTGACGGTTGAATTAAAAAAAACACAGCAGTTTACAAAACTATTATGTGTCTTCGGATAATTGTGAAAATCGTTTTTGTACTTACTACACGTACGTAAAATTTTCTCGGAATCGCATATACGTATATAAACAATTATATATAATAATCCGGGCCATGTATATATATATATATGTTTTTATATTTATATAAAGACACTGATGTAGAACTGAGGACAAACAATCAAACATGAGCAAAGCTTCCTAAACTGACTAAGCGATATCCAAGGGAACTGCGAAATTAATAGCATTGAAGTGTACCTAACCGTGATGATTCAAGAGTGGATTACTTGATTACCTGTTACTTTAGAGCCGGAATTGCGTGTATATTTTTCTTTATAGATAACGACGAGTTTCTAACTAGATTATTCGTGATTGTTATATATGTATATACATATATATAACAATCGGCATGAATTAAAGTGGAAAAACACTTTCTATTTATGTAAAACAATCGAGAGATTTTTTTTTATTAATGTTTTATACGAGTTAAAATTATAAATAAATATAAAGAATAACGTATCACATACGCTTATTGATTTCACACTCGAGTAGCATTCATAAAAAATTACAACAAATTCCGTGTTTGTTGCGTTAGACCGAAATATAGTCAAATTATTATCTGCTAGGTATACGTATATATATATATATACTCTTAGAATATTTAATAGTAATATGAATATTATACGTCTATATAACAACTATATGTTAATAAATATAAATATATTTGTTGTACCCGTTAATTTTCAACAATAGTTAATTTTAATAATACAACATATTAATATAATCAACAAAAATATGACAATATATAGCCATTACTCTGCAGTACTCGTATTTACCGCATTATTGTCGTCGTCCACGTGTAATTCCACTAAAAACATAAAACACGTGTATTTATACTACGAAATAATATCTATAAAGCGCCGATTTTACAATCGAAATTCGTCCGTTTGCAATTACACAATTTTATATAATTATATATTTCGTATATGGAAAAATATATATTATGATTGAAAAGATAAAATGATATCCCTAACTCTTTTCCGTAAAAATGGAAAACGAATTCAAATAAACATGAAATTTATATGCGGCGTTTAAAGAAAAATAATAATAATAATATCTCGTCACAAAAAATTCTTGTACAAATTTATATTGTTTGCACGAAACAAATAACAAAATTCCTCAAACTTTTCCCCCCGTACTTACTTACACGGCGACTGTAACTTTGGAATTCGAAATTTCATATACATATTATTCAAAATTAGACATTGTCTCATTCCATCCCGATGAAATAAAACTGCAGCGGCAAACAAACGTGCCGACTCCCAAAATAATTCCTTTATCGCATTACAGCCCAGTCTAAGTTAAATCCATTTAAATTCAAAGCATATCATCTACAGTACATTATACTATATAGACACACTATAAAATTTATAAAATACTTTCCCGTATAATTTTTTTTTTTTATTTCACCTGTTTTTTTAACATTAGCCGCGGTAACACATATGTTTTTATCACACACACACGTTAAAAGTGTACAGAAAAAAATAATTTTAATCGTATACTTATTTTAAAGTATTTACAAAACGACGGTGCAGTACTGACACAGTACTCATTCATTAATTAATAACGTTTTTTTAACGCGGAATACGCAAACAGATTTTTGAACCGTCAATGTCTTCGTTCAAGAAAAATTATACCTGTGCATAAGTGTAATAGTATTATGTACGAGCAAACGAGCAGTGGACTGTCCTACTATTGGTATTGTAATTATTAAAATAAACCGGATAGTATAATGTGACGCATGTGATGCCGGTAGGTTAAATAGTCAAAAATAATATGTATTAATATATTTAACTCGCTTTTTTTTTCTTTTTTTTTTTGTATCGCATCTAAAACGGAATAAGAAAACGGCACCGGTGTTACGAAATAATTAGAATAAATATAATAACAGTTATGTAAATGTATGTGTTTTCCAGAAAACCGCTTTCATATAAGAACCAGAGTACGATTCAAACAGAACCGTCATATGAATGATATAAATACTTCGTCGAGTTATTTTCGGTAACGATACGATTTCACGACAAATTTGTCAATACATTTTCATTTCAATTTATTTATTTATGACGTTGATGAACCAAGGAGTGTTCAATGGGAAAAGAAGTATTTTATTTAATCAAGCGAATTCAGTTCTTCTGTGCAACGGAAATTATGTTTTAAATAGCATCCTGCAGTTGAGTACACGCGGTCCCACGCACTCCTTTCCGATTCCTTTTATTTTTTTTTATTATTAAAATATGTCAACCAAAAGAAAACGATATAATGTTTGATGAACATTTCACGTCACGAGCACGTGAGTTTAACACGGAGATTTTCGATATTTAATGAAACGTCTTTTACGAGTACATGATATAGTTAAATATAAATTCTGCTTTCTTAAGCCCCGGTCGACTTCCCGAAAATACTATTTTATTAATCAACCGCGGATAAAAATCTGATGGTTAGGTTAAAATGACGACGACGACGAAAAAGCGGAATGTGCGTAATGGCGAAGTGTACGTTTTATTAGAAAACGGGCACCCGCGAATTTCGGGGAAGGAACATTTCTCAAAAAAAAAGAAAAAAGACTTATTAATTTATTCTGTTTTACAAAAATCTACAATACATACAAGTGATGTGAAAATAAAATATTAATGCGTTTATTAAATAAATGCCGGTCCGGGCCGGTTTCAATTAATTTTTTTCTCCTGTACTCGGACGACGGTCAGATGAAAATTGAGTTGTCGACCGTCATCCCACTCGTAAAAGAAAAATATATATATATAAAATCGTGTTGAACTAAACGTTAACGGTCGCGTCCCGGTTTCGAGATCAGTGGCGTATTTACGGCGAGGAATATCGGGGATAGATAACTGACTCTTTGACTTTTGTCGTTGACTTTTCTGTATATTTCCCGATACGATTATATTACTTTTGAGTATGTCCGTTTTCTAAAACCGTTGGTAATTGTACCGCTCCGGTACAGGCATTTCCCCACCCCCCACAAATAATCGTTAGCGGCGGCAACGACGTGTTGTACACCGTATTGCGGTACTGTTCTGCGAATGATTTTCCAGGCACGAGCGCGTTTAAAACATTCAAATTGTAACGAAACGAACACGAATTCACCGTAGGACTCGGGCTTGGAAAATTCGTTATTTACAGGTCTCGTGTCGTTCCGCGCGCCGCGAAAATCGTATTTGTTACGTTTGTTCGCGCACTGTTCGGATTGTGCAGTGCGAAAAGCAGCGGAAAACGCCTCGGTCGTATTGCCGTCCTCGTGTCGAGACGACGCGACTGGACGGCGGAACGCGTACGCATAAGCGTCGTGCAACGAAGATCCGAGGCGTGTTGCTGCGGGACGGGCCGCGCAGCAGGGACGTCTTGTTTCGCGCGCACACAAAATATAATGTATTGGATTTCGGAGCGTCGTTTTCTCTCTCCGCGACGGTGCGGGGACATTGGAACGAAAAGGACGTTTGTTCGCTGTCGTTTGTTCTCGGTACAGGGCCGTTGGACGTGTCGTCTCGCGCGAGAAAGAAAACGAATACAGGCTGCTCTAATACGTCTTAATCCCCTACCGGCGGACCGCACGGGAGGCAAGAGCAAGCACGCCGTCCCGTTTTGTCTCGAAAGAATTTAATTCCGATAAACGGGGACAATAAATCTAAAACGGAAAACCTAGTGGGCGGACGGACGAGCGCCGGACCGTGTGCGTTGCCGAACGGTGTAACGATTACGGCGAATACGTCGTCGTCGTCGTCGAACGTTTTTGCGGCGAAATGTAAAATGAAACGCCCCGCCGCCGCCGCCGCCGCCGCTACGGGAGCCATAGAAAAATCCCGTATACGACGACGACGACGACGTATTTATTGCTGTGCGACGACGTCGATGGCGTATACGCACGAAACGAATTGTCGCCTCTACTGCTTGTTTTATACCGGCGTGGTACGCACACACACACACACACACCACACGCATACTCGTTTATGTGTTTTATTCGGTACGATATATTATAACGGAACGAATAGAATCCTCCGTAGTTTTTGGATCGGAATCAAAAAAAAAAAAAAAAAAGAACGCGAATATACGGGATTTTAACGGAATTAAAAAAAGGCGCGCCGCCGGCCGCGTACTAATCAACGCGCGTGCGTGTGTTTTTAAACACCGTTCGGCTAATGAGAAATCCCCGTATAAATTCGCCGCGCGACGATTAAAATCAAACGTCGATTTAACACACGCACTTGCAGACGATTATCACGGGTTCGCGCATCGATTATTACACGTATATAATAGAAATTCGTACGCGTTATACGATTGTACGCGCGAATTTCGCAGTCATTCGACCGACAGTGCTGTTTTGACATAAAGTTAAAAAAAAACACACACACACACGTCGGCGGTGATCGATGATAGTTCAAAAAAAAAAAAAAAAAGTGTCGTGACGGCCGACCGCGACGCGCGATAATGTTTTTTTTTCTCCCCATTACGTTCTCTAAAAAAAATTTCACTTCGTAGAAAAAAAATTAGGCTGGGTTAGATACGGATGCGAACGAGATACGACGAGTGGTATTCCCACCCGTGTTCGCGTTTCCAAAAGGAATAACAAAAGTAAACGTTACATATTAGGTTATACTTCACCTAACTTTTTTTTTTGGAAAACCTTCGGAATGCGTTTTTACGGTGTCTACAGGCAATTGGAATTATCGGAATTTTTTTTTTTTTTTGTGTCTGTGCCCGGTTGAGGTACACGAAAACGTCGAACAATTATAAACACGAACAATATTTCGAATTCCGCGTCAAAATGTATTTTGAGCAGCAAGTGGATAGAAAAAAACGAATAGACTCTCTTGATCCGTGTCCGACATTTCCCGACGAAACGTCCGACACCGGGAGAACGCATATTTTGTATTACCGTCATCGACATTGATGATAATGAACAACGCGCGGATTTATAATAATACGCGTTTTTAAACGCTCGATTAACAGAAATCGCGCGAAACGTTTTGTGCGGACGCGTTAAACGTACGAATTAAACGTAATTTTCGCTCTGCGGATACGAACGCAACGCGGCGAAACGCGTGTAAAAACGTAAAAATGAGTTTCCGTTTCATTTGGAATAATCAAAAAAAAAAAAATAACGCTCTCTTCATCCCCGCGTCCCGGCCAAATTCGAACACTGTCTATTTAACACGAACGTTATTCTACGGCGAAACGCGAAATACACGCTCAACACAGGTAGCGCGGTGTATATATTAATACGCGAAACGAAAATTGCAATCGTCACGTATACCGATATCATGCGAAATATCATGAGACACCGCGCTGCTGACACGTTTTGCAATAAATCCAAATCAGCAGCCGTAGCTGTTATTTTTATAAAAGAAAAAAAATGTTCCCATTCACGTCCATCGACTTCAACACTTTTTTGATCGTCACCGTCGTCTTCTAAAGGCAGCGCCTCGTCGATTTACCCATGCGCGTCTGTTCAGGACACGTCATTGGCTGAATGGGCTAGGACAATGGGTTAGTTCCTCTCTTGCTTGCTGCATCGCAGTCGGTGAGCTCGCAACATTTGACGTGTTTCCGAGTCGCCTCACTGTGTCTCTCCAATGCCGTTAGTTCTGCTTCGGAAATCGCCGATGATTAGTAACAGAAGCCGCTTCCCTATTCGATAAAATATTAGACTGTTGTCGTATTGAATTCGTTTATATTTACTACAGATTTCTGTATAGTAATCATCAGGCATTACCGATATAAATGTAAAATCCGATAAGTAAGTAAACACGTTCGATACAACAAGTTCTAAATATTTCTTTATTATTATTTTTTTTTTATATATATATATATAACACTCCTTGGATCGATTCACGTATACATTTTTTTTTTTGTTTAAAATATATAAGAATTCACTATTTTAACGCGTTACTATTATATTATGCAAACAAAACTTATTTGAACGCGCCTTTGATGGAAATATATAAATTTGTTCATTATAATAATATTATAATTTTAATATTGCGCAGTCTTGCTACGCTATCATTAATATGTTAATTATTGAAATATACCGTCAGATCCGCCATGTTAATTCCTACTGGAATTTTCATCCGAGAAAACAACAATTTTTCTCTCCTTTTTTTTTTCTCCTTTGTAACTGTACTATGTATAACGAATGTTACCGGTTTCGTTTTACATTAGACAATTTTCAGGTAACTACTGGACACATTAATAGGTATTAAAAACGCAGTAATACATACGATCGATTTAACGCAATGTGAATTTATCTACAGTTTCACGCGTCAAATATTATCTTGACGCAATTTTTCGAAATAACGTAGCGTTCAATCGAAAATATGCGACTACCACCACTGTTTCATACGAATAGTTCAATAGTCGATAGGTAAAAAACATTTTTTTCTCCTCGAATACATTTAAAATGTATTACGCAACGTCCGTTTATACGAGCTACGCGGCACTTATTAAATCCATACTGTATACGTACAATAATACATCTAAAATAGGATCCCGGGGCTGTTTTGTACAGTTACTCTTAACGTGTGACGTTTTTCTTTTTCCACGGCTGATATTATATTATAAAAAATTGGATATTATATTACAAAAATAGAAATACTACGGAGAGAGAGAAACGTGGCCTAACTCGAAAAGTCTGAATTACGGCGATAAAATGTTCACTGCAGGATAACACAGTCTCGCGGAAACGACTGACTTATTTATTTGTAAGATACAAAAGCTCGTAGCGGCCGATGTACGACAAATAAATATATTTATTTAGTTGTGAAATAAGAGGAGGAGAAAAAAGAATATGGATAAATAGAGCCGTTTATATCTTTCATTGTAGAAATAATGATTGATATATATATAGAAAGGGTAAAAATGTTCTTCTGTTTTTCTTTTTTCTTATGTAATGTCACAACACGTCGTCAGTATAATAATATTATATATTGCAGAAAATATGGGTGGCTTGATATATTGACCGTGTGCGCTGAAATAGAAAAATCGAAAAACATTAATCCAACCTTTACTGTTTTTATATACTTACTGCTGGAATATGTCGACGAATAATCGTAAAACACCGTTTATTATCCAATCGATGAGAACGTCCTTCAGTAAAATTAATTTACCTTGTACCGGCACACAAAAAGAACGTATGAATTTTAAGTCAGACGCGATGTATGATATTAATGTAATGTCATTTTATGAAATAAATTATACGAACGCGCGGAAACCGATTTAGAAACATATTACAATTGTTTATGCGAATATCAACTTGCTATCGGCGACCGGTCTCTCTATTTTGAGATTCCAAAAATAACGGAAAATTATTATTTAAAATTTTATAACACACGTAAATAAAAATTCCGATATTATCCCTATATAAATTGGATACGCGCTTCACTATTTTGAATTACTGATCTGTTGAAAATTCTCTATTTTTTTTTCTCTTGAAAAACGCTTATAGTCTTTTTAGTCCCGGTTTTTGTCTGCGAATGTTTAAAATATCGATTTAATAAGATTTTTTTTTCTTTTTGTAAATCGCGTTTTTGTTTAAATACGTTTTAAGCGTTACTATTACTCTCGGATATATCGCCTACGTGTGTATAACGCATACGCTTTCAAAACAATTTTTTTCTCATTTTTTTTCGACCGTTTTCCCACAATAAATTGCATATCTAATCACTATATACTGAAGTTCAAATTATTTAGTAGTACAATAAATATTTTACTTTCTAATAACGCAAAAATAATCGAAACTAATAACTATAAATCGTATCGTTGTAATACCGATGAACCGTTAGTGAACGGTAAAACACTCAATACGCATTTGCAGGTTAGTATTCTTATTTTTATTCTTATTATTATTATTATTATCATTATTATTATTATTATTATTATTATTATTATTATTATTATTATTATTATTATTATTATTATTATTATTATTATTATTATTATTATTACTATTAGTAGTAGTAACATAATTAATTTCACGGAGAAAATATTACGTTTGAAAATACATGTTTATTCCGCAAACTTACACACTCGTTACGAGATAGATTGTTATACTATAAAAACCCGTATCGAAACATATTTAGAAAAAAAAAAAAAAATTTGTTTAATTCTCAGTAAATAACAATTATTTATAAATCCGTTAAAATGAACGTTTATTAAATAAAGTTCAACATCGCCTTTTTTTTTCCAGCGACACTACAACGAGTACTAAAATATTATTTATTTCGTTAGATGAAATAATACATCGTACAACGTATCCAACGAAATTAATTATTATTGTCCGTTTTTCATTTTTGTTTTCGCCAACTATATATTATATAAGACGACGTAATCTCAAACAGTCAACGAAAAAAAAGAAAGAAAAAACGAAGCTATATAAATCGACTAATAACAGTCATATTAAAATACCGATGGAGATTTATACCGTATTAAAAGATTCCCGAGTCGAGATTGTATTGGATAATATAACAGTGACTTTCTGCAAACGTGGAATTCAATTCGAAACCGCTAGAAACACTATGGCGGAAGATATATTTCTCTCTCTCTCTCTCTCTTCTCTATATTCTTTGGCCTGCAATTGGCGACTGAAAGGAAATATATTATATGAATCGAAAAATCGCGTCCCCTTTTTAAAAACGGGACATTGTCTGTGCGGGAGTGAAGAGAAAAAAAAAGAACTATTGCGAACAATGCAACGGCCGCCCGTGTTTTCATTCGGTCTTCACGTTTAGTGCGGCACACCCGCAATGATAATTCCGCTTTTTTCTATAAAATATTTGCGAATTATTGGTATATCTTACGTACGCGTTAAGATTATTATTATTATTCAGTAGCGTAAATAGGCTGGATTAGGATCTTAAATGTATAAGGAGTCCTTTCAGCCTTCGGAATACTGTTTTTTTTTTGTTTTTATTAGTAAAACTATTTACGCGTTTTTTGCGATTTCTCTGAATCGTCATCAATTTGTGTAAACCCTCCTCCCCCGTCAAGAAGCGAAATAGAAGAGAATTAAAACTGTAAGAGAATCGTATGAATAGTAAATTAATAATAAAACATTATGATAGTTTTCCGGGCATTATTAATATTGGTATTATTCGAACGATACCCGCAATGTATAACTACTAAACGGTCTTTTTCAATATTAAAAAATTATAAAGAATCATTGAAGGGATTCCGCGGAACGAGAACGAGCATCAGACGCCGCGTTGTTGAACACGGAAGCTGTTGGATAAGTTGGAAAACTCGCGAACATTGTTTAGACAACTCTGCTCGTCGCGCTAAATACTTTAAATGTTACTCGTCGTTCGTTAATAAATCCGTACGTCTATGTGTATTGAATTGTTTAATAGAATGAAAAATGGACCGATAAAATGTATACGTACCTCTTGTTCTTTTACATTCAAACCGAATTTAAACGGGGAAGAGGATTTCGCATTGGAACTTACGCCGTGCGATTACTATTATTATCCAATAGATATTTACATCCGAAAATAGTGTTATTTTCTCTCGTTATTACAATAATACGTTGTAGAAGTGTTTAGAAATTAATTTTCGTGCAAAACGTTCGTTGATTTATATCGCCGTAGAACGTTAGAATATCGCTGTCCGTTCAACAACCGAATTCGCGCGGTTACGTTTCACTAGCCCCAGAAGCTCTACAGTGTTATTTTTCGAATCTCTTATTTCGATCAGAATATTCGGCATCGGACCAAATACGTCAAGAGAAAATAAACGCTGTTTGTCAATTCACGAAACTCTCGCATGGAAAAGCGCCCCCTTTTTATGTTTACAACAATAGCATCAAAGAAAAAAAAAATCCCACATCAATAATATATCGTTTTTACGTAGCGTATTATTTAGAAATTGAATATTCATTGGAACGCGAACACTTGAATACATTTTATGTGAACGAAAAATCGGCAAAACTTAAAAATATCCTCGCATAATGCGTACTCGTATTACGCGTTTCAATATTACTTCTACCCCCGTAGCGTACTAAAATACGCGGTGTGGTACGTTTTAAAAGAAAGAAAAAAACACATTTTAAAAATAAAATTTTCTCATTTCTGTTATTCGTTTTTCACATCGATCTCATTGACACGGGATATAAATATGTTTCTTATTTTTTTTTTCCCCCCGTAGTCTTTTTATTTTGTTTTCAACGTACAGAATCAGTCCAGAGAATAACTGTGTTCAGTCATACATACTCATTTAAATATTTTCGTATTTACGTTTTAATTAAAACCCGTTTTTAATTTTCATCCTTCCGTGTATGTTTGAGTTGAAATTATTTTAATAGTAAACGCGTTGTATAATGTATACAAATATTATTTTTGAAAACTCAATCGTAAGAAACTTTTTATAATTAACAACGGCCAAGTCAGACTCGTTATTCGTTTCATTGTACCTAGCTGTTCTTCAATCCTTTATAAATCATTCGTTTTTATTACGATAAAATATTTCGAAAAAAAATCTATTATTTTATTATAATGTTAAAAATCTAAAATAACTTGACAAATTGCAAAACTTGTAAAATAGATTCGTCGACGATTTCAAAACTTATTACAATTATATATATACGAATTGAAAATAATAAATTTTAATTATAATAATTGTATTACAACAAAAGACATCATTCCGATTCGTTTGTATATTACATTTGATTGGACAGTATTTTCGTCCAAATAGATAGACAAAAAAAAAAATGATTACGCTGCATCACACGCGGTACTTTCGTTTTGAAACGCTTCGAAACCTAAAAACGAAACAAAACCGGGCTAACAAAACCGTTAATATTATTTAATATTTTCGTTTATATTTGTCCGCGTGCACAATATCAATTTTCGATGTGTGTATAAAAAGAAAATGTTTTCGTTCTAAAAAAAAAATTATAGGATATTATCAAATACAATCTTAATACGTTTTTCATAAATGGAGAGATTAAAAAAAAAAAATTAATCTTATATATAAATTTAGTTTTAAATATTATATCAATCGTATACAGATCGATATAAAAATAATTTTAAATACATTAAACGATTTGAAAAAAAAAAAAGATAGTCGTCAATATCGTAATACGCGTATCCATTACATAAGCATAACGTCGTTTACGTTTATGCAAATCATCAGTTTTAAATGTTTTCATTTTATTTTTAGAAAAATAAACCAACTTTGAATAGTTTTATATAATAATTCTACTCAATATTAAATTATGTTTTAACAGAGTAATGCCTCAAATAAAAATATGAGTTGCGTACATAAATTTATCGCGACATCTTTTTTATATTAATAGATTTATTATATAAAAAACAATAAGAAATATTATTAAGTCATTGTAATAGGATTTAATGATAATTAAATTTAATTATCATTAGAATTAGATCTACGTACAACGAAAATCGATTATGATGGAAAATTTATTGTTTAAAAATGTAAAAGGCGTAGACGAAAAATCGAATGACAACGTTTGAAATATTTTCAGAGTTTCAGTTTTCACAAACCAATAATGCGTTAAATTTTACGTGTTTGAGCCGGGAGCGTGAAATCTTATTACGCGCGCCCGGACACCATGAAATAAAATGGAACGCGAATAAAATGGTTTTAACACTATATATTATGAAATCAGGAACTTAGGACGTTAACAGAGTGAGGACTTTGTTATATTATTAATGATCGTATACACTTACACATGGTTTCTGTACAATATTAAAGAATAAATTAAAATTTCCTTGTAAATTGCAAATCCAGTATTGTCAGTGACATAGCAAGGTCGGTGCGAAAAAGAAGTGTGGCGGCGAAGAATTATGGATGATTTGCTGACTGATTACTTATCAGACGTCTACCATAACTTTAATATACAACATCGTCCTTTATGAACGTCTGCATGATTTAATATGTAATTATTGAAATCGCACGATTTACAAGTGACGGCGCAGATATTGGTAACGATTCATATGCCGTCGCTAGTATACGAAGGGAGGAAGAAAATTGTCGCCTTCTTTAAAAAATGTCTTAATGCACGAGGTTTAAACTTTTTTCTTTTTTTTTTAATTTAAAATTATATTACATTAAACCGTTTTGTTCGATCGTCCCCGAATATACGATCAATTACATTTAGATCGACATTATCGTAGGACTTGAAATCTATTTCACCTGTTCGGTAAAGTATAACGCGTTAGTATTTATAATTTTTATATATTGTCGATAATTTGAAGACGATAATTGTCATCTCCTTTGCCAGAACGACGTCCGATCGTGATGGCGAATTGCCAACCACAGACCATCGCGGTGTCGAGTTTGTCGTCAATCATTGAAATCGATAAAACCTCATTGCACGGTATTGTTTTCACATGGACTATTCAAGACGGATGGATTGTTTTGTACACTTATTGATATTAAACCGCAATAATGTAATTTGTGAAAAATATATATATATTTAACGCAATATAAAGGATTAAAATATTTATTGCGTATAACGTTCCTATCCCTGTAGCGTGTTGTATATGTTTTTTTTTTTTTTTGAAACAACCGATTTCAGTATTAGACACGGTTTTCAATAATTGTAATTTGCCAGTCCACAAAACGACGAACATCAATATACACGGAATAACGATTCAAATTATTATTTTTCTCGTTATTTTTTCTTTTTCATCTACTGACAAGTTGCTGCGGGGTCTAATAATCGCGAAACGTTAATTCGTGTCGGGCGGTTCGTCCCGAAAAGTGTTCAATCATTTTACCGGAAACGATGGTGTATCAAACAAGCATTCAGTCAATGCCACAAGCGTCTGAGACCCGTGTGACATTTACAGAAATACATTATCAATCTATTGACGACTAAGCAAATTAAGCGTCGGCGGTTGGAAAAAAGTGAAATAAGTAAATAAAACAATTCTATTAAAGCGAGTAGTATTAGACTTGTGGAGAATGCGAACGCGTCGAAACGACGAAGTTTGTCTCTGAACAGGCATTCCGACTACAAAAAAAAAAAAAGACCGTTTATATAAGCTCGCGTTTTTTTTGTTTAATATTATTTACAATGTCATCGTTAATGTAGACGAAAACAATTATTATTTAATCTTTGTGTTACAGGTCATTGAAATAGATACAAATATTAAGTTTATGGTTATCACACCTAACTACAAATCATAAACTATTTTTTTTTTTTTTTGTAAAGAATACAAATTCTCTAAGCACATTTTTTTTATACCATTTGATTTTATACCGAATATCTGATAGCACAAAGTCTTAAACATTTATTATTATCATCAACGAGTGACATTCCAACGAATCTTACTATTTTTTTTTTTATTTATTCAAAATTACTTAGAATTATTACATTTTATTTAGAATAACGTATGTGTACATAATATATTGAAAATGTTCGTACACTTTTTTTCTCTCTCTCTTTTCCTCGTTCATTGTACTGCGATAAAAACCATGAATATTTAAATAGGCGACATTTCAAAATTATACATTAATTATTAGTATTACACAAGAAACGCTATAGTGACACACTTGATTCGCGATACAACATTTCTGTACAACTCTTTAACAAATAACTCGCCTTTTTTTTTTTTTTAGATGGACTTGCAATTCAACGAAATTACATTTTTGCTCAATATTTTTAAAAGCATTTCTTTTTTTTTCTTGTTATGAATTTAACTTAAACCAGTTTAAAAAAAAATAACAACTTGTCCATCGTTGATTACTACGACTATATTGTTAAGAAAATGCGATGTATGTGTGTATGTGTTTTTATTTTTATACTTACGGTAAAATAATGTTATTTTACCTACGCACTGTTTTTACGAACAGGTTAAGCACTGCATGTATTAAAATTGATTATTTAATCTCTCGAGCACGTGTAAGTGAAATTAAAAAAAAAATTTTTTGTTTCAATAAAACATTTGTTTACATCGCAAATATTTAAAATGTCTCTGTTATGAATACGCTTTTCACCGCGATACCAATTTTTCATTTCGGCTTGCCACCAAATTTTGTTAAAAATATTTTGCCAAATATCCATGATATGTGACTTGGTAATTTTGAATAATTCTTTTTGCGTATTTAAGACGTTTTCCTTTTGCGCGCATATTTCGTCAATTCAACTGCCGTGCCTTAATCATAACGGTAAACAAAAACGTATCTTTATGATACGTATGATTGCAATTTGTGGATTCGGATGTAGTGGATTCCGGGACGAAAGATCGATTTTATCTGCACGCGCTTTACACGCTAGTGATTTATTTTTTTTTCAAAATGCTTCGTCTCTTCGATTATTATTTTCCACCCACTGCCGGCCGTGTACGAGTTTATTCGACGACTCGATTGCATTATAAACATATAAAAGTCTCACTGACTACAATACATTTTTTTAGTGTAAACGACGTAGGATAAATATTTGTTAAATATAATAGGAAATATTTGTCAAACGTGTAATCGGGCTGCTGCAGAATCAATGAACGACGGGCTAATTTCTACGCGCTCAAAACTGAGTTTCTACAAACACTTTTTAAGTTGAAATGTTGCTCGACACAGGCGATCATTTTCGTCCCATAAATATTATTATACAACTTTTCCATCGGCTCGGGTTCGTTTGCCTTTTAAAACGTACCTGTAATTTGATCAAAGCTTTCAACGCAACTAAATAAATATCCCTTAGTCTCGCGAAATAATTCTAACATTTTTGTCGATTTTACGATGAAAATTTTTAACGTTATTAGAACAGAACGTCAAAGCGAAATTCGGTGTTATACATATTTGGTATGTTTGAAAACACTCGATACACAATGTAGCTTTGATATTAAAATAATTTCTTATCGAAACTATTAATTTTTTTTTTCTACTTACGTTCATATATAACGCACAATTTTTGCAGTTCAACAGCGTCTATGTATATACGATAGAAAATTAACCGATATCGAAATAAAACGATAATGAAATATACGCGACAATTTGGATATTGTTACAGTGAAAAAAGGAAAAAAATTTTGGATTGCAATGTATTACGCACTAAAAAAATCACAATAAATGTTTAATTTCACTAAAAAAAAAATAAAAAAATATCTAGTGGAGCCGGTTTTATTTACGTACTTATTTACTGAAAAATCTGAAAATACTTGAATGAATTATATTATTATTTTTCAATACCCTTGTAAAACGTTTTCAGTAAATATATTTAAAATTCTTTTAAATAACGCGAAAAAAAATAAATATTTTTACATTTCGATTCGTACTTACACGAATTACACGGAACAAAGTAAAAAAAAAAATGACTTAACAATAAATTCGTATACCTACAGTTAAAAAAAAAAAAAAATTTTAAGATATTTTATACATTAATAACATTAATAGTATAAATTGTCTATTATGCATAAACATTAATAAAATATACGGCAGTAACAAATTACAATTGTAAATTATGTAAAATCTTGAAACGTTTGTGAAAGAAGTGCAACGTACATAATATATGATATCTATTCTATAGGTCTAGAAAATTCTTAAATTACTTACACTTATATAATTCAGATGACGATTTATTTTCAAAACGTTCAATTTATTCGAGACCGGTACATATAAAACATCTTAGGATAACGAATATATGTTTTCGATTTATTAAAAACCAAACACGACGACAAAAATACAATTTAATAAATACTAATCCGTTGTAGCGATGTGACATTGAAAGCGATTTTTCTCAAAACGACAATATCTTATAAAAAAAAAAAAAACTTAACAAATAAAATATTGTATTTAATATTTATTTAATTTCGTTGTACCAAAAAATATTATTTCTTCGCTTGTCATTTAACATAATATTTTAATTCGGTTTTTATTATTAAGTATACGAAATCCGATAGACCTTAGTTTTTAACGTAAGCTGCATATCGAAACAAAACACCTCTCCCCCCCCCTTAAAAAAAAACCATACTATTTCACTTTTACTTCGTTTTGAATAAAGTTATGTCCAAACGAATTTGGTAAAAAGATAAAAAAATAAAATGAATAATTGCAAAAGTTGTCCACAGTAGAAATATGTTAATTTACCGCCATTGTCTGTTTAAGTTATGAAATTATACTTTAGATCTGGCAGCCGAAAAAAGTTTTCCCGACTATGAAGAAATGTATCATTGTTGATGTGTCTGAATATCCGTGTCGGCAATGAGTATAAATACGGTCTTAATGTCTTCAACCATATTTCGAGATGAAAAAAATAATAATAATAGTAAAAAAAACACGCGCACACACTTAGTACGCTATACGCTAATAAATATAATTTTGTTGTACCGAAAATAAATATTTATTGAAATATTTTCTATTAAATTAAAAAAAAAAATATACTATTACAATAACGTAATAACAACAACAGCAACGAAAACACGCACACGAAATTATTCGAATTCAAATAAATTTCAAAACGCCGCGAGTACTGCAACACACATCCTTCGAATATATGATTTTTAGCGAAATTAAATCCCCTTATAGACGATTCGAATTATAATATTTATATTTCGCTATTATTAATTCAAGCTGATCCGCGATGATGAATGATAATACGTTAAAAATATATTTATTTTATCTCCGAAGACGACACAAACACACACGTCCCGTTGATCCGTCGTTGTAATAAGCATTAAGTATCTGCAGAAATATGCGCACTCGCATATAATATGTAAAAATATTATCCACTTTACAGATTTAAAGAAATAACGAGAGTTCACATGCCGTTTTATGTGTATATGTTTGTTTATTTGACGTTCTGAGAGTCAATTGTAATGTAAAAAAGGTTAAATAATGACTCTAGAAGTCAAAAAAACAATATGCGTATTACTGTTAAACTGTTAAATGCTGTTGAAAATAGTCTAGAGTCAATGGTATATTATATATGGCAAAGTTTTTCAGTTTTGGTTATAAAATATAAAAAAAAAAAATTATTTTAAAATTACCAAATTATTAATTATTATTTTATGGGAAAAATAATAATAAATACTTATTGAAAATTAAATCGGATTGCGGAAAAAAATTAACGTTTCAAAATACCGTTGGACTCTGAATCGCGTCATGTTATCGTTTCTCGTGATTTACACGAAGTTTTTAAGTTGTTTCATCGGTATTTGCATTAAATTGTACGTTATCGACAATAATAATTTATTTTCGTATATAAATAATTTCAATACCGGATTAGGTCATCAGTCATTAGAATTTGATTTTAGAACACTGTTAATGTCGTTAATTAATTAAACACGAGACGAACGAAATACGATTTTGGGTTTTGTTCGTGTGCGTCCGTCTGTAAAAAAAACCGCGGCTATAATGGAAAGAAAGAATTCAAACGGCTACAATTATTATATTATGTGATCTATTGTTAATACATTCGTTAGCATATTGAGTACACGGAGAACTGCCGCGTTCAATCCCATTGAAATATTCTTTAAAATTTCCCGATTTAAATTGATTATAGCGAAAATAATCACGTTTTTTTTGGCCGCGTACGCAAAAAATAATAATTTGAAATAATATGAAACGGGAATTAAATTAAAGTCTTGTAACGAAAATTAATTTAATTACTGTACATAAAAAATAACAATAAGAAAAACTGATACGTCGTTATTAATATAAACCATAAATGTGATATAAATATGTTTTTGGAATGTCAGAAATTTTCAAGTATATTTTTGCGCATCAGACGAAACGCGTAATAAAAAAATTACATTAACAGTTAATTGTATTAAATTAATTTTTATAAAAGATAAACCAAATGTCGTCGAATAATCTTATATTACACACGTAACATTCATTTTACTAAAACACATCTGGTAATTATTTCCAGTGTTGCGAGTTTACGTTGCTATTGTTTTGCTCGTTATTTTCATTTACAATGTACACACACACACACAATTTTGAATATTATTCTTTGTGTGTGTGTGTTTTTTCGTATTAAACAAAAGAAGAACGAATTATTATACGTTATTTACAAATATAATATATCGAATGAAATATACGCGCTCGGGGGAATCTTTTCTATTTTTTCGATGTAAAATAATTTTTTTTTAATTAAACGCTACCCGAACCGAAATTCCTATTTCGAATCACAACCGTTTACGAAATTTTCGTATTATACAGACGAGTAAATTAACGAATTCACATATATATCGGCCTTAGCGCTGTATAACTAATCGAGGAGTTCTCATTTTTCACACCTCGTATAATGTCCAAAACGCAGTCCGGACAATTTTTTCGGAAAAAAAAAATAAAATAAATATTCACCGATTTCTCTTGAGATCGTTTCCAAAAGTTATTGTCCCTTAATATCAGAACTCTTAAATCGTTTCTACGAAATTGTAATGCGTGTATTCTTTTGCGGTGTATTATATGTGGAAAAGATAATACCGAAATTTTTTTCGCACAGTCTGTCGCAATGTTTTGAAAACCCATAATTTTTTTCGATACGATCCGATTATTATATCGTATAAACGATGAAATTTCAATCAGAATAATATTGTACGGGAAGTAATTGAAGAATACTTAAAATATATATGTTAGTTAACTTTAAAGAAAAAAATTGTATCAACCAACAAAAACTCGTTACATTAAATTTCGATCGAAAAATGTATTAGTTTTAGAATGACGTGTTTTTTTTTTTTGTCTGTGAACAGTTTACCGCGTAGAAAGAATGTTGAAATTATATTGGCATGCATTATATTCCGATGGAAAATTGTATCTATAAATTGACACGTTTTTCGATTTACCCAGTTGTTTCTTCGAGTGTAACAAAAAAACAATCCGAAAATTGCAAAAAATAAATAAATAAACTACCCGGTTAAATTGCCCATATATATATACTCGTATATATATTTTTTTTCGGAATAGAAATATTTCGCCATCGATTTTGAAAATATCATTTAATTTCAACGGTATATCATCGAAATAAAAATGTATTTACCGTTCTGTTTGATTTTAAATTGATATCGATTTTGATAATTCAATTTGACAATTAAATATCCGGTACGAAACGGGAACTTTTGACTTTTTAAAACCGCAATAGTAACGAATAATTGTTTAACGAGTTTATAGTTGGTGGTGGAAAAACGTAACTCATTATAAGCTAGAAGTTAGCGATTTTCAGTAACTATATGTAGTTACGGAATATAAAAACTTTGCAACTCGTTACTACCCGGCTTTGCTTACTCTACACACACCCACATATGTGTATATTTAAACAAAAAAAAATTTTTGTAAACGAACGATGTATTCTTTCTTTTTTTGGGGGGGAGGGAGCTTAACTGCTTTTCCTACTGGCTTAATTTCATGTATGTGAAATTAACGACACACGCGTAACCGTTTTAGATAAGTCCAGTGAAATAAATATATTTTTTTTTTCAATAACAAATACCGCCAAACGTTACCGGACCACAGCGGTTAGGATATATAATTTAAGAAGCGAAAATATAAATAAATACATAACTCTACACATAAATATGCACTTAACTCATAGCTGAAAACATAAATATTTTACAGAAATCTTACCACGCGCGTTATTGTCTTTATTAAAAAATGATACAATGTTTCGAACGGAGTGAATTGTTATAACGGTGTGTTATTATTTATAATTTATATAATATTATTATTAAATTTGATTCCGACGGTTTTCTGGTTTACTTTAACACGTTATTATATATATATTATTCAATATAATTATGATTTAAAAAGTACGATTCGGATGATACACGGGATATGTTTTATAACATAAACCCACTGTATATTTCTGGAATAGATTTTGTCCTTAAATCGTAATAAGTTTTGTTTTTTTTTTTTTTGTTTTAGACAAAATACAATATATGTAAGTACAAAGGATGAGAAAATTGTGTAATCAAAGCGTAAAACACTGCGTAATACATATATTTACGATACGCTATATCGTCGTACAAAATTATATATATATATAATGTAATGGTTTATTATTTATTCTTTTTTTTTTTTTTGTAAAAGAGCACTAAAAATTCTCATTTCCTTAGGCGTCCGATGATTTTTTTTTCTTTAAACTTCACGCCTATGGGTATATTGTATACACTGTTAAATTATTATCAAACGAAAATGTGTCGACGACGAGAATTATCCAAATGGTGAATTTCGAGATATCTCACGCGATCTACATCACGCGTTTTATGTAGCCCATATTTTAAAAAACAAAACATTAAAAATTCAAATATTCAATTTATGGAGCCGTAAACAACATATCCATTTCCGCAAAACTCCTTCGTGAATATCAAGAGCTCAAAAAGAATCACTAATTTAAATAAATCGCGTGGTGAGAAACGAAAAATTCTATACGCGTTGTGCTCGGAATCGTTGAAGACGGCATTTGTAAACGTCGACGATATGACTTTTATATAAATATAAATATATATATATATTTTTTTTTTTCTAAACAATTATTCCAAAAAATAAATTTGAAATTTTATATTCCGTTCGAATATTATTGTTTTGGATGCGATTTATTTGTACATTTGTATAATTAACACTAAACAGATGTGTCTACAAATGTTTATAGATATCATACGCATGATATTTATTGATTCTAAACAATGTTCTTGTTACGTTAGAATCGTTTAACACAGCACTTTAAAATTCGTATAGCACCTATCCACTGATATCACAACGATTAATAATTTGTATGAAACCATATGTACATGAATATTTACTCATTGCCAGTAAAGAATCAAATTAAAATTAAACTACTACAATATGAAAAAAAATAATAACTGAACACAACAGTTCGTCACGATTACGTAAAATAAACACGGCGCAAAATTAAGTCTGATTTTTTTCTATTCTTTTATAAAAAAATCATAAAATTACCGCGTAACCGTTTTCATTTTCCAAGAAAAAAAAACGTTTTGATTCCCGTTAATGCGTTTATTTTTATTAACTATATAGGCTTATTAGAAGAAATAATTACTGTACACACTTATCTTTTACGTTATGCGCGCAACATTCATATTATACACATCGTATAAACATTGTTATATTAGCTTCAAAATGGCGCAGTAAAAGTCTACGAATCTCTATGTACAAGACCAGTGATTTTTATCGAAAGATTTTTTTGTTTTTTTAGAAAATAAAAGTATATTGGACATAGAAATGTTTTATTTTCAACTCACGAAACGTAAAATTATCTGTTGCGAGTTACTAAAGGCCGAATACGATAAAAAAAGCACACACACACAAAATATTACGTTCATGTGTGATGCATGGAAAATATTATAATGTTTCGCTCCGGTAACAGAAGTAATAAATATTGAATGCCCAGAGCTCAAGCCGATCGTGTCAAAATATATTCTTTGGTCTTTTACGAGTAAATACGAGTATACAAATATAATATGTTTTACCGGTACGCGGTATTTTAATGCATTGCGTCGCCATAATTCTCTGCCGAGAAGATTTCGTTAGAAAATGTTTTTTTGAAATTTAATAGCGCGCGAAATCAAACGGAATTATTACATCGCGGAACTGTTGGCGAAAATCTCCGACCGTACAGGTGTATTATTTTTAATTCTACCAAAAACGAAAAAATATTCGGCATTTACAATAGGAAACGGAATCGAAGTAATACGAATCGGATACTGAAATTCCTTACCGACATTAATCTCCGTGTTCGTCGATTAAATGAATCGGCGCGTTTTGACGTATGCTCGAGATAACATTCAAACACGTTAATCGGAGACGATATCATTAATACATGTTCTCTCGAATACTATTCACTGGATACCGGCCGTGTACGACTGTTTAATAATTTATTGTTTTATACAACAACGTTTTAACGTACGCTGCGCAGTCAAGTTTAACTGGTGAATTAAAAAAAAAAAGTTTTTTTTGGAAAATGCCGCCGTTTCGAAGGCGTCTAAGTCCGTTCGTACATACGGGAGCCGTCCTCAGACATATCGGAAAAACGAACGGGACTCGGGATATATATATATATATTAATAATTCTGTTTTATACTTTTTTTGCAATACAATTCGCGTGTAAGAACCACTTCTGAATTATATATAAATATTGTTTTCGCACGAAACGCACTAACTCTCGTGTCGATAATCATCCTGCGGGATTGTTCGTTTGCGCTTAACTGTGTTCGTATCGAATGATTGCGGTCGGTGTGAAGGGGGACTTTCGATGGTATTCGTTGTAACCGCGGAGAGAAGAAAATACGAGTTAAATTTTTTTCTTTTCTCTCCCCCCCCCCCCCCGCAACTCGACATCTGGTCAGCGCGCGTTTTCTCCCCTCGCACTCCGTTTACACAAAACGTCACTTGCATCATCTCCGTCGAGACCTAATACTCTAAATAGCATTCCCTATCCCTGTTAAACATTCGACATGTTTAATATTGTCCCTTCCCGTTCACAACCACCATACCGCGGTGTACGGCATCGGCGTCTCCGCTGAATTACAGTCGCGTACACTCGACTGCGTGCGTTTCCGCGCTCGAAATTCGCATTAATCAAACTACCGTTTCCTCCGGCGATACACACAACAACCTAACCGATCCGAGTAGTTTTCCGCAGCGGTGCCTCTAGAACGTCGTTTGAATGCGAGTCCGATAACGAAAAACGATTGAATCGGAAAAAAAAATAAATAAATATATATAAAAATATTTCGGTCTTACTGGGACGGAGATTGCGTGGTGGTTTTTTTTTCTTAATTTCTGTACGAGAAAACATGCTGAACGGATTCGTTAAATATTTATTTGTACGTGCGAGTGTATTTTAATTGATTACTAAAGCGAGTAAAAACCGTTGTTTAATCTTTGAAAACGATTTTGGTCCGTACCACCCACTCGATTAAAAAATTCGACCAATGCCGGGGCGGTTTAAAAACTAATCAACGCGCGTTTATTAGTTTTATCGATATTAGAGTACGAGTAAACAAAGGTTTTGAATTCCAAAAACAATTATCAAATAACGCGATGTTTATGTTTGATGGCCATAAGAAAACGTATAATAACATTTCAGTCGGCTCAAAAAATAGCTGTACTTAAACAAGTACTCTTCTTCCCCCTCGAAAAAGAAAAAGTATTAATATACAAAAAAAAAAAGCATTTCTAACAAGAGCATGTTGATGTTACGTACCGCATGTTAAAACAAATAAGACTCTTTTCAAAGAAAGAAATTGTGTTTTATTACAAAAAAAAAAAAAAATAATAAATTTTCGTAACATTTAAATAATTGGCAAATACTGTACTTTGTTCCGTGAAGTCTTTTTTTTTTTTTGAAATGTCTTCGTGTTTCACGCGAATAGAACAATTAATAACCGTAAGAGCTCGTTTGCGTCATTACGTCGTCCGAAACCTCGTCTCGATTAGTTTAAATTTTGAAAATAACCGTTCTGACACTGGTTACCGCGATAATAGACTACTGGTGTAATCATTTAAACGTCTTCAGTAGTGTGAAGGTTTTGTTTTTTTCCAAACGCGGTATATGTATACAAAATTGAAGAAATTCTTTTCGCCGCGTACCTTTATCGGTATATAAATTGTCCACAATCCGCCGGAGAAATCTGCGGCGAAAACGAGTCGCTTCGGGCAAAGGATGATTGTCTTCTGTTTCGTGAATTCAACGTAACGCAAATCAGTCGTTGTGCCAATATTGTATCCACAAGACCTCGTATTATCATAAAACGCGCGCGTTGTTCGACATTAAACGTGTACACGGCGCCGGTTTCCGAAGAAATGGTTCGGAAAGTTTAAAACGCGCGAAACTATTCTTTCGGAGAGCACAAAGGAGGAGGTCGTCGTCGTGGTGTTCGCCACGGTTGATTTCCCGAGCATTTAAACTACTGATCATCAACCGAACGAGGGGTAATGGTAGCGAGTTTCAATGAAGTTTAAATGCGAATGTGTTTTTCGCTCTCGGCGCGGTCCGACGAAAGTAATACAATAACACTGGTCGATTATGTGTCAGACCGGGATAGAGTAAACTTCAGCGTGCAAACACACACACACGCGCACACAGATTTCTCTAGGCTCCAAGTTAACCGATCGTAAAAGACGTCTTTGTGGTCGAAAAGTAAACACGAAATCAAAATCGCAAAAGAGTATACACGTAATATGAGAACGACGACAAGAGTGGGGAAAAAAGCAAACATGTCCGAGTGAGCGCCTCCTGTTAGACCGTAAAACGTATAATATAATTGTATATTTATCGCGGTATACACTGGATTTATAGTTTACGCGTCCGTTAACGTGTTCGGACGAAACGCGAGGCGATTTTTTTGTATTGTTTATTCACTGAAAACCGATTGACTACACAATATTATGTTCTTCTACATTGGAACGAGACCAGTGGATTTCCTACCGTCTCGGAACTATTTGTCGGATTCGGCAATCCTAATCCTATCGGTTTTAACCGATTCAAACAATCGTTCGTATGGTACACCAGCGGTTTTTAATATACGTACGTGTTGTACGCGATGGACTCTTGACGAAGAAATCTTACATCGAATTCGCTCGATATTTCTGGATGTTCTTTTCGCGTAAGCGTCGCGACCGGAAATTTTCTAACGATTGAATTTTATATTTTAAACTACCATTTGTAGAAATTCCTATGGAAGACTGCCAGTCTTTTCTCGAACATTTTTTTTTTTTTTTTTTTTTTTTTGCTCAATTACAAACGGGTGCGTTTAATTCGGTTTTTACTCGTCTTGGCCGCGGAGTAACTCGAGTTATAATATACTTTTAAATGTATGCCGAATAATTTGATTGTTCATGTCGCGAATTACAGCACATGAATATCCACTGAATGGAACCTAACCGTATGCGTTCTTCTTCTACTTCTTACCGTATCAAACAAAATTTATAATAATGATTTTAAATTCAAAAACGATTTCGGTGAAATACAACTGACGAGCGTTTTCCGTTTATGACGGAACTAATGAATATATATTTTTTTCGATTTGTTTTCCCCTAAGTTTGTCTAGAAATGGGTCACACAGTTTTACTTGAAAAAAAAATAAAAATTAAAAACGTGAAATGCCAAAGAAACCGCCCATTAGTACGGTTCTATCCGCGAGCGTTTTGGTCCAAGATTAAACTGTAGAATTTAATTTGATTCGGTCGTACACGTTTTCCCGTTAATAAGACCAAAAAAAAAAAATAAATAATACGCGGTACGTGTAACTAACTAAACTCTTTCAAAAACGACCTTTTCACTGGAAAACGAAAAAGAAGTCTTAAATGATGGTTATAATACCCTTCGGAGTTTTCGTTGAAACTCGATGTTTTACTGGACAACGAAAAAAATCGATCATACACGATTTGATATGGTTTTTACGTTAAACATAATGATGCCCGATAATCTAATATGTGGCTTGAAACCGAATAAAAACGTTCTCGATTTCGATTTCATTCGGAATTCAATGCGATTTTCAAAACATTACACGGTTTCGATATTGCAGAAAATCGGTTTTCACAAATTGCGGTATCGATTTCAATTTTGCGTATTATCGATTTTCGTTTTACGATAAAACGTTATAACGCGTTTATTGGACGTACGCTGTAATCCAGGCTAATAATATTATACGATTTATAACGTTTTTTTTTTTTATTTTTACAATCCCGACTGTTTTATATTAGCGTGAGATTTTTCAAAACGCAGTTTAAAATAATAACGAACAAAACACTGTGATTACGCTTCACTGATAATTCGTCTTGATTTCCCTTCGAAATTATTTAAACAATAAAAAAATGAAACGAAAAATTTTTCATTTCTATTATTTTTTTGTTTCAACGTTGTTAAACCACCGTCGAAATTATTACTGGTTGTTATTTTAACACTGTTTACAAAAAAAAAAATAAAAAAAAATATTTCGATAATTTCTACTAACTACACGTTCGTATGGGGGATTTCATTCGATTTCAAAGGAGTTTACTATTCCCAAGACGTTCCTGTCTATATTGCTGTTACATCATAAGAGCCGTCATATGACTGTTATAACTGTCAACGCATATTACTGCAATCAGGGCCGGCCCGAGGTATTATAGCGCCCCGGGCAAATTTTTATAAGACGCCCTAAAAAAATATTCAATATACTAAACACTATTTTACATAATATAGGTTATTGTTTAAAACATAGGTTCTCAAACATATTTCATACACCGCCCACTTTGACAATCAAAATTTTTTTAGTGCCCCCCAAAATTTTTAAACTTACTAATTGTTGTTTATTTTTAAACAGTTATTACAATTATTATATCTAAACATGCCATATTGTATTCTAGAGTTCAAACTTACATTTTAAAGGAGAATTTTTAATAAGAGTAATAAAAACGCATTCTTAATCGAATTTCAATGTATTTTTATTAAAATTTAAACAAATCTTTGAATTTAAATTTATCGAGCTTACTTAATGTGATAGATGAACCTGATGTAGTTTAATCAGTTTTTTTATATCAGGCCCGAATTTACTTAAATACAGTCGTAAGTCGCCACGTTCGGTAACAAGCAGCAGATTTCTTTTTTTTAGTTATTAGTGTTGTTACAGCACTAAATCCACCTTCGAACAAATACGATGATGGAAACGCTATTAGATATCTTTGAACAATCGACCATAATCCAGGATAAAGTTGAGGGATCACATCATTTTTCGCTTTTTTTAATCAGCTATCGCCCCCCAGACCGCTTCAACGCCCCCGAAACTCCTTTAGGCCTTTTACCGTCCCCTGAAGGCCACTAACGCCCACAGAGGGGGGCGTTATCGCCCACTTTGAGAAAGAATGGTTTAAAACGACTTATATTTATAAAATTCCGGGTAAAATAATTGTTCGGACACAATTATCGATAAACGTATTATTATTTCTTTAAGTGCATAGTGATTCTTAATTATTTAATAAATATTTTCACAATATTTTGCTATTTTGGAGCGCGATCGGATTTAGAATAGATGACCAGCGTTTTGACTAAAAACAAAAAAATTGTCCGGCTTTCGCTGGTCGTCTGTCCGGGGCCCTAATGCGCCCGGTTCGCCCGTATCTTGGGCCGGTCCCCTGACTGCAATAGTAAACGAATAGATCTGTGTACGATGGAAACGATATTCGGCGAGACGATTCTTATAATACGAATCTACCCCGGTTATTTGTGATGGAATAAATGAACGCCGTCGTTTTAAATAACGATAATAATTATAAAAAAAAAAAAAAAGAAAGAGTATTCTCTCGACGAGAATTCGCTCGTCCGCCAAATCGTGTGTCTCCCGATAATAATCGCTACCGCTGTGTGAATTATTTTAATAGAGGCGTATTGGATTTTTGTGAAAATTATTTAGTTCGCGAGTAAATTACACGCGCGCGCGCGCTCGTACAAAAACACGTTTGGAATTTGAGTCCGTTAAAATTCGTGTAACGGAACAAAAACAGAAAAATAAAAACGTATTCGGTCCGCGAATATGTGAGTGATTAACGGTTTGCCGTTAAATGCCGTTGTTTATACAAAACGATCTGGTTTTATTAAAAATACTACGCGTAGTATGGTGACCAGGTGTAGACGATTATCGTTTTGCAGCGGCGAGTCGTACAGATTAAAACGGGTTACACTTGGCCACGCGATTCGAACAATAACGCCCCGGGCGTTTACGAGTGGACGACGACCCGTTGTGAATTAAACGCGCGGGGAACCGTATATTAAACGCGCTAATTAATCGCGTGTTTCAATTCCATTGGATTCGTAAGTACGCGTCTAAACAATTTATTATTATTATTATTATTATAATAATAATAACAATATTATTGTTATTACATTATCGTACACATTGGGTGCGAATCGCCGAAACACTCGTCGTGAAACGACAATGCGAAATAATAGGACGTAACAACGAATTGCGAAAAGCGTTTTCGACAATTGATTTTTTTCCCCCTCCTTTAAAATCCCGCACGTTCTACACCGGTTAACCAGAAAATTATTTTATGATCGTAATATTATTTTTATTTTTTTTTTATATATATATAATTATGTGTTGTTTCTTTTTTCTAGTCGGATTAAAAGGATCTGTTTGTTTTTTTTCCCTCCCCCGTGTACACTTACTACTCTGCACGCACGCGTTTCAACTATAATCGAGTGTATACGATATTCCGCGTACGACATCGTCGATATAAAACTACGAATTAATTCAGTTTTTCCGTGATGGAAAAATGGAGAATTCTCGTTGCGTGGCATATCATATTATTATTGTGTGCGTGAAACGTTTGTACGATCGAAGACATCGACGTGAATGTCGTTGTTTGTACGATACATAAATCGTTATCGAAGATTTTTTATTTTTTTTTTTTATAAATTCTAAACGATAACATATTTTATTATTTTAGTTGTAACATTAATATATATATATATATGACTTTCAACACTTTCACATTCTGTTGTTTATACGTATTTTTTTCTCGTTTAAATTAGTTTTTTTTCACTTTTTTTTTCGCGCGTTTGTGTAAAAAAAAACGCATTTTTTTTTTTTTTTAATACGCGCGTAAATTTTATAACAAAAATCTCGTTTATTTATATACGTATATTCCAGACGAGAATTACCATTTAAATTTATAATATTTTAAACGATGTTTTCCCTTGTCCTCGAATATATATTTTATATATATATATTTAATATATACACTAGCTTAAATCTGTTATATCCTTTCGTGCGGTTATACGCATTAAATTTAATCTAAACACCTTTATATTTACATTTCGTTTTTTTGTTTTTACTTTAAAATTTCGTAACCCCTTTTTAACTCGTATAATAAAGTGTATGTGTGTGTGTGTGTGTGTACATAAATAGAGTGGCGAAAACCCGCGAGATTAAAAGAAAAATATGTTTACTCTATATGCACGCAATTTCACATTGTGAAGACAAACATTTGTTATCGGACGAATAAATTCGTATTCAAACTATACGCGTACGTTATAACGAGATTGAACAAAAAAAGATTATATTATCATCAAACGTATAAATTTTTTTTTATGTACAATTAATGTTTTAACAATGCAATAAAATCCAGCTACATTTATTTATTTATTTATTTATTTTCGATTTACGTTTAACAGACGTTCCTTCGTTAGTTTTTCTTGATTTTTCGTAGTGAAATATAACGCGCATAATACAAAGCAAATCGATTCGATCACTGGAAAAGAAATTCGTTAGCCAGTGGGGTCTTGTCCACATTCGTATGACGGCCACAAAAATCGTCCGGTCGAATTATCGGTCTCAGCACGACGCGCGTTAATAAATTCCTTCCCCGCACCATCACCGCAGGGCCGCGTTCCACCGTTTCTAGCATTTTTTTTAGGAAATTAGAATTCCAAATCGCGTACAATTCATACGAATAATTATTATTTATTTAAAACGTCGCGTTCTACAATATCGGTTGTTCCGGTTCGACGGTCTTTACACGAGTTTTCTTCTGATTGTTAACCGCGTTGGTCCGATTCGAATCCATGTTCACGATGCTACGGCAGCGATAAGATTCGCATGATATTTTAACGAAAACCCGTGTTCGTAATAATATCAACGTGTGTTCGGCAACGAAATGGTTTTCAATAAGCGGATTCAATTATAACAATATTTACTCGTTTGGTAAACGTTTCGTGTATTATTGCTAAAAAAGCACTTTTACGTAGGTACGCTCTAATTTTTAGTCCGAAATAACATTCGTGAATAGGCGCAGTTTAAACACAGACGGATTTTGCTGTCGATCGTTTTATGGTATAATTTTAAATGCGTGAGAAATTCCGGTCAAACGTTAAAAAAAACACTTGAATCGTTATTGATTTCGTACGGAGTAAATGTATTCACTGTTTGTGAATATATTTTTATTTTTAAAAAAATTTAACGATTACGTCGCGTTATATTATTATTATCATTATTATTATTATGGCTATTGATATTATACATTGTAGTATAACGATGCGAATTATTCATAACACGAATTAATAGATTATTATCATCATCTGCCCAGATAAATAGTTTAATTGGGAATTCAATATGAATACACTTTGTGTGTGTGTATATAAATTGATTAATATAGTCTTATTTACACACAACAATGTGTACAATATGATTTCCAATCACTACTTCCTAACCGGATGGATGTACGTGTTTATGTGTAACAGTTTCGAACGACTGAACATGAATACCGTTAGTACGTGATATTGAAATTTGAAACTTCAACGAACCCAACCCATATTATACAATGTATATTATATAATATTCAAAGGTTTACGAAACTTCTCCGCTTATTACAGCGGCGTTCGTATCGCGAGATTTCATTTACCGGCTGAATGTGTTTGTAAATGAACACTCGCCGCGGCACTACTTCTTCTGCAACATTGTTGTGTAAATGTACGGAGATATTTGGAAATTTTCAAAATAATTATTTAATAGCAGCAATGAATACTGAAAATCGCGTTTAGATATAAAAATGAGGTCGTGTCCTAGTGTTAAATATGCATTCACGTGGAGGCTGCTGATGAATACGACGTTCCTGTCCGGATAATAAAATTATAGAAAAATTTACAAATATAGTTGTAATTAAATTTTTTCTACCAGAATTTTTTTTTTTTTAATAATAATAATAATAATAATAATAATAATTACACTACGATGAAAGTATCGGGGCAATCGAAATTTGTCGGTTAATTTTTTTCTTAAACGCGAATTGAATTATTGCCAAAATGTCGCGCGGGGTTTGCAACTTATACTGAGAACTTAAAACATGATTATCATTAATAATGATTGTGATAAATTTTAAAATAGCTTATAATATAAAATCAACTCTAGTATTCGTTATTAATAATGACCGTCTACGCGAGTATACAGAAAAAGTATATATATATATATATATACGTAGCGGTGATTGAAAAACGGAAATTTAAAAAGAGTATCAACGCAGTGAAAATGTTGAGAAACACTGCAATACACTAATATTTATTCGCTCGTATTGTGTTATCGGCGGTGTTCGCCACTTAAAATACGTTTTTTTTTTCTTTCGCGTTTAAATAATAGCTTATTTTCATTTCGAGATCGTCTGTCGAACCAAGTCTTACGTCGGACGGTAATAATGGCTGGAAATTCAGTGCGCACGGACTGCGATCCAGTGGATCGGGCGAGAGGATTTGTAAACGGAGTAAAAGTGTCGTGTTGCGCTTTTTACAACATAAATCAGCGGTAAACGCCAAAGGAAAGTGCCGGCAAATAGGTACATTATGTCTTTTACCGGAACGCCGTGTGGGATTGTTTTTTGCAAGCCCGCTATTATTTTGTTCGTGTATAAATGTATCGCAGTGGGCTCTCTCCGTCCACCGGTTTTTACGAGGCTTTCGTAGTTCAGATTATCGAAAAAAAAAACTATTCTAAAAAAAAAAAAAAATAATAATAATAATAAAAAATACCGGGGGGGAATCAATATTTGTATACCGCGCGCGATTACGAATTAATAATATTTTATGTCGTGTTCACGACGGCGAACTCCGTGTGAGAACGATTTTAACGCGTTTGCGGAAAACGATATTTTTCTTTTTCTTTCCCTCTTCTTTTTTTTTATCTCGTATTGTTACGGACGTTGCGTCATATATCTCAAATAACGATTGTTAGCCCCGCAGTTGATTGTACTGTTTCAGTATAAAATCGAATTCGATTAAATTTCAATCGTCATAAATGGGGCGGATCCAGTCGATTCTTCTGAATAATCGAGTGCAAAGATACGAAAATATTTACGAAAATTGCCCATGACGTTTCATAGAGTATGCGTTTTAGCGAGAACGCGCAAAGTTAACGATAAATTTAACAATTCAAAGTAATAAAAACATTTTTTTCTTTCCCTACGGTTAAAAGTCAAATGTCAATTAATTATAATGACATGAATTTAAAAGCGTAAACCAGAGAATTAATTACTTTTTTGATATCTTCGTTTTGTGTATGCAATTAATTGCAATTAAGAAAAAAAAATAAAAAAATTATCTTTTCGTTTAAAACTGCAAAAGAATTTAGACGAAATTTCTGAATAACTAACGTTAAAATATTGTTTTTTTTTCTCAATCGTTAGGAACGGGGGCGACGTTCAGTAAACATAGAGTTCACTATTAATTTACTTTAATTTCTCATGAAAAACTATAACTGTAAATAATATTAACTCGATATTTTAACTACATAATTTAATGTAGTACGCCGAATTAGCCAGTTGTAAATATTAATTAAACTTTTCAACTTTAATATATTGTTGTATTAATACTGGTTTATGCCAATCCTTACATTTTAGTATCTAATATACGATATACAGATACATCGTTACGGAAATTTATGTACTAGACATTGTTTTATTATCAGAGAACGTTGTACGACGAACGATATCAATTTCGGTAGACATTAATATTTTATAACGTAGTAATATTAAAAATAATAATAAGAAGAAGAAGAAGAAAATAGTAGTTCGTGATTGTAGGGATTTTTTTTTTTGTATATGTGTAATAAAATAATAAATGTATATAATCATTGTGATGTTCTCGGTAAGAACAAGAGAGGCGAATGGAAACGACGTTCATAAAATATATAACGAAATGACTTTCATTATCCTTATCAAGAAGCGTTCGACTGATTCGAAAATATTTCCCAGTTTTCCTCCAAACGATACTTACAAAACGCTATTCTATATTGTATATTTTCTCATTTCACGAAATTTCGTTTTTCTATACATATATATATATATAAAATAACTTTGAACACTGTTCAACTGTATTATCGAGCTACATAATAAACACTGCCCTATATATATATAAACGCACCTGGTTAATAATGGAATAAAATAATAAATACTCTGTCAGCATATTCGTGACTTTTAACAGCTTTATATTGCGCGCACACATATATAATATATAAACTCTTCGGTAAAATATTCGTTAGCATTAAATCCAACTGCGCAATCATCGCCGTTGCAAAGGTTACCGCTATAAATTAAAATAAAACTTGACTATAACTTTAAAACTACAAGTTTTTATTATAGTACAAAATAAGTAGTTTATATTTTTAATTTTTATACTCAAACTTGATTATATTATATAGTTGGCGAATACGAAATACGTGTTTGCAAATCGGGTATAAAAACAATCGTATTAATCAAGTGAAGGAAGGGGGGGGAGGTGAAGATGAGCTTATTTTACATAAGATATCGGGAGAAAATTATCATATAGAAATTACCGCGCACTAAAGAGTTAATTGTTCAATCAATAGTACGTTGGAATTATATACATATATATGTATATGTATAAAAACAATTAAATAATAACTTTTTTGTCAAAACACATAAAATATTATTGCGTACATAATAATATTATAATAGACGGTCATGAGGAGACAGCTGATGCGAGTAGACGAGATGTTAAGACCGATGTGTCTTGTGAAGGTGTAGGACGATCTCGTACGGTCGGCAGTGTAGGGAAAATTAGAAGAAATATTTCAAAATGAACCGGAGGTGCTTAAGCACTCTCTCGCCTGACCTACGTGTAATGTGCGCCAATGAACGTACGTTCTAAAAATATGGCGTGAGCAGTCGAACAACACGAATTTTAAATGCGTCTCGTTTCCAACGTTAAAATAAATAATTCAGAACGTCGAGTTGTGGATTTTATCGACGGAGAATAGCTCACAAATGAAATTTAAATAATTCACCGTAAACGATAGCGATATAAAAAAATAACATTCGGCTGATCGGGACACATCTACCGTCAAGGGCGTAGTCAGGATTTTTATTAGGACTGAGCAAATAAACATCGGAAAACGTATCTTTAACTATTAATGCATTGTGTAGAAAAAAAATAATTTAATATACTTTTTATTTTTAAACCAATGCGAGTGTTTTTGGACATCCGGGCAAAACGGTTTTGCCAAAATTTCCACTTGAAATTCGTCTATTTTTTTTCTCGGCAATCGATTTTTTTTTTTTGCGAATGTTCGGCACACAAAGTGTTAATATAATAAATTCCAATTGAAATGAAACGCTCGAATGTCCGGTACTCGACGTTTCAAACAATCAGTTCTGCAATCGCAAAGTAACAAACCAAAATATTATATTAATTATTTATTAGAAGGCGATTATTTTAAATTCCGTTATTGTTATTATTGTTTTTCACGCGTTAAACATTGATGGTGACGGTTATTAAATCGAATCCGGCATACTTACTTCTCAATATATCGTTAGACGATATATATATATATTATCTGATAAAATAATAAGAGATTGTCGAATATATTTAAACGAATACAAAACCGACGATTTACAAGAAGAGGGACATTTTTGCGTACCGTATTCGACTGCAGTACTGGGTGCTGATATTTCGGGAGTAGAACGATTCGCGGTAGCGCGTGTCGACGATTATTGTTATTCGTGATTATAGATCCCGTGCGTTTATTATGATCACGTCATATACGAGATCTTTACGAATCGTGGAAAGACGAATTGAACGTTTTTTTTTCTCTCCTCTCTCTCACTCTCTCTCTCTCTCTCTCTCGTTCCCTCCACTTTTTACTCCCGACGCGAACACTGTAAAAATATTATGTGCGCGGACCGTAATGATGATCCCGAGTATATATATATATATACGTATACATTTGGTCCACCGGGTTTGGCGGAGACTTCGTACGTGTCCAGGAATCTTAAACTTCAAAATGTATACGTATATATATATATATATTTATTCATTCAGTCGACACTGCAGGGTCGTAGAACACCCTGCGTTTCTGTCCCATCCATCGTTCACTCACTCACTCTTCGTCTCTCTCTCTCTCTCAGCAACGCTAAATCGGCGACGTCTTGTATACGTATATATATCTACACGATAGTAATGACACATAATATTAAGGTCCAACGAAATGATGAACCTTCTCCTCCTCGGACCATGACGACAACGACAAACGAGTTTCCCCAAAAACTCCTCTACGCATATTATATACTTATGTCCGTGTAATGTGCTCGTGTATACAGAGCGTCGTCGGTAAAAGAGGCCTGTAAGAGCGTCGTTTTTTTTCCATCCCGTTCCAATTCCAGAACAGTGACGGCGCTATACGATTTCACCAGTCGTTCTTAGCAGTGACGCTAAAAGGACTCCTCAATATTGTTACAAAAAAAAAAAAAAAAAAAAAAATCTGTTATTACACTCCGCTCTCGTTTATCGTAAACGCGCGATTTACGGGTGTAAATAAAAATGATAAGTTCTATAAATATCGTAGAAAAAAAAATACAGCTAATTCGATTACAGAATTACAGGATTTCATACGTTTTACTATAAAGACCAGACAGAACGACACAAAAAAAGAATTTTATCCGATATCGATTTGCTGGTTTTTCACGTGACAAAATATTGTGGCTATATTACGTATATACTCGACTGTATATTGTGATAACAACCTATATTATTATGTACCGTTGAACGGGCCGAGAGCAGAAAACAATATTTCGCTTGCTCTGGTACCAAAACTCCGTCATAATAATATTATTTGTTTACATGGCGTAGATACCGTTGATGGCGTAGTAATCAAGTAGTATTTATTTATATGCTTGTGCATTCAAAGTAAGAGAAAATTTAATAACGATTGGAATAATTTGTTATGCTGTTGTCACAATTTTTAATAAATATAAAGTGCAAACAGAGAGTCTATATTATAACCTAAATTAAATTTTTTAAATAATTTTATACGAGAACAGTGTTGGAATAAAACGATACGTTTTTATCGTGTGGCCGTAACGTCTTAATCCAGATGTAATTTACCGTAACTGAACCGAACGGTGCAGGTCACGAGATCAACAATACCGAGAACCTATTATGACGGTATATGCTCTTGACTTCGAAAACAAAATTTAATTTATCACAATTGCGAGAACGAGTAAATTCGATTAGGTTTTTACCTCGAAAATTGTCATCGCCGATGTTGTTACGCTATTATTTCGGATAACAATATCAAAAAGTTCAAACGCGGCGGTGAGCAACGCGAAACCGTGTAAATACTTAGGTCCAGCGCACACTGAAAGAGCAAAACGTCTCCGAGCTGATCCGAGCTGTTCGGAGCGGTTTCGAGACAAAAAAAACGCATGCAAAGCAACTGATGCGTTTGATCGTAGTCAACAACAAAACACGTCAAGAAGACAAAACGAAAAACGATCGGTCCGCTTCTATTTTTTGCTCCGGACGAAATATGAAAAACAAAAGTCACCGGTGTCATTACACGCGTTCTTTTCACGTTCAATTATTACTCTATTATTCGCGTTTACAGCATTATTTTATCACGTAATTCGGTCAAAAAATTAAAAATATTTTTCGTAATCGTTTTTTTGTTCGCCAAAATTTTTCGTTTTTTTCTTTATCATTGTGTCATTACTGTCTAACGAAAATTGCCATAAAAAGCGATATCACCGTCGAAACTCGTCTTGACGACTGGTGTTAAAAATGGTAAAAATATATCCCAAATTAGTACGCGTTTGTTTTGTCAGCGTACGTGAGAATGACAATACAGTAATAATTCGACATATATGTACGAACAGTAATACTAGACGAATTTCTCGGATTCGCCAAGTGGCCAATCACCGTTTTGCGTATCTTTCAGATATTTATTTTGTATTAATATTTTTACACGGACGTTCTATGAAATTTAACTGAAATCGTGCGCGATTCCACAGTTTTGTTCCAATTACTCGCTGTATATAAATGTAATATTAACGATCGTCTGTACAAATACAGTACAAGTGTATATGTTATGGACACGGTTAGATTGTGTCAATCAAATATGAAATCGTTTTCTAAAGATACGGCAACAATGAATTAGTACACGCACTGATGTTTGAATAATCATCATATACAATATATTTTTTACGTATAACTTTTAACCAATTCAAACCGTCCACTAGTCTTTGGCAAATCTGTTCGGTATTTCTCGTAGCACCGGAGTTTAGTCGGTATGATTATTATAAGACATGTATAAAATTCCTAATATTACTTTAATCCTTATTGTTTTTAATTTTTCTTTTATAAAAACATATATTATAATTTCGTGTCACATATTTTTGATGAAATATATTGTTCAGTCGTGTTTCTTAATTTTTTTTTTTTTATTTCGAATAGCGTTTTAACCTAACCGCTTTGAACACGCATATTTTATAAAAATCTGCAGTTGTATCTATTCCTTTTTGGACTAAACACTAAACATTTATCGTTTTAAAACATTTTAAAAAAAAGGGTGTGTTCATAGAGAAACATTGGAGTTTGAGGCGGAATACTTTCAAAAATATTTTATATCATATTGATGCTCGCGTAACTGTTTCAATTGTATAAAATGTACATCGTACCAGATTAACGCCGTTATTTAATTTTCGATACAAATATTAACGTAATTATAATATTTACTTACGAATAATATACACTAACGAAGCAATAAATATTGAAACATTGACGGAAAAAATCACTATGTACATACAAATGTTAATATAGTAAAAATAATATTCCACGAAATAATCGTACAGTATTGAATAAGACAATATTATTTTTGATTTCGTTCGCCTTACATTATCAATACGTAAAAAATTGTCAATCTCTTCATTTAAAACGTTTACATTTATATAATAATATGTTGAATACTTTCTAAAAAGAGTACGTCCAACATAAAATTAAAACGCATTTATATTAAATATCGCGTGTCTTTAAAAAGTATACTATCACTAATATAATATATATATATATAATACTATAACAAATTGGAAAATAAATAGGTCAACAACGATTTTATTCGTAATTCACGCAACGAGAAAACACGAGTGTGTTTTTGAAATAAAAATGAGAACGCTTAATTGAGACAACAAAATAAATGTAGTTCTATTTAAAACACAATTAATTATTAATAATAAATTAAAAACTAATTTTAACCACTAATTAGTTTTTTCAAACTTCCTTTGTCCCATGTAGAAAATCGATGTTTAAATCATTCATTGTGCCTGTATAAACAATAAATATACGTATAAAGAGATATAAAATAAGTATAGGGAGACGTCATGATTAATTCCATACAAACGAAATTCCAAATTCGTACCACTACACAGGGATTAATTAAAGCTATCAGTATTGAGTAGGTTAAGTTCAAAAGGATTTAAAGTTTAACGTGTTTGACACAAATTACAAAACTTCCCGGTAAGAGTTTAAATTTTACAATATTTCAAGTAATTTGAATTAAAATTTTATTTTTTTTAAATACTAACTGGGGCAATAGTAAAAAAGACAAAGAAATATATAAATAAGCTTTTGAATGAATGGGAAAATTGTCGAATTCGCAATAAAAATCATTTCGAAAGGATTTAAACGAGTATACAATTATGAAAGAAAGGCTTCGTGTCGAGGAGAAAAAGTGTGAAAATTGTATGTAAGCGTTCAATAAAATGAAAATACACTACAAAACACGTATATATAGAGTATATTTCATATTCAATAATCGATTTTCACTTTCGCTAAAATCGAAAAGGAACACGAAACGTTTTCTCAAAACTAAACTACACGAAAGGCTATACATATTAATAATAATATGTCGTTTTACAATCATAAATAAACGGTTTTTTTTTTTTTTAATACGATGAAATCGAATACGGAAAATGATAACCATCGTTCATATAAAATACACGGTATTTGTTAAAAAGTCTCGTTCAGAATACGTTTCAAGAACACGAAAACACGAGAGGCGTGGGAATAAAATGACTTTGATATTATTGTAATGATTGTAAAAAAAAAAAAATGAAAAATAATAGGAAAAACAATTACGCGATATATTGTAATTAATTGGTAATAAGCGTGTCGTCTCTGCGATCGTCAACTCTCGGTCGACGGCAACACCGCTTACGTGTGAAATGTGTTTATTTACCGATGTCGGGCAACACGTTAAGAGTGGCACTGAAGTGTGATATTATCGATGGATTTCTGGCGAGAAGTACGTTTTAAGACCGAGTAGGGATATGTTCGTATTGTCCAGAATCGGGAACACGACTTCGCGTACAAACCAAAACGGCGAGCTCGAAGGAAATATTCATAAACGCGAAGAGCGGAATCAAAACGTTATTGCGTTGAAATATAATTTTTATTTGCCCCTCTCACGCGGGTATTGAAATTATTCCCCCCCCCCCCGTCGCCGTCGCCGGAACGGAATTTTTTCTAAATCACCGAATACGCAATAATGAAAATAGAAAAGATAATATTTACAGAATATTTAAAACAATTATTGAGTATCGCGCTGCCGCGTAGGACGCGTATGAAAATCATGAATTCTTATCAATTTCGAATCGTCAATTTTCACAATATTTCGATTACGGTTAATATGCGTGCAGGAAAAAAAACAAACACATAGTGCGCAAAACAATTTTTAACGAAATTTGTATTTATTTGTTATTACGTGCGATTTACCCAGCGGCCACGACGTGGCAATGACACTGATTTCAGTCACCTCTACGAACGCACAACTGATGTTCGCGGCCTTCCTCTCACACACACACATATATCGGTTTTCTGATTCAATCGACCCGATTGCGTATTTCGTTGATTAGCCGAATTTCCAAGAGAGGGAGAATGAACTGTTTTATTGTGAGACGCGGCGACTCGCTAAGTTTTATCCGCCGTTTCCGTACGAAACAGTGGGGGGCGCTCGAGAGCGATATAGTGGAACGTCGTCGTCACGACCTTTATGTTATTACAACATAATCGCGCGATAGACTTTTGAGCGCGCGCGAAACTCGTCGAACAACAGCGAACGGTGGCGGCGCGCCGGCAAAGCTCCGGCGTCGAAATTCGGTGCGGAGAGACGGAAATATCGGGTTGTGGGTGCCGCGGAAGGGTGGAAGGGTCGTGTGCGAAACCTGCGTTCAGGGCTTGGATAGGAGAGGGCACGTGTAACGTTATCGCTCATAACCCTTTTTCCTCTCGGGTCCGTCCCTCCCGAGACATTGCCGGGACCCGCGAGGGTTCGACGTACGAGTCTCTCCTCCGCGCGTCCGACCGACCGCTGCTGTTGTGTAATAAATGCGCGGTGTACGCACTCCAACTCGCCCTGGCTACTACTACTACTACTGTATCGCTTGATACGTACAGGGTGTTGTCCCGTCACAAGTCCACTTTTTAAGGAGAGGGAACGTACGCGAGGAAACGAATATTTATATAATCGCGTACGAACATCGCATCGTCAAACGACGGATATCTGAAAGAATAATAATAATAATAATAATAATAATAATAATTGTTTTTCGCTCTTGTATTTTTCACATTTGCGTTATGCGTCTCGTAAAATATTCCACAAACTATTCAAGACCAAGAGGCGCGGGAGACGTTTGTCTCCTCTCTCCCGTTTATTTGCCACTGCGATTTATATATATATAGTAAATAATAATTTACATTTTAATATTATAATATTATTTCATGAACGCAAAATCGATGTTTATATAATTTGAAATACCGCGATCGCAACTTGTAACCATCAAAATGGCACTCATATATCACGTTCTTGCGGTGTTTTATCAATCTATCGTTATTGTCGGATACGGACACGCGTATAAAAGACAATTTTATGACGTTCATACGTTCATGTATCATCAAATCGACGTCGCGGTTAGTAAATTATAATAAACCACGGTTTTAGATTATTTGCAGATATTTACGGTTTGCTGACACAACAGCGTTATCATAATACCGAACGTGTTGTTAATAAAAAAAAAAAAATGGCGATAACGTTCCGTGACAGTGATCAGTGAATAAAATGTAACACTCAATTGAGACATTTGACGGTTATTTTTATTTTCGCTGAAAAATTTCAACAATTTTCCGATTTTTCGTATATATTTTTTTCGCTATTGTTTAGCCAACGTGTTGAAATATAACAACGAGTACGACAAATAAAATATGTGTCCGACGAAAGCAGACTGTAACAGAGTGTTCTAATACATATTATTACACTATTTAAAATCTTTACAATACATTAAATAATTTTTATAGTTAAATTATATTATAGAACGGAATTATTAGATTATTAGAAATGTCTTTATTTTATCGTTAGATTCGTGATTTATTTTCTTTTTACAGAAATGTGCTTATACATTTTTTTTTTATGTATTTGTTTAATTTTACCCTTGCGTTCCCTCATTACACATTTCTAAAATACGCTCCTGATATAAACTGTATTTCATTTATCAATCATAGTAGTAGATACAAGTGAACATTACACAGTGAAGAACCGAAATATATGTTTCGAACGTTTTCGAAACATTACGAGTTGAAAAATCGTTGTTTTATAAGGAAGATATAAACATTTTTTTTTTGTCGATATACACTTGCAGTGTTTATAAAATTACAAATCGTCCGTATAGTAAAATTCGAGAAACGCGCGTGTTTTTCTTTTTCGAAATTCCGTTTTATAATTTTTTTTTTTTTTTTTGAAAAAACAATAATAATAACCACTCCTGCGTACAGTGGACACACCCTGTGTCATTGTGTATACTGCACAAGTACACTTTCATCCACAGATTATGAAACCAGATGGTACATTTCAGAATACGAAACAAAGGACTTTTAAATAAGCTCTCTCCCTCTGTACTGAAAACGGCGTGCCGAAACACACTGTCACAATGGAACAAACGCGTTTTACGACGCGGTGGTAGTAGTCACCTTATTTGCGGTCATCTGTATGATAATAATGAACGCGGGGCACAAAACCGCGTGTCCTTATCACGTAGCCAAGGAATCGTAAACATAAATGATATATAATAATAATAATAATAATAATACCTAGTCTGACGTCCGTCGATGAGGACAATGATATAACGCTGTTAAAACTACCCGCGTTGTATACACACATATACGTATATAAGTCAAAATGAATGTAAACCCATAGACGCCTGCACAAGAGGAAAACGGAATATTTGTCTGGACTAATAAAGTAAGCAAACAGTGTGTTTAATGATATTAAATGAAATTCATTATTTATCACATTTCAAATTATACGTTTGCCACTCTGTATGAAAAAGCGTCTAACATATTATGCCTACCAATCGGGATGATAATATAATATTCTTTATAAAAATTATATATATATATAATAAAAATGATCGATGTCAATCAAAAAAATAATAAAATTGGCGTGTTAAATACATAATAAATCATTGTCCAGTCTCATTAATTCAAAGTCAAAAGATAACCAACAGAATCGTAATGGCCAGAAGGTTATGCTCAGTAATATTATCTCTTTTACGGGACCTCTAACGAATTTTATACCATTTAACTACTATTGACTAATTCGTTCTTATAACTATAGTCGCTTGTATTTGTATAAACGTTTTAGTTGCCATTTAATTAAAACAAACGAACAAAAGCTAAACAATAATATAAATAGTCGTTGTCCAATATAAGTTATAACAAATATTTATGTGCTCGAGTTTATAATGAATTCCGCTAAACAAGTTCTTGTGGGGCAGCCAGTGAGTTCACAAATTACAAAAATAACAATTAATTGAATAATGCGTGTAAAGTGATTATAAAATTTTAAATACATTTAACGTTATAAAAAAATAATAATAAATCGTACTACGTAATATTAAAACTTACAAAACGAAAATTAAACTAAACTGAAATCGTAAAATAATAATTGAAACATTTAATTAATTTTTTTGGTTTGTTTTGTTTTACGTGTGACTGATTTTTCTGTAGTAGAATAGAAAATGTTTTTTTTTTTTGAAAAAAAAAAATCTAGAAAGAATTATTTTCTTCAATACGTATATTTGAACCCGTTTATATTATACAAATACAGTGAACTATCTTAGTTACCTTTGTATGAATTACATACAATAATCGTAGATAAACAAGAATACGAATAAACATTTTTTTTTAACAAAAAATAAAACTCGAATACTTACTTTAAAAAAAAATGTTCGATCGTTCATCAAAAGTTATTATAGCGTTACGATTACGAAACAACGAAAATATTGCAAATGCAAAAATGATTATTTTGAGCAAAATACGCGGAGGGATGGAAAACGTTCACTGAAAATAACTGCAGCGAATACACAACTGAACATATTTTTTATAGCGAAAATAATAAATTGTAAATAACAAGTATACACATATCGGGCTCGTTGTTTTCTGCTGTGTATAAGTATATCGAATTCAACCCGCGATTACAAAATAAATATAATATAAAAATGTTTTCGTCCAATAAGTCTTTTCGCGAAAATTAAACCGTTTGTTTTTAATCCTACACACATGGGCTATTCGAAAAATATATTTTTTTTACGCTTTAAAAATGATTTTTTTTTTCATTAATCAAGTAATATATCAATTGTTCTAATTAAACGTCTAAAGTTTACAAAAAAAAGTTCCGCGTAATATATTTTTATATAAAATTATTGTTTAATTTTTCTGTCGTATGTGATTCTATCGATTGCACACTATACTATATATATATATATATCCCGTTAGCATAAACATTTGAGTTATATTGTGTTATTGCCAATATTCAGTACAACAGCAATGGTGAATAACATTTGTTGGGGAGGAGGACAGTGCGTGTGTGTATGTTTGATACACACACACACCACATACCGCTTCCCACTTATCAGTTACCATTTACGAGTTACCACACCACACCGCATAACCGCTTACATCCGACCACTTTCCAGTTACCAGTTACAATTTATCAAACACACTACTTAACACTTACCACACACCACTTACCAGTTACCACACCACACACATCACTTACCACTTACCATTTTCCAGTTACAGCACCACATCATCACACACATACCACTTCCGAGTTACCAATAACCACACCACTTACCAGTTACCAGTTACCAGTTACCACACCACACACACACACTACTTATACTCATTACCACTTACCAGTTATCAGTTATCACACACACACGGGACGGACAAACGCGAACAACATTATTCGTTTTCCAGTCGCACTCGGAAATCCGCGTTAACGTTTTTATATAATATTCCGAAAAAAATAAAAAACACAACATTTTACCTAAGTCCTGTTAGTTACAAATTTTCACAATTGTTTTCCACTGACGGTAACCGATGAAGAATACTCGGCGATTATTGGTTATTTATACCACTCATTTATTATTGTACGTGTCATGTACATTCGTATTTTATAGAATACTCGAATTGCGAACAAGACAAAACCTCAGATTTCAGTAGAACCAAAGTGACAGTAAATACGATTTCTTATTGTTTTTAAACGCTCTGAAATCGTTCGGAAGAAATGTCCGAGTTTATTCATTGTCTAAACAATGGACAAATTTATTGAAACCCAACACCAGACTTGGCAATCGATGTTATGGGTTAGTATACAAACATCGAAATAATTTAAACCCGTTGATTTATTGTCAAATTACGCCGTAAAACTTTTAACAGATAATCTATTTTATTTACGGTAATCGCTTCGATTTTCACAATTTCAATTCATTTTCGATACATCATATACACGCACTATAGTTTTTTTTTTCTTTCGCAAATACCCGTCATACATATGACGTTAAACATGTTTACAAATTTTTATTTTTGCTTAATACGTGTACACTATTTATTATTCGATAAATTCTTGTTCGAATAAAAAGAAACAACGTATAATTAATAATAATAATATATTTTTTTTTACGTAGTTCCTAATCTGAATAAACTATTGGTAAAAATTAATTTAATTTACGAATATCAGAATCGATTTTTTTTTCGTCTTTTCAGTAAAGCTATTTAATTATTCGAATTACGCGTTAAATTTTATTACGTGTTTATTTACTACATATTTTCGATTGGATATTTATTTATTTTTTTTTTTACCCTTCAATATTTATAATAATATTATAGTCGCAACGAAAGTTTTACGGCATTCGTAAACTCGTCTACACTCTCGACGCGACATAAAAAAAAATATATATTATTATTATCATTATTATTATTATATTTATTATTATTATTATTATTATTATTATTATTATTATTATTATTATTATTAATGTATTGGTTGTAAAATGTCGTGATTTTCGATCAATGTATTTTCCACGAAAACAATAAAATAATGAAATAATTAAACTAAAAAAAAAAAAATGACAACTCAATAGGAAATATTCGTAAAAAAAATCGAGACTTTCGCATAAAAAAATAAAAATAATAACGATGTGTCTCTTAAATTTTAAAATATTTATGACGGCCTGCACGATAATAATATCATCGGTTTATTTGTAAATACGTTATATGAAATTGATTTTATTACGAATCGACTGTCAAAATTATAATATTAAATTCATTTATTTTTTTGTACATTAATATACGAAAATATATATAACACAAACGACATTAAAGAGGGGCATCGTGACCGATTTTTACCATACGTGCATACACGATCGAACCGCGCGCGCAATTCAAATTCTCAATATATTATTATTATTATTATTATTATTATACGAGTAAATATTCGATAGCGCATGACACAATATCGGTGGGTCCTAAAAAGTAATCATTTCCATTGTCTGCAACGATAGATTTTCCGTATAAAGCTTCCATTTGCCTTGGCGGCGATCGTATGATTTATCAAAGTAACAATTCGAAGATCTTTTTAACACCACATCGCCCATGAAACCAATAGAGTCGTATAACATGATTTCAAAAAAAAAAAAAAATGATAATATTAAAGAAAAACGTATTCATCGTGAATCGAATTATAGTGTTGCGTAACAACAGTGTTGAGGTATAAAAATATACCTCAATATTTTTTCACGAATCGCATATTATACAAATGTAAAATTTACTATTATCACAATCGATAGTCTCTTAATTTACTTTTACTACTGCGCAACACTCGTAATAATTAGTCAGAACGAAACGGCAGTAGATCAATAATCACTACAATAACAAAAATTTCCATGGTATACATTTGTGTACTGTTTCAATTAAAATTGAAAATTTCCATCGTATCTTTCGTTATTTATCTACCGAAATAAATAATCGACTACAGTAAAACGCACTGCGTTTTTTTTGTTAAAAACTGATAAAAAAAAAATATATTAAAATTTCGCGAAATTTATAAAAAAAAGTAGTAAGTCTGTATATATATATATATATATATATATATAATTTTTTGTACAACGTATTATTATTTCACAGTGATGTGTTTCTTTTATCCGTGAACACTATTTCGTACGGGAAGAATGCTTGACTGATCTCCTCACGCGTTAACTTCCGAGAACAAAATGTATATCTAGTCGGTATTATATTTGACACGTTTTTCGATTTCCTCGACAATATTACCTTAAGTCTAAAACAAAAAAACAACCCGAAAATTGCAAAAAAAATTAATAATATTATCTAAACATTCGTTTTAGATACGTAAAAAAAATTTTTTTTATTTTTAAGCACGTAGACATATAATATGTATATATTTATTAATCACAGAAAAAACTACTACCATTACTCAGAATCACTTTCCGAACACAATGATTTTAAATTCAAAATAACAAAAAAATCTAAAATCTCTTTCTAAATATGTCCCATTTGAGCAATTCACACCGCTCGCTACCTCCTCTTTTTTTTAAATAAAGTTTGATTTAATTTAGTGTAGATTAGGCCTGTTCAGGGAACAACCATAGACGCTAAACAGACGTATGAGCGGGAAATCGAACACCCATCGAATTCATTTATAGAGTGCTCAGCACTCGACAGAATTAAAACGGATTTATTTCTGATTTAAAAAATTTTTTTTCTTGTAAAAAGAAAATCTAAAATTATATGATAAGGAAAATAAAATATGATATCACAACGTCGGGAAGCTACCGTTTTTCTTAAATCATATAATCCTCTATTTTCTTTTCGGCCTTTATAGCTCTTTCAACGTTTCCCCGACTGCTTTACATTATTTCCCGACACATCTTTCCCCCTATTTTCACTCGTTTTATACTGCATTCTTTGCGCACATTTCTCAAGGTCAGTTTTCAATGTATCCATCCATCTTTAATAATCCCCTATAGCCAACTGTAATCTGTTTGACGAATAATTTCGTATATTGAACGCTTGTTATCGATAGACAACAAGACGTCCAGTCTCTTCGTTAATATACTCAGATGGTTCGGCTCATACCGGGCAGATTATATCTCATACTGATCGGTAGATAACTATGAAAATTACGTCATAACAGTACGAACACAATTTGTTACAAGTACTGTTACTGGCCGTAAATCGTAACAGAATTATTTATGGCACATATAAATCAGTTAAATTAATGGATTTAACTATATCCAATTGTAAGAAAGGGTTTACAGGTATTTTTAAATAAACATTCATCAATTTAAGTATTCACAGTAGGTGTAAAACCTAAAGTCAGATTGATAAATGTTCTATGCAATATGCATATAAAATTATTCTGAAAATAAGTAATTATTTTCTTTATCTATAATTTGATTATATTGTTTTTAAGTTTACATTTTAACAAGCCTGTCCATCGTGTGGACGGTAAATAATCAATAATTGTTAATCAATTTTCCTTGTTAATTACGTTTTTTTTTTTTTATTCGTGTACTTTACATTAGTATGTTACATTTATTATTCAGTGTGCCCGGAATAAATTGTTTGATTTTGTAAAAACAATAAAGTAAAATCCGTTAAATAAGGTGGAAATGTGTCGTTTTTTTCCTTCCCTAAAAATGAAAAAAAAGAGAAATATATAGATTTTTAAATACAAAAAGGCAGATGAATTTAATCCCAACACGTTATTTGTGTGTTCAGATCGTTTTTAAAAAAATGATTTTGAGTTAAATTATAAAGCCTCTGTTAGTTGGAGAGACAAAAAAAAATAAATGAAAAAATAAAGTATTATTCAGATTAATATATTGAAGACTAATAGTAATATCAATACTTATAAGTTATTTTATTAATTTATACGTACAAATAAAATTATGCGTGTTATTTATACGTATTACATAATATATGTTAATTATTGTATCCTTAAAGTCGCAAGCACCTTGGCGCCTGTAAAGACAACACTATTAAATTAATAATAATAATAATAATAATAGCACGTTTATTTGTAATAATCCACGATTTTTCAGTCGTATATAATTTAACCAACTAAAAAGTGGTGTGGAAATCATTTTCTAAAAATACATTGTTTTAACTATATTCTGTAGTTATATAATAGTAAAAAAAAAACATTTATGTAATTGTGAAAAATAATTTAAAAAAAATAATTCAATTGAATACACAGCACAAATAAAAAAGTATACCCCCGATATGTTCAATTCAATAATATATAACTTGTACTCCAATTAAATAATGTATACGATTAAGTTCTTTAATAATCTGTGTAACGTGCATGATAAATTTTTTTTTGACAAAGTGTATAGTTTTATTTGTTTTTTTTTTTTTTTGCGGAGGTGGGAATAAAATACAATATTAAGACAAAAATCACGTATGACGCGAAGAATTTTTTTTTTTATTTTTTATTTCTTTTTCATGCAAACGCCCGAATGCGATTCTAAAACGACCGACATGCGCAGAGTGTTGGTATTAAAAGTGAGCGCGGTGAATATATCAGAATTTACCATCGTCATAGAGTAAAGGGGAAACGAGCGGGAAAAAAAAACACCGAGAACGATGAGGAAATGTGATTTATGAGGGTAATATTTTTTTTTTTAGGTTTTAAGCGCTTTAGACGAGTTTAAATAAAATGCTTGTCGAGTTCCGCGGGAGGACAAGGACGAAAATGAAATTTCCGGACCAGCCATACTAGATAAGGTGTAGGTATTTTGTTTTTATTTTCATCATTTTCACGGTTTTTACCCCGACCTACGTTATTATCGGATTGTCGACATTTTTCCCAAGGACGAGAAACAAATACTAAATACTTGACGACAGTCGGAATTTGAAATTTTTATTTATCTTGCGGTCTATTGAAACGCGCGTTAACTTCTTCTCCAGTAGTAAAAGTTTCATCCGTACGTGAGACGTGTATCTCGTACGAGGACAACAAAAAAATCATAAAACTTTCTTTTGCTATTTTTTTTTTTTTTTGTTACCATAGCATTGATTGAGTTCGAAATCAACACCGACCAGATGTTTCGTGAATACTCAAATTTAAAATTCACATTCAACACTTCTCGCCGCCCCCGCAGTCAATATAATAATATCGTTTGAAATAACAAACGAGCGTTTTATTATATTACAGTTGTTTTGTTCAATACATTGAACGGCAGCAAAATTGTATATTCAGATAAAAAGACACATCAATTATGTTATGACTGATCTGTTTATAATAAATTGCACCAGCGAAATCAAAGCCAAAACGCAATTTAGATCGTTTTTAATGTACATAATTAATATCCTTGAGATTGAAGTCGACTGATATAATTTGAAAAAAAAAACGAAATTTAATTTTGTTCGGATAAACGGTAGCGGACCTAAATGTCCGTAAACGTAAAAGCAAACCAACGTTTACACAATAAATAAACAACTAATACAAAACATCTGGATCATGATATTCCTAAAAGATGTCCAAAAACATACAATATTTATAAGCACAAAATACCAAAAATTAAGTTGTTTTAGAATAAGCCGTGAACGCCTAATATTTATAATATGATAATAATCTGATTCAATATGTTTGACCTACAGTTCAAATTTCTGAATCGATCGCAAATTACGTTTTATACACGTTTTATCAATTCAATAGATTATTCGCAAAATGTTTTTATTATGAGATTATTATACTGTACACATTTATCGTTAACAATAGGACGACGTTATTCGACGTTCTTTCTCTAGTTGCCGAAGGATTTATACGTTTTCAAAGCCGAGTCAAGGGAACTCCCTAAGGAATGTCCTGCGTTATATCGGAGGTATGGGGTAGATGAATGACTATAAAGCACATACACGGCAAAAAAAAAAATCTCTGAATAATATACATGAAAAGGACAACAGGAAATTATACAGTGACAAAACGTCATTGTAAAAGGTCTGTTTTTAATAACGCATTTACTTTTTTTTTCTATTCCCAAAATGTCGCGTCCAATTTACTAACATCATTAGCCAGATATACGTATACATAAATAAATCACTTTTATTATACACTGAAATCGCTTAAATAATCCGTAATCGATATTGACAACGAACATTTAATAATAAATCAATGACATTTTTTCTTCATCTGAAATTAACTACTGTTTTACGATTGTGTTTCCATACACGATATCCAAAAAATTTTTAACTTGACTCCAAGAACATTGTTGAAAATTATATTTTTTAAACGATTCTGATACAGAGTTTAAAAAAAGCGCATTTAGTCGTTCCGTATACCAATTCATATGAATTAGAAATTAAATTAAATACATACCTGTACATATTGTTAAGAACCTATTGTAGAAAATGTATTTGACGGATATTTCCTCTTAAAACGTGCGTGATTTATGTTTAATTCTGTTTGTGTTATGTCTTGTGTTTAATTAAAATACTTTGCATCGTATTAAAGTCAGAACTTGGTCAAATGAGGAAACATATTTTTTCTCTGCGTTAGGTTCAATTACGAAAAAATGATAAAAACGTATATTGAGCAGAAAAAAGAATTTTAGTAAATTATTATTGATTCTTTTTGTTCCATACGCCGTTATTTATACTCCGGTTTACTCTGCGTATATTTATGTTCAGATTCAATAACAAACGCCTATTGAAATTTTTTTTTTAAGTTTAAAATTAATATAAAATCAATACATTTGAAAACGTAATAATAAAAATGATATATTTTTATTTAAACTTTTATAATAATAATAATAAAAAACTTTTATTTTGTTAGGTTCTGAGATATTTACAATACAAGTATTAGATTTTATAGTTCTGGTATAGATACGTTTAAGAACAATAAACAATATTTTTATTGAATCAATAATAACATAAAGTTACTGATAATAAAATAACATTCTTTACTTTGGAAAAAATATTAAGCTGACCATTGCAAATACCAATATGACCCTCCTAACCTTGTTGTAAATAAATCTAAGTTATTATATTGCGAACATTATATATATATATATATATATATATAAATACAAGTATACTTCAGAAATACCCTTTATAAATATCCGCATAACTTTTTTTTTTTTTTTTTTTTTTTTTTGGGAGTTCAAAACATCGTTGAATTTATTATAATTTTTCTTTTTTGTTGTACATTTTGTATTTGATCTCGTCAACGGATCTTTACAGTTTAAATTCGTAATCTTTTCAACACGGATATCATTATTGTTATAAACGATAATGGTTTTAGATATAAGTAATAAAAAAATCTTACGACTTTTGCAACTCGAATCGTGTATTACACTAAATTGTTTTTTTTTCTTCAGTCACGCATTTATGGCAGGTTTAACACTGTGATAATTGATTTGTACACGTGCCCGGGGGAAGGGAAAGAAAAAAAAATAACTTTACTTATAGTTCAAATTCTTTAAGATAAACACACAGAAACGGAAATGTGGACACGCGAGCGTATACGCGCGCACCATTACAAGCTAAGGATTGAATTACTATAGCGTTATGATAGTGTTTTCGCACGAGAAATTTCGATATCGGTTTCCATCTGATTTTCCCGCCGAAAACCATTAGACGAAGTCGTCGCGAGCACGAGCGTTATAAACGCGTCGTCGTAGAACCTGCGGGAATAGATTACAAGGTGTTGTAAGAGGCTCTGTTTAAAAGGGAATTTGAGCGAATGCAACGGAAGAAAGGAACAATTATTGAAAATTATGTCACCGTAAACGCGAGGGAAACGGAATTAATATCGCCGATTTGCATGCACCACCCCCCTCGTTCATATTTCACTAATAAAACGAACGGAGTGTTACCAATTTTAATTAAAACGCTTTTTTCTTCCTCCCCCCCCCTAATCCTTTTTGCATTATAAAAACGAATGTGTTCCTGGTAAAATATATAATTCCAGTACTTATTAATATACATATATTGTTTAACGCGTAAAATAAAATCGCTTTAATAAAACGGATATTATGCACGAGATGATAATAATAATAATAACAATAATAATATTAGCACGATAATAATGACTAAAATAGTATTTCGCGTGATACGATGAGATTATAATCGAGAATTGTTTTTAATCGTCGTAATAATAATATTAATTTTTTTTGTTTTATGCGCTTAAAGTTAAGATTTCACCACACGACGAATACAATGTGATCGCGTTTATTTATATACGGAATGCAAAAAAAAAAAAATGAAATGGCCTAATTGTGAGCTATTATAGGAAATAGCTGATGCCGTTTTATCGTTGCGGAGATTCTCAGCCACTAGGTCGAATGTAACAATAATTTTCGAATTTGAGATTCCCTACGCTTTTGAGGGCCGAAACGTTTTAGTCGTTCAAACAGAAATTTTTTTGTGCAGACGATGATGATACGTTGTTAACAATGGAAACTTTAAAAATTATACGTCTCGTAATTCGAAGCTAGAAAAAAAACAGATATACATAAAAGAAATAAAAATATAGCCTAAATGTGCATAATTTTGTGTTAGTGTAAACGTCTCGAGTTCGCTGCTTTTCCTACCAAAAAAATCGTACAAATATTATATGAGCAAATAATTTTTTTTTTTTAACATCATAAATTCATAAACGCTCAAAGTGGTATTATAATTATTGTTATATTTTGTCCTCTTATTTCATCTTATTTTGTTCCGTAGAATTCAAAAGACTAAACGTGCAATATTACCAACCACCGCATCGGTCTTGCTAAGACCTCTGCCATCAGTTAATTGTTCTTAGTGCAGTCGTACGATTAATCATTTGACGAGTTTATCATCGACCGTTCTGCACATATAACCGAATTGTTTATTCTGTTGTAATTGGATTTTATTTTTATCAACTCATGTTGGTGACCAAGGATTTTTTTTCAGATGAGATGTAATGAACGTAATTTACCAACTCATTTAATAATAAAAAGAAAAAGAAACGATGATAACGTTTTTAACACGCCAATCGTCGTTTACCGCTAACACGATTTAAGTGTGTACTTTAAATTATCACTTTCCGGCCGTTTAATTTTATTTTTATAATTCATTCGATAAAAACTAATTTTGTGGCACTGTGATCGTATCATTTATTTATTTAAGCGAAAGAAAAAAACTACAAACTGATTCGTAGCCATTTAAACATCGTATTACGTCAGTAATTATCTTTTTAACAAATTGTATTTTCATACACGTATCATTTTCATATATATATATATATATATATATATATAAACGCGCATCGTCCGAATGTTCAATTCATTATAAAAGCCAATGAAACGTACCAGAAAAGAAAAAAAATTCACCACACACCCTCCGTGCAATTTCAATTTGAACAACGCGTTTGAATTCGTAAATCTTTTTCGCTGGGGGTTTTGTAGAACACGAATTTGTGATTCTGCAGTGTTTAGATAAACGCATACGTAATAAGTTTGTTATTTTTGTAAAGAAAAAAAAGAAAAATTATACTTAACGAAGCATACAGAAAACAAATAAAAAATGCTTTTCTCACAAAAACCTAGAAAAAACACTTACCACCTCAAATATTATGTTTTCGGGATTAAAATTAGATTACTGGAAACGTTTTTATTTTTCGTCCGTTTATCGATCTAAACGCATCTAACAAATACAATGTGCTCTAAGGCTCTCGATTTACACAATGGATTTCTAAAATAAAAACAATAATTACAATATTTATTTTTATATCGAAACAATATTATAAAAATATAATTGTATCACTGATAACTGAATAGGTTATTTAAATATTTCGGTTATGGAAAACCTTTCAATTCACTTTTATATTTTTATGTGTCAAGCCTACTTGGATAGCATTTTTGCCGTACAATCTCGATTTACAATAATCGTGACAGTTTAACAGTTTATACACGCTTTATCAACTGTTAATTGAAAACAGACGTAGTTCAATTTAAGCGAAATTTTTAAGTTCAAATTTTAACTCAATATTTAAAAAAAAAATTTTATAGTTCTAAATCAATGTTCCCGACACTAAACCGTGCTGAAAATGTGTAATCGCACTGACAGAAACAAAACGGTTCAGACAAAATGTTTGAGTACTATGTTCAGTTCAGAGCAATGGAGATTATACGTGACGTTCAAGGGGGTGCCGAAAATGGAGTCAACTCCCTGTGCCAATGAATTATCCACATCAAAAAATAATAACGAAGAAGAATTGTTTGAGAATCTATTAAGACACACGCACCCTCACGGCGTATAGCCACGAAGATCAGAGATGAACAACGTTGTTCGCGTTCGCCCGCCGGGACTACACTGAGCGATCCGCAAGTTGCGAACCGCTATTTATATACGTCTTGCTGCTACTCCCTCTATGCGCTATCTGGTGACTACTTTCGTTTTCTGTTTTATCACGGTCGACTGACGCGCTATGTCGGTATAGACGGGTGTTTAGTTTGCGGCTGACCGAGCGATCAATAATAGTATGCGCGTTTGCTATATTTATTATTTTTATTATTATTATTATCATTATTATTTCGCGTATTTCAATGAAATAAAATAAACGTAATGATTCGTCTCTCCCCATTGTACATTCGTTTACACGTTTAATCGTTTATTTTACATTTTTCACTATTTAATTAACTTTTACTTGTTTATTCACTTATTCACATTCACACTTTCCTGTACAGACCAAGTTCAACTAGCAATTGTACTGTAAACACCCACACTGATTCGTGTACCTATTTCGAACAGTACGACGGTGTTTGAATCGAGCGTAACATTTTCATAGCACAGTTAAACCCATTTAAAAATTCGGTGTTCATTTTTGTCAAAAACACGGTACTATGAATCAGACTTGCACCATCATTAATAAATGATGATTGAAAATGGCGTCTGCACCTAAAATACAACTCATATATATATATATATATATATACACACACAGTAAAGTCACGCTAATCCGGACAATCAATTATTTAAATTATTTTTCAAGTGATTTCAAAGAGTTAATTTTTTTTTATTTCCTATACAGTTGTATAATGTGAAATGAAAAAATGCATTTTGAACTTCTATAAATAAGGTGTTATTTTTTTTTTATATAAAAGATTAATTCGTAAGTTAAAAATCAGACATTAGATATAGTGTATTAAAATGTTATTTTAATTACAACAAAAATGATTTAAAATACCTTATCCTCCTAAACCTCGGTTTACAGCTATTTTAAAAATCATTCCGTGTAATCCGAGTAGGTCCCATTGAGTGCGAATTACCGAGACACTGCTATAGTATTATCTGTAATTGTGGATGGCATCAACGAACATAATAGCATAGACTTGTCATATTTCTTCTAAACCTGACGTTGATTAAAACTCTTTTATTTTTATTTTTTTTTTTTTTTTTGTTAAATGATAAATATATATATATATATATACATCAAAATAGTTTCCACAGAATAACATTTTATTTTAATATTTAACGAACCAATGTTCTTTTTACCTTAAAACAATACGATTGTCATTATAATTTATTTAATTTTTTTTTGTAACTTATTTATTTCAATAGAACAAAATATACACAGTTAAATAAATCAGAAATTAAATTAAAAACACGGGAATTGTAATTTCCGTCGTTTCAAATATTTAATACGCTCACAAAACAAAGTGAATTTCGTAATAATTCATGCTCGTAACACGATTTATACGTTGTAACATTTAAAATTCAAACACTTATTAAGTACCTACCACACTTGAAGTTAGTTTGAATGATACTAATGCAATAACTTATATATTTTGATGAACTTTAAAAACAATATATCGATATAAATATAAATATCGTGAAAATATCGATGGATTTTCAATTGATTATCGCGGTGTATAAAAAGCATTTAAATAAATTGTGTACCATAATATTTCAAGTGGGTAGCCAATTGAAAAACTTTAAACCAAATTAAATTCGAATCCAATACGCAGTACACGTAATAATAATATGAAATCGACATTACTTTTTTTAATTAATGAAACCTACTTTGAAACAATTCGTTTATCTTTTTCATTTCATTTTATCCCCCTCCTCCCGATACTGAGTTTTAAAATTTATATAATAATCGAATTGTAATTATTATAGTAGTTAATAATTTAGTTGATTTCAAAATCAAATAATAATGTAATATATAATATAACGGTAAACGCAACACGCCATAATTTATGGTAATAAAATGTACGTATATGATACACAGTTTATCGTAATTAATAATCAGCAGTTAATAATATTATATTAATCGTAACACCAATAAAATATTTAATAAATTGTATTAGTGTTTCCAAATACACTATATATATATAATATTATAGAGGGTAAAAAACCACCGACATTGTTGAAGTTTATGTTTTTGGGGAGCGTAGAAGCCCAGAAAATAGCATGCCGAAAATATATCATAGCGAAAGAAGCTCGCCAAGTCCCTGCAGATGCGTCCAAATTAGATTCGAACGATTTTCCATTACTATATCTAATAAAATAACTCAATATTTTTAATATTAACAACAGCGAAAAAAAAATGTATACACTATTGCAAAATTTATTGGCCCATATATGAGCTGCTCCCTTAATATTCAGCACCACTAAATTATGTGTATATTAAAAATATCGAACGCGGTTATCGCATATTTTCAACGACTAATTGGTTAAAAATTAATTTGAAAAAAAAATAGTATAAATATCGATTTTAGCGTGAATTCAATGTGAAAATAGTACAAATATATGTATATATTTGCTCTCACTATTGACGAATAAGAGTATAATTATTGACTATTAAGCAGAATTGATTTTTTTAATTTCTAATACTAAAGCGCTCTATTTCATAACGGGGGCAACAAATATTTTTGTATAACTCGCGTAAAATAATTATTATCAAAAATTTAAATTTGTATTTGTAATTTTTTGTTTTTTTTTGTATATTAAAAAAAAAAAGACATTTTTGTTTGATTTTCGGATTGATAACAAATTACCGTATAACTACACTGTCGCTTGCTGAATGGAGAGAATATTATTTTGAACATAACGTCATACAACGTTTCATGCAAAATGGCAGCATTCCACTCTCCTCGGCCAACTAAAATAATTAAACGTTAAATAAATTGCGCGGTTATTCCTTTTCAATGGGTTTGAAAACCGAGGGGATTCTTATAAGTATTAAAACAAATGTAAAATTAAAAAGGCTTTAATAACACTTTGGCGTTTGTATTACGGCTTTACATTTAAAAACAATATTATTGAACGCAACTTCTAAAGAAGCGGTGGCGACGAAACTTCTGTTCATTTCCGAAGTTCCTATGAAAGTCGATAATTAAACGTCAGAGACGTTATTGTTTTTGTACGCCTAGGCCGATACCGGTTTACTTGACGTACACTCAATTCTACATCGGAAAATATTCAACGCTTTTAAACGTAGATATTTAGAGAATAATTGTGAAAAATCGACGCATTATACGAATACTGCGCACTTGTATACGTAGGTCTCGAGATGTTTCGGCAAATGTTCAGAAAGGAAATGACCGAAATTCGTGATCGTAAGAAACAGCTTTTGGGTGAGATTTATCTGGAATTTCGATCAGCGAACGAATCGTCTACGAAATGCAAACGGACGAAACCCTAACGCCGTTACGTTTGATTGAAGCCCCAAAGGAAAAAGGAAATTCCTACCGTTTGCGGGCGACTGGAAATTTATCGGAGTTACTCGAACCAATGTAAACTGATACGAATTGAAATGAAATAATTTTCATTTTTTTATCGCATTCAAATCATGCGGATCAATTTATAAACGGTGGTTTTTCAATTACATCAATCCGAATTATCGTTTGATCTGTTGTGTATCTTGTCGACAAAATTCAAAGTTGCCGCTTCTAAAGGCTTTGTTTTAAAAGACATATTCAAAACGACTAAACCATACGCGTTTCGCGCCGCAATACGCGATGATCAGCGAAATGGAAAGCGAATCGCGACTTGCTCCCTTCCGTCCGGACGAAACCCCGTGTTGTACACGTCGTTTAAACCGGCCGTTTTGAATGTGAAAAGGCATTTTTCCAATGTATTGAAAACGACGAAAATTACGCCGAAAATCGGATGTCTCGAAAACGAGTCCAATCCAACGCGCGATAATTTCTGGTGTTTTCCATTCGAAACGACCGTGTAAAACACTTCGCAGCACGTAATAAATTTCATACGACGACGCCCGAGGCGTGGGGCCAAATATCGTTGACAATAATTATCGGGTTTGTTGCGTTTCGCTCTGAGTTATTGCGCCGCGCAATTTCGAGTGTCTACCGCGCCACACTGCCGTTCTCGTTTCAGTGCATAAATAATACGTCTTCCGCCGAGTACTATCTGCTACACCGTGACAAGAAAAAAAAAACCGCCGAACGGTTGCAAAAACGGCAATTTATTAAACAAATTCGTTAATATGAATTAAATTTTTTTTTTTTTTTTTTGTTTACTAAATTCCACGGCGTTTTTATACCGCCAGATTACGGAAATTGCTTTTCGATAATCACAAGTCCGTTAAAAAAATATTGTATCGAAAAATTCGATACGCGCGTACGCCGGTAAAGTACACTCGCGCGCGAATACTACGATAATAAATTTCTGAACATTTATTCAGTTTCGTTATCGTTTTTTGTGCTGATTCGTTTTAAATATTTTTAAAAAACGCATTTAATAGTGAGTAGTAATAATAAAAAAAAAAAAACATACAACTACATACCAATATAGATAATAATTAAATTTAATTTAAAAAGGCGTTCGCGATAAAAGAAATTGTATTACGGTGAAATGGATGCGGAATTGAATGTGTTGAACACGGAGAGAGATTATTAAATTTATTATGGATCCTGTCGATGGAAACAGGGATGGATAATTAAAAAAAAAAAAATAACGTGGGAAAAATCGCAAATCATTTCTTCGTGATGACGTGGGCACATAAAGGCGTGAGTTATTAACCCGAAAGAAATGAACGGGGATTATGTCGGAATTTTAAGCGGGAGACGGGGAAAAAAAACAATATTTGAATAGTCAAAGGTTGAGTAACTGAATTTACTGTGGCCGAAAATAACGCGATTCGAAATGAATAACACGTCTGTTATACGTCGTATTTGTAATATATTTAAGAATTAAAATCGTCCGAAATCGCGTACGGCTCTAAAAATAAAAAAAAACCCTCCCCCCCCCACGCAATACGGATTTACGAGAGATTATATAATACGTTCGGTCGGCGACTTTTCACCGAAAAATTACTCGATCGATTTCTAAGCGTAATAAGTGCCTTATCGAATTGAATCTCAAACTCCCGAAATCCTGTATTACGTCGGCATAATAAACGAAGAAAAAAAATAATAATAATAATGAAGCAACGGGTTTTGTTTGATTGATTTTTTTTTTGCTTTTTTTGTTGACATCGGTGTCAGTGGATTGCGGCGGCGATTGGAAATAACGTATTGACGACGATAACGCGTTAAGGACGAAAATCGTCTTTATTACGTCTGAAATGAAAATATTATTATTATTATTATTATTTTTTTCTTCATCTTCTCCTCTTCGGTTAAATTCTACCGGTTGGTTTGAACTCGATTTGCGCAATGCAATTTTCAGATCTCGCGCGGGTATTTTTCTAATTCTTTTTCTTCTCCCTGCCGCGCCGCGTCAACCCAAATGGATTATAGTGAGACGAACGGAACGATATCGCCGCGGACGAGACGTATAAAGTGTAGTTTCGTGTGTGCAGAACCGCAATAAGAAATGTACGGAGCGGTGCGGACGACGACGGTGACCTCGTGTCGGTCACATAAATCATTTCCGTCGACTGGCGATTGTCAATTTTCGCGTGAAATATTGCGTGTCCTCGTGTAACGGCCGCTGGTTAATAACTCAGAAATTGTCGGGTTCGAATGCGAGGCTCAGTCCTCCGCGTGTGCGTGTGTGTGTCACCGTCTTCTTGCTCACTCTCTCACTCTCTCTCACCCGTCCGAGAAAAACGTCCGTTTAAAGTCACACATTACGTTATATTCACGTTGATATAAATCGAATAAAACAATATTATAATACGGTACGAAATTTCGTACCACCACGTTTTACGGTTTTCTTATGGACAATCGCCCGACTCTTGTTGTTTTCATAAATAGTACTATTACAACTGATTAACTGATTAACCATTGGAGAAAAGGCATGCGAAGAAGCGATGTTTGTCAGTCGTCAACTATTCGACCCCGCAGGAAACGTGTAATGAAACGCGAAATCTCTCTCATTAGATTTTTATAACGTTATCGTAATATACTTCGCCGTTTTCCCATATAAATAAATTATTCAATATAATATGTAATAAATTTAAATGCGTTTCCACGCGGAGTTTTCCTGACCTCCAACAAACACGCCGTTTTAAGTTATTCACTAGTAATTTACTGATACGCAATCGCTTTAATATTTAATACGATAAAAGCTTATTATCAATGAGAATTAATATTAATCGGCGTGAAAGGTGTCGCGGGTAAATATAGGTTGAAATCAGCTTGTCGTGAAGTCAAATTGGTTGGGGGAAACGCTGACCTAGACGCGGTGCCGTTGGCGAAACCATAGTTTATCGCTTTTATTTCTGGTCGACTTTTTTTTTATGATTCCGCGTATAAATTTATAATAGACCGAAAACGAAGAAATTTTATGGATTCTTTTTTTTCTTCTACTTCCATCTCGAGTTTCGCGAGCGAAAATTGCCTTACCGATTGTTTGAAAGAGTAAACGGTTCTTTTTTGGAATTTTATTGCCGTTCGAATTTGGATTTTTAAAGAATAAAACGAGAAAAAAATTCGATTTCTTCTCGTTGAACGTTTCTATTAAATAATAATAATAATAATAATAATACTTTACCATTTTAATAACCGGCCGCGGTAAACAATATTCTTTAACAGACTTCGAACAGTTTTGACAACAGTCACGCATTAACAGATACGATGATACATTATAACGACGCGATTATAATTCGAATCGAACAGCTCGTTTTCGTATCGTATCGTGGACGATAAAATGTGAATGATTCGTTTGAAATGTAAACGGAATTAATTCAACGGAGTGTGTAACGTTACGTTATTTCAATAATATCGTGATTTATATGCTCGCCTATAGTTTGCGAATCTAAAACGACAAGTGGTATAACGAGCAGTAGGTACGAGATTCGCACGGCGAAAAAAGAAAAATATTATTCCTTAGACGAGTGTTTGAAATATAAAAAAAAAAAAAATCGATCGACTACAATTCTCTATAACCCAACTGAACTACTATTGTTGGAAATAACAAAAAAAAAAAAAAAAAAATGCGCACTTAAAACAGGCCCCAAATGGCTTAGCGCGCCGTTTTTCACAATGATCGAAATGAATAAAAAAAAATACCAATTCCAAAGGCTTTTTTGATTTCCAGGTTGCCTCTAAACGAAATATATATTTATTATCTATATTTACGTCATTCTAAACGCAAAGCAAACGTTTTGTATATTTTTTTCTTTCTGTTTTTCCAAAACAATTTTTATCTCTCGTCCGATAACATTCCATCGATTCAATTACCAAACGTCGTCGTTGTTATCTACACGAGAAGTGTATTTGCGCGTTTGGCTCCGAAACTTAATTAATTCTCGACTTGGAACAACGTCAATTAATTTTAAATCGTTTTGCCTACCGTTATCGAAACGGTATAACGCGCTTTAATCTCGTCCGTTATATTGTTTACAACCAGTGCAGGATTACAGTTTACCAACTGTGTGCGAATCCACGTGTCGCGCGATGATTCGTTTTTAATATTACGCCGCCGCGCCTGAGCGTTTTTCGAAATTCCATAGATCTTGAAATTGAAATATTGTTTATATATAAAATATATACGAGTATATATATATATATATATATAAGAAAATACTTAAAGATCCGACAGACCGTCCCCATCTCGCGATGATTCGTCGGACACAAATCGCGGTAAATACAATACACGCGGTTTATATAATTGCGCGGACGACAGTAGTTGTCGTCACTTTCGCCCGCGTCGCCGTCGCGTTAAAACTACAAATTGAATCAATCTAACAGCCAGTCAGTCATTTATCGGAAATCCATTCGGTATTCTTTAAATAATTAAACGATTGTCAACGGAGTAATGTCATTGCGCGGTCCCGGTCGTTTCCATTTACCAGCTTTATCCATTTGAACTCGCCTCCTGTTCGACCGTCCCCCGTGTGCCATTTTTAATATGTGCCTGCGGCGGTACACCCTCCCTGGACTTGCTGCCCGGCTACAGTGTCCAGGTGGGCGATTTATTTTCATTTGCAACGTAATAGCCGTTTTTTTTTTCTTTTTTTTTTTTTAAACGTAAAGCGTATTGGATTTTTTTCCCGCGCCGGATACAATGTAAATCTGGTTTAGATTAAAATTCTAATTCTAATTGCTAATTTCGACGACGAATTCGCGATTGTCAATAAACCGAGATCTCTCGGTTTATTCAAATCAAATTGACGAAATTGTTCGCGAATTTTCAAAATCGACCGTAGCCGAACAATAATAAACGCCTCCCGTCGTCCGATTCCGTGTAATCGAGTATTGGATTTCGCGTCACACTGTTTTTATACAAAAAAAAAAAAAAAAATGTTCCTTTCGCGTTTACATTGTCTACGAGTATTCAGACGTTCTACATAAATCACTGACTAAATACTTTAATCGAACCATAAAAATCCCGTTCTAAATTCACAATTAATTATTGAATATTCACTATTTTTATTACGTAAAATATAAAAAATTCAGTCAAACGCACGAGTGTATCTGTTGTATTATTATACGTAATGTTTGTGTTTAAAATTCGAACTGTTTATTATAATATTATAATTATTATGTTTAATAAATATCAAACGCGGAATATCGAATAATTACGCGGTTTTAATGACAGGAAAAATTAATAACTACTCTTTTCTCTTTTTACCGTAATTCGTAAATAATAGACATTTTATAAAATATATTTATCATACTACAGTAATTGTTTGAAACGCTGTAAAAATTTATAGAAAGTATTTGTTTCCATGTCATTCGACATCGATTGTTCTGTCACTGGCTTTCTGTCTGTCCTTTGAATTCACAAACAATTTATTAATTAGTATATTTATTAAATAGTACGAACGATGACGATAATTAAATATTATTAACACGACGCTTGTACGTTTTCTAAATTCAATAATACACTTATATAATATCGAAAACAAGTTAATGGATTTTTGAAATCTGTACATCACAATAATAATAATAATAATAAGAAAAATAATAATAATTACGACGATTTAATACGATAAAATGTGCGCGGAAATTCCGATTGGAAATAAAAAAAAAATTCGTTTATACGATGAAAAGTTGGCGAAAACATTACGCAATTATTCGAACGTTCTTTTGTATTTCACAGCATTACGTTTTCTTTATTCAGATTGCGAGATAACTATTGATTTTTACAGCGACGCGTTTGTTCGCTAACACCGTTCGTTACCGTTGCGTTCGTGATATACCACCGCCAATGCAAAAAAGTTTCACGATTATTGACTATTTGCTTATGAACACCGTCGTCGTAACTGCGTAAGTCAATTAAAAGGTGTACGCGGAAACGTTATATGTACGACGCGCGAGATTGCGTAATTTCACGATTTACTTATACGCCGTTGTGAGCGATTGTTATTGCACGCGCACGCTAATTAAACGTAACAATCGAAAGACGACGTTTATTCTGAAAAAACAAAGACGGTCCGAAACTCACAGGCGAGAATACCGCGTATAATATTATCGACATTCCCGTTAAAAGCGTGTGTGATACTCGCGAGAAAATATTATATTGTACCGAGTGGGGCGGTGTGCCGGTGCAAATTTAGGTGCAAGTAACAACAAAACGGCCAAAAACGTAATCGGTAACGCATAAAAACAGCAGCAGCCGACTGACCGTACAAAGACGATATCGTCAGCGGAGCCGGGACGTGGTCGTGAGCAAAAAAAAAAAAGTATTACGCGACAATTGAGATCGCCCGCGCTAAAAAAAAAAAAAAAAATTCGAAAAACAGCACCACTACTCGTCCGTTCGACAAGAGCTTCTCCTCCGGTCCCAAATATCTCATTCGGTCCTCGATGGAATACTGTCTCTTCCGGGCCGATCCGCGATACCTACTGGTGTGGCGACTATTGAAAACAAACTTTTTTTAAATCGTTCCGCGACATTGTACCGACACACAGGGCCGTACTCAGACCGGTTTTTTCGGGTCATTTGCCCGGGGCCCGGATTTTTGAGGGGCCCGGGTCTAAAAAAAAAAAACTAAAATCATGACTGGCCTGGGCCTATATATATTAACACTATGTTTTAGCAGTGGAGGCTGAACTGGCAAAGACGATTGACATGGATGGGACCATTAATGACTTCGCTGCGAGAAAGGCAAGACGAAAAACTCTAGGACTTTTTTAAATTTAAGGTTATTAATTGTATGAGTTATAGTTATTAATACTACCTATAATATTATTATGCCGTTATTTATATTATTATTTATGTATTTGAGTATTTAAACTTCCTTCAAAAAAGATTCAACAACGTATTAAATAAAAATAAAACATATTAAAATATCATGGTTGCAATAATATTTGATATCAAAATAATTTAATTACCTATTAGTTTTATATATAATTAGACAAATTTTTCCTAAAAAAAATCAGAAAAACCATTTGAAAAATAGGGGCCCAGAAGATTTAGTTTGCCCGGGGCCCGCCAAAGCTAAGTACGGCCCTGCCGACACATACTCGTCGCGTCATAACGCGTTGATCCCAGCAAGGCGGTTTTCTCGATTTCACACGCGGTAACGCATAATGCGGTAACGGGCGAGCGTCTCTTGATACCGCAGTGTTCTTTACACGTGTATAAAACGTATTTTTATTTTTCCTTTTTTTTTTTTGTTTCGCGTCGTTGTTATTTCCGTAAACGGACGTTCCGTCGAAATTCGAAACGCCCAAAACGTTTATTATTACAGTATATATACGTGTTCGAAATGCCGTCCACTTTGTCGCTTACCGCCTTATTGTCGCTCACTGCAATACGGCGTTTGTTTTACCGCCGCCGCCGCTGTATAACGCGTGCCGCCGGGTAAATATTTGATACGGAATAAATGAATAATTAATGAATAACAAATTAAACGGATATTAACCTGGACGATTTAAACGAGAATCGTATATATATATATTTATTTTTAATTTTTTTTTAGATTTGGGACGCCGCGGATAACAATAGCAATTATACCGGCGCCAAAAAAAAAGAGAGAGAAAAAATTCGTCTATCGTACGTACGGATGATAATAATAGCCACCCACTCGTCGTGTCCGCCGCCGCTAAACGCGGGGATTTCGCGCACAACGCACACCGCCCATCTACACGCCGGGTTTTCGTTTATGCGAGAACGCGGAAGAGAGCAGCCCCCCGTCCCCGTGCGCGATAACGGCCGCGTAACCGCGGGACCGAACCGTGCCCGGCAAAGGGATGCGCTATAACGATATTTACGTACCGTGCGGCTATTATTAACAACGGCACCGCGTGACGACGGTTATACTGTGTCGACGACGCCCTGCCGCCGCCGCAGGTGCAAAAAAACCGCAAAACGGCGTGCGAAAAGAATGAAAAAACGCCCTCGTTGAGTCGGCGCGTCGCTTTGAAAAAAAAAAAAACCGTACGTCTCACGTGTCCAATGTCCACGTCGTCCGGCGGAATAACGCGTTAACGAGTCGACGAATGAAACGTGTTTTAAGGAGTTGCGTTGCGTTAAAAGTTTATTTTTTTTTTGGTACTACCCCGCGCTCTCTTATACGTATTACTGTCGCGACAGCACGCAAAGCGCCGGTGTACGATAATACCGATTATTATTATTTTATACTCGACCGAAATTTATATACGTCCTATCGTGTAATAATAGAGAGAGAGAGAGAAAAAAATTCCTCAACCATGCCGGGCAGAAATTTAAGATCGGTTCGTGGACTTTGGAAACCGCGTAACGGCCGCCTCTTTTTGTGCCGATGTCGGCAGAGGGCCCCCAAACAAACTTTCGAGGTCCGGGGATACGATGTTGTAAATACGACGCTCCCGCACCCGTAGACGAGACGGTATCAGAAACGTTGTGGAAAATCGAAGCGTACGCGAAAAGACGCGAGGGAAAATGTGATAGAAATCGGCGCGATTGTACGTCGTCTAGTGTATTTTGTGCGATTCGAAATGTCGTGCAAATGATAATAATTGATTATTTTATTTATATTTCGACGAAGAAAAAAGTATTCGCCAATCACGTCTTATACACGTTCAATACCGTTAATAGATTATAATTATAACGTACTAATACGTTGTTATATTTGTTAAAAAAACATTATCCGAAGGTCATTGGCTAATTTTTCCAATTGGCTGTCTCGATTACTATTTTCGAGAAACAGAATAGAGTTTTAGTATTTTTTTTATTTTTTTTTTAAATTTTAAGTTCTCTTTAATAGAAATTTAATGAGGATTTAATATGTCTATTGCGTATAGCGCGAAATTATTACAACTATCAAAACCTTTAAAATGTTAAATAGAACAAAAGTTCGTAGCGTACGTTAGATCTCCGCGTGACACGTTCTGTGTACACCCGGCGACGGAAAACGAAATCGCAGTCGCGTCCTTTCGTGTAGTTCGTGTTCGAACGAAATGAACGCTTTGAAATTCGGATTAGATCTGAGCCAAATGAAACAACGTACTTGTTGGTCTTAGAAAAAAATTCGTTTTATTTCCCCTCTGGAATTTTTAAAAGACTATTTTTGATTTTTTTTTTTTTTTAAACAAAACAAATAAGAAAAAACAGTATTTTGTTTTTCTACTTCGATTTGCATAGATAACTAATAATAAAAATGTGTTTATTAAAACGCAAAAGTATAACAATTGTTTAAAAAAGAAAAACTTTAAAATATTGAACGCAACAATAGGATATTTAATATATTTTTATAACTTTTATATAATAATAACTCGTCAAAAAACTGAAACGTTTGCCCGCACAGCTAGTGGTGTGTAAATGTGATTTTAAATTGGGACGAACGATCGTCCGAAATTAAAAATGCGCGATAGCGATTGATTTAATCCACGTGATTTTTCTAGTGTTTCGGTAGTTACAAATACAACCGTTTATTTATTTATTTTTTTTTCAATATTAATTCGTATAAAACGTGTTATTTATTCGTAAAATACAAAAAATTTTAAATATAATTCTTTTCGATCTTATCTTGGTTCTCAAAATTTTGCCAAACAACGCGGCTCCGCACAACCATAATATTAGTGTGTATAAGTCATTTAGTGATGACACGATTACACACGTGTTACTTAAACCTTTCAGATATTTTATGCTAAAAAAAAAATTAGAAAATTTTAACACAAATATTTTCTTTGTAAATAAGTCAAAATTCTCAAACAAATAACGTTAAACAAATAAAAACGTATTTCACACAAATAAATATTATTTGGGAAACAATTATATATATTCCACACGAATATCTATGAAAAAATAAGGATACGATGAGAAATTTTAGAATTTCACTCCGCGTACTTGGTCTAATCACATCCGGAATTCTCTGTATCGAATAAAAAAAAAATAAAAAAATAATTGTAAAACACCGTCCGCGAGTAAATCGACTGGTATATTATATACTACATTTTACTCGTCCCGTTAAAATGAAAGTAAAATAAAAACACGAAAATAACGATTGTTATATTCGTAACACCGAAATGTCGGCAAACTCTTTTACAACGTTCTTCTCTGTACTCGTACACACGGTCATCGTGCGCGTCGTAACACACGCACGCGATTTATAATAATAAATTGCTCTCGAATATTTCCAAACCAAAAGTTATGCGTCTGAAAGCGAACACAATCGTTAACGGTTTTTATTGCGTTTCAAACAACTCTCGATCTGTCCCCGTGACCGTTGTACGTCCAGCGTATTTAATTCATCTGGTGAACCGACTGGAAATTATACGGATTGAACTTTTCGATATTACTACAAACTCAACTAATATGGCGTACACGTGCGCGGCTAAACTTCACCGGTACGTACAACGGATTTCGCATTATGTTTCGCGCTCTTTTATAATATATTATTATGTTTCTCGGGAGTTTATTTTAAACACATTTTCTCGCGAATACACAGTTCGGTTCGCGCAATTATCCGACGTTCTCCGTATACGTTTAAAGCGCGCTTTTAACGAGAATTTCGGGGGAAAACGTTTGAACGGTGCTACGTGTGTCTTTTATACGTACGAGAACGAAGCGTGCCCGAGCTCTTTTTATAATCACACCGATGATACACGTCCAATCGTGCGATTCCCGCCGTTCGTTATTTCATATGAAACCGGTTAATTAGTCGATACAGTCCCGCGCGCCTACTAAATATGGGCTTGATTTGAAATCAATTTTTATTTGGTAGTCAGATTTTATATACCAAAAAAAAAAAAAAAAAAAACGTTCATTAATTAAAAATAAAATAAACAATATCAAAAAAAAAAAAAAACAGGATATTAAAATAACTATTTCAAAAATGTTTTTTCTTTATAAGTTCCTCAATTATATTATCTGGTGTTAAGAAAATTTCATTTCGATGAATATCGAACGTCGCAAATCTGTTTAGCCAGTCAATATTTCTGAAATATTTTTTAAGTCTCCTCTAAATGAAGAAATAAACTTCTCTCAAAAGTACGTGTCGTGACAGATAAGATACACAAATAACTTGTATACGACTGGGAACAAATAACAATAATCTCGATTTCCATTCACGTGTACATTATTAATATTATATCATTTAATTATCGTCAGAGCATCATTATAGATTGAATTTTAATCACGTGAAAATATTTTTTTTTAAATGTTGAAATTCCAATCGGGTGATCTGAACCCGAAATCCCCTTTTGGATACTCCCCTGTTTCACATATCGTATGTATCCGGCCACAGACGACTACACTATTTTCTGAACGATTCGGAGTTCACGTCGAACTTAATATAAAGTAATTGAACATGTGTGTAAAAAAAACATCCTTTTCATCGTGAAACGTCGTGCAAAATATATCCCATACAATTGCGTTTAGTAGTACTACGGGGGGAGAAAAAACATTAAGTGAAATAAACGACAAGAGTTTCAAACAATCATAACGCGAACACAAGTTACCATATATAACCCATGACTGAACTTTGTTTCAGAAATAATCCACTCCCCCTCCCGTGCTATTAATATTGAAATATCTTTGGTATTATGTATACACGTAATAAATATAATAAAGAAGATTTTCAATGGGTCGAAAGTTGAATTGAAATATTTACGTTTTCTAAAACTACTTTTCATCAAAATAACATTAACAATAAAAAATTTACTATTTTAATGTCTTTAAATTGAGGATGTCGGAAAAGGCTGAGGAGGATTAAGAAAAATTCTCAAGGAAAAGGGACTATTTACAAATCATATATTGAACACCAGTATTCGACCGAAATTTATAATCAAGCCGGAGGAAAAGATACGTTTAATAAATACGAATTGAATGAAATTAACGAATTTATTTCAACTTTAACGGAATGAATTATTATTATTATTATTTCAGGCTTACACATTTTCCGGCTTACATATTTTCCTTCTACGTTCTTGCGCTTCATATCCACTCCGTAGAATTCCATATTACGAGTTTATTAAAACTTTCGTGGATTAAATTATTATTGTAGAAATTCGGATTTGCAACGGTTTCGAAACGTCGGACCAGCGGAATCGACAACATGAATATTGCGGAAAACTACAAATAACAGTAATGAAAATTATCGAAATCCGACGAATCGTGCATGCGAGACAAATTTTTGCAATATCTCATCGATTCCGACGGTCTTGACGATTAATTAAGATCAATTAATTACTTGAACCATTATCCAAGCAATTCACTGGAGCCACATTCACAACACCAAACGGCTCTATGGTTTTCTTAACTTCTCGTCTATAATATTATAAGTACGTTGCCCAACCTAACCATGTGATTAAATTAATCGATTGGATGCGTTGCGCTGCGGCAGTAGGTTGAACATCCGTTTCATGCTATAAGCTGTTCTCGGGGAGGAATATTATGATATCATGAGTTGTTGGCGAATGGTAATAGTCTCGGTTTTGAAGTCAGTTTATTTTATTAAATTTCGAATTTTCTGTGCCTTTTTTTTTTCTCCTAAGCCGTCAAACGTGAAAACTATCGAATGAAACAATGGGTTATTAGACGACATATTTGTCGAGATATTCTCTGTGTGCAATATATTATATAAATATGAACAATAACAGAAAACGGTGGAATACTATTACGCGCTATTGTGCAGCTGTATGTGTGCCGTGTGAGACTCGTCTCTCATATTATTCCCGAGTGTGCTTAACGTCGCACATATTACACCATCCGCCCACGCGGGAAATAAAACATTTATATACGGTTTCCCCGTCCGCGCGGCCATTGTTGATTTTATGTTTCGCAATTTTCAGACGTCATGCATACGAATATACGTATTGTTTATGTTATATTTCGGTTCTTTAAGACTGACAGTGCCGGCAAACGTTTTCTCACTCTCTCTCTCTCTCTCTCTACGTATATACGCCGTTGAAATAATCGCGCGGATTAATAATTGCGATTTCGCGAAAATATTCCGTGTGTGTGTGGAGAAGGTGAAGTCGCGTCAACTCGTCCGTCCGAGACGTGTACGTAAATTTGTCGTTATATTGTATTTTATAGAGAACGAGAGCGCGGACGGGATAAGTTTTTCAAAAGTGCCGAGTCGCGCGCGCAAAACTTTCTGATGCCGTAACGCGATTCGGTTTTGCGATTGTGTGAAAAGTGGAACGCGCGCAATGGTGACGCGTCGTCGCGGAACACCGAGACGATAGTTTGGCGACGGACCGAGAGGGAAAAACGGTGCGCGGGAAATATTTCCGAATCGGTAAAAGAAAGCAAGAAAGAAAGAAAGAAAGAAAGAAAACGGGGAAAAATATAAGGAGAGGACGAAAGAAAAGCGTGTACGGTACTGGCGAAGATCGTTTTGAACCGTTGCACTGGCCCGTAAACTCGTTATGTACAAAGGGGAATCGAGAAGGAGACGAGGGCAGGCGGTATACAGGGGACGAGCGACATTAAAATAAGAAAAAGATCCGCACCCTTTAGCCGCCGCCGCCGCCGCTGCCGATATTTATTTACAGGCGGACTTAATTTTGTGTGTCAATAAAAGAAGAAAAAAAATATAGGCAGAAGTACACAGAATAGGAACGGCAGCAAGGGGAAAATCGAGGCCGGACGTATATTTATTTTCCCTTTGCCTCGTATTATATAACGATGCCGGGCGACATTTTCCAGCGCGAAATAATATCCCGCCCGGAGTGTGTCGCCGCTCTATACGGACTTGTTTTAACTCCTTTGAAACGATCGTATTATTTGCTGCGAAACACGACTGCTTTGACGATTTGTTCACCGTGAGCAAGTGTATGATGACGGGACTAAGGATGATCACACTAGTTCTAAACCGGCGTGTGCGTGTGCGCGTGCACATCTCCTACGAAAATATTATATAATCTACGATTTTCCATTGTCCACGCGACATTATATTGACAACAAAAAAAAACGGACGGGACCTTTGTCGCGGTGATACTATATTAAATAATAAAACAAAAATTAATAATCGTAAATTACAAAAAAAAAAAAGATAGCGAGCCGCGTCGTATTGTGAATGTCGCATAAGTGATGATAATTACTCCGATAAAGACTTAATAGTGTAAATGTAAATCGGTAATAAAATTATTATTATTATTATTATATGGTAATGATGGAAACACGCGATAGACGCGAAAAATTAATAATAATCGCTCGAATTTATTAAATTTATATTTTATTGCAACGCGATATCACAGAATTTATGTGATCAGAAGAGACACTTCCGACGAAAACAAACTAATGAAATACGCGTACGGGGCTACCTAACGAAACAAACACCGTACGTAAACAGGAAAAGAAAATAACTCACCAGATAGCGCTACGACACAACAAAGAGGGAGTGGCCACACAGAAAAACACGTATAAATAGCGGTCCACAACCAACGGACCGCTCAGTTGTGCCACAGCGGGCAAACGCGGACAACCTTATTCACGTTTGCCGTGTGTGTGAGCGAGCGCAAATTCCACTTCGCTCTGTGTTATTACGCTATTTTATTATTATTTTGTTTACGTTCCATGCACGTTGTTTTTCCGTTTTCCACGTCTGTATTTCGTCTCGTTACATTAATAGATCTTTCTTCTTGATTATTCCTCGTCGATGTGGATATTTTATTGGCAGAGGTGGTTGGCTCCATTTCCGAACATCATGTATAACTCGCCACTGAAAAGGACCTGAAAGCCTTTCCTGGATTTCGTATATTACGTTTACCCGGCCGCGTTACAATTCATTATAATATCGTACTGACGGGAAAACATTCAGCGGGTTTCGTGCGAAAACACGAAAATCGTTGCAAACGGTCTATGTACGTCACTGTTTATATACATTTATTTCGCATTCGGACTGCGCATTCGAAATAAACGGGAAAAAAATTGTTCGGAATTCGAAAAATTTTAAAAAAGTATTTCCTGTCCGTTTTTTCATTATCGACGGTTCTACGAGTTTACTCGTGTCTCAAATATACCGTCTGATTTGTTGAAACATCAGAGTTCAAATACGATAACAATCGATGATATCTATTACAAAGAAAAAAAATACAACAAAATATACAATTATCAACACCGCAATAATTATGATAATTGTATATTGTTTATTGTTATATGGCAATTAATTTGCACGGTGATGATGTCAGTATTCTGAATTTCTGCCACTATTACGAATAATATTTGATATGATTAATTTCAAAATGCTGTTTATATAATCCCGAAATTCTAACGTGTAAAATTTACTATTTTTAATTATTTCGGTAAAAATCGTCATTGGCTATTGATTAAGAGCAAAACATATTATTTCCTCCATAAATAATCGATTGTCGAGGAAAAAATTGTTATTTTTTTTAAGAGGGTAATAAAAAACAACTCGAGGAGGAAAACGCGTAACGATTTACACACGCAGCAAGGATAACAATTGGTTATGCGATTTTTTTTTTCTACAAAATTCATATTTTACACTCCCCCCGAGTGTGGACGTAGAATATATTTTTTTGATATAAAACGGAACGCGTTGTGATGACGCCAAGCGAACGCAGTGCGAACGAGTGCCAAACTATATGAGAAACCGCCGCACCGTCTTAACGGAAATTCGATTTCATTATAACGCCGCATATTGCGACGAGACGAAAACTAGTTATACGAGCTGCTGAAATTACAAACGCGCCTCTACTGCTGACTCGAGTCATTAGTAAACGTAACGTTAACAATTGTCCGACGTATTTAGAAATTAGATATTTCTATTGGGAAAAAAAAAAAAATACGAAATTAACGATGAAACAAAGGCGTTCCGAATAATCGAAATTAAATTGTATAATACAATTTTCAAAATTATTTCAAGAGAAAGCATTCGGAGTGTGCAAATGCGCCCCCGGACGATTTCAGTTTAGTTTTATGTATATAAACAATATTTCTCGAGTCTCTGGAGTTTTGATATTTTTTCCATTTGTCATTCGACAAAATACATTAGTTTTGAATAAAACGTTCAGAAAACACTTAAACGTATTTTACAATAATCCCGCCGTCGATACCGACAGCAGCTCGTGCGTGTGAGAGCTTTTTCAATACTTGGCGTAACAAAAACTAAATTAAGGGCTGAAACAGAACAGGACAGATATTGGATTCTACGGTAATGATGATTTTTTTTTTTTGAACAAGAATTGGCGCTTTACAAATCGATTCGGAACACGTAATTCACATGAATTCAAGTCTATGTGTACCAGAGTTCGCGCGCGTACGTCTTCTTCAGTATTATAGGTGAAACAAAATATTAATATTTGTATGGATACATTAAAACGATTTTAACGCGCTGACGAAATCAAAGCGTTAAAAAATTGACTTTGAGAAGACGGAATTATAAGGAGCAATGTTATATCCGTGCAATTTCGAATTCGTGCGAAATTGTTGTGCGCACGCCTATACCGCACGAGCCCCCTTAAACACGCCACTGGTCGGCGTTTATGAATAATATTTCGATCGGTTTACTCGTGGTTTTACGTACAAAAATATAAAAAAAAAAAAGAATAAAAAAACTTTTCAATATCGCCCGACGGTGACGATGTGATCATCGTGTAATGTTTGAGAGACGCGTCGTCGTACGCGTCGAAAAGTGTATAAAAACACGTCGTTAATATAATTATTTCGCGTTGTTCAAGGTCCAGTGCGCATTTTCCGCTAATCTCGACATTTAACACGCCAGCAGCCGCAAACAGTGCGCGCGGCGGTTGGCATAAACGAGAAGAGGAATAGCCGGTGGAAACGTTCGTATCCAAACTTGCCGCCGCGACGACACGTAATAAATGCGTATACTTTCGTTCATAGCCTCCGCTCCCATCACGCGTTTCCCATTAGTTTCACGTTGCCGACTCTATTTAAACCGCACAACTTTCGAGAAAATGCCGCCGCCCGCTCCCCCATGGCCGAAAAATGGAGTTCATTCGTTCTATCGCGTTTGAATAATTGCGTGTAACCGCCGCGCGACGGCGATCAAAGACGGTGATGATAAAGAGTTTGAAAAAAAAAAAACGAAAACCATAGTTCATGTACACACAACGTTCGAGTTCAATTAGTTTTCATCTTCGTCCGAAAATAGTGCGTCTAATAAATATAATAAATAATATATATATAATAGGTGAACGTCGCGCGGTAAATAACTTTTATTTTAATAATATTAACAACGCTCATTCGTCGGTGTAGTGCGCGTGTGTGCGTGTGGGCGAATCTCGTGATGAATTCCGTTTCACGACAATTATCGCAAAGAAAAAAGTCGTATAGTAAACGAATCGGAATAGTGAAAATCTGTTGCTATTAAAAACCAGAAAAAAAAAAAATTAGTTTTGTTTTTCGACGGTTGTGCGTTTTTGAAACGGCGGATAATTTTCATTTCACATTCAAACACGATAAACGAGCGCGGCCCGTACACCACGCGTCCTCCTCGTTACAACGATCGACACATAATTATTATTGTCGCGGCAAATAGAAAGAACTACAAAAACCGTCAAATTTTAAAACGTCCTATTAAATATTTCGCTCGTGGAAAAGAAGAAAAACTATTATTAAAATCAGAATTTGTTGTTCGAACAACGAGAACTGTTTGTCGACCGATTCCTTCGGATGGAAACGCATACTTTGGCCTCGCGTCTACGACGACCTGCGGCGGTCAGAATAACAATGACCAGAAACAACGTTCAAAGCCGTGACACGTGCGTGAAAACATTTCCAATAGCCTTTTGATCGCTTAATCCTTTGAACGCTTTGCTGCGCTTTCCAAAACCCGTTCACCATAGATTCCGCGATAAAAATTAGCGTCGTTCTAATTAATTATGCTCGACGTAATTTTACCGAAAAAAAAAAAAAAATTCTCTTCCTCTTACTTTTCTACTATTCCGCCACGCGAATCTTTTTGACGTTCGATTTAAAATGTCACCCGATTCCGAACCGAATTCTCATTTACGCGAATGCCGCAACAGTGGTTTTTCCGTCACTGCAATTAAAGAATATCGCGTATCGGATTTCAATGCCCTTCGGTTGTCATACGCTATTTTGCGTTTAACTTACATTTTCCCATATTTTTTCCCGTCGCCATCGTTTCCAATAATATTATATATTGAAAAAAATTTCCAAAAAAATTCGCCAATACTTTTCGGTCGACGAATTGAAAAAGAAATAAAACGAGTCTAGCAATAATAATTATTATTATTTTTTTTTTACCCTTCCATAAAACCACTAAAACGTATTAAATGAAAATAAACACATCAATCACTTTATACGACATCGCCCAAATAATAATAATAATAATAATAATCCAAACTGTGAATAAAAATAAATAACAACATAATATCAACCACTGAATCGACGTTTCAAGAGGCAATCATTCGCGTACAATGCATTTTTATTCAAAAACAAATAGATCACATCGACAATGATCCACGTTATGTACAAACAAAACAAAAATTAATTTTTACAACTCCAACTAAAATTATTTATAACATTATAGTACAAAACGTCGTTTTTAACAATTTATTTGCATTATTGTTGAATAAAAATAACTGATACCTATTCATATTTTAAAACGTAATTCATTTATGTAAACCGTTTAAAACAAATTCCCTACGATTCTCGGGTAAATTACGACAAAATCAAATGGGTTTTCACTGTGCTCGTAATTTCTTTGAATACGATTCCAAGACATTTATTTCCATTCACATTTAAGAATTATGAGAAAATTGCGTACCGTTTTGGTTTAAAGGACATATTATAGCGTTTCGATTTAATGTTTCTGGATTTATTCACTTCCTCCCGGATTAAGAACCGAACGAATTTCATTAGAATAACAACTAGTGACTATGTAGAGGACTTTCGGGTATAATTGACCGTTTAAAATATTTACCGCTAATGGAAATTACAATGGTAATATGAAACACGACATTTTTCCAGACGGCCATTTTAACGTGCAAAAATATTTCGAATACATTGATACGATTAATAGAATGATTATAATACATGTACAATCATTGGTTGGCGATTGATAAAACTCTCTCGAAGAACTACAAAATATAAAAAAAAAAAAATCGTACAACTATTATTTTAGGCTTCATATAAAGTATCCGATCCCGATGTTTGAAAGATTTTCAAAAATATGTTTAAATTATTTAAATTGTTCTCGTGTCATTTTCGGTTTTACAAAATTTACAATTATATATATATTTTGTACATAATTATCTTATGTCGTATCTTACAAAATATCTAATTCCATTAATTCTAAATTTAATTTTATATTAATAATTAATTTTTTATTATATTAATTGAGTGTATATATGCTAAAAGTTAATTTCTGTGATGAATAATAAAGGGGTCTCGAGCATATACCGAAAATACTCGTATTATAGTATTTTAGTTTATTATGTATATCTACAAATAATAATAGACACTAATATTTTAAATTTTAGATGATCGAACATACAACATTTCACTGCATAACACTCCAATTTAAATAATGGCATATAGTACGCAATATACACTATCCGACCACTATTCATTATTTATCGATAGGTTATACCAGATCGGTAATCTGATACATTGAATTAAGAATGAATTAGCACATAATATTGAAACAGTTTCGAGTATTTTGTTTTCAGCATTGTCTTAATCGTATTATTAAATAATAAAAGATTCTACGTTAGATTTTAGTTCTATAAAAATATCGTTTTGAATATCAGTAAAAAATTTAAAACCTTTTAAAAGATTAAATTTAAATGTTTAATATATTATACGCAAATAATATAATTCATTCTCAGTGGATCGGTAAAAAGTTTTAATCTCCAATCGAATTTATGCGAAACGCAATTATCATCTATTGGGTGTTTATAAAAGAACTGTAAATCTGTATTGAGGGATTATTCGAGTATATAAAACGGATTCATTAACATAGTGGTGGCCTTAATCTTGGTCGTTTCCCCCATCCCCCAATAAATCTGGATTTTCTGTACCTGATTAAGAGTGTTTTAAAAGGACAGTGAATTAATTAGCAATTACAGATTTTTGCTTTGTATATATGACAAAATCAAGGAGGCTTGAAAAACGTTCTTAGCTTGTTACGTATAATGTTTCGATTGTTTATATGTATGATTATTTATATAAAAAATTAAACACTGCAGGTAGAAACCGTTGAATGTTTTTAAATATGTCTGGTAATAAGTTTTCAGGCGAGATAAACAAATTTACCACTAAAATACTCATACCAATATTGTATAATAATCAATATATCTCTATTTAAATGTGTTAGCTAATAAAAATCGAATATTAACTCGAAATTTTTTATAACTAATAATATTAACTCACAACGAATACGGGTGTCCACAGAATATATATATTTGTTCGATGTATATATAAATATTTTTTTTTTCATCGACTGTGCATACATATCAATAAGTATGAACTTTCCTCTAGAATTTCAATCAAAATTTTTATTTTCAAAATAAATAAACTTGACCTACTAAATTTTCGAGATAAGTTTCTTTTTTTTTTATGATATGTACATTATATTTATTTTTTCGTCCTCTCGTTCACTTTTTTCGTAGTCTGAAATGCATACATATAACACATACGTCACGCCAATGGCGTAAGCAGAGTGTTTCAGTTTGGCAGCGCTAAAATATAAATAAGTTATAAACAGTTCGATATTAAAAGCTTGAAACGTGAAAACATACGTTTGTACGATGAAAGCTTTGAAAAAGTGAACATTTGAACGCAATTCAGACGAAATATTTAAGAACGTTTCAGATTTAGCTAAAAAAAAAAAATAATATTAAAATATGCACGTCACGGATATGTGGTAGACAAACACAAATATATACATATTTAAGTGAAAATAAATTCGAGAGATCCAGAGAAAATATTTGAAATATCAAAAGTTTCCTTCCTTTTTTTGATTCTCTCATTCGAGCATTACACTATATTTATTCCATTAATTAATGTCCGTATATGTATGAAGCGACGACAATATTTTTAAGGCTACAACTACACCAACGATCGAAACCTTCCAAGCGACGATTATATATTCCATTCCCAATGCAAAGCTGCTTATTTGGAGATTTAAAATAAAAGGAACGGAAACCAAATTCGACCAACTGATATACGTTACCTCGTTGTAAAAATGTTTCGCCGGACATTGAATTACTTTTACTAATAGTTTGCACCATTTTCGGTAACCACAACCACGCGCACTTGAACGTATACGTTTTCAACGCTAAAGTGATTATAAAAACGTAATTACGGTCAACTTCGTCTTAATGCGTTGACCAACATTAGCGAGAAAAAAAACCTATTTCATAATAAAGTCGAAGTAATTGAATCACTTACCGAAAATTCATTCGCCCGGAAGAACACAATCGATTAGACGATCGGACCGAATGAATAAACAACCGTTTATTTGTAGAGTCACATAAAAAAATATTAATATAGTTTTGGTGTAACATGAAACTGTACCCGAAAATGTTGACCGATTTTCGTTGACATCGTTGAAAACACCATCACCAATTTTCCCGTTGAAAAATCCTGCACACAAATACGCCGAACGCGTTTAAGTAAAAAAAGTCAATGGACTAAGAAACATGAGTGAAAAATAAATGGATGGACCGATGAAAGCGAGACGAGTGGAGAGGATACAATCTAAAAACCGTCAACTCCAGCGATATTTACATGTCTGTGGAGGTATTTTGGATCAGTTGCACAGTGTGTCAAAAACGAAACGTTTCACTCTTCGCACATTCCCGGTTTTCTTCGTTGTTTGACCAAATGACGACGTCAACGTAAACTGTGATCGCCGACAATATAACGCGGTGAATATTTTCAACGTCGAAAATCGCGTTTATGAAAATATCGTTTGAAACGCTAAAGAGGTTTCCAGAGTGAACACGCGAAATGTTTTTTTAATAACTCGTATTATATACAGGCGCGCATGCCTTCGTGGAAAATATTGCGAAAAAGAAAAGTAGAGGAAAAAAAAGGCTACCGAAATATGTTTTATTTTTTTTTTTTTATATATATATATACACACGTTTACTTTCTCATACGGAACATTACATTTCCTACGCGTTAACCGGGATAACATATAAGTAGAATATTTTATACAAGAGCTGTTTGGATTTATGTGACACCGAGGAGGTAAAAACGAGGTCCCTGACTAAACGTCCCGTAATCACAAACAGCATACCGTAGTGTATGTCCTACAAAAAAAAAAAAAAATTTTGTGTGCCACTTTTTAACCGTAGAAAATTCAATACGCGAATTCCTTAAGAAAACAACGTTTCTTTTTCCCGCGTTCGCGTATAAACGCGATTCTATAAAAAAAAAAAAGAAAAAAGAAATTAATTGGTTAGTTTACTAAAAACGAAATGTCACCGAAAAATTCCCAATAAAATTCTCGTATACAAATTAATGCCAAAAATATGGAATTCAGACAACACCTGACACCATTGTATTAGTGAAAAATTACGTGACACGTTGATCACTCGACGGCGGAATTCATTCACGTGCTATATGGGTTATTAATAGTTTTGAATATTATTTGACGAGTAAATACAGCGGAATCAAAAGTATTAGAGATGAATAAAAAAAAAAATTGTTCTCTCTTTTTTTCTTTTCACTCTATACACAATATATTATTATGAAAAAAAAACCGAGTGTAATACACCCTGTACATTTCAAACGACTAACAGCCGCGAAAATAAGACGAAGAACTTTAAATATTATAATAACAATTACTCCGAAAACGGTGTGACTGTAACAGAACAGTTTTCGACTTTCCGTCGCAACGCCGGCAAAACACTGCAACTGTAATTGGTCAAAGTATAATATTCTAAGCCGTGACAAAACTTAATAAAAGTATTTTTTACTTTTTGCTTCTTTTTTTACATAATTTCATTACATAATACTTACGTAATGTATTCTAAAGTTAACGCGACCATAATGAATCGGACGTGGACTATACAGAGAATTATTAGAATTTTCATTGTGAGAAAACTTAAAACACAATATTCGTCCGGCATGTCTAATTGAACTACAAAACAAAAATTAACTTTCCATCTGTCTTCTTTCCTTTTTTCCGCAACATTTATTTTCGTTTATTTCACATTATAAAACGTTAAATTTTAGGCGTATTTTTACACCAAATCCATAGGTTTTCGTCGTTTATACCAAAAAAAATAAAAATATTTTCTTGTCTCGGTAAAAGTAATATTGTTATTATAATGTAATAACTGTCTAATAAAAACTTTTCGATGCGCTGGACGAAGAAAAAGACGAAAATCAAACGTCTCCAATTCATACACGTGATTTTAATTCAGCCTCCTTAAACGTAGAAACAGCATAAATATCTGTACTTTCCAGTTGCCAGCTACAGTGCAGGAAAATCATTTATTAACATTTGTTTAAAGTAAAAAATAAACTGAGGCCTACTGTGAAAATCCCAAATCTGAATACGTTTTGTCATCATTAATAATAATAATAATAATAATAATAATAGAGCGAGAATAAGATGTATTATTTAAAGTTTTCAAACGTTTATTGTTCAAATACTTCAAAAGAAGTGAAATTTAAATTTTGATAAAACGAAGAACCGAAAAGTTATTAGGACTTCACTGGGATCTACGTAGATGTTTAATCCGTTCCAGTTTTCATCACTATAAAAAAAAAAACTCTACCCGCGGATTTTATCGTCCTTTATTAACGATGTTATCATTTCAGTTACATTAAGTTTAGTTTTTTTTTTAAACATCGATCTGTAAAACGACTTGTGTGAATATTAGTCTTTAATTTACCATGTATTTATTTTCAATTAATTAGTCGATCATACGAATAATATGCAAATATGTAGCTAATATTTAGCTCTGTAAAAACAAAAAAAAAATTTTTCATCGATTATATAGAGGATTGCGGTTCCATCGTCGCGCCAAAATATAAGTAAAAATAATAACAACCAAACACCGCGTATGCATATCGTTTTCATACCATTCAAAAACGAATGATCCTGACGCGTGTATAAAATTTTCGCGATTCCAATATCCCAATCTACCGAAATAACATGTTTACTGTCGGAAATATTCACAACCGCATTGACAGTTCCCGCGAATACGGGTGCTTTAAATTCTCGAGTTATGACATCGCGTACGATAGCATTACAAAAATGATTGATTTTCGCCAAAAAAAATTTCTGACGTTGATTTTTTTTCGTCCGTCGATTGTGTTCAGCTCGATAATAACGTCGGACCGCATAACACGAGAAATTCCCTACGAAGTCTTTATTGTAAATGTTTACATTTACTTTTAGGTAAAGACAGGGAGAAGGGAATTTTATAATTTATTTACGTTACAGAACAAGTCGAACTAGTGAATACACATTTAGAAATTGTTGAAGAACTGCGGACGTTTTTCAAACCAATTCCTCTTTGAACGCATGTTTTCGATTCCGATGGATTCTTCTCCGTTTCCAGGTAATACGCCTTCGCTATTTTTTCATATTTCAATAATTCCCAAGTGCTATAAAAGAAATTTATAAAACTCCGCGTGTTTATACTTTTGATATTATAATTATTAATCCAACGGTTTCTACGAATAAAACGATTTTGTCCGCCCGCCTAATAAACGATAAAAAAAAATGTTATTTTTATAAACGTGTTTATTTCAGGAAAAACTCATTTCATTTCGAATGGGAATTTTTTTATTAAAACGGATTTATCATAACATCACCATTCGACGCTTTAAATATCTCTGAACCAATTTTTTTTGTTTTAATTAATGTATTTAACCTCTGCTTAGTCAATTATACCTAATATTTATACGCGTCCAAAAACTTTCATGGTTTCGGAATTACGACTCTATTCCCTTCACGTGCGATAAAAACGTGTCATAAAATATCAAATCGACGTACCTTTTTTTTTTTTTTGTAATATTTTTATATAATTATCTCCCAAAGCGCTTACTTTATAACTATTCAATGTAAGAAAATATTCGAAATCACGTCGGCCGAAATACACATTTTTTTCGAAAACTGGATATTAAATATTAAATCGTTTGTATTTTGATTAAATATTTAATTCACACAACGGCGGATTAATTTCGATTTGAACATTTTATTTTCGAAAAAAATAAGTATTTTATTATATATATATATATTATAATACACAAAACGTATACACATAAAAACATAAGCGATTACTAATGACGTGATATCACATCGTCTTATGAATATAATATTTATTACTGCAGAATACGAGCACAGGTTTTCACGAAGACGCGTTTTCGGTTTCTTATGCTCGGCATATTATTTGATGTGTTATTCAAAGTGAAAGTTCTCTCTGTGCACGTGAAAATATAAAGAGCGAGCAAATAATAATAAAACAAAAATGTAGACAAAAGTACGATTGCCCCGGGGTTCGGGAGAAAAAAATAAGTAACGTCGAAACTGCGGATCTGCTTATGAACTCTTGTTGTCGAGTCTTTTGTGAACTTTTGTTTTTGACACCTGTACATATTGCAACCATTCGTAGATCACATATAATTTTAATTACTCTGTAAAAGAGTTACTTCAACGCTCGTGACTTCTTCGCACGTATCGTATTATTATAATTTCATATTACGAATACAATATAAAATCGTTACATTATAAAAATAATAATTTTCGTATCCAAACACTCAAATGATCTCCATTAATTCATTTGAAACGTTTGAAAATCTCTGTTCTAAGTACGATAAAATCGCCATAAGTAAAACTCGACATAACTCAATGCGTTCGCCTCTTCGGTGTTCTTAAAAATCAATTCAAAAACAATACCGATAACGTCTTTGAAATCGAAAAACAGGCCCCGAATACATTTTCGGTTACTGAAAACCAATACGGTTTCTGGTAATTTTCCGAAATACGAGTAGATAAATGACAAGTTCGTATTGTTTCGAAATTATGTATTTTTCGAATTAAACATTCGTTGAAAACAGTAAAGTTAGACGTTGTAAAATGCGTATATCACTGCAAATACGCAACTATAGTAATAATAATTTTATTCCATCACAGTAAGTAAATAATTAAAACGCCAGTTTATTATCATTCTAAAAGTATTAACATTTATATTCATCACGTAAACTAATACATTTTTCTCTTTCAACTCTAAAGGCACACATTTAATATGGTTTTATTATAAAGTAATATACATACTCGATCACCTGCTATATATCATCAAGGTTATCCGTTCAAAATGTTCGAATTTCGTATACTTTACACAAAAGACAGAAATACCCAAAAGTAACATCCATCAGCTACTATTCCCTTTTGGTTTAAGTTTTTAAGTTTTTTACCACGGTGTGATCTCTTATCCGAAAGTAAGATAATTATTCTTTTTCTGCGAATGATTACGATAGTAAATTACGATATCTTATAAGAGAAAAAAAACGAATAACACAAGATTTTTGTTCTACGCATTAATTCTCACGTTAGTTTTTAAAATAAAACACTCGGTTGTAAAACCTAAAAACTCCTTCGTTTTACTGCAGGCCGTAAATACTATAATACACCCCCAACGTATACATTTATGATAATTATTCGCACTAAATTTGATGATCATATTCAGCGTATTATTGCACGTGTATATAAAAATATAAAACCCTTTTTTTCTTTTATTTTTTTTTTACGAGAAACAATATACCCGTGAGAATACATTTATTCGGTGTACTCCACTGACACAAGGTGTGTGTTTTAGCAATATATATACTATTTTAATAAATGCGCCCTGGTAAATTTCACTTAAAAACCATCTACACAACGAGAAACGGTCGCAATAACGTTTCGAGCTCCAAATTACAAATACGTATTGTAAATTTTATTCGTTATTAGATTCGAGTAATTGGAACGTAATTAACCTGGTAAATCACCGTGGTTGCACAACGTCTAGATTAATTTATCTAGACAATCTAAACTACCCAAGGAGTTAATGCGTATTCGCCATATCCTATATAAATTAGGAAACGACTATCAAAACAGCACATATAATTATTGTAGTTTCTGTTTAGAAGAAATATACGAGTTTTTTTAATATAACAAATATTCTTTTTTAGTAATACTATTTTCGCGTATCTTTGTATTGGTAAAAAGTTGTAAAAATCCGATGTAAACACCAATGTCAAAATCAACGTACAAGCCGTAAACAATAAACATTATATTTTTATATTTATCAAAGTCCTCTAACGAAATAAATAAATAAATATCGGCATGCCAAATTCAAATGGAGAAATATAATTAATTACTGAAAACGGATATTTAATAATAATAATAATAATATTCTAAAAAAAAAAAAAATAAGCGATAAAAACGTTTGAAAGACATACCGTTTTGTAAATTCAATTTTAACCCGCCATCAGTCGTTTATTTAAAATGCTTATTATTTTTAATAAAATATTGAATAAATTAAATGAGAGTTTAAATCATCAACGATATTAACGTATTATTCTAAAAGGCTCGAAGTTAACGGCAGGGGCTAAACGATAAATAATTCTTAAAATTATACGAGTATCCAACGTTTCAACGAAATCAATTATTTAAACTGTAATTGAAATATATACGTATGTAATAATACGCATATACAAGTGACATAATGCACTACGATCAGCGTTGTTGTTCATCTAGTTCATTTTAAAGGAAAGAGTCACATGTATTATTATCATAATGAGAAATTGTTAATTTTATATTCCGACCCGTACACGAATAATAATCAACCATAAATATTTTACTAAATCGTATATTTGTTGTTCGCGATTTCGAAAAATAATAATATTTTTCTCAATTTAAAATTAAAAAAAAAATAACGTTCAAATGCTATTTTATACATTTATTATTATCATAAGTTACTCGTATTTTTTTTTTTTTTTTTTTTTTTTTTGTAATGAGTGATGGGTCGGACTAACGGTTTGATCGAATTTTAAGTTCAAAACGATTACAATTTAGTATTTCGGTATAACACCGAGTTGTTTTAAGCTGTGAGATTCGAAACATTATTATTTTTACTGAAAAGAAGAGTGAAAAGTTAAAGTCCGAATTAGGAATACGAACGCCCGCGAGTCGACTCGCACATGATAAAACCATCAATGAGACGTATACGATTCCTTTACAATACATCACATGGCGGTTACGTTACATTACTCAGTAATATTAAAAAAACGTCAGTGCACCTTATCTGCGGATTTCGGTATAAAACGTTCGTTTAATATGTTTTCACGGGTGGTAAACGTGATTAGAGTGTGATCGGGAATCGTCGATTTTGACGACTGGGTAGTTTGCCGGTATAATGACGAGCAATAAAGTAGGCCGTGTACCGGCAACAAATAGCCTATAATAATTCTAACTCCAGTAAAACGTTTTAAAAAAAGTCCAGAGGACTCGGCGAAAATTCTATAAAAAAAAAATACGATTCTTCCTATATACGATTTGCGCAAAAACAATTTCCACTTTTAGTGAAGTGATTCGAATGATATTATTGTTTAAACGTTATCTCCCGGTGGCTATTCGTGTGTGCGCTACAAAAAAATACGAATCTGCACTTGTGTCTGTGTTATACAGGCAGGCTGCATTGCAGCACCATCCCCGAACGTAGCTTAAGATATTTTAATAAACGATTTTTCGTTTTCTTTAAAAATTAATAAATACGTTTTTATAAAATAAAAATTCGAAATCCGTTGTTCATGGTATTATCATTATGTAGATCACAGTTGTTTGTTGTTTCCGTACAAGTCCGCGACTCGTCTTTTGTGCTGCCTTATCGGAGAACATTCATGTATAGTTCTCAGACAAATAACACGACCGCGGTTCTATAATGTAGTGACAATGAAAACAGCCCATAAATATATTTTGTGGCTTTTGACATTTTATCTCATCGTTGTCGAATAAACAGTGATTTCTTGTCGAATCGTATCATAAAAACAAAAAACTCCCTTCGTCAAAATAATGAACAGTTAAATAATCACGTTAAAAGCAGTATTACAATATGTAATGCACGGAAACAACTACATCTTCATCAACAGTAAATATTGATTTGTTGTTGTTGTACCTATTAAATATTTGACTGTTTTCAGGTTCGCGTTTTAACAACTAAACCACACACAGTGCCGATTGTAGAACGTCTTAATTCGTGGTAAAACGTTGTAAAAACGACACTGAAAAGTCAAATTTGGCACCGGACACAATAAAAGACGCTCTGCATAATAATTAACACGCCGACTTTAAGCGAATTAGATTCACTTCCAGCAACTGAAAATCACGGCTTAAGAAAATAATGTGAACACGATAATACGCACACAGACAGAAGTCACTATAAGCACAGATGGTTTTAACATTGCGTATTTCCCGACGTTGAAATAGATGAAGGTCGCGGTCGTAGAGTAAAACTCTTGTCAAAAATAGAAATTTTCGTTTTTCGCAATGTGGTCGACAATAAACGATAATAAAGTTTACAAATATATGGTAAATGTTAATTTTTTTTTTTTTTAACGTTTACTAAACGTCGAGGTACGACACATTTAGTATGCAAATAAGTAAGCGTATATTGTAAGATATATTTTTTGGGGAGGTTTTTTTTTTTTTTTGTGGCTTAATATATGCCATTCGGGTCTCCGTCCGCAGCCATCTCTTCGCAATTATAATATATTCCTGACGCGATTAGATTAAACTCGGTCTACCAATCGTTGTCTTGGGCGGCCTAGAGGTCTTTTGCACTCGGGTATCCGTTTTGTAACTCGACTGATTAACTTTTCCAGTGTTTCTACTACGTCCGTAGTAGTATCGTCTAACTTGCATTTCTCTCTTCGTTCGTCGTATTCACTCGTATTCCGGTTTCTTTTGTGGTCTGATATGACTTTCTTTCGAATCTTTCGTTCATTAATTCTCAAATAACAGTGTGAGGAAAAATTTGCGAATGCACCGTTTCTCCCGCAATCGTTAGTAGTAATCGAGTTCGCGTTTAAAAACGTACAATACGGAAAATCATCGGCCGCGTTATCCCTCTAATTCCGTGGTGTACAGCATCTATAGCAGGTACTAATTGTATAATAGCAAAAAAAAAAAAAAGAAAGAAATCGTCGTAAACCGTTTGTCGCGGAATTTTTTCTAAGGGCAGCGCTATCGTCGTCGTCACTATTGCTTCTTAATTAATGTCGTCGTTCCACAGGTGCACGTAGAGCGTAAATGAAATGACAGCCGGGACGGGTTAAACGGAGAACCGGGAAAAGTTTAATTTCGTACTCGTGACGCTGCGGCGAAGTGTGTACACGACGTCCAGTGGTATAAAATAAAACAAACAATCGGCGTAGCGACAGCGACAGACTGACGACAGTTTCCCAAAACCGTTGACCGAATTCTTGACATTTTCGCAGCTCGCGGGCACAAATAATAGAACGAAACACTCGCCGCTCCCTATCCCCCGTCTCGGCTGGTAAATTTATATCGAAACGTCTTGGAGATATGCTATGGGTACTTTCCCCGTTGTTGATCTCGACAACAACGCTATAATATACTCTCCACCAGTATATTATAATAGTCCGTCCGATTTCGAACACAAATTTAATCGACGGCCACGACGTTTCTCTGCTCTTTCGCGTCGACCTAATTTATATTTTTTTTTATTATCTGAACACACGACGTGTTGGTCTCATTCCCGCGAACGATTTTGCGTTACGTTCCCGTACCGAATTTCGAATTGTATATCAGAAAAAACTCGAAAATATCCGCGTAAGCGAACCGTATTTTTTACGCGAACAATTCAATAAACGACGAATAGATTTGCACTTATTCCGCGATCGTAAGACGGGAAATTGTTTTTAAAAATCGGTGGAGAAATATGCGGAGGAAGGCAAAGCGAATTGTCGACGTTTCTCCTCGAAATCAGCAGCGGAACCGTTGTGATTTCTTCTACGAATTCTGAATTTCGGTCTTGGACTGACGCGTCAAGACGGATTCAGTACATTTGAATACAACACGTTTATTATCGCAGAGACATTTTACACGTTTCCCGAGCACACAAAAACAGTGCGACGGCAGGTTCTCTCGGGCGTTCGTCGAACGTTCTTCAATCGTGAATTAATCCAATCCGAAAACAAATTGTCACGCGCGCGTACAAAATTATTGACATTTCCGACCGAAGAAATGGAAAATTCGATACAAACGCAAAACATTATATTATAACGGGTCCGTACGGGGGAATGTGGTGTTTTTACTAACGCCAGAGAAACACGGGCTCAGTGAACTTTTATGCGACAACACTTGTTTATATATATATATATATTATTATTAATTTTTGAAATACGAAACAACGGTCGTTTGTCAGTGTCAGTTCGGCGTGCGTTTGAAAACATGTGTGTGTGTGTGTGTAGATTTGTGCGCGAATATAAGACTGTAAGAGTATACACACACACATATATATATATACACGAATATATTATTCCGTCATATATACATACAATAATCAGAAAGGATTACGCGTGTGCTTGCGTGAAAATAATCCACCCAACGGGTACTTAGTGTGTACACTGTAACGACGAGAGCAGCAGCAGCGGCAGTCCGTATTAACTAATTGAAAACGTTACGTGAAATAATTTACTCGAACGTAGCAGACTAAAATATTCAACGTACTCGGAATTTTAAACAAATTATAATAATTACGTGTTATTTTCAGACGCCATTCCCGTTCATTCTCCAGTGAAATCCCCGATGTACTTATAACGCGTTTTGTTTAACGCGTATGAATTCCGTTCGAATAAATAAATATTTTTATTTCCAGGCGTTTTTTTTTTTTTTTTTTTTGAACGGTGCGTTAAAAATATTATTTCAAAGTGTTTTCTAAGTATACGAATAACGGTTTGAACGTATTTTTTTTTATTATTATTATTATTATATAATTACACAGAATTTGCGCTGTATAAGGTTTCAAATAAACCAATGGAATTATCGGCCTATTGATTTTTAAACACTTTATTCTAATAAATATTTTCATTTATGATTAATAATACTGATGATGATAATAATAATAATAATAATAATAATAATAATAATAATAATAATAATAATAATAATAATAATAATAATAATAATAATAATAATAATAATAATAATAATAATAATAATAATAAAGAAGAGTTTAAAATCGAAACTCGACGAGCAAAATATCCAAAACGGCCGACGCGAGCCTTTTCAAAATTTACCGTGAAATATCGGTTTTGAAGTTTAACCGAAATACAGCGTGTATATATGTGTACGTATATACGCCGTACGAACGGTTTGAGATTTTGAATGTTAAAGGCGTTTATACGAGATGAACATGAAATTTTCGTAGCTGCAAACGATTTTCATTAATTTCATAACTCTGTACCTATACGATAACGATAAATTGAATTTCAATTTTGGACCTTATTTAAATAATTTGAATTAAATCGTTTTTTTTTTTCAAATTAATCACACGTTTCGTTCTACAAACTAAACACTCTCTATTGTGATATCATTAAATACTCGTAATAATGGTAATGCATATACGTTTCAAACAAAGGATTTAACTCAACGCGTTATTGAAAAAATAATAATAATAAAACGTATACAAATTGAAAAGAAAGTTTTTTCGCGCATTTTGGCTACGTCTCAACCCTTGCTGCAGTTTCCTGTTCACTGTTCAACGACCGTAGGAAAAAAAATACGCATATTCTCTTGCCATGTTATACACACAATAACATTACACGCCGCATACTCTAAATAAATAATCACATGAATCGTGTTCGCCTTGTAGACAATTCTCACCGCATTTTCCAATATTTCGGTTCTGAGAAAAAAAAAAAAAGAATTATTAAAATACGCATTCCACGGAGATCTTATAAATGCATTACATTTTTTACTGTTCAATATTTATAATTTTATTTATAACAATAACTATAATAGAATTTTAGATACTTTTCAACTACTTAAAAAAAAAAAAATAATACAATTTAATTCCGCATACACCCTGTATGTGTGTGTGTGTGTGTATGTATTTTAACTAAAAAATGAAATAGTTAACGAAAAGTGACTTTTTTTAAAAAATTATCATCGGATAAGACTGTATCATTTAATAGTCTTTATCATTTAATGAAAAATACATTAGACACATTTTGAATTTCTCAGTTATATATTCCAAAAAGCGTTTTGACAAATATTTATTGACCGATTATGAGGGGTTTCTTATTTAATGACAAACGTCTAGTTCAGGAACACGTGATATTCATGACTAGACATCGACGAGTTAAAAGTTATCGTTAGATTACAAATCGAGTTACTTTAACAAGTAATTTTTTTTTTTTTTAATTAACTTTTTAACATAATAAGTACTGATTTTATTTTTTATATACTTAACGTGTTAAGTTCGAGTTAATATTATCTGTACAAAGCCGAAAACCGAAATTCCACTGTTATATAAGTTATATGTAAATAATATTTATTTTTTTTTTTTGACGTCACAAACACAATACAAATCGTGACCCACAGGCCATTATATTAAGGTAATGGAGTTGCCGTCTCGTATAATTAGAAATCGGTGCTTCTGAGACTTTTGAAACTGGCGTGCAAATATTTAACAAGTTTTTCAATTTAATCAGTGGCGCGGTGAAACTTCTGGACTCGAGTTTTGACGATAAAAATAAAATGCAAGGAAAAAAAGGAAGAAAAAAAAGGAGTAAACAGAATATCCAGTTCTCTAGATTGTACGACGAGACTTTTCCAATAACGAATGGTAATTTTGACAAAAATAAAATGTTATTTCTCTCGCAAACTTTCGCGTAGAGAGACGAAATTGGTATACGCACGTATTTATTATACCTGTATCATGTAAACGATAATCAATTATAATAAATACATTACGGGTACAACGCAATGCAATATTGATTTTAAAAGGATTACAACACGTTTTAAACATCTAAATATCGAATTTGAAAAGAGTTATTTTTTTCTAAATCGCGTACGGATACATTAAAACATCACGAATGATCGAATTAATAATTAATAAGCATCGCCAACTATTAATATTATAAAATTGTTCTCGTTATTTTTTTACGCACTCTGATGGCGATTATTAAAAATGAAAAAAAAAATGTATTATTTTTTTTTTCCTACTGTTATTAAGCTCTACGCTATTCGCTCGCGACGGATATCAGCCGGCAAACAATTTTCTGGAATAAATAGAACGAGGCCACAGAATAAAGAAAGATGAGAGGAAAAACGCAATACTCCCCCGGATCCGTGAATGAGAGTTGACAACAAAAAAAAAAAAAAAACAGGAAATCACATTGAGATCGCAACAGTTTCTTTGAAGACAAAGTCAACTATTTGTGAGAGAAATAAAAACTAAGATGCACAATAAATGCTTAAATAGACTTTTAAAATGTATTCAGAATAATAATATTTTTTAAATATACCGTTGCAGGTTATCGTGGCGTAAAGAGAAAAATTATTCATTGAAGACGATTACTGTGCAAAAAAAAAAATATATATATATATACACGCTTCGAATGAACCGAAAATAATTATCATAAAATCAAAATATATTTTTCTAAAAAAAAAAAAAATCGTTAACTATAAAATAGAATATAATACTCGAAAATGTTATATTTCGTAATAAATAATAATAATAATATTTGTTACGCGGTACACCAGACGTTTTAATGTCATGTAAAAACCGCTTACATGAATAGTTCATCGCGACGTGAAAATAATATCTGGAATTCATAATAATTCTTTGCGGTATTTAATTGAGTTTTATCGTATACTATATATATATATATACGTATACAATACATACTATATTATAATTACATAATATTGAATTTTTCACAAATTACATTACAAGTCGTTGGCGATAAAATAGCGGAAAAATAACGGCGGGGAAATAATGAAATCGACGTAAAAACAGCGAATTATAATATGTTTCGACAAATTGACGGTAAAATGAAAATAACGAAATTCGCCAATAATTGCAAATATTATTACGAGGAATGGTACGGCAATTATGAGGCGAAAATGATAGAAAATTTAAAACGAATAAAATCTTATATTTCTTTTTTTACATCGATAATGTCTAATGGATGTACAGTTCCTTTTAAATTATATGTTTATTTTAGCTATTACAATCGGATACATGCCGTAATAAACGCATATTTAATATATTATAATGTTCATTCTATACCCGTAATATACATAATATAATGTGTAAAATTAATTCAATTCACTTTATATAATCTAATGATTTTATTTTCACGTCGTCGATATGTCTGTTTTTAATTAGTGTAGGCGAATGAAACGCCACGCTCCGTCTAATAACATTTGAACCGTACGTACTGTAATATTGATTTTATAAATTAATAGTGACGCTATGTGGTATTTATACTCATACCTGTTATTGACATTCTTCTTTTTTGGCTCGACAATAATTATACCGTTTATAACAATGGAAAAATAATATTATTATGAGAGAAGTTAAACGTAATATTGTTGAATATATTATATATTTAAAAATGTACATATTTCAGAAAATCGCGAACACTAAAAATCATTAAATTGAAATAATTTTAAATAGAAACGTGATTTTTTTTTTTTTTTGTAATTTATTTCCTATTTGTCATGAAAGCATTCGAGAGATATTTAATAGATCATTTTTAAAATCATATACGTACATTATTATTACCCCGTTTCTAATCTCATGACGAAATAAACGAAATTTTAATATTCCGTCTGTGAACATGTTATTACTTAAACATTTTGATCATATTCAAAATATAAATTGTACACAGTCTACATGTGTTTATCTTTATTCAACGTAATAAATTCATATTTAATAAATATTAGATACAGTCGATATAACTGCTCGTGCTCGAAGGGACATTTAACTAGATGGACTTAAGAAGTTTTTATAACGCGTTTCCAAGTAGACGTATACGTTACAATACGCCGTGTTTCAGTTCGACGTATCTTCTTAAATTGAAACACCGCTTTTACTTGTGATTGAAATTATTTATATTGATCGCGGATTGTAAAAACCAATATGAGTAAATGCCCATAAAAAAGAAAAATGTATTCTCGAAGAAAAATGTAATCGAAACCATTGGTTGCCATTGAAAATAAAATAATTGATATAATTATTACGAGCGGGGGTGAAAATATTGGAGATTATGAAGAAACAAAGTATGTAATGTGCAAAAAACTTTTTACAAAAAAAATATACATATACAATAAAAACTATTTACATTTCCCATTTTTTTTTTTAAAACCCACAATGTACCTAAGTATATAAACTGTACAAATATTATTATTATAGTCTAACGGTTCTTCCTTCAAACCCCGTTTAATATTATAGTTTTACCAATGTAGAAATTAATATAAACAATAATTAACTAAAACAACAATTTTCCTCGTATTATTGTTTATTTCAGCCTATATACTTTAAGCGAGATAAGAAAAAAAATAAGTATGAAAATTAAAAGAAAAAGACTCACTATAAAATATTTCATCGCGTTGATGTTTATGGTTCATTTAATTAGAGACGTATAAAAAAAAAATCACTAACGCGTTACCGGCCGCCAAACTTTCTAAATTCACAATGTAGTAATGCAAAAATCAATATATCATATTATATAGTTGTTATAAACTTAAAGGAAATGTCGATATCAAATTAGAACGATTACTGAGGTAATTTACTTAACTCACCTCGTCTTACTTAACTCAAAAAAAATACAGAAAAACGTTAAAAGTCTCTCTGACAGATTAATCGAATACTTCAAAAAATAACGCAATGAAAACAAAAAAAAACAAAAACTGAAATTTGTTCATTTACCTACTCAATTGTACTGTATGTGTAAAATTATACGTAAGACATTCTTATTTTCTATTACATCTAATTAATTACATCTAAAACATATTTATACGTTTCACGTATTTATACGTATGTCACGTTGCAGGTCTAGACAAAATATTGAAAATCTAAATAAAATTAACATTTACAGTCACTGTTATTAAAAATAAAATATTTTCTGAAGGGAATGTAAAAAAATCAACTCGTAATGGCTTTTAAAAAGAAATAGACGTTTCCATTCTTTTCTTTTGCGAAAAAAATCATATTTCTACAGAAAAAAAAACTACCCAAAATCGTCCCAACTCTCTATAAATAACATTTTGATTATTCCCGCAGTGGCAATACAGGCTTCAAAAACGAAAAAACAAAAAGTTGAAATTTGATTCCCGTTTTCCACTTGAACGGCTCCTTTTTGCCCATTTTCAACAACGCATCACTTTTTGTTCTATCTACAGTGTGTGTCGTGTCGATTCGACTGAACAAATAATAATATACAAATATAAATAAATAAAAAAGTGTTTTCAGTTTTTCAACATTGAACAATCGGAAAAATAATAAATTATATATCCATCCGACGTAGTTAGGGTTATAACTAAACTAAAACGTGTTCGAAAAAAAAACACAATTATCGGCGTTAATTTATTTTGACGATAAAAAATAGCGTTTTCACAAAACAATTTTCATCTGTCCGAAATAATAACAAAAAAAAAAAAAAACATTAGTAAATAATATTATGCGTATTATTATTTCCTATCTCTGCACAACCTAACCGGACATAAAACGATATTATTACGCAAATCAAACACGATATTCGTAAATTCTCGAAGTTTAAAAAAATAAATAAATACTATTTTTGAAAATAAAAGGATTTTGAAACGTTGCAAATACCACATGAATGAAAAAACAAATAAATTATTACTTTACATAAACGATGGGTGTCTTTCTATGTGGAACTCGCAGAGTAATCTGAGGGGATTTAATTGACACCGCATGTACGTAACAGAATTTACTTGTTTTACATATATATATATATATATACATATACATATAAATATACTTTTATCAATAAAAATGTCGTTAAACAATAATATAATATACATAAACGGTATTTATATTTGAATATAAAATATAATAATACAATAGGAATAATATTATACACTAAACAAGTTTTCATACTGAAAATTGAAAATTTTTTATTTTTATTTTCCTGCTACTTTCTTTTGAATATTATGCACATAAATGTATATTATAGCGTAAAGTAAAATAAAAATATATACATATAAAAGTCAAAGAAAATTGTTTTTTTTTTTTTAATAATAAAATTAGTTTTGTAATATTTATTATAATATAGGGCGGCGAAATTAATTTTAAATTCTTCATACAACAGATGACATACTTAATCAAAATCCGTACATTGCGTATTTCCAAGATTTTACGTCGTAAAAACAAAAAAAAAAACTTATTAGGGTAAAATTTGAAGAGAAAAACGCATAAAATTCATATACTAATATACATATATAAGACGGCCGGCTTGGGCCGTCGTTTCCACACATTTATTATTCGCGGTAATACATCTCAACTTTGTTTGTCATTTATCTTTTGAAATTAATTTTATTTTATGGAAATTGCGTCGTTTTTCAAAAAGTTATTATTATTATTATTCGTTGAATACGAAATTTATAATAAATCTGATGGCAAAAAAAATCATTGGCCAACGTATATTATTATTATAATGTCACGATCGCTTTAAATTTCTATACGCGTCTAAAAAGATATTTCACACACGCGTGTTAATCAAAATCCGTAAAAAAGGAAGAAGAAAATAAATGAAAAACGCATTTTTATCGTGTCCTTTATTCCGCGTTTCCGTGTCAGCGAGTCTCAACAAGTTCAAACGAAGGTATACCGAAAATTTAGAGACCGTCCGCGAAGCCAATTTCGGTAAAATCGTTAGATTTCATTAAACATACAACAACGAACCGCACCGTCGTTTGATACGAGGAAGACTATGAGAATATGATCACTCGGAATCTGCACTATGGGCCAGCAATATTATATTATGTAGACTGTAAACTAATTTATTAAGATCTTATAGCTACGGACCGCCAAAGACACGGTAGTAATAAAATTCAAACATTATTTTCATTATTGTAATAAGAATAATAATAATAATAATTATTATTATTATTGTTTTGTTTATATTGCGCACGCGTACGTACGACTCGAGCAACTTTTGTTTTATCGACTTGTAGCTTTTAAAAGTTTTAAAGAGTTCAAGTGGTCAGGGCGGGAGAGCAGCACTCTGCTGCTGCTGCTGCTGCTGAGAGAATAAACCGTATTACAACGTAATGCCCGACATTTCTTTGTTCGGCCTCTAACTTTATGGATTCTTGTTAAAAAAAAGTGTTTGCTTTTGTACAGCAGCAGCAGTTGAAGAAATATACTTGGCGAAAAAACATAAAGCACGAAGTAAAAAAAAATTTTAAAAGACACTGCTATCCACGGGGTCACCATTGTAACTAGCAACGGGTGCGTAAAAAAATCAATAAATCTTTGATAATCCGTTCAAACCCCGTATACCGTGTAAAATCGTGTATAAAGTCGTACGTCCGACTTCAATTCTCGTTATAATATATGATAGAACCTTAACAAAGGTATAACGCATATAAAAATAGAGTTTGATTATGAGAGAAAATAATGGCTGGCCCGCAAACGTAATTATACAAAAAAATTTAAAAAAAAAAATTTACTTTCATCTCGAACTCTTGGAAAACATTTTTTTCTATACGCCATCAAATCGCATCATAACGGTCGCGTGCACTTATTATACACTTTATTCAAATGAGAATGAAATTTAAAGAAAACCAACATCGTCTCTTTCAAAAACAAATAATAATATTAATAATTATTATACATTGTGCGTTTTACAATACCTTGTACCGTGTATATGTTCTGTTCTTTGAACTTTTTGTTATAAACATTGAATTTGTATAATTTGTGTGTGTGTGTGAAAAAACACTATCATATTATACACGTGTGCGCATAAATTCATTTTTACATAAATATAATTATGCGATGATGATCACACATTTAAAGCTCATACTTACTCACTCGTTTTCATTGACGGGTTGTTTTAATAGTTCAGTGAAAATTTTTATATTTCATAGGTAGTTTCTGAAATTTAACAAAACTCTATTTTACATTTATGTAGTAAGATATAAATATACAGGAGATTTTTTTTAAGTACGCTCATCCGATTTTCGATCCTTAATTATACATAAATTAAAAATATTTTCTAAAGAATATTAAAGGAATACTTACGAATATTTAAGTATACCTAAGAACTTCTTTTTTTTCATTTCTTTTGATTTCTTTTTTTGTTATGTTATTATTAAAGAGAACATTCTGCAAAAGCGATACACAATATTTCTTTTTTTTTAATGGAAACACTCGATTTTATAATTACGAAATATTGTCTATAGGTAAGCATGGTTTAAAAAAACCATCGTTTCACATAAATAAAATAATTTATCGTACGAATACATATCTTAAGAGATATCGTATGATTCCATTTATGGTCGAGCATTTTTTCAGACGTTTTATAATAGAATATTAATAATGCACATTAACATCGTAATATTTCAACTTTAAACATCTAAAAAACGCGCTGCTGTTGCTCTTTTAAGATAACTATTTAGAAAAACAAAAATTCTAAAATGTAATACAATAATAATGAATAGGACGAACGATCAGCAATTGAAAGTCAGTCTCATTCGTCGATTCAGTACATTATATTGATAACGAACTGTTGGCGCGTATAATAATTCATTATATTAGATGATTTATGGAAGTGTAATTCAAGTATATAATATAAGAAGATAATTTGTTTTCTCATATAACGTGAAATATTGTATATATAAATTATATCGCAATATTTATAGTATAGCGTGTTTACTTTACGTCATACGTTGAATTGCGTTTCATTTGTTGTTGTACAATATTTAAAAAAAAATAAATAAATAGTTATTATTATTTATAAACTAACGTAATAAACGGATAATTTAATAATTTAATTTACACCGTCGAATGAAATGACGCGTTTTCTTTGCGAAACGGCGTTCAGCTGTTAATAAACGAATAAATGTTTACGTTAATATAAAATTATTTTGTTTGAGAGGCGATGTGATTTACAATATCATCCAAAATGATAACACGAGAGTCGAACACACTGGTAATGAATTCAAATTTCGGAAATTTGAATTTATTAAAATCGATTTCCGTATGGCGTGGTGTGAGTGAAATCAGTCAATTGGCTATAACGCAATAACGGTTTTCATACAATATTTTCTAATAAACACGTTTGAACGGTAAACACAGTGCTTGTTTTTATGGGAAATATAATTTTTTAAACGAGTTGTCGTCATCGCTCGTGCAATCTGCCGAATGATATACAAACGAATATTCGCTCGAAATAATCATGTACGTGAAACAATTCCATTTTGTGGTACTTGTAACGAATGTGTAAAATATAATATTTTAGATCCTGCAGAGGCATACGAGGAGGAATGATTATTTTTTTTTTTACAATGACGTGTGTGGTTTTTTTTTTTTTAATTTGTACATTAACACTTTTTTCCTGTGTAAATGTATTTGACACTATTCTCCAGTAGTTTCCTGAACCGTAGTAATAAAAAAAAACCACTCAAAATGTAATACAAACTTGGACAGACTTATTGTATAATAATATTCTTTAACAATATTATCATTACTATAAAGTAGTTTAAAATAGTTTTTCTTTTTCGAATTGAAAATAAAATTCTAAAATATATCTGTTTGAGCTCTATAACCCGTCCTTCTTTTTTTATTTATTAGAATTTCGTATCTGCGTTCGCACGCGATTAAGTACTGTCGATATACGCATATGACAAATATATTTTATACAATTAAAAACACACTGTTTAGACAAATAAATCTGCGCAATGTCGCGATTAGAGGATACGATTTAACAGATAATAAAAAAAAAAAAAAGAAAGTCGTCCTACTTTTATTTCCCGGTATTTTCTCCAGTGATACAGAAATGCAAGAATTTAAACTAATCTGTGTCGAAGATTTTCGTGTAGAAAATCGTTATTCGATTATCGATCCGACAACGCAATACGAGAAAACAAAAATGTTCCCAATAATCGAAAAATGTTTTTTTTTTTTTTTGGTTTTTGTTTGAAAACCTTAACAAGAATACGTACATAAGGAAAAAAATACTTTTTAAATAAAGAGTTTTTCTATTTTTTTTTCTCGTATTTATTCGACGAAATGACATTTAACTCTGATAACATCCACTGTATGTTTTTTTTTTTTTTTTTTAATTACACAATATTTCGTGCGCTTATACTTTTTGCTCGCCAAACACTTTTCGAATACCCTGCCCAAGACCTAAAATATGAATGCAATTAACTGTACGAATTCGGCAATGAACCTGTAGAACATATCCTAAATATTTGCCAGAGCATGCACACACACACAACGTGTGTAATTACCAAAGTAGGGACCAGCTGCTAACGAGATCAAAGGGAATATTTTGTCCGAGTATACATGCTTTATTTAGAACTAATTTGCATGCATAATCACTTCGGCTCGTGGCATAAATTACTGCAGACAAATTTGCGAGAAATTTAGGTCTATATACATTGGAAAATGACCACTCGACCGCTTACATTGTTCCGCCAACCTATTGTTATTATTTATTCTTTGACAAATCCACTTAGTTCTAACGCACAAACACGACGAAATTAAACAGTTTATATTATACAAGTGTGTTTGCGCGTGTATACTAATATAATAATAGAGTGTGCACGTGTAACGCTATAACGCGTTATAGCGTTTGCAATAATGTTTGTTTTTTGTTTTTACGATACGATGTGACATATACACAGCGATAATAAAATAATACCGGAGTCCACCGTATATAGATTATATAGAAATTTTTACTTAATGTATTACTTATTCGAAATCCTACGAAACGTCGTTTTAATATGTATAGACAGTTTTTTTTTTTTTTTCATACGCATTACCAACACGTATAGTAAAGACGTCTGTAGATTAAAAGTCATTCGGCTCGCGGACGTCTATATATATGTATAGATATACACAGGTGATTCGAAAACGTGACATTTGCACTGAAGACATATGACTCTCGCCAACATGTGTGTGTGTGTGTGTGGTGTAGTTTTACAAAAGCAAAACTCGAGTTGATTTGCAGAGTCCATTTATAAGAGAGAACAAAAGATAAACAAAACAATATCGACCGCCTCGAAGCAAAACCGTATGTTCTTTATACGTATATAGTTTGTGTATGTATTTATTTTGTTTCCCTCCATCCGCGTAGTGAAAACAGAAAGTTTTCAGGTCAAACAAAACATAATATTTGTACCGAAATAGTAATAATATAACAAAATAACGCGCGTTTATTCAAATATAAATACTATTATTTCAATCGTTTTTCTCTCTCTCTCTCTCTCTCTCTCAATATTTATATGTATAAGCACTGGCACAAACCGTTTTGAATGAATAATATGCATACGCTTTATAGATCAATCGTGTGTGACCTAAAATTTCATCTTGTATAAACCTTTAAAAAATTTTTTACGCTCGTAACACGGATCCACGTCATAGCTCGAACTGTGTGACGTACCGATCGGCGCGGATCGTTTGTACAAGTCGGCAAATACGCGTTTCCCATACACGTTTTGACTTCACTGATACCGATATCGATCGATTACTCAACTATTATAAGAATCATTGAACATTGTAGAACTCTTTTTCTGCTTGCCGCAAACACACACGCACACATAATATATCGGATACAATGTCGGACGCGTTAATAAACGTGTAAAAAACGATAACTGAAAACGAAATAATTGTACCGCGTAATTATATATATATACATTTATAGGACTACACAATTTTACAGCGCTGTATCACCGCACATAAACACAACACGAGTAATGCGGTAACGAGATCGAGGACACGCTTATAATTTTCATCGAAAAATAATTGCTTCGCGCCGGAACGAAAGTGTCGTGCTCAATACACTAGATTTTCGCAATAATTATATAATATTATCGTGTTACCGCAACGTCGGAGCTGTTTTCTAAACATCGTCAATTCTTAAAAATCGATAAGCATTTAAAAAAAATTTTGCGATTTTTTTTTTTGTCAAATCACATAAGTATTAGAAGTGTATTTAGAAGAAGAAAAACAGCACTGACATCGTATAGATACATATTTGTAATTGATATTTTGCGAAAATTTCGTGTCATAAGTTCGCGACCGTGTTCACCGTTCTTTCTCCGGCGAAACGGCTTTTCATCGTAAAGACAATTCAATATTTTCCGTATTTTCACAAATACGATCGGAGACCACGCCGACTAAATTCTACCTTGGTAGATAAACGCCGGACAACAACACATCGCGGATTTTATCGGATCGACGAGAATTATTTATTAAAGTAAAACTTTTTTCTTTTCTTTGATTTTTCCATTTATACGCGCTATTGAAAATTCTCAAAACGTATGACACCTATATTGATCTTTATTGATTTTATATATTTTCTACATTATTATTTTATATTTAAGAACGGGCCTATTTCTATCGCATCCAATTTCTGACGGACACTTATTCGACTCTTTTCACAGAGTCAAATACTTTTCCGAGTGCAGTCCATTTTTTTTTGTCCGAGAAGAGGAGGGAACGTATTGTATTTTTAATGTTACGATGGCTGTCTCGTACAATACGCGCTCTACCGAAATATGAGTAACGCCTGTACTGCCGCGCAAGCACGCAAAATAATAATAAATAATACCACATTAATAAAAAAAACAAAATAAATACATTTTTAGATTAAAAATATAAATAATATAACATTTTTTTTAAACGTAAAATCGGGAGAGGAGACGGATGGGGCGGTGCTCTTCAATTTTTTCCCATTCTGAGAGCACCGTTTACAATTATTTTCTTATTAGAACGACGGGGAACGGAACGTGTGTTACTTTTTTTGAATTATTTTTGTAATTTTGATTTTGTAAATGTAATTAAAAATTCGTTGAAGATGTACGGTTGGGGGGGGGAGGTGTAGAGGCGAAGTCCTCCCCCACACGAGTCGGGTTGTGTTTAATCATTGTAGAGAACGCTAGTTATTCTTTTAAAGCCTTGCGCAATCCATTTCAGTCGTGTTTCCGAGCGCATTTTCATATAAAACCGCGCGCTGGCGAAACCGAGCAATAGTACTACGAATTTAAACGAAATCGTAATTCATTGAATTACACGAACCGCTATTATAATTATTGCGTTCGCGGAACATCGACGCGGGCATCGGACCATGAAAATGTTAACTCCTACTCCGTCATTACGTTTTTTCGGATTTTATCGTTTTAATATCTCAAATTGAAAATTCCACTTGAAGACGAGTGCGTCTGCGCGGCGTCCGTCCGTAGCCGTAGCCGGACAAAACATTTTTGAGAACGCGCTCGCAAATCGAAAAACAACTCGTGTAACACGCGGATTCGCGCGGTTTTTTTTGTTATTACTCGTTGCCGCGGCCCTCGTCATCTGCAATCGCGTGTGTTCGTTTTTCAAATGATCGATCGAATGAACGGGATTCTTTCCCGTAAACCGCCGTATTCCGTATATAATAGTGTGTGATTGAATTAAAAACTTGAAGGCATCGCAAATAACGATGTGTTTACGGAGTACGTGATATTTAAGAGGGGTGAAAAATAAATACACCGCGGCGTACAAAATAAGAAAAACTCAATTATTCGATAAAACGCCATTAAAATAAAAAAAAACTCCCGTCTGTTGTGAAAATTTCACGAATAAAAGTATTAATATAAAAGAAAATGGGTAAAAAAAAAACACACGCATATAAACGATCTTTATGTAGTAGATTCGGTCGGAATCCAAATAGGGGATTGGGGACAAACAAACGTCTATCGAAAGACGAGAAATGTCGAATAATGCAATGACAACTCGGACCGATATCTCGCGGGATATACTATTTACTGTAGGTTTTTTTTCTCTATCTCCGGAGACTGAATCATCATTTCCCGTACATATATTATTATATCGTACGCACGTTGATGTAGATATACTTTTAGACGGAAATAACAAAAAAAAAAAAAAAACTCTACACTAATTTCACCGAAAATAATATAATATTGTTGAAATTTAACGATTCGAGTATAAATTATGCATTTAATATTGTCACTTATAAAACATGTTTATAACCCCGTGTGAATTACTTTTCGGTTATATTATACGTCTGTACAAATTGTACAGTTTCACTTTTCGTTTATTATTAATATCTATTTTAATAATAATAAATCGTAATGTGTTTCATACATAAAACATAAAAATTATCTTATTATAAACACTGGAAATCGTTTTGAGTAAACTTTCTACGATTAATATAATTCAACGTTAAAGGGAAAAGTTTCCGAAATCTCCTTGAGAAGACCCAACTCGAATATACAACTGATAGAACTTCTTTTTTTTTCTGAATCCGGTATAGGTAATTAAATGTTTAGAGTTTAAGAATTCTATCTAAACTTCATTTTTCACCGAGTTCGCGAAACTAAGGAAGTAATTTAAATTCGTGGAAAATAAAAATAATTTAAAATATTTGCGAAGACATCGTTGAACATTTTAAATAACGAATACGAAATACACATACAGTTATAATAGTTATACCATCGAAATCTTTGTAGTTTAAATTTCTATAAGGGTTCAAGTACAAAATTCATTTAAGTATTAATAATTATTATAAGTACTATATAAGCATTTCGCATACCGTGACACGTTAGAACCAGACGAAAAATGGGGATCAAAAAAAAAAAGTTGCTCTCATTCGCTACAAATCGCATGGCCGATAAGAGGGGGGATTTGACTTCCACATCCCTTGTATACGCCTCTGGTTACAACATAAGAGATTCCCAAATATCCTTTGATGAGAATTTATATTATATCTTAGAATAGTAGCACAGTGTCGCTTATTTATAATAAATAAAATAAAAATAAGCGAAACATTTACAATAAATAAAAATGCCTTCCGATGAATTTCGGACGACTGGAAAGTAAAAATAAATAATAATTACAAGCGAAACGTATTAATTCAGAAATAAAAAACTATACGGGGCACACGTCGAATAATATTAATGTAACAACAAACGAATGGAATTCTCTGCTGATGACTATAATAAAATCTCCGCAATGTACTTCCGCGTAAGTATATTATTCGTTTATAGACAGCTAATGACAAAGACAATCCTACAACATAAAGAATAACTCGATCATATTATACATTTATCGTAGTATTGGTGAGCTGTATTTTTTTTTCTTCTTCTTCTCATTTCGATTATTACAACGCGACTATAACCTTGTATATAATACGTTTTTCGTTTCAAGAAGCTTCTAAAAAAAAAAAAAAACCCCCCTGCATTAACTGACGAATAGTTTCGACGTTGATAAACGATAACGGACCGGAAAATTTTTCAAACTCCTTATATAATATAATGGTTAGTAAAAATCCAATATATTATCCGCAGCTCGATCGATGACGTTCGCGCAGCGCTCCGGGGTATATTGATAACATTCAGCTACACGAGTGCTGTTACGAGAAGACTAAACGCTTTTACCAAAAAAAAAAAAAAAATATCAACGGAAAAGAAATGTTAAACATTTTCATAACGATAAAAATTCATACGACAAATGTAAAGTCGACACGTGCAGAAAATCGGAACTCGGCTGCAATAATATACTCGTCGAATTACGATGGTCTACGGACACAGTACTCGAGAACAAATGGCGAGATCAGACCCGCGCATAGGTTTCCATTAATTAAAACTATTGGTGTGCCCGTCATCGATCAAATCGTGCGTGAAAATACGCGTGAGTCTTCATATGAGTGACTAATACAAATCGTCAAGTGTTCAAGCTTTCATTTTTTCGATATTTCTGCGCGCGAAACCGTAGAGAACTTCGTCAACGTTCAACTGAATAAAACTGAAATAATTATCATTTTAGATACGAACGTGTTTTTTCCCGAGTTCAAAAGACAGAATGTTCTTTTGATCGAGTAAACGCCATAGAAGTCTTGCTCTTATCATTTAAATGCGAAAATCCAATGACAAAGATAAGCCGAAAGGTTATTTGAAATTACTAACTACCCTATATACTCGTATAATAAGGGCACTTTATAATATTATTGGCGTTCTTGGTATTGGCTATTTCCAGCAGGTACACAATTATACCAACAAACTGTTCAAAGTAATAATAATAGAACCGTTTTAGATCTCGTTAAATATACAAAGGCTTGTATAAACAAACTTCAATCGTTAAGTTTAATTAATTTAGAGTTTGGGACGAGGGAGGGGAATGTACTTAAAAAAAATACTGACGGCAAAACCGTAAACGATATCGCGGATATTTTTAAGAAAAATAATACGACATATGATTGAAAACGTAGTTCGTATGTATTACGAAGTACACGTTTTACAAGAGCGGAGTCAGATCTGTCGGATCGACGGTATACAATAAAATACCATTAAATAAGCAGCTGTATATACACATATACTCGTATAGATTCCAAAAATAGTAGTTTACATTTGGAAACCTACGGGGTGAATTAATTTGAGTGTAAAATGTATTTTCAATAAGATTTATGAATTATCGCCTCGGTTTTGTCGATTGATAATATTATTATAAATATTTCCAAATAATAATAATAATAATAATCATTACACGCAAACACGGTGTATGATAATAATGCGCGCGTGCTACTCACGCGACTTTTGATAGTGATTTTGATGTGATGTACGTTATACAGTTTTACTACGTTTGTGTTGGGGGGAAAAAAATTTTTTTTTTTTTTAAAAAATATCAAACCGTTTGCGGTATTTTCACGTGCGGGCAAATGAGTGGCGTGGTGGCGGCGGGAAGCATACGAGAAACGTTCTCCGCCGACTAAACACGCGTGACTCCTGCGAGTACGGTGAACGAGTCGCCGCGTGATACGAAAAAAAAACGAAATCGTATTCCCGTAAATATTTGTCGCGCAGTACATTTTTTTTCTTCATCCTTCGTCTCCGCACAAACCACTTTCTCCGCGTTATCAACACGAAAACCTTTTACCCCCACGGAAACCCGTAGTAAGTCCTCAATCTCTCGACCCTCGTACACTACGTTGTGATGGTACACACGCGCGTATGCGACGTTTGACTCGTGATGATGATGATGACGGTGTGCAAAGTGCTCGGCGGAGTTGTTATCGAGAGAACGATTATCTTTCACTTCAATGTAAATAGAAAAAAAAAATTCGTATATTGTAACGGAACACAATGCTCGAAATCCATTTATTACAGTCCTCCTCCATCTCTATATTTCGATAATTCTACAATGACCCCTGTCACACCGGTTATTAAATGTGTACAATAATAATTATTTTTTGTAGTAATTTTAATTTTTTTTTGTTTTAAATTCCCGACGTTCTAATTAATAATAATAATAATAATAATAATAATAATAATAATAATAATAATAATAATAATTCGATATACCGAAACGTCGTGCACTGCGGCCCACATTAATTGAAACTGTGGTAATAACACTATATACGCTGTGCCCAATTCCGCTGTCATCAACCGGCGATGTGTATACTACGTAATCAGGTCCGTTTTCATAATCGTTTAAGAATATTGAAATTGTGTGTACCGGCGAGAATACATTTTTTTCTTTTTTTTTTTCACTCGCAATTCTCGTTTTTTTTTTTTTTTTGTCATTTTACCACAGTAAATTTATAATTTTCTTAAAATTAAATTTCTATTTTTTTTTTTTTGTCTTCGTCGTGCAAAGCCGTCATTTCCCTACGGTCATCCGTCCTCGTGGCCGGTACATTATTTTCTTTTTAACGTTTAAGTCTCATATATTTCACTTCCTTTATGTACCTAGAATTTCGTGTAATCAAACAAACCGACATTCATTGTCCGCGGGAGAGGATAGGACACTACTATACGGAAGTTATTTTCCGAAATATTATATAATTATACCGATGTCCATGTGTATACGAGTATATATAATAGAATTTTTATTGTCATTCGTTTGACTCGTTGAATTATCTTCTCTTTCGGAATTCTTCACGCCCGCGCGTGCCGCGCTCTCCAAATAAAATAATAAACGTTTCACTATGAAAATTGAATTGTTATTTATTCCCTTTTTTTTTCTTATATTTTACGCCGATTATTCTCGGTTTGAATAAAAATCCGCGATGTGTCGACGCGTCGATGTGGTCCAACGAATTCACCGCCTGTTCGCGCCTACTACCACCCGCATAGGTTTTATGTATACCGGTTTGGTATACAAATCCGCCGGCACTAGGAATTGTCAACTGATGAAAACGGATTTATTCGTACCGGTATCAAATGCCCAAAACGAAAAACTATCACGATCCGCGAGATTTGCGCGCCAACTCCCCGATATCGCTATTTTATTTTATATTTTCACTGTACGCTTGCAACTCAAAAGGCATATGACGAAATCGTTGTGGAATTTAACGCGTTATCATATGGACGAGACGTTTGATTTTATAACCGTGAATTGACATACACGCGCGTGTAATAATATTGTAAACCATATTTTCGGCGCGTTTAAACGTAACCCGCAGTGAAAATGAGTCCTACACCACCACCATCGTATACACGAACGATTTGCTTATTCACTTAAATGGTATACGCGAACCCTGTTCGACTCTACAATCAAATCGACTACAGCGAGATTACATGTCATGTGCACGCCACCCAGAGTATGTATACAGTGTGTTTCGTAACGAACACCATGCAACACAATAATAATTGTGTCCGTTTAAAATTGTCGTTTAAGATTTGTACGCAACACGATGTGGCGTATCGTTTTTATTATTTATCAGCTCACATTTCTCTGTATACGAAGTACTCCCGCTGAATCTTCCATGCAAACCATAAAACAATATAGATATGATAATTTAGTTCAATTTTTTGTATTATTATTATTATTATTATTGAAATTAATATATTGTTCAAATAATTTTAACGCGTACGAATAATAATAATAGTATCGTTATATTATGACATATATAATAGTGTACGTGCGTGAAAAATATTTTAATTATATCGCACGACAGTTATACGGTATTTTAACATAATCATTTTGATTGTGTTCACGAAGGCGAACGGCGCATTTGTTTTATAACGATTTTTTCATCGGTGAATACTATATTTTGTATAGAATAAAAGCTCGCGGATGATCTTAACGTGATTATACTTTGTGGTATCAAATCGTAATTAAATGATACTTTACGCGAGACAAGTGTCATTCGATTTTCCCCGGAGTTTAGTCGAAAACAACTCCGAAAAATACTGATGAAATTGTTCGTGTTGGATTTAGAAAATATCGGTAATTTTTTCTTTTTTATAAAGAACTCGAAATATACTATAAGCTGTGTGGTTATAATAATGTTTATTGCACTATATCAGCGCGGTTCAGAATCGTTTTTCAAACACAACGAATCGTTTTATTACTCTTTCAAATTCTAAATAATAATAATTTTATTATATCGCAATATTTTTATAATATACGAACATAGATTTCTATCTCACGCGTGCACGTTTATACGCGTTGTTTACTGGAAGCTAACAAATCCAGAGAGATTATTTGCCAAATCGATTATAGATTTTGTGCTACACTTATATGCGAATAGATATTTTAAGTGGAAATATCGACGTGTACAGTGATGCGCGTTATGTACAATTTATTGAAATACACTTCAACGCCGTCTTGAGTAATTGAATAAATAATAATATTTGTTTTGATTATAAAAGAATTTAAAATATTAGACGTGGGAATTCGAAATAGTTTAAAATATGAATATGCTTGGGAGACACGGCGGACGGCCCCATTGTGTGGGCGATCGCCAAGCGAAGAAAAGAAGGTGTCCGCCATTAACGAAATAAATGTGAAAAATTAAAAAAGAAAAAAAAGTGAAAGCGGGATTTAGCTCAAAATTAAACAACGTTAGCTATGGTAGAATGTAAAAAAAAAAAAAAAGTCGCTAAACTTTAATAACCTGGGCTCGGTAATTTCATATATATACGAGTATATATATTTTTTTTTCACCTCGTATTTATGTCAGTTTTTCATTTTAAACGACCCGCGACGACAAAAACGGGGTTTCATAATATCTACTTCACCGCCCTTGTATATTTCTACTCGTATTTAAACGATTTTTAAAATGGCGCATACTTTCCGTGTGTTCAGGAATGCGGTGAATTTAAAACAAGAATCAGGCCGGAAAAAGCGTCACTATCTTTTATACACTGATTTCAACGACATTCTCATTAATTTTTTCTTTTCTATCCGCTTCAAATCTTTTCGCACTACACGAGCACGATGTGAGCTGTATGGAGATTCGCGTTCATTTAACCAAAAAAAACCTAAACGCTATACACACATACAACGTATCGATGATATCGATATTGTTTTATTACAAGGCTGAGACCATTCGACGACACATAGTAATTATTGTCGACACGGAGAAAACCCGGTTATAATGAATATAAATGAATTTTTTTTTTTCTTCACGAATCTCGTGGTAAATACTTTCGTTACGTTAGACGTTTCTATAACATTACGTCTACACGGTTCTATGAAATAACGGATAAAAAAAAAAACAAAGACGTATCTTGCAATTTTTTTTTCTAATATTATTATAAAACAGACAGATGCGTGATACGGTACAAAAAGCCCTCGCCACGACTAGGATTTCATCTCCCGGATATTTAAAATGTCTGAATGCCCGACATCGTTTATATTACGGCTGGCGCGCATATATCACGAAAATCGGTGATGAGGAGCTATACAAGCGCCGTTTAATAAAATATAAAAAGAAGTTTTTTCCACTCTCCTCTCCCTCGCACCACATCGCTTACATAAATATATATTTTAACGCATTACCCGTACGCGCGTTCGACTTGTCGAGGAAAAAACAAAAACATTTTCGTTAGCCCTTCGTAAGTCGAACGTACCCTTTCAAAGCCATTTTAACCCCTCCTAGGTGTCGATAATCCAATCACGTATATATATATACAATATACATACAGGATAAAATTCAATATACAATCCTCGGGGGACATTACACTATTGTTCATTGTTGTCTATGTCAATTCGATAATAGCTGGACCACGCGCCCCCGCGATATATGGGTTTACTACTACTGTCTGGTGGTCACACGAGCGCGCCTGCACGCTCAAGAGATTGAATTTTGTGTGTGTGTGTGTGTATCACACTAGCGTGCGCAGAGTTAATAATATCGGTTTTAATGCAGCCCGAAAATATTAAACCGCAGCCTCACATCCGTATAATGATTAAAACTCGAATCGAAAATCTGCAAGAAACGATAAAGAACGTCGTGTATTTCACGTAGACGCCACAGCTATAATTGAAAACATCGACATTTACGTTTTAAAAATCCCGTACCCGTCGTAATATTATAATTAAACGATGCGTGTTGAAAACTTGTCGGCTACATCAGCACTACTAGAAATTATACGAAAACGCAATTATTGAAAATCACTTAGAATTTTCGATATTACGAGCCGTGTTCCCGTTACGGGAATACGTATCAGACGAAATATTCAAATCGACAAAAACGATTAAAAATTTAAAAACATCCGACGTTTTCGTCATAAACCCCTTGAAAAGTGGTTTTTTTCTCCCCCTTAAATATATATCTTTTACGTTTTTTTTTATCATTTTTCGGAATTTGTTGTTGTTTTTTTTTTTTGTTATAAATACAAAAAAAAATCCAGACAAATACGCCCCGTCGAGAAAATGAACAGTTACTTCAAATGATTCGTGAAAAATTAATCGATTTTAATTAAAATTATTTTTTATTTCAAACAATTCATGCGGTTGTTAACGTATACCGTTCGAATATTATATGAAATGCATTTGAAAATATTTATTAACACCAGTTTTAAAATAAAACCCGTTTAAATGTTAAAATATACAAAAAAATAATTACCGTTCAAAAAAAAAAAAAAAACAATATTAATAATCTCTTCTTTTTTTTTCTTTTTCTATCGTATCATACGTCTTCCGTCGTGATTTTAATTTAAAAGAAAATACTAATAAGTTTAACTGTAACTAAACGATGGAAAATCGTATGTGCGTTTTTTTAACTACGAATTATAACGATATAAAACACTCGCGTTACACCGATTTTTTAAATATTTTCCACACTGGTGCTCGGTAATCTTTGCGACCGCTGGAAATCAGCGCATTTCACGCCACTGGCTATTAAGAGGCCGAACGTGTGTGAACGTATTAATTTGTTTATAGTCAACGCAAGACGACAACACTGACAGCCGCAATATAATCAACAAAAAAAGGAATAACTACGCCGTGTGACGCGTTGTTTGTATTAAACGGGATTGCCTAAGTGGTTTAAAATGTCGCGTGACAAGATGAAAACGAGAGAAACGATTTTCTTTTACACTTTTACATCAGTACGACGAGCCGGATAACCAGAGGCGTAGTTGAGGGGACGTAGTGATGGCCCCCGAGCGGTACATTTTTTACCTATTTTTAGGGACGATAAAACAGTGGTCTCACAACCGACAAGACGATTTCATTATTATTGGAACGAGCTGATATTTTGTATAAAAAATTTAAATTCGGTTATATAACGTATTTTAACATTATTCCTAAATCATATTTTCGATTTCATGGATTATTATGGATGCAACAACAACGTTAATTATTGTTTTGGACGAATTTTTATATATATATATATACAAACTGATAATTTACAGTAATATTTTATTATAAATCATTCGTCAATAATACACAGCGCCGAGAAATTGTATGCTATCCGACTTCTTCTTAATTCTCCTCAAAAAAAAAATCACGTAGTGACTCCCTAACGAAGAAGGTCCGAGGCTAGAGATCTAGAATGACAGATAATCGTCTTAATTATCTGTAGCAATACTTATATAGTTTTTTATGCCTATACTTTACATACGGTCAGGAAGACATACGACATAACGATCCGAGAATTCGGTGAGCAGAAATCATAAAATCATAAAAATAACAAATTACGTGGCGCGTATTACGTCCGATTCGTACTTAAATTGTTAAACGAACCTGTGGTTTAATAGGGATTGCGTTGAATACTCTAGACCTAGAGCGGCGAAATCCTAAACACATCTCTGCGGGTAACCGCGCGTAGCGAAATATTACAAATATACGACGCTAATAGAAAAAAAATAATGAAAAGGATATACGCGCGTCTCGGTGGAACGTACAGGACGACAATAGGTGCACCGCAATACAGAAACGCGCGACGTCCCTTCGAGTTGTTCATTATTATTAGTGCGTATAGTTGCTATTAAAGCTACGAAATCACAAATCACACTCTATATATTTCACCGTTGTATTTATTATAATAATAAAAGGTATTTTGCAGTCGGCCGACGTTCACGTGATATTCGAAATTATGTAAATAGACGGTTGCGTTCAATATTTAATACGAATTACCAATACATAGTTATTATACATATACCGTCTGAAGTTTGGTCGTGAAACACTAAGCGCTGAGAATCTTACGAGTAATAATTCCGAGATTATATCCCAAAACTTTACGCACTATAAATGATTATATAATAAACGGGACATCAGCGCAACATACTGGAAAAAATATCTATTTTTATATATTTGTAAATATATACATATATAAAGATGAATAATCGGTGGCATGTTGGTCAAAATTCAATGATACGCGGAAAAAAATTTACAATTTATTAAAATGTTAATATATAAAAAAAAAAATTAATGAAAATTATATTTAAAGAGAACAAAAAATGTGAAGAAACAATTTTATATACATTATTAATAACGATAAATTCCTATAGACGTTTAGTAAGTGTATTTAATATATTTATATAATTGGTAAAATGTTTATCCTTAGTTAATAGACATATATACTTTCTTTTTTTTTTTTAAATTATTACTCGTACTCGACCGGAAAAATGTTCATCACAGTGATTACAAAACACTTGTATCTATATGATTACTTATTATATAATAACCTAAAGTATTTATAAATTTCTTCATCCGATCGAATTTTGCTGATCTCAATATGAAGGCAAAGTATTCATACTCTATCGATTTATGTATATTACATACATCTCTTTGAATAACACCCATTCGCCTTGGATTTTTTTTTATTTTTACAAGTAAATGAAAACAAATTTGTAATATTGAAAAACATCGATAAGACGCCGAGAAAATACAATAAAATACTTTTTATTATAAACATCGTATTGGTGTATAATGAAGCTGTGGGTTTGAGGTAAAAAAAACTCAGTTTATCACACGGCGTCACACACTATAATCGATTTAAAATTAATTTTTATTTATATTTATTAATTTTTTTCGTAGTAAAACAAACGTCAAACGCGTGTATTATGAATATATTGGAAAAGTGTTGTAATTATTATTTATTTTTTTTTATGTATAAAAACGCATTTTAAAAACAATTGAAACCCAATTTCTTAGTAAAAACTAAAAATGTCAAATTTAAACTCTAAAAATATTAAAGCGCGCAATAAACGTGAACAGGCGTACGGCCGATTTTATAATAGTCTTTTAGACATTTTCGCTTTTGCCTCGGGAAATAGTGGAATCTTTCAGTTCCTAAGTGCAAAATCTAAATTCAATTTCTTTTCAATTGAAAATACATTTAAATCCCATTTACTACCTCACAACCTCACAATGTCCTAACCGACGCATGAAGAATACGTATACGGTAAAAAAAATATCAGAAAACGTCACCGTATAAAACCAATAGTTTGCTTGTAGTTCGTCGAAATCTATAAGAAATAGAATTTTTTTTAAGCTAACCAACATAAATTATTATTACTATACTAACCAGTAACATATACAAGGTGACTTTGTGTGTAAACAGTTTATTTAGTAATAACAAACTTCCTTTACTTACATTCAGGGCTGTAGTATAGAATCCAATAGTAGAACGTATAGTAAAAAATCGGGGAAATCTCATTGATAAATGTAAATACTTATAGGAGCAAAGTAACAAAATGTAATAATAAGCTAAATAAATAAATCACTTATCTGAGGAAACCTAGTTTTAAAATATATACATATCGTTTAATTAATGAGGTTAGTATTACTTAAATTTCTCTTCAGCGTTTCGCATTCAAACGAACTGCCCAACGAAGATTTACGAAACTGTACAAGCCATGACATATAATATAATATATTACGTACACTATATCCCAACAATAGCACTTCACAAAATCCGCATAATAAAAACGAATAAGTAAAAAGACAGTCATAAAAGTTTGTGATATGCCTCAACGTATTTGTCACGCAAATACAATATAAGAAAAACCTATGAATTATTACTCGTAATCAATAATAACGAAAAAAAATGTTATATATAAATTAATTAAATTCAATTAATAAAAAAAATATAGAGCTGTTATATTAAATGTATTAATTTAGTACCGGTTTTGACTAAAACTCATTTTGAAATATAAAGAATATACAACAACAAAAAGAACAAAAATGATTAACACAGAGAAACCAATTTACTTGACATAGAAGCTGTAATGAGTATTTACTTTTAACAGGGTCTATTTCATAATATATAACCCATTGTATCAACAATGCACAGTAAATTATTTCATTGATTAATATTATACCGTTGTCTGGCAGCCACAAAGCCAAATAAATTAACTTGTCATACGTAACTCGACTGATTCAAACTTAATTTCAGATATTATATATTTACGTGACATTTAATTAAAGCACTTGACAATTGACATTGAAATGATATATTTTTTTTTACTTTGCGGTTGTTTTTTTTTTACACAAAATTCGTAGAGTATTTTTATTGACATATTATCATTTATTTACATCCTATACAATATTACTACTACGTGCAGAGACGAGTTTAATAAATATAATAATTGTTTTTCAGTAGCGTAACTAGGATTTACTTCAAAGGAATGATTGTGATAAAGGCGTGGCACCGTAATATATATTCTCCAAAGTCTTTTCGACATTCCATATTAATTTATTATACATTAATAACGGACGATATGTACGCATTATCTGTTAGATTGTTATTATGTATTGATTTAATTATATTTCGTTTAATAAATATACGCATTTATTTAATAGTATTCGTTATATATAATGTTGATATGCATGCGCCTATGCTGTAATTGTGTTTAGAGATGAAATTAATTTAAAGCAATCAATTTCAACGTTTCGAATACCATTATTTGCGTTTTACTCGGTAAATAAAATATGGCCAGTAGATGTGTTTGATTTCTAGAATCGAATTGAACATTAAACACGGACGTTTTATCGTTCTATACGCAATAATAATTGATTTAAGTTAATAGGACACATATATTGGTATAGTTTTATTTTTATATTCGAATTTTTTATAGGTGTATATATATATATATATATTTGGCAAAGTATATTACTATAGTAAATCGAGGAAAGTCAAATATTTGAACAGACCAATCGAATTCGGCGTTAAGAACCGAAAAAATAACTATGATTGCCCAAATTTCGATACAAAATATCAATTGTACGCGCGTGATACGGCGTCCGTATAACAATCAATATTTCTGCAGTAGGACTATAGGACGCCTACAGGAAATCCAATTACATTCGCAGAGCTGAACCGGAACATTTTCGTACTACTATATCTCGTAATTGACCCGAATCGGAACTCTGATAGCCAGTGGACGAGCGTTGCTCTGCGTGTTTCATAATGATTTCGACGAGGGCGCAGGGTAAGTAGACGATTAAATAGGAAATAGGGTATTTCGGCGAAACATAAATCGCGCGTTTGGTACCCGTGACAAACGGATGCTGTAAACGCATACACGATCGGTCTCCCGAAGACCATTTACTAATACTAATTGATAGCGTCGGATTACACCTGATCGATGGACACCCGTTTTGACAGCCAGCAAGTCGAAGATTTGTTGATCTATTGTGCACGCTGGTAGATCTATACTGTGTACACACTCCCCCAACATATTTGTTTATGTGTGTCTAATCGTGCTTGTAACAATAGCCATAGTAATTTATAGAAACGGTTCTCAAAAACCGTCATTTCTTGAAACTCTCATCCAACTGCGTTGCGTACAAAACACACACACACACATTGTTCGCAATTAGACGGATTTAGCGTGTTTATATAGCGAAATATACCGGCCAAATATATAAAAGAAAAACTTGTTCCTTTAAAACTATTATTTTACTATCAACGCCAAAATGAAATAATTAATGTTTCGTTCGCGTATTTGTATAATTCTCCCAGAAAAAAAGAAATATGTAGACGATACTATGTTTAATAAAATTGAGCTATTCAGTTATATCGTTTCTACAAAGTATAGTGAAAGATCGTTGTCGGTAGTTGTTGAGATTTCTTATTATTTGTACGCATTTTATACGTTTGCAGTAAATTACAATTGTATTGACAGATGATAATTATAAATGTTGTTTTAACCAAAAATTCGTTGTATGGCTTAAGGTTTATTGATGAAAAAATAACCGTCTTTTGTGTTTTTGTTTAAAATTCTATCGTTGTTTTCGAAATAAAAATTCTAAACGATTCTATAACTAGTTGAACGTAAAAAGCCCAAGTTAATTGCTTTTCGCAATTTTCTCGAAAAACTACTGAGAAATTCCAAAAACGATTTCTCTAAATACTACTCGTATCTGTGCTCGATGTGCAATTTATAAATAGAGCTACATATAACTATTAAAGTACTTTCACTGTCCTAAATAGAGTTTTCTGAAAAGAAAAATACACGCATCTTTGTAAAACCAATAGCTCTTTCGTTCTGCTCAGAATCTAAAACAGGTCAAAATATATTGTAAATTTAAAAAAAAAATCAATGAAACTCGTGTTAGAAAATGTTTTCAATTAGAGGAGAAACTATTTTAAGACATTCTTTTTTCGATACATTGCAGTACACTGTCTTATGTGTTCGAAATCTTAAAAATCATTCACGTAGAGAACCTGGCGAGAAAAAGTTGTTCTTCCCGAGTCCCTAAAGTGTCTAATAATAAAATGTATTTGTTGAAATAATTGAATATTGTTCTCGGACGAACGACTTTTTAGTTGAAATATTTAAGCTATTTTCGTCAGACTAGAATTAAATTAAAGTGTGATTATAATTAATTTTTTAACGTAATTTTGCTAAGCAATATATGACTTATGTGTATATAGTCATAATGGAAGCCAGAAAGAATTATTGTAATACGTATTTTTATTTCTGTCTACTTCACAACTCACGAATATCTTGAAAAATAAACTGTATAATTCGAGTACTTTTATCATTATTATTAGTTTTTTGTTTTAAAACTTTTATTCTTAAGATGAATTTTTTTACTACATATTTATTATCTTTACGGAAAACAATGACGGAAAATTATTTTATTTTCTTTCGATTTTGTGTAATATATAATAGTAGTGTTATTTAATTTATTAGAGTGTCTGTTGAATGCTGTTGTGGGAAGAGAGTTCATTTTAGACGGAGAGAAAAGTGGTAAGCAGTCTAAATCTTGTTTACTATATATTAACTTTTGTTTTTTTTTGTTTGATTCAAAAAGTGATATACAGAACATTTAAAATGAATCATGGAAAAAGTTCAAGCGAGACTAGTTTACGTCCATACATTATATATTGTACACTGGTAGAAAATAAAACATCACGAACCCACATCGCCATAAATCGGACGAATAGTAAATGGCACAATTAGAAGTGATATGAAAACTAGACTTTTTATTGCGAACGCTCAAAGTTTTTCTAGAAAAATCAATAGTTATTAATCTTTTTCGTTGAAGTGTTTGATTTTGTACGTTAAGTTTTTGACAACGAAACTTATTCCATGTGAATAAATCGGTATGCTGTTGATCGATTAAATAAATACTGGGAATAATTATATTTATCGGGTTGCAAAAATGATTATATGATCGTAAAATAACCATGTATGCCACCGTCAGTATAAATTAACATTAAGACTTTTTTTTTAATGCAAATAATCATAATACTATCATAATTCATTGCCTGTGTTAACAACACTTTATTATCTCAGGCTGGACAAGTTATTTCTTTTTCCAACTCGTTAAGTTAATTTAATACAAAAAGAAATAAGTTAAGTTGAAAGTTACGTAATTAAATTTTTTATTATATTCGAAAATTAAAAATAAACTTTGAGGAAAAAGTAACTGAACTCTGTTGAAATATTATAATTAATAATAAAGTAGCTTAGAAAACCCTATAATAAATGTCTTACAAAGCCGATTGATTTCTTTTGTAACATTTAAAGAAACACTTGAAGACTTATATAAAGGTTGTTATTCAAAAGTGTAAGAAATAAAATTTATATTTATATATATACTCGTATATTCAGTTACACTGCAGTACACCGCTCTCAACTTGTACCTATGTTTTCATTTCAGCCGTAGATCTAAACTGTGTTTTTACTCTGTATGTGATGCAACAAGCAAAGCGTTCAGTGTCTTAAAGACTACCTAGATTATGTCAATAGCATTAGGACCGCATTTTAAGAAAATTTTCAAGTTCGAGTTAGAAAGTTAATTATAAAGTAAGTTTTAATTACGTTAAGTCTTTAAGTTCGTTTTAAAACTTTATTCGCAACTGAAATATGCTTTGAAATTTGTTTGAATAAAAAAAAGTGTGCAGAAGAACAAAATCTCCTCTAAGAATTATATACACATTATCGTCGGACTATCGGTAACGATATCGCCGCTTTTCATCGTTTCCCCCGGTGACTATTTAATATCTTTAGCAACGTACCCTGTTTTCTCTCTCACGGAATAAACTTTTATATACACTGTAAAACAGTATACCTATGTAATTATATACAGTATATATTCATTTAATAACATTACGAATGTATAGTGTCTTAGGGAAAGAATATAATTTCTATTACGTACTTAATGAAGTAAGGAGTTAGAACTAATGTTAAAAACTTTTTTTTTACCCGAGTACGTAATAAGTACAATATTCCACGACTGATTATTAAGAAAAATACGACGATTGTATTTTCACACGGTGTATTTTTTTTTGTTTTATAAAATCAGATACGACAATTCCCACAAAACTTAGAAACAGATTTACAAATACGTTTTCAAAATTAAAATCAGTTTACAGGGAGTATATTTATTTGTACATTGATAGCACTATTGTAAATCACGGGGAAACGAGTGTAATGACATCGAGGACCTTATATAATGTCCACGCTCTTTGCTTAGTAATAAATAGCTGGTGATAACGATTAACAAAAATAATTTATATCGAACAAAATTAAATAATATTTATTTTTCCGATGATCTGACGACCAATCGCCCGTGTCGAAATGTCAAAATTGCCGAATGAAATGAATCGACTGCAGTCGTACTACCTTTCAAATCCGTCCCCGGAAGAGTCATATTGTTTGTGATTTGAATAGGAAAAATGTTACACGTTTTTGTTTTAATATACATACTTTTTAGACGGAAAAGAGGAGCGAATTAGTTTTATCTACTCATTATATAATATATGTAGTGACACACGCATCAGAGTGAGTTTAGGTATTAAATTTAAAAACGCTGCAGAATTGTTTTATAGTCGAGGAGGGAGTAGCGATAATTTTTTTTCGCGCCTCGAGATTAATTTTTCTTTTATTAAAATATACATAATATCGTAGGGTACTGTTTTTTTTTTTTTTTTTTTTTTTTTTGTTACCTATGACGCGCTTACAGAGAACAAACGATTATTCTAAATTCTCGATGCGCTATCGTTTCGCTGGAAAAGTTTTAAATAAGCCCTGAAAAGCGTCACAATACCGTATTATAACATTACGCGTATGCGTATAGAATAGAGAAGAAGAACCACGGTGGATAAATGAATAAATTTTCAGTGACTTTTTTACGTGTATACGATTTATGGGAAATGCGCATTGTAAAAGGCCGGTGAAGGAAAAGAAGAAAAAAAAGAATGATCGATTATAAGTCTCTTTTGATTTTAATTAATACTCACTGAACCCTTTTATTTTATTTCTGATGTGATAATAACGTGGCCGACGAGTATACGCGCGCGTTGATACGACTAACGGTGAGACGGAAAAGACGAAGAAGAAAGGGACGGTTAAAACCGGCGCGATAGGAGGATCTCCGGCCGTGGAGACCCTTTGGAGATCCGGTGACCGGAACAAATCCTTTTGTCCTGTGCGCACTATCGGCCGGGATATATTATATGGGCGCAAATAGAGCCGCACACACCTACGGCGGCGCGAACGGGGGGCCATCCGTCCCTCCCCCCCCCCTCGTCCTGTCCGATTCGAACCGCTCGCGTCAACAAGCCTCGGACCCATCCGAATATTATTTATTATGGTAATCCTATCCCGGAGCTATAACTTCGATCAAATGGGATGAGGTGGCGGTGGAGGAACAGGATGAGGGCTACATATATATATATACACACACGGGAAGAGATCACACGTTAATCGGGGATTACACGCAGTTCGGAACGGCAAAGCGGCGTCGCGGTCGTAGTGGTCAGACTTACTCCACACGCGTGCACCAGTAGTATATACCGGAAATTGAACACTTTATAGAGAAATTTTACTTAAACGGCGAGATGAAAACGAACGCGACACGCCGCCGGAGGATTATGTGAAACTCCTGTGTAAAATGATTTTCATTAAAATTTACATTGTTCCGACAAAACCGCTGAAATCCAGTGGAGGTCATAATAATATTGTATTATACAGAGAGTATAGTAAACGGGAAGAAAAGATATATAGACGAAATATCAATTATTATTATTATTATTATTATTATTATTATTATTATTATTATTATTATATGTAGTTTGTTGTTTGAAAATTAAAAGAAAATATTGTTGTTTTCATCAGACCGCACATGGCAAGAGTAAATAGGTTTTTTTTTTTTTGCATTGTAAGTACAAAACGTGTGTGTATGTGTGTACATTCACGTATAAATGATCGATCAATTTGATTTTTAATTAAACGTATTTTCACGGTTTTTTTTTCATCTTGGTCAAAAATGAATTATAAAATTGGTAAATGAATTAAATCGTTAAAATAACTTCAAAACAAGGTGGAAAAAAATGAGCACTGCAGTTTAGATCATTAACCTATATATAGTTCGCAAATAAATAAATATTATTTTGTTTTTTTTTTTTTTAAGTATATGTCGTTTTTTTTTAATAAAACGCCATTTTCCATGGAATTTCTTTTTTGTGTAATTTACTAAACGCTACATAAAAAATTTAAATACTTTCAATTCGTGCCCAACGCGCGTGCTGCTGTAAGGACGAAATTGACGATCTACCAAAGTTGTTCATAATATTTAACTTGTTGATGTTCATCGAAGTCGTGGATTGTGGTACGAAAATCGACGTGTAGCACGCAAAAACACTATAATTTCTTCTTATAGTCATCAATACATCTTATCGCGACATCTATATTGTCGATATCCATAAAAGATATTCAATAATTCATATATTTAATCGTCTTAAATATTAATGCGACGTTTGCCTTTGTTGCGTGAAAGTTTTGCTTTTCTAGTTTCATGCAGTGTATCATCAAAATCGTTCGTATTTAATTATATATTTTTTTTTTTCTAAAAATTGTCATGTTTCGATATTCCACTCGTTTTCAATTTGCACGATTTTAAGAATTTTCAATTCACTTTATACGAACTGTGACGGCTTACAATGATTTACAACGCGTATTATTTAAATATACATAACACACGTTATTTACAGGTAATGAGGCCTCTCATTGATGCTCCAGAACTTTATCCGTAAATTACGCTGTTATTAAACTCGAGGGAATAAATTTCTCTGTACAGTCTAATATTTAATTTTGTTTCGCGAAATATTATTATAATTATATCCGATTTAGATTTCCAAAGTGAAATTGATTGTTTGATCAAGGGATCCCCTGATATTGCATGCACGTATTTTATATAATATAGTAGATACGAATTGAATAAAAAAAAAACATTTTAAAACTACGTATTATTAACTATGGAATAATTCTTTTTTTGATCTCACGTATTTATACAATTATTTTCTAAACGTAAAATAATGTTTACTTTTTATAAAAAAAAAAAAAATATTTATATATATATATGTATATTCCATACGTTAAATTTTTATCGTTAATTTTTGCTCATTTAATGCGATTTCGTATGTTTGATCGATTGAAATTCCGTTGCTTACTTACCTGATTCAAGTACAATATCGAATTGTATATATATATATATAGTTACGTATATAATTGAGAAGTCATAAAGTGGCTCCTAAACAAACAAACAAATAATAAATTGTCGAGTTTAAAAATACTTTTAGATTTTTGACCGAGAAAATAAAAAGGGCGTTTAAAGGGCAAAAGTGGTAGAGTGAAACCTGTGCTTTGACGCTTCACCTTCACGACACATATTATTATATATATATATAAAAAAAATGAAATCAAAATATATTTTTTTCTTTTTATTGTGTATACATTGTGTATATATTGTGTACTCTCTCTCCTTACAAAGAGAGCGCCTGTCAAATGCACAACGCGTATTACAAAGAGGAGGAAAAGAAGAAGAAGAAAGAAAAAACTGTTTGTGGCGATTTATTGCAAGACACGCGAGACTCTCGTGCACGGGGCGGGGGAAATATTACACGTCATGAACGGGCGACGATTAAAATCAACAATATTTTCTTTACTGCAACACATATACGTATTTGTATTTTACGGTATAATATATAGGTACAGCCCGGAACGCGAATGGACTCGAATAATAAATTGATTTGCGCGCGAGAAAAATGTGGTTTTTTTTTTAAAAAAAAACGCGAATAAATGTTTATATTCTTACGAGAGAACGGTGGATTCTTTTTTTTTTTTTTACACGGATATCCAAAGAGTTATCGTCAGTGTAGAATATAATTTTTCGTAAAATAAATGACATAAGCGCATGTGTCCGAATAATATAAGCCGCGTGCGACGATATTGTTTTTTTTTTTTGCGCGTGAATTAAACGCACTTATTGTGACATAACAGACGAAAATATTGCACGACTACAGTAAGTTCATCTTACCGATTGTCTATGAAAAAGAAAGAAAAAATAACTCCCGCCGATCGGTTTTTTCAAATATAAATACCCGTTTTAAAATCCTCGCGTCCCCGTAAGTTTATTGTTTTAACATTTACGTTTTCATCGTGAACATCGACTATTATTATTACTTTTTTTTTTGTTTTATTGTATATTCGAAATACTTCTAAAACTTTCAAATCTTTTATTGTCGTTATAATTTTCGTTTCTTTTTTTTTTTTTTAGATTACCGGAAGTTTTTCTCGTCGGCACGCCCTACTCTCGTGAATCAATAACGCGAGACGTACCTAACGAGCAATATAAAATATAAACTAACGATTATTATTATTATTAATATTTTATAATTTTAATATTATGTGTATTGATCGAATCAAAAGAAAGCTTTTCGAACACGGTAACGAACGTAAAACGTTAAGAAAAACACTCGTTATATTAACAACGCGCGTTGTTTCCCCGGATACGGTTAATTGGACGAAATTCACGAACTAATGATTTTAGTTTTCGCATTTCGAACAATATGACGTATACGGTATTGAAACAAACGTTGTACGAACCAGAATATCCGTAAAAAAAAAATATATTTTTTTACTATTAAAGCTATTTATTTTTTTTTCACTGTGTACGATTCGTCGTACGGATTGTACTGTGGTGATTCTCTTCTAATTTTAACCGTAGGAATGTAAATACGTCTATGAAAAAACACCCGCCCCCTCCCCTAGTAATACGAAACTCTCGAAAACGTCTGTCTCACAAAAAAAATAAAATAAAATGAATTCACATTGATTTTCGTCTCGTAATGTAACTATTGTTTATAATTGCGCATTCGTATACCTATTATACAATAATCGAATTGTCTCTGAAACTTCGCGGCTATCGGAATTCGTTAGTTTCACTTTTGATGTACATAGTCATTAAAACGGTATTATGTGTTTCTTTTTTTTTTTTTTTTAATTCCTCTTGTACGCATTACTACTAAACGAGTATTTAACATAAAAACGTTGATTTATAAATGTGAACGATATCGCCTGATAGCGAAATCATAATAATAATAATTTTATTTTATTTAATTATACGAGTATATTATATTATGAGAAATACAAACGCAGGTATATATTTCAATTTCGATATTCAAAAACAATTTCCCTATACGTGTGAAAATAAATAATTAACTATCACGGCGGTTTTGCAACTATCGATTCAGTATTCTCGTTTTTATTCGTCAGGTTCTTGATTAAAACATTTTATACGAATTCCGGACGATTGTATGCTAATTTCGATAGTTTCGCAGCGAAATAATATCAGTCATTGTACACATTTTGTTTTAATCTGATAATATAAATCGTACCCGAAAAAAAAACTCACCATGAAAATAAGTAATTTTATTCGGAAAGGAAAAAAAATACAATCTTGTACTTCAACGATATTCATAGTCGAGAAATATGGCTATTTTAAAATTCCCTTGTACAGAGAATAAAAAAAAACAGAACTTTCGAATACGTATGCTTTAGTAAAAAAAAAATCTAAAAAATGTTAGCTAAAGTGAAAATGTATGCATATTTAAAGAATCTGTGTTATGGTTTACGATCACATGACTAACAGCGAAAGAAAAAAATGTTGAACACAGAGGTGGTATTAAATAAAGCATTTCAGTAAATATCGCACTGTTGGCTTTTCAAATTCGGCGCATTTCATTTTAAACATCGGGAAATTATTTTGAGACGAGTCTTATTCGCGTATACTATACATAACATTGTTTTGCTTATATATATAAACCGTTAGTGTCTGACTTATTGCTGATCTTTTCGGCAGTAAACGTCTTTGGTATTTCTACTATTAAAATAAGTGTATATACAACAGCCGCGTTCTTATTACAATTTACGTTTAATTTTTTAATTTTAAATATTTGAAAAAAATTGAAAAATCACAGTACCACACAATATACCATCGCGATTTAAATTATTGTTTTTATGGAAAATTTCTCACTATCGTGCATACAAAATACATTTTGAATTTCTATTCCAAAAAAAAATATATATATAAATATATAACGTGTACGTTAAACGTGGTATATACAGGATGTGTTTTTTTTTATCATTAACCAGGCTTTGGCCTAGGGAAATATAAATAATTTTTATTCGATATTTTATTCTATTATATATTTTTCATAATTTTACCCTTATTTTCTTTATTTCCTATAACGATATCAATGTTCGACTTCTAAATGGTAGTCTATGGTTTTTAATTATATAAACTTTCAAATAATATATATTTTATGGAAATCAACAAGTGTTGATTTTTAAATAAATCTGATGAATGCAATTAATTAAAGTAGCTTTAAATTGAAGAGGTATTGTACAGTAAACATTAGACATACAAGTATGTATTCTTAAACTTTGAACAAATTTAATCGGAAATGTCAAAACGCTTACAGTAAAATGTCCCTTACAATCAAAACTTGAATATTATAAAAATATTAAAATATTTCACTTATACAATATAATACGACATATACGTATAGAATAACTTGCATAATGAATTATGCGATTACCAAGTAATTTATTATTCCATTTCTAGTCGACTTCTCATTATTTTGTTATCCCATATCCAAAGCAGGAAAAAAAAATGTCTTCATTTGATCAAATTCTAACTTCAATGCACGAGGCAAAGTTACTATTTGTACTCTTTTGATGTAATATTTATATAAGTATAAAGGTACTCACAACACGTGAAATGCCGCTTTTGATATTTTTTTTATTTTTTTATTTTTTTTTTTTTTTTTGCTTCGTATATGTGTAAAAAAACATTAGAAAAACACCGGAAAACATTTATATCGAGAAAAAAATACAAAATATTTTTTTTATTTTAAAAATCGTATTGGGGTAAGGTTGGAGTAGTGAGCATTTGGGACAAAAACGCGCTGTAATTATTAATCTATTACTCAGCTACAACAATATATTTATATATAATTATTATTATTATTATCCTAGACGTATTGATTATAATTTGCAATTATTATAATTTGCAAATTAAGATTTAAACATATTTGTATATATAAATATACATAAGTGTTACGTCTACTATGCGTAGTCGTTTTTTTCTCAAAAAAAAAGGTGACAGCAAACCAATTATCGTTTAGAAAATGACAAGCTGACGGGTGAGTCGAATCTTCCAGAACTTTCAGACAACACGAACGCAGCACATAACGAACCGGTTCAGCGAGATGGCCGCAAAATCCTTTAAAAAAAAACGTTTTTAAACGGTTTGTTAATACATAAGAAAATGGTCTTCCAACAAACTTCTATATGCAAGCCGTAATCATATTCAAATCAAACCCACGTAAAATTGACATCCGTTGAAATACCGGAATAAGTATGGTTTTGATATTTTATAACATTGTTTCCATTCCTTATTTGTTAACAGATCGCGATTAAACTTTTTTTTTTCTACTACTGTATAATTGCCGTCCCTGTTTGTTATAGTTTTGAATTAGGTATACGCGTATATGGCAAGAATTTGTCATCAAAAACATTTTTTTTTTTTTTTTTTTTGTAAACATACAGCAATAGGCGATTAAAATGATAAAGATAACAATTTATATAAATACGTACAACGTTGAATTGGAAAACCAGCATTACAAGAGTAAAATTAATAAATAAATGGGGAGGATAGGACAATAGAGTAGAAAGGGAGTTGAGGAGGAGATAATTGGAACTGAAGAGAAGCAACCCAGATGGGATGAAAGTGAAAAGAAGGTAGAGTCGGAAAAGAGAAAAGGACAGATAAAGATAAAGTAATTAAAGTCATAGATCGCTGACGTCTTGTTGTAGGGGACACAGAGTAGATGAGTTTAAAGAAAGAGTGATGGAGAAAAAAGGCTGTCGTTCGATCCGAAAGCCTCGATAAGCCGTCCATAGGAATATTGTGAACCGCAGAAGGAGAGGGATTGTCAGACGAATCGTTTTACGCAGGGTGGGATAATTTAAAGGGAGGCTGCAAGACCATTTGGATTCCCCGCAAGCTTCATGTAGGCGTTTGCGATGGATAAGCATAATAATAATATTATTATTATTATTATTATTAAAAAGCGTAATAACTGTTTCGCTAACAGTGTTATACTAAAAAAAAAAAGCATTCGCTTCGAAATGCGCTGACACTTTACTGTACATGGGGGAAAAAAAAGCCTATGATTACACAGATTACACAATTACGTTAATATATACCGGCTATAACGTACAAGCTATCGTATATATATATATATATATATGTGTATTTGTATAAAAATAAAGTGTACGTTTCATCATGACCATTTGATTTGGTGATCATTAAACCCCCGAAACGAGTATAATAGTGTGTATAAGTATATCCGTATTGTAAAGAGGAGGGGGGGGTCGTGATGTATATCGGATGAACTCGGTCTCGGGCGTGTGTACGTGTACACAGCAAAGTGTGTGCGCGTGTCGGAGTGTAAGGGGAAGAAGGTTGGGCGAGATAACAAGTTTTGCGTCGCGGCGGCGTGGCGGCGGAAGTATACACAGTCTTTTGGTATTCCGGCTGCGGCTCGGGCGTCAGACGTGACGGGTCATCTTCTCTCCATCGTGACGATGGAAAAAATACAGAGTACGTCGAAATTGGATAAAGAATAACACCCCCGCGACTGTAACGTTGTGCGAAAAGAAAAAGAAAAAAGAAAACGCATTCGCCGTCTATACGCACGCGTGCGTGCGTGTATGTGTTTGTTTATGTGAAATTGTGTGATGATAACCATGCGCGTGTGTGCATTATATACGGTCACCATGGTTACGAAAAAGACCTTTGTGTTTTAGTATCGCGTGAGAAAATTCCCTCGGGTGTATTGGAAAAGATAAATGACGGAAAATTAAAAACGTATAACGCATAGGTAAGAGCGAGAGCGACTGAGGAGATCGGACCGCCTCCCATTGATAAACAAATACATGCGACGGAAAAAAAAATAAATAAAATAATTTTCAACGATTTTTACCAAATAAAATTGACAATTTTTCTTTTTTTTTTTCAACAACTGACGAGAAAACACTACGGAGTCAAGATAACTGCTGCGTGATTAGCACTCCTCGACATCCATTTAAGTACGGACGTCGTGGCAGTCATTATAAATAGGTTTTTAATAGGTTCACAAAAGTTCGAATCCCTACCGTTCTTAACAATAATCTATCCGTCTACGCGCATCGTATATATTGTCTGCAGTGTATACAAATATTACAGCGGACTGTCTGATTTTGTCGACTCTCGATCAACTCTACAGGATCATAAACTTGGAATGCAGCTACGAAGCTAACGCTGAATCGGTCAATTCGACATCGATGTACAATTATACGGCAGAAAGGGAATTATTCAGAGCGGACTTTTTGTAAAGGGACTTCAAAAAATAATATAATTCCAATGTACTTGTTGATCTCACGGGTTAGTATAGTTTAATAAATTAATGCGATAAAATCAATCATACTTTTATTTTAGTTACATATACAGTACTCAAAACATTAATTTTAAATAACGCACTCGCTGACATTTAAATTATTTATTTACTTTTTGTATAAGAAATTTAAAAAAAAAACCAATTATAATATGACTGATGTTATTTACCATAAAAACTATTAATTCTTGAAATTTATTATAAGAATATAGCCAACGTTTTACCAAAATTAATAATCATTTTCACAGCTGTATATAATTAAAATGCACGTATGTACGTATACGTAGTGCTCAATATATATATATATATATTATCGTAACTCTAAATCGACGTTTTTCTTATTGAATATTAATATAATTTCATTAAGATTGTATTTGAATAACGACGAGTAATGTAACTTGATTACTACTGGACGTTTTATGTTTTCGAAACGATAATTATTTATATTATTATTATTATTATACTCCGATGCCAAAAGAAATATTTCGCCCTATCAAGCCGAGTTTCACCGGGTCGATGATTTCGTCAAACGTTTCTTCCACTATTCTGCATTGCAGTCTTCCGTGCAGTATATATATACATGCTATTGTTTTTTTTATTATTCATGTGAATGTTTTATGTATATATATATAGAAAGTTTGATATATTATATGTATATATTACACTTCGTTTACTGATATTTCGAACATTTATAAATCTGTTTTGTCAGATATTGATTTTATAGAAATACAAGCAATTTTTTTCGAACGTTTTGTATCGAAATTTAAAATATATATAGTTGTGAGTTATATTTGACAAATATTGCGATTCGATCGTAGTTTAGTATTTTATGTACTACGTTCAGGAACAATATAAAATATTCGGATATTCCATACGACTTATCCATTTAGCTTTCGCGTTTATTTAATGTAGGCTTTTTTTAATAATTCAACAGTCTTCCCCCCCCCCAACTGCTTAAAAATCGTTCGTATACTTTTAAGAAGATCGGACGAAGCGTTATAATTGATAAATGTGTCAACATAAATAGGTTTTTATTAAAAACTTTATACGCAAATCATATAAGCTAATTTCGATTTCAGTAGAATAACGCTGAATATTAAAATATTCAACGGTACGAGATTATTATCTCAAAGTCTATAATATTAGGTATGGATTTACTCAAAAATGAACAATATTGTTTCATTTAGAAAATTGTCTTTTTTTTTATGATACATGCACGACGCGTGTATGAACATAAAAACGAATTCTTATTATCTTTCTAATATATTCTCAAAAAAAACAAAAGTTTTTTTTTCAAAATCACAGTCTCATTTACTAGTATTACGGGTTTTATACGGTAATATTAAAAAATTTTCTAAAACAAAATGGTTCCAAAATAATATCCTAACTTCACTTACATATATGACTTTTGAACATGCTTAATAAATAAATACACGTTAAGAAACTTTTTTTCTTTAATTAAGATTTTTAGACTTGTTCGCAATATAAAAACAGTGATGTTCCAGGTTATTAAAAATAATTCTATAAAATACAATATACATTTTATAAATACATTTTAAATATAAATATTGATTTTGTTTTAAAACTTAAATTTATATGACGTGTAGGTAATATGGAATTTATATTAAACGAAACCGGTGATGCGCTCTATGAGACTAACCGCTATATTTTATAAACTTCATATTTTATGGGAAAAACATCGCGTTTGTCAAATATTGATATAGTAAAACAATAATAATAAATTTATATGAAACAAAAAGCTGGTCGTGTGATATAAAACTATAGTAAAAATGAGTCCGTCGGCTTTTTAATAAATCCTATCGGTTTTGATCGCACAAACGAGAAAAGATTTTTTTTTAAAAATTTTTGTTTTACGCGTCAGAGGAAAAACGATATTTATAGGTCTTATAACCCGTGAAAGAAAATATTCGCGTCTAAACAATAACTTGTGTGCTTTTTTACTTCTGCGCATATACTATTGTCGTAATGTTGATCTTTCAGTTCAATTATTTATGCTCGGAAATTATATTATGTTATTAGATTAAAGGTTATATAAAATAAACGAAATAAACTGTACAGGTGTATTAGATTTTGAACAAAGAGAACGTGCAATATTTTTACAATGATTTAATTTTATTTGTTAACATTTTTTCGTGGTCTTAACAACGCGTTACTATTTACTTTCCGGTAGAAATTTGCTTATACATATCTGGTTGGCGCTTTATTTTTTTTTCCGATTTTCCTAATAAACGTAACGAAATAAAGAAAATGGCGAACCCTTTCCCTCCGGTACAATATTGTCGACGTTTTTTATTATATCTTCAAAAACTCGATGACTCGAAATATTATTATTTTGTATATCACTACAAATATTCAATTGTCTTTTCTTATAAAATAAGATATAATAGCAATAATTTATTTAAACATTTTTAAAATTTATTAATTTTACTTATGGAATATAGTTCTTTATTTTTAGAGGGCTTAGTTTACTATAATTAATTTTTGAGGAGACTAAGTGCCCCTAAGCCCCCTCGATTTCCGCCAATGGACTACCTAGACTCCAGAGCAACGAAATTCTAAATACACCACTGCAGGGTACAGCTACATAAAGTATGTGCGTATCACAGGATACGAACAACATAGCAGTTTTCATAATTACTATAGTTTTTTCGTGACACAATTAAACACAAAAATGCATAAGCGAAAAGACTTCGTTAAATTATAACATAATATATAGTCGGTAATGATTGCGTAGTGTTGGTCCTACGCGCGTAGCTGTCTCAAATCATTTCTCGCGCTATTTCCGCGTGCCCGTGGAAACATTCGGCAATTTAATTATGCATAATGTGAATAATATCCGCGGTTTCTACGCGAACATAATAATTTATTAGCAATTCGCACAAGAAAATCGAGCACAACGTAATAATAATAACAATTTTATACATAACTTACTATAAATGTCTAAAAAGCTGCAGAGGAACACAAATTACGTTCGTAATGCGTTATAATATATATAATATTATATTCGAGGATACATTTATAAAACGCAGATGAGAGCGAAATACTGAAATCAGATAACGTTATAGGTATCATAACGTTAATTAAACATTTAAACACTGATCGTAACGTTGAAAAATAATAACGCGAGAAACGAATATTTAAATACCCGTCCGCCTACATAATATTAATTATTCGATTTATATACAGTTATATTATATTTCTGTCGCTGTGTATATATAAAATTATAATAACTACGAAATTTTACTACAATAATTGTGTTTTTATTATCTTATTTTTAACAGACACTCGTCGTCGTCTCTTTGGTACAATTGAAATTTGAAAATATATTAGATAAGACGAGCGGAGAAAGAACGTACAGGAGAATGGACAACGTTAAACAAGCTGTACAGCCCATGTACAGCGCCCGAGATTTTCTAGCAAAATAAAAAACGACCAGTAGAAGAAAGACCACGTCAACGTTTGAACGAACCGAATAAGAAACGGCTTAAAACGATTAAGGGATGAAGCGAGAATTGAAGATGCGGAAAATCGAAATTAAATTTTGGTATAGACGCTGCAAAGGGCCTGTGAAACAAAAAAAATTAAATTAAAAATTACGTTTGCCGCGATAAAGTAGAGATGCGAATTAGGTATACGCTTTTCGATAATAAAAACTTTATGTACCAACGGTTAATTCAATTTCGATATTATAATACGTACCAAAGCAATAAGTAATTGTTGTTGTTTTTTTAACCATCAATAGTGACTATAAAATTAATTTGATGTAAATCTTAAAATAACAATATTTATAATTCGTGATTGTATCCATTGTAAATGGGGGAAAAAAAGAAATGTACACAAAATATATACCACGTCGCATTTTATACACGTTTGAATAAATTAATAATATTAAAAAAATAATAATAACCATAAAAAATGAGAAGGAAGACGAAAAAAAAAACAGAAATAAATTAAAAACTGTACAAATATATCGTCCAAGTATACGGTGTTTAATAAACACGCAGTAACTTCAGTTACGTAAACTCATTAATCTAAAGTAAAAAAATAGCGTATTTTACATTAATATAAATCAAAAGAGGGGGAAATGCATAATATATTGTACTAAAATTGATACTTATACGATATTATTATTATATATATGTATATAAATGAAAGGTATGACGTCTTTATTATTATTATTATTATTATTATTATTATAATAATAATAATAATAATAATAACTACACACATATGACCTAACCAGCAGCTGTACGTGATGTGTGGGCGGAACGCGGAATAACGTCGACAAAATAAAACACTATTTTTCTTCTACTTTTTTCGTTTCTACTATTTTATATATCTGCAGTTTAGCTCATTTAATGCGATTTGTGTTTGTGTTTCGCCTACAGGGAACTTCTTCACTTCCCCGACTCTTTCATTCTCTCGCAGCCGATTCACGACTAAATATTTGTATGGTTTAACGAAGCGTACGTTGCTGCAGTGTGTGACATTTCAACGATGTGTCCCCCTCCTCTCTTTTCCAAAATTCACTGAAGACAAATATTTAGAATATGTTACTAATTTATTGTTGGGTAGGTGAAATTTACTTGACGATTGAAATATCGTGCCTATAAAATTTACCCGTATATTTATGTACGATTTTCATGCACAATTTTTACACGCAGAGATCGTCGAAAAAAACGAACAGAAACACGTCGAATATATATATATATCTCAACAACTGTTAGCGATTTTCTTCATGAAAAAAAAAATCGGAGATTTTACGTTATCCGAAACACTGTTCGCAAATAAAGTGGGGAAAAAACCTATCCGTTACGTGATAAAATCAAAAATCCAATCTTTTTTTCCCCACATTTACAGTAACCACCGCGCGAACTCAAGTGGTACCGATTGACTCGATCGTCGCAGGACGCAGATGATTGAGACTTCACCTTGATCACACAACGTTTATTATTTTTTTTTTAAAAAAAAAAATACCTATACCTTATTTACGAATTGCGAACGGTCGCACGCAACGCGCATAATATGCCGAAACAAAACTAGGCGAGGCTAATGCGCCCTCCTACACATTCCGTCTTACACACCACAAGTCCAGTGGAACTGGAGACCAACTCACAAGAACGACGCCGAATACTGTTCACTTTCTGATTGATGATTCGTTCTTCTCTACTATTGTTCCCGACATGTCTGACACCGCTCGTCACCGATATCCAGCTGACATCCCCCCCCCCCACAGTCCCCGTCCTATGTTTCGACAGCTCCTTCGTCATCCTCTTTTCGCCCGAGAATCGTGTGCTGACCGTTACGAGAGAAAGCCGACTTTTATTTCCTCGACGCTACCCCGCCAACTGGCTTTGCCATTATCGTCGTTGTCGTCTCTCCACTGAGCCGCGCACAGGACGTCCTCGGTTCGAACTCCGAAGACGCTAACCGGTGACCGGTACTGTGCCCTGCAATATGAACACGCAATGACTCGACTTATTTTCTTCGTGATATTTACTGCAGTCCCGTGTCTTTCCGATTCGCCAAAATTCCGCGCACTAGTCGACCAAGACCGAGTGTTAAATGCATTAATTCTATATAACCTTCATTAAAACAGTTTAATATCTAATTGAAACGAGTCATATAATTCGACCCATTCCCCCCGCCCCAGCCAATAACTCTCTTAAATTAATACGCGCCTTAGGTTTATTGGTCAAATCATTATTGAATCGATCAAATCTCAGTAGTAAACGTATATTGAGAAAAATTCGCGTCAATAATGTAAATAAATATTAAAACCGCATTTAATACTATAATTAATAATTTTAACAAATTATAAAATAAAACAATCTCCGATTAGTAATTTTTCCTGGAATTTACGAAATATATTTTTAAATGTACAGATTTTAAAAATAAAATTTTATATAAATTAGATAATATTAATAGCATGCCATGTTTTTTTGTTTTGCTTTTAACAAATTAATTCGCTATATATTTCCAATTTCTAGACGGTTTTTTATTTATTTTTTTTTTTTTTTTAATTCTATACCGTTTTTTATTTCAATATTCGTAATTTTCTCTACGTCGCTTATTCATTTTTATTTTTTGTTCGGTTGTTGTATTTTTCTTTTTACTTGATGATGACATTTTGTCGAAACCGGTAGTGAGTAAATGTATATTTAATACAACGACTACTATATTTGTTCCTTATTTCGCATAATACTCTTCGGCTTGATTATATAATATTTATTCTCATACACATACATATGTGTATTTGTATTTTTTTATATACCTACATACATGTATAAATTTTGTATATTTTATGTTTACCAGCATTTTCTGAAAAAACAAATTCACTATAATTGGATATAAAATATCCAAACTATATAATTACGTTTAATAAACTATAATGTTTATCCGTCTGTGAAGATTTTGAATAATTTATAGTGTTTTAGTGTTGGCGAATCGAGAAAAAAACCCGAATTACCGTTATCAAACTACGATAAAATAGCGTTTTTTTTTTATGTTCATTTTGAACAAAATTCGAAACGTAAATGCTAATAATTCAAAATGTATTACTTTCATCTCAAAATGTTTGATCTTATTCTGTAAAACCGATCAAGTCACAAAAGCTAAGCTATGCAACACCATTAACGTCGACAAATGGTTTAAAGTTGTTTAGATTATTGTAAAATTGCTACCTGCTAATTATAATCGACTTTGAAAAGACAAATCCGCATAGCAAACACAGCTCAAGACAATTCGGTTTGTTATAAATAGCATTTTTATACAAAAAAATGAAGTACATGCATATGGTCTACCATTCAATCCAGGCACGTATCATAAGAACATTTATTTATAACTATGAAATGTGTAAAAACGTTTTTTTCAAATACAGCAAATGAAATTTAATAATATTCTACATTTAAATATACTGCGCAATATTAATTTTGATTTCAGCTACTTAATAATAATTGCATTATTTACAAACGCTGGTGATCTATCTGAAATAATTGCATTATGTAGGAAGTATAAAAGCAAAGTAAAGCAAAGTGATGTTCGAAAAAAAAAGATTTATGTCTTTTAAATCTATAAAATGTTTTAATAATAATTAATTTGTAAACAAAATTATCATTACTTTGGTGTTGTGTAAATGTATATAATAATTGGTATCAACTCGGTATCCATTTATTAACTTTATATATTCATTAGTGTAAAATTGTATAACATAAATTAAATTAAACTGAAAGAAATGTACTATAAAAATGTTAGGATACTTGTATATTTTTATTAAATAAAAATGCGTTCCTTAGTAACATAAAAAATATTTCCTTTAAACATAGATAAAGTAATTAATGAAAATTGGTAAATAGTGAAAACATTGATTATACATACTAAAATGAACAAAAATACAATATTAATTTACAATTTACAAAAGTAAAGTAACATTTAAATATGATTCTGTGTTTATTCCTCAATTCGAATATCTCTCTTTTTTGTTTTTTTTGTTTTTAACATTCTTGATTTAATGCACCTGAGTGAAATAAAAATAAAATAATATATAAAAACAAACGTTATTAGAATAATAATAAAAAAATAAATAAAAATGAATAAAAATATAACCTAAACGCATTATCCTCTATAAACTAAATAACTAATCGTATACAGTGCCATAAAAACCGGGTGTGCAGAGTGTGCATTGCATATGGGCCCAGTGTCCGAATACATATACACCTATATTACCTACTTATTTTTAGTAAAAATAAAGGGCCCCAAAATTTAAGTTTTGCACACGGACCCCAACTGGTCTAGTTACGGCATTGATCGTATAATATTATACTACAGTCAAAAAAACAAAAAGAAAATAAGAACAAACTGAAAAATATAAAATTTGACTATATTAATAATTGTTATGCAATTGTGTATATACTGATATATACAATTATATAAACTTGTAATTTTAAAAATCGCATAAAAAAATAATTGACATTTTAATTTTAGATTCAAACATACATTTTTCTTTTTAAATTTATTTCTTTAAAATATTCAAGTGAAAAATCAAAATGATGCTATTAAATAAAGTTAATTAAATTAATGTAGCAGGTGTAGTATAAAGCAATTTGTTAAAGAATAATATAAAATGAAATCAAACTAATATATAAAACCATAAATAGCAAGTCAATAATAATTGTACAATACCAAATTACGTAAAAGATATAAAAAAAAAAAAATGAAAGTCAAACTACAACCTACATTGTATACAAACTGTAACAAACTATCATTTAAAATTTCAAAAAATTACATTAAAATTATTTACAACTTTAAATGAAAACCGCATATTATAATTTATAAATAATATTAAATATTGTATATATGTATTCCAATTACATGTATGTTTTATTTGATCATTATTTAATTTTAAATAGAATTTTTGCTGATTTTTAACATTATTGTAAAATGGAAGTTTTAATTTATGTACGATGAATATTAATAAACATTACTAAACTTAAAAAAATATATATTTTTTTTTAATATTAAAAATTAAACCTTACTTTTCACATATTTGTTTCTTAGTTTTTGTACATAAACTACACATAGCATAAGATTTATGTCTACATTTTAATTTCAAAGCATTGACATTCTTACACCATTTCTTTAATTTAACTTTTAATACAGCTAAACACAAATATCCAATATTTATAATATATTATTTATCGATATTATAACATACTAACTCAATGATTACTTACGATTATTCATGGTTAAATCATAAGGAACATTTAATTTCTCTACATGTCCACAAAAGAATGTATGATCAATTGGCACCAACTGTTGTGAAACATTTTCTATATAAGTATGATCAGCGAGTATATTGGTATCAATCTAAATATGATTAAAAATATAAAAATAAAATTGTATTAAATACATTTCCTAAAGAAATATCAAAATAATTTTTTTTTTCTATCCTCTCATAGGCTTCTGCCAAGCATCCCCATCATAAACACATATTTTATAAGACGTTAAATATCGAAATTTTTTGATATTAATTTCCATTATTTTTTACATGAAAGTGTTTACAAACTTGATCATGGCATTTATTGGCATCTTTTGTTATGGCTGGAACTAGATTTTTGTGCACTTCTGATGTTTGTTTTATTTTAACCTTGCATTCTGTGCATTCTAAGGAGTCTGTTTCTTGAGAACATAAAAATTCTGAAATGTGTCCGCAGTTCAACACTATAGGAATAGGATGTATACATGAATTACACGCCACACTACACGGCTTTTTGCACAGATGTTCAAAGGGACAATTCGAATTGGCTTTATTACATATTTGATTACAAACTGAAGGTTCATAGCACAATTTTTCCAGTATATGCCCACAATTTAATTTTTCTTTTACCTATAAAATGTTATAGTAGAAATTAAAATGATATAATTTCTTAGATAAGAATAGAAACAAATAAAACACACCTTCATCTGACATTTCGTGTTTTCAATATCACAACATTTACCCTGAATATTATGACCACAAACACCAAATTCACTTGTGAAATTTTCACATGTACCACACTCTTCATAACACATTTTACAACATTTATGATTTCTAATGCATTTCCTAAATAAAACATCAATTATTGTACACAACAATTGTAAAGAATCGTTATAAATAAATTCATACTTTTTACATGCAAATTGACATTTTGACTTCGAATGACCACTATCTTCAATGTGACATAGTTTATCACAGATATGTCCACACAAAAGTTTAGTATTACATTTCAATTTACAACCAGTCAATGTTTTGAAATCCATATCACTGGATACATTTGCTATATATTTGTTATGAGTTTGACATTTCAACATTAATGTTGGACCTATATAAAAATAAATTATATTAAATATTCACTAAACCCAAATTAAAATAATATATAATGGAATCAATTTGTCTCACCTAATGCATTTAAATTGCATAAATATCTTTTAACACTGTTCCACAATTTACTAGTGCTGGCAAGTAGATTTAAATTACCGGCAATATAAAATCCTAGTCTAGCTCTAGACAAGGCAACACATACCCTATTGTTTGTCTTTAAGAACCCAATACTATTATTTGTGTTACTACGCACTAATGATAATAATACAATTTCATTTTCCTCGCCTTGGTAGCCGTCCACCGAAGTAACTTTGATATCATTTAACTGTGTATAAGACGATGAGTTCACCAACTAAAATAAAGCGTGAAAAAACATTAAACACAAATAAACACACAAATGCTTTATTTACCTCAGAAATGTATAAAACTTGAGCATTATACATTGCCATAATGGTAATATCTTCTGGATAATACCCCTGTTTCAATAGATAACTTGCCAATGCGACCAAAAACTTTGCTTCGACACTATTAATGTAACTTGATAACTCATAATGCTAAAAACAAAAACAATATAATAAAATCAATACTAAATGACACTGAAATTTAAAAAAATCTACTTTTTCTTCGTTTTTATTATGAGTAATACAGAATACATCCATTCCAATCCCTCTAACATGTGGTCGATCTTTAACAGACGGATGATTAATTAAATGTGGATAAATAGCCGGTGCAACCAATCCGGCGATTTCTGGTCGCATACGATGTTGTTCAGCCAACACGTATGAAGGAATTTTATTATTTATCATACGTTCAAACAACGATACATCAAGTTTATATTTTGTGGCCATTTTATGATTAGCTGTATGTGGACGCAGTTGTTTGTGATCACCTGATGAAATAATAATTTAATAATTTTGTAATGTTTGTAATTAATAATAAAATTATTTTTAAACTTATATCACCAAAGTATGCAAAAATTATATATAATATTTAATAGATTTTTTAAATAATTTTACAAAAAGAAAAAGGAAAGTTAAACATTTTCTTTCTGCATATTTATATGTGTAAATATTTTAAATTTAATATACAATTAAATAGAAATTAATAAATAACTTTTATAAACATGTTACTAAAAAGTCAATAATTAATATCATTTATAACCCAAAACACAAATAAAGTATAAATGAAGTTTTCAAACCACACAAAATAGGCACACTCAAATATAAGATATGCACTTACCAATGAGAATAAGATGTTTACAATATTCCGACAATGATGCCACGATATGAGGTTCTAAAACCTCTGCTGCTTCTTCGATTATAACTAATTAATGTATAAAAACATATTAGAAATATTATAATACATTTTTAATATAATACACTTGTTATATTTACCAATTGGGCATTTAAGATTTTTCAGCAAATATCGATTTTTAGCAGCAGCTGTTGTTGTCATACCAATTACATGTTTATTTTTAACAAACTTCAAATATTCAATTGATTTAAATTTGTTTACATGTCGTCTATATTGGCGAGTAGTTTCTTGTACATTTTCTACAATAAGCTTTTCTTGTGTTAAAAATAAACGAACCCAATTATAGTACAATAACCATCGGTCTCTCTGTCCCAATGAATTACGATCAACTAAATTATTACATACAACAGACGATTCAGATGTATACAATTTTAAATGTTTAATAATATAATGTTCTATAGTTTTCATTATTTTCAACTCGAGTTCCAAATCTTTAGAAACATTATCATTGTCTTCATTCAAATCTTTTTTTAAACTATCTAGTTTACACTGTACGTGGGTACAATACAGCTTTATACTTTTTAAAGTGATACAATATAATTTATTCTTGGTTTGAGCACCACTTAATTGTACTGAAGTTAATAATTTCTTTCTTTTTATAAAGCTTATAGGATTTTTGCCATCAACATCAGAAATACCAGACAACAACCATGCAAGCAAATCATATGAATCTTTGAACCAATTGTTAAAACCTCCAATATTAATTACTTTCGTAAGATAAGACAAATGAAGAACACCTTCATTACAGTCAACTTTTTTAATATTAAATAAATGAACATTTTCTTTCAAAACTGAAGCGTTTACTTCCCGTTTGGCATCTACATATATATCGGCACACGTATCTTTGCGAGCAATACCTCTTCTTGGAATATAATTCACTAAAATATCACTCTTGGTACCACAACCAAATCTAGAAATATTTCTTGTTATTTTCCAAATACCTTCCAAAAACTGATCTAATGCGTGATTTGTCATAGAGACAATCATAATAGGATTTGTGAGTTTTTTCGTATTATACAAATTTTTAATAAGGCTTTTCACAATCTCTAATCCAATATAAGTCTTGCCAGTACCAGGTGGTCCTTGAATCATTGTAAACTCTTTCGTCAAAGCTCCTTTAAATGCTTTATACTGATTTATATCCATATGCAACGCTTCAGCTGATGGCCACTGATCATTTTGAAGAATATTGAATTCAATCCCATTAATCTTATAAACAGAATTTTCAGCTAAATAACTTGGATAGGATATTTTTTTAGAACCATAAACAATATAATTCTTCATAGGAAAATTTGTTTCAAACATATCCTGAAACACTCCCATAACATATCTGTAGGGTTCATAAAAAACTTTTGGTTCTAGTAATTCAATACAAGACCATTTCTTTATTTCTTTAAAACCAATAACATCAATCCCAACAATACCCAAATTTAATCTCAAAGTGTCTGTAACAATTCCCAAGGTAAATGTGGTAAAATGATTTTCTGATAGTAACACCAATGAACCATTTTTAAACTGTTTACTATTTTCATAATCTACAGTCTGAGCATGATGTGGTGTATCAAATTGAAAAAATATTGTCTTAGATGACTTTATACTAAAAATTTCAATATTTTGAAAATACCATATCTTTGCCATATCCAATGTTTCATTTGCATTTTTGTTTGGCTTTTTAAGACATATTAAAGTATCTCTTATAACTGACACAAAATCTTCTCGCATTAAACGAAAAAAGTTGTCAAGATATTCGTTACAATTTCTATACGGACTATTTACATTATTGACACGCAATGAACGTAATCCTTTAGTATTGGTTATATCTTCTAATGTAGGGTATAATGGAAGACATCTAAAATCATCCACATTACTTATAGATGTTAGTGTTGTTGATGTTGATAAATCATTTTCTAACCATTTATAGTCAAGTGCATAATCTTTGCTTTTTATTTTCGTCATCATAAAATGATTTAACCTGAATAAATAAAATGTAATGTCATATATTTGAAAGAAATCAAACAAAATATTATTACAATGAACAAATTTTGTATCTTTCTGCATTTTAATATAAAATATTTAACACCTGAAGAAGGCAATTTGGTCGTAGACATTTTAAGGCAAGTACAAGGGTACTAATTTTTGCATCCAGTTTCTTATAATTATTTATTTTAAACCACTTTAAAATAGTGCAAAGTAGTAATAATAGTTGTTCCCCAAAAATAAACTAATATTACATTTTTATATGATATTCCTAATAACAATATTCCATTGTTTTATATAACAAGAAAATTATTTATTTCTACAATTAATATTAATCATCCAAATTAAATATTTTATTTTTCTACATATTAATTATAAGAGGTAACCAAGTAAATAGTTATTACTCCCAAAAATTACTTATAATTTAAATAAATAACAATTAAACAGAATAATTGAGAATGAAACAAATTGTCAATTTCATTAAGTTATAATAGTTTTTCATCAAGAACAAATAAAAAACTAATATTAGCAACAATTTTTACAAATAATTTTATTCTTATCAACTAATAATTAATAAAATAAACCATGAATATGTGTTTATTGTGTTCATTGATACTTATATAATTGTAACATTTAAATTTTTAACTTTTATTTTATTGTTGTTATTCTCAATATTTTTGCCAATAACTAAAATAGTTATCATATCATTTGTTAGCAAAAAATATTATTCATAATTTATTTTTAAAAATCACACATTAAATATAAACTATTAGATAAATATTATATATATATATATATAATATTATAATATTATATAAATTATAGTATAATATTATATATAATATTATACATCATCAGCAACTTCTCTAATTGTAATTCGACGATCGTTCATGATCATTTCTTCCACTTTTTTCACATTTTCATCGGTTGTTGATGTGTTAGGATGACCCGTACGCTCATCATCTTTAATGTCTCACAGCCATTTTGAAAATGCTTATACTATTTAAAAACCCCTTGTTTTACTAATAGTAGATTCACCAAATGTAGTACTTAACATTTCTAAAACTTTGTTACGCTTTATTCTATTTTTATAGCAAAATTTAATAAATAATATTACCCAATAAACTAATTTAATATTTAATAACATTTAACTATTAATTAATAGTTTCCATAAAATAATTATCAAACCTCTAGATGTTTAAAAAAATTATTCAAATAGTCATTTTTTCGAATTTTCAAATGAAATAATATCTATTACTTTTAGTTTAATTAAGTACATTAATTCAGAACACTTAATAAACAGACAAAATTAAACACTGGTTAAATATGTTTACTAAAATATAAATTACAAACAAAAATACAAAAAACCAAGCCTTGAACAACACACGCTACATAATTTACCAAACAATTTTATATTTTCATTTTGATATTTATTTAAAATAATAATAATAATAATAATAATTATTATTATTATCTTACACTTAACAAATGAACATAAACAACTATCCTTATTAAAATTAAATGCATAATTATTTTGACATTTGTCAATAAAACAATTATTATTAATCGAATAATTTCTATATCTTTATATGCATTGTTTTAAACTTGTACGCCTACAATAAAAATGTATTAAGTGCATAATAACATGACTCTCAATTTTAATCCCAATACATTATAATTATAATCAAAGACCAAAGATTTAAAAAAGAAAAGAAAATGCTTAGCCACTCAAAACACCAAACAAATGCCTCTATAACTTTCATTGTTGGAATAACAAACTACAGTTTTCAACATTAATTCTGTAATTTTATTTTTCTAAAACTATAAAAAAAAATAAATAAATGTTCACCATATGGAATGTATAAACATTGATGATACTATACATAGAATAACTCGTATTGCACATCGCATATACTAGTAAAGTAAAAAATATTTATCCACAAAAAATGGACACTGTTAAACCTTCAAATATCGCCGGGTAAACAGTCGATATTTTAAATTTTATGAGTAAAAAAATTTAAATTCTTGTGAACAATGGGTTTACGTACAAATTCGAAACACAAGACACGTTAAATAGAAACGATTCTTTCCTCATAACATTCATGGTACCCAACTACTGTAAAAATGATTTGCACCAATGATCGACTACGTCTAATTTCCGATCGATGTAAAATAATGAATGAATACGTTTGAACGCGTTTAATACCAGTTAGAGAAAAAAAGAATTATTTTAAAATCGGTACATTTTCAACGATCGTTGCATTTTATAATTTACAAACGTCCGACTTCTAATTTAGAATTGTAAAATTTATTAACTTTAAAATAATATTACCTTGTTTTTTTTTATATATATATATATATCAAACAATTAATCCTTCGGCTACGAAATCTACAAAATATTCCGATATGCAATATGGAATTTAACTCGAAACGTCCGACTGATCAGTAATTTTAGTATCGGACTGCAGTCTGCAGCCTGTATTACTGTAACCAAAAATATAAATAAATAAAACGTTAATTGCAAGAAATAATAATAATAATAAAACAGAGTAAAGAAACGACGGAAGTCAACAATATTATTATATGTTCTCACCGCTTAACAAAATACCGTTTCGAATATTTTAAGACATAAACAAACATTATAATACATTATACGTTTTAACAACAACAAAATTAAACAATTATTATTATTATTAATCACTCTAAAATAAACGCTTGGACAGTAATACGTGCATACTCCTCAACAACAAATATTATATCAGCCTATATTATAAATATAAAATGGAAAAAAAACCAAACGATAATATTCGGAAATATTAACGCAAAATCTGCGATTAAAACATTCTCATTTTCGAATATTACCTATAAGATATTATATGGAAAACAAACTGTGACTCGAATTCCGCCAATCGGTGCTGGGTGAGGCCGTGTGGTTATCACACGTTTGATAAACCGCAGATACCAAATGCGGTTTATAGATGATAATATTATCATACCTTGGATACCACCGGCTCATTACCACGTAATTAAAGTCATATAAATAGTCGATTACCACCACGGTTGTCACGCAGAATATCGGTGACACGCAATATGTCCGCAAATATTATTAGTCCAAAAATGCTATTTCCGATGACAACGTATATCAATAGAAAAATAGTCCGAATCATATTTCCGTCGAAAAATATTTTTTTATCCGAAACGTATTTTGGTCGAAAAACTTTTCGTCCGCCCGCTCGTCGCGCGTTCATACATTTTTTTCGAATAAAATCTTTTTAGAAAAAAAAAAATCGAATTTCATATTCGCTAGATTACGTTTCGGACGTGAAAAATACTGCCGGCTAAAATAAAATATTATTTTTTAAATAATAAAACGGTAAAACGGATATTTTATGCGATGAAAGAAATAGAAATATGTATATAAAAAAAAATGTTACAAACGTATTTTAAGATTATTGTATAACACTATCTGTTGTGCCCGCGCACTTCAAAGAAGATACCTCTTATTACATATGATTCAAATTTTGTTTAATTCGCGTTATTCAACACTCGGGTGTAAGAATGTTCAAAACTTCAAAGAAAAAAATATTTAAGTTTTAATTCGATTTTATTTTCTACACAATAATTATATTTCGCACGTTTCATCACACTTATTTCGTTTAACTAATACACTGAAGTTTATGTTCGTTTATTTTATAAAATTCGCCTATGTAGAAAATAATATAATAACAATATCACTTTTATATTACAAAAATTTTTAAAGGAAATAATAAGTATTTGTATTAATTGCTTGTAGTTTACTTATTTTAACTCCCATAAACATCTCCGTTTCCTATTTTTAATTCTCGCCTTTTTAGCTCAGCAAAGGTGACATGTCGATCTATGACTGACGAATAAATAACCTCACAATGTTAAATATATATATTATGACGCCGACAATTACTTCGTTTTCGCTTAACGTTCTTTCCGACTTTTTTTTTTGCTCGGCTCCTAAGGATCATGGCGTGTTATTAAATAACCTTCCTTGGTAATCGGTCTATCAAACACAAAAAGAATTTTTCAAATCCGACTGTTAGTTCCAGAGATACTTGCGTTCAAACGAACGAATTCTTCATATACAATATTAGTAAAGATATTTGGTGAATAAACCAGAGTTTATCGACCAAATATCTGGCACACGGAATCGACTACGATACATGTAACCACGTACCAATTTATTATATTTTTGTAGAATATTTTTTTCGTATTAAAAAACGTAAATCAGCGGTATACGAAAATATAGCTGACAACTCGTATAGAAAAAAAAAATTGTAAATACATATATACAATGTTATATCAAACTCATAACATGATATACGACTTGGACTGGAAGACGAAAAATAATGAATACGTCCTCGATTTATATGGCAGACGAAACTATAGAAATCCGTTTTATATACATATATATATATACAATAGACGAGTTCCACAAAACGATAATTTAAAATGCATATTTTGTCAATTTTAGAAAAAAAAATTCGCATAATTTTTTTTAAATTTCCATGTGTTTTCGTGCGTACAATTTAATATACTCGTCAATATATACATATTATTTTTCTTGTAAAAATCGATGTTTTTTTGTTATTCTCGTTTTCACTATTATCACTATAATAATAATAATAATAATAAAAAAAAAATTCTCATTTAACCGTTTAGAAACAGCAACGGTGTGTGTACCCTTATCGCGCGGATTTATATAGGACATCGCACTGGCGCGTTAGCGCGCAAGTCCTGAACTGCAGGGGACTTGCGCCCTTTCGACCAGCTGTGTATAGAGCAATACACTCGCACCATCGGAAGGAACTGCGTTCAATACAATATCGTACTAAAAATAATGTCAGGCGCGAGCGATCGTACAGACAACGTTCGTTTTTTGCATTAATATTATTTCGAAAATAATATGACATTACGATACGGTGATAATAATGCGCGATCGTGTTGATGAACATTTCATTATTTCGGAATTACTGTACGGAAACGCACACGGTGCACGAGCATAGGAGGAGGTACGTATTACAATATATAATATACTCGGCGCGGCGTTTTTTTATGATGGAAAATACCGCCGAATCGATATAATTAAAAGTCGAGCGTTTGTGTTTGTCTACGCTGTGTAGGTATTACGTCGCGGCCCCCGTAATCCAGCATTGATTTCGATGTGGGCATGTACAGAACTACAGAAGCGTAATTTTATAGGGCTGATATGGAGCTCCATTTTTTTTTTTATATATATTCATATATTATATTTCTATGTCTCATGCGACGTAATATTTTAAATCTCATAAAAATTATTACAACAACGTTTTTATCGTTTACACGACGACGATAATGCCACTGCGAGATTTATAGATAAATTACTAAAATTCGTACTTAAGTTGCAGAGAATTCGGTAATTTTTCTCTGTAATTTTAAAGTTTAGTCTTGGACTAGAATTTAAAAATAACTCAACGATGATATTACTCAAGTGTTTCGGTTTTTTTTTTAGAGCGTATTTCAAAGATATTCTTTTCGTTTACACTATATCGCATTCCAGCGCTTTTCCGAGATGCGCTATAAAGTCTGAGCCCTGTTCAATATAATATTATGCCTACCGCAGTGTATTGAGCTGTTTCTAATAAACGTGCAGTGTTACGATAATAGAATAATTTATAATTTTAATAACAAATGCGCGCGTGTTTGTATTTCAGGCAATAAACGATGGCGATCAACGCCGAAGATGAACAAAAGCACACGACTGCGACGGAGGCGGGCAAACTTTTTTAAGGCTGCAAACGAACGAGGCGCATATATATATATACATATTATAATTATTGTATAATAGAATGACGGCCCAGGTGGCCTTGCCCGGAAGAAGAATCGACCAACCAATAGGAATCGATTTGGTTGTATCGTACTACACGGTAAGAACCGCCGCCAGTTAAATACATAGATAAGAAAAATGCTTGACTTCGACGTACAAAGCAAATGCTCCATTGTCATTCGGTTAAAAATTGTATAAAACCAACCGTATAGTATGTACGCATCGATTTGCGAAGTTATTGAGAACAGTGGCGCAACATAATGGGGGATGGTGTCTTCTTACAGGGGTCATATTAAATTTATGTATACGAAAACGTTTAGTTTTCTTTTGAAATTCACGTGATACCTCCTATATACTGTATTCTAGAGACCTATAAAGTATAAAAAAAAATTATTATTATTATTATTATTATTATTAAAACGTTATTATTATATTTATCAACGTAAATACATGTTATAAAACTGAACATGAATTTCGTAAAATGAACCCACGAATTTCGGTCGAAAATAGACGAGAGATCAAAACTTAATATGTTGCCCCGGCGCTTCTAATTTATAGTCGCGCCACCGCAGTGTGCAAGAAACGTGTATAAACGCCGACATATTTTCTTTTTTTATATAGTAATATGAGCAATGAGTTCTAAAGTACAAAATACCGTGAACTTATCAACATTTCGGTCTTCGAAATTAGTTCTTACAAAAGCAACGAAATTAGAAATCACAATATTATGTGAATACTCCATTTAATTGTTTAAAAATTGAAATCGTACACGCTGGAATTTTAAAACTATATAAAATATAATTTTACTCAAAAATAAAATATTATAATATGCATCGCATGATAATTATTATTATTATTATAAATTGACGATGAATTTTGTTTTATTGTCGGACATTTTTTACAGAAACTATATTGCGATGAAATTCTAAATTCTTTTGACTAGGAGGTCTTATAATGACTACGTCTGTATTGGTCTTAACTTAACGTAACGTGCTTTTGCTATCATATTATACGGACTTACGGTCGAGGATATGCGTTTTGACGATTTACTGAAAGCGTTGATTGCAGACGTGAAAAATAATGCGAACGCACGCGTATTTGAATAGTTTTATTAACTGTGTGTTGTTATGGTATCGAATTAGAAACTACTTAAATTATATATTTTATTGAATTGGTAGGAACCGCGGTTGCTAATCAACGTGTGATCACACGTAGGTAAATGATTTATCGAATTCTACAGCGTCCTATAGGATCGTAAACGTAATAACTGCCAATACGCAGTTCGTTTTAGAAAGATTTCTCTAAAAACATAGCGATTTTGTTCAAATTGCTCGAACATATGTTTTCCGATATCATTTTTATTTATTTAAACGTCTCGCCCAAACGTTTTTTTTTTTTTTTTTTTTTTTACTGTTTTCAATTGTACTGCAGTACGTTTTAAATGTCAAGGTCCATTTTTGTATACGTATAATTACAACTTTACGATTATATACAGTTAATCTGCGCTGACTAATTGTCTCACGCGCGATGCCGTCGTACAAATGACATTACGAATACACCGCAATTATAATAATTTTAATATCCCGCTATTAATATAAAATGAATTTCAAAGATTTATTTTTAAAAATATAATAACGGATGGAGATGAAAACATCGAGAGAGAGTGTGTATAACTATATAATATGTAAATGCGATTCGATCGCGTTTTTTCTTTTTAATACGTTCAAATGTTTATCGAAACACATTTTACATTTCACCTAATACAATCGTATATTGTGTACGATGATGATTCGTGTACTACATATTATATCATTTATAGTCCGCAAAATCCGTCGTCTTAAACAAAACTGGCCACAAAACCTATTTAATACATACATACAAAAAAAATTGATAAATAAATCATTTAAAGCTTCATTTTGAAGTAGTGTTACATCGTTCTCTCACGCTTTGCACACATATATTAATATCAAAATTATTTACTATTAAAAAATAATTATAGACTGCATATTATACATTCAGATATAACAAAAAAAAAAAAGCAAATAGAGAGATAAATACATAGAGATACATACGTACATAGAGAGAGACATAAATAGAGATACATAGAGACATTCGTACATAGAGAGAGACATATATAGATATACATAGAGACATTCGTACATAGAGAGAGACATATATAGATATACATAGAGACATTCGTACATAGAGGAATATACATACATAGAAAGAAAAATACATAGAGGGAAAAACAAACATAGAGAGAAAAGTACATAGAGACATTCATACATAGAGGTATATACATACATAGAAAGAAAATACATAGAGAGAAATACAAACATAGAGTCATAAATACATAGAGAGAAATGTACATAGAGGTATATACATACATAGAAAGAAAAATACATAGAGGTTTATACATACATAGAAAGAAAAATACATAGAGGGAAATACAAACATAGAGAGAAAAGTACATAGAGACGTTCATACATAGAGGTATATACATACATAGAAAGAAAATACATAGAGGGAAATACAAACATAGAGTCATAAATACATAGAGAGAAACGTACATAGAGGTATATACATACATAGAAAGAAAAATACATAGAGGTTTATACATACATAGAAAGAAAAGTACATAGAGAGATACTACATAGATGTACATACATACATAGAGTGAGAGACATACATAGATGGAAATACAAACATAGAGGCATAAATACATAGAGAGAAAAGTACAAAGAGAGACATAGAGACATTCATTCATTCATGCCTCTATGTTTGTATTTCCATCTATGTATGTCTCTCTCTCTCTATGTATATATGTACCTCTATGTACTAATGTCTCTATGTATGTCTTTCTCTATGTACATATGTACCTCTATGTGCGTATCTATCTATGTACTTTTTTTCTATGTATGTATGTACTTCTATGTATTTTTCACTATATGTATGTATATACCTCTATGTATGAATGTCCCTATGTATCTCTATGTGCAGTTATTACTCTAGGCCATTACGTTGTTTTTTTTTGTATTTTTTGCTTTTGTGAAATAGTTTTGTCTGCGGGCGCCGGGCAACCCCTGCCCAATTTTTTAAAAATATTCTGAGCTAACCTATGTAATTATTTGTCTTAATTTTTAGATATTATTTTAATTTTCTTTATGTGGCACACTAAGAACACATAGCCAGTTGCTTTGCAACTAAAGGTTCACTCCCAACACTACAATACACACACACCCTCATATAGATTTTTTATCGAATTACTTCTACTGTTTAGCACAAATCATTTGTGAAATTTTTTAAATATTTTTAGCATTTGTAGAATAGCATTGCTTGCGGGTGCCGGGGAACCCTTGCCCAATATTTTAAATATTTTGAGCTAACTAAAGGCCCCGGGCCTCCACAAAATGAGGGCCTCCACTTAATGGGATTTTTTTGCAACCAAGTATAAAACACAATATAATATTTGCAAAATAAATTTAAATCACAAATTGAATAAAATTGGTCAATCATTTATATAGTAAAATTAAAGTAATTTAAAATCGATTATTATGACTTGTAGAGTAGGATAAGCGATAAGGTATGGTTTTCAATTCTGAGGAAAACAGTTATAAATAAACACATATAACTTGTATAGCAAGCCGCCTGACCGCTGTTGTAGATAAATTCATGTAAATGTTAATATATTATTAAATTAAATTAACTTATAATAATATATTAAATATATGTTATCGAAATATAATATATACTTTTAAGGTGGGCTCAGGGCCCCCACATTCCTAAATCCGGCCCTGTATATCATAACATATTAAATTATAATTCTAACCTTTATTGTACTAGTAAATTATAAATAGGTGTCTGTACATCAGGAGGTATTGGAAAATAGAAATAATGAATTATTACATGTTATATGAAAAACATTTAAGATCTATTTGCGATATTCAGAATTAAATTTGTGTAATATGTACTTTTAGGTAATGGCGGTTGCACTAGTCAGTGGATTTGGCCTTTTGAGTTTTTTAGCTTATTGGATAAGAAAAGCTTGCTCGTAAGTATACGCATTATTCATTGGACCCGGACATTTCGCCACCGCCGTTTTTATTTTTCAATTACTTTTTAAAACGTTTAAAATTACTACGTTTTCGTTTCTCTTAAAATATCATATCGATTGCATACGACACAGAACCCATTAAAAAACAACAGACGTATGGGAGGGAGGACGTTCTAATATTTGACATTTTCGTCTTTCTATCACTCGAAATAATTCTAAATTATTATAATCAGTGGCGTATCCAGGAATTTTTTTTGGGGGGGGGGGCTGATCATTTACAAAAAAAAAACATAACAACTGCAAAATAAGTGATTAAAAAAACTATATTTAAAATTTTTAAACAAAAAATTATTATTTACATCATATTGTTAATTTTAGTCGTCTAGCTTTTCCACAGCTTTTGATACCGATAGGCATGATGTACATGTTTTCTGTCTTTGTGATATTATAGTTTGGTAATGGAAACAACGTACTATGTCGTATTGCAGTATGATGCCTATGTATATTATATTATTTAATTAATTAAATAATAATTTAAGATTTCCTGAAATTTCGGAGGGGGCTGCAGCCCCCTCAGCCCCCTCCCTGGATACGCCACTGATTATAATAAAGTGAAATTCTTGAAAAATAATTATACGACGGTTTTTTTTTTTTCGTAACCATCTTAGAAATTATAATTTGTTTTTATCTTCCGTAAAATGAAGCAAGTAATAAAAATACTGTTTTTTTTATTTATTTATTTATTTTCGTCGTATGATAGGCACTATTGAAGAATAAAAATAAATTATTTTTAAAGAAGTGTTTATATATATAATATATTGGTCGATTGTGGCGACATGTCCTAAACCATTTATTTATATACACATAATTTTATTTTATACATATACACATTGAAATAAATCGATGCGTTTGATTAACAAAACAGTTCATTATAATAATAATTATTAGTTTTTATTTTAATAATATCATACAAATAATCGTATCACGAATTACAATTATAGGGTACTTATTATATTACAAACATATAATATTGCATTTAAACTAGCAGTTAATAGTTATCAATTAAAATTGCAAATTATAACAAAAACAAGAGAAAAAGAACAATTTTAATACTATAATCATTGGTCGAAATGGATATAAATAAGTAGGAATGGGGTGGAAGCAATGTTGTCGTTTCAAGTTTTGCAACGAGGAACGGTCAAAGTTGTGAACGGTCCATATTGTTAAAAAATAAGCAAAAACTAGAAATATTTTTTTTAACAGAAAACTCTAACCTAATCTAACACCGGTTCTATTTAGTTTGATGATGATCAATGTTTTTGTGATTTTCTGATGCTTTTGAAGATCTTAAAATAAAAAAAAAAATGAAATCATTATAATCATTATCTATTATAATTATAATCATAATCTATTATAGTGAAATTCACGACAAATTCAAATCTGTATTACATCACTAGGTCGATCGGTACGTTTGCAGTGCAAAACGTCTATTTTACAATGTCTTGTGTGCAAGACAAAGAAAAACTACTCGCTTCCAATCCTTTTAAGTGACGTTTAAATCTACTGAATGTTAAAATTATATAAAACAAAATGGTTCTTATAAAGAAAAAAAATGATTCAATATTTTTTTCTGAAAAAGAAAAAAAAAATAGGCAACAAAATAACTACCATTATATTTATAAATTGATTTTTAAAATCCAAAAAGGATGAATAATTTTAAACAAAATAAGTGGGAAAATGACATAATATTCTAAAAAAAAAAAAAAAATTGCAAAACATCCTCCATCACTTCGGCCACTGACTATAATGTATTCAATGTGTTTCGAAATCCGGAATTAAAAAAATTAATACGTTTCGTGAAAATGACGGAACGTATATCAGACAATTTTGTTCGGTGATTTTTCATAAATTCTAAAAACAAAATTACCGAAAATATCCGTGTGTCAGATTTTCGATCTTTGAAAATGAAAAAAAAAAGGCGAATAAGAGCTTTAGCACATATTATACGAACTGTATATTATATTCGCTCAAACGTCGTGCGCACACACACACACCTATACCAGCTATTCGCCCAAAATTATTTATAAATAAAATATCATATAAATATATATAAAATATCCGCTGTATATTTAAGATTATATTTGAACATACGGTTTTTTTTTCATTTTTTTTTTTTTTTGCAAACCAAACACGCGCACACCAATAACTTTAGGTGGTCTTCTGAATCGAATCAATGGACAGTTTCGACAGGAGATCGCGAAGCGAGTTACGCTCGCCTTAGACTCGTTACGACGACGAATGATTTTATTTTTTCGTTAAAAAATCGAGTGCGATTTTCACAAATATAAACGACACTTTGGTATAGGACTCAGTTTTTATGTTGTAACGATTATTATCAATTTGGACGAATTGATCCCTGGGCACCTTCATCTTTACACCGAGTTTTGGCCAACACAATATTATCGTCGTTATAGTGTTATACGAAACTACTGTTTTCCGAGCATTTTTACAAAAAAAAAAAAAAAAAAAAAAAGAAACACGCGTCGTTCCTTGCTACGTTTCGAATTATTAAATTGTTGTTTTTGTTGCACATTTCCTAGTAGGCGTCTAATATGTACATTTATTCACCGGGTAGGTACGCCGTTTTAACGCGATTATCAGTGAATACGACGTATAATATAAGTAAGCACGACCACCGGGTTATGAATATATTAAACGTACCACCGCTGTTTCAGTCGTACATTGTAATGAGCCAGACGACGTGTGGCGGCGGTGTTACGTGTGGTCCTCCAAAGTCAATAATAATTTTAGGCGTTCACCTCGCGTGAAGGTCCGAACACTCACGCGATCATACACAAATCCCATTGTTCGTGCATGTGTGTACCGACGTACAAATGACCGCGGTCAATTCCCATAACGGTCATTTGTGTACGCGGAACAATGAAAAAAAAAAAAAAAACCCCCGGGACCGCTGTAAATATAATCCGTAATAAAAACCGGAGGCACCGTCGGCGAGCGACGATTGCCATGGTATTCGCAGTGTGCGTTTTAAAATGGCATGGCTGGTCAGTCACGGCAATACCACGCGGACCATGTTGTCCGTACTGCCTTCCACGCCGCGTTCGGAAAATGGCACCGCCAGCAACGGTGCTACGCCGTCCGCATCCGAGACAACGCAATCCGGCCGACCGGTGCACCGGGTCAACGGTCGTGCGATGACGCGGAGGCCGGATCACAGTGTCAGGTCGAGAACGGCCGTGTGTCCGTTTAGGTTGCGGCTCGCGTGGTGGTCCAAATCCCAGCCGCCACGCAAGTTTTTCGCGGAATATTGCGAAAACTGTAAGACGAACCGAGGAAAAAAAAAGTTAGAAGGAGAAAAATTATTTTGGGAATCGAACGAAATTCTCGAATATTATTAATAAAACGATTAAAAATATTGTGCGACCGAATAAACACAGTTGCATGTTTTGTCGACAGCAATGGCAGTCGGTATCAATACACGGCGTTGGAACCGGATTCCGTCGGACAAGAACGTATGGAACTGGAACGCAAAGCGCGACAACACGCACAAAACGCGTGTCAACATTACTTGAGATTCTGTCCTCGATACGCTCTTCTACAACACCTCAACGACATCGGCTCAAGGTATTGACTCTGTGTGCTATTTTTTTTTTTTTTTTCTTTATATACGCACGGGGCGACAACCAACTGTCTGTACGATAATCGACTTTGTGGTGTTCAGGGTGGACAAACATTGGTTTGTAGTGCGTGACGGATCCGTGAAAACTGAACGTCTACTGACGCTCGTGCCTAAGAATCCGAAAAGTGTACTCGAGTGTACGCCAGATACCAGACGTACTATATTAGACCTGTTTCTAACATTGCAACATCCGTACATATATCCCGTGTTGGACGTGGAATTCGTAGAAGGCGCGACTGATCCGGAAACGACTTTCATCACATTAGTGTTGCCTTTCAACAGTAAAGGAAGTCTTAAAGACCTTATTTACAAAGTAAATTTATAACAACACCAAAACACGATTATAATTTAACGATGACGTTAATCATTTTAGAGTTGTTGGCACGACGATTGGAACGATAAGTACGGACAACGCAGTGAAGGTTTGCCGTTGTCACAAATTCAAAGGCTCGGTCGCCAAATTCTCGAAGCACTTTTATTTCTCAAAGAAAGAAAGTTTCCACATGATTGTAATTTACATTCCGGCAACGTAATTCTTCAGAATGGAGTAGCCAGGTATATTTTTTTTAAAGGATCAAATAAAATAATAAAATTATCATTTACAAAAAAAAAAAAAAATATATAATATGTGTTGAAAATTTTACAAAGGATCACAGGCTTAGAAAATTCCTTGCTTGGTTTCACGTCTAGAATTCAACCTATTGTTATGAGTGGCGATTTTGAATTGGATGATTTTTCCGCAATTGATGTTGTTTGTTTTGGTACAATATTTTCTTCACATAAATTATTATTAGAAATCTGAAAAGAAAAATATATTTATTTTATTTAGGCCATGTTCTATTTGAAATGGCGGCTGGATACGAGTTGCTTACTCCGGAACCCAGTGACACTAATTTACAAGATATTGCTCATTATCCTCAAGTAAGAAAATTAATAACACCAAAACATATGTATTTTGAGTAATAGCAAATTGCATTTGGGCTATTTCACTATAGAGATAGCTTATTACGTTCTAACTTGGCATACATTATAATTTTAATAGGTTGTCGAAATAATGGAATTTATTTTTAAAAATCCTATGGGTCGAGTGCCTACAATTGAACAGCTAGTAATGACTGAATTTTTCAGAAATATCGATCTCAGAGAAATGCGTGCTACATCCTGGCCCGTTAGTATTTACAAATGTTAATTAAAATTCTGATTTTTTTTCTATGCATCTATTTATTCATTGTTTTAGTTATTACAAGCTAAAATGACCGCTTCTTCATCACAACTGTTGGAGACCGTAAGAAACAGAAACAGTGGCAAAAATGTCTCGTAAATACTTATATATTCAATAAACACGATAAATACATTTATTTATTAATCACAGATTTGTAATGTATTACAGGACTCCAGACGATCAACATATAACAGAAAACAACACTAAGGAAAATCTACAAATCAGAAAGTTACCCATGTAAATAAAAATCTACTTAACATTAATTAAATTCAAAATTTTAATGTATATATTTATAAATTACAGGAGAAGTAAAAGTTGTGATGACGAAAAATATTCTCACGCAACAGAAAGAAAATCAAATTTTGTTGGCAACAAAGAGGGCATTATAGTAAATAAATTATGATTAATATTAAATTATCATCCTATAAATTATGTATAAAATTAAAACAATGTTTATTCTTTTAGGAACACCGAGGCTTATCACTTTATCATCGCCAACAATCATTAGACTTCCAATTTTTGGGATAATAATAGTTCTCTTGTTTGTCTAATATTTTTACACTAAAACAATATATTTTTATTATTTAAAATTATTTAGGCACTCATATCTAATGCTTACCAGTCATCGTCAGAATCAAATTCAGCTTGTGGATCCTTATACCAAGATCCATTAGAATGTTGTATCCAACCAATTCTGTTAATATCATTAGCAATAAAAAAAAAAACACGATGTCAATAAATATTTAATTAATAATGTTATCTATTTTAAAATGTTTCTTCAGAAATATATAAATACAATTATTTTATACTAACTCTGTTACTTTATTGCTTGAAGAAGATTGCGTGATGGCTGAGACATCTTGGGACACAGGTTTATCAAAACTAGACACAGGTCGTTGATAAGGATGCTTTTTTGCACGGTCTATAATTCCTTGTAACGACGGCTTTTTCTTTATTGAAGATACATATCGTGACACAATGGTAGATTCCTTAAAATCTGAATGATTTATATAATATCAAAAGAAATAATACAAAATAATCTTGGTCAATTAACTACATTACCATTCACTGGAAGTTCTAATTTTTTTTTACGTTCAGTAGAACTAGAATGAATTGTTGAGGCACCAAATGATTGAATGTACTCTTTATGTTGTTGTTTAATCTTCTTTGATTCCAATTCCTCTTTTCTTTCCAAATATTTACTAAGTTCTATACATATGTATACAACAACAATATATAAAATAAAATAATTTTGTTTTTATATTCAAATAACATTAAAATAATTAAAACTTTAATATCAGCACCCCAAGAACATAGATTGTAGATTAGAATGGTTAAAAATTATAATAGGACATTATTTACTGAGGTTTATTGAATGCCTTTGAAAATAACATTTACTTAACTATTAATTTTAAAACAATCATTGATAATTGAGGAAAATTTGACTGAACTAGTGATTGTCGAATGACCATAAAAATCCATATTGACTTTGCAATAAAAGTAACTTAAATTTATGTTCGACACATTTAAGCACGCGTTTTGTAAATAATTTACCAGTTAAAAGTAAATCCAAAAGTGAACGATAATTTGACAGAGACCTTCCAATCTCTTGATTTATTACCAGACTAGTCGCCCATACAGATGGAAAAATACCTTCCCCCAAAGATAAGTTAAATAATAATGATAATAAAAAAAGGAGTTGCTAGCAGTGTTTTACATTTAAACAGAAGACGTTTTTATTAACTTCACAAAAATCAATAGTGAAATCAGATGGTAAAAATGAACTATATATTCACACTCCACTTTGGATGTAGAAAATATGGTTTATCAATAATAGATTACAATAAATCTATAGTATGTACATTTTTAAGTGTATATCAGCACATCAAATTTAATTTGGTGAATTAAATAAATTAATACAATTTGTAAACAAACCATTTAGGTGTTTTTTTCCTTTTCTATGAATTGAAAGTACATTAATTGTATCGAAAATTGGTCTTTGAATACAAATCAAACAAGTTAACTTTCCATTAGACAATAATTTAGCTTCACCTTCTGGTATTTGAATACCAAGTATTTCTCTGATCCTTTGAAACTATAACATACAACAATAATTATGTTGCTATATTCTATCATAATATATTTATAATAAATAATTAATATTTAATACCTCAAGACTTTTGAGTAAATCACTGCTTGATCCATCACATACACGTTTAAATGACATTATAAATAAAATTATTCTAAACCAAACTATTTACATATTCTTACTGGTCAAGCAAAAAAGATAGATTACAATAACTTTTCTAGAAAAAAAAAAAATTATTTTGTACCCATTATTGTGTCAAACTAAAAAAGTACATACGATGAGTGAATATAGTGTTTTTATTATTAGACACAATGTCAAAAATATGTTCAAGTTCTTGTACAGATTCTTCAAAATTGATTACAGTCTACAAAAAGTACATTAAATTACATTATTCAAAATTTAATAAGTACATTTGTATTTTAGAAAAATATTTTATATTACTAACCTTATCAGTACAATCTACAGCAGTTTCAATAATATTTAATTTCCCACGTATATTTTGCACATTATCTAAAATATTTTTTATGTCTGGGTCAATGTTATTTTTTTTGTAAATAAAGTTCTAAAATAAAAATAATAATACAATTATAAATATATTTACTATGTACAAACACAGTAAAAAAAAAAAACACAATAGATTGTAAAGAAAAATACAATCTTTATAAAAATCTAAAAATTTTTAAATTAATAATATTATCCTTTACAATATAATTAAGGTTGATAGGAAACTAAAGTAATAAACAAAAATAAAATAATATATTATGTGACGGAATTTATTATTTGATTTTAAACTATTTAATATTCTCAATAACTCTGATTTTTACTTAATTATCTTTAAATATTTTAAATATCTTACTTGGTTATTTAATTTAAATTCAACTGTATTATTAATTAATTGGTTTAATTTTCGTGACGTATAACGACAACGTTTCAATGATGAACCCAACTCCACTTCAAATTTGTCAATAAAAGATAAATCCACTATAAAAATATAATTTAAAAATAAGTATTAATTTTAATTAAGAATATCAACAATTAAATTTAAAAATATATTTTCCACTGTTCTATGAAATTGGCTTTAGCGACATTTATTAATCCTATTGTCTTTTCTTCACTTCTCCACTCTTCCAAAAAATCACCCATATCAATTCCATCATTAATTTTATTATTGATGGATATTCAATATATAAAGCTACATTTATAATTATATAATTGTAGAACTGTTGTGGTTTTAAAATGAAAGCTAATAAAAATATTTTGACAAATAATGATTTAGAATATCTGATAATAAAGAACAAATACGACTAAACTACTTTTCATTTTTTTCTCTCAGTTTTAACCGACAACAACGGGAACTCTGCGTAAGCAATTTCATGAGTAAACTACTTATAAAAAATGGACTGTTTGAAACAATGCTAAGTAATGTAATTTTCTAAATTGGATCCACGCTTGGATAATTTTTGACCATATAATCTAATATTACACCGTACCTAATACTATATGCCAATATGAATTACATACATCCAGGGGCGGTATCAGACATTTTATTTCTGGGGGGGGGGGGCAGGATCATGGCAAAAAAATGTTCGGTGGGGCAAATATATATTTGTATACTATTGCTCTATGATTGGATTTTTCATAATACTTTTATTAATGAGATTGATATTTTGGTATATCAGCTGTTGAAGGCAGCTTTAGTTTAATCATATAAATCAGACGCTAAAGTAAAAGATAGTAAACTAAGAAAAATGGAAGTTTTAAATAATAATAATAATAATAAGATTGCGAATAGACTTATGTAAAACTTTAAATTATAGTGTTGAAAAATAAGGTTTTTAACATTTTACACTCAATTTATTAATTATTATGAATATGATTTTGATTCTTAACCATTTAAAAATTGTCCATGAACCTGAATACTTTTTTACTATTCACCCAAGACATTATAATAAAATTAACATTTAGAAGGTAGGTATGTAAATAACTGAAGCAATACTTCCAGCTTGACTCTTCTCCTAGACTAAAAACCAAACGCCTGATTTGACTATGTGGTTACAGCAGTATATATTGAATTATAGTTCCATCTAGATCATGATAAATATCATGATTAGAATGAAATATCATGAAATTATATTACTCCGATATTGTGATAAGCAGTTGTCCGATAGAGATGTACGCTACCATAGTAACATATTTAATACTCGATGTGGTGATGTTTAACTGCTAGTCGGGGGAAAGAAATTTCACACAATATTGTGATGGGTAATATAACTATATAATATAACATAATCTTAATCTTAATCAAACACATAACGAAATAGATGGAAAATGGTATTAGTAAATACTTGAAATTTAAATTTTCATTTGGTCCCAAACAGGTAGGGTAAAGACTAAACAAAATTTGGGTAGGGCGATGGCCCCCCCACTGCACACATTTACATTGTAAAATACTTTGCATTTACTCGATACACGCCACACAACTCATACGAGTATAGTTAGGTACGGATCTCTTCAACGCCATACTAGTCCCTTATCCGCCACAATTATGGTACAATATCTACTCTATTATATCGTACTTACATTCTTCAGCCATGAGAATTTTTGTAAAAAATATTAAAATAAAGGATTAAAATAAAATCGTACGTATGGATACATATATAGTTATTTTAAAAATTTAATTACTATTATTATTAATGATGAGATATATTAAAGACAATATTGACAAATATAATATAATGTTTACTGACATGAAAAAAGTATAAATGATTTAACACAAAACAAAAATGTCACGAGTCAAAACAAATAACAACATTGGTGGGAGGTTCCTTTATGTAACGTATTTTTATTTATCAATTAATAGATACCAAAGAATGTGCAAGTGATAAAATATTTAAAACGATTCCAAAGAGAATATAAAAAGTCATGCAATAAACCGACGTTCTCAATGTTTTTCTTTTTATCCGTATGACTGCACTGTGGCTGGTATGTTCAACACTTGCACGCAAGAATTTGTAAAGAATTGTTAATCATTTTTTTTTTACTTTTCTGTTTTTGAAATAATTATTGTTCGTATAATGTACAGCGACTCATATTTTCATAAATTACATTTGCTGTTTGTTTTCATCAATTAACTGTTATTTAATAGAAAGTCAATAATGACTGAGTTCAACTCGTAATTCTAATTAATCGAATATTACTTAAATAAAAATAATAAACAAGCACCGGATCATTTTTTTCAAGTGAAAAATGTCCATGCGAACGATGACTTACAATAGCAGTATACACTATGTGACCTATTTATTTTAAAAATATGCCTGTAAAAATTATAAACTAGTATTATACAATAAGGAGACATGTAAAACTATTTTCAATTTTTACTTTCATTTAACAAAAAAAATTTTATGCTTCAGTATTGTTTTACCATGTGCAAAATACAGATCAATATTTTTCACATAAATGAAGAAATAATGACCATTTAATTTTAAGTATAACAAATATATCATAAATTAAAATGTACGGTTTTCAACTATAAACCTTAATCAGTCCCATCACATTAAAATGGAATACAATGTCATTTAAATACAAATATTAGTCTATAATGAAATAAATAATATATTATATAAATTTAATAAATTAATTATATTAAAATTATCAAGTATTATTCAATAATACAGAAAATATCTTCGGAATATTCATTAATAATTATTTATTACACTTAACAAATAAACATCTAATATTCAATAAAAATTATATATTATGCATATAAAAATAATTACTTTAATAAAAACAAGTTAATGCCGCTTAAATGATTTTCATTGTTTAAAAAATATTAAGCTTATACAAGTGAAATTTAGAGCAAATTTACTATAATAAAAATCACTAATTAATTGTAATTTGTGATTGTCATTGGTTAATATATTAATTCATTAAATATAAAAAATATTAATTTATTAAATTCAACGTGTTAAAATTTAAAATATCGTGAAATTGTGTAAACACTATGGGAAAACTTAAGCTGATGTGGATTTTTTTGGTGTATTATCATACGCTTTGCGTAATCTACGTCGGAATTCTGATGGAAATTTCTCGTAACATTTCTTACAGGCAGGTTTTAAATCACATTCATAGAACTTGGTCTTTTGCGTCATTTTTTGGTCACAGAATGAACATGCAAAATGATGCACACACCAAGCTTTGTTTAAAGCAGTAAATACTGAAAATTATAAAACATGTAATTTATAATAAAACAGGAAATTGTATGTCTGTATTGTATTTTTTACCATCACCAGCAATCACTTGATTGCATACAAAACACAAGTTGCCAAATAACTGATGATAATGCGTCTCACAATAAGCTAAACCCTTTCTCTCGTAATGTCTATGGCCCAAAAATGGTTTTTCGCACTTTGCACAAACGAAATGCTCTACATGCCAATGTTTTCCTAGAGCGGTTACTACACGTTCTTCGATTGGTCGCCGACATGCACCACAAATTGGAATACCCATCTTATCATGGCATCGCAAACAATATAACTCGTTCTAAAAACATTATCATCAAAATATATGAGATCTTTCTTCAATTCTTTTCTCCATTCATAGTAAATTTTTCACCATTTCGTTAGCTGTGTAACCAGATCTATGTTTCAATTCACGAGCATCCGAATTCAATTCGACTCCACAAGCCGTACAATTGAAATGGTATCCATGATAAACTTCTCCTCTGAACCGTAACGGTTTGTCATCGATAACACCACTGAAATAAATAAGACAGTTATATTTAAGTAAAAACGAAAATACATAAATAAAAATAATTACGCACTGGCACTTGAAGCAAATGTGTCTACCCAACAAAACCGCTTTATCGGCAGCGTTACATTCATGACACAATGCTCTGTTCCGATTGCGTACAAAGCCACGATCGGCAAGCTGTTTGTTGCACACCGCACAACAGAAACAAGCAGGATGCCAAGAAGCAGACATCGCTTTGATGACACGGCCAATAACGAATTCGCCACATTTACCGCAACACGGTGCAAACAGTACTTGAAAATCGTGTTCGCAGTATTTGCGACCTTCAAACTCGTAGAACAAACCATCGGGAAACGGTCGGAAACATTGGGAACACCTAAAACAAAAAACAAACGGAACAGTCAATAACGGGGTATTTCATACGACAGTATTAACGTCGTGATTGAATTGCTTACACAAAACACTGTGGATGCCATAGTTCGCCCTGCGAGTTGACGATTTTATCGTGAGGGTCGAAGCCGTCTCCGCAACGGGAGCACGACATGTTGCTAAACGACATCGTTACGCTGAAACGGTATATCAATAAACTATTTTCAGACAACCCGAAAATGAACAGTGGCCAGTTCACTTACCCAGGCATCGATGTTACTCAGTAATGACACTTGCTGGAAGCCTGAAAAAAAAAAAAAAAAAACTCCCGAATGAAACACACACGGAATTTACCGACGACCATTTGCCAGTGAACGGACTGGATGGGTGTGCGACTGGTTATTTTTGTTATACTCACATCTGTAGGCGTTTCAGGTACTCCCACGCGCTGAAATTAGAATGCAGCGGAAACGACTACAGAAAACAGCTATATACAAGACCAGCTAGCGTACGCACACAAACACCCAAATCACGAACACGACTACACATTGCTATTTATGGTCTATGGATAATGGATAACATGTCAAGGGCTTCAGGTGAGTAAACTCCGTTTATAGTTTTTTTTAAATTTTTGTATTCGTTATTTTTTTCGTCATTCATAAGTTGGCAACACTTTTGTATTTCAATCCTTCTCAGTGATTCCTCCATATTTATCATTAAAACCGTATTTGCGTAATACGGGTAATGATTTTGAATATTCTTTCGTCACAAATGCTCTGTAAACATTCCCAGTCGTTTCTACATTAGCGATTATTGTGCAGTTTCATTCGTAGTTCTGACTCTCGTCTACCATAAACCGATATTTAATTCTTGTTATTCGAATCGAACAGTTAATATTAGAATAATCTATTACACACCAGTTACATCTTTCGTCGTCGTCGTTGTATAATAAATTAACTGAACCGATTAATTAATGGAACCGATGGCGTTGGGATCACCGTCGCACGATAGTCCGCAAAAACCGTCTTATCTTCCTGGATTTTTAATGGGTGACCGTGCCCAGTCTCCGACCAGTAATGTTTCGATTAGCACTATGTCTCCATTGCGCTCAAATCGTAGCCACACCGCAGACGCGCATACGACATTTTTAATGCGCAATTTTCATCATGAACTAAGCGATAAGCCGTACGTGGTACATTACGAGTTATTTATTAATGGCCTCCAAAAAGGAAAATATAAATGGCAATTTTAAATTTTTTCAGATCTTCTACTCCCATCATAAATAGAATCAACGAAGAACCAACAAAAGCACCAACTATCGATTTATTTGACATGCTTAACACATCTGATTATAGGGAAGAAAAGTATGTGCATATATTTTTAATCATCATTGGCTTTCGTTGTTTAAATACACATTTTTGTCTAATGCAGGTGTAACGATAAAGAAAACAAACAGTTCTATTCTGAGAATAACGATACTTTCGAAACATCGAAAACGACTCCTGGATATTGGATTACAGTTTTTGGCTTCACTGTCTCAAACAAAGATGAAATATTATCAAAATTTCTACACATGGGATCTTGTTGTGATGTAAGACAATCTGGTCCAAATTGGACACACATATGTTTTAGTGATTCCACAGATTATCACAGGGCTCTTTTATTTAATGGTCATGTAACTAATAACGGTACAATGATTGGGGTTATACCCTGTAATGATAAGGTATTGTTCAGTATAATTGTATAAATATGAATATATTAATTATATTACGATTTCAGACAATTTTAAATGAAAATGTCAACTCACGGCCGGGTCCAAGTACTGAAGTTTTATCAAAATCATTACGTTCGCCAATTTTAGGCCAACAGTTTTCTATTCCAAATGATTCAATTTCTAAAAGAAATATTATTCGACCAATGGCTATAAAACCTATACGTGTTCAAGGGAAAGAAGTAAGTTGTTTTAATATATATAATTGTGTCATTTGTTAAATAAAAATTTTCATTTAATTTTTTTAATAGATGTCTCCTTCAGCTACAACTTCAAATGGCATTGTTACAAAAACTTTGGAATATTTGTTTGGGTGGTAGGTAAGAAATGAAATATATATGACTATTCAATTATTTTATAACCATTACTTTTTTTTTTAATACATTCAATATGATTTATTAATAATTAGTAAATAATATTCTTATTAATATTAATATTAAACTGATCCAAGGCCTTTAATAGTAATAAATGTTTGGACCTTTAATGAATTAGTTAAAAAAATTATTATGAGTGTAATATTTTTTTGTATGGTTCATAGGTGAAAATCCTACAGCTAGTACACCAACCTTTAAATTGAAAAATTATATTTTAGTATCGTACTATTTTATGTCTAATGTATTATATGATTAATAAATTTGCTATCTATTCCTGCAGTAAACATACACACATTTATTTTCTTATCCCTGAAATAGTAATAAATTTTATTAAAACTTGTATTATATTCAGACTTAAATGTTATCACATTCTTGAATGCAATCCATCACAAATTACTGTTATCTAATTTAATATGTTAAATACGAATCAGATCATATTTAAATTTCATATTAACACCTGTACCAGTACATTTTGTTAATAACTACATCTGTTATTAAACGAATATCAAAACTAGCTGATAATTTTAGTTGATAAAAATAAACTTCAAACTGTTATTATAATATGCTTTATTTGAGTTAAATTTAGTAATTGCTACTCAGTGGCGGTTATAAAGGGGGGCGATAGATAGATTGCCCCTTGAGTTTGATATTTTTAAATATAACATATTTCTGACTTAACAGCGCCGACTTATAAATTGGCCCAATTATGATGTGATTATACTCCATTTTTGCCCTCCCCCTCTGAATAATAATGTATAAGGCTGGAATTAGTGCTCAACCGACGATTAGAATATACAATATGTAATCGAGTCTAATGCTTAGCTGACGATAAATTCGGTTGGTCATGTAAAATGTGAACAAGTAAATGTAAATAAACCAGTAAACATGTAAAATAAAAAAATAAATATGTCAACGAATACACAATGAAAAAGATAATTTCTTACGTTCATTTTATTTTATTAAAAGACAAAATAAAATTAATAATAATTAAAAATTACGTATAGAATTTCTCCCAGGGCGTTTTTTCAAGCCTGTTTTAGATGATTGCTTCGGTAATAACAGAGATAACTTGTGATAAAAATTTAAATTATTATTAAGATTATTAACAGGTGCTATAGTAGAATAACATGCACATCGATTATTCATTATAAATATGGCATATCGTGTCCATTAAATAGAGCGTGTTCATTCTGGTAACATATATATACATAATATTGGTATTAGGTTTACGAAACCATAATCTAGGTTTATGTATTATTTATAATCATCATGTGATTAGAAAATATTCGACAACAAATATTTTTGAAAACATAAAAATATGGTCCTGACAATATTGTTTTAACACATATCTTCACAATATACTAAAAATAGTAATAAAATATTGTACAATAAATGTTTTAGAAACATTTTAAAATTATATTAAACTATAATATAATATTTAAAAATAAAAATTTAATAAAATATTTTAAAAATGTTAAGGTTTTTTAACTGTTATATGGGAAGACACACACACACACATAAAAAGAGAAACATACATAGGCAGAGGCACACATAGAGAAAGATATACATAGAGATACATACATTGAGAGACAAATACATAGAGACACACAGATATATACATAGAGAGAGAGACAGAAAAGTGGGGTTTCTGCAACATCCTCTATATTGTTTCAATTGATTACATTTTCACCTCTCCCATGAACATCATGTAAAACCGCCACTGATGCCACTTGTTATTAAAAATGAAAATAAGTTAACATAGCTAGGATTATTTTAACCTCAGTATTGATTACATTAAATTTTAATTTTGAATTAGTTGAAGCAACAGCAAATAAAGTAACTAAAGTTGTGTAAGCATATATGGTTTAAAGGTATAATTCCCTAAAATTGAGATTAATGTTAAGGTTACATATTTAAATATATATTTGTATATACATATTTAACATAAGAAATAATTAAAATTAACATAACTAAATTATACACATATTTTTCATCCTTTTATTTAAATTTTTTATTATTAAAAAATAATTAATTTCAATATATTAACTAAATAAACCATTTTCATCATGTAACTGGTAATATTTAATATAATTTATTATTCAAATAAGTAAACATAAATAAATCATGTTATTTCATACAGATGCAAGACTCTTAATAATATTAAAATAAATATCTATGCCGTCAAGGAATGTTTTCTCATTTAAAAATTCATTATGATCATGCAACAGAATAGGTGTATTGTTTATTGGCGAAAATCCCAGAGCTGGAATACCAATCTGCAATTAAAAATAAATGATATATAATAACGATGTCTTATATGCATTTGATACATCTGCATTTTTATATAATTTGGGTATAGATAAATAAATGTACACATACCCACAGTATTAAATAATTTAAATATAAAGTTAATAACCATAATTAAATTAGAAAAATATACAAAAATCTAAACTGTACATATATATTTTTAGAAAATATTACAGTATGACATTGATGTGTATATGAGATTCAATTATTAATTTATATATTTAGTTTACCTGTCTAATATATCTACTGTCTGTTGCACCAGGAAATATGTGTGTTTTTAATTTCAAATTCCTAAAACAAAAGTAACAATTGTTAATTAATCAAAGTGTAATTTTTGATTCAACATGAACAGTTGATATCTTTTTTTCACATAACATTGTCAAGTTGTATAAAGTTTAAAATTAGTATATTTTTATTTTACAATAGATCAAAAACTAATTTTATTATTATCATTAAAAGATATCAAATGTGTATTTTTGTAAACACAAATTTTCACTCACATTTTATCACATTCTTTTTTAAATGTAACCCACCAAGGGTTTTTTTCATCTAATTTTGTAGGTTGAACATACAGCATTTTTTCGATAAATTCCAAAGTAACGCCTTTACCAGCTTCCTCACACCATTTTTTAATAGTTTTTTCCATTGTTGTAACATCTACTTCAATACTTAATCGTATATCAAAACCAACTGTTAACTCTGGTGGTACCACATTTATTTGGCATCCTCCTTTAAGCATTGTTAAATTTATTGATGTAATATCACCAGCTCCCAATTCACTATTCATCATTCTCAATTTCTCACATTCTCTCCAATTCATAAATTTATTGATGATATATTGTACTTTTTCTCCAGCCGTATTTTCATGCAGTAATGAACCATGTCCAGGTGTACCGGAACATTTAATTTTTAAGTCTATAAATGAAAAATTAAAAATATAAACAAATAACAATATACACACAATTGTTTGACAAGACTAACGCCATAATGTTCGTTCTCCGTAGTATAAATTGAAACTGTTATCAGTACTAGCTAATCCTTCATCTAAAGAAAAACCAATATTTAATGCTGCAAATTCAGATGACTCGACAAATTTCTTCATTCCCAAATCTCCACCAGTTTCTTCATCTAAAATAATATTTTAATCAAAATCTAATAGATAATTAACAAAAAAAAAAACACAAACCAGGAACAAATGACAAATGTATAGTCCTATCAAAGACTAGTTTATTTTTTAAATATTTTCGTATTGTTTCTATGTATTGAATTCCCACACATTTCATGTCTTGTGCGCCTCTAGCATAAATGTTACCATTTTTGTCTTTATACGCAGAAAACGGATTATACGTCCAAAATTCCTAATAATTAATAACATAATTTATTAAACGTATAATACAGAGAAACTACTTTTAGATAAATAATGGATAATATTATATACAATTAATCAATACAATGAAGTAAATATTATAATATTATTATTAATATACATTTTAAAATTGAAATACAGTGTTAACATTTTATATAAATGCCTATGTTAACACATTATCAATAAAATTACATTTCAATGAATTTTTTTAATGCCCATAAATATTACAGTTAACATTTCGTTTGTGTACAAATTACAAATATAAATAAAACATATTTTTGAATAGCAAAGAGTAATCAACCACTGTATAATAATTAAGCTTAAAATTATTTTTTATGCTTATAAATATATTTAATATAATATTTACTGGATAAACTGGAACAACATCCATATGAGAGTTAAGTAGTATGGAAGGCAATTCTGGTTTCTGTCCAAGCCATGTAATAACTACTATTGGCTTACCAGGTGCCATATAATAAATATTTGATGGAAGATTTAGACTTTGTGCTTGACGTAAAAGGAATTCAACACATTTACCTAAAAGAATTTTTTTTCTAAATTACAATTTTAATGAAAACACAATATACATACTATAATCAACATCAGGATGGACAGTGGGTATACGTAAATATTCTCGGAAATTAATAACAGCTTCATGTTCCTCATTGTCATTTGAAGACGACATTTTTCTCCTTTTTATTGTTAGATGTTCATCCTATATCCAATAATTAAATTAAGAAATTGTTCTCGTTTTTCATATTAGCAAATAATTAGATTCAGATGTTGTTAGTAATATGTAAGTTGTAATATGTCACAATAATCGTCAAAACTAATTGTTTTATACAACGTTCACTAAAAAAAAAATTAGATTCAGGCAAACATGCATTAATCTCATGAACGACAAGATTTAAAATGATAAAAATAATTTAAATGTGTTTAAACACTAATATTATTAATCAATAACCACAATACTACATATTATATTAGTAGGTAACAAAACATTCATGCGTTGCTCGAATCATGCTTACCATATTTTTCTTCTTTTTAATCTGCCTACTTATAACTAAGCAATGACATTTAATGAAAATATATAAAAAATTTAACTGTGCATTTCTTAAAATGTGTTTTTGAAATAAATTATGATGTACTTTTGTATTGTTAAAGTGTACAAAATAATATCTTAAACTAACATGATAATATAAAATTATTTTTATAATAAAAAAATAAATGTTAGTTTCAATATTGTTTTATAGAAATAACAATATCGTTCACAAAATATGAATTTTATTTTTAGATTATAATAAGTATTATTGACATTGATAGCTTATATTAGTTATAACTACATATAATAAACTTGATAAAATACTAAAGATTTTTTTTTTTTTTTTTGTAAGAGTTAAAAATATTTATTTAACTGCAATAAATCTATTAAATTTAATATTATCTTATTAAAAATAGTATATTGTTAGAAATCAGATAAATACTTATGGAATATAAAAACGAGTAAATTATTTCTAATAAAAATGTAATTGAATGTTGACTATTTTAACATTAAGATAATATACACCCAGCCAAATTAAAACTAATAATACATTTTTTTTTAAATGTTGCCAGCAGGATATAAAAATAAAAAATGTTTATAATTAAATGTAATACAAATTGTAAATATCTTCTAAAGCTCCATATTATGTAAAAAAAAATAAAAAAACTTAAAAGTAAATAGTTAATATGGTACATATCCAAAATTCAAATATATAATATATAGTAAAAAAAATTAATTTTAATTTTAATAATATTTAAATAAATTGTACTTAATTAATAGTCCGGTGTGTTCTACATTAACAATTTTTAAAAACTAGTTAAAATATGAATATAATAATTGCAAGCCTTGAATATTATTTTTAGGTAGTGCGTGTATATACGAATTTAATAGTGTCAGAAATCCATTGTTAGGTTGATTCGGGTAAATAAAAAAGGATGGATTTTAAGCGTTCAAACGTATTCTCACCATATTATACATTAAGTTTTAAATTATATATTATTCGACTGATATTGAGTTTCCTTTTAAGCAAGTCGACATCAGACCATGTGTTAGTGTTTGCCTATATAAAAAATGTTGAATCACAACAAAATTATAATTTGAACCTAAAATTAAAATATATATATATATATTCTTTGCAAGATCTAAAATAGTTAATGTCAAAATACAGAATAAATTTGATGGGAAATGTCTTGATTTTTAACCCGTCTGATCGTGGTGCACATACACAATAAATACATAAAATAGGTACGCACACGCGAATTAAAAATTCTCAAATGAAACTTAAACTTTGTTCAATTATTACGGTCGTTTAGAATATTTAAAACATTACACTACGTCTCGTCAAAAAATAAAGTGTTAAGATTTTTTTCTCGATTATTTTTTCATTTTTTTTTTTTTTTCAACAACATATTAATTACATATAATACTATTATAATAATTAAGAAGTATAACTTACCAAATTTTTTGCTATAATTTTTAATTAAACAAAAGCAAAAAAAAACTTACCAAAAACACCTTGCTGCGTCGTGCTGAAACAATATTAATTATAATATCGACCAACTGTTGATTTTCGCACAGGTGTCAGTGTGGAACGACTAAATAATAAATTATAACAATTCGTTATATTGTGAAATTTTAAATTCGGCAGATTTATTATAGCAGAATTATACCGTTAATAATATATTTAATTACTTATATAAATCGGCGTTATTATATTTATATATATGCCGTTCGTTGTTATTTCGTACGCGAGTTATGTAGAAAAAAAAAATTGGTTTCACGAATAGATAAACATATTACACTATAGGCCACCCTCGCTGTCGCACTAATGAACGGGACCATAGAAGTGCGCTGCCAAGCGCATGTACGCGAATGACACTTGACCCAGTTCACATTAAATATACACTTCTTATCACACTGTACGGTGTATTATACGCATTTCTTATCATCGCGTTGTCTTTTCTTCTTTTTATTTATTTTTTTCAAACGTTATTTGAATTTGAAACGAATTTTTTTTCGTTTTTTTTTTTTTATTATTAATAAACGTTTTATTATTATTAAACAGTTCTCGAACACCATCGTGATGTGGCTGTATAATTAAATAATAATACGCGCGTGTTTGGCAAAACGACAAAATTTCGGATCCTTTCTATTTTTCTGTATTCACCGTCCCGCTATATTGAAATCTATGAACTTTTCAATGTTTGCCACCAACTAGACGAGTCCGGTTTAAATTAAAAATAACTTATTTATTTTTCTGTTTTCCACCGCCACCATTTAACTACCACCGTATTGTCCGTGAAAACAAGTGTCTCGCACGCGTTTACTAAATCAGAGTCTAGAAATAAATAACGCGTTTATTTTTATAGAAATAATGAAAGATTTAATTTCACGTCGTTTCGCCAGGTAATTGTGACGGATAATCAAACACGCGTGTCGGTTTTTTTTTTCAACAACCTTGATGTCGTAAATTCGCATTAAAAATTACAGATCCGGTTAAATTGTATTGTAACTACGGTTTTTAATCGAATTCGAACGTACCCGTAACGTAACTCCACTTCTTTCCGATACACTCTTCGACTAAACCTCCTTACGACAGTCTGACAGAACGCTATAAAAAAAAAAAAGGCGGCTATAATAAAAAATTATGATGCATGTCTCCGTCTCTCGATTATTTTTACAATACAAATTTCACGCGTTTGAAATGATAAAAAAATATTTGTCGATATATACTACCACAAAGTAATAGTAAAATAGATATTATAAAATCGTGTAGTGTGTGTTGTCAGGAGTAAGAATTTTAAACACATTAAACCGTTTATTTTACCGTAGTAAGTACGTCAATGTGGTATTTAGGATTTTTTCATTGGATTCGAGAAGTGATGTTATAAAATTGATTTGTCATCATAAAGGACAAATTAAATGATAAGTCGATAATTATATATTTATAAAATAACAAATTAACGAACATAATTATACAACGCGCGGTTTAAGAACTAATATATTTGCGTAATAATAATTTCGTTCATGAAACTTTAACAATTGATTAGGAAAAAGAAATTACTCAATACGTATGAATGTTTTATTTTTGAATAATAATCGAGTACATTAACATTTTATTATTATACATACGTGACTATTATACTGTCTATAAATTTATTTATTCATCAATGGCTACGACCACAGAGCACGTAAAATATTTTGTATTTTTCATTTTTTTTTTCGTATAAATTCAATTTTTTTGATGTTTTGGATTTAAAATTTTTGAAAATCGAAAACAGGAATTTTAAACGACTGTATAACTGATAAACTACGTACTTTTATATGATATCAACTGTACATAATATTGTATTATTATCTTAAGCACTTTAAGTAATTACATTTTGCGTATTATTAATTCATATATTATAATTGCTATAGAATTTAAATCGTATCCACATAATATGTTAAAACGTATTGCTACGCATTTTTAACAGTACTAAAATAATTCTAAAATACGAGTCAAAACAAATTACAAGTCTTGAGGTTAATATATTTTCATTTATCACCTACATGACTACACTACATGGCTCTCTCTCTCAATATATATATATATACCAATAGTTTATATACTTTAATTTTTACTAATAGTTAATATCCTAATTATCGGATTAATATGTGAACGTAATCATTAGCTAGTAGATATTTATTAATTACCTATTAAATATTTTAAGAACACGAATTACACGATAACCTTAATACTATTCCATTACAAGTTGTGATTATTGTTTCGTGTGGGATGAAAACAAAGCTTTACAACAGGTATTATAATAAGATTGTACATCTATATAATGTTAGAGTTATAAATCAATAATTCCACTTCAATATTTGGTATTATAATTATAATAATAATAATAAGTTTCATAAAAACAAAATATACAATAACTTGTGGTTAAAGTTTCGATAATTTGTATAAAATCGATATTGGGTTGAGGTAAAAAAAAAATTACGAATATTCATACAAAATGTAGTTGTTTTACCAATATAATGTTATGTATATTATTGATATGATAATAATATTACTTCATAAGTGTACTAAAATATACAAAAATGAAATGAAAAACATTTTGATTTTCCAATAGACAATAGATTTACCAACTTATTACCCAATGTACTACCTACATACTATTTCATGGACTTTGGCATCTATTCAATAATCATTTAACATGTAATTCATATATATATATATTTATATGTTTTCAATATTAGAAACTATATAACTTGAATAAATGTAAATAATAACCTAGGGCACTCTTAGCCAGATAAGTCCCCTCATACACTTGACCTATATTATAATATAACAAATAAAGTTTTCTAGCCAAATTATTGTATATGTATTTTGTTTTTGTTGACAATATCAACATTTAAAATCCTTGTTTACTTTGTTATAAAATTATAAATATTTTGTATTAATTAGTAGTAATAATAATAATAATAATAACAACAATAATAAGTAACCTCTTCATCACCACTAATTACGACACTGATAGATACAATACCTTATAATATACTATAGAAATTATTTTATATGTTTCAGTTATCGAGTGTAAAGTGCACTTAAAAATATAAATTTAAAATGAACAATGTACCTATTATATATTCTGTCAGTTGTATTCTAACATAATCACAGATTATTGGTTGTTAATATTTTAACAGTCCAATCTTAACTGTGTGTTAAAAACTAGTAGTCAAGACTGAAGAAAAATATAAATACTAATAATTCAAAGGCTTTTTTTCCTCTTATTTATTTTAATTTTAAAAGACCATTAAATTTGCATAAATTAAATTAATAATGCACAAGTGTATAATTATTGATTTACAATAAAATATTAATTAAGAATTAAATGAAATGTAACGGAATGAAAATATATTCCTGTTTTATTCAGTTGCTAAACTCTTGATAATGTTGTAATAAATGTCAATTCCTTTTAAAAACGTATTTTCATTCAGATATTCATTGTGATCATGTAAAAGTATTGGAGTATACATCATTGGAGAAAATCCAAGTGAAGGGATACCGACCTGAAAACAAATTTGTTATAATTTAAAAAAAAATTCTTTGTAAAACAATAATTATAAATTATAGGTAAACTGAATAATCTGTATTTATATCCTATATTTCTTTGTATATTTAATATGTATGTATATTATATATACATCTGATTTACTTTATTAATTATGTTTTAAAATTTACAATGTAGAATATTTACATAATTACAAAAAGTAGATATGGAAATAAATGCTAATTACCTTAAATCTTGTTTACATTAAAAACAGTATTGTATTATTATTATTATTAATTATCCTGTAATAGGCAATATATAATCGTAATAATCGTATAATAAAGAAATGCAATGTGTGTGTATATATATATATATGGTATACCTAAGATATATAAAAAAAGTTATTATATCGTTGCATTAAAAAAAATTATTCTTAATACTTATTGTAATGAATTGAATATGATAAATATATAACATAGGATTAACATTTAAAGGCAAACATTAGTATTTATCTAAATAACCCTAATCCGAGATTTTTTTTATAATTTGTATAATTATTAATTGTGTAAGTATGCATCAACTTGAATAATTATAAATTTGTATATACTTTATAATATGTTAATGCTAATTCCATATACAATTTTGTTAACATTTTATAACAATAATACTAATAACCTTAAGATTCTGCCCACTGGTATATTAGGAGGAAAAACATGTTTCCCATAAATAAATACTCATGAGCTATGAGCTATGGGTCTGTGATAATAGTACAATTCTCTAAGTTTTACAGTAAATATTATCTGTGCTTAAATGTTTTTAAATTTTTAATATCACAAACACTTATAAAAGTATAATGCTACACATTTTTAAGTAGGTTTTTTCTATATTTCTAAAATCAGTGAATTAAGTTTATGACATAATAAAAACACTTAAGTATAAAAATAATTTTCTATCAATATTGAAAATTTTGTTTGAAAATCAGAAAATGTAATTTTGTATTCCAATTCCCATTGTTACAACCTAAACTACACCGATCACTATTTATTCAATAACAAAACCTATTTAATCTTAATATTTAGTCCATATAATGTTTATTATATTATTGTGCATTTATATTATGCATTATATTTTTAGTTGTATTTATTATTGAAGAATTATTATTGGGTAAACCAGACGGTGACAAAACACTTAACAGTGTATTTTGTTGGTCGTTATATGGTTTTGTTTGCCTTGATAATATCCTCTTAAATTTAAATGTCAAGTTATAATATGTTTTGATAAGACTTAAAATTAATTTTAAAATATTTTCTGAAATAATTAATTTAATTTGGTAGGGTTTTTACTTACTAGTCTGATGTATCTGCTGTCACCAGCTCCAGGACAAATGTATGGTTTCAGTTTTAAACCCCTGAAACATGTGTACATACTTAAATATTATTTTCGAATTTTTAATATTTATATATAATATAATATAAAACTATGAATAGAAAAAACAGTGTTTTAGTTTATTGATTACTGTCTTCTTCTTCTAATGTCAATTAGTTTTAATTAAATAATTAACTCTTTATTAAGTTAATGCTTATATAACTATACACAAATGCATGTGATTAAATATTGAAAAAATTAATCATTACATTTAAATTCTGACTATTCAGAACTTAAGAAAATGTAAATATCTTAGAAGTAATGATGACTTTAACTAAATATCTAGTGTAAAATCCAAGTTAAATAATATTAAATTTTCACGTACATTTTATCACATTCACTCTTAAACTTCAACCACCAAGGGTTTGAATCATCTAATTTGGTTGGCGATGTCTGTTTATTCTTTTTTACTACCTCTAATTTTACACCGTTACCAGCTTCATGACACCATCTAACTATAGTATCCTCAAGACCTTGGTGATCCGCGTCTGGAGCCAATCGAACATCAAAACCAGCAAAAAGCTCCTGAGGTACAACATTTAGGTGATTTCCCCCTTTCAATATTGTCATATTCACAGATGTAATTTCTCCAAGTTCCATTCCTTGAGACAATTTTTGTTTTTCAGTTGTTCTCCAGTCCAGTATTTTATTTACCACAAACATCAATTTTTCAGCAGCAGTATTATCAAAAAGCATTGAACCATGGCCAGAAGTACCCGTGCTTCGAATATAAAATTCTGTAAAAGAAAAATGAAAAAAAAATGTGTTATGAGTTATAACATTCATAAAATATGCATTAGAAATATACATATTTAAAAAACAAAAATATGGTTCCAAATGTGGACTATCGCATATCTCCTTTTGGCAAAAAAAATATTTTAATAAAATATACATTTTAAAAATGAATAAAAAGTGTTATAATATGTATTTGTATATGCATAGTTGTAAATAAAATAATTTAATATGAGTATATATTTTTGATTTTGGAATACTTATTGATTTATTTCGCTTACTCGTGATATTTTGTTTTATAACAAAAATACTAGTCAATAAACAAAAGTACATATTTGTAAATTTTTAATATAAAATATACTAACGCCAAACTGCTCTTTCACAATAAAATAAAGGAATAACATCATCTATACTTGCTAAACCTTCATCTAGAGTAAATCCTACATTTAATGAGCGGAATTCATTTGTTGTAACAAAACGCGCCATGCCTTCAATACCTCCAGTTTCTTCATCTAAAATACAACAACCAATAATTATATACAGTTATTTCTTATTTTAGAAAAAGGCAAAGACAAAAACCATTGATACAAACCCGGTGTGAAAGATATGTGTATAGTTCTATCAAAAGTCAAATTCTCATCAATATATCTTCTTATTGTTTCTAAATATTGTATACCCACACTTTTCATATCTTGTGTTCCTCTGGCATATATGTTTCCTTTTTCATCTTTGTAGGCCGAAAATGGATCATGTGTCCATTTTTCCTGTAAGTAAATGATAACAGGTTACTTATGTCTTACATAAATAAATATAGAAACACAATGGGTAGGTAAATAACAAACTTACTAGACTCACAGGTACAACATCCATATGCGATATTAGCAAAATAGATGACAATTCAGGCTTCCGACCCCGTAATGAAACAATTACCAGGGGTTTCTTATTTTCTGCTTTTGTTATATCCATATAGTGAACTACTGATGGTAAACCCATACTTTCGGCTTGAGCCAGAATAAATTCGACACATTTACCTGTGCATTATATATTAAAGACAATGTGAATTCAAAATTGAACATTTCTACAAAAAATTAATGAAAATATTAGTTAAAATATATGTAATTTTTTTGTAGTTACTAATATATATATATATATATATTATTATTACTTTATTTATTATAAAATCAACTGTATATTAGGATCTATTTATTACAAAAACTATGTTTATAATAGAATCCATTTTCTTTAATTATTGATTATTAAATTAATTAATAATAATAATAATTAAATATAAAAATTATATATTTTTTTTCTTTTTATATAATATATATAATTGTTTTTATAACATATATTATTTAATATCAATCATCATTTATACATTTTAAAATAAAATAATGGTGTAAATTATTTTTGATTGACATAGACAATTTAAATAAATTTTACTTACTGTAATCAACATTTGGTTGTACAGAAGGTATCTGTAAGTATGTTCTAAAGTTAGTAACAGCTTTATCCTCTTTAGCTTCTGCTGAAGACATTTTTTACAATTCTAAATATAAACAATGATTAAAAATATAAAACTATTTATTATTATGAATTTTAAAATATAGGACAACAAATATTCATATTTATCAACAGCTACTTAATTAAATACAAATAATTGACCTTGTTTATATAATGAATACACAATCAACCTGATGTTTATATATGATAAAATAATCAATGTATTATAGTACAGTGACTATACTATAATATTGATAGATTTAAATAACCAACGTCAGGTATTCATTGTAGAGAAGGTTAAGTGGTATTAAATATATTATTTCAAATTTCAATCGTTCTATTTTAAATTATTTACCTATTGCATATTTCTTCGGAATATATATTTATATGTGTATGTTATACACAAAATATTACCTTTAGGACACATCAAATGTGCGTGGGCGCAATTCTACTTGTAGAAATAAATATTCTTTATTTGGCAGGGCCATCGTAAAAAAATTCAATTTTTTTTTCAATATTTATTGAAAAACGACTACGACGTTAAACGAAATATAGTACATAATATGTACATGGTACAACTTAGCGTGGCATTATTATAATAACGAAAAAGTTCCACATTTTTGAAAAATAATTAAAACTCTGGTCATTGAATCACGATGAAAGTCAAAATCAGCATAATAATTTTTTATATTCTCTGATATATTTGTTTAAAAAAAAAAATCACTGGTCTCTTATTATTAATTGAACATAATTCAAATAATATTTTTACATTTTTCTAGATATTCCTCGGGTAAAACTCTTGATAATCGATGAAAAATGTACTACATTGAAATGAATTATGATCGATTTTTTAAAATTTTATACAGACATTTAGGCGATTGGCGCCTTTGTGTATCACCCAGGGTCGCCTTATGTTCACGCCGGCCCTGGGTACCAGACACACTGGTTACAGGGATCGGGATGCAAAGAATTGCGTTTGAATTCGAGCGTGAACTCGAATTTTCAAAAACAGTGTCGTAGAATAAAGGGAATTTATAACAGTTGGAAACACCGGAATTTTAACATCAAAACTTTGTGTTGTGTATATATCACGATTTTCTGAAGACCGCGCGGTGCAGTACGTATACGAATAGCCAGTAAGCTACGGGTTAAATAGTAAGAAACACTGTTATCATTAACGTAATATAAATTTATTTCGTTTTTATCACAATAACTTTATACGGTTCATGACTTAGTTTTTTTAGATATAGTCGTTTTTTTTTCCGCGGAAAAATACACAATAATAATCACTATAATCGGTTTAAACTTTGCAGTGATCCCCTAACATTAGAAATTCTGATATGTAATAAATTAATAGATGGATAATCCATCGATGAGTCCAAGACTATACTGTTTATGTTTAATGTTCGATTTAGTGATAAATATGAGCGTATTTTAAAATATAAAGTCATATTATACATTTTTGGTTTTTCAACTGTAATCAACATTTTCTTGGTTCTTATTAATTTTCGTTCAGTATTTTTCAATAAACATGGATTTTGATATCCTCCAAGGTTTGTAAATTGTTTTACAATAGGTAAAATAAAATTTCGTTATTTTAAAAACAAAAGATTTTTAAATTTTTATTGCTTCAATTTACGTAATATATACAGTAGAATCTCGCTAATCCGATTATCTTTAATCAGGATTAAATAATTATTTATATTGTGTATATATATATATACTATACGCATACATTTATAAAAATTGTTTATCAATTATGTATTTATACTATAATTGTGTCTATACAAGAATGGAAATAACAAGGTCTGTAGTACCGACATGGGCCTTTCTTTTGGCATGTATCCGCATCATTCCTTTTAATTCGGATTTTTGATAGAGTCCAGTCTCATTGTGTCTAGATCAGCAAGACTACTGTAATTAAAATATTTTTTTTTGTGTTTTAGAAATTCGGGAAATGGTTCATGGTTTGGGTGAAAGAAAACAGCGCAAAGATACAATGGCAACAATTCAATCGGTATTATTCAAACAAATGGCCTTGGTTATTTTACAAGCGCACAAAACTGCTCATCAACGTGAAAAAAAGGAGATATTTATTGAAGATGTCATATTTGTTTTACAAAGTCATAAGTTCACTCTTAAACGGATGTCAAAATACTTTTGTAAGAATTATTGAAATGTGTGTAAATTCATAAGGTGTTAATAATATATTTTCAATATATTAATTACTATGCAGTGTTAAAAGAAAATATACATAAACTCACATCTGCAAGTAATATAGATCAAGAACAAAATGAGAAGAAAACTAAAAAAATCAAATTGAACAATAATCCTGAACAGTGTCTTAACGATTTTACTCCAACATCAGATTTTGATTTTCATGAAACGACAAATTTAGGTAATTTAATTAAAATTTTTGTTTTTTTTTTGATGCTACTTCATAAATTTCTTGTTTAAAGTACTACCAAATTAAAATACTTATATGTATTAGAACCATTCAATTGCATGTTTATTTTAAATTTTATGATAAATTACAGATTTACTTAATACCTTGGCAGAAAACTATGTTTTTAAACTAAATAATTCTACTAAAAAAACAAGTTTATACAATGGTATTGAAAATGCGATAAAAAAATTAGATTTGGATACAAACGTAAATACAGAAGAACATCTTCATAATGTTACTGAAAGTCGTCAAATCAGAATTAATGAATTAGCTATTCTGTTATCACCTGCGTATGTCATTTACATGTTAATCAACATACAGTATTCATATGTGGTTATTATTATTAATTTCAGCGCTTACATAAGTTTCGAATTATGTAGATCAAGAACATTTTATAATAAAACGGGACAATTGTTATTGAATAAAGTGCACAAAGCTCTTCCTATGGATATTCATTACAAACATCAAGTTCGAGATATTTTTCTATATTTAGCAAAAGTAGAGTTCTTTTAAAATATAATAATAATATGAGTATTTAAAAAAAGAATATGTATTATTTTAATATTAAATATTTTTTACAGGAAACAATTGCTTGCCTGATTGATCATGTGTATGAAAATAGAAAACAATTTGTAGTCCCCGAATCGGAATCCATAAATGTTATGGATGAAAATGCTTTTCATTCTAAAGTAAAATAATTATGTTTATTTAATTATATAATATTAAATTATTAAATAATTATATTTAGTATTTATGAATTACATTATTATTGTTTTTTTAGTTGAAAAAACATGAGGCTATAACTGTTGAAGAAATATCCACCATTATTGGAAAAACTTGGAATCTATCTTTGAATGACATTTATGTTCCTTTTAGAGAAAACGACACATTTTTAAATTGTCAACCAATTTTTGATTTATATGTGAATTAATGATCAATTAGAATTATTGTACTTTATGTTATATGAGTATTATTTACATAAAACTGTTTTACATATTTTTAACCAGCATTTTATAAAATAAATTATTTGTACAATAAATTTCTTAGAATGTTTCTCAAAAAAAAAAAACTTATTTAAGTAATAATTTAATTTGCAATAGTAATGGATTATTAGTACACTTTTAAATTTTATTCAAGAATAATCACGAAAAAATAATGAATATTGTTAAAAAGTACTCATTTTTTAAAAACTGTTGTAATCCAGAATTATGTTTTGAATACAATCACTTTATTATTTTGTACGTTTTAATTTGTAAACTTTAGACTACTAAACCTATTTTTTATAATTTGGCCTTTTTAGAACAAAATACAAATAATTAATTTTGTGTAAGTTGCTTTTTAACCTTAATTGTATATTATGAATATTCATAAAATCATATTTTGCTAGTACAAATATGAAAACTCTGTGAAATTAAATCTAAAATTCTGTGTTAATGTAGATACTCTCGAAAATATTAACCTTTCAAATTTAATAATAAGAGTTCAAACTCTAAATTTAACTCGATGCCAATAGTTATTAGCGTAACTTTTTTATTAGATAGACACCAAATGCAGGCGTGGCATTTGTAAATTATAACCATGTTATAATTTATATAACATAGTTTGTATTGCTATAAATTAATAATAAGATTAATTAAATTATATGATTAAAAAGAAAAAACAAGAATAACCCTACAGTGACTAGATATAATTTGTAGTAATAATTTTGTTAAGTCAAACAAAATTACAGTAACAAGTAAATAGATAATATTTTGTTCATGTATAGGATAGATGCATATAATACAAGTAATATTTTATTTTAATCTAAATTTATATATTATAATGTTCAAACTAAATAATTAAATGAATACAAATATTTTTTAAAAATTATTCCTTAAAGTATAAACTTAAAAAAAAAAAATAGTTTGTATTTGATTTATTGAAACATGATTTCAAACAGCCCGAATGTGACAAAAATGCATTAGTTTCCCACAACAGTGACATCTTCATCTAAGAACATTTTTTTCATTGTAATAATATTAAAGTAAATAAATAATACAAAAATGTTTTTAACAAAAATAATCATGCACATGAAATAAAAATGTCAAAATATTTTAAAATTAACACTAAATACCTTCATTTAAACATTAATATGTCAAAACACATATATTGATGTAATTATTAAAAAAATTATTACATTAACAAACATTACTAACTAAATATGTCATAATTTGAAATTTAAAAGTGTATGAAATATAGATAGATTATGTGTAAAAAATAATAAAAATAAATGTTTTATTCGATTTTTATTATCATGTATAGTAAAGTAAATTCTAATAAAATTTATTTAAATTGAAACTTAAGCGGAGCTGCTAGAACCTGAACGACTGTGTTTACGTCTCCTTGGTGATCTAGAACGAGATCTCATTCTACGTGGACGAGGAGAACGACGTTTTATAGGCAATGGTGATCTACGCCTGTATCGTGGAGGACTTCTTCGGCGTCCACCACCACCACCACCACCAATACCGCCTCCCCAACCACCACGACGGATTGGACTTCTACGAGCAGTTGGACGTGGCAACAATACTGGTGCACAAGTTATTTCTTGTCCATCAATCTGACCTGTTATATTTCATGACTTTTAACACTAATTTCAATTGTAAAATAAAAATAATTTTACCTCCATCCATATGTTTCATAGCATTTTCAGCTTCTTCTGGATTAGAATATTCTATATAAGAAAATCCTTTACATAATTTATTGAATCTGTCTAGAGGTACATCTACTTCTTTTATCGTTCCAAAATCAGAAAAAATTTCTTGAATATGCTCCTTAGTAATGTTTCGGGTTAGGCGACCAACATGAATACGGCATGGTTTTGGAGTTGGAGATCTTTCCTTCTTTCGTCGTTTTGGGCTACCTGATCTAAAATTATAATTTTTGTATTATTCTAAATGTATTTAAATTTTTATGAAAATATTAATTTGTGATTTGATTCAAATAAGCAATAAGTAATTTTTTATCATAATGCAAATATATAATAAAACAAATCATATAAAAAAAATTATCAGATAACAAAATATCGGATTTTCATTTTGTTTTAAAGAATTATTATATTTTTTAGTATTTAAAATAAATAATTTTAATATGCACCTTGATTTTCTAGGAATTCTAATTTTATTTTCGGCTTTTTTTACTTTTTCATCCTCATTACGTCTCGATTTTCTTGGACTGCGACTTCTACTTTTTGTTTTGCTCCCACTTTTTGACCTTGGTTGCCTGAAAATTAATATTGGTTAATAAAAAATAAAATAATTCGAACACCTAAGGAGTCAAAATTATTTAATACACAAATAAAATTAACTTTTATTGCATACTTTGTTTTTGCTTTTACTCGTCCAGTAGAAGTACCTGAAGAACTACTTGAACTCGATGAACTTGAGCTAGAACGTGAACTGGACCCAGAACTACTTGAACTCGAACGACTACTAGACCCTGAAGAACCACTGCCAGAACGAGAACTACTTGATGAAGAACTATATAAATCAATAAAAAATTAATTACAATATAATTGTTATAACAACTTAAAAATATGAATATTTACCGACTACTACTTGAACCACTGCTTGATGAGCGACTACGTTTTTTCTTTTTGATGTTCTGTTCTTCTCTTTTGTTTTCTTTATCTGATTGATTACCTTCCATTTTCTCTTTTCGACTTTTAGGCCTATGAAAATCAATAAAGAATGATTGAGATATTAATAACATATGACACTTTAAACAATTTCTAGTTTAACACGTTCACTGCGTCAAATAATTAGTTGCTACACGTTCGATGCGTCACAAAATATACCAATGTTTCGCTAGGAGCGTGCCACCAATAAAAACATTACTGTAGTGCGTCACTATTTTATAGCACATGTAATTCAACAGACCTGATGTCGGCTATATCCGACAGACGCACCATTCACATATCTACGCGTCGGCTATATCCGACAGACGCACTGTGAAAAACCCGGTCCGTCGGCTATAGCCGACAGACGCAGCGAATGTGTTAAAGAATAACAAATGTTAAACTACATAAATGGAAAAAGAAATCATTTAAAAAAGCATTTTGTAAAATATGCCAAACGTAATAATATACATCTTAGCATATTTTTTTAACGGAATTTTCTATGTATTTTAAAATATGAAAATAATTTCATTATAATTGTTATGTCTGGTTCTTAAAAAGAAATAAATAAATAATTGAGATATATGAGTAAATATTTTGTATTAACAGATAAACTTGTTAAAGCGGTAAAAATAATATCAAATATTAATGTAACTTATAGATTGAATATCTAATATTTATGAATTATCATAAGACATATTCTTAGCCTATTTTTTAATCAATGAGTGTGCACAAAGCCTGCATATTTAGAAATTTCAAAAATGATACAGATTTATCTTCTCGTATATTTTCTTCTAATGAAAATTATGGTCCATTTCGGTATAAGTGTAAAAACATCCATCCAATCACGTATACAAAGTGTTACGTAGGCAACTTTATATACACGTATAGGCAACCACTAAGTCTTTGGTATCCCAAAGATATGTCGCCGTCACACTATGCCGGCAATTACGGTAACGTTTGTCGCGTATTATCTTCAGTATTTGGCTCAAAGGTTTACATTTTAAATTAGAAGTTTTGTCAAAACGTTAATATACGCACCACGCAGGTTTTATAGAAAAATGTAATACAATTGTTTATGTCGATCGTACATCATCGCTACAAACACAATACGTTGGACGACGGACGAAAAAATAAAAATCATTAATCGAAACGAATATCGTTAGTCTAGAGATTGTCCGTTATATTCGTATCCAGAGCAAGTAAGATCACACAAAACACACCCACACATTCGAGAATACTTACAAATCGGAGACAACCATTGCTGTAACAATCGATTCTTTTCGACGCGCACCAAAAACGACGTTTATTGCTGTTTTTTTTTTTTATACAATTTCAACTCATAAAATCCGCAAACGACGAACGAAGTGTTTTCAACAGCCGCCGCCTCGGGAAACACGAATGTACACGATGTCTACGGGAATCGTTTATGGTTGTTGTGGCCGCAAATGTCAGTACAGTGCCAGGCCGGGCATCGTTCCGTTTCCGCCAATAACTCCGCTGCACTGATAACGCAGACATCAAGCTTGTTTTATGCGTCATGGAACAATATTTTTCTCGTATACCACGGTCGTTGTATGTTCGATAATCGCCGGTATGTGAACATTGCGATCGACATCAGAAACGAGGTTTTATTGTATTCGTGTGTTTACGAATGATCCATTTTAAGCTTATCTCATGCACACACACACTCGTAGATTGTAAATCGTTGTGTCATACGGTGTTCCGTTCGTTTAGTCGGCAAAATACAGTGGACCATGGTGTCCACAATAAAGGCCAGATCCATAGAAAATGATTTATGAAACCAACGAATATTTCATTTAAGATTTAATTTGTTTGTCCTCATAAACCGACACGATTATACCGTGTATAATTTACAATAATTATAATTAAAAGTTACGCGATTCATGCATATTATTAACTGTGCGTGAGAATGGGCATCCTTTGTTTTCTATGACGCGACAAACCCGTCGACTGTCATAGAGAAGGTCTCGGTTCGACTCGCTACGTAGTCTATAAAACGTATTATTATTATTATTATTAAATGAAAATAAATGCAAATATAATCAGTGGTCTATAATTGGAGTGCAGGATGTATGACTGCTATCACATGATGTCTCTTCCGATTATCTGTCTTATGTCGTATGTAGTTGAAATCGTAATTTTTTTACTGCGTGGTTACAAACGTTTGAACACTTTAGACTATAAATTATAATGTTCATTTAAAATCTTTCAATCATAATTCATTTACAAGCCAATTAAATAATTTATTTGGAACGTAGTATTAATTGGATGATTGTGCGTGGTGCACAGCCATTGAACAACAAATCATTGTCTAACAAGTTATAACAGTTTTTACTTAATTTTTATTTATTAAAAATCCATTGTCACCATGTTAAGAGTTGTTATATTGTTCAATTTGTGTATGGCAACATGTTTCACGACTGTGTTAGCCGATGACGACGACGAATGGATATTAACTTTTAACAGTACAAATGTCAACAAATTGGAAATGGGTAGCAGTACTGAAATAGCGTTCTCCGCATACACCAATACATCTTTGCACGATGAAAATTTACAATTACAAGTGATTAGTTCCAACGAGGACGTAGCATACACGCATCGTCAATTTTTCGATTTGCCTCAAAACCGCAATACTTGGACCTTTTCTATTAATTTAACTTCAGAATTCCTAGGATATACAAAATTGTATCTTCGAGTAGTAGAATTAGGTGAGTACTGCACAATTTTTTTTTTTTTCGTTACTAATCGAATTGTGTTTTAGAAAATAATACAATTGTTTCGGTTAAGAACTCAAGTGATGTACACATGAACATTATAGTGGTTCGAAAACCACAACTAATCGATAAGATATTTGTCATTTCTGTTGCTGGTTTGATGACTATTATATTTATCAACTTGGGATGTGCATTAGATGTTGAACAGCTGAAACAATGTGTTAGAAAACCAATTGCTCCAGTAGCTTCATTTGTTGCTCAGTTCCTGATCTTACCGATTGTTTGTACTATATTCAAACACAACTATTTAACTGTATAAGTTGTTTATAATTTTTATTTTATTTCAGTTGAGCTTTTTTTATGCCAAGCTTATATTCCCAAATTCAGTTCCAATGCAATTGGGTTTGTTTTTTACAGGAATTAGCCCCGGAGGTGGTGCATCTAGTGTGTGGGCACTTCTTTTAGGCGGCAACATCAATCTCAGCATTGTCCTTACAACTGTCGGAACTCTAGAATCTTTTAGTATGTACATATTTTATTTAAGTTTTAGCAGTTTATAATCCTTAAAGATAGTACGTCTGTACAAAAATATACCTAATATTCTTTCTATATGGTTTTAAAAAATATTAGATATCTGTAAATAATATTTTTCTGTATTTTTGATGATTTTTTTAAAGGAATGTTCTTCAGACCTGTGAAAAGTGATTTTATACATATTTTTCTTCATTTTTATAGATCGTCATCCCTCTTTGAAACCATCTTTCTCTTTTTTTCTGCTTGCTAATAGTATAGATATATTATAATAGTTTAGATCCCTCAAAACATCCTTCATTCATCTTGTCCTGTTATTACAAATCTTATTTACTTTTTCAAGTTTTTTATTTAATCCTTTCTTTTCTCTAATTTAGTAATCTAAATCACTATTGTATGTTTTTCTCACTTTTTTGTTTGTTTTTATATTTACACAGCTTTTTCGGCATTTTTTCTATGTTCTTTTATGAAATGTATGTATATTTATTTATCGTAATCGTTAAGTTGCAATGTTTTCTTATCTAGTTTAAAAAAATAAAAATAAATTACTTATAAAATGAATTGTATAAATATAATTAAATTAAATAAAATATATGTATTAAAAATGTATTAAATTATTAGTAAAAGAATATTGTTTTTTTACAATAAAAATAATTTATATAATATGGTTTAGCATGTATTTTAATATTAACATTTTTATTTTGTAGTTATGATACCATTTTGGATTTTATTTCTCGGCAAGCATATTTTTACTATGGGAGAAATGCCTGTTCCTTACTCACGGATTAGCTCGTCTATTATTGCATTAATAATACCTTTATGCATTGGTTATTCTATTCAGAAATTTTTACCAAGAGTGAGTAGAATTATGATACGTGTGCTAAAGCCGTTATCCAGTTGTTTGATAATATTTATTATTATCTTTGCTACGGTTACCAATCTGTATTTGTTCAAAATATTTTCTTGGGAAGTGAGTACTTTAATTTTTATTTATATAATTATTATATATTCTAAAAATGTAATTTATGATATCCTATAGATTATTTTGGCTGGTGCTCTGATTCCTTGGACAGGCTATTTTATAGGATTATTATCATCTTTATTCACACGTTTATCTTACCCAGACATAATATCCATGACAATTGAATCTGGTATTCAAAATACCGGTATTGCCATATTTATGTTAAAATTTTGTCTAGGGCAACCAGCTGCAGACTTAACAACAGGTAATACTAATTTATTTTTAGTAATTATATATAAATATAAATAGTAACATTGAACTATTACATTTTTTAGTGATACCAGTTGCTGTGGCATTAATGACACCTATACCCTTATTAATAGGCTTTATAGTTAAAAAATATTTTGGAAAAAAACATGAAATAATAGAGAACCAAGATCCTGCAACTGAATCAATGTTGAAAAAAAATGAAATTACAGCCACATCACCAGATATTGAGAATCAAACCGAATGAGTGTTTCTACTAATAAGACTGTTTTAATATCACATTATAATGATGATCTAAGAAAAGACCCATATTAGTTGTTTTATATTTATTTACATTTAAAATTTAAATACATAAGTGATTATGATTTTCAAGTTCAAATTCATATTTTTATGAAACATTTATAAATAAGTTATTCCTAGAATTTAAGATCAAATATTATACAATATTTATTTGTAAATTTTGATAAAATATATTTTAATATGTAAATGTTATTAATTTTAGTCAATTACCTATATTATATTTAAAATAGTTATTTTTATATCATTTGTCAGTAAAAATATTTAATGTTTAATTAAACAGATAAACTCCAGGGTCTTTAGTTTCAAAATAATTTGATTACAATTTATTAATATTATTAAACTATTTACAATGCATACAATCAATCAAAAATTAACTTATTTATTAATTACAAATATAATGAAAATATATTAAAATTAGTGTATTATACACTAATTATAATGTGTATATATATATATAAAATAATATAAATAAACGTTTTGTACAATAATAAAAAACAAGCTTGAACCATTAAATGTTTTATTTATATTAAAGAACAAAATACTACTTGGGTAAAGGTTAAACCATTCTAAATTATAAAAGCAATTCGTGGTTGATTTTATTGTTTGGAAGTTGATTAGCAGATTTATTGTAGTCATTATTGTAACGATCAACACAGTAAAGTTAAGATATATTGTTTTATACATAAAAACTTTGTAATAGATTTATAGAGATACATTATAACTCCTATACCAAATGTCATTTGGTAGGGACCAAATGTCAACAAAATCAGACCAATACTGACTATTCTATAACAATTGATCAGCAAAAGAACAGTATTATTTTAACAGACCATTATCCATGTAACATCATTGTTATACAAAATTTTTAATGTATAAACAACATCTAAGTAATAAATAATTAGTTATATAATTAATGAAACAAAATGATTACATTAACTTAAAAATACTTTTAAATTACTCGAACAGTTCATATTTTATTAATTCTTTAATTGTTGTAATTACTGTATCTTCAATTTTTCTTATAATTTCACTTATTAAATCATCCATAACTGATTCTGTAATACTAAATAAAGGAAGGTCAATTAATTGTTTGGCATGTTTATTAATATATCGTTTTATGTATGTATATACATTTCAATATATATTTTATTAAAATTTTAGAAACATAAATTTAACCAAAAATATAAGAATGTATTGATTTTTTATATTGAAACGTATTGATTAATATGAATTTTGAAAAACAATAATAAAGATAATAATAGCACCTTAATTTATTAACAATTTCCCATAGCTTTGGGTAAAATAATTGGTTTATTAAATATTGATACAATAGTAATATTTAAATACTGTAATTTTTCAAATGTTAGAAATTAATACATTTGAAGAAAAATGAATACAACTGACAATTATATTTAAAATATAAATCATGTTATATTTACTTAGATATGGTATTAACTTCACACTCAGGTATTGTAGATGAATGGTGTTGTTTGAATTGTCTTTTATATGAACAAATGTTCTCAACATTTTCTGGAGATATATTTAATACAAGACATCCATTTTGAGATATATCTTAAACACATAAAAAATACATAACAATAATATATATTTTTATTTATTAATTAAAATTAGCTGCTTTTTATGTTTGTTTTGGATTTTTTGTTTAAACGTTTTATGAACATTGAATAATTATGTCAATATATTTCATTAATTTTTAAATTAGGTAAATACTTTTTATAGGAAATTTTCTCCAAGTGTTTTCTTTGACAATGTACAATCTCACATTATTGTATGTTGTCAAATTGGTTAGATCATCATCAACCGGCTTTTTATTTTCTATACCTTTAAAATATAACTTGTTTGTATCCTGAAATAAAATTCGATTTTACAGTGTGTACAATATTTATTTATTTTTTTTCTCTTTATTTTAGTAACATACAATCTGTACAATTTAATTTACAATAAGCATGTGTGATATAGAAATATATTTATTTTGACATGATACACATGAGAAAAGAAGCCACCCAATGGCGACACTTTATATGTGTACAATATAAAATTATATTAGTCTTTTATAATTACTTCTATATTTATTTCTTCCATTGGAAGATTATTTCTAAATGTATTATTAGAATGAACCATATTATCCTTTTCCAATAATACTGGTTTTTCATTAATCATTTTACCATTACAAAAGTGTTTATCAATAACATCCTAAAATTACACAGAAGTTAATATTACTTTCCATGTGCTAAGAATAAATTATAATTACTTTATTTTTTGACCATCTCTGAGCATAAGAAGTTCCTAATTTTGGTTTAACTTGATTATACATACTTAACCAATTAGGGTCAACAGAGAACAATTTAGTTTTATTTTTAATTAAAGCTTTTTTAGCAAGTTCATTCAATGTATTACTATGTATATTCTCATGTTCTGTGTCTTTATAACCACATTCTTCTAACATATTCTCCAAAATTTTACACTGTTCAACTAAATCCTAACATATAATAACAAGTATTATATTGTATTACATTACCAATACCGTTTAAGACTAAAATATGACATACAAAACTGTCTTTCTTTTTCTTTTTAAATAATTCACCATACATATATTTTCCAGTGGTTAATGATAATGTTGATATTATTTGTATTAATTTTTTCATTTTACTTTGAACAGGATTGTAAATACCAGCTTCTAAGGTTTTTGAACACACCTATAAAAGCAATACTAATTTACATAATTCTTACAAAACGATTTACTATATTTAAACAGTGGCGTCGCGAACTCAAAAAAATTTAAAAAACATATACAATGTACTAATAACCCACCCCACCAATTTTAGTTTTACAATGATGTTTTTTCCCGTGGACAATTGCTTTGATAGAAATAGTATTTCAATTTTTACAAGTATATCCAATTTCCGATTGCAAATGTTTCACACATACTACTTTTAGGGTACAAGCTCAAGATCCATCACCCACTCAATTAAAATCCAGAAGCAACTGCTTTTTAAAAACATGGTTCGCTCACCACTGTATTATTTAAATACCTCTATGGTAGTGATTGCCAATTTATAACATTGAATTAACTTCATTTGAAATATCCTTCTTATTACAATACTAGTTTTGTTTTTCTTATTTTGCAAGTTTTCATTTTTTGACTCTTTTTTAATCTCAGAAAGCTGAAATCCATTTAACTATATATTATTATTTAAAATATTATATACTATTTAACTTTTGTACTTGCATTGTTTTTAATATAATTTAAGAATTTTTTTTCGTTAAATTAAAATTCAACAAGAACTTTCTAAAATATTTCCAACTATTATGTTAAACTTATGTTATTGTGAAAATTATATTCACCAAGCAAAATTATTATTATTATTTAATACATGAATTAAAATCATAAGTGTTGATTAATTTACCAGTGCATTAAGATCAGATATGTAATTTTTATTCGCTAGTTGATTATATTCCTTAATTTTAATTTGTAATTTTTTGGTGATTTTTAAAACAGGCGGTGACAGTGCATTCTCTAAGATATTAGCAAACGCATTAAATGTCTTAAATAAACGACTATAACAAAAATAAAAATTATTATATTTAAATGTTTCAAAATTTTAAAATAATACAATTATTCGTAATACTTTCTAAGTCCATGTATGTGATTAAGGCCATAAGGATCATGAAGTAGAGACACATTTGTGGAATCAATTTTGCTAAATTGACTAATTGTATAATTATTAAATAAATTATCATTTTGTTTAATTTCAAAGTCGTTTTTAATAGTGAATGTTTTTTTAGTGTCAATACTCTCCTCATTAACTGATTCCATATAATTGTTCCGATATTGACTATCTATTCGTTTTTTAGCGATTGCGATTAATTTTTTTATAATTTCTATTGAAATCTTCTTTGGAAACGTGCTGAAATTTTAATGATTAAATATTAATTATAAATTTACATTTAAAAAAAAAAGAATAAAATATTAATAATTCAATGACGTTAAAAACTTTAAAGTGGCCGTTATATCATTTATTCATACTTTATTGTATGCTTCATAAAAAAAAAAAAATACATACGTTTTTAAATTATATTATCTTTACTATTTATTAACTATTTGAAATACTTACTGTTTACCATAGATTTAATCGCAATTATTAAATTTTAATATGCAACATTTGTTTTATAAATAGGTAAATACGAATTAATCAAAATTTAAATAAATTGGAATAAAATTAAACTATAGTTACAATATTAAAAACATTTGATCACTACACACATTTGTCAAGAAATTAAATTGCATATACATATTTCAAATTATTGGACTGAGAGCTGTTGTACAAATTGAAGATGAGGCACTTACGATTTATAGGTTATAAGTATATAACTGAGAAAATTAAAAATTAATGCAATAATAAAATATGTACCTAATAACTTTAAATAGGAAACGTTTGTCTTATTTTCGTAAATAATTTTAACGTTGAATAAAAAAAAAAAAAAAATACAAAATATTCAAACATTTCGCTGCCTCCCGGTAAACACAATGTTTACTTCTTTTGTCGACAGTTACCGCAAATGTGATAAAATGGTTGCATAGCGACGAGCTATTTGTAAAGACCATGACGTGGTAATCACGTGAGTGTGTAGGATAATAATAATAAAATTGGTTTTGCGAAATGCGAGTAGCGTTAAAATTGGTAATAATTTTTCGATGGATTCTCGTCCGAGAGATCAATAGATGCTTGGAAAATTTCTTTTAAAAAAAAAAAAAAGGAATTAGTTTTATGTTCACCGTTCGTTGTTGCTAAACGTAGGAATTGAATACTTTTACATTCCAGATTTGAAGAGAATAAAATAAAAATGAATGTAAAAACATTTTTCGTTCCTAAACGATATTTAATAATTAATCAGACATACTTTTAAGTATACGCCTTATATTTTGTATCAATTATTTTTTTAATTAAAAAAGCAATGAAAAATAATTTAGCGATTATTTTTGAGTGTTTTAATTATAGAGCTGATGATTTCATTGTAATAGATTCAAGTCAGTTTTTTAAAGTTGTTATTTTTTAAAAGTGAAAACCACAAGAAAAATAAATTTGGTGAAAAAATTGTTTACTATAGAAAAAATAAATAAAAAATTAACATTTACATTATTTTATGGCATACAATGTTATGTTATATAATTTTGGAGAATGATATAAAAACCGTTCATTTTATTCACATATAGCCTCGCACAAGATTCGCCTTGATTGTGTTAAGATTTACCTGGCAATTTATTGTTATTTAATATTGATTTCTACCAAGATAAATACCATTGTAGACTTAATTTTTCATTGAAGAATGGCCCCCCAGGTTCTGACTATCAAAAACATTGTCAATATTATCACATACAGATTTAATATTGTATTATAGGTATTTTGTACATCTTGTATTTATGTTTAGCTTAATAATTGACTATATTTCTGAAGAAAAATTCTAAAACTTCTATAATTTACTTTAAAAATTCAAATGTATCCTGATGCTGCGCCAAAAAATATATTTTTCAGTACCAACGTTTATTTACGCTAATATATTTTTAAACAATTTCAAATTTTCCGAATATTCAATATATTTCTGAATCAATAAGACACCAACGATTGTTCATGGCTCCCTCCACAATCAAATATCTAGTACTGTAAAATTCACAACAAATGCAGGCTATTTCATTTTAAACTTTGCTTATAAACTGTGATAGAAAATTAGCATTTTTTTTTTGTATTTAATAATATATTTTGATCAACAATAATAGATTTTTTGTTATTATTCTATATAAGTCTTGTATTTGTAAACTATAAATTGTACTTATTAACTTTTGTATATAGTCTTTATCAGTATATAATTTTTTTTGAAAACAATGTAAAATTTTATGATATTATATGTAAGCGTAACAAAATAACAGATTCAAATTTCGACAAACTATTTATTTGTATGATCAAACAATTATATGTATAGAGATGATTTCTCCAAAGTGGTATTTTCTTAAGATATAATTTATTTAAATAAATACACATTTAAAATAATAATTACAGACATTTGGCATATTTCTATTATCAGTGTATCAAAAATATTACGTTTCATTTGCGTTTGTATTAAATGACAAAATAAAAACAACACATATAAAGTTTCTCATTAAAAATATCTTTAATTATCAGTCCTCAACTTATAAATCTGAAAAACAAAATAAAATAATTATTAAATATTTTATTAATAGAATAATCAATATATTAAATTATATTATTATAGGTATTATTAAATTACATTAAAATGATTCTATTATATTTTATTTAAATAATTAAATCTGAATATACGAGAATATGAATTTGTAACATAACAGGTTATAAATCAATCAACAGTACCCATTAAACATTACAATATAATTTTAAATCATTTACAATCAAATTATATGAATCATAAAAATGTCAAAAAACTTTTACCATATACAAAAAGTATTCATATTCAATAAATAAAACAAATTCGCAAAAAAAATATAAAAATAAAAACTTTACAAACTTTATTTACATAGTGCACCAAGAGTCAAAGAGATATTAACAACTTTTAATTTTATAATTACTAATTAATAATTTGTAATTAAGTTTGACTAGTGGTTAATTGAAAGAAGACAAAACAATTACATATAAAATTTGAGCATTTGATTATTATGAATATTTATTATTACCTGAATATAAGCTTCAGTCAAAGTAATCATTTGTGGAAGTATATCGTTAACATGCAAATCTTGCATCTCGTACCATTTACTGTTCCCCTGTTTAAGTACGTGTACACGGTACGTTCCTTTATTTGGCTCACCATCATGCACAATGTTTGCGATTAAATCATATGAAGTATTTTTATGCATTGCTTTCACTTCAGGAGTGAGTATGTCCCCGAAGTCGACATTTCTTTAAGAAAAATAAAAAAGTTAACATGATGAGTGCGCAAGATTTTTTTGGTATCTAAACAACAAATAGTTTTTACTCACTTCACAGGAAAGTTTACAATTGTAGGATTCTTTTCAACGAAAAACGTATTTTTAGTGAACCGCTGAAACAAATACGAGAGCAACAACAAAAATATTAAAATAAAATTTTTGATTAAATTTAGAAAAAAACATTTGAGATATACCTTGATGTACAAAATTAAATACGGTGGAAGTTGAGTAATTTCGAAACGTTTCATGAAGTTTTCTTTATAAGTCTTATATTCTTTTTCTGATTCGTTGTTGAACTTGGTCAGGAGGGAATATAAACTCACCTAAACAAATAATTTGACAGGCTTATAATATATAATAATCCCAACATGGGTATTATTATATTATTACTTGTGGTATAATGTTTTCCATGACTTCATCTTTGAACAACGGCGGCGGTGGTAAGTCACAAGTCAAATAGAGAAATGGCGATTCGGACACATGTTCAGCGTATTCATCAGTACACAACAGACTAAATCTTTGTTTTTCATCCAATTCGACTGGTGGAATCTTACGCGTCTTTACGCGCATACTGCCCATGAACGTTTTGTAAACAATACTAGAGTTGCGACTCTTTTTTCCATTTAATGCTCTGTGCAAAGAATTCAAGAACCACGATAAAAAATCAATCGGGTCACCTATGATAAAAGAATAATTTGTGTTTTAAAGTGTAAATTGAGTTTCAATAATTTTGACATTTATTGAATATTCAACATAATTGTTTTCCGTATTTCATTATTACAGTTATACAAAATAAGTGGCAAGTTATGAAAAAAACGTATTTCTTTTTTATTAACCCACGATCACAATTATGGTTTAATGCTTACTCTGTTCAGTGAATTGGAACTTTTTGCCACTCCACAGGACAACTGCTTGTAGCATTTCATGAGGCGACACATGAGCTTTGAAATTTCGAGGGTTCCATAACTTACGCATAAGTTCACCGAATCTTTGCACCAACAGAAACACGCTGTCTCCGGGTGGCCTTTTTATTTTTGCGTAATTCTTCTCATCAAGAAAATAATCCCTTAGCGGAGTCACGTTTGAAAGCGCTTGTAAAATGACATTACAATAGTCGTTTGCTTTGATGTTGTTTAAGCCCACTATGCCGGGCAAGTACAATGTGCCATCGATCGCTCGAGACAGTTTGTCACTCTTGTCGAGTTCAGCAACATGTCTATATGTGAACGTCGGATTCAGTACATATTTAATGTCATCCAACGAGGAATCTGCGGCACAAAGGAACAAACTTTAATTATACAAATATAATATATTTATGTACTACTCTGAACACCGTATGTTACGAAGAAATCAGGAATTTACTACAAGTGTTGTTACTTTTAAAAAATAACTCCTAGTCAGCTATTCTGATAATTTAATAATGCACAACAGCTACATGTTAAACACTAATAATAAATAATGATTTAAAGATTAGTCCTCCCGGAATTTTAATTGAATACATTTTATACTTGACTATAATTATTAATTTATTAATTTTATATACGAATTATACGCTAAGAAGTATGAGGAGCAAGGTTTGGTGTAGCCGAAGAGGAAACATTGCTATTTTCTAAACTAACTTTCGTGTTCTCCTTTAAGACGATTAAAAACACTATTTAGGAAGTGAATAAGGACGATGATGATGATGATGATCGTGATGCTCAATTATTCTTTTTTGCTACTCCCCAATTGTCTTTTCTCCGATTCCTACTACATATGACTTTAAATTTTATAATTGAAAAAATAAAAATAAATAAATGGATAAAAACCAAATACGAAATTTAAACTAAAATCCCGGTTGAAAATCCCGCAGTAAACACCCCGTAAATTCCAACTATCCTATTATTATTGTTGATTGTATATCTCCGTATAATACTGACCAACAATTTCGTAGTTGTCGGGTAGACAGTAGAATTTCAAGGTCTGCAAATTTAAAAACACGTGATGACTCTCAGCAACGCTATGAGTGTACGCATGTGTGTTCGTGCCACGACCTGTGAAGGATGTGCGCATTTTGGTCATATTATAATTATTATAAATGTATGTATTTCTAATGCCATTTAATAGTAGTTCAACTGGAACGGGTCCAAGAACGCAAATATTGATATATTACCTTGGAAATATTTACCGCAAACCAAACACGCGTAGACATTGATTCGCGACAGCGACACGGAGCAAAGTTTTTCGAAATCAAAGTCCAACACTTGACGGTTGATCGTATCTAAATACGGACACAAGCGGTGCACTTTTTTCATCCAGTTATCTATAAAAACAAAACAAAAAAAAAAAACGATTACTTATTTAATTTCTCTAGAACCACACTATAATAAATGAAAACACAACGAAAATGTAGTTTCACGCACTGTTGAAAAATCGCATTAATGGTGTAAAAAATACATATGTATTTATAAGAAAATATTAAAAAAAAAGAAAAAACCGTAATAATTTATACGTATATATATATACACAATCTCAAAACGACGTTCTTTAATATCAACTATTATTATATGATTAAATAATATTTATTAATTATTACTAGAATATTGTATTATTACGCGAGCCAACACAAGATGTAAACGAACATCATCAAATGGTGTAAAACTATATTACCGATTACAGCAATCGTGAACATAATTTTATTATTATGAATGCGAATTCATAAAACATAATACACACCACTACGAGACTTAGTAATTACGAGAATTTATTACCCAGCTACTAAGAATATAATATTATGTTAAAAAAAATTAACATTTTGTTTTTTAAATCAAAATGAGTTGTTTGTAATTAAATTATTTTGAAAATAATTAACGATTTTTTTTTCTTACTTTATTTTAATAATCTTTTTTTTTCACGTAAAGACTTTTAAGGCAAGAAAGTAATTTATACACATTGAGAAAAAACATACCTACTTAATAAATCATACAAAATAAAATAAGTTAAATATATAAAACGTTCTCATTTACAAAAAAAAAAAAAAAAAAATAACGATCAAAGCGAGTTTGTTATTACAAATATTATAAATGTGCATTTTTTTTTAAGCATATTTATTATCGTGTAAACCAAAAATACATGTCACAGAATATTCCTATCTGTCGTACTGCCAGCGGAAGTATAAATTATTATATTCTTATTCTCGACCCGAATTCAATAATTTTTCGCTGAAAAAACATATTTTAATCTCGAGCACTATATATTGTTAATTGAAAAATTACGCACTGCAGTATTTCTCAGTGATTTTTTGAACATTTTTCAAATCGCCTTGGATATTTAAAAAAAAAATCCTTTAAAAACCGTAATTTATTTATGATCATAATAATTGATATATAAGACATTAAATATGTTTATAAACGTTGCATTTCTATTTCTATATTAAAATATTTGTATCAAATACTACTGGGGTGTATCGTGTTACCCCTACCGGGCCAATTGTATCGGATTTTCAAAATCCGCCGAATTAACATGTATTTAAATTTCTTCAATAATTTCTATAGCATCTTTGCAGTAGTTAAGAACCTCTATTCCAGTACAATGAAACGTTATATTTATGAGTAAAATTTGTAATATTTTATATAAACTGAAAACATACAAGTATTGATATCATCACTATGGGACTAAAGGTTTCGTCGATAATTCTTTGAAAGTATTGATCAAATATTCGGTATTGAATATTATACCAAAAGGATCTATCAATTTGAGAAATAATGACGCTCGAAAAGAAGTGTTCGGCATCTTGGCTTAAATAACCCATAAACGATTTAAGCATTCACTGACTCTCATTGTAAGTTTGTGAATAAAAAAAAAAAATCACGCTTATCGGTAGACAAAAATATTTAACGTATCTGATGTTGCAATGCAAACTTACAGGTGTGCAGTGCGATAAAACTTTAGGCTCTAATTACCTTATATTATTAAAAATAATTTAAAATATTACAGCGGTGTATCAATATGGGTGAAGTAAGGGCCTCAATTTTTTTTTAATCCTTAAACTGTTAAATTTTCAACTCCCTGCCGGATAAATTAAAATGTCCAATATGTACCTATTTATATACAATTTTTTTTTAGTGGTCTCTCCCGAAAAACGTGTTATATAAAAAAAACAAATAGTACTCTACATCTTATTTAATTTTTTTTATTAAGCAATTCTAAAGTTGATATATCATTTGGTGAACACTTTCTTTATACTATTCATATATTCGATTATATTTGGGCATTTGCGTATTTTCCACAACTGATTTATCGATTATTGTGGTAAGTACAAATTATGTTTGTTTCATAACTCATGTTTTTAACAAGTAGCATATTTAAGAGTTTTTCATGGGGAGTAAAAATAAAAGAATTATTTCCGTCATAGCATAACATAGATGTTTTATAAATATATATATATAAACTTTATTTTAAAAATAGAGGTATAATACTCATTAGGTAATTATGAAATTATTTTATAAATACATTGCATTATGTACTTGTAAATAGTGTATTTTGTCATTTAATTGAAAAATGTACAATTGTATATAATCAGATACACTAGCAGTTTTAAATGTATTGTCAGCTATAGATAAAAACTATAATATAAAACATATTTTATTTAAAAATAATAATAATATTATTATTATTATAAATCACAGATTAATTTGGTTACTCTAACCACATATAAATACAGTACACCTAGTAAAGATATAAAATTACCTAATATATGTTGATGTGTACACATTAATATAATATGTATTTGGAGATTATAAATTTATAACTGCAATAAATATATTTCTGCGTCAATGCTTATTGCGAAATTTTTATATTTAATAATGGAAAGGCATGAAAAATATATGCAGTTTATGATAGCTTTTAAAATTATAATTTTATAATTATATAAAAGCACTTTTATATAATTTTATAGATGATCAACTGCAGATTACACTAAGATGTCCAATTTTATCTACAAAACAACCAACTAATAGAATCGTAGTAAACATGTTTTATGCTAAAATATTTATTTTTAATCAAAATTATACAATATTATTAGGCACAATAGAATAAATTAAAAATTTTACTGTGTGGGGTAATTCAGTGCACTGAACATAGTTTCCCCTTATAAAATATGTCACTACTTTGAATCTGTTTTGAAATGGACATACGTTTAACAGTGTAGAACCTTATAACATTTATTATGGATAATACCTAATAATTAATGGTTTAGGATAATTACATACATTGATCATTTATTTATTTTTTTATTTTTTATAAAACTAAATTTAAAAACAACACATTTTAAATATATCTGCGAAAGAGATAAAATAATGAAGTACACACTTTTATGTAACCATAAAAAAAAATGTATTTTTCTTTTTTCGATTTTAGTATTTTTTTTTTTATTATCTACAACAAGCTTAAACACATATTTCTATGAAATTACTGAAATTGTACGAACTATAGAATATTATCCAAAACAAAACTAACAAAGATAAATAGAACATAACACACAGATATAATTTATGTTTTATTAATCACAATAAATAATGGACAGTACATGATATTTTTTTTCCATTTAACAAAACTCATATTACGAGTTGATAATTGACTAAAATTGTTTTCTGATTTCCCCATGACATGGTATTGTTAATTTAAAGACAATTTATAAACATTTTTGACATGACAATAACCATGAAATGTATTAATCACAACAAGGACGCAATAAAAATTTATTTATCAAAATTTAAACATTACTAATAAGTGAATAATAGATGGCAAAATTTGTTTTTTTTTTTTTACAAATTAAATTATAGACCAATATAGATTTTCAAGTTTTATAATAACTAATAGTATTGGAACAATAAAAATATGATTTGGTAAATAATTTATATATATTTTTGTTCCACAAAAACATTCAACAACATAAAATATGTACAAATTTTCTGGTACTTACTACTTACAATTTACATCAATTAACATTATGTTAACTTTAAAATTGTATGCGTCAAAATCACAAATTTACCTATCTATTCTTTATTACACTGGTTCTCAAATATTTTATTGAAATTTGAAGCCAGATTTTGATGTTCAAATAGTGTCTAAACTCTACACTTTTTATAAAAATAAATTTTTTTTCAAAAGTATATTAATATTTTTTCTTCATTTTAATTTAACATAAAAAACAAACTCGAAGGTACATAAATATATTATTATTTAATAAACACGAATACAACCAATTATGATAAATATTTTGTTTAAATCTCACAGTATTTTGGAAGTTAAATGACTTAAACAAAAATAAGTTTGAGTATCGTTGATACATTACAATAATATACATAGATAGGTGTGTATTGTAATACACTTATAATTTTGTATGACATTGCATATATAAATCAATAAATGGTATAATTAGTTTAAAAATGACAAAAACTACATAAAATATTTTAAATTAATACTTTGTTCAAACATGATGTATATAATATAAATTTGTCAAAATCTAAGACATTATTTAATTTACATAATAGTAATAATTAATATATTTTCTAATCGATTGATCATACAATTAGATACATTATGACAACATATTAAGGCCAAATTTCTGACGAACTTGGTTCTTGATTATTAATGACTTTATCAAAAAAAGTGATCAATTGATTTAATGACAATGCATTATGTAACGTTTCTAAAGGTCTAATTGGTGGTACTCCATCACAGCCAATTATCGAACCAGCGTAGCTTGAAGGACCGGTCATTAAATCATGTAAATCTGAAGTACTCGATGAACCACTAATGACAGCAGTACTAAACAAACTACTGGTCGGCGGAGATGCAGTAAACAAATGTGAAAAGTAACAGTGTCTTTTAGCAGTAGCATTTTGTGGCTGACAGAATTTAAATTTGGGTGGTCCATCACAAGTATCATCTTCAGAAAACAAGGGTGGTTCAGATGATTCTTTTTTATCATCTTCAGTTATCGAAAAACGACTATGATCTTCTTCAATTTGTGGTTCTGTTACAGAAAATCTACTATGCCCTTCGTCTTCATCTAATGAATCATCCTCTTCATAATCTTTTTGTTTAGTTTTGAAATTACTACCTGTTTGTGGTCGAAAACCAGGACCTGGTGGTAAATTTTTTCTTACACAACAATTAACACCGGGGCTAAAATGTAATTCTACATGGAATCTTTCATCAGATTTTACGTCTTTAGTAGGATCTTCATACAACATAATGACTATTTGTGTCATATAATTGAGTTCAGAAACAATACTGACATACTCCATTGCTCGACCCCATTGTTCATCATTATTTACATCCAGTAAGCCACCAAATCTCAAAATAGATAATAGTGAATGGATATGACTTTCACTAGTAAAATATAAACGAGATCTAACATGTCGTCTAGGGCTTAATACCCCATAAGAATATGTTGGATTCAATCGATTTACTGTTTCATCATCTGCTTCTTCGCATGGCTCCTCAACATTGCGTTGTAAATCTGATTTAAGCTTTCTTAGTAAAGGCGTGCAAATTCCTTGACTTATGGTAACCTTTTCTTCTACATCCAATCCATACTCTTGTGGAATTACAATATCGGCCAAATATTTGGCATATGTATATAATTCTTCAGCTTCTTCAAACTGTAAAGTCCGTTGGTTGTGCTGTAAATCATATTTAATGCAATCATATATATCAGGAATCTTAGATATGTCAAATTTTTTATTTTTAGTATAAAAATCTTTCTCAATCTTTGACCATCTTTGCCCCATAAGTTCCCAAGTTTCTCCGTGATATAACACAGTATCTGCCTTTTTGGGATCATCTTTTTTAGATTCTACAACAGCTACTAACTTTTGAATTAATTCTTGTACTATTTCACAACACTGAACAGGATTTTTTACATAGTCTAATGCTTCATCTATACTAATAGCTTTGCTTGAATTTATCATAGCTCGATCTTCGGGTGTAAATATACGATCGTTTTGCATTAATTTGTGTAAGCGTTCTTTTGTCATATTTTGTTGTTCACTGGAATCACGGTCATTATCTAACAAACCATTTGTATTAGCACTTTTAACCATCTGTACAAGAATTGGTGTTAATTCTCCTTCGAGAGCTAATAATCCTTTTGCAAATGCAGCAGCTGTCATCTGAACTCTACCTTCATCACTTGCATAAATTTTTAAATCGTGACGAAATGTAGAGTGTAATCTAAGTAACCCTAAACCTTGAGTATCAGAATTCCTACCTTGGCCTCCAGGATACATGCATCTGAATATTTGTCCCAATTTTTCAGCCTGAACTCTTCCTGCGGGCGTTAATTCGCCTCCCCATTTAAGTATAAGAACAAGTGACGGATCTTGTTTAAAATTAACACTGTTTTCTTTTCTTGGTCTGCCATGTGGCTGGTATTTCATTTGAACTTTACGATTTATTCCAGAAAAATGACCATACATTTCTAAAACACTTTTTAATTGTTCAAGTTTCCTTTTTTTCTCTTCAAGTTCTTGGTCAGCTTCATGATGCTCAATTTCATCTAACAATGCTCTTGCAATATCTAATACTTCTTGAAGCTGCTTAGGATGTTTTAACTTTACTTCTCCTTTAATTTTACCCCCATATCTTTCAAAGACATCAAAAAATTTTGAATGTCTTACTTCAACTTTCATTTTTTGTTTAGGAGTACGATCACCATGTCTTATAACAGCTACAACACACCGTAATTCCATCATTTTCCCAACAGTAGTAGGAACAATCGGTGGGTCATCTAACTGAAAAGGAACTGACCAAGGTATATGTAATGTAGGTGCCAATTCTCTAAGTATCATATTTCCTAGAATTTTGGCACAATCATCATAATATTTATTTGAGTTTTTAACAAAACTAAATCCATTCACATCGCAAACAAAAGATTTACCATTTGCACGTAATAAATCAAAGCCACAAACAGTTTGTTTAAATGCTAAACACACTTTACGAGAAATCATTTTTTCAGAATTACTGAGGATAATAGGATATCGTATCTCCTTACCTTCAGAGTCTCGTTCAACTTTACCATCAAGTGCAGGTGATTTACGTGCTTCAGCATGAGCATAATCTGGACCAACAGTATATACTTTCACATCAGTCCCATCGGTTGGCATAAAATCTTCATATATAAAAGAACCAGTTTTCCTGACTCTAGATTCGGGAGAATAAACACTACTTCGACTACCAATTTTACGAAAAAGCCTTTGGCTTCCACCTCCTGCTGAAGTAGGATAATAAATATAAATATTATGATCTTCAGCAGAAACTGGTTTTTCAACAAATGGTTTATTAAATACCACTCCATTAATTTCTACATGATCTTCAGATTCTACTAATTCATGTAAATTGGGATCTTGCGACTCTCTATCTAAGACTGCGTACCTAGGAATTAAAATTCCTTCAGACTCCAAAATTGAATACACCTGTCTTCTGTCTTGAAGCGCGAATTGAGTTGGCAAATGATTGACAATTAATGGATTCCTGAGCTCAGAATACCTAATAGCTTTTTCAAGAGGGAATCCTTTAGAATGAAAAGATATCAGACAATCACAAATGGGCCATTCTTCAATAGGTTTTAATAATAATTCTTCTTCAAATACAATCATTTTTAAATATTCAAATTCAGCAAGTCTGTTGAGAATTTCTTTCATTGGTTTAGAAAAACTCTTTTTTTTCATAGCACATATACCAACAATAACTTGTTTACGATCTGTAGTTAGAGATGCTTCAATTAATTCTTCTTCTTCAAGTGGCTTCATTGGTTCGAAATCTTCAACTAGAATGGTTGGCTGAGTTTTGCAGAGTTCCTGGTAGCCTTGCTCCATCTCTGTATGGAACCACCAAAACTTTTGTTAATGGCCAAGTAAAATATAATTACTTAGCCTAAGTGATAATGAATAATGTAATTAAAATGACAACTCAAAAGAAAAGCTTTTAGTTTTTTAACTTTCATTATTTTTATGAAATATTTAAATTAATTTTGAGTATTGATAAAATGTGTAAATTGTTTGCATAAATTAATTTTTTGAAATAATTTGTATTAAACTTTATTATTTTCATATATTTAAATTATAAGACATTTTAATTATATTACTCATATTAAACCAAACTAATTCTCATTTATTTATAATCATACCAATTTCAAAATGTAAAATTAATTTATTGATATACTTCAAGTGGTACCTTAATTTTAATATATTTTAAAACCGATTATAATTATTGAACAAAATAATGAATTTCACATAATAGTTTAAGTTAAAATTTTAAATAAAAGCTCTAGATTAAATGTATTTTAAAATAAATCTATGGTTCAGTGTCTATATTTTATCATTTAAATATAAACTACTAAATGAACTACCTACAACTATTGAATTAAAAACTCACTTTTTAAACCACATTGCAGATATATGAATATAAACTCTCAGTTTTGATAGAACATATCTGACAAAAATATTTAAATTACAATATATTACTGATATATTGTGGTATTTTAAAACACTTATTTCTATACTCCTAATCAATACGTACAGGAGCAGATTATGTGCATAAATAAATATTGACTACCTACTATTAACTATTAACGTTCATAATTAATTTAACAGACCCTGCAAACAATTTTTTGTTAATAGAATAATGGTAAAGTAATGTTGATTAATAGATAATTTGTTACCATAAGCAAACATATATAAGTATACTATAATTTTTCGAAACCGTATTATAAAAATAAAATTTTAAATAATATAACATTTTATATATCACAAATAACTGAGACAATATAATTATATAGAAATACTTAAGTTAACCTTTTTTTTAACCCAAAGTAAAATAATTATATAATTATTATGATAAAAATTGAAGAAATAAAAATCATACATTCTACATTTTATACGCCTAAATTTTGGCCCTAAATGAAAAATTACAAATATTATAAAACATATATATATATTTTTAAGTGCAGTAAACTCCCATTAAGGGGACGCTGCCAGGGACGAATTTAAGGCACTATAAACTATGCGACCACATAAGGTGGTAAAAAAATTGTATTGAATATTTATTTTTATGTAATAAGATTATATAATTTTTTAATTTATTTACAATTCAAAAATGTTAAGCAGTGTATTTGGATTTTGTATTAATTTATTTTTAGTAAATATTTATTTCTTCCTAGGAACTCATTATTAACGATGACTATGCTATAATATTAGTTTTCTTATTGTTTATAGAAACATAGATACTATACTATACAAAAACGAAAAATAAACCTATGTAAACAATAACTATGAATAGTTAGCAATAAATTCCCTTATATTATTAGTAACATCATTATTTATTATATTAATCAAACAATGTTTTTCTTGTCTATATTTTTACTTTATAAAAATAAATAGGAGATATATATAAATCAGAACTTTTGTTTTAAACTTTACTTAAATGAAAAAATAATTGCATATTATTGAGAAAATAAATGTACTTAAGAATATTTATTTATATAGAAGTAACTTTTTAAAAGATAAGTTAAACTATGTTTTTTTGGAAATTGATTTTTGAAAATTATATTAACAAATTAATAATATAGCATAGAAAAACAGTGTAGTTGGTAAATAATCAATTGCATAAAATATAAATAACATCACATTACTTTGAAAATCTAATGTCAACAAAACATAGTTTAACTTCTCATCTTTCAAACAGTAGTACAATACTGTTATACATTCCTTTAAAATTACACGGTATTTAAATTGTGCAATGTTTTGTTATATTATCCGTAAGACAGACCGAGACAACAAATGCAGGAGTAGCGTCTTCTTTACGGTAATTTTTTTTGGTGCCAGCAATTGTTATGGGAAAAATACATTACAACCTCTAACGAGCACTCAACATAACAATCACAATATATAATGCGTGTATCTAAAATAAAAAATATTCAATTACTTATCGCATTATTTTATCAAACTTATGATGAACACAATGGGTTTGTATATTTTATCATGTTTTATTAATTGCTTTCAATTGAAAATGTTTTGAAGTATGTTTACAACAACAGAAATTTATTTAAATATACAACAACTTTATTAATTTTAACGCGAAATAAGTAAATAACTCTTTAGTATTGCACATAATCATAAATAAATATACATACATACATATTTTGTTTAAAATTTATGCAATCTAATAAATATCATACAACTTTTATAATTTTGTTTGTAAATATTTATTTATTTATGTACCTAAATTTTATATAATGGTCATCTATAAATAACTCCTAATAACAATCACCTCTAAATAGCGATAATTATTTTTGGTCCCTTCAGTGAATGTTAAATGAAAGTTTCATTGTATCTATAATATTCATACATATTAATTATTTTTAAATAAATTTATAACTTAATCTAAATTATAGTTATTACTTATCAAAAAAAAAAAAAAAAAACACGTACACATTTATTAAATTAAACCTAAGAAAATTAGAAGTCCATAATCATATTCATATGGTAACAATTATATATCAAATTTACTTTATCTAATTTAAATAAAAATTTAAGAAGCTCCATTGCTAGTTATGTAAAGAAATATATATATATCAAAACATCCAATAAAATTATAATGAATAATAATGTAACTCAGTATAATGTAGTAATGTAACTTCAGTATAAATGATTTTGATTAAGTAACAAATCAATAATGAATCATACAAATTTAACTTCTTTTATATATATATAAATACAAAAATGTAAACACTTCCTAGTTTTAATAGATAATAATTAGTCATTGATATTATTATTATTATTATTAAATTAACGAACCACAAATTCTAGTTAAAAATTAAATCGAATAATTACCTAAATATATTTCATACATTTTAAATGACACTCAAGTTGTTTCAATGTAATTTATTTATTTTGCATTTAACATAGTACAAGATATTTTAATTTTGTACGTTAGGTAAGTACCTATTTTAATGGTAATTAAAACTGAAAGTCTACAACAGACATAACTGAATAGCTTTAAGTACAAGACAATCATGCATTATGATTTTAATTTATATACAAATAGTCATTACTTACCAATGTATAGCTAAGATTAGTAGATTAGCAACATTGTTCTAACGCTTTTAATCCACTTGGTACATACTATAATAACCACATGTAGTGATAGACATGTTCTAATAAAAATATATTTTTACAAGCCTAAACAACTACTATTTTAAAAAGACTCTACACTAATTCTTATAAAAATATTAATATACTGCTTTATTCACACACATGCACACCCATAAAATGTAAGAAAAGAATAACCATTAATTACTGTATAACGTACTTATACCTATATACACAATATGTAACATTCATAAAATTAACTACTATATAATCCTATAGATGTTTATATAAAATCAATTAAATGCAATTAATATTGATTTAAATTTTTATAAATTAAATACTCCCCGAGTTTATATAATTAATATTATTTTAGTACGAATTTATTATTGTTATAGGTACATACGTACATAAAGAAAATAAAACGTTATTATAGGTGTTTAATCACACACAATACGAGTAAATTATCAATTCAATGATTTAAGTGTTTAATAACGAATAAAACGAAATATTATATTTACCAGTTGTTGCGTTTTCGTCCTCGTCTTCCTTGGAATTTTTGTCGATGTCTGCGTGCGACTCGTTCCATTTCCTCTTGCCATTCTGTTTGTTCTCGTCAGAACTTTGATTAAACGATGCCATTTACACCTAAAACGATGCCAATAGGTATATACACAGTATACAATTAATGTCACCAAGAAGAATATTGTTTTGAGGGAAACGTTCAAACGCTATGACGCGGCATGCCTTGCAAAAAACCGTGGGCATAACCGGACAAAGAGACAGTGCAAATAACAGCGGTTGACTGATAAAAATTAAAAACAAAAAAAATAAATAAATAAACGTACACCTCTTGTTTATTAATTATTGCGACGCGTGCGTAAAATGGACACGATTTTAACAGCGAACTTCACAAATGTGAAAATAGAAACGCGAGATCGATAAGACGTGGTCCACCGTAAGCCAATTTTCGGGGCGAGTAGTCACCGACGCTATTGCGGTAGGGCGTTTCCGCGTCGGCCCGCGAACGTGCGGTGATGATGCACTGCTTGTTTTCTCGGCAAACGATTTAAAACGATACGTTTCGCTAGAAGAAAAACAATAACGACATAATTATTAATTAGTTAAAAACTAATTTTTAATCTTTTTATCATTATTATTATTATTATAATTTATTTTATACAAGTTTATAACCAATAATTTACAATTATTACGGTACGTTTTCACGTTATCTTCGTAAACAGAAATCCGCGAATGAAACTCGTGTAAATAATTGACTCGTAATCGTTTTAAGAACAAACAAAAAATTGTAATGAGCGACGAACGAGCTGTAGCGAGCACGTCCTATTTTGTGATAGGCGAACTCGGCGTTATACCCGAAGACGTGGTGTTTATATCGTCAATTATTTGAGGTTATTTTATCCTCTCACCCATTATCTTTTGATAAGAGAATGCGTTATTGGAATTTGCAAGGCTGTAGCAATCTACACACCTAAAATCTATAGAATATATCGACTTATAGAGCTTTTTGTTTAGAACAACTTTTGAATTTGATCTAGTCGCGTTTTATTTGTTTCAAGTTTTTCTTTTTTTTTTTATCACTATAGTAGTCTTTTCCAGCGAACAAGTGTTTAATTAATCCAAAAATAATTGTTTAAATAACACCAAGTCGTTCATATTTCCTAACAACAAAAATACATTATAATACGACTACACTTCCTTGTTCTCTATCAAAATGAATCCATTGACGTAAGTAAAACGTTTTCAAACCATTATACCTATATATATATATATGGAAATATGTTTTGTATATTTATTTGTTAGAATCAATAATTAATTTTTTTTATTTCGTTTTTATAATATTCCATTGTTTTCGAGCAATAATATTCAAAATAATCTCTATAAAATTCGATAACAAAGTAATAATTTAAAGAATAAATGCACCTTATGTTGTTCTATTTATACTCACTGAAAATACAAGATGGTGTAACTTGGTGGAAATCATCATTAAGCATTTCAATTACGGATTTTTTTTTATCACTAATGCCTAAACGTCTGATTTTATAACACTTTGTCATATATAGAAATCTGCATGTTTCTATGTACGTATAGTGTGATATCTTTTTTATATAATTTTTCCAAAAAAAAAAGAGTGCCTAGTAAAATGCACTTGTATCTAATTTAATTTATATATAATAATTAAATTTAAAAATGTCATAGTTCATATTATATCTATAAAATGATTTGATTAATTGTTAAAAACCCCATTCAGCATTTATAAGTTATAGTCCGCAAAATCCGTCGTCTTAAACAAAACTGGCCACAAAACCTATTTAATACATACATACAAAAAAAATTTATAAATAAATCATAAATAAAACATCATTTTGAAGTAGTGTTACATCGTTCTCTCACGCTTTGCACACATATATTAATATCAAAATTATTTATTATTAAAAAATAATTATAGACTGCATATTATACATTCAGATATTTATAAATAAATCATAAATAAAACATCATTTCGAAGTAGTGTTACATCGTTCTCTCACGCTTTGCACACATATATTAATATCAAAATTATTTATTATTAAAAAATAATTATAGACTGCATATTATACATTCAGATATAACAAAAAAAAAAAAGCAAATAGAGAGATAAATACATAGAGGTACAGACGTACATAGGGAGACATAAATAGAGATACATAGAGACATTCGTACATAGAGACATAAATAGATATACATAGAGACATTCGTACATAGAGGTATATACATACATAGAAAGAAAAATACATAGAGGGAAATACAAACATAGAGGCATAAGTACATAGAGAGAAAAGTACAAAGAGAGACATAAAAACATTCGTTCATTCATGCCTCTATGTTTGTATTTCCATCTATGTATGTCTCTCTCTCTATACATACATGTACCTCTGTGTACATGAGGTATATGTATGTATATACCTCTATGTATGAATGTCCCTATGTATCTCTATGTGCAGTTATTACTCTAGGCCATTACGTTGTTTTTTTTGTATTTTTTGCTTTTGTAAAATAGTTTTGTCTGCGGGCGCCGGGCAACCCCTGCCCAATTTTTTTTTAATATTCTGAGTTAACTGAAGAAATTGTCCTAATATTCAGATATTATTTTAATTTTCTCTCTGTGCCACACTAAGAACACATAGCTAGTTACTTTGCAATCGTAGGTACACTCGCAATGCTACAACTCACACAGGCACATACAAATAATGTGTAAATTTATAACACAAAAAATTATAAAATACGTTTTAAACAATTATAAGACTGTACTAATTATATATTTCGATGGCCAGGATATAAACCATTTTATTTTATCAAACTTTTTGTATTTCTGAATATCATTTTTATTAAAAACTTAAATATACCTAAATTACATTTGTATATAGGTAATTAAAACATAACAATCTGATGTTTATTTTGATAATTTGTAATTAAAAATTATATATATAAAATAACAATATTATTATTATTATTTTGTTACTGTAATAGAAGTATGACAGAACATATAGAGTACGAGTTTGGTGAAAGAGAAGTAAATGGTAAATGAAACAAGGAGTGGAATGACAATTAGTAGGGGTGAAGTAAGTGAGGTTGAAAGTATTTAGGGTCTTTTGTACAAAAGAATGGGAGTATTGTCGAGATGAACAATGTTTAACATGTTCAATTACTTCAAACAACCGACATCATAAAAAAAGAGGGGTTGTGATTAAACCCCCTGTGAGTGAGGACACACCCTCCCTAAATAAACCACAGTACCTATAGTATATTCGCTACCTATGTTATTTGGTTTGTAAAATGTGACCACGCTAAAGACTGAACTTAAATATCCCTTTTCAGGATTTTTTTGGGACAGCTTGTTGGGTGTGCTTACCTCATAAAGGGCAATGTTTCCCGAAGGGGAAATTTTTAGTTTGATACACATGGATGTCTCCTTTACTCAGTAGTGGTATTCCGACTGCTTTACAACTAAAACTGAATGTGTTATGATAATCCCAAAAAGTAACCCCCCTCCCAGCTTTCCCTATAGCGTGAAGTATGTTTGGTATAGTCAGTGACTTATTTGTTAAATATACTGTAAGGTACTGAGTCAAAATTAAGCTCGTTGGAACAGTGTACTTATCACCAACAACGCCAAAATTATAGTAAAACTAAAAAAAATGAAAGGCATGTATGAATTGTAATCCCTTCTCCCAAAAATATTTCCTGGTTGCGCCATTGGTCGAGAATGTGAAACTATAGTGTGTGTGAATCAAGTGGAAAAAAGCGTCTAGTGTAAAGATCGCATCAAGTGGAGGTTTAGGATAAAGGTGGCCGACCCCAAGTAGTTAAGATAGAGGCAAACTAGGAGAAAAAAAGAAGAAAAAGAATGTTATTAATTTCTATACAAAAAATACATCTATAAATAGTTAATTATTTTAGCACTTCTTACAATAAGTATCCACAACCATAATGCAAAAGTTATACACATTTTCCAATAAACTTACTTATTACTTATATTTTACTATGTTTACAGTATTTAACCAGAGCATAAAATTGCTTTATGTAAGTCTAATACAAATGTATAGATAAACTTTTTTTTACGTATCTACTTATATCTAATGAAAAATGTATTTATTATAATATAATATATAATATGCCTATTGTTATCAAAAAGAAATGTAAAAAATATTAACATTTAGTCCATTCATACATTTTTATCTGTGACAATACTAACTTAATTATGCTTTATAAGTTATGTTAGTTTATATAAAATTTGTCCTTTCATTTTATTCTTCCAGAAATATGAGAAACGTGAAAAACCTTAGTAAACGGGAATTGGAACATCTTCCAAAAAGTTCATGGCATGATGAATATTCGTCAAGTGCCTGGATATATGTTGGTGGTTTATCTTATGATCTTTCTGAAGGAGATATTATGGCTATATTCTCTCAGTAAATGAATATTCTATAATTTATTATTCCCATAAAACTATTGTAAATTGCGTCATATTAATCAATTATTTTTATTTTTAGATATGGAGAAATTACTAATTTAAATTTAGTACGCGATAAAGACACAGGCAAACAGAAAGGATTCTGTTTCATATGTTATGAAGACCAAAGAAGTACAATATTGGCAGTCGATAACTTTAATGGCATCCGTGTATTAGGTCGTATACTACGTGTTGATCATGTTAAAGATTATAAACCACCAAAACACTTAGAACCAACTAGCAAGATTAAAATTGAGAAAATAGACTATGATGATGTTAAGGTTAAAACTGAAATGAAACAAGAAGTGCTTACACCAGAAATTAAAAGAGAAATTTGCACTCCAGAAATCAAACGTGAAATTTGTACCCCAGAAATTAAACGAGAAGTGTGTACACCACAAATAATCAGGAGTCCCAATTACAAGAGTGATAAAAAAAATAAGAAATCCAAAGATAAAGACAGGAAAATGCATAGTAGACATAAATCTAATGAAACAGATACACACAACAAACATCAAAGAGAAAGATCGAAAGAAAAAGATAGAAAAAAATATTACAAAAGTGAACGTGATAGTTCTTATAAAGGAGAAAAAATTAATAAACAATCTAGATGTAATCAGAATCAAGAAAAGGATAAAAGTAAAGATTCAAAACTAAAATCACAAAAGGAATATAATAATGATAGAGATACGTCAGGAGAAAGGGATAGAAAACAATTTAAAAATGACAGAAAAGAATATAAAAGCAAAGTTGATGAAGAAAGGAATAAAAGGAAACATGAAAAAGATGATGACTGTTATAAAAAATACAAAAAATAAAAAATTCTATTATATCTATGCAAATATAATGTAAGTTTATGTTCAAAAGCAATACTTTTATAATTTAATAACTGTCTATTTATTTAATGTTCTTCGCCGGTTCCCAAACTTTTAGTTTCATCTGTTGTAATTTGAATAGTCATTGATTTTCTATTTGCTTGTGGAGTAGTTGATGTACAATTATCCTCCTTTTTTAAAATTGATTTATTAACATTAGCTTTCTTATGTAAGTAATTGAGTTCAAGAGTAGACTTAAGCAAATCAACTTTGGGTGGTTGTAATGATGCACTTCTAAGGTCACTTTGAGATTTAGTTGCTGGTAGCAATTCTTTATCTAATGATGCTAATGAGCCACGATGGTTAAATTTAATCATTAAACTTAAACGTCTAGCTTCTGCTTCTATATCGGATAAATCCTCCTTGTTTTCTTCAATTCCTTTAAGAGACTCTATTTCTGACGGTTCTAAATTTAAAAAACATATTTGATAATACTAGTTTACATTTATTTAATTTCAATTTTAATCAAAAAATTACCAGATTTTTCAGTAGATGGTCGATCTTCAAATTTATGAAGCCACATACAATGTAATAATCCGTATACAGTGCCACTTATGATTCCCAGTAAACCCATTAATCTAAATGATTGCCTTGTTCCATAGGATCCAATTAAAAGTCCTCCGAAAAAACTTCCACTTCCACGACCTTTAATATATTTTATATGTTTTAGATTAATAACAGTTGTTGTATAAAAAAAAATATATATATATTCTTTTACCAAGACTGAAGTGGGACATTCCAGAGACACCAATAAGTGTTGCTAGAAGATTCTTTGGTGCAAGTAAAGCACAATATGTTGCAGCAGCTACCCACATTAAATGAACAGCCAACGATTCAATTGCTTCAAATGGAAACACCCACCATGGATCTCTTTAATAATATGTTTTATATTATAAATAAAATATTTTTATATTTGTAACTTTATCTTACTCGATAAATGAATAGCCCATTAATCTGGCTGCATGTGAAAAGAAAGCTACGACAATAATATTAACATGTCCAATTTTTTTCGATATTTTTTCTGCACCATACAAAAATGGAATACTACTGATTGTTGCTACAGACACTGTAATTCCTATTAATTTATTTTTATTAAACTCATCAATTAATTTCAATATGTTTGTTTTATTTTTAATATTGCTTACCTAATAAGTAATTAGGAGCGCCCAATTCTTTAAGGTATAAAAATAAATATGACTCTATAAAACCCCAACAATTGCCAAGCATGAACAAGAAAAATATAAATGCTGTTACGTGTGGCAGTTTTAAGAGTCTTATCATGTCTTTCAAAATGTGATCTGCTGGCATTTTTATGCCTACTGGCATCATCAATAATGTTACCATTGACAAAACAAGAAGAATGTCATAAGTGTAGAATGCAGATGAATAATCCGTATAACCTGTTTGACAAATATAAATAAATATATTTCATTAATTTTAATATTAGTTAAATTAATATAATACATTTTTAACTGAACTGTGAATTATGTACCTTTTTTCACACTCATATAATCAATAAGCCAACCGGTGAGCGGAGAAAACAATGCCATTCCAACGGTTGAAAATAATCTTTCCCTACCAAATTGTCCACCATACCTCTGTATAAGGCTTAAAGCAATAGGATCCATTACTGTAACTGATGCTGCTAACATTGTCGTACCGATAAACCGCAAGCCAAAATATATCCAAAATACTTTTTCGTTTGAAGGTTTGTACTCGGGTGGACATCGTTCTGGTCCACCTGTCCTGTTAAGAAATATTTATTACTAAGTAAATATCTTGTATTGTACTACAGATCCGAAAATATTGTCTAATATTACCCAGTTATATTTTTTTATTAATATTTTTATCCTAACCTAATATAACTATAGCTTCCTCGTCTTTCAAAAAAAAATTTTTATAATTTAATAATATATTAATTAATTATAATAAAAATTTTTAATCAAATGTGTTTATATAATAACTTAAAACAAATCCTATGATAGGTAATAGATATTCAACATCTATTAATATTTATGTCGGTTCTATAATTGAATTAAAGTACATTATAAAAACGCCCTTTGTAAACACAATAGGCATCGGACAATATAATGCTATAGTCATATAATATAGGAACCCAACATCAAATGCTAAAAAATAAACAATTTCTGTATTTGGAAACTATTTGGTTATAGGATTTAAAAAATGAATAGGTAGCTGTAGTATAGATACCTGAAAATACATTTTTGTAGCATACAATCTGCAGCAAGATCTTTTAATTTATTGTATGTTAAATTGGTTGCCAACACTCTGCCGCCACATCGTAAATCGTGGTCAAGAAGTGCTGTGAAATTTACACCAGACGATACCAACATGTTTGAAGAAAAATGTTGACGAAAATCTGTGACTTGTTCATCTTGATCGGGTTCCGGCAATTCCATTCCTGTTTTTATCAAATAAATAAATATATTGGTAAATATGCAAATCATATTAACATAGGTACCAGCTAGTGTATAACATATATATATATATATATATAGTAATGTAATGTAAAACTTGACAAGTATAAGATACTATTGTATGTAACTACACTGTTATATACCTAATATGTAGTATATTAATACTATAGTACCTATAACTTCACATTTTAAAATTATTATTCTCATTTTTCTATCATGTTATTAACAGTGTATAAAAAACAATTATAAAACGAAATACATAATAATTTTCATTAATGAGAACCCACCCAAATTTAAGTTATTACGTTATTTATTTTAATTTAAAAAAAATGCTTATATAGTGTTAAAATTTTACTAAAATGCTGTATACCTAATGTTTCAGTTGGATCCATAAGACCCGGATGCATATCCAACACCACAAATACGGTAGCTTCTTTTTTACTGGATGTATCATTCATGTTATTCAATCCGGCTCCAATATTAGCGATTTCTTTTACGGTTTCATTATTTAACAATACACCCATTCTCACTTTATTTTTCTTTGGTTCTGATTTTTTGGCACTAATAAGTATTACATTTTAATATATGTATAGGAATATATATTTTAATTTTAATCATAAATGGATTAAAAAAAAAAATTAAAAAATACTTACCTAGGTTTAGTCACGTTTTTAGCTTGTTTAGTTTTTTCGTAAATGAAATACAAATCTGGATCATCTATTCCTGGTTGGTGATTGTTATTGGCCGGTGGCATTATACAATTAGGAAGTTGTTGCTAAAAAGATACAAATCCAAATAAAATTATTATATTATTACTAACAATAAGTAGGTATACTAATGGTATATCAATAATTAATTTGTCATTTAGTCAAATTTTTATTTTATACTTTGAATATATGCATAATTTTATTTATATGCAATTTTATTAATTAGGTTAATATTACCTAATTATTTATATCATTAGAATATTTGTGTGTGCTCATACTTGTTGAGGATATGTAGGTCCAGTAATAAAAGTTGGTGGTCTAACAGCTATACTCGGTTCAATTTTCGTCCCCCATTTATTTTCTTCGCGTGGTACACTATTGTCTCTCAACAAACAATGATCATCACATTCATCTAAAACTAAATTGATTTCTTCATCTTCTGGACATTCTCTGCTAGGACAAGGACTCCACCAAACCTGACACATGTATTTATTTTTAAATATATATATGAATATATATTTATTTATATTTGATGTATATTGTACGTTAAAGACAATGTCTCAAATCATCTCACTTTATTCAGAAATAAATTAAATTATCGAATTTCAAATATAATAATAATTAAAAATTATGTTGAAACAATATGTTTTATATTATTAAACTAAATAAAAAATCTAATTAATTTTTTTATATTCTATTAACGTACAATATCCACAATACAAATTCATATTTTGATAATTTATTTAAATTTTAAAATACATCAACTTTTCCAGATTCTGGATGTCTCATGACATATGCTGATGGTATTGCTCCAGGCGTTTCCATTTGAGGTATTAATATCAACGAATGATGAAATATAGCATTTAATGCCAGAGATATGAATAAAACTGGTTTATATTGACCAAATTTATCTACCAAAAAACCTAAATTCATATATTTATATGAAATGCAATTATGTATTCAAGTTTTCTAAAAACGATATTATGCTAAACTGCAATATACTTGTGTGCATAGTATAAGTATGTAATAGATACCTGAAACAGGTGGAGCTAAAAACGTAGTTAAAGGCAATGCTAAATATACAATAGCAATTTCTTCTACTGACAACCCAATACTTTGCATATGAATAGTTAAGTATGGGATTAACGACGAAGTTGCTAAACAGAGAATTAAAAAAATGTAGTAATAAAATATCATGCAACTGTGTAAATAGTTTAACATATTTAACATGTATTGTATATTTCTTTGTACTATACTTACCTCCATACATTAAAAATAAAGTGATTTTTAACATAATAAGATTATAATTAATATTACACTTTTTACAAAATCTCTGTATTGGACTGTCCTCAATTTCTTTTTTCTCAGACATTTTTGAATCTGGAGACTTTACCATTATGAGTGATTACCAAGATGCTTTTGAAATAAGAATGGACGGACAAATTTTGAGGAAGGCATAGACATGTTTGGATGAAACTTATCTCTAATTATTTTATATTTTATAATATGCTATTGTTTCATTGTTTGTTTTTACACAAACTGTATTATATCATGATATACTGCAGTTCATTTAGATTACAAAAATAATGTTTAATAAATGAGTCTTTTATTATGATAGCAAATTTAATGTCAAACATTACACGTTTATTAAACAACTATGGCTTCATAGTTAAAATAACTCAATTAGTCATTACAATAATAAGTGTTTACATCAATCATTTTGTTAGGCTCCATTCTTTAATTTATTGACTAATCCACTCAAGGAATAGTTACTGCTTGGATTTGTTAATGCAATAAATTGTTGTGCAACTTCTTCAGCAACCTGCAAAAAATTAACAATTTTTATTAATTACTAAACATTAAAAATATATAATAAAATAGTAAAAACAAAAACAAAGAATTAAATAAATAAAAGAATAAAAAGTATACGTGAGACAAAAATAAAAATATAAATTTTAATTAATATTTGTAAATAATAATCTGTGTGTGTGTGTGTATACTCATATATATATATTCACTAGTAGTACAACAACATCCAATAATATATTATATTGGCTACAAAAATATTATCTACTGTTAACATTTAATAAATATTGGTAGCGATGTAAAAATTAATAAACATAAATAATGATTTGATATTTAATGAATTTAAAAATAATAATAATGAAAATTAACAATTTACCTTAACTTGTGCTTCAAGTGTAGAAGCCCCCAAATGAGGAGTAGCAATGACTTTTGGATGAGATATGAGAGTTTTAAGTTCAGGGCTTTTTGGAGGTTCTTCTGTTAAAACATCCAATCCTGCTCCACTACATTTTTCATCCTATTTAATATTTGTAAAAGAAAAAACATTCATAACACTATTCATTTATTATAAAATCAAAACACTGAATAGATAAAAATATTTTTTAAACTCACATTAAGAGCTCTTAGAAGTGCAGCTTCATCTACAATACCACCCCTAGCGACATTAATAATTTTCACTCCTTTCTTACATTTATTGAATACATCATCATTGATCAAATCTAATTAAAAAAGAAACATATTTCATTTTATACTATTTTAATAAGAATTTAATGTATTATTTACTTTTAGTTTGTTCAATTAAAGGTGTGTGTACAGTAATGTAGTCAGCAATAGGCCAAATTTGTTCTAAATTTAGTAATTCCACTCCAAATTTGGCTGCAGCTTCTTTGTTAATAAATGGATCATATCCTACAGTCTGTGTACAAAAACACATTAGATTTCTTAATAACATTATATTGTACATTATTATTAATTTACCTTCATACCAAACGCTTGCATTCTATACGCTACTTCACGACCAATTCTGCCTAAACCAAGTATACCAATAGTTTTATCTTTAATTTCCGTTCCCATGTAGAGCTTTCTATCCCATCTTCCTTCTTTTAAGGATTGGCATCCTTGAGGTACATTCCTCAATAATACAATATTACAATATACATATAATACAATATAAACAGTATAGTTTATAGTACAGTATGTTTATCTATGTAAGTATAGAGTTCTAGAATTTTATATGGATAATTATATTTATTATAATATAATATATAATTAATTATGTTTATGTATAGTATGATTAATATTAAAAATAATAATTAAATAATGAATGATTATAAAAACAAAAAGTAGAAAAGTATTAAATTAAAATGAATTTTGATATTACAGTTATAATTTGACACATACACAATACAACAAAACAGTGTTTTGTATATCCGATACAATGGGTCATAGGTTAATTTTAATGCGTAAACCAACTATAAAATTTAAATATAATTTTCTTTTCTTCATTGGTAGTATTTTATTCATAAATTAATTTGTATGTTAAAATATTTGATACCCAATTACCATACATTATAATATATAACAAAAATGGCTTAAAATTAATTTATTCAAAAACTGTTATTAGCGAAATAAGCATAGACATTGTTGAAGTCTTCAAATTATATAGTAGGTATGTTATTAATTTAATATGACCAAATATTAAATTTTGGTATTAAGAATTAGAAGTATCAAATTACAGTATATTAGTAATCTGGTTTGTAAGTGTGTTACATTTAACTAAGATAACTAATTGTTTACTAAATTGCAATGTTGCTAACGTTATCACAGCTTGTTTCCTATAATTTTTTATACAAATATGTGTAGTTATCATGTATTCAATTGCCAAATAAAGTTCTTGTGCTCTTATCTTATATTATGTTGTAAACATTGACTTCAGAAGACCTAAAAACTTACCGAGCAAGTGACAATATTAAAGAACATGTTAGTTCACATGCACTATTTGAGTTTCCTCCAGGAGTACTATAACATAAAAATATATTAACAATATTATATTATTCAAAAATATCTAATATAATTATTATGATATACAATAATGCTTGAACATATTTTACATAAAATACATTTTTAGTCTATTTCGTATAGAAATAATTGAAAAAATGATTGTGTATAACATTAATACAAATACTAGACATTTAAAATAGTACACAGATTGTTATAATTTATCTAATAAGCGATACCTAGATAATATTCAGACGACAGGTACAAAATGTTCAATGTTCCTACCTATTAACCTACCTACCTATTAAAGAGGAATAAATGAAATATAAAATAATAAATAAATGAAAAATAAATAAATATTATTCATATGCATATAATTTTATATACGAGGAGCGAATAGATAACTAATATAGTAGGCATTTTGTACAATATGAAGCAGTCTTTTTAAAAATTTAAATATTAATTTATTTTTGATCCGTAAAAGTACTAACATTAATTATAAATAAAATATTATAGTATTTATATTTTATAATAAATTATATTAAATCTTCAAGGTAAAATGGAGAATGTAATGTAGATATTTAATATTCATACATTATTTATTTATTAGAATTACCTATCAAATTATACATTTTTAATAAATAATAATAATAATACACCCACATAAAATTTAATATGCTTCTACTTCATTATATGAAACTATTAAACTAAATTATCACAATCATCTATAATATTATTTCATATTATATAATTATTAACTTTCAATTGAGAATGTACCATATATGAATACCATTAATAAATATAATTTTTATCACTGTTATTCATTTTTTTTTATATATAAAATAATTAAAGACCTTCATAGTAGATGATTTGATAATACAATTAAAATACATTTGAATTTGATAATTTAAAATAATTATATTCTACAATTGATAATTACTATTTAAATACTTCATAAATATTAGATTGTTATGGATAGAACACGAATACTTCAATAAGGCACATTAAACACTTTAGATACTACAATTTTAATCTACCAAAGGATAATATTACATAACCTCATATCAATTAATTCAAATTCATTATTAGAAAATAAATGCACTATCACTATCAAATACAGTACCATTATAAATTTTATTTTAACTATCTACTTAAAAAAAAATACTTTTGAAATAACTAAATATGTTTACATGATGAAAGTATAATTATATATGTCATATGTTAAACTTGATTTTAATACTTGAATAAAATTAAATTGTTTTAATTGTGCTGGTATTTTTAAAATATATGCGTAACATAGTTTACCTTCATATAATAGTTATATTTACTATAATAATTTATAACTTATTTTAGAAACATTACTAATTAATTGTTTTATAATATATTACTAAACTAAACATATCTAATATATCAAATTACTTTTTTTTTAATTGTTATCTATTTACAGATAGTCATTAGTTATATAATTTAGGAAAATGAAAAAGATAATGAACAAAGAGAATTTTATATAATGAATAGTTGTTTTATATTACATTATTAGCTTTAGTTTTTTACTTAATGGAAAACAATAATAATAAAAAAAAAAAAACAGGAATTTAATTAGAAATTACATATACATGATACTACAGAGTCGTACGTACCCTAAGCTAGAATGCTAAATAAATGTGTCAATACCTACCTTAGACCTCTCAATATATTATAAAATACATCTAATATGCATTAAAATGATTCAATATTTAAAACAAGCAATAAATTTACATTTTATGTAGAGTAAATCTTTCTTATATGATCTTATTTATAATACAAATTTCAATCAAACTCTAGAATTCATGAAAATTATTATTTCAGACTATAATACTATATATATAGGTTTATATAAAGCAATACGAGTTTAAATAAAATAGAATTTTAAAAACCGTATAATTAAAATAGTAGAACTATTCTTAGTAGTTAATATTTTTAAAAAAGTTACAGAATTCCTTAATTTTTTTTGTCTAAATTGGTATATAAACACTAAATTTTTCCTAAAAGAAACGATTAATGTTCTATTATTTGACTATGTGTATTAAATAAATTAAAATAAAAAATTTAAAAATCACATTCTATTAATATTATAAATCATTCAGTTAGGTAAATACTTAGTTACATAAATATACGGTTAATACAACTTACTTTAGGACCAATACTCCTAAATCGGTTGCAGAAACTAAATCAATATTGTCTACTCCAGTTCCAGCTCTTCCAATAACTTTTAAACCATATTTGGCTCCAGCTTCAATTACTGCTTTAGTTACTTTAGTATCAGAACGAACGACTAATCCATCGTAACATCCAGTCTAATAATATATATATATAAATGTAATAAAATTAATATTTTTAATACCAGCTATAATAAATATAAAAACACAAATTGTATTGTATCTATCGTATATAATAATTGATTTATTTCACCAAAATTCACATTTAGGTATTATGCTTAATAATATTATATAACGTCACATTAAATAAAAATAATTATTTATTAAAAAATACCTTTAATTCCGTTATTAGAGCATCGGTCGATAATTTGTATTTCGATTGAACGTCAATGCCATTTTTTTCGAGAAGTGTGGCGCAAGCCGAATCACAAGCATCGCTGATGAGTACCTTTTTTATGATCACACGTGGACCGGACATGTTTACAGACGAATGTACGAGACAAAAGTGTTGCGATTGCGAGTGAACGCTAAAGTGGTTCGACTGGTTTTGAATGGCGCGAGTAGTTCGTGTAAACCTCAACAATTTTTTACGAACCGGCGATTTCAATTGGTATTTCTTATCGTCATATAGTAATACTATATTGTTATAATTTCAATTTTAATTTATGCTTCGACAACTCTTCCATTGTACATATAATATTTTGATAAATTTAATCTTTTTTCTATTAGTTTAATCTTTGACCCGAAGCCGCGGTAATTATTTTATTATATACATATATGGGGGGGTACCACTATATAGATTACATTATAATATAATTGAATGAAATGATTATAGTACAATATGATATAGTCACATTGTATATCAATCAATGTAGATAAAGAATTGACCAATTGACCAATTATAATTGCTCGGAAAAATTCCCGATGACTCGCAACTGTACAAATAATGTTAAATTTTATAACTAAATTACAACCTAACCTAATGTACCCACTTGACAGCGGCGTATTTGAGGGGGAATAGGGGCGATAGAGACAATCGCCCCTCCCCTCGAGAAATTTAAAAAAATGTGTTTTGTACAATCATATTCCTAGATACATATTTTTTATGGGTGGGAAGGGGGATTCTCTGGCCATCGTCCCCGCCCCCCTGAGGTGAAGTCTCAAATACGCCACTGCTACTCGAAGTGTTATACCTAATAAACAATTTATTTCATTATTAATTAGTCATTATTTGTACATAATTATTAATATTTTATAAATTAATTCCACTTAAGTTTCATTTCCATTGTTCTACAAATTAAAATGCAATGTATATATATACACACACTTATCATTAATGATTAATGTTTAATAATTAAAATTTATTTATTCAATCGTTTTTATTAAAAATATATAAAACATAAATTACAATACAACATTAAAATACAATAACTTACCTCAGTTTATATTTTAAATAATATTGTTATAAATTTAAAAACAATAACAATGTTAACAATGTATAATTAATTAAAACAATTTTTTTATGTAACTCCTTTACAATGAATTATGTTGTAAACACACTTATTATTTATTATGTATAATTTAAGTAGATACATTGTATAACTAAAAATAAATTAGACAATTAAAAAATATTTAAGTTATTTAATAATAATTGATATATAATATTTGTTATAAAGTTAAGTTATAAAGTTATAAATATTTATATTGTAATAATATTAATATATGTTTAAATTAATATTGACTATTGTTGGTTGAAAAATAACTGTTTAAATTTAACAATTTAAATAATGACTATTTAAATTTATAAAAATATGTTTTTTATATATACAAATAATGTCGTGTGCCTTATTAATTTTTATTTTCACAGTTAGTTTTCTGTTTTTTATACAAATTCGTTATGTTTGACTTCTTTTTAATGGTATTTTTATTGCAATGGGCAATTGAATAATTTTCTACAGTATTTGGTAATATTTCTTGTAAAGGTTTTCTGAAATCTTTTAATCGATCTTCAGTTTTCTCTATGAAATTATAATTAAAAATGCTTCTCATTTCCTGTAATAAATGTTCATCTTTTAATACAATGGACATGTTTTTTGAATTGGTTATTTTTTCAATTTTTGATTCATTATCATCAATTCCTACATTCATATTCGTATCAACAAATTCACTGTTTACATGTTTTTCATTTTGAATAATATCTAATGATACATTTCCTTGAATAAAAGAATCCAAATCAGTGTGAATATCGCTAACGTTATTTAACATGATTGATGTTTTGACATAATCTGAAATATCTGAAAATGTTGTCGACTCCGGTTCAGCTAATGATTCTTTCCCTACACTGTTTTGTAACTTTTCAATACTCAAATTGTTTTTAGACAATTTATTAAGTCCCTCAATAAAACTACTATACTTAGGAACATAAATATCATTGAAATCTAAAGGTTGAAATGATGAAATAATGTCGATTTTACCCTTTGTTGATATATCCATAAGCTTATAATTTTCATCATGTGATTTATTGATTTTTACATTTGTATTATTTATAACTGAATCATTATATGTAATTTTTTTCATTTTATGAGAGACAATAGAAGTATTTTGTGTTTTATTCAAAGATATATTAGGACTACTGGTTCTTTGCATATTTTTTTGTTCTGAACACGAGTATTTTTCAAAAGTTATAGTATTTGTATGTTTTTTAATTATTTGATTAGAATTATTTTTTACTGACGATGAAATAGAATTACTTTTTGTACCTGTCTTAAGATTATCAATTACAATAAAATTTCTATCCATTAAATTATTACCTTGCTTTTTTAATGTTACTTCCTTTTCAGTAACAACTTTTGATTTGTATTTAATATTTTTTTGTACATATTTTGGAATTTCAGGAACTTTAAATATTGGTGGAGGTATAACTTGAAAAGTAATATCAGGTAATTTGTTGAGTACTGAAATTAAATTATTCACATTATTGTCCTTGTTTGAGGTGGTAGTTACTTTTTTGAAATTGTATGAATCTGACGAAGAAGTTGATTGTTTGGACTGGAATAACAAAGGAACCACTCTACAAAGTAATAAAAAAATTTCATGATTAAATAAAATATATAAACTAAATGAAATTAATAAATATTTTTAACACCTAATTAAATTATGTTTTATTTTTATGTGTTGTTTTCTAATTACTGTGTTAATATTTAATAATAAATCGTAAATATACTGTAATAAAATTAAAAGCCATAAATAAAATAAAACAACTTATGTTATATTGTCATGTCAAATATAATATAAAAAAAGTTGATAAAATGTCATTATTCTAATATAACTAAATAATAACAGCATATTTTTTTATTTATTTATAATATTTAAATAATTAAGTATATTTTACTTCTTTTACTCTCTTATAATATATTTATTACTTATAAATTTACATATCTATGTAATTATTACTGCTATTAAATATAAAATTTATCATTGATATTTTATTATAATTATTAAAATTACTATAAGACATACATAATTCACATTTAGGTATAGATTTATTTTCATATAAACATATCATATTTCATTTTTGTACAATTATAAAATACGATCTCTGCACAAGTTATTTTTGTTTCTATTCGTGTTATTTTGCTACAAAGAGGAACATATTTCGCATTTATTAATGGTGTTGGTGTAAAAATATACATAGCACAATTATTAATAATCCAAGTGTAACTATAAATGTCATTCTATTACCTTTTATAACCATATCTATAAAAAAATTATGAATTGAAAAATATTAAATGATTTTGTTCATTAGTGGAAAGAAATTAAATACACCAACTGGTTGTATGTGCTAAATGTTGAAATTATTTTAAATACAATTATACAAGTACAATACAATTTTAAAAGATAAGGTTTTACTTTATTTTTTAACAGTACATATTTTATAGTGTTTACTGTATGGTAATATGTATTATAATATGATGTACTACTATTCATTTTCATTCTACTTTCTCGGCTAGAAATTTAATTTGAGAGTAAAACCTGTTTCAACACATTCCATTACTTTTTCTTAAATTTTATTTTCTAAACTTATCTAAGGGAAAGTAAATATTGATGAAAAGAAATATTTGTTTCAGTGAAAAAGTTGCAGTAAAATATATTTACCTACACTACGCATTATTAATTATTTTTCTAACATTAAACTACTTACGAATATAAAATACATAAAAAAAGAACATAATTTATGGAATCAAAATAGTACTTTTTATCTTGACCAATTTTTGTTGAATTATTCTGTGATGTTTTTGACACTGGAAAGATTACACAATTTTTACGTACCTGTAATAATAATATTTACAATGCAACGTTTTTGTTACCAACAAGCATTTAATTGTTGAATTTTATTTAACACATTAAGATATATATATATATATATATAATTTGTTTTTTTTTTTAGTATCCGCAATGTATTAATAGTTTTATAATTATTTTATTTTATTCGGAGACAATTTAATACGACGAATAAAATAAAATAGTAGAACAAATTTTACTGTGGCGTCGTGACGAAGCGCCATAAGAGACGACGAAGATGCACGTCTACCCACTACACAAATACGGTTTTATTTGATTTCTGCATTTCATACAGAAATTTACACCTTATTTTAGAATTTCGGACGCGCGTTCCCGACCGGTCGGTCCATCCAACGAACATTTTGTTTTAGTCATAAAAATAGATATAAAACAATCTTAAATAATCGTTATTCAGTAAATTACATCAATATATTAGAAATTATTACGGCGTTTGATCCCCTACGGTAAGGTGTTTATATAAATTTTTTTCCACACAATCGTCAAAGACTCGCACCTCATCATCACTGATTATAGGTGATACACGCATTTCGAAACCGTGTATTCTATATATTATACGTCTATACCGGAATTATTTAAACTCGTTTCTATATTATTACTTTCGTATACAGTGGATTCCGCTTATTGTGGGCACCGGTTAATATGGGCATCCGCTTATTGTGGGCAAACATGTCTGGTCCCAATACAAATGTATATTAACAATGTTAAATAAAACACGGACACTCGATGCGGTTTATGTGGGCGATTTTATTTTATCGTAGCGTTAGAATGTACACATATGTATTTATAAACGACTAATTTAATCGGGTTTCGTCGCATCTATGAGATCGTGTTTATCGAAAGTAATAAAAATCATTACCGTTCAAACCTTGATGGGATTTTGATGTGTGTAAATGTTATTAGATGCGATAAAAATAAAGCAATAGACGGCACGCGTTCTTCTGTAACGGGCTGTTGAGCCGCGTTTCAGTTTTAACGCGAATTTCAACGTGACGACGATATGTCTCGAAAAGATCTCTGTCATGGTAAAAATCGATAAGCTTGAAGCGTGTGCCCGTTTTGTCAACCAGATCCATACTAAACAACTTAGACGACGAACAATTACAACGTTTTGTATACCTTCTACATCCAAAGATCAATTTCATTTAATATATTATACGTATTTAGTTTTATTTATATACCTAGTAATTATTTAACATTTTTTTTTTTCAATTATATGATAATACAAATAAAAACTTTTTTTATTATAATTTTTTTTTTTTTTTTTAACTAATTTCGGTTTTTACGGGCAACCGCTTAATGTGAGCTGGTCCCAACGTGGCCACATTAAGCGGAATCCACTGTAATACTATTTATACAATTATATATTACGTATTATTATTTTATACTTACAGACGGCGGTATTATCGACAAGTACTGATCGTTCATAGAACGTACGTTATTACCATTGGGATTTTCGTCGGTCTCGATGGCGGTCGAACCGCATGCATTATCCGTATAAGACATATTATATTATTTATTGTCGCACATTGGTTTAGAACGTGGTGTTTCCTTTGCGCGTCGAAGCAAAGGAAATTATTAAATATCTTACGAGCGTTTCGTGAACTTTGAAACGTGAAAACAAAACCGGCCGAAAAAATACGAAAACGAGAACAAATGGCGTTCAATAATTTCGGGCCGAGGGAGGAAATGACCAATCAAATAGTATAAAACGGGTTATAGCAGACAAAGGAGGGGGGGGGAGGGAGAAAATTATCGATGGACCGTCGACGGGAAATTATAAAATCATAATTGGCAATGTCTTGGAAAAAAAAGAAATCCGTGTATTTTCCTGTAAACGGCACGCGCCAATATAACAGCGTGCAGCCTACCAGTAAACTACGAAATATTTCGAAAAAAAACGAGAATACTCACTACGGCGGAATGTAAACACCTCAGGATAGAGCGGATTAAAAAGAGACGACAGTATTGCGACTCGTTCCGTATGTTCGAATGAATATCGATTCAATTCATTTTGACGAGTCCAATTCCCAATTCATGAATCCGTTAAAGTTCCCACGTCGAATCACTCCCTGATTATAAACAACGAATTATTTTATTGTAAAACGATTTATTTGATAAACACGTGCAATGGCAGTGTTGGAGCACTTTTACTGTTCAGTCGAATCTCACGGATCCAACTCGTTCAATTTTCATAGCAAGTGGACTCACTCGCTGCCGATACTATTATCGTGTCGGCACCTTGACAGTACGTACAGATCAATATAATACGAGCTTGGCAGTTGGCAATGTTGGCGTTGAATCACCACCGAATCGCTGTTTTGAAATATAACTAACGTTCCATAGATTCTAACGTTGCGCGTCGTACGTCGGTGACGGCGTTTCCCACACGTAAATCGTACTCGATTCTGGCCATTTAATGACAATTGTTTCGCGATTGTTCCAAACGTGCAATGGATCTCCGACTCTGGGAATCCCGGAGTTTCAAAATTATTTATAGACATTATCGCCAAAGATTCCTTATCAAAGCGCGTCGATACTCCTAGCACATCCCAAACACTGACAATTTTACCAGTGGTTCCCAAAACGCGCACCGCAAATATTTTCCAGGGGCACATCCCAAACACTGACAATTTTACCAGTGGTTCCCAAAACGCGCACCGCAAATATTTTCCAGGGGCACATCATAAAAATTATTTACATATAATTTATTGGAATTTGATCACTTTTGCAATATTTTCGAGTATAAAAATGTGTATTTGTGTGTATAATTGGAGCAATGTGCGTAGAGCGATATAGAGAGGCCGTGCTGACTAGAAATTGAAGCACAAAGTGTGGATATTTCACAGGTGACCAAAAACTAGAAACAAAATATTGTATTTGTCATTTTGTATTGTAATTTTATATCGTAGAGCGATTTTACCGTGTTTTACGTTACAATGTTATAAACTAATTACGAAATTGTATTATTTAGTCGATTGTGGATTATAAACTTTAGATTGTGTTTATAATATTAAAAAAGTAAACAAACAAAAAAAAATCGATTTATCATGTTTAACAGAAATAGTTAAGAAAAAAAAAACACTAAAATAAAATATGATAAATACAATTTTTTGTAATTGTTAAAATTATTTTTTTATACTTATATATAAAATGTTTATATTAGTTAACATAATTATAACGTAATATACAAAAATATGATGAATTTATTTATAACATATATATTGTAGTTTACATATTTAAACAATTTTATTATAGTAGATAACCACAATGCATGTGCTGATAATATTTAATAAGCGGCACGTTTTACAACAATTTTTTTATTAATAATAATAATAATAATAATAATGAAGACACTGTTAAATATAATAGACCTTTTGCGCATCAATAAGTAAACATTGTAAAAATCCCAATGACCTTTATATTACTCTATGGAGTAATTTTAGTTGCAAATGTATAAATATCCGCCTTCAGTGAATTTTTATCTTGTTTTGCTCTTTAATTATTTTTAAATAAATATATATATATATATTTGACAAACTATAGGCAATTTTCGTGATTTTATTATTTTTATCCGGTAGTAAAACACCGATCGAGGGCCACATGATAGTGCACTATTTCATTCAAATTTTAAAGCAGCGCCATATTATGGCCGAGAAATATATTTTTTCATCATAAAACATCTCATCGTATTTCTAATAGAACATTGCTATGTTCTATTAGTATTACTAGTAGTACCTATTCATTTATTATAAATGGGAATAAACGTTATTTGTTGAATAATTTTACAAAATTTATTAGCATCTAAATATTCTGTATAAAACGTATTTATTACTATTGTGTATATTATACTATTCCGAACGCTGTAGTACTTGGAACACTTTTTAAGTATTATACTTTTTTTTTTTTAGTACTTATTGTTATATAATATTTTGAATACTATTTTAATGGAAAAAATCTTTTAACTCTGATTATTTCTTGTAATTAAATACATTTAATCTAAGTAACTTTAGTCCACAATTGTACTTGAATTTGCTTCGCAGTAAAACATTTTTCTTATAATCGAAAATATTATCTTGAAATCCGGTCGAGAACAAAATCGAATAAAATACAGTATTCGTAATTTAACAACAGTCGACGACTCGTTATATTGTAGTAAAAGCATAAAATGTACAGATTTTAGTAATTTTATTACAAATATATTTTATAGAAAAGAACGATGCGTTGGAAAAATAATAAACATTTATTTATTTTGATTTTTATTAACGGATGTTTATTGTTTCACATGATGATTGACTAAAAAAGAAATGTTAGATTATTATTACATTAAGAAATATAAAAACAACTTATAATATTACAATTTCCTTTATCGTATATATGTATACATATATATATAAGAAATATGGATTATTTGCGTTCTTTAATTTTTAGCGTTAAATATTTTGAAAATTGAAATTTAGTTGAAAAACACAATTTTTATTTTATCATTGGTTTTCCGCTTACAAACGTTGGGGTATAAATCAAAACGTCAAAAACGTACAGTTTACATACGAAAATAAAATAATATTTGAGTAAAAAAATCTTTCTGTCGAACAGCTGAACTTTATACACCTATCCTTCTCATTGTCATTTAATGGGAACCTTAGCAGAAAAATGTAAAAAAAAAAAAAAAAATGTCGAAATAAGTATAAATCCTATTGAAAAATAACGAAGACTCATAATCTCTTATATATTCAATAACTCTTTCCCCACACATTTTTATCTCAATTTTATTTCCATTGGTTATTGATGCGAACATTATTGAATTATTATTATGTGATAGCTGCAGATTTTATACGAGTATACGAGTAGTCAACGTCAATCAATGGCCAACAGCACAGCGACCGGGGCTCGAGTGAAATGTAATCTAACAACAGCGGTTCTTGTGATTTTCGAGAAAAAGTCAATTCAACGACATACGTGTAAGAAATTTGAAAAAGATTTATCATCATTATCGCCGACACGTCTATAGTTTTCCACGTTATAAGTCGCAAAATCCCAATCGGCCCCTGTTGTGTTTCTAACCGAAAAGAAGAAAAAAAATACGTATTACCTATGCGTATAAAAATATGTCAGTAGGAGTATCATTTCAACGCAGGCGATGGTTTTTTCTCCGAATAAAAATCTTCGGAATAGAAATCCGCAATCCGCATAATTGCTTGTTTTACCGTAATCTGTATGAATCTCGGTTTTCTTTTCATCTAATAAGGGGAAAAAAATGATAATACATCCAAGACGGAATAACATTATAACGGCGCATCGAATAGGCCACGGTTCGACGAATGCTCGTGCGTTGTGTGGCTATACGCGTCGCCCGAGCCGCAATAATGCGACGAGTATTTATATTATTACGCAATACCTATAATAATTAATTGTAATGATGATGGGAAGAGTTAATAACCGAAAATTTCACGCTGTCCGCGCAACGTAAGTACGACGAATCATTATTTTTTATAGTTTTTCAATGTACTGTAGGCAGACTAAAATATTTTTCGAAATAATTCGAAGAATAAGAAAAACAAGTAAATAAAGTGTCACTCTATACGCACCTGAAATATCCGCCTCGAATTAACGTGTTTTAAATACCGGTTTAAAAAAATTAAAAATATATGGAAAACAATATTAGCGAATATTATATAGGATTCGGGGCGCGTACATAAACTTACTAATTATTGCACTTAAAATAATGAAATGTGCGTGGAAATATGTATTTAAAATGATCAAAATACGCGATTTAATATACAATTATAAGTACATGTAATATATTTTTAATTAAGTTATAGAAAAATTGATAATCGCGTATATAATACATGCAGTAATTTTGTAGTAACTGAACGTTGAACAGTGTGTTTTTAAAATTTTTTCTACGATCGCACACAATTGAATAAGAATAATATTTATAATGGTGTATAGTTTTTAAATAGTCGATAAAATGGATTTAGATTTTAAATCTATATAATGTCTGCGCGTATATAGAAAAGGTTAAATAATGAAAAAAAAAATTTCGTTAATTCACAAACCGACAATTTTTATGGTACTTATTTGTTATATCTACACTGGCTTAGACTGAAGCTAAGGTCAGCTCCTAAAAATTTCGATTTTTGTAGATACAAATACTATTCTGAAATTTAAATAACAATTTGAAAATATTGACGAGTAAAACCCACAACTCGATAACAACGAATTGTTTGTTTGCGGGATCTAATTAATATTCTAAATAATACCTTTCCGTCGTCTTAAACAAAACTGGCCACAAAACCTATTTAATACATACATACAAAAAAAATTAATAAATAAAACATCATTTTGAAGTAGTGTTACATCGTTCTCTCACGCTTTGCACACATATATTAATATCAAAATTATTTATTATTAAAAAATAATTATAGACTGCATATTATACATTCAGATATAACAAAAAAAAAAAGCAAATAGAGAGATAAATGCATAGAGGTACATACGTACATAGAGAGAGACATAAATAGAGATACATAGAGAAATTCGTACATAGAGAGAGACATATATAGATATACATAGAGACATTCGTACATAGAGGTATATACACACATAGAAAGAAAAATACATAGAGGGAAATACAAACATAGAGAGAAAAGTACATAGAGACATTCATACATAGAGGTATATACATACATAGAAAGAAAATACATAGAGGGAAATACAAACATAGAGTCATAAATACATAGAGAGAAATGTACATAGAGGTATATACATACATAGAAAGAAAAATACATAGAGGGAAATACAAACATAGAGTCATAAATACATAGAGAGATACTACATAAATGTACATACATACATAGAGTGAGAGATATACATAGATGGAAATACAAACATAGAGGCATAAATACATAGAGAGAAAAGTACAAAGAGAGACATAGAGACATTCATTCATTCATGCCTCTATGTTTGTATTTCCATCTATGTATGTCTCTCTCTCTATGCATACATGTACCTCTATGTACTAATGTCTCTATGTATGTCTATATATGTCTCTCTCTATGTACATATGTACCTCTATGTGCGTATCTATCTATGTACTTTTTTTCTATGTATGTATGTACTTCTATGTATTTTTTACTATATATATATAGTGAGTAGTGTGGTATGTATATACCTCTATGTATGAATGTCCCTATGTATCTCTATGTGCAGTTATTATTCTAGCCCATTACGTTGTTTTTTTTTTATTTTTTGCTTTTGTAAAATAGTTTTGCCCGCGAGCGCCGAGGAACCCCTGCCCAATTTTTTTTAATATTCTGAGTTAACTGAAGAAATTGTTTGTCCTAATATTCAGATATTATTTTAATTTTCTCTCTGTGCCACACTAAGAACACATAGCTAGTTACTTTACAATCGTAGGTACACTCGCAAAGCTACAACTCACACAGGCACATACAAATAATGTGTCTAATCTGGGCCGGATTTAGGGGGGGGGGCATGGAGGCCCCGGGTCTCGGGCCTCCACAAAATGAGGGCCTCCATTTAATGGGATTTTTTTGCAACCAAGTATAAAACACAATATAATATTTGCAAAATAAATTTAAATCACAAATTGAATAAAATTGTTCAATCATTTATATAGTAAAATTAAAGTAATTATTATGACTTGTAGAGTAGGATAAGCGATAAGCGATAAGGTATGGTTTTCAATTTTGAGAAAAACAGTTATAAATAAACACATATAACTTGTATAGCAAGCCGCCTGACCGCTGTTGTAGATAAATACGTGTAAATGTTAATATATTATTAAATTAAATTAACTTATAATAATATATTAAATATATGTTATCGAAATATAATATATACTTTTAAGGTGGGCCCGCATTCCTAAATCCGGCCCTGACCGTATTCAATTATTATATAGATTATAGAATGTATTTTGTCTCGTCGTGTTGTATGAGTGGGGGCATTGTGTATCCTTAATAATAATAAATTATAATCGTACTCATCGTGTCGTTGATAAGAAGTGGTAAAAGGTATTCGAAGTCTCACACACAAACACACACCAACAATAATTTATTACTCACCCACTCTCACGACAAATATGCTTGCGTATTTTAAAATGCCTATACTAAACTCCTTTAAAAACGGACCGTTTCCAATCCCCTTATAAATTATTACGTTTACACGGAAAACGTGTATGGAAATATCGGAGAACCTATTCCAATATAACCATCATAATCCCATGCGGCGGGGAAAAGATTTCAGTCCACGAACGTCACTGTGCGTAATGTAAACGCGCAGTATTAGTCGGGGATACATTTATAGGATATTTTTAATTTTAATAAGTAAATTAAATTTTTTTTTTTTTTTTGGTTATACCGTACAACCAATAAACTAAATGGCTATATAAATACACATCACATTTACATTACATTATGTATATATTGCTGTAGAAGGACACATGGGTGAAGGAGTGTACTGGACCCCACCCAAACACCGAATAGTATATATTACTGCATTGCATGTGTTCTAAAAATAATACAAATTAAAAAAAAAAAAAAAACACGAGCACATAATCCTATAAATATTAATAGCGATAATAATAATTATTATGAATCATCGATATATATATATATATATATATATAATCTTATGACATTAATATTATAGTTACGTTATAACTATATTATTGTATTAAAATTTATACTTACAATTTAATTTCCCGCGTTACAGTTTAGAATGTGGTTGCAAATATTTTTAATAAAATATAAGTCATCATAGTTTTAGTCTAAGAACTCGGAAAAGTTTTTTGACCGCTTTCTTCGGAAAATTTACACCGATTTTTATGTACAATTTATACAAGAAATATGGGTACGTGGGGATGTTGCAATATTTTCAAAATGATAAAAAAAAAAAAATTACTACAAATTTACTTGTATATATACATAGTCCATAAATTGTAATCGAATATAGGTTGTAGGATTATTGTTTCAATACAATATACCATATAGAGTAAATCTCTGCTGCAAACAGATATCAGTAAATGATAAAATGCACAAGTCTCCCTATACATATAGTGTAGCACTTGAAATCCCGAACTATTGACGGATCCTCTTATTATTTAGTTACCATAATTTGAAATCTGATATATAAAAGGATAATGCGATTCCGGTGTCGTAAATTTTTAATTCCCTGCTCGGCGTCCGATTTCTGAAGCTCCATATGAGACTTTTGTTGACGAGCAAATTTTATTTTTTTAACGATATATAGGATTTAATTTTATATAGATATTTCAGCCGATGTATCAAATTTATACATACAATTTTATGTGGTTTTTATTTTTTTACATAATGTAGCTACAAATACGATAGACGCAAGACATAATACATATCACAAATATTATATAATACGAGACTAATAATCACGAAGATACCATATTGATTATCATATTATATAAGTTAACTTACGTTTACAGTCCCTACATATTACATATATATATATATATATTGTACGTATATTATATGTTTGATTTTGTGACAACTTAATAAGCTGTTTAAAATTTCATTACTAAAAACTTGATAAATCGCACAAATTGGGACCATTCTGAAGTTTTATATTTTAAATGTGTATAATATAATCGGGCCCGTCATTAGAGTACAAGCAAGTCACGCGTCGCTATACGGAGGCAAAAAATCAAAGCGGCAAAATTAAATTATAAACATGGAACGAATGACGATTTACGATCACGCGTCATTGGAGTCGATATCGAATTTTGCTACCGCCGCGCATATAAAAAAAATCATAAAATCGTTGGCGCCGTTCTTTTTTGCCGCGACTTGCGAATTAATTGAAGATTTAGTACAAGATTTTGCAACAATAAAGACAAAAATGACCCCTCCCCGTTCCAAAAAAAAAAAAAAAAAAAAACGAAATCATTTTATTGTTTTATTCAACTTAAAATGTATTTTCGTTGATACTACTTGATGCTGCCAACATATTTTGATTTTTTTAAATATTTCAGTACATCTTTATTAATAACGCGTAAATTCTTGGACTCCAGACCCTTTTTTCGATTTGACGGAAAAAGAAAAAGTATACGATTTTGTCGGGAAAGGAATTCAATCATGTTGTGTACAGTGTATAGGTATTAGTGTATTTATTATATCATACAAATTGATGTAATATATTTTAGATTTTCAATGAACGAGGATTAAAGATTGTTAAATGTGTTAATGTCAAACGTAACGTTTTAACATACGGAGTTAAATAAATGTGAATCGACTATTAAAATACAATTATACGATATTATTTGATTGGTAAATAATTTATTGGCGGAAATCGGCAGGAGGGGCTTAGGGGAACTCTCAGTGCCCTCAAAAATTAATAATAGTAAACTTAGCCCCCCTGAAAATAGAGGACTATACTTCATAAGTAAAACTATTAAATTTTAATAATTTTTAAATAAATTATTGCTATTATATTTTATTTTATAAGAAAAAACAAATGATATATTAATAATGAATCCTTAAGTTCATTTCATTGAAACACGCGAAATACTAATAATAATAATAATAATAATTGGCCAACGTCAAACACCGTTCGTATACCGCGGGTATAGCGTACAAGGCACGTACAGAGCGCGTCCGTCGAACGTAATAAAACCGGAATAGAAATTAATCACCAGATAGCGATATGACAAAACACGTTGATGGGTGGCAGCAAGACGCATATAAATAACGGTCCGAAACCGGCGGATCGCTCAGTCTAACCACGGCGGGGACGCGCGAACACCCTTGTTGCCGCGGTCAGAAGTGAACAACGTTGTTCGCGTTTACCGTGTGTGTACGTGGTAAAGCAGAAGCAGCCACTAGTTAGTAGGTTAAAGCGTTTAAAAACGTTATGGATAAAACAAAATTATTAAGCCCTCTCCCCACCCCCCCACGGATGTGACCAAATATCTGCCTATGAGTCTAACTATATACGTATATATAGGCGAAATAGGTTTTACTTTTTACAATATTTGTGGATACAGAATTCGTTGTTCTGGGTTTGTCGACGTATTACGGGTTTTTCGGTCTTGTCTTCCAAATGCACAATGTTTAACAAACACTATTGGCGGACGATGGCATAATATCGATCTTAACTAATGCGTAATGTTTTGAACTCGATTAGTTTTATTGTTATCCGAAAGCTGGTATTTCAGTAGATAAAAATAGACATTTGGCAGTTCAGTAAGCCAGTATCGCACACGGGTAAGAGTGAGCTGGTTAAGGGGTCCAAATAATCTACTCCAAAATATTTAAAATTCGTGTTTTATACACTATATATGTATATACACAAACGATAAGAATTTCCTGCTACAAAACGCCAAAATGGGTGTAATATAAAGTTGTATGAAGTGATGGAATATATTTTTGAAATAGTCCCCTCTTTGAAAAAAAAAATGCTGTGTATACACCACTGCAGTAAGGATTGGTGCATATTTTACGATAGTTATGTGATGCGGTGAAAGACACATTATTGGCACGATATCAAAATAGCAGGCCATTGGCCTTAGGGCATATAGAAGTCTTAATGGAATGGATTTAAATAAAATAATAATTTATTCTTCTTTTTTTTATAGAAAAAATAATAATAATAACAATCGACAGTTATTTAATGATATTATTTTAGCTTAATTTTGTAATTTTTGTGTAATTATATTACACACATAAAATAATTTTCGAAGTAAAACAAATATAACATAAACGACGGCACTCGGCCACCGGCAGGTAATAATAGTATAATAGTACGATAATGTATCGAGTTATAAATATATATATATAAGTAGATAACTAACGGTGCTTATTAATATAATAATTATATATTTTATATACAAACCGACCGAAAATGATAATGACTCAATGGGTTATTATAATAACACGTTATCATTTACTAAAACAATAAAGTATTTTAAGAAATGTACACAATTTACACAAATTATCATTCAGTTTAAAATATAACCAAGTTTTTTAAATAGAATTTTTTTTTTTTTTTTTTTACTATTATTTACCAAATACTTATAACGTGATATTATAATGACTATAAAATTTATTATTCAATTGGCTATGTGACGCGGTATTATATGTATTAATTTGTACAATGAGTATTTGGGCGCTTAGTCTAAAACTGGCGTAATTACTTGTACGGAGATAAAAACACCCAGTATGTATATAATATATATATTACGTATATTGCACGCGTTCGGGGGTCAAATAAAATAAAAATTACACGCCTGTTAAATTAGAACCATATCGAGCGAGGAAAAAAACTGTCAAAACGTGCATCGCGGCGGCCATTTGACCACACGAAACGTAATGTAATAATTAATTAAAACCACTAGCGTAGGTGGTGCCAGGGGCGTATTTACTTCATCCCTTAGGGGGGGGGCGAATAGAAAAAAGGGCCCGTCGAATCTGTTGCCAACTTAGAATTATCGAAAAATTATATAAAAATAATAAGTTTTAAATAAAAAAATGTTTTATGACATTTTAGTTTTAGTTCGATTAATTTTAGTTGTCAGTAGATATAGGTACATACACAAGTATCTAGGGGGGGTGATCGCCCCATCGCCCCCCCCCTTGTATACGCCCCTGGGTGGTGCGTGAAGATGATGAGAACGAGGAACCTTGGCTTTTAGTACACTTTTCCTATAGTTCTGTCGTATGGGCACGGCCGACCGTGGTTTTCGCGTTGTGGTATGGGGGCGTTCGTATCGTTTCTTCGATAGCCGACTTGCCATGACGGCGTCGGTGCCGGTGCCGGTGCTGGCGCGGCGGTGCAACAATGTTATAATGCACTGGCTGTGTGCGTTTGCCACCGAATGAGAGTTGCACCAATTATAACCCGAGCAGTGGTGTCCAAACATTTTCCATGGTATATCCAGTACAATTAGCGACGTAACTATATGAAAATGGGGTTCCCGGGGCCACTTTTATACTACCAAATTTCATTAATTTATTTTACAAAATTGAAGTTCTTTATATTCGAATTAATAAATACGAATACTATTTTTAATAGTACTATTATTATTTTTTTTTTTTTACACTTTTATCTCTATAACAGTACGACGCTAATTTCAAAATGAAATTCAAATTTTCTGTAGGTATATACAAATTGTATTTACAATAGGGCCCCTTTGAAGCTCTTGGCCAAGTCCAGGGCCCCGGGGCATTGTCCCGTTTAGCCGTTCCGTAATTACGCTATTGCGTAAAATGAATAATTTTTCCAGCTCAACCATCTACGTAAATATGTCCATTTATATACAACGGATTATATAATATGATGGACGTCATAAAAACCGAGCAAATTTCGATGGCTGAACCATAATCCGAGCCACGAATGACCGGAGAATTATGACGGAAAATAAAGGAAAAGATCGACCTAAAACAAATTATAAGTCACGGACGTGCGGGGAAACGGATCTGAAATGCGCGTAGACATTATAATAAAGGAAAATAGAAGACAGAAAGGAATGGACAAGGGTCGTGTGAAGGCAATACCAATCGGAAGACTAACAGACATAAAATTAATAACCGAACAGAATTACTCATAAAAATACAATAAAAAGTTTTAAAAAAAAGCGTTTTACTTAATACATCCGATTAAATATTTAAAAATTTTTTTACTTCAATAGACATTTATTTTGCACAAGCGTGATAGCATTTAGTACCGCCCACCCTGCAGCACCGGATTTAAGTACGCGGAGGGGCTCTTGAGAGAAAAATTTGGTGAGGATCCCAAATAAATAGAGAATTTTTTTTTTTAACTCGTCAAAGATACAAAAATATTGCCTTTTTAGTAAATACTTGTACAATATAATTCAAATTAGAAAAATTATATTACAATAGATTATAATATTATAAATAATGTATAATGAAAATAATATATATATATATATATATATATATAAACGATAATTATAAACCTTTAGGGAATTTTTTTTTGCTTTTTTCAGTTCGATCGCGGTTTAGTCGATCTTCCGCCATTGATAGGTGTCTATAATATATACGTTTATATGTAATTGAAGAATGTTGCAATAGGTATTTACACCGGTTAAATAATAACATTACAAAATATCGTGACGGCGTTTCTGGCAATAGCCCGTCCACAGCACCCCCCCCCCTCTTAGATCGCCGCACCGCCGGAGTAAACGCGGTGCAATCGTTGTATATTTACTCGGTATGCGCCGCGCCACTGGGCCTAGCGCCGCACAAAAACATTGGTAACTCACACATGTACGCGATTGACGACGTCACTGTACGCTCACGTTTCACGCGCGAACGTTGAACGTTCGGTAGACGGAAACGGTTTTTTTTTTTTTTTTTTTATATATAGGAAAAAAATAAATAGAATTCCGCCTACGCGAAAAACGAAATATACGCGTACGTATCCGCGTCGTTATCACAGGCGTTGAAATTATTATTTTTAATAAAATATAAGCGCGCTCGCGTATAAAATCGCGTTTTTATATTTATAAACGAGCGCCGCGCGCGCGCATCGTCGTCACCGTTGCATGCGCGCGCTGGTGTGTGTGTGTGTGTGGAACGACCGACCGCCTGCCTGCCTGCCTCGCCGCCGCCACGGTTACCGCACGCCACTATAGTGCTTTACCGTCCACCGCAGTGCAGTTGTAAAATGCTGTTGTGTGCGTTCGGTCGGCGTCGCGTTTCCTTCCGGCAGAAGCGCTGCACCACCATTACCACGACCACCAATAACAGTAACGGTGATACGAGTCGTAGACGCGAACGGTACGACGCAGCGGGCGAATAGGAGCCGTGTGAGAGGGTATTATTTGCGCGTAAAATGGCCGCGCCGCCACCGTCTTCGACCGGCAACAACAACACCGCCGCCGCCGTCGTCGTGGCCGACACCACCACCACCAACGCGCCTTTGACCGCCGCCGCGGCGGTGTCTTCTGCGGCCGCGGCGTCTAACGTATGGCCAAACACAAGGGACAGTTACGAACTCCGCGAAGTCATCGGTAACCTCAAGTCGCACACTCTTCGTTAAAAAAATTGTATAACCGATTGCACTTATCTGCGGTACCATCATATATTTTGTACACGGTTATGACGAGTTTTTCCTGTATGTCGTGCGTCCGTTTCCCTCTCACGTATTATTTCTCGCCCCTCCGCCAACCAACTCCGGCCGGTCGCGACACACCGGTTGACACTGGGTTACGGTGTTCGGATATTTTTTTCGCTATTTTTTTTAGGTTATATCGCTAAACTCTGATTTTCTCGACGCTGGTTTTTTTCTTTATCGTATCTCTAAGCTCGTACTATTGCTCGTGTTCAATTTCTTTCATCGGAAATTCGATCTTCAGTGATGTTACTTTTTTAATCTCCCCCTCCCCTAGTAGACCCGAAAGCGTCTCCTTATCCGCTTACCGTATCCGTGGCTCATCCGATTTACGATTATCCATCAGTGTCTATTGAAGACACTCTAGACCCGCGTGAATAATATAAGCCGTGTATAAACATGAATAATTTTTCCCACTCACCGTATTGATGATGATATACTACTCTAGACGGTGTGAATTACCAGGTGTTCGATTGCGTATCTTTAACCACCTGTATGTGTACGTTCACATGTGTGAAGAACTCTAAAAGAATATAGTATAATAAATCCGAAAACTCTAATGGCAATTCGGTACTCATTTATAAAATTATTTTCTTTTTCTCCAATAAAATATCATTTGAGGTACCTAACTAATAGTGTATTGCATTAATAAATTACAATGTGCGTGAAATGAAATTTTGGTTTTCATACGAATAACATTAATTCATACGTGTCAAACGCCTGTTTGTCGAATATACGTCGTTAAATAATCTCTTTGTTATTATTTAGCAAAATCAACATAATATTTAATGGCGTGTGGGTTAAATGTTTTTTTTTTTTATCTCTTATTAGAGCTGTAGAAGTATTTCAAATGTTTAAATTATTCATACACATATTATAACTTAGTGTTATTTATTGCAATGTTTTTGCTCATTGAAATTGTCGATTAAAATAGCTTATTAATAATATGTTAATATAAAACTCCGGTTTTTATGAATAAATAAATGAGTTTATGTAAAACGTGAATAGGTCTTATATATATTATATATATATTTTTTAGAATCTAATATTAATATTGTTTTTTAAATTAAAAATTTGACACGAAAAGAGTAAAACCGATATTTATCATAAAAGTCTGTGTGTTCTTTGTGTATTTTTTTTAATAAGTTTGCTTAGTAAATTGTGATATAGAATTTACATCTAATAATTTGTATGATGACTGTTGGCTTACTTATCTAACATTTGGTTATTCTTTACTGGCTTTGTAAAGAACGTAGTACATTATTACCATATCATTTTGATGCTCTTAGCACTCGTATGATTTTTATAAGAGTTTGTAAATCTAGCGCATTATAAATATACAAAGAAACAGATAAATCTAATAAGTAGTTATAAACAGTAAATCACTTACTCATCCGTGTATATTTATTATCAGTAGAAAAAAAAATTTAGTTGTCCAATTAGTTTTACTATTACTGCGTATTTACTTATATTTATATTGGTTCATTCAGTATATGGTGGAATATAATATCGTAAAAATATAAATATTTTTAATTTAATTTTGGGATTTTTACACATGATATAATCGTGATAGAAGAGGAATTATTTAAGTCAATAGAATCTTTGGTTTAAATGGAAAAAAACCGCAGGGTATATTTTACAAATATTTGCATTTCAGTTTGTTTTTGCATTTATTTTGTGAATTAAGTGTTTGTTTACTATGTACACATTCATTAATTTTGATAATTTTTGTTGGATACTAAAAAGATTACATTGTTCTACAAAAATTTAATTTTTAAGGACTTATCATGTTTAGTAGTCGTATTAAAAGTTTAATTGAACCATTCTATATATATATATATATAATACAATATAATACAATTTATATTAATTATGTATATAGATAGTCGAATAAATATTCTAAATAAAATTACATTTTTAGGTGTTGGTGCTACGGCTACTGTTCATTGTGCGTATTGTAAACCTCGTCAAGAAAAATGCGCCATCAAAAAAATTAATTTAGAAAAATGGAACACCAGCATGGATGAATTAACAGTAATCATATTAATTATTCGTTAATATTGTTGATGACAATATTAGTCTTCATTTTTTTTCATTTGCAGAAAGAAATTCAAGCCATGTCGTGGTGTCAACATGAAAATGTTGTTACGTATCATACTAGTTTTGTAGTTGGTGATGAATTATGGTTAGTATTACGCTTATTAGAAGGGGGATCATTACTCGACATATTAAAACATAAAATGCGCACGAGTGATTGTCGTCATGGCGTTCTCGATGAAGCCACCATTGCGACTGTTTTAAGAGAAGTGTTAAAGGGTTTAGAATATTTCCATTCTAATAGTCAAATTCATAGGTAAATTCAGTTGTTATACATACATATACAAAACATTTAAACAAATATTTTGTTATACTTTACAGAGATATAAAGGCTGGTAACATTCTTTTGGGTGAAGACGGAACAGTTCAAATAGCTGATTTTGGAGTAAGTGCATGGTTAACTACTGGGTATGATACAAACCGCCAAAAGGTCCGACATACATTTGTTGGTACACCTTGCTGGATGGCACCGGAAGTCATGGAACAGGTACACACGGTAAAAGCAAAACATTTAATTAAAATTAATGCAATCGGTAAACATCGACCGCTAAGCTTGAAACCCTAAACTGTCCGTCCAAAAACTACACTAGGATCATGGATATGATTTCAAAGCAGACATTTGGTCATTGGGCATCACAGCTATTGAGTTAGCCACTGGAACAGCACCATATCATAAATATCCGCCAATGAAGGTTCTTATGTTGACACTTCAGAATGATCCACCTACATTAGACACTGGTGCTGATCAAAAGGACCAATACAAAGCTTATGGCAAAACTTTTCGGAAACTTATTACAGATTGCTTACAGAAAGATCCTACTAAAAGGCAATTAATTTTTTTATAGAAATGTATGTTTTATATTAACCTTTAAATTATATTATTGTTGTTTACAGGCCTACAGCTACTGAACTTCTTAAACATCCAATTTTTAAAAAAGCAAAAGATAAAAAATACCTTCAGTCAACTTTAATAGCTATTGGTCCAAGTTTAGAAACTAGAGTTCAAAAGGTAGTTTTATATATTAAAAAAAAAAAATATATATATAACTGATTTTGAAAACCTCAAATATCAAAGTTATTTGTCACCTGTTTGTTATAGGCGTCAAAAAGACAACCAGGTACATCTGGCCGATTACATAGAACAATAACTGGTGAATGGACGTGGTCATCAGAAGAAGAAGGTGGTGGACAGTCATCAGATGATGAAGTATGTTTATTATATTCTAACTTCAAAGTAGAACTACAATATTTCATGTTATATATTAATCATTTCTTAATTTACTATATACAAATTGTTCTATTATTATTATAGTGTCAAGAAAAACCATTAAATAAATTAGTTGAAGTCCCACGATCATCAGATAGTGAACAAGATGATGGTGATGAACACTTAAATCTTGTCTTACGAATGAGGTTTGTTTAAATTTATTTATAATTATTCTTTATTAACCTTTCTTAATGAACCAAAACAATATATTATAAAATATTAGTTTCTTTTTTTAAAGCGTTTCATTTCATTTTTCAATAATATCCATTTAATATTTCGATAAATAAAATAACTGAATAAACTAATAATAAATATTATTAAACTTGTCATTGAATCAATTAATCAGTCAGTCATGATTATTGTGTAAAATGAAATATAGTAGTATGTATAACAGAATACAGATTGGATATTTATCTTGGCACAGTATAATTTTAAATTTGAAAATGATTATAAACTGAGGTGCATTCTAAAAACAATTTTAAGAGTAGCTCTGTTTACTATAACATTAACTAATAAATTTTCAAAAAATATATAAATGTAGTCTCAAGTAAGGAAAGTGTATTTTTAAGTTGGTTTTTATCTATAGTCATATTTGAAAACTTTAAAACTAAATTCTGTGTTATATGTAAATATTATAGTTAGAAATATAATTATTGTATATATTAAATATATTTTTATTTATATATGTCTATTGATCTAAATGCCAAAATCTATATTTAATTTTTAAACAAACATTTCTTAAAGATAAAACACTTGAATCGGATTTTAAAATACACAGATTAATATTATATGTATTTATTTAGAAACTCTAATCGTGAACTGAACGATATTCGATTCGAATTCTTATTGGGAAATGATACTCCTGATGGTATTTCTACTGAATTAGTGGGAGCAGGTCTAGTAGATGGCAGAGATGCTGATGTAATAGCTATGAATTTACGTGTGCTTATTGGAAATCAAACTAGGGATAGACCAGTCACTTTTGCCCTTGTAAGTATAACATTTATTTTTAACAGTATAAAATTGTAAGAAAAAAAACTATTACTTATCACTCAGGTTTCCGGCTGCAACAATGATGAAACGCCAGATGAAAAGATGCTAGTTGGTTATGCTCAGTTGTCTTATGCTGACTGAATGCATAATTACCGAAACAACTTAAATACATCTTTTGTGCCACTAGAACATTTAACTCTGTATGTCTTAAATAAATTTTTGTATATATATATATATATATATTTTTAAATAATATATTTATTTTTGTACATAAAATCATAGTTCAGATTTTAAATAAAGATGTATGCTTCAGCAGAACAGTTTGTATTTAGTAAAATGGTATTCAAGTATACCACAGTTTTTAATTTTTATAGTCGTTACTTAATTCCAAATAAACTCGTTTCATTATAATACTGTTTATACTTATTTCATTGACATTTCTAAGTAAATTTAATTTAAATTTTACAGATTACATAAATTATTAGTATTAGTCCAGACCATTTATTATATAGGCCAGACGTATTATTAAATGATTAATCATGTTGTCGGAAATGTATTTTTTCTTTTAGATTATATTAACTTTTGAAAATTTAATTACATCCATAAAACATCGAATAATACCTATAAAGACTTTCTCTGTGGCTTATCTATAATGAATAAATGCATATTAATTTTGGCCGATTTCATTACCAAATATGAAAGAAGGATATCTGAATTATATTTGTGGATTTTTTTTAATTGGTCGGTTTACGTAATTTAGCGAATGCTAAAATTACCATGATACTATACACACGAATCATTGGCAGTGAGTCAGTCAGTAAAACATAAAATAGAATATAATTTTGCACTGTGCCAAATGTGTATCAAATTGAAAACATTAATACTCTAATAAAAAAAAAAAAAAATAAATAGAATATTCACCCTTGCCATTATAATCAGTTACAATTAATTTATTGACCATATAATGATATTTTAAACAATTATTTTTCCAATTTACAAATACAGTTTGACTATTAAACCTAAATAATCAAAAATATTTTAGTTATCATTGTTTTTCATTTTGTAAAGTAAGCATTTTTTTATTGTTTAAAACCTTTTGAATATAGATAAATATCAAAACGGCAAATAATGAAAATCGTAATACACTTGTTAATGACATTGCTTTTATTAATAATATCTTTATCGGGATTTGTAGAATAAATACAGTCTTCATAAATTGGTAAAATTATTTAGTTTTTTTTTTATTGTAAAATATTTTCCCTGTAGAATATCACCTAATAATTAGATTAAGTTCATCATCAAGTTTTGGTTTGTATTTCAGTAGTTTAGAATATTCACGCAGTAACGTTTCCCAATACCATGTTACGTCCTTCATTCTCAAATGGGTTCTGACAAATCGATAACCTTGTTCTGCAATTTTTCTGGCTAAATCATCGTGCTCTTTGAAAAATAGTATAATATTTCTGAAATATAAAAGGATAAAATTAATATTTGAAAATTGTAGTTATTTATTTGTAATATAAAATACTTGATTTCTTTTTCGGATGAATTAGGTTTTATTGGTACATAGTGGTACCAAGGTTTCATAAATTGATAGAAAAATTCTTTCCACTCTTCTCCAACATGAAAAACTAAACTTTTACATAAGAAAAGATGTTTGAAACGGAAACTAGCTGCAACACCTCGAAAATTAAATAAGTATTTATATTGACAATGGTGTTCTAATGATACTTCATCAGCTGGTGGAGCAAAGAGTGTGTCCTATAATAAGTATCAATAAGTTATATAGTAAAATATATGTTTATTGGAATATTAGTTACTGTGCCTTATTTGACTTCCACGCTTGATTTTTTGTATATGCTGCATCAACTAGTTCCGGTTCATTTCTCGATAAAAGTATAAGTGAATCGCGTTGTTCACTAGTTCTAGAACCTCGAAAAAATCCTTTTTGATTCTTGTTTTTCCATGGCCATTGTTCAGCTTCTTTCAAAATAGATTTTCTAAGAGAATCCCATCGACCAAGTCCTGAAGGATGCAGTTTGATTGCTGGTCCTCCACTCCAAAAGGACCATGCAGGATACATTATATCAGCATAATCAGTTGTCTAGTACATTAAAAAATACACTTGACAAGCGAATCAATTGAATAATCGATCTCAAATTAAAAGAAGAAAGTTTTTTGTTTTCAATCTTACCTTGCTAAAAGAAAAAACAGGTTTAGGATCACCATAATGTTTTATTATTTGAGGCCAATCTCGTGTATTTAAAATAAACTCTACATCCGGAATATTTAATTGTATTTTACTTAAAAAATATTCAATACCTTCACAACGAGCAGGAAACATGCACTTTGCTTCTCTATATAAGTCATGATTAAAAATCATATATCGTGTTCCTCTAAATACAAAAATTAAGAAAAGCTATAGTAAACAATCAAGGAGTATAAATGCAATTATAAATTACTTGTCTGCTGATGAAATTATCATTTCACGAGTAATGCCATGTTTGAATGGTTCTAGGTCGCTTAGAATATTTGGGAAAAAACACGTTCCATTCTTTGTTTTACAAGGAGAATACTCTTCTTTAGCTTTATTTATCTGACTAATAATTTGGTTCGATACTAAATCCGTAAACACGTGAAAATTGAAAATTTAAACTTTTAATAAATATATATTATGGTTAATTTTACACAATTTTACTTATAATATAAATTTTAGAAAGAAACTTTTGAATACAAAAATTGCTTCATACTTACATTTTTCATATAATTTCGAATGACCATTTTCATTTTGGCACGCGACAACATTAAACAAATAAAGTAATACGATGTACAATGTGTACATAATTTAAAAAATACATTCATTTAAATGAAGACTGATGATTTTATGATTTTTTTTTACGTTCCATTACCAATGTATCTTTTTAGGAATTATTTTCTAGTACTATTTTTAAAAAAAAAAAAAAAAGTATTGTATTACTAAGGTCACTAAATAGCACGGGAACGGAATAATAATTATTATTTTCGCGGTCCAAATACATAATCACTTAACAGTGTTTACAATAGTGGCCAATGGCCATTTTACAATTTTTTTTTTTCATATTTTTGAGCTACTACGATAATAGTGATATCAATTTCTCGAAAACTATAACCACTGTTCTGGTGAATGATTTGATTACGTAAACCGCGGTTTAAGATAATAATCATCTTTTTAAACTATAGAAAACGGAGAAATAAAACAACAAATTAAATCTGCGAGTAGGTACCACGATTTCAAATAAACATCTGTACATTAAGACAGTACATTATGTATAATAATTTCGTTCTGAAATCATAGAACTTGAAGTTCACGCGGATTCATAGCATACGATCACAGACCACAAGATTTAAGTACGTCGTCTTGCGTACAGATTAAATATATTTAATCTACGACCACAGTATGTCGTTATTAAAATAGCATACGCCATCTATCGTTCTTTCAACTAACTAACTAAATATTCGACTTCCAATTCAACCATTACCGTCTATTATTTCTTATTAAATTCGTTCAATCTGTGGTAACTATGGTTTGAAATAATCTCTACGGTAACTGGTTAAATATACGGTCTTGTATGCTTAACAATTGGAATTGGACCAATCGAAATCGACAATTATTTTCCATGAACGGCCGTGTGCACGACGGTATAATGTTAAATTTGGTCGTGTGGTATCAACAATTGCTACTGTTAAGTGTTAACTACATAGTTAATTGTTAAACCAGTGTTTATATGACAAACAAAAGTCAATAAATAATTGACTACATATTTATTTATTCGCTTATTTATTATATAATTTCGTGGAGCTTTTGAACAAAATCTAACTGTTAGATAAATTTTTTTACCAAGTTTTGAAAATTTTTGTTCACTATGGGTGTACCAAAGTTCTTTCGTTATATGAGCGAACGCTATCCATGTCTCAGTGAAATTGTCAAAGATTATCAAGTAAGTAAATGAATAATAACGAACAGCAAACGGCGTACAAAAAAAAAAAAAATAAAATAAATAATAATAACCTTTATGCGTGTTACAGATACCTGAATTTGATAATCTGTATTTAGATATGAATGGTATTATTCATAATTGTTCGCATCCAAATGATGATGATCCACATTTTCGAATTACTGAAGAGACCATCATTAAAAATATTTTCCATTATTTAGAGGTTTAATATTATTTAATACTGTAATCATAAATGTGTGTTCTATTGCTTTATTGAACTATTGTAATTTTTATGTATTAGGTGTTATTTCAAATGATTCAACCACAAAAATTGTTTTTCATGGCCATTGATGGTGTTGCACCTAGAGCGAAAATGAATCAACAACGTGGCCGACGCTTTCGTTCAGCACATATGGCTGCTGAACAAACAATACAAGCAATTGCTCGTGGTGAAACATTACCTTCAGAAGAACGTTTTGATTCCAATTGTATTACACCTGGTACTCCATTTATGGTACGCTTGCAAAACGAACTGGAATATTTTGTTGCCGATAAGATGACCAACGATCCATTATGGACAAAGGTTCAGGTGATATTATCAGGCCATCAAGTTCCTGGTGAGGGTGAACATAAAATCATGGATTACATTAGATATATGAAATCTCTTCCTGGGTATAATCCTTATACAAGACATTGTCTTTATGGTTTGGATGCAGATTTAATTATGTTGGGATTATGTACGCATGAACCATACTTCTCATTGCTCAGAGAAGAGGTAATTTAATAATAATAAATCACAGCATCAGTTATTTAAATGTTTTTAATTATATTTTTTTATGTAATAGATAAAATTTGGACGTAAAACAAAAAAAGAAACGTCTGTTGATGAAACGCAATTTTATCTATTGCATTTATCATTAATGAGAGATTATCTTGGTTTAGAATTTAAAGATCTCAAAGTGACTTTACCTTTTAAGTATGATTTGGAATCTATTATTGATGATTGGGTAAGTTTAGAATTTAGTTATTAGTTATTAAATTAGTATTATAATTTAGAGAGATCTTGTTAAATACTAGTTTTGAAGTAAAAAAAAAATATATATATATATATATTTTAATATAAAATTTTTTTAGGTATTGATGGGTTTTTTAGTAGGTAATGATTTTATTCCTCATTTACCTGATCTTCATATTTCAAAAGGAGCTTTACCAATATTATACAAAGTGTATATGGATGTTCTACCTAAAGTTGGAGGTAATTTTGTATTTCCCAATATTTAAAGTTATCAAGTTTAATAAAACTTATGAAGTATCAATTGATTGTATTATATTAAAAGTATAGTTTTTATTTAATTTAAAAGATTATGACATTACTACAAATTATGCAATATTTTTTATTTCTACTTATTCTGTTGTATATTTATATGTAATATTTTATTTGATCTATATTAAATTTTATTATCAGGTTATTTAAATGAAAAAGGAACATTGAACTTAAAACGGTTTCAAATATTTATGGAAACCTTGGCTAATTTTGATTATGATCAGTTTCGAGATACTTTTGCTGATATAAAATTTTTGGAAGGGAAACGTACAGCAAATATTGAAGCTAATAATAAAGTTAGTCTATTTTACAATTTATTTATTTCTTTTGTTGTTAGTAAAATATTTACAAATTCATTTTTTTTTTTGTTTAGGGAGTTCTTGATCCTGCTTACAAAGATGAATTAGCAGCGTTAATAAAAGATACTGATCGAATTGTAAGTCTTTTGTTATTGCTTTTTAATTCAATAATTATATCTAAATTAAAATAATATATTGTTAGCTTTTAAGTGACGATGAAGATGAATTGGAAGAAAATGAAGATGATGCCATAATGGCTGAATTTAGTTTACATAAAGAAAATTATTATAGAAATAAACTTGATTATAATGTTGTTACAGAGTAAGATTCTTTCTTTTTTCAAATTGTTATGCACAAATTAATTTAAATGTATTATTTTAGAGATGTGATGCGTTCACAAGCGGAAGGGTATATACGAGCATTGCAATGGAATCTAAATTATTATTATAATGGTTGTTGTTCATGGTCTTGGTATTACCCACACCATTATGCTCCATATATATCTGACATAAAGAATTTTGAAAATCTTAAAATAGAATTTGAACTTGGTCAACCATTTTTGCCATTTCAACAGCTTTTAGCAGTATTGCCATCACTTAGTAAAGAACTGTTACCAAAACCTTTTCAAGATTTGATGACTGAAGAAGCTAGTCCTATTAGGTTATACTATCCTGAAACATTTGAAACTGATCTTAATGGTAAACAACATGAGTGGGAAGCTGTTGTACTAATCCCTTTTATTGACGAAGTAAATATTAATTAATTAAATAATAATAATAATAATAACAATAATCATTATTTAATAAAAAATAATTTTTGATAATTTAGGAAACTTTAATTAAGGCTATGAAAATGGTTGAAGATAAATTAACTGTAGACGAGAAAAATAGAAATACACATGGTCCAATGCACCTTTTTAAGTACACAAAGGCAAATCTTGGTATGTGTGTGAGCAATATTAATGTATAAAATGTAGTATTTTATATACATATTTTGTTTAGGTACACTTTCGATTTCAAAATATTTTCCACCAATCGAAGAAAGTCATTCTGAAAAAACGTCTATAAACCGTGAAGATATCACTGTTGATATTAATAATCTTGTCAAAGGTTTATATCCAGGTTTACAAATGGATGTTTATCATATTGGATTTCCTTCACTACATCTTATTCCAATTGAGGTAAGTTAAAGACCTATAATAATTTTAAATATGATTGTAGTTCAAAAAACTTTTATATCATAAATAGGCTCAATTACAAAAACGTAATGTAAAAGTATTTCAATCGCCTAGTTTGGGTGATAATATGATTATAAAAATTGTTACTAAAGATAAAAATGATTACAATAGTATACATCATATTGCTAAAGAACTGCTTGGAAATACATTGTATGTAAATTGGCCTCATCTTGAAGAACTTAAGTAAGTTTAATGTTGTAAAGTTTTTTTTTAAGTATAAAAAATAATTAAATTCATATCTCCTTTCATTATTTTTATGTACATCTTTAAGAAGCGGTTTGCCTATGATTTTGGGTTTCTGTAGAATATGAATTAATATTTTTATATATTTCTCACACATTTTTTTACTAAAATCATTAAGGTTATATTGCAAACTACGTTGTTGGTGTTTTAGAGGAGTGAATTTCGATATGCATATTTGTTTTCGAGACATTATTTCTTATTTCTAAATTTAGCTTTCCCTCATTTATATTATTTGCTATTATATTTTTAAAGCTATTTTTATAGTTGTATTATATTTGAATTAATTAAGTATGTACTAGAAAACATATATATATATATTTCAGGGTTACAGCTGTTTTAAATACTACAGTGAAATTGTTATTTAATGAAGAAGAACAATTAGTTGTACAAGAAATGAATGAATCAGATATACAAGAGTTTAATTTGGTTTCACAAGGCATTGCCAAAATGTTAGTAGTAAAAAATATTTTAAAATCAATTGTTTTGCATTATATACTTACATATATTATTATGAAATAGGTATATGACGACACGTGGTATTGAAATTGGTAAAACTAATATACTGCTGCGTGGTCAGACTTTACGTGGTACTAAATATGTGCCAAGACAAGATGGAAGTGGAGTTGATCTTGTAAAAGTTGTATGTATTTTATTTTTAAAATAATTTATTCACTATTATTTTACATTTTACATTTTTGTACAGTGGAATGAAATCTTAAAGACAGTTCCCTATCAAACAGCCTTACCCGGTGTAGAAGTAATTGATTCTGGTACTAAACAGAGTTATTTTGCTCTTGAAGAATATTTTCCTATTGGGAGCACAGTATTTGTACTTGATGCCCCATTTTATGGTTGTCAAGCAGATGTGGTTGGTGGTTTTATATCATCACGTGTAAAAATTAATATAACACTCGAACCAGAACCCTGTTTTTATGATTTAAAAGAACGACTTGAATCTGTATCTACAGAACTTTTTTATGGTAAATTTGAAAAGTATTCATGTATGTATATTTGTTCTTTTGAAATTTTTTTATTTTAGCAAATAATGCAGCATCAAAGCTTTCAATCAGTTCTCAATTGCTTGCTAAAATTACTGGAACAATACTTTTAATGATTGAAACTAATGAAGATAGGAATGAAAAAAAGATAAACATTGGAATGAACCTTAAATCAAATAAACGAAATGAAGAAGTATTAAATATTAGTATCATATTTGTAATTATATTTAATCAATTATTTATTTTCTAGGTTATTGGTTACACAAAAAAATTTGAAAATGTTTGGATGTACACTCAAAAAACGATCGACTTATTAGAAGAGTATATTCAGAGATTCCCAGAGTTAATAAATATTCTGTTAAAAACCGATAACGCTAAAGATACTTTCAAGTCTGAGGAAATGTTTCCAGATCCAAATACAAGGTAAATTTTTATGAATGGTTGGTAATTAAAGTATAAAGATGATATAAAATTATATATACAGAAAACAAAAAATTGAAGATCTAAAGAAATGGATTGAAAAAATGCGTTCGTTAACTAAAGATAGACAAACATGTGGATCAATGGAACCATGCAAGGTGGCAGCAATTGAAAAATACATGGAAGAATTCATCAAAGAAAACAATAAACACAAAAAAATTGTAACATTAAGTGTGAAATCACAAAATCTTTTTAAAGTAAAATTAATTTTCATTAACAATAATTATAATAATTTTGTTATTATTAAATAATAATATTTAACATTATCATTTAGCCAGTAACTAAACTTGACAAAATCAAAGCTGATAATGGAGCAGATACACGGGTGTTGGATCGTGTAGTATGCATTCGATCTTCATATCAAGTTCCTCTTGGTCTCAAAGGAACTGTAGTTAGTGAGTATTTAGGTTATTATTTAAAATAAAAAACTAATTTAATATGTGTACATTTTTTTTTTATAAATAGATATTTCCAATTCAAAATCAAACATTGATACTGAAGTTGTATATAGTGTTATATTTGATAAAGAATTTCCCAGTAGTGTGTCATTTGGAGGGTCGCCTAATCGTGGGTATAAATTATGTAGGATGTCATTCATCAACTTATCTCATGCTATACGTACTGGACTATACAAACCTTTAGTTGTAAAGAAAACAAACCAAATTTCTAATTCAGAAAAACAAGTATGTACTTTATTTACAGTAAATTGTAATTATTGTTTATAGTTTGAAATACTTAATTATATATTATTTCAAATAATATATTAGTTCTATTTTTATTTGATAATTTTTAGAACACTCAAATCAGTATATGGGAACATTTGCAGGTTAGTTAAATATCTTAAATTATTTTTATTTTTTTTTCATATATATATATTAATACTTGAATTTTTATGAAATAGTCTAATACTAGTAACTTTAATAATGGATCAAAAATCAAAATTAAAGCCAGAGAAGAAAAAATCACATTGGCTCCAAAAGATTCTTGGAGACGACAACAAGTAAAGTTTCATCTATTTTTTTTTCTTATTGTTTTCATTTATTATATTTGAAATAATTTTGCATAAATATTGAATACATAATATTTCACGGTGGCTTATTTGAATATAAGTTATTTTCGGAATTGTGTACTTCAAGATATTTTTATATTGATGTTATTGTTCATATGATGTATACTATAGAGTATTTAAAATATAGAAAAGTATTTCTAACCTTATATAATAACATTTAAAGCATATATTAAGTGTACAGTAATCTATTTGATTTTTTAAGATTAAGGATTATTCTATATATTATTTATATAGATGTAACTAATTTTTTTAATAAAATTCAAATGGGCGATTACATTTTTTCTGATTAAACATGTTTTTTTAAAAAAAATAAGTGCAACATTGACATTCTATATTTTAGAATATTGATTATAGAATAATTTATAGTATAATCGATTTTTGTGTTGTAAATTTAGTATAAAATTATAATAAGATACAAGGGAATATAGTTTCAACAATGTTCTAAAATATTTATATATATAAACAAATTTATTTATTTCAAAACTTATTTTTAGATATATTTTGGAAAATTACATTTTAAATGTTTGTCTGTGGTATAAAATTGATCATTTAACTACTTCCTATTAAAAAGTTGTTATTCCACAGAATATTGAAACATTTATTAAATAAATATTATTTTATTATTTTTACAGAAGAGAGGGTCACCAATTATTAATATAAATTCAGTTCCTCAAGCAGCTTTGGTAAGTTCATTTTACTGTTAATAATTGTATTATAGAACAAAGATAATTTAAAATAGATCTTAGGAACAACTGAAAGTAATATAAACACAATGATAACAAAAATTCTAGTCTGTTGTAGAGGAAAAGTTTAAAAAGGACGAGAATAAATTTATGAGGGGATAAAATGATAGAACGATTAGACGAATTTTGGATATGATATAAGGTCAGATGGAAAGTGTAAAAAGAATATGCCAGGCTAAAGTGGCATTTAGAAGAATTTTTATACCTCAACAAATATTAGTCTTCACATTAGGAATAACAGTCTCAAAATCTTTGTCTAGAGCAGAGGTATTCAAAATCTGTATCATGGTTCCTAGAGGTGTAGTGTGAGTTGGTCAAGGGAGCTGTGTGGCATAGAATGACAAGATAAAATTAATATAATATCATGATGATAGTGGTGATAATAGTAACAGTAATGAAATTTTAATCAATTATGTTGATTTATTTTATTCAACATATAAAACATTTAATTTCAGTTCTTTTTTTCATTATTTTATATATAAATAAATAAATTTATATAGATATTATATATTTTTTTATTAGTAATTTGGGAGCCATTAAAATATTGTGAAAACACAAAGGAGCCTTGAATGAGAAAGTTTGAATACCACTAGTCTAGAATATTATGCTTGATGGTAACGAAACATGATCTATTACAAAAAAAATAAAAAAAGAATGTCTTTTGAAATATAGTATTACATAAGGGTGTAGAATATTAGTGGGACTGACAAGGGATCTCCAATAAAGATGTAATAGAAGAAGTTTTGGAAAGAGATCATTGTGGAAAAGTATTGGAGTGGAAATGAATGAATGGATAAAATATTAAATATGAAGAATAAAAAATTACACTTTATAGTAGTAATTATAGGTTATAAATAACCTATGATTAGAATATATTATTATAAAACAAATAATAGATGATCAGATTAATGCAATTTGTATTAAGAAATGAAGAAATCAATTGCCAATGATAGAAAACATAAACAATTACTGCAAACCAATTCTTGGATTGAAAACTACAGAGAATTAAAGAGGAAATTTTAGTGTATATAAAAAAAAATATCCAATTATGTAGTTTTTTTTTTAATCATGTGTTGATATATTAATTTTTTTTTTATGTATTTATTTTTAATGTTGAATTTTAGGAGCCTATAAGTAATGGCCAGAATTATAATTCCTCCAAGAAAACACAGTTGAATGCAGAAGCATGTGTTAGTATTTAATTGCTATATATAAATACATCTAATACATGTTCAATATTAATGTAATTTTTTTTTTAATTAGGAATTTACTACAATGGCATTGAAGAAAATGTTAAAAATTCAACCAGAAAAAGATATGGTTCAAAATCAAGTGATAAATGTAATTATTGTATATCTTATTTGCGAAATTTATTTATTTTGTATTATTATTCGTTTTCAGAATGAATATTACTCTAGTTCGTCAGTAAATCCTTCACCGAAGCCTTCATCAGATGAATTAGAGAAAACAGGTGCTCAAAATTATGATTTCAATATTTGTGAACAAATAGATCCTCATTATAATTTCGATGTTTGTAAGCATATGAATGAACATGTAATTCCAAAATTCAACAGTTCAACGGAAAACATTGCACAACAAGTAAAAAATACATTTTGGTATTTATTTACACAAGTGTTTTAACAGAGAATTTATTCATAGGAAAAATTGCCTATAATCTTGGCATTGGAAAAATATTATATGTTAAAAGGTTACGAGTTTCCCAAATTTAGTTATTTAAATTTAATGGATGATAAAGGTTTGAAGATGTATTGTGCTGAAGTTATTTTGCCAAGTGGTTTAACGATAAGAGGAGAGCCAATGTATTCATGTGACGAGGTTTGTATTTTAGTGTCATTGAATATTAAATATAATTACTAGTTTATTATAATTAAAATAATTTATTTAGGCATCTGAAGAACTTGCTTCTCGTGCGTTGACTATTATTAAGCAAATGGATGAAAACAAAAACAATGAATATTTGGTAAAGAATAAGCCTCCTAAACCAGATCGAAGGAATAGGTTAGTTGCACCACAACAAGGACCATCAAATGTGTTCATGGATTGGATATCGTCTTATCAACATCGTCCTCCATATGTACAAAAACATAAGCAACAGCAGCCGCAGCAGCAGCAACAACAACAACAACAACAGCCATATCCACGAGTATCACAGTATTCTGAAAGGTCCCAAAACTCTTTTCAACAATATCGATCACCATTTCAACAATTTCAACCTGCTTTTCGAGTTCCCACTCAGCAGTCGTATCAAATGCCGTTTCAACAAGTTTATCGACAGCCAAGTCATGCCGGTTATCCTTTACAACAGCAACAGTATGTTTTACTATTTTATTATAATGTGTTTGTTCTCTTATTTTACGAGTATACATTGTACTTATTTATAAACATATTTTCATAAGGTTTTACAACTATCAACAAGAATTGCAGTATTCCAAAGGAGTACCAGTTATCACCAGCATGGTGAATCCATCTCAACTGCCTCAACCACCAGTCCATTGGCAATTTGCTAATAGACATTGTAAATAAATTTGAATATATATATATATATATAGATATAGATATTTAGTGATTTTTTTTCTTTTACATATTTTTAGTTATGAATAATGAATTTCCGGTGAATCCATTGCCTAATGCATATCACCAACATCCTCAACAAAATATGAACTATCAACCGTATATGCCAACAGTGTCAAATGACTTGTCAATGGTAATAAATAAAACTGTATAGTTATTCGGGTACATTTAATGTGCATATGAATTAATGTTTAAGAATGAACAATACATGTCAAGTAACAGAGTAATGATTCCAAGTCCTTCAAGCGCATTTACATCCGCAGCTAATACAAATGATCAGTCCGCATCCAATCGTAAAGTAAAAGTTGCTGCAAATTTTAATGAACTTTAACAATAATAAGTTCTTACCATACTTAATTTATTCATTTCCCCCCATTCTTGTTCTTGAATTATACAAGTTTATTAATAATATATTAAATTCAGATTATTTTGATATTAACAAATAATTTTGCTAATTTTGCGACAATTTCCTACCCTGAAATATTAGGTTGTTCATTAATAATTCAATTTGTGTAGGTGTTGTATTGATTATTTATTTTAGGATGTATTATTTGGGTTGATCATTATTGAAACTTGAAACTAATACATAATATATATATATATTTTTTTAATTTTAATTTAATTTTTTTTTTTGTATTTTATAAATATGTGAAACAAAATTTTAAGACCATTCTGTGAGATTATTGTAAATATTAAAAAATAAACTATGTGAACAATAAATAATAAATTGTTCTTTTGTTATTAAAACAACATAATTTTAAATAACTGGTGTATAAAGCAGAGGTTCCCAAATGTTTCATAATGCGAACTATTTTTAATTTGGCGACTCCTCCAATTATATTAACCTGACCAATGACTATCTTTTGTTTTTGCTTATAAATAAAGAAATTTTATTACCAAAATGTATACTGATATCATAAAAATATAATTACATTTTTTTAAATAAATTAATAAATTATTTTTATTTTTAAATTTAAACAATTTTGACGATCCATAGTTTTGAGTTTAGGAACCTCTGGTAAAATGTATTGCATATTTAAAAATAAAATCACTCGGTATCAATTTTATAAAACAGAAATAGTTTAAATTAGCTAACGTTTGTGAAATATATTATTCTACACAACATTGTTCTCTTCCCCAACATAATTATGCACGGAAAAAATTGTTGCTCAATGAATGGATAACATCAATCTGTGGCTACTCGGAATTCAGCTGTGACACGCTAATGATTGAATTTCACAAATCCCAATGAGAAATTGTTGTACCACTCGGCAGCACTAAATACAGTGTTGTAAGAAGTAGCTAGAAAGAAGAAGTGTGAAATATTAAACCATTGATTTTATAATATTATAAAATCAATAGTTAAACATAGGACATCCATTTACTCTCAAATTCCTTAAGGACTTTTCTCATAAAGAAATGTCTAATTGAAATTGGATTCACACAGGACTCTGGAGATGCGGGTGCCACGTCATACATAAATGAGCCGTTAATTCTGACATTCAAGATGTGACTGCAGCTCACTATAACCACAAAGTATAACACACCATTGTACAAGATTGACCCAAAGAGAAAATTCAAAGGGAAAGCTTGTCGACAACTTCAGTACAATCCCTGAAGCCTACGTAAATGGATAATCGATAAATTTCTATTATTGTCGGTGTGATTACTATATATTGTTTAAATAATACATAATCTTTTTATTACTCATTGTTAATTCTAGATGTATATTTATTAGCTCATTGTTTATATGTCGTACAAATAAATAAATAAAATAAGCATGACTAATTGGCAATGGTTACTGAAAATGTAAAATACCGACGAGTGAAAATTGTGTGCAAACACACTTCCAATGATATAAAAAAAAATTTTCGAAAGGCTAAACTTAATAATTATAAAATAAATAATAATTGATCCAATGTTACTGGTAATGAACAAATGGTTATTGTATTTTGTTAGGGTTATTTTACAATGGTATGTTCTAGTGTTCTACAGGGAAAAGCGTTGTATTCGTATGAAATACACAAATACTATTATTGCTGTTTACACACCATGAAATATATTAAAAAAAAAAAAAAAAAAATAAGATATTACCTACTGACAAAATTGTTGCTACCATCAACACGCCAACATTCGTGCAAAAAACTAAATATATATTATATTATATTTTGTATATATACTATATACATTATAAAGCTACATAGATGTGTCTTTATCACACAAAACCCCCCCGGAGTATAATTAGTTATGAAAAGAATTTAAAAAAATCTTAAATATTGTCTTTCCAGAGTAGGTACATAGGGATAGGAGTAACATACAATGTGTTGTAGTGAACGTGTATAGGGTCTAGCACATAGGCGTGCGCAGACTTCGGTTTCAGGGGCAGCATGAGATTGGTCCGGCCCAGTGGCGTATCTGAAAGCTCAATCAACGAGGGAGGGGGGCAACTAGACCTGGAAAAAAAGCCAACAATTTAAATATTCCAACCCTGGAAAACCATATTTTCGCAATCCTAAGGGGGGAGGACGATTCCCCATCGATCATCATATACGCCACTAATCTGGGCCATATTCTAGATTTTCTATCAAATCCAGCTAATATTCTTACTTTCTTACTTACTTTATTTTAGGTAGGTATTAAAATTGTTTTGAAAATGTTTTATAAATAAGATGAATTTTTACACAGGTTTATGTTCGTATTTATGTATAATATAATAAAATAAATAAATAATAACAATGAAAATTAATTTAAATTTTGAAAATAATACATATTACATTTTATTACATACAACTTATATAATTTAGACATTAGTAGTGCATGTAAATATATATGGAAATTAAAAAAAAAATCAAATACATAATTTTATTAAATGAATAACAAAAATTAAATTCTTAAAGATAAACTTATAATACTAATCTACGTTCCATAGGAATTAAATTTTTAAGGAAATTAAATATTTTGAGCTAACTAAAGAAATAATTTTTCTTAAAATTCCCATATTTTTTTTACAAATGATAGTAAATTCGTAACAACCCAACACACACCCAGACACATATACACATTTTATCGAATTACTTCTACTGTTATACACACATCAGTTTAGTAATTTTTAGCATTTGTAAAATAGTTTTGCCCGCGAGCGCCGGGGAACCCCTGCCCAATTTTTTTTAATATTCTGAGTTAACTGAAGAAATTGTTTGTCCTAATATTCAGATATTATTTTAATTTTCTCTCTGTGCTACATTAAGAATACATAGATACACTAAGAACCCCTACAGCCCGAAAAAATGTTCAGGGGCAGCATATGCTCCCTCTGCTGCCTCCGTGCGCACGCCAATGGTCTAGCACATCCCATCGCCACAAGTCACAACCAAGCAATTATATACAATAAATAATAAACATTTTTTTAAATAGAAATTATTTTTATTTTTTAAGTACTACCCTATAATATATAACGAAAATAAAATAATATTTTTTTTATTGCTTAGTTTTACGATGTATTAAAATAAATGATAATTTCTAAAATGTTTATAAAAAATAAAAATAAATACCATTGTACTTATTTTTAAACAATTTTGCTCAATTATAATAATAATTAAAATTTGTTTTATGTGATGGGAAAAATGAAAATGTCAATAATATTATTAGTACACCACTTCTTAATGGGTTGTTTATATAGGCAAATTTTATGGTGGCGCGGAGATGTCCGCGGGTCCGATATAAGCAACAGTTATAACCACAGGCGCAAATAGTGTGTGAAGTTTGGTGAGCTGAAGTCTAAATTCATCCCAAACACTTTTTAGATATTTATATCAATTCAAAATTCTCAAAAGAATTTTCCTCGTTACGCTCGGATAACATCATCTATAATCATAAGCGGATATTTGGTCACATTTGTGGGGAGGCTTAACATTTTTGTTTTATCCATTAATGTAAATAGACATTTTTAGACGCTTCAATCTACTAACTAGTGGCTACTCCTACTTTACCACACACGGTAAACGCGAACAAGATTGTTTACGTGTGCCCACCCACACCGCGGCTAGACTGAGCGATCCGCCGGTTTCGAACCGCTATTTATAGGCGTCTTGCTGCCATCCCTCTACGTTTTGTCATATCACTATCCGATGGCTACTTTCTATTCCGATTTTATTGCGTTCAGCGGACGCGCTCTGTACCCGCGGTATACGTGAGTGTTTAGTTTGACGCTGATCAATAATAATTATTATTATTATTATTTTAATTAATAATATTTATGAAGTTTTGGAAAAAAATATTATAGAAGTTTTGGAAAAAAAAAATGGATTGAGAATAAGTATATAGGTATGTCTAAAATGGAATATTTAGATTTTTGGTTTGGAAACGAGAGAGAGAGAGAGAGAGAGAGAGAGAGAGAGAGAGAGATAGAGAGGAAGAAATAGTGTTTCGAGATACAGTTTAAGCGTGAGGTTGAGAGTGAAGCTATATAAATCAGATTTGAAAAGTTCAAATATTTAGGTTCAGTTATGGCGAAGAGAATAAGAGTGCACTCGAATTACAGAACGGAGTGGAGAAAAGAAAATATAGAAATAGCAAATAAGAGAAACGGGCCGTTTATAAATACCAGGTTAGATATGGAATTCGGAACACAAGAGGCGTATAATTTGGGAATAACAACTTTTTAGTTGGAAAAATGAGGTACAAGGTGGTTGTCATAGATAGGAAAATGAGGAAGGATATTATAGAGGTGTGGGTTAAAAGTCGCGATGGCAATGAATATAATAAGTATTGTTCGCGTTAAAGAGAGAAAATAAGTTATAAGCCGAGAATTTCAAGTTCAAGGAGAAAAATCACGTTTTTTCGAAAAATAAAAAAATTATACAAAAACTGAAATAGCTTCTTTTTACTCGAGAAAAAAGTTAAAAAATTTTTTTTTTTTTGAATTCGAGGTGTACAATAACCCACCCGCACCCCTCCGGGAGTTTGAGCCACTCTATACAATATTACCAAAGAAAATACGATAAAAAAATTAAGCCCGAAACAAAAATATTCCTCGTAGTTCAGTGTCAGATTAGTAACTATATAAACGGCAGAAACTGCAGGCGTTTACAATTCTTTTGGTTTTTTTTCTTGTTACGGGGGGGGGGCAGGGGCGTATTTACTTCATCCCTTAGGGAGGGGAGCGAATAGAAAAAAGGGCTTGCCGTCGAATCTGTTGCCAACTTAGAATTATCGAAAAATTATATAAAAATAATAAGTTTTAAATAAAAAAATGTTTTATGACATTTTAGTTTTAGTTCGATTAATTTTAGTTGTCAGTAGATATAGGTACATACACAAGTATCTAGGGGGGGCGATCGCCCCATCGCTCCCCCCTTGTATACGCCCCTGGGGGGGGGGAGGGGGGTTTGATAAGTCCTGTCGAACCTCCCCCATCTTAAATACGTCGCTGGTATTCATAAGCGGATATCCACTTGAAATGTTTGGCGGGGGGGAGGGGGTTACTACTTGTATACAAACCTATACCGTGGGGAGGGCTTAATGAAAAAATTTCATGTATTAAAGTACTAAACTATACAATATTTGTGTAATTTGGGGGGGGGTTTACAAGTTATTTGGGCCTAAGCACCCTCCTCCCTCAAGTCCCTCCCCCCCCCCAGATATCCGCCAATGCCGGTATTCACGTACATCAATAACAAATGTATTATGGGAAATAATATTATGGACGGCCGCGGCGGGAGTTTAGCGCAGACACGTTGCCAAATCGTTGTTTTTTTTTTTTTTACCACGACGTTCGCCCGGTGGTCGGCAGAGGGCGCCGTTCACAGTGCGCGCGTTTGCAACGCCGACAATCTTCAGGTCTCTCCTCAGCGCGGTACGCGTGTTCGTGCGCGGTGTTGTTGTTACGGTGTCTGGGGTTCGTGCGTGTTGTCGTTACGGTGTTGCTGCGGCAGCAGTGTCCCGACGAGCGTGTTGTCTGTTGGTCGCGATCGCGTCGTCGTCTTCGCGTGAAAATCGTCTTTTTCTTTTGTCAAACTCTATTTATTTTTTTCCCAACCCCCTCACGGGCGTTTCGTTTCGTTTTCGTAATATTGGTGTGTGTGTGTTCGGTCGACAACGACGAATCATAATAATAATATAACGGGGAAACGCTAAAAGTAAAAAAAAACCCCGAACTCGCAACGCGGCGCGTATCCACATATTGCGAGTATAGAGTACTCCGTACGGTCGTCGCGCAATTTCGATGCTGGACGACAGATCACAAAAAAAGGTCGGTATAATTATTTACATTAATCTATAATAATTTATTTATTTATTTGTATAAACAATTGTCGCGTCGTATTCGCTTGCGCGCGGTCGACGCGTCGTTTTATACGCGTGCCGGTGTAAACAACCCCTTTTTAAAATACGTCGCCGAAATATTTATTTTTGCCGAAGCGCGCGTCTTTATACGGCGTTGTCGTTTTCTCTCTCTCTGTCTAATCGAAGAGCCGACTAATTACGCTACAAATCGAGTATAACGTCGTCGATTTTGAATTTACCACTCGAGTATACCGTGAAATTCGTCGATTTTGTATAATAATTATACACACTCGGGGAAACCAGTAGTAGTAAATTATACCGATTGTATATGTATTTTGTTTACTATAAAAACCGTGTTGGACGCGATTAACAGGGCAAATCCGTGTCGTGTATCCGGGAATCGTGATGAGATACGCGGTTTCCATCTCGTTCGGTATACACACACACACCGAATGCAAAATAATTGAAAATTGAAATGGAAACGTTTCCGTTTCTTTCGTCGAACTGTTGCTTTTTAATTGACGTCAGATATAATCGAGAAATTCGGTTTTATTTATGTAAAAAAAAAAAAAGATAAAACCCACGAAAATAACGTGTGTTCTTCCGCTGTTCGGCGGGGTAGCTGTCTACACTTATGTACGTGTATATGGTTCGACGCCGACGATACTAAAAATAATATTATACGAGACACGGTTTTATTTTTTAAACTCGAATATATTTACGTCTAATAATAATATTCGTTAAATACTCGTTACGAAACATGGCGCGTTATTATTTATAGACTTTATTTTTTTTTTTAACGTTTTGTCAATAATATTTTTAGCTTTGTTTACGTTGTTTATGCGTCATTGTTTCGAATTAACACGCGGTTTCGCAGTAGATTTCTGAAGAGGGCCCGGCCCGGGTATACACAGCGTTTTCAATGTTTCTCGTATATAAGCGGATTTCGTTTAAAATATTGGAAACGTAATAAGAATGGTTTTTCTTTTTTTTTATATTTATAGTATTAATCGATTAAGGAGTTATGGTTATTTGTTAAAACATTTATGTTTGGAGTGTGGTGTAATAAGTGAAATGTGGACTCTCTCTAGTCTCTCTAGACACAAGAAGAACAGAAGCATGGCGTAAAATGATGAAGATGTGTTGGACGGAAAATAAATCGAATTAGGAAATATGTTAAACATCTAGGCAAATTATCGAAATGATGGAAAACGAGAAGAATCGAGTTTTTTTGGACACGTTATATTGAAGCACAACGCGTTTATTATGAATATTACGGAGGGAAAGATAAATCGGGAAAAGAGAGGAGGAAGAAGACGACCGAGAGACACAAAAACGTGGGAAATATAAAGACACTCTTTATCTGTTTACCAAATTATGAAGCAATAAAAAGATTGGTAGAAAAAAAAGAGAAGAATGGTTGTAGTGACAAGCCTTTAGATTAAAAAAAAAAAAAGTATTAATCGATACGTTCAAATCATGTGTGGAATATATTCGAACGTATAAAAAGTAAAATAACCGTATTTAATATTTATGTATCGTTGCGAATTAAATTAAATTTGCCGAAAATATTAATAAACCAACGTTAAAAATATATTATTATTCAATTGCGATATATTTTCCTACTATGTATAAATAAATGTTTATTACAACACTGCAGTGATGGCGTAACAATAATAATAATAATAATAATAACAATAATAATAATAATAATAATATTAAAAACAGATCTGAATTACGATACGAATTCGAAAAATATGTGTGTTAATTAATCGTTTCGATTAAATTATCGAATTATAATATAATATACATAGAAATCGGCCGATAGTGTTATTATTAAAAATAGATATTCCGTTAATATGTGCGTATTTAGTTATGGAATTAATATAAGTATTAGGTATAAATACCGCCGATACGATAAATAACCGTTTTATTTTAATTGAATTTTTGTTTTTTTTTTTCGATTTTTTTCCTACACTCCGGTCGTGTATAGAAATATTGTTATCTATTATACGGCGGGGTTTTATAATAATCGGTATTTGTGCGGAGCGCGTTCAATTTTTTATTTTTCGATTCGGAATCTCACAAGGATATTATTATGTTGTATAGTAACAACCCGTGAAGAATGGAAAGTTTATATTTCTCGACATTATTGTCGTCTACAACTAAATATTATTGTCCATCAATTATGTATTTGGTGTTTGTCCAAAATGATATTATTGCATTGTAAACGGTGAGAGTTGCGGGTTTATATAGAAAACAATTATAAGTAAAAAAGAAAAAAAAAAGTTAGAAAGCGGGCGCATCAAAACCGTTATTATTATTATTATCATTTTTATTTATGGTAATTTTTTTTTTTTATATATATATATATAACAAAAACAAATTAGCCGAATATTATAGGCGATTTATTCCGCGCGTTTTGTTGACGCGATAAAATAATTAGCCAAAAGTAATTAATAAAGAGTACTTTGTAAGACGTCGGCGACGACGTCATAGTCATTCCGCGTTTGAAAGGAACACGGGGGGAGGAATCGACGTTAACGAATGAAAATAAACAGTCATTAAAAATACATTAGAATTCTAATAGCGTAAAAAGTGAGAAGAGATATTTATTATCCCCGAATATATCTCTCTCGGCGTGTTAATCTTTGCGCGTTACATTTTCTGTACGTTACAAATTCGCGATGAATTCCGGCCACATTATTGTGAATCAAAAGTCGATACGTCGAAGTGGAGACACGCGTACGAGTTTTATGTAATTTTTTTTTTTTTTTTATTTCATTTTATATTGTTCGTTCGTTTAATCCTTTTAAAGAATTTTTATACCGGAACAATCTGACTTCGTAATAACCGAGTATTGAGAAAATGGTACTTTCTGCGCGCAGTCAATCACATCGTGCGTACGTTATAACTTATAAAAGTGTATACAACAATAACGAGGTACATAATATTATATCGAAATGATTAGCTATTGCGTTATCGTAACGTAATTGTATATGGATCATTCATTCGAATATTATATATGTTTTTGTACATTTTTTTTTTTTTATGTAAGTTTTATTAAAAATAATATAAAAACGTGCGACGAATTTGAAATATTTCGAAGGATTACACCACTCACTCGCGGTAGGATTATCGCTTTATTATTATTAAAAAAAAAAAAACCACGTTGATTACGTAATATTATTTATTTTACGCATGGGTTGCATTTGGATTAAACTTATTAAATTTAATTAATATCTTCATTATAGTGACTTTCTATTTTTTATATATTATGTACAAGCAACGAACGCAATGGGATAGTAATTATTTGTTTTCGAACTATAATATTATTTATTTTCGTATAATATATATTATTGTAGTGTTATTCGTACGTGTATAAAATACTTACTCTTAATTAACAATTCCCGAGGTCTATATTATAATATTATAGTAATTATTAAAAATGAAATATTATCGGCAAACATGTTATTTTATTTTTTTTTTTTCTATGTTGATCGCATATTATTTAAAAATGTCAATTATTTTCAATTTTCATTATAGGTATTAAATAGTTTTTACGTTTAGTTTTACTATAATTTATAAGACCCGTAGGGCATATTAAAAAAAAATATATATTATAATAAAAAAATGACGCTGTTTTGGATTTATCCTTTTTTCTCCTCGCGTTGTTCACATTATTTATATACTTCTCAAGGTTTCGTAGAATTAAATATAAATCTACTACTTTCAAAAAGTGTTTATATATATATATATATACGAGTATATATAGATGTTTCGTAATTAAAACAATTTTTCATTTTATCCAATAATTTGTTGTTTAGATTTATTTATTCGGAAATACTTTTGTTTAAAATTATTACATCGTTATGGGTTATAATTGTAGTTGTATGTAATATATAGTTACACAAAAGAAAAAAAAACGTACGAATATATTATAATGACAATATTGTGTATAATAATAATAATAATAATAATAAACGCGTAAAGCGTAGAATTTACATAATATACATTTTCGACATATAAGTATACTGTTGGAAAACAAATTATTAACGTGAATAATTTTCCCCGCGAAACATTGGGAATAACGTATTTTTTTTAGATTATAATATTATGTTTGGTATAGAATTTTTATTCTTAACACGCACGATTCGTACATTTTTTTTTTGTAAAATATTTTAAAGAGGAATAAATAAATACGAAAAAATAAACAAAATTATCTTCACCGATACTAAACTGTATCAATTATATTATTTATCTTACACGGTAACATAATATATATATATATATTACAAGTATAGAGGTACATAATAATTTTATCTTACCGGCTGCAGCTCGAATTAGAAGAAAAATACTTCCTAGGTGGGTATATTAAAAAAAAAAAATACCTTTGTAAATAACGCATAGATGCTTATGAGTATTGTTGACGTTTGTGCGTTGTCCTTATCAATTTTTTTTTTCTATAATTCTTTGATATATTTATTCTCGTCGTGTTAATAAAGAGAGATTATACCAATCCGATCCGCCATAAATCTTATAACTCAGCTTGTCTTTGCTCGGGGTAAAATTTCCGTGAATAAAAATTAATCGGCCCAGTTTATACAATTATAATAATAATAATAATAATAATAATAATAATAATAATAATAATTTATTACTTTATTTTATTTCTATTTGTTTAATTGGGCGTCTGCATTTTTCGTATCTATAATAAATTATTGGAAAGTAGTTATTGTCAATGTTTTCTGTTAATTAACGGCGATATTAATCAATATAGTGTAGAAATAAATTCAATTTAGTGTAACACAATTTTACATGGAAGTTATGGTTTGCGCTGGTTCGAATAATATTTACGTCGTCGTTATTGTAACACCGTTATAACCTGAAAATCAATTCGACGGCTACACTAGTAATAATAATAATAATAATAATAATAATAATAATAATAATATATAAGCTGCTCGTACGTTTTACAAAAAAATAAAATAATAAAATTTGCAGATACTAATGATGGCGAGTGTTATTATAATTTTAGTTATAGTAATATATATATATATACATGTATTAACTGGTACACGTCGAAATATTGTGAAATCGATCGAGTAATAATAATTGTAACGGAATCAATTAAAAAAAAAAAAAAAAAAACTGACATAAAATAAGAGATAGACCGTTATGAGTCTTTTTTTTTCTTTGCTTTTTAAAGTAAATTATAACAGTTAATGAGATACGCGTTTTCGTGTCTAATTAACGAATCGCGTACACGTTCGAAGTGCTCGGCGTGTTTTGCTCGAGTGGAAAAAATGCGCGACAATAGTCGCGTTGATTTTGAATTTTTCGTAAACCGTATTAGAATATACGTCTTATACGTATAATTTTTTTCACATTATATCGATGACGGTGGTCGGGTTAGTCAGCAAGAAAAAAATCGTTTTCCACAGCAAACGCGTGTGAAATTTAAACGAGTCTATAACTCAAACGCGACTGTCGTTGTTATATTATACGCGTACATATTATTATTATTATTATTATTATTATATGTGTATCATCGTGATGATATTGTCTCGGCGCGGTAGTCGAACTGGTGAAAGTATATACTCCGTAGAGCCTTTTTTTTTTTAAAATTTTTTTTATTGTCTTAACTCGGCTCCATTGTTTCGCACATATGACGGACGAGATCGTGTGTAGAGATATCGGTACGGTATAATATTTATTTGATCGTCGAAAAACAAAAGTGTGAAATGAACGCGATCGTTTCTCGGTTGGGTTAGGCCTTGTATTATTCTCGTGTACGCACGCCAGATTTCGGGGCGTTTTGCGTATTTCTATATATTGTATTCGACGGGTTTTTTTATTTATTTTTTTAAATTTTATACGTTTGTATTTAAACACAAAAACCGGAGTATTTTTTTTTATACATTAAAACACAAGGGATCGATGACAAAACTAACGTGTATGAGTGTTACTGCACTATATACGTAGTAGTCATCCTGCCCAGGGCCGGATTAAGGTTTTTGCCGCCCATAGGCTGAAATAAATTTTATTATATTAAAAATAATATCTCAACGTAGTTTTTGGGTAACACCAAAAAAAAATTTGCCGCCCTTCAAAATTTGCCGCCCTAGGCTTTAGCCTACACAGCCTAAGCGGTAATACGGCCCTGATCCTACCTGTATAGTCATTATTATTGTTGTTGCTGTGTTGTCGTCGGTAATGACGATGAACGGTCGCTGCCATTTTCTCCCATCTGTATTTTTATGGTAATAGGTACACGGACTTCATAATCATAAGACTTTATAAGGGTGTTCTTTAAATCGGTTTTCGGTTTGCGTGTGAGTTTTGAACGCTTCACACTGTACACAATTGAAAATATACTTTTATATAGAATTATGTTGCAAAAAAATAATAGAAACAAATAAACAATAAAAAAATACGTCCGAAAATACGATTCCGAGCGAAATCCGATTAGTATAATTTCTTTGTAGTTTTTTTTTCATACAAAATTCAAACTTTTAATAAAAAAAGAAAATTATAATTAACGATTTTTCGATATATTTTACGCTGAAGCTTGTATAGTTTTTAAATACGAAAATGGGACACGTCGAAAATATTATTTCTACTGTGATTCTCACAGGGAAAGTCAACGGAAAACGTGTGAAAGGAGTTGACCTGTGCGTCCCGGGAAGTAATAAAGTTTTACGATGCTAGTAAAAACGAAAAAAGAAAAAGAAAATTGTCTTTTCGGACCAACAGAACCAAAAATAATAAAAACAAATCGTACGAATTGAATTGTTCGCGCGTCTCGTTCAGGATCGAAATTGTAGGAAAGTACAAAAATGTTTACAAACGGCCTTAAAAAAAAATAATAAAAATAAATGGTTCGAAAATGTTTTAATACGGCCCACACCCCCCAGGCGTTTAGCGAGCGCGGCACGCTAAATGTGTATACGCGACACGGAAATTGTCAGTGAAATTTTCCAAACTTTTTATTCTTCTAAAGTGTCCTTTGGCCCCGCGTTCGCTCTTAGTTATTTATAGGTGTACATAACGCGCGTAACGGAATGAGAATGCGTCCGGAACGCCGGTAAAGTGTGTAACTGCAACTACTGGCAACGACGACAACGGAAAAATCGTCGAACGGGATAATTAGTATTATTGTTTTTTTTTTTGTTCCTTTTTTTAAAATTCCACGTTTTTTTTTTCATCGTAGAATACTCTTAAAACGTACACGCAGTCGTCCGTTTTTTGCTTTTTCTCGCTCAAACGCGCCCGCGATGACGCGCGTGGTGGTGTTTAGTCGAAACCGCGCGCGATATAGTAAAATAAACACATTTTTTTTTTTTTTTGTTTTTTTTTACACGAGTACAATTTTTTCCAAACGCTCTTCGCGGCTCCAGTGTTTTAAATGAATTTTTACTCGTATTTTTTCGTTTATCGAGGCTATATATTTTATAGTTATCGTTTGGATTGTGTAATAAACACAACTCTATTTTTGAGTTTTCATCCGTTGGAATCGGCCGAACGGGACGTGTGAACAGTAGGCGAATGAACGGTATCAATATGAATCGCGGTCGTGGAAGAAAAACATTGCTAAACGCGTTCCATTATATTAATATTACCGTCTTTGTCTAACGAAATTCGTTATTTGTGTATTTTTTCCAAATTTTCGGTCGAAATCTTGTAAATGCTGTGCAGGAACACAAGAAAAGCATAACCCAATGGTGGAGGGGTCTGCCACCGCGTCGAGGGCACACAGCGTGTTGTGCAGGACGATCGATGCTCTTTGGCGCGTGCGTGCGGTGCAGCGCCCATACATATTATTTTGCCGAAGGGAAAGAAGAGGGGAGTTTTAAAAATAAAACGGGAACACACACACGCACACACAAAGAAAAAGAATCCAGTTTTAAATAATAATAATATGTATACCGTGTGTCGGCGCGACGAACAGAACGGCTGCGGCGCGTATGTATTTTATACGATAGACGTGCGCGCGTGCGCGCGCGTCTGTGTTAGCCAACAACATCTGCAGCAATCCCCGAGTATCGCTACTACTTTTCCACCCGTTCGTCGTCGTGCCGTAGTTGTGCAGTGTGGTATACCAGTAACGGTTGTGTCACAATGACAACACTACCGTGAGAACGATAGTGGGTGGAGTGCGGGAAAAAATGTAAAAAAAAAAAAAAAAATCACAAACCTTTCTTATAGGCACGTTCAACAATATTTATTTATTATTTTTACCTTAAGGCTTTTTATAAGGTTTTCGAAGGTTGTTGTATGCCGTGTAAACCGACTATGTGTGTGTGTGTGTGTATATATGAATATGTCCTGTAGTAACGATAAAAAAAAAAATCTTGACTTTTGCCACAAATTTATTAAAGTTTAATACAATCGTTACACAGGGCGTGTAGACAGGACGTGCTCAGAACGTATCGGCCCCTAGGCCGACCATCATGTGGCTCCTACCGTCAGTGGCGTTATAGGGCCATAGGTCGATCATTCGAACTTCGGGATTTGTTATTTTTAAATTTAGTAAGTTTCGGACTCAACAGCACCGGACTTGTAAGTTGGTCCAATTATTACGTTACGGTTGTGTTCTATTTTCACCCCCCCCCTTTTGAACATCATGCATAAGTGGTCGCGTACAGTATGCTATAGATCGTTTAGTGCTTAGTTGACGACGACAAACTCTTCGGTTAAGGTAAAATGTAAACGAGTAAACGTATTTATGTGTAAATTAAACGTGTAAACGAGTGTTCAACGAAAATGACGAAGTTCATTTCATTGAAATACGCGAAATAATAAAAATAAATATAACGTAGGCGCGTACGATTGATAATCGCTCGGTCATCGTCAAACTAAACACTCGCGTGTACTGTGACAGCGAAACTCGTTTTCATCACTTCCCCGGCGGGCAGTCTCTTTACACACTGCGGCAAACAAGCCTATAGTACAGTGCTGGTGGTCAAATCGAGGTCTCCCATAATATACGCGTGCGCGAGCTTAATACTATTGTATGAAAAGTAACGTTTTTTCAAACGGAATTTTTTTTTTTTTTTTTTTGAGCGGGATGCAGAGCTTGCGTTTAAATACGGCCTTGGTCATAATACGTATACATTTTAAAGTATATATATATATGAATGTAAATAAAATAATTATTTTCCGTGGTTTTTTTTTTTATTTACGTATAATTTTTTAATCGAGTATTTTCTCTTCGTGTTAACGAAAAAAAAAATGCTCTTATATAGGATCTCGCGGAATTCGAAGTTCCCCGACGCGTTGCCAACGAAAATGGACAATAAATTATTATTAATCGTGTATAATATTATACGCGTCCGCCGCTTGTGCTTTATACAAATAATAGTGTATAGAGCGGAGATTTGAAAAAAAAAGAACTGCGGCGTCTGTGTCGACCTCGCTGAGATAGGACGTGTAAATACGCGCGCGGGCCGTTCTCCGAGTGAATTTCGCCCGCCGTTCACGACCTTGTCGGCGGGCGGCGTTGACGCGCTGTTCTGGTGCCGCATATCCGATTTTCGGGCGCGCACCGCGGCGACCTTGCAGCGTGCGAGTGGAATTCGCCTCGGTCATTCGTATTACAATTAAAATAAAAACTAAACAATTTATTATGTAAAAATAGATTAATAATTGTCAATACAAATATTATCGTACAACCGTATTTTCCACAAAACAACAAAAATTTGTCGAAAAACTTGGAAAATATTTAAACGATTTTCAGGATTTTATTTCTTAAATTTATATTTATGTAGTATGAGTGCATCGCGTGCGTCTGACGTTGCATTGAATTTTGAAGTTTTAAAGCCAAAAGATCATCACCACCACTCGTTTTACGAATTAAACACCTAAAATTCTATAAATCCTATGAATAGCTCAATTTTTATTAACAGTCCGTTTTACGCTAATACAATATAGCGTTACGTATTTGGAGTTGTTGTTAATTTTAAAATCACGGTGAAACGAAACGATACAATAGGGATTTCGACGAAATCGCGCGTTTTTATGTAATTTTTCGACGTAGTTTTTTTTCTTTTCTTTCGAGATAATCGAAAAATGACCTTACCAGATGCGATTCGCTGTCGGAAACCGGACGTGAGTGTAAAGGTCCGGAACACTATACTTCTGGTGGAATTTTCGGGTACAGACATTGTAAAACCACAATTACACATTCTCTCCTCGTTTCTCGAAGAATCTAAAAAATATAATTTTTTTTTTTCTTGCTTACAATTAAACGTTGTCCGCGGATAACGATAGTGTTCCCCTCGTTCGTTTTTCTTCTCTGTTCAACGCGTTAACGCGTCGTCGTCGTTTTTATAGCGCGGACATTGATATTCTTCGCATTTCACAACATTCCACCGCGTTTGTCATTATCGTCGTAGTTTTGGACTGGATAAAATCTCCGTCGCTCGGGTGCGCAGAGCGTGTTGCTAAATTGCAAGTGTAATATTGTATCGCGCGCCGCGGACCAATAGGACCGGAACGAAATATTACTTTTCCGGTCTTTTATTATTATTATTTATATAGTAAATCTCATTTAGGTTTATCGTTGTGCAGTCTGCGGCGGTATAATATGTGACCTGGGGGAGGAGGAGGGTTGTGTATGGTTTAAACGGTAAATTTCTACGCGCGTTCACGCGGCCCACACAAAAACCGATTACCGCGAATTATCGTAATATAGGTACACGCAGCCCGGCACTACTACTATACGTTCATACACGGATAGCTGTAAATCGTTTACGGAACACAATACGGATTTAATAATAATAATAATAATAATAATAAATAGCCGCGTATTATGTACACGCAACACACTAGCTGGTCTGTGAAAGGAATTTTTTTTTTTCGGCGGCGGCGACGACGACGACGACGGGTGGTGTTCGCACGGCGGTCGATTGTGTTCGGGTTGTGATGATGCGCTCGTGTTGCGTAAAAATTATCGAACGCGCGTTAGTTAAACACAGTCGTTACATATGTGTATTATTATAATATCACCGCCGCCGCCGCCGCTTCTGCTGTTGCTGCACAACACATTATATTGGCGCACGTCTCCCCCGATCTGTTGCTGAGAGAAACGGAGAATATCGTTTATAATCTATACGTACGAAACAAAATGTAATGACTTATGTGACCAGGAGTGTGAATGTAAATGCGTCGAAAAACGAGTAAAATAAGCGTTGAAAAAAAAAAAAAACGTCTTTTGGAATCGATAGTTAAAAATGATTTTTGAAACAAAAAATTTTTCCACGCCCGATTTTCCGGTTGTTTTTTACCGTCTGAAAACAAAAAGGAAATATCGGACGCGTATTATATTATAGATACATATAGATAACGCAAACATAGAACAAGTGCATCACTTTAATTACTTGGGAAGTAAAATCACGGAAGATGGCCGCTGTAAAGATGAAATTCTAAGTAGAATAGCACAAGCAAAGAGGGCTTTCCAGAATAAAAAACACCTATTAACCACCAATAGTATAGCCTTAGAGGTAAGGAAAAGGTTCTTAAAAATATATGTGTGGAGTATTGCCTTATATAGCTGTGAAACCTGGACAATCAGTGCAATAGAGAAAAGAAAATTAGAAGCCTTCGAAATGTGGTGTTATCGTAAAATGTTAAGAATTAAATGGATTGATAGAATAACGAATGAAGCAATACTAAATAGAATAAAAGAAAAGAAAATACTATGGCATACCATAAAAGTCAGAAGAACTAAAATGATAGGACATCTACTACGACACGAGAGTCTATCGAATACCGTAATAGAAGGCGACGTTGAAGGCCATATAGGAAGAGGAAGACCAAGGATGGAGTATATGAAACAAATCATAACCGACATGGGGAAGAATAGTTATAAGGAACTAAAGGAATTGAGTAACGATAGGGACGCATGGAGAACTGCAGCAAACCAATTTAAGGATTGAAGACTGAGAGAGATTATATTATTATATTGATATTCTTTCGGGCTATTGGGCGTATTCGTGTTGTACACATTATCAGAACAATAACGATTTGAGTTAAATACCCGAGTAATAAAATAGAATAGTTTCGTCGAAACTATAAAAGACGTATTTATTTATAAACAAAAACATATTTGGACCGGGGGGAGGTTGTGATCGAAAATAATTTAAATATTGAGAAAAAAAGTATTTATACGAAAAACAAATAAATCGTGAAAAGCGCGCATTTTTATATGCCGGGCAACTCGTTAAATATGTGAAATAAGATTTCGTACTTGAACTAATAAAAATAAGATTATTTTCCAATATATATATATACGGTGTGTAGCAAAAAAAGAACGTGCAAACGCATTAAATTCACAGCCCTGTTTTAGGACGTGTGTGCAATAGAGATTCGTCGTCTATCGGTATATCGGTCCAGAGTTGTACAAATAATTTAGATTTAAGAAAAAAAAAAATGCGAAAAATATTGTAAACAAATTTGATAATCGTAAGCCGTTTTCAATTCGAAATTTCAGTGTAAACACGTGTTTATCTGTTTAAATGTGTTTAAATATTTCGTTAGTGCAGATTCTATATTGTATTACCACAATTATTATTTTTTTCTCTCTCTCTCTCTCGATTTTTTCAAATACCATAACCCCATAACCGTTGTTTTACACCCGTTTAAACGTAAAAAAAACCACACACACACACACATCACTTCGCTCGAAATATACGCAGCGAATGGTTTTGTCGATGACACGAACGGATATCGGCCGACGAATGAGAGTTTTTTTGTGTGACGTGATTTTTTTTTTTATTTGGTGGTACAGACGTTTCGAACGTGTACGGTGACGAAGTTTTTCAGTACACGTCTCGTGTTTACGTGGATTTCAGTGGTTTTTTTTTTTTTTTTTTTATGATGCGCGACCGGTCGGAATCGCCGGGATGAATATTTTTTACATATAATAAACGTATCCGTATTAGTTGTAAGTTGTAATTATTAAATATTTATGTAAGTGTGTACTGTTGCGATATACGAGTTGAAAAAGATCGTGTGATACGCGCGCAGTGTGGTGTGTAGTAATATACGTCGTACATATTAGTCGGACACGTGAAAACGGTTGGCCACGACTTGTAAACAAAATTGATACGATAAAATAATTATAATTATTGGATACCGGTTTTTTGTATCGAATAGAAAAAAGAAGAAAAATCCATGTAATAACGGCGACGTTTTTTTATACACCACATAAAACCAACGCGTTATATCTCTCTGATTTACTACTTAACGTTTTTTTTTTTTTATATATACGATCAGATTACAATAATATGGCATAATATTAGAAGAAATTCCGTGTGTGTGTGTGTGTATACGAGAGAAAAAAAATTATATAGGTAGAGGTACCCATTACATTATATAATATATTATTATATTATACTATATCGGGGTGTAAGACCAGATCGAAATTAATGAATACCACCGGTGTATAGATAGATTATTATTATTATTATTATTATTACTCGCTACAGGACCGACAATATATTATATATGTTACTCTGTATACATGTTGATTAGGATTAATTGATGATGATATCGTGCCAAGATCGTCCCTTCGTAATAATTATAGGTTTTTTGTTTTTTAAATAATAATGAACACGAATGATATTTCCAGTAAAAAAATGGTCCGTCTATTAAATAAAACAACTCAAAAAAAATTCTATAATAAAACAGATCCGGATTTCAGATGCGTGTCGGTTGAATTGTGTTGTACCTAATCAAACGGAATTATAATTCGTTGTTTGTGTATAAATGTAAATTAATTTTAATTACGAAATTGATAAAAATATAAATCAAAAACAAAAAAAAACGAATCGATAAAACCTTCATGTCGTTGTTAGGTTTTCATAGTGAAACTACGTCAATGTTGTACCGTACGGTATATTATCGTTTTATATATTATGTTCAAACGTTAAACATTAACCGCGCAATTGGATTTCGTGTACAATGTACATTTCAATAACGATAAACCTATATATATATATATATATATATACATTTTTAAAATAAATTTAATTTAATTAATGGACTGTACAGTTATTCCGTTACGTTTCATATATCACGCGACTTCCGTAGTATACTCTATTTAATCTAAAATATCGATCAAACTTATAAAATAATACCGTATTTTTTTTATATAACGGCCGATATTGAATAATTAAAATACATTACGGACGAACGTATTTGTTTCCAAAAACCTCTTACGTTTTATTTATTATTTACAATAATAAAAATAAGATTATTTACAATTTTTTTTTTTTTTTGATGGACGAAAAAAATGAGTTACACACATTGGGTTTAACTTCATAAAAACGACGTATGTACATTTGAAATCGTCGATGGAACAATATTTTTCTTCTGAATTCTCCTATGAGTCATATTATAATGTACTCATACCGCACGAATTCATATGTATGAGCTGTTTATGCCACCCACAGAGACTGTACCACTCAAAACAATTAATAATACAATAAACCCGGATTCAATTTTTCAAATAATTTATATAATAATCGGTCGGTTTTTATTGCACCGGGCGCGCGAATGATGCTTTTCAAATATAACATTACTTCGTTTAATTCTCGGCCCATTTTTTTTCTGTTAGTGTTGGTGGATATATTAATTTTTTTGAACTGTTATTTTTGGTCACCAAGAATATTATCGGATTTAAAAAAAAATGTTCGCGCGGTAAACCTTGAAAAGAGAGAAGTCCTTGTGCTCGCACAATCGGAATGGAACGAACATTTCAATGTTTTAAAATAATGCGGGGGGTTTTTTTTTATTTATTTTCTAGAACAGAATTGCCCGTGGCGAATATTTAGATACATTCATCGGCGGGTATAGTTTAGTCAAATTACAATACGCGTAATGAAATAAACGTTTGGGAAGATTTGGTGGGAGACATTAATGGAAAACTTTTGTCCGTCGTATTACGCTAGGTGTAAAGAATCTTTAAATATACCGAATCCGATCGTCTCGTAAAAATCGGCTTCTGATCTCCTTCTATTGTGTACGTAGGCGCAAACGTCTATACATACTCATGTCGATGATAATCATTTGTAGAAAACCGATTCGGTTCGTGAAGAGTATATATATATATAAATATATTGGTCAACGTTCCGAGTATATATTGTAAATGCGTATTATTTTTAGTAAAATCGTCCGTTTCGTATTGTCAATATTATATTATTATTTATCCGGCAATAACCGAACGAAATTCTAACGACGTGGAAAGAGATACACACACGCGTTTACGGTGATCGCAACGTGTTTGCGGGGGAATTGTAGCTTGAAGCATCGTTTATTACTCATCATCATCGTCGCGTTTTAAGGACTTCCACGCACCAACGCAAACCTGCGAACAGTTTACTATCTATTGAATCCGTTTGCTTATAATACACGAGACTCTATATAGTTCATCGATTATGTGCGATGTGTTTAAAATCGTTACGACGCGTATACTGTGTCATCATTACCAGTATTGGTGCCCGTCGGGCGTTTATATTTCCAAACGATATAAACAAATTATATTATTTACACGTATACAAGAGAGAACGCGTCAGAAGGGCTTCTCTTATTGTGCGCCGCGACCAGACGCGATTTTATTACATTTTGTTTTTTCCAAATCGTATAGGCAGTGGCGTATAAAAAATTCGGTTCCAAATGCGAGCGACTTGAAGTGCTCTGCTCGGTTTGAATGCAAAACCAGGCGTATTTTTATATCAGTCTTCTTCTTTTTCTATTCCGTTAAACAATTAAATACACGCAGGCGTATAATTTATTAACAGATAACACTTAAAAGTTTTACGAGCATTTAAATTCGCGAGTTATGCTTCTCCGGCCGCTATCATATTATAATCCCGATATAATCGTCATTGCCCCACGCGCGATTATTTGAATAATTCTTTCATTTTAATTTTGAAAGTGATCGCTCCCCAGCCGTAGCTATACCGTGTTACAGGTATTGTTTAAAAAAATAAATAAATGAACGTGCTTCTGGAAAACTACCGCCGTAAACTATGTTTATAGTTATGATTTTTGTTCTTAGTAGTGTTTTTACACAAAGTATAATAATTTAATCCGGTTTGTGGATTCGGAGAAATCATTTGCGGACATTGTCGTCGCAATAATTGTTTTCTCTATAAGTATTTCTGTACGTGTCAATATTATTGTAGGCGTTAAAAAGAAATCCGAAATCTGCTTTAGAGATTTGTAAGGATCTGTTTTTTTTTAATTGATAGCACATTACATTTGCAAACTTTTGTTAACGGTAAAAAAAAAAAACAGTATTTCGAAAAGGCAGAAAAGCCCTCTTGGATTTAGTGAGAATAGATGGGGGAGCGGGGCTCACGAAAATAATTTTAGAATTATAATCGAACACTTAAAAATCATTTATATATTGTCATCTTCTAAACGCGATTTATATTAGGTACAATTATAATTGATTATAACCAAACTGTATTATTGACTTTCGTCGAAGATAAAAGCACGGAGAAAATGTTTTAAATAAGACATTGCGTGTAAATATAATGTAATGCGAGAATTATTACAAACTATACAATTTGTGTAGTATTTTTTTTTTTTTTGAAAGTAAAAATTCTTCTTCTTCTTTTCTAAAGGCTTAGCCTTGTCATAGTTTAAAAATCTTCTTCTCTCTCTCAATGCCAGAGTTTTCATATGTGAATGCCCGTTACATCCAGCCATTCCAATCATTTCTCCTATGAATGTCTTCCTCTTCCTTTGCGTCCATTGATTCTTCCTTCCATTATGTTGGTTATGAAAGGGTTATTAAGTGTCCTATAAGTTTTCCACTTCTTGATTTGATGATGGATAGTAAAACTCTTTTTTCCTCTATTATTTGAAGAATTTCTTCGTTGCTCTCTTCCTTTCAGTCCAACTAATACGAAGTAATCTTCTCCAGGTCCGCATTTCCATTGCTAAGTAAAAATTACTCGATTATATTACAAATGTAGTTTTGAAATTTACGCGATTTCAATTTCAATAAACAGTTAAACGAAGTGCGTAATGTACTTTTTTTTAAATTCCGTTGTTTTTATAAGAATTATATTAAATCAAAGACCGAAATGTCGATAAGTTCGCAGTGTTTTCGTATTTCACAATTTCTTTATGGAACGAATTGTATACGTCGCGCATTTTCACTACACGTCCCCCGGGGCTCAATAGATCTTTAAATCCGAGTGTGTGGTGTCCGAGTGCGCGGAGAACGTAACGACGTGCGCGCACGCGCGTGTTATTAAATTATATTTGCACGCCCCGCACGCGTTTTCGTCGTCGTCCGCGGCCGAACGAATTTTCTCCATCGCCGATCCGTGTCATCATTATTTTACCTACAACAACGGCTACTGCAGCAGAGCAGCAGTTGGTGCCGGCCGGTGGATAGGAGAGTTTTTCGTTATTATTATTTGTTATTACATATATATATATTTTTTTTTTTTGGCTGCGACGACTACGACGGTAATATACGAATAGTAAAAAAAAATAATAATAATACGGGAGAGAATCCATCGTCGTATGTCAAACAATAATAATAATAATAATAATCATCACGTTTGTGCGTTATAAAAAATATTGTTTTTTTGCTCACGTCCCGAGAGAACTGGTATTCGGTTATGGAGGAGAACGCGCAACCGACTTTTAACAACGAAATAATATCCGACGTGTATGTGTATACCTGTGTTCGTGTGCGCGCGCGCGCGTGTGTGTGTGTGTACGAAAGAGAGAAAAAGACCAATAACCGGACGAAGAGGATTATTTTTGACGGAACAACGCAGAACAGTCCGGAGCACATGTCACGTTCACATCACGGCACATTATCGCCGCGGATACGACGGACGGACGGACGGACGGGTCGACGACGGCCAATTGACACGGCTACTAATCGAAAATATCGATCTACTGTTGCGCTGATGATATACTGCCACTATCTGTTGCTACACCGCGTATTGTCGTCGAAAATATCGTTATTATTATTATTATTGTTTTGTTATATGGCGTGTATTGTTGTTGTGTTGGACGACTATCGCGTCATTCTGTTGCTATAATTGCACGGCGGCGAAGACAGGCGCTCTATTATTATTATTATTATTATTATTAATACATACCGGTCGAAAAGCTTCGAGTACTTTTCTGTTTCATTTCTCGTCGTCTGTTCGACCTCGACACGCGTCCGCGGCGAAGCCTTTGCAAAATATCGCGAAACGCGCGGCGACCTTGTATTACGTTCCGCGTGTCCTATTTGCCTCGTCCCCGATATCTTTTTTTCGTGTGCCCCCTTCACCCTTGTGCACCGATTCCCCGGTCGCGCCTAATGGGTAGCATCCCAACGGTCTTTCAAAAGTTGTATTTCTAATCCTACACGAAATACACGCAAAACACGCTTGTAAATCATTTACAGTTAGAAAACGAAAACGGTTTTCAAATCGGACACATTTTTTACGCCGATAAAATGTTTTTCTTCGAAAAAAAAAACAAAACTCTTCGATATTTTAAAATTCATACCACGTTTTCGGTATGTACGACAACAGACGTCAATAATAGAATTGTAAATATTTTTTGGTGGTGACTAGTGCGAATTATTCGATTTGGAAAACGGAACGCGCTTCACGACTGGTGTGTGTGTGTGTGAGCTGTTTGCAGGTTGCGTGGATTCGGCCCAGAATTTTTTTATGGGAAATTCGCACAATTCCATATGTCTTTGGTACATTCGTGTTCGCGCCTCTACGTCATCAGGACGCAAAAGAAGTGTTTCGAAAATGTAATTTTTTTTCCGAATCGCCACGCGCTGTCGAAAAAATTGTTTTTTTTTTTTAAGCCATGTGATTGCAGTGCATGTGTACCAGCGTTGCCCGAGACGAAAGCGACGGATCTCTTTATGCGAGCAAAAGTCTCACACATATGATTACGTTACGTTGCGGATGCGCACTATAATTTCGAGAAAACAAATATCGTTTTCACTACATTGATACGTTTAAATATAAATGCGCGCGAAGTTAATACATTTCGTTTAACGAATGTTAACGAGCTGAATCGTGGTAACGGGATAATCGAAATTCACGTATACCGAGCTCGGTGAAAATATCGGGGAGGGACGTTTAACGCGAAACGTGTAATTTATTGTGTGTATAGCAGAATGTTTATGAGGGCAATATATTACAGACTACCGAATCGTTTCAGTTTCAATTAACCGAAGTGATCGATCGTATACACTTTATTATTATTATTATTTTTTTTTTTTGATACAAAAATCATAGATTTGACACATAAAAAGATAAAAATAAAAGGTAATTTATTGTTCGAGAAAGTTAACGAAATAATTTGTACATAACACGTTGGGTAATAATACGTTTCTGCACGAGAAAAATGGTTACAGAGAGAGCCTGTTTGAAAATTGCGTATTATACGCTGTACGAAACGGTTTCCGTGTGCATTCGAATCGCTGTATTATATCTGAGATTATATCTCACAATATTTTCAGTACGGAGCAGAAAGAGCGTTTTATAAACCAGCCCCAGAGTATAGATCAAGATCTCGTAAATAATTCTGTTTATACCGAAAATAATGGACGCGTTCTGCAAATTATCGAACAAACGTTAATTTGTTTCGCAGAAATCACGGGAAATATAATATAATAATAAAACATTTCGTTTTATTCGTATTTTATAAATTGTTTAAAACGCGCCTGAAATGTGTTTTTATTAAGTCGTCTTATATAAATTCCATCGCTTTGCGTGATTTTTTTTTTTATATTATTATTCGATTTTATAAATCATTGGAATACGATTTTTCGCTGCAGGTCTACTAAGCGAGTATTTTTGTAGTTGTTTTTTGTTTGTTTGTTGTTGTTGAAAGAAGGCCCATTTCACAAATTCCATCCTGTGCAGTATAACGACGCACAGATTATACAATAGTTTTTGGTGTGTGTTACATATTATTATATACATTTAAAAAAAAATATAATATAAATATATATTTCGGGTCAAATTCAATGAAAATTCAACACATTCGTGCGAGATATTGTGTCGTATTATTGACACCGTCCTCGTGTTTTGGGCGAAACCAAAAAAAGAAAATAATAATAATAATAATAATAATAATGACAATGATACCGCGGCTAAAATATTTCTTTAAAATACAACCGCGGTATAATATAATATTATAATAATCGGTACGATTTTTTTTTTCTTCATTTTTTCCTTTCTTGTCACGACGATGTTTGTCGCATTTTACAACATTCGAATGAAATCCGAGTAGATACATTGGTCAGCCTTGATGTTTGTCGTTTTAATAGTAAAAAAATCCATCGCCTCGGAAAGAGAAGGTGATGATAATAATAATTTTCGTCGTTTACGGTCGTGTTGGTCCCCCCGACGTTATTCGTATATATATTTTAAAAAAACATTTTACACCGCGTTGAAAATTTGGTTCATATAACCGTGACGGTACGCGTGTATACATATATAATATATGTATAATAATATTATGCCGTTTGGTAATAATAATTTTTGTACACACACACACACCAACCATCGTGACCAGTTGAATAAACAATTTTTCGCAATAATGGTAACATAAAAAAATTATATTAACTATATATATATATACGTAGATGTCATCATCGTGTGTACACGTATACGAAATTCGTATATATACTTTTTTTTCCTTCTATATTTCAATATATTTCGGTCTTCGAGCGGAGAATACGTGTGGAGGGAGGTAAACTCTATAAAAATTATTGAATTGTAATAATAGTTTATTAAATATTTTATCGGCACCGCGCCTTATTGTAAATGTCACTTGTCGTTGTACACTTGTCATAAGGACAACGACGATATATTGGAGTTCGATGGCCAAAAGTGCCGATCCACGGGGGTTCATTGCGTGTGTGTTTTGGTTTTCATTTTGAATATAAAACTTATTTATTAAACGCATCATTTATATAAACTTATAATAATCGACCGCGTATAAATAATTATGAGTTAAATAATGTGTAATACACATTAATTTTATACTTTACCTCCGCGTTGTACTAATATTAAACAATAGTTACTATTGCTTGTGTAACGAACATATGGAAATTGGACTTGCACAGCGGCGGGTTTTACATTATTAAATGAATTTGGAAAGAAAAAATTATTTGAGTATACGCGTAATTTGTAAATATCGTTAAATTTAAAATTATATTTTATGAAATAATATAACTATAATGATTACGAATCACGAACAGTAGAAAAGCTACGTTTTTCGTAATTGAAATATACAATGTATTGGGATTTTTTTTTCTGTTTTCTAGTCATATTGCATCATGACATGATTTAATATTTATATTTTGTTTGATTTTTCAAATAAATCTTTATCATAACCGTTCGGACAACAATCTCGTTTGTATTTGATTCGCCTATATAAATATAACTGTATAATCATTATTTGGATTTTTTTTTAATCGAGTGGTTTGTGGTTTTTACTTTTCTCTCCGATCTTATTATCATAGTTGTGTGTATTAGTGAGGTTAGGTTAGATACTAGTTGTGTTTTATATTATGTAGTTTAAAATCTAATACAGGACTGCTGTGATTTTACGTGCGAATTTCCTATTTCGTAATGTAACAAATATAGTTACGACGTAGAGAAAAAAAATATATAAGTATAATCATATGAAAAAATCGTAGACACCGCCGTATAATAATTTGGCGAATTTTCTTTTTTTATTGATTTATGTTACATTAAAATCAGCGATACATATTTTTTTCAAAATTTTCTACGTTATTTTTAACAATTATATTATAAGGTGATAATAATTAAAGTCGTTGTCATATATTTCTTTTTTTTTTTTTTTTAGTCGTAACTCATATATCTAATTTTTCCGGTTATATCCTTTTAATTTTTAAATATTAGTTTTGATAATTTTGAGATCTTGTTATATCACTTTTCGTCTCCGATAACATTCGATTTAGAAGTGTCCTCAGATCCATTTTCAGAAAGCATGCAATTAGTGTAGGATAATATGTACATAATATATATATTATGCATAATAGTTGTATTTTAATTAATTAAAAATAATAATTTTAAATAAATTATTTATGTTATTTACTTATAAGTGTAATTCATACGTAAAAAAAAAATTTAATATTTATAGTTACGTTGATGTAATTAAAATGGCCGTTCCTATTAAGTATCAAATATTTTCTTATAAAAAATATTCAAATATTCGTATTGGAATTTAAGAAGAAAAAAAACAAATTATTCGTAAACATTGAATTAAAATAATATATGTAAATACCAAAGAAATCAATGTATTCATTTGCGTATGAAATATGATAACGCAATGCATATATAATTATTTGTGTTACAGCGTTAAATATGATACTATAATAAATATAATACTCGGTCGACTATTTCAAGTTTTATTTTATTTCTTCTCAGCGCCTATATAATAAATACCGATACACACATAATATAATCTTTGATTTCGCGAATTTTTTGGAATAATGAAAAAATAAAGAATAGTTTAGTAGCTGTTATATAACCCCGCGAACGTATGCCTATGGTTTTATATACGTCAAACTCGATCTCATTTTGTTTGTAATTATTTGTGTTATAATCTATAGAAGAAAAAAAAATACGAAAATTATTCACGTTATAATACAAATACACTTTTTAGATAACAAAATACTTTTTAATATAGGAGTTTTTCAAAAAAAAAAAATGCGTAACGTATTTGTTTGGCTTCAGTTGATATTAAAGAATAATAATAATAATAATAATAATAATAATAATAATAATAATAATAATAATAATAATAATAATAATAATAATAATAATAATAATAATAATAATAAATTGTGAGCCCAAAAGAATGATTGCCGTTTTATGATATCCGTTTTAATCCGTGACTTGCCCCAAATACCTCGATTATCCTACACGTGCATATTATATTTTTACACGTTTTAGTAACACACACAATAAACGAAACGAGATTATAAAAATTTATCTTGTTTTCTCGATCATGCACAGAGACACATTGATTTCGTTTTGAAATGATAATGACACGTCCAATTTATTACTATTCAATTGTCACGATTAGGACATTTAGACGTTTTTATTTGTTTTCGTCTAATATCGACGACATATTATTATCATCGTGTATGTATAATAATTGTATAACGACGTTATAGACGTAAGAAAAAAATTATTTAAAATATGCGTCGCATAAAACTAAACGCTATTAATATATATACTGTTTTATATAAATATTATATTTTATTAGAGTTAGAGATGTTAACGTTTACAGCTGACAAATCGGGGTTTTCGCGATATGGATGTACGAATAAAAAAAAAAAAGAATTGTATAGTCATCCGAATATAATAATATAATATTATTATGTAAGTTGTGTGTACACACGCAATGTCATAATAAGATTTATTCTAGCGAAGTCCGTCAAAAACGAAAAAGTAAAATAAAAATGTCAAGTACACACGCGTAATAGTTTTCACGTCGACCACCGAGCTGGTGTTGTTATTGCTGCTGCTGTAATCTTATTTGCGTACTTATTGATTTTTTTTTCAAGGAAAACTATTGAAAAATATCGCAATAATCGATTTCAATTGGCGTTTAAGTAATATTTAGGAGGTATTTATTAGCACGAGTCGATTATCGTGGGCATTTAAACCGGATTTTTTATTTTACATATTCTCCACTGTGTCGCGTCAGTACAATAATCCATCTAGTTAATTTTTTCGAATTTTTTATGAGACCGATATTGTTGTGTGTTAACTAATGCAATCACGTTGCTCGGCCAAAATCGAAATTTCCAAAACGACCGCATCGTTATAGTCGATTTTACGAATTAAACATTTTGAAGTTAATTTCTCTTATACGGTAAATAATTAACGAACAGAGGTTTCTAAAACGATTTATTTTTACTGTCGAAAAAACTGATAATTACAAAATTATATCAAATAACCGTAATTCGTTTGAAAATCGTACCGAACGTTTGAATCTCCGAAATCACCGTTCTCCGCTGGTCTAAATAACCTTTTGGTCATTATTGGTTTTAAACGCTCTGCCTACTATTAAATATTTCTTGATCCACTCGCCTGTCACGTGTACGATTATTTTCAAACTTAATAATAGATATTCTGATATCATGAATAATATAAACCGATGGGAATACACGTAAATTCATATTTTTCAGACTCGTATAAACGTATCAGTTATATTGTAATTAAACTTTTTTATCGCGATTTATATATTTTTAGTTTCTTCCCAACACCTTCATGTTCTTCACCTGTACCGCATCTTTCCATCTAGTCTCTGTATAGGTCGTCATTTTTTCTTCTTTCGAATATTCCTAACTCTGTATTTTACACGTTGGGCCAAAAATGTTTCTAAGTACATTTCTTTCGAATATTGCAAAGCTTTTGACTTTCTCGATAGTAATCACGATTGTTATCGAATATAAATTTCCGCGGTATTATTTATCATCCCTTACGGCGGCGTCGAGTGTATCGAAAAAAAGGGGCAATTTCTTTTTTTTTTTTTTCGCTTTTTGTTACATTTGTCCGTGGAAAATAACGTTTATTTCGCGCGCGACCTTAGCAGCCGGCCCGACCTAACGGCTGTGGCGGCGGCGGCGGAATAAAGAAGACCCAACGAGAAATATCGTCGTCGTTCTCTCTCTCTCTCTCTCGTTAACCGCTGCGAGTTTTCGCCACCGCTCGGGAAGATTCTTCCACGTGACAAAGACGACGACGAAGAATTTCACGTCGTGGTTCGTACATACAATTATATATTTACATATATAGAGGAGATATACTCGCGAATACGTTATGTGTATATGGTGCACGCCGTTACCCGCCATATGAAGAAGTATGTGTCACACAGTATATATAATATTTACTTACCACATAGGCAAACGCACACGCATATTGTGTTGTGTACGTGTATATAGAACGCGACGCGCTCGTCGTCTGGTGGCCTCGAAACCATCGAAACCGGTTGTGCCGTATAAAAAATACGTGTGACCCGAGAGATATCCACGCGAGTGTGTCTCGTCCGTCCGTCGGCCATCGTCGCGTCGTGGTGTAACGGTGCCGGGGCAGCGCGCGCGCTCTCCGTTACACACACACACACCTCACCCTCTCATCTGCGCAGCAACACCGGTCCGGTGCAAAACGTCGTCTCGTCGCTGCGAATTCTATTTTCCTCCCCTCCTCCCCCACACACAAAAGTCTCGTCCACAGAAAATGGCAACGAACGTGTTTAGCAGCCGAGACAATAACGTGTTATTATTATTTATTGTTCGGTAACGTTTTTTTTTTTTTTTTCTATACCGACGAATTCCAACGAGAAGGGGTTGCGGCGTTTGGTCGGGGGGGGGTGGGGGTTTGTTGATGTGTACGGTTAATACCTCAGAGAAACGTCGTAGTATAGTGAAAAATACGCGTTCAATTCCAACACTAATATTGTTATATATTCTGTTTTCGAGTGCCACAACACGCGTCACGAGTTCGCGTGGCAACGACTAAATCGGACGAAATTTCGTCAGCACTGTGTTATATTATAATACGATTCGTTTGACGCGTCAACTCTCCGTTTACCGAACTCGATGATTCGTTGTAGTGTTTCTGTTCGCGGGCCCGCTTCGTACGAAGTAGTTGTCCAATGCGGACGCGGTTAATCCGACCAGTGGTCGCGACACAGCTGTGCGTCTGTGCGGGGATGAGGGCCCACACAGATCTATACGCCCCCACCTGATTAATTGCCGACAAAAACAAAAAAAAAATAAAAAATGTTTAATCCGAAATTTTCGAAGTGTCTTGAGCAGCGTCCAGATCCGGCTGGGTACACACCAAATAACGCGCTGTGAGGAGAGAGACGAACAAAAATAAAAAACGAGTGGATAATAGTTTTGTGTTCGTATTCGCGGAGAAAACCGAGCGATTTTTCTCGGACATAAAAACAAAAAAAAAAAAAATCATAAAATAATAAACGATTTTTTTTTTTTTTTTATATTTTTCGTCGTTTTCGCCAGACGTTCCTACGCGCCGACGTCGTCTTACGTTGTGTACGCATTGCGGCCGTGCCATTACGACGACGACGACGACGACGACCACTAGACCGCGGAATGCAGGTCAAACCGTTCGACGTGTTTCCGTCATTCCGACAACCGATTATTATTATTATTATTTAGCTTTATTATTATTTTAAGGACCGCGGTCTGGACCGGCTTCTCGCGTATTCCGTTCGATATACGTACAACACACACACGAAAACGGCATTTCTCTCTCGCCTCGGTGTCGTTTATTATTATTATTATTATTGATCGAATACGAAACAGTCGTTTGGGGTGTTGAATAATTGTTTTTTTTTTTTTTTAATTCCGTTTTCATAAATTAACACGATAACTAATAAGTATTTCCCCCACCCCGAAATAATCACTTTTTACATTTTCAGTAACGAGTTATTATTTTTACGCGCGTACTATTGGAAATACGAGATCGGTATTCGGAATACTAACGAACATCTCTCCGAGATTCCTTTACAGCCAATACCGAAAGTATTCGTAGTAGTCGGTCGTCTCGCGCGTTTATCGTGTGCGTTCGACGAGTACAAAAACCACTCTACTCCATTACGAAAACTCGTGAAAAAAACATTTTTTTTTTTTACGTATTTTTATGTTTAAATCACGACGCCGAGAGAAAATTATCGCGTTTGCGTAAAATAATAAACTGTGTCGGCGTCCGTCGCGTGAAACTCGCTCTCCGCGCGTGTATAGTACGTTGCGCGCAGTGTGTCTAATAACTAAATATTATAATAAACTCTACACGGTGTGAGAGTAATTTCGGTAACGTTTGTTTCTCTTCATAATAAGGTAAAAATCGTCGGCGTTATTATAATACGTATAATATAAATATCTGTTTTTGTGCCGTGCACGCTAGTGCTGTTGCGCGGCGGGATCAACGAGCCGACGATAATCGCCCGCGTTTTAAATCGTTTTATTTATTATTATTTATTTATTTATTATTATAATAATAATAATAATATAAATAATATACACGACGTCCGCGTTCTGTTATTATTATTGTATACTTATTTATAATATTTTCCCTAATATTATATTCACAAGATTTACGTGCCGGGGGAATCTTCGGTTTATCGCCATCGTCGTATAATAACAATAATAATAATAATAATAATCTATTAAAAATAACTATTGTTCTTGCGTTATACGAGTAGAATCAGTTTTTTTTTCTTTTCCACTTCTTTGAATCCTTTTTTTTTTATTATCGTTTCATAAATTATTATCGTTATTATTATTATTTCGTAGATTTATTGATTTAGTCTTGGACCGCACCGCTCGTTGACCCGGTTTTCGTTTCTTTTTTAGTCTCGTTATTTATAATTTATTGTCAACGGCCTGCAGTCGTCAAACGTTACCGTCGCGTACCGTAATAGTAATATTGTCATCTACGACCGTAGCAGTAAGTCATAGACGACATACGAGTAAAATAACTGCTGGTTTTTTTTTTTTTTTTTTTTTTTTTACACATTTTCCAACTAAGGTGTGTATACAATTTGTGACGATGACATGTCGCAACGAGAGGAGGAGAGAGATACGACGCAGGCCTACTGTTGCTGTTGCCGTGTAGGTAAAACGACGACGACGACGACGTGTTATTATTATAATAATAATAATATCGCGCGGTTGTCCATAAAATCGGGGAGGGAAACCGCGTTATTTCTATAATATTAAATTTCGCACGGTTATTATTTTAACGGGTTTGTTGTTGCAGTGTGATGATGGGCGCGAATTTTTGCCGTTTTTCGAGACGATTTAAGAAAAAAAAAAATATTTATATATATATATGTATATAATATTGATGTACACACAAATGTGGAATATTATAATGATATTATCCCCGCGAACGGTGGCCGGTGAGGCGTATTATTATTATTATTATTATTATTATTATTATTATTATAATACACTACAAAAACGATGTAACGCGTCGTGTGTACTGGCAACGCGTTCACCGCCGCCGCATCGTTGACCGACATATTTAATTTGATTTTCGTTGTACATATAAGCGGCGAGACTCGGCGCGCGGTAACGTTCCCGGAGGTAATAGTACGGCGGTATTACTCGAAGAACATAACGGAAATCGATACGTGGTATTTTCGTGCATACCCCCGGTGAATTATAAAAATCGACGCGCGGGGACGTTTGTTATCGATAACGTACAATTATTATTTAACGTCGTAACGATTTTTTCACGTTTTTCTTTTTTTTATGGTACAAATCGTAAATAATAATAATAATAATAATAATAATAATAATAACAACACTTGTGTGTGTACAACCTGCGCTCTGCGACCGACGTCCGTCATTCCTCCCCGCGGGTTATTCTCGGTGGTCCAAGTTGGACGAGGAGGAGGATACGACGCCCCACTTTTTTTAGTCAGCGTATTCTACGCGCTCGTTTTGTTCAAAATTATTCGTCTTATTAGGATTTTGAAAAATCTGTTTTTTTTTTTTTGTAATTTGTAGCCGTTATTAAATTTTTATAGAAATATCTTATATATCTTTTATAGAATCGCTTTCTTTTCTTTTATAAATACAACTGTTTTGTTTTCTAAAATTTTAACATTCAGTACGCGTCGTAAAAAAAAAAAATCGTATTTTATTTATTGTTTTTTTAGAAAAGAAAAAAACATTTAAAAACGAATATATTTTTATACTTTATACGAGTAAAAGAAAGCATCTTATTTCTATGTACGAATGAGAAAAAATTTAAGAATTTACTGGATTAATTCCATGTATAGTGGCGGCGTTACTCGAAACCATTGTTTTTGCCCTTCGTTGACAGTGGGCGGGATTGGGAATTTCGTTAAAAAACAGGGCACCCCTCCAAGTGAAACTTCAAAGTGGTGTGTTGTAGAAATTGTGCGATTCGTAAGATATTAAAAATGTATTCGTATTAAAATAATAATAATATTTAATATCCAGCTATAAGATCGTCGGAAATGTACTGTGTACATTCTCTTGTAATAATTTTTGAGTAAAAGAGAGTAAATTTTCTGTGAACGAATTCAATAATATATTTCAATATTAACATATAAACTGCGTACAATGCTAGGCTATCGGTCGCAGTAATACTGGGTGGAAAAACAGCGTTTTTCGTTCGCTCGCTCGTTTCACGGGCTAACTCCTTGCGTACGAGGCGCGCTAAAGAAACATTTCGTTTCAATAAATTACATTTTTCGCTTGTTTTTCAATATAGAATTCATATAACTTTGCCCACTCTTCCGTTTGAAAACTTCAAACGACGACACGTCCATTTATTTCGACGATCCATTTCGAACGCCACGCGGGTTATTTTTTTAATTATTTTTCACACGCACCACGACAAAGAATAACTGACGCAATTCCGTAAAGAAAAAAAAAACGATAATCACACACGACGTCTTCGTCGTATTTAAAAGATCAATACGGATGGAGTGAGTATAAGTAAATAACCGGGCGGATATTAAAAATATCGATGCGACTCACTACTATATACTCCAATACACCCGCGCACAAACGTTTTCTAATATTATTCTAACACCGTATAAATTCTCAAATATAATAGCTGGATCATTTTGCGCGCGTAAAGAAAAACTAGTTTTTTTTCTAAAAAAAAAAAAATCGTTGTTACGGTCGAAAATTAGTAGTTACACACACAAAAACGCGATACGCGCCGCGTATATTATTATATTTAAACGTATACTGTAAAGCGTAGAAAATAGTATAAAAAAAAAAAAATTTTCGTTTATTTTTAAAAATACCGATTATTTTCTCTCTCTCTCTCTCGGTATATGTATATTATCATTCGTTTACTTTTTTTCTATCCCGTTAGGTTTAGTTTTTTTTCTCTTTTTTACCATGTACGGAGAATGATCGATGTGTGCCTCTATAATAATACGATGACGACGACGAACAAAATCATAGAAACAATGGTCAATATATTATTATAATATATATACATGTAACGCGCATAAAACATAATATATAAATGTATGGCGAAAAAGAACGTGTGTTGCAGTTTGTCACATGTCTGTGTAAAATAATAATACAGGTTACGTTAGGTATGTCGCGAATTAAAAAAAAAAAAAAAAAATTATTCCTTCTCTATAAATGTGGTTAGCGGTTAGACGAGTTTATGTTATAAAACGTGTCTATAGATTTATTTAAGATTTGTATACCAATAACGAGGCGAATTTCAAACGCGAACGCTGCTGCATTTTTCCCGTAAAATTACCCCATAGTTTTTTTTTTTTTTTGTTGGATTTTTGACATTAAATTTTCGTCTCGCATTTCGTCGGTTTTACGCTTTTACATGCGTAATATACGCTGCAAGCACACATTCGTTTTCTGATGAACGCTCGTTGATTATATTATATAAATTAAAATAGCGACTACTAGGACGAATAACGATATTGTAATATTTTTGTTGAAATAACGTTTTCCCCTCGTTCGTCGCTGCAGATTCCGATTCCGGAGTCGTTCGTGTTGAATAACCGAATTCGACAAAACGAATAGTAAAAAAAAAAAAAAAAAAACCACGGTTTTACAGTTACCAAATACGTTCTTTTTTTTTATATTATTCAATATATGTACAAAAAATATTTTATAGGTATGAAAAAAGAAAAAGAATTCAACGCGAAAACCCATTCAACGTAATGACTACACGAGGTTAATGTCTCGTCGTGTATAAATTGTAATCCGATTTCATAATTCATAAACGTAACATCTGCTGTACTGCACGTAATAAATTGAATGATAATGTTTTTTTATTTTTCGAAATGTATTGTATATTATGTACCGGAATCCGATTAGATTTGCGGTACTGGGAATAATCGCGAAAAACGTTGTAGACACGATTTATTAGACGTCACAATAATAATAATAATATAATATACGGAAAAAAAACAGGAAAATAAAACGATATTATATAATATTTTTGTTTTTTTTTTTTTTGTAATAACGGTTTTGTTTATTGACTTTTACGGTTCTTTCATTTTCGCGCGTACGATGGAGACTTAAACGCATTTTACTATATAAAAAAAATGTTTATCGATTAATATGTTTTTACGTAATATATACTAATAATAATATGCAATGGCGCTCACAAGTTTTTCGAGAGAGCAGCAGCAGCAGCGGCGTGTGTTTTCAATTTTTTTCTTATTTTGTCGTTAAACTTTTCAAAAGCGAAACTAATCCGGTGGTAAATTTTCAATTTTCTTTTTGGTTCTGGAAAGGGAGTTGTGAATGGACGGTTAATACACCACTGCCGTGTTACAAATAAAAAAGTGTGAAGAAATAATGACCACATTTCAGCTTTTCACGAATATGACCAATAATACCCTTTTAACATTGTTTCAACGTCCAGTAAAAAGACATTTTGCAAACCCGTGTACAAATATAGTATAAAAAATATTAGAATATATTGCGTACGTATATAAAGTCATTTAATTTAACGGTGTACGAGACGATTCGTTTTATTAAAAATTATTATAATTAAATTTTAATATTAATTTTCACGCGATATCGTGACGAGTTTTTCCAATCGTGTATTACGCAATAGGTCCTATAACGATTCTTCAATATTGTATTCAACTACTACAACGTAATAATTTTGCCGTTACTCACAGGTAACCCGATGTATCACGTTGAATTCGAATTAACCGTTCCGTTTTTAAGTCTTCTTTACCCGCTAATATGTGCGTGTGTGTGTGTTTTTTTTTAAATCATAATAATTATCGTCGACGCGAGTTGTTAAAATCGCGGTAATATATACGCGTAGGCTATTCGATTTGTATAAACAATATATTTTTTTAATATCGTTATTATAATAATATATACTTATTATTCTATTATACGCGGTCCGTTTATGATTTAAAACGGTTAAAGCTGATATTTGTGTGGGCGTGTGTGTGCGTTGCGTTTAAACGGATTTTATATTTCAGACTTTATCTATAATTATATCGGATAATAATAATTATTCTGTAGTTACATACGCGGTTAAATCGTTTTGAATTCAATAACGCGTTAGATATTGTTAAATTAAATCCATATTGTACGAACGCGTTGATTTTTATAAGATATATATATATATTTTTTACTCGATTTAAAGAACGTGTGTACACGGTGTTTTTCCAAACCGTTTTTATCATCGTAATATCAATTATTTATTAATCGCAGAATTATTCGTATAATAATAATATATTGTATGGTAATATATATTTTTATATATATATATAATGTAAATAAATTTATTATATTATATATATTATTATAATAATAATATTCCGTAATGTTAGATAATTATAAATATATTATATTTGGATTACAAAAAAAAAAAAAAACCGATGAGTCCGAGACGTTGAAAGACGACTTGCGGGGTTAATCGTCGTCTGCGCGTTTCGTTTTTCTTTTATCCGATAAAACGTTTATTTTTTTTGTCGTTGAAAATTTACAATTTTCCATCATCCGTCTGCCGTTGACCACAGTGTCGTGTAAATGGTATATTTCGCATAACGGAAATTTCGCCGCGTAGCACACACACACACACACAATAACCGTTCGATTTTCCGCGATCGCAATCCGTTTTTTTTTTTCTTTCCATTCTTTCTCGATTTTTTTTTCTATATATATATATATATATTACGATTATTTATTATTATTTTATTACGTACGGTGCGTGCGGGGGGGGGGGTAGGGGGGACCTACTGTACGGGGCTTCTTCACGTCGTCCAACAACAACAGCAGCAGCAGCAGCAGCAGCTATTGGCGAACACCCGAAAACCCAACGCACCGGAACGGTAGCATCGGCAGGGTTTCTCATTTTGTCCACGGCAAGGTCAATTGTATAATATTTATATATATATATGTAGCACCAACAATAACAACAACAACAACAACAGAAACACACGTTTCGATCACATTGAACTCTTACACACACGTTGCGTGTCGTTTGTATATAATGTGCGCGTTATACACATTGAACGTATATTATTATTATTATTATTATTATTTATCGCGTTAGCCGTTTCACGTAATATTATAAAAGTTATTATTTATTTCGACTTCTCTTTTTTTTTTTTACATAACTTTTTTCTTTTTTTTCACTCAATGGAAATCGACTTCCGGATTTGACAATGACGAATAAAACGCGACTAATGCGTTTAGTTCACATTCAAACAAAACACTCGTGTTTTTTCATTTTTTTTTTTTTTTCTAAATTGGATTTCGTTTATATTATTACTATTTTTTTTTTTTTTTTTTTTTTTGTTCCTTCCGTCGTCCTTTATATTACACACACACACAAACACATAGTTATTTAGTTGTTATAATAGCTGTTGTTTAGTGTGTTCGTATTTCGGACGCGCGCGCGAGCGTGTGTGTGTGTGTGTCACGACGTGGCGGTTTTTTTTTCACATATTATTACGATAAGTCGGTTATTATGGCGGTAAGTCCGCCGGTGTAAAGACCCGACGATGTACGTACGAAAAATTGAAAAAAAAAAAAAAAAACGAATACAAAAACCGAGGTGTAAAACGGTTTATGCGCGGCGGAAACGCCGTGTATTATGTTACGGGCGACGCGAACCGGATTGAAAATAAAATTAAAACTTTTTATTCCGTTCTTGTACGTCGGGCGCGTATACGAGAAGGAAAGCGGGTAACAAAAAAAAAAAACAAAAAACTCATCGGACGCGCCCGACGGAGTCAAGAGTGACGGCAACAACTGTACAGTCCTCAAATATTCCATCCGTCCGGGGACGATCGTCCGCTTCCAATACCTGTTTTTAACCAGCAGTCGTTCTTCGTCGTTCTTATTCCCGTGACCTCGGTGGGTGGGGGGGGATCTTCCCCGAATCGATCCGTCACCACTCGATCTTTGTTTTGTCTGTTCCCCACAACACCATTGCAGCGATCGTCTCACGCGATACATTCGGCGGTTCTCCTGCAAACGTGGGGCCGGTGGTGGCCCAGCTTCCGCTTTTCCTACTATTTATATCTGGCTCGTTGAACATTGTCTTCGGCTCTTCGCTCTCGTCGTCGTTTCTCCCTGGGTCCGTATGGATCTTCTTTTCGAATTACATCACTCTTTTTCTTGTCGTCCGACTTCGTTGACGCTCCTCGCGCATACATAACCAATGACAACTTCATGATATTTGTGATTTATTTATATTTTTCTTTTAAACTTGGATGTGACGTGTCGTGTCCACGACGTGATTTTTACGGCGTGCAACCGATCGCCGGTCGTATGAATTGTTATAAAAATTTCGCCGTCGTCCCCGGGCCGTGGAAAAATGCGAATAATTTTCGTTTCCTAAACGGGGTTTCGAAACAAAGCGCCGCCGTCGTCGACCGGTTACACGCATGTTTGCCGGCGATTTTTTTTCGCGATAAAAAATACACTTTGCACATGGACGTTTTACGACTCCATTGGCCTCTTATGTTTGGCTAGCGCGAAATCACTGTTTTATCGAACAAGCTTTTTTTTTCTATATATATTTATATGCATATACGATCGATCTCACGTAATACTCACAAATAGTTGCACGAATGAATATGTGTTATTTAATTTTTGTTCGTCTTGTTGTCACGCGTGTCACCTTATTGCGCGTATATAATTTCTTTTATTTTATTTTTATTATTATTATTTTTTTTATCGCGATACGATCTGCTTTTATATGCGGCGCGTCCTCCAACAGGACTATCAACTTTCGTTCGACGATGATAATATATGCATATATACCGAGACCCGAGAAGTTCATACTGCGCAACATTTGACACGTGCGTCAGATTCCATAGGACAAATTGAATAAAATCCAGTGCGATTCTTTTTATGAAATTCATTTTGTATATATTGTTGCGGGTTAAAAAAAAAAAAAAAATCATCGATAGTTTTAATATCGCATTCGTTCGTGTTGACATTTCTTTGGTTTTCGCGAAATTATATCGAAAATAGATGTGTACATACAAGCATATTTAATAACACTCAGTTATAATTATACGCACATGTAAAAATATTATTGCGTACATACGCTTCTTCTTATCCGACTTTATAGGCCTCGAGAGGCCCGTGGATGCAAAACAAACTTCTTTCCATCTCTCTCTCTCTCTCTGTCCAGAACTATCATTGTGCCTATCACTAGTCGTCTTCTTGGCTCCTTCCTGCATTTATCAATCCATCTCTGCTTTAGCACTCCAATCGGTCTCCTACCCTGAGGGATCCATTTTCGTACATCGTTTGTCATTGAAATAGGTACACAACAATTTTTTTCGATTCACTTGGTACCGTAATTTATGTATCTAATCGCTGCACTTTATACACACGGTTGATCAAACGATTGTTAAATATAGTCATAGTTATTTCTTTACAAATTAGCTCGTTACAATATTGTTACATCGATTTCGTACATCTGCAGGTGTTCTATTTTTATGTATTATTTTATTGAGGAGCCGTTTAAATAAGTAATTTAATTTTTTTTTTTTTAACACGACCGTTATGGACTTGACATTTACGTGTAATTACACATTACGAAACACTGTTTGGATTAGGTTAGTTTTGTATTTGTTGGTGTGTGTATACATATATAGGTGTATTTTAAAAAAAATATAAGAATCTCATAAATGTCAATGTGATGTGCGTATTTATCGTTTATTATTATTATTAATTATGTAATAATAAATATTGGTAAGTGACTAAGAAAAATAACCACCGCTCGGTAGTTTTATATGCGTTATATTTTAATATATAACGCGTCGGCGATTTGTCAAGAATAATAATTTTTTTTTTTAAAAGTAATCCGTATTCCGCGGAGTATCGCGCGGAGAAAGTCGTCGAAATGCGCGTTTAGATCATATTTTTAATCGTATTCGTTGGGAAATAAAAATTTAAACATTTTATAAACAAAAATATTGCGATTTAATGCGTTGTGCTAAATTAGTCTTTTGCACTGCGACAAACGTTTTCATCCATGTTTTGTTTATTAGTGACGTGTAAATAGAGAATTAATGCACGTTTACCGTACGAGGCCATACGTCGTATTTCTATATTAGTCTGTGCACGAGTTAATCGATTTTTTTCTTCTTCGGATTTTTAGTGTTTTTTTAAAAACGATTTCTTTTTGTTTGTTTTAGGTAATAAACAAGTGAAAACGTGGCGCGTGTAAAAAAGAAACGATTTTCAATTATCGCGGCAACTCTGATCGTAATATATATATATATATTTCGATTTTCGTGACAGTTTTGTTTTAGCTGTAAGTAAATTCGAAACTCATAAGAGATTACTTTGATGGACAATTTGAAAAAAGAAGAAAACTACGTAACTTTCAGCGTTTTTTCCCTCGTTTAGAAATAATTTTACTAATCTATTTTATCGACGATTACTATTATATTATATTTAAATCGTCTGTATATTCGATGGAGCGTAAAATTGACTGAGATGTTTCCACGTTGCGTATGTATCGCAGGCGGTGTATATAGTTTTTTTTATATAAAAAAAAAAAAAACCACTTATATTTGGTCCACATTTCGATTGTGAGTTTTTTCTTTTCGTAATTTCCATGTCCGTTATAACACGTTTAAAAACCCTATTTTCGACTTCTCCGAGCGGTAAAAACGGAACGTTTTATTGTGTTTAATACGCGCAATTTACCCGAATGGCGTTATTTTTTTTTCTCTTCTAGAGAAACGTGCGTGTTACGATATTATCATACGGGAACGAGCGCGAAATAATATTTTTTAGACTCGTACGAGACATTTCTCGCGTGCATGTGAGTTTCGGCGTGTATTATCGTGTACTTATTGAAAAAATAAATAACAAGAGAAATGGTCAATGGTGTACAATTATGATGCGTACAGTAGTGTCGACAGACTCGTATTATGTCACGGAATAGCTGAATCCGCAATATAAGGCGCCGAAGTCTTTTTTTTTCTTCTTCTTAGGACTCGGGGGAAGATTGGCGTGTATTTGATATTAAATATACACAAGGCGAATTAATGCGTTCCTATAACGAGAGGAAAAAAAAATCACGTTTTTTTTCTTTTTAATTTGTCTGTTTTACGCTTTGCACCACCGCGCTGCTGCGTCCACTGAAATATGTCGACCGCGACTTTTTTCTTCTTTTTTATTTCACTCGATAAATGGTATTGACACATATTACACGCAAAAGGACAAAAAAAAAAACCAGGCGTTTTTCTCATCCGTTTATGTATATGTGCTTTTCTCCCGTTTTCCGTTTTTAAAAAACGTATTTTTCAAAAATAAACGTCGAAGAAACGAGACCGGTTTTTCGTTCTTACGAATTCTTTATTTCGTAGTTTTTATTTTTCTTACCGTTTTTCGATGTCGCGCGCGAATAAATTCTTATTTTCCCAATGTGTCGTCGTTATCGTATATAGAGAGAAAGAGAGTTTAGGTGAACTGTGACATTTTTTTTTTTTTTACATTTTATTCCGCGCGATCTCGACGACGACGACGACGTCGTACTACGAATGCGACGGGACAACCGGAATTTTTTTTTTTTTTTTTTAAAAAAAGGCGTTTAATTTTGTAAAATAAATAATACGTAGGCGTTGTTGGTGTGGACGGCGTGAAAAAGCCGTCGGCGACGACCGCGTGACGCGGCAGACGCGTGTGCCAGAGAGACGGCGGTAACAATAAGTAGAACGCGCGTGTTATAGAGACCTGTGTTACGCCGCCGCAGCACGACCGGCGTGCACAGGAGATTAGATATAGCGCACAAGGTCGTACGGATCGGATTGGACGGACGGCCCGTCGGGTGGGTGACCGACGAAAATTTATTTATCCAATGGCGACGGCGGCACCGGTGGTAGTAACAACGCAATAATCGTCAATATTATAAGGCGCAAGACAACAGAAGCGTGTCCACACACACCGTGTGGTCCGGGGGGGCGGCGTGTAACAACGAGAGCCGCGCGCGTTAAGGCGAATTAGTAATTCGGTAAAGCGAATTAGGCGTGGAAATATTGCTACGAGGACGCGTGGAAAAAGTGTAAAAAAAAAAAAAAACGATGAAACGTATAGAAAATCCACGAGCGCGTGTGTCGGGTTGAGAGAAAGAGCGACAAGTGATGTGCGTGGACCGCTGGGGGGGGGTCGGCAATTAGTTTCTACGGAGGTCCGCCGCGAATGATTTGAAAAGAAATGTTCTCGAGAGCCGGGAAAAACTTTTACGATACATTTTATTAATTTTCGTACGTTATAAAAATAGACGAATTAATATGTATCTCTGTTATGTCTCTGTTACGCGAGAAGACCGGGGAGAAAAAAAATATTTTTTGTCGTCGTCCAGTTTCCTCTTAGGCGGGCCGCGCTGACGATAAGTGTGTTAACTGTTTTGATTGCGGAACGACATATATATATATGAAAAAAAAAATTGTTTTATTTTTGACGGGCGATTATTTTCTTTTCTTTTTTTTTTTTACCGTTTGGGCACGTACAAAAAAAAAAAAGAAAAATGTTTACTCGAAAATTTGGACAACGTCCCTAGAAATATACATATAAACACGTTTTGGACGTGTAGTTTCTTACACCACTGTTCAGAGAAAACGATCGAACTGAACTCGAACGCGTTTTTTTAAAATTTCGACCGTCTTTATAGAGTATACGGAAAAAAAGTCAATATTATTTTTGACAAACTTACGATCGGATTCCCGTTCAACGATGATAAAGTGTTGTTTTATCCGTGTTTGATTTTAAAACGTACGTGTCGATGTATCTCCGGACGTTGTGTGTATTTATACCGTATTTTGGGTAAATTCACTCAAACTTGGTTGGCAATTTTTTTTTTTTTCCATTAGAAAAATTTAAAATGCACGGATAACGAAAAAATTAATTTTTTCGCAGAAAGAAATTGTCCGTAAGCGATAAATAAAATTCGAGTTTTTATTCTGTCCAAGTTCCATGTCGTTTCGCGTGATCGTTAAAAAAAAAACGAACTCTAGTGAGCAAATAGCAGGGATAAAATATTAGGAAACGGATACTCTTACGGAGAACCAAATGTTTCAAATAAACTCTCGACAATTCAACTACGTGCAGCAGCTGCCAGTAACGCATCTGGTGAAGTGAGAACAAAGACGCTTTTTCATTTTGTGAAAACACTCGGAATTCGGTGTCGAGTTACAGACTCGATCGGCGGGGGGGTTTTACAGCTCTGAAGTAACTGTTTCAATCACAACACAACGATATAACGTCCTATAGAAGAAAAAATTAGTTTGTATGTGTAAAAAAAAAAAAACGGCGATTACATTTTTTTTTTTACGAGACATTTGTTTAACGCGCGCACTTCTGATGTTTCTTTTCGTTACAAATTATATAATTTGAAAAAGAAAACAAAAAAAACAAAAAACAGATTATTGTCAAAAATGTTGAATACAAATTCGAGCGACGATACTACAATATTGTAGTTTTAATTTTTTTCCTAAGGTTTCTTGTTCAGTCTATCGCCATGGAAAAAATATTCCTGGTTTCGCCATTGCAGAGTTAATAACGTGCCGACGTTACGTATTACACAGGGGTGTTAAATATTATCAACGAATTTCGTTTGTGTTAAATATTGAGTAACTGCAGTTATATAATATACTATGTAGGTATAAGAAAAAAAATAAAAAATGATCGTATCAATTATATTATGTATGTGTGTGTGTGTATAACATGCAATGTCTATATATATATAGTAATAAAAAAAAAAAAGTAATTAACGTAAATTGTGTGTTAATTGTAAATAATTATACCGAATGGAGTTCGTCAGGAGGTGTTTATTTTCGTTTAATTATAACATTTTTTTTTTTTTTAATCGTTTGTATTTGTCGCCAAGTAGAGGAGTTTCAAAAACGTTTCAAGCAAATTACTATATAAGCGTAAGAAATTTGTAATTCGGATTTAGCGAAATCGTTAATATATATAGATTTATTTTATTGATGTAGGTGTGTATATTCTACTTTCATAACGATAATACTGCGATTTTTGCTATTGATATGTATTTATCGAACTGCGGTTTCGTGAAAATTTATTCTATCAATTACGGATAATATTTATGTAGTCATTTAGATGATAATACCTGATGATATTTTCGGATTTTCAATCGATGATGTAATAATTTTTTGCCATCGATTTCAATGCAATTTTTCACACGCGACAGTATCCGAGAGCCATTTATTACTCGTTATTAGCTATTTGGTTTTCGTTTTTTACAGTAACGACTATAAGACGGTTCGTGTTTAAATAATATGTGGCGGATTGAATTTTCGTATTTTTTTACCTTATTAAAAAATATTCCGTACAAAATTAGTTTTGTTGAATTTTTCGATATTGTGTACTAGTGCACTTATTATACACACGGAGGATGTACAGTTTCTGGAAATCTGGTTAAAATTACTATAATTAAATGTACCGTAATTCGAACTCGGTTTATTGGCTTCTTACAATATGTTTTAGTCGATTTAAGTAACGAATGAAAAAACAACCGAATTCGTCTTCCCAAACATACGTCGCTGCGACGTCGTTATAATAATTTCCTGCGATTATTTGTATTATGAATTTATTTCGAATACGATGTTAAAGTATAACACATAGGCATTTTCGTCCTCTTGTATAAAAAGATATTTCGAATTTTGTTTTTCGATAATAAATTAAATAAATCAGATACTTGTGCATAGTTTATTTAAAACAAATAGTAATTGAATTACATATCGGGCGATGGAAACTCGGTTATTTCGTTATATTTATTAGTACTTAACCTACACAGCGAATTACGATAAAAATTCCAAACGTCTACTTTTATTCATAGAATTCAGTGAGAACTATTTCTTCGGGTTTAATGTTCTTTCCGCCGTCGATTTTACAAATAATAATAATAATAATAAGCCATTTAGTCTTGTTGAATGTAATTAAAATTTTTAAATGAATGTTTTATTTTATTTAATAAAAACGAACAAATTAATTAACCGTATCAATAATAACTCTGACGTGTTGTGGAATTCTTCGTGTTAGCGTTTCCTGCAGGTCTTCCTGTAACGTGCAGTGTGTGTGACTGCTGTGCTGCGGTAATAGCGTTAAACGCGGTGTCGTTGTTAATATGAATCGACTACCAAAGGACAGAAGTAATACATTATTTTTTTTTTCGCCCTATAGCGGAAAGCGGATCTTTAATTCGACCCGATCCACTGCATAATATTACATTTACTGTAATAACTCGTTTGCCGTTTTCGTCTCTGTTTATCACCGCAGACTTTATCTGCGGATATAACGAGGAATAATTTTATTGCGGAAAAAATACAAACGTGTCGTCGTTACACTATTTAGGTTAGGTCGTAGTACAAGTATACAATAATAATATGTCTCGAACGTTCGTTCAATTAACGTTGTATTTTTATTGAAGCCGATGATGACGTCCATTTAATTTCATACGAGTGTATTATTATAGATTATTCGAACGGCGGATAAAAAAAAAAAAAAAAAAAAAAGTCAAACTATAGATAATCGCGTCGCATTTATTTATTATAAGTGGTAATGCGTAATGTGTTAATTTCGCGGCCTCGCTATGATTTATTGTAACGACGAACGGTGAATACTACTGCGCAATTAAACCGCGAACAAAACTATATTTATATATATATATATATACAAATAATATTTTTTTTCTCATTTCTCTAGAATAATACGATTTCGATATTTTAGGGGAGAGATTTATTATAATAAGATAAATAATAATAATAATTGTTATTAACGTGACGCTGTTGGTTTTTCTCGTTGTTTTTATCGCAGGTGATCCGATGATGTCGTCCATGAAACCGGCACCACTGCAGTTTGTCAAGCTGGCTCCGCCGTCCGATCTGTACCGTTCGACGGCGCAAGATCAGCGAAACAAAACGGCAGTGGTCGTGACGCCGAAACCGAAAGAATTCGATGCCGAATGGCAATCGGTAAGACGTAATAATAATAATAATAATATATATATATCGGTCCGTTAATTATTTTTCTTTTCTTTTTTTACACGCGCGGATATATAAAATAAAATACGTTATACGTAGGTAAAAAAAAAAAAAACGATAATTAACGGGTTTTCGATTTTTTTTTCTCTTACCGCAGTTAAAAAAAATTTATATATGTATGTTTAGCGGCGTACATATTTCACACGTGTGAAATAGCGATTTGACAAAAAAAAAAAAAATAATAAAAAATAGTAGTTGATCACAATATTATAAATAATTAATAAGCGTTTTTTTTTTCTTTTCGGTTGTTCAAACCCGATTGCTGTTTATAATTTAATCTTCACGATTCTTATCGTTATGTAACTCATACTTATTATTTATATTATTATTATTATTAAATATATTTAAACAGAAATCAAGAATATCTGGTTTTAAAAAAAAAAAAAATATATATATATATATATAATTTTAACTTCATTTTATTATATATTTACTCGGATAAAATAATCAGGCGATCTCTAAAAGGTCAAACGAATCTATAATTTCTGTAAATGTGTCTGAATATACGTATAATACTTGTTCGTTCGGAATGTATTTATACACAAACGCGTAGTAATTACTAATAATTATTGTAACGGAATCTTATACGCGTTATATATAAATATATATATTTTTTTTTAATTCGATTTTTCTCCTTCTCTCCGTGTATAATCATCGAAAAGTGGATGGAATCGGTGGCACGCGAAATAACAATAATAATAATAATGATAATAATAATAATAATAATAATAATAATAATAATAATAATAATAATAATAATAATAATAATAATAATAATAATAACGGTTGATATTTGCGGTTTGTGTACGTTGTATGTCCGCAGGATTTGGACAATTGGAAAAGTAACAGGAGAAAACAACAGGAGCACATTATCGAGCGATTGGTCGAGGTGAAGAAATTCGAAACGGATAGGCTGGACGATGGGTTCCGGAAAAGGAGCAAAACGTTCAACGAGATAATACAAGAAAGGTAAAGCATACGTAAATACGCTGTTCGTTTAATGTCGCCGTATACGTATTATATATATAAATATATATATTTTTTTTTATATATAATAAAAGTATACGCTCAATGTTATTACTGTAGCAGTCGAGAATACGCTATTCGATTTTACGAAAAATATTATTTTTTTTTTTAATGTGAAATCGGTTTTTTTCTTGTTTTTTTTTTTTTTTTTTGTACGTATAAGACAAAAGATTTTCTTCGGATATTTCTCGTTTAGGAAACAAAATACAAACAATACACACACACATACATTGCGTAATTGTGTCATTGTGTGTATCTCGTACACAATTATTTTATTACACGTATACAGCCTCGCGTAGTGTTTACAATATGATTTATATATTATTGTGTATTAAGTCATTAAGAAGACGTGTGTCTCTCTCTCTTTCTCTCTGTTACATACGTTCGTCTGCTGGAATGGTTTTTGTTTTCGTTCGGTTACGTTATAATGTTCTAACATTTGTTGCGACTGTATGAAAAAAAAACAGCGTTCATTTCGATATCATTAACGAATGTTAGCGCGAAAATCTCGAAAAAAATAGAGAGAGAGAGAGAAAATTAGCTATTAAAGTATTATAAAATAGTTGATAAGGTGATAAAATTCTAGAATAAATAATAACGCGTGAAGTGCGCGTATTATATATAAAACGAATACGTCGAGGAGAGAAAAAAGATTTAATGAACTAAAAAAAAAAAAAAAAAACCGGCGGCGGCGGCTACACCACGACTACACGCGTAAATTTATGCGCTATTTGAAAAATTTATTTTGATTTAATGTTTAAATTTCCCAACAGTTACAGCAGTGAAAGTGTTTTTAAAATTGTCTCCGGTAAGTTTACTATAACCTTTGACGAGGTTATACCTACTCACATACGCGTTTGTTACAATTCGTGCAGTTTTACAACGCGAAACGTGTATAAAAATATAAACTACCTCTGTCCTATTTTTTAAACACGTAATCGATACGTTTATTAAATATACGATTGTTTTACATAAGAAAAAAAAACACTTTATTTATAGCGGAATTCTCGTCGAAATTATCCACAAATAAGCGACTAATACGTAGCAATGAGTTTTGTATTATTTTTTTTTTAAATTATCAATTATTTTTTTGTAATTACTACACGGATGATTAGATATTATATATATATATATATATAAAGAGAGAAGGCGAAGTGTAAAATTACATTTGCTGCGACGATCGCGTGATTCTCCATTTCAAACTAAATAATTCTACCTGTAACCGAAAATATAAATTTACGCTCGTATACAAACGTTATTTATAATAATAATAATCGGAAGATATTTTAAATTAATATTTTACGACCAATATTTACATTCGCTTCAATACGTGTGTTATTATTATTATTTTTATTATTAGTGTATTTGTCTATTTTTACGTTCGTATATAATATGTATTATCGTTATTACACACAATGTGTTATTCGGATACACGCGTCGGATTTATGAAAAGTTTTCAGTTCGGGATTTTCTCCGGACGTTTCACAATAGTTATAATAAAAGCAGTAGAGAAATATTGTCGTATAGAACAAAAAATAATAGTCATAACGTCGCGATACGCGACAGTGTTTTAAGGCATTACTGCAGTTATTTGTATATAGCGAGTTAAAAGCGTCGTGCAATCGAAATCAACAATATATATTATGACGATAGTCGGACGCGCGTTCATATTTAATAACCGCAGCTCATCGACAGATGAAACTTGTTACTACATATTTTATATAATATATAATGTAAATTTCTCGTTACAATTACACGAAATAATACGTGATGTCGAGAGCGGTTATCTTGTTGTACTTACGTTAATAATAATAATAATAATAACACGTGTATAGGGTGTGTGCGCTCTCGTCACATTATAACTGTGTCTTAGCTGTTATTAGAGAGCTGGTTCGATTGAAAAACGTATCCGACGACTTAATGTCGAGTCAACCTAACCACCATCAGCTATATTATAATATATAGCAGCGGCGATTATGAGAAAATTCCGTTGTCGGCCGTGTCTACGGTCCGTTTTACACGCTTTCGGCTCTCGTATACATATATAATATTATATAAAATAATGTACTTGTACACGCGTTCTCTTTACAGTTATTGTAATATGCGTTTGATGTGTGAAAAAAAATGACATATATCCACACACGTCCGAAAAGAATTATATAAAATCACTGTTGCATATTATAATAAGTAGCTACACCATACGACTAAAATCTAGAACTCTGAAAGTGCTCTTGCGCGTTGCGAGTTTCTTTATATGTATTGTATTTATAGGATTTCTTTAACCCAACTACTACTATTCGTCTTCCTTAAAAAAAAAAAAATTTTAATACAAAACGACACAATCCGTTTTTTTTCATCAATTTAACTAACATTATTCCATAATCATATATTACAACGATTTTACGCTTTGATTTCTGTTCACTAATGTATTCTCGAATTACTCACGGGAGCGCCCGTAACACTTATTATTATGTATTATAATATTATTATATGTATAATTAACCATTAACCGTATGAAAAAAAAAAATGAAATTGAAAATATTATCTTAAAATAATGTTATATAACCAATTTTTATAATTATTATTTTTTTTCCCCCATAAAATCTAACGCGAAATATGTTATTTTAATAAATATTATATCGTCGGGCCACTATTTCGCCGTCCCTGAAATACGTAAATAGAATCCCGAGACGGTATAATAAAACCATCGCCCACCCTCTCAATGTCTTATATAATACAATATATGACGGAATAAAGGGATGCTTGTGTTCGACTTTAGAACGACTAGTGAAAACGGTTTTTCGTTTCGAACGTCGTGTATTCGACAAATGGACGAGGTTTGTAAGTAAAAAAAATATATTAAAATTCTATACTTTCTCGACGATAGATCATCTCCACCCCTGTGAATTACACACCGTCTTTGCGCGCAGACACGTAATACTGTGTGTATTATTTATCGTGTTCTTACAATATACACTCGCCGTTGGTCGTTTGTAATCTCTCGACGTACATTTTTTTTTTTATCATCCGCGCGCGATTATCAAAATAATCCCTACGACTACTTGAGCCATACAGTAAATTCGTATGAGTTAAATATTGTTTACCGATGCTTTTTTCGATAAGACGAAAAATTAAAAAAATATATAATAACGTGTGTGTGTGTGTGGCGGATTATAACACCGTTGGTTTTAAGGTATGGGGTAATATAGGCGGTCGAAGCACGGTGGATATCGTTGAAAAAATCGTGTCTTCGTCACGCCAAATGAATGTGTTTGCGTTTTCGAAACGTCGCGTTTCAATCGGCGTTTAACGCGAGCAAATTATTGCACTCGGAAAACTCGGGATTCATCATGAGCGGCGATCATTTATTTATGATTTATTTTTTCGTTTATTTGTGCGAATCGATAACAATCGGATTTTTTTTTTTTCGGTGGAGAAAACAAAACAAATTCTATTTGAAATACGTATGTATCATCCGTCCCGTTGTCGTTGCCAATTTTTCACCGTTACGACATTTAAAATCGTCGCGAAATTCATTTTAACTCTCTCGAATGTTTCCCGACGTTTTTATTACCAACGCGCGCGTCACACATTGCAGCGCAGCTAGAGTTGTTTTCGCGCACGTATAACATTCTTGAATAATAAACGATTAAAAAGAGAGAAAAAAACGGCGCTTTTTTTTTCTTGTCCTCGTCTATTCGTATCTATAATACCATTTTTTTTTTTATTGTTTATAATATATCCCCGCGTATATTAGCGCCGGTGTGTGTGTCGTTTCGTCGAACCGCATATGTCGTTCGAGGTCGTTTTATATTAATTTTTTTTTTTCTATTTCGTGTTAATCGCGGACGATTTTTTTTTTGTAACACGTACTCTTTTGTACAATTTGTACGCGGCAAATATAAATAGCGTTTGTTAATAAATAATATACGCGCAGTATATGTGAATAATTTTAATTCGTGTCGATTACACTACACCGCGGTGTCGAGTAGTGGGATTCGCGAATTGTGCGCGTGTGTGTCGATTGGCGGCGCTTTTTTTTTTATTATAAAATTCTATATCATTATTTATTATATAATAATTATTCGATTAATAGCAGTAGCTGGTATTTTCGTTTTTTATCGTTATGTTTTTCATAGGCTGTTATGTTGCCGTCCGGCGGCAATCGCTCGAAAATTTGTAATATTCCGTTTTTATCGCGTCACCCCACTGTATCGTCGTTCGAATGCGATTTTCGATAAAGTTCTTATATTGTTATTATTATTCGTATCGTATTTTTTTGTTTTTAAACGTCGGCGATCAATCGCGCATATCGATTGATATTATACGAGTTCGCTATATCGGGACAGGTTATTACAACAATAATTATTATTATTGAACGTGTGATTTCGTTAACTGGGACGACGTACAGCTGCTAATGTACGACTAGGGAAAAAATAACCGCTCTGTACGTTCTGTGGGTATACAGACGGATATGTGTGATTTTTTTCCTCTGTTCTTTTGGAAATTTACGCAAAAAACCGGTTCGGTATAGATTCTCGTGAGAAACTCTTCAATACGTTACAGCCGTTGTTGAACACACAATGATATAACGTGTGCGCGCGCGCACTGTGCATGTTATTAATCGTTTTGCTCGTATGGCAAAACCAAAAATGTGTATACGAATGAGACGAAGTGAACATTTATGTTAACATTTAAATGAACGCACGTACTATTTATCCAAATATTTAAACCGGGAATATTATTTATTGTTGATTTTCAAATTACGTCATGGCCTTCATTTATTTGTCTGTCTATGCGCGCATTAAAATAACGTCTTACGACAATACGTCGAATGCCAGTGTGTGTGTGTTATATTGTGTCTAATACGCGAATTGTATACCACGCCGCGTATCATGACTATAATAGTGCTCGGGGATATCAATACCATAAAAATATCAAAAAAAGAAAAATTACCCTTAAAAAAAAAAAAAAATTCATTTGATCTACATAAACTCATCGTGTATAAGAGAGAAAACCGATGAAAGTTGTATGTGATTCGGCTTACGTTTTTATTATTATTATTATTATTATTAGTAAATAGGTTAAAAATACGAAAAAGAGCCCCTCGCTCATAAAAAATATAATAAATTTATAATAATAGTGCGTGTGCGCTTGATTTGTATGTCGAAAAACGTCGTGTCGAGCATTTCGGAAATAGAAACAGATGCAAATGTGTCGGAGCACCGATTGGTACGGTTTCAAATTAATTAATCAATTTTCTTTTTTTTTCGTTTCGGCTTTTTATGTCGAAATCATTTTTCGTTTTTTCCGTCGTATAATATACATATACGTACGCGTAGTAGTAATAGTAGTAGGTCGCGAACGAAACGATAAAAATTCGGTTATTAGGTCGTTGAAAACTCCACGGTTATGTGTTTATAGATTTTGCGGATCGATAAATTAATTAAACAACTGCCGTATATGTATATATTTATATATAAAACCATTAGATTTAACGTGTAAAATATTTGTAAAATTCGTGACAAAGCGCGTAATCGCGAACCGTTTATATTATTTATAACTGTACTCATTTCGTTTGTATTTCATAACGTTTGCGTGCGGTGAAGTAGAAAAAAATTAATTATTGCACACATCGATTTCGAACGAGATTCTATTATGTACAAATCGATCTTGGAAAGTCTGTATGAATAAATATCATCCATCTATCCATAAATCATGTAGTAACGCAGACATATTTCTTAAAGATTCTGTCTGGTGTTCATACTCCGTTTAGTTGTTTTTTCAATAATATAAAGAAACGTCCCGACGAGAAGAGCTCTAGTTGTTCGTAGTTTAAACGTAAAATATTATTTACCGATTTATTTATATCAGTGTCGTCGGACACTTGGGGGGCGCGATAGATGGTCTACACACGAATCGTGCAAAACACAACAAATTATTACGACGGTTATATTTCAGTCACAACGACAAGATATAAAGAGAAAAAAGAGAGTACATTGCGAGTACGGAACGAAAATGTAAATCGAACGAACACGACTTTGACAATTTTTCGCATATAGTTTTATAACGAATAAACGCAATGTCGACAACATTACGATGAGTAATAAACGGTAAAATAATTTAAAAGGACGACGGACGTTGAACGAGAAACAGATTTTGCACAAAACATATAATACACGTGATGACGAGCGACGAGGGAGAGGTACACAACAGACAATGCGGCACGAACGACGACGACGATTTAAAAATACGCGACGCGATGAGCGAGAAACGATAATTATCGCCTTTTAATAAGATATTATTAATATTTAATTGAAAAATAAAAAAAAAACGATTGTTGTTTACTACGTTATATAAATTATTGTCTCGTTTCAATTATAAACACGGAAAAATTATATTTTTTCGCGCTTTCGCACATTACGCGTAGTTCATTCATCGATTTATATTTTATTGAAATCGTATAAATTTTGTTAGCATACAACGCAGTGTTTTATAATAGTTCATTTTTTTTTTTTTATTATATATAAATAAAAAGTTTTCACGGTATACAATTTGGGAAACACTGCGCGCCTTACAAATAACACGGGAAAATAAAAAATACAAACGTATCCGTAGTGAAGACGAAGGGAAAAAAGAACGCACGGAACGTCGTCCGTATTATAATATTATGGACTGTTGTATTACAGTTTTTTCGGTTTTTTTCTTTTTCTTTTTATTGTGTCCAGTAAACGCGGGCCACAGTTTGTGGTGGAACGGACGACGCGATAACTGTAATATTATTTATTATTTCCCGAACGATATTACGCGGTCTCGCGGTGACGAATCGCGCGTAATATTATAATAATATTCCGTCGGTACAATATTATTTCGTCTACTACGGTGAACACCTGCACAGTAGTAGTAGTAGTATAACACTGTCGTACCATTTATGGCGATGGATTTGTCGTTTTTACTTCACGTCCGTGTGTCCCTAAACACAAACGCACAGATCGGACGAACGCAACAACACTCGTGCAATAACGGTCGCGTAGGTGTATATTTCACGGACGGTATTTTTTGTTTCAGATATTTATTGTTTCTTTTTCTCTTTTTTTCTCTTTACAGTGCATACGTTGCGTTATAATATTATTTTGTATTCGAAGTAATCTAAATCGGAATCGCGGCTGCTGTGTTAGGCGTGGACCCAAATATTACGACTCGCGGCGTACGCGGCGGGACCGTATTGCTGCGCCGAGCGTATCGTTTGTTTGTTTTTTTTCCCTCCCCCGCGTCCGTTACTCCGTTACAAATACGATTATAAAATTCCTCGCAAATCACTATATACGACTTGTACGTAATGTATAGAGAGAGAGAGAGAGAACCTCTGTCATTATTCTCTACGCACGAACCGCACGAATCTATTTTCCACATTCTATCATATCAAAAGCAACGCGATTAAAAAAAAAAAAACGATCAATTTTCAATCCAAATACTGAAATGTACGTCTTTTCAAATTTCACCGACACTGTCATCACCTAGTCCTCCGAATGTATCAAACACACCGTACACGCACGTTTATACCTCCCGTCTGATGGATTCGAGTGAGAAGTGTCTTCTTCTGTGCGCACAGAAATTTATAAAACCCATGCCCGGGCCGGAATTAACACAGCAGGACCAATCCGGGGCATCAAACCCCCCCCTCCGAAAAAATCTTACTGGACCGAGATCGAAATAATGATTTCTGTAATCCCAACGACCAATCGCGTTTATTTTCGTGACGCGGTCGACAGAAAATTTAGACTACAATGATATGCCGTTGACGAATTTACAGAATTAAAATCGAGAAGAGTTGATTTCGTTATTATTATTTTTTATTTGAAATGCCTATCAAAATGATTTTTTTTTTTTTGTATTTCGAATCAACATTTTTTGTTGATATATTTGAGGACTTACTATTATCATAGCGTAACATAGCCGATGCAAATACGAAGTAGAAAGAAAATGTTGTTGAAATTTAAGTTTTCCGTCTCCTTCTCTCTCCGTTTCTGCAATTTTCCTCTTCGTGCTTTTATATCTTACATTTATTATATGTCGAACGATTGGACTGCAGTTGACACTGCGGATTTTTCACACACGATTGACAATATACACGATTTTTTGCCCATCATCGCTTCAAAAAGGATTCATTTGGAAATTCTATTGTAAACACTCTGTTTCGATCGTTTCGTGGCGTGCCACTTTAGGCGTATTTCAAACTATTAAACGAAGACGCTACGCGACGAGTACACACTTCACGGATGTGGACAATGGACACGATGTACGGAAAAATACCGAATTCGGATGACGGACGTCGTGTTAAAAGTCACGGGCTATTTGTTTATTTGACGCACGACCACCAAATCAAAAAGTCCTTTAAGAAGCAATACATTTAGACAATATTAAATTTCCTCATGTCTGTATCGTCGACAGATAGATAATATCGTTGCGAGCATTAACCGCGTGTTGGTGTAATAATTGTCGAAAATTACTGCACGCTTGTACCACCACCACCACCACCATCGATAAAATTCCCAAAATATTAACACGAACATTTTAGAATGAATTTTCGGTTAAATTGAAACGAATTTAATTTTATATGTTTGGGATATATAAATACAAATATTTTGCAAATCTCAATACATTTGTATAAATATTTCGGAAATATTTGATTTTTTTTACACGCGTCGTCGATTTCACGTGTCTGTGTTTGATTCCATCGTATTCCATCGCTTAATAGGTATATTATGTACATTTACAGTCAATTGTTCATATACCGTCATCGTGTAATCGTCTCAATACTGACTTGAATTCGTGTAATTGTCGAATGTGTCGCCACAAATATTGTTGAAAATTTATTAGAATGCCCAAAAAGTTCATTTAATATTGAGGGCAGCTGTGTACGAAAAACAATCACCAAATGTGAAACATTAAAAAGCGATGGGAAAGATCTGTGTAGAATTGTATATTATTTATTTATTTTTTTATACGTTTAAATAGTTAATATTTTTTTTTCCGAATTTTATATGAATTAATTAAAAAATAGTTAATATTTTTTTTTCCGAATTTTATATGAATTAATTAAAAAATAAATAAAATTTTTTATTACATATTTTGATAAAATCAAGTAAATATTTCGATGGTTTTTATTATAATAAAGACTATCCCGCTATTATTATTATTATTGTTATCATCCGAAATCGACTGGTCGTTGTAGTATTTTCGTATACGTAACGAAATACGAGAGCGGACACGAGCGGTCATTATTAATTCGCATATAAAATATAATATTATATATCGTGTTGATCCGTCGTCCGTACCGACTTCGTATGTACGTTTCGTATAATTTATACGATATTATACACGAGTGTATATTATAGATCCTATCTGCTCGTAGAAGATTGACATGATTTTCGGTACACGCACGACTTATATAATGTCAAAGTATGACTTTATTGTGCAATACACACTTCACCTCTCTCATTCTCTCCAAATTTCTTTTTCACATTCGCCAAAAATGCGTACAACAATACTAACAACAATTCGTACCAAATACGACATTATTAATACCGACCGACAAAACACATTTTTAATGCGATTTCGGTTGTATTATTTTTATTATTATTATTATATAGTTGAGATTAAAACGTTTTAAGCACTCGCACAAAAAAAAAAAAAAAAATCGTACGATTATAAAAAAAAGATGTGTTTTTTTTTTTTTACTTCGATTTTTGTAATCACAAAGACGTTGTAATAAAACAAAATCCTGTTGCGGGGCTAGGTGGTTTCCTTGATTTTAGCCTGCGAGGTGTTTGTTGAACGTGCTGCCCGAACAATATTACTCCGTTTTAGTATATTTTTTTATGTATACATCTGACTGCAATATAGACCAGCTGCCGCTGTATTGTTTTAAATAGACTAAAGAGTTTAAAAAAAAATGTTACCGACTATATAAACTAATGAATAATCCGGATTATTTCTCCCGCGTTTTTCTAATTCTTACACGATTCCCGTTTGTCGTGCCTAAGAAAAATTCTATAAAAATTTAAAAAAAATATTCGCGTAACTATGCAAACGGCTCTCTTGACCATCGGTCGGTCGCGATGGGCACGCGCCGCCCATTGCTGTGTGTAATATGTTGCGAATGACGAAACGCGTTGTGCGGTTTTAGGATTAGGTCGTCGTGTCTTCCCCCTCGTACCGCGCTCAAACGCAAAAACAATTGAAAATCCAACGACTATAGCCTCGTTTTTATTATTATTATTATTAATTTTTCAAATCGTATACTACAACGTGTATGTAATATTATGTTTATATAGATTTGTTCACGTCACGCTCGTAGTTATATATGTCGATATGTTATTATTATTATATATGCGCCGGTTATATCCCCTAAAAAATAAGTATTTTTTCTTTCCATTATAGTTATACCGCGTGCGCACGATGATATAATATATTCGAATCGTATTTGTACACTTGTTTGTTAAATATTTTCATTATACGAATAAAAAAATATATATATATATATAATAAATATTATTGCACATAATATACTGCGCGTTTTTCGACTAAACGAATTTTTTTTTTTTTTTGTATATATAAAATTAAATTATATTTTCTCCTCGCGTATAATATGAAAGAATAAAATCATAAATGCCTTATATAAACGTACATAAAGATTTACAATAATTTCGTATCACGCGTTTTGTTGATCATTATGTACGCAGTTAGGTTATGAATTTTTTTTTCGTATACAGTTCTTTTTTTATACTTTATATAATATATGAGCTTTTTTCATATTTTTTTTTCTCGACGGGTTATACAGGTTATAGTCATTGGTTTTTGTGTTAAAGTGTGTATATATATATATATAATTTGTATATCTTCTCTGCATTACAAATGTATATATATATATATATATAAGATGTTGCGTCAATTCGATACGCTTGAAATAAATTCGACACATACAGATAATATTTTTTATATAAAAAAATAATAATAATAACACGCGTAACGCGCAGTTAATAAAAATATTTGATTAAATTCTTTTTATTATTATTATTATTAAAAAAAAACGACGAAAATATTAATTATGATTGAAATGTAATTGAAATAAAACATTGTATTAAAAAAAAATTTCAATTACAATTTTTAATCGTAAAAAAGAAAACGCTATTGCTTGCGGCCGAATGGTTTCGTAAATTATCGACTGTATTTGAAGTCATTATTTTTGTGATATATATACGTACGAGACCTAATTGTTTTTTTTATCATTTTCGTTAAACGTTTCCTTGTATTTTTGATACATAAGTTTTCAATCGATTCGTAGAATTTACCATAATCACGTCATCGTTACGCTAAATTTTTTTTATTTTAACGTTTGTTGCAAAATAAAATGAAAATTCGTCAAAAATAACCGCGCATATTATTATTATTATTATTATATTACATGTGACGACATTTTATTATTATTATTATTATTGTTTTTTTTTGATAATCTGATCGTCGTTATAAATCGACCAGAATCTACTGCGTTTGTTATATTGTTAATACGGCTATAGTGTCTGAAACGAAAAGGCTTGTTGAATTTAGAAAAAAAAAATAAATAATAATAATAGAAATTTCGTTATACTATGACACGACTATTTGTGTACAGTAGCCAATAATTGTATAATAATTACAAAGCAGCGATACGTCGAAAAAAAGAAGAAAAAAAAACGAAAAGACGCGCGATGGGAATAGAAATTTTAGCGTATTATCATCGCATTTACCGGAACAATATTGAATAGAGAGCGAGAGATTTAATATATAAAATCTCGCGAAGAAGAAGGATAAAAAAAAACACGTGCGGAGTCGTTTTCATCGACTCGATGATTCGATACAATATACGCGTACGTCATGTAATGCCAATATTTACAGACAATAATAATTTACAAGTTCAATTAGCAAACACAATGGGCTTTCTCGTATAACTTGCGAGTTTTCTTATATGTCTTATACTATACGCGCGCGTGCGACTTTGTATCCGAAACTACTCGCGACGACAGGTGGTAATAGAGACGGTCGCATAACACTTTATAATACGCGCAGTATTTTCACATCTCTTTACACAGTATAATAATAAAATAAAACCCAGTCATCGCTACTAATACGCGCGTTTCGCGTCTGTTTTATTTGCCAAGAATTATTATTATTGTATTTAAAAATAAATTATGTCCACCGCATAATAATACAATCGCTCCGGACTTTCTTTCCGCACGATCGATATATTATTATTATTATTGTTATTAGCCGAATATTGTTCGTGGCTTCGCCAGTGCGCGGTTTTTAACGAAAATGTAATTATTTATATAAAAAAAAAGTCGTAAAATTGTTATTGAAAAAAGCGTCGTTGATAAAATACGTCATATCGGACAAAAAATAAAAAAAATTAGGCGACTACACTCGAGGGAGTATTCGGAACTGTGACAAAAAACCATAGTAAAAAAGTTCAATAACATCAGAAAATTGGTAGGGGTAGACATATAAAAAAATCTCTGTTTTTTTCATATACATATAAGGATTATTATTGTTATATTAGTCGTCTTGATTAGCTCTCTGCAGCATACCCAGTGTGAGCAGATACGATTTTTTTTCTAGAGAAGTGATTCAAAAGAATACTTTCGAAATATATATAAAAAAAAAACGTTATTTTTAAATCTAGAATTTTTTCGGCAAAAAAAAAAAAGTGGGCGTCCTTCTTTCTCCCGCAATACGATAAATATTCTATAATAATAAACTATTGTGATTCGAAACGAATACCGCGAGAGTTACGTTTTTTTTTTTTTTTTTTAATAACAGTCAGCATTTAGTAATACGAACGGTTTTTTCTTTTTACACAATTGGTTATTATTACGGAAAACAAAATATAACTGTAATTTCACATAATTACACGTTCCAATAGTGAGATATACTCGACCAAAGCGATTATTTGCATATACGCGCGGAATCTACACGATTAACATAAAATAATAAATATAGCCGGTAACTGCGATTATAGGTCGAGCGCGAATATTCGGTTACATGAATCGTATAATTTCTTTACGAGAGTGTATAACAGCTTATATACAAAGAATTATTATAAATGAATTTATTTTCGTGCAAGAAACGAAAATAAATTCATTTATAATATTTTCATATTGTCGAACACGCAAATTCAGTGGCGTTCGCAAAAAAGAAAAAAGAATTAATACGCAACAAAGGGTTGGCGACGAGATTGAAAATAATCCCTTTGCACGCGCCGCACTACTGGATATTCCGTTTCTGGTATTATTTTATTATATTATTTCGGCGGCCGTCGCGTCTCCGCGTTCGAACAGCGGTCGAAAAAGATTATAAAGAAAAAATAAATATTATACGCGCGTAACGAGAACTATTAAATTATGTAAAGTTACGTTAGTTTCGTGGCCGTGTGTTGTCTGTTGTGCACGCCGACTGGAACAACCTGGACGTGCTGTGCACTGTTTGTTTGTATGTGCGCGCGTTTTGTGCACTACTCGCTCGCGTACAATGGGACGCCAATTAAAGTGGCTATAAGGTGAAAGTTGTTGTTAATATAATACACGCACATATATATGATATTATTATGTATCCGCAGGATTATGAGAGAGAATAACTGTGCGTGTAATTCACAAACCAAAACTACTCACGTTCTAAATAATAATAATAATATTAATAAATAAAAACGCACGACGGATACATAAAATAATATTTATTTATATGTATACGAATAAATGAATAAATCGGTCGGGGCTCGCGCAATATTCGTCGCGAGAACGGCGCAAAACGCGACCAATAAATATATTTTTACTGGTCCGTTAAACGCGACGACGACGACTTTTGTCGAGTTCTTATAAAACTCCGCGTTCTACAATATTATTATCGTGTTTTAATTGATTTTTTTTTTTTGTTATTATTATTACTATTTTTTTTTTTTTAACTAAAACAACGACGATCGTAAAGCGCTCGCTAATAATTTGTATTTTTCTTTTTCCTATCAACTGGTTTCTCGTCGAACTTGTCGCGCCGGACGAAAGGGTGAGACGAAGTTCGCGGTTTATTTGTAATCCATACGAGTACACATAATACGAGCGACGAAGCTCTCACGGTCATGCCCATCCGACAGCGTATTAGTAAATACGATTCTCCCGGCGGCTCTCCTAAGGAACTTTCGATATAAAAATATATTTCATTTATTAAATTTATATATTTATTAAGTGATTTTTAATAGAAAGGATTGTGTAATTACAAAAAAATGAAAAAAAAAGTCAATTCATTGATTGTGTCGTACAAGAGATACATTTAAAACGTCTTCCGTATTAATCGTTGTTATATATATATATGTATACGGTATATGACTTCTACGAAGTTTGCCAAAAGCACTAGTCTCGTCTTTCTATTATTATTATTATTATTATTATTATTATTATTATTATTATTATTATTATTATTATTATTATTATTATTATTATTATTATTGTTCTTGCACGTGTGGCGCGCGTCGTGCCACAGCTTTGTGACCACGACAGATATCACCGAAACGAGTTTACATAATACGCAGTCCGAGTCGCTGTTGTATTATCGTTATATATGCTTATAAATATGTATTTTTGTTTTCTAATGCCGCTGCTACGTCGTGTGTCTACTGTGGGTGGTCACTTTTAGAATATTTTTTTTTTTTATGATTTTTCGTTTTTCGTTGTACCGTTTTGTATGTATCCTCGTAACCGCGAGGAATGTGCAGTAATTGTCTATACTTAAAAAATATTTTCGACGATTTAATAACAAGAAGCGTATTACTTTTTTTTACGGGGGGTTTTTTTTTCGTTTATGACGTGTGTGTTTATACACTACCGTTTGCCATCGCCCAGTCCACTGACCCGACTGTAATAAAATAATATATACCATACGTATATTATTATCGCGTGAAAAATATTTTCCCCGAAGGAACAACGAACGAACGGCGCACGTATGAAATCGGTGGCGGATTCGACACATAAAGTAGTAGTGGCCTATATACGTATTATATCCCTTTTGGCGTTTTTTTCTCCTTCTAATATTGCGCAATTTATTAAATTGTATAAAAAAAAAATATTACTTACAAAATCCAATTACTCGATAAATCGCGGACTGTGATATATATATATATATATATATATACATAAATAGCCACGAATAAAATATATTATTATATTAACGAGTTTGATTATTATAATGTATATGAATTATATATATACGCGCTGTTATAGATTGTAATAACACGTTACGCACGCACGTGTAGTTATAATGATTTATAGTCAGTTTTTGGGCGCACGACATAAAAACCAACGTAGGTATTTAGACAATCCCATGAGTTCAGTTGATTTTTGTATGCGCTTCAAAGACTATATTATATAAAGACGACGGTGTGGACCGGGATGCCAGAAGGTAATAAAAATATGGGTTAAATATCTGGTTATAAAATCAAAAGTAACTTGTGCGCATTATTTATGCGTGTGTGTGTGTGTTGTACTAACACCAATTAAATTTGATACTCGTACATATCCATATAATGCATACGATCATCTAAAAAAAAAAAAAAAAAAAAATTAAAAAATCGTTTTAACAATAAATAACCGAAACAGTATGGGTACTTTTCATTTTTTTATTAACGTTATATATTTCACCGTCCTTCTTCTAATGTTTTTCGAAAACGGAACTCTCCGGTCAAGGACTAGCTTTTGTTTGATGACGTGCAGTTCTATCTATCCTATTAAACTAGTTTCGACTATAAATTACATCGATTCGACGGTTTTTTTTTATTATATATATATATATATAAAAAAGGTGTACAATACTTGTAAATCGCTTCTAAACGGAGTGCTCCGGATTTCTGAGCGCGTGTGTTTTTCGTCGAATCTTCCGTTTCGATTATTATTGTTTACGCGCCGGGCCATCGTGTGTGTTTTATGATTATGGACATAAAAGAAATGAAATAAACCGTCCTAACCGTATTCGTTAATCGCATTTATATGGACACTGGACGTATTTTAATATACATATTACTTTTTATTAATAATAATAATAATAATAATAATAATAATAATAATAATAATAAAACAATTATTTATGGTCGTGTTATTATGCGAATCCGTCCACGAGTTTACGAGACTGGTCTCTTGGAACGCGGCCGCAACGAACGTTTAAATTATTCTACACTTTTCCGTCCTGTACTAAACATTTTGTTCTCCCCATTCAAACACTGTGCGGTATAATCGTAATAATTTCAATCGAGCTCAGAATCTCGTTAAGTGATCGTCGTATGATTTTCTGTAATTACTTTTGACGGAAAAAAAAAATACGCAGGGGATTTTTTTTTCGGTTAATATTGCATTTTAAGTTTAATGGGGGAGGGTTTTTTTTTTTTTACCAAATCCGTTGAAACAATTACACGTTGTCTCCACTGCGCTTCCGTTTATTTCGTATATCCAATTTGTACCGTTTATAAATAAATAATATAATAAATATATACAACGTATGTGTGTGCTTTAATTGGGCGATTGCTTAAAAAACGGACTGGTCTTGTCGTTTTCGTGTCTGTTGAAAATCGTTTTGAAGAATGCCGTGTATCATCCAGTGGCGCAACGAGGATTTTTTCAAGGGGGTGGGGGGGGTCCGTATTTGTTTAAACATAGACGCTGCAACTAAAAAAAAAAATAAAAATAAAAATAAAAAACAAAAATCTGATATTATAAATTGTACTATTCGATTTCCATTAAAGTTTTACTACTACTATACGTTAAATTCGAATCGTAAAATAAAAGATTTCAACTGGGCGTGGGGGTCCGGACTCGAAATCCTCCTCTCCCTTGTCTCGTGCACCACTTTTCGTATAATTGAAAATCACTTCGACCCGCCGCAAAGCTTTTTTTTTTCCCCCCCGCTTGCATATTATAACATAATATTGTATTTGTCGTTACAGAGGGAAGAGCGGTCGGCTGAGAAGTTTGCCGGCACTGTACCAGGACGACGACGACGGCAACGATCTCAGCGACCTGGGTCTGAGCACTGGGAAGAAGAACAACGGCGTCGTAGACGCAGACGGATCGTCTCGGCGGCCGCGGCAGTGCGGTACAGAGGCGGCCGCCGATGGTCGTCTGGAAGAGGAAGACGTGTTTCGCGAGGCCGAGGAACCGGCGACCACGGCGGCGGCTGTCAAAGTGGCCACGGTGACGACGACCGAGTCCGCGGTCGCCGAAAACGGATACGATCGGGCCATCAAGGACTACGTGGACTTTGCCGAGTCCAAGAGGACAAACAAATGCGACGAACATTATCGGCCGCCGCCGCCGCCGTGCCGGAAACCACCACTGGTCGAGGCGAAGCGCAGGATGTCGGCGCCCAAGATCGAGGAGAAAGTCATGTTGCTCAAGACCCGTTCGCAGTCCACGAAGGATTTGAACGCCATTGTGGGCGAACTGCCCAGAGTGGACATAGTCAAGCGCCGCGAAATATTCGAAAAGATCTGTTCGGACAGCGCCATCAAGTCGGTCGCCGAGGTGGTGCAGCAACAGCAACACGCGTCGTCCGTCAACATCGGTACCAGACAACCGCCACCGTCGCCGTCGTCTGCGAACAACAAGAAACCGCTCGATGTGTCGTCTGCGACTGTCGTCCGTCCACCACAAGCGATCGAAGAAACGTTTGCGCCCGAATCTCCGCCGCAGTCGTCGTCACCCAGTAAGATTCGTATAATTTTTTTCTTTTCTTTTTATTTGACTTAACTTTATTGGGGGGGGGGGGAGAACTCATACGGCTCAATCACGTCGAACGATTTATACACTTGTTTGTTTTAATATCCCGGTATTTTTGCTTTAAATTATATTATAACTCATATCTTCGAAGACTTTCTAAAAATGTTAAGGTCTTAGACACAAACCCACTTTGTATTTTATTGAATAATTATACAACATACGTTAGGTATTGAAAAACAATTTTATTTAAAATATATCAAATTATTAACAATTTAATGGGGGGGGAGATGATCGCCCCCTCCTCAAATACGCCACTGAGTGTCGGTGAACGAAGTTTTTACTACTACGACCTCTAGTGGAAAATGTTTTATATACATTTATGATTTATGTACCAAATATCTATTAAAAATAAATAAATAAAATAAACAACGAAACTCGTGAAATTCCGGGGTGTTGGATACTTTTTTTTTTTTTTTTAAAGAAAATTTACGAGGAAATATTCGATTATATTGATTGAAATGGGATTGGGTAAATAAGACACGCGCGAAAATTCTCGTTTGTTCTTATTATCGAATTTAAAAAGAAATCTTCGTGAGATATCATATGATACCATTATCGATGTAAAATTCTTCTTGAAATGTATCCACACTAGTTCGTTAAAAAAAAAAAAAAAACAAATTTTCGTTTTTTCCTTTTTAGTAATCGAATCGGCAAAAGTCGCGGATGAACCAGCAGCAGCAGCAGCAGCAGTAGTAGATGAATCGGCGGCGGCGGTGGCTGTATACAGTCGCGAGGAGGAGGGGGAGGAAGTACTGCAATTAATACACCGTGCGGGCGTTCCGGCGGCGGCGGAAGAGGAGGACGACGAGATGACGACGACACAGGAGATCGAGACGACGGAGATGATGGCGGACGAGGAAAAGCCTATAGTGGCGTTGGAAAAAGAACGCGTGTGCCTGCAGGTGGTGGAAGACGAGTACCAGCACATCCGGCATCACCATCAACAGCAATTGACGTCGCTTTCCGACCTGGTCAGCCGCCACTCGATCGACAGCCTCGACCAGGAGTGCGGTCACACGGCCGAGGACCCGGACGACGGCAATTACCCGGGCTCGTGTCTGAGCGCCGAAGACAGCGGCATACACACCGAAGACATGTCCAGTTGCGTGAGTCAGGCCGACGACGAGGAACGGTCCAATCTGCAGCCCAGCCCCGTGTTGCTGCAACAGCAGCCGTCCAACGCCGTCCAGCAGCACGTCGACGACGACGCGTACAACATGGTATGATGCGACATTTCACCCAAATCGGTTTCGTCTTCGTCTCTTCTCAATAAAACCATTTTCGTCTCGAAATCGTTAGAACCGAATGTCGCGATAATTAGCCGATATGAATAAACTCTCCCCGTCTCTGTTCGCCGCTCTACCGTCCACATGGTTTTTGGAAGTCCGGCGTCGAGTTATGAAATGCGGTTTTTCGTCTTTCAAAACCACCCGTTTTCGAGAATTTCTTGTCGTTGCTATATGGCTTTTCTAACCTAAAAATACCGTTATAATCGTCAGATTTCGCGATAAATCCATTGTTGAATCGATCGCTATTGTTAACGCCGCGTTTATTTTCCCCGCGATTGGGAACAGAATACGTTCCGGGAGGTGGGGGGGGGGGGAGAAAGAGAGACGAAAACGTCATATTTTTTTATTTGTTCTTAGAAAATTTTACATTTCGTATTCACCGCGGGTGTGTGTCCAACAGGTACTGGAATTGACTCCCGTCAACGCTCTGGAACCGCCAAAGGAGAAACCGCCTCCGCCGCCCGTGGACGCGTATCCGGACGACGATGACGATCGCCATCATCACCATAGAATGCAACAGCCTCCTGCACAGGAACCGGTAAGTTTTACCGTCCCCAATTTTGGAGTGTATTGTACGCGGGATAATTCGAATGCAAACAGATCATTTGTATTCAATAATTAAAAGAACAAATGGATTCGATACGTGTGGGGGGGGGGGGGTCGATCAAAACGAAACAAAACGCGCCCTTTGGGTTTCATGACGAACATTCAAAATTCTCTTGTTTTCTATAGCGAGTCCTCAGGTCTGATCTGTGTTTCCGTATAAATAAGTAATAATCGTTTAACGCGTATACTGTGCAGGCGGTGGACAGCTTGGAGTCGGCCAAACGCATAAAAAAAGAAATGTGGATGAAACGGTCCAGTTTCTTGGGCTTGGAAGAGTACACCAACGGTAACGGCGGCTACGAACACGGTGAGTGCGCCGGCGTTTTCTTAATACGAAGTGGTGGTTTTTATTAACTTATTCGTGGTGTCTTTTTTCGTTGTGCTATAATTGTAGACCTGGAGAATTTGAAATCCAAACCGCCGGATTTGACATCGTTTTTGGAAGAGGAACGTCGGCTGGAAAAACTATTATACAATCAGAACAAACCGGAACGGCACGACACGACCAGGGTGAGTGTATTTATTTTTTTTTTTTTTGATAGTCGGTGGTTACTACTTTTTATTTTTAAACATTTGAATTTCGCCCATATCGTATTTGTAATATGCGTGTTTTATACATTGGTATGGGCTGAAAAAAATATTATTTTATTCCCACAATAATAATAATAATAATAGTAATAAAGCGCGCTTTTCCCGCCGTTTGCAGATTTACGAAAACGTCGTGAACGTACCGCCGAAAAACGTTATGTACGCGGACGACGGCGGAGGCGACAGCGAGAGCAGTCAATACATGAGAGACATTTTACAGGTGGAAGAACAGAGTCGATGTAATCAGTTGAAGAACAAAGCAGCTCAAAACAATATAGGTAGGTATATCTCAACTAGAAAAAAAAAGATGAAAGATTAAATAATATATTTTAAACGAATTCTGCGCGTTTGTAATGTCAGACACGATTAAGAAAAAAAAAAAAAACAATCGTGGATTTCGTTCAAGCGAATTAAATAGTTTAGAGTTTTATTCCTATATCACGGCCGACTTTTTACAAGTACGTCGTTTCAATATATATAATTTCTTACAATAAACCTAAAGGTAGCTAAAAAACGAGCAACGTTTTATTTCAATTGTTATTTTCCATCGGAGTACACTTTGTCGAAAAACTTGATGAAATGGTTATTGACAGAAAATTGTGTCTAACGATTTTCAAGATTTTTTTTTTTGGAATATACATGAAGTATAATGTATATTTGAAATTGTATTTAGACTTAGAATCAAAAAATTTATCGCCTCTTTTTGATTTGAATTGAATACCTCGAAGTCTATAATCGATGATATAATAAATTATAGCTCGAAATTAAAATACATTTTTTTTTCGTTAATAAAAGTTTAGAGTTACATATATTTCAAGTTATTTGAAATAACGATAATCGATTTTGACGAAATCGCGTTTTTACCGTTTTCGTGTGAATTTCGGTGGGGGGTTTTTTTGGAGAAATGCTTAAAAAAAGAGTATTGAGAAAACAAAAAAAATAAAGAGCGAAAAACCGCCTCTCTAAAATACCACCCGCGGGGTAGATGCTGTTTGTTCGCCCCACGGAAATCGGGTATGACTGTTGCTGTAAAGATCGGCGGAGCACTCTTTCCGATAGAATTTTTGGGGGTACAGACATATGAAAATAAAAAAAAAAACGCGCGCATCATTGTGAAACAATACGCGTTTCTCATCGCTTTGCTCGGAATCTCTAAAAGCGTGATTTTACTATCATTATAATTATTTTCACAGGCGAAAAATTGGTGAAAAAATTGAAAGAACTCGAAGAGGACTTGAACAATCAAGAGTGTGCGCGAATCGGATCTGCACACTGGTTGCCGCCCACCCGCCATTCCATGCAAGACATCTCCTCTACGACTGCCGCTGTAGCCGCCGTCACGAACGTCAGACCGTCGCTCGATCACACGCGGTCCATGCCCAACTTGGAGGTGATCACTTTTTCTGTTATTTTTTTTCCTCAAATTGTGTACCATTTAATATCCGTCGTGTAAGTGCGGTCGAAATCTTGACATTTACACCTAATACAATAATATTGTACGTTACGAGTACATTTATAGAGGGAAAATTCGATATATAGGTAGTTAAAAAATTAATAAAAACGCCCTTTTGAAATCAATAAAATTCACTTATTACACACCGAATATATTGCGAACAGCGAGATAGTTGTCGGCCCTGTTTTAAACCACCCAAACACCACGCAGATATATTTCTGTGTTGTAAAACGCAAACGGACTAATGTCGCCTTTCTCTCTCTCTCTGTATTTACACATTTTCCGATGTTTATGTGTTCACAGCAACAACAACCATCCATTCACGGTCAACTCCATCAATCCGAAGAATTCACTTGGTACGTATTATGAAATTAAAAATTTAAAAAAAAACAACACTGATGGTCGTCAATATTTCACATTTTGGCTGGCTTCCTCCTCGTCACGTCGTTCATTATTATTATTATTATTAAAAAAAAAAAACAAAACGGTACTCGTATATGCAGTGGCCTAATTAGGTGGGGGAGAGATCAAGATTTTCTCGTAAGAACAAATATAACATTTTTTTTTTTTTCAAAGTAAATTTGTATTCATTTGAATAAGACAATATTAATAGATACAAAAAAAAAAATTATATTTCAGATTCGTTTTTTTTTTGTTTGTTTTTGGCTTCAGAATTAACTCGAGATGTATCGACGGCGGCACATTTTTATAAACTATCAGCATAGATTTAATCGATTAACATTTAATTAATACCAAGTTGTCGTCGTCTCCAAAACCGCCAGTCTACAGGTTTTTGACCAAACGCTTTACAAGTGCTATATATGTGATTTTGATTATCCAATTGTACACATTTGTATTTCAATTCAAAATTCTATTCCACTAATAATAATTAAAAAGACCAATTGGGGATTCGACACTCATATCCCCCCCCCTCATGATTGTGCGCCACTGCTCGTACAAGTAATTTACAAATTGCAAACCCCAACAACGTTCCATGCTGTGTTGTACATCGAACGCAGCACATTTATAATTTATTATGTAGCCTAATTTTTTTTTTTTTTTTAGAAAAATATCGTTGAATCATTTTTGTTTTTTTCGTTGTAAGGACTATTTCGTTTTATAAAATTTTAACACTCAATAAATCTAAACGTTACATAATCACGATCATAAAAATTCACTATCCAGGTTAATAGAGCCGGTGTTAGAGCCTTTTGTTAAAAAAAAGACTTTTTTTGCTTAATTTTCAACAATATGGACTGTTTACAATATTACACCTTTTATTGTGATCCATTTCGATCACTGCGTATGAGTAATTTATTCAGAGTTCAATTTTCGATCTATAAACTTAAAAAAAAATTTCCCGAGGTCAAAAACGCAATGCGGAATCGAGGCCAGTAGTCGTTACGTCTCAAAGTTCAATGTTATTATTCAAAATATTTAAATGTTTTTTCCTTTGTTCTTTCTTTTTAAACACAGCATGAATTGTTTTACGATTTCAGGTCTTCACAAAACGGTGACTGTTCAGCCAGACCGGTCCAGCAGAACGTTTTAGCCAAAAGAAAGCCGGCGAGCAACAGTCAGTCAGAAAAGTATAACTATCAACATTGGCTCATTCAAGTGAGTTAGACTTAAAAAAAGTCAACAAAATTTGTTAACTCACAATAATCATGTAACGTTATCGTCGCAAAATCTCCTTTAGGAAGCCGAACACCGTCGTCTGGTTGACAGATGTAACCGTCAAGTACCACCAGGAGCAATAGCATCCAATCAACCGCGTTCCCGTAGCAGACCGTCTTTGCCACCTCCGCCACCGCCAGCACACAATAAAAAACCTCTACCTGACTCCGTGATCAACACGCTTACACAGCGCGTGCAAGACCGTTTATCGTTTAATGATTTTCACAGGTAATTCGCATTAGCCTCCGATTCTCAATTATCTTACTGTACACTTATCGCGTGTCACAGTTACACTAGTTCAGCTTGCTATGATTTCAGACAAAAAGAATATACTTCTAACCTCTTCGATGAATTTTGAAGTTCACATCTTCGATTAAATAATTTATTAATATTGTTCAAGTTAATTAATAAAAAAACAATAACAAGTTTTAATTTATTTCCACTATTAACGATTTCTCTCTCTTGATTTAATCGAATATTTTCAATGTACGGGTGTTTAAATCCGACTCTGATAAATATCATTCGATTACATAACAATCTATGGCCGGCATACATTGCATATGACACTACTTTATCGTCTTAACTTTTAATCGTTTACCGACTACAAAACAATTTGTGTCAAATTCTGTAGGCACGACCATATTGGTGGGGCACCACAAGAATCAATGTTGAGCGTTAGCGGTAAGAAGAAGTGTTCACACTGCGCGGTAGAGCTCGGCCGCGGCGCCGCCATGATCATCGAAAGCCTACAACTGTTCTATCACATTGAGTGTTTCAAGTGTTGCGTTTGCTGCATCCAGCTGGGCGACGGCTTGATGGGTACGGATGTACGGGTCAGAAACAAAAAGTTACATTGTCACAATTGTTTTTCCAGTGATGACGGTACGTCATGTTAATATTAAACATTAATCAGACCTACTGTTGACGATAATATCTTAGCCAGTATTGGATCACAGCGGATTGATAATATTTTGTCATTTGATGTTGTTGTTTGCAGGATTAAAGTTCAGCTGCGTATAGGAAAGTTAATACCTTAAGTGAAATAGTATTAAAAAGAAACTTAAAAACATGTATTCGAGTGTTAAATCTTTTTTTTTTTTTAAGAAAAGAATTTTTTTTTATTAATATATTATAATACGTGTATATATATATTATTATATTATATAAAGAGAAAGAAGGAGAGAGAGTAAAATTGTATTTTGTTGTTGTTGTGTTTTTTTTTTTTATAATTAATGTAAACATAATATTATTTTTCAATTTTTATTGACATCTATCATACTATTATTATTATATACTTACATACAAAATAAAATTTAAAAAACATACGCAAATATATTATTATTGTTTTTATTATCAAATAATTATGTACTAAAAATGTATTTAGTATTCCTTAACCTATCGTTTTGCTTGTGGACAGTTTTGTTTTATTAGAGTTATCGCGATGTCTTTTTGGCCTGTAACAGAGTAAAGGTATACACATACTAAAAGTTTAAACATTTGAAAGAAATCGGTTAAACAAGTGGTGTAATCAAATTTTTATTTTTTGCTTACCCAGTCGTAAGTGAATGTAAAGAGCCAATATAACAACATGAACAGGAACTGAAACGTGCTCGATTTTCGACAGCCATATCTATAAGACAATAAACTTTATTAACCCAAACAAGAATAACGTGTAGTTTTATTTCGATTAGAACACATTTTTACCCAAGCAGTTTCATTTAATAATAATTCAAAGTAATTTGAAATGCAACTAATTTATTATTTTCTAGTTTTTGACCAAAACAAAAATCTGACGAAAAGACAAATCTTCTTGTTTGAAATTATAAATGGTTAAATGTAACAAAATCGAATAATGGAAAAAAGTATAATGTTTTACTTGTTTGAGTAATTCTCCAGCTTTATCGAGATCACCTCTCAGCGTTAGTGCGACTGCCAAGTTATAGTAAAGAACGGCTTTGGCGGATTTCTGTTTATCCGGCTTCCACTGTTCAGTTGTAAGCTGTTCGTGTATTTCAGGTTCGATATTATCCAAGGCATTGGATTCCTTAAGCATGTCTATTGCTTCGTTTGGTTTATCCAACAATATCAATGCTTCAGCTGCATATAAATGACCTAAAAATCTTGGAGAAATAAAGAAATGTAATTTCAATCCTAATGATCTAATCTTAAATGATTTTGGTGTACTTATGGACTTTGTTGATTTTATCAGACTTTAGTAATTCTTGTGAATACTTCAATGCAACCACTGGATCTCCCAGACACAAAGCTATGTAAGCTCCGGCCGACTGAACGCAGCCAAAAAGGTAGTCACTGTGAGTGTCAACAGGCGTGTGCGAAGGTGAATAGTCTATTTTGTCATTCTGTAGTAGCAGAACTGCATTTCGAACGCACAACGAACCAAACTCGAGGCATGGAATTGGAATTGACGCAGACACCGCCTCACAACTGTCAAATTATATAAATATAAAAAAAAGTTTAAAAAACTCAAAATCCAAAAACAAACAATGAATTTTAAAACAGACCTGTACTTGGTGTCTGGAAACAATTGAGACTTTAAAATAATTTTCCTGTGCTTACCGGAGCCGATAACACCTTCAATATAAGGTTTTTTGAAATCAAAGTCCCTGTCGTTGCTCTAAAATCAAATCACAGTGTCAAGTATCATATACATTATGTTTATAATTCAGTCTTAACAATTAATTGCTATGAATTACTTTTTTGTGAGCCATTATACAACATTCAGCTAATCTTAACCATAGCCTCGGATTCATGTGATAGGTCTGAACAGCCTCGATCAGACAGTCGAATGCTTCTTCAGGTTTTCTTGCGTGTAACAAACTTATGCCCAGATTGAACATCAGCTCGGTTTTAATGCTCGCTCCAATTATATGAAGTGGTTGACCCGATAGACTACCTTCGGCTGTTTAAAAGTCAATGTTTATTTTTATATTATTATTTTACTCGCAATCCTTACCTTGAATCGGTTTTGTTACGTCAAAGATATTCTTTTGGTGTTGAACAATCGCTTTGTAAATGGACGTGCATGCCAACGTAGGTTTCTTAGCATAATGGTACAGACAGGCTATATTATTATTGATTAAAATGGAACAACGCTCTCCGGTCTCCCTACAAGTTGATTTTTATTTTTTTATACATATATGAAAACCTTAGTGATGAATCTCTTACTTAAAGTTGTCTTTAATAGGAATTTCTTTTAAAATTTCTATTGCTTCTTTATGATTGCCTTGTAAGTATTCTAATTTTCCCATCAGAAACAGTGTTATCGAGTCCTTAAACAGAATATATAAACAATTATATTATTTCATATATTAATGGGGGAATACGGAAAGAAATAGTTCACCTGTTTTTCTTTGATTGTATTCAACTGCTGGCTACATTCTTCGAACAAATTCAATTCCATTAAGCACCTGACGCGATACTGAATAAGACTCACTCGAAATGCATCAGTGGCTGCATCTAAATTCGCTTTCTATAAAATTACAATTAAAACTTAAACGTTTAGGAATTTGATTCACAGGCAGTCGAGTCGAATCACTCGTGAATATATAATATGTACTTTTTCTGTCTTATCCGTTTCGGCATGTATAGGACCTCCTTGATCCGCACCACCCGTCAATATGTTTGTGGCATTTTCCGTCGACACAAATTGACTTTCGATGTATGCGATCAGTTTAAGTGCTTCAGCGGGTTTTTTAGTGTCAATATGAAGTTGGACTACTAACAGGCATACTTTGTGAGCTAAACTTTCCTCTACAACAAACGTAAACTTCTCTCATTAACCGTGTCAATCCAGTGTTGGACGAGTTGTTTTTAAGATCATCCCAGAAGTCGGTAGTTACAAAGTGTCCAAATTAATTTTTACATTATTTAAATACGAAAGTAACTTATCAAGTAACTACAAGGACAATAGTGTAATTATTACAAAAGATGTGTTGTTTTTCAGATAATTTTCGCCACGTCATATTTATATTGTTGAATATTTAGTAGTAGTTTACCGTCATCGGGGCAAGAGAGGAACGAATGACGGGTACTGTGCAATACACTAACGTTCAACTATTCATTTGAATACTTAGATGTGTTTTAAAATTATAATTTCAGTTGAAAATTATTCGTTTAACACAATAATTTCTCTATATATAAGTACGGAATTTCGGAAAATGTGCAACAATGTATAATGTTATAGAAATTTAACATTGAAAAACAACCGTTATTGCAAAAATCGTTATCGGCGAACGAATGACCTACTGATCACTTACCCAGAGATTCAATAAACGAGTACACTTTGTTTATCACGGCCAACGCTTTGGTGTAGTGTTTCAAATTGTACAACAGAACGGCATAGTTATAATAATAGATGCAGTTCTCGACGTCTTCCAAGGAGTCCAATTGTTCCAAGTTCAATTCGACCTGCGTACGGGTAACGTTATGGAATGACGTAAAACGGACGTGGGGTGACGATCAGTGGGCAAACCGCCGTCGCTTACCTGTTTACAGACGTCGATTAACGATTTTTGAAACTTGTCGGTCGTACACAGGCCGCTGTCGTAGAACTCGACGATGGCCTTGTTGAGCAACACTTTGGGATCGTCGGTCCTCGCTTCCCCGATCCGTTCGAGGTGCTGTAGACAACACTTGTAGTTCTTTTGCTCGTACTCGGCCAACGCCTGTTGGGCCCAGTCGCGTTCCTGATCGGTTATGTTGGCGACGGACGCGGACGTTTTACCGCTCGGCTCCGTCGACTGTTTGCTGTCGGTCATTCTGTTTTCGGGTCGTCTTTCTGAACACAACACGCTCGTTGTCGTAAAAAACACTGACGAACACCCGGACGGGAAAATAGTGTAACGGAGTGCTCGACGTTAATTATACAGCAATCGGCCCCGAGTTTTTCCCGACGATTTCAAACCGACACAACAACGCATATTATCCAACCGCGTTATCGGACAAGCGGTTACGTTTATTTTATCGCGTACGATATCCTGTGGCCGTTATCAACGCGTAAACAAAACTGGTCAAAGCGGATACGCCGCCGCACGCGCGAGGTTCGCTCCGCGGACCACAAAGCCGAGTCAAAAATGTCGTCGCGAGAATGGCGTGTTTACTCGGTCACTGGGCGCCCGACTTCCCCGATCGGTTGTCGGTAAAAACGACGCGGAGTTTATACTTATAATTTGAAGATTATATTCTTTGTAACAAGCGGGACTAGGATTTTTCTAGTCACCTCAATGATAATTATTGTCACAAAACTAAAAGCGTAATCATGGGTAAATATATTGAGTATTTTTAAGCTATGGCGTAATCGTACGTAATTCACAGAACATAATAACGTCGCACCGGAGCAAAACGATTACCAATCTAATAACTATAGAATGTGTTTGTGCAGTGTGTCGGCGGTTAATTAATATCTCAATCACCTCGACGTTCCCCACTAATAAAGCGAACGTTTGAACGTTTCCCAAACTGACGTTTGCGCCTTGTCTGTCGTTCGGTTAAATCTCAAGTCATTTTAGTTTTCATAACGAATACATTAAAAGGAAATAAATGAATTGTGGGAATGGAGAACTGATCCGAACACTCGTTTTCCTCGAAGGTGTTCGCTGCATGGAATGGGAGGATTCCACATTAAGTAAGAGGACTCGGATAAATAAATATGTTAAACCTCTCACGCAAGCATTCGATTAAAAATTGGTACCTAAACTAGTTTTCGCAGTCGGCTAATAACGTTTTCAGACGTTTGTATACGATTTTCATAATATTTTATGTACACGCACACACACACGCGTATTTAACGCGCGCCATACACGGTCAGTTTTGAATGACAATCAATGTGATTGACATTCATGACTGACCATGTATGTGTATGACTGATAATGACTGACAGTCAAATTTTATGACTGATGAAATTCAAACATGTTTGAATTTTTATCATCAGTCAAGATGATTGACATTCATGATTGGCCGTGTATGTCTATGAATGTAAAATTTATCAGTCGACCAAGTAGAATTGTGTGAGTCAGTCGTGTGTTCTTATTTGTGTTTCGTAATTTTATATATTCGTCCATAAATGGCGAATAAGGTAAATAATGAAGAATTTTGGCGCGAATTTATACATTTATACCGTAGTTTACCTGCTACGTGGAAAATAAAAAGTGATTTGTACAAAAATAGAATTTTGAAACAAGAATGTTATGTACAGTTAACTAATAAATTAAAAGAAATCGATCCATTGGCTGATATAAATACTACAAAAAAAAAAATCAACACATTGAGATCAAATTATCGTCGTGAGTTGAAAAAAGTTATGGCAAGTCAAAAGTCCGGTGCAGGTACTGACGATATATACTTGCCATCGGTTTGGTATTTTGACGAGTTGGAGTTTTTACGGGATCACGAAATGCAAATATCTGGAACATCGACAATGGATGAAGAAAGTAATGATCCTCAAGACGTAACATTGGAAAATTCGGTATGTAATGGAATATTATTATTATATTATCATAAATAGATATTTATTGTTATAGAATATTTGTTAAATTAAGTTATTTTTAAACACGTTCGTGACTTATTAAAATACACATGCTAATCATATAAATAACAATACAAAAATAAATATTACCCATTCAAGTGTTATCGTAGGCATATAAATAATTGTTACAAATGAAAATACAGTACGTAATAACTAATAATATTATAAGTATTTTATTCTTTATTTATTCCAAACAATATAACATGATATTATAATTTGTATATTACTAATAAACAAAATAAAGAAAAATAATAAAAAAATAATTAAATATTAATATCTATTAAATCGTCTTGCCAATGGACTGCCCCGGCGTTGTTGAAATAATCACAAAATTTATCTCGTATTTCTTTGGCTGTTACTGATGAATTTCTACCTTGATAAGGCTGTAGCTGACCTAATTGCTCATCTTGATTTCTCCAACTTCCTGGTTCCACGTATCCTGTTAAAATATTTTCAAAATCAACACTATCATGTAAAAATGTTTCCATTTTATGTTGACGTAAAAAGTTGTGAAGATGGCAGCAGGCACGAACGATTATTGTGGTTTTTTCCGGACATAAATTTATTGTTTTTAAAAGTATTCGAAATCGTGATGCTAGAATTCCAAAAGTATTTTCAATAATTCTACAAGCCCTCGACAATCTGTAATTGAAAATACGTTTTTCTTTGCTTAAATTTCTATGTGGATAGGGTTTCATCAGATTATTTGAAAGCGGAAACGCATCATCCGCTACAAAAACATATGGAAATTTGTCACTTATTCCTGGTAGGTAATCTGGTTCCGGAATCTTTAATTTATTTTCCTTAAAATTTTTGTAAAACAAAGTATTTGAAAATACACCTGCGTCTGAAACTTGTCCATTGAAACCAATATCCACCATAATGAATTCATAGTTGGCATTTGCAATTGCCATTAAAACAATACTGAACGTTTTTTTGTAATTGAAATAATACGAACCAGATTCTTGAGGTCTTATTATCTCTATGTGTTTGCCATCGATCGCCCCCAAACAATGATTAAAATTCCATTTTGATTCAAAGTTATTAGAAATAATTTTCCATTCTTCTTCTGATGCAGGTATCTGAAATCGATAAAAAGTATCAATTAATTATTTATGTTATTTTATTTATAGGAATATAATATGTTCGAAACAGGCTCCCTTGAAACTCTTCAAACAACTTCACACGAACCACAAGAAAAGAAGAAAAAAATGGAAAATTCTGAAGAAAAGAGAAAGAATGATTTACTAGAATTAGCATGCAGCCGCCTACAACAATCTACATCCGATAACGACATTGTAGCAAAATCGTGGGCAATTGAACTAGGAAAACTTGAACCAGACCAACAACTGTTTGCTCAAAAAGCAATTAACGATATCCTGTTTGAAGGTCGCTTAAAAACTCTTCATAGAAACTCAGTAAAAATTAACCATTCTTGTGTATGCTCACGCTCTTCAACACCATCTTAATTTATTCAACCTGCGCCTGTTTATATATCTTCAAATTCAAATTCATCACTGTCTGGTCATACATGGGAGACCCCACACGTTTCAAACACGACAGCTTACAATAGTTTCAGTGAACTTCTTAACGACACTCAATATACAAATTAAGATATATTACTTTTATTATTTTTTAACTATTTAAACAAATTGTAAACATTTTTTTAATGAATTAAAAATAAATAAATTTACTTACCTTTATATTATTTTTTAGTACAGTTATTATAGCCTCACATGTTTCTATGATAATTTTTCCAATTGTTTGGGGAGCGATTGCGGTAATGAACTTAAGTTCTTCAAAATTAACGCCGGTAGCCAGGTATCGTAGCGTACATGATAAACGCTGGGCCGGAGAAATTGGTTCTCTCATACAAGTATACTGTTTTTCTATCATTGGTGTAATCATATTTAATAACTCCGAAAATGTCGTGTTGTCCATGCGAAGATAATTTCTATAGTCAGATGGAGAAGATAGTCGAAGTTCGTCTAGAAGATTATGATGGGAAAATGTGTTCCTTTTTTTGAGCCATTCTTTCATCCAAAATCTTTTTTTTCGTTTTATCACACGCTAGGTAAATAGCAATTCCAATAATACCTTCTTCATTCATGCAAATTTTAATTTTCAATTTAAAATGAATTTTTTTCAAGAAAAACAACTACACGATACACCAGACTTTCAATACTGACAATTGTGTTGACTTATAAAATAAAATAACCGAATGACTGAAGACTGTCAGTTTTGATTGACCGTATATAGTTGTTACACCTCGGTTGACGGCATCCGCCGACAGCGCTCCATAGCGGCTGACGGCAATTACTGGTTGCCAATATTTTCCACAGCGTGGCTTATCTGTGTATTCTATAATCAATGATTTTATTAATTTAAATTTTTTAAATTTCGGAATCGCGTGAAAAGACAGGAGCTAAACAACAACAACAACAACGATAAGTTGACGCTAATTGGATGTACCATCATTGCGGGAGAGTCTGTGGCTCCCAAAATAGTCCTATTTAGTCATCAGAGAACCCATTAGATAGTAGAGTTGGGATTTTCAACTCAGTGACACGAATCAGTTCACTTAAGTGAGTTGACTCACTGAGTCAACCACAACTCTCAATTCATCAAATCAAACAAATCTTTTTTGATAACACGTCATAAAGGCGCGTTAAAATATTGGGCAAAGATTCCCCGGCACCCGCGGGCAATGCTATACTACAAATGCTAAAAATATTTAAAAAAATTTCACAAATGATTTGTGTTAAACAGTAGAAGTAATTCGATAAAAAATCTATATGAGGTGTGTAGTGTTGGGAGTGAACCTTTAGTTGCAAAGCAACTGGCTATGTGTTCTTAGTGTGGCACATAGAGAAAATTAAAATAATATCTAAAAATTAAGACAAATAATTACATAGGTTAGCTCAGAATATTTTTAAAAAATTGGGCAGGGGTTGCCCGGCGCCCGCAGACAAAACTGTTTTACAAAAGCAAAAAATACAAAAAAAACAACGTAATGGCCTAGAGTAATAACTGCACATAGAGATACAGGGACATTCATACATAGAGACATTAGTACATAGAGGTACATATATACATAGAGAGAGAGAGAGAGACATACATAGATGGTAATACAAACATAGAGGCATGAATGAATGAATGTCTCTATGTCTCTCTTTGTACTTTTCTCTCTATGTATTTATTCCTCTATGTTTGTATTTTCATCTATGTATGTATAAACCTCTATGTATTTTTCTTTCTATGTATGTATATACCTCTATGTATTTATGACTCTATGTTTGTATTTCCCTCTATGTATTTTCTTTCTATGTATGTATATACCTCTATGTATGAATGTCTCTATGTACTTTTCTCTCTGTTTGTATTTCCCTCTATGTATTTTTCTTTCTATGTATGTATAAACCTCTATGTATGTATATACCTCTATGTACGAATGTCTCTATGTATATCTATATATGTCTCTCTCTATGTACGAATGTCTCTATGTATCTCTATTTATGTCTCTCTCTATGTACGTATGTACCTCTATGTATTTATCTCTCTATTTGCTTTTTTTTTGTTATATCTGAATGTATAATATGCAGTCTATAATTATTTTTTAATAATAAATTAAAACACTATATATATATATATATATATATAATAAATATTATATATATATATATATAAATTAGCCACACGGAGTCACTGAACTATGGCACACTGATTCAACTCATTCAGTTCACCTAAAAGAGTCAACTCTTTGAGTCGACTCACTCACTCACTACCCATCCCTATTAGATAGTGCTCCCAAATGACACATTATACTCGTTGCCGAGCAAATACCGACGATATACTACATACACAATGTATATTAGATATTCACTTTTATTTAAATAAATTAATAGTATTACATTCAACGTATTAAAAAATATTATTATAATGAGAGTATTAATGTAATTTTAATTAATTCTAAATATTTACAATATTTTATATTAAATTTTTAATAATAATAATAATAATAAAAAAAAAAAGGAAGTACGTTGGATTTGTATAATTAAGGTTAACACCGGTATTAATATACCAATAAGATATATTTTTTTTTTTTTTTGTATATTAAATGTGGAATTATAAAATATATTCTTATTCAAGGATACAAAGTATTAAGAATTAAGTGAAAAAATATATTCCGTAAGAATAGCTAGTAATACTCTTGAAGAATATGATGTTAAACTACGATATTTTGCGAATAATTGTATGCATCTTTGCTGATAACATTATAATCTTGAAAGAGTTTAAAACATAGTTTCAACGCCATATCTAATGAAAAAATAAATTTATATAATTTAACATGTACAAGTTAATTAACAAGTTAAATAACTTACCTCGAGGATATTGTAATACGAGAGATAATAAATGAATGCCATACAAACATTGAAATTCTCGTACATATCTTTCACACTGTTCATACGAAATATAATAGGATAACAATTTCGCTTGCGACTGATCAATGAAATGTTCGAATGAAATATTACTGTTATCTAATGCCCTAGTTTCTATACAATGAATACAATTAATAACTTATTAGTTTATTATTGTATACTTAGCCTGTGAAAAATAAAATATAATACTTTATAAAATAACTGGTGACTTACTTGTTGCGTTCACTAAAATAATAGCTATAGTCAATGCCTGTATAAAGTGGGGACATTTTATTATATCCGCTTTAATACATGTCTAGTAAAAAAAAAATAAATATAAAAATTAATAATACAAATTTCAGCCTGTCGGTGATATACACATATTGTATTTTGACCACACATAAGGCAGTACTAATTTATTAACGTGAAGACAATAGAACAAAACAATTTTGAACAAATCTTGGATTACTCGAAAAAATATTTCCTTTTAAATAATTAAAATGTGTTATTTAATTTTTTTTTTTTTCATAAAAACTATTGAGAAATTTGAAATTTAGATTTACATTTCTAAAATTAATTTATCATTTCTTATTGAAAATTTTGTATAACAAAATTATATTACATTAGGATTTATTTACATTTTCTATTTATTGACTTTTATTTAGGATTTACTCAATTTAAAGAAAATAGTTTTGAGTTTTAAAAAAAATTATGTCTTTTTTGTAAAATATTGTTTAACACAAAAGTTCTGTCATATAAACAGCTTTAAACATGCTGTTACTTTTTTGTCATACACTATTTTACAAAAGGTACGCGTCAGTCTCTTGAAAATATTTTACTTTTTAATGACAAGTGATAAAATTCTAAATTTATGATCTGATAAGTTAATTTTCTTACTCTACACAATAAATAGATAGACGACAGTGAATAAGGATACAAAGGCAATAATATAATTTAATTGTTGAGCAGATATTTTAACTCACATTTATCCAATTATGCATTACATCATTTAATAGTTTACTATCATTCATTTTCATTTTATTATATATAGTCATTGATAAAAGGAATACTCCTACTTGCTAAAAAATAAAAAAATAAAATCTAATTATGGAAATATTATTTTTCGTGTTCAAACTTACATCACATTTGTAATATTTGTTTATTAGGTTATAAGACATAAATACGTCGAAATGAATACATTGTGTAAACCACCACTTCTCATACAACCATTTAATATCATTGTGCTAGAAAAAAAATAAAATTATACACAGATTTTATACAGCATTTATTTTTATTGAAACACATAATATAAATATATGCATTATTTAAACAATACCTCTACATTATTGTAAAAATAACATCAATTTGCCTTAGATAATTTTTATTTTTCCCGTTGAAATTTTTTTTAAAATTGTCTAATATTGATTACTCAAAAATAATAACTATATATTCATAAGTTGTTATAATGATGTAGTCTGAGATATACATTTAGACAGTATGATACTTAATTTTTTTGTATTTAATAATTTGTTTTAAAATATAATTTCAAGAAAATTTCAAGTAAAATAACTGATCACAATTGTAACTTACATGTTTATTATTTTCGTTAGGACCAAGAATATTTTTCAATACTTCGATAAAAAAAGTGGTAGACTTATTTGGTTTCAGAGATATGAAAGCATCTTTTAAATTGTTGAATTCGAATGAAGCAGTCTTTGAAATTAATAATTGAGCTAAAAAAAAAAATCATATTAATAATAATAATAATAATTGAATTATTAAACGAATGTAATATTTAGAATAACTTACCAGCAGTGGCAGCAATATAGGAAAAGAACTGAGGGTAGAGCTGTAAGAATTCACTATGGTCTTTAAGAATAAAATCAATTCTATGAACAAAAACAACAAATAAATGTAAGACATATATGTAATTTTGATATATTAAAAAGGAAAATATAAATAATTTAGTACCCTTCAGTAATAGCAGTTATACAAAGGATTTGTTCGGATATAAGTTTGGCGAATAGTGTTCCTGCTTCTTTAATATTATCAGGACTGCAACGTAACGATATAACTAAAATTGAATTTACAAATACTTTATGCTCTATATGCCTGTCGGATGTTTTATCTTCAATCAGCGAATTAATAGCTTCCTATTTATAGAAAAAAATTAACATAAAATACTACACATTATATAGAATCTGATGAAAATATCTTTAAGTTTTGGTCATTGCTCATTGTTCGCCAATGTTAATAAAAGTAACATCGAACACTTATTAACTTCACATTTTTTTTTAAACATGATACATATATACATAATAATTAAAATGCAACAAATATGCTGAATATAATTTAGTTTATGCACATTAATTAGGCTTTTATTCAGGTTAGGTAAGGTTTGGGTACCTAACCTAGATATTTTACATAGAGAATTTAAAATCAATATTTTTGTAATTATATTTCTTACTGGTATAAGTGTTTGTTAAATACATACGTTAAATGTTAACGAGTTCAACTGTTCATATTTTTGAATAATATTTTTACATTGTGTATCGATTTTGTTGGTCACTTCTGAATTAGTAGAATTTTCAATATGGTTTCGAGAAGTTGATTCAGCACATTTAGGTGTCATACTCGCTGCACATATAATACAAAATAATTTATAACATATATTATTTATGAGATACAATTTACAAACTTAGATACATGTAAGTATAAATAAAAAAAACCTATAAAACAATATAAATTAAATAGCCAATCCCCAATATACCATACCAGCTCTTTTAATCAGCTTCACTTTAGCTTTAACTGGTGCTTTTGATGTATTTACATTGGCTCTAAAACATATTATATTTGTAAAAATGAATATAAATTAATATTACATTTGAATGTATATTTACAATTCAACAACATGTGTTTTCTTGTTATTTTGATCAACAGAATAGTTATTGTGTGTAGAAGCATTATTTTGACTAACCAACTTTAGAACTGGTAATTTTAAACGAGGTTTTAAATCTTTTACAAATAAAGGGGTCTAAAAAGAAAGAAAAAATTAATGTATTTATGTTTGTAGTAATTCATTAAGGATTCAATACATTAATAATATAATATAATTATATCTTTATGCTATAGGCAAACTAGGCAATAAGCATTTAAAATAATGTAGCGAAATTACTACATTCATAATAAATCAAAGGCGTTTGAAAAATTTTAATATATGAATGTTTTTACAATATTTACTTTTAACGGATTTAATGATATGTTGGAGAATTTTGTTTCAATTTCCCATTTTTTTAACATGTCATGATTCCTTTGACACAAAGTTTCATTTCCAAGATGTAGCATGAACGATTTTGAATATTTTTTTTTTCCGGTCGGATTGGTCGAACTCCATTGTCCTACATAACAAATGTGTATGCGTCAATAATACTAAAAAAGTACCGAACACAGTGGATATCAGTTCAAGCGAGTTACTTATACTTTTGGACATTATTATTTTAAGCTTGAAAGCAAAGATAAATCATTGTATTTGATTTGATGATTCTAAACGACACTAGTAGGTTATTATAATTAATGAATATGATAAATATTGTTAGAATATTATACATGTCTAAGCTTGTATTACGTTTTGAACTCTTAAAAAATTATAGGTGTTCAAAACGAATATGTCGACTATTTTAATAGAATATTTTTTTGAAATTTTCGAGTCAATTAAAATTGCGCTTTAAGAAATTATTGGAAAAAATCGAAAACAGAATAGACACTATTTGCTAACGGAATATAATTGCAGTTAAGATCATTCTGAGTATTCTTTCGATGTGATTTCACGAATAAAATAAAAAAATACGTCATTGTAAAACTGATAATAATTTTTCATTTAACACGGAATCTAATTAGTAATATTATAATTTTTAATGAATACCGTCACCATCACATAAAAATGTGTTGGTACGTTGTTGGCAATTGATTGATAAACACAATAGTACATAATATGGCGATATTCAATAGCTGTAACTATATTAGTGTAACGATAAATAAAAAAAAAACCCTATTCAACAAAATAAACGACCAACGAATTTAACTGAGTCGGAACGTACGATAAAAGTTTATAAAATATTTTCGTTTTCACAAGTAAAACAATAATAACCTTCCTCATACGGCAAATTTGTTGTACGTCTTGCGGACAGCACTGCGTTGTTTTCAATGTTTTTTTCACGCGCTATTTCATTAACGTTTGTCGTTTGTGTTACGTTTCTAGCACTCTTTATACCGCTTTCAACGTCGTTTTTGTCTGTTTAAGAAAAACGTATAAACATATATAAATTAAACGTAGTATTTCATCTGTGGAAACATTGCACGGCGTTTACCGATTTCACTACATCGTTCCACCAGTATACGTTTAGAGTGTACGGAAGTTTTGTCAAAATGACTCTGAGCGGCTATAGCTTCGTTTTCGGTCCGGTAGGATATCAACGCGAAATAGCAAAACCCCGCGTCGACGTTGAATACCAGTTGGACGTTCGTCACGTCTCCCTTTTGGCCGAAAGTCTTTCTCAAATCGTTTTTAGTTATCTACGGAAACGGAATTACACTTACATCGAAATTCCATTGGGTTTAATATCGCCGTTTGTACTTACGGTTTCCGGTAAATTGCAAACAATTATGCTAGACATGTTTCGAGATGTTCAAACGTATTCGCGCGGCCAAACGATAAACCGTTAGACAAAAATCGCGTCGATTTATTCTCGCACGAAAGCGGGATCGATGAACGGTAGTAAATCGTTTACTTTTTCCAACAAAACTACAAATCACAGAGTAAACATTTCCTCCGCGTTCCAAACGAAAATAATAATAACATCGTAGAACGAGAACTATACTTTATCTATGGCGCGATCCAATAATATTGTGTGTTTTGGACCATAGATGGACTATAGTTTATGGTTTGGACCGGTTTCCGAAACGACCTTTAGGTAGGAGAAATCGACTAACCGGCCGTCTGGTGGTTAATATTCTAATTAAAACGGTTCTTTGTGGCGCGCAGTGAAGTCGATTGAAGAAATACTTTCGAATTATCAATCACAATTTTTCCCTCAGTTTTGTTTATTTTTATCTTAAACAAAAATTTATCAGTGTTATCAATGGCGCCCGTGGGAAACATTCTGTTTCAAAATGGCGCTACGACAGTAGAAAACGTTTTTTTTTTTTTTTTGAGAACCGCTAGTGTTGACAATAATTATCGGCATTGTTGATCGACACAATAATCTATTATTAAAAGCATAATATTTTTTTGTATTATATTTTAAATGTTTTGTTCTGTATTGATATACAAACGTCAACGAAGAACAGTGCTGTTTGCACGGCACGCGAACGCACGAATTATACCCCCCATTGATCGACTGAAATTGTACGCGGGTTAAGCATAATATTATGAAATCATTTATATAATATTTTCTAATAGGAATAAAATGAATAATTTTCTTTTAATAAAATATGTGCTCGTCAGACATGTATCATTTTAATGCTCACACGCCTCTTTCCGGCGTCTCTCACCACACCCGGCGTCGCGTTGTCTCGACTCTGGCCAATGTGTAGTTTCGTAACGTCCGCGGCAGGTCGCTTCGATTACGAGGTTTTCGAAATCTGTAACGTTTATTTTCCAATGATTGATAAAGTAACAATCCTAAAAATATACGTTTTTATAAAACAAAAAAAAAAGAAGAAGAAATATTTTTAATACGATTAAAACCGTACAAGTTGTCAATTATATATTATATGCGATTAGTTTAAAAAAAAAAAAAAACTGAGTGAAGTCTTTTTTTTTGTCGTATACGCAGCTTCGCTACTGATAATAATTTATCGATTGAACGCGCTGACAATAGTATTTATTTTTAATAATAAAAAAAAAAGTGAATTTGTACAATGTGCGTTACAATTCGATTTCGCGACGTGTAAGAAATATATTTAAATAAATTGTTTGATTATCGATAAATATAACCATTAAAAAAACATTTTTTTTTACGTCGTTTTAGTAGTTAAAAAAAAAATGAATGAATTATATAATATTTCGAATTTTTTTACAATTATATAAATTAAACGGGTACACATTTATATAATATATAAAATAGCGATAAATTATACTCTTCGAGTAAATAGAATTCTTTTATTTTTCGCGATATATATATATATATATATATATATTAAAATTTAGAAAACATAATGAGTACATATATAATAAAAATTATATTTTTCCATTCGTTGAGAACAAATGTTCTCGGGTTGTATTGCGTTATATAAAGAAAAAACTCAAAGAGTCTTATACGAATTTATTAAACTTCAATAAAATTTTTATTCCGTAATTTATCCAATTAAAAATTAACGTTTTATTTGATAAAAAAAAAAGAGTGAATAATAACTGCTTATTAATATACACAATACTACTTCGGATTGTCGTAAGAGTCTTTCCTGCAATTTCTTTTGCTGATCTTTTTCACTACCTGTAGTGAAATTTTCGCGAAATCGAATGTTATATAGTGAGAAAAAAAAAGAAAATTATAATCAGGCGCGTGACGGTTAGTCACGTCTCTCCTCCGCATATGAATCTCGTTTATGGATATAAATATTAAATATATTATGTTATATTATAATATTATGACGTAATATCGTCGGCATGCGCTCGGAATGCGAACTGAGCAGTGGAGAATAGAATAATGCGCTGTAGTTATATAACGGCGCGCAGTACACAATAAAAATCGCGAGAAGAGCGGTGTTACGCGTAATGAAATTCTTCGCCGGATTCCGACGCGTTTTTATATTCATTTGATCATTACAACAATATATTAATAGAGGATGGCGAGCGAGCCAAAATGCTTAACTGCTGAGTATAGGTATAGTGATAATAATCGATTTCTATATCGCCTTGTAATACTGCGGTTTACGGAATTTTACGCATCTTGTTGTAAAACGCGTATTTTATGATATAGAATTGTATTTTTGTTTTAAACGGTAAAAAAAAATCTTTGTAAACGCTTACAATTAAAAAAAGAAAAAAGAAGAAATTCTTCAAATAATATATATTTTTACAGGTAAAATTATTGATTTAAACTGTACGCTGCAGTATATTTTTTTTTTACTTCTTTAAATATTTCATTTAATATACTTTTTAGACGGCAGGTTTTTTTTTTTTTTTTACCTTAAAACCCGAATTTACGATCGTTTATCATCTCGTGCAGGCATCATATTTTAGAACGTATTAATACGTCGCGCATAAAAAAAAAACTCGTGTTCGATTTATACTGTCTGCAGGTTGTGAATATATTTATTTTTATTTCATAACAATACATATATACAATATATTGTAATTCGTGAAAATTTGATTAAAAATCTAAGTGTAAAAGTTTTGGACGACTACGGAGACTGTAGTAAAAAAACGACGACAAAATTAAATTATTTTACAAGAGTGAAATACATTTGAAATTGATATTTTCTTTTTGTTATTACTTATACGTAGTGACGAAACTTGACGGAAAACCGTGAATGCTTATTATCATCTGTTTTTTTTCACGATTTAAATTTTTTTTTTTTTTGTAAACTTTAAATCTGACATTGAACGAGACATTGTGATTTATTAAATAATTGCATTCATTTTTACAATAACGATTTCGATGAGAATTCAAAAGCAGCAATACGTTATTTTTATTATTTTATATCAATAGAATTTACTCAGATATTATTGCTGAGTGCTCTGTATAACAAGACTCCTTTATGAACGTAATCTTTTTGATGTATTTTCATGAAGCAGAATGTTCATTTTCAAACTTCGATATAATTAAAAATCGATTATGATCAACGCGGATCGAACATGGGTTGAATGCGTTGACAATTGTCTGTTGAAAATGACATGTAAAAAAAATTATCATTCGAAAAGATTATTTCACAACAATAATTCCCAATTGATATATATACGTATTTAATTAGACTTCAGCCCTCATTTATTAATTTTTTTTCTTTTCATCATTCGAATTGCACTTATCCTAAATATTGATCCTATACTCGTGTTTGCTCAATACCGTTACGACATACAAGTAGACATTATCAGTGGCGTGTATTTAATTATTTCTTCAATGTTAATATACTATGTATAATTTAAAAAAAAAATTAGGGAAATAAAAATTATTTGTTCTATAGCTTTTAAAAAATTTTACTCGTGAAAATTTTAATAATAAGGTAAACGAATTGAAAGTAAATAAATTCTCAACACAATATCGTCATGGATCATTATGTGACACACGTGTATCGATAGAGAGAGTATGATGAGAAATAATTCGTGCTTTTATATTATGCGGTGATGATCGTATAAAGTGACTGTCGTTGTTTGCCAAAAGTCAAAGTTTATATTCTCGATGTCAATACACAATTGATTATATTGCGTTGTTATATATATGTAAGGGCGCATAATGTTAGATAATGTTTGAAGTTGAGAATTTTGTCTTTTATATAATAATATATAGTAGCGTTGCGCTGTAGCGTATATGCTTCGTTAAACCGATTTAAGCGGGATTAAACATTTTTACAATACTTTTTAATTTGCCGTATTGTATTTATTATAGCGATTAATAAATCGATTCGATAGAGACGCCAAAGATGATGATAATATTTATTATTAAGGCATTGTTATCTGCGAAGAGTAGGTTTTATAAGAAAGTCCGATTCTGTCCGAAATTTCTCTAAAACTTTGGGAAATCGTTAGCAATGAAATATCCAATATTATATTATTTCGACGGATGAAAAAATTTGTTTTGAACAATAAAAATCATTGAATACACGATAAAAAGAGATGACTTTTAAAAGTCATTTCGCCATCATTACAGCTCGGGAGCGGATTTAAATCTCTCATTTAAAGGGGCGCGAGTGTATATATATATATATATATTTAAATAAATTTGAAATCATTAAATAATAATGTGCTAAAAGAAAAGTCCAAGAGACGTCGGCTGTTTCTCCCATCTCTTTAAAATCCGCCCCTACTACTAATTTGCTCGTTGGCGCGCGCGTCGCCGCCACCGCCATCGAGTCCCCGACACCGCGCAGAGTCCGTCGGTCGCGTCACTCGTCATCCCGCCGACCCGTTTCCGTTTAATATTCACTCTCTGTGTCTCTCTGACACACCCCGTCGCGTCCAGACGTTTTCCGCACGGTTACAGTGTCCGAACGCGCGTTTGCAACAGGCTCAGAGTTATCGTGTGCCGCAGAGTTCTCGAAACGTCCGTTTGCAAATAATATTCGTCCGACGAAAATTCCACGGTCGCGCGGTTTAAAATATTCCGTTTTTTTCGGCGTCGCACCGCCGCGCGTCATGAAGTCGCCGGGATCGTTCGGGACGGCTGCCGTTGTCCTAATTTCGGTGTCCATCGTCGTAACGTGTACGGCGACCGGGAATCGCGTGTACACGGCGCCGTTGGACGACACGGGCCGGACGGCGGTCTACTGGACGATCGACTACGCGGCTCGCGCGGTCAAGTTCGAAGCGCATTTCGCGGACGGAAGCCCGTTCGACTGGCTCGCGTTGGGCTTCTCCGGCCGTGGCAATCACACCGGCGCGGACTTTTGTCTCATGTGGGTCGACTGGAAAGGTGTTACCGGAATGTTGGTGAGTCGCAGCAAAATTAAGTATACGCCGGCGTGGTGAAGTTTTTTTTTTTCGTTTATCGGGGGAAAAAAAACGCGTATCGAGCACGCGATATTTTAACGTTTTCTAGGAGCATATTCGTCTGTGTAATGAGGGGGGACCTAACCGAAGGATCGGATTTCGTCGTACTCGTTAATCGGATCTCTGCCGGCGAAGTGTATAGGCAATTTGATTACGCGTCGTCGTATTGCGCGTACAACTTTTTCTCTCGATCTTACAAATCACAGGACCACCCTCCCTCCCCCAGTGATGGTCGTGATGTAATAAAAGGACGAATTTTTTAAATTTCTCATTAAGTATTTTGGAAGAGTATTCATTTTTTACCTTATATATTTCTTTATTTATCAAGGCTATATAAATATATTAACAACATTTGTTATTTGTGTATTTTTTTCTAAATTTATGTTGAAATTTCGTAAATGCAGGAATACAAGAAAAGCACGACCCAAAGGAGGGGGCGGGCGATCGCTCTATCGCCTCCTCCTCAAATCCGCCGCTGGGATCATCTTTCCTCCGACTTCGCAGTCTTATATAAAATATTTATTTATATTTCCCTGCAATTTTTTTTTTACTGTACTTTAGAGTTTAGATCATAGACTCGTGTTCTTACATTGGTATCGATAATGAGTATATGTATTTTTTTATATGTAATCGCACAAATTACGTTATATGCGATTAATTCGTTTAAAGCGTACGTATATACGTCATGTAAAAATAAATGATGAATATTGAAATATATCGTTACGGATAGTGACGGTAATTATTAAACTCTGTAACGACTATTTGTCCCACTGAAAATCTGAGTGGAATAAGGACTTCATTAACTAGCATTGATACGCTGGGACTTTTTAAAAGTTGTCCATACTGATGTTGTTCAGAGCAGTGTTTATTGCTATACTAAGTTTTGCGGGGGGATTGTTTGAGAGTCTGAAGGAGGAAATACGATACGGTAAAGAATTGAAGTGCAATTATCGCAATTAATAGGAGAAACTTTTTTTTTCTTCGAACTGATAATTGATTAGTTTCTATTAGACGAGAATATTAGAATGAATATCGGGATAAGATAATTCCCGATATTTTCATCAATTTATTTCAAGTTTAAACTACAAATTATAATAGTAATTGGAAATGATAATGTATTATTAGAAAAAAATAATATTTTCGAAGCTACCAGTTTAGGCACTTGAAAGTAAGCAAGATATTTAAAATGGGTATGTTGTAATTTTGGCACTTGTTTAATTCATTTTTAAATGATTGAGAATTAATAAAAATTATATATCCGTATATAATTACTTGATAACCAGATTATTAGATAGCATTACTCGACCATTTAGAAACATTTTTAAGAATTGCTCTTTTCCAATCAAATGTTTAGAAAAAAAAACATTATTGTAAAACTAATAGATTTTCTCGACAATTTTCTTCATTAAAAATCGATGATTTAAAAAAAATAATTATAATAATTATATCACGGGTAAATAAAAAAAAAATTTAATTAATATATGGTAAAAAACACGTTGAAAATGTTTTGAAATGTTTCTTATGTGCAGGACACGTGGACAGATGACGCAGGAAGAATTTCAGTGGACGAGCGACAGGATTGTGATGAGTTCGATGTGGCACGATTTCATGGAGGAGGTACTGCTTTGACTTTTACTAGAAAATTTGATACATGTGACGACGAACGCGATTATTTGATTCAAGTGAGTAAAAATTATTATATAATTAAAAAAAAAAAACTTCTACATTAATTGTGTATACCTATTGTTTTTATATATTAATTATAAAAGACAATAACGTGTTCACATGTTTTTATTTGGATCAGTTTCCGCTTTATTACTTCTGCATCTTATGGTACATGTGTCTAATTCAACATTTCACAATAATTTAAAAATGGCGATAGTAAATCAAGTATTGCTACTAGTGAATATTTTTAAAATGTTCAATTTAAATTTCAGACATAAATGTCTTTTAATTTCATTGATTTAAAACACTTTCTGAAAATTCAGTACGCCGCGTCAAAAGACATCTTTTAAAATGAATAATAATAAAATAGTATTTTCACAACCAAACGCATGAACAATACCAATGACCGTAATCATCTGATGTCAGGACGGTACTACTCATTTATTGTGGATGGTGGGCGGTGGTCCTTTGTTTGCCGTGGATGGTTTGTTGGTGTCGCAAGCCAAGGCAAAGGGTATGCAAAGGGTTCAGCTACTGAAACCGGAGAGGCCACATATTCGATTGCCGGACAAAGTGTCGAAAGTGGAGTTGTTGGTGGACAAAGTGAACGTTCCCGTCGAAGAGACGACTTATTGGTGTCACGTGATGAAGCTTCCTCTAGACATGACGTTTAAATATCATATCGTCCAGGTAATAACGAAATTGCCATTAAGGATAATAATAATATTTATATTATAACTGTATAAAGGTTTAATTACGTATTTTGAAGTTTTTGTAATAATCGAAAATGAGCTGAAAAATAATTCACTTTTCGCCTTTGACGGCAGCAAAAACACCATGTGTGCATATCACACACATACACACGGTGTTTTTTCCGCGGTCAGAGGCGAATTACGTTGTTCGCGTTTGCCCACGGGCGTGTGTGTGTGAGTCCATGTTGACCGCCGTGCCTGGTTTCGAACCACTAGCTACGCTCTTTGTTTTTCCTTTTTCTACATCTGCATTTAGTCCCAATAGATTCTCAAACAATTCTTCTTTGTTATTATTTTTCGATGTAGATATTTCATTGGCAGAGGGAGTTGACTCCATTTTGGCCCCTCCGCTTCTTGGACATCATGAGTAATCGCGACTGTTCTGAATTGAACATAATAGTCGAACATTTAGCCTGAATCATTTAATTTCCGTCAGTGCGATCGTACGTTTTCAGTACGGTTCAGTGTTGGAAGCACTGACTTAGAACTATAAAATAGTTTTTTTTTTTAATATCGTGTTGAAACCGAAACACGTAAATTGAACTACGACGGTTCTCAATCGGCAGTTCATAAACCGTATATAAACTGTCACGATTATTTTAAATCGACAATGAACGGCCAAAATGTCGCCCGGGTTAATGTTTTCCAATAAAAATAATATTATTACCTGCTGATAATGCGATGAAAAAAAAAAAAACACAATCACAGCGTCATAATATGTACATATACGCTTTAGAAAAAAAAGCCGAGAGAGGAGATACATCTCCCTAATCTCACACATTCTCTTTCCCTCCCCATCCATCCACGTAAGTACGCTACTTTAAGTACAGCTTCGTATTATTATGTATTTGGAGCACACGTAATTCACACGTTACAAATCGGACGACGCGTAACGATAGGACGTCGTTATGATTTATACAGTTTGAATCGGTAATCGAAGAAAATAGCCGTGGAGTGGTACATCACATCGAGGTGTTCCATTGTGAATCCGGTGTCGACGTTAAGATACCGCTGTACAGTGGTACATGCTCGTCGGACAAACGGCCGTACAACACGCAAGTGTGCAAGAAAGTGATAGCCGCCTGGGCCATGGGAGCCGCTCCTTTCGTGTACCCCGAAGTGCGTATATGCCTCGTTACACCGTATGTAATCCTGCGTATAATATACGTCTCGTTTTGTTTTTGTCGTGCAGGAGGCCGGTCTGCCCGTAGGAGGTGCCGACTTCAATGGTTACGTCATGTTGGAAGTGCATTACAACAATCCCGGCTTGAGAAAAGGCAAAAAAAAAAAAATAACAAATCATAATTTTTATTATTATTATAATACATTAGGTTCTGAGCGGAGCGATTGCCGTTACAATAAAATGTGGGTGTTTTTTTTTAATTTCTGTATCAAAATATTCTACTAGTAATATTGTTTCCATCTTTACGGTAATATGTATTCGGTTTCCCAAATGTTGCAAAAACGTTTCTTTTGACTGTGGTCTGATTATTAATTATAAGGTAGAAAGTTCAATTTTCGTCTTTTTTTTTTTCGAAAAAAAAAAACGTAATTCTTCTCCTTTAACTGGACATATATCTTGAGCTATCGGTCCTATAGAAAAGTTGAACAATTGCATCGAATGGCTCATGCAATTTTCTTCAAGAAAACGTTCCAGGCAACGTTCCGGTATTATTTTCGCATGCATAAACATTATTTTCAAATTTAAAAATTTGAAAACGTCTGAATTGAAAAAAAAATTTACTTATCTAATGGTTTTTTTGTCACTCAAAAGTGTGTAAGTTTCACGAAAACTTCATTTTTTAAAAAACTTTCACGCCTCCCCCCTTGAAATTCTGTAACGACTCCCTAGGGAGGTACGCCCCCCCATTTGAGAATCTTTGCACTACATTATTAATGATGAATAATATTACACCGAAGCTCCGGTCAGAATCATTTTGTCGAACGCAATACGATTTATGGCATCGATTTCAAATTTATATAGTAATAAAAAAAAAAAAAACTCTAAAATCTTTATACAATCTTATGTCTTATATTATCTTCTTCGCACTTGAGCGACATCCACAAGGGGCTCGCTACCTTTTTTTTTTTTTTATAAAAAATAAAAAAACAAGACGGTTTTTCGCAGGAATGGTGGACAGTTCCGGTATCCGTTTGTACATGACGCGGGAAGTGAGAAAATACGACGCCGGAGTGATCGAACTTGGTTTGGAGTACACGGACAAAATGGCTATACCGCCGAAACAGCCGGATTTCACGTTGAGCGGATACTGTATCGCCGAGTGCACAGCCGTGGTATATCAGCTAAAAAAAAAAAAATATAATACATTTATTGTTGTGTTTAAATCACAGGCGTGTAACTAATCGCACGCAATGCGAAAATCACCGACAATTTTTTTTATATCTGTCTGTGGATATTATTCCGTTATAAAAAAAAAAAGACAAATTATTGGCGATTGTGTAAAGTTCCTTACTTTTTTCAATACTATTACTTGTTCACCTTCATTTCAGGTTATCACAGAAAAAGAGGTGAAATTCAATTACTTATATGTCTGCTGATATGTCCATACAATAGGTTTGACTTCTAAAACTTTCCTCTAATAATTACAACAAAGAATAGATACATAATTCTTAAACGTTTTTCTTTTTATAAAATAGTACTTTTCACAGTGATTCCCGCGACTTTAGCTGTTTACACGCGAGCGTATGAAAAAAAAAAAAAAAATTTAATACAAATAATAATTTTTTTTTTTAAATATTTACGTAACATTATATCTTTGTTGCTTATATAATCAGTAGAATTAATTATTTAGTATACTTTGAATACGATATGACTATAATTACTGGGTTATGAGAGAAAATGAATATTCAAAAATAAAAATCTTCTGTGGATGATGGAGAAGAGTAAATGCAAAAACACACGCCTGTGGTTGACATATTAATAATGTCATTTTTTTTTTTTACGAATTGTAGTAATTTCAACGTGTTTTTAACGTTTAATATTTATATTTTCGAATTGGCGACAAAATAACGAGTATAGGTATTAATATAATGCGTTTGAAAAATTTTTCACCAACATTTTGCCCAACGCGAACAAAACGTGTTTTGAAATTAACGCGAGCTACGCGATAATATATATATGAGAAATTCCGACTATTCGTATCCAACGATTAGTAAATAATAATTTAAAATTTTATTTTTATAATATTGCGTAAATATTTTGAAGTCTATTTAACGCCATCTGGTTGTTAAATACGTCGACATTATTGTAAAGCACAATATTACAATAACATTCGTTTAATATTACTTTTTCGGTTCTTTAACCTAACGTAACACGTTTTTCTTTGTTTTTAACTAGTTTTAGTAATACTTATTTTTGAACAAACTTTTTTTATTGGTCTATACAACTATAATCAATTATTTTGGTTCGAAATTTTGGTAATCAAAAATCGAAAAACCATAATATTATAATGTTTTGTATTAACAACAGAATATTCTGTGTGTTACCTGACTGAGAACTTATTGGGTTTTTCTATTTGAGACTGGCGTCCAATATAAGTACTAGTAATTTATATAACCGTATTTATAATCTAAATTTTAAGTATATTTTTGTATTTAATAATACATAAACCTCTTAAATTAATATCTTTTCTATATTTAAAATTTTTTAATTTACTAAACGCGGTTTTTTTATGTGCGCTTAAAACTAACGTTTTAAACAGAATCAACATGTTTTTTTCAGATATTCTAAACGTGTTTAAAACACTTGTTTTTATACATAACAACTCCGCGAGTGAAATTGAATACCTTTTAGGTTTTTATTTTCATTCCGATAAAGTTAATAAATATTGGTATTAATGTGACTAACTAGATTGCATTTACTAGAACAGTATTATTATAAAAATAAGCTTAGCCTTAAGCTTTAAAAAAAAAAACTCAAAATACGTATAAAATATATTTACAAATTTACTTTTTCAAATTCCTATAACGCTATACCAGTACGATTAATTTATTGTGTTTCAATGTACAACCACCAGATGTCGTTGACGAATATATTCCGTGTGTTTTAAAACTGTTGATTTTCTGACGAGAGACACCGTAAAATATGATTCTTTTCTCGACATATTTAATCGGATCAATTACGTCCCAAATATTTATTTATTTTTATTTCAAACGATATCGATTTCCAGGCGAAAACTATAACGACGTGTTTAGCGTTTTAAATGCGACTTTCTCGAAAAATTTCAGAGTATACCCCCTTCAGGAATCGAGATCTTCGGTTCCCAGTTGCACACTCATCTCACCGGCACCAGGATCTATACGAAACACGTGCGGGACGGACAGGAACTGCCGGAACTCAACAGGGACGACCATTACAGCACTCATTTTCAAGAGATCCGTTTACTTCACAAACCGGTGCGAGTGCTTCCTGTAAGTAATTGAATTATTCCACCGGCGTGGAAAACATACGCACACTATTTCTAATTTGAATACGTTTCTGAAATCGATTGAACATTTGAAATTATATGCGAAGCGGCAAAACAATTAGTTTGAAATTATTGACTAGCATTTGGGAAAATTAATAGACAGGAGCTTTGCTAATTAAAAAGAAAAAAGAAGAAATTTATTTCAATATAATGTAAGGTTTACACCGACTTGTAAAAAAAAAGAAAATTTTTGAGGTACCGCAGATAATATATATATATAAGTATTTATTAGAATGTAGAAAACAGACAATTATATTATAAAAATTTCAAACGTTTATTTTCATCGCAGAGTTCAGCGCGAAAACTGATTCGGAGGTTTTACATCGTCTTTTTTATGTATTAGAAAATAATGACCAAATTTTATAAATTATTTTACATTTTTTTTTTTTGTGTGTGTGAGGTTGTTTCATACATACCGTAACCTTTGATCTTCAAACGATGATAGAGAATCGGATCGTTAACGTTGTCGACTATACACCGCGATCGCGTGTCAGCGCCATTGAAAATGTGATTTCCCTGAGCGAATTACTCGGATAAAGATTTCAGAACGTATGTAATGTTTTGGATATATATAAGTATATAACAAAAACTAACACGTTTTATGAATTAAATATCTGAAAACCAATAATTGCTATAAATAGTCCAAAATCAAACGAAAGTTTTTGTAATAAATTTTTTCCCTTAATAGACTTGAATATTTCAACTTTTTAAAAAAGTCATTTTTGAAATTCGTCATTTAAATGTAATCGGATAATCGGCAAAAAACAAAAATTTTTCTCTTTAAAGAAACCGCGAGTGATTGTATAAAATGTCCGGAGCACTATTTCTAGGAAAATTTTTTTTTGGTTTTCGGTTACAGAAATACAGGAAAGAAAAAAATGTTTAAAGTCAATGGACCTCCTCGTTCCGCTCAGAAACGCTCTAAAACGCGTTTTTAATACAAACCCGACCGATTTCAAATGGTTTTTTTTCTTTTTTTTTTTTTTGGTCCCAACGCCTTTGCTCCCCGATCCGAGTAAACACGCCGTTGTGACTGTTTTAAGACAACGCGGTTATCTCTCTTGTAACGGACAAAAAGAAAACATTACAATATTATATCTGGCTGCTGGATGGTATTGTTATATTTATTCTGTTCTCCTACCGCGGGCGCGCGAGATTATTATATGTATTATTGTTATCGTCGCATTGCGTTGTTGTCGTTGGCGGCTTTAAAAGTCATCATCATCATCATCATCGCCGTAGTATAAAACAATAATAAGTCATACGCGCGCAATACACTGTTCTACACAATATTATATCGTCGTAGTCGTTACGCGGAGCGCGCGCGCTCGGTACAGCAGCCGAGATCGACGGCGACGATTGAACACAATGGTCCGGCGGGGTCGGTCTCCTCCGGAGAAGAATGCGACGGCGTACGTAAAATTATAAATAATATTATCTGGCGACGAGACAGCGGCGGATGGAAAACAATAACCGCGATGGAGAATTAGAAAATAAAATAAATAGAAGAGGAAGAAAAAAAAAATTAATAGAAAAATAAAGCGCCGCGCTAGTTCTATCCAATTAACCGATACGTAACGTATAGAAACGTATTGCTATTCCGAGAGTATTTTTTTTATAATAATAATAATAATTAATTATTAACAATGCCGATCGATTTTAAACCGAAATCGGTTCGGTGGTTATTGTTATTACAATACGTGCCGCGACAGTGCAACGGGAGTAGTGATTCAGTGTTCGAACGACCGGCGTGAGACTTTGACTGATTTGTTGGGGGAATTTTTTTGAATATTTTTTTTTTTTTTTATCGAACGGAATTATTGGGCACGATGGTCCATCCTTTTTTTTTTTTTTGTTCATAACGAGCGATAGACGTCTCGGACATCTCATTAATATTCTACAATCATAATATATACAATATGTTGACGAACATTTAAACTTCGGTTAGTTTCACTCACATAACCGTGTATTAATTTTTTCTAGAAGTTCAGACATGAACTGAATACGATTATTCGTATATAATCACGATTCGTGTGTCGAGAACAGAGCATTTTTTACTTTTATTTTGCCAATTTCAGAAGTGTTTGTTTAGGAAAAAGCGTTATGCAGGGACCACTACCAGTATAGACGTTTTACAAAATAAATTTTCTTCTTGCAAAATTATCCCGGCGAATCGATAAAAATATTATTATTTTAGTTTTTTTTTATGACGATTTTTTTTCTATTCTCGTAACTATAATATAAAACACGATTTTTTTTTTTAAATACATTTTTCGTATATATGTTTGCGAAAAAACCTAACCGGCGGTGTTTATTATATTTTTTTGACATTTCCGTAACGAGGTCAATGTTTCGTACATTTCGATTCGCCTTCGATTTCAGTCTCAACGACTGCGATCGCGTCTTTCGGCTCAATTAAATACCATACCTACTTATCGTGTACAATAATTACCATATAATCAATATGTAGTATTGACGAGAAACATACAAACAAAATAGATTACCGTACAACCACACATCGTGTGCAGATATGTATACGCGCGGTTTAATATATATTATTACGTTTTGCTAAATATTAAATCGACCCGGTTAATAACATACCGCCCACGGTCAAGCCGATTGTAAATACGATTTAAAAAAACAAACTTTTTATGATTACTCGCATTAACGAGCTATGAGAATTAGGACGATAAAGAGAAGAAGACCAAAAAAAAAAAAAACGATATTCTTAATGAAGTTTGAAACGTGAAGAATCATCATCAGTTAGCTATAATTGAGTCCGCGGCGCAGGTATGTGTCATTAAACGTAAACATGTAACGACAACGACGGTCGATTTGATTTGACGAGCGCAATTTGAGTATACGAATAATCGCTCGTTAAAGAAAGTACATAACGATAATTTAAAATCAACAGCTGCCTGCAGTGAATGCATGGGCATTCGATTGTCATTATAAATAAAGTACTTTTTAGTATAGATGAAAACAAAAAAAATAGAATTACGAGTTCTTGTAATGTTTATTGATTTATTGAAATCCGTCAAGGAGTGCAATTTACATTATCATTATTATTATTATTATTATTTTAATGAGGTACGCGATTTTAAGTAGAAATATACGACGTATACTCTTATATATTGTCTTGAAAGTGGATTTTCATTGACAATATTATTGTATTGTAAGAATGTAGATTACGTTTACGAAAAAAAAAAAGAAAGTAATAAATCGTTTTAATAGCGGTTAGGTTACGAAAAAACATTAAAATTTGATAAAATATTGTATAGAAGTCATCCCCGGGATACGGAATCGAGTATAGATTTGCTGCTGATTTTGTCTTTTACAATATGTTTTAACGTTGCAGGGAGATGCGCTGATAACCACGTGCCATTACAACACGGAGGACAGACAAAACGTTACGCTGGGCGGTTTTAGCATTTCCGACGAGATGTGCGTCAACTACGTGTATTATTACCCGAAGATAGAATTGGAGGTGTGCAAGAGTTCGATTAGCGAACAGAATCTCAAGAGTTATTTTAAATTTTTAAACGAGTGAGTGTATTGTACACGAAATATTATATTATAATTTGTTAATTGGGCAGATTCGCAAAGAACACGTGATTATCTACGCGATTGAATATTGTAAATACGATATTACTCGGATTAAAATGCACAAAGTTTCGTTTGGGGTGTTAGGTGAGTTCCCGTAGAGTTGGTGTAGGTATACACGAGAACCCACAAAATTCGCACGATAAAATGTTTAGTTTCGTTCGCGAACGAGTAGTACGCAACAGTACGAGTTAAACGATTAGTATAAATAAATAAAATACGTAGTAAAAACGGTATGCGAAAGAAATAGACATCGAAAACAAATTATAAATTAATAAGTGGTAACGAACGAATTTAGAATACAACGAATCCCGTATACGATATTTCTTTATTATACGCGATATTTACTTTTTCAGCACTCTTCGTATATCGTATAATATTCGTTATAAAAATTATTTTTTTATTATTATTAAATATTTATTTATGAACCGCGAGAGATTACGGGCGTGTTAGCCTCTATGAATTCTCCACGCCGCTGCAGTAATGCGCGACAATAAAACTTAAATAGGTACTTAAAAAAAAAAAATTTTTCTTTTTTTTTTAATATCGTTGTACAATGGACATTGTACAACAATAACTGTACAGCGGACATTTATATACAATATTATTGTACACTACAGTTAATTATATCGTTTATGCATTGGAACAAACGGTAATATTTTATCGTCGAATAAATTTCCGTGTACGAGGTATTTCACGAGGTAAAAAAAAAACAAAAAAAGAATCAAATGGAAAGTGAACGATCGTATTTCGCCAACCGACGTTTTCACCGCGTAATCGAGTGCGCCCAGTTTTTTATCGTGTGAATCTAATAAACAATATTATAATATGTACTTGTTCGGTTATTATTACAATAATACACCGCGAAACGCGGCGATATACTTTTCATATTGAATGTCAGTGTTTTACCGTGAGATACACTTGTGCGCTGCAAGGCGGTGGCGATATCGACAAACGCGCGGTGTGTTTTACGATGGATTTCTAACTTTCTAAGGACGATTCGATTTGATTACGTCTATCGCGTCCACCGTTATTATATCCCGTCCACCCGCGGAGACTCGTTTTACTCGATTATCGTTACTCGCTTTTTTTGGTTTTCCTTTCCTTTTCATTGTACCTAGGTATATCCAGGCCCATTTATATTAAATATATTCGATATAACGAACGCTCGTATCGGTCTATGGGGCGTTACTGTTTTGGCAAGTGTGGACGTTGTGGACGTTCGAAGTGCACGGTAAACGCGTTTGTTATTTGCACGATTAGTTTTGTAATCACGTTTTTGGAAAAATCCTCGTTGGCCACTACAGTATTCCGTGTCGAATTTAAATATTTACTTACAAAAAAAAAAAAAAAAAATGATTTAATGAATTAAAATTTTACGTTTTGTCATTAGCCGTGAGATGACGATAACTACTGCTAGCGAATCGCTACGCGAAAATCGAAACGCTTTTACAATAGGATTTTACGTGGTTTTTTGAGTTCACGAGGATATACTGCGAATCAAACTCCGACGAGCTAAAAATTTCGTATAATTTTTTTTTATGGATTTATCATTTTTGTTTTTTCGGTGGTGGGGAATGGGAGTAATTTTTGAAAAGTGGTCGATGTGTTCCGTTAAAATTCGTGCCTTGAATATCTGTTGTTGTCTCCTCGAAAGTGCGCTGTGTTTTTTTTTTGTTTTTTAAACTCGTACTGAAATCACATTCGGCCCGATTGACCCGATTTTCTCCAAAACACTTTCCAATCGTCAAGTGGACGCTGTGGACTTTTTCCCGGCCATTTCACGTCACTGTTATTCCTCTGAATAATATTGATTTCGTTGGACTCGTTTTTCGTTAATATTTATACTCGTACAGATGGGAAAGACAGCGGACTTCGCCGGAACAGGCGGTGAGCGTCAACTACAACGCGGCGGACTGGACGCCGATGCGCAGTCGAGTGCTGCACCAGGTGTACGAGGAGAGCACGTTGTCCATGCAGTGCAACAGGAGCACCGGCGAACGGTTCCCGGGCGATTGGGAGAACAGGCCGTCCACCAAAGTGTTGTACACGATGCCGCCGCCGGCCAGGAGCTGCCGGCCGCCATCGTCGTCGTAATACGCATCCGCCGACACAACCGGGAACGACCGTGTGACGCGTGTTTATTATTAAGTGTTTATAATAAAATTATCGTATAAATTTGGCCGATGGGATAGGTTTTTCGAATAAATTTCGTTGTACGCGCGTTACAGAAACAAAAAAAATAAATAGATAACTAAAAATTATATTAATACAATCGAGTCTATCGTACACTCGGTCCGGATTTGAATGATTTAAAAAAAAAAAAAAAATAATGATAATAATAATAATATATTTCTATTAGTTTTAACCGGTTCCGACACAATAACGAGAACGTGTAATCTTGTGCCGTGCACGATTTGAAACGAATTCCGACTGAGCAAAACACATTGTTCGTGATTATTATTATTATAGTAGTAGCAGGAGAGAAGAAAAATTGCTAAAATGTTTTCATCCGAAAATTAATCGTTTGTAAGTCATTTGGAAATTATGGAAATGATGTTCGCGAAAGAGATTATTAAGTTTTTATGTTATTTAGCTTCATTAAAATAAAAAAAAAAGAGAGAAAAAATTACGACCGTTATGTTAATTGGCTTTTATGATAATATAGAATATTATGCGCAGTTAAAATAAAAAAAAAGTTGTTCAATATGTATTAATAATAAATAAAAGCTTTGATAAAAGTTAACGCTAAAATCGAATGTACGCGTTTTTTTTTTCAAAAGAATATTTCTCGGCTACCTTATTAAGTAATGGCGCGGATCAATTTGAAATATTATTATTTTACGTTGAATTATCGAAAATCATCGAAACGAAATCGCGTAATGAAGTACATAATAAAATATTTTATACGAAGGCTCGTATTTATACAAAAAATAATAATAAAATAAATGCCGCATCTCAAAAAGTTCGCTCTTACAGTATTATATATTTTTTTTTTTTAGTAAAAATGTAAAATAAAAATTGTTCACCGTGTCAAATGATTGGATTTGAGACATTTATTTTGTCACTTATTTCTCGATTTTCGTAACAATTTTTTTTTTATATCGAGAAAATTGCGGGGATAATATGTTCTATGAAAGACAAGACGACATAGTTTACAATTTTCAACACAGAAATCCTCGACAGATATGATTACTATATAATATTTGATTCACGTATTTGGTATAACGATCCTACAGATGAACATACGTATATATCGATGCCAAATATTTTTAGTATTTATAACCAAATCACAAATCGGAATTCGATATTATTGAAAATTATAAACAAATACTCGTAACATTAGTATATCGTGTGTCATTTGGCAATCTGGAAGTCTGTCTGCAGAAGTTGTAAATCTATATTTCTTATTGTGTAGTAATTCGACGTAGAATAAAGTAAAGCGTTTTAACACTTTTATATTAGTAAAAAATATTTTATTTAAATTGGTCAGCTTTAAAGTGTTTGCGGATTCCCGAAGTAATAATAATATTATAAGTCATTATAATATAGTTTAAGATTAATTTTTAACAACAGTTGATCTTGACCGCATGTCGATTTCAGATTTTATTCTTAAGCGTAATAAATGGGTACTATTCCAACGATTAATACGATATCGATATGTGTTTAATTTAGTAAAATTTGCAATTAAATATCAAATACGGCGCTATAGTATCGCTATGAAAAAAAGAAATATATATTCAATTTAGGCGTCGAAATATTAACAAATTTCGTCGATTTTTTTTTTAAAATTTTTGCGACTCTCTCGGAAGTGCTGCAGCTGCTATCTTTTCAATCCTCTCCTCCTCTCTATAAATACGGACTCGATCATACGCAATAATTCAGAAGGATCGTGTTAGAGATTATTATTTTTTAAGTGAAAATCCATGTTCGTGACTTGCTCGGAAACGCGCACGGATACCGGCTATTATATAATATAGGTTTTGTGTTCGGAGGAGAGAAATAATAGAAATCCGACTACTTAATAAGAGCGTGTCGCGTGGACTCTCGTATTACTATTCTGTAGATATACTACGACTCGTCTTTATTGTACAAAGCTTACATCATCCGGCGATTTATTATTATAATGTACAGATAAGTCCGTGTCGGAGAAACCGGGAGAATTGCGCGCTGCGCTAAAAATTCCGTCTAGATTTTCTGAGGATTTAAGAAAATGTATTATAGTACGCGGGCGTTTTACAGATTTGGATTATCTATCCTGACATCGCAGTCTCCTAATAGCAGTGGACATTTCATAATGTTCCATCTCGCGTAATACTGTTCTCGAAAATTCACGGAAAATTATATCCAAGTATAATCCAAATGCATAAAAACGACTGTGTTTATCAACGTCAGGCAACGGAAGTGACATAAAATAAAATTTATATCGATAGATTCGTCGGGGCCCGAGAATGATGTCCTTTCCGAGAGATCGACCAAAGACCAAACCTAATTTATTTTTTCCTACCACGATTATTTTGTGTCAATTACTACGAGAAAACTATTGTCCACTAAAAAACGTTAATCTATTAGATCGATCAAAAGCCTAAAAATAAAAATGAAACATGCGAATGTGTGTGTTTTATACTTTTACTATTAATGATACGGTGACACGTAACCCATGTTTTGCTCAACTGTACTTGTATTGCGCGCATTTCTACAAATCAATTCGTTTGGATATTATTGGTTTTTGTAACGCAAAATCCATCATCGTAACGAGCTCACAACGTTGCACTATGAAAATAACGTCTTTAAAACACTAAAATCCTTGTCGTTGCAAATATGGTTTTCCGTTTTTCTATATTCATACATCTGGTCTTTTCACATCGACGTGTACCGTTCACAGTCGACTTATCATTTTTTCAATAAACGACTTCCCCGGTTTTCTTCTTCCTTCGCGTTCATCTATCCGTCCTTCGACTACGTTAAATGAATTGTGTCTCAATAGGTGATCGAACTCGATTTCTCCCACTCCTTTCCCTTATGGTATTATATTTATACTTTTCGTTCCCTTACTCGGGGATTGATACGTCTAACTAAATACTTACTTCACATTTACTGGCCGGCTATTTATTCGTCTACGCATTTTCCATCGCATCGAACGTCTTCTCGTCTTGTTCAGTGACGATCCACGTTTCGCAATCGCATACGAATGAGCTTCATGTCATTGCTATTCGTTCTCTAACGTCTACTGAGCATCCGTCGCGGTGTACTACGAAATGACCATAAAACCAAATTCGTACATTTTCAAACCGGTCGTTTAATTAATAATTTTTTCCCGAAATACCGGCGACTGGAGAATTCGGGGATAAAAGTGATAATACGATATTATACATAATAATAATAATAGTATTGAAAAAAAATAATTTGGCGCGATGGTCGCATATTATTATTATTATTATTATTATTATTATTATTATTATTATTATTATTATTATTATTATTATTATTATTATTGTTATATCGTGTGTGTATCTAACACATTATGGTGGCTCGCACCCTAGTGAAATACACAAGAGAGCTGCGCAGGGCGGTGGCGAGTCGCGGTCAAATGACTAAAACGTGTTCGGGATGTAATTCGCCCGCGTCGAATGAGCGACTACTCAGCGGTTTTTTTTTTGTTGCGGTCACCGCCAGTGTGTACACGAATACTCGCTTTCGGAGGAGACACTAAAGCCGGCCGGCCGCGCCGCGTTTCCTAAACACAATATAAATTTCGACGTTTTACACGCAAAACCGTATATGTACACACACATATATATATTGTGTGTGTGTATTATAGTCATTATAATCCCTTCTCCCCTCTCCGCCGAATATAATTTATTATTATTTTATCAGTGTGTACATACACTCGTATACGCTCGGGCACACGCCTCCAAACTCGCCGTATATTTCATTTTTATTTTTTCCAAACTTTGTCGCGATATCGGTCTCGGACAATTACTGGCGACGGGGAAAAAATATACAAAAATCAAAACGGGATGAAATCGGGAGAAAAAAAAATCCGCACTTATTCACGTGTGAATTGCGGCGCGTCGAGTTGAAAAACGGATTTGAGAGAATATAATGCAATACTATTAAACGGCAAATATCACAAAGGCCTCTTCTTCTTCAGCTTTTATAGGCCATTAACGCCCCCATCGCTGCTCCACACAGTCCCCTCCATTCCTCTCTATCCATTGCCAATTCTTCCGGATTATCAACCTCTTGAAGTCCGGAATATCTGGTTGGGTTCGTCTATACATCTCTTCTTCCGCCTGCCCAGTGGTCTCTTACCTTCCGGTTTCCAGTTCTCCGATCTCCATAGCGTCACAGCCGGCTCATTTCTCTTCCTTTAAGTGTTTGTACGATGTCCTCTTCTCTCGGAAGTTCTTTAATTTCATTATTCGATCTTATATTTTCGTATTCGCCTGTCTGATCATTTTTCTTGAGTCCGAATATGCGTCGGAGGGATTTTCTTTCTAAAACTGCCAGCTCTCTCTCGTCTTTTTTCGACGTTGGCCACGTTTCGCATGCGTATAAAATCACCGGTTTTACCAAAACTTTGTATAATCGCATTTTTTATTTTTGATAATACCTTGGAGTATATAAACGGCAAATATCACAAAAGCCTCGCGGACAATTTTTCTTTTTTCTTTAACATGCCTTTGCGAATACGTTCGAGACCAAAACCAATGTGTCAACGTGCTCTTAGAAATATAATTTAAACGGAACCGCGAAAAAGCATTTTTCTTCCTTCTCCCCTTCCCCAAAAACGCGACGATACCGTGTCGAATCCGAATATTTAAAAAAAAGAAACTCCGTATTTAACTATATTTTTAATATTATGTAATACGTCCGTGTGCGTACGCTCTTTATAATATTATAACGATACTGTTGCCGCGTCTTTTAATGTTCAGCTAAATATGCCATGACAATGAGTAATTATAGAATAATAGGCGTTTTATTTTTAAATGTGGTTAAACGTGGTGGGCGAGTTAAAGCGATTTACGACCGCGTGTTTAGTCAGTTTAATGAGCGCGTATAATTTTTTTTTCTACGTTTTTTTTGTCTTGTTTTGTTTCGTTTGATATTTTAATCGGACACTATTCGTTACTGTTACTGGCTGCTGTTGCGACGTAGTAGTTAGCTGCAGTTCTCTCCTTCGTATAATAATAATAATAATAATAATATACAAAACGATAAACAATAATAATTATATTACGTAGAGGAAAAAAAAGAAAAGAAAGTAAAGTATGAATTTCTGCTCCGTTTCCTCTCCGGCGGAGGACGTCTCGCGCAGAAAATATTGGATATTAAAAGAAGTGGCTTCCTAATTACGATGTAACGTTCGACTCGGAAACACGATATTTTAAGACGAAAAATCCTACAAAGCTTTTGGGTGGAAGTAGATTTTTAAGACGTATATTATCGTTTTCAATTTCAGACAGTCCTTCTAGACGCTTAAAACGCTAAAAACGGTGTAGACATTTTTTGCAATAACATAAACGAATAAGAAACAAAAATTATTAATTAATTAAAAGCACATCGTGTATTTTAGCACTCAGTTAAAAATTAAAGTGTCCATCACTGCAGAGCGGCTTCTTTCCCCTCACTGTCCGTATACTTATCACGTCATTGTTCTACTCAGATATACGTCAACTGACATAAATTGTACATTTTATCTAAAAAAATAAAAATAATTACAGCTCGTTGGATTTTAGTAAAAGTACGATTATACGGCCGTTGATTTTAAAATGATAGAAATATCGATCGTGTCCGATGTTCGTATGTAACTTCTCTGTATTTTCTACAGGTTTGAAAAAAAAAATTGTTCACTATTTGCGTCGTTTGGTTTACTAGTTAAAACAAAAAAAAAAAAGAAATGCGTTTGGAGGAGTTTTTTTTTTTTAAATAAAATCATACGTTTCCGACGTCCGACCAGCACGGCTCGGTGTACTCGTTTGTCGCGTGTGCTGCCGATCTCAGTACATCACATTACAACGAACACGAAACGACGAGAGCGTACGGACGGACCTCAGACGTTTGTGTCAAGAACTCACCAAAACGTAATAACAGAGTTGTAATAGTATATTTATAATAATAATAATAAAAAACACGTGTAATCGTTGTAATGTAACGATGATTTCTTTGTTTCTGACGAGTGTTTTTTTTCTTTTTTCGTTTTTAAACGGAAAACATCGCTAGGCCGACGCCGTCACGTATACCGGCTAACGAAATATCGTATACGCTTATTATTATTATTATTATTTCGATTGTGGAAATCGTTACGGGTTGCGCGGCGACGACGGCGAACACGATTATTAATTGGACTCGAATGTACGTTCGTTTGACGACGGCGACGGGGTCAGATCATACACAGGTGGTAACGCGTAATAATAAATTCGAATACGTATTTCTTATAAACTATTATTATTGACGGGTTCGGATCAGAAGATATGACGACGACGTGTGCGCCGTTTTGAAAGTCGACGGGAGGGAAAAAAAGAAATCGCCGACTGCACTAGCAGATCGGCGGCGGTCAGAGATATTGTTCGTAGCGATCGGCGGCTGTTAGCCCGACCACAAATGAAATATGCGGAAAAAATGAATTTACCAGATTTTATTTTATATAAATTTCGTACATTTGACGCATTATTATATTCGAAAAAATATGATATAATCGCGGACGATTAATCAATAATAATCGTCCATTGCACACGTGTGTCCATGGCAGTTTCATAGCGTGTTTTCCATAGTTTTAGCGTTTCGATATTGGGGCCGCGAAAGCGTATTTTTCGATAGTCAAAAACGGTTGGGCCGTTTTTTCTTTCCAATTTAACAGTAAATATTTGTAAATTTATACGGATTTTATAATTTTACAAATACTGAACGGAGACAAATGTTTCAACAAGAGAAATAATTGCGATTGATAGAAAAACAATTTTTTTTTTTTTAATTTTCTTTTAATATCGAAGTAAAAAAAAAAACTTTTTTTTTTTTTTTGTTTCTTCGTAATGACATTCCACGTTTTTATTATAATTTCAAAACCTCGTTTTTTTTTTCTATAGCGCGTAGAAAAAATTTTTTTTAAACCTCAAATATAAATATATTTTTTAAAGGTTTTACAGCGTTGGTTAATTAATTACAGCGTAGTTTTAAAATAATATAATTAAAATGTCGCTGGGAATTTTTTTTTTTTTGACGGTTCCATTGAAACGCAAAAAAAAAAAAAAAAGGAACAAAACCCGGACTATTTACCGCGTATATATATAATACTAGTATATAGTCGTGTCTTGTAATAAACTTTTGGACGTTGTGAAAGAACGTCTCCGATAAAAATCCGGGTTATTGTTATTATTATTATTTTTAAATAGTGTTTTTTTTTCTCTCGGATATTAGCGAGTTAGTTACACGGACGGTCCGATTACGGAGAGGAACGATCGAAAAACGAAAATGACGGTCAGGCGGCAACGGAGGTCGAGCGGCGCGCGCGCAATTGAATTATTTCGGGCGAAATGAGAGAAAGAAAAAAAAAAAGAACGGTGCGCGGCGCAGGGTCGTCCCGCGGGGGCGCACGGCCGAGGTAACGGTCCCTTTTGTCGGTGTTTTTATATAAGATTTACTCGTTTTTGAAACAGGGCGTGCGTGTGCGTGTGTGTAGGCCAGTGCCTATTGCGCGCGCACGAGAAGAAAACCGTAAAAGAACGATCGTTCTTCATTTGTCACGGGTCCGTGGCCACTGGCCCCTGACCTCGTCGTGTATACAGTTGAATCGCGAGCTCGTGTGTGTGTGTGTACACAACCGGACCCGCTAATACATCATAGTCGTTTTGGAGAAAAAGCTCTGCTGACTCGATTCCATTCCGCGAGCGCGCGCGCGCGCGCGTCCTTTTCCTATCCCCGCGCCCGTGTTCGCCCCCAAACGGCTCTCGCCGTTCTCGATTCATATACACACACGCGCGCGCGCACACCGCGCCGGCTCGCACCCGCGCCCCCGCACGTAACTGCTTTTAGCCAATCAAACACACAGGCGTCCGTCGCGCCTTTGCACCTCGATAAAAATACACGGCGACGGCGGCCGACCAAGATCGATTGTGCTAAAAGCCTGGGTGTGTTTTATTTACGGCCCGTATATACGGTTTATCTTGTTTATATATATATATATTAACTCTCGGAACTCTCGGATGATGGGGGGGAAAGGGCGTTATTATTATTTTATATATTGACCGGCGAGAGCAGCAGCAGCAGCGGTTTTCTCTTTTTACCGAAAATCAACGCTGTTTTTTCGGCACGAAATATCTACACCACGGCCGTCTCTTCTTATCATCGACGACGCGTCGTCGTCACCCGGCCCTGGGGGGTGGGCGGCCCTTCTCCGCGTGATAAATGAATAATTCAACGCGCGCGCGCGCGCGCGATCCGCCGGTACGGACAGCGTTCGTCGACGATGATGATGATGATGACGATGACGATGACGGTGATACGTCGACGACGCGGCTATCGAAAATGTTTCTTTTGACGATAATTGACAACCGCCAACGTTTGATTGAACGAAAACGAACATCGCTTTTTAATCCTACACGTATTCAAATAACGAAATCATATCATAGGACGTCCAACGAGCGAATCACTCGGACGATAAAAATGTTTTTCTTTTTTTTTTTGAATTTTTTTTGTTTATGCGTACAGGAGAACACGTCATTCGCATCGTTTTATTAATAGAATTTCTTACGACACACGTATACGGGCGATTTAAAGCGGAAGAGAAAAAATAGTAAAATAAAAAATCGTTTTCGTTAATACGGTCGGAGAGTTTACGGGGCGAAAATTTCCACAAATTTCGAATGTTTATTAAATGTGAAATAGTGATGAAAATGATTTTCGAGATTTTTTTTTTCCGATATAAAATAGTGACGTGCGTCTGTTATTTCATTACACTTTTAAGCCGTACAACTAAATATTACAATAGTGTAGTAATTAGAATTCGTGTACGGAATATAATATTATGTTTCACGCTGCGTTAACGTACTTTATAACGCGTATAAGTCCGTAGTATTATTGACGTAATCAAATTAAAAAATATTATGTTCAAAAAAAACGTGTAATTTTATTTTCGTTTTAAAATCGTGGGCGTAATGCAATCGTAACAAAGAACGATCAAAAAAAAAAAAAAAAAAGAAAAAAAAAGCGAATAAATTCGTTATTCTCAAATATCTTAAGTTTCATATTGAGTACAGTCAACAGTTTAATAACGCGATATTTATGTACATATCGATTTTATAACGAAAATAAACTGTTTAAAAGTAATGTAAAATACGAATCCACGTTGTATCACTTTTTTTTTTTTTGCCATATTTTTAAGTCACATGACATACATATTATACTGTAGTCCTCGACTTTTAAAGCTTATAACACAATACGGATAAGGCGGTATGAGAATTATTTTATACCGTTTAGGTACTGTACGCATTTCGTGAGAACACAATCGTTTTATTTAAAAAGTTTATTTATTATTCGTTCGAGCGTATATATACGCTTTTTTTTTTATTCTTTCGTTAATTATCATAATAATTGCTCGTATAAATAAAATAAAACAATTTTTTCTACTCTATACGTTAAAATAGTTAAAATCTTTCCGTTTTATTGTTAATTATATCTCCTACCCCTGCTCCGTCAATGATTTTAATTTTTTTTTTTTTGCTATTCAACAGTGTCAGGCATATTATTATTATTATTATACATAATATATCGCGTGTTTAGCGCAGAACGCGTTCTGTTACAACAATAGTATATGCTCGAGCGGACGATCGATCACACACAACGGTTATTTTATAGCTCATCGGGTTTATTGCTGTAAGGTTGACGGCGAATTACGTGGCAAATTTTATTACATATGCACTGAACTACACGTATACAGGACGTATACATTGGACGCGGTGTCAAACAATGAGCGTTTTATTTCATTTGCCAATACCAACAGCTATTATTGTCAAATGTCAATGGGTTTGGTCCGTTCGACTTGCGCCAAACCAAATGTATTAAAACGTCAATTGACATATTTATTGTGTTCATTGTAATAAATGTATTATTATTATTATAATATACGTGTATTAGTGACCGCGTGCTCGAAAATGAAATAAAATCAAGTGGACATTGTTATTGTCGGATCGTCCAATCGTTTAACTACACTTGTGGAACACTCTAAAAAGCGGTAATATCGACGATCGCCCTCTTTCCCCCCATCCCGCGAGTTCTGTTCGCGTATTATATGACACGTGACCGCGCCGCGCAAGAAACCGACGACGACGCGCGTTAAATGGGCACCTATCCATTGTCGTTTGAATATATTTCGCACAATGTTCGACTAAGAAAAGAGAGAAAGAGGGGGGAGGGGGGAGGGAGAAATAAAAGTATTACAATAGAAAAAAGAGGGTACATGTTTGCACTATGTGCTAGTGCGAGGCGTGGTCCACAGTTGAAGCGAACGAACAGAAATCTGTGTTCGAAAGGAAAGTTCTGCGTTAAACGTGTTGTTGGGCCGAAGAGAGATCAGAACTCTTGATCATAAAAAAAAAAAAAATGAAAGGATCGAAATATGAAGAGGGTATACAGTAGCAGTGATGAGGAGTGTAACTTGAGCAGGAAATATGTGGGAACTAGTGATCGGAGGAGTGTAAAAATGGATTCAAACGAGTAAAAGACACTCGAGCCGGAGACGGATAGAGTACAGAAAAATATTAACAAGTTGATGGGATCGAACAACGGTGAGAAAATGGCAGTTGATCTCTGATAGACGGAGAGGACTGGTGACTGAGTCGAAGGGTCTATACATGATGAATGAAGAAGACGATGTTGTCTCGTACATTATCATTAATTCGTATTTATCGTGTAATTAGATTAAAAACGAATTATCTTATAATACATTAAATTCCGGACAGAAAATAATAATAATAATAATAATAATGTCCCTGTTGTTTTGTAGGTATACCGACAATATTATTAATTCGCAATGATTGGTGCGTATTGAAATGTGCGGATTATTATTTTTATAACGGGCGCGTTATTTACATCTCTGTGTGTTGCTTTTTAGTGTAACACACCACAGTAATATCACAACACTTGTGTAATTAACTGTCCTGATTCGGCTTGAATGTTACAGTTGATTGTAGATATCATCTCGTATATATTTTTGGGTTTTGATGCTGATGACGAATTAATACGAAAAAGAGAAATATCCTATAACTGCGCTCAGGAGAACACCTGTGAAAATTTCATCAAAATTTTAGTAGTTTCCGAGTTTTGCGATTACTGACGTACAATTTTGTCTCCTTATACAAAAGTATAGACGTGTAGCAATTCAGATTGGATTTGTTCAGTTCTCTAATAAAAAAATACCAATTTGAACACATCCGGATATATACGTAATAACTTTCGTCGCACAATCAGCGAGTTAGAGACGATTTGGCGTTTTCAGTTTTCGATAACGTGTAACGTCGTGAAAAACAATTCATTTCAAATCTATTCCTACAAATTCGAAGTTTCGACTTTGTAATTTATAAAATGTTTTGCGTTTGTCAAAGTGACTTTCAGAGGAAATTGTAAATCTTTGAATTGTAAGGGTAAGTCCGACGAGACGTGCAATATGAAAGCAATTTTTCTTCTGGAAAACCGTCTACAGTCCGGGTTTCCGGAAGACGCAACGCTTATTGCGCAGCGCTGTATTTTTTCGACAAATCCGAGGAGATCTTATCAAAATCTTTCCAGTCAGCCGAATGTTCCGTTTTCTTTTTTCAATCTTAGTTTTCAAGACTTCCGTAACATTTGTGTGCTCGACTTCGAAATAACAAGTAACTACTGCCGTCCGTTATATGAAAATGTTTATGAACGTTTGAAGTGTACTACTTAAGACGTAGTTTTGTCGCAGTGTAAACTCACAAGTGTAACTAGTCGAATGATTGGAAGTTTCCGATTTATTAGATCTTTGCTGCAACCGAGGTCGGAAAAAACAACGTCGAAGAACAAATCGAGAACGAGACGGGTGATCATTTTAAAAGCGTTTAACGAATCAAACGAGCGTTAATCGAAATACGTTAGTAATAATAATTATTATTATTTCGAATTCGGCGTAACGGCGGACAATGTGCGGTGTCACCCGAAAAATCCGTTCCCTTGTACACGCGGGTCGAGGATTTTTTTTTCCACATATTATTTTTCTATAATATAAAACGATAAAGTCGGCGCAAGTATAGTATTTTATAACGATCGCCTCCTCCCTTGCCTTATATCCCTGCGGACGTTCCATTTAAGTTTCGATTTGTACAAAGTCACTTTATACTCGCTGTATATATATATACGCATATACTCGTGTGTATACACAAAGGGATTGAATTATTCATGTATCGGTAAAGGATGGGGGAGGAGGAGAAGAATATAAAAAAAAAACATATATTATATATATATAAAAAAAAAATTGTATATACACACACACACACCAATGATTTGTACTCCGTTTCCGAACGCTTCCGCTTCATTAACAACGACGACGACGACGACGACGACGACGTCATCACAAACGCGCACAATTCAATGCTCCGCCGCCGCCGCCGTCGCCGATAAGTCGTCGAGGAGAAAATACAACGAATAATGAATATGCGAAAAGAGAGGAAAAAAAACACACACACACACTACTCGTTTCGTAATATATTATTGTTGTGTTCGAAAAGTATGAAATAATAACCGACAAAAAAGAATTAAAAAACACATCCAGACTTCGACCGGTGCCCCCCCGAGGAACGAGTTATATTTCGTTTCTATACTCGCCGTTTTTAATTGTTACGCCGGCGGTGACGAAAAGTCGAGTGCGGGGCGGTGGCTGTTGCGAATGTGAATCGTATATTAATAAGCGATATCGTTATTATGCCGAGATTTTTATTAGAGCGCGTTTTACGAGGGTGGACGAAAAAAAATATTGTGTAACGAAACGTATATTATTATTATTATTATTTGAATTTTTTAATATATATATATATTTTTTTTTTTTTGTTTCGCGATTATTCCGTTCCGGCGGCGTTTCCGTTGTTGAAAAAAAAAAAAAACGTGTACTTTTCGACGATAACCGACCGAAGTCGACGTGCCGACACGTTCACTACCCACACAACGCGTGCATACAGAGCGGTCAAGTGGCCACTCGGGTCTACCGCATATATATATATATATAATTATGTATATATTATATATATACACGCCACTCGTATCGAAATGATCACTCGTGTCGTTATTATAACTCTCCACACACTCAAACGGTTATTATTATTTTTTTTGTAAAATACAATGGCGCGATTTTTTTTTTTTTTTTTGTATATTTCTCGTCCCTTCCGTCCCCGACGCGGTTATTGTATTTATTGTACGACGAGTAGTTCGACTCCAGTACGAGACAATAAACGGGCGCGGCGATATATTGTGTACGCGATTTTTTCACTCTCTCTCACTCTCTCTCTCTCTCTCTCTGTGTGTTTATTCGGTCGGAAAACACCGCGTTAACAACGTATTTTTAAAACGCACGTAAGGTTTTTTTTTCTCCATACACGAGACTTTTACATCGCGACAATTGAAAAACTTCACCGCGAGAGGGAGGGGTAAACTTTGTTTTTGCGATTAACCGGACTAGTGTTGAGTCTAACACGGGCCGCGGAGGACTCGACACCGAAATCGTTGTTCGTCGTACGAAATACACTCCGAACGCGATTGATGTTCGGTACGGTACGAAAATCGAACTGGATAATATCAATTGCTTCACTTCTTAGACGATTCGAAGTTGAAGTGTCGTAATTTTTTAGTCGACTATTTTCGAATTGATTTCGTGATACCGTATGAAGTCAATTAGAGGCGCGGCGTGCAACGGCCGAAGTGTAAAATACATTCGAATTCCGAATTAATTAACGGTGAATTGTCTTTTATTATTTGTGAAGTTTTTCTAATTGTTGTGTAATAACGACGTATACATTTTAGGTTTGTATGTTTTTAGCGCACAGCGGCCAATGACCAAAAACAACGAAGAAAAAAGAAAAAAGAATTCCAATTGTAATAGTACACGTGTTGTATCACGCGCTCGTGAATTACACGAAAAACGTTTTGAAAACGTTAAATAAAATTTTCGTCCGCGTTGGGCCATAATTATTTTTATATTAACTGAGACTTTTTTTTGTTTGTCGTCCAGCGACGACGAAAAGTGATTTACTTTCTTACGCGTGTACATTTCGAATACACGTTTTCCCCTTCTAAAGCGGTGGAAAAAAACATAACGATTCTCGTTTGAGTTAGGTTACAATTTGTATAACGTGCAAATGTCCATTGGAAATTCGTCGGGAATAAAATTAATTAACGGCGCTATAAAACCGGCACGTTTCCGAAATTAATAAAAATGTTTTCTTCAAATTTACATAGCGAATCAAATAATATAAAACATTTCCGACTATAAATGTATATTGAATTATCGCCGCGGATTCGATGAATAGCGCTATTTCATGATCGAACAATAATTTGCGGGGCGAATTTACGATTAACGACCAATATTTTCAATATATATATATTCCATTAATTTTACGTGAAATTATTGTTAATAATTTTATTTTATCATCGTCGGTACGCAAATTAAACGAATTGTAAAACTCCACTGCAGAGTTTCGTAGATTTCAATACGTTATATTAATATAACGAAATATAATGTTATAAAAATCGATTCCGAGTTCTGTTTTATTATTTATTTTACTATTATTTATTAAGTACGTTTGACAAAGAAAAAAACCCATTCAATACGCGACACGGCATACATTTTTTAACTCGGGGGCATCGCTCAAAATTTATCAAACGTATTTTAATTCGAGCCAATACAGTATATATATATATATATATCAACTGTCGGACGTTTCTTCGTCTTACTGCGAGCACAGTTTGCAATAAGGGTTTTTTTTCTTCGTACGAATTCTGTTTTGGCACAAGACTCGGCAGAAAATTTCGAACTCGACTTCTTTTACCATTCCGTTATCTCTATAAATTCTCTCCACGTTTAGATCCAAAATTACGATTAACGCGATCCGCATAACGAAACACATTGAAATCGTGTTGAAAATCACGTCGAGATACAACACGAGTCTTATATCAAACTTTTCTAATACGAACGTCAACTATACGCTATTTTTTTTTTTTTTTTATATAAATTTCGTCTTAGCCATTAGACAATTAGACGTTTATTTACTTATATGTTATGCAGAAAAAACTGGTTAGCTATAATTCGTTGCATAACGTTGATTGAAGGGAATGGGAGTTATTGAAGACCTTCAAACGTTGAAGCAGAACAATTGGAAATAATTTGTACAAGACATAATTAAAAAAAAAAAAGAAAAATATGAAACTGTTGAAAAAAATCGGTTTCGTATTTTTATATTGTTGGTGTACGCATATTACAAGGCGCGTTTCGCGTTGTACAGATAAAACCGTCTCGAAAAAGCGGTACGAATCAATGGTGGATTTAACGTAAGACTATCCGAATCTCTTCAGCTTCCTCAATAAAATGTTTTATCAACTCGCGTTCAAAGGAAATTGAACCAAGTGTCTATGATACGTCATCATAGTAAAAGTCTAAAGAAATTTTAATATAAAAATACCGTTTTACAATTTTTTTTCTTTTATCATTTTTTACACGCAATTCGTACACTTATTATTTAATGATTTTCTTCAAAATAAGATACACGTTGCGAATTTTCTCGATTCTATGGGGCTATTAATGGCCGTGATGAATGTATTATATACAGTGAAAATGTTTGAAAAATATCGTTTTGCGTTTTACATGTCAATTGAAAAATAGTTAAACGAATTTTTCAGGGAGTTTTTTCTTAAATAATCCGTTTACGTCACTGGCGTAAAATATGTGTTGTATAAATCGTATACACGTATTATACAATGCGTGTACGCAAATCGAATAAGAGACCCGTTTAAAAGGGATTTCCATATTGGAAACGATTTCGACGTTTTATGCGTCCCCCGAGTTTCATATAAATCGGTCCTTTCGATCGTTTTTTATACATTCACAGTCGTCGTCGTCGTCGTCGGCGGCGGCGGTATAGAATAATAATAATAATAATAATACTCTGGCGTATTTTGTGTGTATACAGAGTGTCTCAGAATTCTCGTTTGTCCGCGATAAATGAATAGGTTTTTTGTTTTCTTTTTAAATCCCGTTTTATTCAAATTATTGTTTAGGCAACAAAATTGGCTATTATTGTAATAATACGATTTTCATAATTTTTTTTTTTAAAAATTTAATACGTAAATTAAAAAAAATTACTTTTCAATGGTGTTGAATTCGAAGACGATCAGTTTAAAAAAACAATTTTTTTTTTGAATAGTTTGATGGGTCAACTTTTTAATTTCACGTTTAGGGAACTTTTTTCATTTTCACAAAAAAAAACCGAATTTCCGTTGGTTTGAAACGTTTAATTAATTTTAACAATATATTACGTTACGATCAATTATTATTATTATTTTACAGCTATCACTCGGTGTAGGGGAAAATTAAAAAAAAAAACCGCGTTTAAAGCATAGTTATCGTTATTAAAAAAAAAAAAAAAAATAAAAATTTATTATTATATATATTTTTTTTGCATTAAATATTTAAATTTAAAAAAAAACGTTATTAATCGTAGTAATAGTTTTGAGAGAAAAAAAAAGAAAGAAAAAATCTTTCGCTACGCGAATGAATTACACGCAATATTACTACTGCTGGAGTGACGCGTATGGAAATGATTCGGTCGACAAATTGTTTTGGCGAAAAAAATGTCTCATTTTTATTTTATCGCGCGTAATCGAGGGGCGAGAGAGAGAGAGAGAGTGGAGATCGAAAAATTCCTGACGCCTACGGACCGCGTACTGCGACGCTCTGTATGCTCGTGTAAACAGTACGCATTTTATCGTCCATCGGCAATATCTCCGCGCGACGTGGAAAAAACTATAACCGAGGACCGTTCTGGTCTGGTCTGTCGGTATAAAACCTAATGGAGCTTGGCCGATTGCGCGTTTCCTCCGTACGGGCGCGAACGGCCGTTTTTTTTTTCTGTTGGGGAGGAGTGAGGGAGAAAAAATTACTTCCAAATGCACGCGCGGGCGTGCGTTTTGAAACTCTTTACGATGTCCGGGACACCGGTGGAAGTGGTGGTGCGTGTGTACGAGTATATGTGTGCGGAAGAGCGAAAATCGTGCGGATTTTTCGCTAGCCTTTCCCGAGGTCTCCGGGATTAATGGGTTCCGCGCGATCGCCGAGCTAAAAGGAATGAATTAGAATAAACCGCTCGCCGCCGCCGGTCTCGCCCCGCCCTAATAAGTGTAACGTTTCTTTTTTCACTTCCCCTCACTCATCTCTCCCCGTCGCTCGTGAATAGCGACAAAGGAGCAAAACTAACGAACCGCAACAATCTCGATAACGGCGCTGCTAAATCCTTCGCGTCCCTCCGTCGTCCTTCCAGTTCTCCGCCGCATTATCGACCCTCTCGCAACACAGACACGATCGTACTCTACTGCACCACGGTCTCGGTCTCCGCCGGGAATTCGTCAATACAGTTCGGGTTACCGGCGATGTCGTCATAATGTCATATCGCGCGTATTACACACTTATGTCGTGTTCTACGTGCAGTATGAACGAGATAAGAATCTTCTTCGGCTGAGAGGAGGGGGAAAAAAAAACCTTCTCGCTCGTATTAACATATTATCATTATAACGCGCTCGTTCGAATTTCCTACGGAATCGTGTGACACGAGTCCACACTCTAACCACGTCGTCGTGTGCTTTTTGTGTACCGTCGTCGCGCCGAGAGGTGCGCCGCAGAGCCGAAAACCGAGGAGGACGTCTCGTTAAAATTCGACGAAACGGATTTGTTGTCGAATTTAAAACGTTGAAAAAATGTCGTCAAAAAAAAAAAAAACGTTCAGATTTCAACGTGTGCGTAGGATGAAACGAGTTTAACGTTCTGGTTCTGGTGACAACCTAGTCAAACGGTGTATAGGAAACGAACGTCCGACAATAAATTAACAGGATGAGTCGGGTGTTAAGAAATTTCGAAAAAAAAAAAACAAATAAACAAACGTTATCTAACGAAAATCACGAATATTCTCCCCCCCCCCACCGAGATTAGTGAACGATAAATCGCACTGTATTGCGAATTTGGCCGAAAAGCGGACCGGTGCCATAGAGATCGAATAATACGTGGAATTCGATATCATTCGAATGTCGTTAAACAATAAACGACGCATTTGTGCGGGGATAGATTAGCCAAAATGGACGCGTTTTTAAACCCGGGGAGATAAAGATATTCCGACAGAAACTAATTGAAATTGTCAATAATATGATAATCGCGCGAGTGTACGAGAAAGTTTTACACCATATGCGACGTGAAACGCATCGTCGGTTATGGAGTACACGATGACGTGCTCGTCCTACCCTATCGGAACAAGCGTTTTTTTTTTTTTTTTTTAGGGGAGACTGTTTGTGATGACGGATTAATACGGTTTTATCGCTCGCGCACAATATTGTATACGTTGGATTTGTCCATTGAAAACCGATAAACTGCATAATAACGTTTTTTTTTATTTTTTTTTTTATACACTTTATATAATAAAATGCGTATTTGATTTTTCATTTTTCGCGCGCGTAGTGTTTATACGCAGCAGCGGTTGAGTCCACACAGGCCGTGCGACAACGTGTAAAACGTGGATCGCGTGAAATCAGTAAAACGCCTCAATTTCTGCTACGACTATAACGAGACCGGTCATTTTTCAAAATGTTACACAAATAACGCAGGTAATGTTCGAATGCTTATGAAACGTGAAAAATGTGACTTCTATACAACCCTTTAATATTTTTTTGGTTTTTTTTTTATTTCCACTATTCGTGTTCTTCGAGTCACAAACGAAAGAAGATTTCTATTGTTGTGGTACTGTTCTGTGTATTTAAAATTATGTTACTGGCCATCGCACATGACTTCTAACCCGTTCTGCGGTCTGATATTTTATTAGATTTTAAAACGTTTACGAAAAAACGAAAGTGCAATTCTCTGTGCTACAAGTGGACAATATTAATAATTAATAATTTCGTTTCAGAAATAATGATAGTAAATATTGTCTGTCATTCTCTCTCGTTGTAACTGCAACGGTTCGGGACATATGGCACGTGATTGTCCACATAGTAAAAACCGAGCTGTTACAATTCCGATTAGACATGACGAATGAGCCGAAACCGGTGCTTTATCCTGTACCGAATCCAACGAATTAAAAAAAAAAAAAAAACATAAAAATAACACCGGAATCGAATTGCCGGTCATTATTTATCGTTTAAAATATATTAAACTATACACATTTTCTATCGTTTATTTTATTTCTCGCATATATTTTTGTTGGTTGGTGTTTTTTTTCTCTTTCTTAATTGTATAAAACACATTTATTCCATGAAATATGCGTATTATAATATATATATATATGTATTATTTTTTCAATCCCAAAAGTAAAACGCTACCTGTTCATTCGAAAAACCATTTTCTTCTCGTTGTTTCACGTTTTTCCCGATTTAATCAATCGTCGGTACATTTTGCGCGTTCTTATACATCGTTTGTTAATAGACTGTTGCATTAGTTCGCTTTAATGTTCGTCGTTCGATGTTCAAATGTATAATAATAAATTATTCGTTCGACAACAAGAGCAAAACACGAGTCATTAAATGAAATGTATCAGTGTCGTGCTTTTGGCTCTTTCTCACATGGAAAATGTATCAGTTTTCGCAGGTTTCTATTTGTACACGTGCAATAGCATGGGGAGCGTATGCGTTTTATGGGTGAAAACGTTTTTTTTTCTTTTCTTTTCTTATTGTAACGTTCGTATAAGGTTTTAGGGGAAGAAAAATCGAAAAAATCGCTAATCGTACGACGCCGTTTCGCTTTGATTTGTAGAGTAATCTACGCAGAAGGTTGGGTTAGGCTGGTGATGAATTCGGAAGAATATTTCACACGAGGAGTATTGCCGATTACCGCGGTTACAACGCGGTTAGCAATTAATTTTGCGTACACATTTCCAATACTACGGAACGTGACAAGACGATCGAAAAACGAGTTTAAAATTTTTTTTATTATTATTCGATATTATTAAATTTTTCGGATATTTCGTTAAAAGCATTTTTTTTTTTTCGGAAATTTTTTTATTGCGTTCATTCAAATACAGATCCGTTTTCCAATTCTTTTAGCGTTTATCTCGCGCCCCCCATCCCGGGCAAAAACTCCCCAGCCGCACACGGGGACACGGTAAACGGTGTCGTCGGAGACGGAAAACCGTATATCAGAGCGGAGTGCCGGAAAGACGGTGGCGGCGGAAAAACAATATTGCTTCGGGGAAGTCTGCGATGCTGGGGCGTACTTGGTGCCCGCTACGGAGCGAACACAATGCGAGCGGAGGAAAGAGTGCGGTTTCTATGGACTTTGCGAGTGTATAATACGAGAAAAATACGCGGGGCCGGGCGGAAAACCGAAGAAAAGGAGCTTTTTGGCTTTCTCGTCGCCTCCTCGGGGGCGTCAGACCGATACCACTTAACCGTCTAAGTATATATTAAGTAGCTTAAATCTTTTACGACGCGCGCGCGCACACAAACGGTTACATTTTACTGCGGCATCCTCTCTCACTACTTTGTGTCACTTCAATTGCCGTTCGCGGAAACGCGCACACCCTTCGCCCCGCGGCCGTATTGAAAAAGGGTGTCGTCTCCCCTTTACGCCAGCCAGCCAGCCAGCCAGCGTGTATATAAGTGTGTACGACAACGCGTGGTCCATATAATTCATAGGATAACCGAGATTTTCCACGTTGTTCCACGTCTTCTTATTGTTCTTGGGTATCGTCGCGCGAAATAAATTGCGCCGATAAATCAACGGTACTGCGTCGTCCCCGTCCCTGTGTATGCGCAACGCCCGCAAGGATATGCTTCATAATAAACCATATATCAGAGAGTATGAAATATATTGTAGGACGATACTTATACGCCGTACGAATAATATTATAATAATATATTATATAAATAAAATGCGGTGTGGCGTTTGGCGTTGCGAAAAAAAACACTGCGGCGGCGAAACGTCCTCTGCCGCACACGACAACGCAGTGGCGGAACGAAAACGGGCTTGAAAATCAATAACGCGGATAAATTTCAAAAGCAAAATTGGTTTTTTTTGTTTACAGTCGCGTACGAATTTTTTCTTTTTTTTTTTTTGGTTTCTGCGCGAAGTGGTATTCGGTGATTTTTAGGATTTTCGTTTCTTTTCTTGTATACAGATTTTCGATTAAAAATATTACGCGAGTGTCGGTACTTTATTCGAACGATTTTCTCGGTATAGTTTCTCTTTATACGCAGTGGCGTCCACAGTTTTTTCACACCTACATCGATCCCAGTTCTACCAGTGGCTTATTTTCAATATAAATTTTATATTCGAGCGTATTAGTGAGTTTGGTTGATTGTGATATGATATGTCAATTATGATGAAAATCATCCAACCACTAGTGTGTACGTTTTTTACGCAATATAATATGAATTGCTGTTATAGTGTTCATTCAAGACAAAAAACTGTTAGAAAAACAGAATAGTTACGGTGTGTTTATGACTTTTTTACGATTTTATAACAATAAGGTAATAAACTGGATATTCCGCACAGCGTATATAATCTAATAATCGCCAAGGATGGCGATGGAACGTTGACGAAATCGGAGTTATAATAATGTCAACTCTGTTGTTATATTAACGGATTACGTATAATATCGACTATCGTTCACTCTCGCGGATCGATTGGAATGGAATTTTGAATTTTCATTGTCAAATAGAAAGTTTATCGTCAACGCATTTTATCTGAACACACGTTCTAGACGCTTGTCCTTAGGATGAGACGTGGATGTAACTTTAGATTTCACATAAACCGTGTTGAGAAATTATTTATATATAAATATATACAATTAATTTATATTTCGTCGACCTGGTGTTTGAATTTACTGTTTTTTTAATCGGGTTAAAAGAAAACTCGATTGATTCGCACAGCGTTGCTAATATCGACGTAATAATGAAAAAGAATATTTTTCGTTTAATGTGTATTAGTGGTATTTGCGTATTCCGAGCTGGCTAATTTGGCCGTGATTTTTTTCCCGCCACGTATGCGTACGGATAAAAAAAACGTATTAAAATATGTATATATATATAATAACGTACAATAGTCGCTAATAAAAACGAAAAAAATTAATAACAACGCATATTTTACACTGGAGTCTAACGACCTCGCCCATAGACAATAATCGTATTTTTACGATTTTTTTATTTGTAATAATAATAACAACCGGGGAATAGGAGGAATATTAGACTAAACTTCTATGATCTCAAATTAGTTATTTATACACATCGTGTACCTATCATTAGAGCGCGTATGACATGAATTTAATTATAAATTGAAAAATAGTGTAACGATTGTTTCCCATGATTAGCGGCGAGTCGATTATTTTATTTTTTCAAAACTCGTTTTAATACGCGCGTAGTAGTAGTATTAAGAGTAAAAAAAAAAACTCCCCGAATGCACAACGCATTACCGACGAATTTTTTCTATACATATTTAACGATAATAATAATAATCGGTTCGTTTTTTTTTTTTTTTTTTATTTCACCGGCTAAATATTTCCCGTAGAATATTTTATTTGATTTACGAAGTACCGCAATTATACGTATTAAATTTCGAAACGGAACGCGCGTAATAGCCGATCATGAAATTAATATCCGACACGATTTTAGAATTATAATAATATGCTCTCGATCGTAATAAAACTTCGATGTATCTAAATAAGAGAGAATTTAAGACGGGGAGGGGAGGGGGGAAACGTTAAAATAATTATAGAAAAAAAAGAACGTAATGTCATTGTGTACTTTTAATAAGGAAAAATATCGAATCCACTATATTAACGCATACAAAAAAACGAACAAACAAATTAAGCGTATAAGCACGCGTTTATGTGTATTTGCAATGGTAATAATAAGCGAATATTTTATTAAATGCTAAAACTGAATCAAACACGGAATGAGAAGAGATTCGTTCACGAAATTTGTTCTGTCCGCCGGTTCCTTTCGTTCCATTCGCACTGTACGAGTATATAATGTGTTGATTAGCGTATTTCAATATTATCAAACGCTCGTTTGCAATTGCTTCCTTTTCCAATCGATTGAACCTCGTCATATACTGTTATTAAAATGCTTATACTGGTTTTACTATAAAAAAAAACTTAGTTTTTCACTTCAACTAAGGCGATCGGAAACTGTGTATTTTTCTTATCATTGTTTTTCCACGAAAGAACGGTGGACGTAGAAATTCGACTGTACAAAAGCGAATCGAACTCAGTACTGTGTAAAAACGATTCGAACGCGTCTGTAGCAGTATCTGGCCAGGTGTTCAGGAAGAGTAAGCAAGAAGAGGTGCAGTAGATTTTCACTAACTCAAAAATAAACAATTTTTATTATATATTTTTTTAAATATTTTTAAAACCTTGCAAAAAAATAATTGTAAATATAGTTGAAAAATTAATTGTATCGTAATAATTACGCACTCGGGCGACGTGTCTATGAATGTTAAGAAATCCTTGCGTCTCTTGCGGTCTCTTCCAGAACATTTGCGAAATACTTTTTCTTTAAAAAAAGAAATTTTTTTTTTCTTATAAGTAGCGAGTCGTAGTAACAGATTTAATGAATCAATTACATAGTAGTATTGCGAAAGACCAAATATTTTTAAAATATAAATTCCGTTTGCCGACGACCCTTTGCACAATAATTGATGATACGCTTCTACCAACTCGATCGATTACGTGTCACTTTCGACTTTTGATATTTCGATTGAAACTGTATTTTTGAATATAACGGGAGACTCATCTGAGAGTCTTACCGAGTCCCTTCGCCGTTTAAACTTGCTCCGATTATCGTCGGGCCGTGCGCGGCGGATTATTCGAGAGCAATCGGAGTGCATACATTTATACGTGTCGTTAGTATTTACAGGTTTATAAGGGGGAGAAAAACTATTTGCCGAAAATACTCTTTAAAAGCAGTGCGCGCGTTTTTGCGTGTCGTATTGTAATCGCGCGCGCGCGCGCGTATATAAATAATATACGAATCGATCGATTCGGTGGAAAACGTTTGCGAACGTATTACGAAGGAGAAAACGCGAATCGGTGTTTTTTCTCTTCTTTTATTTTCCTCGCTCTTTTCCCTCTGCCGAACGTGAAATATTCTAACGACTTCGTCGAAACAAATGAAATCCGCGAGAAAATGAGAATACGATTTGCCGTACAAATAGAATACGGCGGGCGGCGAACGAAACATTTCGTCGGAGCATCGGATAAAAAGAAACAATTCGGCCGGTTAGCTGGCGAATGTCTAACATCCGGCCGGATGATTTCCGAAATCGTTTCCGGTGTATCGTTTCGGATTTGAATAATTCGTCGCGGCCGAGTTTTGGTCGGAAGGCGGGGGGGGGGGGAAAGGAGAGGAGAGCATTGGCTCAACTGGGGGGGTGCACAAGAGTCTTGTGCACCCCCCCCCTCAGAATAAAATCCTTTTTCTCTTTACAATTTTATATAATCAATTATATTTTACAAGAACGTGTTGTACTAATATGTAAAAATAAGTGGTTTACCAATAGTAAAAAAAAAAAAAAACACCCCGATTTGTGAATTCTTTAAAATTTGTGCGACCCAAAAAAAAAAATACTGGTCTAATTTCGCCTGTGGAGGAGATGAGGAAAAAAAAATTTTGTACATTTCGCTGCGTCGTCGTATAGCTCGCGTGCGCGTGTAACAGAGCCTACGAAGCTTTTTTCCCCTTCGACTTTTCGTCTTGTCCCAATACTCCGAACGTATTCCTTGGAAATTACGAAAATCGTAACTGCTCTTTTTTTTTTTTTTTTTTTCACGAACATTTCGAGTTTATCGACAAAGCGTGTATTTCATAATAATTCTCTCGGGCAAAATGACGAACGATTATTGTTTTCGCAGTGATTACATTATTCCGATATCTGGAAAACTCGCCGAAGCGAGTTACCGACGACCGAAAATCGGATTTTCATCCCGTTTACGTTTTTTTTTTTTACGAAAAGTATTGAGTTGTTTTAATCGTATGCGATCGGACGGGAACGGCGAAAGCGGAAATGACGAGTCGTTTATACGTTATCCGCCATGAACATACACGATTTACCTGTCCCGGTCGACCGGGGAGATGAGTAGAGGAGCGGATCTATTAAAACCGGAACGGAGTGTTTTATCCGAGAGCCGCCGCCGCCGCTGTTTCCTTTCCCCGCGGTCCCTTTTCCGTCCAAAAGAGGTATTTCCGTACGTCGTCGTGCACAAACACAGTCGTCTGCGGTGACGGAGAAGCGGCTTAAAACACTTTATGAATACGTAACGAACGGAATGTGTTTAAACATAAAATATCGCGCCCGGAGCGCGTCACGGCGTGCAGTAACGGTTAATAAACAACGGCGGCGCGCGCCGTTAAAAACGCCGTGTGGCGCGGCGCGAGCCGAAAATCCGACGCGACACTCTGTACGTACACGCACACACGCATATTATTATTATTATTATTATTATTATTATTATTATACGAATATAATATAATATGCTTTTGCTTCGCGACCCGTTCAAAACAAAACCGTGCACACTCCTGTGTTCATATGACCGGGCGTATTCGCGCGCCACTTTTCGAATTTTAAGTCCGTCCCGGAAACCGACGGAATGGCGAGCGCGACAATGAAGCGCAAAGAAAAACACTCTTGTAGTTGACGGATTTTTATATCGTGTATTTTTGAAATTCCTCTAATTGATTAGGAATTATTCCTACGGCGATTGTCGAATGAACGGGTGATCGATTTCGTGATTCTGAGCCGCGGATAATAAGACTGATCTACACCGTTACTAACCCGCAATAGTGGCTGGGGTTAGTTGACCGAATGAGTTACACTGGCGTGTAACGACTGGAATTCCGACTCATGCCGGAGCTCGAAATCCGCTGACGCCATTTTTCCCTCTACTCCCGTTCGCGTGAAACAGAAATTAATCGATCGATAACGCCCACTTGGATATCTTCATAGACTGTGTATAAAACTCTATAAACATTGCCGGTTCAGAGTGTAGTTTTAGGACTGGAGAAAAAAAAAGATTTCTCTCGGTCGACTCGTAACGTCTGTCGCGCGATGCCATGTGGAAAAATAAAAACGACAAGGGAAAAATTTACGCGACATTTTTTTTTTTTTGTACACGACGTCTCCGGTACACACGTATACATAGAAAAAATAAATCTCGAAAATTCGTTAATATTTTCTAAATCTTTTTCGGTACTCCGAATATAATCGAATTTATGATTTATTCCGATGTTTTCAACAGACCGTTGGGTTTCCTACTAGAAAACAGAAAATCCCCCGAAATAGGAAACGCGTGTTTCGGTAATAACACTGGTGTGACGAAATTCAACATAAATTATAGTATTATAAATAAAATAAAAAGCGAAAAAACGAAAAACGTTTTGCCTCATAATAATGGTATCGAATTCCGAAGTCCGATGAGATGTTATCGTCAAACGTTTTTTTTTCTTTTTTTATAGCGATCAAAACCAACTCATATTAATACATTATCGCATTTTACACGATATATCATTGTGTGCACTCGTGTAAATGTACGCGAGACCCCGGCCCTCGTGAATCGAGAGAGGATTATTGTTTGTTAATATTCGTATATACGCATATTATGCGGACGAGGGGGAGATGAATTTGTCTATTGTTCCCCCTCGTTACTCAGAATCGGTCTGTATAATATTCCCAAAGGCGTTTCCGACAAACCGAATTAGTGTTTGCGTCTTGAGGAGGAGCGATCGTATTATTGTGGTGGGAGGAAATAATAACATTTGACACAATACGAGTGTATTACGTATATTCGTTTTGGTGTGGTTGCATTTTACAAAAGATAAAATATAATTGATGTACACTTAATTTCCCCCCCCCTCTCTCTCTCCCACTGTGTTTTCGAGGAGAGGCTCTTAAAATGAAACACAGGGGACTCAAACTATGTTTTGTGTATATTTAAGTTTCTTTTTTAGTATTCATTATAAACAAATCGAACGAATTACTCGCCGAGTATAATAGAAATCGGTTATTTCGATAAATACGAGTATTTATTCGAATTTAGAAAACAGGAAAACGCAGCGAAACGTTCCTCCGACCGTTTATTTTTTATTTCGGAGCGTTCAGCGAGGACTCCGTGTTCTTTTCACCGATAATTGGGCGAGCACAAACTATATATAATTACGTGTAAGTGCCGTATTATTATTATTTATTTTTTTTTTTTACGAATCGAGTAGAGAGTACGAAACCAAGCGAATAAATCAATATAGAAAATACGTACCTATAGTAAAGGAGATTTGAAAAAAATAAAACGATAATGTTTTTTTCTTTTTTTTCGGGGAAGTGGGAGGAGGAAATCTTCAAAAGACACCTCTTGAGGGGTAGTGACGGATTCGCCGCGGGGGCGCCTACCGTCTAAAACCTCCTCCCTGGGGAGCAACCGTAAGGTTATACGCCCTGAGAAGAATGAAGTGGAAGAGAACAGAGGATAGATTTTGCGGCTAAAGGTCGGTGGCCGCCCACTTGCTCTTAAAGCGGAGCAGTGGAGGCGCTCGTGTGCTTCACGAGGCTAGGGGTTCGGTGGGCCGAGGTAGTTGGGTGCTATCGTGTTGGCTGATCGGGGGGGGGGTGTTCCAGGAGGGAGCAGGGACGATGTACTCAGTCGCGGTTTCTGGATGATTAGTCTGCGGTTGCGGCGATCGTGAAGTTCGGGTGGGATTTAACCGAAGCGCGGAGTCTAGTTGCGAAGATTGGGGCAGCTTGCAGGGGGGAGAGGATTGGGATTTCCTTTAGGATTTGGGCGTTCCTGATGAACCACGGAATTTGAAGGACAGATCTTAGTAGTCTCACGAAGCAGCCTTGGAGGACTCTGAGGCGGTTGTTGTTCGTAAAAAAAAAAAACGATAATGGATTTTGACTAATTTAAATAGTTAAATATTAAGAAAATTGTGAACGTTTATTGGTTCGGTTAAATTATTTCCGATAGGTTAACAATTATTACGATGACATATTATTTAAGATAACGGAAAAAAGGAGTTGTACAATGATATCGGCACAATAATTGATATCGTGTTGTTGTGCATTGATTTGTGTCCACCACCAATAACAAGATGGTATTCGCCATTCTTTCGTGCTCGGGTGGAGTGTGATTATTTGTGCGCTCGAAGGAGCCGAAACTCGCCTCCCTGAAATTTCACAAATACTAGCAAAGTCGTGCTTTACAATCTCTGTAAATAAATCTCAATTATAATAAACACTTATTTACCAAATACAAAAAAAAAAAAAAAACATTTTAAATGTCCTAACCGTTGTCGCGTAACAGTCGAGAAACCTTCAGGGATTGAACCCTGCGATTTGCTTGTTGTGTTAACAAAAAAAAAAAAAAAGGCCCCGTTTTGAAATAATTACGCTTTTATACACGATTTTCGTTTTTCTTTCATACTTCGAATTTTCGAAATTCGTTTTCGGAATTGTATTTCGGCTGATATTTAAGCGTTTGTTTTATAACGTGTCATAAAACCAGTGATATAATAATCATTTTACGACGAGACCTAGCGCTTAAACGAGTGTAACGAATAATTAAACCGCTATTATATAATTTTCTAGTGTGATTTTATTTACTTTTCGATTTTCAAGCCCTTCTCCTCCTCCTCCTCCGAAAACATTCCTGCGGCTGCCACTACCGCCTACCACAGAAATTTGTAAAAAAAAAAAAAAAAGTTCGCGTCTCGGTTTTCATATCGTTACGGCGTTAACCCTAACCTAACTCTTGATACCGTATTGAAAACCAGACGGCCGGCCATTATTCGTAAATAAACTCATATTCACGTACGAGTCTCGTCGATTATCCGCCGGGATATACACCGCGCTCGCTACGGCGTCCGAATCTCGTATGAAATATATCCGCCGTGGTGTACACACCGGGCCGGGGGACGGATCCGTTGTTCCCGGTGCGGCGTGTAACACGGTCGTGGGATTATATTACGTGCACGGCGAACAATGTACTCTTTCTCTCTCGGTGGCGCACTGCACCGCGGGACGACGTTTACGCACGGTCTCCCGGTGTACGGGGTGGTAATAATGCACGCGCGAAAACGAACGTATCAAATTAGGAGCATTTAAAGCGTTTTCAACGAACGAACACTCTGTGTGTGTGTGTGTGTAATATAGAAATTAATGACCCGTGTTGGCTGGAAGAAAAGGGTGGGTCATTGTTGCCGTGACTAATTTTCACTTTCCTCCCGAAAACCTATTTATACACGCACACAGACTCACACGGCTCGGAGATGGATTAAGTATTATTATTATTATTATTATTATTGAATATTGTATAATAAATAAATTATATTGCGGGAGTAGTGAGTGTGTGTATGAGCGGATTTTCGCGGTCCAACCGCGGCGAATCGTCTAAAAGCGTCGTCGTTATTCTATAATATTATCGCGTATTGTGTCTCCCCCGCATCAATGGCACTGTGTGTGTGTGTGTTAGATTTAACGATTTATAGAATTTCAAAAACTGGACGTAAATCAATGAAGGATTTTTTTTTTTTTTTTTTTATACATCTTAATGGATTCTTAATTCTTATTTACATTTAAACGGGGTTTCTTGGTCGTTTATTTGAGAAAAAAAAACAAAATACGAACCGACAAATCGTATTATGACCAGTTCCAGTCGAATATTTTTTTTTTCCGTTTTAAATTCCGTAAAAACTCTGCTCGCGGTTTTGCCATTTAGATTCAAGCACAATTTGTAAATATTTATGGCGCAATCACGTTCATAATTTCATAAATAATATAATTGTTTTAGAATACTATATTCTATTAAAAAAAAAAAAAAAATTGTGTAGGGAATTTTTTTTTTCTAATTGGAAAAAAAAAGAATTCGAGACGATATTATGGAAATTAGAAACGAATTATACAGAAACAAGGACGTGCAAAATGTTTCGCGACAAAAACATAAAAAAATATACCAAACGATCCGACGAGGACGTTCGTAGAAGTCATCGGACAATTATGTACAAAAAAAAAAAATAAATAATACTGAACACAGTGTACAGGAATAAGACGTATTATATAAACACGGGTCATGGTGTAGCAAAAAAAAAAAAAAAACCAAACGTATCCGATTGCTGGGGCGCAAAGCAGTTAACAGCACGTTTTACCCGTCGTGGGGAGAGATATTCCTTTGAGGAATATGATGGATTACACGAGAAGAAAAATCTACATACGTCCTCGTTGTCTGCGCGTCTTTACAGTGCGAGAACATCAGCTTTTCCCTCTCGGTGTTATGACAACGGGAAATATGGCCTGTGACCCCGGCATATTTGCGTTCGCGTTGGAACATCCGACGGCGGGGGAGGAAATATTACATTTCTCATTTAACAATAAATTCGCTAATTTTTAAAACGTGAAAGTTAAGAAACTCGGCTCTTTTCACTAGGCCGTTACGCTGATCATTATGATTGGCGACGCACTCGAAACGAAGCGGGATCTCGTGGAAATGTGGGGGGCGGGATTTCAACGCATTTATTTGTACTGAACTATCGACGAATATATGTATAAGTATAAATACCTTCGACGTTGTCGTGGAAAAACTCGTTGAATCGTCGATTTAAAATGGAGCTCCTAAAGCGCGCGTTCCGGTCTAATGACCGTTAGGGAAGAAAAAAGAAACTTTCATATAATATGTCCACCGTAATACTAATGGTAATTATATACAAATCACCGATATTTATCCTCGTATCGTAAAAAATGTCAACAACACTCGTTTAGTTTTTGGGCGAAATAAGCGCTGCGTGCGCAGTCTCCTCGTGTGCGTGTCCGCCGGGGTCGCCGCAGTGTTTTCTCCGTACGATCCGAATCGACGGTTCAACGACGGTTCGTTACAAGCCGTATTGAAATATTCCGCTGGAATGGACCTTCCCGTATTCCCGCGTGTACGCCAATGGTATTTAGTCGAATGAATTTGTTCGTATATATATATTTATACAGAGTTAAAAAAAGAGAAAACAAATATGACATACGATTGCGGACGGCAGAAGTGAACAGCGAAGTTTTCAATATCCGAGTGACGAGACGGAGGAGAGACCGCGCGCGCGCATTCGTTTCGGTTAACGTTCAGCTGGTGCGTGTCGCATAAATAACATTAAATGACGCTAAATTCGTGTCGTATTATTGTAAATGGACAAGTCGTAGTCGTCGACGATGGTCGTAACCCCATCGGACAAAAGAGATTCGCTACACGCGCGCACGTGCGTGTATATATGTATTTTCCGCGGACCACGCAGGCGGATGAAAGTAGGACAGAGAGAGAGAGAGAGAGAGCGAGAAAGAGCGCATATTATAATATATATATATATATCGAGACGGACCTTTAAAACTTCCGGCTCCGTCGTCGTCTGCTCATCGTTCATGTCCCTCCTTCCGTTCGCGGAGTCGCCGCTGAACGACGCCGGTTTCCGGTTCTCGTTTCCAAAATGTTGTTAAGCCCCGTCCGGATCGAATATCGGCGAGCCGCGCGGGCCCTTTGTCCCGTCGGCGTTTATCGTCGACAATATTACGCCGTCGTGTACAGTGCACGGCAAAAGGCTGCCGGCGAAAAGGGTATTTTTCGTGCGAAAAGTATACGGGAGCGATTGCCTTCCCAATTGTCGTTTCGACACTGCTTAAACGTCGCTCTATTCCAGTGTCGGTGATCGTAACCTATCGACGACGTACGTGCGAAAAATCGATGCTTTTGTGTGTTTGCGTTCAACGTGAACGACTAAATAGATTGTAAGATGCTCGCGACTATAAGTGGCATTTATTACGAATAACGAATGTTCGGACGCGTGGAGGGACGATTCAAAGGCTGCGGAAGGTGTTCCGAGAATGAAAAGGATGAGACCGGAGGAGAAGACGACTGGTGCGAGTGGTACGAGAGCTCGTGTTTTATGGAGGTGCGTATGGACCCGATTGCAGCTGAGAGTGTGTAAGACGAGGAAGAAAATCGTTTCAAACGTTTCCCGTACACCCCGAGCGAAAAAAAAAGTATATAAACGGACTGTATACTGACGGTCGGAATCCAGCGCGAAAATAAGTTATAACACAATAACCAAAAAAAAAAAAAAAAAAAAAAAAGTTTTTAGAAAAATTTATATTGTGTTTGTGAAAACTCCATTATCCTTTTCTTATATTCCATCACCGTTTGTACAAATCAAATTATATTACGTGCGGTTTATACACTATAACAAATGCGCTATAAGTGTGCGACGTGCGTTCGTGTTTTTCTATACATTTGCCCTCGACAATAGCTCGACTATTCCTTGCTGGTGCGGATTTCAACGCGAAAACTCTCTCGTATTTCGTTTTTATATAGGTAAATAATAATAAATCGCTGCTGGACCTCATGATTTCATTGCAATGGGTTTATACGATACAAAAAAGAAAAAATTCCGTTACTACTAACTATATAAAAGAATCGTTTGTTCGAAAGTTGTAATACACATCGGTTGTATTTGAAAGAATATATTCGTGAGCGATTTATTATTTAACAATCGTAGGAATTTTTTAATAATATTAAGGTTCATCTTCTATTGCGTCTTAAATTGATTCTGTTACTCGTTATTTAACGCATTGTTTTTCGCGTAAAAAATATTTTTAATTTTAATTCGCAATATTCGTCGACGGGTGGGCCGACACACCGTGTACTTACGTATTATTTCGTTTATGGAAATTGTATTTTTTTTCCTCTATGGAAGATTTGTTTCGCACAACACGTTTTCCCTATCAAAAAAAAAAAAAAAAAAAACAATTTCGTTGTTTTCCATAATTCATCACAATATATATATTCTGTGTATATTGTGTAAAATCGAATTACCGCTTTCGCGGTGTATATTATTGCGTTATTAAATTACGACCATGTCGTTTTCGTGCCGCGTTCTCTAATTATTATCATCAGAACGCGTTCTGGAGACACGCGTGCCGCACACGTACGTACATTATTCGTGTCGGTATTATAAACGTAATTTCAATTAATTTCAACGGCACGTTTTGTACCGATCCCCGGTGTATCCGTTATATTACAGCCGCTGCGCTTATTTATCATTATTATATATATAAGAGACAATAATAATGATAATATTATTATTATAATACTCGTGTATTATACGAAATACGGGATTTCGGAGGAGTTGTGTTTGCAGCGTACGGATGCGTGAAACTCGAAAAACAGGCTCTATACCGCGTCAGTTATTTACACTAATAACGAACGACTACGTGAAACGCCGATACGCGCAACATCAATCACTAATATACGCGCGTGGGATAATAATGATAATCATACAGATTAGATGAATACAGATGGATCGTATAGCGACGTAAACGTAGAGATGACGTTCCCGTGTCGTCACCTGGCCCGTACAAAATTTGTGTCATCCAATGAGTCAATCAATCGTCTCGATTAACGGCCACGGAATACGTGAAAGCAGAAACACAGGGCTCGTAAACAAAAAAATAGAAATATATTTCGCCGTGTACGGGTTATACGTATTTGTTCAAACCATTTAAACCTTAACGTTTTAATTTAAATTTCATCCGTTCGGCGGCGTTTAGACTTTAAAATTCAATTCTTAATACGTTACGTCGTATTGAGGGTTTTCAACGACGTAAAGCGTAGAGGAATCGCGTGGAGAATAAAAGATTTTTTTTTTTATTATTATTATTATTATTGAATATAGGTTTATCGATTTTTACGTTCAATTATTTTATTGGTCGCTGTATTAACGTATACACAATGTACACGCGATATACGTGTGAACGCGATGGTGTAGAAGAGGAGTTTTGCGGTCAGCGGTTAGGTGTACGAATAGCCTGCTTACAGTCCGGCGTTTCCCGAACAAATGCTTTATATACGTTTTACGGTATTTTGTCTTGGGGCAAAGGAATGGAAGGGAAAAGATGAAATGAAATCACGACCGACACAGAAAATAGAAGCTGCAGTATAGTACACACGTAATCACAGAGACGATACGATCGAAGCTGCGGTTTTCCACTTTCAATATCGGCGTTATATCGTATACAAACAAGCGGTATATATTGTTTTTATGTGAAATTATACATCCCGCGCGACCAGTAACTGTTTAGAAAATATACGATTTACCTGTCTTATATATACGATATTATATTGACTCTGTAGAAGCGTGTGGAACGCGCGTGATCGGTTTTTTCTTCCTCCATCCCGTCTATATACATCGAATTTATTTCACGCACGCACGTATAAAACGCGACTACAATATTATATTCTAAAAGTGATTTGTATAAAATGTATAAGAAGAGAAGAGTCGAGTATAAAATGGCCTCGCTACAGCAGTTACACAATATATAACGATCCGAAACAGTGGTGTTGTTGTGCTGTTAAAAATCCGATCGATCCCACCACTGGAATTCCTACGCCTTAGCCACCCGTCGTCCGAATCACATCCCTTCTCGATGATTTTCTTCTATTTTCTTCCGCATCTTCTCGCTCACAAACACGACAAATCATAACCACTTCATCGACTCACACGTGTCATAAATACAATCATCCTATACACACACACACACGCGCGCGCGATATTTACACCGTCTCGATAAAACCATTACGAGCCGTCACATCATTAACCCGTTGCCATTACTTTTAAGTTTTACCGCACTATTGTGTGATTTGTATTTAAATCGATTGTGTGTAATACGCGGTACACTACGCACTCAGTGCTTAGTGGCGAAGGGCTTAATTTGAGACACGTGTCTCAACTTCACGAGTGATGCAGGGAGGTTGTTTCACCCCACGAATCGAACGTATACGTAGTAAGCAGTGAGCAATTCTCTGCGGTGCCCGTTCATTTATACGAAATAAAAATATTAAATGTGTCCAATCATAACTATAATTAAACATGAACGTATAGAGCGATTGTATCATACGCGCAAAATGTATACAAACCAATATACGCGTTGAAACTATTATTCGTATTATTAAATTTAAGTATCGTTCGTCAGCTGATTTGTTTCCAAATTCGTACTCGTATACAACGTACAAAGCGTTGGGGCAACTAATCCGCTTCTGCGCCTGAAGTTACGTCATTTTCTCAAGTAAGTTTGCATGTCGATTTTTCTACTTGCATGTAAAAATAAGATCTCAATACATTCGCCCTCAATACTGAAAATCATTGTGCACATACTTTTATTCACATTTCGCGTCATAAAAATATTCGGCATTTTTGAACCCACTTTTTTACTTCTACGTAGTAAGGTTTTCAAATTGTTAATAGAATTTAAGTGTTTTTTTTTTTTTTTTTTTTTGGAAAACCAAAATATTTTAAAAAACAATTCCTCTTTTCTCTTATATTGTTTACATATATGAAATTTTGTAAGATAAAAACGTTCGTATTGTGTTTAGGTTAAACATAAAAAAAAGAGACACTTCTACGTTCTGTATAACAGACCGCGAGAACTTTGGAAAAGTTTTTGAATTGTGAAAAGGATTTCGAAATCGATTGTAAAGAGACAATATAATTCCGATGATCTTCTGATATGTTCGTAAAAATGTCTCGTTATTTAAATAACGACAAAATGTAAAAAATGAAAAAGCAATACAAATTTTTTTTTTTTTTGCTCTAACGGCACGACAACATACAAGTTCTTGTGCTCGGATATTTCTTTCGAGTTCGCCACGTCATTGCGCGTACATACAAGTATAAAATATTACTAATTCATTAGTTATATGAATATACACTCGGTGAATATGAGAGCATGCGCATTGTACGAGTAAATATTATATATATATAACGCGTATTACATATCGACCAAATGTCGTTCGCCATTCACAATAGAATATAACAGACGGACAGTTGGTTTTTTTTTTAACCTCAATTTCCAATTTCTCGCGTGTCGTGTATACCTACACGGTATAATAAACGGTTATAATATAGGCGTATACAATACTTACAACGTATTTTATATACGTATAATATTATGTATACCGTTAATTACAATATTATCTGACGATAGAAATAATATGTGGATAGACTATAGTGAATAATGCCTCGAATTATGTACGAATTGAAATTAGAACTCGGGAATTAGAACTTGTGTACACGTGGGAATATATGAATAATCCACCGAGTCCGCCAAAGTTCGAGTGGTATATTAAAACGGTTACACAAACTGTGTTGACATAATAAAAATTAAGATTTTATTTTGATATTTATACTAAAAACGGTATTTACGTACGATTTTTATGTAACCGTTATGATTTGTGATTTATAGCGTTGTTATGTGCGTCTTTATTTACATATGCGAAATAAATAAATCGAACGAATTTTTAGAACCTTTGCGTGTATTGAAAATTATTGAAATTCTCGTGTTTTTCTTCATACGTGTCGCCGCAACAACTGTTAGATTTGACATTTGACAAAAACATTCTGGTAACATTCAATGTCGGTATACAATAATCGTGACAGTTCATACATGGTTTATGAAGTGTCAATCGAGAACCGTTGTAGTTCAATTTAAATGTTAAGATTCAAATTTTAACTCGGTGTACACGGGGAACAAACGCGAATAAGGTTGTTCGCGTTTGCCTCTCACAGCTGGACTGAGTGATCCGCCGGTCTCGGACCGCTATTTATATGCGTCTTGCTGCTATCCCATCTATGTTTATTCGTAGCGCTATCTGGTGACCTACTTTCGTTTCCCGTTTTATCGCGGTCGACTGGCGCGCTATGTCGGTATACGCGGGTGTTTATTTAATGCTGACGGAGCGTTCAATCGCACGCGCGTTTACTATATTTATTATTTTTACTAAAAATAATATTATTTCGCGTATTTCAATGAAATAAAATTAACGTAATTATTCATCTTTCCTCGTTGTACACTCGTTTATTTTACACTTTTTACTATTTTATTAACCTTTACCGGTTACTTACATTCACACGTTTCCTCAACCGACCGAGTGTAACCGTCAGTAAACGCTCGATCATGACCAATGATCAGCGCATACCAAACGTTATTTAATTAGTTTAGTAGATCATACCGAATCTCAATTATCATTTCAATCGATATTAATAATTTGAAACGTTTTTACATTATATTTCCTTATTATAAATATATACGTATAACTTGTATAAACTTATGTTTAACGATGGTTACTCGACGTTTATACAGGGCTCGAGAGACGCTTTAATAGTGAGGATTTACAATACACTGTAGTATATCGTAATACGTTATTTGTAACGTTTTTTTTTTTTTTTTTTTTGTATTTTGTACGTATATTAAACAAGCTCTCTCTTTTTTTTCCATACGTTTCGAAAAGGCGTGATATTACGTGTAACGATGAGGCGAGGGAGTTGTTTTTTATTCTTTTTATTTTACGCATACGCATTATTTGCTTTTGTTAAAAAGGAACTGTGTAATCAAAACACAATACTCCGGCAGACGGTGTTTAATCCTATACAATATAACGGAGTCTATCGAATGAAAAAACACACACACACACATAGGTATAATAAACCGGAACAAATGAATTGGGGGGGGGGTTATTTTTTAACGTGCTCGAACGACTGTCAGCAGAATAGTATAAAAGTGTAAACACAAATTAAAAAGAAAAAAATAGGCGCCAGTGTGCCATGCGGAGACAACAGAAAGACCGCCGCAAATCGACGATCTCGATTAATATAAATATATATATATATATTTTTTTTTTTTTTTGATCGATATAATGATTTAATGATTTTTTTTTTCTTTTTTTTTTTTTGATCAATATAATGATTTATATTTGCGCGGTATTCGTTATAATCGCGTGAAGTCTGTACGGGGATACGAAGGAAGTGTGTTTTGTTGTACGGAGAAGCCGGCATAATATAAAGAGCCGTTGAAGGCGTGGTCGCACGAATTCAGTGTTCATCTTTCTCTGGACAACGGATCCTGGACCTGACGGTGTATAAAAAGAAACAAAAAAAGTACCTCACACAAAACGATTCGGAGAGGAATATATAGACGACGCGTAACTACTATACGACGCGGCCACATATCCGCGTAATAACACTGCCGCCGCGAAATTGACGTTATAACGTAGTATTATTGGCAAATAGTTTTTTTTTTTTTTCTATATGCGAAAAAAACATTATCGAGTCCGCTATTATATATAAAATATTAAATTGGTTTGGACAAAAATTGTTTTTTTCCCCCATTATATTATTATATTATATATATATATAAAATACACGCTTGTAACGATTTTATATATATATATATAGACCGCGATACGAAATATAAATTACCGATTTTATCCGATAAATATTTCGTACGCCGGTTTAAAACCGAATCGCGCCCGTAATTGTGTTTTAACGTATTAAACATTTTCCAAATAAACAGCGTACTACAAACAGAAAGCAAAAAAAAATTTATAAAAACATTTAATCGACGAATGTAAAAATAATGCGAAATCCAATTGATTGCACGATATATAATAATAGCGTGGAAACGACATACGCAATGGATCGCATTAAATATTAAAATTTAACTGGTTTTTTTTTTCATGTGTTCGATAAAATTTAATCTATTTATTTATTATTATTATTTTTTTTTTTAACTTTGATTGTTTTTCAAGTGCATTATTTATGTCTTATTAATAAAAAGACTAAAATGGATTTCGTTTTGTTACGCGCGCGCAATCACGTGCGGCATATAATTACGTGTGGTCGTAGGTATTTTTTTCTTTCTACTAGTGAGGGGAGTTTTTTTTTTTTGTATTAAATAATAATCGTATTCACAATTTATTTTAAGTCCCAACAATAATACGTGCGTATTACACGCGTTCAATTAGTTCGGAAAAAAAATATAATAATAATAATACACGATCATTGTGGCGAATGATTGAAACGGGGAGGAGGGAGAAACGGAAATGTGTCGGTCTTAGCCCTCTGCAGACTCGTCGGCAAAAAAAAATATTTTAAATAAATCGTGTAAAACTTGTGAAAGCTTATAAAAAAGTAAAAAATAATTATTTACATACATATAATAGGGAACAGTATACGGTTTAGTCTTTTATAATTTTCAGTCGGAGAAAATTTTAAATTTCCAGTTCATAATGCGTAAAAAAAAAAAAAAAAATAAAAATAAAAATATTTATTCATTCTAACTGTAAACGAATTTCGCTTCGTCGTATTTTAATGTCCACACTTTACTGTGAAAACCTATGAAGAAAAAACCATCATTTCGTTCTATCGTGAAATATCCCAAACGTTATGATTTTGTTTTTTTATTATTATTATTAAAAAATTAATAAAAATATATCGTAAATAATTTACCGCCACCCGGAATCTGTATTTTTTTTTTTAATTCCGGCGCTGCAAAACATCAGAATTCTATACAGATGTCGTAATAGCGTATTGCGGTTTAGAAAAAAAAAGAAAAAAACGTCGTGTTGGGCGACGATTTTACAATAGATAACGTAACGTCTTAATCGTGTGACGTTTTCTTAACAACGTTACGAGATCAGAGTGAAAACATGAATTAGAGAACACCGAACACGGTGATAGACTGCCGCGAAAACTTTACGGACCCGGAATTACTGGCGACGATTTACACGAACAATCGTTATGTGAAACGATTTAAAAGTCCCGTTTAGGAAAGTCGGTTGCGAGAACGGTAACGATCTCGTGAAGTAACCCGCGGTGAGACTGTGACTTTTTATCGGTTTCGACGAGAGAACGTTCGGCGGTTTTCGATTTAAATCGTTAAATCGCATCGAATAATGATGGACAAGAAAAAGAAAACATGTATCTCGGTACAGATCGAATACATAGTATTTTAACAATGAATTTCTCCCGGTGCATCGTGAATTCGCCGTGTAAAAATTCAGTACACAACCTTATCGAAATAAATAAGGAAACGAGCGTCTAAGATAAAATAACAATCATTTTTCTTCGCGCGGACTATTGATTTTCTTATGTACGAGTATACGCGATCGACGTTCGACTCCGCGTACTGCATTCCGGTGTATCGAATCCGCACAAATGTGTGATGATTGCACGTGCGCTCTACACGGGGGCAGAGTAAGCGGATCCGGACTTTAGCTGAGCACATAACCTCAGAATTTGAAATGGAGAGGTTATCCGTAACACAATGGATTTATCGTTTTCGATTTGTCTGCAACGGTTAGTCCAATTCGTCGGCCATATAGTCACAATCCGAAATTCAAGACATTATCATCGCTTCGACATTTCGCCCTGCACGCTTTTCAACAAAACATTGAGCCAATAATAGTCGTACCCATCTGATCGATCCATCTGTAAGGTACAATGCAGAAATAATAATTATTATTATTATTCAAACGGTCTCGATCGATACGCCGCCGAGGGGTTTCTTCGTCGAATCGTACGAATAAATCTACACAATAAAATGGACAGAGATGTCATACGAATTTTCGTGTCGTTCTATTTCGTTATTAATATTATATGTATAACAATTTGAAATCGATGCGATAAATCATCGCGTTCGCGATAAAATTATTGCGAGCTGAACTTCGGTACGTATAATATTATTATATAATGTTTGTATTAATATACGTGTAACTGACGATTGACCAGCAGCTTGCAGTAAATCGTTTTAATAAATAATTATTCTTACAATAAACCCTTTTTATATGCGCGAGTAGTCGAAAATTGTTTTATAGTACATATACAAAAAGTATTGGGTAAACAATTCGAAATTCTAAGATCCATTTAGTTTATCGTCGGTAGAAACGCAATTTTCCTCGCGCAAATCGCACGATTTTCAAGATTATTTCTGACCACGACATTGAATATTGAATAATTGTCAAACGAAAAACAAATCTCTCTCGTTTACGAAAGAAATTAAAGGAAAATTTCGAGGGAATATTTCGAGTCGCGTGTAAATGAGCTCATTACGGTATCGAAATAATATAAACAACAATGAAAAATAACGGGGTTTTTTTCTTTTATCGCTATACCGTTTTCATTTAATTTTTCTGCCGTTTATCTATTCTACTATATAGTAGTATATTGATACGACATTCGTTACCGCGCGGTAACCGGAGACGAGTGAAAAGGTTTTGGCGGAATTTTTCTTTTTTTTTTTTTGGACGCGCAATTTTTTTTTTTTTTTGAAATGTAAAACCGATTCGGTTTTTACATTTTACATTTTTGTTTTTCTCTAAATGTAAAACCGTTATCCGGAATCTGAGAATTTTAAAACAAAAACACGTATCACCACACGGTACGAATATAGGCGCGATCGGTTCTCGAACGGCGCACACGCGATACGATACCGCAGCAGCAGCAGCAGCAGCGAGCGTTAATTAATCTCCGTCCGACGATACGACGGCGTTTTATGTTAACCGCGGTGTTGGCTTAATGAATTCGGAAATCGCGTCCGGTACCAGAGTCGGAAAAGCTCGCTGTAACGAAAGCACTTATGGGCGGGCGGGCGGGCGGGGTGGTAACCCTTTTGATATTATAAATAATAATTATCACGAATAAACCGTTCCCCTGCCCCCCCGTCCGTCGGCGGCGACGACGACACCTTTTTCAAAACGATTTCCGTCGTCGCGCCTTCGGTCCACACCACGCGCTCGCTCACACTCTCGTTGATAATATTATTGTATACGGCGGCGGCCGTTCGACCAATGGGAATCGATAGAACGGCGCGTCGGGCCACGCCCACCGGAGCCCGGGGCCTCGCGCGCGCGCGCAGCCAGCGTCCCCGTATACGTTTTTAATAAAAACGTTTCTGGTATAATAAACGCGGCGGCGGCGGCGGCGGCGCTCTTAAAAACATAACAACGCGTCGTCGTAATACGTCGCGTGTATCCGTCGAGTGCCGTTCGTCGGGGTTAAAATCGCGTGTGAGAGACGAGCGGAGTTTTGACGGCCGGGTCTCGTGATGGCGGCGGCGGTGAACGGGTTAACGCGGGAGTGATCGAATGTCGAGACGATTAATCATAAAATGTTTTTTGCAAGCGTTACGCGGAAAACACAATAATAAGAGGGGGGGGGGAAATTCCGTGCGTCGAAAATAATACGCGCTTCGGTCCGCGGTTCGCGACGACGGGAGGGCCGGGGGGGGGGGACGCCGCGCGTTCAAGGACGTCGCCGCAGGGGGAGGGCGGCGGCGGACCACCTCTGTTCGTTATTATTATTAATTATTATATATATATATAAATTATAATATAATACGCGTCGATAAAACACTCGGGGCCAACGTTATATAAATTATTATTAAAATATTTTTACTATATATATAATATAATATTGTATTAACGAGGCGCGCGCGGATGGTGCCATTGTTGAGAGCGCTAATGCGAGACGCGATTTCGCTAGATCGCCCGGGACGGAGGGTCGTGGTGGTGGTGCTCGAAAGGGTAGAAATAATAAGAGCGAAAAATAAAAAAAACAAAAAAGAGAAAGAAAAACGTTTTCAGCGGCGGCTGTAGCAGTCACACGGCGTAGTCATTAGCGCCCCCGGGCTCCATCGCTGTAATTAACTAACTCGAGAGAATTTTTTTTTTACATATATAATATTATAATCCTTTTTTTATATATATATATAAAAAAAAATTGCTCGACGTATTCGATATATTATACACTACGCGGGCATATGAGTGGGCACCGCGTGAAAAATTAAAGAACAGGAACTCCGTTAACGAGGAAACACAATATGTACAAAGAAATTGACCATCGTTTTTTGACACGCGGCAAATGTCCCTTGTGAGGTCCGGTAAAAAAAAAAAACGAAAATCCCACGCGCACTCTCCCCTTGATTCGAACACACTGCAGTGTACGATTACAATACTGTTGCTACGTGTTCAGTGTTTGAAATCGGCGAAAGAAAAGAACACGCGCGTCCCTGAAAATTTTAACGTCTCACACCCCTCTCAACCGTCGCGCTATATTTTTACTATTGAAAATACAAAACCCATCGGATTCGTATAGTTGACAAAATGTTTATTACTACTTATTGGCGTCGATAACGCGATTGTTAAAGGCGCGTTTTTATTATTTTCGCATTTTTTCATCGATAAAATCGTAAGAATTGTCCCGAGACCGTCTCCTCCTGTTCCGTTCTCATCGTCGCGTTATGAGGAATTACAACGGACCCGTCTCCCCGATTCAAGCACACATATTTAGGTTATTTCAGAGTTCTTTTAAAAAATAGGTAACGATTGCGTGTATAGATTTGTTTTTTTTTTTGTTTTGAAATCGTTACACGCGCGTCTCCGTATTTCTGAGGAATTAATGTATGGGGAATAATGTGTACGACCAAAGATGCGCGGTACGATCGAAGCCGATTAAATGGCGTCCGTATATTATGGAAAACGAGAAGTTTTTAATATCGTTTTATCGTATTGCAGACTACATAATACGCCTGATGAAATTGAACTCGCGCAGTTAACTGGAACAACTCAGGTATACGAATCGATTGAAAACCACTCTACAACGAGAGCGTTTGAATGGAAATTGTAACAATTTTTTTTTTTTTTTTTTTTTTTATCGACGTTGAACGATAAAAAAAAACGTACAAAACGCTCTATCGTGTACTGCAGCTGTTGGCGAGCGAAACGACCGTAAAGCGCGTATAAATTAATGTTCAATAATCGAAACGAGTATATATATATATATGTAATATATAATACCACGGGAGAATTTTTTTTTTTATGTAAAGAATAAAAATATATTTATATTTTGTAATAATCCGCGCGATCGGATGATTATTATCTACTGCAGCTTCCGGAACTTTCACGCGCGTACACGTTATAAGACGAAATTGAATTTTGCAAATAAATCGAGGCGCGCTCGTGAAACGATTTCTACGTCCCGTCGTGGCAGTCGTCACGAAGAACGTGTGGAAATTCAAAACGATTATTCGAAATGCGCGAATTACATATGCGGTATATATAAATAACTGATTAATAAATCAGAATGAATTTCATTATTTTTACTAACACGGTCGCGGTTTTCGTATATACACAGGGCTTGATGACAATAATATTCGTTTTTCGGTAATTTAAAATGCCGAGTTGATAGAGTGTTATCTGAGCGATGTACAAAAAAAAAATCTTAAATGTATATAAACACGGTTTTTTTTTTGCTTATAAATTTCATACGGCGACAAAAAATGTGTAAAATCGCAAAAAGGAGATTTTGTTACCTACAATATTGAATTAAAATAATAACTATAATTTTTTTTTTTTACGAGCTGAATTTAAACTGTACATTACGTGTGTGTGTAGGTTTACTCGTGCGTGTGTATATAATAATACGCGAAATCGTATAAATAACGATTTACAATAACGGAATCGACTGTTTCTCATTGGAAAAACTTCTTAGAACGCGTATATATATATATATATATATTAATAAGTATATATAAGAATATACTTTTTCTTTTATTTTTTTCATGCACGTGTATACGCGTTATACGAAAAATAACCCGTTATTTTATCTTCTGATATTTTACGCCGCGAGCGAAATAATATAATGTGCAATACGCTAATGTATACTATTGGATTTATCGTCTGGTTAAAAAAAAAAAATATTTTTTTTTTAACGAAACGCCAACGAATAATAACGTTTTGGCGTGAAATATTGTACGCGCAAAAGTATCGTTTTCATTCGAATAAACGAGTGTATAATATTATACCCGTATATCGTACTATATATAATATTTTTTTTTATTATTATTATTATTATTTAATGAAATCTCGATACTTTTATACTCTTCCGAATAAACTACATTTGACTGAACGTGTCAACACGTTATGTATACCGTATATCTGGTTTCAATATATTATATCTCGGTATATATAAATGCTAATAACAATACAAAAAAAAAAAAAAAGAAATCACGTGATCGAACGAAAAACGTGTAAAAAAAAACCGCTGCGATATAAACACGTGTATTATGTATGAAATATAATATATTGTCACGCAAATTTGCCCGATTAAAACAAAAAAAAAAAAAAAAAATACATATTAAATCGTATTATTAAACCGAATGAACACCCCGTGAAAACGAAACAAAACAAAATTAATAATATATATTATATAAGAAAACGAGAAATCTATATACACGATGCGTAAAACGGAATAATAATAATAAACATTTTATCGGTTTTCTCATATGTATCGGCGATCACCTGCAGGTGACTTTTGTTATAATTCTAATAAATAGTGTAATAAAAATCGTTATAATTGAAAAACTATCGGTAGAAGACACACCACTTACGGTCAATTATATTCGGCCACGGCGGAGGGAACGTGGGAAATGAAAGGGAAACGGAGGCAAAATTTCTCATTAGATTTTCATTACGTATTCGTAGTAATATACTTTTTTCCACATAAAAAAAGTAATATATATGTGTTGTTATAAATTAAAATATGATTGTACGCGATTTAGGTTTCCTAACCTAAACGAACACACCGTTTTAAGTTATAGTATAATTTTCTTGTAGTATTTAATGCGATGGCGGTGGCGGTGAGCAACACAATAGCAATCATATTCCAAACAAATCGATTTCGTTATAAGAAATTTTTTGTTAAATCGTCAAAAAAAAAAAAAAACAATATGTTCAGTGTAATGAAATTAATGATTTTGTTTTTCATCGCCGTTATGATATTATTATTATTATTATTATTATTATTATTATTATTATTATTATTATTATTTAAACCCTATTTGTCTGTACAAAAAAAAAAAAAAACAGAAACAACAAATGTACGCAATGGCTATGATGACTGAAGTCGTTTATTGAACTCGATCATTGAAAAAGTAAAGTTTACCAAAAATATTCCGTGCCGCGGCGGGGAATAAAAATTAATATATTTTTGTTTTGCCGTTAAACATAATAACTGTGCGGTACGATCGAAGACGACGACGACGACGACGACGGTTTATTCATAATAATTATGTAATAATAATAATCAGACGTGTATAAAGTTTAAATTAGAAGGTATGGGTGCGACTACTAAGTGTATGATAACGTCCCGGGGAATCGTTGACGGAATGCGGTGTAAAACCGACGACGACGGGCTGTGTCGTTTTAATCAGCCTTTACGCATACAATAATAATAATAATAATAATAATAATAAATAATAAATAATAAATCCTTTTGCCCGTTTGTCGTCGACACGTTAATACGCACACACAGACGGCGTGACACACGAATAGTCCTAAATAAACTGCAGCTTATAAGTGTACAAAATGTATAAATTATACGCGTCCTACGTTATTATATTGTCGTAATAATAATAATAATAATAATAAAGTCGCGGCGGAAAGCTGTTTGCGAGACGGGCCAAAAGGACGTTTTAATTATACTTCGCGGTCGCGGAGCCCGCCGCCGCCGTGTTGATTGAGCCGTATAACTCTATATACGTTTGCGCACGCGCACGACGACGACGCCGTCGCCGCTCTGTACGAACGTTGTGTTACTGCCGTTGTTGTCGTGTGATACACGCTCGGCGTGTAATTTGGACGACGTTAGTTAATGCAATATAAAATCAGCGTGGCGCGCGGATTACGACGAATATGATAATACTGTTACGGTTTTGTGTAAAGGATTTTATATATATATATATATATAAGAGGGCTGTGAAAATTTACATGTTTTTTATATTCTAAACGCGTAATACAATATATGTACATGCGGATACCGTGTTACTTGCGAACTGTATCTATTATTATTTATTGTACTTGTGCAGTCGACATTTTATTACGTAAAATTCAGTAACGTGTGGATACGAGGGCTTATCTTATCATCCCCCATCCCAAAAAAAAAAAAAATTAGTTTGTACTTGTAATTAAAAATTTTGGAAATGTCGTTTCGTTGTTCAACGCAGTCGACTTCGGCTCCCCGGGGGGGTCCTCCCGGAAATTTCAGGAAATTTTTTCCTGGCGGCTATGCCTTGTATCTATATAGGATGTAAATTGTAGGAGTTGAACTGACGGTTAACAATTTAACAACTTAAACTCTTAAACGGTTGGCTTATTGAAAATTAAGATTTGTACTCGGCTATTTTACTCGGCGTCTCAGCCCCCGTCCCAAAAAAAAATTTTTTTTTTTTATGTACGCCCCTGCACGCCGTTTTCAAAAAGCCTGCAGGTGCTTCTGTGTAGTCCAGTCGGATGGACGCTAAATTTATCCGTTGTGTACCTACGGGGGAAAAAAAATCGAGTCTCTAGTGTTTATATACGAGAAAAATAATCAAACCGTACAAAATTTCTCGATTTTGCTTCTTCGATGGGGGGTTCTTTTTTTGAGTTGTGTCATCGAGTACCACCACTGGACACTTTTACGATCAACACGCGCGTTACCACCGTAAGTACAAAGACAATTTAATCAGAAGAAGTCAATCATTTTTTTCTTTTTTTTTTTTTTTTTGACGAGGAAATGTCTATTCTAGCTCTGTGGGAGTGTGACGAAATTGTTACGGAAGTGACGTCGTCAATCGCGTAACGTTGCCAAGCGACGTTAAAATGAACGGGAGGAAAACGCGTAAACGTATTTTTAAAACGTTCGATCCTATATGACGACCGAGTTCTATATACTAACCACAAATGCTCATAATTTATCCGTGCATAAAGCGTAGATATACTTCGGATTTTTTTCGTTTTTTTTTTTTCTAAACGCGTCTTTTATTATTAATCAATTTATCGAAATTTTTTATTCTACGATATTCGTGAAAGTAAAAAAAAAAAAAAAAATCTTAATTTTAAAACCCGCCCGAATATTAAAATTACGATTTTTCAATTCGTCGTTTTGTTTATTTTCTACGAGAACATCACGTCGAACGGGAATTCATTTTCACTGTTCGAATATCGAACGTACCTATACTTATTTTTCGAATACATATTAATTTAGAAAATCGACACAAGTCATCACACACACACACACACACACACACATAGAGTATAAATGGAACGAGAAACGTCGTCGTAATGATTGTTTGAAATTCGATTTTTATTGTCGACATCCAAAACGAGACCAATGTTTTTCTTTTTTTTCCCCCCCGTCATTAAATTATGCGTCTTTTTCATTGAAACCCCGTCGTCACTAGAATAATTAATCGATAAACGTTTCTTTGGTCTTTCAAACCGATTGTCAACGCACAATTGTATCAGAAAATTTCTTCGCGTATCACGTTATTCGTTTATTCGCGTTTTCAATATTTCCACGAGTAACGGCGTTCGGGGGAGGGGGGAGGGATCGGTGGCGTATTTGGGATTTTGTCAACGGGGAGGGGGGGGGAGGGATATGTATTGAAAAATATGTTATTGACCTGAAGGGAGGGCTTAGCTTTTTCGCTCTCTTCCATCATCACATTTCTTAAAAATATTGCGGTTAATATTTTTATTATCACACACACACCAATCGATTAAACTCATTATTTTTCCGAACAAATAATAGTGACTAATATTGATGTATTTCCTCTATTATAAGATTATCCAGGTAAAATCACGCTATTGTAAATAAGAATATCAAAAACTAAAAAAAAAAAAAAACTCAAGGGGAGCGGGGAGATCTATCCCTCCCCCCCCCATCCGTAAATACGCCACTTGTATATTATTTATACATTAGAGCCCGGACAGAGTTCGGTCGTTCGGCACGGGGGACCGTCGTCAGCGCATTTCGTTTGTGTCTCTACACGGCAATTTTATGTTTTCGCCTCAATTTTTATACGTGTACGATTTATTATTATTATCATTATTATTATTATTATTATTATTATTATTATTATTATTATTATTATTATTATTATTATTATTATTATTATTATTATTATTATTATTATTATTATTATTATTATTATTATTATTATTATTATTATTATTATTATTATCATTATTATTATTATTAGTACCCGGCCGGCTCCGTGGCAGCGGACCGTACAGTGCCGTTACCGCGCCGCTGTTCCACGAGTAAACGCGTTTTAAGGGCTCACAAAACGAATGTTTACCATCGCGGCGTCGGCGGCGATCATTAATAACGCGTCCGCGGCACAATGGGTGCCGCCGATCCGGTAGGCGATGATTAGGCGACGGTCGCCGCGCCGGCAATACACACACACACACAATGAACATCGGGTTCATTAAATGCGGTTTGTCAGGCGACTCGTTGTGCCGAAGTCTATTATCAAATCGTCCGGATAATTTCGTTAATAACAATGACAGAATGGAAAAAAAAAAAAAATGAAAAATAATAACGATAACGATAATAATGAAAAAAAAAAAAATAATAATATAATAAAAAGCCGACCGCGGTGGCGGCGGCAGCGGCGGCGAGGAACCCAAAAGAAAAATAATAATAATTACGCGCGCGCGCGCGCGTCGTATACGCGTGTGAAACGAGTGGTGGGGAATAAGGGGCGGGCGACGACGAGAAGCGGAGAGGAGAAATGAATCGTTCGGTAAATGTAGAAAAAAAAAAAGCTTTGGTTATAAACGAGTGTGTATGAGAGTAATAATAAAATATATTTTTATAAATACAACGGCGGCGTCGAGGCAACTGCCGTTTTTTCTCACGGCACAATTAGCTTTACGGGCGGCGTTGTTGCGGTTTTTACACCGTACGACGACGACGGACTTTACGCGCCATTGTGTTTATTATTAATAACAACGAATATCGTCCGCCGTCGCGATTCCGTTTTTATTTTGCTTTTCGGTTATTGTTGTGTCGTAACGTTTTGTTATTATTATTATTATTATTCAACCCTTGACGCCTGCGTGTGCGTGTTATACAAATCGTAATGACGATAACGGATTATATATACACGAGTCGTTACTATTTTCTTCACTTTTTTTTTTTTTTTCTACTCTCTTTTTTTAACTCGTCCGACACACTGTAACGCAGTCGTTGACTCGGTGTTATAGCGACAAATATGCGCGCGCGGCGACGTACGATTTTCACGTGCGGTCAACGCGACTAAACTCTGGTTGGACCGCGCGCAGCGGTCGAATCGCATTCGAGCCGCTGACGGAGTAGACGAAATGCGAATGTCAATAATAAAAACAAAAAGAACGATTCACTGGTTTAATTAATATTACTGGGATAGAAATTTTTGTATAATCGCACATTTGGAGTGTTTTGTTATATGGATGCGAGACGCGGACCCTATAGAAGCATGAAAAGCAAAGGTCGGAAGCGATGGGGATGTGTGGATTCGGAGGAGAACGACGAGGACGAGTTGGACAGTGAAGAAAAGGAAACGATGCCATATTTTGCAAGAAATAGATGAAAAAAGAAACACGATTACGGTTATTACGAAAAGGAGAGCGAAGCTTATAGGACACCTGTTATGTGGCATAATGATTTCGTCACAAACGTCTAGGAAGGGAAGATTATTGGTAAACGATCAAGACCCAGACGATCGCATTTCAGTGACGTCAAACAACAAATGTGCTTGCAGACGTCGTACCAGCAACTAGAAAATACTGCGCGTGACAGAAGAGATCGGTTACTACCACAAGACGTTGCCTTTAGAAACCGATGATGATGATGATGAGAAATTTTTAGAAGACATTTTTTTTTGGGGGGGGGGTTTCATTTTTGTTCTTATTATAAAAATATACGTGCCCTTTTTTTTTTTTAACCGTACGGCGTTCGAGGCAAATAACACACGTCGCAATAACAAAATTATTAGAAATCGCGTAGTTAAACCGTAATACCGTTATTATTTAATCGTCAAATGCTGGATCAGCAAACGACACGAGACGCTTTGAGGGTTGATCATTCAGGCGCCCCCTAAATACGGTTTGCTGTCGGATACCGGGACATAACGGCGACGGCGATGGAAGTTTTAAACAGACTGGAGAAAGCGGTACGGACGAATATTGTTTAATACGACGTAGTAACACGGTTTAAAAACGAATGGTAAATCGTTGCGTTCGACGAAAAAAATACTCTGGACGGAGTATTCTCGGCGGATTTAATGCAATATAAACTTATCGACGCGTATTATATCATATTGGTCGAGTCGGTGTTACTCGGATAGGAATTTTAGAGATTTTTTTTTTTCTTTTTGGTTTTTGTTTTGTTTATATAGCGTAAATTTTAGGATAGCCCGTCATCGTTATAATATATATAAATATATATATATAATATATATAATTCACGATTGCGCAAGAGGTTTTCGCGTTACACGTTAATAATTATACCCGTTTTATAATACGGATTAAAGGACGTCTGCGATTTCTATTTTGAAATTAAAAAACAAAAAAACCGTTCGGAAAAATGTTTGTTTTTATTATGAAACACGAGCCGCGTGGATTGTCTGTCTAAAATCAATCGGAGAGAACGCGTAAATTTCGTAATTTCAACGTAATTTCATACGTCTGTGTTCATTATAACGTTGAAGTACACGTGACGCAACAATCGTTTTGAAAACGAAACAAAAAAAAAAAACTTTAAAACGTCGAATAGAGGGGGAAAAAAAGTTTCGTGCATTTATTAGATCTCCGCAGTGTACGTACACGCGTATACTTAATTCGGACGGGTCTCGTAAGAAGAAAAAGTGTACCAGAAAAAAAAAAAGGTACTTAACTCGATCGTTATTTTTATTTTATTTTTTTTTTGCTCTTTTTAAACTTTTTTTCTCTCTTTTTTTTTATACGGTCCTTTCCCCGCAACCACTGCTGTACACCGCCATAAACTATCCAGTGCACGTCGCGTCTTTTATTGGCCTTCCAGCAGCCGAATCCACCGAACGCTCTCTCTCTCTCTCATTGTTTTTCTGCCGCGCGACCCGCGGTCCATTGCGATCTCTTCGTCGCCGCCTCCTCCTACGACGTACAGGAAAGAAAAAAAAAAGACAAATGGAACCTCCGTCTAATGGAAATTAAAACGATTCGTTAAACTCGGCGCGCGATAAAAAGTACTCTTTCCACTTAAGCAAATCTCGTTTTTCTTCTTCTTCTTCTTCTCCTCTTTTTTTTTTTTTTTTTGTTTTATTCGCCCGATTTTATTTTGTGAAAAGAAAACGCGCCTTTTTTTTCGCCCCTCGCCGACTCCTCTCCGTCCCTCATTTCGGTTCGATCAATTGTGTAAAACAATTGTTGGCTTCAAAGACCTATAAACTCCGGTAGCGCGTACGTTCCTCCCCAGGGACACAAACGTTACGAATTCGGTATTGGACTTATATTTATTTATTTTTTCACTCTCTCTCTCTCTGTCTCTCTCTCTGTCCAACTCTAAAAAAAACATCTCTTTCCGTATAATACAATATTCAACGTAACCAAATAAAAAGAAGAAACCGCCTTTTCGTTATTCCCGAGAACGATATTATTATACATGCGATGTGTTCCCGTATTTTTTTTTTTTATACCTGACGTGTCTATGGGCGTTTTTGCAGTCCGAATTCGTGTATATAACATTTAGTAACGGGCGTTTGTTTTCTCTATCAATTCTATCGACTCTGATGTACTGACTTATTCGTCCATCGATGCCACCAAATGTTATGTAGTAAATCGACCACAAATCGCGACCTAGTGATGCGATAAAGATTTTGAAAACAGATTTGAATTTCTCGCGAATTTTACTATAGAATGACTTTTCCGCGTTTCTATTTATTATTATTATTTTTTTTTCATAAATCTTTAAGGAAATATTTGAAGAAATTAAAAATTGCTAATAATCAATTTTTAAAGATTTTAAGATAAAAAAAAAAATGAAAAAATTTAAAAGTCATTCTATCGTGAAATTCACGACGAATTCAAATCCGTTCTTAGGATTTTTATCACATCAGTAAGTACGAAACGTTTATTTAACTATGATTCGTGTGTGCAAGACGTTGAGAAAAAATACTCACTTCCAAAGTTCCAATAATCCCTTTAATTTGAAAAAAAGATTCTTATTTGATTGTTGAACAATTTCAATGAAATAATAAAATAAAATTATCTAAGAATTTTTTTGTCGCGCTGTTTTTCTTTCCACGCTCTTCTTCCCCACCTATCAGCGCATGTTTCTTTAGATTTTAAAGTGCGATTTCTTCTCTTTGCGAGACGGAGAATTTTTCAAAAAATATGTATTCTGCGGTGTGTGTGATTATTAAAATACGGACATTGACGGTCACGCAAAGACCCCGGCGAGTCGACCACAGGAGGCCCGTGATCATGCGCACTTTGTGATTGACGCTTCAATAGATCCGCAGTGGTTGTAGTTTTAGTAAAAAAATATTTAGATATAATATATATTTATATTATTGATTTATACAGAGGGATCATGTATATATATATAATCATATTATATTATACGTACATATATCTAAATAAATTTTTATTATTTGAATATTTTAAATTATTTAATAAGAAAAAAACATATAGGCGCCTACCACCTTCACATTCAAAAGTCAAAAGCAGTTTGGTAATTTGCACGTAGGTAACCGCAATATTAATGTGATGAATTGTGTGAATACTTATTATAATTGAAAATTATGCTTTTCCCTAATTGTTTGATTATTGATATTATGAATTTCCACAATAATCTTGTTGCAACAAAAGTAATAAGTAATTGGTATTTTATATAAATATTAAATTATTATTGTTACGATAAGTATATGGATCAGCCCAATAAATGACGATTAAATCAAATATATTAATTAAAATTTATTGTGGAAATTCATAATATTAATAATAATCATACAATTAGGGAAAATGCATAATTACCTAATATAATAGGTATTCACAATTCACATTAATTGTGGATACCTATCTGCAAACGATTAAAATGCTTATGATTTTTGAACGCGCAGGTGGTAGATAGGTACCAACTTATAAGTATATATGATTTTTTGTGTTAAATAATTTTAAAATAATCAAACAATAAAAAATTATTTAGATGTAGCTGGTACATATATTATAATATTATTATATATACATAATGATCTCTCTGTATAAATTAATTATATACATATATATATATATATTATAATTTCCACATACTAAATAGTATGTGGAAATTAGTTATTAGGCTGCAGCCATATAGTGAATATAAATAATTATTATAACGTGGAATTGTAAATAAGTGTATGATGTACTGCGAGCTATCAGGCCCGTTTCACAGCCACACGCTTATTACGGTTGGTACGTTTCGATACGATGCGTAAGGAAATACATTATTATATAATATATTTGTAATAGAATGTTTGACATCCGTACCACACACACACGTTTTTCTATCGGTGCGTTCGTCACGATTCATACGCTTGGATTCGAATGTCGTCTATATTAACGTGTATGAATTAAAAATATTACAATATAACGAAAATACAATAATAATTATTATACTTTATTATATGTGTAATTGTTTTCATCGTTCGCGTATTAAACGCGTAGTGGTTTTGTAGTGAAACGTAGCGTACTCGGGAGCAGCGTGAAACTTCTGCGCGTGCAGCTAATTAAAATTATTTAAGTATTGTTACAACATGACCGAGTATAACGGATTAGATTCATAGAAATATAACTAACGAAAAAGGCAGGTAACATATTATATACATATATGTCTATACGTACTATAAACTATATGCTGTGAAACGTTCTTTTCGAAACGACCGCAATAATAAAATGTCGGTGAAATTGATAATATAAAGTTAATAATGACGAGCATGGAAAAGTAAATTGGATACATTGACGATTTATACGATATTAACAGTCAATATTAACGCACAATATAAAACATAAACGTAAACCGCGTGTGTATACACAAATATATACCACAGCCGAAAATAGCAACAGTAGGCAGGAGCTGTAAAAAATTGGCGCGTACGGAGATGATATCAACATATCTTGTATCATTATTTCATAATCGCGGAGGTAAATAACAACACGGAACACTGGGTAATATGACGCGAGAATTATTGTTGTACGTAATTAGTCCGTGATTCTCATAATATTTAACGCCTATAATATATTATATAATATAACACACACATACGTTTACAACAATTTCATCACGCATAAGACCGTTAATATCGTATTCGATTTACGAACATCCATTAATATTTACTGTTTATCGGTGAAAAATTGTGGTTGCTATTAAAAACAGTCAAAAAAAAAAAAAAAATGATAAATTGCGTATTAAATGTATAATAATAGACGAACATACGAGCATTATTTACAGCGCGGTATTTCTTTTTCGCTCCGATGATTCGTTGGTCGTTGAAAGCCATCTGAAATATATACGTATATATGGCTGGAGAATTTGGTCCGAACCGCGTGCGGATCAAATCGATTCTTCTTCGCTAGTGCGGCGGAAAAAAGTACCGAATTTTCAATCACACCGGAGAAGAAGAATAAAAATTAATATAAAATATAATTTTCGAGCATTGTCGGTTTACATTGCGAAAATCCAATCTGTTCTCCAAATGTTTCTCTTTGTTTAAAACTTTACGGTTTATTCAATTATTATGACACGCAATCGTCTGCGTTTAGATTTTTTTTTCTTCTGGAGCGAAATCGATAATACAGTCGTGTTACCCATCCGCCATAGTCCTTGCAGTCCCTAAGTAATTTCAGACGCCAAATAAACGAGAGTGTGATTTTTTTATCCGTGCTCGTGTCGTGTGGTTAAACACGTGATCCGTATTCGAATCGAGATCGTTTTCGAATGTATTTAAACGGAGATATTGGAAAACGAAAATTTTACAAGTGCCCGCCCGATGTCGATGTGGCCAGCTGGTTTTCGACGAACATTATATCCGGTCCGGTCGGAGAATGGAAAAGGAGCGCTGGTGGCGTAGAGCCGTATCGGCGTCCCAGACAGACACGCAGTGCAACGGTTTCGACGCGTCCTCATCACTCTCTTCTCTCTCTCCTGCGCGGGTTTAACGTTTCGATTGATTTATTTTTCGGCCGCCCGGGAGCCGATTTTTTTCCCGTACGCGTGTGTGTTGCTCAGGGAATATCGTATACGTGCGCTACAGCACAGGTCCGGGCTATGCGAAAAGCGCGGGACACAATAAATAAATAAATAAATAAAAACCTAGTGACGACGGCGGGGAGGAATAAGAAGAGTTTTTGCCGCGAAAAACGCGCACTTTGTTTAGTGGCCCGTAAAAGCCATGGCGCGCGCGCGCGCGCGCAAGATAGAGAGAGAGTCGAGGATTTTTTTTTTATTATTATTATTATTTTATTTGGACTCGTCGTCGGCGTAACTCGATTTGACTATTTCGACACAAAAACGGGGTATAACACGTAGAAACGCCTCCAGCCGATATGTAAACGTATTTCTTTCGTTTTATTTTCACCTATAGTCGTACAGTACACACACACACACATTTTCCACTCGCTTTTAAAAAAAAAAAAACGATTCGTACCAGCCACACCGACTCCTTATTGCAGTAAATGTATCGATAGCTTTTCGCGTACACTCGAGTTCATTTCAAATCGCTGACGTACAAGTGTAACCGTATACGAGTATACGACGATACGAGCAGCAGCAGCAGCAGCACAATAATGTCGTTTTGTACATTGTATTTTATTTGCATTTATACGCAAATGGAATAAGTCGTTCAAGGGGGAAAAAAAATATATTTTTTTTTCTCCTTCTCGTATTGTATCGAGTGCTCCGCGCACTCTCTTGTGACGAGAAGGGGGGGGGTCCTGATTTAACATAAATATATCTCGTGCGCGATGTGTATATTGAGCGGGTAATGATTAATAAAAAGTTGCGTAAAAAGAGACGGGCGAAGTTTGGGACGAATCCGTTATTTACGCGTGTATCGTTGAATCGAAATCGAATTTAATATATCCGTCGTCCGTTATATTTAATTGTGTTCGTTCGGAAAAGAAAACCTCGATTAAATATTAATTGTAACGATACGCGACGAGTCGGAATACGTCATTTTCGTGAATTTTTATACACTTTCCTCGAATGAATTTCTGAAATACTATCAATTAATTAAATATAACGTATTCGAAACTCTACGGACTTTACCGTAAATCGAGTTACCGCACCGCTTAGATTTGCTCTTACCACACGGATCTTTGAGTATTTTGTTTACTATAATATCGTTATTCGTCATTTGACCTTTCAAATTTGGTTCAACCGTTTTTTTTTTTATTTTTTTATACACGTCAATTATAAACTTATAGTAATAACAGAACATTTTAATTCATACAAAAACGCGCACGGCAATCAACGTAGTTTTTTAAAGAAATAATCGGTGTTCTTATCGGTTACCACTATTATACCGATAAGCGGTAAATACCGTAATACTATATACTTGGTTATTGGTAAAACACAATTATTGATTTAGCGTTAAAACGGATCGGTTTGAATTTTGAAATGAATCAAAACCGTTATTATCTCTTCATTCGGGCCCAACTATAGGTGTATACAATTAATGCGTGCGAAGACTGGTGGAAGACTTTTGGTTTCTTTTTCTATTTAATAAAAACAATTCTATCGTGAAAAATGTGTATCGTCCGATGTATAGTCGATAAAAAATATTTTTTCACCGGTCCACACACCCGTGTCGCTCGCTACAAACCACTGGATTTGAAAAAAAATGCGTAAATTATGATAATTTGTTTTAAATGAATTCGATTTTTACATTTTGTAATACGTTTATTTCAATGATTTCATATTTTATAACATTGCACGCATGTTTTTTGACTATACGGAGAGCGTATAGTCGCAATATTACTCGTATATAAATATATAACGATATATGAATCGCGGTTTTTATTAAATCGACAAGGAAACGGAGAAATAATTGGTGTGCTGAGCTCGTAATTTCATTGTCAGAAAGAGGAGGTACATCGGTCGTCAGTCACTGATACGATTTCACTGCAAACACCGGCGCAGGGATGAATCGCGGCGGTGTGCACACGGTTTTGATACCCGGTACGAGTGGGCGGGAGATGATGAATAAATGCCTTCGTGTATTCATGACTGTGAACGATGATGATTTTGTTTCTATCTCATTGTTTCGTAACAGATAAAATGATAGTTAAATTTTCGGTGTAGTGTGTCGTTTTCGTTATTCGAATGATATATTAAATTTGGAAAAAAATACACTTCTTCCGTTTTGTCGATACGACGGTAAAATTATTGTGCCCTTACAATTTTCATCAATACTCACGCTTAAGCTTTACACAAAATATAAATTACAATATGCGCAATAGCGGTTTTTCTAATACTCTTAAAACGGTTATGCGCAGGGTTGGGATTATATCAGCAGCACTTAGATTTTCGCTATAATATTACGTATTAAAAGGCTTTCACAGGGTTCTGGTGAAACGGTTTTATCATTTAGACGTTTTGAACATTTTCTGTATTCTCACGCGGTTATTACAATATAGAGATGCTCTCACCGTATACGCTTGCATGAATATAGCGATATGAAGCAAGCGAAATAGCGAAATGCATTGTGACCATACTTGGGAGAGAACAATTTATCTTTCCATCCCGACACATCCACGGTGTTCATATTTCCAAACGGCTTATCAATTCTTTTTCTCGTCTCCGTAACGCAGACGACCTGCTTTCCCCATCACTCCTTCCGTCTTTCTTTCAACTCGTCCCTTCTGTGTCCCCCACACCACGAAGGGGCATTCTGTGACTTCAATCGCATTCTATTCAACTGCCCTTCTCACCTCTCTGACATAATACGTCATTTTTCTTCGTTTATCTCCTCTGAGTTACCATTCTCCACATTCATATCTCCTTCTTGACTCCCGCTCTCACGTTGTCGTTCACCATTGATTTCATCCATAAATCTGGCTTCCTGATTTAGGTTATTGTCTATAATATGTAATTAATTTTTTTTTAAATGTTTAATAACTGCTTTGTGGTGACGTTTTTGTAGAAAAGCGATTAAAAAAAAAAAAAAAATTGCAGTCGTCCGGTTTGAAAATGTACCGATTTTTTCGTCAATTATTATTTATTTGTATATATTATTTTGGCGGATCGCATTATCACAGGATTAATATAACGTATTATTATTGAATTGAATTTGGACATAAACAGGATGGAAAACCGTAGTTTTGTTTGCCTCATATTTTTATCCGACTATATCCCCCAGTCTTCAGTGCGGTGGTACACATAAAAAAAAAAAAAAACCGGCCTCGTCTTTTTGCCCGGTCTTCGGCCGTCGTCGACGAATCTCTCTTTCATTGCGTCGGATCGCGCAAAATCGATAGAAATGATTTTTTATTTTCCTTTAACGGCCCGGCACTGTGCGAGTCTCTCGGATTTTTGTTTTTCCGGCTTTCCGTTCTTGAAAACGCGAAAAAATTGCCGAGGGCGAACGAATATTTCCCTGCATTCGTTCTACTTCTTTTTTTTTATATTATTTTTTTATACGATTCCTCGACATCCGGCACGTCGGATACGTCTCGTATCGGTTTATTTCGTTTAGTCCGGATGCGTTCGTTTTTATTTGCCGTAAATCGTGCGGCCAACAAAACGTTGCGGACGGCGGTACGAACGTTTTTTTTTTTTTATCGTCGCTCGTTTTTTTATGCGTTTTTTTTTTTGTGTGCGTATTCCTTCTCTTCGGTCGCCCGGCGCGTTTGTTCTATTAACAACGGGGTATTTTTTTTTTATATTATCGTTTTTTGTGTCCCCGAGTTGTAAAAAACTACAAACACTCTCTCCCGCCCTTTTCACGCACACTGTCGAAATGCGAAACGTAATAATATAATATACATAAACACGAGCGAGGAAATCGCGAGCTTTTCGGAGAACGGGCAAAAAAAAAAAAAGATTTACAAAAAAAAAAATAAATAAATAAATAAAAGTCGGCTTTTTTTTAGGATATTATTGTTCGCTTAATTTATAAACACACACACGCGCGCGCGCTCGTGTTTTTGTTTTTTTACGTTATTTATTTGTTATTTTTTTTTCGTACAAAGGAAACGTCGTTGAATATTTTAATTTTTTTTTTTTTTGTCAAGTCAACCGGTACCGCGGATGAAACAAAGCGAAATATAATAGCTGTGAAATACTACTAGTGCGGTGTGTGTGTGTGTGTATACATCGCAGTATATTATACGGATTATTATTATTATTATCATTATTACATTTCGTATACACAATATAATATATACTGTCATGGGCGCCCGCAAAATATTATTTATCAGTAAGGGGCGTAATAAAATCAAAAACTACTTAAAATAAATGTTATATTTTGCGAATAAAATACTTATTTTAAATAAATACTTTTACTAGTCAAAGGATTAATGAAATCTTTATTTAAATAATAATAAAACTAAAAAAAATTCAAAAATAAAGTTTTAAATTTTGAAGTCCAGAGGGGGGAAGATTCTTGCCCCCTTCTCGGGGCGCCCCATGTATACTATCTAATAATAATAATAATAATAATACACTGTGTATTGTATGAAACGAGAGACAATTCCGCAAAGATGAATTACGGCTTGCCAGGACGAGTTAAAATTGATGTACAAAATATCGCAGTGGTTAAATATCGAGTGTCGCTCTCCTCGATTTGCGGAGGATTTCCGTTAAAACAATCTCGTTTTACGCGCGGAAAGCAATCGTTTTTTTTTTTATACAAAATATATTACAATACGGAGTTGTTTTTTTTCTTAACTTCTGTAATTCCCGAAACGATATATGCATTAGAAAAAAAAATACAATTTTCACTATATTTTTTTTAATTTTTTACAAGAACCGAAGATAAACAGATCTGTAAAAAAAATATTGCAAACGTCTAAAATCTGGTGTACGTTAAAAAGAAAAAAAAATTCAAAGACCCATCAGCGCGGATTTTTTTTTTCGAGAGCCCGAAAATGGGGCCAGGCCATCTCAGGCCTTCATTTCAACACGTCACCGAAAACACCATGTTACACTCTCGGCCTCACGAACACGAAAGAAATACGAATTCTTTTTAATACGGACACGGAATAAGTGAAGAACAAACGATCGTCTTCGTCTCTTATTCGTTTACATTTAATATCGATGATTTAATAGAGAAAAACATAAGACGTTCGAACGAAATTATTATTATTATTATTATTATTTCTTACGAGTTTTTTCTTCTTCTTTTTGCTCCGTCATTTAAGGGCGTAATTTATCGGACGATTATTTAACGAAATACAATACGGTTCGGTTAAGTATATATATTTTTTTTTTTTTTTACACTGGACGACGTTACGTGTGTTGCCCGTTGCCGCCGACAATTAATTTCCTTTTGTAAAACGCCTTTGACCACCTCGCGCGTTCGTTTTTAATAATTTTTAATTTCGACCGCCCCCAACTCGCGTCTCGAGTGTTGTTGTATACCTCTCTCTCTCTCTCTCTCTCGGTTTCCATAGGTGGTCGCGGTCGTCGTGTGCATTGTTTATATTGAGCGGCGTTTAGAATCGAACTCTCCGAACACACGTACGTACGCGCGCAGTTAATAAACCGAAATCCAAATCCAATTTCTCGTACAAATAAACGATTAGAAAAGGAAAAAAAAAATGAAAATTTTTCCGCATCACCGACGCTATTATATACGAAATGGTTTTTTTTTTCTTTTTTGTTTGTTTTATAAGCCGCCCTGCCGACAAAAGGAATCCGCTGCTCGCATCATATAATATCATACCAGGTCATATCGGAATAAGGCGTGATGATGTTGATGATGACGATACGGGTACGCACCCGAAAATCTTTTTCGTTTCTTTCATCTCAACGCCGTAAATCGTTTAACAACAACGACCGAACTGATTTTCTGTATTTCTCTCCATCCCCTCCTCGTCGCCGTTACTCTATCGTCGGGGGTTTTTTTTTTTTTTTTTAATTGGTCCACGTTCGGTGCGGCGTGTGTAACGCGTTTCGTTCGAGACGAATTACGACGACGATAGACGAGAAAAAAAGTAATACACATCGACGATAAATCGTACGAATTATGTCCATAGTAAAGACGAATGTACTCGCGGAGGAATTTTTTGAAAAATTCTCAAAACTCTCATTTTGTCCTATTCTTCTTCCAGTTACGGATAATACAAAATGTTGGTGTACATCGATAATAAAATATCGAAAATATCAAGATAATTTTTTTAGTTTTTACTACACATACTTTTTCCAGTCATAAGTAATAAATTCTTCCCCCGGTAATCTAAACACATCATAAGCAATTTACTTCGCATCACTAGGCATTTTATGGTGTTTTACAATTCGTTGACAGAACAACGGACTTGATCTCGGTTCCATACACAAAAAGACTTAGTCCTTTGAGGGATTTGAACCGTTTTGTTTTCGTATATATATATATATATATATAATAAGACCATAACTAAGTTTTCAAAGAAACCGACCACGTCCCCATACTCCAACAACATCCATTTGATAATTATAAAAAGACGTTATTTGCAGTGTATTCCTACTGGACGGTGGAAATAAATTGTAATATTTCGATTGACTTATTTCTTCGGGCGTTTTTGAGAATTAGAAAAAAAAAAAATCAAAACGCGTTTTTCTACTCGTCGGCATCTGTCGGAGAAAAGTCGTTTTCGCCATTTGCGATTTTTCAACAAAACATACACACGAATCCACCCAAACGTACTTGAACACTATTGAAAATCGTTCAAGAAACCTATAGCGTTCTTTGAAGACCGTTACATACAACGCGTACGATTCGATAAACATTTTTTTGAAATTATTCTTCTCCCGATGACTTTCACGAGTAATAAGTTAGGTTTAATGTAGAAATAAACGTATTTCGCACTAACAATCATCGTAGATTATTATTATTATATAAACACTGGTGTGATTATGTTCTTTTTTTTCTAATATACATAAGATTATCGGACGGAGTAATAACGTAGACTCGTGTGAAAATAACCAGCGCGGAGATAATATTATTACAATATTTATATCCGTGTAAGACGCTTTGCCGACGCGATACGAGAGACGGTCGCGATTTAAATATTAAAAAAAAGAAAAAAAACATATTATATTATCGTGTGTACGTTATAACGTACGCTGCAGCATAACGTAATATTATAATATACGTTATTCGAAAACGAGATGATTGGAAATATTCACTGTGTGTCTCTCGCGGGTATTGAGTTTTCACAGGACTGTGTATCGTTCGGGCGTATCGGTTCCACCACAAAAAAAGAAAATATATATATATATATTATAATAATATATATATATATATTTTATTTTTATAATGCGTATCTACGATCGACTCGTATGTATTACGCGATATAAACACAGACGTATTTTAATACTTTTACACCGATATATGTATGTTTGCGGTCTTGAAATCGATATTAACACATTATTGTTTACGCACGAGCAAAAGCGTAATTATTTATGAGTTTATAGTTATTATTGAGTAATAACTATAATATATACGCAGTAAAAATTATATTTAACCTAACCCAACGTGAATATTCAACAAATAACCGTATGGTGGTGTCCAAGGGTGGCGTATCGGGAAATTTCTCGACGCCTCGGGGTCGAATAGCGTAATCAGTCGAGGCTGGTGAATTTTACGCTTTAAAAAAAATGCTTTTGTGCCTTGAAAATGCAAAACTATGCGCTAAAAGTTTGTTTGTTTTCAATAGTTTCGTTATAAATAATACGTTCGGGTGATAAAACGGTTATTAAAAATAATACGGCAAAAGACAATTATTTAGAAGCGTTCAATGGCAACAGAGAAAAAGCATAACCCGACACAACCATATAAAAACGGTCTGTTCCACAAAGAGGAATGCGTAAATTATTATTACTTTTTGTTTAAACGATAGGTGTCGATACGATTAATTGAAATACATTTTTTCCCCGTTTTATACGGCGGTTAAAGAATGTTTTCTACGAGTATATTGCAGGCGTGGGATCAAGCTGAAAACGAGGCGTTGTAAATTATGAAAAATATGATATTGTAAGCGATCGCGTATTATTTTCAGGCTGCTTCGAGCAAAATTTTCCGGATAGCTCTATAAAGAAGCCAATCCCCGGTCCTACAGTCGTATCTGTAAAAGTCTCGATTTAAGAGACTCGTCATGTATTCAAACGAATAATACACGTGTGTGTGTGTGTGTGCAATTGTGGATGTTAGCTTAGACAGTGATTTCGTTGATTTTCAACTCGAACGCAATTAAAACACTGCGTAGACACACGCGTTCTTATAGGGTTGAACGTATATTTCATTATTTTTCGTACATATTTTCTCTAATAACAACGCGCGTATAGATACAATTAATTTTTCAAAACACACACACACACACAAAAGTCGATTCGTAATAATTATACGCGTACGGTTTTTTTCCCATATTTATTTACTTTTTTTCACCCTCTCCAACGTTATTATTATTTTCGTTATTCGTGAACATCTGCTATACCGCTGCGCGTTGTACATAATATTATTATATTATAATAGCCGCGCGCAAACCGTCGAAAACCAGTGCACGAATAACGTGTAACGTGTTGCAAGTCACGATACCACCGCGCCGTATTATATTTTATTATTCATAAGTATACCACCACCGGTGTGTGTGTGTTTTTTATATATACATAAAACGATTTCCAAATTAAAATTAAAAAAAAAAATTTACCGTCCTAGAATTTACGCACGTTTTAAATTTAAATTTTCATATCGGCGAAACGACGAGAAATATAGGAATTTAAAAATAAAAAGCATACTTTTATTATACGTAATCGACGAACGGTCCGGTAATATAAGTGTAAAAAATATATAAACGAAAAAAAAATCGCAATTTATTAGTAATTTTTATAGACGATTTATTACCAAGATTTGACACAGTATTATTATTTATCACTCGACTGGAATTCGGATTTATAAATGGATTAAACAAAAAAAAATTATAATCGCTATAACGATCTGCATTTTTATATTATATAATATATTTAATCGTCGTTTGTCGTCGACGTTCGACACTATTTAATACACAAACGATTTATTTTATTATAGAAAATTTTTTCTTAAAAACTAAAATATTATTGCGATGTATTTTTTTTTTTTTTTTTTTAATGTTCTTCTCCTCGCCTTGTCGCGTTTTGCCGATATCGATTATTCGTAATATTTTTTTTTCTCGAAATCTATCGAAAAACATTTTGACTAAACGAACTTATCAAAATATGATTTTTTGTTTTAAAAAAAACCCTGAAAATATAGTCATTAAAAATGTGTTTTAATTTCGAAACGTATTCAAAGCGATCGACCAGAAAAATATACGCGTCGTACGAAACCGTAGTATAATAACAACACAATCAAACTCGATCCGGTGGTATAGAAATTACATATTCAGTATCAAATATCCTTAACGTATCATCAGTCGCGTTCGTTTAACGAAATTGATCCTTTTTTTTAAAAAAAAATAAATTGTATGTTCAGAAAAGTGAAATTCAACGAAATTCACCGAATCGAAACACGCGAAACGGACAAATTCGTTGTGAAATTTGATCGTTTGGACGCGATTTTTATTATATATATATATTATGTGTACATTTTAATTATCAATTAATTAAATGTATTTAAAACTATCTTATAGGAAACGTTATATATGGAAATTTTATGTTTTTATTTCGACGCTCGTTGCTAACATATTATTATTATTTTTTATTACTAAATATCACGTTAATTAAATTTACGAAATAAAATGCCGTATTTCACGTAAATATTTATTTGACGTATTACTTTATTGACACATAAACGCGCGATTTCGAACAGAAAAAAGATATAGCATGTGTTATTATTATTATTATTATTATTGTTATTTACCATTTCGCGACTTTTAAAATAAAAATAGAAGGTTTATCTAACACCATTGAATCGTATATACGCGAAATCCGATAGGAATATATATATATTTTTTTTATTATATTTTATTATTTTTTCGTGCGAATATAATATATAGGTACGTAGGTCGTATATGGAACGCCTGAGTTCGCTCGAGGTGATAATATCATACGTTACGTTTTACACGATTTTCGGTACGCGTTTCGAAGTGATCCTATTTGTGTGCGTGTGTATCTCGTTATTATTTGCGATCGATTTATTATTATATACCTGCGCTGCAGTGCGCGCGGATAACAATCCGTCGTTTGAAAATTATACGTTTTGCTGAAGAAATATATATATATATCTTTTCCCTCCAGCATCCGTGCAACAGACGCCATTCATAAACCGCGATAATCCGCAATAAAACAGCGTATGGAAAAAAAAAGATTGTATTTGGAAATTAAACGAAACGCATTTATCGCGTGTCGATATCCCCGGGGAAACGCGTTAAGCATATACGATTGGTTCAAAATTTTAAAAGCGTAAAACTCGCACATTCGTTTTTTCAACTCGGCATTCGAATGGTTTTGTTTTTCACGTTTTATTTACTTTTTTATTTTGCTCGGTTTTTTTTTATTGTAATTTATATTTGCAACGTTATACAAGTATTATATAAACTTGTAATAAATTTTAACGCATAAAAGATAATAATATTAACAACATAAAACGAAACAAAATCACAAATATATTTAAATGCCATAAATATTATATCGCGAGTCAAAATATCATTTAAAATGTAATAATAATAATAAAAAAAATCATAAAAATGTTCCGTTCAACGTTAATATTTATTTCGTATGAAATTCAAATGTCATCTACGTGCTCGCGTCCGAGATGAATTCAACGGCTTTTTCGTTGAATTGATCGATTTCGTCGACTTCCGTAAAATTCTTATCGGAAACGCTGCAAATACAAGACACATCCTCGGGAGTCCTTTGAATTCTTTACGTTTGCTACCATATTACGGATATATATATATATATATACGGTCAGCAAGAGAGCGAAAATCGGAAGCGCGTATCGATCGGTTTTTAATTCTTTTCCGTTCTTTTCCCATCCTCACACCGATCCGAAATTTCATTCCACCAACCCAGCGGGGAGACGCAAATAGCTCACACCTATTCGTATAATAATAATAATAATAATCTGGCGCGCACGTGACGAATAATAATCGCACTTATGGCGTGTCAAAAAAGAAAAAAAACGTGGCGGCGACGTATATTAAAAAAAAAAAAAAATAATAATAATAATAATATATACGTGTCGTCGTCTCTTTAGGCGACGACGTCGAGTGTACGCAGGAGAAAGCGACGGAATAAAGAAGAAAAAAAATATATATATAAAAAATTGTATATATATATTTATTTTACGCGAAATAAATAAGAGAGACTCGACGGGGTTAGAAGGGCGTAAAAGTCGTGTGTGTGTGTGTGTGTGTGTGTGCGCGCGCGGAGGCGGCGAAAGGGACGACGAAGGAAAGCAAAATATGATATTTTCGATTGGGCCGCCGTGGTTTAACGCGCTGCTTGTGTACACGTATATCTCTCGCGTACGGTTTTCCTCTATACATACACCACACCGCGCCCGATGTTCGGGGACCCGTTCTCTTATTCCCAGACCATGAATAACAAAACCGCCTTATATTCAAACTGCCATTTTCGCCATTAAACATTCATGCCGACACTGTCGTAAAACTATATTTACACCAACACAAATCCCTGTACCGCGGTGACACACGCGCACACGTGCCAGTAGTTTTCCGCGGGTCTCTCTCTTCTGAACTATGCGTCGCCGCCGCCGACTCTTCTGGCCCGCGGTATCCTGCGAACGCGTGTCGTATACGCGTACACAAATTAGAATATATTATTATTATTTATAATGATGAGCTTGCGCTCTCCGATTCGGCTTTAGAAAAAAAAAAAAACGAAAAAAATTCACGTATATGAAAAAATATTCCCGCGAAAACTACGTGTATAAATAAATATCAAACGATTCGGCGGACCGGCCCCCGCCGACGTCTATTCGCTCAAAACTTTTATTATTATACTGCGGCGACGTGCCGTTCGTATATCGCGCCGCATTTGTTAATATTATACCGCGTATTTATGTATAAATGTATATATATACACACACACGCGTACCGTTTGAGAATACTAATACACTCGGTATTAATATCCCCCGTCCCGTTTTCTTTTAGGAAAAAATAAATAAATAAATTGTTAAACACAATAACGATAATTTATATTTTACGAGCGCGAGATCGACGTTTATTGATTTAATGCGAGACACCTACTTGCACTGTATACGTGTTGCGATGTTACGATTGTAATGGGCCTGACGTGTACGAGGAGATAATTGGGAACGCGACGAAATGCGCCGAGTCCCGGACTCAAAACGATTCGGACAAAGTCGCTCGGACGGAGTCGTGGAGAGATCTCGGGACGATTGGGATAGAAAATACGGAAGGAACGGCAATGCGGACAGGGAGAGAAGTGGAAGAGAAATGCTGTCGGACTTCGATTGTCGTTAATATGCCCGATGAAAAGGGAGCAGAAAATAAGGTCGTTTATACGACCGTTTTCTTTTCCGTCGTGTCTCCAACTCTACGTGCAAACCAAAATCACCTCAATAAGACGCTCGCGAGTCACATTGTTTCGACGCGGTTGTGTTTTTCGCTGCACAGACTTCGTACAGCGCAATCCGTAAAAGTGTAAAAACGAATCCCTGACACCGGACGTTCCGTTTGGAAAAATGACGAGAAGAACGTTGTAAAACAGAAGAGACGTTCGAGGAGGATACGATATAGGGCCCGCGTTGAAACCGTTATTACTACTCAGGACGGTCGCAAATCAGTTTTCTCGCGGTTCTCAAACGTTCAAGACGCTTCGAGCGCGTTACACTGGTATGCATATTTGTCAGAAACAACAGTTTTCGATATCGGCCGTGTCGCTCAGACGTCGCTCGGACCATGAACCGTAACGATCCTTTATCCGTGTATACAGTACTCTCTATAAAAATATCGCGCGCGCCACCTCGCTATTATTTCCAGCTCGAACGGATCGTTGTCAGACTTCATCAGTGACACGCGTGCGACGTTAAAATCAACGTGCGCCGTCTAGTTTTTCGTATAAAACGACTCCATCCGCCTGTAACGGCGGCGTAACTCGTTTCAATATCAAGCAATAATACATCGGATGTCCTTTCAAGCGCCTCGCCACGTCCCCGTGGACACCGTTGCCAGCGAGCGCCGTTCGACTGTGTTTGAAATCCGATTTGTTGAATTTTCCTTGCACCGAACTCCGAACGCATTCGATTCCACTCGGAATAACATCGGGTGGAAGGGGGGATTCGTTTACACGATTCGAATGCCCGCGCGACACTTTTTACACGGTACAAACAAATATTGTTACGGGGCCTAATTGACCGATTTGACTGCTTCCGTAAATGTCCTCGTTGTACCCCCGAACAATTCGTTTGCGGTGGCGAACGTGTTTCTCATCGAACCGTTCGTTCTTCTTCATTTTCACCCGGTATTTGTAATGACCTCCGAGCGTTTTAACGTTCGCGAACTGTTTCTCTCCGTCTCCACGTGCTTTCAGAAACATTCGAATGTCCATCGTTTCCTGTAGGCCGACGACGCCCGTTTCCCGTTCGGTTTCCGCGCATCGCGTGCCCGAACCGTCGAATCCGTTTGCCCTGTCGCGGAGCTCAGCAAACCGGTGTCTATGACGTCTGTACCGCTCGGCACACGGTTCCTGTAACGTTTTTAAAACCGTAACGTTCTATTCTATAATAGAGGACGCGCGGTGGTTGGTTGGTCGCGAAGAAAATTTTAAGCGCCTAGGAGAGATGTATTTCTATTTATTTACTCCTTTATTTTCTTATCGCGTACAATTATTTTTTATTACCCGAATATTAGCGTTGCGCGCGGCGGATCTTGTCCGGTGGCCCCGGCGGTAATTTCTCCGCGCGCACGCACCCTGACAACAACGTAACCGCGTACGTATATTAGTGTGTGTGTGTGTGTAATACACAATCGCGCCTAATGCGATTTTAAGCACCCACGACGACGATAAAAGGATACGATATGTGCGTCTGCGCCGTACACTCATAATCGGTCATTAAAACAGTTCCACCGCGGGATGCACGCTCTCTGTCCCGTCGCAGGCCGTCGAGTCGCGCTCGTTTGCCGGCGGCCGCTGTCGTAGGTACACTCTGCCGGCGCTGGACGTTATCATAATATCCAAAAAACAGTCAGCCACGCGTAATGTCGCCTACTGTTGTCGTATATTAATATCGTTGTAATATTCCGGGACGAAAATTACGGCGCGAGAACGTGGTTATTATTTTGTATTTTTTTTATTTTTTTTTATTATTATTATTAATAACGCGGTGACGAGACGCGCGAGCGTCTCTTTCTCTCTGTAAATTACCGGTTAGACAATATAGCGAATACGACTCAACACTTAGATACACTCGTTAACGCTTAATAAGCTTATGATTGAACGGCCGCGAAAGTCGGTTTCCAGAATAACACGATAAACCGAATGATTTTAGTACGGCCGGCGTTTGGAATACGACGGAATATCATTCGGTACGGGACGCATTTGAAGAATTGAGATAGACGGATAGCGGTTCGAGTGGACACTGCTGTAGAGAGAGAGAGAGAGAAAAATGCGAGAAAGACTGTGAGGAGATGCTTTCGTTTCGATGAAGAGTACACGGAGGAGAGGAGAACAGTTAGGGGGGGGGGAATCATGCGGTGAGGAAGAAACGAATGTGTCGAGGATCAAAGTTTATCGGAAGACACCATATGCCGATGTAGGAGACATGGCGTAATAAATCAGGAGAAGAAAAATCCGATCGACGGAAATGTAGGGACATTTTAAACATTACAAATGGATTTGACTGATAGTCCGACGATTTCAGGTGAATACGCGCGCAAGAAACGATTATCATAATATTCGATCCGTATCGGCTCGACGCGATGGCCGAGCATTTAAAATTCATCGGAATTGAATCCCCGTTTATATTTTCGTTATTATGTACGCACATATATATATATATATTTTTTTTTATTAAAATTGTAAAACCGCTTTGTTGAAATTTCAGTATGGACGCGGGATGATACGGTGTGCGTATTATATACGTGTCATTTTAATACTTTACGGAGAACGCGATGCGAATTTCAGTTATGCATACATCCAATTATCCAATTGATGAAACCTACGCAACGCTACGGTGTTCGAAATTTCGTGTGAACAATTGAAATTAACGTAACTACATTTGCGTATATGTAATTAACAACTCGCGCACTTGATACTTCCTCCTGCCGTTTGAATAATTACCCGAAACTGAAAAACGAATCCTTTTTTTTCTACCACTAGACAATTGTCTCTTTACACCCAAGTGTGCGGCGTTTGATATCCGATAGTTTCAGTCGTCACGAACAAATGCGTGCAACACGAGACGCGTTCTATTTTTCGTTTCTCACTATTCATCGATTACTCGTCGGGTTTTATGATTTATGCGTACGCTTTTGCTCCTCTCCGTGTCGTACATAATCTATTTAGACGGTGACTTATGTAGTGTTTTGACTAAAATTAGAACCAGGACAGTGTAACTATTTTATGTGTGAAAATCGTTTTCGTCATCGCCGCGCGGTCTAATGTATACTTGGGGTAACACGTGCGTGCTATATATATATATATACGTAATTGTATTTTATCCGTCTGAACGTATTTACGTTACCTCGTGAATAGTCCGGTAGACTGTCTATCGACAATATTGCCAAGTCAATTTATTGAACGGTCGAAATGATTTGTAAATTTTCAATAATTGGCGATTGTCAGAACGTACGGTATTACACAAAACACAGAAAAATACGAAGCGATACCGAATGTTTATACGAAAAGAAAAAAAAATACTGATAATGACAATACAAACTATTGTTAATCATAATAAGCGAATCAAAAAATTACAGTGTTTTTAAAAATAATATTGCGTATCTCGTCATATCATATTATATATTCGGCTTCTGGAATCATACCGTCTCGTAGCCCACCAAATCTTCCGGTTGTCTCTTATAAAAAAAAAAAGAAAAATATTGAAGGAAAATATAGTTTTTTTTTTTTTAAAATAACAAAGAATTACGATTAGGCACCCGCCGAGATATGTTGAAAATTATTTATAAACACGTAACGGCGGATTATTAATCAGACATTTCTCGGTTTCTTGTTATACAGTGAATAAAATCGATTTAGTTCCAAAATTTCAACGTACAAATATCCTGAAAAAAAAACACACACACATCCGCAATGACATTAATTGCGAACGTCGTACGTCGGTTTCGGACGTTCGCGTACCGATTTCACGTGGAACGCGTCACACAAAGGAATATTTTCATCGTAATAATTTAGAATTCAGTAAAAGAAATTTCGGGTCTTTTCGGGGTTCGCGTGGACGTAACCAAAATACACGTTCCGACCCCACGAATTGTACGAAATACACGTGTGTGTGTGTGATGACAGTAATTTATATACTACGAGAAACCGTACTATTATAATAATAATAATGTTGTTTAGATACGCTTTTATACCGTTGGCGATGGTTATGTAAAAAATTTAAAACGCAATCCGCGCTCAATGATATAAACGAATTCTCGGCGTAGACGACGAGAAATCGAAACGAGTCCAAAGCTCAGTCGGATCGCGTTTTAAAAATTTTACTAAAAGAAAAAAGAATACCTATACTTATAGTGGTCGGCGGGGGCGTTCGATAGAGGACAGCTCCGTTGTTTGGCAATGCGAAAAATCTATATAATAACGCGTTAATGTATAACGACAGGCGATTCGTACGATTTCCCGTATTTTAAAATCCCCTCGTCCGAAATGCTCTTTTTTTTTTTTTTTGTTTTCCGTTCGGTCACACACCGCGCTGCGGCGCAAACAGGCCCCCCCCCCCGTGAAAAAAAAACTACTCGCCGATACGAACGGATAGGGCCCCCCTCCCCCCGCCCCCCCGCGGGGTATACCGTTCGTACCTGCCCCGGGACGACACGTACCGTTGGACGACACGGTCGACCTGTGACGGTCACACAATAAATGTATACACGGGGGCGCGTGGAGGCGGTCGTATCATTTTTCACGACGCTTTTGTCGCGCACCGCCCGGCGCCGCCGACGTCCGACGATTTCCATAAGGACTGTACCGCCGCAGCCGAGCAATCTGCTCACGAGTCGCGCGCACGCACAATGCGAGCAAAATCATTCCGCCCGCCGCCGCCGCCGCCGCCGCGGTCTCGTCCGCCGCAGATTTGCATGCCGAAATGAACGGGCGCATTCGCCGAACCGTAACGCGCGCGGCGGCGGCGGCCCTTTTCGATTGTCAGAGAGCCCTTTGCTATGGTAATACGCGTCCTGTTTCCCCACGGCCCCTGTACCCCGTGAACCGCGCCCGATCATCGCACCTCGACCCGCTTTTTTAACGCGGTCTCTCTCTCTCTCTCTCTTTCTGCAAAAGCAACGCCAGAGCGAATTTTTCATTTTCTTCGCCTTGTTCGCCCCCCGTCCATCCTGTACGCGACACGTCCGGGACCCTTCGAGAACGCGTTTTCTTCTCCCCGTGTTTTCGCATTTTGATTGCAATTTTAAAACTCTCCTGGTCTCATACATAAAAAAAGTACCGTTTTTTTTCTCTTCTTTTTATAGTAGCCACTGACACTATTCCTGTACGAGTACAGTGGTCCCTTCCCGCGCGAGTGTATGCCTCGTATCGCAAGATTATTCGGACTCCGCTTATGAATACTACGTATTCGTAGACGACGACGATATTTCGATTAACAAAACGATTCAATCGCGCGCCATAAAAGCGGCGTGTCAGCCGTCCAGCGAGCGACGTTTTGCGACTGAAAGCCGTTTGCATTTATTTTCAATAATTAAACGCGGACGCATTGCGATACGATCTAATAATATCGTACGTATTATCGGCGTGAAAAATCGGGGGGAGTGTATATAGAGCGATCCGCTGGCGTTGCGCGAATCGCACTAAGTTTCGTTATATTATTATTATTAATATTAATATGAAATTTGAAAACACATTCTGATTGCAATCGTCGACCAGACGATTCCGAGCGGAGGTCTCAGTGTAATAGTTTACTTTTTCGGAAATTTCGGAAAGTGATAATACAAAAAAAAAATCGTGGTCTACGATTTTCGAGATTGTGTTGAAGCAACGTAGATACACCGGTGTTGTATAAAATGTTAAACGTATGCGTCGTCAAAACGGTAAATTTCCGGGAACGAGAATCTCCAAAGAAATTATGAAAACAAAAAAAAGAAAAATTCACGAACAAAACTACACTAGTGTTTGATGATTTGTCACAACGCGATTTTCGGCTCCCGGTCGTGTTTTCCCGTTTCCGGACGTAAAACAAAAAAAAAAGAAAAGAAAATCTTTAAATCGTTTTCCAGGCAATCGCGTGTTCTTCGAAAACCCTAGCGCGCGGAACAACGTTGTACCGGCCGATTCGATTTCGAAACGATTTACAAGAACAAAAAAAGAAAAACTTTCGTTCGAAAGTGTTAAAAATCGGCGTCGTTTTTAAAACGTCTCGTTGTGCGCGAGATGAAAATACTCGGTCGTCGCGCCCGGGGCGTACGACGACGACGACGACGACGACTGGCGGCGGTTCCTGGGTAGGTTTTCGCCGGGACACGGAAAAAGTAACGACGAAAACCGTTTTTCACGGATACGTTTTTAAAACTGCGCGACGACACGTATTTATTATTAAAAATAAATAAATATAACGCGTGTGTATTATTTTTTTTTTTTTTTTTTGTTGCTCGCATCGAGGACGAGAGCGGGGGCCCGGGGAACGCGCGCGTCGTTATTACATCGAGTACGGGATTTGTAGTCCCCTATTTGTAGTAGAGAGTGGGTGGTAGAAACGGCTCCGTAGTAATGACACGGGACGGAGAGACGGACGACAATTATTATTGTTGCGGCGGTGAGTAACGTGGGGGGGGATCGGTCGCTGTCAGCCCGGCGGCGCGCGGTTTTAATAATGGCTACGGCGTTGCGCGGGTAGGCGGCGACAGTCTCGGAAATAAATAGACTCCGGAATACGTTTCATTTACGGGGAAGACAATAAATGAATACGTCGTAATTATTAAGGAAAGAACGACGAAAAAAAATAAATATAACTCGGTCACCGTCGGAAAAACACTGGAATTATATATATATATATAATGTGTGTGTTGATACGAGTATATAATATCGCGTACTCTCTCCACTTGTATCGAGACCCCAGCGTTTTGATTATATAGTCGGCGCGCGCGCGACGATTATATCTCATATTACCGCGCGCGTTGCGTACTTCTCACAAAAATACTGCGCCGGTGTGTTGTCGTTGTTGTTGTTGTTATAATGACACGGCTGCGACGGTGCGGTCCCTGCACGCCGACCGTACGCGAGACACGCGTCTACGTGACGGCGACACAGTACACCCCCCCCTCCCCGGGGTCTGCGTTCGTTATTTCTATAATCGAGTTTTATTTCGTTTTTCCGTCCCTCACACACGCACACCTCCCGCGTTTCACTGTGGCAATGCGAATTTCACCAAAAAAAAAAAAAACCCGCGTTTCGTTATCGTGCCGATGATAGTGATTAAAAAACTATATTTAAAATTTTTAAACAAAAAGCTTTATTATACATCAATTGTTAATTTTAATCGGCCTATTAATTAAAATATTTTATAAAAAATACATTTTATTTTAAAATAAATTTGTAATATTAATATTAATATCAATATTTGTTGTTTGTTTTTAACATTTTTTTACTCTAAACATGACTATTAAAATTATTTTTATGAGGGGGGGGGCTCAGGTCTGGGGTTAAGTAAATAGGGGGGGCCTGGCCTGAAAAGTTTGAGAACCTCTGGTGTAATAGTTGAAAAGCCGCCGCCGTGTACGACAGTGTTTTTCGGCGGAGAATTCGTTTCACGCGGTGTTCGCGGCACGAGAGGAGTCAAAGCAGCAGCTCCCGCGACGATAAACGACAAACGATCGTTTTGCAAAAGAAATCCACTTCGGTGTAACGATGTTATGTTATTACATCGGTGAATTTCGCGCAGCCGTGGCGAAAAGCAAAAAAAAAAAAAAAAAAAAAAAGCGAAAACATTTTTTTTATTCCGTGAAATGATGACGTCGGCAGCGCGCCGAATATATAGTTTACGGCGTCGAAATCCGACTAGTATACGTACTAAAAAAAAAATATTTTTCTCGATTGTTTTTTTCTCTTTTTTTTTTTTGACGCCATCCAGGACCGTTCAGACGTTCGAAACGTCGTACTACGATTAACTAAACCGTTTACAATTTATATTATTTGATTTACGGTAAAATGTAATCGATTTTACCGTAGACTCAGGCAAACTTCAGTGTTATTACTCTGTTACATATTACAAATTTCAGTCCGTTTATTATTCTATATATAGTATTGGCAATATAATTCGTGACTCAATAAGGGCCATCGCCGTTATACAGTTGAATATATACGAGTATATATTTCCCGTGTGTCTATTAGAGTAATTCAAAACGAGTTCTAGATAACATTGGAATGTTAATAAACAAAATTATCACTCTCTTCGGATTCGACGATTCTTAAGTCTTCGCCCCGTACGGGTTCGTGAAATTATTAACGAGTTTTTTTTTCTTCCAACCAATTATATGTGATACGTCTTAACGTTGCGAACGTATAATAATACACCGAGTACTACGTATTTATTACGTACAGTAAGAAAGTAATGTACCTACCATCATGTTATTATTATTATTATTTTCAATGTGTACAATTATCCCACGGGGATGTACGAAGAAAAAATAATAATAATAATAATAGTCGAAATCAGTTACACAGTGTGTCATTTAAATTAAAATATTTTTGTACTGTATAAAGAGAAGCAATCGTCTGTGTGTTATAACTAATGTGAAACGACGAAATCAATTATTGTTTCAGTGTATTTATTTAGGCGCATTTAACAGCAACGGTCCGGCATCGGCCGTATTGGACGATCAATACAGCTGGACATACGTATAACGGAATTCAAATTCAAATTTTAAGCGTTTACTTTTCGTGATTTTCCAATATTCAAAAACTATATCCGCTCGCGGTATTGTCGGCTGATGAAATATTGGATAAGATGAACGTTAAAAACCTACAGACATGATATTCAGAATTTTTAAAAAATAAAAATCATTCTTGACCGATTGAATCCGTTTTTTTTTTTTGTATCGCTTTCTATTTCTTTGAGTACGGGTTTTTGGCACAACAAAACCGGCAGGTTTTTGATGCGTTGTAACTCCCTACGAAAATGATTCGATATTAAATAGTACGTTTGACCTGATCCGATGAGCTTTTTTGGTCTCGATGAATATTTGTCGACCCATATGTAATGATCAGACTTTTTTTCTTAACATAACAACTACGCGCGAATCCGTGCCTCGTCATCCGTAATAATTCGTTTCACCATCCTCATTATTTTGTCGGATTCAATAATTTCAGGCAGATGGTGACGTAATTGTCTTCCTGATTTCAGTCGAGCGACGAATTTTATCGCAAGTTTTTCTAACACGATCATCGCATGCAGTGGCGTAGCCAAGGGATGCTTTTGGTGTTTAAACCCCTCCTTCATTGCTTTTTTTTTACGTTTTTACTTAAGCGGGTCCTTGTATGGTTCATTAAAAATATGAGCATTGAGCAACGAATCCAACAAAAAATGTAAAAACCTATAGTCTCATTTATACTTAACCCCCTCCATTACACAATCCTGGCTACGTCACTGCGTGCACATATGTGTGAATTACATCACGATGTGTTTACCGCGGTTTGAGATAAACAACGTTGTTAGCTTTCGCCCGCTTACCGCTTACCACTTACCAGTTACCATACTACATCACACACACACCACTTACCAATTACTAGTTACTAGTTACCAGTTACAACACCACATTACCATACACACACACCACTTACTACTTACCAGTTACCACATCACACACCACTTACCAGTTACCACACTACATCACACACATACATGGGGCGGGCAAATGCGAATAACATTGTTCGCGTCTGACCATGGTAATACCGTGTGTATTCTCATGACACGAAGCAACGAAGCAAGTTTATCTTTTGCGATTTCTCAAACAGTTGAATTATTGAATTACTATTATTAGAGCGCCTTGATCATTGTGTGCTGGATAAACGTCTTAACTGTTATCCGACTATTTTGAAAACGCTTAAATATGTCACAAAAATGATGCACTGAACGGCATATTTTTTTATTTTATAATTGTACGCTGTCCATCTCATCGTAATGTGTTTTTTTTCTTTTTTCGTATACGAGTACAAAGTATATACATCTAAATATTATTTGTAGACTACGATTGCTTACTTTTTCTGAAGTTTCAGTTATATATTTTAAGTATATACATATAATAAGTATATAGTTGATACATTTTTCACATCGAAAATATATTATTTAATATAACGAGGCCGTTAAATTAATATTTAAAAAATAAAAAAAAAAAATCGATATGGAAGTAGGCAACGATCGTTTTTGTCGAATTCGCATAAAAAAAAACAATACTAATAAAAAAACACAAAGAGTTTTTTCAACTATACCTACATATTTTTTTTCTTCGAAATAAAAATCAATAATATCATTTCCCGGCAATAATATTATATTATTCAGTATTTTGAACGTCCAAGTAATTATGTCCAAAAGTCTAAAAAGTCCAAAGTAATTATGTTCTTCTTTTTCTCACGCTACACGAACGTTATTCCCACATAGTGCATATACTAAATCCAATAATTGCATAAGTCATGTTTTAAAGTGGATCGATATACCGACGACGATGATCGTTTCTCTCTGCACGTATGTCAGTGACATTTTCTAGATAGAAAACTTTTACCTTATTTCCCCAGTATACGATTCCGCATAAAATCAAAATAACTAATACACGTATACGTATATGTACGATTTTCCGCATGAAATGCCTTTAACGTTGTCACATTGTATAGATTCCGCGTGGGTAGTCATTTTTATTTTTCATACACACGTCGAAATAACGACATATTTTATATGGAAATAATACGATTGACGAAAAAATGTTTTAAAGTGTCGGAGGTAGGGGAAAAAATGCTGTGTACCTATTTTCAAGAACATTCAAAATTAACGTACGGTATAGCAACACATACAATGTATAATAAGTGAGAGTGAAGACGAATCGCAAAAAGAGTCATTGGAGTTACAATTGAACAAGCTGAACGCACGCGTTAAAACCATTGAGATTATATCCAATTCGGAATACATATTATATAGTTAAAGATAGAAATAATAAAAAACAATTTTTAATGAAGGATTAAAAAATTTATTTATTAAATATTGAAGTTCATGGATATAACATGTGCGTGTTAGTATTCAAAATGTGTATTTTAAACATTCAAATTATTTGACTAGGTAATTTTTTTGATTTTTAATAAAAACTCGATGCTTTGATTATTTCGAACTCTTTCCTGAGACATAACGAGAGTGTTCACTGTATTCGAATCACATAGATAATATGTGTTAAAATTACCAAATAAATCGTTGTCCGCAAATAACATTTGATGATAATCGAGGGATTAAGAAATGGCAGTTGAAATTTGATATAGCGACGGACAAATAGTTGTAATGGAAAAACGGTTCTGAGTGACGCTACAGTACAGTACAGTATAGACCCGCAACGACTACGATTAAATAGACATGAGCTCGTATTTTATTTCGGGCTCTTTCAAAAGAGCGAAAACTGTGCCTGAAACGAATAAGTCGACAATTTCACCGGGCGAGAGACGGTTTATAATTTTCTTTTTTTTCGATTTACACATCAAAAAAACTACACACCGGCGAAATTGTATATGTACGAAAACCGAATTCGAATCGATATCCGAGATCGAATTGCACAGAGGTCATCCGCCGATCTCTGTATTTCTAACGTTTAAAACGACGCGCACGGTAAACGAATTCTTTGATCGATGACGATCGTATGTGTATAATCGCGAACGTCGTATTTTTTTTTATATATATAAATATAATTGTAACGCGATTATTTTATAATCAAACGGGTGAATAATCGATCGCGGTAGTTTTAAATTGTTTCGCGTTATTCAACGCGCGCACCGCGCAAAACAAGGACATTCATTAATTTTTATATATGTTTTGTTAACTATCGGCTATATTCATATTACGCATGTCCTTGAAATCGTTAATATCGCGATTTTTTTTTTTAAAGAAAAAAAATTATAATTATAAAAAATACAAAAAAAAAAAAAATAACGCTAATAATATTTCTGTTTACGCGCAACATAGACGGCAAAAAAAAATTCCGCTGGTAATTATTTATGAAAAAAAAATATACGTTTTATGTAGACAATAATTATGATAAATTAAAATAGAGTCGGAGGGGGCGGGAGGAGAAATATAATATAATGAGATAAGTTAATACAGTTTAACAATAATACGTATTACTGTATATATATATATATTTACGTACTTTATTAATTGTATAATTAATAAGTTCGCTATTGTAATACGTACGTTTTTATTATTATAAATATGAATATTTTGTAAACACGCTAAACTGTATGTTTCGAACACTTATTAAGACCACCGTCTTTTATTATACACTGCGCGTCGTATTTAAATGTTAATAATTACGTGCTCTTATGTGCGGCCGAGGTAAAATTTTCATAAGTACGGCAATTAACCTTGTTAAATCGTTCGTATTCACATACGCACGCAAAAAAGACGGTCCGTAATTATTATTATTATTTACCACTTATTCCGAAGACTCAGTTTACTATTTATACGTCTGATATACGTACGCAGCGAGTTGCGAGAGAGAGAAAAATTAGCGATTTTCTTTTCGAGAAAACACCTGCGTGTTATACGATCGTGTGTATTTTAATTTACGAGCGAATTATAATAATATAATAAGTAATTATATAATTACAATGTAATAAATAATTACACGCGAACAAGTCGTGATTAGAAAAAATTTATCGGATTCGTATCGTATGTTCGTATACGAATATTCGTTTTTCCGACATTTACATTGAGCGAAAATCCGATTTTTTTGTTTTTTATTTTTTACCTGTGAACGCGTAAAAAAATAATAATAAACGTTTAAATCTGTTTTTGAACATTTAACGTAAAGATTCACTGTCGTCGCACATTTTAAATTTTCTTTATTTTCCCTACCTTTCCAATTGAATTGTTATTGATTAATTTAATCGTATAAACGCATTTTACGAGCCGCACGATGTTCTGCTCGAAACTCCCAAAATGTCAAATTACCAATAATAATTTATTTGTAAAAAAAAAAAAAAACTTTCGGAAATTAATATGAAATAAACAGTTTATAAGACAATTTCCGTTTGTCATCGAAAAACTGCCGTTAAATTTTGATTTCTATGCCATTTCGTAACGATTTAACGATAACGTATAAATATATAGTCGCGAAGCCGTTAGCCACTGATGAAATAACCGTTTATAAGCGTTACAAATATATACATTTTCGATATCGTGTAACATATTACTACTATTATTATTATAACGTACGAAAAAACTAATAATTTTCTGATAATTATAATGAAAAAAAAGTAAACTATTTAAATATAACATATTGTTGGTAAACACTTTATCCCCAGGGCGTTTTTTTATACACGCAGAATGAAACAAAATTGCGTTTCGTCTACATAATTTTTTATTGAAATTCGAAATTTCCAAAAAAAAATCCTAAACCGTATTTTCAAATACACTACCGTCGCCGATGTTATGACCGTAATAAGTGGAGATATTATTAAAAATTTGAAGAAAAACGATTTTAAATCAAAAAAGTCTATGACAAAAAAAATATCTCGTACGCGGGGCAGTCGTATATGTGCGTAACGTCTTTCGTGGTTACACCAATTGCGAAAATTACATTCTAAAATAATTTTTTTTTTTGACTGACAGCAATCGGTCGTAATTTTTACAAAACGAATTTTTATAATAAACACGCGTTTTTAAAAAAAAAGCGTTAATTAATAACGATTGAACGCGGTCGAATCATTGCGACGGAAACCCATTTTAATCGTATTTCAAACCCGTTCGCGGAAATATTCTGTACACTTCTTTTGCCCGAGGAGAAGTTGCAACTTAAAAATCGTTTATTCTCGTATACATACAATATATAATAATATATGTATACGCGTGTACAATTTGTAATTTCTCGAATGCATATGTTAAATTATAAGGTACAACGCGTTAAATTATTATTATTATTATTATTTAGACGATAATAGAAACGCTCTTCCAGAACGATTTTCGCTTATATTATGACTAATTCTTATTGTTACTCCGATTCCTTCGTACAAACAACACGAAACGTTTTTTTCTTTTGTACCGCGTGACAATATCTCTACGCAATTTATAAACTTATTATAATGTGCAGTAAACATAATATGTTTTATATACCAAAAAATGTTTTGCGCGTTCTTGGTGTGTAAATGTTTTTCAATAACGTTACATTTACAAAAAAACAAAAACAAACACGCGAAAAGTGTTCGAATAAAATTTATCAGTAAGACGTAAAAAATTGATAAATTGGCGAAACGCGCGGAAAAATCACGTGGTCGGGACTTACATAAATGATTGTATGTGCAGTGATCACTGCGATCTTCCCGTCTACGATTTCGTTTCGAACGGGTTTATACATCATTTCCTTTGTGCGTATTCCGTTCTTAGACATATTGACCTGGCGTAAATAATCGAGAAGAAAGTCTAACACGACTATAAAATAATTTGTCATGCGGTCAGAATGAGTCGCTCCGCAGTTCAGTTAGACGTGATTTTGTATTTTTGCACCGGTATAATATAAAACGTCAAATCGATGTCATTTTCGCTCTGATAACAACACGGAAAACACGTTTAAATTTTGTGTTTGTGCGATAAAACCGCGTAAACATTAAAGTATAAATAATTGGTACTCCTCGAACAGTTTTTCGTTTAGACGGATCCGAAGAATAACGTTGAAATGTTTTTGCGAAAATAAAAACGAAATACACGTATCTCTGTAAGGTTTTCCATAAAGAGGACTTACGGTACTGAATTCTGGATTGCTATTAAAATATCAATAGAGCGTATCATTCGAATTCAAATTCTTCGATTTAAAACGTTACACGGTGTCTTAAACGAACCACCGCCGATACGTTTTGAATACATTACGCGCAACTATACAGTTAAAAAAAAGAGAACGACATAGCTCAATTTGGATTCTTTTATTAATCGATTTTTTTCTTTAACTCCCCGAATTCTTCCCTGACTATGTTTCGAATGTTTCGTGGTACAGAAAACGCATTCAACTCAATTATATATATATATATATATATATATATATATATATATATCTGCTTATAAGCATATAATAATGATAGTTTAATATTGACGATGCGTTTTCCAATCGACATACAAGCAGATTTAACGCAATTATTACATATTTCGATGATAAAAATATATTATTATTATTATTATTATGTTAGATAACTTTATCGAGCAATTATATTCGATTGAATACAACACAACGAATCGTTGAGACCGGTCGAAAAAATGCGGTTTCTTCTCCGCTGATATGTATTCCCCCGTACGATATCTGATTCGAAATGATAATTCGCTAACAAATACGTACTACATTATTTCTATTAAAAATCAACGTTTATTTTTATCTATCCCCCCCTGTATGTATTTTATATTTATACCGTATTTGTTCAATATTATCGCGAATTCCAAAGACATTTTCTCGTTTAGAAACTCGAAAATTACACACATATATTCAACGTCAAATTCAAATGGAAAACCTCCAGTGGGAAATATTTAAATTCGTATACTCGACTCACTCTACAGCTGGTACATGTATATAATATTTCGTTATATATATGTAAATTGTAAATCGATTGTGTCGAATCTTTCGAACGTTCTCGCTGCAACGGTTCGTCGGTTTCTCGCGAGTGTATATATATATTCGAAAACACTGAACCGTTCTCTCTCTCTCTCTCTCTCCCTGCGTTTACGCTTTTCCTGTCATCCTTTACTACGCAGTATTATAATACGTATCTATGTTAACGGTGTCCGTCCGATATTCTTATGTTTTACTTACATAATACTTATTCAATAAATTATTGATATTAAAGGACAAAAAAAAAATGATTCAAAAATTTTTTTATTTTTTTCATTTATTGATTGAAATTTTTAGTTCAGTGAATCCGATGCAATAATGACGAGCACAGGGCGTGTTCAAGGCAAACCATCATCCCCGTTCTTATAGTAGTAGTGGTCAATTTTGTATTTCTGAAACGCGTTTCGAAATAATATGAAAAAGAAACACGAATCTACAAATCTCAAATAAGATTTAACACGATAATATATTTTTGTGATTTTCTTGAAAAATTATATATTATTATATTATTGATATACACACACGGTGTTTTTGCTGCGGTCAGAGGCGAACAAGGCTGTTATACGCGGGTGTTTTGTTCGACGTTGATCGAGCGATCAATCGTATACGCGTCTTTAATATTCATTATTATTAATAATATTATTTCGCGTATTTTAATGAGATAAAATTCACGTAATGATTCATCTTTCATCGATGTACATTCGTTTACACGTTTACTCGTTTATTTTACATTTTTTATTATTTTATTCACTTTTACTTATTTTAATCACATTCACACGTTTCCTCGACCGACCGAGTTCGCCGTCAGCTAAGCACTAAACGCTCGATCACGACCGATGATCAGCGCATACCATATGTGCTGATCGTCGGTCGAACACTTATTCCAGCCTTATACATAATGTTCAAAGGGATGAGGTTTCTTCTTCTTTCCGGTATTTTTACCTTGGCCTGGGACACGATGATTGTCTCGTGTACTTCATCATTCGTCGAGGAAATTAAATGCGATTTTCCTCGTTTACTTTTTAACTGCATTTTAGGTTTTTGAATCAATTTATCGCTATTTATTTATCTCCGACACGAATTTTGCATCGTTTTGCAAACGGATAACGTCGCTAGTCACCGTTCAATCAGGACGAAAATTAGAATTCGAGTGAAACAATCAATAGATTTTTGTTTTTTAGCGCTTTCGTAGAGTTTTTTTTTTGTTTATGTTTCGGGAGTATACAGAAACGTTATTAGGGGAGACACGGTGTGCGGAGGTACTCGTTGCTTTTAATTTAATGTTGAAAGAGGATAACAATATATCAATCCATAAAAGGCTGTATGTGTATTCGATGAACATAAAAATATTTTTAAATATAATTAATTTTTTCTTCAGGTGTTTCGTGATGGTAAAAAAAATTCTAAATATAAAATATTAACGTAAATGAGATTTTCTGCTTGTTCTCCTTTTTTTTTTTTTATCGCGTTTAATCATCTTTTGGCTTTTCACTCGTCGGTTTTCACACGGATAAAGTAATCGATTTTCGTTTAGTTTTTAAAATGCGATCTATGGGAAAGAATTAAAAACGGTGTTTGTGTGTCTACGTGTATTTTTTGTTTTTCATACGATCCGATGAAATGTTGCAGTAATTTACGTAACGAATAATAATAATAACATTTTTTTTTTCACTATCGCCGCGGGCCGCTCGGAATCGAATGATAAAAAAATAAAAAAAATAATCGAATTTAAAGCGTTTAAACGAGAATATTTAAGAAAAAGACGAAGAAGAAGAAGAAGAAAAAAGTGGAATCATTACAATCCGCGTGATGTGTGCATACACGACGCGGTTGGTCGTACGCGTTGGTACGCGCGGCCAGTACGTATTACGCGTGTACGACGTATACGCGCGATGGGAAAACGTACGAGCGCCGCACAAGGACAACCGAAAAAATCGTATCATTATACACTCCACACAAGATTTAATATATATATATATATAATATTATAAAGACATATTTTTACCGGGTTTCGAGAGACCGGTTTTTTTTTCTTCTTTATTTTGGATCACGTATGATATTCATCGTCTTCGTCGCAATCGTACAACGTATAATAATAATAATAATAATATTATTATTATTATTATAAGTTGCTTTACCCTTTAATGAAACTGTAAATTAAACATCGTTTCATTCCGTACCCGATCCTCCTCCTGTACCGGGCACGACCGTCGTTACCGCGGCACTCGTCCTTATATTTTTTTGTCGCTGTTCTGCGGTGTGCTCCTTTGGGGCGTATCCACTCTCATTCGAATCGATTTCTACGGTGGTATACACACTCAACTGTGTGTGTGTGTGTGTACGTCCTTATAGTCGTCTCGTGTGAGTCCGCCAATTATCCTTCTCTCTCTCTCTCTCTCTGTCTCTCGGAAATTCACCTGTACATAAGTTAAGAACGTTAATCGTACACACCGGCTATTACGTGCGTTTCTAACGTGGAAACATCGGCGTATTATGCGTTAAATGACATTTAATAAAAGTCTCATCGACCTTTGCGTTGGTGCCCGAAAATTGTCGTACGTTGGAGGACCATTACAGTGGCATATACAGATGAGTGTTTTTTTAGAGATGCACGAGAGAGATGACTCGAAACGAAATTTTTTCCCTCCGCTCGAAATACGAAACTATTAATACATTTTCATACGTACGCGTACATATAAACATATTAATTTTCGTACGATTTACGATAGATTTACAATCACTTACGAAACAAGCTCTATAGATGTTTGTTTTTTTTTCTTGGCGATTTTCTCGATTATTCCCTCAGCGTCTACGTTATCGCGAATGAATAGCATCGCGAGCTCGTTCACACTAAATTAATATTTCGTAATGAAATATTGAATAATATTTTTACCTCTTACGTAAAGAGGTTTTTTTTAAATACGTTTTTGATCTTTTCGAAAATGTGCTGAACGTGCGCACATAATGGATCACATCCACGTCCAAGTAATAATTAATGTTTTCCGATAAAATTATTTTGCTGTACTCCTGACAAAAAGAAAACACCGTAACCATAAACGTGTTACGTTAAAAAAAAAAGCCGAGGGAGAAATACGTCTTTCTAATCATCCCTAGTGAATTCGCCACTGGGCCATAACGTGCGTCGATCGTCTATGAAGACAAAAAAAAAAAAAAAATGTATGACTTTTAACGTTCGTGTCTCTGCGGTTATAGACGAATGACGGCAATAGCTATTAGTGAGCACGTCGTTCTCTATTTTTTTTTTTTTTTGCAAATTATCGTTCGCGCAATTAACTCGTAACACGTTCATATAATAATAATAATAATAATAATAATCGATTTACGATCGTTTGCGGGCGGTTCGTTAAAAACGTATCGTCGAAACGTCGCGAGGATTTACTCGAAAAAATTCCCGCGGTTCTGAAGTCTAAAAAAAAAATAAAAATAAAGAAATCCATCTTGAATACACGAGAAACACAATTTTTCGATTTATCTATTAATATTGTAAACGAATAGAATATTTTCATAGTTTGTTCACGTATCGATCACGCGCCATCATGATGACCTAACGTCTCGTCACCGGTTTTCAGGCGGTAGGTAGTATAACGAAAACCGATTCTCGTCGTTTCGGGGAGGTGACGAGGGAAAGAAGAGTATATAAAAATAACACGCGCGTCTGTGTATACATTTAATAATTATATACCGTTGCGATGCGTGCGTATACCACTTTTTTTTTTTTTTTACTCTTCTCCAAATTCGTCTCGGTACAGTCCCACACAAGCCGTCGCAGCATGCCGCGCGCGCGCATTGTCTTTCTGTCCCGCCGCAGCCGACATATTATTAATATTATTAAGTGTATCATCGGGGCGAGAGGTGGATTTAATTTTATATTTTATTTTTCTCCCCTCGAAATAATAATAATAATAATATCAATTGTTTCGTGTATCCGTATTAAAAAACCGTTAAAATAAAGTACGTCCAATAACCCGTCATTATATTATATTATATATTACACGGATACGTATTCCGCGCGTCGTCGTCGTCGTCGTCGTCGTCGGTAGTAGTTTCTATTTATTATTTCGGTTTTCATTCACATGCCATCTGCCAAATCGTTATTAATGCGCGCATCATGGGAAACTCGGGGGAAAAAAAAAGAAAAAACCGATCATTAAAAAAAATTACTGTACACACAGACGGGCGGACGGATTGTGTTTTATATATATATAAATCGGCTATTATTCAACGTTATACGGTGTGGATATGTCGCGGTCGCGCGCAATTGTTGCGAGCGGCGGATACCTCTATCACGCGGTTGTGACACGTTTAAAAATTTGTACGTTTAAAAAAGCCCTTAACAATACGAGAGACCGCAGGGCGTTTTACGCGCAAAAGTATTTTCCGTGAATTTGCGCGGCCTTAATTTTATGCGGTGTCGCAGGGAGGACGGAGATGACGAGAGAACCTCCAATGTCAATCTCATCATCGGTTGCTGGACTATAACGTGCGTCGGCTATACCGTTTTGACGCGACCTGCTCGGGGGAAAAAGAACTTCGAGTACTCCTCAATTTTAGATTTTTAATTAAATCGAATCGAGAACGGGCGTTTGATCGCGGCCCGGCACAACGCGCTGGACAATCCGTTCAAGAAATCTGAAATAAACACCCGGTTTGGCTGCTAATCGGCAAACGCACGCGTGGACGACTTCATAGCGAATTTTCTTTTTAAAATCGTATTTCTCATTAGCGTAACGTTCTGCACCGAGTACACGCGACGGTATTTATTTATTTATTTTTGTACGAATATTTTTGTCGGGCTTCGAGCGCGCCGCGCTTTCACCTCCGGCGATTATCCCGTCGTCGGGCTCACTGACGATTACACGCATAACGAAAATTAAACCGAAAAATAATAAAAACTCGTTGTGTAATTATTCCCATATAATATTATACGCAATAAAACACATAAACGTAACGTTATGCATCGCGTAACGGCTATACACACACACACGATTTTTTTTTTTTTTTTGTTTTTCTTTAAATAATAATTGTTTCGGGCGTAATGATAATTATGTATAAAAAAATAAAAATTATAATATATTCCGCGTAAAACAATAATTGCCGCGCGTTAAATGATGTCGGCGAACGGTTATCGAACGCGTGTGCGCGGGACCGTTAAGCTGTTTGCACAATGCGCGCTATGCCGTCGCCGTGTTTTTTTACACACACGAACCGTTGGACGAAGACCAAAAATGGCCGTTTGAATTTTTTTCTTCCCGTACCGCTTACCACCTTAAACGCGCACGGCGAATTTTCGAAATTCAAATTCTTTTTTTTTACTTACCGGCGCAACAACTCTTTTTCCGTCTTGCGTCGACTACACAACAGTGCGGACGACTCTCTTCCCCTTCAAAAGATTAACGAAATCCATTGCGAATCACGTACGGCTCACATTCTTCTTACACAACGATCTCCGCATGCACAGGGGCGTATTTACTTCATCCCCTTGGGGGGGGGGGGGAGAGAGGCGAATAGAAAAACGGCCCGTCGAATCTGTTGCCAACTTAGAATTATCGAAAAATTATATAAAAATAATAATAAGTTTTAAATAAAAAAATGTTTTATTACATTTTAGTTTTAGTTCGATTCATTTTAGTTGTCAGTAGATATAGGTACATACACAAGTATCTAGGGGGGGCAATCGCCCTCCCCCCCCCTTGTATACGCTCCTGCGCATATATATGCATATACGCGCGGTTTATTAAAATATTCTAGCATTGAAAAGGATTTTAAACGTTGTTCTTTAAAAGAAATCGAACTGCGGTACACGGATCTCTGGTCCCTCCCCCCCATTTGATGCCAAGTGTCATAGGAATGTTAAAATAGTTTCGTTCACGACGTCATCGCGGTAATCACATCGTTTCCCCCGTGTCGGACGACATATTTTATAATATGTTTACGTTTCCGTGTAAAGTTCGGTTTTTGTTAGATTTTTCTCACGGATAATTTGCAGCTATTAATAATGTAATAAAAAAATATATATAATATATATTACCGCGCGTATTTAAAGTACGTAATTCGATGTCGTAGTTTTGAAAATATCCGGTAGAGTAGAGAAGAGAAAATTAAATTAAAAAGAGTTTTATTATTATTATTATAATTATTATTATTGTATTGTATTTATGCCATTAAATATTCATTTATAATACGCGCGCGGGCGAGCTCGTTCGACGCAATTAAATTATCATTTTTTTTTTTTATCCTCCTCGTTTTAAACGTATTTAAACCGTTTCCGTAATATTTCCTAAAGCGATCTTTGTTCCGGCTCGCTGCGCAAATTCGTATACTCCATTTAATTGGTCTCCTATCCCGGCCCCGTCTTAAACAACAGTTTTTCAAAACTCGCATAAACGGAATGTCTAATAAACACATTCAACGAACCCGGGGCCGCACAAAGCGATAATATAATAATTATAATAATAATAATAAAATAATATTATAATAATCGCCGCGTGTATTGTTCATCGACGGCGATCGCGTTCGTATGCATGTACTGCCGGATGGGAGACGCGCTTTTATATAATTGCTCGCGTTGTCTCCGTGTTGCGAAAGGGCAGGTCAGCCAACTCGCACGATTAATATATATTTATATATGTTAATTAGATAATAAATTATAATATATATATATTTATTATTACTGGTAAAATTCCATTTTTCACGTGTTCAAATGCGTTGGTTCGCCATTGAAAACGCTGTATGACAAAGAAGAAAAAAAAAGCCTCCCGAAGAAAATAATGCCTTTAACGGAGAATAAAAACGAACGGCTGAGTGGGAGAAATAAAAACCGATAATACGATAAAACGCCCGAAGAAAATTAAAGAAAACTGTTTGTTTCCTAAATTCCTATTCGAACAAAACAAAAATTATCAGTGCCGTCTCGTGTCTAAAATACGAGCTCATTGCTCAGGTTTTTAATATACTCACCTTCAGAAGATACAAATATGATTATTGCACCTGTAACAGCTCCGGATGGTTACGCGCCTGTGCGTGGAAGCTGCGATTTAAGGACTCTGTTATCCCGTGACATTAATATTGTCTTATGAAAAAAAAAAAAAACAATTATAAACATACAAACGGTGTCTGTGCTGCTATAGCGGAAAGAATTTCCGTTCGACAATTTGGAAAAAAAAACAACAAATAAAGTAATCAAAGCGTTTTTCGCAGATGAAAAAAAAACAGGCATTTGTGTTCGCTATTAGTGAATTGTATCTGTTACGTACCCTATTAAAACGTATATTATTCGGTGTTAAATTAACATGTCAGTAATCGTTGAATGAAAAAAAATTGGCATTATTCTTTTCGGATTTTTTTTTCTTCTTCTCTTTCGAAAACGGACGTGACGCCCACGGTATCGTCATCGATATGATACATCAATTTTTTATATATACATTTTATTTTTAGTTAAAATCCAATATAAATCGTCTATGCGATATATAACGGCCTACGCGATTATCGTGCGCGGAATTGCGAAACACTGAGCGCGGACAGACGACGCGTTTTTTTCTTCTTCTCTTATTCATTCGTACATCGCGTGTTATTATATATATATATTTTTTTTTTTCCCGAAGGATTGTGAATGAATGCGTATAAACGGAAGACCTTAATGTCTTTAAATGCCGTCGAAAACGTATGATTACGCGTGCCGAGGGGGATAATTTTTTTTTTCGGGGGATTTTCGTTTTTTTTTTTTAGTCGCACAAAACGAACAATATATATTTAGACGGTTGCCGGGGAAAGGAATCATTATTATTATTATTATTTCTTTCATATACGTTTATTATACGTATTACACGGTGTTCGGGGATTCATCATTGATATAATACGACTGCGATATAATAATTTATTATATATATATCTATAAGTTTAGGTACGTTTTGTAATTATACTATCGTTCGTGTGCGTAAACGCCCGTGGCAATACGCGAGATATGTGCAGTTTGTATACGGAAAAAAAATTATATTATATAATAAATAGTATATGTGTACAGGAGACGGTTATTCGCGCCCGGTGAATGGAATAGTCGTTTGAGTGTGTGTGTGCGCGCGCGCGCGCAGTGTTCTCCGTATATAATTTTGTCAATGAAACAGCGCGAGCGTCTAGATTTATTTATTTTTTTTTTTAATCTTTTACTCCCTCAGCAAAAAAAAAAACGTTTTAATTCGAAGCCGCCGGTGCGTTTATTCGTATTTCGTTTTATCCCATTAAATCCGCACTGAATTCTGATGTACGAACCCACCCATATTTCACGAGCGCAGAAAACGCAAAACGCAGAGCGCACCTAACGCGACAGCAAAAACCAGTAACTGGCCGAAAATTTCTTTTAAAAGTGACTATACGATTCAGAATCGTTGACTATTTCTCTCCGTCCCTTCACCACTATCCTTTTCTCGTTTCGTCATCCCCTGACTTATCGCGTTCCCGTCCCCGTCATATTCATCCTCGTATTCTTTCGCCCGAACGGCGAACCCGAACGGCTGTTGTAGTGCGACTGGTGGATTGAGACGTTTAAAAAACATGATTGAATGAAAAGTCTGTTATCAAATCAGAAGCGAAACCGAATGTGAATGTTAACGTCATTGTTACACCGCCGGCCAAAATAATTAACACAATAATCGAATTATTATTGTTGATATTGTAAACTCCGTTAAAATGTACGACCGCGCGTATTCCTCGAATCAGACACCGCTCGTTTTCTACTTAGAATTACGTTAGACGGCGTGTCCAAACAAATAAGTCCTGGCAATTACGTGTAGTGCCGACCGTTTCGGAGATAGTTCGAATTTTTTTGTTTTTTTTTTAATTATACCGTATTATTTTTTTCTGCTACAAAACTGATATAATCACTATTTTTTGTTTTTTATACCACAATCATAATGTTATACGTAAAACCTTTCTAAACGTTAAACAAAAAAAAATTCTACGTTTGAAAAATATATATATAATTATGTATATGTATTTTTCACTCGTTATTTAAATATTAAAATTAAATGTTCATTTTTATCAGAGCTAATTAAGCGGGATTTTCTCGCTACGGCACACGCGCGTTTCTATTACGATGTGCTTACGCGTACATTTGCATATTATGTTTTAATTTATCCACCCGATGGCCGTGCTATAAAAACGAAATAAATTACTGCAAATTATCGTAAACGTTTCGTTTGCGAGTACGCGGCTTTCCCAAAATGCGAATCACTTCACTCGCGGGCATTAAAAGCACAACCAACATTAAAAGTAAAGCGTTTCGAAATCGCCGTCATAAAATATGCTAATCCGATAGAAATTTTCGCTCGTTTTTTTTTTATGTCGTTCCACTCTACACAACGATCGCGATTATTTTCCTATATTAACTTCATTAACCCCAAAAATCCGCGATTATTTTTTACATTTTTCGCTAAATTATTCGTGACGACGGCACATAGGTGCAAACAATTCACCGTCGGTGTTTAGCACAAAGAAAAATTACAACCGCTCTGCGCACGCATATACTCTTCTTTATCGATCTCCGTCTATCGAAAGCTGTAAATCGTCATGGTTTTCGTTTCTATTGAAGAGTATAGCGTTGTATTGAATGAGCTTTCTGTCAGATTTCGCCCGTTTCCCAGGTCTTCTCCCGCTCCTATTATTATTTATAAATTTATTAAATTCAAAAAAAAAAAAATTACATTCGAGAGATGAAATCGAAATTATAACGGATTAAAAACGTACGAAAATCACGTGCACCTTGTTTTCATCGTTATAAGACGTAGTTTTCACATTTTTTTTTCTTTTTTTTTTTTTGTCTCAAATATTAATATTAACGACTCTTAATAATCAGGAACGTACGGAATATAATATAAAACGTATAAAAAAACGAAAATTATCACGCGCCGTGTCTCTGGTTTGGACACGACGAGAGGCGTCATGCGGTCTTAACCGTTCGTTTATTGCCAAATGTCGTATAAAGCGGAGTGTAAAACAAAAAAAAAATAAACGAAATTGTGTTTCGTCCGAATTTAAATAACGGTATTCGCATATTAATTACTACATGACGTATACGTATATTATTAGAATAATTTTTTTTTTTGTTTTAAGTTTTAAATACTCTACACACGTTAGTTTAGCCCGGCGGCCGTTTCCGCGTGTTATTTTCGTATATATATATATTTTTTTTTTTTTACTATTACGTGTTATACTTATTTAAAAAAAAAAAACAAAAAATTCCTTTTTTTTTTTACTAAACGACGTAAGACGTCGCGTTTAATTGCATAAAAAAAAGCGTAATTTAACTGGATACGTACGATATGTGTGTGCGACGGTGACACGAATATTATTGGAAAATGAAAAAGAAATAAAAAAATCTTATGGCTTACCATTACGAAACGCGAGCGATGACGTAAAACAGATAATAATAATAATAATAATAATAATAATAATAATAATAATAATAATAATAATAATAATAATAATAATAATAATAATTATAATAATAATAATAAAAAAAAATACGTTTTCAATTTGCATGATAATTGTGCTCAGCCGAGGCTGAAATTTATAATGTACGCGTGAACCTGCACCGGTAATTGACCGGACACGTATAAATATATATATATTTTTTTTTGTTTTATCCGATCATAATCTGAGCTAATTACTCCCACCGGTTCGGACAGCTGCTTTATTTGGTCCGCAGAAGTTTACTGCCAGTTTATAGACGTCGTTTATGTGTGTGTGTGTGTGTGTGAAAGTATAAAAAACACACAGACAAAAAAAATTATTATCGCGTGCTGTACACACTGTTATTGACTTTTGCCGGAAGAAACGCATCGATATCGCCCGCTCATATATATTTTTTAGTTCTTATAACGAAGTAAATTTTAAAAAATTCAAATGCGAAAAAAACGATTGAAGGTAAAAGTAAAAGTAAAAGTAAAAAAAAAAAATTAATTTTTCGGTTTAAAAAAAAAAAAAATGTGTTCGCATCGGAATTCTTTAAAACGGACTGACCTACGAGTGAATAACGCGCGTAGAGTATGGAAAAAAATTCGAAAAGTGAAAAAAATAATATTTTTTCATTCCGACAATATCTGTAAGACTTAAACAAAAACTTGACGAAATATATATATATTCGTATATATATGTTAGTAGAGTTATTAAAAAAAAAAAAATGAACAAATAATTCGACGTTGTTGTATAAAAATTAATATGAGTATAATTTTTTTTTTTTCTTAGTGTAACGTATTCATATTATTGCTGAGCTGTGATTGTGTAAACACCCTTAAAAAAATCGAATTCGAAACGTTCTGTTTTTTTTTTTTGAAATCTTTGTCGCGCAAACGCGTAAACGACGGGCTGGGAATCGCTCGATACAGTCGGAATAATAGCGGGAAAAATTATGTGATTATTGCAGTACGTTATTTGCTCTCCGATCGACACAGCGTCTTGCACTGCTGGCGACGGGAAGCTTTTTACCAATAAGGGATAAGGGAGAAGACAATTTTGGTAAATAAGAATAAAAAATAGAAGCGGGCAGTGCAAATGTAGAAATTGATCGTTGTGGCGATGACGTAAATGATTGTGTGGATTCGGTAAAGGAAGGCTGTAAATGTATCAAGAGTAAATTCTTAGGGACATTCCGGGCGAATGAAAAAAAACAAACTGACTGAAGTGTTTGACAGAAAAGCGAAACCGGCTAAACTGTTGTCGAGAGATGGAAAAGAAGAGAAATGCTAAAGGATTTTCCATATCCCCCCCTACATGATTTCGTTTGAAACGGTAGTTTTTTTTTTTATATGGAATTTTCAAACGTTCAACTAGAAATGCCTTTTATTTCAATATCGATAATCATGAATACAACGAATTCATATTAACGGCACGGAAAGAGTATTTTATTTTCTTCTTATTTCAATATAACAATTAACTGTAACGTGGAATTCGACGAGATACACGTGTATATACGTATATGTACGCGGCGGTAGCGTATTTCAGTCTCGTACAACGTTATATTGTTTTTACGTGCTTTCTATAATATTCTATTGTGTAGAAATATTCTCGTGTACCTCGTGATTAACTTTCGAAGGAGTTTATTATTATTATTATTCCGTTTTTAACCCGCGGCGCACGCAATTTTTTTATTATTATTATTCTCCGATATATATATATATATATTTTTTTTTTTACGTAATTAATACTCATATTATATGTATATGCTATCGTATTGTTATAAACTATACGCGCTACTCGATATATACGTGTACACATAACCTATAACGATTGCTTCGATTGAAAAAAAAAATATGTAAAAAAAAAAAAAAAACAATACAAAACGGGGCGCTACGGAATAAAATAAAAAAAAAATCGTTGGTTTTTTGTTGTTGTTGTTTCGTTCCTACAGATACTCGCTAATAACGTAATGTTTAAATATACCGCGGTTACACGCGTATAATACAGATCCATTATATTCGGTTAGACGTGTAATACATGGCGTGTGTGTCTACTTTAATTTATAGTATACGTATTATACATAATGTATTCTCGCGGCATACGGTTATTATTAAAAAATTTTTTCTTCTTCTTTTACCATTCTTTCTTATATTGATTTTTCGAAAACAAATAACGTTTTTCCTTACCGGGGGGGAGGAGGAAACCGGCATATAATCGTTTATTGTTCGTATAGGTATAATAATAATTGTCGCTGATATTCGAAATATCGTACACACGAAGCCACGTGAGCGCGCGCAACAGATGTTTCTATGTGTGTTATTCTTTTAAAATTTACATAAAATATTATGTTTTTTTTTAATTTCCTAGTCATTATCCATACGTTTAAAGTAATATATTTTCCACGCGTTTAGCGAAATTTGAATTCGGATTACCATTCTTTTGGTTTTTTTCGGTTTTTTCTACTGTATTCGAAAACATATGTTTACTTATAAACGCACGTTAAAACGATTGAATCGGTTTATTAACAACCCTGATTTAATATTGAAAAAAAAATCAATTATTTTATGATAAATTGTTACTTTAACATAATTAACATACGAATTATAAGCATTAAATGCGCTGTTGAACACAATCCCTCTATTACTATTGTTGAACGTTTTTGTTATTTTTCGTTTATATCACATATTCGCTGATATATTTTATTCGCTATTTTCATTCCACTTTCACGATTTATTTCATTTCCCACCCCCCCCCCCCCGTCCGTGATTTTGGCCTACTGACGGGTCCGTTATTTAGAAAAAAATATTACATTTGATATACACGTACGAATGAACGGCTGTAGAAGAAATATCGAATACAAATACAATAGTTAAATAATTATAAATCTTCAGATCAGGACTGTTTCTAAGTTGAAATTCTAAAAAAAAAAAAACCCCGTTATTAGCAAAATAAGTTTTGACAAAACGGTAGAATGGAAAACGGCCTAATTAATGTCGAGTACACGGGGAAGAGCGCCGAATAAAATATGCGATTTCAATGAGTAGAATATTTTTTTTCCCAACACAGCGTGTAGAAAAGTAAATATACGGATGAAAAATCGTATATTATTTTCACTGTATACTTAAATGTGTATTTTAATTAAATCTAAACTAATATTTATATATATATATATGGTCGGTTAGTAATATAACTTATGTGCATATTTATTTCGTACGAATAAAATATTTATTTTTTTCGCGTTAATTACAATTATACCGTCCCCGCGTAATACTTCGCGATACGGCGTGTGTGTGTGTGTGTATATAATAATTTATAAACAAAAATTAAAGAAATTTGCATTTCAAACACGTGAATATACAAGGATATCTCACATTGTTAATTTAATGACGTTAATTCGGAGTATTTAATGAAACGTCTACGACACCGATGTTTTGTTACGCTACGCCTATTATTTTAGTATATATTAGTAAAGTGATTATTCGACAATTCACTCGCTCGCTGCTTATGCGAACATGCGAACAATGTAAAAAAAAAGTTCAAAAAAATAATACCATTAATTTATCAGTTATAAAAATTATAAAAAAAAAAAAAATCGTATTTCCATATATATATATATGTATAATATATTTATGAACTGTGTTCATTTATATTGTCTGATATGCGTACGAATACGTTTTCGTCACACTTACAGACACGCTTAGAATATATAAGTCCGTTGTTACAATATAAATTACAAAATTTTTCTTTCACGTTTTATCGTTGATTTTGTTGATAATCGTACAGATGACGGACCATTGTAGGCGTTTGACGATTAAACTTATATGTATATTTTATACGGGTAATCGGATGGATTGTTGTTACAACAGTGCACAACTATATTTTCCTAATCCAACGTCACCTGACAATCGCCCAGTGTGAACCTATCGTGTGTGTGTGTGCGGGGAAATATACGTTTGCGGTACTTTTTGAATTCAGCGCCGGCGAGAGGTTTTCATGAAGCGCCGAACAGGAGGGGGCATTTTAACGAAATAAACGAAAAAATTAATACGCTCGTCATTATAACATATCTGCATATTGATTTTATACATTTTTTTTCCCCGTATTATTTTGTCATTGAGAAAACAAATTATAATATATCATTCGGAGGACGCGTTGTTTACACCACCCCCCCCCCCGTCAGTGGCTGCATAGCGGGCCGACGGACGACGGCCCAACGGCAGGTCGCCGCAATTTAGCATCGAGCGGCCGCCGGCTTATCTGTATATTATCGTAAAATCCTTATTCGCATTCGCCTGATCGACGTTCGCCGCACTTTACACGTTTTTATTTTAAAATTTTCGCTCTTCGTCGAGTCCGTTTTGGAGCGAGCGAAGCGGACACGCGGACACGAATTCGTACAAAATCGATACTCTTTTTTTTTTTCGGGAATGGGGGGGGGATCTATGAAAAAAATAAGCAAACGGGACGAAAGAGTTTTCGAAATCTCTGCGAAGGGAATGATGACGGACAGTTGAAATCACGTGATCACCAGGGGCATATTTACTTCATCCATTAGGGGGGGGGGCGAATAGAAAATCGGCCCGTCGAATCTGTTGCCAACTTAGAATTATCGAAAAATTATATAAAAATAATAAGTTTTAAATAAAAAAATGTTTTATGACATTTTAGTTTTAGTTCGATTAATTTTAGTTGTCAGTAGATATAGGTACATACACAAGTATCTAGGGGGGCGAGAGCCCCATCGCCCCCCCCTTGTATACGCCCCTGGTGATCACACACCGTCGAGTTAAAATAAGGAAAATGTTTAAATTATTTTCTTCTCGACTCGACGCTGTTTTTTAACATAAAAAAAAAACACACACACACACCAATCGTTAACGACGCGCTGCAGCCGTTTGATTCATTGCGTTCGTCCGTGCGGACGGCGACACACTACGCGCCGATTATTTAAACGAATTTATATATATTTTATATGGGAAAAAAAACTGTTTTTTTTTTTTTGACGCGAATACGCGGACGACATTGTCATTGTTATTATTACATTGTCAACCGGCGCGCGCACGCGGTTTTGCGTGGAAACGTTTTTTTTTTTTTTTTCATTATTAAATATTATATTATAACTCGCTGCTGGACACGGACATAATATTATATTACAGTCAACTACGGCGTTGACCAGTAAACGTAATTATATTTGTGATATTATGTACGCATTTTCGTAATGATAAGCCCATGTGATATTATCTGAGTCGGGGATTTGTGTGTCCGCTTTTGCGGAACAAGATCGCGTGTTTGTCGGCTACGAAACACGACCGGACGTACGTATACTACAGGTCTCTCGGGCCGCGGTAAACGCCAGTGCGGTGGTGCGCGCCTCCTCCTGTTTTTATTTTTCTATCGACACACGCAACCGTCGTGTTATAAAAAAAAATGTGTGTGTTGTATGTGTGTGTATAAGTGCGCAAACGACGAATCCCGCGGTAACGAAGAACATTTTTTTTTCCTCTAACAAAAATTTCGAAAGATTCGATCGAAATTACAAATGCAAACACACGTACTATTAAAAAAAAACCGATGATTCTGCCACGTACATATTATATATACAAACGTCGTCGTCGTCGAACGACTGTCCGCTCAAAGGGACCAATTTAGAATGTCACTCGAGCGCTTTGATCGAAATCTGACGCACGCACCTCATTTCGATACTGTCGAACACCGCGACGATTTTATCGATCACCCGCACAGAATCTCTCAGTGTGTACGTAATATTATCGTGTGATCCGCTGGAAATCTGCAATAGCTCACTCGAGGAATTCGCAATGTGAATATTGTTAACAGTGGGCGACGGAAATTACATACGTTTTATTTCAACCGGTCTCAGAGTGAAATCGAAAGTATTCAACGTTGCAACGATCGTTATCTGAACCGATTAAATACGCGAGCTGTACGTAATTTTTTTTTTGCGTAAGCGAGGAGTCTGAATTTCAGTTTAATCTGAAAATCGTGTCGGTTTCGTGTTTTGTATAAGATCTTTTTTTTTTATTTAAAAGCAAGACTTGACTTGACTTTGCGCACTCGTGAAATTATAAATTAAATACCAGATAAAAGTCATTTTTATTATTCTCCGTCCAATAGTGAAAGTCGATTTTAAAAAAAACGTAACGACACGCGACTCGGTTATACTCGTGATATTCGTCTAATAATATTATAGAATTAAAAAATAAATGTACAAAAACAATTCGACGTGTATCCTGTTTCGGCAATTTAACTGAATTTTAATTACTTTTGTACAACGATTCTTCGATACAACAAACCGTCATCTTCCGATTCGGTCAATGCTACGTCCTGGCTACGAGACGAACTCCTCGTGTCAAAAGCGGAGCTCTTCTAAAACGGTCTTATCTCCTATATCGGGTTTTCGTCCGACGCACGTGGTCCATCATTCTTCATTTTTCGATGGTCTTTTTTTCCTCTCTCTCTCTCTCTACACACACACATAAGACTACGGAACAGGAAGGGTATCATCATCCCGCGTAGGAAAGCGCTCATTACTCGGGAAGTGTGTAGGAGAGAGCACGACGAACTTTCGGCCACGAACAGAGCGACGCGTCGAGAGCATCGGTGCCGAGATCTCTACAGAGACGGCAGTGCCAGAGGGAAATGGACCGGAAGAAAAATTCAATTGTTATTACCGACGAGAATTTGTAACGTTTTCCTTTTCTCTTCTGACTCGTTGCGAACAGGCGCTGGTCCTAAACGAGAGAATCGTTAAGCGTTCAGGCGTTTTCGGCGGAGACGCGCGCGCGCGCGCAGAAAAACACGAATTCTCGGTCGTATTTTATTTTTTTCGCCGCTCGTAACGACGCCGCGTTACGAGACCCGCGCAACTGTCTCATTACGTCCACTAATTGCCCCCTCAAACCGCCGTCTAATTTTACCCGCGCTTAACGACGATTTCGTATATCCGGTCGTCAGAAAAAAACAAAAAAACTCTCGCTCCGTCGCCGCCATATTCCGTTTTTATACGTTTATTCGTGCGTGTTTTTTTTTTTTATCGTCATCATCGTCATCGTCATCGTTTCCCTCCCTGCTCCTCTCGGCGTGGGGTTTAAACACGTATAATATTTATCTTTATGTAAAATGAATAAATGAAAAAAAAAAAAATCATTGCTTCTCCCGCCCCCCGCCGATCCCTGCACTCCCAGCGAATATAACATAACGGTCGCGCGTAATTGCACGCCAAACTGTCATTTCACCGCGAGCAGTACACGACTACGCTACGTAATATTATAAATACGTCGGCTAATAATAATAATAATTGTGGTCGTCCGCCAAGACGACGCGCTCATCCGCTTTTCGAAATAATATTTTTTTATAATTTCCGACCGAAAAAATGCGTACGGGTATATATATCGGTGTAAACCGCATTATGGGCCCCGATCGCGAGAAATCATGCGCGCTGTAAGAAGTGGCCGACGTTCCGACGTCGTTTGATGACGGCCGGTGTTGCCGGATTTTCGTAAATGACATTACTCCCGTACACATTTACTCCGGAATTTAATCCGCAACAGCGAATTGTTAACGTCATCATTAGAGAGCCTGACCGCGCGCGTACCACGGCGTTTGTGTTTCATACGCGTTGTCAATATATCATTTCGCCTTTTGCGCGCACGCCACGCGAGTCCTCGCGACAGACAACACGCGCAACGGCATTCGACCCGAATTCGACCGTTCGGTGAACAAATAAATAAATAGCGTTTATGCGAATCCCCCCCGGCAATGTCGCGTACGATAATGTTCTAATCGCTATACCACAACGATTTTTGGTCAAAAAAATATCGTAATAATTATTATCGTTCGTCTGGCAACGCTGATAACGACGTACAATTTCTTTTTCTTTTTTTTTTTCGCTTTCTATGCGCAACAACGGAAATTTCCACCGATAAAACGCGAAATACGTTATTATAAACACAACGAGCTCTCGTTAGTCCCATCCATTCGAATGTGTGCGAATCAATTTCTTTCGACACAACAATAAACGAATGAAAAAAATATTTACGACAATCGCAATGACATCGCGTGGGTTTTGGACTCGTCTTTTGTGCGTAAATAATTACCGTCCAAGGTTAATCGGTATAACGATTAATTAACGGTTTCCTATGTAATTTGAACTATCGTATAACATCTTCTCTACGCGCTCGGTTGAAATTTTAATTTCAATTTCCAACGTAGCGTTTTAAATCCGTTGTGTACATATGTATACACGAGCACGTCGGTAATAATTGTTGGAATTGAACGTTTTGAAAATTTCCCCGCAAACACACATAAAAAAAAGAGAAATATTTCGTATACCCGGAGAAAATCACGGATTCTCGTGTTGGTTAGGTACTCCCGTTGAAATAACGAAAAACGCAAACGTATAAAAATTTCTGATAAACGCGGCTCGTCGGTAGCAAAAAAAAAAAAAAAAAAAAAACCCCCCGGTAAAAAGTCTCCCGTTTCTCCTGTATTTTCATAAACATTTCTATAACGCGCATCAACCGATTCTGAAATTGCGATAATAAAATATGTTAACCGCTCTATTTAATAGACGTCCCGAGTTTCTAAACGAGTCGGCTGATTTTTTTTTTTTTTTCATGATGTTCGTAGTGTGAGGGGAATCATCTAATTTATCGATCGAAATCTAATATCGCGTTGTCACACGCTGTTGCTGAATCGGTCTCGTTGTGTTAAGAAACGTGTTATTACGATATAATTTCGTTTAAAGCGCACAAGCGACGATTGCGCGCAGCTATATTATAGAAAAAAAAAAAATAAATAAAAAAACAATTGTAAAAATGTATTCGAATTGAATAATAATAATAAAAAAATCGATTTGCCGCATCAATTTTCAACAATAATAACACCGCGAGAAACGTTTTCGGAATAAAATAATAGTGAGATTGTTTTAGTAAAAACGTTATACACCAATGCGGTGTGCCGCGTAACCGATTTATCGTACGAGCGAGAACAACTGTACATATAGTGCGAATTACGGAATTCCATAGAAAACGAGTCATCGTGTTTTAATCCGGTACCTACTTTGGAAAACGGTTGCAAAAACGTCACATTATATTTTTCGCGAAAAAGAAAAAAAAAAAGAGAGTTTTGAAATTAATACGCGCGCGTTTGCGTTTCCGAAGCGAATGCACACTGATTCCGCGATATATTGTCAGTTTACGCGTGTAAAAGTGTTGAAACCGGTGCCCGTGATTATTCCACGACGACGATACGTCCGTTATGGGAAATTAAAGGGGGTTTCAAAGGAAACTTATGGCCGGACACAAAGGCGCGAATGGTTTAAATACGCGTTAATATTATAAAGAATAATAATAATAATAAACGAACGGTATTGTAACGGAACGGTATTACGATCGTTGCGGTTTATCGAATAATACGATTATCGCGCGTTTTACAAGAACGTTACACGAAGCGATATCGCGTACCGATCACGTGTGTTATATAGCGTTTCGAAGATGTTTCATCCTTGAGGTTTTTCTTCTTTATTTATTTATTTTTTTAATCTAACTACGAGATTTGTCGTCCATGACTTTTAACGTACAATCGTCTACGGTAAAGTCAATTTAACCCGTACGCGTTCGAAGCCGCGTTGTTTTCCTAATGTCCCACATTTGGAAATCTCTCCGTTTTTGAAAAAAAAAAACACCCGGACGATGACTGTATTAATATAATAATACGTCTAATTGTCCGAAAGCAATTCGTCTTAACCTTAATCACTCGAGACATTAACGCGATTTTGTTGCGTTACTCGGACAATATTCTTTAATTGAGGATGTGTGTGTGTGTGTGTTTGTGTAACGGTGACAGTCGTGTCTCCCCGCAGTTCGCAGACATTTCGATTACGCGTTTATAACAGCGCGCGAGTCAAAACACTTGGGCGCGGATCTCTGTGCCGTTATACGTTTAAAAAAAAATATACATACAACGATAAAACAATCGATTTTTGTTTTTTTATTTATTCACGAGCTCGTCGTACAGTTTGAAAACGGTACGTGAGACGAACGGACGTTTTCGGTGATCATTCGCGGCCGGTTTCCATTTCGACAACGACGCGCGTGCGGCGGTCGACAAATCCGGTAGGAAAAACGGCAAACGCAAATTCGTTCTGTCGAAACGAACTGGGCGAAGAAAAACAATTGTCCGGCGTGTTATTTCCCCTCCGTCAGCAAAGAGGAGGAAGTGAAAATTACATGTTTTTATTTAGCCGTCTAATCGAATATCTCTAGAACTCCCGAGGTTCGTTTGTCGCGAATTGAATTCAAACAGAGGCCGTAGCGAGCGGAGCCCGCCGAGAAAAAATCAAAAAAAATCTTAGCGTTGCATGTAAAAAAGAACAGCGTTTTTCGCAATTAACGGTAGCCATTAGCCGAGCGTAAATACACGATCGGCGGTTGGAGTATAATTTTTCACAAAAAAAAAAAAAAATCTGTTAATCGCGCGGTTTATAAAATTAACCGCTCTAAACACTTAAAATAATAATACGCGTGCGGATACATACATTAATATATTATAATAATTCGAGGAACCGTATTTATTATAATATTAAACTAGCGACGAGCGATTAAAAGCGAATACGTTATTCCGTTCGACGATTTTTAATTAAGCATATTTTTTTTTCTCGTTACTTCCTCCCGCGGTTGTATCTCGCAACGCATCTGACACGTATTAAATATATGATAATGATTTTCGCGCTTAATTAATTGTTTTAATTTTTAACTGTTTAATTTATTTGTTATCCGGAGACCAGTTAAAAAACAAAATTAGAAGAAAAAAAAACACGTAGAATTCGTATTGTGTGTGTGTGTGTGTATTTACGGTACACGGCCGCTATACTCACTAATTAAATCCAACATATTTTATAATGACCGGTGCCGTTGAAATTTTCTCATAATAAAAACGTAATAGCTCACAACAACTGCCGTCGTACAATATATAATTGACCGTTTCTATACGTACTCCCCCGCCTGTTTTATTTCATAAGTTTTTTTTAACCGCGTACGGATAGAGTTTTTTTTTTTTTGTCTTTTACGACATGTGTTTTACAATAAATTGTTACAACGCGTCCGTGTGTGTGTGTGTGTGTGCACGTACATATCATAACGTTATAATTTAATAATCCGTTGGACATGTTTATGATAATAATAATAATAATAATAATCCATTCCGTTACGTGCGCGCAACTGACCGATAGAATGTAAAATTTTCAAAGTTACGTGTCACAAATTTCAAATTGTACACACCGCGTGTACGCCCGTTGGCCCATAATATCAGACTCGCCACGAACAATATTTATATAAATTAAACACGATAATTTTTTAAAATATATTCGACCGATTAATTCGTTATATGCGAACGTATCTTTTTTTTTCAACCCTTTACTCTATTGTAATGTTCACACAATTCTTTGTGTTTCCTTTTTTCTGTTTTGCTTAATATAGTAAACGAATTCAATACCGGAAACTCTTTTGTTTCTTATTAATTTTACGTATTGATGTGATTATTCGCGTTTAATTTCAAAAAGCAAATTTTTTATTTCCTATTCGGAATACTTAAAAAAAAAAAAATATAAAAACGTATTCCAGACGCTTTTGTAGTTAATTCACCGCGGTTCTACAAAGTAGTTTGTTCGTTTCTCGAATACGCCTACTGAATTCCACATCGTTTGAACCGTCAATGCAATCTACCGGTTCAAAGTGAATTAAAAAATTCTAAAATTTACTAATTGTTCGCAGTAGCTCGAACGAGATAATTGATCGAAAATTATCGTTTGATATTGGCCACAACAATTTACCACCCGTTACAAAAACATAAAACCTATTCGCCACGAAACGAAAATGTGATATAATCGTCGTTGCGGAGAAAGTATTCTTTTTTTTAGAGACTATACACTAACGAATTTATAATACGCATTGGAATAGTTTTTTTTCTTGAAAATTTCCGCACAGTTGTATTTCCGCGAATATTAAAAAACAAAAAAAAAAAAATACATTTATTTGAGAACACTTTACGAGTACGTATACAACTGTGTTTTATGTATAGGAATTTTATGAATATTATCGTTTTATGTGTTGGACATTTAAACGGTTTTATGTTCGGTGACGAATCAATAACGTCTCCGGCTGAAAAAACGTAAAAGCGTTTTAAAATTTCGAAAACGATTTTTTATTATTCTTTTAGTTTTTCCCGAACGATTTGTGCGAATACAGTATTGTGAATAGTTTGCGGAAAATGAATTGCTTATGAAACTTCGCGGGTTATATAATTTGTGGTTTTTTTTCATATTTGATGCGTGTAGACGACGGAAATTGCAGTGCGCGATCAAACCACTCGTTACTTATAGATATTTAGCCGTTTAAATAATTGTATTAATTATTATTATTATCATCGATACAGCGAGTGTACTCAAAATCAAAGTAAAAGCGAATGAAAATAATAATAGTCGTGTACAATGTGTTCGTTGAAATTCGCTCGAGAAAAAAGAAATTTCATTTCTATTTCATGAGTATTAATTTCCAGCGATATCACGGAGTGAATATAATAATTTAATACAATAATGTCTTTATATATGTATATATAGTCTGCGTAGAACTATATTTTGAATTTTCATCGATTCAAATGTATATAAAAGGGTATAAACAAAATCAAGGCCACCTGATACACCTGCAGCGGCAATGATCTGTCTACATCAGGTGTTACCTAAATGAAGAAAAAAAAACGCCACCTGCGCTCGGATCCATTAGTTATTTTTTTTTATTTTTATCACTTCTCGTTTGATTTTAAACGTACGTTTTCTTTTTCCAAAAACAAAACATTTAAAAAGTTGTTTTTCGCTTTGTCGAAACGAGAGGTTTCAATATAAAATTGAAATTTATCGTCACTCAAAAAAAGAAATGAAAAAAACTGTTGAACGTATCCCGCGGGTTGTCTAAGCGTGACATAATAATAATAATAATAATATAGTTTCAACGATCGTTTGATTCACTAATTTTCACTTTGCCATTTTTAAAAAAAAAAAAACGTAATCGTCAAGTATATATAAATTTATAATTTTCGCCGAATTTCAACAACGCTATTGTAAATAATTGTTTTTCGTTTTTTTTTTTACATTATGTAACAGTATCATTATCGTGTAAAACTGTAAATTGATTGCGCGCATTTGTCCTTGAAGAATCGAATAATAATAATAATAGATAATAACTGGAAATTTAAACAAAAACCGTATAAAAATTGATAATCGAATATAATATTATAATTATGCGCGTAATTATGACAACGATTCTTTCACGCTCCGGTGAATACGCGTTGCATATACACCTATATATTTACAATTCAGTTAATACGTCGTGTATAATATATTATAAAACTTTCCTTTTCTTCATTATATTCTCGTCACTGTGTACAGAAGATTATATTATGTAATTTACGTTTTTTTTTTTTTTTTTTTTAATAATCTCAGAAATTATAGGCTTTATCAAAAAAAATAAAATCCAATTGCAAATAAATCGTTGCTGTATAATACGCTTGTTATTGGCTGTTAAAAATTATAATTCGATAAAATTTATAAATCGCTAATGGAATGTCATTTATGTGAAATTAAACAACGATAATAGCGTAAAGTCGTAGAATATAATTAATATCGTCTTAAAATACTTTCAAAACGAAAATTAAAAAAAAAAAAATTATACACGAATTTCTATAACAACATCGAGCGTATTAGATTTTTTTTTTGTTTTTCTTACAGTAAAACAAATTTAATTTATAAAATAAATATAAGGCGCGAATTTAGTGTTTAAAAAAAAAAAAATCGGATAAATCTACGATCGGAAATACAAAACATAAAAAAAAATAGCAGCAAAAAGTCGGAAGTTCGTGGAATAAAATTTCAAATTCGAACTCGCCGCAGTCGCTGTCTGTAACAGGGACGTATCCAGACGTGGTTTTTTCTTTCTCTTGGCCCCGAGACATCGATGTACAGATGAACGGCTTGTTATTTATTCCCGACCCGGGAAAGGGACCTTATTATTAACTGTCCCCGGGTTATTATAACTACCGAGAAATACACGGACGAAAAAAAATCAGTAAATATATTTATTTATTTTTTTTTTTTTGTAGCAATAGATCGTTTAAAAAATAAACTCCACGGGACCGTTTGTAATGAACAATAGTTCGCGTTCACGTTGCAAAACCCACGATGAATAATCGCCGATACGCGTTTCATTCGAAAATGTTTTGCTAGTGTAACGTTATCGTCGTTAGAGTATATTTGTATATAATATAATGCCTCGTTAAATACGAAAATTATTTTCCGCTAATAACAACAACAACGAAAATAATAATAATCGTTCGAATTATTTGTACGTGTACACATAAACGTAAATGTCGGCTGCAATTACGTTTCGCCGTAATGTACAAAAAAAAAAAAAAATAACGATATCGGTCGCGAGAATCGATTTCGTTACAGTCCGTTTGTCGATTATTGTTATTATTATTATTATTATTATTAAAAAATTCGAGAGTTTTGTATTTTTCTCCGCGAAAACCGATCAAATCGAATAACGAGCATGTCCGTTTCGGTTTTACGTCTCCCCGCGATCACGACGCGGTCGTACAACACTGCCAGTAGCAGTCAGTGTGTGTATCTATTTACGGCACGGGGCTTATGGTCGTGTCAAAAAAAAAATTCTTTTTTTTTTTGTTTACTTTCCCAAACCCAGTGTTTTTTTTTTTTTTTTATAGTAAAACAGTATTATATATAAAATCGGGAAACAAACCAATATCGCTATTCGACATTCGAATCGATATTATTATTATTATTATTATTCATTTATTGGATGCGAGTAAATTTCTCTCTTCGTCTTCGCACACACGAATTGTAGTGAAACAAACCATTTCCGCACTTATTCCGACGTACCGATCGACGGCCTAGTCACGAGATACAGGCATTCTGAATACAGATTTGAATTCTTCGTGTGTGAATTCATTATTTTTTTTTTTTTGTTATCACATAAAATCTTCGAAAATTGATTATTAGCGAGTTTTTTTTATCTATTTGAATTTGTTCGAGTCATTTGTTAAGAATTAACGAGCAAAAAAATAAAAAAAAAAAATAGAAACGTGGGAAGATGTAATAAAATTCACGACGAATTCAAATCTGTTTTCGGAATCTCTATATCACTGTATATAGAGATACGTTGGAAGTACGAAACGTTTATTTTACTGTGATTCGCGCGCATCCGATATTTTCACTTTGGAATTTCTTTTTTTCTTCACAAATTTTCGTAGTATATTTTAATGAATTTTCGATTTCATACGCGCCCCGTACGATTTGTCAAGGGGACATTTATACGTTGAAAAGTTCTGAAATTTCGTAAACCATTCTTGTGTGTAACGTGTTCGTGTGGAACGTTGTTGCGTATAGGAAATATTATTATTAACATACGCGTCGTGAGAAAAAAAAAAACACGAAAAAAATTAATTACCCGTTACGTTTTCCCCTTCCGGACAAATTCGCAAGACACTGTAACGACTAAGCGGCCTGAAGCAAATGTCCTGAATTTTATACGCGTTTCACAAACTATAACGCGTTAATATTTTATTTATTCGCACGCGTCCGTTGCAGTAAAAGAGAAAAAAAAAACATTCGCTCCGGTGGCGGGGCTGCTTATCGACTTGCAGTCATACACAACGCGAGGTCAGTCCATCGATCGCGTTCAACTTTTTCTCCATTTCACAACTCGTTTATTGAAAAGTTCTCGGGAAAAATATAATTTCCGTGTCGCCGTTAATAAAACGAACGTAAACGGTACGACGTTAGGAAATATAAAATACGACGGAAACGGTTGCCCGTCGGAGTCCACGTCAATATACTGCCTTTAACGCTTTTCGCCGTATACGTATAATATAATATTTGCAGTAGAAGAGCCTCGTCGACAGTCCCGACGAACGCGGTAATCCTCCGAACGGTTGCGCTGAACAGCCAATAATGACAAGCGTGTACGTTTTTCCGATTTTGTCGACGCGTTCTCGCGGATTTAAAAGATACCGGCGGGGGATCTCGCGAATCGTTTGGAAATTGCTCATAGAGAAATCGTGGATAAATCCGAACCGTTTCCTTGCAGCAGAAAACGAAATGAGAACAGTGTTTTTCAGCCGAAACCAACGAGATATCCGACTTTCTATACGCTCGTAAACCGTTTACGGAAAACGTGTATAGCGTACGGCGTATTAAGCACAGTTTGCGGTGTCGGACAGATCGTCAAACACTGCGGGAATGTCAAAACATTGCGGTGGCGCTGGTGAAGATTGGACGAATCGCGAAATTATAACGACCGACGACCGAAATTTTACGAATCGCAGCAAAAGAGGATGACGGTTAAAACGATTTCGTCTCCGTACCGACACAAATTCCTCCTTTAGAAGGAGCAACGAACGCACCGCCGAATACGGCCGTATCGCAACGTGTTGAACATTTAAACGCGAAAAACACTTGTTGTCGCGTCGATTTTTCGGAAAACACGCTTTTCAATTGATAACCGAGTGCACTACTAGAAAAAAAAATCATTTATGTAGGCGTATTCTTAAAAGACTTCTATAGTAATCCGGACGACACTCGGCCCGAATACCGTACTGTACTTCCATAATACGGGACTTCTGTTGTACAACTATGTTTTGTAGTGGATAATCCAAAGACGGGAAAAAATCGCACCGGTTTTCTAACTCTTGCTATCAGACACGTTTAAAATAAAATATATATATATATTAACGACACATTACGAAATACGCGTTAACAGTTAATAATATTATCAATCAAAAATTGTTCTGTACTGGGTTCTACCGCAGGTATAAATAATAAATAATCTAACTCGTAGTTTTATACAGACATTTTTCATACAATATCGTGATTTTAATTCTCCTTACTGTTGTAATAACAGTGCTATTTAATAAAGTGTTTTTAACGATCATAAACGATTAAATTCTTTATGATAAACGGATTGCTGGGGCATTGGATACTCGGACATTCCAGCCTTTGATTCCCCGAACAGGAGTTTATAAGAGTATATAAAAGAAATTTTCACTGCGAGGTACAGTGTTGAAATAAAACTAAATCGTAGCACGGTATATAATAACAATAATAATAATAATAATAATATTCTTATTATAGTCGTTTAATTGCAGACGCGCGTAATACAGCGTAATTGTTCGGTATCTAGTACGTTCATAATAATACATACACACAATATATGACGTTACGAAAGGATTGGTCAATGGTTTTCTTTTTCTTTTTTTTTGTTCTTTTCTCCCCAAAACACGGACGTTGTGCTATTATTTCCAGTTTGGTGCGCGCAGAAAATTATCACATCGTTGTGGGATCTGAGCTAAATATTCCTCGTACGGTATAAACGCAGGCAACGATGGCGTAATAATAATAATTGTTTAGTGTACACTAATTATATGTTATACGTGTTTAGACTGCGAAATCAACGCCTCCCAATAAATTCTTCAAAATAATATTATGATTTGCCACAATAATTGTGATATTACGTTTTTGTAGTGCGTCCGTTCTCGAAACCAGCGTTTAGCTATTTAGAATAGTATAGTAAAAATACCTGAACCCGGTTTTTGTACTGTGTCTACAGTATAAACTGTAGAGAGTGGAAAAAAAGCGAACACTGAGCAATACACGAGAACGTTTCCACAAAACCTATTAACACTACGTTTATCGAACAATTAAAATACAATTTTTTTATACTTTAAAACTTTACACATTGGCTAAAAAAAAAAATTGAGTAATATAATGATTTTAACACGCGCCGGTAAAGTTCATAAAATATATGTGTGTTTACAACGCGCGTCTACGTTCTAAAAAAAAAAAAATCCTCGCCATTAGTTCAATAATTGAAAATATCGTTTTTTTTTTTGTAGATATACAAAAATATGATAATAACGGTGTTTAGAGAGAGAGAGAAATCGTGTCTGATTATATTGTTTCTAAATTGTGCGTATACAAATAAATGATGAAACGTTTATTGTAATTCCTTCGTAAGTATTTACAAAGGAGAAAAAAACTCCCAGCAAAAAAAACTTATTTATCCGAATAGACGATTGTGGACACGTTTATTATTTGAAAGTATAAACGCGTAATACGCGCGCGTTTATGTATTGTAATCGACCGTCCGTTTCGTAACAGATATAATGGAAAGTGATTATATTGCACAGCGCACGAAATAAACCATTACCAGCAGCTAGGAGAGAATTTTTTTTTTTTTTTACAATTGAATAACATATTACACAAAGGAGTTGCACTCCGGGACGGCCAAAACGATTGCTGTAGTTTTCAAGGCATTTTTTTTTTTAATAAGTGTATACGTACAGACTAAGAGTCCATTCGATGGTTTGCACACGTTCGTCGGCGTTTGGCTGGCGAACATATATTTATACCGCGTTTGAAAAAAATATTTATCATAATAATATGATACGAAAAGAAGTAAAAATTCGTTAGAAACTAGAAAAAAATATTATACACTATTTAAAAACGCATTGAAATAAATGTACTCGACGATCGATATTAAACGTGCGAATTTTATTTTAAACGTGTTGACAAGCGGAAGGGCTAAAAGAGTCCCTCGGCCAGCTCCTTTAGAGTCTACGGATAATACTCCCGTTGTCGGGAAAGACGCAGGGTGACAAAAGGCGTTATACGAGCGAACTCGTGCGATTTTCTCTCAAATTTCGGGTATAGAATGAGATTTTTCGTGCCGGACGGATGAATCTCATCGTGCGTGTACTCGGCACTTGCACAGAGCGGGCACGACTATTGACGGAAAGGCGTGTGTAATGTTTTTGGACTCGAAGGTTTTTGCAGCGGACTCGACTGCAAACTACTAGTTCGGAGCGGATTGGCGTTGAGTTTAGCTTCCGGATCAGGAGGTGCTCAAAAAGCGACTCCTTTAAAGTCGATCAAACACATGTTCCAAAACGATACGATTATTGTTATACGCGTTTTCGTTTTTCATAAAATACTCTTTGCGGGCTTATATAATATACGTACACACTTATTATTCACGTCGCCGTGTATTATAATTCGCAGTTTTCTTATATTCTTTCCATTATTTTAACGAAATACAATAAGTGCGCGGTATAATCGGACCGCGTAATATTCTCGCATTACATAACAAACGCGCGTCGTTTTTTTTTTTTCTAAATTTTTTTTATTCATTTTTGTTACTATTCTTCTGATTTATGATGTGCGTGCGTACAGTTTCGCAATCGCGCGCGATATTATATATTATTTTATTTTTTTTTTTTGAACATATACACGCACACATGCCCGGTAGTCCGTCTATAATTAATTACGTTTTAACGTGATGTGTACACTACCGCGGACACGAATACGTTTAAATTAGTCTCTTGTTCTTTCGCTCTCATTTATATAGACCGCGAGTACAAGATATATATATATATATTTCACATCGCGTTTTCGTATCGTTTTTAATATTATGTGGGTTAAGCAAAGAGTGTTGCTCCGCTCCGGTCCGTCGTAATATTGTTCTTATAATTACGCGTATATTACACACACTCAGAACTAGCGCACCGTGTTTAACAAAATATAATTTTTTCTATTTTTGACATTCATCGTGCAATGCGATTCGTGTACGCGAGTATAATATTTATACGGCACGTGCCGTTGGATAACTGTAGCGGTACAAAAAAAAAAAATCACCACAGGGCTTAGATTAAACGGTTAAAGGAGAGGTCGTCGGTGTCAGCGCATATAATGCGAAGGATAATGATAATAATTGTTAAGGAAATCAAAAGACGAGCGAAGAGTGTGAAATTGTACAGAATATTTAAATAACTATAACGTGTTTCCATTCGGTGTCTACGTACAATAGATGCTTAGGGGACGAGGTGTCCAAGAAGTAAATTTATAATTCATAAAAGACGCGCGTTTATTTCATATATTACGCTCTTAAATTCCAATTAATTCAATTAACCGCGAATATTTATATCGTTAGAAAATATTACAGTCTATTATAGACGCGTATGTTTTTATATTGCAGGTCGTCGTGCACGGCTACCGTATACGTTTTTTTTTTTTTTTTTTTTTTTTTAAGAAAAATATTTCTTTTAAATAATTCCGCATGACACAACAGTGTTATACAAATCGTTTTTACGCGACTGAATCGTATATACTATTAACAAAAAAAATAAAAATAATATCTAATAAACTATCGTGTACTATTCAAAGAACCGCGGTGAGATCGGTAACCGAGCGGTAACCTTTAAACGCGTAACCGATAAAATAGTGTTAAGAGTCGGATTTTATTGTCGACAGATGTCTTTGAGGAGAACAGCCTCGTTATGACACCCCCCCCTCTTCGGACCTCGACGAATTTATATGTATATATTGATGTAATTCTTATTACATTTAATATACAGTCGTCCGATCGCCTAGAAACAAAAGAGAAAAAAAACCATAAATACGTTTTCATATAACGGAATATAAATTAATATACGATTGTCTTATTTAACCCTTTATGTGCAGGCTGTGTGTGTATATAATATATATATATATATATATAATAGAACCGAGGACAACCGTACCCGGGAGTCATATTCATATATTATACTATATATATAAAAGTATATAATTTTATATATACGAGTTTGATATTGTTTTTTACGTATAGTCATTTATTGATTAATCTCGATGAAAACAATAAGGTAAACAATGAGTGCCTGGTAAAACTAAAAAAAATTAAACTATATATATATGTACGAAACTACGTATCTCGTTGTTTTGTAATTTATAAATGCGAATATACAGAAGAAGAAAAACAATTTTATTAATTTTTTACTATTATCCGTATACAGAACGAGTCTCGATGTTTATGCCATCACAATAAATATTACTAACCGTATAAATAATAATATGCGATATATTATTATTAGTATAATATGCGCGTGTAACTACTGTTGGGCGTTAGTTACCCCCCTCCCCTCCACCGAAGAGTTACGCGCAGAAAATTAATAATAAATCGAATTGTCGATAACGGAACGCGGTGTGTTTGCGCACCATGCGGCGGCCAAGGAGGTTCGAACAACTGTGCCGCGTGCATATATCGTGTATATACGGACTAGAATTATTATAAAAGTGTTTTTATATAATATGTGTATTGATATTATTACGAAAATTTAATTAATCGCATACGCAGGACAGGTGCGTACAGACGCTGTAACCGATTAACAACGATGTCGTAGAGACAATCTTAGTAAAAAAAAAAATTTTTTTTTAGCCTGCAGATATTAACAGCGTGTAACGTTTGTTGTTTTAGAATTTTCTCGAGGAAACGCTGCTGCGGTGTGTTCGTTTTTTTCTTTGTCTCTTATTCGCTCGGCTCCCGTCAACGGCGTCGTGAACACTTTAGTCTGTGAGACTCGCGTCCCCAAAGCGCTTTCTCGGACGTATATTACCGCAAGAGTGGCGGTCCCGTCGTTCGCGTTTTTTTTTTTTTATAAAACCCCAAAGCCGCCGCCACTGACAGACACACGTTTCGCGTTTTTGTTCCCCTCGGTTTTTTTTTTTTAAAAAAATGGAAATAAAAGCTGTCGCGCGTTTACTCGCGCGACGACTGATGTAATAATAACAAAAAAAAAAAATAATAATAATAATAACAAAAATAATGAAAACGTGTACGCGCGACGTGTGTGCCGATTAAACGATACAGACGGTGCCGAACGGGTACCGGACGGGTTTTTCACTAAACCGGTGTTTAGTGTTTACGGGGCCGGAAAGATGTCGGCCCGTCGATAACGCGACAAACGCATTTATGTTACGTGGGCGCAACGACGGCGGAATATAAACGGAACGAGAACGATATTTTTTTTTATACAACAATATAATATAATATCGCCGTTATGAGACAACGCGATACGCGCGTAGGCAAACGCGCAGAGCGTGTGTTTCATCACGCGGCGATCGCGGCAAAAAAATGAATTCCGTTTATTTTTGTTTTGCGCGGTGAATTGTCGAAACGCGTTTTCATTATTGTAAAACACTTGGACATTTAAAAAAAAAAAAATGAAAAATAAATAAATACAATTTTTTTATACTCTCGCATTGTGTTTTACGACGATCACAGTCTCTATTAATTATTTTTATAATAAATACATTTCACGAAAGCTCCAACGATCTCGTCATTAGTAGTGGCGGTGGATTAGATGGAGGGAAGAGCGACGGGGCGTTTAACGATTGGCCTTTTCACGCGTGTTTTTGCCGCGTTCGCAAGATTTCGACGAAAATCGCGATAAACGCATTGTTACACAATGATTTCGGTCGGGAAAAATCATTGGTAACAGATAGTAATGAACGTTTTTTCTTTTCGCCGTCCGCGGGGTCTCCTTGTATAATAATCGCCCGTTCGTTCGTCGACCGTTTTCCCGCGTGCCGCCGGTGTTTTTGCCCCCGATTCCAACGGGACGAAAACTCGGAAATAGCCGCCGCCGCCGCCGCCGCGCGCGTAGAGGAGGTGTGTATACGTTACAATTCAAACGCGGATAATTGCGCGCGTATTATTCCGCTCACAACTATATAATTACGCTTTTCTTTTTTTTTTTTACAAATTTTTTTTTTGTATATTCCGCACAGTCCGTAACATACACGTATCGGAAACGTGTTTAATGGCGTTTCGATTACTATAAACGTCAAAAAAAAAAAAAAACCACGTTATTTTAAACGATTCGTTTTCTATAGAGCTCGTCTCAAACGGTTTTCTCGCCACCAGACGGGGTTGATAATAATCAACGCGAATTATATATAAAAAAAACAAACCGATCGATACCGACGCGTTGCTGGGAATATTATAAGCGTCACGCGCGGACTATAGCTGTAACGCTGAATATCGTTGTTATTATTATTATTATTGTTACAAACATTTAAAAAATATATACGTACATAGAGAACAAAAGTGTTTGCGTTCGGCGTGATCTCCCCTATATACCGTGTATACCGTTAACCACGGAATATACGAGTGACACAATCGACGGGGTCTCTCGGAACGACGCGAGCGTTTCGTGCACAAAGTGTATACGTTCATACACCCTCGACCAAGAGCGGCTAATTATCGGATTCTTATCTGTACACGACACGCGTTCAACCCCCTTCGGTCCCCTCACGCGAGTGTACATACGCGCGCCTCGCCGTTTCGACGCTCGGCAGTACGCGGGGCAGACACACTCCGTCCGTCGTCACTCGCGCGAATTAAAAATCCTACTCAGAAATGTTCGAAACAATAAACGCAGAGACTCTCTGTTGTCTTACACCACAACAACCTCCTTTACCATACGATTTTCTTCTTTTATTTTTCTATTACACGAGTATTTCTATTACGGCGAATATTCCGATACTTCAGCAATTGACGTATATACACACGGTGATATATTGATTTTCCCGTCCTGCAACAAGAATACAGTCGACGAAAAATAATAATAATAATAATAATCATCGCGATGACGTGGACCGATAATAATTCGTATACACATAAAACACGCGTATCCGTATTGCGATTTTCATTTGTATTTTTTTTCTCGTTTCAATGTCATCGCGACAAATCGGTCGATTTAAAAAAATCGTCATCCTTTTTTTTTTCTTTTTATTTTCCGTGTCAAGGCGATCCGACGCCACTAATAATAATTATCATTTAACGCAATACGTACATCGCGTAATAACAACAATAATAATATTCGTGCGGCTGTGTACAATGTGTCTTAGTCATTCGTATACGAACAAATTCGTAAAATAATAATCGAATGTTCGCTTCCCGTGATTAAGCGTTCGTTTTAACGTGGCGATCGAGTTAATTTGACAGTCGAAAAAAGAACTCATCGCGTCCATCACGCACGACAAACAAACTGACGGCGAGGAAGGGGAAAAAAATAAAAAAAAGTCACGTTCGTCCATTATAAATACGCATAAATATGTTATTGAGTTGCGCGCGGAGACCGATGTACACCGCAAATGTAATTATATATAATAAACGGATATTAATAATAAATTTCAATGTGTACCCATACATATTTTACACGTATATTGTTATTAGCCTTTTTGCAGTTTCAAAAATCCGTTCGTTCGTCCAAGGCCATTTGCTATACGATTTCGTATCAAAGCCAACATTATTGATGCAGCATTCATATTATTTGTACAGTAATCATACTCGAACGATTTTTGTAGAGGTATTTTAAAAATCCTTTCTTAGCGGGATTACATACGCTTAATAGCTAATATTTGCATTATGGCGAGTTTCACCCCCGATCCGTCTCCAGTGCTTTGGGCCGTGCATTGATAGATCAATCAGTCAAGTTTTCTATATATATATATAGGTTATACGAAATATAAATAATTAAATAAATGTAAAATGTTTTCTTTATAATAAGTCGATACAATTGAATTTCGCAGACGTATTATTTTATTCGTTTTTCCTGCAATAGCGGACATTTCCGATACGATCCCGCGGCTGTCAGCTATTCAACGGTTTCACTTTGTTATTACAATACACGCGTATAGGCGAAACAAAAAGTAATATTCCAAATAGCGCGTATTCCGTAATGCTGAAGGATTTTCCGTTTTTATTATCGGCGATTCTAATGATTCAGCGTACTCACACTTTTGAGATACCCGGGAGAAATTACAATTTTCACTCCTATATCAAATATTTCAAAAGGGGCAAATGTAATTACCGATAGTCGATGGTTTTTTTTGTTTTATAATTTTTCACACGTTTTTATAACGTATAATAATAGCTAATATTGTTCACGGTGAAATTCCGCGCGGACTACTGCACTGAAACAGTGTATACGATATAAACATAATAATATAAATACTGTGGTATATGATTATGAAAATAAGCAGACTCGCGCATAAATTAGTCACGTCGTTAATTCGATTAAAACGCGTTTTATACATTATAATATGTGCTTAATATATAATATAAACAAAAAATAAATTGTTCAGAACAATATTTGTCCGTTTAATGAATACGATATATTCACGTGTACGTATTTATTATTATTATTATTATAAATTAAACGAGCGCAATTATAAGTTTTTATTATTTCAACTCGTGTTCTATCCGAACATAAGAATGTTGCAACGAAATGGAATAATTACTGCGAGAAGGCCAGCAGTTGCGATTCGCAAGTTTAATAAAACGACGACTGTATCGCTCGGTTTTCTTAGAGACAGGACGTACATATGAACATAACAACGTGCGGTCGATTTGTTACCGTTTTATATATAATAATTATTATTAATAAAATCTGAAATATTGAAATAATTACTCGGAAAACGATTTGTATCGCGAGTGGTTTTTTTTTTTCTATTTACTAACAAAAAGATAATATTAAAAACTGACGAGTGTAAAATTCAGCAACATCTTTAATTATTTACCTTTCGACAATGCATTATTCCGAGGGATAATGTGCGTATACGTTACAGTTATAGAACTGATACAGCATCTTTTTTAACAGCTCGATCGATTTTTTTTCCTCTTCTTCTATATACGCGAAAATTTTTTTTCCTTATCTTTAGTATACTGAACTTTCGGTTTTTATGGTATGCCTTTACCGCATTTTCGCAATGTCGTATTTATGTAAAAATAATAATAATAAAAAAATTAGAGTACACGAGCTACGAGGAGCGGTTTTATTACGGTTTTGTTGTCAAGTTGCGTTGAAAATGTGTTCGTATCGTTAAACACGTAATACGCGCTCGTTGAATTACGCACGCAGACACGGTCGTATTTATATTGTGCGGATATCGCCGCAGATTTACAACTTTTTATTTTTGTAAAAGACATTTTCGCCATTTAGTACGCGTAATAAATAAATAGAAAACGCCAAAATACAACAGTCGTATACGCATAACGACGCGCTTTAACTGTCTTTAAAAAAAAAAAAAAAAAAAACGGTAATTTATTTACGCGTTTCGATCTGTATATATATATATATATATATATATATATATAATTATAGCGCAGAACTCAATTTCAGATGATTTTTTTTCTACATTCTTCTCGCATGCACTACACAGAGTGATAATAATTCAATACGAGAGTATACGGCCTTAGAAAACTAAAAAACTTAAACAACATATATTTAATAAATTATTATTAAATCGTTTTTTCATACATATATTACTCTGTAATTTTTCATAGTGTTTCCCTGTATTTACAAAAAAAAATATATATATACATAATCGGTAAAAAAAAGTATTAGATAAACACGTTTCATATGTGTCGGCTGCATTTGAATAAATGAATAAAAAAATGGAATGAAAATGATTATACTGATACAGCAGATACGATGAAAACGTGATTTTTAGCTAGAAAAATTTAGTGAGTATTTATATATAAATAGGTTGAGACATGCGGTTTGGCCATGTGGATGGAAGGTATATGAATATGAGTATATATAATAAAGAAAATCGAGACAGAAATGTACATATAGCGATACGGGCTAAAAAAGAAAAAAAACTGGTCAGAGTTCTTCAATACGTGGTAGTTTGTAAAACATAAGATTATAAGATGAGCAAACATCTAGAAGATCTATAGAAGAACTATACTATTGTATAATGCGATAAAGGCGAGAAAGAGACAAAAAGTATATTGAACACGAGAGAACTGTTGTTGTTTCGGATATTTTCCTTTACGAAATTAAAAAGAAATAATAATAATAATAATAATAATATTATATCTGTTGATCGTCAAACCGCTTAGCCTTAGATCATATGGTAAGATAATAATAAGAAGAGAAAAAAAACTTAACGACTGCGAAATATTACATATAATGTATATTATATGTTTATATTATATTATCATCACGATATATATATTTATATATAATAATTATAATTGCGTTGCACGTGTGTGTGAGCGCAAAAATTGTAATAATAATATTAGTTTTTTTCTTCTTCTTCTTCTCTTATACAATAGCCTCTGGTTTCACTGTATCTAGGTTATTACATATATAATAATAATATACAAACGAGAGAGAGAGAGAAAACTGTGCTAATTTTTTTCTTCTACAGAAAGTGCGCCTATGATAATACAATTAAAATAATAATATTAATGATATTACGTATTACATATTTAATTAACGAAGTTATAAAGACGTACAAGTGTGTGTAACTTGTACACATAATTTATACGGACATATTTTAACTTAACCTAACCACGCGTAATATATTATAATGTGTGTATTGTGCGCAGTAAGATTTAAAAACGGATTATTAAAATATACATAAAAATTATACAATTACGTCACGTAATAACACAATGTAAAACGTTCTTTTCGTGAGTTTCTTCGTATAATTCGTGTTATATACGCGTGTTTGTAGTGCATGTATGAAATTTCATATGAATACGTTTCATTTTGTCGAAATGCTTTAGTTTTGGATTAGGTTTATCCTGGGCGGGGGGAGGGAAACAAACGTGAGAATGAATTCCGAAAATATGTAATAAAATATGTACAGATGAAATCTCGCTTGCGTATATCTTATGCGAGAACGGGTAAATTGTCATTGGCGGCCCCTAACGAAAAACGTTTTGACTGTACGCCATTATATTTACACGTATGGATTATATTCGTGAAGTCTACACTAATCCGACAGTAATAACAATTCGCCGATTATTGTTGTTATTGGAATATGTACAATATTTAAACTAACGACACGGAATGGCATTTCGTCCGTTTCTTTTTGAATATCCCGAGGAGTATAAATTAATTCGCAAGCGTCGTACGATAGACCGACCTAACCAACAAATCCCGCTTTCGCAATACGTGAAACTGACGTTAAAGCACGTAATTTTTTCAACGTTATAGTGGCGCGCGCAGGATTTCTTCGAGGAGGGTCTTATGTCATAATATACATATGAATTTTTTTTCCGCTCATCACTCTAAAATAGATCTCCTCCTCCTACTGTGCTATAAAAGTATAATCAATAAAAATAAGGGGGTGTCATATCTCCCTAACACCCCCCCCCCTGTGCACGTCACTACGACATAATATATTATTATTATTATTATATTTATTCATTTATTCGTGTAACGGATATTGCGCGTGACAATATTATATACATATTATGACGTACAATTATTATATATATATATATTATATTATTATATGCTCAAATTATAATATAATAATAATTGTACGTCAAAATATATATATATATATATAATATTGTCACGCGCAATATCCGTTGCACGAATAAATGCGATCGTTGTATATTTCCCCAGAGAACATTATATTGTATACCTGTATAATATAGGGCCGTCGAGACAGCAATGTATTCGTATAAATAACCATATAGTAATATATTATACGATATACACACAGATCCCTCAGTCCCTGTACACAAATGTGTATGTGTGTTGTATTTGAATCGCCCGAGGGACCCTCAACGGGCGCGCGTAAACATTCGGCGATACGCGCGTACAGTGATACAAAATGTACACAACGATATTTGTATATAAATAATATTTTTATTACTTTTTCGATATTTAGACGTTGTAATATTGTTTAACATAACATTTTTCACAAAACATAGCGTTTATACAATACGTGTACACGATAAGAGGAAACGTGTAAAAATCGTTTTATGAATAACGACAGAAAAATTAAACCATTTTTTTTTTCAAACAAAATTAATATATATACGTTTTTTAATTTAATAAAACGACCGTTATATTTTTCTGTATTTTACGCGATTAGTCTTTAGTTTAATTGTACAATATATATATTAAATTATATACATATACACCGAAATATATGTATAATTAAATATTTTAAATAAATAAAAACCGAAGCTCCGTTCAAAATGATTTTTATCGAATAAAATAATGACGATTATTATTATCTCGTTATAATATTTAAGACTCTAAAATTTACTAATAATAATCGACGCATCCACACAGGACCAACAGCATAACTAATCAGTCAGTTTCTAAACGCTGTGCCGTGTCGCTTTTCGCGCCACCACTCTCTGTTTAGGGCAGCTCCCTTCAAGTGGCTGTAGTTGTTGAGGTTCGGCGTACATGAAGTGTCTTGAAACAATGACTGCTTTGGTCATCCTCTAGGTCGTCTTCCCAACACTTTCTCTTCAACCTATGTTCGAATATACATAAAGTCCGATAATACGCCCAATCGGTCTATTCTTCCTTCTTCTAATACGATTCATTAAATTCCTTTGTTCTTCGATTTCTTCAAAAACCCTTTCATTCGATTTTCTTTCCGTCCAAGACGGTTTCGTCATTTTCCTCTACGTCCGCATTTTTGCTGCCTTCAGTCTGTTTCTGCTCGTATTCCCTTATGACGGAACTAATTTTTAAATTCGAATAAATAAATTATCGTGGATAATAAACAAAAATTACATTTTTATATTCGTTTTTTCTTTTTAATCTCTTAAATTTTTCTCTCGCGAACCAAGCCTACACTTGCATCCACACGTTTTTAATAAATTCACCATTTTATATAACGTTAATAGGAGTAATATTATATAATACATTTCGTACATACAGTATTTATAACGTTACACGGGACGTATTGGGCGTGCGCGATAAATTCCCTCCTCTCCTCGCAACAAACGAACACGAAAAAAAAATTATTATTATTATTACAATGTATTATCGCCGCCAACGGTATATAAAAATATAAGTGTACGTGTAGCACGCTGTATATACGGGCGGCCATTGTTTTTAAATCGAAGTCGTCCGCACGAGGTCACTACGCATCGCGTACATAATTCGGCGTATAATATTTAAAAAAAAGAAACGTAAAAAGAAATATACTGACAATATATATTATATTATATATGTATAAATCGGATTCGTGCGTACGACAATAAACGAATCGTGCGCGTATTATTATTATTTTTATTATTATTATTATTATTATTATTATTATTATTATTATTATTTTCGAATCTTATAATCGTCAGAACGGTTCTGTACACACGTTTTCAACAATTGCCGCACGATTTCCGAGCCGTATTATATAGTTGTAATTTTATTTTATAACGCACGCGAATACCCACTGTTCTAAATATTCTTTTAGGTGCAAAATACCGCAATACTTGCGCATTTCCCCCCTCCCCAAATGGTTACACCTATTTTCCAGCACCGGATTCGGACTGGCCTTTATTTTTTTATTTATTTCAATGGGAATGAAATCGGGCATTTTCTCTCTAAACACACACGAAACATGGTAAAACAGACGTTTTCTACTTCCAACGTACCACCGATCGATCTAGTGGCGCGACAGGAAATTTGAAAACAGATATTTGAATTCGTTGTGAATTTTACCATAGAATGACTATTCCCACTTTTTTCATTTCGAAACTTTTAAAAATTGATTATTGGCCAATTTTTTTGTATTTTAAAGTCGTTCAATTAATTTTTAAGGATTTATGAGAAACAATTAAAAATGTAGGAAAGCTGACCTCGATTAGACTTCACGAGGAATTCAAATCTGTTTTCAAATTTCTTATCGCACCACTAGATCGATCGATGGAAGTAGTCTATTTCGCTACATTTCATGCGTGTATGACGATGAGAGAAAATATCCGCTCTCAATCCCCTTAAAACCTTAACCCTTAGGTTCTAAACTCTGAAACTGATTGAAGTTAACAGTCATTTGAAATATCAAAAAAAAAAACAATCATAATAAATACCGTAAAATTTTTAATTTTTAAATTAATTTACGAACATCGTGAAATACGCGCACTGTTTTTGATTTATTTTCATGTGTATGAATTTTGAGTTTTCAGCCAACTTTTGTGTGCTTAAAACCTTGTTGTTAATAGTCAAAATGATTTTAAAAAGAACAAAAAATCACTCGTACCGAATGTGATGCTAAAAAAATAGGTGTTGCCAACGAACTTTAAGATTTTTTGAAGTTTCCACAAAACGTGAATTAGGCATCCCCGAAAATTCATTTCAATACAATGTCATCCGGCCTTCTATTTTTCACTGTGAACGTTGCGTATAATTCATTATCTATATAAACTCGTCGATTAAATAAGATTATATGTATATGTAGCCATCTTGAATACATAATATTAATTCGTTACGCGTTGGCTACGAGTAAAAGAAAGAAAAAAACTCAATATATATCACGTGTTACATGAGCCGTTCGGTAATATTTTGGCGCAGCCAGCAGTTAGACTTCTCTTCCTCATCTTCACGGGCTATTATAATGAAATCCAAAATAACACTGTACGAGTATACCACGACGATTTTAACGTTAAAATGTAAATTTCGTGAAATAATATGTCTGCTATACGGGGAAACAATTCGCGATTTGCTCGTTTATTTAATTCGAACATAATATACGTTTTTATTTGTATGTACCCTCTGTGTCGTTGGTGCGAATGTAATATACCTCTGTTTAAAGTTTATTGGCACGAAAACGCCATAGATATATCGCGTATACGCATAAATACATAATGTCCAATAATTCATGTACGAGCCACTTACTTCGGACAGGAGTTACAATTCCCCATGAAGATTTAACGGAGCAGAAGATGTGTATGCAGAATGCTGCGACTTCGCAAAAATATACACGTCTGGTTAAAAATCGGCTCGGAACAAATATATATATATAGGTTAGGTATATAGTACTTATAAGATAATCCAGTATACAGTTTAAAAACGATTTAAACGAACAAGTCTTCATAAAATTTGCCAAGTGTTAGCCCATGAATTGATTCCACTTGAATCTCGGGGACTTTTTCTAAAATTTGAACAATTTTTAAATTTAGGTAATCTTAACAGAATTTGGAAAGATTTTTCGAGATATCCGACAGGATGTTTTCTAATAGAAAATTTAAACGTAAACTTCAAAAATCATCTCGGGTTAGTTGTAATAGTAATTCTTTTAAACCGAAGACTGATAATGTCAAAAAAAAAGTACGGAATGTGAAATTACTCAGAAATGATCGAGAATCGAACACAATTTTGTAAGAATTTTTTTTATCCCTTTAGGGGTGTAGAATCACATCCCGAAGTTTTTCTGATTTATCGCCAGTCACCCTGAATATATATATATATATATATATAAAATGTATTATAAAAAAATCATTCGAAATATACAGGCGTGATATGACAACTGTTTATGCGTTTTATATATATATATATCTTGTCTGAAACCACTAGAGAAAAAAAAACTATAAAAATGTCGAAATTCCGCTACATTTAAAATGAGTCTATATTAAAAATGTGGGCGATAAAGAATATATCGAAAATGTTGATAAAAATATTGATAGAAATTTTATACAGGGAATATGCAATGGTAAAACGAACTGTAAAAATACATTTTTTTTTCTGGTCAAAGACTTGCGGTTCATCTCGTTCGAAAAACTGTACAACCCTGTACAAATCTCGAATTAAAATTAAAAATTATATTTCATAATAAGAATAATGGTTTTTATAACGAAACGTGTTTATTGTCATTAATTATGCGGAAATTAATATTACAAACAATAGAGTTACCAATTACTGTCTTAGTATAATAATTGTCTTTAATTATTTATTACATGCACTTCTATTATAAATGCGTTTTCTTTTTTTTTTTTTAAAAAAAAAAAAATTATTATTATTATCGCAAACATTACGTATTATTCTGTTTTGCGGTTTTAACCGCGATAATTATTAACCGTACATACATATTACAATAACGTACTGTATATAATATATATATATTTTTCGCCGTCTTCGTAATACGATTATAACACGATATTAAAATTTCGTTTATATAATAATATCCGTTGTCGGTATACACTCCCGTGATATAATATTGTATTATGTAATATGATGCAACGCGAGTGCAAATTAAATCGTTAAAAATTTCTTATCATAACATATTTATATATAATATTAAATATATTTAAAAAATTTTAATATTTATATACGTCGTGTAAAATCGAATACGTCAAACAATACGTGTGTGTATAATAATTACATATTATGTCGTCGTGTATACGCTATAAGAATATTACGGAACATTACACAAATTATGCGTGTTTAAATTCAATCGGAAATATTAGCAAATTATTGTTTTATTTATCGTTTTACAAAACAATTATTTACTGTAAATAAATATACGTAAATAATTAGTTTATCTTATATTTTCATAGTTATTATCTAATATCAATACAACAGATATTAATTTGTGTATATGCAATCAAAGCGTAAAGGCTAATAATATGAAAAATAAAGTAGGAATTTCTGTATTGAAATTGTTTATTTTACATATACAGCGATTTTTGACAACAAATTCATTATCGGGCGTACATTTAGCGAAAAAGAAAAACAGGACAGTACGAATGTGAACTAAATTACATAACTACACAGAGAATAATTACGAATATTACGATAAAAAGATATTAAAAATCTTTGACAAAAAGATTTTTTGAATAAAAGCTAACGCGAATTGAAATTTTGCCGAAAAATTTTTTTTGTATATATATAAAATATACCCGTTAATTTAAAAAATATATATATAGACATTTATAATAAACATTTTAAATACTGTTTAAAAAATAATAATAATATTCTATATATGTATATTAAATAATATAAATAGTCGTGTTGAAACAATTTTAATTCATTATTCATATACGAAATTCTTCGTTGTTTTTTTATTAATTTTTTTTTTAAACTCTGCAGTAATTTTTTTTATCGCGATTCGTTCATAATTTTCTTTTCTACTCACGATTTCGTACGTTATTATTATTTTTATTCCGTTGTTGGCGTTTTCTTTTTCACTTGCTTAACGTCGTCGATTACAATGTCATTTCAACTTACCGCGGTAATGAATTTAAACAAATTTTCTAGTGAATTTTACTTTTCGTAATCATTCGATTTTCGGTTCGATTTTTTTTTTTTTTCATATGCACGTAACGAGTATTAATTCATAGTTTTTACTACAAATTTATTTCAAATATCATTTTTTTTCCTTTTTTTACGTGTATACTTTACTATCACGTATTATATTATACGTTTGTACGGTGTAAATGGAAGTGGAGCACGAAAATCGCGGATTTTCGTTTGCCCGTATTTATATTTGTTGTATAAAAGCGCGCGCGCGCGCAATTATAATTCGGATTAAAGTTTAGTGGTCGATTTTTTTTTTTTTTTTTACACCACGCACAATAGTTACGTAGTCATTTTAACGCGCATTGTAAGGGGGTGGTTGGCAGACGCGATCACAATAACCGAAAGAAAATATATATAAAAAAAAAAAAATGTAAATAATAATAATAATAATAAAATAGTATAGAACGCGCGCATGTTATAAATAATTCATTATTAACACCTTTCCCGGACGTAGCGTTCATCTGAGACGTGACTACAGAAAACAACCATTTGAATTTTCGACACCTCCCCAATACATACACACACACACACATATGTTGTTCGCTTCGTTTATTTATTCAACCCCTTTCGTCTTATTATATATCATATATTTGTGTGTGTGTTACACGTCACGAGCACACGTGTAATGCACGTGATAAGTAACAGTAATTGTAAATAAAACGCGTATATAGAATAATATTCTTTTAGATCGGTTTATTATTCTGAGCTAAAATACGGATTTTCAATAAACGTTACTGTCCCATACAGCGGCTCGTATTCAAGGGGGACACGCGATATTATGAAAAGCCGATCACCCGCTCATTCGCTCTTTAATTACACCAGTCGACAATGAAAAAGTTTTCTGCTCTTGAAATCAGTCGTTATTAACTATTTAACAGTACGGGAAAAAAATAAATCCGACAATAAACAAGCCGTATTAGCTCTTGTTTTTAAATTACGATGCATTTGATTAGATGAGTTACTGGATACGCGGAAGTCGTCGTATTTTTATCGTTCTCTTATAAAAAGATACAATTAGTGAATTTATTATATTAGGAAGTTAACGTTTACGGAACTGTACGATATCGATTGTTATTGATATCTTCTGTGGTAAAAGAATTTTGATAGTCGACTTTCGAAACGTTTGCTATAAAAAAAAAACACATTTTTTGTTATAATTTTGTTGGAATAATTATAAGCAGAAAAATTATAAATGAGAGCGAATGAGAAGAGGACTTTTATAGGATGAATATTTTGATTTTAAATTAAACGACTCTGGGAAAAAAACCCGTGAAGAAGTTGTACGTGGATTTTTTAGAAACCAAAGAGACGGCAAAAAAAAAGCGTTCTTAATCGCGTAAATTATTCGGTTTTACACCCTATTTGTATATTTGTGCGTAAGAAAAAAAAAGTTTTCAAGTTCATTTTTATAATTTGTTTTTTTTTTAACGCGTCCACTTATTTTTCTGAATATTAAACAAAATATTTAACGCGATTATAAAAAAAAAAAAGTTAACGTTTTTCATTTTTTTTTTTTAATTGTATAAAATGTATGACGTATTCGTGCAGTGAACACCGCACTTTACTATTGTTATTAATATAAAAATATCAAAACGAATAAAACGCGATGTGTATGTACGTTGTATACGTCGTATTTTGTTTGAAACTATAATATAACATTCGTAATTTGTTTTTTAAACACTAATCGCGCGAATCGAATAAAATAACGCGCATCATCAGTCTATTATTATTATTATTATTATTATTATTATTATTATTATTATTATTATATCGTACCGTACGCGTATACCGGAATATCGCGTTATACGGGAATATATTCGTATAAATTATTCAAAACTCTGCAACGACGATTCGAATACAATAATATTATTATTTTAATAATAATAGTAATACGCGATTATTCGTTTTACATACGGTCATGCGATCGCTTTTACGCGCCGTATTTATTACATAATTATTATTATACCGTAAAAAAGTTATGTTTTGTTACACACGAAAACGAGAATTCTTGACCGGTAAACTATATATATATATATATATATGTAAAATATACAAAATAATATCACCCAATTTATGTTTAAAAATATATAAAAAAAAAAAAAAGAATAACCTATATTTACGTTTTACCGGATCCTCGTCTCACACACCCGGCCGCCACTCGGTTAATTATTCAAAACGAACGGGAGTATTACACATTTAGTGTGTGTAGACCGGCTATTATTATTGTACGAAATGTGTACGAAACGCCGTCGCCGACGCGTAAAGGTATATTAAAAAAACACAATATGACGACTATTTCGATACGAATTGACGTGCTAGCGTTTATTACGTCAAATATATTATTGAAAGCGCGTTAATTTTTATAACGTCAGCGGCGCTATATAATGTTCAAGTGTTTAGAAAAAAGTAAAAAAAAAAAAAAAAAATCGAATTTATGTATTCGGACTCGTTTGAAACGTATATCGAGTGTAATAATATAGACGAACTCGTAATGCGCGCGTAGTGGGCATATGCGCGGCAAATCGGAAGTCACTTTTCAGCTCCTTTCCAGCTCTTACACTCCATTCAGGACCTTCGCCGCCTCAACCGCTCCTCGCTCCACCTATCTCTGTCTTCGCTGTCTTCAATTCTCGCTTCTTCTGAAATTTCCGTGAGATCCGTCCTCACCCTGTCCGTCCATCATTGTCCCGGTCGCCCTCTGGGCCTTTTTCCGTTCAGTCTTTCGGTAAACATATCTTTTGCCAAACCTTCCGACCTCCAAATACGACCCGCCCGTTCTAACCATTTGCTTTTTATATGCACACCAATAACGGGCGTATTAAACATTTGGTACATCTCCTTCTATATTCTCCACTACGGGGCCGTAAATTCGGCGCAGTATTTTTTTCTTTCAAAAATGTCCATTTTCCCCCTCATCTCCCTTAGTCGTCGCCCAGGTTTCCACATCCATACGTCAAAACCGGTCGTAGAAAGCTAGAGTATAGGTGGGGTATTCTTTTCACCTTCTGGAGAGTAGCTTCGATTTAAACAATTTCGCAAGCGCATCATATCCCTTGTTCCCCGACGCAATTATTCAATTTGATTTCATTGTGCGTATTGTTTTGATGGTTTACGTTAGTTCCTAAGCAACTAAAATCCGTTACTTGTTGGAAGACATATATCCCCATCCGCTTTTTAACTGAGTCGACATTATTTAAAACGTTTCGAATATCGTTCCGGAAAACGGTCGTGGACAACGATTTCCGAAATTTTCTTCCACTCAACGGTTTGGCGAACGTTTTTTACCGAAATATTTATTTATTTTAATCCGTACGGAACACGGCGGCGCGACGAAACGGAATTCACCACCACCACCCCCCCCCCACGCTGCGCAATATAACGAATTATAATAATTTCGGTCGTCGCGACGTTGGGAAATCGGACGATTTAAATCCGACGGCCCTCGAACGTATTGGGAAATTAATTTTCTCGTCTCGTTATAGTGTTTAAATTCAGTTTAGTAGTAGTCGTCAGTCGTTCGTGACGACGAAAACGGTGTGTGAAACTCTCGGAAAACTGTCTCGATAAACAGCGATTGCAGCGCGCGGGTCTCCTACGTAGTTCTTTTCTTTCATATTATTAGTCCGTTCAATACTCACCGTGACTAGTTCTATAATTTAACGTAATTCACCGTTTTGTTGACAAAACGCGTGTGTTTTATTGAATTCGTTTTTCTTTTTTTGTGAGATCCGGTTATCTGATAGAAAAGCGTATTGGCATTACCAGTGTATTCGATACGCGCACCGTCGTTGTCGTTGTACAAACGAGAACGCATCGATAATAAAATAATAATTGGTTTCCATTCGCATTTTTTTTTTTTTTTTAAAAAAATATTTTCGCAATCCGATTTGGCGATACGATACACTGCAAATGTTTATTAAGTACAGAGACGTGTTTTTTTTTTTTTTTTGACGGGCTCCGCTGCGGCACAATCGCGAACGCCGTTTAATTTTTTATCGAAACGAAATGTATTTCGCAAAAAAAAAAAATTAATACATATTACGATTACGTTATCGAAGCAATCTTGAATATTATTTTCAATTTCACGAATTAAACAAAACTGTATAAATGATTGTTTCGGACGGACGTCCGATATACATACAGTAAAACATCCGGTAAATCCAGAATTATTGAAACGCGTTAAAAAAAGTCCGTGCGGTGTCGAACAACCGCGCGTCGCGGCGCATTCTCCTTTTCTCATCGGCTCTAACCTCGCCTTTTATAATTTCGTTGTCTCGTCTTATTGGCTTCGTCGACTCAATATTGCACCATTGACCTACTAAATTATTAGACGTACGCTATTTGCGCGGTAAAAAATAGCGAAATAGTATAGGCACGAATGATAATATTTAATAACGTATTCGATTATTGTCCTCTCCCCGCACACACGAATGAGATAATTTAATAGGTGTAATGTAAATCGTTCGTCAACGCACATAATATAGCGACGGGAATGTCTTTTTTTTCTTTAACTGTAAACTCTTTAAGCTTCTAAATGCTCCTAAAAGGCCTGAAGAGAATCGAGACGTATGAGATCCATGATGATAGTCTTGATATTCTACAAATACCTGTGTAGTGAGATGATCAAAAACAATCGAACGATTCAATGAGCAGAGAAATCGAGGCATAATAAAATATGAAATCGTTGTGTATTATAATTTTTTTTTCTCAATTATAAAAAAAAAAAAAAAACGTGGTAGGAATGGCATTAAATCTTAAACACGTCTCTGATTGGATGGGCGTAATAATAATAATAATAATAAGACAATACGCGTGTTTGCATGTTCGAAGGGAAAACACTGCACGAATTGCGTACAGAAATATAATAAATTCGATATTTTTATTTACGATTTTAGAATTAACGTGCACGAATGAACGAGATAGAATCGTCGGTTTTATCATATTACAATATACAGCGGTTTAAATAAATTATAAAAAAAAAGGGGAAAAATCCTAGTTTTCTATAGAACGTCGTAAAGAAGAAAAAAAGGGGGAAACTCAAATCTCTCCACGCGTGCGCCATTTAAAAAACACGATATTTCGTATTTATTTTACACTATAATATATGAAACTGATTTTTGTACATAAAGTAAAAAAAAAGCGAAAAACGAAATCAAAATAATACGTGAAATATTTGTCCACAGCGGGATAACCGACGAACCGTTCACTTCCGACCAGATAGTCTCGGTGTGTACCACTGGTATTATTTAACAATTTATTGTCAACTAATAGCGCGTTTTCTTTTTCTCTTTTTACACCAAAACCGCATGAAAACGCGGAAATTTTCAAATTATTTTCAGATTACTTACGATTTTTTTTTTTTAGGAAATTCGTTAATTCGTCACAAAAACACTTCGATTAAATAATTTCGAAAAATTCGTTAGTATCGAGTGTTGATAGTGTTTTATAATGAACTTTTCATTTTAACATTTTTTTTTCCCAATTATGGTTTGGTAACAAAAAAAAAAAAAATCGTGTGCACGAAACAAGAAACGTTGACGCGCAACAATACCGTAGGCAAGCAGTCCTGACAGTAGATCCAATTCGTTTCAGGACATGAAAATATTATTGATCCGTTTTAATATTTAAACATTTAATTCCTATAACTATAATATTACGTCCGTATTTATTATTTACTAAGAAATTCACGTATTTATGGAATTAAATATTTGCAGAATGTTTTTTATCTATTTTATTGTACATATTTATATTTAAAAAGTCCGTAATATTTTTTTATATACGTTTTTAAGTACGCAATTGATATTTTTAATAATTTATTTCGATAATTTTGTTCGCGTTAATAATGTGATATAATATCGGATGTAACACGCGTGTTGACGTATGGCGAATTAAAAAAAAATTTTCAAAGCATTATTTTCGTACGTCGAATACTTTGAGGGAAATCTCTTCCCCTTTGTTAATTTCGCAACATTTCCCCCTCCCTCCCACCATTTACTTACGTATTGAACGAAAAAAGCGAGATTTTCTGTAAAAATGAAACACGCGGGATAATCCTTTCGACAGAATAATTTTGGAGCATAAAAATGAATAACAAAAACCTTCGGCTATACACGTTTTGAAACGTTTTTTTCAAAAGCAAACTCGAAATGCACAACGTGTATGAAATGATAAAGTTGTTGACCTATCGCTGTCTGACGTATCTCTCGACTACACTGCGTATTGTATAAACGCGTAAAAAACTCTCTTAAAAATCAAAACACTTTTTCTAGTTTACAAAAGACATTTGTGCGCGTGTACACGAGGAGGAGACTCGCTTTATACGAAACTACACGCTCGTACACTTTCGCACGTACGAGCCACGTATTATAAGAGATGACTTACAAGCGTTTTGTACTCGAGAGAGAGAGAAGAAAAAACTGTTTTTCTCGTGTATAACAAGACACGGCGCACATGATGTTGTGTAAACAGCACAAAACTTAACGACGGTTAATACAATTGTATTAAACTGAACCGCGGCGGACGACCGATGAAATGATACGTATGAAATACAAACAGAAGGCATTGCAAAATATTCTGTTCGGTTATTTAATTATATCGTTGTGTTTGATTCTTGTCCGCGCTTTTTTGAAAGTGTTACGTGTCTCGATCGAAAAATATCACTAACAGCGCATTAATAATATTTTATCCGTATTCTATTCTCGAAGTCACGCGATGCGGAATTTATTTTTTTCTTCAAACTATAGTCGTGTTTTCCACGTCGTTCTTTCTCGTTTTTCGTGTTACGGCGGGACGAAAAACCGAGATTCACTGTCGCGATAAATAGAAATAGTTAAATAAACATTTTATAATACACGCCGGCAATTATGTGTGGCGGAGGCGCCCGAGAGGTGTGCAGGTTTCAAAAGTATTATTATTATTAATATACATTCCGTATAGTATATACGCTCAATAATTATATATTAACGTTATAACGACTTTTATTCGCAGTAGTTTTTAACTAATTAATTTTGTAATTACCGTAATTGTATATATATATATATCATATAGTTCAGTGTTCGCAGCGGTGTAGAAGAAATGGAAATTTAAAAAAAAAATAATAATTATTATTATTATTTCCTTCGTATTACACGCGTGCGCGTTAGGATTTCAGTTTTCCTTTTATTCGCGCAACGAAATAAACGACCGTTTATTTATATTTGAGTATAAATATATTTGTTAAAAAAAATTTCGAAATAACGTTGTTTTCAATTCCCCGTGTGACGTTAAAATCCTGTACGCGTGAGACATTTGAAACGGAACGAAATCCGACCATATATACGTAACTGGTTTATATTGAAATCCGTACAAATGAAATATGTTTTTCGTATAATAATTATACGTACACATTTCCTATGTTTAAAATACGATTAAAAATTTTTAAATAACTTTATCGCGTGTTTCGTTACAAAAAAAAAAAATATATATATATATATATATGATTCGCTCGGGTGCGTTTTTTTTTCATTTAGGCGTTCCGTCATTCCTATAAAAAGTACTCGGTTAGAGTTCGATAAAAATCCAATTTCGACTGTTTCAAGAAACAAATTCAATTTAAATCAAATATACGTCCGAAATGAAAATACGCCAGACATAGAATTCTTTGCCGCGGCGGGTTCATCAAAATATCAGTGACAACTTTATCGTGGCCGTGGAAATTTGGTTCGCAGAAAATATTGAATTATATTTACTAATTTTTCTTTTTTTTTTTTTCTGGAGTATTGTTTTGATTCGTATAACGATCCCTCCGGTAAGAAGTCGCTTTTGCGTTTCCGAAAATCAACTATTGTGAAATCATAACTCCGGCCTACTGCGCGCAGTATGTCTCGGCCGGATCGTCTTGAGTCATTGATCGATGATACATTTATCGAACAAAAACCACGGCATCAACGATTATAATATTGATGTTATATTGAAGAATATTCAATGCCAGCTAGTTCCTGTGAAAATAAAGACTACAGGCACTTTAATTTTATCGTGTTCTTAAGAGGGAGAGAGAGAGAGAGAAAATCCGTTTACTTTTTGTTACGGTTTAAAGAGGAATACCAAAAAAATGTTGTGCGCCCAATTTCATAGCCCGTCATCGAATTGTGTACACGCACTTATATTTATCGTTCCAATATAGTATTCTGGAGATTTCTGAATATCTTTGCGTCGGTAAGTTGCACGATCCGTACCTATCGTTAAATGTATACCTATAAGAGAGAGAAAGGTAAAATGATAACCCTGCGTCCTTTATAAAGTTACTCTATTATCAGTTTGCCTGTTTTTAATTCTTTTTAGATCCGCAAGAGAAATCGTCTTATATATATATATATGATGTTCTTGATCGTTCTCGCGGTCTCTTTTGCCGTTTATCTATCTGGACACGAGTCCAATCGTATTTCCCACATCCTCTGTCAATCATAATCTCAATCCATTGTACGCTGAATAAGTTCGTGATTTTATTTACTACACTCTGTATACATATATATCGCATTTAATCTTCATTCTGAGTCCTAACTATACTTTACTCGTATTGATGGAATGAGAACTAGAATATAGCTCATATTTTATTGAAATAATTCAATACCGCGAACATTATACGTAGAAATATATCAACACACACACACACTGTACTTGCTAAGAAGAGATTTGAACTGTTCCGGGACGATACGTTATGACGAATTGAACACGGCTCGACGACGAGATGGCTATTGGGGAGGATGAAAAAAATCGAAGTTAGAACTCCGGTGCGTGAAATGACTAAAATACGTCTGTCATGCGGATTTCTTGTATTCCCAATTGCTGAAAAGACGAAGAAAATGAAAAAGTGTAATTTTTTTTGATGTGTTACGAACGTTTTGGAGACCACGTACAGTCCGTAACCAGTCCGGTTATATTCGGTATAGCGCAGAAGCGTATGAAATATTGTTCGGGACGAGCCGGTGACGGTCATCGTGTCGACGATCAGACGCGGTTTATCGACGAAACGGTAGGGAAGAGAAATAGAAAATTGCGTTATTCAAATTTAAATGGGTCGTACAATAATAATAATAATAATTTATAAGAAATGTAATGACGCGCGTGGGATTTGTGTGTTTGTGCGCGCGCGCACGTATAGAAGAAATGTGCGGTAACATTATAAACGAGGGAAAAATATTATTCGGCTCTCTATACACACGGCTCGTTATAACACAACGCACGAGACCGCTTATTTTGTGTATTGTTATCACGCCAATATAATAACGTCCGACTTTAAAATATACGCTAGGAAATTACCTATAATTACTAACGGCGAAAAATACTGTGGTAGAAACAATACGACGTGTGTTGTTATTATTATTATTATTATTATTACTGTTATTACAAATAAGATATTTTATATTTAAATATACGCGCGTTATTATAATATACCACCCCCGCGAGCGCGCGGTCAACGGGTTTTCTTTTTTTTTTGTTTTCTGAAAGAGTTTTATCGAAATCGAATCGCCTCTCTCTCTCTCTCTCACTCATTTACCCCTCCACCAATCATCAAACACGGATCTCGATCACGTTCTGCATTCTCTGCGGGCACGTCTCGGCCCGCGTCGGAGTGGTTATTATAATAACATTATATTGGTTTCGATATAATATTATAATAACGCTCGTATTATATTTTATTGTGTACTTTATGTACATTATTATTATTATTATTCGTGTCCGCCGTACTTCAAATATTATTCTCGGATACACACGTAATAAATATCCGCTTATACAGGGTGTTCCGCGGACGGATTTCACGATAATTTCGTGTGGTTTTTTTTTCTCTTTTTCTTTTTCTACTCCGAATAATAAACGTATTATATACGTACTTTTGAAGCGAATATTACAACGGGTATTGCGTAAAAACGTGTTTTAAACGTTTGACGCAGAACGCGGACTTTACTTATTTATACGCTAAAGCGTTTTGTTTTAAAACGCCGAAATATGTGCGTGTGTGTTAGTTATAAATGTTTCCTATTTTTTTTTTTTTTTTTTTCCTAATATTTTTAGCGCGAGACGCAGAATTTATTTAAAAAAAAAAAAAAAAGAGAGAGAGGGAAAAAAATTCGAGAATATTTTTGGCATTCTTCTATAAAAATTCGTCCGCCCGCGCGTGGCACGTTACACTCGAACGCGTAAAGTATTTAAATAATTTTTTTTCTTTTATATTAGAAATATTCTGTTTTTTTATACTTTTCAACCCCTCCTCCCCGTGTATTCCGAATACTTTTACCGATATGCAAAAGAACTCTCTCGACGATAATATATTGTGTATGTATACATATTATTATCGTTCGTATAAACCGATTTAATGGTCAAAAACGATGTTTTACAACACTGAGTAACACTCAGTAGCCAACGACGACTGTAAAAACGGACTAATTTAATAATTTATTTGTAAAAGATTTGCGCAAATTCTTTTTACTATACTGATCCCCCACGAGCCCCATAAACTGAACTCCGGCTTAGACGTTGCCATTTTACAAATACAATATTTATATCCATTAAGCGATCACCCTGTACATCGTACGCGTCAATAATATCGTACGGTTTGTATATTATATTTTAATAATACATTTATATATATATATATATACGCGTTCGGATATAATATATAATATACAGTTAAGAGTGTAGGGAAAAAATAACAAAAAAAAAAAAAGAAATACATAAATACGGTCTTCAATTTTCGCCGCGTCTCCTCTGCACACCGAGGCGCGCGCGCGCACGTACTTATTAATAATACATAAATATACCGTCCGTATATAATAATAAAAAATAATACTTTTTTTTTTCCGCACCGCACCGGCCGACCCGGTGCGGGTAGTGGTCGTCGTGCTGCAGTCGTGCAGTCGTCGTCGGCGGCGGGCTCAAGTAAATGAGAACCGGAGGTCGTGATCCAATGGTCGTGATTCGAATTAATTGGCCAATCGCCGCGGTATAAGTGGTATACACATATATACCAGTCTTTGTAATAATACGCCCGTAAACACTGCGCACGGTACGTCGGTTAATAGCCGGTATACTGTTGCGGGTGTATACCACCGAGCGGTTTATGATACACACGCGCCACGGTGTGGAATTAAAAAAAAGAAAATGTTTTTTTTTTTTTTCCATAAAACAATACCAACGGGCCGCGTACATATATATACGTATACGAATATTAAAATAAATATAAATATTGTCGGCGGCCATTTTTCTCTTTCCCGACGCGTTTAAATAAATTTTATTATTATTTTTTTAATAATAATAATAATAACGCGTACATACGTGCTCTCGCGGCAGATGGTAATTTCCCCCCACATCGCATAACGCAAGATGCTGTAAAACGCCGCTGCAGAATACGTGCGTTATTCCGTTTTAATCGCTTTTATCCGTACAAAAGCGTCCCCCGCGTCGTGATCCGCGACAACGCGCGCTTATGCGGTACTCGCGGCTCAGCGAATCGTATACATTATCCGAAGCCGAAATCGTAGAAATAAATCCTAGTCAGAACCAGGTAGATCGAAATCCGGGCCACGCACTTACGAAAAACTTCTTTTTCTCTATAGTTATAAGTTATAACTTATAAGTTATAACGTTTCAAAAAAACAAATATTTTCTATTTTCATTTTAATACGGGATATTCGTTGAATTCTATCCTATCGGTATAAATTATATATATATAAAACAAAAAAATGAAACGACCTGGTTTAAAAAAACCAGCCATATAATATATTATCCAAGTCATCCGCACTTCGCCGCTGATCACAATAACAGTGAGAATCGATACAATATGATATATATATATATACGCGTACGTCAAACCCGTGAATAATTTTAAAAAAAATTTTTTTTTTTTTTTTAATATCCACTTTAATATAAAAAAAAAATAACAATTTATTTGTATTTCACAATGACATTTAGCGCGATGATTATATTCAAAATAAACGAGCGAACGCGTGTTTGTTGATCGCTCCGGTCAGCGTCAGTCAAACTATAAAACCCGCGTATACCGACATAGCACGTCAGTCGACCGCGATAAAACAGAAAACGAAAGTGGTCACCAGATAGCGCTATGAAAAACATAGAGGGGGTGGCGACAAGACGCATATAAATAGCGGTCCGAAACCGGCGGATCGATCAGTGTAGCCGCGGCGGGCAAACGCGAACAATCTCTGATCGCAGCAAAAACACCGTGTGTGTGTGTGGAGATATTTACACAAATATCTCCAGTATAATTTGTTTTTAATATTGTTCTTACGTAAATATCATACGAGAAATGCGATTCGCTAAATATAGTTTTTTGTAAAACTCTTTAAATACCAACTACAGTATACGTTATACGTATAAGTATAATGTTTATGCACGTTTGTTTTTTTTTTTTTTTTGTATACGCACGCATAGAAAACGACGAAAATATCACTATATTATATTATTATATACTTTCGAATACACTCGCTGTGTACAACAGTCGAAGGATTATAATTTTATTATATGGAGTAGGTATACAGTCACATCTTCGTGATGTGTGTGTTTTCAATAATTTAAGACGTGCAATACATTCTTCGTCTTATACACGCATACATTGTACGTACTTTTTTTAAATATTTGTATTATATAATTATTGTGGTTCGTAGAATTCGTCGTCGTAATTCTATATTTATATATAGTTTATTCTATAAAAAAAAAACGATATACTGATGTACATCCGAGGATATTACATAAGATTATATATATATATATATATATAAGAAAGTACCAATAAGTAAAAAAATATATATAAAAATATGATATTATAGTTTTCTCGCGATGTACACGCGATAAAATCGTATATGATTAATCGATATTAACTGTATATTATAGAAAAATGGACAGAAAAAGTTTTTCAACATAATCTTTTAATAATCCTTTTACATAACGCGTAATACTATATACGAGTAAAATATGTCTATTTTTATTTTTTGATAACAAATTTCTACGTATACTATTACTACGAATTTATACCTATATACACGCTTATATAATATTAAATTGTATACAATTATAAATACTTATCAAATCCTTTACTGTACAGCGCATATATTTTATTCTTCACAATATTATTATAATCTTATTCGTAGAAATAAACGCGTATGTGTTATACAATAGGAAATATAATTTACGCCGTCAAATTTGACTAGACAAATATAAAATAAATGCTTATTCTTTTATAATATTATAAAAAATATGTATATATAATTCAGTAGGTGCGAGTTGTCCGTGTGTCACGCATTAAAATTCATCGCTTTTAAAAACGTCGAATTTATATATATATATATATTCGTTATTTTTATACTGTACACGTTTTAAAAATATTATGGGGATAAAAAAAAAGGAAAAACTTTTACGAGGCAAACGCTTCTCTAACGTTGGGAAAATTTTTCTAGAATTTCGTGTCTAAGAGAAATATGTCTTCACCGTCAGATTCAAAAATATTAAAAACGTTTTTGAAATGGAAAAATTTAATTATGACGTTTAAATATGGTTTTTTTTTTTTTGTGAATTAAATTAAATCAAATGGATATCACTTAAACTCGTGTGTGTGTTAAGAAATGATATAGTACAAAACTAAACCGACATTAACTTATTTGTACGGGGAGAAATTGTAAAATAAAATTACGAGAAAAATATATATATATTGTATTTGTGTAAATATACGCGCGTTGCTACATATAAAGCGTATTATATTTTTAAGCCGTACAGCTATTAACGTACCTACTCATTGTAATTTCACAATCGTCAAAAGTCAAAGAAATACAATAATATTATTTATATACGTATTATAAAGGACATGGACAATAAACATATTAATTATACCGTGGTTATAGAAGAATCATTGAAAATATTATGATTTCGTAGTACCTATATATAAATATATTAAAAAAAAAAAAAAATTACTAGTAATAGGCGTATAGAAAAGACATTGAATACCGCGGAGATGCCGGAAAGTATACGTATAATATGCGTAATACATAATTACGATATTATGTACCTAAGTATTATTATGTTGTTGTTTTTTTTTTTTAGAACGACACACATCACGCAGTAAAATGTCATATTATATAGCTGTATACGCGCATATTATGATGAAATATTAAAATAATTACGCGATGTCACTTTCTGTCTACTCGCATATATATATATATATACAGGCCAGATAAAGATTTGAATACGATTTAATTTATTTTGTGTATAAAAAAAAATATGTGTGTGTGTGTGTGTGTGTGTGTGCATACGCGAATCGAGCAACAAAGTAGCGTCGTAACTTATATTATGAAAAATAAATTATAATATATTATAAGAGCTGTTGTTGTTTTAAAAAATCTGTTATATACCTAAGAAAACAAAATGATAAAGGAAAAATGAAATTACGCATAGAGAAAATTATTTCCAATAAAAGTGCGTATAGCGATTTATAATAAATAAATAATAATCGAGTAAATTGTGTACGCGGTGAATATTAAATTGTTTTTTTTCTTCAAATAAATCAATTATGGCGTGTTATTATATAATAGAATAAATCGTGTAAAAAAATTTTTTTTTTAAATCCGTTTGTAATATGTCGATCTTTGACGCACATTTCCTGATCACGAATATAATATAAATATTATACAAATACGATACAAATTTACAATATTTTATAATCGATAAACACGATACAAGGCGAAACTATAAAACGCAGTCGTATGAAATACAATACTGTATTGGTTGGTCGGTCTCGCACTATATCGGTCGTGTTCTGTATATACGATTTCGCAATACGTGTTTGTACATCGGCAAATTAAAATATATGCGATCTCGCAACGGGGAAAATTATAATTTATTTATTATTATTATTATTATTATTATTATTATTATTATTATTATTATTATTATTATTATTATTATCATAGCTAACCCCGTTTTATGAGCGACGTAGATCACACGTACCGAAAATATAATATTTATAGCATTCCGCCCGTTTTACGATTCGAATGTTTTTTACACCATTAATATGCGGAATGAGAGGGAGAGAATTCGTAAGCATAGGCACGCGTTTATACAGCATCATTCGAGGTGAGAGAATATCAAAAAGCTCGCCAACCCGTTACGACTTTATTCACACACACCACGTAATAAATTATTTATTTCAAAACATTATAAATATATGGCGCGTGTTTCCTGCGGATTTAGTTTTATAAAAAAGTTTTTAATGAAAATTGTTCGTATATTACATATTTAAATGGACAAACTACAGCAGTAGACAACAAGAAGTTTTGTTTCTGTGTAATATTTGCTACTAATCGTAATTAGTTATACACCGTGAACCCCTCAGATATATTATAATTGTAGAAACTTATTAAAAACATTGTGTTCGTATTTGCCGTCGCACTGGTGTTTATTCTCACAGTACACAGAGATGGGGTAGAGTAAATTGAAAAAAAAAAAAAAATGTAACGAGCCGCGGCGACGCGTTGTGATTGACGCTTAAGTGGATTACTTAAGTAAATAGATTTTAGAATTTCGTTATTACTGTAAATTTGATAGCAACGATAATTCAATGCGTTCGTTAAAACTATTCAGAGCGGAATTCTATGCGATAAAGAGCGCACCTCACACCAAATACGCCACAGCAGTATCGTATATGGGAGGCGTAATTGGGAATTTTCAAACGTATGAGGTAGGCATGTGTGAGCTTTTCAATAAGTTTTTAACTTTTTTAATAAGCGGGTGGAGGGGGGGGCTTTTGCCGTTTTTTCTTTTTACATTAAAAGTGTGATTATTTTCCTCCGTAAAACGGAAGTATCAATAAAAAAAAAAAAAAACCGTTGAAAAGCTTACTAAAAGAGGGAATATTTGTGCGATTTGCGCACCTCTGAATGACAAAAAGCGAAAAAAAAAAAAGTAATTGTTAGATAAAAGTTATACTTTTTAGAATTTAATAAATTTCGAATTTTTATACAATTAATATTACGTTTATGCTTGTGAAAATAATATTAAAACCTTGTACGGTATGTTTTCTTCGAGAAAACCTAATTCGCTGTAGGATCAAGACGATATCTGCGGCAGTTCGAGCGGAAAAATTTTGTTTTTCAAAAAAGAAATTCGAAATTTCTATACCTTATGCTTGAGAATCAGACGGTGCACAAAAAAGGGAACATTCTCGTTACGTCTCAAGTGTACAATAGCCCTCAGCTTTTTGTACGTTTTTCACCGACCACAATGTGTAACAGGTATAATATATTACTAAAGGGAATATGGCGAAAAACAGAAAAAAATTCAAGCCTAAAACAATAAACGATAACTCCCCTGCGTAGTTGTTAGATATAATTTTACAAACGGTAGTTAAATGGCCGTTAAAAATTTTCTTTTCTTATAGTCTATGGAGAGAAATTGGATTCAAACCCGCCGTGCAATGGGTTTATTATAACGAAAAAAGAAAAAAAAAAAAAAAGAAAAACATTTTTATTAATCCCTGCGCGTCGATCCCTGCACCGGCGCCGTCCCTGTACACACTCAATGGAGTGTAAAATAAAAAATATATACACGCCCGCACGCACACAAACGTAATGACGTACGACGATAAACGCGTAATATCCGACGATTGTGCGCGTGCGCGATCGTCGAGTATAAACGTATAGCAGCGGCGCACGCGAGACAAGGTGTATGGAGAAAAGAAGAAGAAGAAGAAGAAGAAGAAAAAAAAAGTTTGATCGGCCGGCGGACCGTCGTCGCGCGCGGGAGGAGACGAGCCCGGCGGCTGTCGAGATGGCGGTGGCGGTGGACGAACGAGCTACTATACTATATTACTAATACTACTGTAGCGGTGGGAAGATTAGGAGGAGGTGGAGGTGGAGGAGGTCGCGAAGAGTGATAATCCGGTTATATATATGTATACACACGAAATGGTGCGTGCGTGCGGCGTAGGTCGTCTCCGGTTGGACGGCGCCTCCCACCGATGGGCGGTCGTCCCTACTTTCCGGGACCGCGCGCGCGGAAACCGCCGCCGCCGTTAACAGTCGCTTAACCAATCGTTTAGTTAACCATCGACTGCACACCGGCGCGTATTGCCGCGTCTGCACCTCTCCGCGGCGTTCGCGCGTTCCACAAACGTTTTTGTACGTCATATTATTTTTAATATCGTTACACGGCTCGACGCAAAATAAATTCCACACTGAACAGTGCACACGCGCCGCTGTTACAATACGGCCGGTTTTAACACGTCGTTTATTTTTATTTTTTTGTTTCCTACGCACAGACTCTCCGTTCGGATAATTGTTCTTTTTTTTTTTTTTCGGTGTTTGTTTCGCCCGCCGTCTTTTTCGTTTTGTGCGAATTTTTCACCGCACCCGCCGCGTCTTCTTCTCGTTCTTCGGGTACTAACGCCTGCGCGCGCGTCCGTTACGACGGCGACTGTACTCTTCGGCGGTGGCGGCGGCGGCGGCGGCGGTCGGAATACGACGACCCTGCTGCTGCAGCAGCATCAGCAACAGCATCAGCATTGGCCGGTCGGAGGGCTAACAGTTGCGGTGGCCGCTCGCGGGAGAAACGACAACGACGACGACGACGACGACGACGGTAACGGTAGGAAGGCGATGACCGTGCACGAACTGACGACCGCGTCCGCAGCCGGTACCATGCCACTGCACCATCTCGGCAGGTCCAGGTTCATGATCACAGACATACTGTCCGACAACGGGCGCAACAACAACAACAACAACGGCAACGGCAACGGCATCGGCGGTTCACCCGTGTCGCCGGCCTCGTCCACGGACGGGCCGCGCGACCTTTCGCTGCGCGGCCGCGCGTCCTCGACCGGCGGCAACAACGGCGCGTCCGGTGGCGGCCGCGGACTCGCGGGACCCGCGGGACCGGTCGACTCGGACCTGAGCGACGACCACGAGAGCGGCACCGACAGCGGATTGCCCGGCGACAATTCGTCCGTCTGCTCGAACGGTCAGTTCAATTTATTTTCTTTCCTCCCTCCCTCCCGCCACCTATTAACGATCGCCGCAATGTGGTCAATGAAATTTTCTCGTTTCGGCCGATCGTTTTTTTTTTTTTTTTAAATCATTCTATCGACAAATATATAGAGTACCGAGAAAACCGTTATATTCGCCTTCGAACGAATCGTTTCCCGCGATCGATGGACGCGCGTTCCCGCGGTCCCTGAATATCTACTATTTGAATCGGCAAAAAAAATAAAAAATATTATATTTTCTAACGCAAAGGGAGAGGAGAAAAGAATCGACGGTCCATATATAGTAAGGCAACTCATCGTTATTTCGTCGCGTCTGACCTAGAGTCGTATTTAAGGGGTGGGTAACACTCGAGCTCTGAGCCTCTCAATTTTTGATTTTAAAGGCTCGAAAAAAATAAGAAAATTATAATGAATTCCGTTCGCGTGTCTGAACCGTCAACGTGCAGTATATCACCCGTAAATACGTTTGTGTCAATAAGAAGGGATCGGATTTATAAACGTATAAACGTTTCTCTTGTACATAATATAATGCGACGAGGGAAATCATTTCTGTATAGTTTTAAAACGACCCCGCCGTACAGGTTTCTTGTCGAAAAGTATATAGTGGACACGAGCGACAGGAATTAAAAAGAGACTCTCAGCGAGAACAAAAAAAAAAAAGCGTTTTTTCCCCGCAGTAAATCCTAAAGAACGTGCCTCGAACGGACCACGACGACGTTACGCGCGTTATCGTATTATCGAAGAATATCGTTCGCGTTACTTAAGCGCGAAATCGAATCTTTTCATCGCGACGCGTCGAAATCTCTAGAAAAAAAATAATAATAATAACAAATCGTTTATTATAATACGTAATCGCCGTTTTTCGCGACGATAAAAGACAGAGTAAACAAAAAAAAAAAAAAAAAACGAAATAAAAACGTTATTATTACGAAATATTCCTCGGGACCGATAATCCCGTATCGCGTAGCACACGTAACCGATACGCGTCTAAATTATTATTTTATTATTATTGAAAACGATTGATATATTTATATATATATTGTATAGACGGAGTTATACGGCCAATAATAACAGAGAGAACAGTGAGAGAGAGAGAGAAAAAAAGTATAAGGCCTAACTGCGATTTTGACGTTTGAATCGGGCCGGCGTGTCGGATTAACGTATCACTTCTGAAATGCGTACAACAACCGCCGCCGCCGCCGCCGCCGCCGACCCTCCCCGCGGACAAAAGCCGTAATCCGTAAGCAGAGCGCACTCGAGATTTCCGCCCTTGTAAACGTTATTATTTTTGTTGTTTGTTACCCCGTGTCCGCCGCACTTCGTATAGGCTCCGCCGGGGCGAGGAGTGTTTCTTTTTTACGTTTTTCCAATATTCGTTTTTTTTTTTTTTTTTTTTTGTGTGTGTGTACTTAAAAACGATACAACAGCTCTTTTACAGCCCGTAAAACGAAAGTGAAACGTGATTTTTTTTTTTTTTTTTTATCGATTTCTTATAATTTTACGTTCCGAACGATTGTCGATCTTGACAACGACGTGTGTGTGTTTTTTCAATGCCTTTACTACTCGAAAATTCTACGCGAAGAAAGTGTGCGCCGGATCTGTAAACAGTAGTCATAACTCCAATTGTTCCGGTAACACGAATCACGTCGTCCATAGTCCGCGTGATACACTTTGAACGGGTCGTTTTTCCAATTACTCGAATGCTATTCCACACGAGAGTCATAGAAAAAACTACCGAAAAATTATGTATGTAATATTCCGTCGAAATCGAATATCTCGAAACTCTGATGGGTGTGTTCCTAGACTTCGTGACGTTTACCAAATATATGCGACTTTACATATAATTATATCAAGGGGAAATAAATAACTTTCTTTTTAATTTTACACAATTTCGTAGTGATTATACGTTTTTACGTTTTTATTCAATTCGTAGTAAAACAAAAAAAAAAAAGTCATACACCAAAAATGTTACGCCTAGGCACCGCTCAGAATCGTTTTATCGTTGCTTTCAAATGTATAACGATAACGATATACGCTCTGAAATCTTTATCCGAGTAAAATAATTCACATAAACGACATTCACAACACCCCGAGGCTCCCTACCTCTTTTATTATTATTATTATTTTGCTATTCGTCCGTTGTATTAACGGTCCAATGCGATTAAATCCGCGTTTTTTATATCGCGTACGTTTCATACGATATAACACACATTATGTGTTCAATTTTCTTTTTTTTTTAACTATAAACCTACCTGAACCTTTACGTTGAGCGCAAAAAAATAAAGTTTCGGCGACATTTCGCGATTAAATTCGTTTGAAGAACAGCAGAAAAACGATGTAGTATCGAAATCGCAACGATCGAAATCATATAAACGCGCAACAGTGTACCACACGCTAAAAGTCATTGTTTTTTCTGGAAAATTAATATTGTCAATTTCGCATTGCGCACCACACAATTTTAAATGCCGACCGTTTTTGGATAACCGAAAATCGTGTATTATCGTCGTCGTGGCTATTTAACCGCGGAATATTAATTATCATGTGGACACATATTTGTCGTTTATGTAATGAAATACCCGTTTTTATACCGTAATCAAAATTAACAAACGTTGACGCTAATTTTTTTTTTTTTTTTTGTGGAGGATTTCGTTTCACCTATTTTGAACGTTAATTTTCAATTATAATATATATCGTTAAACGTGACCAACGAATTCGTTGGCCATTTTCCACTCCGATACATTTATCGTTCTTTTTTTATACGCATTATAGCGAAATATCGGATTTCCACAATTTATATTTTCGCTTCGAATTGAAAATATGCACTCGATTGTTTACTTTACGCGTATAATACTTCACGTAGTATATATATATATATATATATATATATATATATATATATATATATAGTTACAAATAATATGTATATATAACTGTATAATAACTATATACTACGTGAATTACATACGTATATAATATATTATTCACAAATGAAATAATATTCTCAACAATAGGAATCTTTAATAATAATAATAATAATAATAATAATAAATCGTCACACATTTCCATACGCGATAATAAGAACAAAAAAAAAATTATATATACGAGTTAAATTTTTATACGCCCGTTTGGCAAGAAAACGAGATGATAATAATAATAATAATACGCCATAGTAGTAATAATAAATAAAACACTTATTGGCTCGTGTACAGCGGCCATTTTCACGGTAACTGCGATACTAAATCGGTATGAAGAATAATGTTTTGAAAATATTATCGAAATGTTTTTTTCATCTACGAAAAACTAGTCGGAAATCATTGACAAAAACCGTACGATCATTTATCATTTCGCCAGAAATGTATTGAAAAACGGTTTATATAATATATTTTTATAGTTTTCGTATTGAGAAAACCGACGTATCCGCTGTTGTATAAGACGTGGCGAGCTGTGGCTTTTCGGGGCTGTTCTTTTTTTAATTTCATTGCCGCCGACTATTCTCTCTCTCCCTCTCTCTTTCGCGTTGGAATATTTATATAATATTATGTAAATATTTTACCTCGAATGAATAATTTCACCCCTGACGGAAAAATTCGATACGCCCGCGCGAAGGAGAAAACCGTTTTGTCGCGACACCGTATATAATATTTCGTTTTTTTTTTTTCATTTCTGTGGTAGTAAGGGAGATGTTTTATTTTATATATATATATATATATATTATATATATATATATATATATATATATAATCAACTATGGCGACGGTGGCTTTTTATTTTACACGCGACGTCGTTGCACGATCACATTATTATTATTATTATTATTATTATTATTTGGTGGGCGCCGAATAATACGAGAGAAATGTGATTTAAAACGTTATGCGTATTACGTGTGTGGGCGAAACGAGTAAATAATTTTGTAATGTTTTCCAATTTTTCGACCATCCCGTTGCGACGATGATAATATACCGCGGCGAGTTTTTTGTTTTTTTGTTTTTTTTTTTTTTTTCATAAAATATTAATCGATTGAATCCCCCGATCGCGCGAGTCACTACGCGCGCTTACACAGTTCGAAAAGCGAACGTTTTAAAAGCGTCACGCGATTTTCAAATGTCGAAAAAAAAATAATAATAATAATAGCGACAAAATGTCCGAAATTACATTTGTTGTTATATATTATTATTTTTTTTTCTTTTTTCTTTTTACTTTTGACAACCGTTAATGTCGTGCACAAACTCGTAATAAACATCGTTTAAATTCCGTGCGCGCACGAAACGCCTGCACAATAACATACACACAAAACCGATTTGAACCGCAATTTACTTTTCAGGACCTACTACTATATATTATACACGCGTGTGTGTAATTATATATCCGTGTAAGAGATACCAATTTACAATAATATATATATGAATATTTCAGCTACTGGAGAGGTGAATGATATATTAAAAAATGTAAAGAAAAAGTGGTAAAAAAAAATACTAGAGAGAGAAAAAAAGAGAAAAGATAAACAGGGATTATACGTATACACGTTTATTAACGTTTTACAAGATTATACTACACGGCTGTAGTTATGTGTATACGAGTTTTTATACGCCGCGCTGAATAAGGCGTATGTTTTTTTTTTTTTAACCACCCGCGCACGTATAAAAAAATTATTATATTTTCTTTATTATTATTATTATTATTATTATTATTGTACGACGACGTTTAAAGGCGTGTTTTACCGAACCAACGACGCGAGTGCGTTAAACACGTGTACAAACGATTTTTATGAATTCGTTTTCGGTGTAAGAAAAAAACGCGGTGGGCGCCCGCGTTAATATAATAAATCGGTTAAATATTCGGTCGGTACGTCTCAGGAAAACGTTTGTTTATCGCGGGAAAATGGATAAAATTTACGGAGAAGAGAAATTGTAGAGGGAAATATTCGAGTAGGAACGTATAAAATATCGCGCGGGAAAACGTAACGCAAAATCATATTATGTAAATCGCAGGAAAATATACACAATTTTTACATATAACACGTTTTACGTTCTCGTGTGTGAACAGAAATCGGTCGAATCATTTTCATTTTTAATCCCCCGGGATTTTTTTTTTTTTGAAGAGCTGTAAAAAACAAAAAGTCGGAAAACAGCAGAAATAATTAGGAAACGTGGAAATCGGAACACGAGAACATAAAACGTGTTGTGTATACACATCGTCAAATTTCCTCGATGATTTCCAACATCTACGTTTCCGAATATTTCTGACTTTTTTTTCACAGCTCTTTCAAAAAAATCTAGGGGAGGATTAAAAAGGAAAATTATTCGTTCGATTTCTCGTCGAAATATACTCGCAGAAAACATGCACTGCTGGTACGTTTTTATACCGCGTATATAATATAAAGACGACGATTTCACGCGGTTCCGATTTGATGTATTTTATTTTTTATTCTCCTCGTATTGTAATACAATCTGCGTTATCCATCGCGTATTATTGTAATAATATTAAATATATATATATTTTTTTTTTTTTAAAAATCGTCGTAAGAATAATAGTCGGGGATGCGACTACTCCGGACCACCACCGCGGTAAACACAGCAGTCTTAGTTCGACAATCCGAGAACGGAAAAACAAAAGGAAATTTTTTTTTTTATAGAATTGTATTATATAAGTGTGTTTTTTCTTCGAGAAATTCGACGTTTGAAAAAAAAATTATATATTTTTAGATTCCAAATGGTTTTATAATGATATGCTATTTATTTATTTATTTTTACACGTCTATAAAAATTCTACCGGAAGGAGATGTTTACAGCTTGTTTCCGGTAGCGAATCTCATCTATAACAGTTGGTACTTTTGACAGATCATTTTTCGATTTCTTAAAAACACTCGCGAAAAAAAAATTCAAAAATACGAATAAAAACGCGAGTAAACTAAATTAATCGTTAAAAAAAATTGTTTAAATCAGTATTTAATTCGTACGATAAATAGGTCAATAATTTTTACAACGATTAATTATAGTATTCTAAATTTATTTATTTTTTAAATGTATACGCATGAAACCAAAAACCACAGATAATATAATTTTATGAACAAAATGACCTACATACCTAAATATATATAACATGATATGATATATAACATTCGGAGTTTTTCGACAAACGGTGTATTATAATGATGCGAAAAACATGTTTTGCTCTATCTTTACGGTAATTGTAAGAAATTATTTATTAAAATGACGTCAATGCGTAAATTATTTTTATATGTACACTATATTATTATTATTATTATTATTATTATTATTATTATTAATAATAATAATAATAATAATAATAATAATAATGAATATAATATTATACCGAACTCCGGTCTGAGACAACGCGACCGGGAATCGTTTTTCATTGCAACGATTTCCATACACGTCTCTCTCTCTCTCTCTCCCTCTCGTATTATACGCGCGGTCAGTTTGCGTTTGATGACGCGATCTATAAAAAAACGGTTTGTTTTTTTTTTACATTATTCGGCGGTAATATTATTTATTAAAAACACATAGTCGCCGTAATAATCGTCAATGTGCGATCGACTTACGAGTATACGCGATTTTATACTGCTACGACTATAAAACGACACGAAACGTCTCGTGTAACGACAATTATAATAATAATAATAATAATAATAATAACTCCGCCGTTTTATTCTCTCGCCGTTCGACGTCGTACCTAACAAATTCTTCTCTTTTTTGTTAATTGTTTCCATAGAAATCTGTAGACAAACGTTGTTTTTCACCGGGTCGCAACTGAAATTACCGAGCTAAAAGCGAAAATGTACAGTTGAAACGTTTGCGGATACAACGAGAGGATGTGCCCTGGAGTCGTGTAGTAATAAGAGACCAACAACATTTTGCACGATGTTATCCGTTACAATAAAACGGTGCTGTTTTTTTTTTTTTTAAAAAATTTTTAACGCGTATACTTTCTTAAGAGAATTAAAGATATTTTTGAACAAACGACTCCGAAGTAATTTATTTTGAGCAAAAAAAAAGAAATTCTCGTGCCTCTCGCGCGCAAAGCAAAATTATTTCGACGAATATCAGATGTACGTGAACGCCGTCTTTAACGTTCTTATTTATAACGCTATTTAATTTTTCGAAACATTTCTACAAACGTGCTGAAATAATAAGTGTACATATTTTACAATAAGTCGCGATATTTTCTCTGGGACGGATACGCGATGACGGCGGAGACTATACCGGGGGATATTATTTATATTTTCCGCGGTCCGTTAATTGGCGCGTTAAATATGCGCGCGCGCGGCCCGTAAATCGTTCTCGTCGTCGACACGACGAATGTGTGACGACGGCATATGTATGTGTGTATATATAGCACAGGAACGGAGCCAAAATATATAAATCGTATAAAATATAGTCGTATATTATAATACAGTGTGTGTGTATGTGTAAAGACAATATTATTGAATTTACACATATAGGGGAAGGAAAGAGAGTTGTGCTTTTCTCTCCCGCTCCCCTTAGCTAGATGTGAGAAAAAGTTTTTTTTTATCTACTAAATCCATACATACGTCGAGCATTCGTCGTTATGAATCGAAAGTAAAATATACAAACGATGTACGCGAAAATAGCGTTCTTTTCGCAATAATCAAACATTTTTTTTTTTTTTTTCGAACGAGAATTTCAAATATCCGCTGTTAACAGTAACGTGTTTAACACGCGGAGCGTTCTCATTTATCTTATTTACGTATTAGATAATAATTTACATTTCGATGTGTTTTAAGAACGTCAGTGTTCATTGTACTTTAATACCGATTATAACACTGGTAATTCGTACAAATTATTAACAATTAATCTCGATTACTCGATATTTTATACCGTTGACTCTGTAATTTTTCTTTTCGCGTAGAAAAATGATTGCGAATTATATGAACTACAATTATACTCATTTTAAATTTCGTTTAATTGCTGTATCCCGCCCGTTACACATTTTTAAATAGGTTTCTGGCTAATTAGAGTTTTTCTTCGAGTGTATTATATTATATTATATTTTAATACGTTACTATTACAATATAAGAGCACAAAGAAAATTTCCGATCTTCTATATATTATATCAATACACACACACACAAAAAGTGTCCTCGACGACACTCGATATATAACACAACAATATACTCTCGACCGCGATAATATTATTAACGTCGCGTAATATTTGTATATTGCAATCTGCGGATATATTATTATTATATACGTTCGTGTTGTCATACCCAATGTTTATAATAATATATACAACACACTTTTTATGAACGTGTTCGTGTGCTCACACATATACAGCGCGTTAATTTAATAAATAATAAAATATATATATAAAAAAAATTACGTCTAAAATATATGGCGCGAGGACTTGTAGTATTTAATTACTCGCAATTTGTGCAGGTTATAAACCGGTCATAAACTATGGTAATTCACAGCTGTCCGGTCCGATTGATATAAAATCAAACATTTATTTTTTGCGGTGTATTTATATAAAAAATACATTTGATCCGGTCTCCGGATATCGAATTGTTTTAGACGTCAATACGCGACAATTTTATATATAAACGCGTGTTTTCAATTCTGATATTTTTTTTTTGTTACCAGTACTCGGCGTTTATATCTGTATTTTGTCGACGAACAGTGAAATTCTCAAAATTAAATTTTACGTAATTTGTTAATGGAAGATTATAGAAAACAATATTTTATTTAACCCGTTCAATACTCGGTCCCGGTCCGAACCAGGCTCCTACCGAGTACGTATACAGTGCTCGAATTGATTCTGACATGGGCAGAGGGAGTTACGGGTCGGACGGTCGGACACTTACTCCTTTGTGTTAATAATTAATTTACTGCAAGTAAAAACAAAAAAAAAAACAAAAACAATTCAGCGAAATCGTTTCCGAGCGTTTTCTGCTAGCGTACAGCGATTTTCGGACAAATAAAATCACGTCGAAACGAAATGCTGTAAACGCCGATTACATTTTGTAGTCGCGTTGAACATTCCGTTTGAATGTCCGTTAATGCCAAGCCGACACTTTCGCAATCGGATATTTTGAGGGATAATAAAACGATTGGGCGGCACCGTTCGCGTATAAAATAATTTACGAAAACCGTATTCGTAACCGCGTTCGCATATTGCTAATTAAATGCGCGTTTACGACGAGTATTACGTGATGAAATCCCCCGTCGCGGTAAATGTCCCGTCCGCGAGTTTGAACGCGTAAATTTTACATTTTCTCCGCGTCACGTCACTTTTAGCCGGTATACCCACCACGACCGGACTACGCACTGATCTGCACACACAATCAGTGTGCATTTTTTTTTTTTATTATTAATTCTTCATACGAGGCCGTCGCGTTATGTCCGACGACAAAACCGTACACGATACGAACGTATTGTAATCGCGACGGCGCAAATAATAATAATAATATTAAGTCGGAAAATGTTTTTTAACAGTCTGTTTACGTGCGGTGTGTCACGCCATCGAGTAGTCGCGTAACGTATACGAATACACGTCATAATGGCGCGCGTAATGTGTCATTAAATAAAATATACCAACGCGCGGGCCCGTCGTCGTCGCCATAACTCCCCAACTCTGACCGCCGCCGTACCATCGCAGCAAACCGCGAACGATAATCGTTTTTTAACCGACAATACCGTACGATAATTTTCTGCGCACACGCACCACAATAACGCATACGTTATTTTTTCAATAATAGTTATCGTATGAAATACCGCCATGTGTTATCGTACGTCTCGTCGGGGTTACGCCGCCAACCAGGTTAAAGTTCTCATCTAAAACCTACGTGTTACGAAGACCAATCACCGGTATATATAATATTATTAAATTATATACGAATATATGGGAGGGGGAGGAGAAGAACGTTTTTGTTGTATTAACTGCGATTGCCCCTGGATTTTAGTTAGGAATATTGATGTTAAGGTTGGTATAAGAACAAAAAAAGAGTCTTTAGTGTTCGATGCAAAAAAAAAAAAAAAAAAAAAAAGAGAAACGGCCAAACGAATTTCCCGATTTCGCTTCCCCCACCCCCGTCATCGATGCTCTAATTATTTTCAATTTTGCGCGTGTAGTTTTAAAACGAAATCCCGTCGAAGTGGAATCCGCCGCGAACGTTTTCTATCGGAAAACACCGTGTAAAAAATCGAATAATCGTGCGATACGTGTACAAAATCGAACGCTTGTCTGTTCTATACGCCAAACAAATTGTCTACAAGAAAAAAAATGTCTTCGTGAAATTAAAAAAAATTTAGGTTCATTAGTAAATTGTTCGTTTCTTACGTATATATAAATTCGCGACGGCGACCCATTGCGAGCCGTTCGGTTTGCAGAGTTTTTTTTTTTCTATTTCCAGTACGCATTTATACGTTATTTATGTACGCGGTTTTTAATATACCTATATATATAATTACGACATAATAATATTTTGTTATATCATATTGGAACGACGAGAACCGTCGTTAACATGACATTAAATTGCCGAGTAAATTCCATAAAAATTGCGAAGATAGAGAAAAAATTAAATATAATTAATCGATACAGACTGTATTACTTTTTACCTATATATATAGACTATTATATAAAAGAATTTTTATCGTTAAAATATCGTTAATTTTATATTTTGTGTATATTGTGATTGGGAATAATATTATATACCGCGAACGCGGTATACATGATTTTCCAACAATTATTATACTTTACGTATTACTGAACTACACATTTAAGGATTTGGTATCGGACATTTTTCATTTTTAAACTTCAAGTCCTCGTCCTATTGCAAGTTTATGTGAACCGATCGAATTATTATTTTTTTTTCAACCGATCTATTGACATACGGGGATATTCGTTTTCGACATTCACACTCGACAACAGTGTATAAAATATGTTATTATCGAACAATTCAGACGCGATATCACTTTCGTCGGTGACACGTCCGGAAATCGATTTCGATTACGACGTGTGCGTTCATTAATTGACACTTAGCAATTCGGTTTTATAGCGCATTAATTGTTTAAATCGCGCTCGTCCGACCGCGTTTGAACTGTCCACAAGTAAACTGGGGGTTTTTTTTTATTTATTTTTTACCAAATATTTTTAAACTAAGGGATAAACACGAGTAGGAAAAAAAAATAAAAAACAAACGCGGCGAAATATAAAACTCAATGTCGGCGGCGTCCGGGGATCGACGATGAGACGGACTTAGTAAATATATGCGCGAACAAGGACGTTTGTCCTGTTCCGTGTACAGGACATTTGAAAATATATAGAAAATTTCCTGTTTTCCAAATTATACGATCCCCGTGTCGCGATATATAACGCGTAAAAAAAAAAAACATTTTATATATATATATATTATAAAGCGTCGACTTTCCGAGAATTCCAACTAAATAATTTATAATACTGCGCAAAGGAAGGTCTTTTAGCTCGAGTATATTATATTAATATATATATATACGTATACACACTGTCCGGCGAAAGGTGCAGACCGCGGTTTTCCTGCAATGACCCCCGCGCCCGCGGTACAGTCACCGTTGTATAACCCGGCTGTTACCTGCACGCGGTGTGGACGTTTTTGTACCCATATAATATACCGGCCGGTATAGGGGCGAAAAAAAAAATCTATTATTAATAAACGTTATTATGTTATTCGCGGCGTGTGGTATATTGGCACGCGAAGTTCTTGGCAACCGAGCCGTTTTGCTGTATAAACAACACCCTTAAATATAATACAATAATGTTGTGTTTATGATTTTATACATATATATAAGCTCCTTGCGTCGTTCTTCCGTTCCATGCGCGCGGGGGATGATTGACCCTAAGGGCGCGTATAACGTACACGTACAACAGTATATAGCCCCATTTAATGGGCGCCGCCGCGTTTTCTGTCCACCGCTCATTGCTGCTGCTACTGCTGCTGCTGCTGCTGCTGCACGCCATATCGCCCACTCAACCACAACTACTATGCACGACGATGCAGGTCCGCGGGGAAATTCGTGCGTGATATAATAATAATAATAAATACGAAAACAACCGACAACATAAAAGGACACCCACTACACCCGTTCCCCGCACCCACCGTATAGCCGTGCGTCAAATCCGGTATTTCGTGACTATTAATTTTTCCCGAATATCCTTCTCAGTCCCCTCGGTCCCTTCTCGCCTACAACCGCTACGCTACGCGTGTGTGTATCGACAAATATTATCGTGTGTTTATATACGGTAAAAAAAAGAAAACAAAAAAAATATTGTAATTTTATCCGTTGCGCGCGTCGCTGCAATTATTACGCGTCGGAACCAGGGCACAGTGGCGGCCGGGGGACGGGGGGGGGGCGCATTTCAAACCCGTATTGGTTACCAGAAACATTCAAACGTTTAACACACATTTCAAATTCCAATACAATTATTACGAACGTATTCGTGATCAGAAGTAGTCGTTAAACGGTCTATAATCCAGCGACACGAATAAATAATATTGTAAAAACGCATTTGACGTACGGATATTTTTCTAAAATTCACGCATTATAATAATTTCAAATCATTATAGTGCGCCCGTACGGCTAGTTTCTAATGACTAACAAACAAAACGATAGAAGACGGGTGGTAAATTTACAGCGTACCGTGTTTTGATAGGCGGGGCGGCGTTCATAAATTAGCTCGAGGCGGTTTAGCTCCGGTCGTATTCCACGGATATTTTGTATATTTTGTTTTTCCGAACGTTCGGAGACGATTACGTGTTTCATTACGATATAGAAACAACGAGTGCATCGTAATCGATTTGTCTTTAAGAAATTGAAATTCGATGAATGCTGATATCGGAATGGTCCCGTATGTATAGCTCTATAGAACACGTATTATATACACATATGACCGTCGAAAGCGGTTTTTTCCCCCGTCTTTTCTCGCTGAGCATTTCGGCCTTACATCGCTCTCGCGTCTTCCGCTCTATTCTCTGTCGTCTACCATTCCGTCGCAGTACGTTCCCCGACACATTTTCACATTTCTGTTTCTATACGCAATCGTCCAATCTCGAGCATAAAGGCCGCAAATCCTTCCGATTTCTAACGCCTTTTATTAGTATAGAGCGCCCTAATTATTTCTTCCGACCGTGCAGCCTACATTACAGTCTTCGCTTTTTACGCGTTTTCTTCCATTCCATCAATTTTTAATAACTACATATAAATATATACGAGTATATATACAAAATTTATACGTTTCGTACGTTCACAATAATAAATTCATAAAACGAACTCTTTAGTCACTTATAGTTTTGTCGATTTCGTCGATTATTTCCTCGACGTCCGAAAACACATTCAATAGTATAAAACATAACGAACATACACTTCCTTCGTAGAATTTCTTAAACATACGTTTTCAATGAGTTAGGAAAATGCGCGTTCACGAGCCGAAGATCACGAACACCGTCCTAGAAATAACGTATTTTTCCAACAAAAATACTACCCGCCGACAAAAGGAGACCGTAACACACGCACACACGTACTTGTGTGTGTGTGTTCTTAACGAATTCATTTTTTAAAAAAAATTTAAAAAATGAACGCGCTTATTTAAATTTAAATAATTAAAATGAAATTATATACGTTAAAAGGAAAAAGTGCCGAGGAGAAGATGCCGCCCGCCGTCTCTACCGTTAAATCGATATTTCCAGATTTAAATCGAAAATTCCGTTAATAAACGTTACGCGGGTTCATCCGTGACGTCGTCGACCGCCCCGGCCGGGTCCATTAGCGTTTTATAAACGGGTTGGGCGGAGACTTTTCGACTAGTTACACGCTGCCTATGTAACTTGGGACCGTATATATAAGCGCGCATATACACGAGTAGCGAACACCATTAAATTGATATATCTGTACGAGTCAACGACGTGCGGGCATTATAAACCTCCTGTAGGAGGTGCGAGCTGCGGCAGGGCCGATACAGGGATGGGGTGTGCGCACGCGAGTGTGTGTGTGTGTGAGAGAAAGGCGAAAAGCCACACAGTCGTCGTGTGCACACGACGGGCGGGAAAACAAAGAGTCGTTATAATCTTTCTCTCTCTCTCTCTCTCTCCTCGTTCAGTATGTCCCGCTAGTATAGCAAACTGAGCGAAGGGCCGAACGGCGGCGGGACCACTTAAGCCCCTCTCACCGCAGCGGCTCATTGGCTTTCGGCTCGCCTCCCCTCGCCCCGCGTGCGCGCGCCGTAGTCCTTGCAGATTTCTTTCTTTCTCTTCACATCCCGTTTTACTCCAATTACCCGGGCACCACCGCGCCCCGCCCGCACGAACAATATCGCGTAACCCCTCTCGACGACGACAGCCATTGTACACACACACACACACACCGCCTTTTCGGTATAAGTTTATATACCGCGAACGGATATTGTTCGGGGTGACGGTGTTGTGATTATCATTTTTTTTTTTTTTTTTTAACCCGGTTTTATTATAATATCTAATGCAAATCAAAAACGGCCCTTCGACGGGTTGGTGGGTGGGTGATGGGGGATTTATCGCGCGTACCGCGCTGTTGCGACATCGACTCTGCGCACCCGGCTCCACCGAGAGAGAATTTCGTTTTTCCACGCCGTTATTGTAACGCGCGAGGCGTGTGCCGAAAATACTACGCGTACTAAACCACCCCGCCGAATGTAATGGCAACGTCGCGTTTTGAAATAATAATAAATAAATAAATAAAAAAGGGATTATAGACCGAGGTGTGATCAGTGTGATGGCCGCCGGTACGCGATCGGATCAAATTTGTATTATGTGAAAGTGAAAAAAAAAAGCGACCGAAACGTTTTGATAGTCGAACGGATCTCCCCCCCGGTTAGGTCCGAGAAACGCGGCGTTTAAATGGCACGACTAACCGACGGCGGACGGGATCGCGCGGTTAAATCGCGTTTCAACCACGCGCACAGACGGTCGTCGAATCGGATGTTATTTTTTGCCGCTCTCTCTTTCTCGTTTTTGTGAGTTTTTTAACGAAAAGACAAAAAAAAAAATCCAATCCGACCTATCTCTTCCCCGATACGAATGGACGCGACGGCGAACGATTTTAAACACAGCACGCACGACCGACGGGGGGAGGGGAGGGAAAAAAAGAAGACGAATGGCGATTTCCCGCTAATCGTATTCGTACGGAGCTAAAAACATTTTGTAATTTCGATATTTCGAAATGGAAAAAACCGGTGCGCTTATTAATTCCGAGACGCGCGTCGTGTAAATATGTTTGGTACATACGTAATAGAATAGCCGGGAAACGGCGTACACGCGGCGTAAAATATTTATAACGCGTTCGTGTACGAACGAAAAAAAAGAAACTTTTAATATCGAAACATTTAGCGTATAGTTCTTTCCGTACACTTTGTTAATTTTTTATATATATATATACACTGGCCGTTTACGCGCGATCGCGTTACAAGAGCGTTTTGTGCGATTTCTATCTCGTCGCCGTCGTGGTCGGCACCAGTTTTCGCGTGCGTCCTTTACGGCTTTTTCTATTTTCTTTTATATATTATTCGGGGAAAAAAACAATGCCGCCACTATAAATGCGTTTACTAGTAGTCGTACTTAGTACGCGTTTCGTTTTACCGTCGTCCCGTTATATATAAAATATATATATATATATACATATACGAGTTCTTTTTTTTCCCGTTAAATATTTCTGCGTTCGTGTATAAATCACGCGCTCATTTCGTCCGTAATTACGCATTACGTGCAATAGTAATATAATTGCGCGGCGCGGTACGGAAAACATAATAATTTAAACGTTTCCGTTCGGTATTTATTTATTCGTTTCGATGATGAGACAATGCGTGTTTACACAGGTCACCGAGACGACGACGGCCGAAATTCCGGTTCGAATCTCAGCAAAAAACAGAGAAAAGCCCGGACGGCGTTCACCGATCATCAGTTGCAGACGCTCGAGAAGAGTTTCGAGAGGCAGAAATACCTGAGCGTGCAGGATCGCATGGAATTGGCGGCCAAGCTGAATCTGTCCGACACCCAAGTCAAGACCTGGTACCAGAACAGAAGGTAATACATTTAAACCTAACGTGTATAAGCCATTTTTTTTTTTTTCAATTCTCTTCGATATTCTCTTAGAGGATTTCATAAATTTTGTCGGCCTTTTTTTACGCGCTTATAGTTTATAATTAATTAAAAAAGTAATTTTTAATCGTTTACTTCATCGTCGTACACGATTTTTTTCCTACGTCGTAACTCGTCGATTTCCGCGATGGCTATCCTTTGGCTCGCGCGTCGACATTTCTCGTTTGAATTATCCACAAGACAATTCTCCGATTTGACGGCACAGACTCCGAAAACGTATTGCGGTGGATTTCTGGAAGTCCAACTGTGCGTCGTTCAGACGCTTAAAATTATTGAAATCGAATTGGAGAAAGTATAAGTGCGCGGTTTTTTCTCTCTCTCGATATTTTCGATATTCGCTAATTGAAACACGCCAGGGATTACGGGATTTGCGGTAATTGTCCGTATTTTCAACGCGATTTTCGGAAATCAACGTTAACTACATTGTTTTTATTATAACTATATATATATATATATGAAAAAGTGTGTCTACTTTTATTAGAAGTGAATTTTAATCGGAAAATCGTGTGTTATTTTTATTTTTCATTTTTCACTAACCAATAACGAAAATCAAAAACTAAACACGATGTTTAGTGATTATAATTATTATATACGGTATTAAAAAATTGTTTAATACGGTTGAATTAACGTAGTAGCGTGTACTGATTTTCAGCTCATAAAACCCCAAAAAGTGAACCATTTTTATGACAGCTCGATAACATCTAATAACCGCTATAATATAATAATAATTCGAAATTGTGCAAAGTCACGTGTAAATTTCAAGACACTACGACCAATTTTTTTTTTTTATAGTATTTTTGTGCCGCGTTTTACAAAACAAACTATTGAGAAAATAGTTTTTTCATTAAATGTTTCGGGTCGTCACAACGCGTTTATTATGAGGAAATCATACGGAGAGAAAATCGGAAAAACGTTTCGAATAAATTACCGAACCGAGCACTGCTTTTTCTCGTAAATTTGTACACAGAAAACCAATTTTTTTTCGAATGAATCGACATCGTGTATTCGCCCAGAATCTAAACAATCCTATAGATCTCGCCTTTATACCGATTTCGACAAAACTCGCGCCCGCCTTAGCAACCGTTCGGTACATGTCCGCCCTTAGGATTTGCAAAATATTATTGTGAGAAAATTAATGCATATTGGGTAGAATATTATTTGCGAGGCTCTTCTGCGTTAACCTTCTACAAAATAACGTTATAATTACATTTTTTTTTGTTAGTTTTGTAACATTAAATTGTTTTATTTTTAGTATAAAACATTGCGTAATTCTAAATGTATAAAAAAAAAATAAAAAAAATAGTAACTTTATTTCACTGTGTAGAAGACGAAAAAAAAAAAAATTATATCTACTTCGTGTAGATTCAAATATTTATAATTAAAAAAATTAGAATACAAATAAATATTATTATTAATATACCCGGGGGAGAATAAAGGATATAATTTAAACGCAAAATTAATTAATTCGTCGTTGCCTCTTGACGACAAATTTCGTTTTTAATAGAAGCCGAACGTAGAAATAAACGCGTAGAAAGTCTTTCCCGATGACCCGTCGTATTGTAGTGCGCGTAAATGATTTCAAGTTTCGAATAAAAACTGTTTCTTATAAATACTACATAATTCCTCCAGAGAGATTGGCAGGGAAATTAATAATTGCGCACGGGTCGTTTATAAAATATCCACCCCACACGCGTTCTAATCAGAAGTTTTTCTTTCGTTTTTTATATTCGACTCGACACCGTATATCATCTGTGTACGTCCCGAATACAATAATAACGCGTTTATGCGAGGTAACAATTTTTTTTCCCTACGGTTTTGAGCGTGGCCGCGCAAGCTCCACGCTAACAGCTGTTCTGCGGGCCGAACTGACACATTTGCAATGCTCAAAAATCGCGCGTTCGGTTTCACACGGAACTACAACAAATATGTATAGAGCGTTAATTTTATAAATATTGCGTTTCTCTATATCGTTATAATTCCTCTATCGCTCTTTTAATTCCGTTAAATTTTACGCCCACGGGCGCTTTTCCCCGTCACCTTGCGAAAATCCGCTTCGGATCCGTGAGCGGGGGACATGCGCGCACGACGACGGTCTGCAGCACCACAGTTATACGTTTACGCACACTCGACAGAGGTTGTTATGCGTGTGTCGAACTGCAAGAGGACGGTACCGTCCGGAACAGGAGAAGGATAATTTACGCGAGGTATTTCGAAACACCGGCCACGGTCGCGTTTATCGAAACCGCGCCACCGGTCATTTGTCAATAGTGCCTGTTTAATACGCGGTCGGCCGAACGTAATGCGCGACCGTGTGTGTTAAAACGCATTAAAACGTAAAGCGTGTAAATACTCGCGATTTCCGAGGTGCGACAACGAACAAAAAAAAAAAAAAAGAAGAAGAAAAATAAAACGCGAACGTTATAAAAACACCGCGGTGCTAACCGCTGGAGTACAATAAAACGCCGACTATTAATTCCACTCCACGCGCCCCGGCGGCGAACGGCGGAAAGGAATAAGGAAATAAAAAAAAAAAATAAATAAAGAAGAAGAATTTCTACGCGAAAAACGATAGTCGCCGCCGAGTGTGAAAAATCCGGTACACGCGACGCGACGACGACAAATAATAATAATAATAATAATAATAACGACGACGACGCGGTTTACTTCACAAACGATCCGAGGAGGATTTCGCGTGTCATTCGACCGTCCCCGAGGAAAATAATAATAATAATAATAATAATAATAATTTATCGTATTACTTACGTTGGTTACACAATACGCGCGGTGTGTTTGTTGTGTGCAACGATAACAGTGCTTGTTACGTGTAGCGCAGTATTTACATCTGCTCGGTGTGACGGCCAAAGGATTGGCTGCTCGAAACCGACTATAAGACGACAAGGGGGTCGAACAAAACTGTTGTGTCCTCCACGTCAACAGATACGCGTATTATTGTATATTCGAAAGCGAGTGTACTCGAGTTCGAGTACACCGTTTACTTACAAGAAATTTTTTTTTTTTTTCGTTACGATTCCCGTCGATATTTCATGTACGGGACGAGCAGGCAGCGTAGTGTGTGACAATATTAGCCGTAGATATCGTAACGGCGGCGGGGGTCGACGCGGCCGTTTCGCCGATAAAAATTCGAATAATACCGATACGTTTATTGAATACGATACGAATTTTAAGTCGGATAAAAAACATTTTAATCGGTTTTAAATAATCTATTGAATAATGTGTATGCGAATCTAAAGTGTCGAACAAAAAACGGCTGGACGGGCCGCGTTGTGGACGTAGCTCGAAAATAAATCAATTCTACTTATAGATAATTTTTTAGTGTTTTCTCGAAAATCCGAGAGAACAATTCGTCGCGATCAATGAAACGCGATTCTGAGCGTGTCGCGTAACACGCGCTTTGTCAGAAAAATCGTAATGTTAAAGAAAATCAATAATTTTTCGAAAAAACTTTTTTCCTTCGTACGTATAAAATATACAATGCGACCGTATTGAAATCGCACGAGAATTTCCGTCATTGTGTTTGCGTAAGAAAAAATGCGAATCTCCGCATTCTTTTTTTTCCCCCACGAAAAATAATTTCGTCTCGAACGGGGAAATAATTCCGTCGATAAATCGATCGAATTTCACGGATAAACGCGAAAAATACACGGCTCTAAATTGCCGTAAACGACAAAAAGAAAAAACCGCGTTTTCACGTGAATTTAACTTTTACCGATAATTTTTGTAGCGTTATATTACGTTTATTCAGCTCACGCGTACTTACCCACCCGCGGCAACCAAAGTAAAGGACATAAGTGAGTTTCTTTTGTCAGCACACTAACGTTTGAGCCGAAATGAAGTCGAAGTAAAAAATATATTGATAATGAAAAAATATGTATTTTACGCGTTGTAATTTACACGAGTTTACACTATATCAATATATGTCCGATTATATTTTTTCGAAGAATGTACGGATTATTATATATTATGCGATTGACAAATATTGAAGAAAGGAAATAAAAACGATTTGGGGTATAATTTCTTCGATTAATATACACGCACTTTCCCTCCCCCTCATCAATAAGGTATATAATTTAAATCATATTATTATATTGGTTTTCGGAATACCGCGGAATTCGAACGCTGCTCGTATATTATTATTATATTATCGCGTGTAAAAACGAGTGAAACGCGATTGTTACGCGCGTATTGCTATATTTTTCGCGACCAAAGAAAAAAAAACCCCCGCTTTAAACTCGCGCGATACCGTAATAATATTATAATAATTCGAAATCGATCGTAACACTTTTCACCCATACATAATTATAATGAGTATTTAAAGAAAAGAAAAACTACTACTGATAAATAAGCCAAACTCGTAAACGTATTAATTTGATTTTAATAATAAAACAGTAGTGATGTTATTCGCGACCTCCTAAATAATAATAAAAAAAATTCGTGACCGGAGGAGGAAAGCGTTTGGCGCGTATTTATACGTATATTGTGATATATTTTTGCGGTTTTAAAAAAAAAAATTGTTTGATTTACACACCGGTCCCGGTCTGTGCGACCGTCGTCGTCGGTACACCATATAAATCAATGGCTAAAATAGCTACTGCAAAGCTTCTGCAGAACGCGATATAGCGTATATAATAAATATTGTAAAATAATAGTGCGATGATGCGACGTGTCGACGAGACGAATTATTGCCTCGGGATACAAATTTCGCTCGTGCATTTTCAAATGGCGAGAATAGCGCGTTAAAAAAAATTATTATTATTTAAAAAAATAAAAATAAAACCGTTTTATACCTCTTCTCCTTCTTCTTCTTCTTCTTTTTATTATTATTATAATTATTATTATTATTATTATTATTATTATTATTATTATTATTATTATTATTATTATTATTATTATTGGCACTGCAACGAAGACGGAAACGTTATACAGACGTTTTATATAATAGTCCGAGTCATATTATTATTATTATTATTATTATTATATAAACATACGTTGAACACATACACGCAAACACGTTTGGCACAAGTATAATTTTTTTATTTTTCGTTTATTTTTTCTTTTTGACGCCACTCGTTAAACGCGTGTTTAAATTGCTTTTTCGACGATATTTTCGTTACCATAATATCATTAATATCACACACGTACATCGCCTGGCAGCAGCAGCTACGACGAATTCGACTTTACGGAAATCACGATTATCCGCTGTTATATTAAGTAAATGTAAATTATACTGAATTTTTTTTTTATAACGTGTTCTATTCGAATTGGCAAAACGCCGTAAAATGTTGAACGGTTAACTGGTATCGGGTACGAATATAATAGCAACGACGAGTTGAAATTCTTTCAATACATTTTTTTTTTAACTAAATAAAAGTCATCCGATTTTTCTTTTTTCGTGCGTATAAACTTCACATTAATTTTCTTTTCCAAAACGCATCGAATAATTACGTCAAATAACGTTTTGATAATAATATAATTGAAGACGCGTTACGATGCTCCATAATAATATTCACATTTTCCAAGCTAATTACGAAATTTTATCTTTTAATCGCGTTAAATTAACTTAGTTAATTTAACTCTATTAAAAGAGTTTAAATCTCTTGTTTTTTCTTCGAAAAATCGTCATCTTCCGGTACATGATTTTTCACAATTTTTCAGTATAGAAAAGTTTCTTTCGGCACTCGCGTAATTGCGTGTATCGTCTTTTAAAATTCCTAAAATAATTTTCTCATCGTTAAGAATAAAGATGCATTAGGTATATCGTCTTTAGAAAAAAAAAAAAAAAAAACTATTTGTGTTCATTTCATGCGTTTTGTTTCGAATGGGGAAGGGGGGAGCATTTCAAAATTTACAAGTTAAATTTTAAATACACATTTTTTTTTTTTTTTTTTACCAGCGAGTTAAAAATTAACTCTATTTTTAAATACAAAATAAGAATAGCTAATACATTGTTTTTCCATAGTGTAATCGTGTTTCTTCATTCTGCATACAAGCCCATCGTTTCGTACGAAAAACTGCTCCGTCGGGATGCCTGCAGGTATTATTTATGCGCATCGAAATTCCCGGCAGCATCGTATTTCTGCTCTTACGTATGCTCAAAATCCTGTTCATTGCACTAAACGGTATTTCTATACACTGAAGCAGCCGTGTTCTTACAGAAACCGTATTTCGCACACTGTATTTCTTTGTAATTCGGCGGAGGACGAGCGACCGCACGTCAGCCCTACGATATTGTTACCGCCAAAAGGACATTCATCATCTGCCTTGTACCACGTGCTGCGCTATAATAATATATAGAGCGTATTGATTTCGTAAAAAAATTTTAAACGATTCAGTGTCCGCGAGTGTGCACTCGGTTCGCGAGCGTCGGTAAAACTCTTCGTATAATATACAATTATTCGGGAATCTGTAATGATAGCCACTCTGTATTGAATTCCGTTGTATTTATTATAAACTGTAAATAACTGAGTGAATTTCTTTAATTTATACATATAACATTTTAACTTTAACTTTTACTACAAATCACTGCAACGACAGTTTTGCGCGAATCCAAGCGATTTATCATCGAAAACGTTTCACGCGACAAAGATTAAAGGACGACGGTTTTACTACTGAAAACGCTTCTTTTTTTTCTTTTCTCCAGCCAGTTCTTGAAACGTTGACGGTATTTGAACGCCGCCGCCGCGGCTAACCAGCCGCCGACCGGTACTCGATACGAATAATTCAGGCGTGTAAGTTTTTTTTTTTTTTTTTTTGCCTCTTTTCCGTGTTTTCTTTTTTAATTGCCACGCGTTGCACGCGCTGTCGGCGAGACGACATTAAGACGTTAAAAACGTCGTTCGCGCTTGCACGCGCGCGCGCGCGCAAAAAAAAACCCCCCGTGTAAAAAAAAAACATACACTAATCGTCGTCTCGTTGCAGCGGTCGGTGAATAAGAGTAAAAAAAAAAAAAAAAAAGAGAGAGAGAGAAGAACAGGAGAACGGGAGGAGAGGGAAAATGGAAAGAAAACCGAGGGTGTGAATAATAATAATAATAGAAAAGCAAAAAAAAAAAATCCGACGATTGTTGTATCGGTACGCGTGTCGAGAGTAGAAAAAAAAAAAAAAAATAATAAATAAATAATTGTACGCACCGCATTATAAACGCGTCGTCTCGCATCCGCCGTAGCACGTCCCTGCGGTCATCGCGCGGCGCAACGGACAACGCCGTCGTGTGTGTGTGTGTGTGTGTGTGCTCGACGTGTTTGTTGTATCGGAATTTTGTGTGTTTTCCACGGGTCGTTTGGGTCACGTTCGCGCACCGTGTCCGCGCCGCGTTATTGTCACATCGTCCGCGGACGTCGCGGCGCATCGGTTCACAACACGGCCGGCAGCGACAACGGCTCGTGCTCTCGTAACACGTACTCTCCGCCGATAATGAAGAAGAAAAAGAAAAAAATAATACGTTATTTTCTTTATTATTATTATTATTAAAAAAAAATAGTACGTATTCCGTTTCGTCGACGGTATATTAAAAAGACGAAAAATAAAAAATTCTACGAGACGCACAAAACTCGCTTTTATAATATTATACGCTTACCGCGCTACAGCGTGTGATGTAACGAATCGATCGTGCGGCGGCCCTGTTACCATACATTGACGTTTTAATCGATGTTTTATGTGGTGTAAACCTCATAAAAAAAAAAAAAAAAAAAAAATTGGAAAAGAACGAAAAAATTGTCTCGCCTCGCCTCCCGTTATTTCATGTATTCGTATATCGACTGTTAATATATAATAAACGGTTAATATTGTAAACGCGCGAGAAAATCGTTTTTTTTTTTTTTAAAAAAAAATCCCATAGTACGCGGTCTGCAGTAGGCGGACACGAGTTAAACAGAAAAGAATAAAAAAAAAATTCCACTCTCGTCTCGTGCCGACTGTTGCATTTACATTTTTTTTTATTTTTAACACAATTTTTATTGTTTTAAAATAAATATACGTCGTAAATAGCCTTGTACGCGAGTCTTCTAAATGACATCCGCCGCCATATTGTACCGCTCCTTCTGTCGCAAATAGATTTCCCGTCACTTTGCCAGTGAATACGATTTTTTTTTCCGATAAACGGTTCGAAGGAACGTTCTTAAAATATTTTCTACACAAATATATTATTCATTCGAATTTCTATGTTAATTTCGAACACGAAAAAATCCTCCCGCTCCGCAATAAAGACAAAGTCAACTCTCTCCGCGATTGTAATGTGTACGAGGCGCAAACGTATAAAAAAAAAAACCGTTTTTCCCGCTTTACTCGGTTTGAGATGCTCGAAATTCTGAACTTCGTATAATTACGGTAATATTATTTTATTTTTTATTCTTATCGTTACGCGCTAAAATTCCCCAATACTTTTACGATTTCAACACGTTTAAATGACGAGAACAATTTTTTTCTTTCATCTATGGACCCAAAACAGCAGTTCGATCCGAAATTTTTCATACGATGCCGTGGCAACGAGCGTTCGACTTATGCGCGGTTGATGTTGAATTTCGATGCGTCCGCTACCAGACCAGACGTTGTGTATTTGACGATTGTTTTCTTTTAAACACAAAATTCCTAAAGCGGCGTTTATTCGAAAACACATCGCGATCAACAGTAATTAATTATTTTAATTAATATGGAAAATTCGGAAAAATTTCTCCGATAAAGTATCATCGAATTTCTCATACACATATTACAGTAAAACGTATACGGTTCCGAATTAAACCGCATCGCGTACACGAGGCGTTTTATATTAATTTAGTATTTTTTCGTTATTAATTCAAGAGCTTTTTTCGAATAATAAAAGAAAAAATAATCGCCGAATTATTATCGGACGCAAATAGTAGTGTTCGTTAAAATTTATTATTTATAGCCTATGTGCGCGCTTTTCGTCGAATAATATTTTTTCTTTTTTACGGGAATCGATTAAATTTTTTTTTTATATAACCATAATCGTTGTAATATATAAACGAAAACGTATATTTACCTCGTTCTCGATTAATATTATTATACATCGTATCGTGTAAACGAGTGTAATGACACGCGTTATTTCTCTCTCTCTCCTGACGAAATCGAATATTTTCTATACCGTCAGTATAATAATAATTGTTATTACTGTGTAAATTATAAAGCGAACGCAGTCTTGTAATAATAATAATAATAATAATAATAATAATAATAATAATAATATACGCCCGCGGAACCGTATAATAATATTATAATATTATGTATACACGTTTATATGATATTATTATTACTATTATACACTGCAATGACGAGTACGAAATACGTCCATCCGGTGCACGCACACGAAATATTACGAATTTGAAATGAATTTTTTCTTTTCTTTTTTCTCTCTTTCGAAACTATAATATAGTTATACGCGCCTAATATAATATAATATAATATAAATCGCGTTGTGTTTCTATAAAATGTTTTCCGCGCGCGCGAGACCACTCTATATCGCGTGTATAAATAATTTATTTATTTTTTTAAATCCTAATTATTACAGAATTTATTATAAAATTTAATTAAAAAAAAAAAAAAATATTCGAAATACTGACGATTATAACGTCGTATAATTATACATAACCGATTTTTTTTTTTACACACATTTTCCCGTTGGATATAATACGCGTTCGTATATTATAATAATACTCGTATATAGACAATGGCGCGTAGGTGTATAATTTTTTTTTCGTTTCGGACACGCGATAATTATAAGCAAAAGTTTCGCATATAACGTACTATTAATTCTTTTGTTTTACAGAAGAAATTTCGCAATTTTTTTTGTTCCTATAATTCCATGCGCTTTTATAATAATAAATACATATTTGGTGTGCGCGTACAGTGAGAACGCGTAATAAACCGTTGAACAGAAAAAAAATTCAATTACGATTCATAAGAAACTATGTAATATGTGCGTAAATATTTTATAATATTCATTATTATATAATTAATATATGGTGTCGAAATTCGTTGTTTGTAGATTTATCGTTTGCAATAATTGAAACCGATTAAAAACAAAAATCTGCAAATTTAAACGATTTTATATTTTCTCTCGTAACGCAAATTCGTCGTTTTAAATACAATAAAAATAGTAAAAAATACGATTTTATCACATTTAACATTTAGCACACATATATATGCGGTATTTACGTTACCGGAAATGTTGACGATTCCTAGGAAACGATGATGATAAATTCCTAATACGGTAAGGAAATGTTTTCATTGCTCATACAATACTCGTCATCATTTCCGTTATATATTATATACATATAATAATAATAATAATATATTAGGCGGTGTTATCGCCAAATGATTTTTTTTCTCTTTTCGCCAAATTTTCTTTCAATCGTAGCAGACGATATGTCCCCAGACTATTATGCATTTATTATTTTCGTTTTTCTATCGCGCGTTACATTAAAAATCTTTGATAATATATTATAGTTACAAATAGTAAAATAACTATAACCATTTATACACATTAAATTATCAATACATAATAATAATTTAATAAAATATTATGCTGGTAATCATTTCCCGCTATATTTAAGATGTTAAATATAGCGTAATAAGTTCTAAGCATTACTTATTATCGTATCGGGAATCATTTCCTGCGAATTGCCACTAATATATAAGTTAAATAAAATTGTATATACGCTTGTTCTACGACTCAACGTTTATTAAAATATGCGTTCACTTACCAGCCCGCCGGTCATTTTGTCATACACTGTTTATACGATGGGGGGATATTGTAGAATTGGTGAAAGCGATCTGAAGAAAAAAACTCGCCGCGATGGGAACTGGATAACGATTATACAACGTTATGACGTAGGTACACGAACGTGTGTGCAATTTAGATTTACTACACAATATTTTCGTTTATTATTACGTTATTATTTAATTAGTTGCTTATTGTTCCATAAAAAAAAAAAAAAATGTATTAGAGAAGAAGAAAAACGAATTTATATAACTATACAGTATATATATATATAGTTAGCCGGCAATGAGGTTTGATGTTAGGTCAGCTTTGGAGCTCTGTACAATGTTAAGATATGGATGTGTAAACGGATTACAACAGTTTGTATAGATACAGAATTCGAAACGAATACGAGTTAAGTTTAAGAATTACACGTTTAATTGGGGAAACGAGAGAGAATACGCTGAGATTGTTAGGGTCTAATAACACGACGAGAATACGGGAAGGTTGGTGGAGTAGATGAAGAAATGGATACAGGAGATCACGTTGTTTATAAAAGCGAAGATTTGCACACTCGGCACTATTCGGAATTTGTTGAAAATCAAATGTAACAGTGCGTAGGACGACGAGTAACAAACAAACAACATACAACGAATTAATAATATATTTATACGATGGATAGATTAGGCAATTAGATATTATCTTACATTAATGTATCCGAAATAATGCGTAATAATATTGCGTAAATCTTTAGTTATAATTTATCGAAATGAAATTGGTAAAAAAAGAGAAGACTCTTTTTAAAATAAAATTTTCTTCTTCGTCAAAATTTCCATTTTTTTCTTTTGGATCACACATGGCTCGTGTATAATACTGTTTCCAAGTCTTAACAAATTATTGTATCTTTCGCGTGTTTCTCACCGTCATTCGCCTCGCCCATATAACCACGGCCCTGTATTAATCGTTTTTATATATATAAATCGTTCGCTAACCGAGTTGTTGTTGTTGTTGGACAGGACCAAGTGGAAACGACAGACGGCAGTGGGTTTGGAATTGTTGGCCGAGGCGGGCAATTACGCGGCGTTCCAGCGGCTGTACGGCGGTCCGCCGTACGGTTGTTGGCCGTATCCGGCGGGCGCAGCTTCGGCCGCCGCGGGCGGTACCGGCGCCGGCGGTGGCGGTGGCGGGGGCGGCGTCTCGGGCGCGGGCGGCGCGCCGTCCGCCGCGGATCTGTACTACCGGCAGGCGGCCGTGGCCGCGGCCGCCGTGTCCACGCTCCAGAAGCCGCTGGCCTACAGGCTGTACCCTGGGATGGCCGGCGGCGGGCCGGGCGCCGGCGCGGGCGGCGGCCACCACCACCACCACCACCACCACCCGCACCATCACATACCGCCGCCGCCGCCGCCGCCGCTCGCCCATCCGCTGTACTACGGCGGCGGCGCACACCATCCGGCCGCGATGCCGCCCATGCCGGGCCGCAGCCCGACGCCCGAACCGCCGCGATCGTCGCGGGACTCGCCGTGCCGGTCGACGACGGCGGCGGACAGCCGACCCGGTTCGGTGGACGTCGAGGACGACGGATCCGATTCGCCCGATGTGGACGTTTAAGCGCGACCGGGGCGGACACTGCACAAGCAGCGGTGAGCGACAGCGGACGCGCAGTGCACGGAAAACAGCCGTCCCTTCCACTATCCCGTGTGTACATATATTATTATTATTATTATGGGACACGAACCCACGCGCACACACAAACACACAACCGCCCAACTAGTCGTCGTTTCTCCTTATCATTATTATTATTATTATTTTTAAACAGTATATGTGTGTAATACATGTTATCATATGAACAAATATGATTACCACCTCCCCTGTCCTCACCAACGTTGACAGACGTTGAATATACCACGGAAATCCGGTTTTTAAAAGCCGAAAAAGAAAACTTCCAACTGGTTACAAGTCGGAGGAGGAGGAGGAGGAGGAAGAGAAAACCTATTCGTTTGTACGTATTATCACGAATAACCGATTATATTATACGAATTCGCGTGGTTTTTTTTTTTTTTTTTTTTTTGTTATACGACGAGCGTCGGTTAATTTTTATTCATTTTTTACGTTTTCACACCGATATACACGCGACAGAGACTTAAACGCTCGGTGTAATAATATTAATAAAATACATAACGTACGTAATTTAAAATAACTGTAAAATATTTGTACGATATTTTGTTTTTTCTTTAACTGCGCATAAGTGTAATTGGCTTACCAAAAAAAAAAAAAAAATCGTTTCTTATTTAAAATATATATATATATATATATATACGAATAAGTTTGTAATTATTATTTTTTATTAATGTAAATATATATATATATATAAATGCGAGATAATATTATTAAATTTAGACATTATTATACGTGTGTATATAAGCATCAATAATTTATTAACGTATATATATATATATAAATATATATAGTTGTAGTGAGTAAAAAAAAAAAAAAAATTAATGATTATGCGAAATCGTGCAATGTAATAATATTAATTAGACTATAATAATATATATTTATATATATATATATATATATATATATATATATATATATATATATATATATATTTATATATATATATATATATATATATAAATTATATGCGTATTAATACATTTTTACTAGTATTATTATAAATTATATGTACCTATGTATGTGTGTAGTTATATATATATATATATTAAAATAGGCTCGGTATTATTATAGTATACGCATGTGTGTATATTGTAATTTTTACCAGATGTATACAAGAAATGCGCGTATATAGGAAAATAAAAAACTTGATCGTGCCAAAAAAAAAATATAATAATAATAAAAATTTGGATGAGTGTACGCGATTATAATTTAAAAAATAGGACGAAAAAAAAACAATTACCGAAACGCTTTGTTACGTTATATATTATATAATATACTATATTATTATACTATTTATTATAAAGTTTTCAAACGATTTATCGTTTTAAAATCATTTATATTAATAAATATATATGTATTTACTTACCTAAATACTTAGGGAATTTTATGTATTTGATCTGATATACCGTCACGATTATCCGTGTAAATATATTATTATAATTATTATTATTATTATTATTATTATTATTATTATACTATTGTTACGTGTAAAAATTAAAAATTAAATTAATATTATTGTTTAGAGTTTAAAATCGACGTGTTTTTTTTTCATTACGAAATATCTCATCCTCATCATAAAACCGTATGTTACCAGTGAACGGTTTCCTTAAAAAAAAAAAAATTTCAACGCCGTTTGAGCTGGTCGACGAATATAAAATTGAAATTCACTGTCACCGCTTAACAGTCGAATTTTCCAAAAAAAAATCTTAACTGACGTCTAAAGAGCGATATTATATACTCTGAAAACTTTATCTTACTATGATCGGTTTAGTTTTCGGCCTGTCGCTTTTACACCTATACGTGATTAAGATTTCATAGATGTTCGGGGAGAGGAGTAACGAAAAAAAAACCAAAAATTTCTCGCAATTTATTGTGTGTAGGTCTCATTGTTTTTTATCGCTTTTACGTCCAATTAAATGGTCGTTTAGTTGATTCAATCCGTAAAACAGACGAAAAAAAATATTAACCATAGATCGTTGACGGTGTTGTCGTATGAATTCATAATCGTTATATACATATATATTATATATTATATATAAACGAGGATACGAGAAAACCAAAACATTGTGACTATCTCGTATTATAAAGTAAAAAAAAAAAAAAATAATAACACAATCTAACTTCATACGGTACACTAAAATAATAATCCTCGGCGCATTAACTATAAAAAAAAAAAAATCAATAGTGAACTTTGCATAAAATGTTATTCGAAGTGTCCAACGAGTTTACCAATCATTTTAAGCACGCCACAAAACGATCACGAATAAAATTGTGCGAGACCTGCAGTTGTTCGATTCAATAAAAATAAAAAAAACCCTCCGGTTTCGTCGTCCCTTTACCTTGTCGTTTTGGCCGGTTTCAAACGGATTAAACGTGTCGATGTCATATAACAGACGTTAGGTAATTTTCCCTGAAAATAGAAACCCATCGGCGAGCTTTCCACTAGTTGTTCTGGATCCGATGATGATCCGTGTACACTATTACGTATAGTAAAACATTCGAGTTTTCACCGAAAACTATTCGAAATATTACGCGTTAAACGCAAAAACGATCGGTGGAGAAATTGTTTACAATGCACGCAGACACATCGAAACGTGCGGATGCGTGTCTCGTGGTTACATTGGATTTAATCGACGTCGATCGATTTAGCGCAGTTATCGTTCGATCGGGTGATTAGGAGGAGCTAATGGTTATACCACACATAGAAAACTTTTTGAAGTCAAAACGGGTTACAAAGACAACGCATATAGTGGTATAGTGTAATAGAAAATAATCACATATCATTTACAACGGTCGGATCGATGGAATCGTAAATGAACGCTGAATCGAAAATCGACATTCTCAGTGTCGGACAGATTTTCCGAACGACTCCCGGCTGTCAAAAATAAATGCGACAGTATAGAAAAAAAAAAACGGAAAACAAAAATTCTCGTACGACAAAACGTGGCCCAGAGGTTTTCGCCTCTCTTAAATAAACTATACAGTCGACGGCGCGAAACGTTTTGAAAATTCAACGACGATTGATGGAAAAACAAAAAGAATTTTCGCGCTCCCTGAGGGACGAATCCCTGCACGCGTTTCGTCTACTCGTTCGTCGGCGCACAAACGTACGCGTATAATTTCTACATACACACATACGATTTTCAATTGAACTCGATTCGCACCGGATAGTTCCTATCGGCGCACGTTCGAACACATGTCGCGCGGCCTTCGCCAACAGCGTTTCGGTTCATTCGTTTCGTACAATGTGACTCGTTTTTATTTTATTTTCTTTCCTACCCCTCGTATCTATCGTATTCGGACGGTGTGTGTGTGTGTGTGTTGATTATATTTTATTGAATAAAACCGTATGCGCGAGCGAGGATAATACGGAAATTTCGGACGGTTAAATAATATCGTATTTATATATTATATTAATCGTGTGCCGCAGTTATTATGTGAAGCGCTAAAACGGAGGGACCCATAGCGCTATTAACGTGTAGGTAACGATTGGAAACGCGGTGTGAATGTGTTTCGGTATTGGAGTGTGCGTATCGCGTGATCCATCCGAGTGACGAACGCACGAGAAAATCACGAACGATCTGCAATACCGCGAGAGAATACTTCGTTTGGAAAGTGTAAGACGTATGTCTATTCAGCATCCCTGCAGCTACGCGTGAAGGACGGAACCGGGCGATGGAACTTGGATGGATGATGGACGTAATGATTGGTGACCGCAAGACATCCGCCTGGAGCGGAACTTTTAAAAAACCGACGTTTTGCATTAAAAAAAAAAAAAAATGATCCTTAAATTTATTCGAGATTTCTATCGACAACACGTTAGAAAAATTGAATTTTTTTTTTCTCGTTTTTAATTCATCAGTTCAACCCCACTACGTTTATACGTTAAAATGTTGTTGTGTGCAAAATAATAAAGTGTTGAATCAAACAGTCATACCGGTAGTGGGTATCGAACAAATGTAGTGTCCGAGAGAACATATATTAATAATTTCATCTCTGATGAAATTGTTTTGATATTGAATTTCTCAAAGATCCTTAAAAAAAAAAAATGCCCTGATTCATTTAATGACCACCGTGGGTTATTATATTATAGTAAAAAAGAATTCCCAGTTCGTACGAATTTTAATTATTAATCTTATAAATGTTTTATGGTAAATGCATATATTTTTTTTCCCCCCGGTGAAATCAAAAATAATACTTGTTTTATCTCATACGATATTTTTTTATTTAAAATCGTGAGGTGAATCGTGTTTGTATTTCACAGGGATGTGATCTAAACTTATCCTAGGAACGGCAAACGTTTAGTAACCTATTTCGACTTGACCCTGGTCGTAAAGAAGTTTTTATTAACCGCTCCTTCATCAAGATCATCATCATCATCATCATCATTTGACGGAATAATAATCAAACAGTAAGAGGCACATATCGCGCGTGCAATAAGTGAAACTGGACGGGAAGACATCGTCTCCCAAGGAATTTCTCCGCTCCTTTGGACGATACATTGTCATCCACTATGCAATCATCCGGATCATGCAGCGTTCAATGATCGCATTACCTACCTATTTCCTGCACTGAAACTCGAGGAGAATTTGTTGGTAAAAAAAAAAAAACAATTTTTTTCCGACGATAAATATAATACAAGTCGTATTGTTTGATATTTTTGAGATTATTATTCGCCGAGAGTATATTAAAAATTGGAATTTTTTGTAGGCACACAACGGCGCACTGTTATTACGAGAACGTGTCGCGCGCGGACAGCACGGCCGGGATATTAATCGAACATTCGAACGTTATTTTATTTGCAAATAGTTTAAGCACGTTACACATAATAATATATATACACGACCTCTACGTACTCTTTCGTCGTCGAACATGTACACTTTTTTTTCATAAGTCTAATAATAATAATAATAATAATAATAATAATAATAATAATAATAATAATAATATGCGTCATACACGTAAAAAAAATTTGAAAAAAAAACCGCGTTTAAGTATGCATGTTTTTGGTACGCGAACGTTAACCCCAATTTTTCGTGTAAATTTTACCCGCGTCCAGTATATAACAAGTAATTTTGTACCATGTAATTTCGCGAATTCGTTATAAATAATAAAAACGCGAAAAAAACGATGTCGAACGTGTGATTTTAAATCGATTTTACAACAATAATTTTATATTTTTATTAGTCTTGGTATAAATCATTAAATATTACCGCTCCACAATATTACAACGGTGGGCATTACACATTTCATATTAGTACATATAATTCATGTATAACATAAATAATAATAATATATACAATCGTAATTGTAGTAAATCATTCAACATAAGATTATAATAAATTAACGTACACGTGAAGTTTGCAACACACTCGTAGCACACATAACTTAAACATTCCTATAACAAACATATTTAAGACTCGTTAGACGTTGTTAGAAAATTTTTAGACATTACTTACCGAGTTATAGGAGGTGTGGTGCCAAATTCACTTCAGTAACACCACAACAATATTCTCTCAGAGTTTCTGGAAACGATCATCACGTGTCAATAATAGACACCCGTTAGACGTCGTTAGAATTAAGTAGAATCTAATTGATATTATTTCGATATTGATTTTTTTTTTCCGACAACATTGTTAGTTCATTTAACACAGATGCATATATAATATATTAAAATAGTTTAAGATAAACGTGGTCGAGTACCACAACGTTCTGTTTCTTTCGTTTAAAAAAAAAAAAAGAAAGAGGAAAAGAGTAAGAAAGAAAAGAAACGGTAAAATCTACGTTCATACACGACGTGTGTACAATACGTGCGTGTCAATAGTACACGTCAAAAATAATTAAAAACGTTAATTTCCCCCTCGTTGATCCGTTGTCATCGATCGTAGTTTTGATTTCTCCAGGACCAACGGGACAATATTTTCTTAGTCCGCCGCTCTGATTTTTTCCACTCGCGCGCGACGACGACACGCGGACCGATTTTGCCAACAGTGTCGAGCCAACGCGGTCAACTCGTACAATATGATTATTGTTATTGTTATTGTTATTATTATTATTATTATAAACGGTCGGAAATCGAATTATTTAGTTTTTTTTGCTGTAAATAATATAATTCGAGGGAAGTCAACGGGCGAGACGAGAGAGACACAGAGATAAGTGAAGACGCGCGTATGACGTGTTCGGTAATTCGTGTACATAAGCGCACACGTATAACACATAGGAAAAAAATAATGTAATAAAAATACACTCGTCGGTCGACGTGGCGCGTTTTATTCGTTTCCGTTTTCCGCCGGAAGACGGACACAATGGTCGCATCGGCCGGTGAGTTACATTATATAAAAATATCGTTCGCTGAGACTGTGCCGCGTTTAGGAATTCGGGGGGCAACGAAATAAAAAAAAAAGGAACTATAATATAACGCAAATTCAACGCGATATAAAAAAAAAAACAATTCAATTTGTAATTTACAATATTTACAATTTACCATCTCGGATTGTCATTCCGCAAACGCTTTAATAAAGTTATAAACCACGGATCCCATCGACACGCTGTTGCATAATGTTATCAGCTTAACATGTGATACTCGGTAAGCAGCTGCGAACGGAATCCGTATCGTCCATAGATTACGTGATAATGGGACGAACGTCGCCAGTATTATTCTATCTATGGTGTCACCACAAAACTATAACAGTTATTATTATTATTATTATTATTGTCGTCTCACCGAAATCTCGTAACGTCAAAATAATTTCATCAATTATTCAAATATTTCAAAATCATTAAAGTTATCAATAATAAAATAATGACGAACCGAACGAAATTTCGAGAGGATTAAATGAACGGAATTGTATATCGAATAAAAAAATTATCCGCCCGGGGCGCAACAGTGGGCTGTTGCCCCAAAATACGGCCTTGACGGGGGGCGACGACGTGAGGTGGAAAAAAAGTCTCCCGTCCTCCCCTTGAGCGTGTAACGAAACGCAAAACGCGCGCGCGTTCGCAGAAACGACGACTGTTTCGTAAACAACAGGCGCTGTTGGCGTTAAAAACCGCAATTAAATTACTATTATTATTATTATTATTATTATTTTTTTTTTTTTTTATTATTATTATTATTATCGTTATATAGTACGCGTGTGTCGGTTTTAAAAGAAGCGAACAATAACAAAAAAATAAATGATTTTTTTCCCTCTCTTCTGTTCTGCTGTAGCGTGTCTAACGACACGCTCGCGAGACGAACATAAAAATAATATCGTTACAATATATATAACGTAAAACGTTTTATATAAAATCATTGTGTAAAATCATTAAAATAAAATCATTCTGAACAGTTATATATTATACTTATTATATAAACGTAATACGTGAGCGACTTACTGGCTGGTTTGTGTTTTACACTAACCGGTTTAAACTCCGTCTTTAATTTCATCCGTTCTGTGCTCAGACTTTTTAAAGTTTAACTGGTAAACGCATGACGTCGAGCCGCAAGAGGTCTTTCAACGAAAACGTACTCGGTACTCTGACGAAAGACTAAATCACGTTTTTAGTTTATCGAAAACGGTCACACTGGATGGCGGACGAGAAGATGGCCGCCGAAGATGTGATAGGCATCTTCACTGTGTTCATTTTTCATCGGTTTCCCCTTTGGTATTTTTTATTTATTATCTTTGTACTCCACAGAGGTATATTAATCGCAACATTCGTTATTTTCTCTATATGTAATAGTGTGTGACTATAGGTGGTTTTCATTCACCGATGCGTAACGGAAAAGGAATTTTAAATCTCAGAGCAGCATTGCGCGAGAACTGCCTCTGCACGTCCACCGCGGTATTCGCGATCGTAGGGTTCCAGAGAAATTCGGAACTTCCGAGCACCTCGATATCATCGTCTCAATACGTTTAACTGTTGAGAGAAAAGTAAAAAGTCGCGGATTGGGTTACGAGAGTATTTCACGGAAACGTTGCAGCGGATGCGGTGGGGAAAACTGTTCGGCCGTCCGGCGATTTGAAAATGTTTAAGCACGAGACTCGACCAAAATTATGGTGTTAATCCTGGAATATTTTCTTATTGCATACACTGAGAGATGAGCGCAGCAGCAAAACGAGTCGTCTGCGCTCCGCCATTGCCGTTCTCTCGATCTTCACACAATTGAATGACGTTCAAATTTATTCGAGAAATGTTCGAAACAGTGTTCGAAATTTTTTTCGAAAATCGACGGCGTGACCCGATTACGAGTATCGTATAACGAAAATTTCGTTACTAAAAAAGAAAAAAAGAAGAAGATTCGCAGTGGAAAAACATTGAATGTCGAACAAAAGTCATATTGCATTCGACGGTCTACGCGTGTTCGTAGGACTGACTACACTATGTGTATAAATATTGTGCTTTTGCACGCGTACGAGATGGGTCGTCGGCGTGTTGGTCGCAAAGAACAATTAATAATGTACATTTTATTACCCGGTGGCATTTCGTTTTATTTGTTTGTTTATTGATTTTAATCTCTATCTCTCTGTTTTTTTTTTTATTTTAACACGGACGTGTCTTCTGGGGTCATTCCGAAATTGTCGATTAAAAAAAAGACCATCGGTTTTTTTCTTTTTGTTTTTGATAATTTCTCGGAGGAGTTCGGGGACCAGTCAAAACCGCGATTGACTGTCGACGCGCGCCGGGGCAGTTCAATCGATCCGTGTGATTATCCTTTGAGTCGTATGATGACGTACGAATGCAATAAGACAGGTTCATCGACGATCGTTTCAAAGACGAATCCTCCGTTTCATTTCGGCGGAAAACAAGTGTCAACGAAAATTCTACGCTCATCGCCTTATCGATTATATCAAAATTAAACGCTATCTTCGAGCATTCGATACGTTGAAATAGTTAATTGCGGGTGGACACGTGAATGAGCTTGAAAACGTTTTCGAAAACGACTCGAGCTGCGCGGTGTTGCGTACGTATTACGCACGTGAGAAATGACGACAGTTCAGGAAATTATGAAAATCCCTAAGCAATGTCGAAAAGACGACGATTCGTAACGCCAAATGGTATTGTTCGGTCACGTACTTATCCGCTATTACGTTATAGACATTTAATTCGTATAAACGTCTTAATTGCATTGTTCGTCTCTACCATATAATAGTCACGTTAATTTCATGACGTCTGAACAAGATTAAAAAAAAAAAAAAAGAAGACTTTTACGAATATATTATTGTACACGTAACTGCTATATCGTGTTATGCGCAATAGCCAAAAAAAAAAAAAAAAATCAAAAAAAACTACTCGTTCTTCTGCAATATTATAGATTTGGACGGTTCGCGTGGTCTAGGGAACGTCTTATATTTCTTATACGTATATACTTTTTTCGATTGATATTTCATTTTTTTCTTTCTGTTTTTCAATCGTTCGACGATAAACGCGTATTGCGGTATGCGTTTGGTTTTGCAGCAACGGGGGGGGGGGTGCCCTCTACTCGTGGTCCGACGATGATGATGACCAACGGATGACGACGATCTTCCGTGTCTCTCTGTGTGCGGGGGGCAGTCACGCCGGACGCGTTTTTTTTTTTTTTATCTCTTGTGTGTTTGCCTGTAAATTGCGTAAATATACACGCGTTGTGTGCGCGATGACGGACGGACGACTGTGCGTACTGTGTAATACGTAACGTGACGGGGAAAAAAAATAATAATAATAATAAAATACGAAAAAATATATATATAAAAAAAACCACCGGTAATTGGATTTAAACGTCATTGTGTCAAGTCATTTCGGATGAGGTCAGAATCCTCCACGCGCGGTTCAATACGTGCCGTTCAACGATTTAAACCCGACGAGTGTATCAAATACATTCGACTAAATATACACGCGCACACGCGTGCAGTGGTAAGCGCGGAGGAGAGGAAAACGAAAAAAAAAAAAGCGTTCGTAATTTTCATGTTCGTCGGGCAAAAAAAAAAAAGCAAAAATAATCCAATTTTACCCTTTTACGCACGCCGCCGCCGCCACCGCCACCGATGTCTATTAAAAAATTTCGTTTAATTTTTTTATTATTATTTCTTATGATATACTATTACGTGAGCGGTATATTACTTTATACATATATATACACGAGTAGTTTTTTATAATATATTTGTAGCGGTACCGTTTTTATTGAAAGATGCTGTATATATATATATATAGATTTGTAATCTCGTCATTTCGCGTTGATTCTAAGAAAAAAAAAAAACGTCGGACAGAAACACACACACACAATAAAAAAATCGTTATTATTTTGACGAAAGATTTTTTTCTCCTCCTAAACATTCACAGTAAAGTCTTTATCGATTATTCTTTTCTTTTTTTTTATTTTACCCCGCTTCAAGTGTTCGAATTTTATCATATACAGTTTTAAAATTTTCATTATTATTATTATTAATCTAAATCACGTCGTCGGCTCGTTAGTTAGTTTTATTTTTTTGCAGAAAACGCAACTCGAAAAAAACCGATCAACTCCCGTTATTTTTTTACGATACATACAGTCGATAAGTCGAAATTGAAGGGAAATGCAAGTTGTTTTTTTGGATTTTTCGACGAGTTTTCGATTTACTATAAGTATTTAGGGGGAAAAATATTCGACCCAATCAACGAGTTCTTTTTTTTTATATAACATATCAATAATCACGGTGTGTATTATTATTGTATTAAAATATACGATAAAAATGTATGGTGCGTGTGTAGTGTCACGTTAAATAATTTGAAATCTTATTTTGAGTTTAGTCTTAGCAAATGTTAATAATAAGTTTAACTACATTAATTGATTGTATGAATTGTAACGTCACCAACACTACTCGTCGATAAATTTGTACGGAGTTATGGAAAAAAAATTGTCATTTCATGAAATTATGATGTTATCCGTGCGCCAAACGTCTATTACTCTGTATGACGACAAAATCGCTTGTACTTTTTCCCGCTTTTTCCCCGTTCCATTACTTCATTAGCGCCATAAAGAATATTACATGTATATATGTTTGGCGCACGGATGACATCATTTTACACAGTTTTGCTGTTTCATCAATCGTGGTACACAATATAAATAAATTACATTTTATTCGTATAGCACAAGTAGAACGAAAAAAAACAGGCTTAAGTTTACATATAAGCTTCCAGGAGTTAAGTTCTTTCATAGTATAATTATATATATATTATACGAGATACAGTTCTATTTTAAATACATGTTTCACAAAATAATCTAATAATATGTAAACGCGGTATAAATAAGTCCCGATCTCAATTATAAAACATAGATTTTGATTTAAACATGATAATCGCCAATCTATTTTTCTAATTAACTTTGTTTATCGCGTAATTTAAATTTCAGATTTTGATGACAAAAAAAAAAAATTCACCGAGTGTAGGGGAATTAAATGTCTTAAAAAACCAAAATTATATATATAATGTCGTATAATATATATATGACGTTTATTTAAAATTATAATTCATCGTACCATATACTATAAGTATACGCGTGAAAATGTTTTTGTTTTCTCAAAATAATTTCCAGAAATTTTTCAATAATTAAGCTGCAATGGATTCATCTAAACTGCGTATAAAACCGTATGTATTACCGTGGCATATGTTATTATTATTATTATTATTATTATTATTATTATTATTATTATTATTATTATTATTATTATTATTATTATTATTGATGTATTGAGTTTTCAACGTACGAAGAAGAAAAAAAATCCTAAATATTTTTAATTATACGTTTTATTACGTGTTTTAAGTTGTTTTTGCTTTTCTCCCCCGTCTATTGAAACTCGTCTCGGTTTTCATAAATAATACATATGTATAATAAAAACATACGATTAGATACATGAAATTAAACTAAATTATAATAATTACACATCGTTATTGTTTATGTAAACGAATAAAGTTTATATTTAAATATATTTGATCGTATAATGTTTAACAAATTAACGAGGCAATTAAGATCGTATATATAATCGACAAATAAATTATCGTAAGTATTTACGTCAGACTTTCGATAATATGAAATTAACGTAATCAGGTGCAAAAAAACCGTATCTATAAATGATGTAATGAACGTAGTTTTTGTTTTTCTGTAGTTTTTCTACGAATATAAATAATAAGCGGATAAATGTTCGTACGCTCGGCGCATAGTTTATTATATATCATGTGTCCATGATGAAATCCTTAATGACGTTTTCACAGAATCACATGTCGATTTTGCCGTTGAATTTCTCGTCGTTCGAGTTGCAATGTAAAATTATTTTCATAGACCTGGAAACGTATCCCTTCGGTTTCCCATCCGATCCTGTAGAAAAGACCAAAGAAAATCAAACGCATAACGGAGTGTCTCATGCTGTTTCGATTCGACTTTTGAGTACACGTTCGCGTCCAGGACTTTTAAACTTCGTATATAACTGGTACACGAAATACCAGTCTCGTTTCTGTCATTATAGTCACGCTGCTCGCTATTTCATCAGTACGTCTGCAAACAATAATAAATTAAATACTTCGCATGTGATACAATTATATATTTTACGGGTAATAATCACTGATTTCGGATAAAGTCGACCCGACTTCGTCCACATCGGACAAAATTATCGTAATACAAATGTTAGAAAAACGCGATTCAGCACAGAAACAAAATAATTAAATAGCTTACAAACGCTTTTACGCATACGTAATTCCGTCTTTCGCGCTGTTAATACAATAATTATACAAGTGTTGATTTTTTTTTTCAGAACAAACTTATACTATCGTTTTATGTGGAAATAATAAAATGTTTTGGAAAAAATTGAAGAAAAAAATGCCACTAATCATTTTCAATAGTTTTCACTTTATACGTGGTAATTTTGTACATGCGATTTTCTAAGCCTAAATTTCCAACATTACAACAGTGCCGTTAAAAAAGCGTCAAATTACAGATGACTACAATAATTATTGATTCGGCTCGACGTTACCCGAGCGGTATAATAAAAATACGCTGTAAAATAAAACTGAATTTATTCGGTGAAATAATTTTATAATAAATAAATTCGTAAAATTTAAAATATATTATTGATTATTCAAATAATTCGAGTTTCTTTATATATATATATATATAATTTAAACTTATTTAAAAATCGAATAAATCGCTGCACACGTATAATGTAATTCTATAAACGATAAAACAGCAACGCGTGAGAATTTTTAAATTTTACATTTATCGCTTATTATTTTAAGCGATTGAAAAAAAAAAAAAAATATAATAAAATATCTTGAAACACACGATTACACGTTATTTAAATTATTAAAACGAATTATATAAATTTGGAAGAAAAGAAAAACGAATAATAAAAAGTACATGTTTTACATTTGCCGATTTCTCTAATGTGGACGATAAAGAGCGGTACTCTGCGCTCCAAATGCGGCAGAAAATACTAATCGATAATGTTACAACACTATTTTGTTATTATTTTTAAGTTTACTATTTCTTTTTTTTTTACATTTAGTTTTTTTTACACTTAAATAAAAGATTCTCTAGAAATGTAAAAAAAAAAGAAAAAGAAAATATTTATTCTCGTGCGAAATGCGCAGTTACAAGATTGTTAGTAACACTAGTGGTCCATATAAACAGTCGTCTAATATGCATTATTTAACGTATTGACACATATGTTTTTGGATATATAATGGAGTGATTTTATATTTTATTTCGACACTACGCGAGACGCGACGTTTTTTTTTTTCGTTTTTTTTTTTTTTTTTTTTTGATTCGTTTTACAATTTAGTCACAATTCAAATTTAACATTCACGTGACGCGAATAAAATACGTTAAATATATATATATTTTTTTTTTTTTACACGCCGACACAAATATTCCGGTTTTAGTAAATTAAATATGTATTATTTCGACGATGGTACGAGTATACATTTTAAAAATAGGTACATTATAGACAGAATTAATTTGGCGGATACAAGAACACGTTTATTATATTACATGTATATACTATACATAATATGCGATAAATTAATTTACGGTTGGAGGATTGTACGAAATCGCGCGCGCATAATACACGATATGGATGAAAAATAACGCGCAACATTTGAGAGAATACAATTCCGATCTGGGGATCGCAATAATCGATTTGTTCGTGGTTCGCGTTTAAATCCAACGGGACGCAGAAGGTGTAATTATGAAACGGGATTGTAATATGAAACAGCACGGTACATTTGTCAACGAAATACAGCTACTTTTCGTAACCGTAACGATTACTTTACGTTTTGATATTAAAAACGGTAGCTGTCTGCAGTGTGACGTCACACGCTATCGTAAATTTTTGGTGTTTTAAAACCATCAAAACTTTTCGTAAGATAAAAATTCGATACATTTTTTTTTTGCGTCTATATTAGTAAATGGAATATGATATTGATTGGTGTATCGGATTTTATCAGACGTCATGATGTCAGAGATATTTATTTAAAATCACATATTATTATTGATTGTTAATAATATTGGAATAGATTAGGAAACGGTGTCGGGTGGTAATGTGAAATAGACTGTCCCATACTGTACACGCCAGAGCCGATTGGACAAGGAGTTCCAGCTAATGACAAACTGCAGACTATCTATTTTGTGGCGAGACGTTCGAGAAATCAATATCTGGAGAACTTTGGATTCATTGCGAGATGTGCCGGAAACGGGCTCAAATTTATGTTGTGCAGTCGGTGTGAAAACGATGTTTTCGTTTGCGACCTCCGTTCATAAAGAACTTTAAAGACATTTGTACCTATTAATTTTTTTTTTCTATCTAAAAGTATAATTTGTTTTTTTTTTATGTTTAACAATATAAAACTGTACCTAAAATAAGACGTTTTCGATTTATTCTTACACTTCTTTCATATTACCACCCCACATTCTAAAACCCATATTATGCAGTGTGTTCTAAAATTACAATGTACCGTGGAACAGTTCCATTTTTTTTCTTTCCATAATTACTCTTATTTAATTACATCAAACATATTTGTTAATTTTACAGATGATTAATGATACAGTATCTACATTCAAAATCTAGTTTTTTGTCCAAAACGAAAAAAAAACCCGTCTATATTACCACGGTCTTCCCTAATAATTCGAATTATAATATATACGTTTTGTTTTGATCTGTTTTTATGATATTTGTAGTATTTTCCAGATACACAGGTTTTTACATTTTTATGTACGTAAATATAATTTAGGCGTTATAATATCGTTTTCGCTTCTTTTTGTTTTTATGTTTCCGAGCAATCATTTAATATTATATTATCGTTTAATAAACACGTATAAAGGTATTAAAATAATCATAAAATCTAAACTAAACCGTATGTCTTATATTGGTGTTGTCATTGTACTTTTAGAATTCGACTTAATTCGTGAGTCGAGTTTTTGAAGTAATAATTTTTTAAAAATTGTACGTATACAACGTATTTCGATCGCCGAGATTTTATCCGCAATTCAGAGAGAGAAAGTGAGTTCGGGTCTGGAATGGTGTGGATTAATAACGAATATCAGCATAAATTGTATTTTAAAAGATCAATTAATTACCGTCGCGCATTATCCCATCCTAACAGTTAATAATCACAAAATTATGTGTACGCCGTTAAATGTCCAAACGGGAATGAGAACAGGAACTGTAAATTTTTTCCTCCTATCGATGGGAACCCACGAACAATTATTATATATATTTTTTTTTTGAGTTATTACCGTTCGTTTTATTTTTAATAAGCTTCGTTTTAAACATTTTGGCTTAACTGCACTTATATAACAGATATAATATAAATATAACTCACATAATTCGGTATTCATAGAACGAAGAACAAATAAATTTATAAAATTATAAGGAAACGGAAAAGATTTGTTCCGGCAGAAGGACGACTGAGGGGCAATGGGGGGAAAAAACGTGAGAAGAATCGCCAATATCGAGTAATCAAATGACAAATGGCAAAAACGAGATTAATTAATATAAAAAATAGTGAGCAGGAAAAGGCGGTTATACGGCCCAACCTTAACTACTTAGTAATAATATGGCGGTTTCGCCAGAACGGAATTGACGGAATCGAATGAGGCGAGGGATTTCAGGGAAATATTACAGTTAAATACGAGTAGTATTTCGTTTGAGCATTGCGCGGATTTCAACTGAAAACGGTCAATAGCCGGTTAGCACTCGTTACTGCGGTGCGGTTAGGTCCGCGGTTCAAAGAACGCGACCGCAAAACGTTCTAAGTATTTTCTTTTTTCGCACACGACGGCGCACGTAAACGCCGGTCGGGAAATCATCGATTTCACGTGTACAGGCGAGTCCACGCGAGCCGCTCATCGACGCATACGAAAAAAAAATATATATACATAAATAAATACAGTCGGATAACGAAAAATAATAAAAAGTCCTCGTGTTCCGGTCGTTGGATTTTCGTCGGTTTTATTATTATTATTATTTTGGTCTTCCGCGCCACCGTCTTATATTGCGTACATTTAAATCGTACGCCCGGATTCTCTTCCACCTGCGCCTGCAGACACTGTAAAAAAAACAAAAAAAAGAGAGAGAGTCTATAAAATACAGTCCATTTTGGAATTTTTTTTTATATAAGTCTTCATAAATATAATATTATGGCTCGACAATTACACAATTACATTAATACAACATACATAAACATATAATAGAATAAAAAACACACGCATTTAAGTAGTAAATAAACACAAAACTATACTAATGCGGATAGTAAATCTAAATGGAATTGCGAAGCCAGAGCGTTCACAACAAAAAAATTAATTAAAATTTTAATTGTCGATATTGGGAAGGGATAATATTGACCATGGAGGGATTGTTGAATATTATACGATTCTGTCAGTGGAAAGGGATGAACGAGTAAAAATCTCGAGTCTTCGAGATGATGTGTGGCACAAAGGTAAGGTCCGAAGGAACGAATAGAGAGCATATCACGTTCGGATCTTAAGTGCGAAAAGAAAAAAAAAACGATATTTTTCTTTGATAGTTTGAGGTTCCAAAACCAAGGACGGCGAGTAACTGTAGGAATTACTCTGGAATTTATACGCGCAATATATTATTATACGTGTGTATGTACACTACCAAAAAAATCGTTGTGGTTACAAATATATTAAACAATTATATATAATAATAATAATATTATAATATATAAATATTGTTCGATAAATGTTCTATTTTGCTGCGGCGAATTCAATCGACATCGCGCAGCATTCATTCGATAACCCGACTACGTCACCGGTCAAACGAGTTATCTCTCCGGGTGCACACAACGATTTTCGCAATAATTAAATGCCATATCGAATAATGTTTGACTACATAACTGTGTAATTTTGTCACCGAATACAGTACAAGTTCAACACAAATAACGAGTGGATTCAAAAATCGTTTTCTGAGAATAGTGTCTTTTAGATGTCTCTTACTAGACGTTATAATTGTTTCGGAATCATTAGAAATAAAAAAGACGAAGTTAGATGTTTGTTTCGTTTTCAAATTACTTAATATACATTTATTTGTTATCGAATTGTACTCGCCAAAATAAATTCCTGTGATCACCGCAATGCCACAGACGTGCGAATATTTTTCACGTGCCATTTCAGTCAACAAACTGTGGTTTTAATGCTCTTAAAACAAATGTACAATTTTAATAGATAAATGTAATATCGATAAATTTGTGTGTGTGTGTGTGTGTGTTAATGTTTTCAACGTATATTCAAATAGTCTACATTCTTAGTAATAGTTTAGTATTGGTGTTGGTTCGTACTGGTGCGTTTATGATTTCGGAAAAAACCACATAATAAATTCTTTTCAACATATCGATTGGCTTAGGACTCGTTTTTAAAAAAGACAATTTCTCCGTTTACTTAGAATTGATTAAACGCACGGGGAAAAAAACAAATTCAAAGAGAATATTTCTAACAGATTTAGAGCAATACGTTTCTGCAGGCAGATTGTCCAAAAATATGTATAAAAAAAAGCGCTAACCATTCTGCGAAGACGCCTTCTCAATACTTAAAAATACAAAAAAATAACAACAAAACGCACAACTGATTTCCGCGTAGAATATGTACGCTACAACATAAAATGTAAAATAAATAAATTGTCAACTAAAAAATTAAACACGTATAACGCGTTATAAAACTCAGTTTACTTTTTTGTTAAAAAAAAAAAAAAACAAACGGTATTCGGATTTAAGACTCGACGTGTGCCATGAACATTTTATATAAACGTTGTAGTATTTAGACATAAAAAAAAAAAACTACCGGGCCCACCATACATAGAACCGTATACATGGACCGTACGAGTCATCATTTATATATATATATATATACGCCGAAATGAAAATAAATTAAACGAATATCGTTTGATTTCTCGGTATATCAATTATCGAATTACATATTTTCGACTTAAAATTCATTTATAAAGAATTCAATTGATATTCCCACACGACGAACGATATAATACGTGCGCCATCGTTATACGTTTATATATATATATATATACGAGTGTAGTGCGTAAGTGCGTAAAAGCAAATTAAAAATATCACCAAAGAGTAAAATAATATTATAACTCGATTAACCGGTTTTATATTAAAAAAAATTTAATCTGTAAAATATTTTTATCGAACATCACGAGAGGATTAAAACACTACGTGGACCGGGCAGCAGTGCATACAGTGACGAACGAGTGTTTTTTTTTTTTTAACCTATTATTTGTGTTTCCAGACGTACGTAATATATCGCGGCCAAGTGTGTGTGTGTGTGTATTGCTCTTAATAAACGGCATGACGCGTCGTATGTATTTTTTATTAATACCGATACGAAAAATACACGGATTCGAACCGTAAAAAATATATAAATAAACGCGTGTTTATATAGAAATCGGGCCGGCGATATTCGAACGTCAATCGAAATCGATTTGAATAACGTTGGAAATAATAGAACGGGTGTGTTTTACACGAGTGTTGTTTGAGCGTCATTATAACGAGTCCCCGGTGCTAGTGTACTCGGACGAATTGTCTTTTGAAATGATTTAAAATGCTCGTCGACAAAAACACACGAAATCAGTTTGATTAGGCGCTGATTATTATTATTATAGTCACCGACGATGAACGCGTTCGCAATTACGTCTCGTCTCCCGGGTCAAGAATATTTTACACTTGAAAACGTTCGCTTTCAACAGTCCAATTTCTATTCCGTAACTATAATCAAGTGTTTTTTTTTTTTTTTGTTTTTTGTAACTTTTTTTTACGTTGCTCGTTTATTATAATCGTATTAGAGAATCGTTGTTTTACGTTCGATTAATATACTGACTTGAGTGGACGGTGCTGCTCTCCGTTACTGAATACGACATATTTTTTATTTTCCAAAGAACTGACTTGATTTTACGTCACTGTATAGCCTTATTATGTGCGGATAAAACACAACTTTGATATTTATTATTCGTCCGTGGACTCTCGCGATAATATTTTATTTAACGCGACAATAATTATTTACAATATCCATGTTACACGGGTCGCATTGCGCGATATATTAATTAATTCATTAAAACACGACGACGGTAAATATATTCACACGCGAATTAATTCGAAACCGAAACTCTATTTGCAATACGGTTGTAAAGCTAAAAGCCTCGTGCACGATATTCGATTCGCTGACCGCAATAGTATTTATTAGAATAATAATAACAATTATTATTATTATTATTATTATTTACTACTACTCGGTAAGTGCGGACCAAAACGGATAAAACGTCAAAACACGTCACATTTCAAAAGGGTAATATATTTTCGTACGAAGAGTTCGGATTACAGAACGAATTACAGTGTCGCTATAGCCCACGACCACTTCCTCGCCAGCCGACCGTCACCGCATCCGCGCTACGTATCTTAACCGCTTATAATTATAACGACATTTTACGTGTGTTATAGGTAAGTGTACTACAAAAAAAAAAAAAAAAAGAAAAAACGGTGTAGTTTTTCCGTGCGGTTCTCACACAAAATAATATCGTTTTTAATAACCCCTACACGGCAACAGACTACTGCAGCCACAACTGGATTGACGACGGATCGTCGTTTCCAAATAAAATCCCGTTTTCACAAATGTTTTCCACGCTCGCCACGGTTCTATCGAAATATAACCACACGCGTTCGATTTTAATTCTACCGATGAAATCATCATGTGTCCGATAATGCACATCAGCTGTTTGTCGATGCCACTCTCTGGAGAATCCTGGCGTTTAATATTCAATAATATTTACAATTGTACGTCACGAAAATCATGTCGTACTATGGACTCGAACGTCCGAACGAAATTATTTAACTTAACACGTTTTCAATTTAATAGAAAAAAAATTATAATAATAATTGACAATTAAAATAAACGGACGTCGATCGATTTCACTCATTTAGCGAATTATCGTTCGAATTCGCACGACCGTTAGTTTGATCAATAACTATCGAACGCGTTAGACACTCTAGCCGCCTATGGTGAAAGCACACAGTTTTAAATATTACAACAATTATTAATAGTATGTACTGATATTGATTACCTAAGAAAATGTAAAAAAAAATGTTTAATTTAACACGTACATAATTACGCTTTCTAACGGATTTCGAATAAAAATTTAATAATATGCGACTTTTTTTTTCCTCTTAATATTTTAATAACACAGTACTGTACAGAGCTTGTTACACAAACAATAAAACATATTACCTAGTGATATTTTCTTTCTTTTGGAAACGTTATCCCCATTTAATTTTATTTCGCTGCCAGCCAGTTTTATTATTATTATTATTATTATATTTCGTTCACTTTGTTTTCTTCGCGTCAAAACGGATGTACCGATACGTATACGTATAGAGATTAATTAACAAACCTGTTCGAATTTTACACGCAATCATCTCATGCGTCATCTGCATATTATCCGCAGTAGAACAAAACCAAATGCTTGTCTCTCGTTTTATATTATTTTTTATAACTACGTCGATAATAATCGTTTGAATAACAATACGGATATTTATAATAATTTATATAATTTCCACAACAAACTTTGTATCTTCTGAAAACGACGGGGAAAAAAAAAAAAAATATATATATATTTTGTTTATTTATTTCTTTCTATCTTCCTTTCTACTGTCACAGCTGTTTACCCTATATAATTACACCAGTCGCCGCATGACATCGACCATGTAATAGGTATTATATTTGGGCACTTTTAAAACTATACCGAAACGAGTTACTGCAGTATAGTTTAAAATTTGAATTAATTGAAAAGCAACGTACTCAGTTTAGTCACAAGTTATTTTCTGCGCGTAACAAATTCCAAATCGCTCACGGTCGTTTTGCATCGGTCGATTTTTGATTTATCGCGAAACCGCGCGCAGTGAACAACCAAAAGATCTCTCCGCTCATCTGGGAACCCCTGGTTTCCACGGATCACACGATATTTAAATTTCTAACGATGTATATTTTAAATAATATATTACGTACAAATTTGGCCGCGCTCGAATGAAACAAAAAAAAAAAACGAAATTCTCCGTTGGGCCCCGTTTTTCTATACGATCCGCCTCACAAGCACAACCAAATACAAAACCACACATCTTACACGGGTTATGTGCACCGAAGTTACCACACCGTACGTATTATAATTATTTATACGTATTTTATATATATATATATATAAGCGCGAGTAAAAGGACACCTCGCATAAAACAGTCTACTCCGGTCCGCCCGCGCGCGCAACGACTGTTGTTATTACTGTCTTCTGATGCTGGAGACATTTGCGTCTCGTTAAGCGTCGACGCCGGAGGTTCCCCCGTGTTAGAGGCGATCCAATAACTTATTACTACACGACTCGTACGGGGTGAGCAACGGCCATGTTAATTAACCATAACTAGCGCGCGCGTGTTTTTTTTTATATATATATATTTTTTTTTTTTCTCGTGTCAGTTAATGTCTTCCAAACGCGTGTATCTGGACCATTTTTCAACACCACTTTTCTGCTCGAAATGACGGCGTATATTATTATTATTATTATTATTATTATTACAACCATTCCACGATAAAGGTACTGTGCGTAACACGTAACACGTGTGCCATACGATTTATACATCAGCCGTGGGCGTAGTACATAATATAGTTTTGGGAGATTCAAACACTCCCCAACGGGGACGGAAAAAAAATCACGCTTTTCACTACATAACTTTTACTAATTTTTAATAACGATATTTATCGGCGTATAGGCACATATTATGGCCGAAATCACACGCTTTTCGGCGGGGCCTCGCGTCTCAGGAAACAACGTCATAAATTCGAAGGGAAATAACTGGACAACACTTTTAAACATTTATAGTTCATTTACGTTTTCGGGAAAATAATAATCTTACGTGCGCGTCTTACCACTGTACAGGAGAAAACAAGAGATAGAAGTAAATGGAGGAAAATACCTAACTGAATTCGTTATTCTTGCCGTGGACCTGTCAATAGACAGAATACCGATGACAACGACGTCTTGCCAAACTGTGTTGAGAACGTCGTCGATCCGATATTAGCGTAATGTTATTTGGATCGAGAAATAACTAATAAAGATCGGATAAAAAATTACTTAGGTTTGGGCGCAATTCTATTAATTCGTACGATGTGTATATATTATTGCTCCGAGTCGTTCGTATTTCGAATTGTGATTTTTCTAACACTGAGATTTTTCTTAGAATGTTATCGACTATACCGAAAAAAACACGTCCGAAATTATCAATGACCATCTGAAAAACATGATTTGTCAAAGAAGACTGATTGAACTAGTTACGTTGATATTAAAAGAAATTTGGTAAGAGCATAAAAATATAACGACAAACGAAAATGAATCGAAACGAAACAAAAATTTAAACAATTTATAAAAATATAAAGTGATAAGCGAGAAAAAAAGGGAGGTTACTTATCGATATTACGGGAAAAGGACCTCGCAAAGCGTACGGCACCATGCTCCTCTTCTAAATATTTATTTGGACGTCGTCGTCGTTGCTACTAATATATTTACAACAGTTTTACCTTTTGTAAATGTTACAATTTTTCTAAAAAAAAAATATAATTTCATTATATTTACTTTTTGATCTTTGACGATATATTTTCCAAAGATTCCTATTCCAAGAGACATTCATATACTTTCGGCAAGTAATTGAACTTTTGATCATAACGATCTATATCTACTCGCTTCTGACATCAGCCGTATCGTGCGAGATAAAATTACCGTATAAAGGAACAATTTTTTTTTTCTGTTAAACATTTTTTTTTCTCTTCTTTACATTAGCCAATATCGTGTGCAAGTTATATATTTATGAATAAAGAAAAAAAGTACGTTTTCTCGTCCCGTCGTGTATAACGATGCATCGTTATTTCACGAAAAATGTAATCGTCAATGGACCAACAGCGATATACAACGGTGGACGATTTCATAAACATTGCAGTATATTATAAACTAATATTACAACGCGCACCATTAACTAAATATAATAAATATTGCTGTCGTTTTTTTTGTTTCCTGCTATTCTAATGTTTTGTACGCATTTTTTTTTTTTGTTCTGTATCTGCTCGTTTCAGTTGATTATTATATGAAGACGACGACGACGATGATAATAATAGCAATCTCGTCGTGCTGCAGCAAGTGGTGACACAAACGTATAAATAAGTAACGCGATCTCCCGACGACGCCGTCGTTGCCGTCGATTAGATGACTTCGCGCGGGGAAAGTCGAAAATAAACATATACGACTCTTAATATTACACGTAAATAGGATATTGAAATATAATCTTTGTGTACAAAAAAAAAAAAAAAAAAATCTGATAGTTTTCGACGTGTGGTGGTGTTCTTTTACGTCTGCCCGGTTTTTTTCTGTTCCTTTTTAATGAATGAATAACACTTTCGATTTGCATATACACGTGTTATATTACTGTAAATATTTCATACGCGTCTGGTAAGGTCAGTCGCGCGCGATAAAAAATAAGTAAAAACTTAATTTTTTTTTAACAAACGAACGGCAATGTATTTTCACCTCGTTCGTTATAATATACTGACAACGGTTAATAAAATATAGTTGGTAATGACTAATGACAACGATAAACAAATTTTCAACGAACTTTCTGTTTTTTTTTTCCTATGGTCTCTTCTACTGAGATCTCCGTGCGGCATGGTAGACCAGTACAAATCAGTGACAAATCTTCGGTATTTCTTTCCGATTCAAATTATGTCTTGTCCGGTACATTATAGACATTAAAGAACGCAAAAACGAAAAATCGCGATTTTGTCAAAACAATATTCAGAAAACAAATCGTCCTATACAGTGTTTTGAGAATAACGAGGATTACAGCAGCAATAAATGTTATAAATTACAACGAAGCTCAGATCCGTTTTTTCTTGTACCAACAATGATTTATCGTCGCATCGAAATCCATATGATAATAACGAAATTCTGTCCACACACAATTCGCACGGCTCGTTACGTTATAAATGTTTCGCAATCATTTGTTCGACAATAAAGTTTTATATGCCAACTAATTTTCGAGAAAAAAAAATTATTTTTTAAAATCATTTGTCAAGCTCTGTAAAATCAATAAAAAAAAAATTATAGACGTCTGTGTAGTTCTGTGTAATGATAGTCGTCGATATTGATTAAAAAATCTTTGACTAAGGATAGGGTCCGTGTTTTCTAGGTGCGCTATAAAATCTTTCGGTTTTCCATATGAATTTATTTATGTCGTACGTTTAAAGTGTTTAAATACTTCGTAATATAAAGTCCATTCCGTGCGCAAACTTACAAAAAACGAATTAAAATTAATATATAAAAAGATTAGCATATATTAGTTTATTACACACGTAATTGGTATGAATTATCATTCTGCATATATTCCGTGCACGTGATATTATTACGGCACGCGATTTTCCCTTGTAGTGTGTATCGCGATATTATTGTGAAACAAGAATTCACGTACACTCCTCAATTATTAATATATTTTCGTATCTATTATAATAACCTGCTCCGTTCAAAAATAATAATCACGAGAACGGTTTTTTTCTTTCTTTTAGCCCGAAGCTGGGACATTCGTATTACATAACATATTTCCTCCCTCCGCCCATCCCTTTTGTATTTAACACGAAAAACACCATTCGATTGTAATTTATACGCATAATACGACACACGTTGTCTCGTTGGCAGAACGTGAAACATAAGAAATCGTTTACGGTCGTAATCAGTATAAATATTACAGTAGTTGAAATGAGAAAAAATTACAAGTGAGAACGCAAAAAGTGTATTTGCGTTCTGATAAATATTGAAACGATTCGTGTAAACTCGTGGAGATATTTCCCGCTCGCCGACAACATAAATTTCATAAGTCCGCACGGTTTTCGCTATACAAACGGTTGCCCTTAACTACATTTTTATCCAAAAATTATACAAAATGTCCAGGCATAGATATTACAGACTGGCACAGTGACAAAAACACGCTTAAAACTCCGAAGTTTTCAATTTCTGACGACAATAACACTATATTTTTTGTACAATGAGATTATAACGATGAAAGTATAATAAACGAGTCCGTTCGCCTCGTGAATATATAATAAATGGATACAAAATTAAAGAAAACTAGTGTCCGAAAAAAAAAAACGGATGAAATAGAAAAATGTTTAGATGGTGCTCGAAAAATTCAAATCGCACTGAGGTTCAAATTGAAAATAATTCGTTCGCAAGAGAAGCAACTTGCATATCGGAGCTCGAAATGTAAATAAAAGTCTCTTAAAAAACTTTAATCGGTTTAATTTTATTGATGTTTGACGGGGAGGGGCAAATTTTTGAGTACCGCGACGTGGTTTTGAATTGTAATTTTCTCGATGACGGCATAATTTGCAAATTTATCCCGGGGGTGACAACATAGCTTGACGCGGTACTGAATACGAGTTTTATCAATACCCGCACACAAATGACAAATATTGCGAAAAATGTTTTATTCGGAAAGAAATTTCGGAAATGAATGAGGAGGAGAGTTCTCGAACGCCGTATAAAACACTGCACGCCTGTACTGCGATTTCAAAGCATACATCGAAAATATTCGTTACTATTTTAATGTTTTGTGTACGAATTTCATTCCGCCATCTCAATATTACAATTCCGTGTGCCGGGGGGGAAAAAAAAACAAAAAAATTACTGGCTTTAAACGCGAGCGCTCGCGCGCGCCATTCGTTTTAAAACGTAAACCTCTGCAGGCGCCGGATGTCTATATACGCTATGCCATTACTGAGAAAAAAAAAACTTCCGGCTGTAAAAAACGAAACGAAACGACTCTAATGCGCAGCGTTTTCCTGCGTGTAATATTTTATTATTATTATTATTATTTCTCCGTTCGTTTTCCCTCCGCAACACGCGTGCGCGCGCGTATTAAACCGCTCGTACGCTAAAAACCGAACAGTCCGAATTTTTCGTCGACTAAACCGAATTTTTAACGCCAGTGACTATTATAAACATTGAACCGTATACGATAACGACGAGATGCGGCTCGCCATCGAATTTTTCCTGTTCTTCTAAACATCCGTTTCTGACCACCGCGATAACCAATTCTATTCGTACGTAATGTCATTTTTTTCATTGCGTTAGAACGACGTTTTCGCAACCGTACGTTTAAGTTGTGCGGCGAAAAAATCAAATCGACCAGAATTTCTTCAGCTCGTACGAGAGTACAGAGACGGACAACTTTTTTTTTTTTTTGAAAAACGGCTATTATTTTTTTTCCCGTTCGGTTCTAGACGACCGGACGACGCCGAATGCATTCGGTGGCCGTAAGGAATCTGTGCGCGACGAAGGGGGGAAAAGAAACGTATTTTATACTTATTTGTTTTGAACGTTTACGATTAGAGTTTTTTTTTCTTCTTCTCCATACCCCCGTCCGTTTTCGTCTCGTCTCGTTTTGAATATACACTCTCGTCACCGAGCACTATATAATAATAATATAATATTGTAGCGCGGCGGCGACTATGCGGTCCCGTAATAACAGCAATTATCCAGTTGCGGCTCGGCTACCGGTTTTTATCATTTTCTTCTTCTTCACAATATAAATACGTTATATTCGTTTACGTATACCATTTTTTTTTTTTTTTACAATAATAATACGGACGAGCAGCAGCAACAGTGGTCCAAACGACGAGAATCCCGCAATATTAATAATATTCTCCTGCTGCAACCGCACCAACGTATAATTCAAATAGTGGCCAGCAGCGATACACATTATACTGCAGGTATATTATTCTACAGGTGTGTTGTTCAGTTCAGTAGCACTGTCGCGTGCGTGCGTAGGTAAACTGTACAAAACGAAATACGTTTCTCTAACCGTTTTTATACTTGTTATGCATTTCGATACATTTCACGGGGGGAAAAAAACGATATACGAAGTGAGATGCCGTAAAAGGATATTCAGACGGCAACTAATGAACGTCACTTATTCGGGCGATGTACTGAAAGATTTTAAAATCCAAACGTGCATGACGTTAATACGCGGCCAGTAGGTAACTCTGTAGGGTACGACAAAGCAAAAAAACTGGAAAACTATATGACAGCGATGGTTTTCAAGAGGGATATATCAAAACGTATATTAACGTATATGGACCGTAGCGGATGCAGGAGACGAATTTGCTAAAAAGGCATACGGAGAAGACCAGTACAACAGGGAGCTGTACGGTGTACACCGAAGACAAGCCTTGTCGAATGATACGCAGTGGTCAGTGTCACGGAATAGATGAAAGAGTACAGTGTTCCCAATGTAAACAATAAAGTGACGGTCATTTTTGCCGTTTATTGCTTTTCTTATCGATTTAATGTTGACAACTTGAGAAACGTAGTCCGAGATGGAGAATAAACGATGTCTTCGGCATATTTCATCTCGTGTCACGGGCGCGATTTGAATTCAATAATAACGGACACGTCGGACAAAACGATAAATAACGTAACGAAATATTATTTATTGAAATAGTCTCGGTCGGCGGCGGCGGCGGCGGGTTTTCTTCTCATTTAAATGAAATACGCGAGAAAAATACAATAAAACGTTCTCGTCGTATATTAAATTAATATATTATTATTATTATTATTACACGTTGCACATTGCTGAGAATAATATATTAAAAAGGCGCCAACTCGATCCGCCGAAACGCGGTGGCCAATTCAATTCTGTTTTTTATTCGTGTCGCTCGGCCGTACACTATTTGCACGTACCATTTTACACGTCACCTGCTGGCTGATTGCATATCGGTACTTCCAGTGACGGATCAAAACTTAAGTTTAATTTTATTGTAAAAGAAAAACCGACACGCGTATTTTTTTTTCTGTTGATAGATTTCTGTTTTTAGACTAAAAAAAAAAAAAAACATTTAAAAAACACTCAACTGTGTCGTCGTATAGTCACGGACGAGGAATTTTTTTTTTTTTTTAACAATAATTCAAGTGTTTTGTCAATCGAATTTATCAGTTGACCAAAATCCGTTAAAAATACGGTTTGGTCAAAAAAATAACGATGTGTAACGTAAAATTGTTTTTTAATTGGTTTTTTATTCTTCTCAATTCTACGCTTATTTTCATTCCTTAATTTTCATAATTTCCGCTATTTGATTTCGTTCATTTTTTTTCTTTCTTTATCTTGTTGTATTTTCCTTTTTCGCTTAATACTATCTGATGATGACTTCGAAAAACCGGTAGAGACGGTAATGAATAAACAAATTTAATACAACAAATCTTATATATTTCTCTCTTCTTTTTATTTTCATAATACGTGTGTAACGTACATATATATTATTATAGTATAATCAAACGATTTAATCTGGTCGCCATTGCGACGTGCCAACATTTCATTACCGTTATAATACCGTCTTAACGAAGAGAGTTATCGCTTATATATAAATGCGTTATATCATAATTTTTGATGTATTATAAAACTCCGGCTGTGAATGTAATATGTAAATAATATAGTAAAAAAAAAAATATTATTAGAATTCGTTAAAGAGTTTAAAAAAAAAAAATCTTGCTTACACCGTTAATGTATTTTTGAACGCGGCTACATCTATACGAAATGTGCGACTTTTACCCGAATCTTTATATAAAATACCGTAAACGTTTTCGAATTCGAAAAATTATTGATGAGAAACTCTACTGAGTATCGAAAATAAAACGGTTGGAAAAAAATCCTCTTTATCATAAATATTATTATTATTAAATAATATTATCCTCTTTATCGTAGATATTGTGTTTTCGTATTAAATGAAAATTCAATGTTTTTTTTTTTAATACGTATTATTACTCGGGAAAACCTGTCGCAAAAACAGTTTCATAAAATCGACACAATATTATTAGCGAGTATAGTTATTATTTACTTGGATACAATAAATATCATCCGATTTACCTATACATATATATATATATATATATAATTTCCGGTTCTGATGCTGCAGGTTTCCGTACATTCCGTAAGATTAACCAGCTTTTATTCTATTTAAACGTTTAAGAATTACAATTTTTTTTCCGAAAATGTTATTATCTTTTATATATGTATAAATAGAGAATTATTAACTAATAAAAAAAAAATACCTGTATAACATCAACAAGTGATGAACAATCGTGTAAAGAAGAAATCGTCAATGCCTATTGTCGATTGAAAAACTGTTTAAGCGCAATCACAATTATTTTAATTGTATAACGTTATAACGTCATATTATTTGTTATTTATTTAATAACGAATACGAAAATAATTGTTTTATACACATATAATAATATATAGTTACAATATTTCGACGTCATGCAATTTGAACATGTAATGTTTGCAGTTATTATTATTATTATTTAGAAAACGTTTAAAGTTCTTTAACCCGATGAGTAATGTGTTGTATTATACGAAATACTTGTGTACCGGATGACAATACGCCAGTAATGATTGCAGATGTGAGTTCATTTTTATTAATATACGCGTTGTGCAATGATTTACCAAAATGTTCGATAAATACACTGTACGCAATACTATCGCTTTATTTAACGTTCGGCTCGAGACAATTTATTATGAAATTCATTTTTTATTTTACTTCTATTCGTTTTCATACACCTCGGTGGTATTCGATTAAAACGTAATTTGTCAATTTCAATGCGTATTTTTTTTTCCTATCGTTCGTTTTAAAGTCGATTATTAGTAATTCGTGTTTTTTTTTATTCTTTTGCTAAATAACGTACGGTAGTACTTATATGATGTCGTTTCGAACTTGTAAAAAATCGTAATGGATTTTACGACGACATGAAAATCGGATATTATTATCATTTACACATATATATTGTGTACGTATAAATCGGATATACTTTCGCAATGGAATTCACGTATTTTAAGAAGACACACATATTCCCGTAGGAATATAATATTATCGGGCGCGCTTCGGGTTAGTGACGAGGGGGAACACTTTGAAAAACTTATATACAATAATACGATATTATTATTATTATTATTATATCAAATAAATGTGCTGACTCTTGGCCGACGGCTCCGCACAATATATACGCATTATTGTAATAATAATCCTTTCCAGGACGTTTTCGTCAGCGACGCGGAATTCGAGTGAATTTCTTCCTTTTTTTTTTCTCTTCTGTGTACATCGCTCACGTACCATAATACGTACGAATAGTACTGTATGCATGCAATGTACGATCGAAATAAGGATTCGTATACCATAAAATATCGTTGGTTTTTTTCTTCTCCCCAAACAGTAGCACGTATCACACACACCTGATTGTAATCATCGTAAGCCCTGCACGTACGTTACACCGCACGTCGCGTTAAACCCTTTCATATCAAAAATACGCATTTCGGCCGGACGATCGGAAATCATCGAACTGACTCAGCACTACCACTACGCCGTACGCCGGGGTACGGGCGGCAACGTCCGACGCATGATATTACACGCCGTTGTTGTACAGTAATGGACACGGGTATTCGCAACGATTGTTGCGAAATGATAAAAAATGAAATTTCGCCTATAAAAAAAAATAGAAGCGCGTTTCATTATAACTCGGGATTTGATTTTTATTCTCGTACATCCAACTAATCAACTGTTATGTGTGGAGTCCGATTCCCGTTGGAATCACTACTGTCCTCAAGACGTGTCTCTACGTCAAAAGAGCAATACGAGACAAAGTCTTTCCGGTACAGTCACACCATCGCGGCATGTGCCGAACGATAAGTAACGCGTGGACTCGCCGTACTCTCTTTCACCGTACCCGTCGCAACTCCGTCGCGTCCTGCAGGGAATGACGACGATTTCCGTATACAAAGTGTTTCTTAGTACGGCATTTAATTTCGATTCCAATCGTTTTGACCGCAACGGTTAACAACGGGATCCGTATAAGTGAAAAGGCGGGGAACGAAAAGACATCGGTTTTCAGGGATGGACAGGGCTAGCTATATGCACGTGGCCGAAGTTATAGGCTTTCGGTGTGTGGACAAATGTAGCGAAAGCCGAAAAAAGAAAAAAAAAATTCGTTTTTCGAAGGAATCGGTTTCAAAGTTATTCGGATCGGTCGGATAATAATAATTCGACCGGGCTAAAGAATAAACGGGGGAGAGGGCGGGCGATGGCATTGAAATCTTTACAATAATACGTACCGGAGCGGCATGAAAATATATCGCCGCGGCATTGTCGTCCGCCACTACCGCGGACGCGAATGCGGTGAGGGAGGGGAGAAATAAAGAAATCCCCGACGGCGGCGGCAATAGAACAGCAGCGCTCGTACACAATAATTTCACGGCGTGCCGAACACGCGTTTCGCTTGTTCGTTTCACACCTTTCCCCGGGCACTGACCAAAAAGAGGACAATACACACACACACGCACACGCACGTTTCATCGTATTACTACTACCACCCGGTACCACACGTCGTATGGAAATAGGGACCGTTTAATGCGATTTGCCGCGGGCGCGCAGACACCACATCCCGTCCGTCCGTTCAACCGAGCCACAACTCCGTGCCGTTTTTTTTTCCCCTCCCCCCGTTTTCGTTTCCTTTTCAACGCACATTTCATAATACAATATCGTTATATATATATATATTACAATATACAGGCACTTGGCATATAATAATTCTATTAACATATTATTATTATTATTAGAGAAAATGTTATTTTTTTCCTCCCGCTCGCCGCCCGTAATAAACGTGCTCGCGTTTAATCGCGTTACCCGGGCGCGGCACAGAATCCGCCGGAGTCGAAACAAAATATTTTTCCCTCCCTCCCGCCACCACCTCGTTTTCGGCGTACAAAAAAGACATTAACAATATCGTTTATACACTAATTCTTTACCGCTGTTCGGTCTCCGCGGGGGTTTCGCGCGCGTTAATTGGCCGCGCGCCCGAGGATTTCGCGCCCCCGAGGCCGTTAGCCAGTCGCCGCCAGAATGACGGCAATCGGTTTCGCGAAACGCGTTCAACCGTATTTATTATAAAATTATTCGTGTAAATCCACTCGCGTATGGTCTCCGTACTACGGATACGACGACATAATCGTATAGAATACGTACACCCAATTAGAAAGGAACGCTACAGCATCAGCAGATGTGTACCGGAGCTATTATAATAATAATATATGTATTATACGACGGATACGAAAAATTTGTGTCCTGCAGTGGCGTAGGATATCAATGACGACGTGGCGGAGGGAAATCTTTCTCCGTTCACTCGTAATGTACACGGTGACGGGAGTAATATCGATGTATTAACAACTACACGCGCAGATATTAGTAAACGTTACTTCCAAATATACAGACACGAAAATAATGGAAAAAAAAAAAATCTACCGAACCTAACCCGTGTTCGGGGACCGTAGCAATTTATGGCAGTCATATACGCGGACGATGGGGAACGCGTGAAGAAAAGAAGCTGCTCGCGTCTTCTAAAAGCGTAGTGGTACAGAAGACTTGTTGAAATAAGTCGGACGGATCGTGTAACAGACGTATGAAGTATTTCGAAGGTTCCTAAGAACTCTGAAGACTAGAACAGCTAAAAGGATCCGTTGAAGGGAAGAGAAAGCGGCCGTGTCATTCGAATTCACGAGTCAAGTAGTACTAGGCATACGGCCTATGCGGACCACATTTTACGATTTTAAAAGAGCAAAGCGGAGCGGTGGAAAGAATGGATGAATGCTGCCAACCAGCGAAGCCAAAGAGAAAGAAAGAGAATATTATAAAATAATAATCGTTGACTTTTAGAACACCGTGGACGCTTATAAGCATGTTTTACCCCGGGAGTTCGAAAACGGATCGTAGTTTGTAATCTTTTCGCACACACGAGAACGTGCGTTCAGGAATTTGGAAGATATTAATTTTAACGATAATAATTTTTTCCAAAAACAAATATATTACATTATCGTTTTATCGAAATCTACGGATAATGTGCGGACAAAAAAAAAAATAGGAAAACACGTATATTTTTAAAAAGAAAAAAAAAAGTGCGGAGTTACGTCTTCTTCTAATCCTTTCCCACCAACGACCAAACGTATATTTTTTTTTTTTTTTTTTAAAAAAAAGAAACCGCGTCCGCTTTTATTCAATTATTTATTAAATTTCTTTCTCTCGTTCCTCTCTCGTCCTGTAAGCGGTTATCTCGCAACACACAATCGTATCACAATACGCGTTATTATTAAACAAATTTTCATGCGTACAACTCGACGGGTGTGTTGTCGTCGTCGCGCGATAATATTTCACGATAATTGAAAATAATATACGAAATTCGACGAGCGAAATAAACGGGGCGTCATAAAAGCGACTGGCGCCAAGAAAAAATAATAATAAAACCGTGCGATACGGGGGACACGTTTCTCGCTTACGATTTGTGTATACCAGTTATTATTATTTGTATTTGTATTTGTATTTTTTTTTTTTTCATAAGTTATTTCTTTATATTATAATACGTAACGTCGCGCACGTATTATTCTTATTTCCCTATCGGTTTCGACGCAGCGAGTAAAATCGCGACGGGAGGGACACGCGAACCGAACGATTTTTCTGACTTTAACCGATCGTATGAAATTAATTTCTCACACAGTTAATATAACGAATTCGATATTTACAGTAAACCGTTTAACGTCACTCTATTATACGATTTCAATCAATCACACGCACGCATAAAAATTCTTTTTTTTCTTTTCTTTTTACAGACTTTCGATAATAATTTATGCAATCGATGTCGCTCTTGAAAATAAATACGATCGACAAAATCAAAGAAAATATCGATTGGTGGGGGGGGGGAGGAGGAGAAACCTAAACAGACAAGTATTGCATTAAATAATCGCCCATTTAATCCGACAAATGGATGGTTTTCAATTTTTTTGAAAATTCAATTCACGCGTTTCTGTAATACAATTTTGAAAACATACCGCTATTACGGTTTAACACGCGGATAACAAGGCGACTTGGTGTTAGAAATTCAGTTCTTCGCGAATTGCACGTGACAAAATATTATACAGATTTAAAAAATATTTTAAATCGACGTGTGTATTAGAATATAAATAACGCGTCTTATTAGAAATTCAATTCACCGCCCACACAATTTCTTTGTTGTTTTCCTCTATAACTGGTGGTAGTCTTTAGTTAATTTTTTTTTCCGCGTATAATAATGACTTTTACTGGAAACACCGGTAGTATAAAATTAAACAGACAAATTTTATAACTCTTATAATTTCTATTTTTTTTTTTTTTTTTTTTGTAATTTTTCATAATAATTTTTAGTTCAATTAGCGCAATCGACGTAACGTATAAATTTATTAATTCGTAATTTTTATATTCCCGCCTCCCCACCTCCGCCGCCACCCCTAACCTCCTTTTCGTTCTTTTATTTATTCAATTTTTTCTTTTCTTTTTACTTATTTCATTCGAAACAAAATACGCGCGATTTATTGTTTAATAAAATCGATAATAATATTGATAACTCGGTTATTATTTTATTATTATTATTATTATCGCTTTCGGTTTTTATTGGTATTACGATTGCGATTGTGTAAACTCGTCGATTGCGTGCGTTCATATATATACACACACACGCATTACAAATACTATACGCGCCACAAAAGTCGCAACGAAAACGTTTGAAAAGGGCTGCGTGTGTGTAATCCGAGGGTGTTTTCTCCCTCCGAGGGACGGTCTCTCTTCTCAAACGGTTATTCTCGAAAGCCAGAGCTGATATACATAATGGCATAATTATATTATAATATACGACGCGTCGTATGAATATGTTACGCTCTCGTGTATGTTATATTATAAAATACAAATACAAAAAGAGAGGGTAGTCGAATAAACGAAGAGCAATAACGCGTCAGATTTTACCACACACGCTCTCCTCGGCTTGCAGAGTCAGGGAGACGGAGAGAAAAGAGTTCGACAAACCGTGTACGCTTGCAATGTTTTCATTTTAGATTCTGAGTGTAACGAGGAATGTCTTGATTTTACAATGTTTTTTTTTTTTTTTTTTTTGTAATATCCGTACCAGAAAATTCTACCAGAAGGATTTCTCCAGTTTTTACCGTGATTTCCTCCGGTATAGCAAATCGCATCGGATTACTTTCTTCAGAGAGGTCATTTTTCGATTTTCTCATAAGCGAATATAATATTGAAAAACTATCCAAAACATTACATAAAAATGGTAAAATCGTTGTTATCGTTGCGCATCCGTAATTTTGATTAAACCAATAGATATGGATACACGAAATATTCGTCAAATTTGTAATTTCATATATATTTATATTAAGGGAAAAAATGCACTGTCAAATTGTATTCCGATTGTAGATTTTTTTTAAGTATATTTGATACGTAAAAAAAAAAAAAAGAATACTATTTTTTTTTATTCGTTTCTATTTTTATTACGATATAATATTATATTCGTTTATTCGATATATATTTATATATATTATATAGTAACGGGGATTTCCATTTATTCGTAAAGGATTTCATTTATTCGTCTATGTTGATCCCTTCAAAGTAGTCCCCATCCGATGTTCTACACGTGTGCGCCAGCGCTTCTTCGAATCCTCAAAACACGCCCGGAACTCGATGATCGCGGCGATAACTTCGGGCTCTTTCAGCGACGCGCACTCGCATCGTAGTTGTCCATTATACGCGCGGGTAAGTAAAGTCGTCGAAAAACAAAAAAAATAAACCGCGTAATCACCGACACTGCGTATAATCTCTGCACACGTGAATCCCATCAAAAATCCGAGTGTACGATATCGTAAAACAATAACAATATAATATCGATAATGATAATAATATATGTATACGACTATATTATAGTATTACGCGCTGGCTTCATAAGAAAACTTTCGTGTAACAATATATTACACTCGTGTATTCTTTGAAGACTCTTTCTCTGTTCACCCCGACCGACCAACACGCGTCCGTGACATGCACAAATATAATACAGAAACCTCCGAAACAACTGTTCCTCCCAACAACGTTGACGACGACCTTACCGGCGGCGTAACCAGAACTCGCCTGACCTTAAACCCGACCGCATAACGTACCAGTGTACGTGTACGAGCTCGCGTGCGGTCGCCGCCGGCGATCGGTTCGGCGGAATACGATAAGAAGAACGAAATAAAATATGACAAAAAAAAAAACCTCGCGTTCGCTGTGACGACCACCTCTCCTCGTATAATACGTTATCCCTTCTTCCGAAACGGATGACCGTATCCAATAACCGAAAAGACACGCCCTTTAAAGCGCACTTCCCGCGGTCGGTTTGTTAACCGCGGTCCGGTCTGGTGCCGGTGACCCCTGCAGGCGCAAGACGGTTCAGGAAAACCGAAACCGTCGGACTCCAATAACGCGTGCGTCGTACGAGGAAAAATCGACATCGTCGCGTTCGAGGGAGGAACGTTCGACCGCACAGAACTGATTATTACATTTTACGTTTGTATATTTTCTTCTTTTCCGCCCTTCTCACCGCCGCGCCGCCGCGGTCGTGGTGCGGTGCCGCCACCGAAACGAGACGAATAATCACACACACACACACGCGTATCCGCCGCCGCAAATCAATTCGAATTTCTAATCAGCTTGTACCGCCCGGTGTGTTCACAAGGCGCCGCCGCCGCAGCAGCCGCAAAATCAAATAACGCGCGTTGCGGCGGCGGCGGCGGCGACGGATAAAAAGTAGTAGTCATCCGAGTACAGCTCCCGGATTCAATCATTGTAAATACAAAATTATATATAAACAAAAAAAAAAAAACGATATTATTATTATTACAATACGATTTCCCGTGTTTTTTTTTTTTTTTGTCACGGTCCAATGTGTGTGTGTGGTAAAGCCGTCGCGTTGACACAAGAGTAACAATATATATATATATGTTGTCGGTATAAAAAAAAAAAAAAAAATTTCGGTCAATTTAATACACACACTACTATACTGTTTCTGAATAATCACATCTCGTTGATTGTTGTAACACAGTCAGCATCCCCGCGCGCGGTACACACAAAATATTATTATTGTTATTCGTACACAATATAGTACCGCACGTTTTGTCTGTTCGGGTTTTTTTTTTCTATTTTTTTTTTTTTTTGTACCACCGGGTTAGTGGTAAACGCGGTATATACGGTTTTACGTGTAGGTGTCGGGTAACGCGTCTCTCTCTTTCTACGCGCACACACACGCACACGCACAACTGGCGCCATCCTAATGAGTAAAGCGCCACATGAGGTGTCGAGAAATAAATCAGTCTCGTCGTCCGTATCGTCGTTCCCATCGTGTGTCTCGGCCGCATCGTATCATTACACACACGCGCGTATATAATTATATTATTTAACGCGATAATTATATTATATTTTAACAATGTCAAAATCGCACGTATGCTGTACTACACACACGCACGCGGTGCTTTTGTCGCAGCGTTCACGACCGAAGACGCGCTTAAACGGTTCGACCGCGCGCCGTTTCCATTTTCCGTGCGTAACGCGTGTACGCGAATAATATATATGAAAAAAAAAAACCCCTACAGCCGGATTCTGGACCGTGTTTGCGGGCTCTAAGACCACCACCAGTGGATGCACGCAAATATTTTTCGTGTTAAAAAAAAAAAAAAAATTACGTATTACACATTAAAGTTTCCTTTCTTAATAATAATAATAATAATAATAATAATAAAAATACTTTTAAATTCGGAGTTATGAAAAAAAATATTTGATTGTTATATATTCTTCTTCTTCTTCTTCTTTAGTTACGGCCCTTAAGACCATCCTGAAAACGCTAAACTTTGCCACCTATCTCTGTCCTCCGCTGCTTCTCTCCATTTGACCCCAGGCTCTATCTTTTCCACTTCTCTCTTCACCCCATCTTCCCATCTTAATTTAGGTCTACCTAATGGTCTTTTTCCATTAGGTTCTTCTTCGATCACCCCTTTTACTAAAGTACCCTGTTTGCGCCAAGCATGTCCTGCCCAACTTAGTTTCCGCTTGGTGATCTCTCTAACTATATTCGGCCTCTGGAAAAGTCTTTGGAGTTCCACGTTATGAAGTTTTCTCCATTCATTCGTTTGCCTATCGTATATGGGGCCAAATATTTTCCGTAGGACTTTTCTCTCGAAAATTATTAATCTTGATTCTTCTGTTTTTCTCAGTGCCCAAGTTTCTGAGCCGTATAGGACAATTGGTCTTAGTAGAGTCATGTACATTTGGATTTTTAGGGTTTTGGATAAGGCCTTCGATTTCAAGACTTTTTCAAGTCCATAATATCCTCTATTCGCTAGTTGTATCCTTGTTGACACCTCTGTCTTGATTTCGTTATTCTCTGTTATATATTAAAAAAAAAAAAAAAAAAACCGCATAACGACTATAACGATGTGAACACGATTTAATGTGGAAATCCGCGTTCGCCTTTGCAGCACAAAAAAAAAACGGCTCATCAACACGTGTTGCTGCGAGTGCGTTGAACCAACGTCGGTTTTCGACATTCATATCGATCCAACTGTATTTCATCCGGAACTGTTCGCGCTGTATTATAATACGTTCTCGTCGGCACTCGTATACATTTGTATTTAATTAAACAAGTTATTGCTTGTTGCGGAATTTATACAATCGACAGATTATTTACATTGTTTGCATGTGACACGTCTATAGTTTTCATATTTATATTATAAATGTGTGGAAAAAGCAAAAATTACTCCGCGGACAAGGGTCCGTGAAAACAGTGGTCCGGCCAGTTGACGATGATCTGGGCATCACGTCCAGCACCTTGTTTCACTTAATTTGATTCGCGATATTCGGTCTTTGGAACGGTTCTCCGAGTTCATAATCACGTCGTTTCCTCCGTTCTTTCGTGTCAGTATCGACGTATGGATTCTCCTTTCGAAAATTTTTTCAGTCTTGTTTCTTCCACTCTCTTAAATGGCCATATTTCTGAGGCATATGGCCTATGATAATTCGCATCAGGGTCGTGTACATTTGTATTTTCAGGTCCGTCGATACGGCTCGTGAGCTCAGTATTTTTCCAAGACCAAAAAAGAAAAAAAAACACTTATCGCCTTTTTTCTATTCTTTTAATAATTTCCAAAAAATTAGCATTTTGGTTTCGAGGTGTTACGTTAATAAAACAAAAATAATAAAACATTTTTTTACGACAAATCACGTGTTTTCGCCGTACGAAAATATTATTAAACTCACATTACGCTTGCACTTGTGTCGAGACACGTGAGCGATCGAAAAATAAACGCAAAATTACGTATTCTCGCGGGATTTCAGCGATTTTCAATATTTTCGTTCAAAAAAATATTATTTCTAATACGCTTATTTAGTCGAATAAATAAAAATAAAATTCCGCGTCCGCTCGGATTTATTGTGTTTATAATAATCCGGTTGATTCGTAAAAAAAGTAAAAACAAATTTTTGATTCGTTTAACAACGCGCGTGCATGACTCGCCGTAATTGCGTAATTTTATAATATGTAAACATGAAAGATGGACGTATAAATCATAAAAATTAATCTCTATAATATATTACAGTTAAAATATATTCGTTACAATTACGCGCGCGCGTAATTTTATTTTAAATAATATTTACACACGGATATAAATTACATTTGTATAATTTTTATTTTCGATTTTTATTATTCGAACTATTAAAAACAAACCCGGAGAACCATGCACTATTATTATTATTATTATTATTATTATTATTCGTGTTGTAAACGCGAATATAATTATTAATAAATTCTATCGTCGCAGCACAACAGTAAAATGTCAACTAATAAATAATACGTTTTAAAATAGAGGCGAATATTCGTATATATTTTCGTAAAAATACGTGTTCAACGCGTCGTACTACACAATATATACATATATATTATTATAATTACGTTATAAGATATTATATTTTCTCAATTCAATTTTGCCGTATTTTATTTTGTGTTTTGAAATAATCGATAATTTTTGTTTTCCGCGGACCAAGTATCAGTCGTCGGCGTCAAAGTTATTATTGTTATTTTGTTTTAAAAGTTACATCGATTTTTTTTTTTTTATTTAAACGTTTTAAATCTCAACTTAAACTTAAAAAATAAACGTCGTCGCGGTTTTAACTAGCATAATATTACGTAGGGAGCGACATTTTATTCCGTGTTCTGTGTGGTCTGCTACAACGTCATTCCGAGAATCCGATCAAAAAATTACGAACTAATAGTCCACACTGACCTATTCGTTTAAATCTTTTTACTGAATTGGTATGCAAATATCAATGAACACGAGCTTTTCATATTTCCCATCAGTAAATATAATTAATTTTATTTTCACCGAACTGGAGTGTAATACACGTATACTCATGTCGTAACGAGACGATGAATTTTATGTATAGTGAAAAAACGTGTTATTACATATTTTACCTTCATTAATTTCCCTCCGGATGACATGGGCATTATACAATATTATTTGACGTATTCATAAACATTCGTTGTTTATTTTTAGAGGGCGTTAAAAGTTACGCGAACACTCGAATATTATTACGCCCGTGATAATAATGACGTGTGCTGCTGTTCGTCGCGTTTCGAAATTTCGTTTTCTCTCGGCGTTGTACTGACGCGTCACGATGATATATTATTATTATTATTATTATCGTATAATAACGAACACCGATGAAACGGAATTTGCCGTTTGTTTCGATCAATTAAATCGAATTTTTTTTCGTCACGCGTACAGTCGTTATACGGTAAGTCGCGAGAATTGGATTTTTAAATTTACATTCGATAAATCCGCGTAAAAATAATTTGGATCCGTGTGAAAAATTTGTGCGGTACTTACTCTTCAAACGGAGTTTGTTCGAAAAAAAAAATTAAAAGTTAAAATCGTCGAGCTATAATAGTTTTTTGAAAAAAAAAATAAAAATAATTTGCGTCGAGTAAAACAACGAACGAAAGTTTGACGACGAATTCTATTTTATATGACGTGTGTATATATATATAAAAAAAAACATAACTTAATTTTTCATAGTTTCACCGATGATTTTCAATGGGTTGTGTGAACTAGTAATTTTTTATGAAATCAAACCCACTAATCTGTAAGAATGTGGAAAGAATTGAAATATATTTTTCGAAATTCGTTAAATCCCGTGTTGATTAAAAATAGAATATCGAACGACAAAAAAAAAATAACACAAAAGGGTACGTCTGCTCAAAAGTGATTTAGGAGATAAAACACGAAGACGATATTTTTCCAGATAACTTCACACGGCGTTACACACACGCGCACACATGGGTCGATAAATCTCCGCGATTATTTTTCTGCTCTGTAAACGTACACGAGATTCCCTTTGAGACACGTTGTCCACTCATACGCATGGTTTTCTTTTCTTTCGAACAGGTTATTTTCAACGCCGTTGCGGCGATTACTTTTCCACGTTTCGTTTGTTTTTACCAAATGAAAAACACAAGAAAATCGTCGAAAACTCAATGACAACACTCGGGTCAACGTCGTGCACGGCATTCGACTTTTCAACGCGTCACTCCATTCTCCCCGTGAAGTTTTGCTGTCAACCGAGAGCATAGCCCCGTGTCTACGGCACCGGCCTCCCCAGTGACTTAATTCTTGGCCTATTGGCTATTGTAATCTACCACTGGTTGAAATTATAAATGTTAAACAGCTATCAGTTTGTTTTAATATTTTATTCGCGATTACAGACATAATCGTAATACACAGTAATATCGATACTATACGGTAGTATACATATCTACGTCGTGGTAATTAGTTTCAAAATTTTCAGTATCGATTTGTTAAACATTATATTATCACGGATAACATAAAATCTGTGAAAATTTACATAATATTTATATCATTTGTGTAATAACTGTAATAAGATGTGTAGTAGAGAAGGTCGATGATGATGATAATAATAAAATTAGTTGATAAAATATTTATAAAATTAACTGAGTAGCGCGTTAATTGATCGGACTTATTTATTAGTTGTAATAATAGTATATATAGGAAACCAATTTTAAGACTAAGACAATCTTTAATTTTGCCGGGTGAAAAAATTCCAGGTGTGCTATATAATTGTCATAGAACAACAAAAAATGTCACATATAGAATATAAATCGATGTGGTAAGTAAAAGAATTTAATTCTATAACTGGTCTCGCCAGCCACGTAGGTCTGGACGCGCTCATGACCGAGAGAAGTACGGAAAACGGTACGAATTAATAAATCGCTCCGCGGGACGGACCGGAGAACTATAGAGAAACTCCGGGCGGCGGCCGAGCGCCCGGTCAAGAACAACAGCGAGACCTTTTCGGGTACCGTTGGTTTTTTCGCTCTCGCTTTAATCGCTTTAATCTGCGCACGAAACGTACGAGACAACCCAATACACGGCTAATTTGCTCGCATTTAATTTTAATATAATTAAAATACAAAATTAACGGCGTTAATATAATATTATTTAATATTGTAAACAATACCGCCACCGAACAATCGTCGTATGTACCCGTCGTCGGTGCCCATTAACTTCTTCTTCGTCCCACTCTTCGTCCCTCAGAAAAACACTGCAGAGGCGCGCGCGCGCGTGTGTTTTATGTATACGCGAAAACCGGGACCCGCGCGTGTATCGCGCGGAGCAGGATGAACGCGGCGTGCCCGGAAGGAAACCCAAGCTCACATCCTGCGCGAGACGACCGGCGACAATATAAAGAACGCAGCAGCCGCCGCGGCAAAAGATATTCACGTAATTCGCCCCGATCCATTTACAACGAGGACGGAATCGCGGCGCAATTGTTTTAAATAAAATTCGCCGTCCCGTATACGTATCCTGCGCCCCCAGACTTCCTCTTTTTGTGTCTATACACGCGCGTTTATACAACGTCACGTATACCTCCTACTCCGTGTGTGTACTGAGCGCATATTTTTATATATACATTATACATATGTATAAATACGAACGCGACCTGCGAGTACGTGACGAGTTACGGAGAAACAAAAAATATATTTTTACACATAAACGGTCGTGCAGCGGGGCAAATACGATTTTTTACTCTTGAGGGCGTTCAAAAGAACTTTCTACACGAAAATACTGAACAAGTTTTGGTTTTTAGGTTATTTTCTTGATTTTTTTTTTTTTTTTTTAGAACGTTTTTTAATACAAAATATGAATTCGAAAATTTTATTTTAAAATTTTTACGCGCAAACACGATTTATTATAAAAAAAAAAAAATATAACAAATATTATAGAGTGTATATTATAACATAGCAAGTACTCGTATTATTATTATTTTTTTTTAAATTTATATTATTGAAATAAAAAAAAAACTTTAAATTTTTGGGCCATAAAAACATTTTATTTTCTTAGAGTTTCATTGAGTATTACATTTCCAGCCCTAAGTAAAATACACACACTGGGTTTAGGAAAAACTGTCGAATTTTCTCGTACAGAATCTCTAAAACCGAGCAGCGGATAAACAAATTTTTAATACAACTATATGTTTTTTTTTTTTTTTTTTTTTTTTGATAATACTCTTTGGCTCGATTTTTAATACAAATTATTAAATTAAATAATACAAACGTATTATTCACGAGTATTGATGATTTATAGTATTCGTTTCTATACGTTTTTTCGCGCGTATTTTTACATTCATTTATTTATTAAACTTCTTCTTTTTTTTTTTTTTTCGTTTTTACTATTTCATCAATTATTCTATATCGTTGAAATAAATAACTAATGCACTCGAGTGTTTTTACCAAATGTATTACACGCGTATACTGTACGGTTAATAGTTTTATTTTTGAAATTATATACACATACGGCAGTGTCAATTATTCATTAAATACGGTGGACCAATCATTTTCGAGATTTATACACACACATATGTACTTATACCGTATAATTACGTTTTCCTTCGAATGCAACCGGTTCGATATATATATATATATATATTTTTTTTTAATTCCAGTGAAAACGGCTTAAAAACAAAACTCACGCGATTCGGCTACGAAAAATAAATACTTATCCGGCATACACTGAAATGGTCAAATTACAAATCGGTTTCATTTTACACGTACGCACACTCGCTGTCTATCCCACTATAATATCGTATCTGTTTTTTGTTTCCCGTTCTCATCGCTACGTATAAAAACGCACGAAACCGATCGTTTTGGATAACTTCACAAAAACCCGACCAACAAAAAAGATATACGCGTATATATTTATTAACGCGATCGATTATTTGTGTGCTGTTCGACAGGATTGGGACTTAAATGATACAAAAACGCGCGCGCGTATACGGTCCAGCAGACGATTTCGACACGTTTACGTGTCAAAATGTGTGTATCGTTTTCGAGATTACAGAGCGATATAGGATTCGTTGTTAACGCGGTTGACGATATAATAATTCGTTGAATCTTCTTCTACTCTCGGACGTGTGACTTAAAAATAAACGTAATGCTTTTTTTTTTTTTTTTTTTGACAAAAGATGATAAAACTAAAGGCTACGAGCATTAAGAATATAATCCCCTACAAGGACCGACGGATTTCGCCAAACCGCTGATGCTGGCGATTCATAGAAATATGCCGCCCGCGATACGTCTCCAGGGTTCACTTAACAAAATACAGCTTCTGAAGTCAATAATAATAATAATAATAATAATAGATCGGAAACTATAATTTACATTATTATTAAATTTTTTATTCGTCAATAGCGTCTTATTAAAAAAATGAACGCAAAAATTTACGTAAAAAAAAAAAAATATATATATATAGCAAAGAGCCGTGGAGTGTTATAAATGACGCTCGAAGTGAATTACTTCGATAAAGATTTTAGAATTTCGTTATTATTATAAACATGCGAAAGCGGTGATAAATCATTGTGATAAAACGATTCTAAGAGGGATTTCGGTGTTATTTACGCACTTTGTCGAAAAATCCCAAAAGGTTATTATAGAAGAAATTGTGACTTAAAACGATATTTTTCGAACACATTTGATGTAACAAACGTCTGACACTGTTTTAAACTGTTGATCATTAAAACCGAAAATTACCTTTTTTTTTTTTTCTGAATGAAACGCGTCAAAATCTACAGTTGCCATAAATGGCCTAAAAAATTAAAAGAAGTTTTTTCGAAATAATTCGTATCGTTAATACAGCCCAATGTCACGTGTTCGGCGCGAAAAATTCAGGTTTCTAAGACCATTAGTTTCGAAGCCCTATACGAATTAACGAACGACAATCGATTTTGACAAAACCGCGTTTTTACCGTGTTTTTTTCGTTGTTAGTCTTTTCGTGCGATTGAAAAAACAAAAAAATATCGAGAAAAATCGAAAAACGACTTTTTTTTTAAAGTAGATGCGATTTTCAGCCGGAAAACACCGCGCGTAAACAGATCGGAGCAGCGATAGAATTTTCGAGTACGGATAAAAATGAAAAACGAAAACGTCATTTTCAAACCAATACATTCCTCTCGCTGCGTTTAGAATCTAAAGATTTATATATATTTATACTTTGTTCTTACGAAATAACATCCAATCAATCGCCACAACGTCCTAATTACGCTATTCGGCGGTACGCGACACGTGTAAAAACGTCGTCGTTTTTTTTTTTTTTGTAGTAAATATAATATTGGAAAAATGTTTTATAATACGCGGCGTCGTATTTGTATTTCGCTCTTTACACGTACACGCCACGTACGATTTCGAACGGAATTTTTTTTTTTTGAAAAAATAGTTGTCTTTCGATTTTTTTCGTCGTACGAATTAAATAGGAATTACGACGTCGACGACCCATTGCACACACACACGGTCTGACTAATTGATGCGCGCACGTTTTTCGATACGCCGCCGTCGTCGCGGCGCAGTAATAATTCGTGAATTGTATTTTCTCCCCATCGCCCTCTTTTGATGGAGTTTAATGAAGTGTTATTACTACTACCCTAATTCACACTTTCCGACAACGGGAGCCAAACCGACCCCGCGATTTTCGTTACGCGAGCGCGCGCGCACTCCACGCCGCGGCCGCACAATATTCCGCCGCCGGCAGACGCCCCCGTGCGCGCCGCTTGTTTGCGGTCGTACTCCTCGTCGCGAACGATCGGAGGAAAAAGCGGGAAAAAAATACAAAACGAAAATCTGACCGGTACACGACGAGAGAAATTATTACTCGTAGCGAACGTTTTATTTCGTTTGTAACGCGGATTCACGGATAAAATAATTTCCTCCGTTATTACACACACACACACACACACGGGACGTCGGCGGTGGATAAATCGTCGTTATTTCATCGCTACAGTGCCGTTATAAGTGTAGATTTTGTATACGAAAACCGCACGCCTCTTGTCCCAGCTGCTGGCCGTTTGGCTGTTTGTTCCCGGAGATTTCGTTTGTGCGCCGCGTATCAAAAAATAAAAATATTCGAAAAACGTCAGAAAAATCGGGTGTATTTCATTTTTTTTTTGTCTTTCGCTTTTCAATCGCGTTCAAACGATTACGGCGATTTCGGCATAATAATATAATGTACAACAGCTGTACACGGTCGGGCGTTGGTTTTCGTGTAAATAACATGTGCCCGAGTATCGGAAAAGACGGCATTCGCAGTGGCCGGACACGCGTAATTGATTTTCGATTAAAAAAAAAAAAAAAAAAATGGAAACAAGGTTATACGACACGGCGATATATTGAAATATGTGTGTGTTGGCTCGGAGGATTTTAACGATTCGCGACGGACGGATCGACGACGATTGCGATGATCGTTAGTCGTAGTCCGGGAGGAGGAGGATGATCGATACGCGACAAAAGCGACGACCACCGTCGTGGTTAAGTCTAATAATGCATTAAAGATTTCCGTCACGAGTTCCAATTTTTTAACGAAATAATAACAGAGTATTTCGTTTATTTCGTTTGACTACTATTGTCGTCGTCATTTGTCATTACAGCGGTATTTACCACCGCCGTTGTGTGAAGTGTACGCGCGCGCGCGCGCGCGCACACAAGTGCCAGCTGTACACGCGCGCACGTCTTATTATAACAAAAGCGCAAACGTACAAATCCTTTTGTCTCGTCGGCACCGGCTGTTAATAATAATCTGTCCGTCTATTTTTTCTTCTTCTTCTTTTCCGTTGTATTCGCGCGTTTGTTATATTGTCGTGTCGGGAGTGGAGAGAGGGACTGGCGGTCAAAGAGACAAGTTTAAAGTGCAGCGCGTCGTATGAAGAAACCAACTGTGACGAGTGGGAAAGAAAGAAAACGAATTGCCCGTCGCCAAAAATAAAATTTACTTTGACTGCGAACGGCCGTGTCCGCATCGTTGTGTGTACAACAGTGTGTGTGTGTGTGTTACTTGTGTACAGTCGGAAATGGATACCCAACGCCGCATCACGTACACCGGAGCGCGCCTAAACGCTCGCGTCACGTCCGTTCTCGTAATAAGGTCGCCGCAGTATTAACTCGTATTATCAACGGCACGCGCCACTCTCCGAAAACTAATTCACCGCCGACGATTACTCCGGTACGAAATGCCACGAGCCGCTGCTGCTGCTGCTGTTCTATCTGCCGATCGTTTAATTTTTTTTCTCCATTACCGATACGTTTACTGAAGAGTGATTTAGATTTCGAAACGACCCCCAAGCTGACCGCGTCTTTTTCATTTTCGCTTTTTTCATATACTCGAGTGTTTGTAAAAAAAAAAAAAAAAGAGATTTAAATTTCCATTGTATTATCAAACAATAATGAATATATATTTTTTTTTTTTTGTCACAAATACCTGCTTGGAATTTTCAAACGTGTATGTCGAGGAGATGTTGAAGAAAGAAGTGCAAAGGACGAGTTCTTAGTTTGGATACGACGTCTTGAAAAAAAAAATCAACCCCAAAAAAAAAAAAAAACGTTTTAGATGCTTTGACATAATAATTGTAATCCTAAAATGTCTCCGACGATTCACAAATCGCGTTGGCTTATTGACTAATTTATCGTCGACACCGGTAACAGTGCTCGTTTTTCGCACGACGGCTACTTATTGAAACTTCTGTTGCGGAGAACGGATTCTTGCGCGCTGTTGAATGAACCGAACCGAGACATTCCAACAACTGTTGAAGAAATCATCGATGAACTTACGTTCAGTTGTCGAATTCGCCGCTTATACTTTTATTTCGTTAGAAATGATTTTCGAGTTATAATAAAAATCAAAAAAAAAAAAAAATGTTATAGTCTTGAAGGAGAGGTGCGGGAAAGTATATAAATATCTTTAAAACACCGCCGTAAAATTATTCCTAGACGCGCCATTGTTCCGTCGTCAAATGTCTTTCACCGCGCCGTAACGTAATGAAGAAATTCCGAGTGGTCCGAGAAAAGACAAAAATACAATGTGAAATTAAAGTATTAAAAATACGGTAACTAGCCTTGCTTAAGTGGGTTACTTCGGTAAAAGTTTAGAACTTTTATAATTTGAAATTCGATAAAACGATTCTTGCTTCGGTATAATTTCCGGCAAATTGTCGGAAAATTTAAAGTGATAATAAATAGAAAACATTTCCACTTAGGTTTGTACGCCTCAGACCCATGTCGTCATATACGATTTTCAGTTCTCTAAACAGCTCAACGTCTAAGAGTTGCTATTATAAATAACGTAAAACTGTGCAAGATGTACGCATACTCGATATAAGTTTCAAGACTTTATAAAACCATTATTTTAGTAATTATTCGGGCCGCGTTTTACAAAAAAAAAAAAAAAAAAAAAAACTGTTGAGAAAATGGATTTTCTTCTGATTTTCGGGTCGTTTGGAATTGCGCATAAAGAGGAACTATACTGAAAAAATCGAAAAAAAAAAAGATTCAAATAAAGTACCGCGGACAACAGTAATTACAATTCGCGTTACCGGAACGTCACGCGCATGACGAGATCATCCGAACATTCTTCCTAATCGAGAATTTGTACACCAGAAAAAATCAAATAAACTTCTTTGTAAAATTTTCATACGGTCTCTAAAATTATATTAAATATTATAATATTATTCGTACAGTACACGGGTATATTGTAATATTTAAAAAAAAAAGCCAGTCGTTTCCGTTAGCGTTTTTTTTTCTTTATTCTCCGACAATGTGTTTAACGAAATACCGAATACTTCATAATCCGCCTATCGATAATATCGGTTCCCGTTCGTTTGAACTTGACGTTTTCAATACGCGTTTCAACGTCGACACAATAAAATTTCAATCGTTTTAATATTACGCCAAATATTGTAATTATCGTGTTGTAATATTTAATTTGATTCGTTTTTTTCACAACATTTTCCCCAAGTGTATATGCACACAATCAAATTAATTTTATTTGGCAAACAGCACGTCATATCCGTATCGAGACGATTATTAGACATTTTATTAACTAACACTCAACATAAACTTTTCAAACGGTCAATGACGTTACACATTTTCTATTTTTTTTCTTTTCTGAACGTTAAAGTATACACTCAAAAGTCGAGTATACTTCTATACATGTGATTATTATATTCGTATAAGTCGCGAAAACCACACACTTGTTTATTCTTTTATAAAAAAAAAAAAACACTTTTACATTATTTTTCGCAATGTAATTATTAATTTGTTCTAATTGTAAATACGTTCGTGTTTCCGACATAGACTTTGAAATTTTTTTGAAAAATATTATTTGTATATGTATCACAGAGTCTACGGACATTGCTACAATTTGTTACACACACGCATTCTCATTCGTAAGATATAAGCGATCGAATAAATAATAGAATAATAGAAAATGGAAGGGGAAAAAACTCGTATTTTTTTATTTTTTTTTTGTTTATCTGTCATTTAAATAAATTGAAAATAACGGCTGCTACATATCGTAGTATGCAGTCAACCGAAAATTACGTTATTCGGATAAAAATTAATTATTGGTAGAAAAAAATCTAAATTTTCCGCCGTAGACGAAAAGAAAAAAAAACTGTACGAATAAATTCATTTATACGAAATAAAGAACGACAAAAAAAAAAAGACGATTTAACAAAAAATAATAACGCAGTATCATATCTGCGGTAACATAAGTATAACATACATATAACGACTAGGTTTTTTTATATAAGAAAATTATTATAAAAATATATAAACTGGGGTAAAACGAAACGCTTTTTATTTAGCATCATTTATTATACATAATATATATATATATATATACATATAAACATAAACATTTAGCAGCTACTAGTATCATTTTACAAATGTTTACACTCTTTTAAACGTATCCGCGTTATAATATTCCAAAAATTTAAATTTTTCACATAACTATATTATACACGTATATCGGATATCTGACGGTAAGTATAGGCCATAGCCTAACGGGTTTGCCTGCAGAAAGTTTGGTCGTGCCAACATTAAATGTAAAAAACGTAAATATTTTTATTAGAAATTTGTAAGCATTTTTGACATATAAACGTAAATTATTAACAAATTATTATCCAAAATCGTAAAAAAAAAAATGTATTTTACGCGTATTGACATTCTCTGTCCATTATCACAGTTTATTCAATGAATCGATATTTCTTAATAAGAAACTGTACATGTTGCGTGCACAGCTCGTATTGAAGCCATATTTTAACATGCTGTAGAACTTGTTGCCGAGAGAAACGTATATTTATACGACTATTATTTAATATAATATAAAATAAATTAATCAGTACACGTAACGTACTCGTTTTCTTTTTCATTTAATACCTGCAAACGATGGCTTTCAGTCGAAACCGGTACTTATTACAATTTTTCATCGAATTTAACATATAATATGTAAAAAAAAAAAGTGTTTTGTTATTTAATTGTAATAATAATAACAATAATCGAACGTCTTCATTTTTCCGAGTATTTCAGGTTTAATTTGCAATTTTTGTAGAAATCGCCGAATACGTTTGACATTTTCCGAAAAAGTTTATTCGTTTATAAGAGAAAAAAAATTCTCGGCGAAAATGCAATTATTGTAATATGAAAACTATTATTTCCTTTTCCGAATCGTGACTTTTACAGATTACATATTATATAAACCCGACAAATAATCTTCAGTAAATTGCGTGGCATCAGTGCGACATATGCGATCTGTTTTGTTGTCATCAGTACATATAACACACTGACATTATAAAATCGCAGTACCAGTAGCAATAAATCGTCAATCGTCAACAATATTAATATCCCATCCATATCTATAATACATCACATTTCACTATATATGAATATGATAAAAAAAAAATAACGTATACGTTATTGTTAATAATTGTAAACGCATTTATACAGATATCGCCAAATGAAAAAAAAGAACGTATTCAAAACGGTCCCACGTATTTTTTGTCGCTTTGTCGTGTTAAAAATGTCGAAAATTACGTTTTTCATACGTATATAGTACACGTGGAGTAGAACTCGATAAATCGCGCCGCTTCTATTGCGGAATCGCTCATATGGTATCCGATACGAAATTACGAAGTGTATGTTTTTCTATAGGAAACGAACCACAGTCGTTTTCCTACTGCACGTTCGACGACGACCCGAAGCCGAAGAATGGAAGAAAGCACAATCATTTCTCGATATTTGGTCACTGTTGATGCTGGCCGCGGTGGCGTTCTTCGCTTCGGTAATGGATTCAAGAAATCTCATTACGACCGACATAATAACACGTTTTGACGCGCGATATTAAAATAGTTATTAACACTTTATATCGGTTTTTTTTTTATTATTATTATTCTTTTTGTTTTACGCTCCGGCTACTTGCAGCGGGCAACACCGCGGCGGCTCCGATGATTGATGTCTCCTCCGCGCTCTGACCGACCGTTAACGCGATCGAATCGAGAAAAAACGCCGGAGCACTGCGCAGCACCGCCGCAAGAAGAAACGGAACAAAAAAAAAAAAAAATATCAAAAAAAAAAAAAAATAAACTCCATTAACTCTTTATGAAAAAAAATACCGATATTACTGCGCGCGCGTGTGAATTGGGAAAAAAAAATTAATAGACGGACGTAAAAACGTAGGTATATTAAAAAATTTACGGGCTACAAAACACTTGAAACACGTGTGTGTATTGTAAAACAGGAGGCAACCGAAAACAATTCTTTACTTTATTCGAATGTATTTAAAAATTTCTTAAATAATTGAATTTCGTTGATTCGCACGCTATCGCTCTATAGGTACATAGAATCTCGTTTTTAGATGCGATTTACACTTTGTTTTCATCGCATCGAACTCTTTACATACACACCCAGCGTAAACAATTGAACCTAACCGAAGTTTACTGATCAACAGAAATCGGAACACTTATTTAGACGCGATACATTACCTCAATGGTTACACCGCGCCAGGGGCGTATACAAGGGGGGGCGATAGGGACGATCGCCCCCCCCTAGATACTTGTGTATCTACCTATATCTACTGACAACTAAAATTAATCGAACTAAAACTAAAATGTAATAAAACATTTTTTTTATTTAAAACTTATTATTTTCATATAATTTTTCGATAATTCTAAGTTGGCAACAGATTCGACGGGCCGTTTTTCTATTCGCCCCCCCCCCTCTAGGGGATGAAGTAAATACGCCCCTGCACCGCACACAGTGGCGTAGACAGGATTGTGCAATGCAGGTGATGAGAGCAGTGTTGAATTCAGACATTTTTTCTAGGGGGGCTAGAAAAAGTCCTCCCGTTTTTTAGTCGACTTTTTTTTAGTGCAATTCATATACTTCGATTTCGGCAAAATATACGATTAGATAGGTATTTATTAGGTATTTTAATGTAAAATGGATAAATTCTATGATATGCATTATTGAAGATAATAAAATCGTAACGAGTATTAAATATTTAATAAATATATTTTTTCACATTAAAATTATCAGGGGGGGCAAATAAAATTCCAGGGGGGGCAAATGCCCCTCTGAAATATACCTGGATTCAACACTGGATGAGAGGGGGATTTAACTTTTAACTGGTAACTGGTAAGTGGAAAGCGGTAACTGATAAGCGGTACGTGGTGTGTCACACATATAAATACGGTGTTTCTGTTGCGGACAGAAGTTAATAACGTTGTTCTGCTCTAACCGCGGTAAACACGCCGTGTGCGTATACACATGCCTGCGCACGTCTATCGTGTATAAACGCGAAATTTTACACAATTTCCACTCGGACAACAACGTGCGAACAAAAACCTTCTTTCGTTTCTACACGATAAAACTAAAACAATACAAATATAAAAGCGTATTAAAACTGGTGTTATCCCGTTTCGAAGAAGAATTACAAAACAAACAAAAAAAATATACGTATATTTTTTTTGTAAAACAGAAGACGCATTCCGTTCAGCTTTCCCCGCAGTCTCCGAGAGCACTGAATACTTAACCGCAATCGATTCGTTACAAGAGCGGACACTAAAACGGCCTGGAAACGAGAATTTTTCTTAAAAATTCTCAGACAATTTGTTCGTTTCCGATCGTTTAAATCGTTACGTTTATCTAGTCAACATTATTCTTCTCGTGTATATTTGTTCATTTATACGTCAACGGCCTTAGGCGCTGAACAATAATAATAATAATAATAATAATGTAATTTTACCTTTTTAATAACGTAATAAAATAACAATTTCGTCAAACGAGTAATGACAGTAGAAACACTACACCGAAACCGAAACAAAAAAATTAGATTTCGAAATTCAATGACTACAATGAGCGTTTAAAGTCATTATGTTATTACGATAATGGCGAAAGACAAAAAAAAAAAAAAAATCTATTCTCCGAATAATGAAATCGCGATAATGCACTGGGCGAGAAACTACCTATTATCTATAAAAAAAAAACATATTTAAATATTCGTAATTTTTATTTTTTTAGAATTTACTATGCAAAGTGTTTGTAGAAGTGTCTTAAATAATTTATACGAGTTATATTTAATATATACGTAGGAAATGTAATATTTTCGGCGAAAAAATGAACAAAAAAAGATTTAAATATTATAATTTTTTCATTTATCATATTCATATCGACCCGTACCGAGGGAATTTGATTTTTCTACATCGTTTTACATTGTAATTATCGAAATCGATACGTTTACGATGCACAAATTTTTTTTCGCTTTTTTGTATTACACGGTTTTTAAATAATCAAAACGCGTATTGTTTATAGGGCTCAAAACCGTGGGGTTTCGAGAGAAATTGAAAGGCTTGCGGCAACAACCGAATAAATCCATTTTTTTTTTTAATTTTCGAATCGAGAATTTTTTTTTTTTTTGTTATTTGAGTAGCGAAATGTCGACAAAACAGTTTTGAATTTCTTTTATTTTTAAGCCTTTACGTATCAATAGATAATGTATCGTTACGTTTGAATAGTAAAAAATGTGTTTTAAATGTTCGCGAAAATTGAGGAGAATATCGATTTATTCGGCCGTTGCTCGTATACTCATTTACAACATATTATGTACTCAAACGCTTTTAATATTAATTGAGTTTTCAATGTTACGCACATTTTTATAATTATAAATAAGCGACGTTTCAAATCTTAAATTGAATTGTATGTGCGAAAAAAAAATATTTATATAAAAAAAAAAAAAAACATAAATACGTAAAACGAAATCCTCATGAATCCGTTTCTGTAATAACTTAATCGATAACAATCGTATTCGTAGTGTCTGTGTTGATCGAGAACCCAATCCGGTGAAAAGTGAATTCGAGGATAACGCAGATTTGTCTGGTCGCGACAGCAAACCCTTCGGACTCGTGCGTGTGCAATTAAAAAGAAACTTCGAAATTACTTTTGTTGATTTAAAGTGCTTTTAATTTGTATTTTCTGCGCGCACGTGGGTCACGAGATTTCATATTCGGTTTGACAATAAATTATTATTTATTACAAATTGTGCGTTGTGAAATAATTTTATAAGCGCCTGTGCATGTAGGATAATCTCATCACATACTTGCGTCATCGGTCGGAACGGACGAATTCACCGATGACGTATAGAACAGGACGGCAAAACGACGTGTTTTATTGGAAAAGATTTGATTTTTTTTTTTTTTCAATCCGTTTCGATTGAAACGTTGTCGTACCGGCCGGGGCGACTCGCGTCCCCGCCGGACTCGTCGCAATATTGTCGTCGCGTTTTTCGACGCGCGAAACGCTATTCTGTACGTATTATTTCTTCGGTGTCGTTACACGGTCGTCCAGGCCGGCGCAACGGCGGTAGAATCGGTTTGTTTCTCCTCTTTCTTCTCGTTTTGCCCTCGTGGAGATCCGGTGCCGTTCGCCGGCCGGCCCGTGGCGACGGAGAAATATAAAATAAAAATAAACGTCCAAATGGGTTTCCGCTCTGTCGGCCGGAAGAATTATATTCCGCGCGTCTTCCCGCCACAACCGCCGCCGGGGCACTTTTATATAATAATAATAATAATAATAATAATATTATTATTATTATTATATATATAAAAGACATTATTATTAGTGTACGTCGCTTTTGCCAATCAATCCGCAACCCCTTTTCGCTTCCCCCGTCACCGCGTTTTCCTATATAACACGCACTGCGAATTCAACCCTTTTCCGTTTTGAGTTTACCGCGCTAATTTACGGCTGCAAAAACTATAAATTACTCTGCTGCGTTAGTAACGCGTTATTTCTGGTGGACCGAGCAAAACACACGACTATATATATATATATATATATAATTGTATTACGACGGATGATGGTAGTAGCAGTAGTTTATCAAAAAGAAAAAGAAAAAAAAACCGCGTCCAGATATTATTATATTATACACGATTTATCACGCGAGACATTTATTTTGTGCACGTACGAATACAGCGACTGGACGAAAATGTAATGAATACACCGGGTGTCTCGCCGTGACGTCGGACGACAAAATAAAACGTTTTAAAAATATAATTTCCGCTCGTTTACAATAAACGGGAAACTCTTCGATTTTGACTTTCTTCGATTATGCCTAAAGGACACGGAAATTTGATGTGATTTACAAACGAAAATTTCGGAGAAATTCACATGAGTTATTTCAACGATTTTTCTTTTTTTTCCAAAGTACTATAACGGTCAGTTTGTATATAAACTCGTATATATTAAATAAATCGTAAATTTTAAAAATAATTCAACACATTCACTACGTTTTATGTTGAATAGACTAATTATTATTACCACGACTTGATTCTGTACATGTGGTCCTCCGTTTCAAACGTTTTACACCATTTGCCTGTCCGCATTTGTCTCTATAGACTATATGTCGTAAAATTCGCGATAACACAGTCGGACCGGTGACACGATAAGCTTTGTTAGGGGTTCTAACAGAAATCAGTTCTCGAAAGCAATCCGAGTGACTCCTCTGTAATTAAAATATCTTTTTTTCTTAATTCTTATATGATTGAGACGAGCTTACTTTATAGTTAATACGTAATACATGTAAATGTTACAAACCAAAACGGCTCTTGTATAACTCAATCTGACACTCCAGATTATAAATATGAGATGGACTAGAGCGCATAGTGTTTCTAAGTTTTCAACCGGGACCGCATTGTAAACAAACGATGAACCACATATCGGACTGCGGGGACGTGTTAAATATATATTATAATAAAAAATTAATATAATTAACAACCGTTGACTATACACTACATTGAATACACCGCAGAAATGAACCGTTCGGTTTACGAATTCACACTGTCATAATAAACGAAGAACGAACAAGTAAGACGGGGGAATACTGTTTTAATCCGTAGCGTTGGGTTCTAATAATATTATTATTAAAAAAAAAAAAACTAAATCAAAAAAAATATCGAATAGAAAAAAAAATGTATATTGCGTCTGTCAGATTTTCGTGAGACACCCTATAGTAGTAGTAAATCGTACGCACTTACACACGTTCTGAGAACGAATTTTCGAACGAAACGAATACCGCCACCGTGACCGCGCGACCATGTCTGTCGCAGTAGCAGCAACAGCAATGATGAAGTTTCATCAGAGATGAAAGTTTGACACTGATTTATTATGGCCAACGCGACTGTTGCAGTGTCTAAAATAATTGGTTCGTTTTACCAAACGAATCTAAACGAGATTTTTGTCGGGGGAAAATTTGAAAAATCCACGCTATATAGTGTTCGTTTGATAATATCACCACGTCGTAGATTTCGTAATAATAATAGGAATAAGGGAAAGGAGTTCGAACGATCTCCATCGATTCAAACATCATCTCTAATTGGGGAGACTGGATGAAATCTACTAATTTTTAACAACGGGAGCATTTTTCTATTAATTATACATAACATATATTATAGTATAAAAATATTATTATATTTTCAATGGCAAATTTATATTGCGCGGTTTATTTTTGTTTTATCGTATATAAGGTATCCATGAAACACTACATAACAACGTCTTATACCGGATTAGCTCTCTTGAATATTTACCGTAGGGACGTCGTTTATGGAACCGATAGCTGATTAAATTTACTTTTATAACAGTTTAAACCTTTTGTAATTATTTGTACACTTTTTTTAATTTTTCATCGTTTACAAATCGTCCACGTAGAGTTTTTTTTTGTCTACTATCGTCTAAACGATTTATAATAAACGTAATTATTTCGCAAAATCGTTGTACTATACAACAGGATCAATTATATATATTTTGAAGGCAATATTTAAACGATTGTGACACGGTTACGTTGGACTCGAAACCGCAGAAAATTTATCAGAGGCATTTTTTTTCAAAACTAAAAAAGTATACATCGAAAAGAAAGTTATTTATTATTTTGTAAATTACAAAATGAGTCATAAATTTTTGTGTCGTTTATGTACGATATACGCCAGTGAACGTCCGACTAATAGTGCGACCGATAGTGCTGACGACGAATATTCCTATCGATCGCGCGATATTATCGGAACCTTGTGAATTATATCATATATTATGAAGCATTCGGACGTTTTTTTGTCTTTTCCGTAAATTTGAAACGTATAAAAACCTATTACCAAAATTAAAATGTCGAAACGTGTTTATTCGAACGATAATGAAATGTATAGTTTTTTTTTCAAAGCCTTTATATAGAGGCACTTATTTAAAGGCCGATTCTGCGCTCGAATTGGAAAAAAATTCAAAAGAGGATGCAGACGCGTGGAAAAAATTGTGAGTCTTGAAAATACGCGGGCGCTTTGCTCCCCTCCCAGCCGTCACTATATTTTAAATAAAACAAATCTATTGCATTTGTAACATCGAATCTCTATTATTTCGTAGAGTCCCGTTCTCGGCATCCTATTATGAAAAATTAGAAGGGATACGCTAAAATATTTTTGAAAAAAAGAAGAGATTCCGCACGCCCATCCCAATTTAAGCACTGGAGATCAGAAACGGTAAATATAAAATCGCGCGTACTAACAGGTGTGCGATATGTTTTTTTTTTTTATTCGCGACCGACCAAATTACGCGGTCTTCTGATGGTATTTTAATACTGAGACACGCGTTTATTGTACGCAGTAAAATATATTTATAACACCCGGTTTCGCGATCGCGTTCCTGCCGTATTATATCAAATCTCGAGGAGGATTTATCACTATCGGATTTCTGGCGTCCGGTCGCGAACTGTATAAACCGCAGCCGGCGTTACGTTGTGGACGAAAAAAAAGTTTCGAAAAAAAAAAAATTTTTATAAAATATTATATTTATATTGAGCCGGAGACCTCCCACGTGGATTGAATGAGTCCTATAAGAAACGAGAAGGTCTCGCGCTGCAAACGTGTAACAATTAACGTCGTCGCCCGCCGAATCAATAATGAATCGTCATCGCCTCGATTGCGCGCACTCGGATGATGACTGATTTCACGTTCTTATACAAATCCGATCATAAATTATTATCCGTTTGACGAGAGCTCGTCCAGTTTATACCAATTGCGAATACCTTTATATTGCGGCGTTTATCCGCTGTTTCTTCGCGAAACGCGACTGAGGCGAACGTTCACGTTAGATTCCGTTACATTTCATACCCTGGACGTGTCCGGTTCGTGACTTGTATATTTGTGTACACGCAAAGTAGTAAATCGTGCAATTTTAATAATCCGAGAGCGCTTAACAGTGGCGGTTTTGAAATCGAATCGGTTTTGCATTCACCATATTGCACTGATACGACGTCTTGACGTATACCCTGTTTTTACAGCACTCGGATCCCATCGAATCCGACTCGGATCAACACCTGCAGGGCTCACACCGTATCAAAGTCAAACGATCACAATTGAACTCCCGTATACGAACGCTAATAAAACACTGTTGATGGTCGCAAAATTAAACATCAAACTGCTCTCCTTAAACCGATTCGGACCTGTGGCCTTCAGTCGTGCGGAGAAACGGCAACATTTCCAATTCAAACAAAACGTTATTCTTAGAAAAATTATCTCACCTTAACATTTCCAATCGCAACATTCACGCAAACGCTTAAAAACCCGTAGGCGAAGACGGGCAGTACATACATTACATAAGTGGTTCCATTCACGCCTTAACTCTTACGATCAAAAAAAAAAAAAAAAAAAAAAAATGTAAACATAAAAGAATGCTTTGAAAGACCGATAGAAAATGTCACTAACGGGCGGCTTCTTCCGCCGTCGTGACAATCGCGACGTTAATATTTCATATATTCTCACATAATCCCATTTCACTCTACATGTGTACAAAATTTATCAAACTTTTATAAAAAAAAAAAAAAAAATTGAAAAAAATCTTCGCGCGCCTATATTTGAAATCGCACCACTTGGGGACGCGCAATGTTTGATTAATCGCCGCCGCGCTATATACACGGTCGTGTGGAACTATCCGACGCGCTTATTTAAACCGTATAAAATATTATTATTAAACCTCTCCCTAGCACACGTAGAGTTTCGTCGTCGATTCCGAAGAAAGTTACTCGTATATTAAAAAAAAAAGCGATTCCGTACAACTGGTTTACGCGATATCATTACTATTATCATAAATATATATATATATATGTTGTACCAGCAGTCGAATGTCGCACGAACGCGTATTGATTTCCTCTCCTCCTCATGTATAACGTACACATACTACTGTTGCAAAGACCGTGTTTTATACATTTATCCCTATTATCGGTGTGCGCATATTATACATATTATGTGGTACCGCGTATCGTATTAACGCGCGCGCGGTTTTCGTATTTGATTACGCGCGTTCACATAAATAAGTATTAAATTAATTGAGAAAAAAAAATAAATAAAATACCTAAAGTGTATACATACGTACTACATTTTATATTGTATTATTATTTTTATTATTATTTGTAATATTACGCGTCTCAGGTGTTGAGTTTCAATAATGCGCTCGTGGAAAATATTCGACCGCAACGATCGTGGTGAAATCATTGGCGGCCGCAACTGGTCGGCCGGCCGCGCGGGAGTTTTCGGCGATATCGGTGAGAAACTTTTTACGCGGTATGAACAATAAACTCACGTCTCCCTCGCCCGGTGGTTTTGGAAATTTCCTATTTTTAAACGTCGTGTAATAAAAAAAAAAGAAAAAAACGTTATAATATTTATATCCTCGGCAATGTTCGTATAAGAAATTAACCGCATGCGACGTCGTGGTGTAATAACGATCCGAGACCAACAAAAGTCTCTCAGAGCTCTCTTACCCGCACCGTCAAATAATACGACATGGACAACACCACAATATTTCTTAAGAGAAAAAACGAAAATTTTTACGCATTCGTATTGGAAAACGGTACGATGTGATACGGTAAAATGTCGACGACACGACACTGCAGCGCATGGGTGTAAAACGTTAACACGACAGATGTATGAAAAGTGATTTCCAGCGGGTTAGGTCATCAAAACAAAAAGCGAAAAAATACGAAACACGTTTCTCTATGATATAATCTCTGCGCTTTATTATTATCCTTTTTTCTTACGAATAAACGACATTTTTATGGTTAAATACAAACAAATCGGCTTCGGATAGCCGCCACTTTTGACGCTCTCGTTCGGCGGATATCGTACGGTTATTATTGGATCTACTCGGGCAGCCTCGTATTGACTGCTTACCGAAATCGGTAGAATGCTTCGTAACTCTACAGTTAAATCACGTCTCGTGAATGCGCATTTAAAACACTTATATTATAATTTTCTTCAATCGTCCTGCTTGTACAAAAAACGAAAATATATATATATATACGGCTAACCCCATCCATAAAAAAATTCCTGAACACTCCTCTGCGTCGTCACTATGCCTCTACGTTCATATACGTAGAGATATTATTGCGTTTTAAAAACTGAGGTTTGTGAAGAGTGAAAAAAAAAATTTAACGTCGTACCTCGTAATCGTTATAAAACATATTATAACCGCGGAACTCGATATAACCCCGCAAGACGAATATTTTTTTTTCTTCTTCTTCTTCTTCTTCTTATGACGATACCGTGTGTGCACTTTTTGCGGTTTATACTTGGCAAAGCGTATAATATTTGTACAATGTTTAAAACCGTCCGAGATCGGCCATGCGGCAATATCACCCCCCGAAATCCACACTGCATGCCGTCCACACGAGTACAATATACAGTTTTCTGATTCATTAAACCAGTGAAATCAATCCTGCGCGATGATATAATTATACGCGTATAATATTATAGGCGAGCAGTAATCAGCATCAGCAGCCGGAGAACGGAGAACGGGAACAAAAACGACGGAATTCAACGCGCGCGGATTATAGCGATTGGCCGAGGTCGTACACACACACGCCCGCGCGTATAAAATAGACGTGAGGAGAAGAAGAAAACCGCACTGCACATCGACCGTGGTAACCGTTCAACCGTGTAATGCGACCGTGTTTGCAGTGGCGTATTTAACGTCAGGATAAGGTGAGGCAAGGGCGGCGGTTTTTTTTTTTTTTTTTTTGATACGAGAGGAAAGCGGTACATTTATTTATTAATATTTTCAATCTAATAATTTATAGCTGGTTAAAATATAGTGTATAGGTTTATAATTATTATTATTATTTATTTCGTTTTAATACGAGTGTAATACTTATTAAAACGTTTTTTTAACGTATATGTTTTTTCATATCTGTCGACTTCGTTATAATTATTGTGTTTGAAAAAATATCTTATATTTTTATTGTAATTATATATATATTACGGCCTAAATTATACTACGGTTAACTATTATTATTATTATTAATGATTAAATATGCACAAAACGGTATGGGAAATATGATACATACACACACACGCTGCACGATACGACGCGCTCGGACCACCGTTTCCGGGGAACGGAGTAGAGTTAGCCGCGACGACTGTTTCAAACGCGCGTCGGTTAGGTTATACATTGGAAAACGCGCCAAGTGTGTTATACAAAAGAGTCGATTGCGGTTTGCTTGCTACAGCTTGCGGAAGCTGTTCTTCGTACGCGCGACATTCGTCTCCTCGGAACGTGTTGAAGACAATAATAATTTATAGTTCGAAACTAATCGGCGGCGTCCGAATTTATAAAAAAAAAAAAAAAAAAAAAACGTCGAATCGAACACTGTCGTGTTTACTACGGGAACTGCACATTAGGGAGACGTGTCTCCCCACCCGTTGACTCTTTTACGTAATAACACGGTTACGATCGTGTTTCCCAATCGTCGATTTGTCGCAATAGATAATAGAACAATATTGTAATGTTTTTTTTTATTGGAAATCTCGTTGGGACAGGAATCGGCAGCCTGCGGTTCTCCAGTTCCATTCGCGGGAATTAATAATTTTATTATATCGAAAGGAAAACAATTACATTATAACGTGTAGGAGTCGGGACAGGAGAGACGAGTCCCCGAGTCGTCCGGAGAAGCAGAAAACCGCGAAGACGAACGGTTATTACCGGCGCGACGTGTCTATCACGCGGATTCACTCCGTTGTGACTGTGCACGACACGGGAGTCCAGGGATACCGTTATCACCTAACCTAACCGACTCTGATTACGGGAACGTCATGGAGGAGTCGTTTGACCATTCCCCCCTCCCCCGAAATCTTTGTCTACACATATAAACGTCGTGTTTTTTTTTTTTTAAAAATCTCTTAAAAATTGTCGTTATTTTTTTAACACCCGCCACCCACCACCACCGGTGAAATAACAGAAAAAAAAATGGTTTGCGAAAAAAAACAATATATACGTCGAATATCCTGGTATTCCTGGCCGTCACCAAAAGGACTACAGGGCACAACGGCGCGCGTTTTAACGGATCGTCGTCGCCTCGTTAATCGCAACCGCTCCCACACGCAAAAATCCGACGACGAAATGTTACACCGTCCACACACATACACACTGTACGCGATCTTCTGTGTGTGTGTGTATGTAAATATAAAGAGCGATTATTATTGTATTTAATTTACACGCCGTACCACCCCGGCAGTGTTCGATACAAGACGAAACGACTTCTGAGGCGGTGGTGAAAAGGTGGAGGAGATGAGGAGACCGTATGTACGTTCGGGAGCTCGTTGTCGGACTAATCGGTTCGGACAGAACCGAAGATCGGATTGCAAACACACACACACACACACACACTTCGTCGTGGGCGGTCTGTACCAGTCGACGAACGTGCACGTATACACAGCGTGTGACATCCACTAATCTGCTAAACGACACGGGGCTGATCTCCGCACCGATCCTAACCGGACCCGGGGACTCGTTTTCGATTCTCGGACGAATCGTGTACGTTTACGTATAAAATATACAACGGCAAGAAAAAAAATGTACGAAATGGTTACGCGGCGGTAACCCGAGCTTTTTTTTCTTTCCACATAATATACACACCTGTGTAGCGCGTACGTAATAATTATTATAAAACGAGTCGTCGTGGTCGAAAATCATTTTCCTCTCGCTCTCTCTGTCTCGTCTTCTTTGCACCGCGACGACGACCGAACGTGTGTGTGGCGCCCGCGGAAAATTATCTCGGTGCACGCAAAATTAATTTTACGTTATACATTCGCGGATTACGTTATACCAGCGGCATAGTAAGAAAATATGTCGGGGGGTGGAGAAGAATTTATACACATGTTTACGCTGTTATATTCGCACGATAAATATAGTAGTAGTGATTTAAAGGAAAACAACAGTTCAATACGATTATTATTATTATTAATGTGTTTTTATTGAAATAGAAATTAAAGAATTGTATTAGTCGAATAAAAGCGATAAACGTCTGACGTTAACGATCCGAAACGGTCCGTTTTTTCGTTTTTCGAAAACAATCAACACATCGTATTTGATCGCTATGACCGTGTGTATCGGATATAAACCGTTCGATACCTCATATTACCCACAGAAGATCTTAGCCGGGTTTCGATGCGATTTCAAAATGCTTTATTCGCAGCAGGATAATGTTTGCGTAGTAAAAATTACACCGATTAAATCATGTGATTTTAGAAACATTTGAAGCGATTATTATTTAAAATAAATCAGTTTAGTTTCTACGTGCGAAACTCGTAGAATGACGTTTTTTGTTTTTTTTTTTTTTTTTGTTCGTCGAAAAAATCTCAGTGGGTGCAATGGCACTCAGTGTCCCCCCCCCTGTCCCTGGCGGATCCCTTTCCAACCGAAATTTTTTTTTTTTCGAACGAGACGTTCGGTCGTTTTTCAATATACAAAAAATAAAAAAAATCGTCACACTAATAATTGTGCACTATCGTAACGATCGAGGGAGGAACTGAAAGTGTATTTTAAACGATAGATTTTATAATGTTTGAAACGAGAAAAGTGTTCGAAGTAGATGTACTATTAATTTCTACAAATTTATAAGAAAAAAATTTTCACTATTATTATTTGGTTAATATACATTTTGTTAGTTTGAAATTCTTTTTTCTTTTTCTTATTTTTTTATAAATTCCACCTGTGTGACTAAAGTATACCGTTGAAATATCGTAGCGACGACGTCATATACAATTCTCTATGCACTTTTATTTTGCGCGTTATTTCGAGATTCGTTTTTCGTTTTATACGCGTTTACGTACAATTAATTAAACACAATTTATTTATCAAATAGGTATAGATGTATAATAAAAACCGCTGGACTCTTCCACTCACCGGCGAGAAAAAAATGAAAATTCGCTACTTGTCGGTCGTTTTTCTGTTTTCGATCGGAAGGCTTTATTTTTTCGTCAAACATTAATATTTCGACTGCGGAGCTGTGCGCGTAAAACTAAAAACAAACAAAAAAGAGCGTAGGTGTAATTTTAAAACATTAAAGAAAAAATACGCCCTCAAATAGAACCGTTGCGAAATAAAACACTGAATATTTTCCCGAATGATATAATGATAATGATAATCACTCGAACACTATTTAAGTAAAAAAAAAAAAAAAAAAAAAATGTATCGATTTTCCTACACCGAATCCAAACTTTTACGATACCGCTGCAACCGTTACTTTATCGAGATTTCTATGAAAATCGGTATTTATTTCGAAATTCGAAATCTATCTCCCGTCCACAATGTTTTGTTACGATGATTTCGATAGAGAGAGAAAAAGAAAAGAAATTGATTTTACCGATTTCGTTTTACTGTACTGCAGTAAACGAACGTCGCGCAATAGAAAACAAACGATTTCTCGTGCACACTACGTACACGAAATGGCGGTATAATGTTGTAAAAATAGATATTTATGTGTGTATATAAAGACAAACGTTTCCCCGAGCCTTTTCCTCGTCGCGGCGCCCACTTAACTTTGCGGCGACGCCACGCGTTAATTTATTCACGTCTTCATTAAAAAAAAATTAAAATAAAAAACGACGACAATCATTAAATATGTACATAAATTTTACCGTGAAAAAGAGGGGGAAAAAACGAAAAGAAAGACGTCTAATTTTAGACATTTATAACGCGATTATTAAAATAAAAAATTACCAAAACAGTTTTATGCATATAAATACAAAGAGATACGCCGCCGTCGTTTGTAGTACGCCAGTGTTTAACATTATGAATAATGTTCGGTAACAATTTGAATTTTATTAATTACAATTTAACCATAATTAGTCTTGAAAAATCAAAACGTTTCGCTTGTTATTTTATATATACATATACATTTTTTTTTTTTTAATAACAATAAATTATAAGACTCCCAATTTCCTACGTGATAGATTAACGCTACATAATTTATGACAATTTATTTTAGCAATTAGTCGCAAAACGCGTATCATACATATAATTACAATAACTGAAAAGAAAAAAAACTGTGTCCTACGCGATAATTTATTTCTAAAATATAATATTAATATATATCGATCTGTTTACTTGAAGGTTGTTTTTTTTCCTCTCGAATCGATCGTTTATTACAATTTTTTCTTGTTTAACACTAAATGTATAAATATTGTTTTCAGACGAGTGGCTTGCTTTTACGGAGATATATGTCTTAAGAAAGTACGACGACAACGAAAAAATAAAACAGAGAATTCGTCGAGCGATTCACAAAATTATCTATTCGAATTCACGTTTTACTGCGAAAAATCGATAAAAAAAAAACACGTCATATTTTTCGACTTTATGGGGGGGAGAAAAAAAATTGTGTGTATAAAAAGCTTTTTTCTTTTTAAATATAATTATAAATCTTTCTTTTATGATTAATTATATGTGTATATTAAACCGACTCGTTTCAAAATTCTAAACTGAAATTATCGATGACGCGCTCGAACATATTACAATATTACTAAGCCACATTTATGTATGCTCTAAAAGCGTGCACGCGAATTGACCGGGAAAAAAAACGTTTTTTTTTTTTCTAAAAACACCTTTTACGAAAAAGAAATTTTTAAACGGTAATATTAAAATAATATTCTGGTAACGTTCCAAAGTATCAAGCGATTTTCGTACAATCCGAACCGTTGATTGTATAAATATTCAATAATATATAATCAATTCTATACCTATGAAAAATCCATTGAATCCTGAACGCGACAATATTATAAAAGTCGTTCGTTTAATAATGTGCGAGAACGAACAAAACACGCGCACATTTTTCTAAATAATAATTTTATATATTGCACCTCGGTGTTATACGCAATATGTGTGTTAACGAATTTTTTCATTTTTTTTTTTGTATGTGTACGTGCACGACGTTCTCGTCAGTGGATTTTTGAAGTACGTTAAAGTGGTGCATACGAATTATAAACTCATTTATATATAATCTACGAATTAGGAAATTTCTTTCTCGACGAATCAATAACGTTGTATTACGGAAACTTCTATTAAATGTCTTCTCTTTAATTTCCAACGGTTACAACGTACACGTACACAAAACGTTTTCCGAGATGGAAATCCTACACCGTTCACCGTTTGCCGCTATACAGTCCCCTTGTCTTCCAGCTGAACTATCGAAAATAAATTGCGCGCCTTCGTCTATTGCCGGTAAATTTTTATTTCACTTCACATTACGTGTATATTCTGCAATAATGAGGCGTACGTACCTCGCTCAGAAAAAGGGGAAGAAATATTAACAATAATTTACGATTATCTGCACAATTATTATTATTTTTTCTTCACCGTGTCATTTTTTTTTTTTTTTTAATGGCTCGCGCTACGACCATTCTTATATTATATAGTCACGGTCGTTCCACGGCGTACATATTGTTGTTACTAGACACGGCGAGTATTATTCAACTATTTACTATTATTTGAGAGACTCAATTCGAAAATCGTTATTCGTTACTTCATTATAGCTTATTATATACGTTTTTTTTTTAAAATATAATATTAACGTTTAATCGACCGTAATACGCTCATATAATATATATATGCAAGTATATTACTGTAAACGATTTGCAAATTTAATTAAAAAAATTTATATATATATATATAAAAAAATAATAATAATTACGTCACGCACGGACGCGAGACGTGCACACGGGTCTGACGTCACACACTTGATATTTTTAGTAGCGAATAAGATAGAATGTACTCTACGTATATATACATATTAGAGACACCGTGAAAAAGAATATTTAAAACGTAATTTAATATAATAACGATCGAACAATATACGTATATACACGAGCATATTCGTAATTTTTGTCCGCGTAATTTTCGTCAACTACATATAAGTAAAAAAAAAAAAAAAAACTCCCCGTTGTAATAATTTCAATATACCGATTTTAAAAAAAATAAAAAGTATTCTAACCTAAATACTTTCACTTCGTTACAGGCGATTCGTATTTGTACAGTACGTATTATGTGTAAATCGTAGGGTTTTTGTTTTTTATTATATATCGTTAAAAATTACAAATGTATAAATTTATATATATATATTATATACATAAATCACTGCACCGCGATCGCCGGTAAATATCGTTAAATTTGCATTATGTATTATTATTATTATTAGTATTATGAGTGAAACGTCTTGTAAAAGTGGCTAAAACGTCCTTTCGCGTAACATTTAAGTAAAGTTTAAAAAAAAAATTGCTTCGGAATATAATTTATTAGGGATCCAATGTCGTTGCGGTAAAAAAAAAAAATATATATATATATGAATTACGGTATATCACAAAATAAAAATTGACAAATTGCGGTAAAAAAGAAAAACACATTATTTCGTAAGTTTATCAGTATTTCAAATTCCGCGTTAAAGAGTTCAAATACGTGTTCAAGAAAAAAAAACGTAAATTAATGTGTTAAAACATTTGAAAAATAACAAAAAATTGTCAAGAAGTCGATGAAAATGCGTGAAATATCGCGAAAACGTTTAGATCCGTCGAAATGTTACTTAACAACGAATTCAAGCATCAGAAAACAAAACACGTTACAAGTGTGCAAAATAACACCCCCCCTCCCCCAGTCCTATTTGTATTATATTATATGTCGTAATTTTAAAAAAAATATAACGAGCCGCGGATGACGAGACAATCACTTAAATCTGATGTGGTGTTATAATTATTTTTTATTTGAACGCAAAAATCGTTGAATTTAAAAAAAAAAAAAACAACGAAACACTTGTTATTTATTATTCTTCGTAGTCTTTCGAGAAATTTAAACGTTAATAAAGTCAAGACAAACAATTTTTGTTTTTAAATACTGTTCACATATTATATTGTTATGTGTCTAAACTCGTACTGAATTTTCATTACTTTAAAGGCCAAAAACGGGGAAAAAAAGAGAGATATTTTATATGGAATTTGTATTCGGTGTAATCGTTTCTATTGCGCTTGAGAAGACTGTTGAGGTAAAATGTTTTAAAAAACATTAAATAAAACATGTAGAGATCTACTCGACGGAGAATAAAAAAAAATCGCTGACAGATAAAAACGTTTTAAAGAAAAAAAAAACCGCCTTAACCGAAAGACAATAAACTGATGCAAGTTTTGGACTCTTCTTTTTTTGAAAAAAAAAAACCATTTGAATTACATATTTCATAAGAGCGAGAATTTAGAGCGTTTTCACTAATGTTATGACGGTACTTTCGAAACGTCGTTCTTCTATTAAATATATTATTATAATAAATATTACGGAATAACGCATATTACATTCATAACGAATAGTTTTTTTTTTCTTTACACGCGTTTTAATAACAAATACTCGCCTTGTACGTTTATATAATAAATACATAATTACGCAATATATTGAAATAGCATCGAGTGATGGTGTACATAAAAATATATTATAGCCCTGTTGAGCTAATTTTGTTTTTTTTTCTGCACCAAAGGGTCGGAATGAAAGACGTGTAAAAATAAAAGAATACGACGAGCAACAGTCTGTTAACAATAAACACGCCCCTTCGTCATACGCTGCACTGGTTTTATACACGTGCATATAAACGCCCTCGCTTCACACCCCAAAAATAAATAAGCCGAGTTCTTTTTTTTTTCATTCTCGTGTCCACAAGAATATTTCGTACGAAAAATTAAAATGTATTATTACAAACGTTTCTCGTGTGTAACGACGACGACTCGGAAACGATTCAAAATTTAATTAAACGCGCGATTTAAAATTTTCGCTTATATCATAATATATTTCCGGGTTTTTTTCGTTATTAAACGATGTTAAACGTCGTTTAAATTTATATCGTGTGTTGACGAGACACTGTGATGCGAAGAAAGACGACGCGAAAACTCCATACAATATTTTGTAACACGAAATTGCTATTATTTATGAACAATTTATTTTTAAATTACCGAAAAAAAAGAAGCGCCGTTTCGCGTTTCGTCGAAACAAAAGAGATTTCTAATAAAATCGAAACGAAAATTGTTATACAAACGTGAAATGTGCGCGATTCCGGGTGCGCGTGGTACTTTCAGTATAATAAGAAGAAAAAAATCGTTCGATACGCGGCATCGATCTGCGAGTAACGTGTCGAAAAGTCCTAGAAATTAATATGTTCCGGTGATGGTTATTAAAAAAAAAAAATTACACTTAAAATAATAATAATCGGATGAAGACGAGTCGTGTACAAATTAACGCGAATAAAAAACGATTCGAAACTCGGTGATTCGCTTTGTAGTAAAAAAAAAAAACAAAGAAATATACAGATTTTAATAATTTTTGTAATAAACGCTTGGGATTTTGAACAGTGGACCCGAGTCGCGAACATAAATGTATTTCCAAAATAATTTCTACACGAACTAATGTTAGAGATTTTTTTTTTTTAACAAAACGTAATACCGTCGACGGATGAATGGATTTCGCACAGTCCACGCGTACATCTAACAAACGCGTCTTGTGCGGTAAATTTAAATAACAAAACACAAAAAGGAGTTTTCTTGAATTCAAACACGCGCAAGACTCGTAAAGAACAATTCGATTCACCAAAACGCTCGCCACAATATTTTTCACGATCGCTTGCCTACGCTTATATGATATTACAAAACCGTTTTCCCCGCTATACGCTACCTAACCGCGCGGTTCCCCTTGACATTTGCTCGTGTTCTTTATTTTTTTGCTATTTATTACATTTTTTTTTTTTTGTTATTATTAAATAATAAAAAGTATTTCGTTGGTTTTTTATATAGGTCGACGAAATAAACGATCCGAAATATCAGAATTTCGTTTTTATAGATTATCACATTATTACAATAGCGTTACTGTTGTAACACAAATATACCTAACGGTATAGAATTGATTTTTCACAGTTTCCATAACGTCTATACACGTACACAATCGAAATAATATTTCGAGTATTTGTTTTCAATGTTTTCTCGGTATATTTTTCGGAACTCGTTTTAAATCGAAATCGATTTTTCATTTTGCAAATTGTCGTTTAAAAAAATATAAGCTATTATTAACATCCGCATTATACGCGACAATTGTTCATTATTTAACGTTCAAACCCCGTTCGCGATCAATTTGTCAATAGTAATTTTTTTTTTTTTTTTTGTAAATGCTGTTTTTTTCATTCTTTCTTTTCGCCTCCGGAAATCACAAAAGAAGAAGAAGAAAACATGGTATTTCCGGGAGAAAAAATTTTCTTAAATCGGTGTTATTTGATGGGATTTATCAGACCGCGTCAAACACATTTCATAACGAGTCCGAAACCGTCACGATATCGAAAGCGAACGAGTTCACGAAATTCCGCGCGCGCCGTGGGTTTAAAATTATTAGTAAAAATTGGAAATTTCAGAAAAACTACGTTTACCTATAGTGACCATGTCATGATGTAAGGCATTAAGATGATGTTATCTCCATATAAAAGACAGGTTGTATTCCGTCTTTTGATCCCTCATTATTCGTGTTCATTAAATAGACTATCCGTTGCCGTGACATATTATTATTATTATTATTATTATTATTATTATTATTATTATTGTTCGATTTTTCACGTTTTACACATTACATAATCGTTTGATTATTTTAAACGCAAATGGCGTTTAACGGCGGTTTCACGGGTAAATTTTAGAATTCGTTTAATTATCGTGACGCGTCGTTTTAATATGAGTTAAAGAAAAAAAAACGTTTTTCTCAGAATACAGCGCCGCACCGAGCTTTTTTCTAACGGGATCTTCGTACGCGCGCGTGTATAGATTTTTTTTTTTTTCAATCTGACCTGCAACGGGTATTGTAGCGAGCCATGGGAAAAAAATAAAATGAATGAATTTGTTATATATTATACTCGTTATAATAATATATTAATCGCGGACGATTGCTTCCATTAGAAACGTTTTTATTTTTTTATTTTTAAGTCACGTTAATCTTTCGGTCAATGCGTTGTTGTACGCACACAATACTATAATAAATAATAACGATGAGACTATCTCTCTCTCTCTCTCTCTCTAGTAACGACCGATCGCGCGTAATTGTTTATTATAACCGCGGTATCGGTATATCATACCGCAGAGTGTGGTATAAAGACTTCACCGCGCGTGTATACCGCGCGTATTATTATAATAAACATATGCGGCGCGGCCACGGTAGTAATCAATCTGCATTATCCCGGCAGTATGCGTGCGCGTAGTATCGCGAACAACGCGCCATCAGCGGACGACGGCGGAGGGAGATTCGTGATGGCAGAGTATACTGTATATAGCACTTACGATGCGGTGTTGAGAGAAAAAGAAGAGAAAAATCCAAAAGGTCATTGCGGCGTATGAAGTGTCATTACATATTATTATTATTATTATTATTATTATTATTGCGTACAATGGCCGGCCGCGGTATCAGGTGCTAATGATGATGTTTTATGATTGTATTATAAGAGTGTGTATAATATGATAAATAAACGTGCGAGTACTTTCGTTTGTATATGGCCGCCGTACGTTTATTACGAAATTCAATTTATTATTTAAGATACGTATAAATGGAATAATAATAATAATAATAATAACAATAAAGAAAAATGTTCGCGTCGGAAACTATTATTTGATAACGATAATTTATTATTTTTTTACGCGGCAGCGGCGGTGGCTCTGAATCGAATGACAAACAACGACGAAACACTAAGAGGATGCAATGTGGACTACGCCGGAAAACACCACTTGTCCGCCAGAAAATAATTTAAAAAAAAAAAACGAAAGAGTCCTATGTGGAAAACAAACGGTCTTTTGTACGACGATCGGCCTTCGCACAAAAGCCATACGATAGAGACGTCCATCGTTATATTACGATGTACACTTGCGGAAGATGAAATATCGGCAAATCCGATTTTTTTCGGAATCGAATTCGGAAGACGACAAAAAAAAACGTCCGACCGCGTAAAATCGTGTTCGCAAACGCCTCGAATTATGAACGAACACCGCAAGTTCGTTTAAGACATGTTCCGCTGTATTTAATGCGATTTGTCGAGAGTAGTCTGTACTCTCGGTGCGAATTCGTAAACCATTGACAGCGAATAAATTAAATCCCCATATGGAAATGTGTTCGCGTGAAAAACAGAAATATTTTATACGTTAAATAGGCAATTTAATATAAAAAAAAAAAATTTTTTTCCACGAAACGATAATTCTTTCGATCGCGCGTATATATATATATATATATAAATCGCGAGCCGCCTATTTCTTATTATTTATTTTTTTGTAACTGTCAAAAAGCAAACCTTGAAATCGCGTTTAAGGCTGTCAATTTATAACGATCCGTGTGTGCTACGGGCGCGCGTGTATTATAAACAATTATTTAAATATACAATATACATATACAATATATACATATACCTTTTGTTGTGTAATGCGACACCGAATCGGTGGTGTACAATAATAATAATAATAATAATTATCCTAGAAATTCGCCGCCGCGAAGGCAGTTGCGAAAATGACCTAGCCCGGGGATACCTGACGTGTATAAATACGCGCGCGTGTATAATGCGCGGTATTATTATTATTATTATTATTATTATTTCGCAAAACCCCGGGTCCAACACACACTTCCTCGAATCAAATTAAATTACCGGAATATCATAATACCGTATACGAGGCTGCACCTCTAAAAAAAAAACCACGACGACAGTATTATTATAATAATACGTTTTCATCGTTTACGATCGAAAATTAATACCGAATTTTTAAACACTATAGAGACTCGACGGTCTCGGACGAATTTAGACTGGGATTGCTGGAGTTTTTTTTTTCAACATTGCGCCTTCCTCAAATGACTTAGAAACTCCGTTTTTCGCCACAATTATTTATTGGATTTAACGAATTACAAAAAAAAAAATTTATATTATGCGAAAAATTTTTCTCATTAATAATACACTCGATATTCGATTCAAAAGCGCGAATCGACGCAGCGATAAGATTCCAGTGTTTTCCGTGTTACGGTCTTCAGCCCATCGTAAAACAGTATCGACGGCTTCCGAAAGAGAAATCATTTTTACTCGCGTCGATAATTAAAGCGATCTCGCTCTCCGCGTCATCCTCTTTTGCTGCAATTCGTAAAATTTCAATCGTCAATTATGATTTCATGATTCGCCGAATCTTCGTCAGCGCCACCGCAATTTTTCATTGCCGTGCTCGAGAATCTCGTTCTGACGAACCCATTTCTGTTCTTATAAATCAGACATTTGTATTTCGCGCGTGTTTCCTGTATCCGGTTTACTAGCGTTGATAGTCGAATCTCGTCGGTTTCGTTTTCTACGAGGAAACGATGCAGATTTTTCCCAATAATTTACAAGACTAAGTACTGTGTCATTTAAATATACGGTCTTTAGAACGTCAATAAGGTCCGGAAAAATGACATTGTTTGTTCGATCGTTGCTAGCCGAGTTCACGTCGGACGAGTAGTATCGTTGGACGTCGTCGCTTTTATATTCAGAGATCGAGAAAAATCGGAACGCTTTGACGGTGTTCGTTTTTAACTGATTTAGGCACCTGATTCGATCATTAATCACGAAGACGCGCGTCAATGTACTCCACGGTATCTACAGTCCATCGTGCGGTAAAAAAATTCAATATTTCCCTAACCTCATTCAAAATCCACACGTTATTTAAACCCAGGCAAATACTATAGCGTATAAATTCATATTCGATTCGATATATTATACACACACACACACACTTATCAATAACTAATATAAGAATTTATATAATGACATAATAAAATATTATTAGCGACCATATTTTTATTGATTTGTTATTCGTAACAGTAACAGCGGCAGTCCAATTATTTAAAAAAAAATTCAACGTGACAATTTCATATACGAATGTAGACAACAATAGCGATATACAATAGAGAACGTATGTTCGCAACAATAATAATAATAATAATATAGTGCGCATAATTGTAATAAATATTACACGTTTTTTATTATTATTATTATTTATTTGAATAACAAATGCCGCCGGGTGGACACAATATACGCGTAGCACATGGTATATGTGTGTGGATATATTCTCGTCAGTTAATAAATATTCGAAAACATAATTTATATTTAATTGTAATAAAACTATAACGTAGCCTGAGAGCGGATTTAGTTAATAAAAAGCGAACGTTAATTAATTTTATTTTTTTTTTTTTTATCGGATAAATCGAATGTCCGTTAACATCCGTTCAAAATAGGCTGCACACCGCGCGCATTATTCTTTATTTTACGTTTTATGTTGAAATTAAACGTGATCCATAAATGACAAATCGTAAAACACTAAAAAAAAAAAAATACATATAATATTTATACATCATTATCCATACACATATAATTAATAATAAATTTATACAAGTACGCATTCATATATATATATATATAACCGAGAGTATATAAAATATATATTTAATTAAACTGTCGTGTGTACGAGGTGTAACTATTAAACAACGCGTACTTGCAATTCAAAAACTTTTTATATTACGTAGCTATTTTTAATAATATTTTTCAACATTCTTCTCCGTCCGTATACTCCGCGCCCCACATCTGCATCGCTCCCATTCGTATTTCTCGTTGATCGAAACGGCGTTGGAAATCGTTTTCTTGTAATGACTTCTGTCGATTCGGTTCGAACGGCTTCTTCAATTGACTCAAAAAACGTGTTCCCATTGCAACGCGTATTTCACTTTTGAAAACAGTCAATAGAGGTTACAAAAAAAAAAAAAAAAAGCATTCCGTCGTAAACGCTCAATCAATACCGATGAATCAATGAAGTTCATTAAACGTTTCAACGGATCGGTAAATCATCGATATGGTCCCGAAATCGTTTTGTAAATTATTCAAAGATAATAAATACATATTATATTATTTACAACGACGTTCGTATCGCTATCGAGTTGTCTACGTTTTCATTGATGATTATCGATTAGTTTTCACTATTTTTTATTTTGGATTAAATTCGCAGTTTTCGGACGTTTTCGAAATGTAGGAAGCACCCCCCGCGAGTGCTTGGTAAACGTCACCGTTATCACTCGACGACGACGGATCACTGGCTGTATTAAACAGTGCAATCAAAACGCTTTGTTAATTAAAATCACGGTGTTGACGAATGACTTGACTTACTGATTAGTGATAACAGTTTTTTTTTTTTTTTAAAGAATCATATCAAATTTACCGAGCCGAAACGCCGGCGGCGCTTTTAATAAATCGTCCGCGAGACCCATTTATAAATGTATATTTTTTTTTTCTCGTAATTTCTCGCCGCTTGCCGTTAGTAATTTGAATGCCGCGTATACACCTCGGTAACGTTTTCGCGAATTCCGCCCAAATCGTGTTAAAACGTTTTCGGTCTCGGCAACGGTGCGGAGAGGTGGTCGCGCGTTCCGTTCCGTCGGAACCGTTTGTGCACACGCGTCGAACGTACACACGCACGGGACTGTCCGCATAACGGCGCGCGAATCCCTGCAGCGCACCAATCAGCGCGCGCGCAACACAATTCCCGTGTCGCCCCGATGGCAAAACACTCCGGCGGGTGTTGTGATCGCGACGCGGGCGGGACGCACCGAAGTGCGAAGACGACGCCACCGCAAGTGACGAATTCGCACGAGGGACGGTGCAGGGGATGGATGATACGCGCGTTATTTATTTACGCGCGCGCGCGCGCGCGCGTGGTACGAAGAGAGAAAACGTTTTCGAGACGTTTTACATTCAATTAAACGTAATATTATAAGTCGGTTATATAAAAATAATAATAATAATAAAATAAAACACGGTCGCGCGTATATTAAATAACATAAAGCGTTCGTATTTTTCTCGATTCCCACGTTTTTCGCCAAGTCACCACCACCATCACCACCCGACGCCTGCACTACTATTTACTCGTTCTCTTCTAAACCCGTACCGAATATTCCGTGTGTGCGTGTGTGTATATAACTCGCGTATAATATCTCTCCCGAGTACCGAGTAATAATAATAATAATAATACGTCGTCGTGTTGTGCAAGTCATCGCATCCACACACACGCGCGCGCAATAATAGTCCCTCTATATACGCATAACGAATGTATTTTTATTTTTTTTTTTTTTATATTGTCGGCGTAGGGGAAACGGGAGTAGGGGCGGTGCCCTCTTGGCGCCCTTAACGAAAAAAAAAAATCGCCGCCGCCGCCAAATTGACTATTTACCGCGTGCGCGGCTCTTTTGATCGGCGCGGCGGACAACCGCCGCCGCCGCCGCCGCCGCCGCCGAACGAAACGGACGTCGTCGTTTAATGTCTGAGGGCAATCGAAAACGGCGGCTCTTTAATTTCCGATCGGAACACTTCCAACCGGGTTTTATTTTAATAAAATACAGAATGACTCCATTTTTTTCTCCGTCTCCCGTCGTGTTGCTCAGTCGAGAAATCGTTCGAGCGATTATTATTATAATATACGCGTGTGTTGGATGTGGACTTTAGATTTTTTTTTTTTTTTTTTGTAAACCACAGAAATCGTAATATTATACTTATTACTCGCTCTTTGTCCCGAAGTTTTCGAAAATCCAATAACTTTAACGTAAAAGAAAAACGCTACTCGAATAAACTGCCATCGACCGATTCGAGTATAATGATGAGTATATAAAAAAAAAAAAAAAAACGCCCAATATTGTAAAACGTCGTGCGAACGGCTTCCCGGACAATTGCACACTTATATGTACGTAAATACGAATTTAATTAGAAAATATTTGAAAAGAAAAAAAACGTTTGACCCTGTACGGGGAACGGTTTGGGGAGTTGGTGAGAGAGAGAGAGAGAGAAAGAGCCGAACGGAGAGGAGCAGTCCACATGGTGTTCCATTATAATAATTATCGTTTAAATAAACGTTTGCCGATACACATATATATATATTAGGATGACGTTTCAAAAACCGAATCACTTATAAATATAATGAAAGACCGGCCCCGAGCGTCCGCCGTGTACACACGTTACGAGAAAAAAAAAATAATAATACATATAAACCACCGGAGAACGCGCTTTATTTAACACGATATTATTAATTCACAATGTAAAAAAGTTTAATGGGTATAAGAAGACGGATTTTTTTTTAAATGAAACTTTACACGTCGCGACGGCTTTGAGATACGCGGCAGACCATTAACGCCGGGAAAAAGAACGGGACTGGCGAACAATATGTTTTGTAATGCGAAAAAAGCGACGATCAATTGCGAACGGTAATTGCGAGACGGAGAAGCGGATCTGTACGAAACGTTGAGTGGACACAAAGTAAAGGACGACATATACGGAAAACGCGATTAGGTTAAAACAAAAAGAAATGGAAAGAGTACGATTAATTTGGTTTAAAAAACCAAAATAATACGTTTTGAACGAGAAGCGAAGCAGATCTTACCATAACAATTGAATTATACAATAAGGATTTTTTTTTTTTTTTTATAATTTTAGATGCTATTGTTCGTATACCAGACTCACCAAAACGACCTAAGAACTCGGGGACAATGTACCGGAGTGAAGAATTGTCGTGAAGTGTGAATGAAAAACAGGAAAGGTAACGAGGAACTTTAGAAGTCACTTTTGAAATACGTAAATATAGGCGCGGAGGTTTTTTTTTTTTTCAACACACCAACTTAACGTTTGAAGCCGTTATTGAATTACGATTAACATTTTTAATTCGTATTTTAATTAATAACGACGAGACCGTTTGGACATTTTTTTTTTTTCGTGATTACAATCGTACAGATGATCCACGTGTCACAACGAATGTTTAGGCTATTATAAGTATAAACTAAAAGAAAGGAAATAAACGGCGTTGTAATTATTCTCCTAAAACCAATTATATTCTAATAAAATATTATTTTTTACACGTATTATACGACGTAGTGCGAATAATCGATATTGATTTTTAAAGTAAAACGCTACGCTACGCTATTATTCGTGCATATATATTTTTTTTTTATTATTTTTCCTGAATACACAACAATACGTATTGTACATAATTTTTCTTTTGATAATTTTTTTTTTTTGTCTCTTTTAAATAACGAGTTAATAATGTACTGAACTGTTTACGATGCACGCTGGTATTATAAAATAACGTCAGTTTTTTAATAATTTTTTTATAAATAATATACACACAATTGTTATAAACAAATACACTTTTGTTGGTTGTGGTGTTAATCGTTATACACCTTTCCCCATCCCGATTAAGTATTTAATTTTCAACACTTTTAAAATTGTTTTTAAATTTTAAAATAAAACACGTTTTTCATTTGTTATATTCGACTACGCGACAACAACAACAACAACAATAATAATAATAATAATAATAATAGACTTCTACTTCGAAAAACGCGTGTCTATTGTACACAACACTACCGACGGCATTGTATTTAAAGAGTGGATGAGAAGTCGGCCGTTAATGAACAAATCTAATCAGTCGTCATTGCGTATACGCCAGCGCGTTATTATATTGTTTTCTATGTATCGGACGAGATTAAATTTAAATTAAACGTTGAATAATAATTAGTGACGGGGCACGAACCGAAAATCGAACTGACGATTGGAAATATTCCGAACCGAAGTAGGCACGCAGAAATAATTCCGTTCGGATAACGCGTGCCACGGAAAACGAAATTCAAAGTGAAGAAGAAAAAACGAGTGTTAAATATGTATAAATAGAATGAAAAATTTTTTTTAAAATGCGAAGTGATTTTTTCCCCGGTCCACGAGCTTACACAAATGTTTTTTAATACGCACTTGTCGATTAGCCCGACGACAAGTAGTGTTCGGTGTCCGAAGCGTGTCGGAAAATTTAAAATTAGTATCCAAAAACAAATCGTTTTTCGTTTTGTTATATATACATATTTTTTTTCAATATCCCGTAAGTTGGAAAAAATGTATAATGTCAACAGGGCACGAGAAATAGTATTGTGCATACTGGTGGATAAAACACTTTTACTTTTCATTCGGTATACCTAACTCATTCGAATAAATGAGAAAAAAAAATTCGGAATATGCGATTACTCAAAAAAAAAAATAAAAATATTTTATTCGAATAATTTTTCTTTTAGTATAAACCAGTAATTTTATTCGTTTCCCAAATACTGACCATATGAATTTTCGCAACGTTAATTTAGATACATAAGTACGGAACGGAACAGTGACAGAAGTCAATACCGACTTGTGACAATGCACGCATTTACCGGATACCACTGTGAGTAGTATATCAGAGGATTTTTTTAAAGCGTATTTTATAACGATTTCGTTTTTTTTATAATGTTATAAAATGTTATAGAGTAGCTATGCATTAGATACGTACGTGTTCGTTGAGAGTGATGGTGGATTTAATAGCGGTTCAGTCGACAAAAATGGCCGATTATGAAACACCGTCAACTCGCGATGAGTTGGCGGGTTGAGTTTATTTTTTTTATTTTTTTTTTTGGTTCAAAATTGTACACATAAAAAAAACATAACGGGTGTAATACGTGTATAACATATTCGATTTATTAGGCGAAGAGAAAAAAAAATGTACAAAACAATAAATGAAAACAGTAGGAAAACAAACAATACGAATACAATAAGAATTATATAACAGCGGTTTAATACATGTAATTAGTATATATTATTCGACGAAACAACCAAACATCGTAAATAATGAAGGAACGATAAGAGCGGAAAAAATTTCAAAAATTCCTCTCTTCTATTTATTGGTTCTTAAATGTTTAGCGTACTCCTCTCCGATGCAATCCACCGAGTTCTTATAAAGTGCGTTTTCTTGACGCACTTCTTCCAACCTTACAAATAAAATAATAATAAAAAAAAAAAAAACGTTTAATTTTTAAAACAATACAAAAATGATACGTTTATATAATACTAGTCGTATTTAAAAACGCGTTGATCGTTATCCGGAAGAGGGAAAAAAAATCGCATCACTCACCCCGTATACACGACGAATCTCGACAGTAATTCCGCTTTGACGAGTTCGGCTAACAATTTGGCAGCGTTCGTTTTGACACGATGATTTTCCTCGTCAACGGTCGTCACGATCACGTTAACCACGAAACCCGTTGGATTCGTGCTCATTAAGGCGTGTAACGCGGGAGACAAAAAACGTGTAACATCCATCTGATGGAGACGTGTGTGTCCACATTAGAATATTATTATTATTATTATTATCATCATCATTATTGTTTTTACAAGATTGTCGAAAACGGCGCGCGTATATTTTTGTACGATTTCAAACGATTTCCAATCGAAACGAATTTAAGTGTTAAAATCTGAAATTATAACCCCTCTTTTTTTTCCTCTATAGGTGGTTGTTGAAGAAATCGATTTATGACGATTTTTAAATGGATATGTCTAATGTCGGGGAGGGGGGGGGCGGGAATGTATTCCGAAAATTTGTCCGACACCGAGAATTGTTGACGTCACGAACGAAACCGTTACTATTTTCACATGCCTATGTCGATTAAATTTCAGTAGCCGCAAGACATTGCAGTCATTTACCGACGTATCTGTGCGCACGCAGTGTAGATTTTTTTTACGTCCGGAAAAGTGAGAAGGTTTTTTTGTTAAACCTATTTGATTAATGTTCGATATTTCTCTGTTAGGAGTACACGGGAATCTACGAATTCATCTCCATTTTGTATTCAACACGCGTCAAAAAAAATTCTTTTACTTTCTGATTGTGATTTTTGTCCACAAAAGAGTCGACACAAGTGTATTTGTTTTTTTTCCTTCATCGAGTATACTTTTATATAATAAATACTAACATCGTTTTAATCAACAACCAAGTAAAGAGACGGATTAAAAATCCATTTAAAACCGTACAAAAAATGCACGCAAACTCAACACGGAATACTAATTATGTACTCACGTCCCAATCGTTTCTTATTATAAGTTTCATGTGTAATTCCCGACAATCCTCCAACGTGCATTCCGCCATTATACTCAACTCGTATTGTATTCGTACATTATCCGTTTTATTTGGTTTTATTAAATTTTCATTTATGGAACGAAAGTTATCTTTAACCGTTTTTTCTGGAACTACAAATATTACAACAATATTACGCACGTGTTTACTAGACATTTATATGTATTATGAAATATCGTATAAAAGCGTTATTTTATATTTTTGACGATGACGCAAAAATTTGGATCCTTGCGTAAAAAAAAATATACGCCCTTAAAATTGTGGTTTTTTTTTTAGTAAATAGACGGTTATAATGATACTCGACTTATGTCTTTTACCTAAGCCTTCCTAAACCATTTAGACTCTAAAAAGATTTACAATAAGCAGCGTTGAAAAATGTCTATTTTATTTTTATCGATTTAATACGTAAAAAGCAACGATTTTTAACGTAGAATAATAATATTGATTGAAATAATCGACTTGAATAATCGAAAAATCATAGTACCTGTGTGAATCCAATACTTTGCGTGCATAACTTTTAAATCGTGTAGTAGTTTGTGTTGATCGGGTCTCATCACTTCTTCTCTACGTGCTTTTTTGTCCAATATAAGTAAATGGCCGATAATTCTCGTCAAACTGTATGTCTACACGCATGTTGTAACGAACACGATTAATATCATAATATTATTATAGATCTATGATTATATATACACATACTTTCGAAAGTTTTATGCCGCCCAAATTTATCATGTTGGCCAGGCAATATACTTGAACATTTCCATTTTCCCGCATTAAATCCATAACTAAACACCAAAAACTAGAATCTGGCACTATGTTTTCGTTGTAAAGTTCGGAGATGAAACTAAACAAAAATCGATTTTGGTGTAGTTACGAATCGCATAAAAAAATATTCCATAAAAATTAGATTTAAACTTCCCCCCCCCCTTGCAACTATCCAATATGATTTATTGAATGTGTCTGAGCATTTCTTGTAAATCCTCTTGTTGATAATAAAATTTCAATTATATCATTTTTATCCAAAACGTACACGTTCTTTTAAGTAACATCATCGGAATACATATTATATTAAAATTGTTTGCGAAATTAAAAAAAAATCTTTTCGATAGTTCGCCTTCTGCGTCCTCTTTAGCGATACATAACGAAAACGAAACGCTACGACCGCCCCATATTACTTTTTCTTTTTTTTATATATATATATATATAAATATAATATAAATATATATATATATATATATATTAATATATATATAAATTGAACATCCCCTAGATCAAAATGAGTGAAAATCTACTTTAGAAATAAAAAAAAAACACGACTTAAACCTGTTTGAGTGTTCGGCCCAAGTCACTTATGACAGTGACGAGTACCTCTATATAATACGTAAAACGTTAAAACTTACCTGGAATTTGCCAACAACCTGTCGTTTTGCTCGACGGATGATGTCTTCTGCGATGTTCACAAAACGAATAACAACAAGAAAACGTGTCATGTATACATATAATTATGATTCAAACGAGTAATTTATACTATTTGTACTACTTACAGTAGTAGCTTCAATGACTCCATCTTCTCTCTTTTTGTATGAATAAAACATGCCGTAGCATTTCCAGAGCAAGATCTGTATGAATGCACAGAAGTTCGCATTTTTTTTCGAAGTGCCTTTGCCGAGCACGATTGCGCATTTTTTTGCACACTCCACGCTTTTATTTGGATTATTTAAAGCCTATAAAAAAAAATGTATCGTTATAGACAATAAAGTTTTTTTTCGAAACTACGTGCTTTTTTGTCATTTATTACATTATTATTCGTTATTCGACTAAAAAAACGCCTAAATTACACGAATAAACGAGTAGTTTTTCTGTTTTTGTCTGATCAATTTGTGAATCCATAGCCTCTCCTATATACACAACGTTTTGTATACATACCTGTTGATGCAAAAATTCTGCCATTTCCTCCAGCTGTGAATTAGATTCGTTACCAGCGAGTACTGTGGCAGTCTTTTCGTTTAAATTTTCCTGCAATGTAATTAATAGTATATGTAAGTTTTCAACACCAGCATATTCGTAGCCGCGCCAACGGCTTCATTTGGACCGCATGCGAGGTATACACACATTTGCGTATTTAAAATTAAATATTATAATGGAACTAACTACGTGTACTATTGCGGTAGTGTAATAGGTTCATCTAAAACATGATAAGTCATGCTACGCCACTGGATACTATTATAATAGAAACAAATGAGTTATTTTGTTTTTATTGTACTGAAATTTTCAGACAGGGTTATACAAATATGCGTATTAAAAAAAAAAAATTTTTTTTTAATGATGCCAATATTTTAACAATTAATTTTTTTTTTTTTTTTGCTTTTAAGACAGCGGTATTGTGCCACGATTTATAGCAAGTTGAATTTAAATTTAAAGTAGGTGGAGTTACTTCAACAGAGTATTTTGTCGATTTAAATCCAATATACCGGCCTTATCGATTTCAAGTATGCGTTCATAATAGAATTACGTACCTAATGGATATTAATTTTACCTATCGGAAAAAATAATTGCTAATAATGACTAGTCTATATTTTATTACGTATACTTTAAATTTTATTTTATTTACGTATACTTAAAAATAATTATAAAATTTCTCGCATTAAATATACCAGAATTCCTCAAAAATCACTTAACAGAATCATCGTAATTTCAATTGCTGTTTTAACGTGCGTTCAGACACTTTTTACGTAATTCTAATGGTAAAAAATGCGCAGCTCTAATATTTAAGAAATACGTAGTTGTAAATTATAACGGTGTTTCTAGATTTCACTTATAATTTATATAATAATTCAATTATTGTAACATTTATCAATCATTTTCATCAAGGATACAATAATGTTAAAATTCACATTTGGTTTCGCATTTATTCGATAACAAATTGAAAGAAGCAAACGAATTAAGCAAATTAACAAGCCACACGTTTAAAACGATCCATAAAATATTCCGTATCAGTATTTATAACGAAAACATTCTGAACACATTGTAATAGATTTGGGTTCATTTGTATACTTGTGACTAAATATAGTCACAAGAATCAAATTGAAACCCAAATCTAATAGTTACCAAACTGTACAATTAGTGTACTCTGTATAGACTTTCAAAATTATTTTAATAATTTACATACAATACTGCGATAGCAGTTATTAATATTGAAAATATAATATGAAGATCAAGTATGGAGGGGTAGTTGCTAAGGGATGAATGTAATAAGAGGAGGGGAAGGGTATGACAGGGAGAGAAATAATGGTGGTGAAGGGATGAAGGGCTAGTGGCATAGCCAGGAATTTCGTATGGTAAAGACTGAAAACCAATATTACTCATGCAGATAATAACGAATTATCTTACTCTATGCATATTTTTTTTAAATCATATAATATACACCCTCCCATCCTCAAATAAAAAAATGAAAAAACGAGGACACTCGGAGAAGTATTTGGAACAACTCTGTGAAAAAAATCATAAAATTATTGAAATCAGTACTATATGTATAAATAGATATATATATTTATTCATACATAGATTGTTTGGACCTCAATAACAATTTAAATGGTCACCATGGTAACCGTTAAACGCCTAGAATCCCATTATTTCCGATATTAAACATCATCCTCATTCGATCTACCGGGTCTAATTGTAAATCTAAACCATCCACGAACCCACTAAAATGTACACAAAAAATTCCATCAAAATCGGCCTAGCCGTTTAGAAGGAGTTCAGTGACATACACACGGACAGTCGAAATTTAAATTATATAATAATTGGCAGTGATTTTTTTTTTTTATTAGCTATTTAATGCTATTATGCTATATTGATTGCAGTTATTCATTGATTGGTTCTAAAAATACACTTAGAAAACATGTATTTAGCATATATTTTAACAATTAGAATTCTCAATCTACTAATTGCGGTCTTCTATGAACGTTTGGAAAATTAATCGCTAATCAATACAGCATAAATAACTGGAAAAAATAATAATAACGGCCAATGGTGTGTGTGTGCCAATGAGTGGGCTTCGCCCTTGTGAAGGATCGAAGGGCAGAAGTCAAGGGAGAAGGGAGTTCTAAGTCATACGCCCTGCTAAAAGAAAATGTTAAAATAATCACCGTTACCTTTACCACCGTCTTGTCGGTCATGATTCCCATGTTTTTTTTTTTTTTGTTTGACGACAAATCTATTTCACCGTAATCTATTTCGATGTCTACCGATATTGAACACAATTATACTTGTTGTAGAAACGCGAAAAGAAATTGTTTGTGAAAAAATAAACGTTTCAGTTTATAGAAGTTGTTACGTCTAAAGCCAGAGGCACAGTGAGACGTTTTCTCGGTGCCCGCAGTTACTCGCGTTTATGTACGCGCGGAAACCACGGTGACGTGTTTATTTTGTATACGGCCGCTTATTAATATTAAAAACAAATATGTATATAAATTCCATCGGATCGAATAACCTCGCGGCTCCTGGGAGGATATTATTTCGATTATTATTAATATTATTATTTTTATTATTATTATTATTATTATTAATATTATTATTATCATTATTATTATTATTATTATTGACTAGTGATTTCATTATTGTATTATTTTACTGGCGACTTTATATTTTCTGTGTATGAAGAGTGTAGACTGCATTTAGAGGAAAATTACAGCACACGGTCTCCGATATATTTTAGAAGAAAATCCATGTTTTATCTAATATAATCGTCTGATTTTAAGAAAATATTCATCCTACTCTGCGACAGTTTGATTGTCGGTGATTTTATTGAAGCTTCCGGCCCTCTTGATATTATTATTTCTTTTTTATCGTGCTGTACCTATATACAGTGCAGAGTCGTTTACAAACGCGATTTTCGAATTTCGAATTTTTAATTAAAAGTAATAAAAACTTTACGCGTTTTATACATTAAAAAAAAACTACGAATTTCGGGATCCGCGAGAATAAACCATTAGAAAAATTTGAAACACTTTTTTTTACGCGATTTTAGTGTTTTTCGAGTTAAAATATCATAATTTAACGAAAACGCAATCAGAGACAAGACTATAGGGGAGTGTGGGGGATGTTACACCCCCACTATTAACATTTCATGACATGTTGGCAATTTATTAAAAACCAAAAGTCTGCTATCGGCAAAAGTTGTGAATCGACAATCATGAAAAAAAAATGATTAACTAGGCAATTTGAAAATAATTCATCCTCCTCTCCCCATTATGTTGGTCCTAGGCTCGTCTCTGAATGCAATAAGGTTAATCTAAGTAAAAACTAAAACAACAATAATTTAAAAGCACTATTAGGAAACACAGAAGATCACGTAGAAAAAAGAGAGAAATTGGGGTATTTCTAAGATTTTTCGTACCGAGACCACGTTTCAAAACTGAAAATGTGAGGCATAAGATTTCTTCGAAAGCTACGAAATGTTGTAAAAAAAAAAAACATTTTATACAATTTTTACGGGTTCACGAGATATTTTTTATATTAAAATCATGCGTTTAGCTACAAGTCAATCTGTCTCTCAATAAATTTCTCATATACGACAATAGATTAACATTTATTTATTTTTTTAATTCTTTCTATTAGTCGATATATAAGTAGTATCGATTATATTTATTTTGTTTTAATACTCTTTAAACAACGATAAAGTGTTGGTAACTTATAATAATTTAATATATATATATATATACACAATGTATTGGGTGTGATGTAATGCACAAATATTACGTATTTCGCACCAAAATTGATTTATTCGAAACCTATATAACGCGTAGTGCACACACACACACACTTGTCGAAGAAACAAAACACAAATTCGACTTTTTTTAGTTTGAAAAAACGAAACGTATGTTCCATACTTAGTTAAATAAAAATTCAACAAAACATGAATAAGTCAAACATATTTTTTTTTTTTTTTACTCAATACCAAACACAAGTTTGTTTTGAAATTCTATAATTTACATTTAATTTTCACCGCGTATTGTCCAATAAGTCTTCCTCCTCTTTTTTTAAAAACTTTGTGAAAAACTAGTATTAAAACGTATCTCTCCCTTCATAAACGACGCACCAACAATCCCACAAACCCAATTTGGCTTTCGCAAGGCCATTCGACTATCCACCAAAAACACCGGCTAACAGACTCAATAGCTAATTCTCTAGAAAAAAAAAGAATACTGCTCAGCCGTCCTTCTGGACATGGCCCAAACATTCAACACAACGTTTGACATCCCGGTCTTCTATACAAATTGAATAAGATTTTACCCCCTCCTTACTATCTATTCTTTAAATCGTACCTTGAGACCATTACTTCACAACAAAAGTAAAGTCCGAAATTTCGACTTTAGCCCCAATATAGTAGCAGGAGTCCCCCAAGGCGCCATATTTTCGACTATTTTATTCAATCTATATGCGGTAGACCAACCGACTACCAGCTAAACTTCCGTTGCGGATTTCGCCGATAACAAAATAATTTATTCCTCACACGAAAATCAAATAACTGCTGGTTATAATCTTCAAAATCATTTAGACCACATGTCGTCCTGGTACACGAAGTGGAATAAAATAAAAATTAATCACGAGAAATCATCACATTTACCTTAAAGCGAGTAGTAGTACCATCTCTCACTCTAGATAATCTACATTATCCCAAAAGTCACCAAATCTCGCTACTTAGGCTTAATACTAGACCAACGTCTAACCTGGGCAAACCATATAAAAAGTAAACGAATTCTCTTAAACGCTAGGCGGAAATCTCTTTCCTACTTACTTAACAAACATTCAAAACTCAACTTAAAAACTAAACTACTCCATTACAAAACCCTATTGATGCCTATTTGGACATACGGTATCTAGCTATGAGGACAGCCAAAAAATTAAATATATATAAAATTAAAACCTTTCAATCCAAAACTCTTGGCATAATTACAAACGCGCCTTTCTGTGTTTCTAATTACACTCTTCATTCCGACTTAAGAATTAACACAGTAGATGATACAGCTAAAATACTATATAGAAAATTCTACTCACGACTAACTAACCACCCTAATATCAATGCTAAATTCTGACGCCATTCCTGGTAATCCTCCCCGAAGGTTAAAGAGAAGATGGTGTCGTGATCTGAACCATAATTAAACTTAATATAATTAAACAAAGTTCTATACAAAGTGTTGGCGTTGCCATTGGGGGTGGCTTCTTTTCTTTTCACGTATTTCATGTCAAATATATATATATTTATCTATATCCGCACACATGCTTATTGTAAATTAAATATTACAGATTGTTTGTTTTAAAATATAATTAAAAAAATAAATAAATGTTCACCAGTCACACGTGAATTTAATCAATGAAATTCGAGTAACCCAGACACGTTCAATATTCATTGGGAATTTCAGTTGTTTATTTCTAAAATTTTAGATAGCATGACACCAATATATAAATTGCGTTACCGCTACACGTGATCGACAGTAAACATTGCCTACTTGAGTATCGATTACTATAAAATTTTGTTAAGAACCAATAAATCGAGAAAAACGGAGACAACATTAAAAATATGTAAAAAGAAACATTTTAGACATTTGCATTTCTTTAATTCCCTTGAAATTTCAAGAACGGCTCTCCTCCTGGCTACGGCCACTGCTCGATTAACAGATAGTGGCGATTTCATGAAAAAAACGAATAATAAATCGAAAACAAAACCCGGGAACGTTCGAAAAGCAACTGTTTGACAATTTTGTTTCATTTTTTTCGCGGTACGCTTGCGTTATCAATTTATTTGGTCTACGTAAATATCTGACGCGTCGACGTCTCGTATCGTGTAGGTTATAATAAATAATAATAATTGAAACTAGGGGCTTAAAATTGTGTGCAATTATAGCTACGCGATACATTTTATGCATTACAAAAAGTTCTTGTGTAACGATTTTCAATTTTGAATTGTTCCATTACAGCGATTTATTGTTTAGCAAAAATATGATTTTCCAAAAGGAATTTGCCTTGATTTTATTTCCATCGTTTTATTCAGTTACAACGAGTAGAAGGAAAAAAACCGAAATTATTTATAATAATTATAATGCAAATACTTTCAATGCACTATAAAAAGCTGTCAGATACGCATTTATAAACAAGTGCATGAAAATTTCTCAAATACAGTTCTAAAAATTTTAAATAAAAATTTTCTTTTATTATTTTATTTCCTCATCGTTCTTTAAATATTTTACCGCATTTTTATTGTATAATATAATATATATATATATATATATATATATATATATATATATATATATATATATAAATAGCTTACGCAATTTTCAAAAATAATGATTTCACTAATATTTTCGACAATTATTCTCGATCGTTTTTGTGACAACATTTTTAATCAATAACAACTGATTTTAAATATTGAAAAATGTGAGACTTTTAGAAAAACTATATCGCGCATCAAACGATCAAAACATGATAATGAAATGACTTTGAAATCGAAAATATTCCCAAAATCACAAAAAAATCGACGTACACAATTTTGAATATTTTGCGGACAACGTACACGTACAGACCCGTATTTACAAAAAATGTCCCTCCCCCAAAAAAATAATAAAATTGTGTTTTAATAGTGCACAATTGTTTATTTTTGTACTTTATACAAGGCTAAAATAAATAATTTAAAAAATATATATATGAAAATTTTTTTAAATATAATATACCTAGATAATTTAACCATTAAAATCACCATAAATATATTGTAAATAAATAAAATATCTTATAAATTGCATTTGTAAGTAGTTACATAAATAGAAACCATAACCAATAATTATTATAATTTATTAATAAACACAATATTAACTTTTAATTTAAAAACCCTAATCCTAAAACCAAGCTTCTCTGGATTTTTCTAAATTTTTCTGCGAGCAGATGTTTTTGATGCAAACGATTTAATTATATCATCGTAATTTATTGATTTGGTTATTTGGTGACTCTATATTTAATATGGCTAAACTATTTAATTTTCCCGATGACATAGTTAACCTCAAATAAGTTTGAAGCGTAGATAATGATCACTCCGTTGAACAGTTGGAATCAGGAGTAGGTAAATAAAAACATTCGGAGAGCAACATACACACACATATGAAAAAATAGTTCGGATTTTAGTCACGTGCCAATTTTGAAATACCAACAAGTTAAAACCATAACGTTTACCGGTGACGTATTTAGGATTTTGTCAAGAGGGGAGGGGGATATGTTTTGAAAAATATTTTATTGACCTGAAGAGCGCTTCACTCCTTCGCCCTCTCCCATCACCACATTTCTTAAAAATATAGCGGTTAATATTACACACAAATATTGATTAAACTCATTATTTTTCCAAACAAATAATATTGACTAATAAAGCGTCTTGTTGACGTATTTCCTCTATTAGATTATCGAGGTAAAATCATACCAATTAGCTATTGTAAATAAACTAAAAAAAAATACACAAGGGGGCGATCTATCCTCCCCTCGTCAATACGCTACTGAAGTTTACTTATTTTTACGTTTACAACACCAATATGTTTGTTAAAACAAACGACACGATATCGAATACGTACTGTTTAAAGATTTTAAATCGTGCGGTTATCTTATACCATATTCTCATAGTAATATCCACACGTATATAGAAACTATCATATCAGTTTACAGTTGTATCTTTGTTAATATTGTTGTTATATTATTATTTTTTATATTTTTGACCTTTTAAAATGTTGCCACCCTTAAACTTCTTGCTAATAATGCCGCTATAGGAAATTGTCCCTCCGAACCCCCTTCCATAAATACGGGCCCGTACAAGTAGCGATATGATTTATAATAAAATAAACCGAAAAAATATATACATTCGCGTGAAAACACTTATCTAACATTTAATATACACCTAAATGCATTGATTTGGTAAAATCCGGAATGTGTATGCGCAATACGAAAAAATAAAAAATATTCGCTCTGATTTTAAAACGAATGACTGGCCGAATGAAAACACAAAATGTGTAAAATACAATATAGCGCGGCTAATGTGTTACACGCGTAACCATGGTGATGTTTATTATTTTTGTTTGTTTTAAATGAAAACGAACGAATTCAATAACGCGGATTCAAATACGGCGAGATTTCTATTAGGGAAGCTGTACAATATATCGTTTTATTGTTATACGTATCGCGCAACTAAAATGTAAATTTTCAATTTCTTTTTCTCTATCCAATATATTCTTCTAAATTTAATCACCAGCGCCATTGTTCAGTTTTAATCAAATCGTATGTGTGTGTGTGTGTGTGTGTGTGTGTGTGTGTGTGTGTGTGTGTGTGTGTATGAATTGTGTTCATACACAATTTGTTCATTCATATTCCACGATATCTTACATTTCGAATTTTCAAATAATGTATTTTTACACACGTAAATAAATATGAACCTTTATAAATATTACTTTTAAAAAAAAATCGCGAATATTAGCCCATTTCTTATTTTATTTTGTAGAGATTCTCTTACAAATACCTCGTACCTCGACTATTCCAAACAATAACGAACGCAGTTAAATCATTTTAAAAACGTGTTTAAAAAGAAAAAATTGAATTATGTTAAATAACATCGACGAGCATTCGCTTTCGGGGAGGAAGAAATGAATTCAGGAATCGATTGAGGGGATATCGGAGGATTGTAAAATTTGAGAAAAGGTTTATGGAATTCCACGGGAATATAAACAGATTGAGCAAGAGGATAGGACGTATTGGAACAGTGAAAAGACGGTCAAACGGAGGATATGCAAAGGACGTCGCAGCTTCCCACCGGATCGTTATGCCGCGGATACAATACGGAGAGCGGTTTAACGTACGGGGGTGCAGTGTGAACGAGAGAGAAGCGGATTGTGTGCGATTCTTAAACGGGAGAAGGAAAAAGTAAAGTTGCGATTTGATAGGATTGGATGGTATCGAGTAAAACGAGTAGGATTTCAGACAAACAGAAGGACTGAACTTGGCGAAGAAAAATATCTGAAAGAAATCTAGAGAAGCGGCAATATCGCTCCCGGAGATACCGACGTATTCTATACTTAATACTATTAAATACATATATTTGTTAAATGTAAAAAATTTGTATAAATATATGTCTGTTACCTGTATCTTCTTGTACATCATGATTTCTACTCGTATGTTTTTCGCTTCCCAACAATAGAGTAAGTTAATCAACAACGAATTTGTACAAGAAGGAAAAATTGAAAAGAAAAGAAAAGGTTAACTAAAAGTTACGCGGTAATACGTATTTTTTATAGAAACATAAAAAAATGTTATATAAGAAACCCGATTTTATAGATCGTGTATGGTGTATGGCCAATGGCACAGTGAGACATTTCCGAGATTCGCGTTGTTAGTCGTTTATGTTACCATGGTAACATATTTTCTTCGTACATACGGCCGCGCGTATTAAACAAATAAATAAATTCGAAGGGATCGAGTAAGCTCGATTCCTGGGGGGGGGGAGTGGCCCACGGGCCCACGGGCCCATTTCTCCCCCCCCCCCCCAAAAAAAAAAAAAAAAATTTACTGCTTTCTACTGGTATATAGTACTTTTAATTATTAAAGTATTTCGCATAACGTCAAATTGAACACATTACAGACTTGTAATGAATAATTTTCGGAATATATTTATTCGAATAAATTGATGAAAAGTATACAGGATAGGTGTATATTGGATTGGTTAAAAAAAATAAAAATATTATTATTACTCGAATACTTTAAAAGCGTTCCGGTAATTTTTTTTTTTTTTTTTAGTATATACTAATACTGTCTATCGGAATTTCACTTTTTTTTTTTTGTTATTATGGAACATATGTGTACAAAAGTGAATGTACACAGCAGTAAAAACATTTAAAATACGTATTCGAATATATATTTATTTCGTTTTCAAAAATTATTCAGTGCGATATTCGAATAGAAAATCGATATTTAATTATACATTTATTCGAATACAGTTATTGGCGTACTTTACGAGTCCGGTGTTCCGCCAAGTGTATAAATATATAATATATTTAACACATATAACACGTATCTAATGAATTACTTAATATCTTAATAACTAATTATCACAACTAATTCTGTTTACTGTTAAATCCACATCGATTATTCAATTTTTTCGAATAATTTTAAATTTTTCTTTTTTTTTTTTTTTTAAAGTTCGGTTCGACCTCAAAAAAAAAATAAATATATACATATATATATATCCGTGCTCGTATTAGACATTTGTTGGAAAAACAACGTGGAAAAAAGGAAAAAATCGCTTTTATTACAATAACCGCGCGTACAATTCCCCTTCGCGTTATCGCCCCGAATTGATTATTAGACGACAATTTACTAACGCATACAAACGCGTATACATTATATGAACGAGAACTCGTTGCCTCTGGACGTGGGCGCAGAAACGGCATTACACACACACACACACAAACATTTCTCTATTGTCGGTACAAATATTTATCGTATTGTAATTAATATTATTATATTGTCGTGTACACACGATTGCACGATATCCGACACTCCCGACCGCGGGGTTTCGTTCGTTCCTAATTCAATTTCATTGGGTAGACACACGACGACCTCTCTTTCTCTCCGTGCAACTAATTAATAAATAACGTGTCGTGTTGAAATCGTTTCTTTCTATACGAATCGTTTCATCACGTAGACGTGTACTACGCGACGATTGCAAAAATTGTTATTTTATATATAATACATACACATACAGACGATATAATTATTTTTATTAATATTATAAAAAAAAAAAATTGTTTTTATTATTTTTTTTTCCCGATGTTTATTGAGTTTAAAGAACAAAAAAAGAATTACCAATATATACTCGTAGTGTAAACTACCGGATGATTTGATTACGCGTATAGCAAATCATACATGATTAATAATTATTGTATTAAATACAGCGTGCATTAAATTTTTAACGGTTCGAAAAATTGTTTGTACCCGGCCCGAAATTGAATTCCGATCAAAAAAAAAAAAAAAAAAGTTGAAATTTCACTGCTAATTCTATGGATTTAGGTGGAAAACGTTTTTTTTTTCCCCTCTTTTTTTTTTTTGTTACATTAAAAAAAAAAAGCGAAACAACGTCGTTTTTCAACGATTCCCAAAAACGCTTCCCGCCGCGATGGATCGGTTCCACAAGGTATCTGTGAATCTCAACACGCGCAATATGATTGTTCGAGCGTATTTGATTTGTCGAAAACAATATTCATACGCGTTCCGTTAATATTATTTCATTAGTTTACATTGTAAACAGATTCTTTTAGCGATAATATCTAGATAAACACGACGACAACATTATCGCTTTACAGTTCATTGTAATTCGATCGATCAGAAAAAAAAAAAAAAAAAAATCGTCGTCAGAATAATTATTCGCGAACACTATGACGTAGTGTGTGATATCGATCGGATACAAAACGTGAACCGAAACGAACATTCAGCTCGTCAGCTCCCACGCCTGACCGAATCCCTATATAAGTTTATATGAATTTTGAATCGGATTTCAAGAGGCTGTACACCCGTGTATTGCGACAGATTTCTTATTATTTTTGTTTTTTTTTTTTTTTTTTTTTTATCGACAATCAGAAAAATTCGACTTTAAGAATACTTTTTTTCAAAGAGTCAACTCAATTATTATATTCCGAAGTTCGACTTAACGGAGTTAAAAACAAATCGTTGTTAACTAATATTGTCCGGCCTAGTATGTTATTTCACGTGCGTACGCGCCGCGGATCAGACAAATGACTGACGACGTGTTGAATATATTAATAATATAACACGATCTCGGCTACCGCGGCGACTTTGATTTTATTTTTATTTTTCTGTTGTAATAATCAATTCTATCCGTACGAACGGGACTCGATGAAATTCCACGGCCGTCTCCTACCGGCGAGTGCTTGTACGCGATGACTGATTACCAACAGCGTAGCTTAATCGCTCTGCTCGTCGACGTAGGCGAGACGCGACCGGAAACGCGTTGACTAATATAATAATATTACAAGAGCGTTGGTAAGAACGCCGGAATTATTCGTCGTGCACCTACTCACGTATGCGTACAGAACGATTTCCATCACGAGACTCGTGTTTCGGTGAATCGTTTTAGATTCTGAGCGAAGACATATTATATGCGATACACTATAGCTACGTGGCTATTGGTTTTACAACGGAATTAATTTTTAATTCTTTGTTCTGTAAACGGATTTTCGACTGGAAATAACGTTGTAAAATGACGTCTTTCACATACAAATTGTCCATTGAATACACGAGAATCTCGTCGCAATGCGCGCCGCACGCGAAGGGTTTGGAAATAATCTTTGTTTTTTTTTTTTTTTTTTTTTATTCCGACTTTTAAATCCTTCGCGAATCACTTTCGAAAATCAACAAATCAAAAAAAAAAAAATAATATTCGAAACGATCGGTTTTGGCGCGCGGAATCTAAAACCGAATACCGGGTCTTAATGCTCGTTACCGCCGTGGTCGTCAATAGCTCAACGGTTTATCTCTCGAACTCGCATTCCATCACACGATTCTGTGAATTATAACATCACAAACACAGTGGCGCGTTTGATTACTATCGCGGTTTAATAAAATAAGATATGGCACGGCCTCTTAGAATATAATATGGTCATATTAAGTATGCTATTGTTAGGTGATAGTCTCGACGAGACCGAGAAAATTATAACTGGTGGTACGAGGAGAGGGAAAAGCAAAAAAAAAAAAAAATACACGAAACTCATTCATTTGTCTATAGGGTTAAATGAAATAAAAATAAAAAATTCTCATACACTCACGGAGCAAATTGTCTTGTAGGTAATCTATAGTATAATTTAATATATATACGTATATATTTATAACATTATATTATTTAGTATAATAAAGATTCCGTTCAAATAAACGTTTTTTATTTGAAATATAATTTTATTGACGACAAATTCCGCAAATCTGAACACAACGGCGAATTCTAAATAATATTATCAACGTCTCATTATACGTATTGCTCCGAAACGGGTACAAGTGATTTTCGTCACTTCCGGACAAACCGCGGATGTACCGAGGTCCAGGTTTGGTCGTGGCTTTGTCCTGTCCGTATCTGTGTGTGTGTGTACATTCGAACGTCGTTGAACGGACAATTGAGCTCGTTACATCATTCACATTGGTCATGGTCTGATGTCCGATCTGGCACTTGGTCAATCTGCAGACGGTCCGGGACTCGATAACAGAATTGTCTGGAAAAATGTTTTCTCGGCCGAATTCAGACCGAATTAGTGTGAGAAACTGTTGTATTCGAAATTCAAAAATTAACTTTAAAACCGATTGCGCACCTAACCGGCAGTGGGAATGTTTTTACGCGATTACATACCATATCCGGTCACTTGTGTAAAAAACGATTTTTCTACTTTGTCTTACTAAATCATTACATTGTACGAAATCGTTAGGAGAAAGGAACACTAGGCTAGGGCTATTAAGGGGATTGGAAGCGGTCATTTATTAAGGGGTTGTGTATAGGTAATTTTATGATTTATTCGCGTTACGCAGTGTATTTGTGTGAGTTGTATTTAGTGTTTAGTGTGTGTAGATACGTGTTGATGGTGGTGTGTACACTCGCACGCGCAGGTGTACAAGTCAGCCAATACGGCTACCGTTTTTGAAAAACACGAAATCCCATTTCCAACGTACCGATGGATCTGGTGATGCGATAAGGATTCTGAAAACTGATCTGAATTCGTCGTCAAATCTACTTTAAAACGACTTTCCCACTTTTTTAATTTTTTACCTTTGGTTTTCACAATAATTGAAAATGTCAATTTTTAAATGTCTAAATATATTAAGGTAATTTTAGGGGGACTTAGGGGGACAAAATAAAAAATGTGAGAAAATCGTTCTAAAGAAGACATCACGAAGAATTCAGATCAGTTTTCAGAATCCTTGTCGCATCACTAGATCCATCGGTACGTTGGAAATAGAAATGGTTTAAATTGCTATGTTACGTGTGTGATAAAGACAGACAATCGCCGCTTCCAATCCCCTTAAAAACAATTGAAATTTTTAAACGGATGAACATAATAATTAATAATTATTATTTAAAAATTATGATAATCTAAATAAATTATCATAAAAATTGAATGATCTTTCGTACTTCCAGCGTGTACCGATCGGTTTAGAGGCGCGGTAAGAAATTTAAAATAGGATTTGAGTTTGTCGTGAAATCTACTCCAATCGACTTTTCCCCTCGTTTCTATTCTTCCAACCATAAATCCCTTCAAAATTAATTGAATAAATTTAAAGTAAAAAAAAATAATAATAACAAAAAAGAATGGGAAACTGGATTTATAGTAAATTTCACGATAAATTCAAATTCTGTTTTCCGTATCTCTATCGCATCATCACTAAATCGACCGAAACGTTGGAAAGTATGAACCGTCTATTTTACTTGATGTTTTTCGTGTGTGCGAGATAAAAAAAAAGAGAAAAGACTAAATATAAGTTAATATTGCACTTAAAATAAGCCAAAAAAAAAACGTAAATTATTTTTCGTTAAAATAACGATTTACTTTTGGAGATCTACAAATGTAAAAAAATTTCAAACGTTTCATTCGCGTAAATAATCTGATAAAATTGAATAAGTGCTCCGACCGATGAAAAGTCGTTCTATTGTTTATGAATTCGGACATATTTGAATTTATTTCAATCATCGAACGCTACTACTGAAATCATACTTAAATTTTTTTCGAGCGTATTTACGTTCATAAATAAATTGGTCACGAATACCTAATTCGTCCTGCTACTTGATCGACATAAATGCATCATGCCAGTGCGTATTTTCATTGATCGTAAAAAAATTTTAGGAGATAATACGGAACCTTACGGGACGATATGACGAGAAACCACTCGTACCTATATTGTGCGACAATACACGAATATCATTTTAATAACACATTACGAATTCAATTGCGGATTTAACGAAAAACGTATAAATATAGCGCTAGAATCAATAGAAAACATCTTTTAGTACAACGAATAGAATTCCGAGTAAGACTAGAAATAGGATGCTACGAGAAATCTCGATACATTGTACAAGTATTAAGGGACCTGACAATTTGGCCGACGAATTTTGAAAATAAAGTGGTAGACTTGCAGTGTATGCGATGAAGAAAACTCGCTGAACACGACTATTACTTTAAGAAAAAATTTTAAAATTGCATTAGCTATTCTTATTTTATATTTAAAATTCATTTTTAACAAACTGGTGAAGAAAAATTTGTCTCTTTAATTGCACCGCCGAAATTTTGAGATGTACCCCACTCCCCTGGAACTAATAATTGTCAAACGAACGATGACGGTATTACGCCGGAAACTAAAAGAAGTAAATTACGAAATTCAATAATTAATGAACATTATAGAGTGATTTATAATGAATGGCGATAGAAAAAAAAATATTTATATATAGTAGAGAGAGAGATACGACGATTCAATAAAAGATTAGAAAAATCCCGTTCCTGCGTGTTCTTGGAGAATAACTAAACGATATTAATACAAATGGTCATACACATCTTGCTTACACGTTTAAACATGGTTTTCTACATCACTCCTCCGTACTTCCTGTTACTCACGTTATGGTTATAACTGTAACAAAATAATATGCCGATTAATTATAATAATTTAAAACTATTTCGCTTGATTCTAACTCGTTAATAACATTATCGTCACTACCAATTCATATTCTTCTTTAGCCCGCATTTTGGATCGTTATAGTTACAGTTTTGTTCTCGAGAAGATGGATCACTCATGAACTCCATGGAATGTACAAGCTCCTCATCGATTTTCGTCGTGTTTGATCGCCACGATACGTCGTCGCTACAATCATCCTGGTCATATGGTTTCGGAACCATCGACCGTCGGTACTCCGGTTCAGAAGAATCGTCGCCGTCCGATCGTCCGTCGTTTTCCTGGCTTTCCTCCAAAACGCTTTCGGCCGAATCGGTGCACTTCGCTCCCGACGGCCGAGGTTCACGGGATCTATTCTCGTCCCGCACTCTGCTCGTACTACAGGCGGTATCGTATCCGATTTTCTCGCATGCACAGTTCACGTTATGTCTGCTCTCGCACATTCCGTTTACGTTGGTTTTATTTTCGTCGCCCGTTTCGCCCGCGTATAATCCCGTACTCTGGTCTGCGTCGTTGTTACGGGTTCTGTTCCCGCAGGACCGGTCGCGTACCGAGAACTCGTGCGCACGACGGTTTCGTTGCTCCGTGGGACGTTGGCAGTTAACAGCCGAGCGCGTTGGCAATTGACGTCCCGATCGGCGCGTTCGCGACATTCGATCGTTCGCCCGCTGTTGACCGAACGCCGCCGTCGACGGTTCCCATCGCTCTCGGGCGCCGCACTGCGACTGAACTGGAACAGCAGCACACGTCTGTCGTCGGTGTGATGTCTCGTTTCTGTCCTGTACGTGCTCTATCTCTTCGACTACCGTCGTGTCCGAATGATACGACTCTCCGTCGTCGTCCCGCGCGTCGCTACTGTCCCGTTCGTTTGGTTTCGGAACGGACGATCGTCGGTACTCCGGTCTACAATCAACGCAGTCCAACCGCCTAGATCGTCCGCCTTTTTCCGAAATCTTTTCAACCGGATACACCGCGTGCTTCGGTCTCGACGACCGCCGACGTTCACAGCACCGTCTTGTCGGTCTGTCGTTTTCCCGCACTTTTTCCGACCCATTCCCGTTACGCGCCCGAACCCGTTCCTCCTCTCCGGTTCTCCTGTGTGTCAGACACGGTTCGTTAGTCGCCGCACTACTCGCGTTGGACACACCGCTAGCCGTGTTGTCGTTGCACTCTGCAGAAGGATACGTTGGCACTGGCGCTTGGCGATTACACGACTGTCGTCGATGTGGTGTCTCGTTTCTGTTCCCTGCCTTGTAAATGATATCCTCTTCGATTCTCAACATTTTTTTAAATATCGATCCAATCGCCTGATGTCTATCATTGAGCGACTGTAAAATTTGCGCCCGTCGCACGTGGGTCTCCATATTTATCGCGTGCAACAAATCTCCTGCACCGTTTGGTTTCGGAACCGTCGACTGTTGTTGGCACTCCGGTCCAAAATCGTCGTTGTCCGACCGCCGCCACGAAGACCGTCCACCGTTTTTCCCGCCTTTCTCCGGAATTCTTTCGGCCGGATCCACCGGGCGCTTCGGTCTCGACGGCCGACGTTCACAGGACCTATTCTCGTCCCGCACTCCGCTCGTACCGTCAGACCATCCTTCATTTCTGTACTTGCACACGCCTTCGGTTTTGTTCTCGCCGATTTCGTTCGTACGAATAACGGACGTCCGATCCGAATTGCTGCGGGCTCCGGACCGGTGCCGTTCGCCGAACTCGTACGCACAACGGTTTCGCTGCTCCGCGGCACATTGGCTGTAATTGTTACTGCGAGCGGCCGCCGAGTGCGTTGGCGGCTTTCGGTGCACAACCCGTTGACCGTCCGTCTCCCGCGGACCGAACGCCGGCGTCAACGGTTCCCTTTGCACCGGTTTCGCACCACCGCACCGGCTGCAACACCGCTGCGACTGAACTGGAACAGCAACAGCAGCGCGCTGTTCGCGAACACACGGCTGTCGTCCTCGCGACGACGTGTCATTCCTGTTCTGCGGCGACTGGACCCGTTGCTCATCGGTTCTCATCGGTTCACCGTTTCTCGCGCTACACGTATCGTTAGCTGCGTTCTTGTATTTAGAAGAATACATTGGAATTTTTTGTTAATTGGCTCTGTGTTTTATTTCAAATATATCTTATCGTACTGACTGTTCGATTACAAATGAGTTATATTTTTAAAAGCGTTATTTATTATTATTATTATTATTATTTTATTTATGTTTATCTCCTATAGCGGCGCGGACTATAATCTAGAAAATGATTCAAACTCAATAATGTACGGCCATCGATATAGTACGGATTTTCAAGTACTAAAAAACTATAAAGAAAATCATTTAAATTAAGTTCAAATAAATACATTTTAAACAATAACACCGTAAAAACGGGTTTTTAACATTATACTTTTTATTAATAATTTTCGTTTAATTAAATATTTGTTTGTTCTTACTTAAACGTTTAAATGGCTAAAACGAAGTTTAAAAAAAATATATATATATATGTATTAAACCACCTCTAATTGATCTTATTGCCGATGAAAATAATATTTTAATTTCGTCTAGATATATTTGACGCGATCAAATAAAATCCAATGCGTTTGTTTTCAAAACGTCATTTGAGTCTCATCTAATATTCGTTTTCTCGAGCTTTTTTTTTTTTGTAAATCGGAACACGAAAAAAATGATAGCGAATGTTACGAAGTGCGTATTACTTGGATGAGGATTTCAAAGTGTATTTTTATCACTATACACATTTGAAAGCAATGATAAATTCGATAAAACGATTCTGAGCGGAACTTCGGGGTAATATTTTTGGCGCATATATATATATATATATATATAACAAAAACTTACCAATTTTTTACATATAAATTAAATATCTAAAAACCTATATAATTGCTATGAACGGTGTCTAAAATTAATAGAAAATCGTTTTCCGTAATATAATATATAAAATCACGTGTTTTGACGAAGATTTCTTCAAGTTTCTATACCCGCGTTATTAGCGTTTCATAATTACGAAACAACGAGATAATCGATTTCGCACAAAATCGCGTTTTTATAAGTAATTTTTCGATCATTTTTTTCTTTTCTTTTTTTTTGGCGTTTTTTTTTGAGGAAAATCGAAAAACCACCGGTCAAAAGTATCATCGACTAAATGCCTTTTTTTTTTCTTTTTTTTTACCGGGAACGACGTAAACTGTGACTGTAAATATCGGGAGAGCCATTCGTTCTGGTAGAATTTTTTTTGGAGTGGAGACATAAAAAAAAAAAACGCACAATTCGTCATAATTGTAAAAAAAAAAATCACTAGCGCGTACCGGATATTACGTGCACGTCAAAAAAAAAAAAAAGAAAAATTTTACGTCTTCTATATAGTCGTGCGCGTGTGCAGGGCGGACCGCGATGCGATGACCGCCGTCCCCGGCGTGTGTGTGGAGGGAGAGGGACGGAGGGATTCGACCGAGACGCCTATAACGATCGGTAGCCGAAAATGTGATCGTCGTGAGAGTACGCCTCCTAATCTCGCCTAACGCGTAATACGCGCACACGAGAAAATAAAAAAACAATACCCGATTCCGGAATTATGATTAATTGTATTGTTACGGACCACCGCCAGCACCGGTGGAACGTTCACCGCGTCACCAGCGCTTCCAAACTTGCACAGGACCCGCTTCCAATTTTCGTTTATGCGTTTTACACACACACGCGCGCGCGCGCTCGCTTAACGACATTTTAATCGATCGTCGGCCGCGCGCGCGTACCGTATATTACCCGCGGTAGGTAATTTTTTTTTTTTTTTTAAATTCAACGGTGTTGTCGACGAACGCCGCGTGATTTCTCTCCACTCTCTCTCTCTCTCTCTCCACTCTCTCGAATATCCACTCGGCTGGCCGTTACCCAATGTGTACAGCAGAGAAAAATCTTATCGGTCATTCCGCCGCGCCTTATTGCAGTAGTAATGCGCGCGCCGCGCGTACGAACAACGGCTACGTTCTTCGCGCAGTGAATTCTACACACACCTCGACCCCGTGCCGGCACGATGCGGCCCCGGGCACGGGGTTCCGGAAACATTCATTCGGAGTGCAGTGGGCCGAAAAAAAGAATCCAATACGGATTACTCGCTCCCTCCTCCCTCCTCCCCCCTTGTAACACGCCCCCGAACCGTACAAATGTTGAATCGTTTATTTTGACGTCTAAAATTTTGTAATTATTTTTTTTTTTTTTTATAACGCACTCGTATACAATATTATTTACAGTATGAAATACCGTATTATTGTTGTATTATATTTATTACGCGTATGAGAAATAATACTTGATGCGACAGCGGCACATACGATTTCCGTCGCAAGTGAAAATTGAAATGTAAGACACGTGTATCGCGTACGAATGTTATTATTGATTCATTGTCATTTATATTGGGGTATACGATCTGTATGGAAAAAAAAAAAAGTTTATTGTAATTTGTATTCGTAACACCCCCCCCCCTCCACACACACAACCAACTCGTCCGCCGCATAAAACGGACGGAATTAAAAAAAATTCGTCCCGGGATGCCGCGAAATTCTAAACACGATCCTGTATCGGAAAGGGAAAATCGCCCGATCTGGCCCTTCGCCTCCCCCCTCCCCCCCCCACGGCGAGCTTGTACTATATCGGTTTTTATGTGCGAATCGAACGGAAATAAAGGACTGAAGTACAAAACAACATATTGTGTGTGTGTATTAACGAAATGGCCCTGTATAATTGTGTGTTGAAACGAAAGGAGAGGGAACACAAGTGTATCTCGTGGGTATATATATATATATAAACGCACAAGCACAAGTTTGTATATTATTGTTTTTAGAGTGTGTGTGTGTGTGTAACGGCAATTAACGGTGAAAGGCCACGGCGGAATTGAATTAGCCGGCCGCCGCCATTTTGTCGGAGCTTAATACGACCGGACTGATGGCACTCGGACGAAATGTACATGTGCGGCGGGGTGGCTTTATACGTGTTTTGCTCCGCTTTTCGCGTTCGATAAATTCGTTCCCAGGCACCGAGCGTGTTTATACATTTAATGCGCGGTAATAATAATAATAATAATAATAACAGAAACGTATCGAGGAATTTTCAAACGGTGAAGAGGTGAGGGATATATTTTTCGACATTTGAAAATCGCGTGGTATACATTTTATTGAAAATATCAACAAAAAAATACAAAAAAAAAAGGACTGTTTTGCGTAATTGCCGTGAAATAAATTCGGGTTAACGCGTGTGAGTCGTGACAGATATTAGACGCGGAAGAGGCCGAGTGTGTGTGTTTGTATGTGTGTGAGGAGAAAGGAAACTTGAATTATTATTAATTATTATATTATGTAAAAATCTTGCAAAAAAAAAATGGTAAATGTATTATATATGGACGCGAAGGGAAAACGCGGAAAAAAAATAAAAACCAAAATTAACTGCAACGGAAACCGTATATAGAAATGGTATTTGCGCACGTGCGAAATCGTTTACCCGAAAACGGGGACCACTCGTTTGCATCACATTTACTATTTCATACAAATTATTATCAGCAATATAATTTTTCTTATAATAAATATAATAATTTTTGATTTTTTTTTTCGATTGAGTTTCTATAGTTTCACGCGTTAAAACACGCCGTGTTTCAATCGTTTTAGTCGTAAATAGCCAGTAAATAGACGAACACGATTAAATCACGAACGCCGATATATCTAATACATTATTTTTTTTTTTTTTTTTGAAACGCGGAGAGGAAAACGATACGTTTCTAACAATAATAATAATAATAAATTTTTGCGAATTTCGAAAAGTGAATTTTAGACGTAAAAACGTTGTACGTCGTGTATAAATCGAAGTACACAAAATGCGTTGTACAGGCACCTGAAATATCGGTGCGCAATCCAGTTGTAACCGAGTACCATACGGTAAGCGACCGGAGAGGCAAAGCAACGAGAAGCGTTGGGAGGACAGTGGAAAAGACGACGCGTTATATAAGAATCGGGAAGAGCAACGGAACCGAAATAGAGAATCGCGCGGAAGGTTTTCGCAGTGGAGGCACAAAAGCAAACCGGTGCGTCGTTCACAATACTATTTACCAGGGCACGGGGGGGGGACTCACGGCATTCGCATACTTTTGTTATTTATTGTAAAAAAAAAAAAAAGCAGCGTGCGAAATAAATTCATTTCTCGACAGCATTTGATCAGATTTGAATGCGCATATTTTATAGATTTTTCAATAAAGTACATATCCTTCCGTTTTCGAGTTTCTTTCTTTTTTCCTTTTTTTTTCTGCATATTTCGACCGAATTCTTCAATGTTCATATAACAATTTATTTCCACCGATCAATGGAATCGGGCGAGAAGCACTCGAATAAAAAAATAATACAATCGTATGATTTTCCTATCAACAACTCTCGTTGGTTCGTTATAATTTTTCGTGTTCTAATAAATTTTTTTTTTTTTTTTTAGAAAAAACGATGCCGTTTAAACCGTGTAAATCGAAATGCTTACTATATTATTAACTCGACTTATATAAAATAATACGTCGACGGAATTATAAATCAATTTTTAACATTGTTATTTCCGGTAAGCATGGTCCGGACGGGCAACGGCTGGTGGCCGATAATTTCGTTTTAAAATTCTTATTCGATCAGTCTCACGATCGCGATCGTGTATTTGCGTGCGCGCTCGGTCTATCATTTTTCCAATAAAATGTTTCGTCGTTATTAAGCACCGGTTCTGTATATTACCTATACGTATAATTTACGTTTTATTTATATTCGTATAAACGTATTTTAAGACGGGAAAAGAAAAACTAGCCGCCACTAGTGCACGTTTAAGAAATCATGCGTCCGAATTCGGATCGGAAACGTAAAAAAAAAAAAAAAATATTTTAAACGCATATTTTTCGATTTTTTTTTTTTTTTTTAATGCATATTTTACGGGTTTTTAGTGCATGTTCTAGCGCTCATTTTCGTGTTTTCCAATGCTACAAGTCCCGAACCCTGACTATATAGATTAGTGAAGTTACGTCGTCTTTACTGTTATTGTTATTATTATAACATACTGAAATATGCAGCGAGAACCGAAAACGTGAGACGGCGCGGTATATTTTCGCCGGTATAATTAATCGTTTCGCGAACGGCGTTATTCGGAGTGAAAAGAAAAAATAAAAGAAAAAGAAAAAAAACGTTAAATGATTTATACACGAGATTCCTCGGCGGGGGCACGGCGCGTCGGAGGCACTCGTTAAAAGTATCGTGTATAATTTTACATTGCGAAACGGTTCGTCGTGGTTAGGACGTCGTTAAAATTCGAGCGCGCGCATAACATTTAGTTGGCACAGGGACGTAGAAGAAGGGTGTAGGAGGTTTTGCAGGAAAAGGACACGGGGATACGATTTTCGACTACTAAACGCCTGCAGTGCACGTCTAATTAGAGAGCGTTACACACGACTACGACTACGACGACGACGACGGCGACCGTATTAACTGTTCATATCGGCTATCCAATACACAATATATATTATATACGACGTTTAACACGTGTCTCCACAGCACATATTATGTACCGTCGTCGTCGTCGTCGTACCACGGCCATTACACACACGCTGAGCGTGTAATAATAATAATAATAATAATAATAATAATAATAATAAGACGATATTATATTTTATAACGCGTTATAATACACCCGGTAAATCATTTTTCGTTTTATTCTTTTTTTTTTTTTTTCACTTCCAAATTAACTAATAGCAACGCGCGCGTCCTTGATATAGAACAGCGTGGAGTAATTCGAAAACTATTATTATCGTTATACACAATAATTTTTATCGTTATAATATTATGTGTAATATTATATACGTTTTCGGGCCCCCCCCCCCGTCCGACCCAGCGCTAAGAAACCGAGCGCGCAGTGTGGTGGTGGTGGTATGGTATTAGGTACGTCGCGGACCGAAGTTTAATACACAACAATGGACATCACCGTGAAATCGATGGAATATAATATATACACACCACTCTACGCTACAACACCCGACTACTATTATATATAAATATAATAAAAATAATAATATTTATACTTAAGGCGTGCAACGTGGACTACTCATAGGCGGCGCGGAATATATTATGCGTATTATACACGGTACAACAGTGTGTATATAATATGTATACGCTGCTATTAGTAAGAGTAGCTGATGCTGCTGCTGCTGATGCTGCCCCGGACTAATCTAGTTAACAATAGACACATCTCGTAAAACAACCGAGACTAATGTCATATATGAGCACATATTTTTCACCTCCGTTAACTCCGCCGGGTAAACACGAGATTTTTCACGTCGAAGGTTATGATAATATACGTACGAGACGAAAATCGTATATACCCGCAGCAGCAGAGCCGGGTACACGCGGTACTCTCCACCGCGTTATATTGTAGGGCACGTTTCGTTCTGAACGCATCTGCGCCCCCGCGGGTACGGCCATCGTAACACCGTATATCGATCGGAATTTCGTAGAACAAACAAGAAATGGAACTTTATTAAAATCACCCGAGAATAACACGAAATTTTTCAATAATTTCAACGTGTGCTACACGTATACGTTTTTCTGTTATATATTCGTATTGGATCTGTAGTAAGTAGCGCGCACACCGGGTATCCAATTTGCTTTTGAATTTTATTCGGACGAAGGGCCTCGGTTTGAGAGTAAACAAATCGAGTATCTATAGTGGTGCCGATGAGAAGAACACGGGGTATGACCAAACGAATTTCCTCCGTCATCTACTTCTAGTTTGCCCCGAGTTTTGTGCAAAACGCGAAAAACGAATGTGGCGATAGCCCGCGGACTAGGCGAATATTTTTTTACCTCTGGATAAAAAAAAAGTGTGATTAGTAATGACGGAAGGAACAGGAATAATTTACCGAACCGACATATCTTTCGACAATAAGAAAAGTGTATTCAAAAAGCATTTTTTTTTTTTTCTAAAATATCAGAAAAACTTGTGTACGTGTATAGCGTTAAATGGACGCGGAAACCGGACAACAACAACTGCAGTAGGATGTAGAAAATTGAAAGCGTATGAATTGTGGTGTTACGTTGAAGATAAGGTGGACGGACGCAGTAACCATGTGTACTGGAGATGAGAATATCAGAAAGAAGGCGGCTGTTACGGAAGAGTTCAGTTAAAAGATGGCGATATGAGTGAATAGGCCGCATAATACGACACGGAGGATTGTTAAAAGTGATTGTAGAGGTGTGGTGCGTAAAAGAGAAGAATCACAGAGGAAGACCACGTCTCGAGAACAAATCCGACAAATATAATAAAAGACCGAGTAAGCGTCTTCTAATCATGTGTATAGGAGGAATGAAAAGGAAAGCGGATAATAGAGTGAAAGATGGCTGCAAACCAATCTACGGGCTGACAATTACGAGTATATATAGAGATATACGTATATGTGAATATATACAATCGCGAGCCAAAGGGTGTTAATTATGAAAAGTCATATTGATTTGTTTTATATATTATATTCTTTTAAATTTTACGTATTTTTATTGTGATAATCATAATTTTCACTATGTAATTTGTTCATTTTTTTTTTTATTCTTTATTCTGTTGTATTTTTCGCTTATTGCCTGATGATGACTTTGCCGAAACCGATATATAATATACGTAAACAAATTTAATACAACAACTCATCTATATATATTTCTTCATTTTTCATTGGCTTGGTTGTATATATCACGTAATAATATACGTTATATATTACTCGTATTTACGAGCATTATAATTTATAGTTTCTATATTTTATTTCTATTTCTTTCACATAAATCCTTTTATTTATTTTTAATTCTTTGTTTTCCTTTCTTATTATTTTATTTTATGTACATATTAAGTGGATGATTAGGAGGAAAATACAGTATAGGCAAATTAGACAACAGAGCTGACCGCGCGGGTAGAAGAAAAACTTGTCGACAATCGAGATTTCCGATCGATACCTATACGTAGGATTCAATCGGCATTTTGCAATAAACGATCCAATCAACCACGATCGATCATGCCGATCCGGAGGATGGCGAGCAAAGGGTTCGTGTCCATAATAAGCGCGTAATTTTTTACATATATAAATCGTTTTTAAATTTCTTACCATTTGAAAATACGTTGAAGGGAATAAAAAAATAATTCCAACGTTTATAGAAAACAGAAACAACATACTACAACGGAGAACAATAGAGCGTGAGAACAAAATATGTTTCGTGTTCAGAGATAATTTCGTTGTCAGTACTTAAAACTAATAATAATTCAAGCAACAATACGCTAATCTGTTATAAAAACTTTGTGTGTTATAACATATTACTAAACAGTTGATTCTGTTCATAATTAATAGTTAAATTCTCTTTTATATAAATAATTAATTTAACATACATACATTCTTATATATAATATATTTTTTACTACAGCAAAAACGTTTATTAAATTACTCTATTTGATCTTTTTACAGTATTTTGCATTTTTTTTTTTTTTTTTTAATTAAACATTTTTATTTTCACGCTTTTTAATTCATCATTTTTATATTCGCTGTTTAAGCCCGATACCGGTTTTTAACGTGTATTTTTAGAGTATAGTTTTCCGTATTTTTATATATATACTCTCCTATAGTATTTATGTTTTACTAGTTCTATAACAATAATTTTTTTATATTTAAAATTTTTATTTTTTATATTTCTACATTTATACGTATATGTATATACAATTTAGGTAGTTATTTGAAAAAAATAACTCGTAACACACGAATAATAATTAACTACCGATTATAACAAAACATATAATACGTATTATTTTGGCATATTTTGAACGAGAAATGAAATTTTTTAATAGATTTTATTTAACTATAATCCAAACAATAAATTTTTCTCATATGTAGGTAATTACATACTTTTTTTATTTTTATTTTCAAGGGGAGAATATGAAATTATATATATAAAAAAACCTATTATATGAATTTACTATTTCGTTTTCCCGCAGTTTGCTCACAAATCGTTTTAATTACATTTTGAAAAGAAAAAAAATTGTTTTTAATTTTATCACTATATTTACATGAAATACTCTCGTGCACGTTTTGTTCTCTGAAAACGAATGTTTTTTTTTTTTTGTGTGTGTATTTCCGATCTGCTGCTACGTAGCGTATTACGTTATTTCTATATAGATATATACGTGCAACTGAAGAACGACAATTTTTTTTTTTTAAAAAGAACCGTGTAATGTTTTATTATATCGTATACGCATAGACAAGTGACAACTACTATATATGCGTATCAAATAACGTTTTTTTTTTTCTTCTTTTTCATCGAACATTGTTGTGTTACGAGTTGTGAGTGGTAATATTTTATGTCACTGTGTAAAAGTCACACATTATATCGGATGCGTAATATGAACATATGAATCTTTGACGACTATTCAAATTTATGAGGGACGAATAAAAATGGATATATTATTATTATAGTTATAACTTTTCTTTTTTTTTTTTGTCATCCTATTTGACTATATCAACGATATGCGTATATGACTCGACGCGTTTTATGATATCGTCTACGGCGATTATTGAAATAATTAAAAATGTAATTATTTTAGTTTCTTTCGAGTATTAACGATTTCTATAGTGATGTCTGGAAAATTCGTCGGGTATTTATAAAAGAAAAAATTGCCGTTTAACGTATTCGTATAAATTTTTTTGTCCAATAATATTACAGCGTCGTGTCAAGAAGAAAAAAACGTCTTGGCGATAATAAACTATATTTATAATCAAGTCTCACACTACTACGGGCTATTGACGATAAATACATTTTTTTTTTATGTCGATCCTGCAGGAAACCAAAAAAAAAAAATTTTCAAAATTCCATATAATATTCCTACTGCAGGCTGTCGGCAGCGGAAATCGACTGTGACGAATATACCGCGTGCGGTTGTAACGTTTTTAGCCGATTTTTTCTTTTCTGTGTTTTTTTCTTTTTTTTTTTTTACCACTACGATAATAATATATATTAACATAATTTATGAAAGCGTTCGCGTATCCGCGTGTAATAGATCATAACATATTATATTATTATAAACGGCCGAACACGGACGCCGTTCGGAGCTGCAGCTGCTGCTGACCGCGCCACGTAGTACAACCAACTCATATAATAATAACAATAATAATAATAATAATAATAATAATAATAATAATAATAATAATAATAATAATAATAATAATAACGTATTCGCGGTACATGGAAAAAGTGAAAAACGTTCGCGTGTGTTTATATAATATTATAATGTATTTATATAGTTAGCGAATTATAAAATATCGTATAATATACGAGAGTATAGCGAGAAGCAGATTACGGGCTGATATATGTACCAGTCGCATCCGAGACAATACAAACTCTTGCTGTTCTACAACATTAGATTAGTTATATTAATGTAGTGCTTAATATTTGAACACGTGATTTTTGCGTAATTCTACGAGTATATAGAAAATGCGTAACTCCAATTTGAGAAATTCGTATATAGTTGTCAATTTTAACGGAGTTTTGATAATGCAATTATCGCGTTTGTCAGACCTATACCGTACAATATAAATATACGTACAAACTCTATATAAAAATTTAATGAATTTCCGATAGTATGATGTCGTCGTGTTCGTTTTTGTATTTTTTTCTTTTTTTTTTGTGCCATTCGCGTGAAATTACGCGGTCGACGCGTACCACGCGTTTTATCGTTACACGCTGTTATTATTATAATATATTATATAGAATATCGCGCGGTTAGAAATTCATAATATAATATATAAATATATATATGTTGAAACATAATTTTTGCCCTGAGGCTAAACGGACAAACTGTTTAATTCGTTACGGTTTATTAACGATTACCGCGAGTTTTTTTTCTTCTTTTTTTTTTTTTTACTGTGACGACAAAAAAGGAGAAACGATATCATACGTGTGTGTGTGTATGTGTATAACAGCTAAGTCTTCTTCTCGCGATTGCACGCGCATGTTCTCCGCTCTCTCTCTCTCTCTCTAAAAACTATACAAAAGCATTTCGTGGTGAATACGACGTGTATCTACACAAAACATAATATGTTATCGGTACAAGTGTGCAACAGTAAGCGTATAATAAGTACTGCCGTGCTTACACGAGCGTGTATAACTCGTCCGGGGAGTCGTATTATAGCAACCGACAGTGATTTGAAAAATTAAAAAATCATTATACGTAAGTACGTAATTCACGTTTATCGATAATTAGCAAACGAGGACCGGGCCCTATAGCGAAATAGACGACCGCCCATGACTAGTTTAGGGACAGCAATATTATAATACATATTACGATCGAAATCCGTGAAATGATATTTATTCAATGTCCGTGTACAATTCACGAAAATAAACCGACTTCGCGCAGATTGAAATACTCGTTCTTCCATTAAATATGAGATGTGACCCCTTCCAAATTAATCGTTACATAACTTAAGCGATTGTATATTTTATACGTATAGAAAATATATACTTATATGTGTGTGTGTGTGTTATGAATGCTTATCCTTCCGGTAAGGTCTCTGCGCACACTTAAATAATATAATACTATAAAACTATTAAAACCGGGACGACGGTGACGCGAATACAAACCCGATTTATGGGAAGACGTGAGTTCATAAATTTGTACGTGATTTTAAAAATAAAATTGCTCCCGCGCTCTAATGTATTTCCAGTACATATTTTATGGTCACGGAGGGGAAGCGAATGTCCTCCTATCACCTAAAATACTCTGTTGCGGGGCAGCGTAAAATAGATTTGCCTAGGACGGCGAAACGCCCAAGGCGCCGGCCCCGGTTAGCAACAGACAGAAAACGGGAGACGGAAGCTGTGTGTAACGCGAGATTTCTCTTTTTTATATGTTATATACTATTTCAATATTATCGATTAATTAATTTTAAAAATGTCTACGATCACTCTCTCTCTCTCTCTCTAAGTGCGCAAATACTTGGAACGTACCGCGTAAGGTCACGAATTATTCGTTAAAGCTTTTCGAACGGATTGAGGGTATTAACATTATCATAGAACATAATATTATAGAGGAGTCCGAAACACGATCGAGAAGAACACGGATATTGCCGAAGGAGACGATGTTATTAATAGCCGTAAGACGCTTTAAATTTTATTATTGAAATACTCAAGTGAAATCGTTTATAACGTATAGTGGCTGGTTTGGTTTTATCGGTTCATTTTCTTTCGCTTCTCGTTTCCAAATCGTTGCGATGCGTCGGAGATACGTGACGATGACAGTGCGGATTCGGCGCAATTTATTTAAATCCCCCCCACCACAAGCACGAAATATGGTGTTCGGTGTTCGGGATTTGTACATTATTTATATACATAATATAAGAGTTTTGGTTTTTTTTTTATATATATATATATATACATTTAAAGTTTCCTTTTTAACAAACACACGGACATATTGTAATTTTTCGAAAAATGTCGCCCGGCGGGACTATACAGAGTGAAGTGAAATCGTCACTGTGAAGAGGAGAAGGGACTTATCCCCCGTCCCCCGAGTACCGCGTGTGTAAATATTATACATCAATTTGTATTATACGTCGTGTTTGGTCGCGAGTGATACGCGCGGATAACGCGTGTGTTTTTTTTCTAGGTACCATTCCGGGGAATCGATCGAAAACGTTTTGTGGAATAACGGCGATATATTTTATGTATATATAAATATATATTTTTATTTTATTTTTTTTTTTTTTTGTAATGTACAATCATTGTTAACACACGCGCGGAGAAACGCGAGCGCGTACGTGTAAATTTACGGGGAAATTAATTAACGAAAATCAGTGTGGGGGGGGTGGGGACGGGGACTCGGAACGGCCGGCGGCTGCGGCGGCGGACCCGTGCCGGAAGTGCGTGTCACGCAGTGTTACCGGTAGAACAATTAAAAATATGTTACGGTTCGCGGAGCACATCTGTTCGACGTTTCCTATTATAATATTATTATTATTATAATAATAATAATACGTGTTTATACACACGCACATAAGTACTTGCGGTCGAGACGTAATTAATTCGACTGTACTATACACACTTGTGCGTAGTTAATACGGGCAAGCAACAATAACAATACGAGAACGTGGTAACGTGCGCGGTCTGATCCGGACGACGCGATTCAACGGCTGGGCTCTTTTACGGCGTACGCGAAACGGCCGTTGCGTATATTATTTCTTCGTTCGTTTCTCTCTATTCCCGGTAACACGCGGACTGGGCACTACGCGACCGCGACGGCCAGGCCCGTATTTACAAAAATTGCCGCCAGGGGCGACATAAAATTTGCCGCCCCCATATATAAACGTATACATATATACATTTTTATGACCTTTCAAAATGTTGCCGCCCTTAAAGCTCCTCTTACTAATAATGCCGCTAGGGGCAATTGCCCCTCCGAGCCCCCCCCCCCCCGTAAATACGGGCCTGGCGACGGCTGCACCGAAATAATATTTAACGAGAGGTAACGTTAGGGGACAGTCGTTAGTAGCGTATTGTGACACGCTTAGGGTTGCCACATTTGGCTAGGGTCTTGTCGGGGGACGTTATAGAAATTTTACGATGGAGTGTATAAAAATACTCGATTATGAAAGAAAAATTGTTAGAGTTCTTTATTTTAGAAAAATTATTTGTATGTTTATTAAGGTTACATACAAAGAAAAAATATTTTTAATTTATTGCAGAAGTGCTTGGATGGGGCCATACTTTTCAGAAGACATTATTATTATTATTGAGATATAAAATAGTGTTTTCAAGTAAATAAGCGACTGACTGACAATTTATCGACTTATGCCGTGTGCCCATGCCCTACGTAATTTGTAAATACCATGAATCTCCCGATAATCGCTGTACGGCCCGACCAATACGATTCTGAGAACGAACGAGCGTCCCACGTAAACAAGCGATACCTAACGATTATTATATTATCGATATGACCGATTTAATTGGAATTTAATCGCATACGTTTACAAGAACATATTGTAACATGTTGAAAAACAAATTTTTTTTGTTTCCGATCGTGTCATGCATATTTGTATGCGATAAAGCGAAATTTGCAATGCACAGTTTCAATCGGGACATTTTGGTGTTTTGTCGGGACAGAGAGCTCAATATCGGTGACAGTCCCGATATATCGGGACGGATGGCAACCCTAGACACGCTGCTAAAATATTGTACGATAGGCCGCCGCCGCCGCCGCCGTACCTTCCGAAACTGAACGCGAACGGATCCCCCCGTACCGATCGATTGATTCGCAGGAGGCGTGGAACGAGCGAGCTGCCTTCCTGAACCGTCGTCGGGCTCGAAACGGCCGAAATCACCTGTTGTGGTTCCAATACGAGAAATCGACAGGATTTCAATACGATCGGCACCGATTACGCGCCGACGTCCACATAATAATATTACGTACGAGTGCGGTAATAAATGTACGTTATTGAACGGGCGCGGTAAAAAAGATATCAGGGGCGGATCCAGGATTTTGATAAGGGGGGGTCCAAAATTTTTTTAAGGGGGGGTCCAAAATTTTTATTAATAACTTTGTGTTTCAACTTCACCAACATGCCCAATAAAAGCATAAAATTTGAAAGTATATGATCCCATGGGGGGGGTCCGGACCCGAAAACCCCCCCCGTGGATCCGCCACTGAAAGATATCGTCGAACTGGTACGATGAGGATTTTCAAACCCCCCGGCCCCGCCGTCGGAAAAAAAATTGTTCTCGTTAGTTAAAACGTTGGAATTGTGTGAAACGTTGATTGCGGTGAAAGTGTATTTCGACGCGCGTTACGAAGTTCAGATTCTCAAGAGCGTAACGACGCTGTTAAAATGAAATATTGATTTTTTTTTTTTTTTTTTTTTTATTCGTATACGTACGATTGTGCAGAAAACGCGACAGGATGATATTGTGTACGAGAAAATTCCGTAGTTTTCCGCTGAAATGTGTTATGACATGAACGTATTATAGTGTATCTCTACCGAAAAATCTTCGTAAAAACCGTATGCGATAAGAAATGCGGAAGACATTTTAAACGTATACAAAATCGTACGCTATAACGGCGAGAACGCTTTTTCGATAATTATTTATTTATTTATTTTTTTTCCCGTATTAAAATTTACCAGATGATATACGAAATAATTTTATTTCGAAAGAATTCTTCACCCCCCCCCCCCGCTCCTCCGTTTCCGTCTGACAGGATTCGTTATTTCCTATCGGATAAACACACGCGTGCAAATCACAATATATATACAATCTTATACACGGAACGAAACGACGTCTCGTAGCCGTTTTATAAATAAACGTTATGCGCGACAAATTATTAATACTATTCAAATCTGTTTAGTGTTTCGGGGGTTAATTAAACCGCTGTACGACGCGCATGTGGCGGCTGTCCGATATGATAATTATTTATTTGGCTCTGAAACGCGCGCCCGCTCGACGTGTTCCCGCCGCGACAAATTATGATTATTATTACAACAACGCTGCAGCATCCGCGATCTCGTCTCTCTACTCGATTCCTTCTTCAAAATTCCACTGTATATTTTTGTAATGTAACCTTGCGACGAGCTCTGAGCGAATTCGTTTTTCATTTTTTTTTTTTTTTTCTTTTCTATTTTAAACTGGCGCGTTCGAGTCGATGGATAATTTTTGAAGAAAAAAATTAACGCATACGTCGCGACGGTATTTATGGATGTGTACAGGGCCGGATTTAGGAATGTGGGGGCCCTGGGCCCACCTTAAAAGTATATTATATTATATTTCGATAACATATACAATTTAATATATTATTATAAGTTAATTTAATTTAATAATATATTAACATTTACACGTATTTATCTACAACAGCGGTCAGGCGGCTTGCTATACAAGTTATATGTGTTTATTTATAACTGTTTTTCTCAAAATTGAAAACCATACCTTATCGCTTATCGCTTATCCTACTCTACAAGTCATAACAATCGATTTTAAATTACTTTAATTTTACTATATAAATGATTGAACAATTTTATTCAATTTGTGATTTAAATTTATTTTGCAAATATTATAGTGTGTTTTATACTTGGTTGCAAGAAAATCCCATTAAGTGGAGGCCCTCATTTTGTGGGGGCCCGGGGCCCCCCTGGCCCCCCCCTAAATCCGGCCCTGGATGTGTATGTCTTATTATGTGCTTACTGGATTCAGTCGACAACGTATTATAGAAGAACGTCCATAGGTTTAACGCAGTTATCGTTTATAACTACTGGGCACGTGGTACTATTGTTATGGACAACTTTTAATTCCGAGAAGTTTTAATTAATTTTAATTTAAAATTAATATTAATTTTTTTTTTTTTAAATATTTAATAATTAAATTATTGTTAATATCAATTTAAAAATTAAAATTTCCAATTGATTTAATTTAACAGTTCAGTTAAAATCTATCGTAGCATATACAGTTTCGTTTATGATAACTGCGTTCGTTCGTTCGAAAATAAACATTTTCGTTATGAACCTCGGGTCATAAAACACATACGTGTCAAAAAAAAAAATTAACCCGTCCAAGAAATAACGTAAATTCGTTGAGTTTAATTGGGGAAAAAATACGCTATTGGCACGGCAAATACACATAAACACGATCATAAGGATATCAATACGTGTTTGGACTTTTCTGAGGTATCTAACGCGCGCTTGTCAACGCTTTAACGATCGAATAGTGAATTAGATTAATTACGGCGAATAACGATTGTTAACTCGACATTTTAAAACTCGTCAAGTCTCGAAAACCCGGAACGAGTAAGTAATTTACGCGAATATTACTTGACAGCGTTCGTTCGAGACAGTGAAAACTGCAAAAAACAAATCGATTCTTTTGAATGGAAAATTTTCAATTTTGTTTGACGGGAGGGGAAAAAAAATTAAAAATATCCGACCGTGTATACTGTTATTATTATGATGTTACCACGACCAATTGAAGCCGGAAATAATTTGACAAACACAATAAATGCACGTAATGTTTATATAAATATAATATTAACGACGACTACAGCTTTCACTGCTTGATAATTAGTAAGCAACATGGAGTTTTATCGTCGGCAACGTTCAGTTGTTGAAAAAAAAACAAAAAAAAAAACGTTTTTTTTCCCCCAACCTCCTTCAAATTCGGACGTTTAGTGGAAATCTCGTGTAAAGAAATCGTCCCACAGCAGCCCGCGGCGATTCAACGAAACGGACAAAAATTCGCTTTACACAAAATAATAAAATTCTTTTTTTAAGATTAAAAGTGTACAGGGTATTTTTTTTTTTTTTTTTTTAGGTAATTTATTCGATAATAACGAAAAATTGTAAAATGACGCGCGCGCGTATCCAAGAGGCGGTCCACAGGGTCGTAACCCCACAAATTTTTTTCGTTTTTATATTAACATTACGTGCTTACTATTAACCCTTTTTTTAATTTAATAATATATTGTAAATAAATATTATTAATTATTATGTACTTGTTTGTGAAACTTTTCGATAATTTTTCAATCGAAACGTCTTCATCTCGGATAAAATATATGATAATTGATTAAACCCATTATTCGATACTTATATATATACACGAGTGTATAGTAAAATATATCGAATTTCCAAATTTTTTTTATAAAGCCTTCTCAAAAAAAAAAAAGAATAAAATTAAATCCTGTCTATGTTCACTGTCGCTCAAACGGATTTCAATCGCAAAACATTATTGTACTATTATGGTTTTAAAAAAACTGAAACGTACGTATACAAACGTAATGATTTAACGCTGTGGAAAATTCGAAAATTAATTTCGTATATATCCGAGCGGTATATGTTATATAAACACGTTAAATTGCGTTTGGTCACGCGTATATGCGGACGAGAGAAAAAAAAACATCATGTCATCCGTGATAAGTGCGTATTTTAACGTCGTTTTTTTTTCCCCCCCGTCGTCGACATCGTATAATCGTCTCTTATAAACCCGACTGTTGTGCAGTGTACTCTATATTATGTGCTCTGTATACGAATTAAAATAATTGCTCGTGAACTATAATTGTAAATATTCCGCTGCTCATAAATATATACGAGTGCATATTATATAAACGCTGTAGCGAGAAACGGAAAAAGAATATTACAACTGATTTTTACGAAATTATCCGGAAAAACGTCCAAATACACTACATCACGAACAAAACTATATATGTATAGTGCAGCTGAAACGACACGTTATATTATAACGTTCGAATAAATAATATATTATGTTTTGTCGTTTTCGGACCTATTAAATTATTTACTAAGAATACTCCTTTTTTTTTTTCGACAAAAAAATAAATACGGTCCGCCATAAATGTTTACGATATTATAGGCTCGCGCGCGTATTCCTGTATATATAGAGAATATAAATACGCGTGTATTAAACATTTCTGACATAATTATATTATAAATAATTTATAATATTTGTGTGTGTTACGAATACGTATTTTCGTATAAACTAAACGCCCGCAAACGTTTGATCGCCTAATAACAACAATAATAATAATAATAATAATAATAATAACAATAATAATAATAATAATAATAATATAATTAAATTTATTATCATTTTTTTTTTCGAACGAATAGTTTTCTAATACGAGAGACACGAGAGACAAAAGAAATTATTAGCGCCAATATATTACATAACATTTCTTTTTTTTTTCGAACGAATCGTTTGGATTATTAGATCACAGCGTGCGCACTCGTATTATTATTATTATATACAGCAGCCTGTAGTGATGTTTTGCACGTAATAACGCGTATGAAAATGAGAGTCAGAAACGTATTATGAAAAACTAAATGTGAAATATTTAATTTTTTTTTTTTTTGGAATGTGCGCTCGGCTAGCTAAAAAAAACGAGCCTCTCGAAAACTAATAAAACTAATTATGATTAGACGAGTAAAAAAAAAAAAAACCACACAAACACGCGTTCGTTCGCATAGACAGACACACACACGAATTAACTGTATAACCGACAATAACACACGCAATACATATGTAAATGTAGTAAACGCACATATCGAAAGCGTCAGTATTTCAAGCGATTTACATCCTGTGTAATAATTATGTAATAATTATCAGAGCTCCAGGACTTACAACACTCTCGCCAAAATACGTTGTTGTAAAACAATCGGTTGAGCTAAAAAAAAAAAATAATAATAAATAATCGATTTATATTTTTATATGTTTCTTGTATGTATAAAAAGAAAAAAATATTTTTCTTTCGATGGTCTCTAATTTTGTCGTCGTAATAATTGTCCTTTTTTGCAAATTTTTCCGTATATGTACACATAGTAAAACGTATAAAACTTATAAGTTAGTGTTAAATAATATTTATGACGGACTAAACCTATAACGACTTCGGGTAACACTCTCGCGGTGATTTATTAAATTTATATAATGAATTTCAAACACGTTTGAACAACGAGGAGTCTGCGAGTTTTTATAGAGTCTGCGAAGTCGTATTTCTCTCTGAACCGTCCTCTCCTTTTTGCGACGAGCAAAAAGTTTATATTTTTAAAATATTAGGGTTTTGAATTTTTTTATATATATATATCGCTGCGTGATATAAATCTGTGTTTTTACAGCGCAGCAGCTTAGCAATGAATTTAAAAGTATATCTGCGCGCTACACCGGCGATACGTCATTAATAAGGCCAAACTTTTGCTTTTTGCTTAACGTCTTAGGTGATTTCCTAGCTAAGAATACGATTCAATAACAAAGAAATAAACGTAAATAATTAATTTTTATTTTGCATTTTTTAACGTTATTTAAACGCTTCTTTTTTTTTTTTTTGTACGACATTTTTTAACGTTTTAACAACTGTAAGTGAGAAATATAAAATACGTCGTATTAATACCTAATATAGACAACAGTTGATAACTGTTCGCGAGTAAACATTATTGATAAGTAAAAAAAATAACTTGGGTAATTTAAACAATTTTAAAGGTGAATTTTTATGTTTTAAGATTGTAAAATACATTTCTATAAGGCGTTTTCTTTTAAATATTTTTTTTTTTTGTTTCTCGCGGATTGAGAACACGTCGGAAACACTATAGAAAATCAATCGTTATGTTAGGGCTCAATCAGAGTGCCGGCATGTATCCTTCCCAACTGCGGAGACGATTACTGCGATTTTCGTCACCTGGTTAATTTCCTGTCCAGCTCTTCGTACCAACAGACTTACCCTGAAAAAAATTTTTTCTACTTTTTCCTCCAATTGCTCATACATGTATTCCAATAATCTTTCCCTTATTGAAGCCATTTTAAATTTTGTCCTCCTCGAATCCGGCTTTAAAATCTAGCAACTATGGGGGGGGGATTTGTCTTCTCCAATATTAATATTATATATAAATATATTTATATTACATTTATTAAATACGTATATATGTGTGTATATTTCTGTTCGTCGCTATAAGTATATGTATTTAAGTATCTGTAATTTAGTTCTAGCTTTAAGGATAAATCCGTAAGTTTCCAAGTGTTTCTAATAGTTTCAACTAAAAGCTAATAAAATATAAAAAAAAAAAAAAATCAATCGTATTACGTAAACATTTTTAAACACGTAGTAAAATAACATTTTTTTTAATCGAATTTTTTTCTTTTCCCGTAATTTATTTAAAATGGTATTAAAACTAAGGTTTTTATAATGCGTGTAAATCCGGGACCCGAATGATATATAAACGCGACTCTACGTAATACAGAGCACTTCTATATATATATATATATATATTTATTTTTTTTCGTCGTCGTCGTCGTCGTCGTCGTTTGCGCTTATTCCTGGGGATCCCTTATTACCGTGAGTTATGACCATGTGCGCAGCGTTGAAAAATAAATTATTACTCAGCTCATCTCACTGTCTGCGACGTGCGCGCACACACACACACATTTATAAGAAACACCATCCCTCCCCCCCCCCCCAGGCGGAACGATGAAACTCGTCGCCGCGCCGCCTCAGTGATAAAATATAATAACGAACGCGCAGTTAAGATGAGGAGGACGGCGACCGTTGAACGTTCCGCCGTAAATCATTCCGTTAGCGCGCTGTGCAAATATGCGCGCGAAAATGCCCCCCCCCCCCGCCCCCCTCGTTTAGAATTTTTTTGTTTTTTTTTTTAGGGTGCCGGAGCGACCGACATATTACGTTTAACGGGATTCTATCGTTTTATTTCGAAACGTATATTTTATACGGAAATCGCTAGTGGTTAGAAAGTAAAAACAGAAGAAAAAAAAAAAACGCCGTGTGTCAAGACAAATATTTCAAATCGAAGTCGTTAATAATTCGTGGTTACGATTAACCCGCGTTATAAATCACGTGTAGAAAAAAAGCCGTTTGTCATTTATTCGCATAGACTGTAATACGCGATCAGATCGAAAACTGATTACGAAATGACTTCGAAGTAACCGATTCGACGGTCTCGCTGTTCCACGCGTCGCCGTTATTATTTCGTCCAAACGATCGATTTTCTTGTGAAAACAACAAAAAAAAAAAAAATGCACCGCATCGATTTTCTACACTCGTATTAGTTCATTACACTATTTCCGTATGTCCGAACGGTGTATATTATTAATGTTCGAATTTCACTCGGAAAGAGGAGATCTGGCGACTCTTGTGTTTACGATTAAAAATTTGATAATATACGTTTAAAAAAAAATCCGTAACATCCAAATGTGATTAAAGAGGACGGAAATTCAGAAACAATTCGATCGCCGAACAACGCGGATCGTCCACACGATTCCCGCCGAAATCGGATCCGAGAAATTCAACGATAACTCCCGTCGCCTTTTTTTTTTTTTCGCAACGAATTTCAGTTTTTACAAGTAACGCGAAACGCCATAATAAAAATGCGTATACGTAATTAAAACGATAATAAATAATACATAGTGCGTTGCCGAGACTGTTTATATTGCGACGGTCGAAAAAACGACATTTGGCCGCGTATCTCTGCGGGATGGATTAATAATGGCGTGTGCTGGCAGACAAGAGACGATGATAAAATTAACGATAATTTCTACGACGACAAATGTAAAAAAAAAAAAAAACCGAGTCCTATTTACTCGTCTTCTTCGTACGTACGTACGCGTAGACGTTAACGTAATCGTATTCGTGTAAGTTCGTTTTTATAACATAACGTGGAAGGAGACAAAAAAAAAAAAATGGTCGTTCGCTAATCGTTTAAAAAATTTTGAAATTTCATTTCGCCGTTATTGAAATTCCAATACAAACAAGGTTCGTTCCATAAAAACGGTGTGGATTAAAGAAAAACGAAAATACTGTTGTCCTTTGAAACCCCTAACCGCAGACAACAAAAAATATCGTATCTACGCCACTGCCCTCCACCACCCACAGCGAAGGGGTGAAATACTTATTTATAACTTACGCCACTGAGTCGCCCCTGATTTGAAACTACATATTTTGAAATCTCCCGCCGATCAACGCGCGCTCAGTTTCCGCCGCCCGCCCACTGCAGATGATCGACAAAACAAAACGCTACCGGCGGCAGTGGCGGCATTCTCATTGTGATAATCAATAGTAGTAATAGTAGTGGCGCATTACAATTAAAATCCATCGCGTCATACCTATTATAATGTGTGATGTGTTCGTATACGAAATACGAGTGAATACACCGACACAGAGACAGTCCTCCCTCCCCGACCATATGATGAGAGAGAGAGAGAGAGAGATGCTGCCGCGCTTTATAGTATTAATAGTAGTAGTAGTAGTAGTAGTGTATAATAATATAATGGAAAACGCTTAACAAAGTGTACTGCTGCAGCATCTCGCGAGATCCGATGACGCGACTACGGCACCTTTGTAGGAGAGCCATCTGAAATTTCGATTATTATTATTATTATTATTCGTTGTTGTTGTCTATAACATCCTTGGCGAGGATACGACACACACACACACGGGAGAGGTCATTGAGATTTAACCTTGAGCCTCGGGCTACAATAATATTAACGCGTGATTATATGTGACGTGTCGTACGGGCATGTGTGTGCGGCGTTGTCATCATCGCTCGGGCGACACACCGAGTGCGGCTGCCGCCGCGGCAGGACCGTGTCCATTTAATTCGTCCGTTTAATTATTATTATTATTGTTACCGGCGGCAACTGTGCGAAGGACTATTCCATCTGTAGAAGAGAGAGAGAGAGAGAGAGGGTGCATCAAAAAGTGAGGATTTCTTTTTATATATTGAACACCGATTACAAACGAAAAAAAAAAAATTATCTCATCTCCATTTTGGATAATATTATAAAACACAGTCTTGAAACGTATCACAACATATCATTTTTTTTTTTTTTTTACTCGAGGTAAGGAATCCACTTACACGACTCGATTTAAACATAAACACTACCATCGTAGGCACGCGGGCTTCATCGGACGCTTCTTTTTTTCAAGACTGCGTTGTTTTAATGGCATATCGTATCGAAATCAGTTTGCATAAAACTAATTTTATATTATACATATATATATATAACATCGGTTCTGATAGAAGCTACAAAAAAAAAAAAAAAGATTTTTTTTCAAACCCCGCCTCTGGAGACTCGTCGCGTTTGTATTTTAAAACTCTTGGTTTTTTTCGTAATTATCAGTATCGTGTGTTTTAAAGTAAAAACGAGGTGTGTCCAGGTCTCGCGTTAGCAGTGAAGCTCCAACCCCAAGAATTTTAGACTAGTTTATTATATTTGTCTTATGTAGTAAATTTTTTTACTCAAATCTGTTCGATGCCCCTCCCCCCAAAAAAAACTTGAAATCGTCTGCGTACGAATAAAACGAATTATATCACGAAGCGAAAATTTCGATTTTTTTTTTTTATAAGTAATATAATATTTTCGAAGGAATCGTATTTACCTCGGATCTTTTTTTTTGAGGGGAGGGAGGGATAAAAATTATACAATTCTGCACTTGTTCGATGGCTTGCACGAAACATATTATTATATTTCAGTAAAAGCAAACGTTACCGTTGGATATGTTTTACAAGTGAAAAATTCAAAATATCTGAAAAACAAATGACTTTCTGGAAAATCAATTTTCACATTTATTACATAACAATATTGTGTACTCGTCGTTTACGTAATATACACAATTCGATATTAAATATTAGACACGTATTACACATTTACGAATATTACTATTTCATTTTTCTTTTCTTCGCCTTCATTCCGCTGTCGAACTCCGAAGTCGATCCGATTCTATCCGATTTTCGTTTTTTAAACAGTGGACCGCTATCGGATTTAGGTATTTTCCTTTGATTTCTGCAAAACAAATAAAACAATATTATGTACGTTATAATTTAAAAATGAGCGCGACGGTATTTCTGCCACATTACTGCAGCTACAGTAACCACCACCAGCTATGATCCACATCATAAACCATCATGATCGCCTTAAAAGAACGTTAAAGACCGCCTTAAAAAACGCAGAAGCGATAGTCTCTCAAACGTCGCATCTCCTCATCCTTTTCGCCACTGCAACAGCAGTAAGGTATTTAAGGAATAGGGTACGCGTGTTTATATCGAAGGGACATATATATATATATGTGAAGGAAGAGATTATATACACCACGCATGTCCCTTTGTTCCATATATTATATATATATATACGCATTATAAGACATAATAATATGTGATATCATCGAGATCCAGTTGAGAAATTAATGGACAAGACGAGCGCATCATATTATATATATATATATACGTCTCGGAACAATAAATATGACTGTTTTTAAAGGCTTTTGTTATTGGTGTGCTCCGCGTAAACGCAGCAGTACATTATAATATTGTACGTTGACTATATATACATTTATCATTAACACAACCGGGGATTAGGCCCAGCATCGCGTCCTATATATTATTAATATACTCTTAACTGTATAGCTAATATATCGTATACGAGTATATACTTTTTATTTTGTCGAATAAGCGCGGTTCGGAACGGGGGACCTTTTTGTTTCTGACGAATCGATATTATTGTTATACATTGCGTTTTCGTCTTCTCACGACGTGCCATAATTCCGGTAGAAATCCGCAACAGTTATTTATTTATATACATGTACATGAAAAACAACGAAGACAATCATTTATCACAATAAATACGATTTGCACGTCTCACGTTTCCAAATAGTAGTGGCGTGATGGTGATAGGCATATATAAACGTTATACATAGACGTGTGTGTGTGTGTGTGTGTGTGTGTGTGTAAACAGGTGTTTAAAACGTACGGTGAAAAGAACGTTCAAAAATTTTCCCCCGTTTATTTAAAATGTACTAACCCCTGAGAACGCTTTAAAAGATAAATTGAAACTGTTAAAAACCATTATGAAATTAAATCCGGAATTCAAAATACTTATAGAACCGCCAGTATTATTATTATTATTATATATTTAATTGAATGTCACGGTGTATATCATAATGGTTTTTAGACGATACAAAGAAGAGGAAAAAATGTTTAATATGTTTTGATTTTTTTTTTTTCTTTTACCCGAATTCGTATTTTTTTCCGAGTCAACGCCCGTTTTTCCCTTCAAATCAGTTACAATTTTATTTTTAAATTAAATTTTTTTTTTTTTTTTTAATTTTCGAAACGGTTCTCCGAGAGAATCCATCGAGTGTTTTCAATCGAAATTTGATTTTCACTTGCGACGATATATTAGCCAAAAAAATAATTAACGAACTCGCCTTGTCACCACACGATTTTGGTAAAACGTCGCGCGCTGAATTGATTAAAACATATTTTGTTTTTCATAAAAAGGTACTTCGAAATTCGTATTTTTAATACAAACGCAAGTATTTTACAAAATTGTCTAAGTAATACGTCTTATTAACGTTTTCCGGGTATCGAAATTGTATAGCTATTTGTACAAACCAAAAAAAAAAAACAATTAACAATTAATAAAACGTAAAAGAACTTTGCCCTCGTACGCTAAACTTGATCGAACGGAGGAATATTTTTTCTCCGAGTACCATTGCAGAATAACACAAAATAATATAAAACGATCATTGAATCGTCTGAAATCATCAAAAAAAAAAAAAAAAATCTTAAAATGGTTTTTTTTTAATCGAAAGTAAATACGCAATAATATTAATTACAACGACACGACGGTCAGGTATTATCGTTACCCATATATACAACATATTATAACGACGACGAAGACAAATGAAACGGAAAGAAAAAAAATTGCGGAATTTTTCGACAATTTATTGATGATACACACTGTTGAGGAGACACGATGGCTTATAAATAGAGGACGAGTGAAAAATAATAACCATTGTCTCGGGCGGGCATAATGTTTATTAGCCGGTTAACAAAAGAGAGGATTCGGTAAAAGGCCCCCGAACCATTTTAATCATTATAACACCACAATTGATGATGATGGTAATGATAATAATAATAATAATAATAATAATAATAATAATAATAATAATAATAATAATAATAATAATAAGTGAGGCAGCAGTTAATAATAACGCGTGTGTCTATATCTGCTGCTGGTGTAGTACTACGTACGTGTATTTATATATAATATATATCAAGTTTTTTACTGTATACAATGCGACAAAATGAGTGTATATATATATTGTACACCACGCTCTTATGCTCGCGCGCGAGTATCAAACAAAAGGGTGTGATGCGGCGATAATGATGAAAGGATTTTGTCAGACGGGAGCTGCGACCGATAAACACAGGACCGACGGGGGGGCAGACTATGAGAACCCCTGCAGCTACCAGAATTTAAAAACCTTCTTATTCGTCGTGCTCGTATGTGTGTGTGTGTGTGTGTGTGTGTGTGTATCCTTTATGTGGTTCCTTTTTTTCTTCTTCTTCTTCTTCTTCTTTTTTTCCACGCGCTTGTCTTAAACAATAAGATTTGTTGTTCGATTATAATCAGTGTGCGCCGAGAAATTAATAAGTTTTTAAACAGCGTCGACCCCGGCGGCCGAAACGAATTTTAAATCTAAAAACTATCTCTCTCTCTCCGCACCGCGCGACAATCGAATATTATAAAATATCGCACGAAAAAAAATGTAATAAAAATGACTGACTTATATAATGATATTACACTACGGCAATATATATATATATACACACACGCGGCGAGACTATTAAAAAACGCCGCGATGGAAATTAAATATTTTATCGTCGACACGATTCACCGCTGCAGTGTAATGTAGGTGACGGTGGTGATCTGCAAGCGGATGAAGTATCCTCTCATTGACGTGCTTTTTTTTTTTTATTATTATTATTACGAACTCGACGTGGAAGCAGCAACACGACGCTGCGTCCAAAAAGTAAGACCAGTTTTTATTTTATTCAAAAAAATCTTTATTAATTCTTCCGAATCTATTCCATCGCCCTCTACAGAGTAATCCCCGGGACACAATACATTCACGTCAACGTTTTTTTCGAAGCGCGCCTTCGAGAATGCCGCAACGATTCACGTATAACTCTTCAATCGACACAAGACGGAACGATCTTTTGAATTTAGGAAATAGCCACACGGTGGTCGTGGAACGACGATACGAGTTGAATTCTCGGCGAAACGCGATGGTCTGTTTCGAAAAAAACAGCGTCTGAGACCCAAAATATCTTTTAAAATGCAGTTAACTGATCCTTTTCAAATGTCATCAGCAAGGTTTTCCCAATTGTTAATCGGCGATGGTTTTCGAGCATCAAATCTTTGATTTGTTAAACGTGATTTTCTTCGGTAGAAATTCAAAAGCACCAGTATTTAATAAAAATTCAAAACACGAATATTTTTCGACGCTTACCAAACAATTAGATTAAAATGAAAACTGCACTTCAATGAAACATTGTGCATAACCGCTCGCGCGTTTTATTTTCCCCTTATTTCTAATCGCGTAATAAACGAGGCAAAGGAACGTTACATGCGCATTAAATTATTGATATAAAATATATATTGTACGCTGCGTTTTTTCTTTCTTTTAAAATTACTTTAGGGAATAAAAGCAAAATATAATTGAAAATAGAGTTAATTTTCCTCTCTCCGCTTCAAGAATAGCCCCCGCACTGTTTGTCCGCTTTTTCTTTTTCATACATAAGACGTATGAGATGTTAATTCGTTATCGAAGACTTTACTAAAAAAAAAAAATATTTTACGAAATTTATGTTCTCATACACAGTAGCGATATACATGATGCAAATGGAACCAACCCCCTCTGACAATTATTATTATTATTATTATTATTAATAATTTTGCCTATTTCAATGAAACGAAGTACACGTTTACTATTTATTTAACGTTTACTGGTTTACTCACATTTACACGTTTACTCGATCGACCGAGTCTGCTAAGCAGACCGACCGACAGTCGCTAAGCACTAAACGCTCGATCACAACCGATGATCAATCCGTACCATATGCGCTGATCGTCGGTCGAGTATTCATTACAGCCTTATAATAATGGTCAAATGGAGGGAGGTTGAAAATGGAGCGTAATTCGATAACATATTTATGGACAACATAATTGGACCAACTTACAAGTCAGAGATATACTAAAGGTAAAAATATCAAATCCTAAGAAGGGGTGATCCACCTATCGTCCCCCTTATAACCACTCCACTGCTCGTACATGCATAAATAATTCATTAACTATATTATAACCTTTTCGTGATTTCACTAGCGCACTTTCGTGAATTACCATATTTTCCACATACCGCGAAATTCATAACTGCAGTTGTATACTTATATAATCGAAATATTTACACGCTTACATCCTATTTGTTTGATATGTATTTCAATCCTATGATCGTCTTCTGATTTCTTTTTTTTCGAGTTAAAATTAAAAGGGAAATCGAAACATTCGTGAAGGAAAGCGTAATTTGTTTGAACGCGTATTATAAAATAGTTTTATTTTTTTTTTTATTTTTATTACGTCGGAGTTAACCATAAGAATTTTCCTAGCCATTTAAAATATACCTTTTTTTTCCTTCGAAAATAATTCTAAATCCGATACGAAACATCAACATAAATTAAATAACGTTAAAATTTACGAAAATTTCGTTTAAATTATTTTTCGAATAAAACATATTATATATTACAAAGCTGCGGCGGGTTTATATAGGAATTCTTTTATTCTTACGCATCAAAACAATTGCGCAGTGTATTATAATAATGATTTTGATTTTTTTTTTTTAAACGAAAAACAAAAACGTATAGTTTATACATTGTCATTGACTGTAAGATCATATATACAAGGTAATCGTCAACGAATCGAAAATCGATTTTTAAGTATATAAACAAATAATAGCTCTTTCGACTACAAGTATATACGAGCCAACAGTATATAATTATATTACATACATAGCTTATTATAGAATAATAATAATGTGCTATATATGAAGTATATCGCTTATAATTTACTTTTTGTAATAACGCGAATGTAATATGTTTTATAACACTGCATTGGTCACGAGAAAAAAAAAATTCATAAATACACTCCACTGGCTCGTGCCTCACGTATATATATTACATTATATATAATGTCTAAAAATGCGTATTTATATAATAATAAGTGTCTATTATAGACACACAATAACGCCAACTATTCGTGTGTAATACGATATAATGTTATTATAATAATACATTATATATATATATATAGTTTAAATATAAATAACAGAACGAGTAAAATACATTTTATATGCGTTGAAACGACTATATACACTGTAATAAACCGCTTTTTGGAATTTCGTAACACCGCGAATTATACAAATGTATAATAATAATATAAATTATTATATTTGAATATATATATATACACACACACATATAGGGAGAGAGATAGAGAAAAAACAATCTCCGCGAAACGAAAATGACTTGTTAGGCTGCAAACGCGTGCGGTCACAGTGTGGAAATTAACCGAGGGAAATTAAAGGGAAACATAATAATAATTTAAAGTGGCTATACGAGAATGTATATACATGTATGTGTGTGTAATACAATTTCGTTGCCAAGAAATAAATGTTTTAAAAGATTTATTATATTATATTATTCGGGCGGGCCGTATTGTCACGCGTTTTCGTTGCGTGTATATTTATTATTCTGTATCAAATCGAGACAAATAATTTAATTTCCAAAAACATTTGTCTTCGCGCAGCATAGTTGGACCGAAAATTTCTTGTTTTTCGTCGCTTATTATTACACTATTATATAATTACTATACCATACGAACGTATGTAGTAAAAAAAAAAAAACAATCTCTTTTAACATTTACAACAATAATTATACACTATTATTAGCTTGACTTAAATATATATGTAAACACTATTAATATATATAATGTTCTCTGATGATAATATTATATAGCGCAAGGATCGTCGACCGCCGCGCAAGTTAATGGACTGGCACACGATCACAATCCGAGTTTCGATAAGATAATTAATAATAGTTTCGCATTACCTCGGTCCAAGGAGTTGCCAAAGCGAGTCTTTAAGCTGTGCATGAAACTGATGATAGATCAAAGGATTATGTCGAAAGTTAACGTTGAAACGTTAACGGGGAATAATATATATTATTATTACTTTTTTTTTTCAGGAAACGTCGAGGGCGTAGCCAAGAGGATGGCTAAGGGATCTGTAACACCCTTCCATTGATCGTGATTTTTTTTTTTTTTTATAGCTATTTATGTTATATTGATTGCAGTTGTTCAGTGATTACTTCTAGAAACACCACTAGAAGACTACTAGTCAACAGACTGATAATCCTTAATTATAAAAAAAATATGCCTAGAGTATTCGTAAAACAAGTAACAACTTAGTTTCGCTACTAAGTCTCATCATCAGATCAATCAACATTTAATTGCATTATTAGTGTCACGTTGTAATCCGACGATGACTCCGTGGTCGAAAATAATTGTTATTACTACTTTTATAAACATTTTGACAATACTCTATAATCGCATTTTCTTTTTATATGTTTTCTATAATACACATTAATTTATTAAGATAGTCGTCGGACGATAATCGAAAAACGTGTTTTTCTTTTTATAATTGGACGCGTTAAAAAAAAAAAAAGAACGTCTTATATTAAGGTCTACGATCTCGCTTACGGGAGACACGTGAGAAATTTGAATTTTCGCATACTCGGTTTACGAGATTTCACCGTAAATTATTATTAATACGCATCGGTGTGTGCATATAAGATGTGATAATTAAATTCTCAAAACTATATAATATAAAAACGTGTAAACGACCGCAACATACGCGTGCCAAAAATAAGTCTGTATTCATTTCGTTCGTTAATACGATCTAAATGTCTAATTTGTGTATATTATAAAGAAAAACGGCCCGGTTGTTAGTCCCACAGTAAGACGATGATAAATAGAGGATGTCTTTTTTTTTTTGTTGTTGTTGGATTTTATGTAGTAGCTGTTGATTAATGTATGTAGACACCACACACGCACAATTGGATAAAAAAAATTTTTTTCTCTCCCCACGAATTACTGTTTTACTGTAAAATGAGACAGACACGCGACACATCGTACGAAGAAAAGATTATTATTTATATATATTATATATATATATATATAAATAATATTATACATATTATAATGACGTTAGAAATCACTGGAATAAGTTGTATAAATTTCGAATAGGAGAATCCACAAACCACTAACTATTATTATTACATAAAACGGTATTTTGTTTTTTACATCGTACCCGAGGCGGAGACGCGCGTCGTGTATTTTATATTGTAATAAATAACCGAAGTTGCGGTGTACAAATTTAGACTTATAGATCAAAAAAAAAATATATGTATATAAGCTCTACGAAAATTATCAGATGCGTATTATAAAAGTTATTCAATTTTCCACAATATTTTTATTGAATTCGTATAATCGTATTTCACGTAAAAAAAACGTGTGAAATAATAAATATCGTTTCGAACAGAAATGTTCGTACACGGACCCTATAAAAGACAATTTTTTTTTTACAGCGATATTTTTAAAAGCAAAACACGAAAATTCAAGATGAATGTACACACCTCGGCGGCAGTATACGATGAAGACGTAAACAACGCAAAATTATATGTCGAATAAAACAAGAAATATTCTCTTATTACACAACAACACTTTCACAGGAATGAAGGAGGAGGGATTTTTGCGCACGAAGAAAACAATACGCACATGTTATACAAATGTACAGGGCTCTGTGCGATTTTTCAGCCCCTCCCCACTAGATTTCGGTCCCTTTAAACAACAAACGTCTTAAATACTTAAATTAACTGTCCCGTTTTTTTATACGACATTATTAATATGTTATTCTCACTTATTTAATAAAAAGAAAAGTTTTTTTTTTTGTTTTTTTTTTTTTTACACATTGGCGAAATAGCCATTTTATTTTCGCATACCGTTCGAACACTACTACGCGTACACACATTATAGTTAAAGCGTACGACGCGTTGTTTTTCTTTAATAACGTGGAAAATTGAACGGCGCTCGGACACTTTTTATAAACCATAAAATATTATAACTACGACCATATAATATAATTATATTTGCAGTCAATACGGGAGTTCGATTAACCTCACACGAGCTATTTTCTACATTTATTCTACCGGAAGACACATTTTCGTTTCTGTCTACCGAGTGAATTGTCGCCACTGCAGTGGGTATTTAAAAAAAAAAAAAATAAAAAAAATCTCGTCGAACACATTGGTGGTGGTGACATTCGATGGAAAAGAATAATGTGCAAATCGACTGTGGACGAGGACGTTTGTCTAACGTTATATTATATAAACTTACGTAAAAATATCACAGGAAACGCGCTTTATTACACAGAAACGTTTTTTTTTTTTTTCAATCCTCCGAACACAAAGTATTGGATTATAAAAATTTTAAGAAGAGTAGTAAAGGGGCGTTTCGGTATAGATATTGTAAGAAATTATCGTTGAAAATACTCTCGTCTAAGCGTTTCTATAAAAGAACGCGCATGCAAGTACAAAATCAGTAGCGCGGACACGGAACGAGTCGAATAAGGGGAAGGGGGGAAGGAAAGGAGAACGAAATGATTAAAAAAAAAAAAAAAATGTTCCAATCGTCCTTGAAGATTATGTGGCGCATGTGCGGTTACATAATCGGGAAACCCGGGGCGCGCACATCCAATCGGTAATTGGTCCCGCAGCCAAATAATTGGATACATATATATATATGTATATATCTTTTATTGTGTTGTTTATACCCCCTTTCCCAACCGTTCCACCCGCCCCTACCGACCAACTAACACCACCGCCGCCGCCGCCGCAATCCGTGACTACTAACCACTACTACTACTACGGTGTCCGCGGAGAGTCGTCGTCCCCCCCTCCTCCCGATTTTCCAGCTGAACACCGCTCTGACAATAACAATTGACCTGTAACCAAAAATCTTTTCTAATATATATACGTATATACACGTGTATAACGCGCATCGTCTATACACAAACGGTGTATTGTTGCGCTGCAGCAAACACCGTAGAACTATAAATAAATAACAATCAGATCTCATCACAATACATATATAACGTGTGTATGAGTGTATGATACTAGTGACGACGAAGACACACGATCTTTATAATATATATATAATAGAACGGTTTCACAAACGTTTCGTCTCTCTAGCATCAGCCGGAAAATTAATAATAATAATAATCCCGCCGCGCGACGACGAGGTTTTTAAAAGTATAATAATATATTATATTGTTATAAAGTGTGTGTAAGAGATACAATATATGTATTAATACACGCCGTTTGTTATAAATATACATCAATTTGACACAATATACGACAGACAACATACCCCGGTGGAGGAAAGGGGGTGGGGGAGGGAGATATTATATTTTCCGTTTTAAATTATGTATTATATTGTGTATACACACCGCACGCGCGCGAGATCACTAATTTCAAGAAAAAAAAACTATATATGTATTATACACACACGATATTATCATTTTTTTTTTCTTTCGATAGAAACAAAAAAAAAAAAAAATTCCTTACGCCCTATTTCGCGATGTATCGCTGTGACGAGACCTGGTGGTCAACTGCAACGAGACGCCGATGAAATAAAACCCGTGATATTCGAGAGAAAAATCTTCGAGATATAATGCGTTGGTCCAACACTAAACCCGGGAATAATGCGGGTAGGGTTGTGAAAGAAAGAAAAACGAAGAAATCGAAAGGATTTTTCCATAGGCCGAAGGTAAAGAAACACGTGGGAAAAGCAAAAAGACTAGAGTTGGGATGACCGTGTATGACGGACGGGAGGGAAGGAGGATAAGCTAGTACACACATATAGGGTACCGATTAATATAAACCGAGGCGGAAAGAAAAACCGAAGGGGATAGAGTCACAGCAATGGCTCGATATAGAGTGAATTCTCATAATTCCAATAGTCAGGTACTAATGTAAATGTATGAGATACATAATGTTGTGTATGATTTATTAGAAAGAAGTCGGCAGGTTTTTTTTTTATATATATATATATATAAATATCCATTATTTACGTGTCTTGAGATTAAATAAAATTTTATCTAATGAAAAGTGTAATTTTTTTTTCTCCTATTGAGTGTTTATCAATGGGAGGGATTTCAAACCTCATCTTAACTACGTCCATGTTTAGACCAAACGTTAGGTTACGTTTGATGTGCCGATGGTTAAATTAGCGAGTTGTCACCGCTGGTTTAAACGATTTAAACGAAAATATCTTTTTTATACAGAGATCTGGATAAAATATTTTATTAAAGATTATAGTCATTTTTTGTCTACAGTATTTTGAAATTTACGAAAATCTCAATTTTTTTTTCATGGTCTAGTGCATTCATTTTGCTGGCGCCGCAATCTCTCATCGTATTAATAAAAAAAATTTAACACTTCCATAAAGTTAAAAATATTGTCGACATTCAACAAATAATCTTTAATAAAAATTTCTAAGATCGAATTTCTTTTTTTTTTTTTACAAATAGATTTTATAAAATGACTATTTTATATTTTGGATTCTATTTTTGGTCAATAAAATATTTTTAAAAATCTACAAATACAATACAATGTTAATGTGTAGTTCCATTAATTATTATAATTTATATTGAACAGAACGAAAATGAGAAATTATTGCATGTGTCACACATCTCCATAGGACACCCATACATAAATTTGTAATTACATGAGATGAATCTTTTGTACTGCACACAAGGAATGAAAATTAAATGACGCAATTAATATTGTCACGATAAAATAACCGAAAACTATCATTACAAAAATAATTTTGTTTTCCATCGTTCAGTGGACATACTGAACAGCTCTCGTTTACACATTGAATTTTGTTTAAAATAAAAAATATATAATAATAATAAAAAAAAAAAATACGGAACAATGTCGGTTGTAGTACAATGTATACTGTACAGGTAATAGGTATCTTGACTTGACTTCTTGTATATATATATATATAGTCGGGAAAACAAATTAAGAGTAATTTCTCAGTAAGCTGAACACAATAATCACACACCACCATCCATTTACACAATGGAAAGTGGATTGTTTGAAGGAAAACCGTTCCATTTTCACACTTTTGCTATCGTCCTTTGTATTCTAAATCGATTATTACTACTACACAGTTCGGAACAATTGGACACTTAAGAGAAAAACGACGATGCAAATCTTCCGGCCAGAAAAATGAATAATATTTTGTTAACATCCAGTTCAGTTTCCAGTCAAATAGTAATTTAAAACCATAGACATCGTCGAATCAGTACCGTGAAGATTTAGATTGCCAACATCCTCTTCTCACATTTGTTTCCATTCTTTCCGGACACAGCCACTTTCAGTCGTACAAATCTATAATTCTTATTTATTTAAATTTACTCAGTTTTGGTACCAAACTACAAGTAATTCTAATGAAACATTTACGCCCAAGGTCTAAAATTGCATATCATTCACGATTCTTTGCTCAACACACAAAATATTATATACAGATTTATTACAAATACTTAAGTACCGTAATTTGATTACCTTGAATATAATATGACATAACAAATGATAATCTATAATGAAACGTTTTAAGGCCAAAAATAGTTTCACTTAACATTCACAACACTAACAATTTTATCTTACAAATCAATTACCCGAATCAAAGCAAAAAAAAATGGCCAAAAATTATCTTAATTTTGTTTTCAATAACAATTTTCCACTCCATCAGACCTTAACAATATTATTACACCTCTAACCGGACAGACTATGAATAATCGTGAAAAATTGATTAAAATTATAAAGTCAATTAACAAATTATTCACCGTTGTTATTATTGGGTTAAGAATAAATCAATAACGGTTTATTATATTTTTAAGTAGTATAAAACTATGAACATGTATTTTTTTAAATTCAAAAAATAAATCAAAACAAAAATGCAATCTTGATATATCAAATAAATTGTCATCAATGTTAATAATAAAATATAATAATTCAATTTTTTATAAATCAATAAAAGACGACTTTTGTTTTCAATTTTCTCAAATATTCTAAAATTATATACCCAATTAAAATGCAATATTTTGAACACTCTTAACTTCAAAATAATAATAATAATTTTTTTTACTAACTTCACTGAACCAATACCTAGTTCTTGTGTTATATATAATTGATGAACTCTGATATCTAGAATATTTCCCTTTGCAAATAAATGAATAATATTATGTTTTACTAACTTCATTCTAGGATCTTTTTTTGGTTTGCCAATTCCTCCAATTATTCTTGGCGCGTCTCGTATAGCAAAACTCTTTGCATAATGACCAAGATGACAATTTTTAAAGTTAAAAACTTCACGACTGCTTTTTGGATAACTTGCATATGATCTAACCCAAGACTTGAAAGCTATACAAACCAAATAAAAATGAATCACATAAATATAAAAATTATTAGGAGCAAAAATTAGCATTTGTGCAATAGGATCTATCACAGAATCGCAATACAAATGGTTTAAAATTAAATTAATAAAAAATGTTCATAGAACACTGTTTAAAGAGTTCAAATTATGCGATTTCAAAAACAAACAAAAATGTCATTAATATGAATCATCCACCTTGTCTAATATGGTGTCATTATAAAATAAAACAATCATATTGTGTATTACTTGTCTAAGTGTATATTTTTATCATAAAATATGATCACATTAAGCACAATAAAATATACACATTATACTATATTGTTCACAGCAAGAGTATTTCAAATGATTTTATCCAAAGAGACATCATTAAAAACCACACGTCTCGACGGAAAGGGAACATTCAGACTACATTATATATTATTATTTGAGAATCAACTTATGAATGTTTAAAAAATGTTTAAATGTTTTACAGTTAAAAATTATGACGTATATCTTGTAGTCTGTATTTTAGTTTATACTCAGTGTTAAAATAAACATTTTTTAAAAGTATTCCAAATACGTCCAAATATTCAAATAAAATCGTGATTAATTACAAGAATTTGATTTTTGTCTAACCAATATTCATTGTAATCAATTGTTATTAACTTAGGAAGTAATTGAAACATTTAAGGTACCCTTGATTTATTTAATTAACAGTAGTTAGCAAAATTTAAATGATAATATTATTATATTTTTCTGTATTCATTTACAGTTTATGTAAGTGATGATATCACTTCGTACAAGAATTAGAAAATTAAAAGTATTCGGTAGTTATTTTATTAAATAATTAACAAATTACTTTTAGAAAACTTAAAAGAATACTTTAAAACTCTGCTTAAACTTTATACGATACAAAACATAAATGTTAAAAATTATGTAATAATGTAATAAGAAAAAAAATTATTACAAAATGTATGTTAAATTTAACAAAATAAAAATAAATAACTGTACAATCAGGTAAAAATATAACAATTAATAGATAATAATTATCAACTGAAATGAAGAAAATGGTTAGAAAATACTTAAGTATTTCCTACACAAATGCCATAAAAAATGTACAATAATAACAATATTAAATACCTTTACAACCCAATTCATGAAGACGATCTTGTTCGAGAACTGCTGTTTCAAAACGTGATTGTAGAATGTTTGCTGCCATTTCAGCCGTTTTTACACGTTCCTAAAAGTAAACAACATTTTACATTTATTTACAATTAATAAATACACGAGAATCAACAAACATGTATGAAATTAACCATAATTTTCAATATAAATTAAAATTTCTCATTAAAAATAAAGATTTTCCTTAATTAAACTTTCATAATATCAATTGTTTCTTATTAGTTTTTAATAGTTATATACTTACCCCCTCAAATTCCATTGTAAGAATTGATGTCAAACATTTGTCCATTTTCAATTCAGAGGCTCTACATATAATAAGTACAGCAATAAATTATCCTTCAGTCATAACACATTAAATAATAAATAAGTATTTTCTTTCATCATTTTATTGAAGCAAAAATATATTTCATTTCCCTAGTTTATTATTCTGTTCTAATTAAATATTTTTATTTAAATCTTACATAATGGAATGATCTTGAAGTTTGGCAATGAACATAACTTCATATGGTGTCAAAAATAAAATCGCTTCTCCCTTCTGACCAACTCGTGCCGTCCGACCAACTCTATGAACATAATCGGTAGGCGTTATCGGAGCGTTGAACTGTAATATACGATCTACCAAAGGTAAATCTAACCCTCTAGACGCTACATCCTGAAAATATTTTAATTGTTATTAATTACAAAATTCTACATAACCATATCTAAAATAAAATAAACATTTATAAAAGTTATTTTTAAATGTTATATTAAAAAGTTAAATATTTTCATTGTAATTAATATAATAATTCGTTCAAATAGATATGTTAATTTGAATCAAAATTTAAAATTGTGAAAAAGATCAAATTTCAATACTTATTGAAATTTAATATTTCAAAAGGAGAATTGTAAAATTATCAAATATTTTCTGTATATCAGTTTTGGTAGTATTTAGTACACATTTCAAATTCATATGGATATATTGTCATTATATTTTTATTTCTAGCAAACAACAAAGTTCTTAACGCACGTCAAAGCAAGAAAATATTTCATATTGATAATTCAATCAATTCTTAAAATAGTCATTCTATGTAAAATAAGTATAAAATAATAAACGATCTATACCGTGCAAAGTAAAACTCCGTGATTTGCAGCTTTAAATGATTTGAAAACTTCCGTACGTTCTACTTGAGTCATATTACCATGAAGTTTGAACATAGTTAAACAAGTTAAAACAGTAGTTAACAATTCTGTATAAAAGTCGACCATATCTTGAGTAGCCATAAAGACTAATGTTTTACTCGAAGTTTGTCCTTTCTGTTAAAAAATACAATTTACTTATTTATTAAAAATAATCTAAAATAATGTAAAATTCACATTTCCAATCAAAATTGAACCCTTACTTGTAATTTTTGTAACAAAACACCTGAAAGTGTAACTAGTCTTAATTTAGGAGGAGCTACGACATAATACTGCAAAAGACTATCTGGTATTGCTAAACATTCTGGATCTGTGTCACCTATAGAAGACGCGTCAATATAAATGGGGTCTTTCAATGATAATCCTGCAAGCCGTTGTACTCCTTCAGTTAGAGTCGCTGATAATAGAACGGTTTGTCGAGGTACAGACTCATCACGCTGCTCATTGACAACAGACAAAATACTAAAAACAGAAATAATTATAATTAAATAACAATATAAAAAACGAAGATTAACTAAAAAAAATTTAATTAATACTATACTCATTAAAATCAAAATTAAAAAGAATGCTACTACCGAATTTGCTGTCTAAATTATTCACACATGATTCAATTGTGTTACACAAAACTCAATTTTGACATTTTAGGATTTAGATTAAATTAACATTTAAATAAGTATTCATAATTTTAAAAAAGAATATTTTCAAGAATACTTCTGTCTTTTTGAAAAATATTGTCTGTCGAAAGAATTAGAACATTTAAAGTTCTTGTTTTTTTTTAAGTCTGTTTCATATTCCCCTTAAAGTATAGACAGCATACACAAATGTCTTCTTAAATAATTATCTTTACCTTGTAATATCTTTTTCATATCCAAGATCAAGCATTCTATCAGCTTCATCAATTATCAACCATTGAAGTGTTTTAAATGATATTGACTTGGTATTCATCGTATGATCCAATAATCGTCCTGGTGTTCCAATGAGTATTGTAATGCCTTTTCTCATTCGAGCTTTTTCGGATTTTCGTTTTTCACCTCCAGTAAACATACCAGGTACAAGCCACGTGTAAGGCTACAAAATCATATTTAATAAATTAGTAATTAAAAATACGAATGATTTTATTTACTCGCCTTCAATAATTTAACAAAATTTTCATAGGTCTGTAATGCCAATTCTCTGGTCGGCAAAATAATTAGAGCTCGAAGTCCATCAGTTCGAGACAGTTTTGGCCGAATACTATGTAACGACTCAATAAGCGGGACAGCATACGCAAATGTTTTACCACTACCAGTCTCAGACTGAACCATAGCATCTTTACCCGACTGTAAAACTGGAATTGATTGACTTTGAACAGTTGTCAATTTAGTTACTCCTAAGGTTTGTTCCAAATTTGCAATCTAATAACAAAGGGAAAAAAGTAAGATAATGTACTTGTTTATACGTTATAATTCAGTTATTTTATATTATAAATAATATATACTCAAATTTCATGATCTCATACAAAGCGTAATTTATTTAAATAATATAGAAACAACACCCGATAACGTATTAAAACATAAACTGTGACAATTTTGAAAATAGTTGTTAGAGTAGTCTAAATTATTAATAAAGATATTTATATGTTGTAACAGTGTAGAATAATATTAAAACAACAATTTAAAAATTCAAAATACGATAAATTTCAATAGAAGTTTTCAAAGAATAGTAAGTATACACTGAATTGTCATCTCTATCTGTCTAATGTAAAAAAAACATATACAATAGAGTACCGCTGATCTGGACTTGATGGCACTAGATTCTATCCAAATTAAATGGAGTGACGTCCAAAAAACCAGTAAAACAAGGTTTAGGTGCCGGTAAAGTGTTTTGAATCATTTTTGTTGTAATAAAAATGACTTTTTCAGTCGTAATACTACATTATTTGTCTAATTTTTCAATTTACGAATTAATATTATATAGAAAATAACACCTCATTTATAGAAATTCAAAATGTATTATGATGTATTTATTTTAAATTATACATTTTATATATATATATATATATATATATATATACGTATTATATAAATACAACAGTACAGAAAATTAAAAAATTAAGTCACTGGAAAAACAATATAAATAAATGATTATCTGGATAAGCGAGACTTTACTGTAATAAAATAATATACGTTAAAATGAAAATACCAGATAAGTGATCACACATAATATGTTTAGATATATTTAAATATGATAACAGTTTTAATTTATTCAAATGCAAAATTTAAAAAACTGTGAAACGTACATTTTCCATGTTATGCATAGAATAATATAAAAAAAAAACAAAAAACAAAAACCTGTGTGTAATGTCGTATTGATAGAACGTTGTAATATCGAATTTATCGAGTATCAATTAGAATTGGACTATTCTTAGAAAAAACTAATAAACCGATTATAATAATTATAAACGTAATATACAATATGTATTTGTATACTAACCATATGTGCGTGTAAATCCGTTAAATCTTTATAAGTTGTGGTAGAAAACAATGAGTTTTTATTAACAACTTTACTATCAATGTTTTTATTGAGTATGGGCACAGGTACTTGCGGATTATTTCTAAACATCGAAGACACATATCCATTTTTATTGTCATCTGAATTTCTCTTATGAAAATTTGTATTTTTCCCGTTGATTTTAACACCATTAGTCTTTTGCTGTAAATATGTATATATATATATATAAATAAAAAAACACTAATAACGTATTAGTCGTTATACTATGCGTTATAATACATACTTTTCTCGTAAACGTCGCTCTTCTATTAACACCGAACACTTTTGAATTTACAGGGTCCTTTTCAGCATTTATAACACAGTTATTATCCAAACCATCTCCGAATTCGTCACAATTCATATTAAATAATCAATAGACACTAATAATAACACGATTATTCTCAACAATCAACTATATATTATAACTACATTTAGTTTTAAAAAATATACATATTAATAAAATTTAGAAGTGTTATTAACTTTTATAGTCGACAGTATCAGTAACCTTAAACAACCACGTGCATTGATAAGAGCATCAATAGCAAACGACATTGTCAGAGTACGCGCGATTGATAACGACGACGATCGATTAGAAATGTAATGGACACAATATTAAAAGCAATAAAAATTTTCATTTTTTTTTTTTTTTTTTTATCGAAATTGTTTGATTCGAATTTAAAATGTTTATAATAAAATCTCGGTGGGATTGATTCGTATGACGTATATATTTCATAGAGCCAAATTTTTTTATTTGGACGTATAAAGTGTTTATTCGTTCGAATCGAGAGATTTACGTTTTCTGGCTCGTAATAAAAACTATATCTCCAACGTACAACGCATTCACGTAGTTATTGACATTGTAATTAGCGTACTGTGTTTCTGTACAATTTAATGTATTATTCTTAATTACCCGCGCTTCGATATTCGAACGTAGGTATTCACTTCTATAACATGACAACGTTTATGCCCTGTTATTGTCGCACATTAACGTGTTTTACGTGCTACGTACGAGCAATTTTCAAAGCAATCGTATTGACACCTAATTCTGACGAACGATCAGTTATTAATCATGTCATGGTAATTATACCTCATGTCGTAGTGATGTATTCGAAATAGTTTTCAAAAAGCGATCGTTTCATTTCGTGTAGAAATTATCTTTTTATTATTATTTATCGCATTATGTGTGGGGAAATCTCGTCTCGTACTCGTAATTCGTTTAACGTTAAAGTTCGATTATTTCAGAACAGTTACGCGTGTGCGAAACGTCCGATCATAAAGACTGTTATGAAGTTTTTAATAACAAACGGCATGCTGGAATCTAAATCCGAATTTTTGATCATTGAACGTGGAAACAATAATAGTTCAAGTATAAAATTATATTACAAACACTTTCCTAATTACCTGATTATTGTAATAATGAATCCTAAACATTAGTAAGAGCAAGTAAAATACGATATTCCCGAAAGAGTTAAAGCAAAATACGTATATTCTTCAATATATGTAGGCATATTCGACATCACTATGGGACTTGTTAGTATAGAGGAATGCCTTATGGGTTAGGAAAATTTTCAATGGGAATAAAACGAGAATTCGATCGCCTCTATGCAGACTGTATCAGCCAGAAGTCCTTGAGAATTTCTAATGAGCTGCTGTTGGCGGAAGTGTGTGCAACGCGAAACATTATGTCGACCAAATTACGCCTGCGCTATCGTATCGTCATAAAACAACTCGTACCCGTGTATTTTGCGCGCCAAAAAGTATTTATAAGAATTTCAAATTTTAAAACTCGTGTAAAACCGTAGTAAAAACCGAATCTGTCCGGTGATCACCTAACCGGACTGGGAATTCGGTGCGGCCCGAATTTATTTTTTATTCATTCGTTACAAATAATATTATATTATAATCACGGACGTATTAAACATGTTCGTTTAAAATGTTAAAAGTTAAAGATGAAATAAAATGTATAATTTAGGTAAATTATATTGAATCGGCTTATAAATCAATTATTTTGATCGGCCCACCGAGTTTTACTCGGCACCTCGCCGGCCCAGTCCCGACCCTGTGCGTGGGTGATTCATTTCCATCACGTCGCCCGTATAATTCCCATAAATAAATACCGTATATTTAATATAAACAAAGAGTGTTGTTAAAAAACGTGTTTGTATATATCATATGTATACAGATCGTACGGTGAACGATTTGCCGTCGGGAAGAATTGTTGTTCGGTCGTCCGCCGCGGTCAGCCGATCGTCGGGACGCGAAAACAGCGCCGTTAACGCGGTCCGCAGGAAATATTTTGCGTGCCGCGTGTGCAACAAAGCGTGTTTGACTGCAGCTGGACTCGGAAGCCATCGCCGCGTTCATCGATCGCAATAAATGTGCGTTGCTCATCGACTCCGACGTGTCCGTCTCTCCTCCCCCCCCCATATTTTATGTGAACCGTTTTTTGATCAGCAAATTCCATAAATGACGAGAAACTCTATCGGCGCACATATCGCGTGCCGCGACAATGAATAAAAAAATCGTTTTAAAAACAAAACCGATCTCTCTCTCTCTCTCTCTAACCCAATCAATCGTTCCTTTTGACAGCCAATACGTATTACACGAGTCGCATTATTTCGGACCATACGATTAATTGTACTGCGTTAACAGACAATTGTACTTCGATTATCGTCTTGGAAAAATCTACAGGGACGTGTTCACCTGTATATCACTGCCATTGGTGCCGGAGAACTTTTCATTATTATTATTATTATTCCGCCTTCATTACAATAGAAATTATTAAATAAGAGAACGGTGTGCGTATGTAAAAAAAAAAAAAAAAAATCCTTACAAATATATTATGACTCGATTTTTCCAAAAAATTATATTTCCGTGATCAAATTGTCATTCGGTTACGATATTATGTACTTCGCTGTAAAACAAAATATAGTGCAATCGTGAAATCGTTGAAATAATCACTTTTGGTCTTAATAGAGTTGTTAAAAGCCCGATTCACGCTCGTACAACGCGACACGACAAAAATCACGTCCAATTCACACATACGACCGACAAACGCAATTGATTACAATTTTCGTGTCCAACGATCGGGAATTGTTAGTTCCCAACACGTTTCAGAATTTAAAATTTAAAAATTTTGGCCCGTGATGGCAATGATATAATATTTTATGGTCCAATACAATAAAGACTGTATCTATATATGTACTGTCTATAATTATATTATTAATACATAAATAATGTAATAATTTGTCTTGGTTATAATTAGTTTAAAAAAATTCGTTTACAAATGTAATTTATAAATTAATTTAAATATACGAGTGTACATAAAAAGATGTATATTATAAACAAATTGATACCGACACAAAACATCCTTTGCTCGAATGTTTTGTCGTGTCGTTACGGAGCTTGCCGGATCCGGTGTGTGAATTATCGTATTCAATATCATATCGATAGAATATGTTGTCCGTGCCGTGTTGTACGACTGTGAATCCCGGGCTTTATAGGTAAAATGTATAACGAATACGCGTACATACAATGCCTTAAACATTATAAAACACATATTTTGAAAATCAAAATGATCGGCTCAATTTACAAAAAAAAATTATCAAAAAATGAGTAAAACGAAATAGGAATTTTAACGATTGCAATGACGAAGAAAGTCCGATATGCTTTTTACAAGACCGCGGCTGAGTGCTTCATCGTAATCGTACTTGTAAGAACGGTCACGATATGTCGGTACGGTACGGATCTAAAGTTCTATGGCGATGCAACATTTTCAAATGCAAGGAAACTACAGGTTAGTAGTAATTTTTTTTAAAAATTGTTAAGTTCATTTATTGGTGGTCTAAAGAGTCGACATCTGTACAATTTCGCGAAGACGAATTAGGTATGAACCATTCCACCACTGTTGATTGGAACAATTATTTACGTGAAGTCTGTATCGAAAAGTGTTAATGAATAATTCAACTAAAATAGAGGGACCAAAGTTAACGGTGGAAATCGACGAATCGTTAGGCGCAAAAATAATACTGGAAGGGTTCTTCCTCGGCAATGGGTTTTTGGTGGAATATGTAGAGAAACTCTTGATGTTTTCATTTCACGGTAATGGCTCCAAATGGATCTGCAAAATATATATTAGTTTCGATTATTGAGAACCGCATTGGTGCAAGTTCTATTATCATATCCGATTGCTGGAAGAGCTACGATTCTTTAAAGCATAATAATGCCTTTCAGCGTATGCAGGCCAATCACAAATATAACTTTGTAGACCCGGATAGCGGTGCGCATACTCAACATATTGAGCGTTTATGGCGATCGGCTAAATAAAACGAAATAAAAGACATTCATGAACCAATCGTTCAATGTTAGATTCTTATATAAGTGAATTTCTTTGGCGACAAAAACATAAAAAAAAAAAAACAGCCGTTTATTTACTCAAATTATAAGCGAAGTCGTTAAATTCATGCCTCCTTCGTAAAAAGATTTTTATTTTATATTCATAAACATATCATATTTTATAATTTTATGTTTTGTATTCATATTTTATTAAAATAAATTATATTTTTCATCATTATTAATAGGCACATAATTATTTATAAAAATAAAGAATATTATAATTATTATTATTTTGTTATATTTTTATCATACAGCATAGAAGTACGATAACCGAAAACTATACCAATAGTAACTTTTAGTCCCTAAATGAGTCTTTTTAATTATGAAAACGATTTTTCGCCAGGATATTTTCAGTGTTGCGAAACGATAAATAAATAACGCAATACGTGTCAATACGAAATTAAAAAGTACTGCGTGTATAATGTATACATTTTTAACGATTTTATTCAATCATTCAGTTTCTAATTTTTAGTTTATCTTACGAATCGCTAGTATAAATTATATAAATTGTAGGTACACCTTTAATTTATACATAAAAAAGAAAAAAATTTATTATAATTAATGCGCCAATATAAAACAATTTATATATAAAATATAACGCGGTGGCCGTACAGATGGATTTTTGCATTAAAGTGAAAGTGAAAAATAGATATTATATTGTTCAAAACGCTGCACGTTCAAATCGTTTTTATTGTTATTATTATATTTATATTATATATATATATATATATATATATATATATATATATATATATATATATATGTGTAAAATTGTAGAGTCCGCAGTTATACTGAATATTTTTTATCCACTAGCATTCACGTTAAATAAAAGCATTCTAAAAAAATTTGGCACCATTATACTGCTCCCTTAATATCATTGAATCTACATTATAGGACATTTTCGTCTTTCCCCGGATATAATTTTTTATGATTAAATTATATATTTTAAAGTGTTATTAAAAGTATATGCGTAATATAATCATATGATTTGATCTTAAATTATCAACTATGAAAAGTATAGTAATAATTATATAGCTAATAAATAATAATCAGCTCTTTCGTTTCGCGAGCTCGTAGCCAGCTACGATGAATTAAAAATATCTGCCGATCATTATTATGAGAAACCATCTCGGATAAGTCTTATCGCTTTTAAAAACAACGGTGGTAAAATATAGTTATTTTTTTAATACGAATTCACTATGATAGTGAAAGAAGTCTTCTTACGACAGCATAACGTACGTATACAATATATATTTTCAACATATTATGGGATAGCTACGTAAAAATTATAAGTTTTCACTTTTCTCATTATAATAAATAAATTAATATTACAAATTGTATACAGACAGAGATAAAATGATATTGTTTTTTAACGTATAACCTTACACGTTTACATATATATTACATGGTGTCAGTTTTACGAGGTTTGAAACTAAATTTCACTCGTGTTTAATGAAGCATAAAACCACTATTACTATTCCCTCTACTATATGTATATAACACTACTGTACTGTACCTATGTTATATGTATATAATATATATTTTTTTTTTATAGTTATAACGATTTTCCACCACTGATCAGTGTATACGAAAATGAAAACATTATGCTCTTACATAAAGTATACACATTTAAATAGAGGAAACGACAAAATTCATCAGTAGAATACAAGACGACGTTATAATAGTGAAAGTATCAATAGCATTTATAATATTTTAACATTTTATTATTGAATTTATAATAAATATTTTGTTACTTTAAAAAAAAATTGCATATTTTTATACTACTATTTATTATAAGTATATAATAAATACTTAGTAGTGTTTTACATATTAACTTTTTTCTTTTCTTTAGTAAACGTAAGTACCGTATTCTTATTTAATATAATAATTAATTTAATAATATACAATCAAATAATCCATTAATGTAGATTGTGGATAAAATATGTGGTTACAATTTATAGTAATGGACAGACGTATGGATAATTTATTTTTGTATCTTAGTACTTGAAATGTTCAATATTTATATACTCATACATAATGACTATTATATCTAAATTCTAAAGAACATATTAAATGCATTTTACATACTTTACAACCAATTAATACATTTTTAGAATTATTTTATTATCATATTAGTTTCAGAGCTCACACTCTTACGTTTCAAAATTTTTGTTTGTAAGTTTATAACTAAAACCTATAATTATACAGTTTTTAAATAAAAATGAAAAGTAAAACCCAATAACTTTATTGTTTTTCGAAGGTATTTGATGTGATTTTCATAGGATTAAATCGAGATATATTGAATTTGTTCACAGATGAATGGTTTGTTCAAATTCATTATGATGGTCATAGTATTCATTTACTTGCAGCTTGTGGCTGGGAATTTTGTCAAAAGAAGTCCGGCAAAAGTGAACAAACCCCTGAATAAACTCATTACATCACAACGTCGTAGTGCAAGCAACGGTTATGTCGATTTTGGTGCTCATACGGGTTTGAAAGGCTCGTATGGATGGTATGCTGACTTTCCAGCTAATAAAAATTGACATGTTTATAAATTATAGAATAAATAGAAACTTATTGTTTGTACATTGGTTCTTTACACATCTGAATTTTAAAGAAACAAATAAATAATCCCATACACACGTGACTATTAAATATAAAAATATAATTAAATCTTGTAGTCAATTATTTTTACAACTAAAAGTTTTCTACAATATTGCTACATTTTATTTTACAATATTGGTATAATGAAATTACATGAAGTATAAATAAATTTAAACATATTAAATTTGTTAATAAACAATATTTGGGCAAAAAAAAAAGAAGCTTAACTACTACTCCTATTATTTGAGTTTGAGATCATCAAAATACGGTCTTAAGAATATCTGTGGTTTTTTAGCTGGATTATTATATTCGTGACCCTGAAAGGCAAATAAAATGAATAAATAAAAATTGAATCTATAAGCGAGTTATTTTATTAACATTGTCATTAATGAATTATCAATAAATATAAATAATTGTAATTTGTAATGAAAAGTTTCATTTTGAATACCAAATATCATATAAATATATATTTATATATTCCTGCTTTTAATTTTAATTTATTTGATATTCCATAATTAATATAAAATAGCTGTATATTGACTGTTTGTTAATTAAAATTTTATATAAATACAATTAAAAATGTCCTTTTTAATATACAATAAAACCAATAATTTAAAAATCATAATAATTTTTATATTTTACAAATACTTATTTGATTAATTTATAACCTTAGACCAGTCATAGCCAATACTATAAGCAAATATTTGTCCGTCACTGTTGAAACAGCATTTAGTTATTGGTTGGTCATATGTCTTAGAGAATTTCAACGCTGTATGTGAATCTTTATTCCAATATGCAAACGTACCATCAGAACCCACAGTTGCTAACGTACCATGGACAGGATGAATTTTGATGTCATTAACCTGATAAACATTTTTAACGAGTAAATAGATAATTATTACTATCATAAAACGTATGTACAGCATAAATGTCTTGAACAACTGTGGTGCCACTGTTATTTTGACGATGACATTTGAACACATAGTTGTATTTTGGATTTTGAGGTTCTATATACTGAATGGCCACGCGACCTTCAATACTTCCTAGACCAAAACCTAAACAAATAACAAACCCATAGTTTTATCTAATAATATGTAAACAATTTTTATAATATGTATAACTAACCAGAAGGTAATTGGTTTTTTTTATCTCTGAATATTGCAACACAAATATGCTGGTACTTAAGTATTGAATCTATATTTTTTATCATTTCGGGTTTACCTTCCAATCTATAAACAGATATACTTTTTGTCGCAGTTCCGATCACTGCAATAGGGTAATCCTAAATAATATTAAACAATAATGTGATTATTAAATAATCATGAAAACGGTCAGTGTATTCCAGTAGAAATGAATGTCCATGTAGATATTTACCACATCAGCGCAATAAACCCTTTCTGGCAAATTAATGGTCATTATGGGATTTGAACACCTAACATCCCAAAACTACAAAATAAAATGTTTTCAAGTGTAGTGACGAATAAGAACGTAGTTATATATTAATTGTAAGTCGTAAAACGTAATAGACATACCTATATACCTTTAATGTTTTATCCCAAGACCCGGTCATAAGACATGTATACATTGGAGCTTTGATCCAGTGACAAGTCTTGATAGGCGCGTCGTGATTCGCTACTCGCATCGTTTGATTACTTCCTAAATCCCAACATTTCACTTGTTTGTCGCAAGAAGCTATAAAAACGCTTGAACCGTCGTCACTCCAGCAGACGTCCAAAACAGGCATGGCCATGGTTTTCATCGATAAAAATGTAGTTTTGCCGCTTTGTTCGACTTCCCAACAACGTACCTAGAAACGAAAGAATTTATAAAGAAAACAAACAACTGGCACTGGTGGTGACGCGAGGAAATCCGAACACATATTAATAATTTTCAAAACCGATTTAAAATATTATCATTGAAACTATACTGAATGATACGAAAACAAACGTGGATAACTTTTTTTTATATATGTTAAATATTTGACGATATATATACTACTAGCTACAGCGAAGTTCCTTAAAATGAGAAAAAAATATCGCGTTAAACGCGAAATGTGTAATGGTTTTTAGAAAATTGAAGTTATCGTCGGCGAGACCCATATACACTTATATTTTTGGCCGTGAAATTGTCTACGGGTGAATGCGAATTTTCGCACCCCGAAAATCCGGGTTAGGCCAAAATTACAACCAACGAACTCACGCTGTTGTCCCAACTACCGGCGACTAAAAACTGTCTTTGCAAAACGGACGGACAAAACGCCAAAGCAGAAACGGTGTCGTTGGGAGGTCGGATCACTTCGAAATTTCTATTTGGATTTACGGCGGTCAACGCGACTGTAGGCTTATCGAACGAAATACTTTTTCCGTATTGGCCTAGCATTGTGTTCACAATTATTCGGACAAAAATGTGAGGAAATATAGCGCGCGACAACGTCGAAAAAACAATTAATTTGTGGATAATATTATTATAGGCGTTTGTCAGAGTTCAGCTGGACAACGAAACGGATTTTAAACGAGTGCCGATTTCAATGACTTTATGAATATTTCACCACAGAGGAGAATACACCTTACGATACGTACCGAAATTCACCACATTTTCGTTTTCGGTACGCTAAAAATAAAAAATAAACTGATCTATTGTGGTACGCCTATTGGATTAAAACGATATGCCACCAGCGCTCGAAGCGTTAAAAATATACATTTTTTTTTTTTTTTATTCTTACTTCGTTGAGTAAGTCCTTTTTTTTAGCATTTACTCCGTCGTCGGTTTACCGAAATTTCCAAAGAAACGTCGCACTTTTTTTTTTGTTATCATCGATTTCGGATCGGTCCAAATCGTACATATATTCGTCTTAATCTTACAATGCGCTCGTATAAACGCGATATGTACTGTCATAACAGTAACAATTATTTTGTCTATACATCCGTAGTGTAACGAGCGTTTTTTTTTTCGTTTTAAAATAATTGAATTCTATCGAGTGTCAAAACAATCGAAAATAGAATATTCTGCACGCTTCTTAAAAGTGTTGATTTGAAACGGCCGATGGACATTACGAGTTCACAATCCGTACTTTTGCGGTGAGAACGCAAATCAACATGTCCGCGGGTTTTTAGGTTATTCAACCATATAATAAAAACGTTTAACGTCCGTTCGTAACATCACACCGTTGAGTAAAGTTCGTTATTAACTGCGAAGAGTTTCCCGGTCGTACGGGACCGAAAAAAACTATAATTGTTTTCTATAAACGTCAAATATCAGTGAAAAAATGTTGCGGTAATCGTGAGTGAATTATTTTGCCACGGTGTAATATTACGAATTTTTTAAAATCATTCCATTTCGCGTACAAACAACGCCGACAAACCACGATACGATAACGTCGTGGCGTTGATAAGGGGGCAAAAATAAAAATATGTCGCGAAGCGATAAAAAACCAATTTCCTCCATGATCGCTGCTCTCGACCGCCATGATTATCACCAATGAGCTTTGTTGTACGCTATCATCCGGCGGCGTGCAGTCGGTTGTATTGTGAAAGGTTAGCAATTTTTTTTGTTTTTTGATCCGATAAACAGTGTTCGTTGTAGTAAAAATTTAAAAAGAAACAACAACTGCGCCATCAATTTATCGTTATTACTCGATAATCGATATCGTACAGCGCTATTTATATTACGAGCGCCGTCGTTTCGCATTGACCATATCGTATAAAATGAATACTTTACACGTTTTCGCGATTTCGTCGCGTGTCACTGCGGCCTGAAGAGTTGAGTTCACCACCAGGAGCGCGAACTCTGCGTTCACTTTTCATATTCGTCCAACCGAAACGCGCGTACGCGCACATATTTGCATCGCACGCCGGTTTCGCGCATATTCCGTTCCATGATCGCGTTTGTTTTTCAGATGTATATTTGAACGGGCGACCGCTAGTGAATGGGGCCGCTGAAATGTTTTCATTACCGTACTAATACTAAACTTTGTTATCGTACTCGACTCGATCCTGTGACCGTGTGTTCCACCGTGTCGATCGGACGTGCCGGGCGCAAAGTGTCTTAACCCCGCCGCCGTCGTTGGTCGGCGTTCGACGCGTACTCGTTCGCGTGTAGCGCATTTCGATTCTTGTGTTTTGTTTCTATTAAAATCGGCGTTGGGCCGTAGTGTATTTCGTCGGCGGTGTGTGCGTTTTTTTTTTTTCTACGCGGCTTCTCGTTTTGCGAATTCTCCGGACGTGTCGCGACTGCATCACGTGCGCACGGGGACGTGCTTTGCGGGCTCGCGGTCAAGAGCTGTTCCGCGAACAATACCACAACGCAATACGATATCATTAGAAGTATTTTTCGTCGTAGAAACGGTCTCGTCTGGTGTCTGTTGCACACGGTACGGACGTAAAAAACTTGTCGGTCGCCGTACTCGCATTTGTTGTTGCCGTGTGTCCGCGTCCAATTTGCCCGGTGACATGGCAAAACGAAAATAAATAATAATTATTTGCGTAGACAACAATGCGAGAAGTCGTGTGCCGTTGGGGTTGAGAGTTTACAACGACATACGGTGTGTTGCACACGCTGTACTGCTCAGTCGATGCATTCAAATTCAATTCGTAGCAAGTCGACTCGCTCCCAACGCGAATACATTTCCGAATTCAATTATTACTTTCGTATTGGTACTTAGTAGCGTAAACTTCTAGTTTGGCAGTATTACATTCGATCGCCTAGTCGCTGATTCGTGACGCTTCAATTCACTAAAAACGTTTAGAGTCGATTCACTTGTAAACTACCCGACTCTATTCTGGACACTTGTCGTGTTGTCGGCGAATTCTAAGAGTGCGTACTATTGTAAAATATCGTACAAACTTTTTCCGATGAGATTTTACAAAAAGGCTAGGAAAACGTTTTTTTTTTCAAATTTATTAAATTATTGTTTGCACTCTAAATTCAAATCAAATGCCACAACTTGACTTGTACGTAATGTCATTTTTTGCTATATTGGCACAAGTAGACATTGTTCTTTGCAGAATAGTGGGTGTGTCGCGCTCTTAAGTAAATAAAAAAAATTTAAATCCTCAACGTATTAAAAAAAAAAAACAACACTAAAATAGAAAATGTAAACAATATATTGTGTGTATTTAAGTTTTAAATTTATACAAAAATAAGATAAAAACGTCATTGAAATTAATCATTACTACGTGTATTTAGTACTCGCCAGGGGCGTATACAAGGGGGGCGATCGCCCCTCCTAGATATTTGTGTATGTACCTATATCTACTGACAACTAAAACTAAAATGTCATAAAACATTTTTTTATTTAAAACTTATTATTTTTATATAATTCTAAGTTGGCAACAGATTCGACGGGCCCTTTTTTCTATTCGCCCCCCCTAAGGGATGAAGTAAATACGCCTCTAGTACTCGCCCACATTTTTAGCTTTTTATTTGTGTCATTCACACACACACAGGACAACACTACTCTGCTTGGTTAGGGTTACAATCTCTTTCTGAAAAAATCGAAATATCCAATTCGTTGAACTAATTTTATTCTACACGTTCCTATAATATATTTGTTTTCAGAATTTTCTGCATTATATGTATTTAATTAATTGTTGTACAAATTAAGGAATCTGATATATATATATATTTTTTTTTTTATACAACAGGCATAATGTGACTGACAATGGCAACTGAATGGTAAACAGTTTTTTCTTTTCTATAGGTGATTTTAAGGTATATTCAACTATATAAAATTATATAAATCATTTTGTACAAAAATTGTACACGAGTCTAAAAATGTCTCGTTTAATTCTATATGATATACCGCACTATGTAAGTAATTAAATTATTTTTATTTATACATCAAATAAATAATATTTTATCAAAAATTTCCTTTTATAGATAAAAAAAGATTTCTTAAAATGTATATTTGATAAAAATGAAAATAATGTCGAAATTCTACTGTTCTTCATTAATAATGAAACAAATACCAATTTTGCAATAATAAATTTTAAAACCAAAGATGAATGTATGGCTGCCATGAAGAATTTTTATAATTCAAAAATGGATCATTTGCCATCTACAGTCAAACTACAACAACTTTATGAAATAGGTACCTGTTGGCTAAATATATATATATATATATATATTATGAATAATTTGTGTACAGTTCACTATTGAAATGTACTTGTCAAAACTTTTTTTTTATATATAGATGACGATAATGAATCTTCTAACAAAGTGGTTAACAACAATACAATTCATGTACAATATAAAAATATTATTCAAAAATATGAGCAGAATAGTAGTTTAGATGTATTTGTCTATTTGTTACTAAAATATTTAGGTATTTTAATGTAATTTATATAATGTTTTCTCTTTGTAGGATGTAATTTATTTTTTAAACAAAGATCAAAAATCTATTATATGTACTGGACATGATGAATTTGTAAAGTCGATGTCACTTGTAGCATTAAATGAATGTCGTCTCGGTTGCATAACAAAAGTAGGAAACATGTTTGTTGAACTTTTATTTAAAAATATTATTTCTATAACATCTATTATTCACGGGTAAATAAACTACGTTATTTAGTATTTAAAACCAATTAAAACTAATGTTCCCGTGAATATGCTTTGTAGAATCTGTGATGCCCTTGAAGAGTGGAAAGGTAATGCAGAGGATTACCCTGAATCATACTCTCAAATTTCTGCTTTAATTAGTGAGTTCTATTTGAATATTTAATTAATATTGTTCTATATGATTAATTTTATAATTATTTGTGTGTGTATATATATATTATAAATATTTTCTTTTGTAGCTCCCATATTAATTTCAGAAACAGCCATTTCCTTGAAGATCTTTTGCTTAAAAAATACTTTTATAACTTTACGTCCTGACTTTTCAATTACAGTGTTTATTGAAATATTGCTTTCACTACTCAAGTCCACAAAAGTTCAGGATCTGAAATTGGTAATATAATTATATAAAATATGTAGTTGACATTTAAAAAAAAAAGAGCATTGAAATCATATGAAATTTTTCAACAGACCTTTTATTATTTTAATATTTTGAATAAAATCAAAACAGTACAATGTCATAAAATTTAGTTTGATTAACATGATTTTATTTTATTTTTCAACAAAATAGCATATCAAAAAGTATGTTTAAATTGTGATTAAGAAATTAAAAAAATAAAATAATTTCATCCAATTGAAATTTCACTACTAATTTTTTGTGGAATTAAAGAAAATTAGTATAATCCAATTGTTTAAATATTTGTTTTTGTTTGCACTGCAACTGGACTTCTTTTTCAGATATTTTATTACATTTCTAATGAATAATTATAAACTAGAATTTCTTACAATAATTAAAATACACATTTTCTTAACAAAAATGTATTTGCATAAACAGAATAAATCTATAAAAAATAAAAAAATAAGATTTACATAATTCACATGCAAAATAATATATGTATTATTGTAGTTCAATATAAAATATACATTTTAAGTACTTAAACCTTTTTGACACATGATATATTTTATTTTAATAATTTAATGAAATACCTTACATAAATTAACAATAACACAATTCTAATAATATTAAATTAATATTGTCTGCTTAGTAATTGTTACTGTTGATTTAGTTTAAAATTATACATATATTTTCAGCGTAATGGTAAATAAAACATAACTATCATTATTTAATTAAATTGTGTATAGGATGCTTGTGATACTAAAGATATTATTTTTTTGAATAATAATGAACATATTATAAAAAGTAATGATATACAACAAAACACCAAAGACAATGGAATCACACGTGACAAAGGTATACCGAAGAGAAATTCTGTTTCACTTTGTTTTTATAATGATATGCTACAAGAGTCAAATGATGGATTAAAAAAATATAAGTTGGAGCATGAGAAAATAAAAAATAATGAAATACACAACAAATCTATTACAAAGATAAATACAATTTGTTTATTGGGCCCTAATGTCATATTACATAAAACGGAGGATAATGGACTTAACAAACATAATTTGATTATTGATTCTTCATTAAAAAATTCTATTTGTTTGTCTAATCTTCGTGTCGTACATGCAGAAATTGAGAAAATACATTCAATTACAATGAATTCTTCAGTTGGTTATGGTAATATGTTTATTTAAAATTTTATATATTAGTTATTTTAATGTTTTTATTTATTCTAAGTAGATGAATATAATCTAATTGCAAATATGCAGTATGAAAATAATCAAGTAAGTAAACAGTAAATTTATTCATTATTAACATATAAATGTATATATATTATTTTAAAGAATTATGGCTATTGGCTGAAGTTGCTTATTGTAACTGAAATATATTTTAAACAAATTTTCCTTCACATATTTTACCTAGAGCGTTAAACACTATTTAAGAAATAGTTTTTAGCAAAATAACTATTATTATCAAAGCATATAATTAAATTTTAAAAACATACAGTCAGGTATAAATCACATGAATGTGTTCATTAAAAGTATCTACATAACAATTAGTATCTTAATTTAAATCTTTTTATAATCATTTTTTATTTTAAAAAAAATCTTAAGGAAAAAGTAATTTCTTTTGAAGTTATAGAAGTCAGAAAAGTAATACAGAGGAATAATAAAACAAAAATAAATATAGGAAAATAATAATTAGGAAAAATAATATGAAGGAATTAAAAATTGGAGAACAAATTTAGTTAGAATTTTAAATTCAGAAATATAAAATATAGGAAAATATTACACAGGAACATAAAAATGCAGGAAAATATTGTGTTGGAATAAATAAATAAATATATATATATATATATATATATATATATATATATAATGTATAATTTTTTAAGTAATTTTATTTGAAATTGAATTTTTTATATAAATTTAAAAATTAATGTTTTTTTATTGTTCATTTGCAGAATCAGTATAGACTCCATATTAGCATTTATAATATGTTGGAATATCTCATGATTACAACAAAAACCAAAGGTATTTCTCTAAAAATACAATTTATGGTACATAAAACCTTAGATTTATGAAAAAATAAATAGATACCGCGATGTGTAGAAAGTATACTCAAGTGTTGTTTGATAAAAGAGAAAAATACCAAAACAATCAATCCAAAACTAAAAAACCAATTTCCTTGTGTAAACCCAAAAACCAATTACACTAATAGTAATGATAATAAATTATTATTTTGTATTTGTATAAGTATACAAGTAAATATATTATAAATTATCTGCAATATTATGGTCGAAATTTTTTAATGCAATATGATTCAATCTTTTGTCATGTATCAAATAATGTCTATTTATATTCTATTAACACTCGTTCAATATTCAGAAATGTAACAATTTAAAAAAAAAGTCTAGGTAACAAATTATGAATAAATGTTTTGCTTGGTATTTATTAAAAGTACTCAGTTTATTGAGAGAATGTGATTGTACACAAAACCATATGTTCCTTGTTATACTCTGTCTTCAACATTGCTCGCCTACAGTTGTGGCTTAACTTACCGCCACCAACAGCTATATAATTTATTTTATTTCAAACTATAATATGTGTTAGCAGAGCTCGTAAGTTCATTTTTTCTTTTTTCTTTACTTTTCCGAACATTTTTACGAAATCATATCTTTTTTTCTTCTATGACTAGAAAATTTATGAGTTAGTAGTACTTACCAATTTATTATTGTCAAAAACCACCATACAAATTATCGTGCAATACTTTACAATATTTGCTTATGATTTTTATATTGTACGCATATTTCAAGTGTATAGTTTAAAATGTTTAATACATATAAATGAATATTTCTGAACTTTTTTAATGCATATATTGTCAGTTTTTAGTGCATAAACTCACGATTCTTGTACATTAGGTATTGAAATATGTAGTTATATTAGTCGTGCTGGTTTCCGTTTAATTATAATTAATTTAGCCCGGTGTGGCCACGTGTATAACAACTAAGAAATGGACCATAGTCATATGAGTGAAGAACAGCCACATTCTTTCTGTGAATGAAGTATAGTTAATAATTATTAAGTTTCCTAGTATTTAATAGTATAATGCTACACATTTTGATTGTCCATTTTATTTTTTTCATAGTAGATCACAATAAATAATGTAAAACAGTTTTAAAATTTTATTATAATAATAGGTTACATTTTATATACATACGCAAACATATAAAATTGATTTATTTTACTTTTTTGTGTGTAATTTTGAATGGTTGTTTTTTTTTTTTGGAATTTTATGTAAATTCAAAATTTCAAGAGAAAAATGTATTAATATAAAAACCAATTTTATTTATAAATACTAATTTGAATTATTTTACATATATATATATAGATATAGATATGAAAAATGCATTGTCTGTTTATTCACGAACATCTATATCATCTAACCGTGAAGCTTTGTCACAAAATGTTCAAGAATGTAATGAAACAGTCTCACAAACATCAAATGCTACAAATTTTTCACAAATTGTACAAAATCCAATTCAATTCTCCAGTCTAGAGGTGAACTAAAAAATTTATGTTTAATATAAGCATGTTATTTGTGTTTCACAAAACTAAAGTCACAATTGATTGAAGCTGTATGTTTTGTAAATAATTGTTTTAGTAAATTTGATATGTATTAGTCATATATATTATTATTATTATTTGAGGTATTTGGAAGAAACACACGCTAGAGAAATATGTAACATGAAACGTTGTTATGAGCAATTTTTTCTAGAAACTAGTTATGTATTTATTTGTTTATTAAATAAAACTGTGAAGCGATGTAGAATAATTATTAATTACAATATAAATAATCAATTCTCGAAATGCCGTGTCATGATAATGATTGAAAATATTGATTCAATAATGAAAATATTCATTCAAATTGTTATTGTACAAACGTCGACATTTTTCCAATAATATATAAATCTTTCTTAGCATTTAAAAATTGACTGTTTATAATTGAAAAATATATTTTTTTTTATTATTAATAAGCATACTTATACGCTATGTACTTCTATATAATAAAAGATAATACAATTTTAATAATCCCGAAATGTTTATGGTATAATTTTTAATTTATAAAAGTATGGCTTATTTAGTGTCATATGTTTTTTCTAGTATATAGCTTCTCTTTAATATAAAAAAAAACTACCTACCAAGACAATTGAGAATTCCTAGTAAAACAATAAGAAATTTATTTAATTTGTTTTACAAATTCTTTAATTTTTATTATGAATTTTTTTTAGATATTTAGTTAACATAGTAGACCACTTGGTAAATAGCAAATATACTATTTTTATTTTTATTCCTTTAACTATTATTTAATACTGTATTGCTATATATTTTATATACAGGACAAAGGTCAAAGTTCTAAGCCTAAAAAGAAAAATGACATTACTAGTCCTAATGGTGTATTACAACAAAAAAATAAAGAAATCAAACAATTAAAAACAAAAACTATAAATAAAGTGCAGATGTATCCCTGTGATTTTAAGATTAAAGGTAAAAATTACTATTTATCATATGAAAATAAAAATATTTATACTTTATAATTGATATAATTAATGAAATGTACCTATTTTCTTATATAGAAAAGCAGTTAGTTCATGAATGTGGACAGAAAGGTAAAAAGCCATTTTTAGTACATTGTAAAAACGATGAAACTAATGAGTCGTTAAACAGTTTTGATAACCATATGCAAACATCTCGCCCTCTATTGAGTAATAATTCATTAACAGTAGTAAGTGTATATTTGTATTTATTATCATTATATATATATATATATCTAATTAAAACTTTTGGAGCTCTTTTACTACAAAAAATGCTTCTCATATTAGAAAATTAGAATTTATTAAATTTTAAAATATATATAATATTACTCTGCTTTTAAAATGACATATTATCAGTTAACCAAAACTTTTTTGAAATCATTTATGGAGCCTTTGCACACAACCTGTATTTTAGCTAATATACATAACATTATTAGAAAAACTCACGCTTTATAAAGACACAATTTCGATATTTATTTATTTTTTTTGAAAGGGAAAAACTACAGTGCGCATTGGACTTTGATTTCCAAAATTGTATCATAGTTAAATACAAATAATTTTAATAAATATTTTTTTATATTTTTTAGTAAGGTAAAATAAAATCAAAGTTGTCAAATGCACCTTGTTGTTAGAAGTTTTCATTTTATAATATCAACAAAATTATCAAATTTTTCTCCTGATCCATGATATATTCAGTACAAAATAATTTTTTAATGAAAACACTACAAGAAGTTGATATAATAATTCAATGAAAATTAAAAAGTAGAAACAGATAAATTTAAGTAAAATTCAAATAATTGTGCAATAATACTGCGACAGTACCATCACGATTGAGGGAATGATAATAGTACACAGTTTGAACACTGTCTTACTAATAATTATTTGTGACTAACACAAAGATCTCTCAGGTAGTGACGAGAACCTTACAAATTGTTTATATTTTGCCTCTTAATAAATAAGCACTAACTAAGTTCTTAAATTATTTTAATTTAAATTTTATTTTATAAAAAATATATATATATACATATACATACAAATATGTATATATGTGTATTTATTTATTCTATATATATTTTTTATTTATTTTAAATTATTTTATATTTTATACATTTCTTTGTATAATTAAAACGACAACAATATTTTGCTTTAAAATGAGTTATTAATACAAAATCATTCTGTGAGGCTTACCTTAACTCAGTTGATAAACATTTTATTTATAGCTTAATAAATCTATGTTTAGACTTCAATCTAAACGTATGATTTTTATTATTATTTTTTTCTTTTGCAGGTACCTTTAATATGTATTTCACCAAATTCCAAGCTTCCAAATTGTTCTAGAAGGAAGAATGATTCATTAAAAGATTTTGAAATGTTATCTTTAAAAATAAATAATGGATCATCGACTCCTATAAAAAAAAGTAAATTTACAGACAATGAATTTATAGACCCTTCAGCTTCTAAAATCAATAAAATATCGTCGACTACTTTAAATTCAAAGTAAATATTTATTCACGAGTATATAGTAATATAAATTCATGTTAATTTATCAAATCATTTTTTAGTACTTTTGATGAAAATGAACACAAGAATTCAGGTAAAAGTTCTCAGAGAGCTCATAAAAATCTCTTGTTTCTATTTAGATTGACCTTTTCTATTTACTTATAATTAATAAATAACAAATTTTTAATTGATTTTTGGGTTTCCAGCTTTAGCAAATATTGCAGAAAAACCTGTTAAATCCACTTTAATGTCAGAAGAAGATATATGTAAACAATGTATAAAAGCTGTTAAAAAATATAAGAAGACCAATAATTTTCTTGTGTGTACTTAAATACACTTATTAAAATATACTTATTTAATATAAAATATTTTTTGTACTAATTAGCGTTTTGCACAGACCCAATTGCAAAGGATGTATGAATTTGATGTAACCTCTGACTTTCACCCTCAGCATGAAATATGTGTAATGACAATAGTAATTGTATCATTAACCTTAAATTTTGATAATAGAAAAGATGCGGCATGTATTATTACTCAATTTGTATCTGGAAAAATTCTTACTATACTATCTGTCACTAAAGGGTATTTTCTTTAAAATATTAAATTAATCCAAATATTAATATTAAATTAGATATTTTTTTTATAGAATTAATCGTATTCTCAAAAATATGAATAAATTTTGTTTGGAAGAAAGTAATATTTATTTATTAATGAGTGATGTTTTTGGTGAGAATTTTAAAATATATCTAGTAATATTCTATTCTAGTTAAGAGTAATCTTAAGTGGTGGCAATGGGCTGCATGTTCAACATTATAAGATAGGATACGACATTTTATTATTTCAGTAGCCGTCAAGCTTACAATTTCATATGATTAACATGGTGAAATGTTTTCATTATGAGTGTGTGTGACATAATATGTAAGTTATTGCACATGTATCGCTCATTTTGATAGTTGTCGATGACAAATGTTAGGATATTAGGTAAAGTTTAACCACTCTCAAACAAAAATATGTCACTGCCCGGGATTACTTTTAACCAGAATAGAGTATGCATTAATATTTTACATTCATAATTTTTATTGTATGAATGTTCTCTTTTATAGCTGCATTATTAGTTTCAAATTGCTTCGAATTTCATAATGTCATCGATTGTTTTTTTGATATTAAGAGTTATGAAAGATTTTGTTTCTTTACTTTTGTCAAAATTCTGAACAATATATATAATTGGGAAGAAAATGAGAAGTTTAATGAAGTAAGTAATTGTCTCATTTTATTTTGTTTTCTTTTATAATAATTTATTTAATAAATTGTAACCTGGTTCAAAAATAATTTTATAAATATTGAAAATTTAAATATATTAAGTATTTTAGGCTAGCATTTTGGAGTAATTATTTGATTTATTAGCTGTTAATAAAGAGCATTTGGAGCTCATTTAGTTAAAAACTATGCTGTACAGTTGTTCAAAACTTAATGCTTGCATTGAACTTTAAGATTTTTGAAAATTAAAAAAAAAATTCTGACACAAAAATGTTAATTTAGAAACCTTGTCAGTTGGTAAACAAACATCTTTTTCAAAATACTCATCGTTAACAACTAAATAGGTGTTTATACGCTCTTGCCACATAAAGGTTTAGAGAAATCGTCAACCAATACTGAATTGAAAAATGTCAGTGGCATTTTCAATTGATCATGCAATATTCGTAGGCGGTGTCCCTTGATACGTGTAGCACGTTACCCAAAGTTTTTATCGACATAGGCTTGTCATCATGAATAAATACCGCTACTGTATTGACAAGTTTCTATTCAAATACCAATGGTTTTTGCCCAGAATGCGGATTCGCGACTATCTATGGCATGTGATCTAAGATCACGTGCCATCTGATTGCAGTAGCCCTAAAAACTCAACCTTTCATTATTTAAATCTGTTGCTTTCATCATTTCATAATTTTCTGTTACTGTTCATCACATAACTAAAGAATGCGAAAGTCTGGAGTAGTATTTCGAACTTGTATTATGTAATTTAATACAGCTGTTCAACAAAGTGGTGTAGGAACATGAAGCAAGTTATTGTTAGCCATGAAACGTATCATTTTACATAAGATTGTTTCCAAAACCTTAGACAGTATTGCTAATCCAGAAAAAATAATTCGCTTTCTCTGCATCAGCCTTTGTATTACATATAGAAAAACTATAAAAGTATATTTATATGATCATTTTATTTTTTAAATGTTATATAATAAGAATAAAAGAAAATATATACAAGTAAATTTAAATTTATGTATATAATTTATATAATTATAAATTATATATTATGTTTTCGGAATTAATTTGGAAAAAGGATTGGTTACAAATTGAAATGTTTGTCGCAGGACAGAATTGATAATTGGTTATTAGTAGTATATAAGAGTCACATGTATGCTTAGTACATACCCTGACCCTATCACCATATATTTTTAGTTTATAACTTTTAATGAATCGTCATTATAATATTATGTTTATTATTTTTAAGTGTATAATACTTATTATTACATATATTGTTATATCTAATTAGTACTTATGTGTAATATTTAGTTTAATGGTGTTATTCCGTGGATTTACAATAAGTGGAGTAATTCAAGACATACAAAATCTTTAGCTGACTTGGTCACATATACTGGTTTTAATTTATTAATACATGATATAGTAAGTTTGAACAATTATTGATCAGAAAATTAATAATTATTTCAAGTTCAGTTTTAATTAATTTTATTTATTAAATTTAGGGACCACATGAATCGTATTTAGATATTTTAACCATGACTATGTGTGATATAATGAGATATTCTAAGAATGAATTAACGTACGTTATATTAACTTCTTGGGTAGAAGTAAGTTTTGATTGTTCACTAAATAAATTAAATTTTATCTTAATGTATTGTATAATGTTTATAAAAATTAAAGTGTGTTTAAATTATATTAACAATACATTTTTACATTTAAATAGAATCATAAAATTAAATTCTTATGCAGTCCATTTTTTGTACTATCTGTAACTATGGCTGTTATCCTTGCGATTACTGGAGGTTAGTAACAACTGAATTTGGAATGAAAATTCGTGGTAAATTATTATTTTTCAATATAATAGGTAATGGATTCGATGGTACATTTGACAATTTTTTCAAAAATTTTCATAAAAGGATAATCGATCATTATATTATGTCTGAAAGAGTGGATCGAACATTTAGTCGTCAAGAAGGAGAAGTTCAATGCATATATGGTATTCAAACAGTGGCTGCTGCACTTCAATATCCTAAAAGTTAGTTTTTAATTATAATTATTTTCAATTTATATAATATATGTATTTTTTATTAGACATGATATTAAAACTATTCAATGAACTTTATAAAACAAAAATTATCAGCCCGAATTCATTTATTTCATGGAAAAATGAAAAGCGTACGTTATTTCTGAGTGACTATGAAGCTAATAAATCTAAAGCGATTTCATTATCGACTTCATTCTTTGAATTGCTTGAAAATCAAAAGAAAAAGTAATATTAATATTTAATTATTCATAAATTATAGAGTTCAAAATTTTAATATATTTATATGTATAATTTTATTTTTGTATGATATTATTTATACTCAATATTAGCATTGGAGTGATTTATTTTATTTATATTTCTATGTTTAAATATATATAACAAAATGTATTTGTTTTTTTTATTTACTCTTCTTTTCTCATCTAACCCTAGTAATAATTGTCAATAAAATTATTGTCCGTAACTGGACAATAATTTAATAATAACGTAACTGTTGGTCACGTCGTTATTTTGGAGTGACATAATAATTAAAACAAAAAAATTATAATTATAAACTTTCTATAAGTGATACTTATAAAAACTAAAAATATATCAAATAAAAAGTAGATCAATTAAACTAATGGTTACTAATTCATTCTAATAAAGACCTTGGACGTCTATTAAATATTGTTGCCAAAACTGAAAATCGATTAAAATTTATATTATAAATAAATAAAAAATTAAAAAATGACTTGTGATCGAAACAATTATAATAGTTGTTACATTCTTAAATATGGAATACTTTAGGAATTTTTTTCTTTTATATATACGTATAGTATATACTAATTTATTATATATATTTATATATTATTTAATTTTTTTTAAATCAACTCGACGTGTGTTTTGCAATTTCAAAATTAATTTTTTTTTTTTTTTATAAAGAATGGAAAATCATTCAGTTATGCACGTTAAAATTGAAAATTTTTAAAATTTAAGTCAATAGTTTCGTAAATCTTTACAATCGCCATTTAATAATTTAGCATTATTATTGTATAAATTATTAATTTAATATATACTTTCGAGATTACTACGTTATATATATTATTCTAGTAATTTTTTTTGTTTTGTATTTTGGACAAAAATAATTTTTAAATCTTGGCGCTAAAAAATGAAACGGTTTGGCGCGGTGTGAAAATATCAATAGGTATAAAAATTTACACCGTGGAAATAACATTACGTGCCGTGAACTACATAGTAGTGATAAGGTGATAAGGAAATAAAAAAAATGATTATATTTCGTTAGCCATATTTTGACTCCGAGGTCGTCCAACGTTTTTAAATTTTACCGTCGACGCGTTCGGAATTTGTTAAAAAGTGTTTTTTGTACCCTTGTCGAAATGGCGATGTTTCTGAGAAGTGTGTTGTTGGACAGAATCAAAACTTCAACAGCGTTATTTTCATCCAGTCATAATAATCCCGCGGTAAGATGGTTCTCTACACCGCCGTTACAATCTGTTACCGGCCGAAACGCTTTGGCGCCGATTGTTGATAAGGTATTCGTCGATCTTTATATTATGACGGGTGGTCTCGAAGAAACGTTAATTATTTTTTGTTTTGGTTTTTAATGATTAGACTGAAGAACTCGATAAGTTGTACAAGACTATTGAATTCGAATGCCGTAGCAATGACCCTGCGGTGTTGCGTAGTTACACTCAGTTCGCCACAATGGCAGCCAACGAATTGGGAATCGAAGTGGGAAAATGGTATCTTCCGTTATTTGTTTGTTATAAAAAAAAAAACACAAAATGTTTTTCCACTCGCGATAGTTCATGATCATAAGACGCTTTACACAAATTTTATTATAATCATAAACAATTTTGGTTTTTTAGTTGGTCTCCACGTAAAGCTCACCATGAACGGTACACATTGTTGCGATCTATTCACGTTCATAAAAAATGTCGTGTACAGTATGAAGTAAGAACGTGGTTTAGGTTTATTCATTTCCATAAGCTTACTGGATCTACTGCTGACACGTTTTTGGAATACACTCAAAGAAATTTACCCGAAGGAGTGGCACTCAAAGTGACCAAAGTAAATTTATAATTGTTAATTTTATCTAATAATTTTTGGTTTTTTTTTCATTCGAAAATAAAGTATTTTGGAAATTCGTTACAGGTACTTTTAGATAATATTCCAGATAGTGTTTCATCGCATGCAAAATTCCAAAGTGTTTAAACGATGTCATTTTTTAGTTGTTTTTTTAAAAAAAGTGTGTATAATAAATAATATGTTTATATATGGTGCAATTTATTTTATCTGACCGATTTTTTATAGTTATAACTATACAACCAATATTGTATAATATACATTATTTGTACAATGAAAACATATTCTGTTACATAAAAAAATCAATTACATAGATTTCTATATTACTAAATGGTGGCGGATTTACGGGAGGGTCCTAGGGATTTGAACCCTTCCAGATGCTAATATATTTATTTATAATGCATAAAAAATTAACATTTAAAAAATATCAATAATCATAATGTGATGTAAAGTCTCAAATGAATTGTTGAAACAGTAGATTCAACAATTAGTAGAAATGAATTTACAAAACATTAATACAGTGTATCCTAATAAACGTGAATTTTGTATTCAAATATGTTTTTAAAAAGTACATATTACGTCATATACCAATATTACTGCCTTAATATGATTAATTTTTAATTGAAAAAAAAATCTGATCATTGATTCAGGTTGTTAAATTCATATTGACAAAAAAATACATATTAATATATAGATATATTCGTAACTACTAATATTTGCCGAGATAACAATTTTGAATTATTATTAGCCGACTGACGATACCAGAGCGATCTCGCGTTATACTTCATAAAAAAACTTCCGTAGAATTCACTTCAAAAATTGTTTACCTGACGAAATCGAACAATTATTTTTCGACTAAGAAGTAGAGAATATTGTACAGGCTGTTGGCCCGATTTTTTGATACTTGATTGACAAAAAGTTTCGTAAACTTTAATCGAAAATACCTCTAACGACCGAATCAAAAAAAAAATAAATAGAAAATCGTGTTAATAGCCACATCTGCAGGAGCATAATTTCCTCTTTCTAAAAGAAAATGACATGTTTCAGTACTTTTTGTGTGAAATTTAGACACAGTCCGCGTTCGGGTCTGTGCATATGTGATTTTTTTATTATTTATTTAAAAGTTACTTTCTTTTTTTTCATGTTTTGTTTTCGTAGTAAAGATTTTTTTTCATATTTATTATATATATATATAATATACTTAATTTTTTTTTTAAAGCCGATTAGAACTAATTATAAAAAAAAATTGTTCGAGAATATTATTTATCGTTTAAGTAGAATGTATTTTGTTTGACCGATGTAAGGTCTTGATAATGGTTAATATAGTTATATTAAGAATTAATAGTTGGTATACATGTAATTGAAGACATTCTCGTTTCGGGCGTCAATGTTGCAAGACGTTCTGCATTTCGTTAATAATATGTAAAAGACCGTTTAATACATTTAATTGTTCTTTCCTTATACTATGTAATAAGGCGCAAAAGTATATAAATAGGCAATTAGTATGAACTCGATGTTAATAATAACGTGCTTATTATTGCGCAGCAAATACTCCGATTTCAAAAATTCTTTTTATTATTTATTATTGCAAATATAATTGAATGACTTCCCGTCTAGTATGACGTATTGGAGGACTCCGATTACTATTCAGTAATAACCATACCATAAAAATTTCGCAATTTTCGCGTTTCGAAATAATATAATTTTGAGAAACAAAGTCCATTGCCACTTATAAAGTTATATAGTTTTCTTTTTTCAAAAAAAAAAAAAAAAAACTATCGAAATTCAATTGCTTTATTACAAGGCGTAACGCGTGATTTCGTCCAGCGTAGACCATGTTTCATCATCACAGAACACATAATGTGGCCCAACGACGGTATAAATTATTTTAAACATTTTTGAAATTTTATAAAAAATAAGTAGTCATTTTCCATGAGTATCGTCGTATAATTGATTAAATACGTTACACACATTCAATCAAATGGTCGTACGCACATTATGTATAATAATGCCGATGAAAACGGAATAAATTTTAATTTTATCGACACAGCAATAAGAAATTAATACTATCGCCACATATAAACACAAATGGCGTTTTCTTTTCTTCATTTACCGTTTAAAAACGCCATTCTAAACTAAGAGTCACATTGGTTTTTTTACGCGATACTAAAGTCTTTTCCAATGGCGTGTAGAACTCAAAATATTTGAGTAGGCTTAAATTATTATAATATAATATATGATCTATATTCTATACAATAACTAAATCATATTTGATATATTTTACTAAATTAATTTTTACATGCGATTAAAAGTTCAAAATAAAAATTGGGTAAGCCCGGTCATAATCGGCCTACCCAGTAAACACGCCACTGGCCTTTTCATTACGTTTTGTTCGACACTCAACTTTTACTGTAATACACTATTTAAGCATTTTAAATCAAGAAATACACAGTATTACAAACACAGTAATAAAATTGATCCGAATGTAACAATCTAAATTTTTATTATCTAATAGTACATAATATAAAGTATAGATATATACAGATTAAAAAAAAAAGATATTTTCAGATATAAATCATATTTTTAACTCATACACGCGTGTAAACAATTATAGAAGTTGTGTGCCTACACAAATATTTATACATATATATATATATTTATATTTCTACATAATTGTTGTTGTATATAATACAATATGGATAAGAATTATTTTGTTAAAATAACACAATTTTCAATATAATATTATATTAACCTAAAACAATCCATAACAAAAAATAAAACAACAGAAATTAATATATATATATATATTATATTGAATACGTGTGTATATAAAAAATTTAAGTAAATGAATACATTTTGTAATAGTAGCTATGCAACTAAAAAAAAGGGACATTTAACATAATAATAATAATATAATTTTACTCCAGTAATAACACAAAAAAAAAAATGTATAATAACAACATTTATAAACACCTGTAACACGAGCGTTAGAAATTAATTTAAATGCAAAGGTCATATATATATATATATATATATAACTTATATATGTAGCAGCTTAAAATTATTAAAACAGAACACATAATTGTTCAACATTTCAAAACATAATAGAAAAATCAATAAATCACTTATATTAAGTACACTAAACTTACCTAAATCTATTCATATAATGTATTATACGACTTAATAATATTAAATAAACTAAGTAAAAATCTAACATAATACACATAAACTAACTATTTAATAAAATTATTTGATAGTAAATTTGGTAACAATATTTTCCAACTAGTCTGGACTTAAACGTTATGATATTATTATATATATATATATAAAAAAGAAAATGGCACCTGCAAAGAAATATATATATATATTTAAATATATATTATGAGAATTAAGTTTTTTTTTTAAATGAATAAATTGACTTAAAGTCTTTCCAAATACTGTTTGGAAAATTTCAGTCTTTGGAATATTTATATTTCAATAAAATTTAAGTAACTGAATGGAAATAACAAAAAGCAAACAAAACACAGTTTGTTAAATATATGTTCATTGTTTAATAATTATGATCATTAGAAAAATTATCACAAAGAAAAACCCAAGACAAAAATCACAGTCAATAAAAATTTCCAAAAATTCGGAAAAAGTAGAACAATATTGTAAATAGGATAAACTGAAACAAAATTTTCTGTAAATAAACACAAACTAAAACATTTAAAAAAAATAAAAAATGTGTTGGCATTAAAAATGAATGCTAAGTATAAACCCTCAAAGGTCTGAATTTTTTTTTAGTTGTAGGGCCCAGACAAATTATTGCACATAATACATAACGATTAGATGACTAAAACAAGTAACAATAAATTGAGTTAAAAACAAGATTAAGAACCTTTGATTCAGTTTGGAATACAAAGAACAATTGGCAAGTGAAACTTAAGATATAATAAATCTAAAAACTTGTGCTTAAAATATGAATATAGGAAAGATAATTACTAACCATATACATACAATGTAACAATATTATTATGATTATCGTTTTGTTCCTTTTTGTTAAAAACACCGTGTGGTAACTTTCAATATTATACAAATGTCATATTTCATTATACATAATACACATTATATATATCTAAAATTAAATTTATTCATATTATTCCTGTTAATATATTTAAAACAGCACAGGACGCGAAACCATTTTTAAAAGGGCACGAATCTGGTAACATTAAATTTCAAAAAATTGGATTCATCCATATACCTATGTATTTCATTTCAATATTCTGCTTTTATATTTTAAAACAATTATCAATTAAATATCAATTTTAATTTAATCGTACAATTAGTTATAATATAGAATGTTCAGACTTTTAATAATCTGAATAATACATTTTTCGATTTACAATTTTTCTTTTGCCTTTAACATTGCAGTTGGTTTTCGAATTTAGGTTTTGAATATACACCATTTGAATTTAATCATTTGTTGGGTGAATTCTCGATACAGTAGTTCTGTTTAATTAGAGTATGTTTTAACTATGTGTATAGTACTAATAACTAAAAACAATTTCATAAATATTTATAAATTGTTCAACAATGATAAAAACAAAATTTGTACTCATGTGTTTGTGAATCACAATGTAGTTTGTAAAAAATACTACTGTAAACGAGATTTGTGATGGATGGGGGAACCGTACAGTATAAATTTACAACACAAATGCTTTTGATCCTCTTGTGTTGGACTTATGTATTATATTACATAATGCCTTTTCAAATTTAAAAAGTACGCAAATCATTTAGACTGCGTCTACCTTTATCAGACAGCGGTCTGCAAATTGAAGTAGTTTTTTTCAAGCTACCAAAAACTGGTGGCCAAGTTGCTTGATCATGTGTAACTGGTTTCTTTGATTCAGAATCAGGTTCAAAAACAGAATCATTAGATTCAACAGTATCGATGGACGCTGATGACTTGTCCGCACTAGAAAAAGGACTGAATAAGCTTAGTAGTTTGTCGACTCCTGTTGTAGTGGCTTGATCCAAACTTGAAGTAATGTTTTGCAATGATGTCAACAGGGGTCGAGAACCCATAACCCAAGATACTTTTCTAGTTCTTTGATCTTCTTTTTTGGTTTCATTTTTATGTTTGCATAAGTCCAGACTATCAACAGTGAGTTCCAAATTAGTGGGTGCAAAAGAATCGTCTGATAAAGACTCATTACTAGCTGTTGGTGCTTTGTAATTTAAATTATTTAATTTAGTAACTTTAAATCGACTTTCTTTTTGTTTTTGTTCAGATACTTTAGACACATGGAAACGATTACGCGTGGATGTTATCGAAGGACTACATACAGGACTACTAGCAATTGGACTGTGAATAGGACTTGGAGCAGGACTTCTTAATCTTCCACCACTTCCTCTTAACATGGGCAAGCAATCATCTGAACCAAGATAATTGGGATTTTTTATAGAAGTATACTGTATCATTAATGATTCACACGTGAGAGAGATCTTTCTCGAATCCACATGAGGTATTTTGATAGCTTTTGTTACATTAGAATCATCTGTTATCTGGTCTAGTAGATTGTCATCAATTTGTTTATTACAATTTTTATTTTCATTTTCTGCACACATTTGTTTGATCTGTTCTACTAAATCTGTATATTCTTTATTTATTTCCTAAATTCAATAAATAAAAATAATAATTATCTGAAGTACTTATATTTACATAAAACATTAAAATTTTGATTACAGAAATTATATCTTACAGTTGCGTATTTGTTATGCGGTAGAGGATCTAAATCTAGGCGTGTAATTCTACAATTTTTTGAAATGGACTCATTCAAACTTTTCAACCCTTCAGTATGAATATTATTATCACGTAAATCTAATCTCTGCAAAAGCGAATATTATAATATACAAAAATGGGTTCAAAATGTTATCTAAAGACATTTATGACAATGTTCAATAAACAAAACTATGAACTTTATGTCTTTAAATGTAATGGTTTGCAATAAAGATAAATTAATACCATCAGGTATTTATAATAATAATTATTATTATTATAATTTAAGGTCAGTTTTTACCAAACTTAAAATAACCAATATATAAAAAATACTGTTTGTATAATATAATTTATATAATTATAGATTTTAATTTACTTGTTCTGAATAGTATTTATCTCAAAACATTTTAACTTTAAATAAAAAAAATCAAAATCAAAATATAATATTTTAATATTGAAAAAATTCTTAAAATTCATATTTGATTATTATTTTAAAAGGACGTGTTCAGAAATTTAAAAATAATAAATACTCAGCTTTATAGTATATATTCTACTCATAACACTAGATGAAAGCTTCCATTTGCTATTGAAATATTGATATTGCTAATATCAAATTTATGGATTATAATCTCAAGTCCAAACATTATTTGGAAAAGTGATACATCAAAATACTTAGATAAGTAAATGCATACATTTAAAACTATATAATGAATATGTGAGAGGAAGCATAGAAGTAATGCGTCTATCGTGGAAAAGATAAGAAAGAATAGACTTAGAAAATTCGGAAGCGGTCAGAACTGTTAGGGAAATGAATTTTAAAGAAGAATATTGAAGAAAGTGAAGTGGTCGAATACAATTTAGTGTGATATGAGGACTGCTGGTGTGTGCATGGAAGATGTGGGAGATCGCATCAAGTGGAAGTATAGGATAAAGGTGGCCGATTCTAAATAGTTGGGATAGAAGCAAGGGAAAGAAGAAGAGCATGTATAAATTTAAAAAAATTCTACATAATAATTATAGTTCTAAAATTAGCTAAAAATAACATACATAATATTTGGTTTATTAGTCAAATAATAGTCCATATTATTATAGCATATTATTTTAATTCTATATGAATGTCTAATAAGACATTTACGTTAAACAAGTACATTAAAATAAATAGAAAAAATTAATTATTTTGAAAAAAGTAATACATACTTGCAATGTATTATTGGTTTTAAGAGCTTCTGCTAAGCATTTTGCTCCTTTACAAGTAATTTGAGTACTTTGTAGTCCTAAACGTATCAAATTTTTGTTATTTTTCAATGGTGTTTGTATAGCACTAGCCACAGTATCATGTAAATAATTATAGCCGATATTGAGCATTTCTAATTTAGTTTCAGATTCCTATAAAATAATTAATAATATTAATATTACCTTTCTTATTTAAATATATACATATAATTTATATATTTTAAAATCAACATTGTAATATTGTTATTAAAAATAATAATTTATACTATTACACTATTATAACTAAAATTACCAATAAATTTGCCAAACATTCTGAACATTCTTGATCCAAATTATTATTCCATACAATTAAAATTGTCAATGGAGAATTTTGATTTATAATGCTTTCACAAATCAATTTAAACCCTTTATTTTGAATATTATTATTGCTAAAACAAAGTAACCATAATTTTGACATATGGTTTGTAATATTTATAAATAAAATGTATATTGTCTAAATTATAAAATTTTTTTACCTTAAGTCTAATAACTGTAATGTGGTGTTACACTTCAATAAAATTGAAAGTTGTTTTGCATCATTTTCGTTTAAATAGTTCTCACCCAAATAAAGTTCTTTCAAATAGTTATTTATTTTTAATGAAGAGACTGAAACAATTTTATATATGGAATACATTAATAAAATTGTTTTTTTCTTTTACTTAATTAAAACATAATTAATACAAGTTTTCAATTAATTTAAATAATTAGACAAAACAATTAATATTATGTTAAAAAATAATCACCTAAAGATGTAAGTGGTCGGTCTGCTAGATTACAATTTTCAAGTTTTAAAACACATAATTGTGAGTCAAATTTTAAAGAACGGCCTAAAATATTAATATGTGATTCACCAAGTATTGTGTTTCTTGCTTCTAATTCTTCTAAATATTTTGACTGAATAATAATAAGAATTTTAATAAAAAATAGAATACATTTAATTTTAATTATAATTGCTAATTACTTTCTTTAATGTACGAGCACACGCTTGCCATCCTCTGGTACCAATATCATTATTAGATGAAATATTTAGACAAATAGCAGATTCATAAAAATCTAACATATCAAACAATGCAATTGCTGTCTAAATAAGAGAAAAAAAAGTATTTACTATAAATTAGTTAATAAAAACAAAATAAAATATACAGATACATAAAACAAGTTAAAAATAAATCTATGGAATTAAAACTGAATTTTCAAAACAATTTAAATCTTTTTTTATCCGTGTATAGTTTGTCTCACAAAAGGGTACAGTTTCATACATATACACTGAACTATAAGCCACTATCCGGTCATCGAATCCTAACTCCATGCATTCAATCATCACTGAGGTATTACATCGGACTAACAGCCTTCTACGTAGTTACATTTGTTCAATGTGTGAAAAGAATATACAGGTGCAGCATGGGGATGTGTTAGACAGACAGGTTTTTGTCAAGATATAGTAAGGTTTTTTGTGAGACGAACTACAGTTATATATATATATTTTAGAATGTATGAAAAATTTGCAATAATGTTGTAAGTACAATTATTTATTTTATTAAGTGGGCAACCTAATCAAAATTTAATAAATGAAAATCATATTGTACTGATTTCAATGATACAATACATAAATGTACAAACATTATACCTCTAATAAAAAAAAAAAATTATGAGTGATTTTAGTTCTAATTATAATTAGGTAATCAAAAATATTAATCTCAATATATTCTATATGTATATATGTAATAGCAATATATTGTTTATAATTCCAATTGTGGTGTTATTAGCAATGACATAAAAAAAAACATAGTGAAAACAATTGAAAAACATAGTTAGGTAATTTAAAATCAAATAATATTACAACTTATCATATTTATCATATGCCCTTTGGTTACACGGAAATTATACTTTTTTTACTGTATCATCATAATGCATAGGTTTATATATTTATAACCCTTGAACAAATCAATATTTTCCTTTGTATGTATTAAGAAATTGAATTGTTTTTAGTTTTTATGAATATCAAGTACGAATAAAAGACCTTAGCAAATTGACATTTCACATATTTGTACAAGAATAATAAAAATATTCTACATATTTTATTTGTATAGAAAACTGATAAAATTAACATTTTGTTTATAAAAAAGTTTTAAAGACAGAAATAACTACTAATGGACATAATACATTTTGGCATTACAAACTTAAAAAACTAAAGAAGCAAAGAACATACTATAATGACCCATCCCATCAATTTTAGATTTACATTTTTTTTTTGTAGACAATTTTTTTGGACAGAAATAGTGCTCCAATTTGTATAAGTATACCTATTTTCTGATAGCAAATGTTCCATAGATACTACTTTGAGGGAACAAGTTTCAGGACACACCCAACTAAAATCCAGAAGCAAATGCTCCTTAAAAACACGTTTCGCTACGCCATTAGATAACAAAAACATAAGAATAAAACACATCAACTGAAATCTTCACCGGTTAAAGAGGCGTTTTACTTTCATATAAATGTAACACTCAAAAGAGAATATAATAATAAAGCATTTGAGGTATCTTACATCATCATTCAATCCAGTTGCTTCAACATTAATATTTTTAAACTGAACTCTTTTAAAAATTTCTTCAATACTTTCCCAGTCAACATTATTCAAATAAACGCCTTTTAGATCAAGACATTCGTTCCTCTCTAAATTTGGATTTATAGATTTGATCTGATTCAAAACGGAATATAACGGATTAGTGTTGTGTCGTTCACATGATTCTTGATATTTCGTTGTCAATAGTTCTACAGTTACGTTTTCAACTAAGAAACACAAAAGAAAACACAATTCAGTTGCGCACGGTTCACAAAAATTATTTTGCGAAATTACTACCGATAAGGTAATTTTTTTACTAAACAAACACGTTTTTACCAGATTCCCAAGGATGTAACGTTTCAAGTACGCCAGTGACGATTTGACTCTCATCATCTGGAAATGATACATTTCGACTGATGTACGTTTTCTTGGAGTTTGAACGTAAACACGATGGGCCGACCGGTACGTTAGACAGGGACAGTATTTCGAAATTGCTAGGTAACGATCTGGATTTCCATTCAGTCATCACTGTTGGTTTGTTTACGGTGTCGTACAGTAGCGCATACTTAGCGCGCGCTACGCCAATGATTAACCCAGAGTAATCGTACGACCACCGCGTACACACACGCGGGCCAAAACGTAAAACGTTTTTCCGGCAATTGTTCTCCTGTTCGGTGATGTAACCAGCTTCATTTATGCATCGCCACTGGTCGTCAACAACACTTCACTCGTCGGTGTCTGTCGAAATTCGGCGTAAACAAACCGCGACGTCGCACACGCACCGCATACGTATATTGTGTATAATATACATATATATAAAATAATAATAAAAAAAAAAAATATATTAAAACGGAAAAAAAAAACAGCAATATAATAATAATAATACTCGAGTAGTATTTAAAAATCTCTGAAAAACATAATAACGCGATAATGTTCGACGATCGTGAGAAAAAATTCGTAATCGATGGTTAGTAGTGGTTAGTGAAATTGACCGAAACGGATAAGGTCCACGCTACCGCGGTAAGCGCTTTAATCACTACATTTGTGTACACGCGTGTGTTTGTGTGTGTGATGTCGGTACGGTAATGTCGCGGTGCTCGAAGTTTCGTTTAAAATCGTCGAATATAATTGAAATTCATAATGACATCGTTGGCGTTCCGAACGCCGTGGGTGTTATAATGAAAAAGGATTTTTTTTTTTTTATTATTATTATTATTGTTGTGCGCTTTTCGATGTATTTTTGAGAACGACGAGAGGAGGAACAATAACAACAACACCGTCGGTGGCGCTATCTTTTCGGTCGGGTTGGCGGCTTCATACCGCCCCCGTCGCGCGCGCACATCGATACGGCGAAACAAAAACACAGGGGAAAATGTAATTTGGCTTTACAGTGAAATAAACTTACTGCCGTCGTCGTAAATTCCTGGCGAACCGTTCATGATCGCCGGTGGACGCGGAACACTGCCAGTCCGTCCGCGTTTTGTCGCTTTGTTGCGGGGCCTCGGATCATGGTTGGCCGGCACATTTTCTGAAACACTGTAAGGTATAGTATAACAAAAAAAAAAAAAAAAATAAATATATAATGCACACGATATTTATATACATATTATCATTATATATGTATACATATATGTCCTATGTGGTCGTTTCGTTTCTAAAGGGATCCCCGTACAGAGCGTTTCGTGTGCGGGCTATTAATTATTATTGCTTTATTGATTGTGGGTGGGGGGGGATTTATTCATTCCTACAAAAACAAAAAATGTTCACTGGTGTTTCGATGCTTTGTATTGGAAATTAAGGTGTGAAAATGTCATCAGCGGCCGGGAAGCAAAGTAACAACAACTCTGGACAAGACGATGAAGGCGAAGAAGAGGATGACGAAGTCGGGGACCTGGTGTCTGCCATCAATTACAACACCATTAATTATAACACCATATCCTCTATGGCCGTGCTCAAAGAAATACTTGGTAAAATACAAATAAATATAATACACACCTAGATATCAACAGCTGATCATATTAATTTTACGGTGATCCGTGTGAAACATGTGTTTTGGGTTTGGTCCTCGGTTCAATTGGATTCGTTTAAAATTAATTTATCTCGCTATAATAACCCAATCACTGGTTTAATAGTATTTTAAATTAACTTGTATACGTTTATATTCAAAATATTGTTTTTTTGTTTTTTTTTTTTTTTTTTTAATGTATTCTTTTTATTATCGATATTTATTATTTTAAGATAAAACTCGAATATTTTTTCATGCGTAACACTTATTTACAAATAATTCGTACAACTAGAATTACAAAAGCATATACCATTACATTTTTCATATGTAAATTTAAAAGCGTTATGCTTAGATTTAAAAGATCACTATACATATTTCAACAATGGTAAAATATTATTATTTTAATGTTTTAAAATACCCTAATATATTAATAGGCACATTTGATTAGTCCTATATTCAAATTCATGGAATTTAGGTTATCTAAAAGTATTTTAATCTATCTATATTTATTATTTACCTAGTGAATATATCGTATTATCTCAAAAATATTAACTGATAAAGTAGTACCTATTATTGAAAATATATTTTAAAGTTCAGTATTTGTATAGTTATGATACGAATATTCAAATATTTAAACATTTTAATATTTGCTAACAAAAAAAAAATATTTTCTAAATATGTATGTAATATGTAGTAATTGGAATAATTTTATAGAAATGCCAATTATACTAGATATATACATTGATTAAATTATTACATATTTCATTCAGTAATTGTAGGTATAATAGAATTGATTTATTACGATGGTTTTTACTCGAAGGCATTTTGTATATTTGTAATTCTATGAGTTTAAACTAAAATAATGGTTTGTAAAATAAGCAGAATTTCAAAATAACAGTTACAGTAAATTTAGAAAAAAAATTTCACAATTATAAACATATTCTTTTACATTATATATATTATAATTTTTATTATTTAATTCAGTTATATACTTTTTATCAGTTCAATAAAAATATATATATATATATATATATATTTGGTCTTATTTTTACACTTTAAACTGTAAAATTGTTAAAATGAATTGAAATAATATTGGGCGTTTAACTTTTTGTAATATAATACTAATAATAAATAAGTAGACATTTTGTTGCGCATTATTGTTTATTAAAAGTAATTTATATTGTAGTTAAATGCATGATGTTGTGTATTATCAAATAAATATTTTGAATGTATTTTTGTTGTAGTTAATAAATATTATTCATATTAGATAAAAAATGCATATTATGTAGTAAATTATTATTTTTATTATAAAATTTAATAGTAGAAAAATACAAGTTTATAACATCATATAGTGAGAGTTATTGAACGTTTTATTACTGTGTTATACAATCCAAAATTTAAAATATTTCGATTTTGAAATTTACTTTGCAAGTTTAAAATTTAACTATTTTTATGGAAAATTTTAATGTTAAGATAAATAATTTTTATTTTATTTATCTAACCATAGAGTTTTATTATTAATAGTATTATTCCTCCTTTATTTATTTTTCAACTTAATTTATAAACAATAATAACAGTATTATTAATGAATTATTATTAATTTGTGCTAAGAAAAGTTTTTTAATAAAAGTTATATATTATTATTCTTTTTTTTATTTTATACTAGTTTTAGTGAAGTTGGTTTATAATATTTGTTTATCGGATGATGAATTATTTATGAATAATATTAAATAGTTATTTTATTTTTAATGATTTTAATTTTTAGATTCTATAATTTAAACTTGAGATTAAAATACCCGAAAAAAAGAAATATACCCATAAAAAAAGTTATAGGATAACAATGAAAAAAAAATACATTAATTGAAAATAGTATTGTACATTATTGTTTTTATAACTCAGTCGAAGTATTTTTATGTAAAAAATTACATACAAATTTATTTTAATTTTAAAAATCAAAAGAAAAAATTTATTGACAATCTATTGAAACGGTATAAATAATAAATATTTAATTCATTGATAATATTCAAATATTTTTTTTAGCCTTTATATTTTTGAAAAGTTTTTAAAATGAATTAAGTACTTAAGACAATTTTAATTTTACCTTAAAATATAAATTTCTTCAAATAATCTTCATTTTATATTTTGTTAAAGGAGCTCAAGATAGTCCTGAAGACGCTGATTGGTTTCAACATTATTTTTTGCGTCATGTTAATCGCTTACCATCACGAAGTCATCAATTTGTTGGTCGACGTCTTTCAGAATGTAAAGAAGAAGACGAACACTTTGAAAATAATGTAAAATCACCAGTGACTGATGATCAACTGAGCAGTACTAACATTAGTGCAAAATCAACACCACCAATATCGCCATTATCACATCATAGAGATAAACATTTTTTTGACGTTAATTTGGTAGAAATGAAGTCTCAGGCATCTTCGACATCCACTTTAGATTATGATTCAATGGATGAAGTGTGGATTAAACGATATGATGCAGAAACATCAAAGCGTCGAACGGTATGAGTATAATATAGCATATTACATGCATACATGTTACTATTGAGTATTAATATTAAAATATAATTTAATTAATAGATTAAATATTTATAGAGTGTAATATATTGCTATATAGAGATTTATCTTAGTGTAGCAATTATATACACAAATATTTTATCAGATTTATCAATAAGTTTTTTATTTTAATTATCAGTTTTAACAAAAAAAAAGTTTTAATTTGTGTTGGAAAAATACTTTTATAATAACAAAAATAAAATATAATAAAAAAATAAACAAATACTTCTGTTTATTTAAGATATTTTTTCGCATACACAATCGTAAATCACATAGTTTATATTTTATGTTAAATTTCAAGTAGTTTAAAACATTTTTTCCTACATTTTAATATTTGCTGATCTACCAATGTATCAATAGCAATGAACATTATTGTTAAAAGCATTGATTATTAATATAAATATTAACATGATTTTATTATTTAAGTTCAATATTATTTTTTAATTAATAAAAAAATACAATTAAATAAAAATATGTAACTAATTCCTTAATAACCAAGAAATTTTCTATAATACCAATAATTGATTTATAAATTAAATTTTAAGTTTTATTGTGATTACACAAAATGTTTAAGTATTTAATATAATACACTATTATGTAGAAAGTATAATTTCAAGTCTGCATAGAATTTTGAGACTTTTTGAAATAAATTAATGCTTCTTAATAAGTATTAATATTATAATAAAGATACATCTACAGATAATATATTAATATTGGTATCTATAAATAGTTATAATTATACCAAGACTTATTGCATATAGATGGATTAAATGTTTTATATAAATAGCTATTAATTAATCGGCCTTTACAAACAAATCTCTTAACACAAACTTTTGTAATTTTTTACTATGAAGATACAGTGTCTATATAGTTTTCCCTCTATTCTCAGTAGTATAGGAAATGCTCATAATTGTATTGTATAAATAGAATATTACTAAAACAAAAAAATGGCAGTTAAATCGTTTATTTATTTTTGTTTTAGGAACTTGGATCACAACCTTTGCCAACCACAGCAGATGATACAGATGGTCAGGGTTTATCAATAAATCGTCAAAGATCTGGTAAAAAATTGTTATTTTTTTATGCAGAAGTTATTATACTCTAGTATTTGAATAATTATTCAAATATAACTAAATAAATCAGCAATAAAGAAAAGTAAATGCCCTGGTGCAAAATAATGTAATGTATTATACCAATTGATTTAATTAATATAAAATATTTTTAATTTATCATTGCCTCTTTTCATTTATTTCCAATTATGGAAAAAATAAACAGTTATTTCAATGTTAAGTCAGGGCTAACCAGAAAATTTTATGCCTACTTTTAGAATATATATATCTGCATTGATCTTAATGTCGTCTATCAAGCAACATTTTATAGCTTATGAAGCTTTGTATTAGTATGATTATTTTTTCCTTAGTGAACACTTATATTTAGAGTACTAAATTTAAAAATGTTAGAAATATCTGCAAGAGACTTTTCAGGTAATCAATAAATAATTATATTTTATTTATTAATTATATTTTTTCAAGGTTTGTTCTACATTTATTATTCTTATTAGTTTCAAAAATCTATGTCTTATTTTAATTAAATATAGATATTTAATTGTATATATATTATGAATTTTATAAATATATTAAATAGATATTTATAGTATTATGAGTTAAATCAATTTTAATTTAGTTGTTAAATTTATTCTAGTAAATTAAAATCAAAATAATATTTTATTTAAAAAATTTGAATTTAATAAGTTTATGAAAGATTGTTGGTATTTGTATTATTTAAACATCAGTTTAATTTATTTTAATAATGGATAAAATATTTTAATAATTTAAATCAATAAAATTAAAATTTATAACATAATATTTATTTAGGTACATGGAGCAAAGGAGGTTCAGCTCCTGTACTTATGCCTGCAGTTGTCGCTGCTTTGGCTAAAAGTAAAAAGGCATCAATTGGTGTGGAAAGACGTCAATCTGGAGATGATATTCTAGCCAAAAGTACTCCCAAAGTACAATTGTCAAAAAATAAGACTCAACAATCGCAACAAATTCAACAATCGCAAAATACTCAAAAAAGAATGTCTCCAAAACCTCGTTCTGGACATTCTCCTTCTCATCCACGCAAAACAAACACACTTCTAGATGCTTTTAGACCTAGATCAAAATCTGATGCTGCATCTAAAAAGAATAATACAATTATGATACAAATGAAAAATTCTATTCAAGTTAGTATTATATTAATTGAAATGTATAAGTTATTCGTGTATTAAGATTATTTTATAATCATCTATTTTCTAATTATAATAATTAATAGTTTTGAATAAAACAATTATTTATAACTTAAAACTACAAATACAACTTGTTTGAAGCTAAATATTTTTTCTGCAAAATACTATTTTGAATTAATAAATATATTTTTATATTGTATTTATTTCCATAAATTCCTATAAAATAGTATACATGAGTACATAAGTTATCTAGGTACAAAATTAATTTTATATTAATAATATATAATTTAATATTTTACTTGAATGTATTAATATATTGGAAATATATATTATATTGTATAATATAATATTCAATATTATATTGTATAATATAATATTCAATATTATATTGAATAAAATTATCATTCATTATAAATACATTGTGGAAATTATAACTATTTTTATTACCTATTAAAAATGATTTGAAAATTTTTTTTGTCGATTACATTAATTAATTAGTGGTACAAATCATTTTTAGAAAAATTAATCGAAAACTAATTATGTTTAATGTAATTACAGCATAATTTTTCTTATAATTAAATCATTGTAGATAAAAATTTAATATATATTCATATCATCCATATTAAGTGCCTTATGATGTAGTTTCTTATCAAAAATATGTACTGAAGTGGATTTCAAAATTATATAGATAATAGTTTTATTCAATTCATTATTTTGGTAGCCAGTAATTTTTGTTTATAATTTTATCCTAAATTACCTGCTATACTAATGATTTATTGAATATATATTATTATGTGTTTTTGCGTGTTTTGTGTTAATAAAATTATATATTATTGTTTGTTAATAGCAAACTCTTAAATCGCCTAGCTCAAGTGCCCGCAATAGTATTAGCGGATCAAATTCTTCTACTGATACAATCGAACCCTCTAACTCGGTACCACCTCCTACTCGTAATCGTTACAAGCAAACTGCAGTAACAGCAAGACCACGAGCTGGATCGGATAGTACTAGCACTAAAGGCGCTGTATCTAAAATGATGGATTTATTTAGACATAGGTCTCAGAGTGCTGTTTCTGCCGATGACAAACGTAAAGCTGTAAGTTTATAATAATTAATTACAATAATACTTATGTTAAATATATTTTTAAGTGAACATATTTAGTCCTTTTTTATCTTATTACTAATAATATATATATATATATATATATATATATATATAAATTTAAATAATGTATGATAAAAACTTACAAACATAAAAGATATACATGTTTTATTTTGTATTTCATATACTGATTTCAAATTTTCAGAATTCAAAGCTAATTTTTTTTGTCATTTTTGAATATAATGCTTTTTTTAATCTTTATAATATATTAATATTGGATACATTTAAACGAGCTACATATTGAGTATGTAGTACCTAAATGTATCTTTTAATATAAATTAAATTTCATGATATACTCAATACTTTGAAATGTTTTATAATTTAGAAAGCGTTTTTTTCTTCTTAATTTCAAATAACTGTAGATAAACATATTTTTATTTTATTAAAAAAAAAAACAAAAAACAAAGAAATTAAATTGATCAAAGTCACATAATAATTCATATTTTTACACATAAGTACTTTGATCTGAATTTTCAATTAAAAGTAGGTATCTATGTAAATATGTCCTTTTTTTATTTACAATATATTATGTCTGATGGAACATAATTTTTCTTAATTAACTTTATAATATTTGTAAACTATATTTTTAAAATCACTGAAAAACAGTTGACAAAAGTCATTAAAATTATTTTTTGTAATTGTACAGGACAAGAATTTGAGGTGGATGAATATTGTATGCAAACGCATTGGTCATGATAATGAAATAGAAAAATATGTTTTAAGAATGTATAATCATACAACCAGTAGTGTATTGGTAAATAAATGCATAGATAAAAACACTGTCAAAACAGGATATTAATAAGGATTAAGGGGGAAGCTGAAATCTCCACAAAACATTATTTGATAATTTGAATAAAATTGATTTTACCAGATTTTTTTAACTCGTACCAGTGCGTGTAAATATTGAAGAAGAAAAAAACGTTCTTGCCGAATTATAGCCTATAAACTTCATACTGTTTTTAATCGAACGTTAAGTATAAAAATATTTTACAACTCTTTACCGAACACAAAAGTTCGCTTAAAATCAATTTTACATGACGAGTTTTATATGTATATTGAATGTGTAACATCAGTTCTGATTGTAAGTGAACAGATTGTATTTAATTCGCACGTGAAAGTTTTTCGGTGGTAGGTAAATAATTGTTTGTTTGCCCCGACGAACTGAATTCACGAAACCGCCTCGAGGAACAACTATCGATTGCTGTCTATTGACATGTAAAAATGATGGTTTTTTTCTTTTTTTTTTTTCTGTTTTATCTAACAGATATCAGTATGATACATATACGTATCGATTTCTTTGACGTTTCTTTATTCGAATTAAACGTGTTTTATCGTAATTAGTGTTAAAATAACCGTAAAATGTTATTGTACCCGCGGTGCGCTAATAGAATTTGTAAATGTACTCAATCGAGGAAGAGAGAGTGGAAGGCTGGGGCCGGGCGTTTGATCTGATGACATAATAATAACCAGTTTTTCTGTTCGGATCCACTGACCCAATTTTCGAAGTGATCGGTTTTTTTTTTACTTTTTTCTTTTACGTCTATCCCCGTGAGTCGCGTTACAAACAACAATCGCCGCGCACACGTGTACTCATGCATACTATAGGCGATGTAAAGGATTGTTGTAGTTTAGAAGACTCGTCGTGGTGTTCAAGTGAAACGCGAAAAAAAAGAAAAAAAGAAACGTTCTCGAGATGATGATAACGGATCGTGCGAACGACGGTCGTCTGTCGGTTACGACGAATATTATTAATTCGGATGACGACCCTCCTCGCCAACGAGAAAGAAGAAAAAAACCGCCGCGGTAGTGTGAACCGGTGGAAGCGGCGCTTTTGCTGTTGGCCACTCGTGTACGGGGGAAGTGGGTGGGGGGGGGGAGAGTTCCAGTTGTGTTTAGTGAAAGTGTCGTGAAAGACCTTGTACGACTAATTGTTACGATATATCGTGTCTCTTCCACTTCTCCCCCTCTCACCCGCCCATTCGCCACCGCTACCGTTACCTATTATGTAGGACTCCATTGGTGGTACGTTTTAACGCGCGCGTTTCCATTACGCAGCAAAATTTCGTACAAGTTCTGTTTTTACCATATGAAAATGCATAAGTATTGTTCTCGTCGTTAAAACGAATTATTTTTATTATTATTATTATTACATTCGACGATATTATTACACTATTATTATTATTATTATTATCATCGTGTTATTATTGTTGAGTGTGTTTGCATACGCGTTGCGCGCGCGAACGTCGAAAACCGGTTCCCCTACGCCGTCGCTGCCGCGGCGACACACGAAAAACCGAAATACATCGCATTTAATCGCCGATATCCGTCCGTGCTTCGCGCGTTCCTTCCTCGTCGCCGCGGTTCTCATCACTGCCCCTCCCTCTCCCTGGGCACGTACACCACACACACACACACACAATATCCTCCGTTTATTACTACTATTTGTACGTCGACTTCAGTCCGCGTCCGCTGGTGCGCGATACACGTTCCGTCTTCTTCTACTTCTTCAGTTATACAATCGTTATTATTTATTATCCCCGTTGGATAATAACTCGGGTGTACTCCGCGGGCCCGCGCGCAATATGCCCGGGCGATGTCGTGGTACTTCCGATGGATGTTCAGCCAGCAACAGGATCCGTCCGCGACGGTACCGCCCATCAACAAACCGCGTAGCCGGTCCCTGGACGGCGGCAGTCCCGTCGACTTTATCAAACAGCAGCAGCAGCAGCAGTCGCAGCCGCCTGCCGCGTCTCCGGCCACCTTCCATTTGGCCACTCTGCAACCGGCGGCGGTCACCGCGCCACCGCCCGTTCGGCTGTCCGTGACCGTTTTGTCCGCGGCCGCGTTACCCTTCGTACGTATCTCCCGGTAATATAATACGTACGTATTGTATACACGCACGGTCCGTTTAAAACACTCTTCAAGACTCTTGTGTTAGTCTCCCCCCCGGGGTACGACGGTGCTGTCCGATACTACGAGATTTTATCGTTTGATCGTGCCACGTCGATTTTTCTACACCGACACTCGTATAAAGTCCTCATAGAAAATATTCATCTCGAAACGTCAAATACCCGCGGCCATACTGTCCTCCGTCTCCCGTGTGCTGCTGCACATCACAACCAAATCTAATTTATATATATATATATATAAAGTCTCGGAAACACGGTTCTCGTCTCGCGACGACGCTTATACGATACCTCTGCGATTACTCTCAATCAATATCCCCTCGTGCCATCCCACCACTGCGCGCGTTACACAATTTTTTTTTTCTTTGTAATATTATTACGTGCGCGACAATCGTCATCGACGTTTATTGCGTAAAGGTTATTTCACACACACACACACAGAGATGACGTCTATAAACAGGTGACCGCGGTTGACGGCGTCAGAAATCGGAATATTATAATAAAAATAATATGTGGCCCGTATTATACTCGTTCTATTGATAACTGCCTACGCGGGCGTAACGCGCACGCGGAGAGACAATTTCCATTACAATTTTGTGTTATCGCCGTCGTAAAATTACATTTTGTAGCTTTCGTTGTTGTTTACGCCAGACCGTAATGTTATAGACGTGTGTGTGTGTGGCGTGTAGCAACGCCGCCGCGCGACTCGCTGTGGCTGGTATGTGTTCCGCGTGTACGCGGTGTCGACTGGAACGATATTACGTCGTGCGAGGCAATAACGGAATCGAGGGGAACAGAAAAGGGCGTGCCTACTAAATAATAATTGCCGGCTTAGCGGCTTGAGTTAATCGGGCGGTTTTTTTGTTCCATTTCAATAATATTGTGTGACGTAAAAAACTTGCGTATAAATAAGGACATTTTATTATAAAAAAAAAAAAAAATGCTCCCGGATCGTATTCGTTTTCTAACGATATTGTTTGTACTTAATGATTATACACTTTGTGTGTGTGTTTATTGTTAACTGACCAGCCGAAGTTGTCTTTTTGATAAAAAAAAAAAAAAAATCTGAATTCTCGGAGATGAAGAGATTTAAGAGGCGGGGTACCAGTAGATCTAAACGGATTAATTATAAATATAATTGTTGTTGTTGTTCGTAAAATCAAAAAACGCGTATTGGATTTGTTCACGTAAAAACGGACGTTCTATTACAATTTTATTACGATTATTAGGAGATGTCTGTGGAAATTCTTCTTATTTTCATAAAATTTCTCGTAAAGTTGTTGTAATTAATAAATAATACCTTTATTTTACGCAATTAACATTGTTTTGAAAAACTTTTAACATCTCTTTTCTCACAAAAAAACAAAAAAATGAAAACGCCATTGTTATTGCATGATTGGAATTGAGGGGGAGGGATAGTACGGTATCGTGTCAAAGTATTTTTACTTCGCTTCTATTCTTGTATTACGACTCGCTCTGTTGTAGGAACAGCTCGGATTGTGAGGATTCTGTACAAAGATGTAATATTGAAGAATTTTAAAAATAAAACTTATTTTAAACATTTTTTAAACACACGTCTAAAAATATATTTTACAAGTTTGGAATATAATTTAAAAAAAAAAATGCGCTACAGTAAAAAAATATTTTCCTTATATTATATATATGTATATATACATATATTTACATAAAATACTTGAAAATAATTGGCTTCATAATTTAATAAAGTATATAATATATTAATACTTAAATAAAAAAAAAAAACTTCTATAGATATATGAATTTTATATTAATATAAATTGATAAATTATTTATATTAATTAATAAATGTATTTTATACTTTTTTTTTTTATACGACATTACTTTTTTTACGTTTTTTCGTCAGCACTATTAATATATATATATATTATACTCATTAATATCGCGTTTTCAATCGTAATTCTGTGGTTATCATCCGTCGTCATTTTTTGTTGTGTGTGTGTGTGTATTACATTGCTTATTTATTGCCATTGCACTGCTGTGTATGCTTGTGTACTTGTAATGAACGAAGAAAATAATATATTGTTGTTGTTTCGCGACAATACGTGTAGGAGGTGTGTGTTGGGCAGAGACAACTGGATAATGTATACTTGTATACGATATTGTATAGCTTTCTAAATATATCAGTAAGTTTTTGTACGTTAAGTTTGTATAAAAAAAAAAAATGTAACGATAAGGAGAAAATTACGTCGTACGTCTAATTGAAAAAAATAAACTGTACTTCACCATAAACATTAAAAATTTCTCTTTCCGCCAACACCCCCCCCCCCCCCGAATAAATGAAATTATTTTAACGTTCGGTATATTATATACGTACGAACATTTTTTTATTATTATTATTATTTTACGGTTTTAATATTATATTATATTTTACACGTTTTTATTGAATTGAATGTACAAGGTTAAGGTCGAATAAACAAAAACTTGACGCGTACAAATTCGTAATTTAATATCAAATTAAATTCAACGTGTGCGCTTATCTATATGATATCTTTACTGTTTTTTTTCGATAGATTGTATACAATATAGATTATATAAATAGACACACTCGCTCCTATAAATTAAAAGTCGTAGTATTTAATAGTAATAATAAGTTTTTAAAAACCATGTTATTTTCAGCGAAGGTTAGTAATATAATAATTATAAAACACGTATAATTTAGATGATTATTTGTTATTAAAACCGAATGTAAAAACGTTACAACTTATAAATAATTCTGTAGCAACGAGAATAAACACGTATTTATTAAATTCCAACGATATTATTATTATTTATTACAATAATAAACTGTGTGAAGAATGTGTGTGTGTGTGTGTGTGTGTGTGTAAAATACACGTAATCATCGAATATAATTTATACGAACGCCGTGTGTGTACGTTTAATTTAAATAATAATTATTATTTGATGGAACCGAACAACCCGAAACTTGTTTAAAAGTCATATTGTGTAAAAATTGAAAATCACGATATTTTTTAGTGAAGGTTACGGAGGTACGATAAAAAAAAATTAAATTTAAATTTATTTTTGACCAGAGACACATTAGATTTATACAGAAATAGAAATACGCGTATTACACACATTAAATCAACAATAATAAGCTATAAAAACTATATGAATGTCTGTGTGTAAATACTGCTCGTAAACATCGAATATTAAATAAAATATATGCGAACGCGCGTGTGTTTAATTTAAATACAATTATTTGACGGTGCAAACATTCGTTACTTGTTGTTTAAAAGTCATTAGTGACATTACGAGTCATCTAGTGTATATATTATAAATATATTTAATAAGATATTCTTTTATGTATCGGAATTTGGAACACATAAAATAAAATTGAATAATAATAAATGTGATTTCTGTTTCGTTAATACAAACATATTGAACCACTAATGACGAGTCATATATATATATATATAAACATTAGATAAGGCTACGTTGTGTAATCATACTAATGCAGTTATTACGTTTGAAAAAAATTTTTCACTCAAATATTTTTAAAAAATATATATATATTTAAATAAAATTATGCTTCGGAGGTTCTAAACTGCACAACTGCTTTAAAAGTCGCTGTGTGTATTGAATTTTAATATTTACTTACAATATGTATTCGGTGTACAGAAATGAAATGAAACTAAATCGAATATTTCGTGTGATCATCTCTTAAATTGTACAACGAAAGGACCATATTATTTTACTTTTGATTCGCTTTGCCTTGATGGGACGGGGCTGTGCCTTTATCTGTTCCAGGCTTGCGCTTCTACTAGGGGATGGAAGTGAAGGATTGTAGTTGTTAATGTCGGTCTGCCCAAGTTAATGAGTACGGTTTAGGCATAAGTTTTGTGGATAGTGGGAGATGTGTTCGTGATCGGAGGAGTTTTTGTAGAACATCGTTTTGGATTGGGTTTGAACTGAGTCTTGGATTGATTTGAAGTTCGTCGATTTCTGAAGGACCGAATTTTTGACGATAGTGGGCAGAGACCTGTTATTATCGTACGGATGCCTGATGTTCTGGGCGGAGGATTCGATGCGCCCCGCCAATGTGAGGGACCACCCCATATTTTACAACGCGTGGGAAAAATATAAATAGTAGCGTAGAAGATTTCTTAACCAAATAATTTAAATATATATATAATTATTTCGTCAACTGTTGTCCAGTGTTCTTACTGTTGATATATTCAAATGTACGAATGCAATCGAAAATAGTGTACCTTTGAATTTATTGGATGTATTCGATTTTAACAGAATTACTAATTTTATTATTATCATCATCATCAAAGATATTTATAATATTATAGTTATTGAGCACGTGACATAATTATTCATTTCTCTTTGTATACGTGTCAATATTGTATTTTCGTTACAATTCAAGTTTAGATTTGTTTCTAGTTTACATATTCATCTCATGTATATTTCTCTCGGTCGAATTCTATATCAATTTGAGTCTATATATATATATATGTGCGAAAACAGTAAGTTATTGAATAAGTATATTTTCATTATTTATTATTTAATTATTAAATAAGTTCTGTAAATCGTGTGCTGAAAGCGCCTAAGATAATAAAATACTCATAATTATTATAATATCGTATTAGAAATGTTTGTTGGTGCAGGGGAAAAAATAGGAGGTATAAATTCAAGCTCACGTGGGTTATAGGTTTAGAAATTAAACGTTACGTATTGTGTGAGCTGAATATTATTAAAAAAAATTTAGATATCATTTTTCCATTTAGCGCACATATATTATTCGAGTAGATAATAATTATTAGGTGTAGTTGAAAATGGATTAATCGTTTGAATTATAAATTGTGAACCCTTGTGTTTAATTTCCTTATACAGTTTAATTTTTTTAATATTACCAAATTGTGGTACATTATTAATATTTAAATAAAAATATGCCTGTTTTTTATAAATTTCAATTATCATTTATTATTATTTTTTCAATACTTAATACGTGCATGTTAATTATTCCGACAAAAAAAAAACATGCGCCAAAACGAATAAATCAATATTAATACACCATTATTTCCTCCAACAAGCTATTTACGAATAGAGTATCTTATCGTCTTTATGTTAATTTTCTTCTAAAGCTTCAAGCTATTAAAATAATTAACATCTGTATATTTGCTAACCCTATTGCACACAATATAAGTTCAATAAACACTTCAAAAATAGATAAAAAAAAAATATATATATACATATAAAATTGTGTTCATTTTAACATTTTAGAATATTTTTTAAAACAATAACTCAATGTTATGTTAATTTATTATAATACATTATTGTTTTCATAAACGGTATTATCTACTCGCAATAAATCGAATGCATATATGAATATAATATAAATGAAACCAATACATTTTGTCCGAATTAACTCGGCGTTTACGATTACGCCACTAGACTTCCTTGGCCAGTTCTTTTATTATAATTTTTCAACAACTATAGTTTTTTGTAGGCACTTGAAACAAACCTCAGTTTCAGCCTTCAAATAATTTTTAAAGTATCGTAATTAAAACGGGATATTTAGAAACATGAAATTAAAAAATATAAAGATACATAGGGGGATAATACGAGATACAAAATTAAATTAATAATATATGTATATTATCTACGCGAAAAAAGCTTATTAATCCGCAAAATATATTTTATTTTTTTTTTGTACACTTGATTATTTTGCTTACTTTTTATACTCAATTCTTGGTCTATTATTAATACGTTTTGAATAAGTACTTATTTAATATCTAATATTATAAAGTTGTGAAAAAATAATTATATATATTAAAAAGGAATAATCGATAGATAATAATCAGTTAATTAATGAGTGCGTAAGTGGATTTAATTACACATTATTTTTCGTCTAAACTCGTTTCATTCGTGTTTAAAAACAAAGAAAGGAAATCTTATTTAAAAAAAAAAAAATGTAAATCGTATAATAACAGTATATTGAAAACCGATATTTTTTCTTTTTGTCTTGGGCACACAAAACGCAATAAAATCAATGTTTCCTATTTCTAACATACCTATGGATCTAGTGATGCGATAAATATTATGAAAATGAATTTTACTGTAGTGATCTATTTTCTCATTTTTTTTTTTATGTACATATCTTAAGATCTTCAAAAATTGAGTATCAACAGTATTCTTGGTTTAAATATGTTCGGTTTATTTTGGTTGGATTTATAAAGGGGAAAGATGGAAATGAGCAGGAAATGTCAATCTCAAGTAGGTTTTATGACGAATTCAAATCTTCAAATTTCGTTATCGTACCATTAAATTGATCGTAGGAAACACCTACTTTTTTTTTTACATTTTTCGTGTATGCAAGACAAAGAGAAAAAACCGCTTCCATTCCTCTTGAGATTGTAAATATAACAAATATTTAAAATAAATCTTTTTGGTATTGTTTCTTTTATAATATCGTATGATAATAACACGAGTGATTTATTAAATTGTCATGTTATTAAATGTATTCAAATAATTAAATGTCAGCAAATTAAATTTATCTCTTTAAACTATTTACGTTTTTGTTATTTATTAATTCGTCGATTTTCAATTAAATTTTTAATTCGATTTTCATGCGTATAACCATGTGCGCATTTTGTCATGTAACACAGGGTGCGATAAAATAAAACAATTTTGTGATTTGTATAGTTAATAAAACCATAACCTAACCATAGAAAATATATATTTTTAACAGTGTATACACAGTTTAATAACTGATTATAATTAATCGACCAATTTGAAAAATGATTACACCACTGCGATGGAGGCCTCCATTGTTAGTAGTCTGATTGAGCCTATTCCAGTAGTTGTGCATTAACTACAATTTCTACCTTGAAATAATAGCAACTCGCAAAGTTTAATCGCCTCTTTTAGAACTTCTAAATTTGGAAATGTCTTAATTTCGAGATGGCCTCAAAGAACAATATTGCTTGATGAGGACAAATTTCGATTTTTAAACATGAGATTATACTCGATCAGGACTTTCACAGCAGTGATATTTTCTGATTCTGTTTGTATCCCGACGCAGGTTTTTTTTTCAATGCAGAATTTGTTTCTTTTTTTTCTGAAGTTATATGTAAAATTCTAAATATTGTTTTCTTATCGAGAACAGAATCGCGTGGACCGGGCGCGAAGCAAATGCAAAACACCATCTTATTGAACGAATTGTTTTTATTCGGATAAATAGAGAAATACGATAAAATTAAATTTTTTAAATAAAATATTTTATTTTAAATAACAATATTCACAAAAATTGCTTGTTATATCAATGTTAAGTAATCAAAGTTGAGTTGTATAACATATGTTTGTACAACTCTACAGATTTACCATTTAACATTGATATAGCAAGCAATTGTTTAACTATTTATTTATTTTATATAATAAAATTAAGTTTTCCGGTTTTAATTCAGTTTATTATTATAATTATTATTATCATTATCATTATTATTATTATTATTATTATTATTATTATTATTATTATTATTATTATCATTATTATTATTATTATTATATCGAGTAAGTTGCTTAAAACCAGAAATAATTGAAATATTACTGGGGACGTGTTAGTGAAAAATTGATATTGAATGTCTCGCTCGACCTTGTTTGTCAACTTGGCAACCTATCCCCACCATTTGTACTATTATAATATTTTTGATTCTTTTTTTTTTTTATGTTAACAGAGAGCAGCAAATATTCCACATACGAATTTCGCACAAGGTGAGTACAATAAATACAGTATAACTATCATATTATCACTTAACATTTAAGTTTTTATTTACTTTAGAATATTTTTGTTCTTGCTGTTGTTGTTGTTGTTGTTGTTTATTTTAAGACGATATCATTTCATTGGGTCAAGATTATGTACTAAAGTTATTAATCTCTGACGTCAATTATGTGTTACTTTTGAATCAAAAAAAACTGATATGTCGGTGTGATATTTAATGTTATCAATCATCAACTAAAGTCGATTATTGAAATAAATTGAAGCAAAATATTTTCAACTTTTTCAATTGTTTAAAATATGCTCGTATTATTGTAGTTATATTTTATCGTTCAACTCTCTCTCTCTTCGTGTAAGTTTTAATTTACTTTATTCGAAATAATGGTGTTTAGTAATATTTTTTTATCAGTAGAGTTCTAGGGACATGCCGGGAGTTGGTTATTTTTAGACTGGCGTGGACCCAAGCCGGATAGCTAATTATTATAACACATTTGTCGAAAGAAATATTTTTTCCCCGCACTCTCTAAACGAAATCGACGCGTGACTTGGACAAAAATGTAACTAAAAAGTTTATCGCGACTTTAACCCGAAATCCGAATATTCGAATAGTCAAATACTGTCGTGTTATTACAGCAATCTATTACAATTGCGCAATTTACATACGAATTATAAATTATGAATTCGGAAAATTTTTGGAAATTATTTTACGAAACGATTAACGAATTACTACTACTACTATTATTATTATTATTATTATTATTATTCTTTTTTTTTTCTATGAAAGTGACGAATTTTTTTTTAAGATTTTAGATCTTTACATAAACAATTCCAGTATTTTCTATCAAATAATTCTAATGCGTTTAAACGAGTAATGAAATATGTACTGCCTACATATTTTGTTTTCCTTTTTTTCAAAGGCAGATACGTATTGAAAACGTTTCATTTCGCAAAACGACATGTTTTCATTATTGCCGTTCGTACGTTTAACAATAACGTACCGTATACAAATAACGATTTACACGTGTTGTGTATTACATCTACAACAAAACGAAATGCGTCTATATAAAAATATTATTGTAATTAGTAAACGCCTGTTGTGTAACGAATTAGAAGAATAAAAGTAGGAACCGTGTGTGCGCGCGTACATATTGCCGACTGGATTTAATTAATCCGATTTACGTGACTTGATGACTACAACTAATTAAGGACGGATTTGATGGCAACTATTTTTATTTTAATTTTAAGCAAAAAAAAAAATAAAAATAAAGAGATTTTCCACGAACATCGCGCGGAGTACATTTGCGCAAGTAACGCGATTCAACAGAATTAGGTACCATCCCCGCCGACGTTGTTGTGTGTGCCGCGTCAGTTTCCAAACAGCACTCTCGAATTTCGAGATATCCGAAATTAAACGTTCCGTCAGTATTTGTTTATATTTAAAGGTAATGTCTACAATATTATATTTCGTACGTTTTACACCGACAATTCCGACAAAATTATATTATATTAACGAGAATTGAACATTTTTTTTTTTTTTTAATCATATTTAATAATTATATAATATCGTAATTATGCGCGCCATATATATATATATTTTTTTTTTTATATACACGCACAATATGTAATTCCGCGCGTCTATGCGATTTATTTTTCCATTTCGCCAGTTACAACATTTACTATATACGCGCGTGTTGTTAATATCACCAGATTTTCGACTATAACCACAATTAGTGTAATTACTAATATTAATATTTATTTTCAGACGTCCTTTATTTTTATTTAATAAAAAAAGAAAAATGCAATCAATAAATATATACACACGCCTAATATAATAATCGTTTTATGCGCTCAGTATATAATATTATGTTTATATATATATATATATGCCAAAACAGCATTTTATTATTATAAAAACCTCAACATTTATATTCACGGCTTATAATTTTCAACAAAACGTATAATATTATCGCTAATAATATGTTGTAATTAAATTAATTGTAATGTATTGCGTATTATTATTTTCATATTTTTTAAAAAAAAAATTTTTTCTTGGCAATATTTCTATTATTTATGTTGTTCAGGCGTTTTTTCCCAACGCCAATCAAATCCAATACATAATATTATCTGTTTGAAAAGAAAAAAAACTTCCTCGAATTGTATTTTTTCGACTCGGGATATTTTTCATTTCAAGGTAAAATCACTGTAATAATAATAATAATAATAATAATAATAATAATAATAATTATTATTATTATTATTATTATTATTATTATTATTATTATTGCTTTATATTACGAACTATATCGATTTACAATGACGGACATATTACGCAAAATCGTATTATTTCGACATTTGTCGTCAAGCAAATTTTTTGTTATATGGCGTCGTTGTGTGTTGAGAATTATAGAATTTTAAATACCGTCGTCGCTGTATTTGTTTATATAATAATAGTAATAATAATAATCGTCCACCTGTTGTGGTGTCAATCGCATTTTATTGGCTGTTTTTGTATAATATCGATTAATACGGGAATTTGTGCGATTTCAGTTTTTACAGATATATTAATCTGTGGTAATTTTAATAATAATTATGTATTATCTATTAAGCAGTCGGCGGGATTTGGTATAGTTAGTCGCACGCGCAGTGACGTATTTTCAAATTTTTTGTGGGGGGGGGGGGTCTAAATATTATAAGTACCTATAAATTTATAATATAAAAAAAACACATACGAGTTATGATGTAATAATTATATTATGTATATTTCACTACTATTATGATTTATTAATACAAATTAATAGTTTTTTATAATAAAAAAGGTAAACGACAAAAATAACCAAAAGTTAAACCCAAGTTATTTATACAAATATTGTATATATATTTTTTTTTATAATAGAAACATTAAAAACTCATAATATAAAATTAATATTCTCTTTCTCGGTACCTACGTATCAAGTTATTTATGAATTTTTAAATTTTTTTCTGGGGGGGGTCGAGACCCGGGAACTCCCCCCCCCCCCCCGTAAATACGCCACTGCGCACGCGTATAGTTTTAACAGGGTGAATTCTGACGATAATATTATATTTATATTGGACTATTAAGTTATACTTTGCGTGTTGGTTCATATTTATTATTATTATTATTATTATTATTATTATTATCGAAACGAGTTATTTTCTTTCACTTATTTATAATATCGCAAAAAAAACGTTTGAAATAAAATATTTTCGTTATTCGTTTTAATAATTATCGAAAAATTCAAATAATAAAAATACCAGTTTATATGCTATTCGAAACAACACTTAAATATGCCTACTACCACCCCTCACGTCGCCCGATGTGTTCGTTTTCCTGTAACATTATATTAATATTATTCATTAGTCGATTAAAAGTCATCGTCAAGTATTAAAAGTGAAAAAGACAAAAAGTATTCTTATAATTTTATTAGTTTATAGTGTTTTTTGTGTTGCTCGTTTGTGTTTATTGTTTTATATAATGATGTGCGAGTATACCGCCGAGTACTGCGTGTACACGATACTCGTGCGCACTACGTGTTTTGTCGTCAGCGAGTTTTGTCGCGTTTTTATGCGTAATCGATTTACGTGGTAAAATAAAAAAAAAAAATTATCATTTTTATTCCGACGACGTATATCGACCGATAAGAATAATATTCTGAAAACGGATTTGTATGTCGTTTTAATGCGCGCGCGCGCCGGTACACTTGTTTATACTGGGAGAGATCACGTTTTGTGTTCGATTTTTATAAGGAAAAGTAAAAAAAATAAATAAAATAATTCGATTCGCGATAAAGGAAAAAAAAATTCCTTATAAATTATTATTATTATTATTATTATTAATTCAAATCTGTTTTATCAGTATATATTGTTATTCGCAGTGAACGATGGGCATCGGATTTATAATACCGCGTCGTCGTCGTGCGTTGGAATCGAAAATTTTTCATATTTTTTCGCATTAAAAATTATTTACCGAAAGTAATCTTCTCGAGTATGAATGCGGATATATATATATTTTTTTAATAAAGCTTGCCCCTAGTATATTATACTTTTCAAAACGGTCGAGGTTTTAAAAAAATATGGAACATTTACGTTTTTAATCGCATATATTAGATACGAATATACCGCGGAAATGTTTACTTAAAAATGCTACATATTGCGAAATATCTTTATTTGTATACTTCAATCGAAAATCATTTGTTAAATTTAATTTATAAATGTACTGCGTGAATATTTGTGGTCGTTATTTATCTGTAGGTCGGGCACCCCGTGAATTTTAATGTTTGTTATTACTTATTAGATTTATTGAATTAATTCATATAATATGATTTTTGTTATACTCGTACTTTTTTTTTTTTTATATGTAAATCTCGTAAGTAATATTTAAGAGATTATTTAGATTGTAATACGATAAAGGTGTTGGGAGGAGGCATACTTTTCTTGCATATTATTGTTGAATTATAAGTAGTATAGGTTGAATTGATAACTTATAATATGTGTTCTTTATCGGATTTGAAAACAATTATCAAGCTATGTTATTCTATAATTCTATAGAAATTTTGAAAAAAAAATTAATTGTGAAATTGAATTCATATTGATATTAATATTAATCATTAATATTCTACAATAATAATTAATATCTAAATAAAGTCTTATTCGAATATGTAATATTTTTTAAATAACTCATTACGCAATAGTAGCCGTGTGCAACAGGAAAATGTTAAATAAAAATTATAATGTAATTTGAATAAGTAAAATATCTATTTCTCCTTCCTCGGCTTCTTGATATAATATGAATTTTAAAATTACACGTCTCCGTAATATTATTATATTATTTAACATGCATAAAATACGTGTGTGCATATTAATAAAATATTTTTATATCGTAAAATAAAAAGTTCTGTAACCTTAATAACGGACTACTAATTAATTTTCATGATCAACAAAAAATTTCGAGTTCGGGAAAATGTTTAGCCAAAACGCGTGTGAAATGTTCTTCGTGTTTAATACGCGTCAGTTTTCGTTTATAGTTGATAAGTTTATCGATTTACTATAAAAAAAAAAAGACGGTTTTTGCTCTAAAGTTATCGAATTAACGGTCTGGTAACTTACAACGTGTGCGTCGAATCCTTTCATACTGTAATATACACTTATAAGTAGACACCGAATTTTGATGTTTTTACGTAATATTTGTTACTGAGAATGAAATTTCGATTAATTACGGCCGTTTTAATAATTTTTTAAATATTTGGTTTAATTTAATCTATGTTATAATTGTTAGAAAACACGTTTTCAAATAAGAATATCTATTGTGCGCATATATAAAAGATTATTTTGATGAAATTATATATATCGTAAAAACATCTTATTTCTAGGATTTCAAACGCATATCATAAATCCCCCTGTCTCCAATGACGGTATAATTGGTATTTTATCGACGATTTTAGTTTTCGTTGATTATTATATGCGCGTTTTGTATCGGCTATTCGCGTCTTGTTGAAAAAACTATCGAACATACGGCGAGTGTAATTGCGGCGGGGGATGAAGTTCGAAAATTGAAACCGATGATATATGAATGCGGCGACGTGTATTTGTGTCCGTACACGAAATCAAAATTTGGTATTGTTTTCTATTTCTCCGGCCGGTGGTAGTGGTATTTCGAACTGTCAGTGTGTATAAAGTCGTTCCTGGCGCGAACGACTTTTGTTTATTTATTTTCTAGAATTTTTTTTTTTTTTAAAAAAAAGTCGATATACTCCTCGTGCCGGATAAAATTGGTTCAAAAGTGTTGTACATAGAATGTCCCCGGGCGTTGGGGATTCGAATAATCGGTACGAATTCGGAAAAGCGTCTCATCTCATCCGCGTACATTCGGTGACTGAGTAATTCTCGCATCGTGTTGTTAGGTAAGACCAAATCACAGTATACGTGATTGATGCGTTGTGATTACAGAAGAGACACTCTCAACCCCATGAGAACGCTGCGGGCGGGTGTTGTACACTGCAGGATGTGGTATTTCTAATATGTGTACGGGGTATTTAAATGAAACTCGACTTTACAACAATGATATAAATTCGTGCGTTTAGAGAATATTATAATGGAAAACCAAAAAAAAAAAATGTTCCGACCTTTACACATTCGAATCGTATTCGGTTCTAAAGTTCGTGCCGCGCGCATATATATAAAAACGAAAATGTTAGTGTTCGTCATTGACCTTTGAATGCTGCTCCGCGCGTTCTGCTGCCAAATTGATGATGATGATGATCTCTCTCGCATGAGGTGGTGATGTTGTGTAGTAAATCTCACGCACGACCGGTGATCAAAGTCGAGATCGGACCCCGGCAACCACCAAATCTCTCTCTTCTCTGCGGTGGCCGGCGCGATTTCGTTGTGTACTACTACCGGGTCGCGGCGCGCGCACAACGATGTGGTGTCTCCCCTTCCCCGGACGCTTTCCGAGCCATGAACGACGACGACGACGACGACTCGTGCCGCCGGCCGCGTACGGGAGAAGGAAATGCCGTCGCGTCGCGGTCGGCGGCGGCGACTGATGATGATCGACCGGTGGTACCGGTCGATCGGTGGTGGCTGGCGACGGCGGCGGCGGCGGCAGCGGCGGCGGCCACCGCTCATCGGAGAGTCACGTTTCGTTTTCGAACCAGTCGTACGCACGTTTTCCGCAACGCACGTTTTTCCCGCGCGCGCCGCGCCGGAACGACACGCGCGTCTCGTATAGTGTGTGCGCTTTCTCATCGGCCGTAGAGAGAACGTATATTGACGTGTCTGTGTGAAATAATATATCGTTTATTCTCGTTTTGAATGTCCGAGAAAAATAGGCGCTTGTAATAGAATTTCATAAGTGGTATAGCATTTTATGCGTGTATACACAATATTGTATAGTGCGAACCTCCCCCACTCTCTCGTCCGTTTTAAAATTGCGCCTTTATTGTATAATCGCGATATTATATTTTTTAGTGATTTCCTCCGTATCGCGCGGTCTTGATCAATTAATTAATGTTCGCGGCCGGCGGGTGTATTGTAAAAAGATATTCAATACCTATCGTCCGTCGTGTGTGTGCAGTGTATAGTGCTACGGCCGCGCGTTATATTATACTGTTTTTGAGATACATTCCGAACAGAAAATAGCTTGTGTGTGTGTGTGTGTGGCTCCGGTGCGAATAAAAAAATATAAAATAATGGAAATGAGTGCGGCGGCGGTGACCAAGCCGACGACGATACGTCTGGGCTTGCCCAAACCGCACGTGGTGTGCCACATCACGCCGCCGGACGACGACGAGCCGCCGATGGCCACGGCGCCGAAAAACGTGTACTCGTTGTCGCCGTCGTCTCGGTCGCCGAGCCCGAGCAGGCGGTGCTCGCCGCGCACGTCGTTCCTGCAGGACGCTTACCGCGCGCTGACCGGCAACAAGAGCAACGCGTTGTTACCGCTGCCGGTCACGTCGTCGTCGTCGTCGTCGCCGGTGGCGGGCCGGCGGAAGAGGCACGCCACCGCCGCCGCCGCCGCCGCCACCGCCACCGCCGCGTCGTCGTATCTGTTGGACGTGCCCAAAGACGGACAACAGTTCCGGAACCGGTCCAAGTCGTTGGACGACGGTACGACCAGGAAACCGCCGTTGGCCGCGTCGGTTCGGCTCGATAGCGGCGACGCGTACAAGATATTCGAAAGCATTTTGAAAGAAGGTACACTGTAAAAATAATAATGTTATACGAGAGAACATTCTACTCTGGCGTGTGTATGCGTTGTTGTGTATAGTATATTTTTATTACGTTCCTACGGTGTAGTATATTTTATTACCGTTTTAATCCTCCTAATATATATTTGTTGCGTTAAACGTATAGTAAAAACATTAACTGTTACACTCAGCGTATTTTACAATAGTGTATTAAACGTAAGAAAGCATTATCTCATTTTTTTTTTATTTTCATTTACGGCGTTTTTTTCTTAGGAGGGAAGTGTACAGGCCTGTTGTCGCACGGTGTGTAAACTTATCGTTTAAGATTTTTCACGGGTTTAGAAACAAAAAAAAAAAAAATCCGTTTACTTCGGGTTTCCGTTTCTTTTTTATTATTATTATTATTTTTTTTTTTTTTACGAGAAACGCTTAATGCGTAATATTAAACGGAATATTTCGATTTTGGGACCAATGAACTATTGGTACATACCGCGGTTTCTATTGTACAATCGTCTACAGAGCGTGATGTCTGATGAGTAATAAATTGTGCGTGTGTAATACAGTGGGGTAGTACCTCACTGGAAAGGATCGTAATGAAAGTATATGCGATGATGAAATCCGTATGCGAGAAATCGTTTTATCGAGTCCGTTTAATTTTTTCGTTTACGACCACAATTTTTATGTACTTTTTTTCATTATATTTTTACGGACACAATTTACTTCTTTTTTTTTTTTTTTCACTATATCTACGGGGATATGTTTATAAAATTACGAGACGCGTTCGTTTTTATTCTTTAATAAATTAACGTTATAAATTAAATACGAAATTCTGTGACGACACCGATGTTTTATTTGAAAATTCATTTTGGGATTTATGTCATTCGAAATATATTATTAATTTTATACGGAAACATTATGACGATTTAAAAGTAACTCTATTGTTGAATAACACGAATGTCGTGCACAACACCGGTCCCCCGCCGCGGTACTGCAGATCTGAGGGCTGTCGAGCAGTCTGAAAAAAAAATGTTTTTTTTTTTTTTTTTTAATATTCCAAATTCAGTCGGCTTTTTCCGCGATTCGTTTTAAATCATATATAAAAAAAAAAAAAAACAATATTCGTATAACGGCGATTTAATCGTTAAATTTTTATTAATATTATGTGTTTGACGAAGGACATATGTGACGACGGTGGACAATCCGAATTGGGGCGGAAAAAATTATAATAAGCCCATACACCTCGGTAACAATAAAATAATAAACGGACCGCACAAGATTGTCTGATCACGTGCTCAGTGATCAATGACCGTCGCGCATACATAATTTACACGCGTGTTATGTTACAACGTCATCGTGACCGCGGGATTCGCCCAAATATTATTATTTCTTTATTTTTTAAAATTTTTTTTTAATACACTCGCGCCCGTACACGGAGTGTGTACGAAAACAGAGCCGGATTAATGATATAAGTGGCCTCGGGCTCGCTCAGTCTAATTTTATAAAAAAAAAATTTCTTACACATAATATGTATAAAGTTTATTTACATTTAATGACGGAACAAAAAAAAATTTAGATAGAGGACTTTAAATCAATTAAAAACGCATTGAAATTTGTACTTATTATTATTTTATAAAAATATTTGATGTGAATAACTGTTTTTTAATGTTGTAGTTATTTATTAAATTTTTAACTATTGTGCCATGATTTTTAAAAAAATGACAGTCTTAAATTTTTTCGGGGCCCCTATTGGTTAGGGGGCCCTGGGCCATAGCCCTCTTAGTCCGGCTTAGTCCCTTAATCCCGCTCTGTTCGAACGTAATAATAATAATATTGTATAAAGCGCGTGGTGTATTTTATAAAATAAAAATTATATTTATTATGTTGTGAAAAAAAAAACATATTTTATCGTATATATAATATACATATTAATATAGCCAGGGCTGGATTTAGGTATGTGGTGGTGGCTATGGGCGCGGAATATAATGTGAATGCCTCCTCAAATAAATAAACAATACAATACTGAAATACATGTTTTGCTTATAAAATAACATTTAATATTGTCTGTAGTGTACCCAAATATATATTCACTCAAATAACGGGTGAGTAAAATATCATATTATGAAATTGCCAATGGCACCGAGCTATTTTTGAACCCTATGGGGTAAAACATTTTTTCATAGGTTTATACCTCATGACGTTCTAAAAATCAACTGTTATTCTATAATATTACATTTATATTATTGTATTAAATATAAATATTTTTTTTTCATGCTCATATATGTCTTCATAGACACCTACTCGTCCACCATTTAATTCCTCCGGGGTATTTACCCCACTCGACACTCGTGTTCGGGCGCCATTGGGAATTGCGTTATGAAAATACAAATTGGTAAACAATTAGTGACTTAAACATGAAAATAATAATAATAATATGTACTCGTCTATAAGTGATAATTGAAATTAAATGCTCGCAATTTTTTTTTTTTTTTTTTTTTTTTTTTTTGCAAAATCGTTTATATTACATTGTACTTATTTGTTCGATGAAAATTTAATTTTTAAACAGAAAAATAAATTTTCCTATTTTTTTATTATCTGTAAATGTAAAATTATTACAAAAGTGTGGGGAGCCCCTGGGCTGTAGCTCACTCGGCCCTCCTCTAAGTCCCCGGCCCTGAATATCATCGATATAATATGTATATATATATATATTGTATTTGGTTTTGGATATTGAAAAAAAAGAAAAAGAAAGAAGAAAATCGCGCGTTATATAATCTGTTCAATAATATAATATTATGATGTGTCGTGTGTTATAGAAATAAAATAATGGTGCGCGATCTAATTAATTTCCTATGTACATATGTGTGTGTGTGTAATTAGTTAGTCGCGGTGGTCACCTTCCTTTTTTGAATATGTTTATTATATTATCACACTACTAGTGTAGGTACTAATACTATATACGGTGTCACAACAACGTTTGATTGTGTTTATTTTATTCGTCGCCGTGTTTGTGTGTGACCTTGAGTTTCGTTTTTCTATATTTTTTTTTTGCCCTTCCATTGTGTTATTATTATTTTTCGTGGGCATAGAAAAAAATATACCATACAACCGGTATGCGTGTCCGTTGCATATTTCCCCAACCGGCTCCTGTGCGACGGGGGGTGGGGGAAACTCGTTGTCGCTAATATTACAAGTGTTCTCTTTGTACAGGCTACCGCGTACAATCTCCCTCCCTCCACATCAGTGGCAATGCTCCTGGACTTTGATGTCAGTGCAAAATACTCGTACAATTTATATATATATTATATTTTTAATATATTTTCAAATTCGTAAATTTGATTATGATTATTATTAATAAAAAAAAAAAAAAAAATATAAAAGTAATTTTCTAACTAGACTCATCTGAGATTCAATTCATATATGTATATTGTATACGACCTCCTTTGAAAATTTTTCTCATTACGCCCCTGCACTGACCCCAAAGAATAAGTCTTCGTAAATACTATTTTTCGTGTAAAAATATATTTTGAATTTCATTTTGATATCCCTATATAAAAAAAAATAGTATAAAATATATATATATATATTAAAACAGTATTATTTATTAACGTGAATATAATAATAACAACAATAACAATAATAATAATAATAATAATAATAATAATAATAATAATAATAATAATAATAATAATAATAATAATAGAATTTAACAAGTTTGTAAAAGGAATCGACGAGTTTTTGTAGCATAAAAATTATATAGACGTGGGACAAGGCCGTATCTAGATTTTTTCCGTGGAATGGGCGGAGGGTTCCATAATATATTTTATAACTTTTCTGTCTTTAAATATAATGGAATTTATAATTTAACATTTGTCATTAAAAATGTTTCGTATGATATTGAAAAAATTTCGAGGGTGTCTCCAGACCCCATGCGACCCCCCCCCCCCCCGGGATACGGTCTTGATAGAGGGGCCTCTAATATTGTCAAAATGCATATAGTTACGCCACTGCTTCCCGTTATGTAATAATATAATTCTTGTTATATAATCCCCAGTTATAAAAAAAAAAAACTACCTCCATACCACTGTAAATATGTATTCGCGATACACACACCCTATGTTGTTTTGTTGTTGTTGTTGTTGTTGTACCTAACCGGACGATTGACGCGGCAAATTAAATTTAATACACGCGACACCTGTGTTGTTACACATGTATAAAACACGCCGTCGTCTCCTACGTAGTCCTTGAAAGTGTATAGTCCCCAGGTCCGGTTTTTTTATTTTTATTTATTTATTTTTTCTCTATTTTAGAGGGGAAAAAAAAGAAGAATGAAGATTATTATTATTATTATTATTACGTAGAAAAATACGAAGAAAAAAAAAAGCGCTTTGAAACATTTTTAACGACGGCAAAACTAGTGCGACCGGTTGTTCTCCGAGTGAAGGAGGAAGTGGTCGGTCGGTAACATAATATAAATACGAGCGCAGCAGCGTTCGTCGTCGTCGTTATAATATTTTGCACATTAAATAAATATGTTGTATATCGAATATACGTAATAAATGTAATATTTTTAATTGCACAAAGTCGTACACGAATATTATTTATTTTATTAATGCGCGCGGTTGTATTGCTTATTATGAGGAATAATTCTAATTCTCGTTGTTATTATTATTATTATTTTGTTTTTTTTCCCCTTACCAAACGTGTTAAACGCGTGTTAATCAACAAAAATCATATTATATCGTGTTTTGAAAAGAAACGCGAAATAACGCGTATTTTTGTTTATATATGCCGTATACGACTACCAAGTCTTTCCCCCCCCCCCGCCATTTCGATTCCTCCTTGTTGTATTTAAATCGGAATTGAATAAATTGACCTATATATTTAATTTGCTCCGAACAGGATTTCGCGTGGACATCCTGTAAGTATTAGCGTATAATCTCCTGTCGTTTTGTGTATTTATTATTGTATTAATAAATAGACGCCGCGCGTCTTGTTCTTTTACAAAGAGAAAGAGAGAGAAAACAATTTGTTGTAATGTTTTCGATATGCGTACATGCCGTCGCGGTAATCATTATATATTATCTAACAGCCGGCGGGCCATACAACAGAGGTTATAAATATTGTTGTGTAATAAATGCCGAAGTAGAACGGTTTTTTTTTTTCTTCTGTCAATAACGACAAAAATAACTTCCCCGAGTAAACGTTTTTAGGCATAACGTTATTCTCTCTTTCGACTCCGGGTTTTTTTTTTTTTTTTTTTGTCTTTCCAATCGCTAAAATCCCACCGGTGGGGGGCGCGATACGCGCGCGTTTTGGAAATTCGCGATGGACGACCGGAATGAGACCGCCGGCGCGCGGTGTGTTGTTGTTGGTCCCGGGGAAACTTGTCGAGAAACGGAAAAACGGCGCAAAAAATACTCAACGCTTGCTTTAGACGAATAACTGAATTCGCTTTCGGTTCATTTCACACGATAAAATTGTATTCGTTTCGTCTGAAACTGTCTTTCAAAAACACTGTTGGTACACGTATTGCATACGGCACGGGTTTATTTTATTTTTATCACTGTCGTCGTATGTGTGCGGTGTTTCCTTTCGGTGTCCGTCAATTTCCCGAATGCGTGTTCAAGCACGCATATTTGTAGTACTACGCGCAATTCTCGAGCGTATCCTGCGAATGATGGTGAAAGGGCGCGGGGAGAAAAATGATCGACATTCTCAAATCCTCCGATATGTTATTATAAAGTTTTAAAATTCCATAACGACTCGAAGGGAAATGATAAAAAAAAAACGCTAATACAATAGTATTATATTGTACGGACGATATTATGATCTTATTTCCCGAATTCGATTTACGATTCGCTTAAGACACTAAACAGATGATGTGACTGATGTCTTAATTTTGACAATCGATTCACTACGATCATTCGTTCCCCGCAGCCTTTCAAACATTTTATCTCCTGTCCACAGTTCTTGGAAAAAACAAAAAAAAGTACGCCAAATGATCTCCTCCGAGAACACTCGCCGCACCCCGTCGATTGAGTCGTCGTTTTAACAAAACATTTTGATTTCCAGTATATACTTGCGGTAAACGAATACACGTCTGTTAACTATTACCAACTGTCCGAGTTTCATTTGCGCCACTCTGTATAATAATTTATATACGAGTTTTAGAATTTTTTTTTTTTCTTATAACGTGTTGTGTCGCAATATAAACGATTAACGTTTATTTATTGATATTTTCTGTTTGATTATTAATTATTGATCGTAAAAAAAAAAAAAAAAAAGATAACTAATAACGGGGATTTTTTTTTTTTTTTTAATAATCTCCGATAATTATTATTATACACTTACAAAGAAAAAAAAAGTTTATATTAATAACTGGCAATTATTGAAATTTATTCGGAACAACAACGGCAAAAAAAAAAATTAAATATTTATTCTTCGAAATTATAATATTTCCATTAATTTACACGCGTGGTTTTTTTTTTTATAGTGGAAACAAAGACAAAAAAATGACATTTATCGCGTGTCGTGCATTCGGATTATGTGGATAATCAAAAAATAAATAATTTCACGGTTTTTTATTTCTTCGGTACAGTAGAGAGAAATCGTTTATCGGAGATAAACGCTCGAGATTAGTCATTAAAACACGCGTAGTCCAACGTTTTTTATTTATTTATTTTTCGTGTCTGAGAATTATTATTATTAAACAGATAAACGGCCGTATGACTTACTGCACGTAGGTACCGCCGACTGTTTTTTTTTCTTTCTTAAATACTATACCGCGTTAAGGACGTTTGTTTTTCGGCCATAATTCGTTATAATAATATGACGAAATCGAATTCTCTAGCCGTATACGTAATTAAATATATTCGTCAGATTCTTTTTTTAATACGCCCGCCAGGCGGTATTTTTATTTATTAACAAATATATAACATAAAATCTTTGAAAAAAAATTTTTTTTTTTTTACAATAGATAATTTATTTATTTTTTGTACCAAATGCGTGTGGCAATTTATATGGCATTACTTCAACAACAATGATTGGTCAATATTTATAGGCGTTTACGTTTTTATATTAGCATTAAAAAAAAAAAAAAAAAAATATTCAATTATTTTAATATGTCCGCGTTGTTACGATTAAGAAGACGGGAACGACATTTACGTGGAACTTTTTTTAATTTAACGGCTGTGAGTTTGCATAAGAGTGCGCAGGGAAGGAGGAATTCGTTGGTGGTGTATATTTCGGCGTTAAATGAATGTTTGTCGAAATTCCGATATATTTTTTACATAGTAAAAAAATACATTATTAGAATTCGATACACGCATAATTAATTATTCGGTCGTTTTATAGCGCATTTATGTCGTAACTATTCGGTAATTTTCGTTTACGTTTTACACGTCATATGTAATATATTTTTGAACGTTTCACCGATTTTATTTTTTTTTTTTTTTTACCTATTCCGCCTATTATTTATAAATATATAAAATAAATAATTATTTCGAATAATTGTCGTTATTATTATTATTATTTTTAATCTAATATTCGTCTATAAAATCAACGTATTTGTGTTGATACCGCATTCTGTGTGTGAATAATAAACAAAAATAAATTAGGAAAATATAATACCGGTGGAAAATCAATCGTTTTTTTTTTTTTTTTTTTTATAAACGATCACTTTTAAATACTTTTTTGTGTTTTATCGGTTGAACGCGTAAAAATTGTCATTTAAAACGGCTGGTGGAGATGCGTAGTGTGATGAGTAGCACTCAAATAGTAGTGGTGGCGAGAAGGACGGAGAAGCTCCTTTACTATTTTATTTTCTTAATCTGCATACTTCAACTATTTATTTATTTTTTTTTTTCTACTGGAACAAGGATTAAAAGTTAAGGGATTTTTACTATGTGAAAGTGGATTATTGGAAAGGGGATTATTCCCTCACATTATATTGAAATAAATTTCTTTGTAGAATGGTCATTTTTTTTTTTTTTTAAATATTAGCGAAGCATATTTTTTTTTTAATTTTCCCAATTCGGGCACTGAGTTTAAGGAAATCTCTGCCGTACACCCTTGCGAATTTCATTTGCTAATTAAACGTACGTCCGAACGAACGAAACTTTCGTTTGTGTATCTTTAAAAAAAAAAATAACCAAACGAATTTTTTTTTTTTTCCCATGTGTGTATATAACTCAATTCGTAACGTTTATAATAGATCGTTAAAATCAAATGACTTTTATGCATTTTTATTGACGTGCCATATTCATTTCTTGCCCTTTCGTGACACGAGATAAAAATTATCATCATTAAAATTGTTTTCTGAATTTTTATGAAATTAATTAAACGCATATTTATACATTTTTTTTTTTTTTTGTGTTGTTTTGTCCCATGAAACGGTTTATCGTAATATATGTTATTATTGTAATTATATATTATGTTATATTATCATTTTTGGATGATAATTTTTGTTTTCATAGTGATTTGTAACAGTAGTACCATTCACATTTGTCTTATTTATTATTTGCACAAGTATTGTTGTAATTACGTGTATTTTTTACGACGTTTTTATTTATTTATCGATTAAAACTATAATAATAAACACACTGTTATAGGCAGCGCATACCTAAATCACCATTAAATTTGTCATTTTAATAATTTATATACTATAGTTTGCGCGCATTGTAGTCGCGATCCATTGACATTGAATGAGTGCACACAACAACAACAACAAATATATAAACATATAATACTTAAATGAAATTTAAAGATATATATATTATATATATATAATATTATACTGTATAAATTATAAATATAAATAAATATATTTTATTATTATTATTATTATTATTATTATTATTATTATTATTATTATTATTGTTATTAACTAGGAGCTCTGTTACGTAGAAGTTCTTTGGACCCTGAAACTCGTCGACTGTCCCTGGGCACTATATCCAATTCAAGAAAAAATTCTGATGGGATTTTAGATCCAACACATGCGGCCATATTGTTCAGAGATTCCAGAGGGGTAAGTTGACATATTTAGACACAGTTTGTTACTTAAAATGCAACATATTTCTATATTAAACGTGGATTTCTTTTATATCTGGGTGTATATATATATAGCTTCCTGTTGCCGATCCATTTTTGGAAAAGGTTAAAATCACAGATCTGGGTAAGTCAATAATTTTTATATGCAATACACCTTATTGTTAAAATATCAATTATTATTATTATTATTATTATTATTATTATTATTATTATTATTATTATTATTATTATTATTATTATTGACTTTATATGTATTTAATTTTTAGCTGAAGACGAAAGTCAAATTTTTGTAAAATTTTTCCGTTTCCATAAAACTTATGATCTCATACCAACCAGTGCGAAATTGGTTGTATTCGATACACAGTTGATTGTAAAAAAGGCGTTTTTCGCTTTAGTCTACAATGGTGTGCGAGCGGCTCCGTTATGGGACAACAAACGGCAAAAATTTGTAGGAATGCTAACTATTACGGATTTTATCAGAATATTGCAAAAGTATTACACTGCGTCATCTTCGTGTATGGAGGAACTAGAAGAACATAAATTGGATACCTGGAGAAGTAATATATTTATATCACAATTTTTATCTTGAATAATAAATAATTTTTTTTTTTAAATAAATTTTATATTTCAGACGAATTGCATGAAGAACGTCCTCAAGAATTGATATCTATTGGTCCAGACATGTCGTTGTATTTCGCTATTCAAACACTAATAAATAACAGAATTCACCGGCTTCCAGTAATTGATCCAGTTACCGGAAACGTTCTTTATATTGTTACCCATAAACGAATATTGCGTTTTCTTCTTCTTTACGTAAGGGTATTGAATTTTTATATTTTTTTTTTACCAACAATATTGTGTAATTGAAATCATCTATCGTTATATTTTAGATTCATGATTTACCAAAGCCTGCCTACTTATCTAAAAGTCTGGAAGAATTGAAAATCGGCACTTATGAAAATATAGAAACTGTATCTGAAGATACGTCTATCATATTAGCGTTAAAGAAATTTGTAGAACGTCGAGTGTCTGCTTTACCTATGGTCGACCAAGAAGGTCATCTTGTTGATATATTCGCTAAATTTGACGTTATTGTAAGTAGCCGTACATCAGTAATATATTAAAAAGAATACAAAATTGTATTTTATTCATTTGTTCGATATATTATTGTTAATAGAATTTAGCTGCAGAACGTACGTATAATAATTTAGATGTAACTCTAAAACAAGCCAATGAACATCGAAGTGATTGGTTTGAGGGTGTACAAAAATGTCTTCTGACTGATACATTGCTTAGTGTTATTGAAAAAATTGTCCGCGCCGAAGTAAGTAGTCCGCTGCTCAAGTATAAATATTCTCGTGTTCAAACGGGGTATTTGTATTTATCATATACGTTTTTTTAAGGTACACAGGCTAGTAGTTGTGGACCCAAATGACAAAGTCATTGGAATACTCTCATTGTCCGATATCCTACACTATTTAGTGCTTCGGCCTTCCGGTATGTTTGTATAGTAGTAGCTGTTCTTCTAATTAACTATAATTTTTAAACTGCTATTTAAAAGGAGCTGAACGGTTATTGAAAACCAAAGACCTATACGAAAACAATGTGGAAACTCCTAAAGCTTTAAATTCAATTACAGAACCAGTACTGTTACACACGTAATGTGAGCAAATATTTCTTTCAATTTCGTAACATTTATTTGTTGTACGAGAACGGAATCGATAATTTGCAGTCACAATACCGGATGATCTTTTATTTGTACAAGTATTATTTACCTATGTAGTATTATACGACAGCGCTTTAGAGACAACAAAATGTTCATTCTCTAAGTATTTGTTGAAAAATTTATGTTCAATGCCTTTTTTTTTCTATTATTATTATTATAATTATAATTTTTATTATTATTTTATTTTATTTTTTTTTTTAGAAAGAACTAGTCTGAATTTTTTAAATAAATATTTAATGTCTAAAAGTTCTACATTAAAAAAAAAAGCGTTACGTGATTTTTCAAATGACCGTGTGATATTGTCAAATGAAGAGCTGTTGAAATATTATATTTGTTATTTAATATATTAATAATAATATTTTTGACTATTATATCTTGTGTACATGTATACATTTATTACAGATCATTAACACATCGAAATATTTTTCAATAGAAAATTTACCTGTGTAAAAAAAATTTTTTTTTTTTGCGTTCCACTATATATATATTTTTAGATTTTATTATGTATACTTGAATGTATAAAAAAATTAATGCCAATTGCTATAAAACATTTTGATTTGTATTTTGCATCGTTTTATTTTATTAAAACAAAAAAAAATGTTTTTTATTAGAGAATAATTTATATATAATTATATATATAGACGGTGTCCATGAAGGAAAACTGGGGAGCGGAGTGAACATCATAAACCTAAAACACGTCTTTTTAAATCACAATGGCCACACAATGCGCGTGATGCCGCATGCAACAATCATTAATAATTATGTAAAACATTTTTTTATGATTTCTGAAAATTTTTCTTTAAAAAATTATTATTTTAAAAACTTATCACATCCGGTCTCCCTGCATCGTGTGTCCCCGAGTCTAAATAATAATTTAAGTAGAAAATTTACGCGTGCGGCGCATATAAAAATTAAAAATATAAAATGTGAATTTTCAGTGTGCAATTTTGAAATAAATTATATTTTTAAGTACTTAAATATTTATACAGTATCTACTGTGAATTAAGTAATTTAAGAAAATATAAATACATTTTTTTACATTAATTCGTGGGTAAAGACGTGATTCCCTAATGGATGCCCATGATATATATATATATATAAAATTATTTAATTAAATATTGATATGATAGCGTGTTGGCATCCAACAGTGTCTATAAGATTAAACGATGGAACAAACACTTGTGTATTTTAGCAATTGATTTAGATTCCACAATACAATTTTATATTTATACCAATTGTGATGATGTACAAATAAATATAACACGTTGAATATTCATATTCGAATATTGCGCATTTTTTTTTTCTTTTTTGCCCAAAATTATTAGAGATAAGCGATTTTTATTCTTCATATACTACTGTTGTAGTATGTTTTTTTTTCGATTTTCGTTCCACTAACTCTGACGGTTGTCAAAACCGTTTGAATAATGGCTAACATTGAAAACGTTTTGGTTTAGCCGTTGACCGCGTAAATTCATGGCCGCAAAACGAGATCGTAAATGCTACGCCCGAAGTGGTCATTTTATAACTGGTTGTCAAAACGCATAAATCTGTAATATCTTGCTTTGAAATACGCTCAAAATCTTCGATTAGATCTCCATGTCTAAGTCAATAATAAAGAGATTTTGATGTTCAATTGTGTAATCGTTGCCCCGGACCTACTAAACGATCGTGTGAGATTTAAGATAATCGTAAATGGCGCGTTTTATAACACTTTTAACTTTGAAAAATTTCTCTCTGCTGAATTTTATTGCACGTCTCGTTGTACAGCGCTAAATAAAAATGTGAGAAAAAAGTTATATACATTCGATATTTATAATATTTCATATTTAATTAAAAAAACATTCCGCCGTACGCAGCTGGACCTACGCCCAGTGGGGCGGATTTACAGGGGGAGAGGGGTCCAAGGTTCTGCCCCCCTCAGATATAGATTTATAATTCATAATAAAAATATACAGAATCAGACCCTGTATATATGTCGAATATACTAAAATATCTGAAATAATATTATGTTAAAGTTAGGTATATTTTATTTATCATTTTTTATAATTAGATAAAATCGTCTGGAATAACGGTAACCCCCAGTCAGTAATCGGGCTATGTCACGACAATGAATTTAAATAATTTTATAATAAAAACTTTTTTTTTAATATAAATAAAAACAATACCTTTGAAATACATACATATTATTTTTCAAATCGTGGCGAGTGTGTCCTTATATAATATATATATATATATAATTAGCTGATCCTGTACGGCGTTGCCCGTGACGAATTCAATTCGTCAAAAAAAATCGAAATTTATCCCTTTGAAACTCCATTAAAAGTCTGCACTAAGCTACATATATTTTTAATACAGTTATATTTGGGTTGTTTTAATCAAATATACCCGAGTAACGTTTTAGGTGCAAACGTCGTTTTAAATCGATAAATGATAGTTCAAGGCAGGTACGATGCAAATCTGGTTCATAGCACCGTGTTTTTGACAAAAAATGAATATCGAATTTTCACACGGGTTTAAACCACCGTGCCATGGAAAATGTTACTTTCGATTCAAACACCGTAGTTACAGTTCGAAATTGGCACACGAATCGGTGTGCGTTTACAGTGCGACGGAGATATAACGCTTGTAAATTTAGTACGTGTATTGGTTTATGCATGCGTTTTATCATTCTGATAAATAATCTGTGCATATATATATAAAGGACGGGTCGCAGGTAGCTGGTATACGTATTCACCGCCATTATTATTATTATTATTATTGTTATTATTATTAATTAATCCATTTAAACGCAACATTTCTTCTTAAAATCCTTTCTTATCGTAGGTTTATTCCTCTACAAACGAACCTCTATTCCAAATTTCAAGTTCGTAGGTTGTGTAGTTTTTGAGATATGTATAGCGATCAGTGAGGGAGCGCTAATAGGATTTATAAATATATCTTATGGATAATATAATTCATAAAAAAAAAATATCTAATGGATGACCATTAGATATGTGTAGTATACACAAAAATATCTTATGGTTATCCAATGGATAGTGGAATATATATATATATATAAGAGATCCTATGGTTATTTTTAACGAAGATCTAATGGGTATTGCTTGCGGATATCCATAAATGACTTTAAAGCGGACATTTGGATATATAAAAAATAATTTTTTCGTACAGAATATGCGCTTTGAACAACACACAATCAACCACGTAATACATTCGATAATAACGACTACGTTATACCTTAACCTGTATATATTATAACAGCAATGTATTACTACGATTGTGTTATGGCGGGGCTACGCGTGACTATTACCGGTATTTCTGTTTAATAACAAAAACGATATAATAATATATAGTATAACGACAAATAACAAACTGTCACCGGTCTTTTTACCACTATTATTGTAATTATTGTTTTTTATTTTCGTTTTACAAAGGGATAGTTTACTACAACTATACGTTTCAACCGAGATGACCGCGAATAGCGGCCGGATTCAAATGGATATGATAGTAATGTAAAAAAAAATTTAAAAAAATAAGAAAAACGCTTTAAAAACTCGTTTGTTTGTGAGTGAAAAAAAACCGCGTACTCGTCATCATATTATATATTATTATTGTAACGTTCGAACGGACGATATTCGTCATCGCCGCAAAAATATATAATGAAAAATTATTAAATATAATATATATATATAACAAAAAATTAAGGAGTACGTGTCGTTATTTGTTATTTCCACCGGTTCCGCCGCGTCGCCACCGCTGCAGTAACGAAATATAAAAACATTTCCCACCTCTGTACGTGCGGCGCTTGTACGCGTGTGATTTAATAACACTCGAATGACAACGTAATAATTTACTATTATTAATAATGGTTTTCGATGAGGAGTGTAGAGTTAAAAATGTTTTCGGTTTTTCGCAGTGGCTTTTTTTTTTATTGAAATAATTACTATAATAACGGTTAAAAAGAAAGAAAAGATGATAGATGCGTGTTCTCGTCGGGAAAACGCGTAAAGGAACCCGAGGACTGTCTGGAAAATGGAAACTTTCCGGACATCCTGGATCATATTATATATATTGCAGCCCGTTTGGTTAACATTTTTTTTTTTTCAAACCGGCTCGTTTTTTTTGTTTTTTTTTTTAAATAATTCATACCAATATAGAGATATACCTGGAGAAATTAACAATTATATTGTATTTGAAAACTAACGAAAATGTATGGGGGGCCACTTCCCGTCCCTCTGTCGCCGTAAAGCGAGATGGCAATTCTTTTTTAAACGGGACGCAGGTATTATCCTGAGTTTGCCATTCCCGAGCTAAAAGTTAAAAAGTCAATTTTAATTAATTTAACGAACGCGTTGTTATTATTATTTTCTTCAACGCAATTCGTCGGATTGACTTTATATGTTATTACCACCTGTGACTTTGCGTCACAAAAGTATTGTGAAATGAAAATATAACTTACCTTTTATTTGATAAAACAATGAAAATTGAAAATGAAACATAAAAATCGCAGAAAATTAAAACCAACTATGTCACGTAATAAACAATGCGTTAATGAATGGCCGACAAAAATTTCAAACGTGTACGACCATAGCCGCCTTCATAAAGTAGCAATAAGAGACAGGTTACGACATGTCAACGACATGTTGTCATCGGCCACGGGCGCCTGTTTATTCGTGTCAATCACGGGTTGACACCGGCGTTTAACGTGTTAAATTTCATCCGAAGAACAATATGAAAATTTCTGAACGATTTTTTTAAACATATGTTTTAAGTTTTTTAATTTTACGTTTCTCGTGATTTTCTTGTAGCGTATATTGTATAAGTGGCGTAAAATGAAGGCGCGGAGAAGGACCAAAGCTCCCCTCGTCGGTTTCAACAAATAAATTTAAAGCATGTATCTCGAAATCGGAAATATTTTGAGCCCTGTAGATAGAGTACCTGGGCGGCTTTCTCCGTTTCTTTTCGGATAATCAGAAAATGTTGACTTTTAACTAAGTTAAATTACTTTTTTTCAAACTTAACTTTTAAATCATAAAGTTAATAATAATAATAATAAAAAAAAAAAACATTGTTTAACTATTGCCCGGCCTTGACCATCCCTTATTTAATTATGCACAACGCTCTCGTGGTTCGGTCAGGTTGTGTCGTGTCTCGTGAATCGCGCGACGAAACAGCCGATCGTCGAATGAGACGAGAATATTTTCGGTAGAGTAATGAAATTGACAAATAACTTTTTCAAACTTCTGAGATATATCTATAGAGGCTCGATTACACAGAGCGAATTTACTCGTCGCGTGTCAGCGACTTTAGTCGCGCGGCCAGTGAGCGTGTACCGCGGCGACTTGTCCGATTAACAACACGTCAACGCCCGCGTGAATTACGGCCTCCCGACATCTTGCAACCACAACCAGTCGCAAACGATTTTCCTAGCCACGTCGATTACATAAAGCAATTTTTCTCGCTGGAGTGTAAAATAGTTACCGACAAAAGTGACCAGGCCGTCAACTTTAATCGTGAGCAAGCAGCGACTGCTCAACACGCGGCGAGTAAGCGACTGAGTCGATTACATCGAGCGAATCTAGTAGCGGCGAGTAAATATGCCAGCGACTAGTGAGTAAATTCGCCCTGTATAATCGACGCTCTAGTCCGTGCTTTATAGTGAGTAATAGATAACAACAATATGCAGTAATATCATATTCAGGCCCGAGTATATAATAAGTATTTACCAGTAACGTATTCACGTTCTAAAACTATTAAATATTTCTAAAATACCTTAAAATACATGTATAAATTGTTAACTGAAAACGTTCTTAAAACTATTCATCAAAACAAAAGACCAACGAGTCTTAAAGAGTAACCGATTTTCCAGAAATTACAATCAAAGACTACTTTAATTATATTTTTTTTTTCATTTGCTAAAAATCGTTTTTTTCCACTGTACGGCAAGTCATTACAATTACATCAGTACAATATCAAATAATAAAGTCAATAACTTCCTTGCTCCAAAATCAAAAATTAAAAATATCGTTTGAAAGATCACAGTTTAATTGGTTAAATGTAAATTTGCCTTTTATAAATACTTCAACAAATAAATGGTAACTGCGCAATAAAAGAAAATCCAAAACAATAAACAAATATAATAATTATTAATAAACTATATGTAAAACAAAAAAACAAAAAAAAAAAAAAAAACACTCAACGTAAATCATATTTATAAATTACAATCCACAGTTTCTATATTGTCTTACGATTATATATTTAAACTAAACTCCCCTGGGACACATATTTATTATTGTGTTATTTGCGTTCTAAATATGTTAGCAATACTGTTATTGTTTAATTATAAAAACGATTAAAAAAAATAATTTTAAATATAATAATATATTTATTTTGTTGAATACATATTCATTAACATTTAAAACATCAACATAGAAAATAAAAATAAATAACTATATAATATAATCTAGAGTATAATAATAATATGTTATTCTACGTTTGAATTTAACAAGATAAATTTCTTTTTGTTTACGTTAGGCAACATCGAATTGGGGAAATTCTATACTGGTAACCAATATTGAATAATGATTCGAAAGAAGAATTTTAATTTTTAACAAACACACACACACACACACACTATTTGAGTTTTACGTAGTAACTGCGTCGTCTGATTCGATCACTCATTGTCTCTTCATTACAGTTACCGATTTTCCAGTCCACTACGGTTGGAAAACAATGATTGGCGTCTTCTCTTGGGACTGCGCTCTTGGAATTAGTTGCGGTGGTGGCAATCGACGACGACGACGACCATGAAAGTGGGTCTTCATCGTTACTGTTGGTAGACACACCGTTTGTTAATTTTGATGTTGATTCATAATCAATGGACGACATTCGATTTCGGTAATCGCCCAAGCTTTTCAATGAATAAGATTTTGACAGTTGACTATCTGCAACAGCAGTCACGTTGGTCTTGTTTTCTCGGCGGCCAGTAAAAGTGCAGTCTGAATGATCGAAAAGGGCATATGGGCTTACACTTCGAGGTCCTGACGTGCTCGGTTTGTTTTCCTCAATAGAAGCCACAGTCTTCGCTGTGTGCAAAAGTGGGTTGGGTTCGGTTGACATTGTAGAATCTGTGGCAGCGTTGCAGCTAAAGGACCTTGAAAATTGTCTAGAAACAGAACTAGACGGTTGCCGACGATATTTTTCCAGAATACGATCCACGCGAGACTGACGTTCACTGACAATGTTGGAAAGCGGCGGATCATACACGAAAGGTGTATGCCGAGTCGCTGACTGTTTTTGCAAGGGCGGTGGTGATTTTGATAGATTTATTGTGGTGTTTATATCACAGTTATTAGTTTTAGTTTCCAGAACGCGTGGCAGAACGTGCTTGTACAATGGCGGTTTCTGAATATTAGTCGTTTTAAGCAATTCTGAAAAATAAATAATTTTGAAACAACCATTTAAGTAACATATATATATTATATAACAGTTTTATAATAATTATATTTACAGAAAATAATGTTAGTCACTAAACAAAAAGAAAAAGAAGACAGTTGCGTACCTATAGATTTGTGGCATAGGTAATACGTATAGATTTGTTTTTGTTTAAATTATGGACAGGCAGAAGGAAGTATCGTTATTACTCGTCTTGTATACGTGGCACATGCACCGTCACATTGGCTGCAACAAAATAAAACACACACATGCAATACTCCAGCACAATTGTATGAAATTTTATTTGTATGTTGTGTATTTGTGTAAATGATATTATATTTTATTAATATGGATTGACTCGACTACTATTATAATTTACTCTAGGAAATAGTAATAATAACATTTTTTTAGAATTATATATTTATACAAATATTGGTTATTTAAGAATATTATAACAAAAAGTTAAATCTTTTTATTTTTTTAGGTTTTTCTTTTAAAAAAAAATATTATTACCGACGATAATACAAATTTTTATGTATTTCCATTTATTTTAAATATTAATTAACAATGAATAGTATAATTAAAAAAAAAAAAATGATTTGTTATAATTTGTAAATCATTATAAATATAGTTGAAACATGTTAAGATAAACGAAAACCCAACACCATATTCCATGCATTTTTTTTCATTAATAGATATAATTTGATGGTGCATGAAAAAACAAACTGCCACAATTTTATAAACTGTTATCAATATTAACAATGTTTTTAAATCACAAGTGCAAAAATGCACTGAAAAAGTATAATAATTAATATTTTGGGAGCTAAATTATCTGATATTTGTAATATGCCAGCATAAATTATAATTTAAAATATTTACAATATATTTTTATTAGTCATCTAATTATTAGGGTGAAGAGATGGATAGAAAAAAACAATAGTACATATAAATTCTAATAAATACTCATAGTTTACAATTATGTTCATTAAAGATTTCACAAAATATTTATTAGAGCGTATAACATATATATTATACATCAAATTTATGAAATATAAACAAATGGAAGACTGGGAACAGATCAATAGAAGATGTCCAAATGACATAATTTTATAAAAATTAAAATAATAGAGTCTCAGTAACTCAACAATGAATTATTATCATTTAATAATCTAGCCCTATTTATTTTTTTGCAATTTAATCAAATAAAACTGACAGGAAACTTGAAAATAAAATAAAATTCCAATGAGTCAATTATTTTGTAACTCATTTCACCATTTAGTTGCTGATTGATAATTGAAATTTATAATTTATAATCAGTATTAATGTATTCGGAACACATAATATGAATTACACATTACACGTGATCATTTTTTTTTTATCGACTCCGGTGATTAAAACTATAGTTCTATATGTACCGGATTAACAAGACTCTACACTAATTATTTTAATACAGGCGTACCCAATATTTTTAAAATTCAACACTATATACATACGTATATTATATATTATTTATTTTTTTTTCACTTTATATCTTAAATTTCTAATTTAATGATATTTCCAAAAACCATGTGCGAACATACCAATCTCTTAAAACAATAGCAATTGAAAAATAGTAAATTTGTTAAAAAAAGATAATGTAATATCTATTGGCAATTTGTTTAAAAAAAATTTATTTTATTGAATTTCTTGGTTAAAATATAATTTATGTGTGTGACAATTTACTATTTCAAAATTTGTATTCTTTATAATAATTTTAGAATATCTTAAAAAATATAAAAAGTTAGTGAATAATAGGCCACAATAAAAATAAAATCAATTACTTAATACAATTTCTCTTAAATATTATGAGGAATTTAAAAAAATTTAATATATGTAAGTTTAAATAACATATTAATATCGATTTATATTATAAATTATACTTAGTTTATAACATAATAATGAGAGATTATCACCTAATTTACTAGCGCAGAATTCTTAATAAATGATTTCTTATAGTATTACATAATATGTAATTACTTGTTTATTTATTAATACAATATCAAAGACAAAGTAATTTTTATAACATGTCTGAAATGAAGCAGTAAGATGTGGAAGTGTTTTTATTTGTGAAATGTGTTTTTTCTTCAATTCTATAGAAAAAGCTTTGATTAACATGTTTTTTGTGATCAAGTAAAATATGTTATACACGAATGCCTACACAACACTAACACTAATGCTCTACAATGTCACAAAAAAAAAAAACACAAATTAATATTATAGCTAATAGTATTGCCAACAGATTATTATTTTCTTTATTACAAGTGAACAATAGAACAAACTTGTTTAAGCCCATAGATTTAAAAATATTTATTTACCTTTAGCAGGAGGAGCATTTGATGGGTGCTCCTGAATTTTAGAAATAAAACTTCTTCTCCAAGGAGCACTGTCAGACCGATTAAATGACCTAGTTTCAGTTAAACGGCGACTAAAAAATAAATTCAATAAATATTGAAACTTAATTAAAACATAGTTTTCACAATTACATACACTGGTGTTTGATGATCGAATATAGAACGATGATGATTGAAAAATGATCTTGGGAAATCGGAAGTTCTTCCTTCATCACTGCTCAATCTATTAGTTAAATCCCGCACCTAAATATAAAATTTAAAAAAATGTTTAATAAAAACATTATGAAAGACAATCATTTTCAATAAAGTATTTAATAGTTTTGCACTATTCATATTAGATTAATGCAATAAAATGTCATATTTTTTAATGTTTTCATAAATTAAAAATATATATTATGATAGTATATTACCCTGGATAATAATGTAGAAAATAGATTTTCAGCAGTCAAAATCTCAAAGCTATCGTCTTCTTCGTCTGAACTTACACTTTCAGTAGATTGTACATTTCTCATTGATGGCCTTTGTCTACGCGTGCTGCGTAATGTGAAGCATCTTGGTTGGCCGCTAACTGCACCATTATCATCATTGTCACCCTTATCACTAGCCGAACTGAAATATTCCATTATATTTAATTTAAAATAACTGTTTATAACAAGGTACGACTCACTTTGTTCTAAGAAGTGCATTATTACTAGGTGTAACAAAACCTCCACCTTCAACAGCAATAGGTATAATAACTTCGCGGGGAGATTTTCTTATTGGCTCTCCTAAGCTTACAATACTGCTATTACTATCTGTATCTACAGTACTTTGTCGCGATAAGTTACTGCAACTGGTCTTGGGGCTAGTAACAGATGGAACTCTCTGTAAAGGTTTAGATTTTGTTTTATCTTCCGATTCAAATCTTATAGGTATGATGTGTTCACGTGGTTGACTGTTTTGCCTTAAAACGGGTCTAAAATAAATTTTCAAATTATTATTTAACAAAGTATTTACTTTATTTCGAATCTAATACTGGTTATTGTCCAATTTATAATTTTTTTAAATTATACCTAGGTGGTAATGGAGCTACTGTAGTACTAGTAGCACCGGCAACTGGGAAAGATACTTCTGTGACACGTCTTGTTGGTTTAGGCACTTGAACAAAATGTTTTACTTCGGTCTTATAGTTTGTATCTACTGGGTCATTTTCATGAATTTTAGAGTCCTTAACAATGTTACTAACTGGTAACCTATACAAATATATTAATTTGTAGTCTGTATTTAAAATCATTAATCATTGTGTATGTAATTAATACATACTCAGGCTTGGCCAATTTTATTTCTGCTCTTGATGTTTTCCTCTTAGGTTCAACAACTTTACTTGCAGTATTGTTAGAAACAGAATCACCAATTATCTAAATAAAATCATTAGAAACAATATTTTAATTATTTATTTACTTTGATATAAATTATATAAGATAAAGAAAATGTATATGTAAGATAGAATTACATCAATAAATGAATTTAAATTATATATTTTTAACTAAAATATTAATTTATTACTTTTTTCTGCAACCAGTTTTTGAATGTTTAACCAATTTTTTAATATATTTTATATTACTTTAAAAGAAATACAAAATAATATTTTCATAAAAATAAATGACTTTATAGACTATATTAATAAATATCATAAATTTCATTAATTACAATTAATGAAAATTGTTTATGGTATAAAAGATGTCAAGCAATATTTACATTTAAATACATTATAAGAAAAATAAATCTTTAAATTATTGGGGAAATTTAAAATATTACAAAATAGTTTATCGTTATTTTATTTAAATTTATTTATTACAAAATAAATATCCAAATTTAAAATCAAAAGTAATATAATTTAATAAATAATGTAAAATGAGAAATAATAATAAAAAATAGTACGTATTTTTAATTAATTTTAAAAATATTTGATTACTTCTTTTATTGTAGTTTGTTCTGGTTTCATACTATTGAAAAACTAATATACAAAATACATCGTCTGGCACAATACTTAAAATGACAAACACTTTTTATATTGTGTATATTTACCCTAATAGCATTTAAACTTTTTTTCAAATCATCAGGAAGATTTTTAAAATCATTTTTATTTCCTTGTACTACACAAATTGGTTCATTATTAAGTGCTGATTCTGCTAATTTATTAAGTCCAACTGTAGATTCTAGACTGAATTGTGGTTCCTTCGTTAACATCTGTTTAGTAGATCCATCTGATTCAATACTTTTTTTAGAACTATTTGATGAGCCACTGCCCAAAGAACTTCTTCGTTTTTGATCATAACTATTTTTTGTCATTGACTCAATTTGATCCAACTTTTCTACAGCTTCCAGAACTCTACTAGATCGTCTCCGTCGTTCAATAGGTTTCAATACATCAGTTTCAACATTTTCGGTACATTGTAATGGAGATTGAGGTGAATCACTTTTTGAACTATTCATAAGAGATTTAGATGATTCTTTAGAAGTCGGTATCACGAGATCATTTTCGCCAGTATCAGATTGACTAGATTTTTTTGAGCGACTCATGGAACGATCTCTTTTTTTCAGTTTTTTAGGTTTCTTTTCCACTAAACAAATTATTTATTACATTAATTATATTCAAATAATTTTATTTTTAATTTATAAATAGTACTCACCAGGTAAATCAGGTACAACAGCAGGAGCACGTGAAGGAGATATATTGCCTAAACTTTGGGACCTTACAGGCCCACTATCAGATCGAATTTCACCATCAGCATTATTTTGAGAAAGCGGTAATGCTAAATTATTGTTAGTTTCTCTAGACGCAGGTGCTAAGGACAACAATAAATCTAATCTAACTGGTGTCAAGGAAGCCATCTCTTCTGCAATACGTAAACATTGTTGCTCATCAGGATAACCTTCATTCAACCATTGATGTGAACATATTTTATGAATATCAGCACGTGCGTTAGGATTTACAGTCATCATACTACTAATCAATGGAGAGGCTTCTAAAAAGAAAAAACAAAAACCATTAAATAACGTATATTAAAACAATTATTTACACACAGAGTACTACAAAATATATTTATTTACTTGATGGTTTTTTTGGTTCATAGTATTCACCCTGAGAAATCTGTCTAACTAGACGTTTGAAATTTGATCCATCAAATGGCATAGTACCATAAACTAAAGTGTACAATAAAACACCTAGAGACCTTAAATTAAATTATATTATAATGAAATAAAAAAATGTTTAATATTTTTTTTAATTTAAATAATTTCTTTAATTGCATACCAGCAATCAACTTCAGGACCATGGTAAGGAGTACCAGTAACTATTTCTGGAGATGCGTACAATGGACTACCACAATAAGTTGACAAAAGATCCTTATTATTAAAAACATTTGATAACCCAAAATCAGCAATCTGAAAAGAAATTTTTTCTTGATAATATACTAAATATATAATATACCGAAGAAATTACATTAAAAAAAAATAATAAAAACAAAGAAATTAATTTCAATATATGTAACAAATGTTTATTTTTCTTATTTCATTTAACTTGTAAAATAGAACAGTTTAAATACTATTTTATCTCTATTTACTAACATACCTTAGCATTTCCTTGTTCATCCAATAATATATTTTCTAATTTGAGATCACGATGACATATATTATGCTGATATGAAAATATATATTTTTATCATTAAAAAATTATATTATTTAATTGAAAGTTAAAATGTTTACTTTATGACAATAAAAAATAGCAATAGCCACTTGTCTAAATATTCTTCTTGCTTCTTCCTCAGTTAATACTTTTTTTTCACTGAGATAATCATACAGTTCCCCTCCAGAAGCATTTTCCATTACCAATACAATTTTTTCTCGGTTTTCAAATACTAAAAATAAATTGCACAAAAAATTCAAATTAACCAAAAATGAATTTCACAAGACATTGAATGCTTAAGTTACATTAAAAAGATAGTAATTTAACTATAATTATAATTATATTAATATATACTTATTAAAATTAAATTTTTAATTTTAACTGTAAAATAAATATTTCATTCTGAACAGTAAAAACACAATATTTTTTATTTTAATAGTTTTTACTTGGAAAAGTAAAAATAATATGTACATTTTAATTTATCATAAAAAAACTGCATTTATAGAAAAATTTCCATAGATAAAATTATTTATTTCTCATTTTTAAATTATAATTAAAATAAAGCATATATTAAATACCAATTTTTAAAAATGTATAGAAATTTAATGTAAATTGCTATACAATTTGAATTTGCAACTTTATAATTATTATTTTTTAAAACAATAAAAACATACCTTCATATATATGTATAATATTAGGATGTCGTACAGAAGACATAATTTGTATTTCTCGCCTTATTCGTATTAAATCTGCTTCAGTCTCAATTTTCCGCTTTCTTATTGTTTTAATAGCAACCTATTTGAATGAAAATGAATTAGTACAATTTGAATAATAAAAATAAAAATTTATTTTATTAACGTATTATATATTAAAAGAATACATTTTTTTTAACAATATTTAATTAATAGTAATATTTAATAAAAATATGAAATGGATATATATATATATATATATATTTTTTTTTTTTGCAGATTTTAAATACTAAACATGTAATAAAATATATATGCTTCCAAAATATCCTGTATATACTGTTCAACTTTTGTGTTTCAAAAATAGTGAAGTGATTTGATAATCGATATATTTTTGTAATATAAAATGTATATGACCTAGTTTATAATATATTATTATAAAAACACACACATATACAATATGTATATTTAATACTCTAATATTTATTATAGTTTGGCTAGTAAATAAAATATTTTATCATTATCATTGGTTAATAGATTTGGCTAACAACAAAACACACTTAATTTATTTTGATATTTATGAGTCATGATTTCATATACAGACAATAAATCATCCATTATTATATTAGTTTAAAAACGTATAAATATGTATTACTGAATAATAAATGAATAGTAGTGAATACACTTAAAACTTCATATACTATGAAATGAATTTAAATTAAAAATAGTTTACTTGCTTAAAAATATATATTAAAAGTTAGAACAATTTTATGAGTTGGAAACATAGTTAACAAACTACAATAGTTATATGTATTATTCAAAATCTCACAGTAACGTCTAATATTCTTCTAAAGTTATTAAGATTATGGAAACAGACAATAATCATATAACTATATGAAAATATCATGTTTGTAATAAAATACTGTAAATATACACAACATATGATTAAAATATATTATAAAAATCGGGCACCACGAAAAGATAACAAAAATTCTGCTATAAAAATACATCCAGTAATAAAAGTTTTTCAGACTATATAAATATTTATAGTAAATAAATTGGCGATTAAAATTGTAAACAATACCAATTGTTTCTAACACAATAATAATTAATTAATGTATAACTTACCAACTGATCAGTTTCTTTACAAATACCTAATTGAACTTTGCCACATGACCCTTCCCCTAGTTTTTTGAGTATATCGAATCTACAAAGAATAACAGGATAACGTATAAATACATATAATTATCATAATTAATATATTTTATTAATTTTTTTTTTGGATAAAAACATGTACGTATTATTAGAATGAAATAAAAATTGATCTTACTTTTGTTTCAATTTTTGCTTTCGATTATGCAAATGTATACCACCACCGTTTTTTTCGATACCTCGCATAATATTATCACACATTATTCCGTTTTCTGGGACAACCATTTTATTATGTACCTAAAAAAATGAATACACGATATAAAGTCATTTAAATAATTATTCAAATTAATATAAACTTTTAATAATGATTACAAATCATAGAAACATAAATAACAACAAGGTAATCTATAAAGTTAAATTATAGGCATAAAATATGTAAGCGCATTATTACTTATTAGTTATTAGCAGCAACAATAATATTTAAAAAGTACGTATCCATAATCCATTTTCTTGGAATACATTTGTTTTATTTTAAAATCACCTGCTAATCTAATTGATTTTCCGCCAAAATAATTTTTAATTATTTCAACAAATAAAAAGTATATACACACATATATAAACATATATTTTCGTTGACTATATATGAATATATAATCAATATTATATTTACTGGTACCTAATACGAAACTTATTAGTAATATTATGTTGCCACAGCGATTGTTTTATTGTTTCCTCAACAACCATATAAAGTTAAATGTCTATAGTTGGTTTAGCGTGTTCTAAAGCAATTTAATCAGAATAAAAACACGTCAAATATTTGTAAAATACGTATGGAATTTTATAACAATAATCCCTATACTACATTTGAAATAAAAATGACAAAGTGTCCAACGTAAACAGATTTCATTCTGCATTACCCACATAAAGCTCTTCTTAACACCTTCCACACTTAAGAATGTAAACACATCTGTCAAATTTTATTAATCATCGCAATTGTCAACGTTTAGAGTCGCCTATGGCAGAAAACAAACTCAACAACCTTGTCACATCCAAGGATTCCAATAAAACGTTATAACGCTATTATACCTCTATAAAATAGAATATAGAAGTTATTAGAAAAGAATTTCATTTCCATTACTATGCACAGATTTTTAAAAGTTATATAAAAATGTTAAGTATACAAAATCAAATATCGGCATATACTATCAAAATTATCATACTATAGATATTTTTTTTTAAAATACAAAACGATTTTTCAGTACACTTCTTAATGACCTAATCTTGAACATAAATATATCACACAATACACTATGGCACACGACAGTGTCGAAGTGATCAAATAATATTAATTTATACAATCATTGACACATTAATAGTTTTTTTTAAGGAATACATAATATTTATTGTATCACAAAGGGCAAATTATATGACAACTATACATAACTTGTAAGAACTATATAAGTAAATGCTGTATTATATTTATATACAGACTTTATTTTTAAATACACGTTTAGTATACTTTTCATGGCTAAAATTATTTTCATATTTGAAAAAATCAATTTTCGAACTGCTTTATAATCAAAGATTTGGCCGCAACTAATCTTTTGTCATTCAATTAAAAGTTAATAATAACTGTATAAGTACTCTGTTTTAAGGGCATTGAAGTAATAATAATAAAAAGTAATATACTATACATATTCTATTAGAAAAATAATTGTACTCTATATTTATTATAGTGACTAATGGTTACTTTAATGACTATAACATTATACGGAATAAAAGATGGTTGTATACTTATGCATGTATAAATGTATACATGCATAAACAAATTTTTCGTTTACAGTAATGTCACATGTAAATATATTTAGAGGAATAATACATCTGTAAATTATGTTCAAATAGGATATAGATAAACATATTAGATACAAAAGGCAGACAATAGTCTACAGATTCATGCCACTCGGACCAACAGTTATAATTTGGAAAAGGTATATTCAGTCAAAATAGTTCTTAGAATAAGACTGTGGCTTGTACGTAAAACAATAATATTACATTAAGTATTTCTATACATTTTGTGTGTAATAAAATATAATAATTAATCGCGATGAAAACATGTTTTAATCTATAAGTTAAATATTGCCATTCTAATGAAAACTATTAACTGAGAGATGGGTACGCGTTTTTAATAAAAATAAAAACATTTTATAACGCGCACGCTAGAATAGATTACAAGTTTCGAAGGTTGAGATATATATATATATATATGAACTTCCCCTATAATTACAACATGTCATAAACAATCAAAAGTTTAAGAAAATGTATCAATAAGCAAAATACACAACAAGAATATTATTATAATTTCGGAAAAACGTTGACAAATGATCGACTAATATTTTGGCTAGCCTCAAAAATGTGTTGGCAATTCCAACAATTTACTTTTTATATATGTATATATATATATATATATATATATATATATATATATATATGTAATTAGTTAAGCCACTTACTGGCTAAATGACTAGCTGTTATTTAAACTATTAGCTTGACGCAGACTGCAAGTGCCTCCTACCCATGTTATATATAACTGATTAAATGAGGTTTCTGGCAAAAAAAAAAAAAAATTAGTAATTATAACAATATGAAATAGTGAAAAGTAGGCAGTAGCCAACTGTTTGTTAATACAGTATATTATTCGAAAAGAAAAATATTATGAAAAATACATAAATCTTACTTGTCGGAAGATAGGGAGAGATGTTCACAATATGGTATTTGACGTCTCTGTTTTCAAGCGTTTCCCTTCATGGAACCGATTGCACACAACCGACACTACACGTCCGATCACGGAAAATATCCAATTACTATTACGATTCGATTGTTATTGTTTATATCCGATACGAACGTATGTGTGACGGTGGTGCAGAGTAATTTCGGCATGCGTACGTACGCGAACGATATACGAAATGGAAGGAACGATTAACGCGAAATAATATAATACGGAATAGCGAATGGCGTGCGATTCAATCGCAATAATAATAATAATCTCGCAGGAGAGCGAAATACAAGAGCGGTGTTTGCGTGTGGAAAAAGGGCTCGGAAGCGGGCGGACGGCCGCGGCTATTTTTAGCGTTCTCGAGATACATTCTCGCACATATTACCCCACTACTACTACTACTACTATGACGACGCCGCCGCAGACGATGACGACGATGGACCGCGTCGACAGAGATTGGCAGCTGCTGTACACAGTACGTCCGTTTCTTTCCAACTATATAAATATATATATATTTTTTTTTTTATTCTCCTCTTCTTCGTCGACGCAGCAGCAGTAACAGTAGCACAACACCGACGCTCGAGTTTCTAACTGATCTTCTGGAATTCAACGGTGTCGACGTCGACGACGTGCACGACGCGGACACCGTCCCTGTTGCGTCGAACGCAAGCGATCCGTCATGGTGTAATTATGCGAGACTAAAAACCGTTATTTTATATCACTCTTCCACTCGGAATAATCGCGATACAAAAGAAAAAAACGGAGAGAGAGAGAGAGAGAGGGAAAAAGCTCGAAGGTTTCTTTGTTTTTATTACTTTTTTTTTAACGAGCTTGCGAGGAGCCGAAAAACCGGTCGATAAGTAACGACGCGCGAATCGTCGCTATCATTAAAAAAAAAAAAATGTGCCTTCACCACCGTATCACTCGTAGATACGATTCGCTTACGTAATCTATGATCGCACGCACAATCACTCGCCGCTTGTCTTGTCCCACGCGCGCGCGCCTGTGGGCGATATCGACTTTGCGCGTGATACGCAGTTCGTGCGTAGCGGACAATGGGGCAGCGGCGTATTCATGGATGGAGGAGAGCTCGTGTCACTCCCGTTTCCCGTATTTATATATTAAAATAAACGATAATTGATATTTTACGAATGCAAAATCGGCGTTTTATCAATTTAATATTACCGATTACAATACTAGCGTAGTATATTATAGATTATTAAAAATTAATTCGCGTAGGTACGCGATATGCGCGCTTTAAAATCATTTCGACAGTTAAAAGTAACATTGTAAAATCATATTACATATATATTTTATTCGTTGACTTCGTATTTTTTTTTTTTTTATAGAAATGTGATGAATATCCCCGTTTCAACATTCTTTTGCCGGTGCCCTGCACTTCCATTACACGTTTCTATAAATATACGCCACTGGGAGTAGGGGTGGATCTAAAAATGAAAAAAGGGGACTATACGAAAAAATGTACTTTAGTTACACGTGAACATGAGTTAAAATGTATATAATAAATAAAATATTATGTATGTGATTACATAATATCTAATAATAATAATAATAATACACTTTTAATGCATAAAAGAGCAAAAGTACAAAATAGTTCTATATAATTATTAACTATCAAGTGATATCGTTTAATAATAAGGTTTTTATATTATCCGTGCCTACAATATAGAGTCAATTTTATTATTTATTATTACTAAGATTTAGGCAGGTACCACTTATTCTTTTATTCTGTGGTGCCTATACGCAAAGTGGATTTATAAATTATTTTCTCGTGTTGCTCTTCTTTATTTTAATTAAAAAATTTAGTAAATTTTAAAAATATATTAAGTACCTACGGAAGAGGCTTCGGCCCCCATAGGCCCTCTTTTATCCGCCCCTAACTGGGACAACGTGTACGTTATCCGAGTAATTAACTACATTGTTACGGATAAAGTACCGAACTATAATATTGTTAATATAAATTTTAACAATAAAAATAATTGTTTTAATAAAAAGAGCAGGGTTCTTTTACACGCGAAATCGTGAACCGGGCGAGAATACTATACCTATTCGTTCTGCTCGTGTCACACGACTTGCAGCTTATCTCAGCTACTGCGATAGTTCACGACCTCCGCAGCGGCTTAACGTTTTTGTTTTATTCATTAGCGTATTAAATAGAGATTTTTAGACACTTCAACCTATTAACTAGTGGCTATTCTTACATTACTCACACACACACACACATATACACACAGGGCAAACGCGAACAACGTCGTTCGCGTTTGCCAGCTGTGGCACAACTGAGCGGTCAGTCGGTTGCGGACCGCTATTTATACGTGTTTTTCTGTGTAGCCATCCCTTCTTTTTTGTGTCGTAGCGCTGTCTGGTGACTGCTTTCTTTTTCGGTTTTATTGGCGTTCGACAGGCGACGGGTATACGCTGGTGTTTAGTTTGACGCTGACCAAGCGGATCAATCGTATGCGCGTATACTAAATTTATTATTATTATTTCACGTGTTTCAATTATGTGAACTTAAGGATTCATACACACATAACGACGATAATGTACTTTGGATAGGAGTCAAATATTTTACTCTTTACTTTATTTGTATTGAAATTAAAGTGATTCGGTTATTTCTCGCTCGGTTGCTCGACAAATAAAAATAAAAGTTACACTAATCGTTCTTGAGGCATTGTTTATATGGCAGCGATAAGCAGCAATTATATCACAGTTAATGGAGTTGCCTCAGTTGGTTGATTTTAAGGGATATAGCTTAAATGTTTTCATATATCATGTGTTCGTTAGCATGTTTTATAGCTTAAACAGTTAAAAAAAAAAAAAGTCGTATAAAAAATCACGGGCCATGTAATGTGTGCCACGGCACCCCTGCAGTGCGCACGTCTACGAGTAAAAGCGTTTAATGTATACTTAGAAATATCGAGACAAACTGCAGAATAAACTCGTAGACCAGCTTTTCGGACGAATTATTATTACTCTATCCCGATTTGATTGGTAACATTAAAATATATACATAAATAAGAGACGAGGCGCCATAACAACCCGAAACGCAGTGTTAAGAACGTGACAACGTGTATAATACTGGCAGTAACAGGTGTATATTATAGTATAAACAATTTTATTGAAACGCAAAACGAATATAGTGTAAAGTAAGAAAAATAAATATTATTTTGAGTTAACGTATATTATTGTAATTTATACGCGCGAGTATGAACAACGAGAGAAACAAAAAAAAACACACAATCGGTTTACAACAATTTCGGTGACTTCTTCTTTCTCGTCCAAAACACCGATCTGATTCGTTCTCACATTGCACGCACCGTATCTCGTTTGTTGTAAAACTCGCGTCCGAACTACGCAAAATTCATTAACCTGACCTATACGCCTAAGTGGCGTATTTAGGATTTTGTTGCCCTGGGTGCACATTTTTTTTTATGCCCTCTTTCTCTTGCGGTTTTTTATACTGGCAATTTTTATATCCATAAAAAACGTACAATACATGCGATATGGAAATAGTATTATGAAGTATAAAAATCTATCGAGTGCCCCAGAATGTTGAATATCGTAGATACCCATGATAACAAAATAATTAAAGCAAATTGTAAAATTATAAAATTTATTTTCTAATCTACTTACAAAACAGTGAACACAATGTTAACAAATGAAAAAAAAAAATAGCGAAGAAATGAATATAACATAAATACATATAAAATAGCTGTGTTGATATCAATAGAAAGTCTCGTTGAAATTTATTTGTCTAAAAAAAAAAACTAACCAACATTTTTATTTTATTTTTCTTACCGCTTAAATCATTCTAAATCTGTTAATATATATAAAAAAAAAAACTCTCAGTTAATTTGCTGTCCCCAAAAAAGTGCTGTATAAGCTAATCGCGTCGGGCGCGGTACCATTCCCATTGGGACGATTCCATTTTCCACATCTCGTCGCACAATTTATCGTGCGAGGGACACCACGGCGGGGACACGGTTTCTCGATGTTCGTCACACCGAACACTCCGAACGCGCGTCCCACGCGGCCGCGGACGGGTGGAGGACGACAACGACTTTTCGCCGCCGCGTATCCGCGGAGGAGGCGGCTCGCGGCGCATCGCGTTCTCACGAATCGTTCGCGTCGTGACGATTCCGCTGCGCGCCGCAGTTCTTCGCACCACTCCCTCCCCCCTATGGTACGCATAGGCCGCGGCGGAGATTATTATTATTACGTGGATATATTAATATATACCTATTTTAATATCGGTACCAATTTCGATAATATCGAGTAATTTAATAATAACGTTTATTTATTTACATCAACGGTATCCGCGGTTAACGGCGGTTGTGGTTGGGGGTGGGGTATACACTGCGAATAAATACATTTCGTAACATAGGTAAATAAATAAAACAATATAACAAAAGTATTTTAAAACGTTCATTTCATTATGGCGGACAATTATTATTGCTATGCCTAAGCGCGATACGATTGATTAGAATGCGTAGCGCAATTAAATTTTAGTTTTCCGTTATTATCGGACTAAAAAATATACACCGTCTCGTAAGAAATTACGAATTCGTCCGAAAAGATTTTCCGTCAGCACGTCGGCGGCACTGATAACGACATAATTGTCGAGTACAAACATTAGACGACGACCATCCGGTAATAAAATAATGTAGATGAGAGCAAATACACTTGTCGAGCACACCGACAATCTCAACGATTACGCGTATATAATAACTGTTTGCTAGTAAAAAAAATATATATATATATATATTTATTTATTTGTTAATTTAAAAAATGTTTACTACTAAAATATTTTATCGTTTAAATTATATATATATATTATTTCTCGTATAAATCGTATTGTTGGTCTTCGGTCAAATGGCCGTTTTGTAGGTACACACACACGCACGCATAAATCGAATGTAATTTTTCTACTGTAAAACGAGAGTAATAATAATACTGGCAATATAAAAAAATCAAAAATATAACGTGTTTTGTGTATAAACAAAAAGAAAAAAAAAAAAAAATTGTAAATACGCGATGAAAACGCGACAAATTCGTATAACGCGCTCGTCTTCGATTCCCCACCCACCCAGCGTTGCAGCTGTCCTCGATCATTGCGATGTAAACAAGTCGACCCGATGATGTATTCCACACGCGTACACACACTTTTTTTTATTATTATTATTATTTGATTTTTTTTTAAAGCGTTGTCATTGGCGCCGCGCAAACTTGAATACCGTCGCAGGTCCCCCCCACATACACGCGCGCGCGCGCGTCCGTGTCAGACTCTGTTACAGTATTATGCGCGCGTGGGATTTTTCCGTCTCTGCCGTCACCATAAAAACGGTACAGCGCGGCGCCGCGTCCTCTTGAACACCATCATATTTTATACGTATATTCTAAATTCAAACGATAGATAATTCCGTTGCATTCGAAAAAACGATTTTCCGGACGAAAATCCAGTGTACCAATTAATTTTGTTGCGGTTTTAAACAGAATTTAAAAAAAAGAAAATAGTTAGTAGCGAGTGGCGCGGGATTAGGTTGGTGAACGTCGCTCAAGGCGAATTACTCGGATAACGAATTCAGTTAGCGCACATTGTCCATTATCGTATTTATATATAAATTTGAAAGCCATATGATTGCGTTCGATACAGGGGCGGACCCAGGGGAGCGGGGTTTTGGGAGGTCAGCTGACCCACAGTTTTTTTTTTTTTGTCGGTAAAATGCGGGACCCCTGAAAAAGTCAAATCACGTGAGATATTTTTATTTGAAAAAAAAAACGCGCGTACAATGCCACACAATAATCGATAACAAAATAACATTAAATAATAACGTGTAAAACGTACGCGGGCTCAAGAATAATGTTTTTATGAAAATACGATTATAAATGTATGAGTATATTATGATCTATAGACGTGTACAGAGTCGTGAAGATTGAGTATTGGAGTATAAATAGCGTGTGGGGGCCTCTCAGTTGCCTCTCGTAAGCGAGGCAGACCCACTGTACTAAAATCCTGAGTAGGTACGCCACTGATTCGATAAAACGATTATGAGCGCGGAGCTTCGATATTTTCGGCGTATAACGAAAACTGATCATATTTTTTTTTTTATGAAAAAACGTATACGAGCACAACGTTTATAATATAATAGTCCGAAATCAAAAGAAATATTTTGAATTATTATTTTTTCCTTAATATATATATATATAACGTAAATAGTTACGTATTTAATGAATATTTCAAGTCTCTAGTATAGTTGTTATATTACAGTATTATAATAATATAACATAACGATAATCGCGTTTTTACGCACCTAAATTCCCGGTAGTTTTTGAGTTGGGTATTTATATTTTTAAGCGCTTTTGAGATAATCGAAAAATTACCTCGCTAAAATAGAGAGAGGCGCCAACAAGACGCAATTCGTTACCGCAAACAGTGTACGACTCAGCAGGGACTCTAAATATCGAAGCTAAAAATCTAAAATAATAATAAAATTGTTTTTGAAACCGTTACGATTCAAAACGGTTTTTCTAATTTTTGTTTTTAAACATTGCACGGCTGAGCTCGCAATGAATTCTTCGACACAAAACAAACATTGTAAGCGTGTCTAAACCGTGATGTTTTTCGGCAAAATGTCGGTATAATTCAATTTGAAATTTAATCGTCGATGAAATGGAGGGGAAAAAACGTGCCAACGAAAAGCACCGTCATCGACTTAGATTATTGGATACGATGCCGTTTGTAATAACGAAAAGTGTAAATGACGCACGAAAATGTTGTTTGCAAACAAACAGTAACGCAATGGTGATTGCAAAATGAATACGCGCGTTCTTCGTTTTGTTCACAATTTCAAATCCCGTTGTGGTTTTAATGTATTGACTAGAAAAAAAAAAGAACTATTAAATTAAAAATAACTTCTGAACGATTAACGACGGCTCCCTTTCACCCGACAAACAGTTACAACCGGCCGTTATTGAAGGAGATCAGCAGCACTCGAGCGGTCGAAATTTGAACGAAAAGTTCTCTGAAACGGTTTTTTAATCGAATTGCGACGCGCGCGCGAGCGATTAACACAGTCGACAGTACAAGCGTTTTGCAATCGCGACTTTCGATCGGCGTTGACGATTTTCGTTTTCCAACATCCGCTGAAATTATGAAAAATGTAATAAACATTATGAACGTATAGTTTCAATAATTGGTGTGCAGATATACCAGCGATATTCTGTACAAACGTACAATTAAAACGCACCGCCCGTTCCGCTAATGGTGTAAACGCGAATTATTTTAGTCTCAAACGTTGTGTATAGATAACGCTACATTGAACACATTATAACGCAAAACAAATTCGTCGCTGCATCGCCCGCCATCTGTGTGACGAGAACAATTAATTAGGTACGATCATCGATTACAATATGTTTTACGATCGAAACAATAATTATTATTCTCATACGAAGACTCTTTTGCTTTGCAAGTCGACGACTCAAAAACTATGTTTCAATAATGAAATGCATGACGATAGAAATATTTCGGTGTCTAAAAAAAAAAAAAAAAAGGTTTGAAAAATCTATATGACGTTAATGTCAAATAACGTCGAACAATCGGATAAACGATCTTTACACAAAACTTAGACAAAAAACCAATTTTTAGTTCACTAATACTATATCGGTTTAGTTAAACAATTACTTATTTGAAAAACATTTTGATTTTTTAATAGCATTTTTATCGAGAAATTATTACACTAGCGCAATAATCGATCAAATCGTTATGTTATTTTACTAATAGCGTTTTAGGACAATTCTGAAGATGGTTTCTTTTTTGTATTTCATTTTATATAATTTTTTTAATTTAAACACGTATAGGAGAGCCGAGTGTAATAACAATAATAATAATAATAATGCGATGACAACAACGACGGGCGAAAATCACCGATAATTATTATTATTATTATTATTATTATTAGATATTCGTTATATTGTTATTGTTAGATTCTGAATATTTATAAATTATACAATTCTACAAACAGAAAAACAAAAATCTCCAGTAATACACAATACATGCTACTGCACTGTTTGTTGATGTAAATTTTCTTTTTATCAAATAATTTTGAAAAATAACATTAATTATATAGTTTATTTTATTGGTAGTAGCTTAGACGGCAGGTATCTTAGCCCTCTCCCCTCATTCCCGAAATCCGCGCCTGATTGCGAATATTCGTATACAATATATCACGTGTTATATACAATTTCTGCATCGTTTTCTTTTCTTATTGTGTAATACGTAAAGTGTATTGCGTTAATATTGTTGTTCGCCAACGCGCTCATTATTAATATGAACTCTACACAAAGTCCAAGTGGCAAGGTTTAGTTTTCCCACGCCGACCATTGATCTACAGATTATTCCCAACGCTATTCGTACGTTTTACATTTTTACATAATAAAATATATATTATATATTTTTTTCATACGAAACTGAAGACATAGACGCTATTACATATAGCGAGACAGAGATATTTCGCCAGTGTATCATTGAACTAAAAATATGAAACTGCGTATACGCGGTTCATGACGATGACGTGACAAACCGGCGATACGGAGGCGGCGACTGCGCTATAGCTGCAGCTGTGTCACATATTATAGACGTCATGAATTAAAAAAGCGATGGAAATTTCACGTCTCCGTATAGCGTATGTCGTCGTCGTCGTTGTCGTATTATTATTATTATTATTATTAAAATTCTACGACGAGAAGGCCAAGTACGATTTTTAATACGGTATATCGGTTTTTTACGCATTAAATTAAATTTATTACAACGCGTGAGAATATAGAGATGTGTGTATATATATATATGATTTGAATATAATAATATAGTGTTATAATACGAGTGTTTTTAAAACGAGCTGTTACAAAGCGTTTCGTTTAATTTAAATTGTTTTTTTTTTTTTTACCAGGGGATATATTATAATTTAATTTTCATAGTTGCACAAACGCAAATGCTAAAAGTACATACGAAGGATATTTTTATCGTTGAAAAATAACGTACACGCTATGTGTACATTGCTATATTATTATATAATAATTGGTATAATACTACATATTATACGAACTTGCGATTAAACAAACATTTTCATTTATGTATAATGACACATATACTCGTATATATGATTTGTACTATTATTATAAATAAATATATTTATTGTAAATAACACTGCAGTAACTAATTTGTAATACTGCAGTCATTATTGTATAAGATCAAGGTTATTATCTATGTAGACTCTTGCGTGCGTTAATGATTGCTATATAATACTAATAATAATATACTATAGTACAGATGTTTTACATTTTAAACGTCATTTAAGACTATTTAATTCAAAGTAATTATCGAGAAATTAAAAAAAAATATATATATATATATAAGATTATATATGCGTTTGCACATTATACGCGTAGAAGGCTAAGACATGTTGTTGTGTATAAGACCTATAAAAACGTAAATCGTAACGATGATGAGGTCAGTAACGAAGGGAGGTGTTAAAAAAAAAAAGTATTGCTTTTGAAAGAAAAGTATATATGGCCTTTGATCGATGTATGATACATTATTGTAATAATATCGAACAATAAGTAGATAAGACGTGACGAACCACTTTTCAAATGACTATGCAAACGTCTTAATTTGATAGCAGTTATTAAGAGCAAAAGTATTGAGTTCCTATAAGACACGGTAAGATGAAGGAAGTGCTTGGGAAAACGCAATAAGACCGTAGAAGTAGATCTAGGCAATGTCGAATAGATCCAGTAATGGATCTGACGATTGAAATTAGAAGACGCTGAAAAAATAAAACGTTTATATATAATATGAGAAAACATTGGCCCTCGACGGGCCGTTAGTTTTTATAAGATGTTTTATTTGATATATGCTTTACACTCATTTTCCAAGACATTTTTCTTTCTACCTTAGCGGAAACGAGAACATTTTTTAACGATTTATTATAATCGCGTAACGCGAGCGTCCTAAAAAAAAAAAAAGAAAAAATGATTTTTTTTTTAATTAAAAATTTTATAGAAGAAAAATTTTGTTTTAATGATATTCGCATTTAACACTTAGAATTATTACCGTTAAAATATTTTGTTGACCGCTTACGATTGATACCATACGTTTTTAAGACTTCAATTAATAACATTTAACGTGACTATTATTAGTTATTATATAAAATGGAATAAAATTCTATTATTTGCGCCTGTTGTTTAACGTGTAGGGAATAACCGTACACCTCTGTCATTTGAAATGCCTAACTTAAGGAGCGGAAACTGTGAACACAAAATACAATCGTTATAATATTATACTTTCTAACAATATAATATACATTTTAAAAATCAATAGAATGGAATGTAATAGGATTTCACTTTTTCAGTACGTGACAGTTGTAACGCGTACAATTTCTTAAATTTCCTATAATAATTACAGTTGTCTACTTTAATATTTATCTACCGCGCGCACGCATATTCCATTAGTTTCAATTCGAGTTTATTATTCAAATTTGAATGCCTACAGTAGTGCAGATTACAATTTATTAAGTTAAAAACACATAACTCTACGTACTCTCTTGTACACAAATGTGTTTTTACGTCAAGAATTGTGCCTGTTTGCGAATTTACTGTTTGGGGAGGGGGGGGGGGAATTACAATATTATTAGAAATTGTTTGATTAAAAACATTTAAATTCACTAGAATTTGTTGTGGAATTTTAAAAACGTTTCAATATTCTAACATATAATTGATAAGATCTAACGTTCCTGCGCGGAACGCTTTTTGGAATTGTTGTGATGTATAATACGCGTATCTATAGAAACCAAGCTATGCTACCTTTAATCGTCATTCGCCGACAAAACCACGTATAAGATACCTATTGGAAAATTCAATAAGCTGGCATATAGTATAAATCGCATAAATATAAAAAAAATACGTGTTAATATGTCTATAATTACAGGTGACGATTTCTTAATTGAAAAAGAATTGAAAATTGTCGTTATAGGTGAACCGTCTACGGGTAAGGTAAGGTCAACGTAATATTATTTGTTTAGATATGTATGAAAAAATAATAATAATAAATTAACATTATTTCGTGTGTTTTGATGATTGCAAAAAAATTAATAATAGTATACTTAGTTGTGTACATTTTATATTTATATTTATTTAGAGTTGCATCGTATCTAGATACTGTCACGATGATTTTACAAGACAATATATACCGACGTGTGGTGTCGAGTTCTATTTGAAAAGAACGCAAATTCAAGGGCATAACGTACGAATTAATATTTGGGATACAAGCGGTTCGTCAAATGAACTTTTAACAAAATATATATATAACGCCAATGTAATATGATATTTTATACACTATTTTGTTTTTATTTATTATAAATAAAAAAAATTATAATCGAGAGTATAAAAACGCGAAATTAAACGATTTATTCCAATATATAGATAGAAATTTTCCGAAATACTTCTTTTTTTAATATTATTAAATTCTAAAAAACATGTTTTATATTAAAATATTTACGTAGATAAAAACTTAAAATTTAAATGTCAACAAATATATCTATATGTAGATAATTATAGGTATTTAATTATTTAATAATAATAATAATAATAATAATAATTAAACATTTATATACTGATCACTAAAAGAAGAAATAAATTATTATACCTATTCGAGATTATTTTAAATAATCTATAACTACGTGTATAATATGTCGATATTATTACTTATAGATAATTTTATTATTATTTTTATTACTTCATTAATATATTATGTATAATACGTGAAAATTAAAATCAATAAAACATTTTGTAATCTACGTATATGGTATCTTACGTTTACAGGCAATCATACTCGTGTACGACATAACTGATAGCGCTTCATTTTCTGCTGTTTCTTCGTGGTACAATAAAACAATAAGTGTCCAACATGATAATGTACCAAAATTAAGCATATTTTCAAATAAGTGTAGGTGATTTTTATTTTATTTATTTTAAGTACATTTTTAATTAATATTACAACGTAAAAAAATGAATAATAATAAACTGTTTTTATTTACATTCAACATTGATTACTATTTAGATAATTTCTAAACGTCGCTACACTCTATATGCGTTTATAATTTTTATTAAATTTGGTTAATATAATATATAATTTATATTAATATAAATTTCTCTAACAGTTATATTACGTTTAAACGAATAAAATATATAAACAACAACTTAAATTTCAAAATTATTTATACCTACACCTATACACGTCTCTGGTCTCGCTTTGAGAATGTACATAAAAACCGACGGAGTTCTATTATATTTCATAATAATCAAATGGTTATTATATTTCTTCTAAAGCTTTTTAAAAAGTCAACCGTTTGGGTAAAATATCCAAATGTCTCGAACGTTTTCTATTTAGTTTTTCGTATAATATTATTCGATAAAATATTAATATTAATAATAATAATAATAATAATAATATTCGATTAATATAATCGTATATTGAAATGACTATATAAATACACGACTTTTGTATTTTTATATTTTTTTTTCGCGTCTCAATATCGTATTAATAAATATTAATATGTTTTTTTTTTTACAAAATTTTTGATTGATATAACTAGATTCTGATTAATTCATATATTACCTATATACTAGAATGTATAGGCATATAACATATGGAAATATAAAATAAACACATATGTATATAACATTATAATATAGTGTCTAATGGTCACGTAATATGATGTAGGTGATTTGGAACACAAGAGAACTGTAGCTGAAGAAAAACAAATATTATTTTCAAAAGAATTCAGAATACCGATTTCTCAATCGGTGTCGGCACGCACTGGTGAAAATGTAAAAAAAAAATATAATAATCGAAATAATTATTAGTATTCTCATATACTCGTACAACTGCGTCCCGCAATATTATATTTTATTTTGAAAATTGAACGTGTTTAATTTTTTTTTTTAATTAATTCAAATGTGTTTTCAATATTATATTACACAACATGAACATGTATTATGTTTAGATAACGTTTGCTTGGCAACAGTTAGCGGCTGAATGTTTGGGATTAAAACTTTCCAAGTTTGATTTGGAACAACATTTGGTGAGACCGGTGAAAGCGGAAATCGAAACTACGGCCAATCAATACAAAACTATGATGTCGAATCAACTGCAAAGTAATAGTATGTCGTCTACAATTTGTGCAGTCCAATAACGAAGAAAATTATAAACAGACTTTTATTTAGAGTATATTATATAATAATATTAATTTGAAATTAAAATGAATCAAATACATTTATATGTATCATCATAAAAATAAAGTATTTAATATGTTTTATCTTTTTCTTTTTTTTTCTATAGTTTCTACTTAAATTTTCAATTTTATTGGCCGTTATTATTTATCCGCTGAATTTATAATTATTTTTTTATCTATATTACTATAGGGCAGTTAAAATTTATTAAATTAAATACTTCAAACATCCCCTCGAAATTGTTTTTCCATATAGGAATTTCAAAAAATATCGTCTTAATTCAATTTTAATATATTATATTGTACCTATACCATTAATTATTATTTCAAACCATACACAAATACACAAATTTATCAAATATATAAATAACGAAGGTTATAATAATAATAATTAATAAATTATGTGTTATCGGTCATTTTAAAAGTTATTTTCAACAAAATTAATTACAAAACTATATAAAATTACGCAAATGAATACCGATTTTAATTGACGAATAATTATTATACGGTCTATCGTCTATATTCAAATAGGTTTTGAAACAACCTAAACGGTAATTTCATCCAGTTACTATACTCTATATAACGCATATTCGATTATATAATAGGTAGGTAATTTTAAAAAATGCCAAATGAAATTTCAACCTATACAACTTTTCTCGCGCGTATCATAAACTACAGTAGTTTTTATATTGTCCGCTTACAATATATAAATATAAATTAATTAGTATTAACCACACCACGCGATATATACTTATTTGTATTACTTATATTAGTTTAATATAATCGCTGAATAATATAATATTATTTATAGCTAATAAAATAAAAAAAGTAGCGAGCCTCGGGGTGTTGTGAATTACTTGAGAAAAGATTTTAGATAGCTGTGTATTGTTGTCACTTATAACTTATACACATTTAAAACCACTCATAAATCATTGTATTCGATACAAATATTATTCTGAACGAAGCTTTAGTGTAATATTTTATAGGTATATGTATAACGAATACTGATCGTTTTTTATGAATTAAAGATCTCAAAACCTATAAATATTTGGCTATAAATAGTCCAAAATTAAAAGAAAGTTTTTGAAAATTTTCTTCTTTTCCAATATATAATATGAAGTTACATATTTCATGAATATTTAAAGTTTCTATACACATTAATGTTTCAAAATGACGAAGAAATAAATATAATCGAATTCAACGAAATCGCGTTTTTATAGTTTTTTATGCGATTTTTCTATAGTTTTTAAGTTGTATTTTTAGGAGTTGTTGAGAAAATCGAAAAATGACCTAACCTTCAAAGTACAAATTAGATGCAATTTCCTACCAGAAATAAACTGTAATTGTAATGATTACGGAGCACTTCTTCCGGTAAAATTTTCTAATTCAGATACAAAAAAAAAAACACACACACATCATTGTAAAACCAATAGATTTCTCGCTACACTCAGAATCTAATACGAGAATATATTTATATATTCTTTATATACGCCTGTCTGATTAAATAGCAAAATATAATTGAATATTTATATAATTTAAAAATTTTAAGTACATTTTGTCTGTTAAACAAAACCGTGTAGTTTGCTGATTAATTGCATCCTTCATTGTTATTATTATTTATTTATTTTTATTACGTCTTAATCATCAGGTTGATCGATAATTAAATATACTTACGTACTACTAGTAAAGTCTTAATATACTTTGAACTGTATTAGTCGATTATAATATGATATATGATAATCGATAGGTATAAAGGTTATCCGGATAGATGCGTATTTTATATATTTTATTTTTTACGTCAATATATATATATAATATATATAATATTCTCGTGTACGTAAAAATGTTAATAACATTTAATTTGCACGCAATGGGAGAATTTAGCGATTTCAGATTTATGTTACGTTATGTATTATGATTCGTAAAATAATTTCAATTTGATAATAATTATTCCAAGGTCGTACACATGGTACGACGACGAGTGTTATAAATATTATTGTGATTACAATAAAATCACAGAGGTATTCGATAATTTTGCCAAGCTGCTATAAATTGAATATAAATAAAAATTTAATAATATAGTAGGTATTCAAATAAAGGGTTGAGAGTTAAATAAAAGTAATTACAAGTATACGATTGTCGCCTAAGTCTTACACCAATAATCGCATTCGGTTGAATTTACTGACCGCTAAATATTTTTCCTCTCCTAAATTTTATATATATTACAGCTTATAATCATTCAAGTGTTACACTCATACTCATTCGATAAACAATAAAAATTATATTAAAAAACAAAATTTTTTCAAAATATATTAATTTTTTGTGTTCAAATTTTAAAACGTGTGTGGATACACAGTTTTTTTTTTATAAGTTTCCTGCAGCTGATTCGATCAAGTTTCGGAATCAATATCGTAAAAATATTTATTTTTTTTTTATGTAATTATTAACAATTTTATCAAACGTAAGTAAATATTTACATTTCGCATTACCTAAACTATCTATAAAGTTCACGTATCTAACGCTACTATAACTTCACTGAATCTCCACTTATATTATTCGTTTTAATTACAAAATCAAACAAGTTTTCATTTAAATAGGTAACGCAAATAATAGGTAAAAAAAATTTTAACGCGTCATACCACGGTTGTCAATACATGTATTATTTAATATTATATAGTTATATAATAAATTTAAACATCAACAATCAACAGATAACAATATAAATAACATCTATATACGTCTTAACAATTTAATAGTTATATTATAACGTTAATCGATAAAATAATTAACATTGAACACACATATAGAAAAATCATTTAGTAAAAATATTATGTAATCTGTTTCGAAATATTCTATCTCGTTATTTTCGTGATAATAATTTGTTTAGTTATTTACGAATATATATATATATATATATACACCTTTATATAATAGTTATGCAAATTGCGAGCGATTAAACTGAAATAATTAATATTAAATTATGCGGCGCGGGGTGTATTATCATATCGTATAGAATACCTATAAATTAAAATCAAAAACCAAATACATATCGTTACACGAATTGTCTGAAGTTTATCTTGTTCAGGGCGATCGAGAATGATGTACTTTACGTACAACAATAAAATCCCTGCTTTTATTCGAAAAATCGTTGACGATTTTTTTTTTTTTTTATGAAAAAAAATTCCTGTTTTAATAAAACGTGTTGCACATCGCCATCGCGTTACATCGGGGATTCATTATTACATACGTTATATATTTTTCAATTTTTCACTAAGAAGCACCCCCTACTCGATTTGAGATCTACATATTTACAACGTGTTTAATACGAGTTTCCCGAACTAATACGACGGTTTTTTTTTTCCGACGTTGTAATTTCAACCGTCTTAATACCTCCTAATTGTGCCTGATTTATACATATCACTGCATATACCTACTAAACAATCGTTATTTGGTATAAGCATTAAACAATACGCACGCTTTTAGCATTTCAAAAACAAAAAGACAAAAAAATTAGAACAAATCAGGTAGTGGTTTTTTTTTTTGCAAAAAATATATCTAAATTATTATTATTATTATTATTAGCGTTTATTATTGTGTTCGAACATTAAAACCGTTGAACGTATGCGTGTTTAACGCGATCCATAGCGTACGTCTCACACTATGGCCGTGAGTCAAAAACAACAAACAATACGGACGTTAAAAAAAAGAGAAAAAGAAAATAAATACCTATCATTAACTTTATATTCATTGGCGTTGATATAATATTATTTATTTATTTATGCAGTTTTTTCGCGCGTATTACATATGCGAGATAATTAAACGGCGAGTTAGTAAAAACGTGTGTGTTCTACGTACCCAACTATAGAACGAATGTTCGCGTTATGATTAAACGAAAAACAAAAAAAAAAAAAAAATTAAAATATATATTATAATATTACGGACCACAAGTGGGAAAAATGTCGAGCGTTTTTTGAGAGCGAAACTATGCGTTTTGCGTCAAGGTTATAGGAGGTTATGTTACTATTCAAATGACTATACTATTCCAATTCTATTGGTCATCGCAAATGAGCACATTATTTAAATTAAGGAGAAGAATGGGAGACGATAATACGCCATAATCGCACTGTGCGTTATTTGTCTCAACTCTCGTCGCACAAACAATAATCGATAATCACGAATTACGCGGCGTTACAGATAAACACGACTATACGACGGGAGATTTATATTGCCCACTTCCCTCCCGCGAAGTGTTTAAAATATCGCCGTAACTCGTTTCGTGCGTTCGTCGTGCAAAAACTGAGTATCGAAAACACGTTCGAGACGTGCACGTTGGTTTTTTGTTTTTTTTTTTTTTTGCGTACGCTACAGCGTGCGATATTTAAACGCAATTCGTTTTAGTTAGCAAAAAGTATCCCCGAGAATACGACAAATCGTTTGAAAAAAATAAAAATATTTTTAAATAATTTTCGAACGTTATAATAATTTATAACGCGCGCGGCGCACAAAATGTTTACGAAGAAAATCAATTGGATATACGATATTATAAAATGATAATTAAAAAGATTTCAAAACGACGCGCGTACGCGATCGAGACGAGCAATGTAAAAACGTGCTTACGATACGACGGGGTTTAGTCGGAGAACGAAAACGTTGAACGCTCTAAGGAGAGATATGATTAATATGTCACACGAGTATTATGAAGCGTACGAATAGAGGAGAACGGGCATTTTAAAAGAATTACGCGGCGACGGAACAGTGTGACCGAAACGTACGCTACGGGCGAGGGTGAAAAGAACAGAAAACCAAAAGTGAAATAGGATATAATAGAGTTTACAATTTTTTACCGGATAGCAAATAGAGTTGGAAATAAGACGTGTTGATCCTACCGCGATGGGTACTTCTTTTTTTTTTGTCCTCGAAATTCTATTAACCGTTCAAATCCACAAGTTTTTTCTCAAATCTTCGCGGCCGTACACGGCATACATACGTTTTGGGGCCCGCGAACGTATCCCCGCCGAATCCACTCGTATCGAAAATTCTCCGTCCCTCACGGTACACCATAATATAGTGTAACAACACCGATTTACTACAATATACACTGTAGAATACAAACGATCTATAGAATCGCTCGCGTATATCATCGCGCCACCCCACCAGCTGCATTCCTCAATCCGGGAATCACTGGAATCCGATAGTCAAAAAAAAAGAAAAAGAAATACGTCGTAGCCTTAATTGAAAACGACGGCGAAGTGACTTTTTTTTTTTCTTCGATTTTAAACCAATTAATTTCATCATCTGACCGTTGAAAAATATCGCTGTGATAATGACTTGTTTCTCGTGTAATTCGTACTGCCAATATTCAGGGGCGTAGGTATAGATTATTAATGGAGGGGGGGGCGGGGGTGTTCGACTTTAAATTATTAGTAATGTGCTAACGTGAAAAAAAAAATACAAATATAGATATATTAATAAAATACTTTTAATATTATTTATAAAAATGAAATATTATACAAGTAAGTTTAATCGTTGTGTTTAATTTGTTCACAACGTGTCGACAATTACATCTCTATAAATATTAAGAATAGCTATAGTCCGGTAAGCCGCTCTTGACCCAATGGGGTATTTCGTAAATATGTTTTTGAGCGTTTTAACGTAGAAAAGGAACGTTACGCACTTGCGGTAGATACTGGGAGAGTGGCTAAAATTCTAAGAACAGTATAAACGAGAGGGAAAAAAACTGTTTATCACACTTTTCCAATGTTTTAATATTGTGCATTAAACTCATCATTTATTTCCTCCCACTTCTCTGTTCATAATTGATACTCGCACAACACATTTGTTCTGATCACAACTGAGACAACTTCAATGCGTAACAACGGCTCGAGGAAAAATGACCCGATGTAATCATGTAAATCGGCAATTTCGTAATTTCAAACACGGCGATTAATACAATTAATAAACTATTATCAGCAGTATTGTTGGCAGGGGCGTATACAAGGGGGGGGGGCGATAGGGCGATCGCCCCCCCCCTAGATACTTGTGTATGTACCTATATCTACTGACAACTAAAATTAATCGAACTAAAACTAAAACGTCATAAAACATTTTTTATTTAAAACTTATTATTTTTATATAATTTTTCGATAATTCTAAGTTGGCAACAGATTCGACGGGCCGTTTTTCTATTCGCCCCCCCCCCCTAAGGGATGAAGTAAATACGCCCCTGATTGTTGGTATGGCCGTATGCGTCGTGGGTCAATATTTTATATAAATAACTATTACAATATAACATTAGATATCTATAGTTATCTGGATAATCATTGTTTTTCGTACAAAACGCGTAAAATTGTTTTACAAAAATATTCACTCTTCGTTATAATTTAGCAATATATTATTTTTCCAATGTTTAACTAAAAAGTTATTTTTGTTGTTTGGTAGTGCCTACATAAAACCTAACAGCACCTAACATGCAACTTTTTTTCTAATTATTATTATTATTATTATTTATTAACCGATTGGGATTTTTAAATGGGAGGGGTTTGAACCTCCCAAACCCCCCCCCCTTACTTACGCCACTGCCAATATTACTCTCATCGTTACACGATGCGCGCGCCGTCATTTTGTGTAGTAAAAAAAACGAAAAAAATTCGGCGATTATTTATCGCACGCGAGAACCAAAACGGTCCCCCTCCCCAATTCTCTTCATATACGAGAAGACAGCGCGTTACGACCCGCAATTGACCAGTAGTTACTGTTTTACTCTGCGTGTATTACGCGTGCCGCTGCAACAGTTGTCGGTACAAGTGAGTAAAGTACCGTTTAAAAAAACCAAAAAAAATTATTACCTAACGCGCGCGTAAAAAAATTATTTTACTCTTTTTTTTTTTTGTCGCGATTCGGAAATTTCTTATTAATTCCCTGTCCCCCAACCGGCAAACGTTCGCAACTACGACCGATCGTTACTACTACCGTAACAATATTTTATTCTACGAACGACGCTACTACGCTAATATGTAAATGATTTTAATGATTTTTATTAAAAAAAAAACGTAAAACGTGAGTAAAACGCTCAATGACCGCCGCCCACCATCAACCGGACACGAACCGACGTGATATGTCGCGTGTTATCACACGTCGTGCCGCGCAATACTTACAATCCCGTCGCGCCGCAGTGTTATTTCTTTTTCGGTAATATCACATTCGCTGGCGACACGGCGCGTGGGGTTTGTCGTGCCGTGGCCGCGCCGCACATCACACAGTTCACAACGCTTCCACACGCGCCGCACACGTCATTCGTCGATAAAACAATTGCGCGCGAGACCCGCGCGTTTTTGTCTTACAATCCGTCGTCGTCTTTCTTTTCACACCACTACGCGGCCACTCGAAATTCCCTAAAGAGAAAAAAAAATTTTCTCACACCCGTTCGTAATCGTAGAGTAGAAGAAAAAAAACAAACAGTAGGTGTGTTATTGTAATTAATAATAATAATAATATATTGTCGGTACACGCGCGAGTCTTGCGTTTACAAACAAATATATATATATAAAAGCGGCTGTAAATCGAATAAAATACATTGCGTTTGCCTTCGATTTGTACGCTATATAATAAACGTACGCAGGCAATCGCGACACAAATACGTTATTTTATATATTAAATTATTCGCGAGTCGGCGGCGGTTGCGCGTGTATGCGCATCGATTTGCGTTATGATTTTTTATTCGCCGTGCGCGCAACTAGTTTTACCAGTTTTTTTGTAACGTTTCCTTTACCGTATAATCGGTAATATTACAATACTTAATAGTCTTTTCTTTATTTATATCATATTTTTTTTTTTTTTTTTGTTTTCTTCTCCTCCTCAGCCACAATTATGGCCGACACGTTTTTCGGAGGTATCGAAGGGTGAGTATGTGTATATATGTATATATAATAAAAAACGAATTCCTAGTACGGGATATTTCTCGGTTCGGATTGTCGTTCGTCAGGTGTACATTGTTCGAAACGTAATATACGTTTCTTTTCTTAATATAGAGGAGCTTCGGTTTCAACGGTGGTCATAACCAATGGTAACGGAGACATTTTAGCCGAGACTAAAGGAGAAGGAACAAACCCGTGGGTAAGTCCTCGTGTTATTCTTTCTTACTATTATATGGTACGTAGGTACTAGAATATTACAAAACAAATTATTTTTAATTATACATCCAAGTGTTTGGGACAATCGTGTGAATAATAATAGGAAAAGAAAAATAGTTGAAAATTTTTACTCTGACAGTTCTTTCTTATAGGTTAATTTTTAAAACTGTATTATGTCGGGAATTATTTTTAATAATAATACATTATAGTCTATAGAATTCGTTTAATCATGTCTGTTTTTTTTTTTTTTTTTTGTCTCCCACACATATTTGTTTTTCCCTTGACAAGTGTACTCACCGTTGTCATTTTTTTTTTTATTTATATTTTGTTAATTAAAATTGTGTGTGTGTGTGTGTATACAGTAAATTGTAACAAACGTTAGGTTTAATAAACGTATGATGTTTGACCATTACTGATAAATAATATTTTCACACGCATTCACTTTTATTTAATAATTGTAATTCTAAAATTATACTAATCCAAGTTACATAATATCACTTTTTAATATATTTTCAAAAAGGATTTGTTTATACTTTTTTATACCTCTTGTATGTACATATTTTAGTTTATTGAAATGTTTAATTGCGTTTAAATTGCTACTGTGATAAAAACAAATTAACGCGTATTACTTAATAGATATTGAAACACTAATTATTGATTGATAACTCATATTTGTTTATAAAATAATGTTTAAATTGAAACAGGTTTTTTTTTATCTAAATATATTAAAACCGATTAATATAGATTTAAATTTTCGTAAATTTAAATAATTTAAGGAAAAAATTATATATATATATATATATATACGTTTTTAAAATGTAAAAGATTTGATTGACTGTAAAAACTAGGTTAATGTAGATAATAGTATACACTCTATAATGATTTAATTCAAGGACAATAATATTATTACCATATTTAATTTTTACACTTCGACTAATGATCGTCATAAACTACATCTTAAAGGCTTAAAAATTTAAATATCTCATTAGTTTTATTCTTATGTTAAATAGATTGTATAATTTGTTCACGATTGAAATTATTTAATCAAATAAATTGTTTATTTTATTACTATATAAATAGAAGATATTGTCTTTGTTCATTTTTTTATCGTCTATATTGTTTATGTAGCATAAGTAAAAATTTAAAATACGCTATAGCTGTGGATGGAAGGTTTAAAGGGTTCTGGAACCTCTGCGAAAATTTTCTGAATTTGTGAAATTTTTAGCAAAAATAAAAATGTTCAAAACATATTAATTAACAAAAATATTTCCAACTCAATGATTTTTTTTTCTTCCAGTAAATAAGTACATCGATAATATTGAATATAATAATTATTATTAAGGAGTCTAATATTTAGTTGGTATAAGCACAATACAAACATACACACAGTGGTTATACTATTTTCGTTGGAATTTAATAAAAACATTTTAAACTATAAATAATAACTCTATATAGTATATTAACAAACTGGTATGAATAATAAATAATTATTATTTTTGTTTAAACAAAATTGTACATCATATTTTCGTCAAGCATAATTTTATCAAGCACATGTGTTTTTTTTTCATTATTTTTTATTACTAAACCTATTTGTAAACTATTTTGATGTTTAAAATAACTTATCAGTCGATTTAATTATTGACTACTTAGATTTTTTGTCACATATGTAGTTTAAATCGCGGTTTATATGGTGTACAGTGATTTTAATAAATCACCAATACCTTATTAATTTTTAAAAAAAAAAAAAAAAAATCTAGCTAATTTTAGTGTTGTTTTTATTATTCATCAATTAAAAACAAGTGTCTGATATCATAAACTAGGCTGAATTTAATAAATTTCAATATTTTCGTAAGTTATAAGTTGTAATGGTTTATAATAGGTTCTATACAAACCTCATGTGAATGTTATTAGTTTTTATTATGTATATCAATGATTCTAATATTTTAATTGCACATGTTTATATTTTTAATTTATGATAAGATTACTGAAGTAAAATTAAATACACATGGAGGTCAAGTACATTGGAATAATACCTAATAATAATAATAATAAAATGTATTATTGTTTTCCACAAAACTTAATTGCAAAATAAATAAATATGTTTAATTTTTTTTAAATATTTAATAAATGAAATAGTACAGATTTTATTATTAAATTTAAATAAAATGTCACTTAAGTCATTTTTTTTTCTACTACTATTATTTAGTCAAAAGATTAAATGTGTATGTATGTCTGTGTAAATTGTATTTTTTTTTTTGTATTCACATACATTTTGTTAAATGAAGTTATGTTTTAAATACCTCGAAAAAATCAAGCTTTTTCTTTTAGTATTTATATCTGTATAATAATTTTTTCAATTTTTTTCAATTAAGATTCTTGGAATTGAACCTTGCATATCACGAGTTAATGACTTGATTAAAGAAGCTCTTGGTAAAGCTGATCTTAACAACAATATTAAGCTAAAAGGATTGGTTTGTATATATTCACAAATAATACTCTTTTACAATGTTAAAATCTAATTATTTACAGGGATTAAGTTTGAGTGGTTGTGAAGATCTCTTATTCTGTAAAACTTTTGAAAGTAAATTAAAGGAAGCTTATCCAGACCTTACTGATGATGTAATTGTTGTTAGTGATACATTGGCACCAATTGCACTGGCTTGTGAATCGGGTATTTAAAAAAAATTATTTTATAGTTTTAAATTGTGGATTATTAAGATAATTATGGAGAAGAAGAGGAAGACCCCATAGACAAAGTAAATAGATCAAATGGAAAATGATATGAATATAATTTATGTGTGTCTGTATGAAAGGTAGGAGATAATGTGTTATGGAGGTATTTTATAATTAGGGTGGCTGACCATATTATATGGTTGAGAGTGTGAAGCAAGGTAGAAGAATGATAAGTAATTATTGGATTATTGATTAATCTAATAACTTTATATAGGTTTACATTTATATACTTATTCTAATTATAAAAATATTACTTTATTTAATTTAATAACTTTAATAGAACTATGTGTATATTATTTATTTTTATTCAATATATAATATATATATATGTATATATATATATTTTTTAAGGCGGAGCTGTTATAATTTCGGGTACTGGTTCAAACAGTTTACTAATTAACCCAGATTCATCTATAAAAAGGTGTGGAGGATATGGTCATCTACTTGGCGATGAAGGAAGTGGTAAAATTATTTATTTCTGATTTAATTTTTTTTTTTAATTTGATAATAATTTTTAAATTATTTAAAGTCTTATATTAATAAAAGCAATAATAATTAATTAGTAATTATTAATTATATTTCAGTAATAATTGTATTATCGAAAACTGTGTAAATATTGAATAATTTGATTTATGAAATTTGTGTGTGTAAAATATAGGGGTTTCATTGAAAAAAAAACAATAATAATAAGATCTATCAGTAAATTGTGAATTATAATAACTACTAAGTAATTAATTTTATTATATCATACATTAGATAATAAAATATTGTACTAATTACAACCAAACTTTAAATTTAATATTCATAATTTATTGAATCTATTAAATAATTATAATTTAATTTATTTTAAAATAAATTATCTTTTATTGACAATTGTTTTTTTTTCAGCTTTTTGGATTGCCTTCAAAAGTATAAAATTATGCTTAGATCACTTAGAAGATTTTAATTATGTTCCAAATGGTTATTCAATTACCAGAGTATGGGAAGCAATTAAGGAACATTTTAATATTGATCAAGGGTAAAATATATATTATAATTTTATTGCTAAAACGTTATTTTATATCGAAAATTATTAATAATGATTTAATTATTACATTTTATTTAAAACAATTAGGAGTGTGTAATAACTCATACACAGTTATTATATGGAATTCAGATACATTTACAATTTTATTTGCACATGATAAAACACTAAAAAAAGTATTTAAAAGTCTTATGTAAAACTATAAGTATGGAATTTATTAAATTAAATATATTTGTGTTAAATTTGAATACATCTAAAAATTAATTATTTTTGGTATAAAAACCATTTTTAAAAGAACACTTAAAGGATTTAAGTGTATGAAGTAATTATATAATCTTCTTAGCTAAATTATATTTATTATAAATGAAAAAAATTTATAGTTTTTACTTATATGTTATAAAACATTTATTAAAACTATTCTTATTAATCATTATCATTATTAAAAATAGAACTAGTAGGAATGGAATTCAGTTAAAATTAATAAATTATATAATTGTTTCAGTCTAGAATTATTGAAAATATTTTATGGTGATAAAATAGAAAAATCAGAAATTGCTAGTTTGTGTAAAACTATAGCAGAATTAGCTACTGATGGAGATGATATGAGTCGTTGGTTATTTCATGAAGCTGGTAAAGAATTAGCAAAATTTATACAATCACTCTATCCTAGTGCTGATAAAGTAAGATCACGTTTAAAATGCATTACTGTAGACCAGTAATGTTATATATTTAATATTATATAGTATATTTACCCAATGGTAATTCAATTGATAGACTTTTTTACAAAATAACTAAAAAATTCCAGAATGTTAAATTTTCATTTAAACTTGTTTAGGTTTAAATTAAAATGTAGCATGACATATTTTTTTAATTACATTAGAGTTTATTATATTTGTAAATTACGAGTCATAATTGATGTACATTCAATTTTTTAATATTTTCTAAACATTATTTTCTCTATAATAAAATAAGAGTAAAATAAACATGATTCAACGTTACGGTAATTAATTTTCTTTGTTTACGTGTTTTTAGAAGTTACATAAAGAAAGTGGTGGATTACACGTGGTATGTGTCGGATCTGTATGGAAAAGCTGGGAATTGCTCAAAGAAGGTTTTATGAATCAATTAGATCATCATCATAATTCACAGGAAACTGTAGTAGATGAATTTACATTGTTGGTACTTGAGAAGACTGTTGCTCTGGGCGGTGTATATCTCATTACGAAAAAATTAAACTATAACTATCCGTATGATTATGAACATAATTATCGGCAACTTTTCCATTATATACATAATCAATGACAATAATAATGGTCTTTACAAACTGAATTTGGAAATGTGGCCATTATGTTTTTACGTTCTATAATTGGTTAATACCATTGTGTCTTAGATTTGTGGCCTCTACTCATATATATATATTTATATATTTGTTATTTGAACACTATGAATTATTATTGTTAAAGCCAATTGTATTTTTAATAGATGTAGAATATTTAATTATATGTCATATTTTGTAGTTTTTATTCAAGTAACAACAAATTAAACCTTAAGAATATGTCAATTAACCATTGTTTACATTCTTGTATTTTCAAAATAAATCGTAACAAATTAATATATTTAATTAAGGAAACACAAAGTAAGGGGTCGAATTAGTTTAAGTTTTATTTTAATCATTGTTGTTTGTTTATATATATATAAGTTATTTTTTCCATTCATATTTCAATATTTTCTACTACTGCCTTGTCAATAATTCTTTATTATTAAACTTAACATTGTAACAGAAATTAGCTATTATTAAACATTTTTTTTTCTTTAGTATCTAATAATATACTTTTAGTATTCACTAGGTAATAAAGTTAAAAGAATTTTTATTGTTTTATAGTGCCAATGTTACTTAAAATTAATAGTTACCTCAATATTTATTTTGAATATATATATATATATATATATAATATACACTTAATTTGTTATTATTGACTACTTTTTATTGTTTTATACGGGCAACATCTTTATCAAACATGGGTTTAAAAAATTCAGTTGAAACCGTAATCTTTATTTACCAATTAGTTTAAAAAAAAATAATCAAATATTAATTTTGTGTATAAATTAAAAATATCCAATATGATATTGATATATTGGATGAATTGTGAATATTTGTTTAGCATATCTAATCAAATTGTGCATTAAATTCCTATGTAATCACTACAATTTTTATAATGTAAAATTTTAGTAACAACGTTTTATTATTTATCTTGTCATATGCAAAAAAAAAGAAATTATCTATCTGTTAATAGGTAAATATGCTCAGAAATAACTTATTATGCATTGTGATATATAATAATAATATACTTTATACTTCTGAAGTTATCTTGTAATAAAACTGTTATTCGAAAAACGGAAAATATGTTTAAAATCATATAATTTTATATTCAATTTGACCATCATCCCAATTTAAATGTGAAAAAATCGCATGTGCGTATAAAAAGAAATAGGTATTGGAGAAAATGTTCACTTACACCCATAAATCGTAGCCAAGTAAAATCTAATTTTTTTTTAGAAAATCATTGTTTCTGTTTGAAATTATTTATTTATAACACCAGCTAACTGATGACCGAATATAAGATATAAGTAATAATAAATTACACTGATCGTAGATGAATAACCGTGAATAGTACATTGAAAATAATACATAACACTGGCTTAAACGAAATGCAACTATAATAACAAAATAATAGTTAATACAGTCTATTTTGAAAAAGTAAAACGGATATTTTTACATTTATTCTCGTCATTCTTCACTAAAACTACGTGACGTATATTTTGCAATATAATCCTATAAAATACATTTTGGTGTTCGATTGAAATAAATAATTTTATTTTACTCAAAAAATTCAATGACGAACACGTTAATTCTAACTTTTTACAATAAATATTAGTTCAATTAAAATAAATGAATCCAATAGTCGAAAAGGCGAAGATACGAACGACTCGTATCGAAAAGTCGCGGGCGATTAGCTCCGCAAAACGCCAAGGATGTTGGGAAAATGAAATAATTCGATAATGGAATAAACGTCGAAATTTAGAGAATACCGCGCGGACCCCGTATTCGATATTCATCCGATCGTCTTCGGAGCGGCCCTCGCGCGATCAGTGTTACTGACCGTTATGAATACTGACGGTATTTACATTACAGGACAATGCAATCCTCAAACGATCGGCACGGATTATTAACAATACTTTGGCATTCGACTTGAACGGACAACAGTGTCCGACTGTCAATGATTGTGACGTATTCCTCCGTTTCTTTTTGAACCGTCTTTGTGCTATTAATACTGAAAAACTGTCATTGTCCACCTCACGCCATCAGTAAACGAATATCCGTATTTTTCATCGGCCATCCATACCGTTTATCCATACTGCACACAGTCCATCAATACTCACACGATCAATAACGATACTTGTCATTGTGGGACACACCGTCAATAATATTATTGATCGTGTGCAGAAGGAGGCCGCTCGCCTTATGAGAAAAAAAAACGTTCGTAGCTATAAATAATATTTTATTACTTATATTGTAAATCGCAATAAAAAATACTAATCAAACAGTGTGCGTAATGCGATTGTCGTTTCGATTAAATCATTTCTATAAAATAACGAACAGTAATAATAAGTACCGCCAATATAATAATAAGTAATTCCTACATAATAATAATAATATATCGTTTTATCATCGATGAGGGATCAACATGGGTATTTTTTATATTGTATAACACGCATAAACGCTACGCCGCGTTAGTTTATTATCAAAAGCTGTAGGTGTAGATAAATTGCAATAATCGTTAATAAGACGTGCGCATACGCAAATTGGTAAAAAAAAAAAAAAAAAAAAATATTTCTTCTTTCGTTCGAAAATCATTCGAAACGGAAATTTCAAACGTAAACGTTTTTTTTTCTTCTTTTAATTACGTACATTTTTGTTGGCGTATTTTTATTATATATACCTACATAGGTGTAGGTAAATATATTATACGCGAGTGATAATAAATGTTTTTTTTTTTTTAAAAAAAAATTCCATCCGTCATAACTTTAAAAAAAAAAATCAAACAAATCGCTATTTACTTTTGATCGAACGGTTTTAATAAAACAATTTATATATCTTCTTCTTGTGGCTCTCGGCCTTTAAAAACGTCCCTCCAAACAGATTTGCCTGCCGTCATCTCTACCTATCATCTGCAACTTCTCTCCATCGTATAATATTATTTGGTTCCGTTGTCTTTACATTTTTTTTTTTTTTTTTTTTTTACACGGTCCTCCTCCGTCGTAAACGCAGACCACGTAACGCTCTTTTCCCAGTCGGAAATCCTTTAATATCCGCCTTAATAAATGAACCCTCTTTCCACCACCAAGCGCCACTTTCTTCTCGTAATTTCTGCAATAACGTCGGATTTTCTAAAACAACTTCTTCGACTCCTCTGCATCGAGGCGTATCCTCCGCTTCACGGAGTCGGTACGCGATCCATAAATCCTTCTTACAGTTATACGCTCAATTGTCTCATTCAGAGACGGATTTACACAATTGTCGCCCCTAGGCAAATTTTTTTTTTTTGGCCGCCCCATTAAACTTATCAACGAGAAAACATATTTTTAAATACTTATTTAACATAACTACTAAAAAAATAAATCATAAAGACTGATACTAAACAATAATTAATGGCGGTTATGTTAATAAACTAGAGTTAAAACTAGGTTAAAAAACCTAGAGTATTCTCAATAAAATATTGGCCTAAAATTGCCGCCCCTAAAAATTTGCCGCCCTAGGCAAATGCCTACTTTGCCTGACGCTAAATCCGCCACTGGTCTCATTGTTTCTTCCGCCTTTCTCACAGTCCACGTTTCCGACCCGTATACATCAGACGAGTGTCAGAATCATGCACAATTGAATTTTTAACTTTTTGGATAAAACCACTGAGCCAAACGTGTTCTTTAGCCCAAGATAACACCTATTTGCCGTTTGTGTTCTGTTGTCCATCTACAATGCATTTATACATATCTTTTTATTTTAATGTTGGCTTGTTTCTTATCGCAGCGCGGCGTCCATGTCGAACACAGGGCCGGCGTTAGGGTAGGGAGAGGCAAAACGGGACATTTCGCACAGGGCCTCGTAAAAAGACGCTGGTCGAACGAACCGCCATAAGGATACTCTCAAAAGTAATAATAATAATAATAATAATAAATGAGTAGGTTATACTAGCCATGACATTACGTGATGACTGTATTTTTGTTGTTGTATTGGTTAATTTACAAAAACAGAAAAAAGAAAGTACGCGGAATAATACGCACCGGCACCACTGTACAGTAAATAATATATACAGTACGTTCGTAACAATAATTATTATTAACCTAATATATACAATAAACACCGTTCGTATACATATGTGTAAGACATTATTACATTTACGCGTACCTATATACCTAATTATATAATATGTAACTTACGGGTGTACGCGCATATGTATATATATATATATATGCAATGGGTACAAGGCGCGTGTATACGCATAAATTATTAGTAGTCGAGAGTAGTGATGTTATGAATAGGTGGTTACCTGTTCTACACTATTTTGTTCTTTTTTAACTGTACCACTATAATATCGTAATTCGAGAGAGAAGTCTTATTTTTTTCTCTGCCGATTTTCAAAAGTGACTAATTAACTTGACCGAATCCATTATTTTTTTTTGTGTTCGAATTAACACTGCTGTGATTTGAAAATTGAAAATGGATCAAAAACCTCGACGTACCCATTTTAAAAATCATATTTTTTTCCCCCACGTTTTTGGCATTTATTATAGGTATCTTTATATACCTACCACGATATATTTATACAATATAAAAACGTTCGGAAAGTCCGTAGATCGTCGCGTACTTCCTATGATGGGCGTTAACGGGGACGTGTATAGTTTATAAATTTGTAAACAAAAATGAAAAAAAACTTTCCCCTGGGGGAAAAACTGCAATAATGCGAAGGAACTATATTTATCCGAATCGTATTAAAATTTAAAGAACCGCATTTTCCGTCTACCTTTTTTTTTTCTCGACATCGAGTACGTGATATGTATATCCGTTATAATATAGCTGGTAATAATACCACTTTCATCGTAATATATCGTGAACATACGTAGACCTGAGGTACCTACGAATCGTATTTTTACATCGAGTGTTATTATTGTTCGGAAATTAAAATGTTCCTTCCTTCTCCGTACTATCCGGACGACTTCAAGAGAATGTCTTATGCGTTAAAAAGAAAATCTAAAATCCGCATTAGTATACCTACTATTGTGTAATAGGCGGTACAACAGGTCTACAAAATAGAGGTCGTACATTTTAAACAACGCAATAGCTATGTATTTCATATAATGTTTACGTGCGTCTTAAACAGTTAAAAAACATAACAATAACTTTTAACAACACTCATTACAATACCTACGTGTACACTATCTTACCTTTTACATAATACGTTAAACATCAATTTGAATAAATTAAACCTAATACATATATATATATATAATACCTATACGGTGTTATATTACCTATTTCACTATATTATAAAATAAAAGAACAGGAAAATTGTTTTTTTTTTCGTCGATAAAATTAAAAAAAAATTAATTCGAATAAAATAAGTTATAGGTAAGTAGGATATATATATATATATATAGATTAGGTATACGTATAGTTACACATTTAAATAAGCACACAATTTATAGTTTATACAAGATAAAATTAAAAAAGATAAAACAAAGGAACTCTATACATCGATATTGAATCGTATATTATTTGACATAAACTATTATAGAAACAAACAATGTATTCATGGTTTGAACTACTTAAAATCATTAATTACTGAAAGTCTAAAATTACCTACTAATTATTATTGGCAATAATATAAATTATGACAATATCATGTGTTATGGATTGTTCATAATTAATGTATAAAATGTAATGCATTCTATATGTTGATTTGCGTACATCTAAGATTTTCGAAAGTTTTGTACTTCGTTTCTTATACATTAGGCGTACCTGCAGATATAATCGAATATAATTATTACTTTTGGTTCAAATAAATTATATATTGTATACAGGCACTATTTTTATCGACGATTTTTAGTGAAAAAAGAAAAAAATATTACTAGAATGGTTATTTAAACGTTTTATGTATTTAATATATTTAAATGAATTATTGTAAAACTTTGGAACAACACTTATAAATAATATTATTAATAGAATTATTATTTATGTAATTAGTTTTCACGAATACGGGTACAAGATATGTAATAACATACATATTAAATGTAATAAACATTTTGCATAATATAAACTTTAGTTTTTTTTTCATCCGTATGGTAAGTGTGTAGGTGATATTGCAGAACAGGTACAGGATTACTATAAAAATCAGATTATAAATTGAAAAACATATAAAATACAAGTGGATTTAAGTTGATAAAAATATGTCAGTAAAAAGATATTAAATATATGTACCCAGTAATTTTTTTTTTCTTAAGGATACCTACATTGAATATTATACGCTTATTTTGTACCTATTTAAGTTTTTATATCAAAAATATTCTTTAAACATTCAACAAATCGATAACCTGTTCATAATGAAATGCTTTTCTTTTTTTTTAATAATAAATACCTAAAACAGTAACAGTTATATGACCGGATAGGTAATATCTGTATTAAGTGTTTACCTATTTCTTCAGTTAAACAGTAGTCTCCTTTAAGTGAACGAAGTTTTTGTCATCGGGAATGTTAGAGTCGAATAACGTTCTTTCCCATATATTTACTTCTGTAAAACCTTTTAAAATCATAAAAATCAAACGGTTTAACGCAATGAAAAACAAAAACAATTCATTTGTGCTCGGTGCTATTTTATTAAGTGTTTTACGATAAATCAGTATTTTCCAAAAATTAACAATACCTACTAAAATCAACTAAAACTAATCAAAGTGCAAAACAAACAAAATTATGGTGTAATACAAAATTCACTTATGTGCAAAAAAAAAAATAATAATAAATTATATGTATATATGAAAAATACTAATAAAGATGTAAAGTAATAACTAATAAATAACATTACGATATATAAGGATATAAATCATAATTTTGTGAAAAGAAACTTTTAGAACATACCTAAATACATATTATAAACGAAAGTGAAAAATTTTCGAATAACTCTAAATTCCTGTAAACGAGATGTTATAGTTTAATATGGAAATGTCAAATGATAGCTAATAATTTCCAGTACATATTATAAATGTTGCTATGTGCATAAAGAATAGGAATTTTTAAAAATATGCTTCAGAATTGGCAAATATGATATCTCTTGAACTAATAGTTATAGAGAAAGATCATCAGCATAGTTAGGTTTTATTTACCTTAATGAAATTAAAATGAAATCTATATCTTTGTTATATGTAAAAAATACATTATTATTATACAGATATTTATGTGTAATATGTTATTTAATTTATCGAATCAAAATGACTCAAAACTTTGTTCATTTTTGTGCACACGAGTGAATTCAATTTAAGTAAAGCCAAGTAGTAAGTTCAGAATTTCAAATTTTTGTTAATTACACAAAATGATTTGAAATCAAATCTTATTTGACGTACCTATTATTTATAATAATAATTTTAATCGGTGAAATTAGCGTGACAATTATTTATTACACTCATTTATTATTGAAATTTTTAAAACTTTACTACTTGTTTTCACTTTATGTTACTCTTATAAACACACATACAAAGTAAACAGATTCATTGATTAGGTAGTGAAAAAACACGCAATCAAATGTCTTAAGTTAATGGCTAAATTTCAACAAGCTCTAAGTATATACACATCAGCACACACATATATAAATATTTAAATAACTAAAAATTGTTTTAAATAGGAACACATTGTAGTTAAAATAATGTATCAATTTACATAAAGTTTCAACTTATATTTAATTTTGATTAGGCAGATTAAAAGTACACAATTTACAAGTTTGTGGTCTTTGTGTCCGACATGTGCAACGTAATAAATGTTTATGTCCAACACAGATTTACACATGGAGCACTTAACTTTTTATATTACAAATAAAATTGGAAAATCAAATTAATTGATGACGGCTGAACAAATTTTTTTTTTTTTAACTTTATTAATTTCTCTACTGATTACAATCAAATTCTATCTATATTTGTTAATTTTTGTTGTGCATTTACACTTTATAATTATGTAAATAATGACTGATTATTATTATTATTGTTTATTTATAGTTTTATTGCTTAAGTAACAATGTTAATTATAATAGAATTTAAAATGTAATTTTCAAAATTTTAAACGATATATTTTTGTTTGAAAATTGTAATTTATCTCTGTATTATAACAAAAAGTGAGTGTGAATGCGTGATTGATTATTTTTCATTAATAAATACATGACAATTTTCATTAAGTATGTCACAATTACAAAATGGCAAAATATGTATTAGTAGTCTTTTACATATAAATAATAAAATTATAATTCTATGGGTAAATCTGATTATATTATATAAACAATTACGTTCTATTATGGCAAAATAATTTTGATTATAATATTCTACAAGAATTTGTTGGGTCTCCATCAGATATTTTTGTTTCTGTCAATGGTCGTTTGTCGCAAAATTTTCTAAGCGCATGAGAATACCATTTAAATCTGTTTGTTGACACATGACCAGATTCGCTTTCAAAATTAATGGGAAGATCATCCGCATTAGTGAGGGTTTTGGTTTTCCTTTCGTCTAAATTATTGATTTCGTCATCAGCAATTTCCTCAAACCAATCTTCATCTGATGAACTATGATGGCTCTGATACCTTTGTAAAGGCATATTATTGAAACTAGGATTGGATTTGAGTCTGACACGTCTATTGTGCTTCCACGCTTTTTGCACGATCATCGGAAATTTCCATTTGTGCGTTTTACATATACAACCAGAAGATACAGAAGATACGCTTTTATCAGTCCCGTGTTTATCGGAATTTTTTTTACGCAAAAACCCACAAGTGAACGGCTTAATTGTTTTCCTGCGACTTTTAGCAGAACTTTGTTTTATGGGTACAATATCTAATTCGCGATCATTTAATGCGGATGTTGATGATGGTGTATGCAGAGAGATTTTAACTCCACCTAATAAAGTGTTATCAGGTACAATGGTATCTACTATTGGAACACAACACTCGTCTGAATCTACGCATAAACGTGTACCCAACAAAGCATGCAGTGGATTTTGGGTTTCAGAAGGCATACGGTTAAGCTTACAAACACAATCCACTCTGTCCACTATACCTGCATTGTTCATAATGTCACATTTCAAGTACACAGGCTGGAAAAACACAATAATACTGTCATTTTTTTTTTCTTTGAATACTACATTTTTAATAACGCTATAGAATATTTTAAATTCTTAAAGAAAAAAAAATAGGTAACATCATCTGTTATTATTATTACAGTATTAATATATTGAAATATCAACAGTAATTTGCATATGTCAGAGTTTAAGCATTCATCATTATTAAATCATAATATAACAATATAAAAAAATATATTTAAAATAATATTGACACAACAAATTTAGTTCATAATCATTAGTAACATACTTAATAAATGCATTATACTAAAAACTAAATGAGTAATTCGGAATTCCAATTGGTCAATTTTCACGATTATTATATTTTCTATAAGGTAAAATTTATTAATAAAATACCTTATGATCTCCCATGCACGTACTCTTTCCAATCAGATCATATTCCACTTCAGAATAATTTTCATCTTTAAATGCCTGAAATTATACATACATATTATTATTTACCGACTCATAAAATAAAATATTATTGCATACTTTACATAATAGATGGGATGTATTCTAACTAACCGAATAATGCTATAATTTTGGTTCTAAGCAATAATTTATTTCAATACATTTTTTAAATAATTTCTACATGTCTGTGTTACAACTTTAACATTATTATTATTATTATTATTATTATTATTATTATTATTATATTTATTTATTTTAAGTAGGAAAACATATTTTTCATATTGTTTATACATTTTAAAATTACTATTTTATTTGAAATTGAATTAAGAAAATAGATCTTCTATAAACATTTCACTATATTTATAGTATTATTGTAAGTATATTCCAAACTTCAAAAGCATAGCAAACCATATAATACTAAAGTATCATGCGAGAATGTCTGATTAATGATTATGATTAAAATAATCATCAGCAACTCACTTTTTCTCTATACTATTTAGTTACTTAATGTATTTTAAGCATTATTACTGTCACGTTATTTATTTATGTTGATAGTAAATTGGTTTAACACTACGTTGAAAATTAAACATAAACATTTAAAAAAATATATGCTATAAATAATACACAAGTATATAATTTTGATTTTATATTACCTGTAATTAAACAATAATTGTGAAAAATAATTTTTTTTTGCAATAATTACCTTTTCATTTATTAGAAGTTTAGCACCAGTACTTAAAACAATTCTATCGCACCAAGCTGGGCACCTCGTTTTCATATAGTTCATACCTTCGTGTTCGTTTTCTTCAAATGGATAACTTGGTTGAAAATTTATAGGAAATTCAAATAATTGATCTTTAAATGATTTTAATTCATGATCAAAATCTTTTAACTGTAAAATATATATTCAAATATAAATAGTACATTTTAATTTTTTTTTAAATTATTAACCATAATAATTAAAACCAAAGGAATATAATATAAAGAAAATAAAAAGACATACAATTGTTATTTAAAACATAATGCATCAAGATGCAATCACTTCATGGAATAGGAAGACCAAGGTTTAAGATCTACTAACAACTCACTAGTTCTTTTATATTTCTATCATTATTATTTATTTATGCATGGCTCAAGTTATTTTATAACAATAAATATGATATGGTATGTTAGATTAAATTTCTGAATTATTCCCATTTTTTTTTTTTTTTTTTTTTTTAATATTCTTTATACCTTAAAAATTAAGATAGGGTATCAATATAAAATTAATATAATGAATTAAATAAATTTACCCATGATCCAGTTTTTGACACAAATGTATTTTGATGATCTAGATGACAAAACTCTTTTTTTCTTAAAGTTAAAATAATCTAAAAAATACATATATATTAATAATAACTTAAATATTCTTTAGAATTTTTTTTGTTTAGACCAAAGTTTAAACTTTTTTTTAAAAAAAAAAAAAACGTTTAATTTAAAATTATTTAGTTTTGTTATTTACTTACTTCATTAGAACTATCTGTATATTGAAAAACTAAATTATCCTTGTCAACATCATTTTTTACCATGTCCAACCCCTCAACTAGTTTCTATACAATAAAATGTGTTATTAAAATACATGGCCTTCTAAATTTTCGACAAAATAAATTTACCATTATAACAGCTTTAGTATCTGTGCGAAAATTAAAATCTCCGAATAAAAAAAATGGGGCGTATCCAGAATCATAATTACGAAATCTAAAATCATAAATTTCATTTATACTAATAAACAGTTATATTACTCAATAAATATTAATTTTTTAAGAACATATTAGATTATTACATATTATGTATAATTTTTAAAATATTATTGTTTAAGATGAATTTCCTTACCGTTCTAATGTGTATTCAAGCGCTTTTTGTCTCATGACTGAATAAACAGAAAAGTGCTAAAAAAAAAAAAAAAAAAAAATAAAATTCATATAAATATATATGAAAAAATATTTAAATTTATAAGATAATCATTACATAAAAGTATAAAACACAATGTGAATCTTTGTAACACTATCAATACAAATTCTGTTGGACATAATAATTATTATATATTACTATATGATATATTTTATAGAAAATCCAAATGCATTTTAAGATATAATAAACTTTGAAAAAGTAGATTTTTGTGACGGTTTATGATTATTATACTGTACAATAAAAATTAGTCTCTTTTGTCTAAATATATATATATATTGAAAAACAGAACCTTACTTTAATAGTAATAATAATTTAAATAACCAATGAACTAAAATTGAAGTATTTGTTATAAATTTATATGTGTCTTGTGTCTATTTAATACAAGTGCTACACATGATTTAGCATATTATAATAGGGTAATTACTAACAATATGGTTTTAAAGAGGTATTTACTCACAGATTCCATTGCAGTGAAATTTGACGCGTCATGAAACAAATGAATATTTACAAGATCAAATACAGTACCATTTAGCTTCCATCTTGTTCTTAAGAATCCTTTACGTGACCATTTACACTAAAATAATTATATATAATAATGAATAACAACAAATATTTATATAAACAACATTTTTAATATATTTTACCTCTGGAAAAAATTCTTGTGGAAACTTTGACTTTTCTTTTGTTGTAACGTGTTCAATATTTCCAGAGTGTATAGTTTTCTCAGTGACAAGTAAAAACTCTTGTTCTAAATAAAATTAAATTTATAAAATCACTAATCAGAAAATTGAAAACAAATAACAATAATCATACGGTTATTTATTTTTGAACTTTATATATTTTCCACATAAACATATTATACAATTTAAATATATTTCTGTTTCTTTTTTTTTTATACTTTTACATAATAACTAACCAGATCTCTTTTCTCAAGCTTTTAGTTACTTTATTGTAATTTAGAAAATATTACATTTAAAAGATTTTAATATTTAAATTGCATTTAAAATTTAAAAAGCTAATCATTCCTCACAATTATTATTATTATTTAAAATTATATAATCTTCATATAAATTACTTTTAGTTGACAACTACACAAATTCCAAACATTAATAACATTTTTATTTTAAAATAATTAATTTTGACTAAAATATGAATTTTCTACCTTGTTTTAATAAATACATAAAATTACCATTAAAATCCCATAAAGATGCATCTTTTATGGCTTCATGTATGAAATAAAAATTTCCCAAAGCCTGAAAAATTAATGCAAACAATATATAATTAATAACAAAATAATAGGTTAAAAAAAAAAATAAAAATACAACAATAAAAATGTAATATTTGTACAAAATATATGAAACAGAAATTTATCACATTAAATGAAATAAAACTATATTGTAAATATGAAATAGAATTAAAGGGTATTCTGTACAACTGTTTAAGTAACAGTTTTTAATATAATATAAGGTTCTCTTCTTTCATTATGAATAACTAAATTTAAAAATAATATTTTACAAACAATTTAGTTGTACTCTAAATAAATAATAAATAACGAGTTGCATTCGGAAACCGAAAATAAAAATATACCGTAACAATTATATTTGGCTAGTTACTGTAAAATTTTCTGCTGAAGTGAAATCTTCATCGAGAAATATTTGGGCTTTGTTAAAAATTCTTAATTCTTTGCTCGTCATCAATAAACTGTAATCAAATTAAATTAAATTTTAATATTATGAAATAATACTATGAAACACTGATTATAATATAAAACGCTGATACATATCAAAATTTTGTTGTAAGTTTAAAATAATCTAAAAATCATATAAATATTTTATGTTTATATAAGTTAATAATTTTAAATATATACATAATAGTTATCATTACACTATTACCATAATTTTCCAATAACAAATTAAGTATTTATATTCATTAGCTCAAAGAAAATTATTTTAATTGATTATTAAAAATAATTATTAATATTGATAGTCATATAAATATTTACACTGTGATTTCATATTTTGAAACTAAAAACTTAAGATTCAAAATTCAATAAAAAGATATTTTAATATATTAATGATGAGAAATTGTTATAAATAATAACCATGACTAATAGCTTCTTATAATTGTTGGTTAACGTATTAACCATTAAATATTAACCATAGTTACTAATACAGAAATTACTAACACAAATTTGTGTTCATAAAGTTACAAGTTATCTAATTGTAACTTTACCTTTATAATCGCTCAAAAATATATTTTATGTTTTATAAATATCAACTATTACATTTCATTAACTGACCAATAACCTAACCTAACTATACCAACGGACAACAATTATCATAAATTTAAGTTAATTATTAAAAATCCTATGATTATTGTTTTTATTACTATTATTATTATAATAAAAACTTGGAATGTTAAAATAATTGGGAAATTAAAGAAAAAACGCAATACAATGCAATACTTTTTATAATTAGAAATACTGTTTTTAGATGCTCAGAAAAAAATATTTATTAGTATAATATAATAGCATATGCCATAAAAAAGTTCTACTAAGGTATAACATTGGTATTCTAATTACTTATAAAATGATACAATGTGAAACACAAGAAAGTATAAAAACAATTAAGATTGAGAATAAAATCACTTTATGAAAAAAAAAAAACTAAAATATTTACAAATTTTTTACATACAATAAAAATAAAAAAAAGAAATTAAAATTTTATCGAAAATATAATAAAACAGCAAGAAAATATAAGCTTAGATTATAAATATATCCTAATTAACAAAAAATACTTGTTTCAATATTAAATGTAGGCAAGATTTTAATTTAAATCAGTTCATCAGTGACAATATTGAAATATTTTCGAAAAAAGTACTTGGAATGGAAAAAAAAATCAGAAAGATCGAATACAATAATTTAATACTTAAAGCTACTTGTATAAATACAAAAATCAGTCATAAATAATTGAAGAGTAATTTAGAGCTAAATGCCTATTATAAAAAGTTAAAAAAAAACAGTATTTTTAAGGATTTCTCATAATCATCATCACAGTTTTTAGTTACCGAAAAAACGATTATACCTAAAAAAACATGTATTTAGTAAATAATTATATAAATAAATAACATATTTACCTAACAAAAAATTTGACGTGTTTCATACTTTCTTCATAATTTTTACCACCGACTTCTTGGCAATGTAAAGCAATAAAATATGGATCTAATTTGCTTACAGTCTAGAATTAAAACCATTAATAAATATATAGATTAGTCCAATGATACCAAAAAGTTTAATAATTATTTTAGTAAAAATAGTTAAACTCACATTTAAAAATTCTTCAGTCCATATTTTTAACATTATACTTGGCTAAAAAAATATAAAACCAAATTATTAATAATAATAATTATTGTAATAAAAATAGTGAAATCAACGAGCAGATATTTTTCAAACGTTATCCTTATATAGGTTATAGGGCTATTTTTTTTTCATAGTCATGAGAATGAGTATTATTTGTTAAATAGGTACTGTAAATAATTAATTATTACACCCGAACTTAAAAAGATATTGTCTCAACTGCAATACACTAAAATCCAATTTTAATTAGTGATTTATGATACAACGTTTAAACACATTATAACTATCCATTGAAGTATTTCTTCATCAATGATTTTTACAATATTTTGTATTTTCCTTTTTTTGTTTTTTAGTACGTTTTAATAATTTATTTATTAAAACGAAATTATAAAGTATATAAGGAATAAAAATTAAAAAGTCTCCAATAGTGAATACCCCTGTATATACGTCAAAATCCAGTAACAAAAAACTCCAATTGATTTTGAAAAATAAAAGTCGATAAAATATCTATAGGTACATATAACAAATTAATAAGTAGGTGTCACCAAGGTGATATTAGGGAACAACATTTCAAAATCGTAGCTTTTTATGTATAAGTGCAATTTGTATGCCCACCTTTTCAAATAAAATCTACAGAATGACCTACTATTTCTTGTGATCTGATAATAAGTACTACAAATTATTAAATATCTGAAGTATATACTCATATTATATTAGAGTATTCAATATTTTTAATGATTTTTGAAATTTTTAAATCAATTGATAAATTCGACTAGTGGTAAATAATTCTTAAATAATGATTTATATATATTTATTTTCGCAGAATACAAAGTAATATTTTTACATAATATACGCGTAATATGTGTATATTTTTACGTGAAAAATAAAAATTTTTGAAATATGAAACGTATTTTTTTTTTTTATATTATAGAGATTTAGATTCTTCCAATTATAGGTTTTCTTCTATTGACTGTTTAAACTGATTACATGTTTCTGTAAATGTTTCATACGTTTCTCATACAAATTTCTGCGTAATACCGTTGATTATAAATAAAATATTTAAAATAACAAAACACGTTAAAAAGTCATTATTAGTGTAATTAAAATTCCTCATTTTCACTTTCATTTCAACATTTAATATATCAGATACTGATTGTAGGCACAATATTTAAAATAATTTCGCTACGTTTCAATTACGACAAAAGAAGCCATACAAGCATTAATATAATAAGTATAACTTAATAAGGAGTACGTTTCAAATGTCAAGACACTAGTTACATTACGTAATGATATCATAAAATAGGATTCGAGTAGTAATAATGTACACTTGTGTTACACAACTCGGTATAGTAAACATTTATCTAGCGGTTTATAAAATATTGTTGACCATTGCCTGAATTATTCTTGCTTTACATGCGCACATAGTGCACGAAATAAAATATTTTTTAATTTACCTAATTGCGTTTAATCATCTAAAATGTACGTAAATATTTTTACATTGTTCATTGTTAAAAACATAAGCTAAAAAATATACCTAAACATTTCATTTTAAATGACAGACCGAATAGACTCTGTTGCCTAGCTGAATGAATATATTTTTATTTTTTTCAAAGATATTATCTCACGTTAAACATAACATTTGAATAAGAATAATAATAAAAAATAGTAAATACCATATTAAAATGTCTGGTTATACCAAATATTCTTATAACCATTTATAAATACTTAGAAATGTACTTAACAAATAGGGAATTTACGAAAACATTCTCATTAGCTAAATGAAAACATTCTTTATTTGTGAAAAACATTAAGGAGAAGTTTATTTATACATCTATTGCCCAGTTATTATTAATATTATTATTAACATTTTATATTTATAAATATTATTATTATTAGTAGGTATATTTATAAATTTTAGTTCACTGCACTTGTAGCTTCTAAGGACCTCGTTATTAAATAAAGTTAAAACAGGACGTACATTGATAAAGATTAATAGAATATAAACTCGTTTAATAAAATACACATTTATATAGACCACAACTATAAAAGGACGAAATTTCTTAATACGAGTGACAAGTGTCTCGACAACCACTACCGATTGATCATCCAAACCATCCCCGCTTACAAATTATAAGGACTTATTTCATTTATTTAGTATTTTACACATTCAGATTAAATAATGTAAGTTATTTATTTTTAGCTTTTCATAAAATGGCAATAGTTTAATGAAAGTGTTTTATGTAACATGTACATATATTCAATGGATATAGTTTAATTCAGGTACGTCAAAATATTGCACAATACCAATTATTTTTCAAAAAAATTACAAAAAATGGCATTACTCGTAATACTAATTTTGAACACACACACACATTTGAAACTTCCACCCAAACGGCTTACACAATGTGCAAAATATATTTTTACACGCCCAACTTACTTAATAACATGTGACATATGCTATTTACAAAGTTATGTTATTACAAAGTTTAATTAAAAATATGTATTTTAAATTCTATATTTTACACTGAAATGTTGAAATTACATTATGAATTATATTTCTAAAGATAACACACACACACACACGGGAAAGAACTGTCTTTTACCCCGTTCAATATTACAGTATACATCATTGCAAGATATGCATCTATAGATAATTTTTTTTACTTAATAATTACTTAATATTCTTAATATATTTACAAAGCTAAATATACAATAATCAATCCGACTGTATTATGAATTTAAACTTATAAGTTTAAACAACAAAAATTTTTTTTTTAATGATCAAAATAGAAAACTATCCTATTAGCCTATAATATATTATTTAGTTCATTAGACTTATTGACCTGAAAACGAATACACAATTATGTTATATATTACATTACGTACATTGTGTTCTGCATTAAAATGAATTATGTATGAAACTAACAGGACAGGAACTAGGGTACCTCCTCTACCTATTGGTTTAGATGACAATGGCAAAAACGTTATTTAAATATTTTACATAATTAAACTAAAAATATTAGTCAGCAAAAACATCTATCTGATTTTAATTTAATTGCACACAACATAAAACGTATCCGTACACATATAATTACTATTATTTGTACACGCACACACATGCCTATCTATAATATATACACAAATATTATACCAATTATACATATTATTACTCACCTATATATCGTATATATTTTTACATTATTTATTAGTTATTTCATATTTTCGTTCCTGTGATCAAATATAGACTTTGAGTTTATACACATATAAAATTTGCAACAATATAATAAACTTCAGTTCACTAAACGTACAATATTATTTTAACAATTAAATGTAATATTTTCATATATTTGATACGAAACGTTCAGACAACTGACTGATTTTACAACATCCGCCTATTAACGTTTACTAAAATAAGTTTTATAAATGTGAACTACGTAAAATAATTAAATTTGTACGAAAAACTCTTATAAAAACAAAAAAGATTCCATTTTTTCTAGCTTATTTTCCTTTTTTTCTTTTTAGAGGAGGTAAAACAATCTTTTTGGAAGAATAACTAGTTTTTAAAATTTTAAATGCATAACGAATTACTAATAAATATGATTTTCTAAACGCTAATTTATACTTGCGTATCAATTAAATCAAATCATGCCTACCACCAACCTCGCAAATGGCGTATGTGATTTACCTCATTTATAAATCATAGTTAATATAGTAGCACAAGAGGTTCTAAACTTGCGTTTCAAATATTCTATCATTGGGACATTATATTACATAAATTATTTTGTCAACAACAATTTATTTTTTATACAATTTCGCCAATAATAAAGTTTGCCTGGTATATTTATAAAAATAAAGTAAATAATACATTTTGTTTTTTTAAAACGAATACAAAAGAATTTAAAAAGAAAATCTCTTCCAACGTTAAAATTTGAACACGAACGTTAAAACACTAAAGCCATATATGTTTCTATAACTGATCATTTCATTTCAAAAGTCTCTACTACACACCGATGATATCCAGTTTTCAAAGGGCCGTTTTTGTGAATCTCCGCGTCTGATAAGTGTGTCCGCATAATTTTTTTTTTTTTTACAAGTACCCATTTTTTACTTATAAAAACACAATTTTTGAATTGACAGCGTACGGTATTCATCATTAAAGTATTATATAATTAAAGATGATAGATACACACGACGGTCATCTTAAAATTAATAATGCAATATTAATTTATCATTTGAAAATCGTAGACAGAGTAGTTACGGCGTTGAAATAACATTTCAGTATGTACACTCATCCAATGTGAATGATTTTACACGAGTTATGTAAAGTTTAATGGCGAACAAGAAAAACGAAAAAAGAACGATGGACACGCGACGGTGCACTCACGTTTTCGAAAATCGAGCCGATATTGGCGGTGACCAACAGGATACGAGTGGTGGTGGTGGTGGACGATTCGCCAGCCATGTCGACGATGAACCGGGACAATATTACTCGGCATACGGTTGGGGAACTGGAGGAGCTTTAGACGCTCATCATAATTTCTTTTTTTTCCCGCGCGCGCGCGAGACAGAGAGAGAGAGAGAACAAAACGCCGGTGATCACATCAATCGCGTACCAGACGGAAAAACGACGGTTTTTGCACAGCGCACAGTACACATGTTCGCACAAAAAAAAAAAAAAAAAAAAAAAACAGCGATTAACGTAACGGCGAGCAACGGACGCGCGTTCGTCTCGCAAAGCCGGACAACAACAACGACGACGACGAACTGCCGCTGCGGCCGCGCCGTTACCTATACACACACGTACACACAATACGAGCGATATTGTTATTACTATTTTTTATTATTATTATTATTATTATTGTAATTACTATACGATTGTACAACACTATTGATAAGACGATTACCCAAAAACGACACGCCCACCTGTGCTGACGTCAATGCGCGTATGTGTTGTGTGTGGCGGCGATTTTATTTTTTTATTTCGTCTCTCTCTCTGCGTACCGCGTTTGACGCTCGCGCGCCAATAACAGTGACGAAAAAAACAGAAAAAAAAAAAAAAACAAGGAAAAAAACGACGTTTATTATAATTTTTTTTTTCTGGAATTCGGCCACGGGCAAAATAAATATTTGGCGTGAAAACGCGACCGTCAGGCGTGTTCCCTCCACCGATACGGTACGAGACACCCGCCGTACTTGTCGACCGGCTGAACAAACAACGCATTGTAGCAGCTGTCGTCGGCTGACGAGAAATACGGTCGCGAGTATTTTTTTACCCCGTGTGTGTACAGTCGTTTTTTGTTTTTTGCGTTTTCGGATTTTAAAACGGGGGAAAAAAATTAAAATGAAAAAACGCCGCCGTCCGCGGGCGGAAGAGCACGGAAATTGATATTTCCCCGGCGTTTCACAAACCATTGCGCCTTTCGGATAGGTAACCGATCGCGCACGCAAGCAGTTTTCGCGGGCGCTTTTTCAATCAATTTTCTTCTTTTTTTAAGTCGTTACAGAAAAAGCGAAAATCGCTGCCAGACGACACGCACACGCCGACATAAAATTCTCACTTTTTTTGGTTTTCAAGTCGCCGGGGACTTGCGATATGCGTTGTACGACCGTTACCGTTTCATCGGCGTTTCGCGCGTGCTGCTGCGTCGTTACCGCCGTTTTTGCGGGACACGCCGCGGTCCAGGCGGCCGTCATCACGAGGAACGCTAATGCGACCGAAATGTTTTACTACGAAATACGACCGGAACTGTTTAACTGGACGAACGGTAAATTATTTTTTCCACTTTTGTTTTTGTCGTTCTACGTCCGGTTTTTTTTTTTTTATTATTGTTATTTTATATTTATGTCTAGACGACGTTCACGCCGAGTTCGTATACACGCCGTCCTTACAAAATTATCCCGACTTGCCGTCTTGGATCCATTACAAATTCAACAATAAAAATAGATGCGGATATTTGTACGGGACTCCGCCGGCCGTGCCCGTCGTCTCGTCCGAACGACAAATACGAGTAAAATAATAATAATAATAATAATAAAAAAAGACGCTTTTTTTTTTTTCTAATCAATAAACACAACAAGAGGATTAGGTATCGGAAGTGATGTAACTGTACAAAATTCGGATTCCACGCTATCCTCACACCGCATAATATACACAGACATTAGACAAGATTTTGAAGACACGTGAAGATTTTTTTTTTTTTGTGCGCGCGCGCGAATCAAACCAGCACTAAAACACATTTGATTGTAAAATGAAAATAAAAAAATTATTTCGATACATGACATCTTCTGATAATGTGACGAAACAGTAATGAATCAAATATTATTACTATTAGTACAAATAATCAAAGAAATGGAAGTTGAACCATTAAACCGCCTTTACGGCACTGAACGCGCACTATTTGCTATTCGTTACCATTCTCACTTAACACCCGTGTACCACGCGCTACCGTATTTATTAAACGCCTGTAAATGATTGATTTATATAATACAAATATTTTTTGAAAACGTTTTAAAATAATTTGTAAATGGAAATTTATTGTTTAACGTGCAATTATCCTTAAAAGAAACTTGGAAATCGCTATTAGTAAAATTTTCCGTTTTTTTTTTTTTTTTTTAAATAATCAATGCCGTAGAAACTAAAAAAAATACCGATTTTAGAATTAAAAAACTAATCAGTTTTTTTATACATGAAAATAGTTTCTGTTAATCTGTATTCGTTCCTTATAATTGGGAATGGTTTGAATGGATTTTACGTATTTAATTGAAAAAAAAATTATTTATTTTTAGTTGGACATCGTTGGGTTAAACAAAAAAACGTATCAGGTTATCAGACAAGTTTTACAATTAAACATAGTCAACAAATACGGTAAATTTTTCGAAATTTAATTTTAATTATATAGTTACAAGAGAATTTTTTTTATTAATATTAACACAAAACTATAGAGTCAAAAAAAATTTTAATCGCATTAATGGAACTTACGTATACTTTTTTTTAGAATTCGTAAAATACGAAATCAGATTCAAAATTAACAATTTGAATGTAGAAGACATGTTTCAAGAAGATCGTATCTCGTATTTATTGGATGTATTTAAACAAAACCTATGGTCGGACAGTAAACTCAATTTGTACGTTACATTCGTGGCCTCTACTAGTGATCTAGGACAACGATTACCTCTTGATCCAAACGATACAGAAGGGTAAGTATATGGTCGTTTATGATTTCAATTTTAACACTTCAGATGCGTTTTAATTATTATTAAAAAAAGAAATAATTCGATTCCCTGTTTAATTACGTTTTGAAACATTTCCGATTTATTTTTGTTCAGCACTAATTTTGTTCAACGCGGAAAATTAAATAATAAGTTACATATCGATATATTATGCGATTCAATAATAACATGCAATACAATATTATTCGTTCCTCAGTGTCATCGTCAATTTGGGAAGCAAATCAAATTTTTCATCAATATTATACGATCTGGAAAAAGAAATTAGTCCGCTGCAAAAAATGAATAAATGTCCAAAAGACTTCAAAAGAACAAGCGTTGAACGTTATTTTCGTGCCAACGGTTTCAATTTGGATTGGTGTAGCTTCAAACTTGTTTGTATCATTACATTTCAATAGAATAACAATATCTAACACGAAATATAAATACTGAACATGCATTTATATATTATATATATAAAAGAATTCATAATTACACAAAAAACCACAAATGCAGATTTAGCAAAATGTTCATAAATCAATATTTAATTTAATTTAGATGTTGTTCAGTGGTACCTCAGTAGCAAATTTTTGATGATGATCAATAAAATAAAAATTAATAAAATATATTTTATTTTAGGTTGAATTAACAACAATCGTAAATCAAAATGACACTATTAATGTAAAAGATAAAATATCCAAAACAAAAGAAGCCGATGAAAATATTTGGAATTTAATAGAATACCAACGGTACAATTCGGAATATACACAGGATAGAAATACGTTCAACATCGCATTACTAATTTTTATCACTTTTGTTCTTGGAATAATCTTAAGTATTGGCGTGTTTAGATGGTACACAAAGAAAAAAATATTTCTATGAACATATAAATATATATATATATACAAAAATAAAAGAAATTAATATTTGTAATAAGAGTTTTATTTTTAAATAGATATCAATTTTTAAACATATGTAATAATGAAATTCATAATTATATTATATTAGAGTATGACAATTGTATATGATACAATTTACAAAAACTAAAAACTTATTAATGGACTAAATAGAAGTATTTAAATTATGTTTTAAAAAATGCATTGACGACATATTATAATTATTTTAACAAAACTAAATTAATGTAAGTAGGGCCAGCTATCTTAATTTATTTTTTACAATAAGAATAAACAATCAAGTTGTTCAGATTATATGAACACACAAGTGTGAAGTTAATAACAATATGATTTCAAGAACTAATTAAACAAATTAAATATTAAATTTAAAAGTAAGTAATTTTTTTTTTTTAAAGAGAAATAAACATAAGAAATGTTTCAATAAAGCTTTCTATACAAGTTTAACCAGCGCAATAATATTAAAGCATTAAAAATAAGAATAAAATAAAGAGAATGAAATGTTTAAATTTATCGTTATATCATTTATATAATTATGTTTTCAATTGTTTAAAAGATTTAAAATACGAGCTAAATGTTTTTTTAAAAAAAAAAAATTATTTTAAATTAATCAACAATCAGTTATATTTAAGAAAATTGACATTCAGTAACAATGAGTGTCTGAGTTTGAGCAGTTTCCACTCCATTTGGCTTAATGCGAACATTCTGTAATGTTCCCATAACACAGTCCTTGTTCACATCAGTAGCATTACTGTAACGCAAATATGCAAAACCTCTAGGTCCTCTCCATGTAATATGCCTAAAAATGAATTATATAATTATAAGTTTTATACTAAATATGAATATTCATCAAAATACTCACAGTGGTTTAACTCCACGTTCCATTAAAGCAGCTTTTAAATCACGTACTCTCACATTATTTGCAATATTTCCAACCTTCAGTACAAATTCATTACCACTAATAGACCTTGAATAATTCGGTTTTTCATTTGGGTTGAAATATCCAAAGTGGTTTTTGTGAAAACGGGGTCTTATTGATTCCTGTACATACATAACTTATTTTAATTAAAATGAATTAATAAAACATAAAATCAAGACTCTTCTACCTCGTTAGTTTGTGATGCCATTCCATTACGATATTGTGGTGGTGGTCCGAAAATTCTAGAGTTAGTATATCCATCTTGGCGAATTGTTGGACCTTTAGAGAAACTATTACGATGAGAAATTATTCCATCATAGAAGCTATTTTGACGAGATAATGGCTCATTTGAGTAACTGTTGTGACGAATAATGTGATGATGGTTGTCATCGATTTGACGTGAAGGGCCATTATAACTATTATGACGTACCATCGGACCATTGAAATATCTAGTTTGACGAACAACTGGACCATTTGAATATCTGTTTTGTGACATTACAATTGACCTATTAGAGTCGTATTGCTGTACATGGTTATTAGATCTTAAGCCACCATGATATTGTCTTTCTTGAGAATAGTTGTCGTAACGACGATTTTGCGAATAATATTTTTTTGGACTTGGTATATATTCTGTACGAGCTTTGCGACCCACAGATACTTCACGACTGAAATCTTGATCAATATAATCACGTCTTGTAGCACGAGAATTACTACGAGAATTGTAATTGACATTACTATTTAATTTTGTATTAGATTGATGATTAGACGACTGTTTATCAATTTCAGCCAATTGACGTTGGCGCTGTTTTTGGCGTGGTTGCCGTTTATTTTTGGGAATATTAATGGACGGAGAATTAGCCTGTACGTTGTTAGAATTTTTAGAGTCGGATAAAATTACTGGTGATGCAACAGTTTTAGCAGATTCTGACTTAGTGCGACGCCTATTTTGTTTTTTTGAAGAACGTTGTTCTTTTTTGTCACTTTGATTGTTGTTGCCTCTAACAGTTGAATTAGTGCGGTTTTGACTGGATGTAGATTTAGCACGTTTACGTTTAACTTTTGAATTGGTATTTTTTAATGCAGATGCTGATGATTGTTTTGATGTAGAACGACGATGTTTTGATACTTCTGTATCTTTAAATACAGAGTCGTTAGTTTCGGACCGAGTAGAATAGGTACGTCTATGGCGATATCTAAGTACAGAATAAAAACCCATTTCATAAAATATATAACAGAAAATAGTGTGATCTTCAATTAATATATATTACTACATATCATATAATAGAAACAGATTTGAAAATGACTATTATATATTATATATAATAACTTTAATAAATTTATATCATTTATTAAGTTATTTAATTTATATCATTATATTAAATCATTCCCAATTTAAATTTTAAAATGAAATAAAATCTGAATCAAATAAATTAATTAATAAGGCTTTATTATTTTTATTACTGCATTAAAATATAAAACGTTACCCTTTAAACTTCTTGTAAGTCTTAGGTGAAGGAAGTATCTCTTCAGGTTCACTGTCTACTTCTTTGAGAGTACAATCAATGACACTGTCCTTTTCTTGTTGAGTACGTAACAACTGCAATGGTGGCATTTCTAATAGCCTACGTTTAGAAATGTAATTCCAAAATATATCTTTAGGACGATTGAGACGATTTTCTATTTTAATAATTTCAGTGGGAGTAATAATGATATCTACAGGCACATCGTAAGGCTTGAAAATTTCGGTTGGAAGAGAATCAAATACCTAAAAACACAGAACGAATATTCTTCATTATTATAATTATATTCAAACTATTATAAATATATACATATATAATATAATATATATATAAAATTTTATCATAAATTATTTGAAATTGTCTGACGTTTTTATTTTTAATATACTTATTATTGAAATAAATTAATTAAAAATAAAAACTAATATATATTTTAAAATTTAAATACATATTTTTTGATATTTTTTCCTTTCAAAACTATGTGTTAAAAATATTAGAAAATTAATGCTATTTATATAGTTATGTTTATAATATATAATTAAATTTGAACAGCAATAAATTTTACTGTATACCTGTGCATCATGAACAATAGTTACTACTACAGTATTATCAGTCACCATATTCATAGAACTTAAAATGACAAATTCCAAATCACAATATCCATCTCCAATCCCAATTCTGTAACCTAATATAAAAAAAAAAAAAAAAAAGGAGAAATATACATATATTTATAATAATTAAAACGAAGCAACTACCTCTTTTGTCAACAGCAACAGATCCCATAATGATCATATCTATATGAATATTATCAATTTTTTTATCCAAAGTTACCAATTTGGTTCCCCACTTGCGAATTCCTTTTTGTGTGCTAGCCGATTTTAACATTTTAATTGATGGTTCAGCAAATGGTAATGACACATTTTGCAGAAGTCCTTCTTTCAAACGAAGTAAAGGAACTAATAATCTTTTACCCCACTAAAATATATATATATATAAAGTATTAAATATTATACTCAATGGTTAAACGACAATATTAACATAATGTTTACATTTACAAAGTATATTCTCACTTATCTACTGAAAATACATTTAAATTAAAAAATATATAAGTATACCTTTACAAGTTATATTCAAAAGTATGTATATAAAACAAAATGGTTTAGTATTTTATCAAAATTGAGACGAGTACTAAATTAAATTATTTACTTACACTCAGAGTTAGATAACGAGCAGTTTCTTGAGCTTTGTCAGGAGTTACTTGAACAGTCTTCGCCTTTTTAAATTCTTCCAATTTCTCCAATGACTGTGAACTGTTAGAACATCCCTTGAAATTCGGTATGCGATTAAAGCAAGGCTTTGGAAATACAACTAATGAGTTTTCTTCTAAAAATTCCCAAACTTTTTGACGAACACCCTTCTTGGATGTTTCTTTCAAAATTACTGAACTATCAATACGCAATGGTTTAGTAACTGAATTTTCATCAATTACCACCAAATTATCTACTGAATCGCATTTTAACTGTTCACTTTCTTCTACTTCACTATTTTCATTGATTTCTATTTGATTTGATTCTACACTAACATCTTGTTTAACTTCATTTGACTTGCTCGTTTCATTTTCTATTATTCCATCTAATTGATGTCCATTGGGAAGTTCAGAATTTTCCAATTTTATCTCATTAGGACCATTACAAACTTTATTTTTTTCAGGTGCATCAGCAGATTGGTCAATAGATCCTTTGGATATATCAGTTTTAGAAATGCCTATAAAATAAACATAAATTACATAGATACAATTTAAATCAGGGTTAAATGAAGTACAGCTAGTTACAGCAATTTAAGTGAAAGACAAACTTCGTATTAATATATAAATTATTACAATTTGTATGTATGTGATTCAATAAAATACGAACTTGAACCATTTGGGCTTGTTGGCGATGATTTAGATGCCGAGCTCTTCACCACTGCACTGGATTTACTTTTAACCGATTGAGCAAGTCTTTCAGCAAGAATCGACTTACTACTTCCTGGGCTTGATTTAGTGTAAGACGGTGATCGTACAGGTTTTGTTTGGCTTGGTGAATTATCATCGGGCGATTTGGGACTTTTCGGAGGGCCAGGAACGGCTTTTGTTTGACTCATGTTTCCAGAATATATAAGTTTCGGACTAGGTGGATTTTTTAACTGTAAACCTTCGTTGGATATAAGTAAACCTGAGTAAATTATAAAACATATTTTAGCGATTTAAATTGAAAAACCAATATAAAACTAGGTATGTACTAGTTTAGGATACTTAACAAAAACAAGAATCCATTAATTTTATAGGAATGTACGATAATTTACGTAACCCAATCAACTGCCATCAGATCGGAAAAGAATTTATAAAATATCGTTTGACGGAAAAGTCGTACGATGTAGTTTAAGATACTAAAAATTTTTTTTTTAAAACACCTATAATTACAATTTTTTTTTTCTTTATCTTTTAATCTTACAGTACGAAAACACCGTCGGTTGTTCTTTTTGCTAATAATGTTAAACCTGCCGCCACCGCGTTACGATTTATTTTTAGAATTTTCTACGAATTCAAAATGTCGTAAAACGACTTGGAAATGAGCGTGCGCGCGATTTGCAAAAATCGAGCAAAAAGAAAACGTCGTCGTCGCCGCCGGTCATAACCGAAAATACAAAAAAAAAAAAAACCGGTGGTTACGCATTCGCGACAAAAAAAAAAAAAAAAAAAAAAAATGAGAACTCGGCGTCGCAGCAGCAGCACGTGGAACGCGAAAACCGACAGACCGATCAAAATGGCGGAAACCTTTTTGCGCGTGCATTACAATAAAAATACTCACCCGGGGGCGCGACGTTTCTCGCGTGAGAATATCGCTTTTCCGACACGTTTGAATCAAACGAGGAGACGCTTCTCGTACACTTTTGAAGAGAGAAATAAAAAAAAAAATAATAAGAGAAACGTAAGAGAAAATAACAACGACGACGGTGAAACAACAACGAAATCGCAAATTATCGTTACGTGCGTAGTAATAATAATAATAACAACAATACAGAAAATGTATTAATATTCGCGTCGACCCGGTTACCGGGGGGGACACACGTCACGGCAACGACGTGAAACGTTAAAATGAATACTTACGGGGATTGCCCATGGCGAGTGCCGGCTATAAAAAGAGATAACACAAGGGAGCCGCTGACCAAGTGAATACTTAATGAGTGTATTTAAATACGTTAGAGAAAAGAAAAAACAAAATGCCAATCGTTGACCGTTGTACCGGTGGGGTGGCGATGACGACGCGTACACTCTGCCGATCGCGGGGTAGCAGCCTTGGACGATCAGTCAACGCGTGTCGTCGCGTCTATGGCGCCCGTCAAACAACTGTGCCCGAGGCGGGATTGAGCGCTAGCCGCCGGACAAAAAGGTCTTTAGACGAATTCGTCCGGGGGAATTCCTACGTTTTTGGCTTGTCTATTTTTAATTCGAAATCGCGCTGCGAGCGACACACACACACACACACACGGTCGTTTATTTTATCGTGATTTACGCGAGTAGGTGTATGTAATCGACGGGGGACAGGGGAAAATAGCTAAATTAGGACGTTAAATAATAAAACGGTCGATAATTTCTCCCCGGCCCTGGTCCGGCAGAAATAACGCACACGATTTCTTCGCCAACGAAAACTCCAAACCGACGATGAAATCGTATTTTATATTATTAAAACTCGCATAATATATATAATACGGGGAGACTACGACAATTTTACCCCGCACGAATTTCCCTTGGCGAAAACTCGCCGATTTCACTCGGTTACTACTTACAGAACAACGACGACATTCCGGAGAATAATTTTTTTTTATTTTCTGTTCCGACATTAAATTCCCAATCCGATAATAATTGAACTCGCGGTTTTTTTTTTTTTACGTGTTAAATCAAATATTTGCTTTTACAAAAGTCGCCGCAGAGACGCCGATAATGACGAGAGAGAGAAAATTAAACGTCACAAATTACGATTTATATATTATTGTTTTTGTTATTTTACCCAACACGTCGATTAAAATTTTATATTGAAATACATTTTTTTTTTTTTTTTTGAGTATTTGTAATGGGTTAATGGTACAAATTTTCTTTTTTCATTATTAATTGTGATAAGTACACATGCCAATAGTAGAAAAAGTATAAAAAAAAAATAAAATAATTTTCGCGATCAAGAGATTGGGTTCTATATAATATTACGATAAATCTATTATTTTGCTAATAACGACGATTCTATTTTTGTTGCTCGTTATTATCTAATAAGTTGTGTGAAATTCGAAACGTTTAAATTTCACCTAAAACGAACATCGATCGAAATCACTCGTCGTGGTAATATTTATTTCAGAAATTCGGACGAATAATATTATTGAAAAACAGTTGAAATGTTCGTACGAAAATCGTTGGAAAAATCTTAACACGATTTCACTATACATTTTACCTCTTGATAATCTATAATATATATATATATTACATTCAACTCACGCACAATCATCGTATATTTTAGAATTTATATTTCCGAATTTCCAAATTGTCTATAAATGACGTGGGGAAACAATATCGAATTAGTAGCGTGTGAAGGCATTAATGTTTATCTATTTACTAGTTCCCCTTGGTGAAAATCGTTTCGATTTTATTTTCATAGTGGTTTTTGTATTGAAACGATTCGAAATGTTTTATGTATGAAGTACAATATAAAATTTATACAGATAGGGAATATTTATTTATAAATACACCGCGTACAATTCGCACGATTTTATAAAAGCCAAGTACAAATAATGTAAGAAAGTTAATTCGACAAATATGTCAAAAAAAAAAAAAAAATTGAATATTTTGCGATCAATAAGGAAGACGACGGCTGCCTAATAATTATAAAAATATACATCATTGTAAAACCAATAATTAATAATAATTCGTAGTTCCGCTCGGAATAGAGAAAAAAAAACCAATATTATTATGTTAGATTTTTAAACATTTCTATTTGTTAATAAAAGCACAAATATTTTGCTTTTAAAATACAATTATATAATCACTGCGGACATTAATAGGAAAAAAAATCATTGAAAAAAACAGAGTTAGTTGAAACTTTTAAAGTAATGCAATATTTAAAATATGTTCTGTTCAATAAATTATAATATTTAAGTTTCAATTTCGTCATCAATAATAGTCAATAATTACATTGAAAATCTATGGTTTAATTTGAAAAAATAAATGCAAATGTGTATATACCTATAATATACTGTATGGATTTTTAATTTGGTTTCATTACAGTATTGTTTACATAATGTAGGTAACTAATAAAATATTAAAATATAAAAAAAAAAATTCATTTTTATTCAATACATTATTACTTATTATTGTAAATAAATAGTTATATGATTTTAAAAATTTTTTTTTTAATGACTTGAAATTACATTTCATACAAGTACAGATTTACACATTGGTATATTATTAGGGCTGAGGAGAAAACAAGAAAAGATTCAAAGCATGAGTATTCTTTCAGCAAATTTTAGTAATTCACTTATTTTTCCAAATTCTAAATCATAAAATAAATAAATAAATAAATATATATATATATATATATATATATATATATATGTATTATTAATAAACACATAAAATACATTTTTGTTAATTTAAAATTAAGAACTCAACATTTTACACTTTTACATTTTATTATCGGATATACTTTTAAAATGTTATATTTTTGTACTAAACAATATAGACAATTATCAAATAAAATTTAAAAAATTTTAAACTCAATTATAAGTGTATATTATAAATACTGTACATTGTACAGTGACAACAGATTTATTGTTGTGGGAGTAAAATTTTATTAATAATTATAAGGTATGTTTTTAAGGAGATTTTGTAAAATCAGTGATCATGATATATTTGGTTAGGTTAGGTCTTTTCAAATCTATTTTATGAATAATTTCTATAATTTGGAGTTAGATGCACCATTGATTATTATAATAAAACAAAACTAAAAGATATATAATAATATAATTGAAAAAAACATATTTTATCATTTATAAAAACTGGAATGGTTTGGACATGTTTTGAGGACGGATGGACAAGTAATAAAAGAAGTTTTAGTTAAAAAAATAAATAGAAAACGTCCATTAGGAAGGCTCAGGATCCAATGGGCAGATGTTATATCCCAAGACATCCAAAAGATTAAAAGAAGATTCGACATTTAGTGATTCATATGTCAGAGAGAAATGGAGAGGTTTCGTGATGACAGCAATGGCCCTTAATAGATTGACAAGCTGAGGAAGACGAAGAAGAATAATATAATTTTGTTACAATTTATCAAGCACTTCATATTTTGTAGTTTTCAATAATTCTTCTTTGATGAACTGTAACCATTGTCTCTAACGATTAAAAATGCTCTACACGTATTATATTATAATGTATAAGTATTAAGTAAATATTATTTTGAATATAAAAACAGATTATTTATTTCATTTACGTTTACCAAAATATGTTTCAAAAATGTTTTTAATCGCTTAAGACAAGAATTTGTGAAAAAAATATGAAAACTGATCAGTTAAAATTAAAAAAAAATAATTTAGTTTATAATTACACTAGTTGTCCCGTCGCACTTCGTTGCCCATAAACAAATTCCACCTCATACGATTCAAATTTTTCATTATTCAATAATCTGTAAGGATGTTCAAAACTTAAAAAAAAAAAAGTGTAAGTTCAATTTCGTTTTTTATTTTATTTTCGATATAATAATTATATTTTGCATGTTTCATCATTAACATGTGGATCTATAACTGTCGAATAAAATTCCACCGATTTTATAAAACTCATTTTATTATTAATATTGACACTGTTCGTCCCCGACCTACCGTCGCGTCGCCCAGCGTTATTATTACTTCGTTTTCGCTTAGCGTTCTTTTTGAATTTTTTCTTTTTACTCGACTCCCGAGTAAATGATAAGTAAATTCCGAGCGATGTTAAACAGCCTATAACGTTCATTAAGAATTAGACCATCAAATGCGGAAAAAAAAAATTTCAAATCCGACTAGGTATAGTTCCAGAGGTTAGCGCGTTCAGAAAAAAAAAAAAACAAACAAACAAACTCTTCACATTTATTATATTAGTATAGATTTCATATTTCGGCAAATGATGGCAAAATCATAAACTAGAAAAGGAACATCTCAATACTTTCTTACGATCACCGTGCGTGTACGGGAATATCAATAACAGTTAATCACGAACGAAAAATATGGTGGGGCGGGTCAATAATTTTCAGAATTTTCTCGATAATTTTAAATGAATTATTTTTTTTTTCAAAAATAAATTTTTCGTTTTTCCCGACTTTATTTCGACGTAAAATTTGAACACCCTCCTTATTACACGGCCTTATTCACTGTTCTGCGCTTGTAGTCTATTCGATATTAGTCTACTGCAATTTACGCGTTTACATATATATAAATATATTGTGTGTAATGCCTCCCATTCCTAGATACTGGCGTATTATATGTACCCATGTTTAACTGGAGAAATCTTCTAATCGTATAAATAATAAATATTGAGGAGGATACTTACATGTATTATTATGTTATCCGAGTAATTTCGACAAACTTCCTCACTACATCGTATATCATCAACAAATGAAACGGCCGATGGCGATGATTATTATACCGCGATAAATAAACCGACAGGTATTTTATAGGTATATTTAGAAAAATTATCGAAATTTTAACGATGATTACGACGGGCGTCTGAAAAATGCACGAACGCAATATTTCCGATTAATATTATAATAAATAAAAATTATAATTAATGTACGCGCACGGGTTCTATGTATTCAAATTATATTTAAATTCCACGTGCAAATAATAGTAATAATTACACTCTATGGCGTTGATGTTCACGTTGAATTCATTTTTATTCTAACATAAAAATTCCGTTCGAATTTCATAATTTCATATACTCCACTTGAATAATATTATGCGTATTGTACGTTTCGTACTGGTTACATTTATTATTGGGCAAATATACTTCACAAACCAATATCAATTATTCAATTCGAATAAATGATTGTTATTAATAATTGAACAATTTTAAACACTTTAGGACTTTATGATTTACAAAATCGTATATTTTAAATATAAAATTTGTACATTTATATACAAATTATATATATACGTATATATTTCGTTGTTCGAAATTTAAATTTTTAAATTTTAAAAAAAATCAGTTTTTCATAATATTAGCACTCTCTAGTTTTCTTTTTATGTCGACTAACGCGGTTACAATACCGTGGTATATGTTAATACCATATCAAGAGGTTTCCTATTACCATGGTTGTTAAAGTGATAAGCAAGAACATAACCTAAAATTTCCAAACATTTATTGGATATGAGGGTTTGTTTTATATTATTTTGCTTGTCATCCGTTTTCTGAAATTCTGAATACGGTGTTTTTTCCTCAGCTTTGTCGTCGTTATTGTTCGTCTTTCGAGTGAACAATTTTCGGTTGTTAATCTTTTATTTGTGCTTTGATTTAATTATTATAAATCATGAAGAAAGCCGAGAAGAAGACTGAAGAAATGGTAAGACTCTTAATCAATAGTATATTCGTTGTACTCGAGTGTTTGAAAATATGTTGCGTTACAAAAATTTAATATATTGTGTGATGTTGTATATTTTTTAGTCCGAGGAGGATAAGAGATTAGAAGAAGAACTTCATATGCTGGTGGACAGAATATTGGTAAGTCGTTGGTTATTTTATACATTATTTTCTGTTTGCGTTTGAGATAACGTAATAAGTGGCGTAACAGTAATGTAACTACGTTACTGATTAATAGACTTGTTATAAACTTAAATGTATTAATATTTGTATTAACCCTTTTTTTTAAATACTGCTTACATAATATTAAATCTGTGATTATCATCGTTCCAGGATAAAGATGCGTCTCTTTATGGTCTTGCTTTAGAAACTTTACGTAAATTAATTCGTACATCAACTACGTCAATGACCAGTGTACCATTACCATTAAAGTTTTTGCGCAGTTATTATTCGCGTTTGAAGGACAGATGCGATACAATTGAGACCGATGAAAAAACAAAGGCATTACTTTGTTCAGTTGTATCTATCTTAGCTATGGGACAAGACAGAAACTTAAGAGATACATTACATTATTGCCTAAGAGCTGGAGAAGTGGATGTTGGTGATTGGGGACATGAATACGTTAGGTGAGAAATTTGATTTTATCGTTACTTATAATAATAAACACATTAATACGGTTTTATTTAAAAAAAATTATAGACAGTTGGAAGCTGAAATAGCCGAGGAATGGAATAGTGACCAAGAAAATCGAAACAAATTATTGTCATTAATTAAAAGTATTGTGGCGTTTGACATGAAACATAATGCTGAAATTCAAGCTTGCGATTTGTTGATGGAAATTGATAGATTAGATCTTTTGCAAGTGGATAAATCGAATTACCTAAAAGTCTGTTTATATTTAATACAGTAAGTAAAAGTTTTGATTGATGATTTGCGTTATAATTCTGATTGGTGGAAATTCAGTAAATTAAATTTGAGGAACGCTTAAAAATCATATTATGTTATTACTAATTTGAATTTGTTTATTATTTTGTAATGTAATTATAAATATTGTTTTTATGCATTTAATTTATTTCAATTATTTTGCGTGAGACGTTGAAAACAAACAGTATAAATACATTTTCCTTTAATACAAATTAATTTTGAACATTTGTGCAATGACTATATTATTATATTATACAATATACATAAATTAAGTTTTTGATCAAATATTTACGATTAATAAGTTGTTTAAATTATTTTTAGTTGTTCTATTTACGTCGTTGAACCAGAAAAAACTAATATCTATAATGAAGTAATGAAACATTATTTGAATTTTGAAGAATACCCGAGAGCGTTGTGTTTGGCCATGTCAGTCAATGATACTGATACAATGTCGAAGATATTTGTTGTTTGCCAAGATCCGTAAGTATTAAGTATAATATAATGTGATGTAAAAGAAAAATAAATAATATGAACCATGAATTTTATTATTTTTAAAATATTTTTATTTTATATTACAATTTTAATTTGTAAGATTCAATTTACTGAACGTATTACAAGTATATACAGTTCATCAAAATGAACAAAAATAAATAATATAGTGTTAATGATTCTTTTAATTTTTTAAATCTTCGTGTTATACAGAGTTATAAGGAAGCAGTTAGCATATATGTTGGGACGTCAGTATGTTGGTTTAGAATTAAATGATGAGCCTAAGGATAAAGCTGATCTAACAAATATTATGTCCAACTCGCATATCAATGAACATTTCAATAGTTTGGCGAGAGAAGTATATCCGAGTTTTGATTTATTATAGATTTTTAATTTGAGAAAGTGTTGTATTGGATGTGTTAAATTTATATTGTTTTTTTTTTTATGCAAATTTTAGTTGGATATATTAGAACCTAAGACACCAGATGATGTGTACAAAACGTGGTTGGAAGGTTTAGTGTTACGCCCATCATACAATTTGGATGTACCCGTAGATTCAGCTCGCCATAATCTTGCATCGACTTTTGTTAATGCTTTTGTCAATGCTGGATTTTCACGTGATAAATTAGTGTCCGTTGAAGATGGTAATAAATGGATGTACAAAAATAAACAACATGGTAAATATTTCTATACAATCCTCTTACTCATTCGTGAAAATGAATAATTATAATTAAAAAAAGTAGTTCGCTCATTATTATTATCTTGTCAGGAATGTTGAGTGCTGCAGCATCTCTTGGGCTTATCCATTTATGGGATGTTCATGGTGGGTTAACTCCAATTGATAAGTATTTGTACACATCTGAAGAATATATTAAGGTAAATACAATTTTTATATATTTTATCAAATTATATTTATAATAGTTGCTTTTTTTTTACAATTTGTGATATATAGGCTGGTGCTCTTCTTGCATTGGGAATTGTGAATGTTGGAGTACGTAATGAATGTGATCCGGCTTATTCCTTATTATCAGATTATGTTTTACACGAAAGTGTTTTACTTCGAATTGGAGCAGTTTTAGGTAATATATATATATATATATATTTTATATTATATAAATGAAAATTAGTGCATTATTTATTTTGTACAATTTAATTAGGTTTGGGACTTGCATATGCTGGTACAAGGCGACAAGATGTTATAACATTATTGTTACCAGTTATGGCTAATAATAAATCTACACCTGAAGTCGTTGCTCTTGCTGCACTTTCTTGTGGTATGATAAGCGTGGGAGCTGCTAACCAAGACGTTATATCGACAATTCTTCAAACCCTGGTAGATTTACCTTCTACAGAATTACAAGACGGTCATTATTCAAGATTTTTACCTTTAGCTCTTGGATTATGTTATTTAGGTATGATTTATATATTGAATTTCAATTTAATTCTTATATTTTGAGTATATTTAAAACAGCATATGTATAATAACGAGAACTATAATTTTTAGGCCTCAAGGACAAGGCTGACGCACTCGATGGAGACTTGAATGTATTAGCTGATCCATTTAAGTCAATGGCTAAAATGACTGTCAAAATGTGTGCATGTGCTGGCTCTGGAGATGTATTGACTATTCAGGAGTTATTACATATCTGCAGTGAACATTATACTCCAGCCCCGGTAATTACAATTTATTTAATGTAATTTTAGTGTTATGACTTTTGATTTGTAATATTGTAACCTTTTGTTTTTTGTAGAAAGAAGAAAGTTCCAAAAAAACAAGTGACAAAAAAGATAAGGACAATGACAAGAAAGAAGCATCTACTTCGGCGGAAAAAGAAAAGGAGAAAGAAAAAAATAAGGAGACTGCTAGTAAGGATCTTTCTACTATGCAAGCGGTTGCAGCTTTAGCTGTAGCTGTTGTAGCTATGGGAGAAGATACTGGATCAGAAATGTGTACACGAATTTTTGGACAATTAGTAGGATATATTTATATTTTTTCTTTATTTCGTTTAAAATGTAGAAATATCTAAAACAAAATTAAATTGAAAATTTTTTTTTATAGGGAAGATATGGAGAATCACCTGTGAGAAGAGCCGTTCCATTAGCTATTGCATTGTTATCTATATCAAACCCTCAAATGAATATCATCGATGTGCTAAATAAGTATTCTCATGACTTGGACGAAGAAGTAGCGCATAATGCTATATTCTCAATGGGTTTAGTTGGAGCTGGAACTAATAATGCGAGGTAATGTTATAAACTATTTTAAACATTTTACTATTATTGTATTTGTTAGAAAATACAAATCATTAAGTTTATATGTTTTTGAGATTTATTGATAGTATTATATTTTTGCATTTAATAATGAAATTAATTTCGAAAAATGGACAGAATACAATGATAAGTGATTAAGTACGCGTATTTTGTCATATAGTTTTGATAAATTGATAGTTCTACGTGTTCTAATTAAACTTATTTTTATGGAAAACATTAAAACTATTATTGTTCTTTTAGATTAGCAACGATGTTGCGTCAATTAGCTCAGTACCACGCTAAGAACACTGGTCATTTGTTCATGGTTCGCATTGCACAAGGTTTAACACACATGGGTAAAGGTACACTATCATTGTCTCCGTTCCATACAGATAGACAGGTAATGAATCCAGTAGCTGTTTCTGGTCTCCTCATCACATTATTTAGCTTCTTGGACACTCGTAACAGTTAGTATATATTATCTGTTTTATATTATTATAACAATATTGTTTGCGTTTTGAAATGTAAAACAAAAAAGTATTCATACTCTGTATTTTTCTTTTTCCTTTAGTTATATTGGGAAAGTCTCATTATTTACTTTACACTTTGGTGGTTGCTATGTATCCAAGATGGCTAGTGACTCTGGACGAAGATCTCGAGCCTCTCCCCGTATCAGTCCGAGTCGGTCAAGTGAGTTTATTCGTTCAAACTATTAAAATAATTTGTTCTAAAATCAAATGGTAAATAATTTGTTGTTTTTAGGCTGTCGATGTCATTGGAAAAGCTGGTACTCCAAAGACAATAGCTGGAGTACATACCCACACGACTCCTGTTTTATTGGCTGTAGGCGAGAGAGCAGAACTCGCTACAGATGATTATAAATGTCTTACGCCTGTAATGGAAGGATTTGTTATATTGCGTAAAAAACAAGAAAATGAGTAATTTTTCATTTTTACATCATATATATATTTTTTTTTCTTTTTTACACAAAATTAGTTATGTGTCAACAAAAATTAATATTATTTGTAAATATTTAATAATAAACATTAATATTTATAATGGATTTTTCAATTTTTTGTATTTTTTTCTATTTGCTGAAATTATAAGAGAAACCGTGATAATCATAATTAATACTGTCGACGAAGACACGACCAGTAATGATTTTGTGTCAAAATATTTGCTTCCATCCAAATTTCTAATAAAATTTATTCCTGCTGTAATCGGCAAGTACATAACTATCATAACATGTTTCAAACTGAACAAATCATTAATTGGCCACCATAGTCCTAACAAACGAATCGAATGTATTCAATTAAATTGATTATTGACGAATCTTAAAAAAAATACTGTACCTGATTCATAGGTGCATATTGTGAGTGTTAAGTAAATTATTACAGCTGCGTGTAAATATTTGTGAGTAAAAATGTACATGATATATCCTGTGAACAGAATTACAAACAAACATTTTTAAGAATGATGATAATACGTTAATAAAATATGTCGAATTTTCTTTTCATTTCAAGCGCTCTCTGTTTTTCAACAAAGGCAAAACTATGGCGGTCCGTGCAAACTTTTTATTAGAAAAAGAAATAATTATGGAAAAAAATGATACATTTTAGAAACAATATTGTAAATGTTCAAATGTAGAATTTTCCTGCGAAAACGTAAGTTATTGAAATTCTGCGTCGAGCAAAATATAACAACAGTTGAAATTTTTTGGACTACTCTGAGCACCTCCGATTTTAACTCCTCTCACCGTCGTCGTATACTTACCGAAATGCATTCCGCAGATGCTCTCGAACAACAAACACAGAAATACGTAGCCATGATCGCTCACGTCGTACAACGCGTCCAACATGACGACAGTACACACGTTCCATACCACCGCTATTGGTGCATGAATGACGAGATGGGACAAATACGTCTCCCATCCTTCTCTGTTGTAATAATAGTCGTGACCCTTGGCGGTGTGCAGTAGCCAAGTGGAAAACCCAACGTGAACGAACACAGACAAACTACAAGTGTTCGTAAGAATGTGCAAACACGAAATGAGAAAGACGAATAGTAGTGTGGAGAAAAGAGTGGATTTATAAGTAATAATGTCCCCGGTATACACGAAGATAGTTTTTCAAACCGGGACTATCCTTGTGCAGTGCTAGTAATTTTTTAGCTTCGTTTTTAAGCTAATAAAATGAACTAGCGTCTTGGACCGTGACGGTTAATCAGGATATCTATTTGTTCAGTGCCACCCCTCCTCCTCCTCCTCTCACCACAGATTTCAACACATGTTTCAGGCACACAACCAAATATTGAAGAACGTGTGATAAAAATGACAGATCACCCTGTAAATGGTCTTCAGACGGGGTCCTCTTGTGATGCATGATTACGTCAAGTACGGGCTCGTTAAAATTACGTTCGTTATGTGCGCGCGAGGAGGCATCTTTTATCGTAAAAAATGTGCATGAAATTAATTTTTCAATAAAATAATTTAATGTGTTCGCTGAACGTCAGGGGCGGATCCAGGATTTTGATAAGGGGGGGTCCAACATTTTTTTAAGGGGGGGTCCAAAATTTTTATTAATAACTTTGTGTTTCAACTTCACCAACATGCCCAATAAAAGCATAAAATTTGAAAGTATATGATCCCATGGGGGGGGGGTCCGGACCCGAAAACCCCCCCCGTGGATCCGCCACTGCTGAACGTCGTCACACCTCTTATTTTAACGGCCGTGTGAATCGCGTCAAATTACAAATATACACATAAGTCCGTTGTAACGCTCGCGTGGCCTTAGCTGTAATTAAATGTGTGTGGACTTATTATAGTTTTGTCGAATTTTCAGATTCTGAGCGGTGTGAGAAATGTTATTAGTTTTACAATTACACATGTATAATTTTTGTTCTTTTAACCAAAACTTCCACCAGAAGTTCGTCACAGTTTGTTTCCGGTAGCAAATTGCATTTCAGTTGGTACTTTAGAGTGGTAATTTTAATGATTTTCTTAAAAATGCTTAAAAAACTATATGTATATATATATATATATATATATATATATATATATATATATATAGCAAAAATTACGTGAAAACGGTAAGAACGGTAAAATCGATTCATTTTCAAACACCAATATTGGGCATAGAAACTTGAAATATTCATCAAACGCGTAACTATATTTTATATTATATATTAAGAGGAGAAAAAATATGTTCAAAAATTTTCTTTTAATTATGGACTTATAGATTTTGGGGTTGATAAAAGAAGGGTTAGTTTTTGTTACGTATAATATATACTCAAAACATTACATCGGAATTCCGCTCGAAATCGTTTTATCGAACGCCATGATTTATCAATAATATATATATATATATAAATAAAACATCTTTATTCAAGTAATATTCATTTGAGCGTCTGCATTATCATCCGTAATAGCTCGCGCCTTTTTTTATTATTAATAAATTATTGCTCGCCTAAATTAATTAATATTCCGACTGTGTACTTTATACATATATATATAATTTGTTCCTTTTCGGAAAAAGAAGAATTTTTCCAAATGGAATCATAAGCGTGTTTGTTACACTATTTGGCGCTGTTGAATTAATAATAATAAAAATTGAATAATCGTAAACGATTTCGAAACGTGCAGGTTTCCCTAAAGATTATTCAGTTCGCGAAAACAATATATATATATATATTTTTTTTTTTTTTGAAAATATGTAATCTAAAAAATTATTGTTAAAATTAACTTTCTGAACCGCTACACGTTAATATTATTATATCGAATTATACTCACATAACGATTAGCCCGTAATTCACGAATTTTCCGTAAATGGGATCTCTGTTGTCGTACACGCATGACTTCGTACAATTGTACTGTATAGAAGAAAAAAAGGATTTATATTCATCGCTCATGTATAAATTACTCGTAAATCGTATAATTTACAAATACTATAATATTAAAAATTTTTTTTATTTTTTTTTTTTGTTACTTTTAAGGAATCGTAATTTATGTCGTCTACGTAGTAATTGAACTGGTTGTGCGCGTAGTCCGCCAAAAACTCATTATGGTGTTCTAATAGTACGTTTTTCACGTGCACTGCTTTTTGAGCAACTGAAAATATAAAATTACGGAGCGCGCGCGTCGTGATAATATATTCGATGGCAAATCTGCTCGCAACGAATTTCAAATTATTTTTAAATACATACTAATTATTACAGCACATAACTTATAATGTATAAATATTTAAAAAATATATTTATTTTTTTCATAAAAAAAATTATATCGTTAGCAGTGCCGTATTTAGACATATTTTGCGCATCGGTGCAAAAAAGAAATTGACGTCTCCGTGAGTGGCCGCCTACTCGCGGGAAACATGGAAGACAGATCTTCGTGAACCTTTTCGATTTTTAGCAACAAATTCGGAAAAATTATTATGGAACTATTATTAGGCATAAATGTTAATAATATTCTCGATCGCTGATAGCTTATATTGCTATAAATACATTAGCCGTTTAGATTTCAAACGGCATTATATTATATAACACTGTTATTAAAATAATTTTAATTTTAAAAGTTTTAATAATTATTTGATACCGCCGTCGTGGTGGTGACTTTTATTATTATTTTATATATTTTATTTATTGCTTTTTATACATAATAAAATGTCTTCATACCAGTGGGTACGTATTATTATTATTAGCATATTACAAGGTACGGCCTGTGTATATATATAGTGCAGAATATTGTACAGTCATTGAGAACGAGATAAGCGAATAAGTAAACGATATCGTTGGATGAGCGAATTAACAATAAAATAATAAAATATAATAGTCTATAATTAGGAAATTGTTAACGGGTCGGATGACTTTTGATGTTAGTGCGAGTATAATATTCATACATGGACGGGTTTTCAGATTTTCCTACCATTTAGTACGCGTTTTCACTTAACCTTCATCGATTCCTCTCGTTTCCCCGTCAAATTTTATTACAGTACATGTCTCGACTGTACACAGAGTTACAACGTGTCTGAGTAGTATATAAATACATATATAACGTCAAATACAATATAATTTGCTTTATAGAAAATAGCAATATAAATAGCGGCCACTATGTTATTATAATATCGAATTACTGTTTGTCGAAGACCTACAAATTATATAGGAATTAAAATATTAAAATTGTATATCGAGAACAATAGTATTGAGAGCGTTAGTATAGTCACAGTTTTACCGGCCATATTTATTGTGAATACTATCTGACTGTTTTCGAAATCTATTTGATTTTCAATTTTCCTTTGGATTCGCCGTCGAAGGGCTGCCGAGTAGTTGTGTTTAAAATACATTAAACACTTGTAAGTGCCGTTTTTCCGGTTCGCGGTGTATTCGTTTTGCGATATATAAACCTATAATACATATATATATATATTATATAGGTACGCTCGACATATTACAAAATTTTTCATTCAAAATACCGTCATCGTATGAAAAATCGTATATAATGTAAATATAATACGCTGTGTAATTCGTTATTTCGATTTTACGAACTAAAAATTGAAATGCATTAACACATACTCGTATATATAATAATAATAATAATAATAATAATAATAATAATAATAATACGTGTAAATATTTCACTACTGACTATATCAAAAGACCGGGTTAAATAACGATGGATGAACATGCAGCTCATCAATTTCATTATTTGCTGTTTGTCGCATTCGGGACGTACGTCCGACGCGTGTTGTGTCTCTTGGTTGTATACGGCTATGGTGCCTGCTCGTTCAGAATACGTCGCGAACGACACGTGCACGGTCAATGGCAATAATAACTCACATATGAGCAAAACAAACGACAGTCTGTCAAAAAAAAAAAAAAAACACCAAAAAATGCTCTGAAGTGCTCATTGTGCATCAAAACGTACTTTTACGTAGTGGTTGGCGGATGTGCCGCCACGCGTATTATGATATTATTTTATAGAATATTAATTTTATTAGAATTTTCAAACGCTAAATATTAAATGATTTTATATTCTATATAGAAAACGTTGGTATTTTTTTTTTTCAATTTCAACGTCGTACCAAACGGAGATATAAATTATGCGATGGTAATCTGATGGTAGTACGATTAAAAATGGTCCAGGACTTTCTCGTAGATCCAATCGTATTGTGTGTGCACATAATATAATATTGTCGCGCCCAAATCGTGTATGCGCGGTATGTATATTTTGATATCAATGGAATACATCAAATTTTACACGCGCATAGAGCTGCGGCAATTTAAGTGGGTATTCGAATATAATATTTAAAATCGATGAGAATCTACAGGGCGCCGTAACACGAGTTATATTATGTACTTACTGGTTATAATATAATAATGATGAAATTAATCAAGTTGTAAGTGAGTAATATATATATATTATTAATATAGTGATAGCGAGTGGCATTATTCCAAATTTGAAACTGAAAGTGTTCGTTGCGCGCGAACAGTGTCATAATAATATAATAAATATTATCTTAGACAAATGGACATACTTGTTACCTATATTTATACAGTCATTATAATAAATCCGGTCGGGAGGAGGAGAAGAGTCAAATTTCACTATATAAAATATGTTTTGTAATATTACATATATATTATAAAGTATGAAATATGCGCGCGCTGCAGCGAATATAATATTACGTATACGGTTAGTAATTTGTATTGGAACACCGATTCCCGGGGGTTTAGGACGGTTTTAAATTGAATTTAAGTCACATAATATTATAGACATATTATGAATCGTATAAAATTATGTATTTAAATGGTAGGTATACGGTTACAGTGTACGACGACGTTAAGTGCAAAATAAAAAAACACTTAAACTATAAATATATTATATAATAAACCGACATGATTATATATTTACTGAAATATTATTTTCAAATTCATTTCGACCAAAACCCGGATCAAAGCCAGTGACCGCGTTACGTTGCTTTTTCGGTTTTTAACAAACCCGTCGGTTCGTATGTGCTAAAACCAACAATTCGACTATATATTAGTGTTAGTATATCTATACTTTAATTCGATAAAATACAATTCATCTCAACGACGCGTAGTATAAAATAGAAATCATTTAATACGAATATTAATCGTATCGTGTATTGATTATATGAACATTATTTTTGATTTCAGTGACAAATCTGATAATTGACGTTCGAATCGATTTCGTTACAATCGGATCTTTAACACACACATCATTTTCATTTTTTATTAATGCGCGTGAAGAGGCCATGCATATTTTTATGTATTTTACAATCTATTTCGAGTTTTTTACGTCCGATGGAATTAATTTAAACGTTAAAATATATACTTACGTATACATTTTAATGTATTGATTTAACAGAAAAAATAAATAAAATTGTTATAAATTTAACAAGCCGCGAGACGATATAAAAAAAAAAAATCTTACACGTATAACTAGTATGATAATATCGTCGGGTAGTTGTATTTTTTTTTATGATTTATTAATGTAAATATTTACTGTATTGGAATCGGAACTCGACGTCGGCGACCACGTAACATTACGCATGATGATGGAACTCGTAATGTTCGGTAATCTTACGGCCGTTAGTAACTTTAAATACATTAAAAAAAAAAAACGCAATATATTATAATATGATTCAGCTATGTACCCGTAATCGCTACACCAGTGACGTATATATATGTATAGGAATCATTTTCATTGTGGTCTAACCTTATTAAGTATCTGTCTATAAGTAAAATAAATGTCTACTTAACGATTAGCGTTCAGCAACGCAGACCCTAATTGATCTGGATGAACATTCCTATGTATATATATATATATAATCAAATTGTGTTCTTTTTGACAAATCGCTGATTCGCAATACCTATATAATAGAGTGAAAACACACTACTATATCCACTGCAGTCCAAGCTGTTGGTGTCCCTCAGGGCTCGTGTCTCGTTCTAACTATGTCATTTTCATTAACGAAATTCCGAGTGATAGAAAGGGTTCTGTTTCTCTCAAAAACCCATAATGTTCACGTAGCTGAAATTCAGCTATATACAGACAGCTCGATCAGGCAGTCGAATGATGTTCAGAACGCGACGGTTCAAAATGAACAGCCGGGTATAATAATAACTGGAAGCGGTTCAAACGTTAAACTCAATCGGTCTAAGAGCGGTAATTGCAGGAGCGCCGAAGTATGCGAAGAGTGAAATCTCTAAAAAAACAGTATGGCACGACATGTTTGGAATACAACATTGAAAATCAAGTGAAATCAGTCCCGGTGTGCGCGTATTCGCGAACCAGGACGTTTAGACGTTATCGTTAACCGATTACAAATCCTCTCTAGATCAGTCACGTGGGTCCATAGTAAGTGAAATCACCCAATTTTTAAATCAATTACCCGCAGTAAAAGCGACCAGCCTGTGTCATGGTTTTTCAGGCCGGTCTACGAAATAAAGCAAAAGCTCTGTCGGTATAATATCAATGTTTATTACAATTCATTACGTATTAATGTTAAATACATATTCAGATGATTGAAATAGAACCTGACATTTAACAGAGTGCCTCTCCCTTCCCCTATATACGCCACTGTGTTATATATTATACTATAATGATTTTATTACGCGGTCTTTTTTACTGCGATCGTTGGCCAGAACGACTTCTATTAGTAAATCGTTCGCGCTCGACACTTTATATTTTCCCATTAAATCGTTAACAGTCCCTTCTTCTACAATCGTACCGTTGGTCAATATTCCTATCTGGCGGTTTTGTTTTCGTTACAACAATAAAAAATAGAGCAAACGGTATAGTTAATGATAATAATACGCCGTTTTTATTAGAGAAAACATTGAAGAAAGTCGAACGTTACGTGCGTAACCGCCGTTTCCATAAAGCAGAAATTATTGGAAGCCGACACGATTATCGTACACTTTTTGGTTTCGCGTATAAGCGATAAAAATATCCAAATACTGAAAAAACGAGAAAAAAAGTTTGTTCACAATACAGATACGAACATATTATGTATTATTATTATTATTTTTTTTTTTTATATCTACGACTAAATTCGAAGGACGCTGGTCCAGTGTGCGTACAATCAATAATCCGAGAGACCATCACATACAAGGATGCTCTATTGGCTTCGTTCGCACGCAGCTTAATTATACAAAATATATTTGTAATTATAATATTATATAACGTTTGTTTTCATTTATTCATGTTGCTTAAAAACAAAATAATTAATCGTTATGTCCATATACGTATATATATAGAAAAGAATTTAATAATAATAATAATTTTTTTTTTTTTTTTTTTTGTAACTCGTCGAATCCGTTTTGGCTTTTAGCGTATCGACATAATACGCATGTACTGCAGGACCTTGTACCAATATATTATACATGATGTGTAAATATAATAAGCGCGTATTAACACACATTATTGTTGATCCGAAACCAGTATCCAGGTCCAGATACGATATATTTATTTTATAAAAATGCGAGACGTTTGTAGTCAACTAAATTAGCACGTGCAACCAGTTTGAAGGAATGTCTATAACGTAATCCCATTCGAATATCCGTAAAGTTGACCGTATGACGTATATATACGATAAAATTATTAGGTAATTTAGCGTTTTCGGCCAAAAACGTTCCATAATATTTACTATTTGTAATTAATTACGTGCACACGGTATTAATGTAATGCGAGCGTTTTTAAACACTTTTGAAAAAAAAATATAAAATAAATGTAATATTGGAATACATAAAAATGCGAATGAAAATACAGAGCAAAGAAAAAATATAAAAAATTAGGTGGAAAAAAAAAGGAAAAAAAGTCGAACATATTACGGTAAAAGGTTTGAATTACTTTTTTAGAGTTACTGTGTCCACGCCACTGGTGATGTCGTCCAAAACAATCAATTCGGGTTCGTGTATAACTGCCAACGCCAGTGATAATATTTTTTTCTGACTATAACTTGAAAACACACACACACACATCGTCGTATATATTTAAACATTATATTATTATTCGTAACGGGAAAACAGATTTTACAAATCGAACGCGGTCGGACAGGCGAGTTTTTTTTTTTTTATGTAAAATCGCGTACGGTGACGAATACGTTTACAGGCAGTGGCGTAATTATGGCGGAGTGACAGTGTTCCGAAGCCCTGGAAACTCGAATGATTTCAAATAGGCACCCTCCACTCGTGTATAAAAATTAATTTTTTACACAAAAAAAAAATAAAAATATATCGGAATTTTATTTCGAAATTCACCGCCGTGTATACGTATAGAGTGTGTGTAAAAAAAAAAAAACGTTTAAAGAGTATTATTATTTATTAACGCGAATTATGAATTTGGTAAAACGAATTGACGGGTTATTTTGGTAACGTGTAAATAGACGGGCGGGCAGGGGCCAACACTCGATACTACTGTTACTCGCGGGGTCCTCCCGTGCGAGCTCGCACACGGCGTTATGGCGCCACTGGGGCCGCCCACGCTTACCGGCGATCAGTAACGCACCCAGGATTTTTTCTAGGGGGGGGGTCTAAAAAACTACATTATGAAAAACAAAACTTTTAATAGATAATAAAAATAGATTATATATTATTATAATAATATAATATAATCAATAAATTGTTAACACCTGGTGTTATCTATATCGTATGTGAAATTTTAACAGAAAAATATGAAAGTTGTATCAGAATTTAGATTTTCATCTATAAATGTAATACTATTGCACTAGTCAAGGGGGGGGGGTCCGGACCCGGAGTCCATCCCCTTGGGTGCGCCACTGCCGGCGATACACCGTGCTCTGTCCGTGGTCAGTCGGACAAATAAGAAAAAGGAACCAAACCTCAGATGACCGATCGAGTGGTCGGATTCCGGTAATCCGCGGATCGTTGTCGCCATGACCTCGTATCGTTCGACGGTTTCGTCGTTGGAAAGTCCCTTGACGGCACCGACCAAGCCGAGCAACTGGTATATTTTCATCGATTTCATCATGTCGAAATTCTGCGCGGATTTTCGTCAGAATACTATTATTATGTCAAAAACGAGCCCGCGGCTGCGCAACACCACCACCAAACGTATACACGCACCTGCGGAGCGAACCCGATTTCAGGGCTGACGACCGTTGTCGTCGCGTCGACTTGTCTAACGTCCGGCGCACTGCTGGCGGCCGTCTCGGGACCGATCGACGTTCTCACGACGTTACCGCCGTCCAATTTCAATACGCCCAACAGACATTTCAGTAACACCGACTTGCCCGCTCCGTTTTTGCCCAACAGCGCGTAACTATGCATAAATAACACGTGCGCGTTAGTCACAAAATTCTGAAAATCTCACGTGTTACACGGTACTTTGGGGAGGTGTTTTCTTGAAAATCAGTTATTGAAAATCGGAATTTTTTCTTTTTTTTTTTAATATATGTACGAAATTTTGTTATGAAAATTAGCTATAATACTTTATATATATATATAATACAACACATTTCTCAAACCAGATAACTACACAATCAATATATCATCATAAATAACAAAAAAATTAGAATAAACCACGGCTGATGGGGAGATTGTAACCACCTCCGGTTAAGCCCACGGACTCCATCATATTACTATGTCAATTATTCCTATTGAATATTCAGTCATTGTACGCATGCAACTTGTTCGAGTTGAACGTCGGTAAAGAACGAGTTAAATTAACCTTACTGGATAGTTATTCATCATCATTATTATATAAATATAAAAATACACTTGCTCGGACATGAATCGTTAAGTCGTGTTTTTCCACTATTTTGCAAAACGAATGCGCGGGGACGCACGTAACGCACTGCAGGAGGCGATTTATATCACAACGCGCAGCCCCACCGCTGATAAATAATAGATCTATTCTTCGATAATTCGGGAGTTTTTTAAAAAAAAAGTAAACATTATATTTTAATCAAAACGAAAAGTGAAAGGTATATTTTACCGACGTTTTTTTCGTTAATGAAAGTTTACGCGGTTTTTCAGAGTTACGTATATATTTACGATTTTTGGAGGACGAAAACAATTTCGTATTGTACGTATAGGTATATGTGACCTTTATGTAGAAGGATTCATTGGTATTAACCACGCACTCGCATTAATAGTTCAATAAAATCATTATTGTGAATTATTACACTAATAAAAATACATATATTTTGACATTTTTTTTTTTTATACGTCGTAACAAATTGTAATAAACTTTTTTTTTAAACAGAATTATACGGAAATATCATCGGAAATTATTATAAACGACGAGGTTTATTTATTTATTTTTATCGAGATGTGGGCGTATACGCCGTAAATGTGTAAACTTTAATAAATTGTAATAAAATGTTATAAATAAAAACGAAAACGAAGACGATATAATATTGTGCAAGTATATTGTATACACTTTTTTTTCTTGTATTAAGTACATTAGTGGTTATGATTGTTAACGATAAGTAACAGCATAGGCGGATATTTGGGGGGGGAGGGGAGGTTTAATATATTTGTTTTATCCATTAGCGTGAACAGACGTTTTTAGACGCTTCGACCTGCTAACCAGTGGGGTCACTCCTATTTTATTCTAGCTGAGGCGCCAATTCTATTTTATAGTCCGTGAATACGTATTCCAGACCATTCTCGTATTCCAAAATAAAATAAAAATTATAAATATCAAATATTATTAAAATACACAATTTATTTTGACGTCTGGGCTGTGGTTCGATTGCGTTCTGAGGGACTTAAGCTTCCCCCTCACCAAAATCCGCCTACGAGTTACCAGATAGTAACATATATACTCGGTCTTATATTTTAATTTATCATTTAATTTTTATTAATCTACAGACTGTGAGAAATATGAATTTTTTATGAAATTTTTAGTTTTCCACTGTCATATTACCCTCATATCAATCCCTCTCTCTCTCTCTCTCTGTATTGTATAAATATATATATATTTTTTTTTTTCGTTTTTTGTTCACGATTACAAAATTAATTCATTGCAATCAAATGATAAGGTCGTCAGTGAATGCGTTCCGAACACGGTTTTTTAATTGGGTAATTTTGTTTTAAATCCAATTTGAAACTGTTGTGAGAAAATAAAATAATATTAGGTATAAAATTATTTATTGTTTCATACGCATTTAGGTAACGCTGGTATTAGCGTTATCTGATTAAATTATTGTGCGATAAAAAAAAAAAACTTATTTTTCGTATATCATTATGTATATAAAGCATTTAAACACAAATACAAGTTTTATTGCTTAAACATAAAAACTTTATAATAAGGGAATTAAAGACTTTGCAATTAAATGAATCGTACAAATAAATTACTAATTGTTACGATAAATTACACAAATTTAGATTTATGGTAAGCGTTGTTTCGTTTTTAAAAAAATAACGACATTTACCTTGAAAGCTTACAAAATAATTATATTTTTACCTAGAAATTTACATTTAAGTGTAATAGTTTAGTATGTTCATAAAATAATCGTATCATATTTTAGGAATTTTAAGCGAAGCGAAAAAGCAATTTTTTTTTTTTTTGCGTAATTACCACTTCCATCGAGCTTGTACGATTACTAATTATTATTAGATAGTCGAAATGTTTAGGGAACATATAAGAAACATTTTTTTTTTTCTAAGATACTATAAACAAAATAATTAATTTATCGTATAATCATAAGTGTACTCATAAGAAATATCTGCCAGGGGAAGTGCGTACGTCTGTCATTTAAAAATACAACTGATAATTAATAATAATTTACTAAGAAAAATTAAAAAAAAAAAAAACTCTATTCGTACTATTACAAATGCTTTTAATAATGAACACGATCCGTTAGATTTAAAACGATTGCGTGCAAAAAAGATTTTGTTAAATTTATATATACATATAGCATTAATTTAAACGACGTGAACTTTAATCGCAAACGCGACACGCGAAAAACCAATAAATAAATATATTTAAAATTAATATTATGAATTTGGTAAAAGAGACCCATTGTTGAAATATCCATACAAGTCTATATAATATTGAATTTGATGTGAATATTGAATTTTTTTCAATTACAGTTTGTTTTGAGACTTATTATGTTAGGTCATAAGATCTGTGTCCTGAAATTCCATAAATTGTTAAATTAATTTTATACGATTTCGCGCGTTTGAATATTTGTTAAATCCCTTACTATATTTTATAAGTATTCGTATTAATTTACGGTGTAGACAATAATATCGAATATTTCCATAATTTCAGCCGTTTTTTTTTTTTAATTGCCTCTTATTATATTTTCACTGTAAAATTATTTACTATACAATGTTTATCGCGCGGTTAAAAATTAAAAATTATTCGCGTATTCGTCCAAATGTCTATACTAGTCACTTTTATGGAAATATTGATCACTTCGGTAATTACGATGACTTCGCTTAATAAAATACGCGATAGCGGAATAGACACTGAATGATAACGAAATTTTCTAACTTAACCATACAAATTAGGTACTTACATTGATTGTTTTTCAACGGTAATATTTAAACAGTCGAGTATCGTTTTATTCGAATTTTTTTTTACTATGTTCTTTCCAACAACGGCATACGTCTCATCCATCATCTAAACTACAGGATATATTACCATATGTATATATACATATATATATATATATATATATAGTAGTTATAAAATATATAATTACATATTGTAGCAGACAGATGCGCAATATGTACTAAAATTATTACAACGCGTTGTTTTGCTATTTAATTATTATTATTTTTTATAATTTCGCTACAAGTTTCAAAACATTTTTTTTTCTCACTCGATGCTTTATTTTAGACCCCATCATCTAATTAAGAAAATAAAAATTTTTTTTTAATTCTTATAATTTATAATGGTTGTAAAATCTTTCAACTAAAAAGCACTTAAAAAATTTTGTGCGCAAAACATACAGAAATTATTCATTTTATTTCCCGATGCTATTAGATATTCATTATTCACGAATGGTAATTCCGGTTTTTTAATTTTATTATAACGGCAATTTCCAATTTGAAATTGTTATATATTCTCCAAAAAATTTATACCATTCATGTAGTCATTATGATTGTTATATTTTAAACCGTAATAACTATCAAATTATAGTATAGAGCTTTGGACGAGAATAAATGTTCATATTTGTATTATGCATTTTCAGTATTTGCTTTTTTCTACGTTAGAATCTAGTAATATTTTAGACTTCATTGCCGAGAATATATAAACGTGACATTATCTTTTTTTTATGATTATGCACACCGAAAGAGTAAAAATATACCTCCTAATCCGAAGACAAATACCAAAAAGAAAAAATTACGAAACATATATACATATTATATGGACACAAACTAATGTTTATCTATATATTACGTCTTCCGACATGGTCGGTTCAAGGACGAAATAATTTTTCACATAAAACAACTTTCTTGTTCTGAAAATAAGCAGAAGAAATCTATTTTAGTACGGACGTAACATAGTGTATTAAGATAATATTAATAAAACAAAATAGGAAAAAGTAAAACGTTTGACATTGAATCGCGCGGTACTTTAAGAATACGAGTAAAAAGAAAAAAGAAAAAAAAATGCGTGTGGTAAGCGGATGAAACGTTACGAAAACAATAACAAGTTAGAAAAGTTAAATTATTCAAATGGTGTAATCGGTTTATTTTTATTCAAGATTTATTCTACCGTAGGTTTTTTTCTTTATATATAATAATATGTTAATGTACCTATTGCAAGGGAATATTTTAGATTCTTTATTATTGACTTTTATGAATTAAATTAGAAAACACAATATCTGTTTAGTAATATTCGACACAGATGTTTATTATTATAATTAAACCGTTTATAGTAAACGTGTTGAATACCTGATTAATGTACTCGGACGCTGCTGTTCGTTATTATTATTATTTTTCGTTATTAATTCAATAAAATCAATGCAACGAATCCCCCGATGTCTATAAAAAAAAAAAATAAATATTATATCAAAACGATTTGTTATTTATTTATCGAACATTGTTTAACTATGAATTTTGTGTAGATATTTCGAAATGCATTCGTTAAAAAAACATTAAACAACACAAATTCCATAATAGAAGTCGCGGCGGTGCCGTTACGATTTGTTTATTAAAAGCATCCGTGTTTTGTTACAAGACACGTTTTATTATTATTATTATTATTATTATTATTATTATTAAAGTATTTGCACATGCACGAAATTGAAAATATTAGTTGACTACGGTAATGTTTTTTTTTACCATACACACTGCCAGTAGTCATGCCGAAAATCTAGTTTTATAGTTTTCTCGTAAAATTTTAAACCGCGAACGTCAACGTTGTTTAAATAGTATATGGATTATAAAAGATAAAACCGTACAATGATTGTTAAAATACAGTTAACTCTCGTTGTCCGAACGAGAACGGGGAAAAGTTCGAGATATCGACAAATTCGATATATCGAGTTTTATTAAAAATTAAAAAAAAATTTTTTTTAATAATTTGAATGTTTAACAATGCTACAGTGCTTAATAAACAAAATTTCTTTTTGAAAATCTGTCAATAAAATTTGTTTTTTTTTATTATTATTATTACTATTCTATACCGGACGGACGATGCGATCCAAAAATAAATTTCTTAATGTTTTTAATGAAATAAATAAAAACGCGACGTAACAAGGAATCTACTGAACACATTTTAATATACGAATTGTAATTTTTCACATATTTTATTATTATTATTTTCGTATATATGTATTATATTTTTTATTTTACTCACTGAATCAAACGAATATATTTCCGTAAATAACGTTAACGTGCGTATTGTATTGTAGACGATACGAATTGGTTGTTTATTGAAATACATTTAACGACCGCGGATTACTAAACACTGTATCATTACAAAATAGCCAAATATAATAGGAATACGAATAAATATCTTACGGTATTTATTAAAGTAAGTGTAAATAATGATTTTTGAGGTCACGAGTACCGCAATATTTACAAGCCGTATGGAAATACAGAATATTGTGTAAAAAAAAAAAAAAAAACAAATTATCGAAACGAAATATTTCGTTTGGGCGTGTGTTTTATATATACACACACATACATAAATATTTAAAACTATTTTTTTTCCCCCTTTTCATTGCGGATTAAGACCTCGGAAATTTTAGTTCAATCTTAAAAAATCCAAAAAAAAAAACGTTCCGTATACGAAACAGAAATATTTATCGATGTAATAATTTTCTTTTTTCCATTCCAGGGTTCTACAATAGCGTAATAATGAATCGACATATATATCGTAATATATGAATTGATATACGCGTGTATATAACTCTATACCTGTTTCAGTATTACGTACGCATCGTATCATTATCGTTAGATAAATAAATGGAGGAGAGGAGAAAAAAAAAACACTTTTTATATTCGTAGTTGTAATGTACGTCTTGTATCGCGCGTATGCGGTTTTTACTCTTCAAAGTGTACGTACACAGTGTACTACAACACGACGGGGAGAATTCTCCTGAGTCACCGTTTTATAATTCAAACGAATTACGTAAAACGCGAGAACCTTTCGGGATAATTCAAGGACCAGTCAATTGTAAAATTTTCAACGATACGAATGTTTGTGAACAACAACAACAACAACAGTGACGCAAATAATACAATTATAGAGCTTAACGTGCGGTGCTTAGGTATTATCCCCTAACGCAAAATATTATCCAAAAAAACAACAACGCGTATATGTTTTTAGAAAAAAAAAAAAAATCGGTTTTTAATGTCAAAAATTTTTTTTAAAAAAAAACAAACAAAATGTTTAATAATGTCACTGTCAGATTTTCGTTGCCCATCAGATCGTTTAAACGATGCGGATTTTGAGAATCTCTCGTCTTTTTCTACTGACGTGTCTCCACTGCTCTCGTCGAACTTAAACGTGTGCGCATTAAGACAATTATTACGTACATTTTATCCAAATATTTACGCGTGTTAGTGAAAATTCTGTTTTGAACGGATTTAAACGACGTCCAGCTGTCGACGTGCCCGTGTCGCTGATACACTTTTAACGGCCGAAAAGGTCAGCAACGAAATTTGTGATAGGGGGAAAGGAGGAGGAGAAGAAGGTGGAAAAAAGAAAATCGGATATTAATATAATTTATTTTTTTACAAAATCAATAAACGAACATTTTAAATGCGTATTTTAGAAGAAAAAAATGTGGAACATTTCTTAATTTTCATACATTTTCGTGTATATTTAATATGCGTGTACATTTTTTTTTTTTTTTTTTTTGTAAAAAATTAAGTTTTTTCCCGTCATAATGTTAAATATAATAATAATATTATTATTAACATAATATTTAAGAAAAGACAATTCCGTTCGATGACACATCAATTTATTAATATTTATATTTATGTTTATTTTTTTTTCTTTCAACTACGGTTTACTGGTATTATTCGTTCAGTTCAATAATTCGTCGATCAGCTTTCAAATTAGATTTCATAAAAATATTTTTAAGTAACTATATATTATGTAATACTGAATAATAATTCGTAATGCAGGTTTAATAACATTGTTTCGCTTAGTTTCGCTCCTATATGATTTGAGAATCTCAATAATAGAATAATATACAAGCGAGGCGTTATTTTTTGGTTTTAGTTTATCGTCTTATCATATCTATCCCTCTGTCTGTAAGCGAAGACGATAAAATCGTACATTTTTTGTGCATCAATCAAACGAATTCGTTTTGTCACGCACGCGTCATTATTAATCACATTTCAATATTAAAATATTTGAATGTAAAATAAAATAAAAACTATTCGGAAACACGACATCCGAATAGTACAACAAACAGTAATCGACAAAATATTGTAATCAACTTGTTATTACTACATAAAAAGAGTCAAAGGGAATAGGAGTTGAGCCCTTAACCGCCTCTCCCTCTGGATGCGCCACTGCACAGGACTGTTTCAAATTATAACGTTTGGAATTTCTATACTATAATTGTATACAAATTCGAGTTTATTTATCGTGAGTGTTTTAAGGAGAGTTGAATTGTGTACTATTCATGTCATGAACGTCGTTTCAATTTGTTTTTATAAACAGCGTTCTTTTTTTCCAGAAATAAAATAGTGTTTAGTTTAAATACCTGTTATTGTATTAGCGAGAACGGACAATACAAAATTTAATTAAAAAAAATAAAAATACACTTTAATGAATTGACAAATATTTCAAAGCTATTACTATTTATTCGTGTTCGTACCGCGAAAAAATATGTGTAAAAAATTCATAAAATTTCTATAAAACGTACGGATTTATTTATATATTATTTAGTCTGCACTCTTTACAGATAAGCATACAAATGTTGTCATTTATTGTTTATACTTAAACTAGAAAGTAGATTAATATAAAGTAAAACATACTGAAGTCGTAAGCAAAAAAGATTTTTTTTTTAATACAAAAAATATGTTTGTTTTAATTTATAATCGACGCTATACACAGAAACTAATAAATTTCATATAGAAAAAAAAATTATGCTTATAAGTTAGAATTTTGGAGTTTTATTTTTTATTTTTATAGCGTCCAAATATTTCGCGTCATGGAATAAATGGAATTCACCGACCGGTTTTTCGAATTAATTTTTATTCATAACGCGTATTTTTTTTTATTTATTTTTTTTTTTGGCGTTGAATCACAATACTGTAATAATCGGAAATTCACAGTCGAACACTTATTTTAGAAGTTAACACGTAAAAACTACTCAAAACAACATTTTTTTTTCTTTACACAAAAAACCGTTTTTTTCTCTTTGAGGTTTTCAAAAAAATGTGTTTCTTGGGATATTATTTTTAATTTGATGTGTTTTTTAAATATAAAAAACGACAATAACTTCCGGATGTTTTTCATTCTTTATGTGTTATAAATCAAAAACTATATTTTTTCAAAAAACTCGTAATTTCTTAAAAAAAAAAAAAAAAAAAAAATAGTTTTCCATTTCGGCACCAAACTTTATGCGGGGCATCATTTTTTCGTACACCTATTTTCTATAATTTGCAATTCAAAAAGTATTTTATAATTGTATGTATTCATCAGTTTTGTCTTCGCCGAAAAACAAGCGGATAATTATTTATTTTCGTCAAATTATAATTGTCCACCAATGTTACGGCATTAAAATAATAATAAAAAAAAAAAAACGATGAAAAATAAGTTTTTTTTTTCTTATAACGTTAAAATTATCGTTTCTGTTTTTTTCAATATGTCCTTTAAGTGAAAGAAAAAAAAATTTTTTTCTTCGTTAAAGCTTTTAGACTTTTTATCAAAAAGAAAAACAAAACTATTTAAAAATAAATCCGGTGGCGAGTTTTTGCAGATCGCATCGCACATTTTTGAAGAAAAAAAAGAAGAAAAAATGTCCAAAAAAAAAAACAAAATGTCGTATAGAAAAAAACTGTTAAAGGAAAAGGATTGCGGGTTATGACGATAATTGTGATGGTATATGTCGGTAACCATCGCAACAACGGTATTGGCAGTGGCGCGTTCAGTGGAGTTATAGAGAAGGCAGTTGCCTCGGGCATCACGTTTTTGGGTGACAACACACTTCTATGGGTTTTATTTGAATAACTTTACTAGTTTTTATTTTTTTCACAGTTTGGGAAAGAAGAAAAAAATTAATCTGACAATTAATGCGCAGCAATAGCCAATCTCGGCGCGATATGAAGTTTTTTTTTTGTGTTTTATTCATATTGCGCGTTTACTGATAAGTAATTCGCGTAAATTTTAGTAACCGGCTACCTCGATACAATCATTAATCGCATGCAAAAAAAAAAAAAAATAATAAAAATTATCTTTGTTCACCCGCGATAACTGTAACGACGACAATAATAATTCCGGAGGAAATTGTCTATTTCTCACCGCGCACACCATAACATCAGAATCGGGGACAACTCATCAACACACATTATAAGTCTATCAGCGACGAAACACGCGGCGGATGAACATGATTATTGCGCACCTTTATACATGCACGTCAATATTCTTTTTATTGTTATTATTATCATCATCGTCCAATAAAGCTGTTTTGTCAAAAAAGAGTTGTCCGAATGGTGGTTGCAGAACTGAACACTTTTCAAACGTCATACTCATAATAACCGTGCGCTAAATATTTCTCGGTTTATCATTAAACCAAAAGTCGATTGCAAATTTTCGCGTAGTGTACACTTTACGGGTAATTTTTATTATTATTATTATTTTTTTCGTGCAATATTTTGGGGGGCGGGGCGGTCAGAAGGAGCGACAAATAAATGTGTACCTACCTATATACTACATTGAGCAACGAAATTCTAAATACGCCCCACTGGGTGGTCCCAGGAAGATTACGACACTTCCTCCGTCCCTCCATAAATAGTTTAAAGTAACTTTTACCAAATAATTACGAAACGACGTCTAAAAGGTTTACTTTTATCGTTTACGTTACATAATGTGACACAGTGCGAAGAAGAGATTAGCAGTGACGAGCAGCAGAAAAAAATCGAATGATTTTTATTACGGATGACACACTGTTTCCCCATTGAAAAAATCCTACGTACCCCCCCACAGGATTATTGGGGCGTAGCGGTATCGATGGCGGGGGGAATCGATCGCTGAAATAACCCGCGCGCGTTTATATATCACAACGAATAACACCTGTGAACCGCCCCAGCAGTGCGGCGCGATAGTTATTTTATCCGCCTCTCCGTTATAATTATTATTCGCCTTCGCTCGGTCAGGATTACGCGCGCGCTTGCCACTGCCGATCGTTTTCGACGATCAGTATCGTCACGCGCGCTCCTCGTTGTCGCGGCGCACACCATCACCGACGGACGCGATAATTAATAATAATAATTCTTTTTCTTTTTTTTTTAATAATAATAACAATTTTATTCTAAATGCGTAGCACGAGCGTTTCGTCCGATTCGTCAAACAGAAATATAATTCGGTGACGAAAATAATCCCGTTTTAAATGACCGTTCCGTTCCGACGGACATCCAGTTAATTACTGTTATATATATATACTCGTGTCGGCTCCGTTTTTTTTCTCTTTTCTGGTTTTTTTCTTTCTCTCGACGATTTGTGTTTTTGTCGTCCGACCGACCCGGACTGTGCGTAAATAATAATAATAATAATAATAATAATAATAATAATAATAATAATAATAATAATAATAATAATAATAATAATAATAATAATAATAATAATAATAATAAATAACGAACACGGGGACACGTCGTCGTAATTGTCATTATTTTCATCGGGCCGCAGACGTTTCGCGTATATACACTGTGTACAACAATCCCCGGTGAGTTATAAACTTTTTATACAACAATACGCGCATGTGGTATTCGAAATTATTTTTCGCGTTCTTTCTTTCTCATTGAAATGGCTCTTCTCATCTTCTAACAGTCGGTCTTTTGATAGAAAAACGAAAAGTACTCTTTCCGTACGCGCCATCAGTGCCCGGGGGGTTTTTTTTTTTTTACCCGATCGGCACGAACAACATCATACTTTTTGTAACGATATGAATTCGACGTTTAAAACCCTCGAAATATGTCCGCTGTATTTTATCGTTTCGCGCGCGCCGCACGTTTTTCGGGTACAGGCGTGTTCGGCCCGTTGAACTCTACGTGTATAACGACGTTACAGAAACAGTGACGAGCGCGTAATTTCGCGGCTCGTTCGAAAATCGTTTTTTTATCGAATAATCGATGGAAAGATATCGATACAGAATGCAATCAGGCGGTCCCCGCGTCTCCATAAAACCGCGTGTGTTCCGCACTGATGTCGTGTAATAGCATGGAATGGTATTAGAACCGCGTGATTATGAAGTTTCAAACATCAATCGATTGCATAAATATACCCGGAGACTATAAACTAGGAGAGACAAGAAACTCGAGAGGAGTCGAAAAAACGGGAAACATTCTCATAAGATCGACGCAAAAGTCGAATTCTCGAGACAGCAATCACATCACTTATATAATATTCGTATAATTATATATATTATTTTATTGTAATTAGGTACTCGTACATTTTAACGTTTCCGTTGGCGTTTTTTTTTTTATTATTATTCGTTTTTCAAAATGGTCTCTGAACTCGTGTGCTCATGCAAGGACTAAAACGGCTCTTGTATAATATTTACGTTTAAATCGCGTGCAGTATTAATTTCGCGTGATTAAGCCGAAAAGGATTTACATCACTATATATATAAATCCATTCCCAACTTCTGCGTATTTATTATTATTATTATTGTGGTCCTAAAGTGCTAATGACGTTCGCCGAAATATTTTAATTATACGACTGTATATATATAATTAGAACTAATAAACACCAATCAGCTATATATAGATATTTATGAATTCAATTGGTTTTAAACGATTATAATTACGCGTCTTTTGTTTTGCGGCGCGAACGTTTCAAATAATTTTATAATAATCATCGGTCGTTAAATATTTTCCTGCGAATTATATTATAAATCGTTTTTCACGATGCAAACATATTAAATAATTAATAAAATAAATACCGAAACGCGTGTAATGTTACAATAGTAGTATATTATATATTCCGTCGGAATATTTTTCCTCACACATTCGTAATACTAATAATAATAATAATAATAACAATAATAATAACAATAATAATAATAATAATAATAATAATAATAATAATAATAATAATAATAATAATAATAATAATAATAATAATAATAACAATAATAATAATAATAATGTTTTTATACGCGTAATGTACGCGTATACAAAACTAAATTAAAAAAAAAAATACGCCTTACGCGTATTACAAGTAGTTAAAATGTTTTGTAATAAATTTTAGCGAAAATCCATATTATGTAAATATTGTAATTAGGCTTTCCGTCCGATCTAATAATACGTACCATTCATTCTAGCGGTTCTGTTATTATTTTTTTTTTTTTTTTTGCAAACAGTTAAAGATTTTTTCGATATTTTTCAACGTGTTCGTCGACTTTATCAATGTCTGACGCACGCGCGAGAAAAAAAAAAGAAAAGAAATCGAACAAGCAACGGAATGAGTGAAAAAGCATTTTACAACTGTTCTTTAATGCGTTCTAAATTGTTGAAATTATAAAATATTATAAAAACTTGTTCGTTGGGGCCCCCGTTTATATCTTCTCGAAGAAGTACAAACGAAATAAAACGTCTAGCATTGTCTAGTTGAAAAAATACAAATTAAAAAAAATCACCTATCGACATTGTAACGTTACTAAATGAATTTGTGTTCGAGCGAATCTCCGTGAAATTTCATCAGTTCGTTTCAGCGAAAGTTGTATTTGTATACTGCAACAGAGTTTACACGAAAAAATTCGTTGTGGCCTCGTAATAGCGCGTTGTTATACGAACACACGATCGACAGTATGATTTAGTTTCCAAAAGATTTCCGAAGCGAGAATACGGGGGGGGAGGAGGGAAATGACCCGAATTCGTTGATCTATGCACGTACAAGATTCAAGAATTCGATGATAAACTAGAGGGAATGCTTAATAATATTGTAATTCGAATTTAACGCGTTTCCAGTAACACTTGCGCATTGTAGTAGCGTATTCCGTGGAATAAAATTAATCTCTTGAAATTCATTATTCTCGAAGTTGGTTACAGTGCTGGCATTGTATAACACTGTAATAGTCAGTGATGATGATGGGAAGTGAAAATTTACCGTAATTCATCGTACATAATCATCGTTGAATAAGAGGCTTATTTTAAAGTAAAGCGTGTTTTATCGTAAATTAAAAAAAAAAAATTCTTCTAAATCGCTAGAGTTGAAATGCAGACACTTTGTGTATTGTATAACGTAGGTTACGTTCGTTAAAGTACACACATGGCTCAGACGTCGGGAAACACTCTTACGTATGTGTTTGCGCGTGTATCCATACGAATATAATTCCCGTTTTCAGTATTCACAAAACATATTTCACTAAATAAATCAACACGTTGGCGTATACATATTTGGAGGGGAGACCTATTATAGACGATACTTACTAAAAAAAAACCGATTATTTATTTATTTCCGTGCAGGTGGTTGCGGATTCTCGCGATTTAAGTAATTATTATTTTCAATATAATACATATTATAATATATAGTTTATAATGTTAGGTTAATAAGTTTCGTACGAAAACTATACAGCGATTGTAGTCTCGTCACCCAATGTCGTAGATATAATAAATTTAATTTTTCTTATTGACGGGACACTGCGGGAGGCCCAAGGCGGCAATAATAATAATAAATAATAATAATAAATAATAATAATAATAATAATAAATAATCGTTGGTATTTGCTACTGGAATCCGCTGGTAAGCGTTTTTAGTCTCGCAACGCCGTTAATTGTTTTTAGGGTTTTGACGATAATTGTATAACGTGCGCGCGCTCACGAAGGTTTTCAAACTCGGCAACGTTAAATACAATAAAAACGATATTACACACAGTCCTTGAAGTGTGTTTTAAATGCATATTTTCTTCGTTTGTTTATAAATTGAAAATTTTTTATTGTTCCGTCCGAGCTGAAACGCCGGTTTCGTATTAATAACAACGCGCACGATTAACTAATATAATTTTTTTTTTTCGATAACTTTAAATTTATGTGAGATGATTAAAATCTTAATCCGAAGACCAGAGCTGCAGTAAATAATAGCGCGGGCAGAATTTTTTCACGAACATCACCAAAAACATCGTCGTTCGTGGTACTATTATAATAATTATTCCTAATTTTTCGCGTAGTGGAAAATTCTTTTTGTTTTGTATATACTATACGTGTAGAATTTTCTGGAATATTTTGGGCGAAAAAAATAAACGCACATGCGCCATTGACTATCAAGACAATAATAATAATAATAATAATAATAATAATAATAATAATAATAATAATAATAATTACATTACGTTATTAATCGCAGAAAACATTTGCGCTAATGTAATGGTCGTAAAAAAGTCGCGTGTGTATCACAGTGTTTACTGTTTGTCGATTGAGTAATACACAGACAGAAGTGCGGTCGGACAATAATAATAACAATAATAACAATAATAATAATAATAATAATAATAATTTATTGAAACATAAATACAAGATCGCGTAAACACTATATATTGCATACGGAGTAGTGTGATATGACTGGTATGCGTCTCTGGCTCGAGGGTAACCAACACCAGTTTTCCCGTTCAATGTTTTTCATTTCCTAATTACATTTAATAATAATAATAATAAGTAATAACGGAGACAATCCGTTGACGTCATCTATAATAATATGTGTTTGTGTAAAACGACTGTGGCCGTGTAAAAGTGGTAGTGTTATGTGGTATTACTACGTACACCAGTGTACAGATTAATTTCATTTTCGAATAATAGGTCAAATAATACGGTTTTTTTTCTTCTCTTCTTATTTATACGTTTCATACAGCCTTCTCGCAAAAAAAAAAAAAATAAATAATAAAACGCGTAAATAATATTGTTTTATTACATTTATTATTAATTTTTGTACGAGGTAAAACTCTTTGTATCGTATCAAAAAGAAAAAACCCATTCGCAAGAGACGGGGGACTCGCCGCATTGAAATATCTTGCGCGTTTTATATATCGTCTTCAACCGATATGAGTCACTATTTGCGCACGTTTCGTGCATTAACATTTGAAATATATCCGCTTATTTATAGTACGTCTGATTTCATTACCCTGAGAGAATAATAAAAAATTAAACATTTCTCGTACGCGCAGTTAAAACAGTGTAAAATTATGTTCTATTAATCTGCATGTTGTATTATTACATTCGCTCGCAGTTTAAATTCGATTACACCCCGCGGTGCGATGCGTTTTAATAAAACAAAAAAAATCTTTAGAGAAAAAAAAAATTTTTCGTACTTTCTACAATCGTGTAGATTATAATGGAGATGATAATTTGGAGTACAAGACGTACAATTCCTATTTTCGATTATATATGTAGGAGGCGGTTTCTCGTAACAAACTGCTCGAACTCGTTATAGAACGAGTGGTTTTATTTATTACTTTTTTTTTTTTTTTTTAATTTAATCACGCGTAATTTCATTTCTCGTTCGACGAATAAAAATAAAAGTGATTCCAATCGCTCTTGCGACATCGCGTGTATACAGTGCACACGCGTCGCAATGTCTCTCCCGGTGGTCGCCGGTCGTCGGTTTTATTCTATTGGATACGTTTTTTCATTATTTCACGAGTCAACGTATTTTTCGAGTACAGACATTAAACGTTAAAAATCGTATATAAACAACAAACGCCTATAATATAATATATGGTTTGGGGTTATTTTTGTTGTTTTCATAAGTGGTGTTCATTGTGAATATACGCGGATTGAGGTAAAAACGAGATTTGGTGTAATTGGAAACGATCATACGGAAAAGTACAAATGAATATTGTATTGCGAATATTATTATTATTATTTATATTATTATTGGGCTGCTTCAAGGAAAATTTCACCGCTCTGAAAATTAGCCGCCGCCAGTCCGCCCCGCGCGGCGAAACGGTCGCGCTGCGATCAGATGTCCTAGACCCATTTATTATTTCAAAACTTGTATAAATAATAACAATGTAAGAATACGTCGTCGTGTGCACGTGTATTTCACACTCGAAATGTGTATTATAGTTCATAGCGCTGATAATAATTCGTCCACCGCGGAATTGATTCGACTACGAAAAAAAGAAAAAAAAATTCGTCGATGACGTGTTGTTCTACTGCGCGAAACTATTATTCGATAACGGTCGCGATAATTTGAAAAAAAAAAACAAAAATTTACGCCCGGGAACGAACGCTAACCTAACCGCGTGCCTCCGCCTCTAGATCCCCGTATACGAGTGAATACGGAAAAACGTGTAAATCTATATCATTTGTCTCTCGCGATACGATATTAATATAATTATATAAGTTAGTTACGTATATTACGTAACACTTGGAATTGTTTTTTTTTTTTTTTTTATAACACGGAAGTTACACGGGCACATAATATATACTTATTATCCAAAACAATTTGCGTACAGTTAAAAAAGTGCGTTTATCGTTCACACCGTGTGTAGTACACCGTCTTTAGAGTCATTAGCGAACTGACCAATTGTGTAGAAAAAAAAGAAAAACACGACGTAACGATGACTTGATAATCATAAAAAAGAACAAAAAATCTTGATACACTTTGATTATTATTATTATTATTAACTATTGTTTCGCGTACTGTCAGACTAATAATGAACACGCTCGCACGCCATTAAACCGATATACCGCATTAGACAAATGCTCGTATATTGTTATTATTTTTGTAGTCTTGTTCGCACGTTTCCGTGCAATCTAAAAGAGTTACGATATTTTTTTTTGTTCTCGGATTCCTTCTGAATCCATATTGCCTACGAGTATGTTTTAAAACCAATTGTTGTTATATGGCGTATTTATCGTACGAATGCAGGGTTTTTTTTTTAAATACATTTTTCACGTTGATTTATAGTCGCCGCGACATTACGATGTTTAAATACCGCACGTCGTTCTTACAACGTTGCAGTAATACACCACGTATTAATAAAAGAAAAAAAGTCGATTTTCTTCTACGGCAAACGGGATATAAATTGAAAAAAATTATTTTTTTAAACCTTTATTTTTGTAGTCTACACATTGCGTAGAAACGAATTTTTTTTCGAAAATCATCCTGCGCGAGAAACGTTTTTATATTTTATTACGACGTTCGCGCGCGACAAAAGAATTTTCACACCACGTCTAACAATTCAATAATTAATTCGGGAGATTCTGCAGCAGTCCGTCGATTATTATCAGAACGTTTTTTCTTTTTTTCTTTTTTTTCTTTTGAACCGTTAAGACGAGCGTAGCCTTTAACCGCGTTAATAAAGAATTAATCTGCCGTTGCGAATTCATTCCAATACGTTGTTGTGCATTTCATGCACGTTTCGTATACCTATACGGATAGGGGATAATGTCTTGTTGGTCCAGCAATCGAAATTTATGATAAAAAACTAGTAGGACGCACAATAAATAGACGCGTGATAGTTCTACAGGAATAATAAGAAGTAATTGGGTTAGGTGAGGAGGAAAAAAAAATTCGATTTTACAATAATTCCTGCGATATGGTAATTATTGTTTACGACACGTCGATGCTGCAGTGTATATTAACTGTGCATTTGTTTTCTACACATTATCGAAATAAATATGCTATATAATTATAACGATTCCGATACAAATCTACACGGACGTGGTACACGCCGTAATCTGTAAAGTAAATTTTGTAATAAACTTATTTAAAAAAAAAAATTGCACATCACAATTATTATCGTTCTCAAGGCAAATCGTATAATCGTTGTTGTCGATGTTCCACTGGATTCCGCTATATTTTCATTTGCGCGTAGTGTTGAATAAATTACAATCTACTTTAAATGCGATTATGAAATACGCAACGAGTGTTTCGATTAAAACCCGTAGTCTTTGACTATTTATATATATAAAAAAAAATGGTATTCGGGGACGTTTTTCGACGAAGGATTTTTTTTTTTTTTTTTAACAGTACTTCTACTAGACGCTTTTCTCCCGAATATCAAAATACAATATTCTTTTATTTGGCACCGGGTTCGACTAGTAGGTTTGAAAACGAGTTCTCGTGTTGTGGATTTGATTAGCCCGCAATTGGAAACATCGACGATAATATAAAATTAGCTGAAAAGTCGCGCGAGAGTTTTTCTCTGGCGATCGATTTTTTTATTTTATGTAATTTATTGTTAGACATCTTATTAAAACAAAAAGGCGAAAATTACTGTTTTTTTTTTTTTTAATTTGATTCGCCAATGGCCTTTGTATTGCAGCTCTCTGCAGGTATTAGTGTCCTAATGGATTTCACGGAAAACCCGTACACGCGTTGAATATGTGAACGTCAGTAAAAAAGTAGTTCAATTTTTTTTCCTCAATTAAATAAACGACGGGAAGGCTAAAGATATATATTTACACGCGCTGTATACTCGGTATTTACTTATCAAAACGGCACGAATTTTTTACATTTTTTAACCAAAATAAAAAAAAAATGTTTGTACGGGCAACTATCTGCCCACCACTCCGCCGCTGCGATAGAACCGCCATCGCGTGGATATTATTTGTACATACATGTATTATATTTTCATAATGTAAACGCAACTCGTATATTATATCATTTTACCGAAAAATTTTCTGCAATATAGAATATTTTTAATTTTGTACGGAGTCTCTTACGCCGCTCAATTGTTTTATTTTGTGTCATATATAAGTAAATATTTCCTCGCCAAGTAAACAAATTATTGAGACAAAATGAGTGTACTTTAAATCCAATTTGCTCGGCATTCATTGATGAGTAATGTCATCTTTATAGCGCTTAAACATCTAACAAAAGACTGATTTTTATTAATTAGCCATTTTTACATGTATAATTGGACGAAGTGTTTACGTCGTGTGAATTATAATATTGTTTTATCGAAAACACTACCGTGTGCCAACCAAAGGCGTTTGAAACGCGTGATAATTCTCTAAAATATAACAAAAATATCGTTATTCCAATCGAAAATAATAGGTAACCTTGACCGGAAATTTTCCTCGCAGTTACACCGAGCATTACGTTTTTTTTTTCTATTACATAATACGTTATGTGTTACACATATTATTATATTTATGGACCACAGCTACAATAAACGCGTCGAATACATATATATATATATATGTACGAGATATTATATAGTAATGCGTTCGCGTTTCGGACGTGGTCATCGCGGTCGCATCCCATCGAATGTTGTTGGATCGTTGTGAAAGTAAAAGACTAATACATAATATAAAATAATATCGTGAAAAAGAATATTGACGAATTAAAAAAAAAAAAAAAAGTTATATAAACTTGTGTGTGTGTGTATTTTTAAAGAAAAAACGCGTTTACCGCGTACATTTTGGAGAAAAGTTTTTTTTTTTTATCTCGCACGTCGTCGATATTATTGTGCGCATAATCGCGGGCACACATATTTTTGGCATAGAGTGCACCGTGGTGAAGAAAATAAGCCGTTTTTCCTTATATGAAAAAATTCCATCACCTCCCAAAAAAAAAAAAGGAAATTTAATGCGAAATATCAATCAATAAAACATATCGTATCGATCACTAGTAGTAATACTCGTGTAAAACATTTTTTTTTTTTTATACGTTTCAATAAATCGATAATCGTAAAAAAAGAAAAACTAAATATTTTTTTCATATTAATGTATATACGCATTAATGCGTTGAACGTATGAATGTAATACGAAAATACATATGTGTAATTTTCAAGATAAAAGTATATGTAATAGGAAATAAACACATACGCATAACAACGGGTAACCTTCTTTGAAATCAATACTTTAAACTCTTCAATAACGCTATTGGAATCAACCGATTTGGTCATTTCTCGCTCGACAAATCAAAAGTGATTCCCAATCGTTCTTGATTATTATATGGCGGTGATAAGTAATATTAATCACGCAGTATATGCGATTGCCGGCCGGGGCCGGTTCATCATATCGGCCGTATCTATCTAATTTATTTTTTTTTCATTACATATATAGTTCATCGATCGTGTTGGAATCGCTCGTGTTAGCACAATTTGTAGCTTAAAATCTAAACATAAATTTCGTATTAAAAAAAACAAAACCAAGGGCCGCCGCCGTACCCCGTGCGCACACCTCTATAAGCGTACGCGACCACCACGAGAGAATTAAACGCAATATTACAGCGCGCGCGAATAAGCTTATTATACTTAATAATATATTTTGTATTGTATATATGATCGAAGTGTTTTTGTTTCTACGTATTTATATACACATAATATAGTCGGTATACGCGGTGTCGTGTCCTTGACCGAAGTATATAAAAATACACTTAGTGTCGAGAAAAAAGAAGAGAAAAAATTTTCCCCTGTATCGCCCCGCTGTGTACCTGGTAACGCAATATACATAAATCCAACAGCAGCAGCAACAGTGTGTATTATTTATGAGCGTTTACAATAATATTTGTAAGTGTCCGACGACGACGGATCGACGAATTTCGCATTCCGACGATTGTTGTTGTTATATACGCTTTAAAGTAATAATAATATCGTATACGGTTAGGTGTATAAATGTTAACTTACGACCAGAATTTATTTATTTATTTATTTTTGATGTAAATACACGTTTATAAAAACTACCATAGATTATTATTATTATTTTCTGTGCGGTTTTATCAACTCTTGTCGGACGACTTTTATACGCTCAGAGGACGTCCACACACACACTGTAGCGTAGTCCTCCCCGATCTTGACCTGATTTCGAATCATCGATCGTGGCCTCTTCGTAATCCGAAATGCACGTAAAACCGCTGGAAACGTCGTGTTTATTTTGCGACGACCTTCCAAAACTCAGTTATTACATACACACACGCGCGCGCGCGCGCACCGTCTTTGGCGGCGATTAAATATACTTTTAGATTTTATATATATATATATAATATATAACCGACAAATATAAATAATATCGGATAAAAGAAACATCGCGATATTCGATGTGCGAATAATAATAATAATATATACGTATGTCTCTATCCTTGACTGGTCGGACGCGATGCTGCGTTATAAATTCGAGAGACGGCGAAATACCTACACGACTGACGGAAATTATATACGACAGTGTTTCTCAATCATTTTACTGTTTTAAATTTTAATTTTTTAACGATCCCTACACGTTACACTCTTTCTATATACTCGCATGTATGATTAATATTGATAATTAACACTGCAAGAGTTACTATACATACGTGAAACATAAAATACATATAATTATTCGTGTTAATAATAATAATAATATATATATACTCGTATTACTGTAATTACGTAATATTGTAATTTTATTGATTTTTATTAAGCCGAGATTTTTTAATCTTTTTTGTATTGATTTAAATCGTATGTCAACGGCCCTAAATAATTAATTGACAAGCTCCAGGTTGAGAAACACTGACATATGAGATTTCGAGTATCGCGATTCACGAGAAAACGTAACGTTTACAAATAATTTCACGATCCGTTTGTGTTTATACTTACAACGTCATAAAAAAAAAAAATCCATACTATAGTCGACGACAATATTTATAACTCGGATTATTATTATTATTATTATTATTATCTCCTCGTAGTGTGCACAAAAACAAACACAACACGTTTCAGCGTTTTCTCTTTCTTCGCCGAACGAAACAAAATGTCATGCGTGTGTAGGAATTTTTAATAAAATTTCGGACGATTTTTATTGCGTCTAGAATAGAAAAAAATCCCGTTTTATATTATATTATTCACGTTCTATTATTGTTAGCGCTTGATAAAATGTATTATTTTTTGGTATAAAATTGTAGGTAGTATAGCGCGTGTATCACACGTGTTATAGTATTATACATTATATTAATTCTAATATATATATATAATATAATTTTTATTTTATTCGATTTATTTTGTGTACAAATATTCGATTGAATAAAGAACTCCAGGTTGATAGCGTCGTGCGTTGCGTTCCGGTGTACAACGAATTGTGACTTGACTGTTTCTTTCAATACAGTTTTTATACGCGGTACAAACAATTATTAGAATAATAATCCTATAGGGTCTTAAAATGTACACCGAACCTGCGTCATTTTGTTCTGTACGTAAAAATTTGTTTTCAAAAATTTTCTTTCAATTTTATTTATAGCAATACGTTGAGCTGTTTATAAATCATACAATCGCTAATTTTTTTTATTTGTAGTTTTAAGGACTGAAAACTTTAACCTACGCGTTATTTTAATTATATAACAAAAAATCTTTTGCAATCCTAAGTAACAATTTTTTTATTTTCACTTATTACTTAACATTTTCCAACGAAATGCAGTGTATCCGGCAACACGGCGAAGCTCCACTCAGAATAGCGTTTTATCAAATGCAATGATTGAGTATTATCATCGTTTTCGTTTCCGTGACTCGGAACACTTTTTCCGGAATTTTTCAAATAAATTCGAAAATATTGTTCAAAGGAAAAATTATTCCCCATGCGATCGAATTTCTCGTTAAAAAATTTACTTTCAAATAGCTTTCCGGTATTGAATTTCGAGTAAGGAAATTGTCCGTTTACGCCAAATCGACTGAATAAAAAAAGAAAAAGACCGTGTCGTAACGTACGTTTTTTTTGCGCTATAAACATTAAATACGTTTGTATTTCCGAATTTGTCGTGTCTTCGAATCGTTTGTTATACGATCGTGTACCGAACGAATGCGATACGACGTTTTTCACATCGATAATATAAAAAGTTTTTATGTATTTAAGACTATTATATTATAGAAGATAATTTTCGATTTCTATTTCTTTATTTTTCTAGGAAACTAAATCTCTTTAGGAATATAAAAAGAATTTAAAAGGAAATCTCTTCAGTTGCGCCGATTCGTCGTATACCACCGGCTCCTGTTAGTCGTTCCGTATTGAATCGTATAAATAATAATCATTACATATATTATATAATTACATTATTATAATAGTATAGTAAATTTTTTTTTCGTGTATTGTAAACACGCGTAGCACGTTTTTCGTTTGTTTTTAACATCATCGTCGTTGTGACAATGAAGCGCGAATACGTTTATCCTCCATTATATTAAATCTGATCTCCGAGAGAATTTTTAATTTTGTATGTATTTATTGTATTTATATGTATTTATATGTATTTAATGTAATTATTTATGTAATTAATCGATAGTAATTAATAATTATAATTGTGTCGCGAATTCAAGTCCGCCCCTCAAGCCCGTGGTGGCTACGAATCGCAAAGTCGTCGTCGTTCGTAAAAGTATACGTTACGTATAAAATATAAAAAAAATTTTTGTATTTTTATAATACCGACCGCGCGGATAGCGACAGCGTGGCGGCTGCTGCGGTTAACAAATCTGACATCAATCAGACTGTGACTTATGCGTGTACAGTTGAGCAATAATTGTGTGAATGGTAACACAGCTGATATAATTGGTCCCCGCGAAAACGCGCGGGTGTCGAATTCACAACAGTATAAAAAAAAAACGAAAACTCTCCGTACGGTCGGCGAGTGGGTGCTATGGCGGGAGGTGGTAATGAGTGGGTGGGCGTTGCGGATAATACGCGATGTGTGTGTGTGTATAATTGACGTAACCGCGGTAGTACCGGGCACCGCAAATGCAAGTGCAATGTACCTAAATAGGTACATTATGTGTTCAGGTGACCGTTGCGTAATGTGCAGCGCGGATCACAATATACGGGGGGATTGTATAGTAATCGGCGACGGCTGTTCTTCTTGTATAACGAACAAATAAAAAAAAAAAATTAAATAAACCGATTTTTACGTCAGCTGAATGAGAAATTAAAACGATAAACCGCATTTATACGCTCGTCATAATTCAATAATATAGGCCGCCGATTTATTGCATTTTTTTTTTTTTTCTAACTCTTGTAAATCGATTATTATTATTTTATAGATCGGAAAACTAGAACCGATCGCGCCGTTACGTACGCACGTTTCAGTGGCGTATAATCACAGTCAGGTTTAACGGATATAAAAATTTTTTTTTTTTTTTTTTTTCAAAATAAATTCGTGTCCATATTTAAACGAGACGTGATTAATGATTATAACAGATACAAAAAAAAATAATAATAATAATAATAATAATTATAGTTCGCATTTCGTCGGATTTATTATTTTTCCGCAACAGAATTTGCGGTTTAGTTGACGCACATCCTCGAGATGTATCGGCGGCGGCACATATTTACGAACTGTCATCAGCAGAATCAATCGATTCAAATGTTGAACATGACATTCAGTTAACACTCATCGTCGTCTTAGTCGTCGTCGTCGTCATCTCCAAAACCGTTTCTAGTTCTCGCGTCTGCTGTATGACATGCGTACAAACGCGCGTCTTTCACAGTGCTCGATGTGGATTTACAATCATTTGCGGATTGCGAGAACTTCATCGGAAACATTTTATTTATTTTGTTTCGAAAATTACATCTCATTGATAATAAAAACAAACAAAAAAAAAGTAGCCAAGGAGGGGTCCGACGGCGTCATGTCCATGCGGCGGCGTCGAGATTGTTTTCTAGAGAGGCGAACAATAATTGTAAGATCGGCGGCGGGCCGTGTAAAAATACGAATTTCGGCCTTTGTAAAACAAAAAGAAAAAAACAATTAACACGATCTAATCACAATGATTTAAATATTTCGAGTGATTAAAATTTCTTCTTTTTTTTTTTTTCGATCCTATTGAGTCGGACCGAATTATTATTGTGTTCAAATGACGACAGGGACAGCAAATTTTCAAGTAGGACGACGCCACTGCCGACAATCCTTTTCGCCCATGATTACCGACTCGTTTTATGTTAATTTATACAAGTCGTCAAACCATAAACAAGGTCTAGACACACACGCACACGTGCGTTACGAAATCGCCGAATTCAATTTTGTTTTTCTTCTCTCTTTTTGTTTTAACATACAGCGCTTGTTCTATTGCTGCAATACACGGGGTACAACGTAAAAATTTATATACACGGCCGGAGGAACGTTATAAAATAGGCGATTTTTATACGCCGCGCGGTTCTGTGAAAAAAAAAAAGAAAAGAAAAACGAGGCCTTAACGGTTACGATATTACGTGTTGATGAAAAAAAAAAAAATAGTAAAATATTTCCTACACACACACACTCATAAAATATACGATCGTCTGGCTGACTACCAAATCGACATCATTCTTTTATATCTTCTTCTTAAATTATTGATGACGTTTTGGGGATTTTTTTTCTTTGCATCAAAAATGTATTACTCGTCATATATATTATATATATATAAAAAACCACTGAATCATATATTTATATAAAAAAAGAGTTACAATATATTATACAAACCTTCCTCCCTGCGATACGTTTTCACGTAAGTACTAATTATTTTTTAAATGTGTTTGTGTATGTGCGTCATTGTGGAAACAAATTCCTACGTTTACATTATATTACATAATATCAATAACGAAATCGTCACTCGAAATGTGTGTGTGTGTGTGTGTATACAAATCGTTTATTTGTATTTTCGTAATCTTATTTAAAACTTATAAATAAACAAAAAAAAAATACGATCGTTTATTACTACACTCTTAATATTACGTTATATATATATATATATATCGTTCAACGTGGGATACTACACGTACACACAATATTATTGCCTTATTAAATACAAAACGTTAATATCTTATTAATTATTTTTTAAAAATAAATATTTTAAATAATATTCGGAATGGCATTTATGAAATATTACTACCGCGGCTGCTATAATCACCGTCCTCCGTAATATATATTATATAAATATATATTTTCTATAGATTTTTACGCGCTTACGAAATAATGTGATATTCATCAATAACAATATAATATACAGGTAATTGAATAATAATAATAATAATAATAATAATAATATTAGTAGAGCCCGTAGCAGTATAAACTATAGTAATGAATTAACAATTTTTTTTTTCTTTTTACTTCGCTCGTATAAGCAGTTTATATAAACATAATTATATACGTATTATAGAGGTACCTATATCGCATCAACGATGGTGAAACATATTATAATCATTCGTCATATAATACGTATATACATGACGTTTATATAGAATCTTTGTCCGTAATATTCTGTTATTGATTGGGTGGTATTATTAAAAAAAATCGAACGAACTGTTCGTAACAAACACGAATAAACATTGACATTGACACAATAATAATATTCATTAATATTTCTTATAGTTATTATGGCGGCAGAAAAACGAAATAGTTTATTATATTTGAGTAATTAACCGCGATACTGATATTTATGAACACCATTATTATTTATATAGAATCCGTAAATATTTTTTTTTTTTTTTGTTAATTTTATCCAATTTTTCTTTTATCCTTAAACGTATTATATTCATTCTATATGAATAATGTATTACGCACCGACGACACGCAGTTTTGTTCCATACGAAATACAGAAATTTCAAATCTGATTTCACTGTGTTTTCGTATAAGTTTTGTCGACCGACACGCGCGTGTCCCCGATTTATATTCGCACCGAAGGACTTTTTGCGTTATTCAGATTTATCCGTATAAATATATTTTGATTTAAACGATACAGCGAAAAAAAAATTAATATGTATCTTGTGAAAGAGTCGACCTGCACATTATTCTATAAAATGTTCAACAACAACAAATAATTTATCACTAATGAATTCTCGATTATAATTAAACGTATTCGCGCATATCTATTTTATAATTCCAAAATCGATTTCGTTGTATCGTTACAGCGTGTGGGAATAATACATTATTCAAATAAACTTGACCCACATAAATAATAATTATAATAAAGGAAAAGGTAAAAAAAATGTGATATACTTATTATTATTTTTTTTTCCTATAAAAGACAAACCTCGATTGGATAACTTGACTAGGTCAAAACGGTTTAAGATAATATGTCAGAAACTACAAAATCCTCAATGTCAGTATAACGTTCGAATCGCATGTGCCGAAACTAAAAGTTACGCGGCTATCGTTATTATTAATAATAATAATGACACATACTCGAGTATCACGTACGGAGTTTAATTTTTCGTCTTGTATTCGGAACGTGCAAAATTAAAAAAAAAAAAAAAAATTACATGTCAAATCACATTATATAATAATTATTATTATTTTACTATTAATATGGAAATCGTAACGGACGATATTACGCAATACCACAACTACCGTGAGCGAATAATCACGGATAAATCGTTCATTGAAATCAAATTAATTGCAGGTTATATAGGCACATAAACGAATAAGAAATATCTTCTAAAAAAAAAAAAAATAATAATAATAAAAATCTAAGCCGTACAAGTTATGATTAACGCATTATTAAACAATATTCGTACGAAAAATTTAAAACGAGAATCGTAAACACAACACGGAAATTTTATTCTAATATTTTTCCCGTATATGTACTATCCTTATATTATGTTATATAAGCGAATTGGGTTTTACAACCTCGGTTTTTTTTTTTTTTTTTTTGTACCTCGTCGTACAAAACCGTTTTACAATAGGTAACACTTATAAATACAAATATTTCGTTAGTAGTGTTAACAATATTTAATAAGCTGCAATCATAGTGTATATTAATGACTTATTATCATATACGTAACTAACAATTACAATGGTACATAAGGCACCCACGTCAACGATCGAGTACGCCGCGTATTTTTCTCGTTGATTTTTATCCGCGAATGACTGGACGGTTTGCAGGCAAATCACTAATTTATGCGTATGAACTTCCAAGGATGACCGGTGTATATACTCTATACGCAGTCTGGCCCGTGTATGATAATATTTTCAATTTGTTGTGTGTCGTATAAATATCGTTTAAGATCCGTGGGGGGAGGGGGAGACTCGTAATTTCGGCTTCGATTCTATTAGGCGTTTGTTTTAATGAGCTTTATGTTTTCAACGTTTCAGCTCAATACTTACAGTAATGGTCTTCATATAATAAGGGCCAAATAAATTTATAAAAAGAAACCGGACGATGAAAACAATTGAGTGACTTTATGGATTAAAATTATTAAGGATAATGCGAGAGCTATATATCGTCTTTTGAGAAGAAACGGAATAGTTTTCGGATCCTAGCAGAAGAAAGACTGTTCTGGGGGAGGGGGGGGGCAATGGAAAAAAATGGCAAGGGCGAAGAGGAGATGAATTAAGACCTAATAATAAAATGAGCGAGCAGGAAGGCGGTTTTTACTTATTCTTAACGTAATGAAAGAAATAATATGCGACGTAGAGGGATTGGAATCGAGGATGAACCAAGAGAGACGACGGATTTCAGGAACGATTGTTTTACACCGTTTCGCGGTGGTCGTGCGTGAATGTGCCGTTTGGTCTTTCGCGCGTTTAAAACTATTATATGGTCATATGCATTTTGTTATCCGCCTATACTGCGAAGTACAATAACATTATACATCGTTAAATATTTTTTATCCTATACGTACGTGACTATTGTACGACGCATTCAAATCGAAAATATCCTCGACGACGAAATTATAAAAAACAAAAAAAAAAAAATCGTTATAATTTCTCGTTCACGCTGTATCGAAGTGTTTTTTTTCTCTCCCCGTATAGTATAAAGAACATTTTAACGAACGTAAAACATTAAAACCCAATGATATAATATCGAACTTAATTGCCGAACGCACAAACCGATGTTTACGAACTTGAAACGACGATTTTTACACCGTATAGCTCTGGTAAAATTATATGCGTACACCTACTCGTTATTAAACAGCTATCATTAGAGACGCGTAAACGAATAGTTGTAATAAACGTTGTGGTCACAAATTATGATCGTCACGTACTGGAACCAACTAAATGTTTTCCGCAAGGCTGCCGTACCGTCACAAGGTGACGTATATCCCTTAAGACGTATACGTTCAAGCGCTATGACTATATTTAAAAATACGATTGTTTAAAAAACAGCTCGGGGCTCGTTGAGATTTCGGCGTAAGCAATTAAACGAAATAAAAACGAATATTATTACACTAATTAATAATATTGGTTTTTTTTTCTACATATATAATATATATATATATATATATATATATATATATATATATCTTATTATTATTATATATCGGTGCGCGTTCGTAGACATCTAAATACGGATCTATTATTTATTTTAAACGCTAAATAATGTTGTAACATTAACGAAAAATGCGCGTTACATGAAAAAAGAAAATATCTATTTTTTGTCCATTTGAACGGAATAATAACGAAAAAATCGTATTACAAGTAGAATATAATTACGATAATAATAATAATAAAATTTCGTGTTTTATATTACGTTTATAGCGATGCGTCCAGAAATTCCTATTGGGTTGACGGAACGACGGCCACAGTTGGAGACCCAACAGTCGACCGTGTGGACTAGGCGTCAACAAGCCGTGTGCGTAAGACGCGCGTACAAGAAATACGGTCAAAGCTCCAATCCGCACGTCATACTCGACGGGCTCAACATGACCGTACCTAAAGGATGCATGTAAGTTCGTTTTATTTTATATTAATCGTTATTAAAAAATCGCAGTTTTTTTTTACTGTATTAAAGCTTTATATATTGAGTAAACAACGTTTAAACGAGCATATAAAACATATTATATTTTTAATACTTATTTTTTGTATTAATAGAAATATTATTCGCCGCGCGCTAATATTTGATTACGTACCTATAATAATAATAATTATAGGCCTTACAGAAGCGAGAATAATTATTCGTATATTGTAATATGACATTGAAGTGTGTGTGTGTGTGTGTGTAGTGTGTATATACAGACGATTAATTAACAATCGGCACACCGCAATAAAGAGTTGTTAAACATATTATTGTAATGTTTTGATGTAAATATGACACGAGATGGACGTTAATGATAATATTTGTAGACACGGTGCGCGCAATTATTAAATAAATAATATTATACTTGTATGGGGAAAAGACACGTGTACTATTTGATATCATATACGAAAATTCCAGTTTTAGGACGTGTTTTTTAATTATCCGCGTTTTATCGCCGAGTCCATATTGTCCATATTACAATATATATATATATAAATCAATCTAAAATTTTCACTGTCCTTCTCTCTGTCTGATAAACGCTAGGTTTTTTTTTTTTATTTTTAATCCCGAAATATGTTTGTTATATTAATATTGATCTCCCGGCTCTCATCTATCCTTTGCGCTCTAAACGCGAAAATGTTAATATTTCTTTTATTATGATGGAAACTTCGTATATTATTTTTTATCGTTTGTACTGTATAAATTGTTTTCTGTTCCGCGATATTTGGCAACGGTTGCGCGACCAGGAATTATTTTCGGGATGGGTTATAATAATTTGTACATACTATAATATAGTTATATTAAAATGTGAACTTGAAATTGATATTAAAAATACGATTACAATGTATACGCGTTTTTATTTAAGTCGGCGTAACTTAATTAATTATTTTAACTTTTTCCAAATAGGCATATAATTACGGCAAACACGTAACAAACTACATATATATATATATATTATTTAAGCCATATTATTTCTACGTTTTACGTGTAATGAAAAAAAAAAAAGAAAAGAAAAATGATTTCGATGGGGTTGTAAGCAACCTTCATCAACACTGGTTCTTTTCATCACTACATGCTATATTATGTATGTAAACGATCGTATTTTATTTATCATCCTCAGATACGGTCTGTTGGGAGCTAGTGGATGCGGTAAGACTACATTGTTGAGTTGCATAGTTGGTCGCAGAAGACTGAACGCTGGTGAAATATGGGTGCTAGGCGGTAAACCGGGATCTGCCGGCAGCGGAGTGCCGGGGCCTCGAATCGGATACATGCCACAGGTATATAATAATAATAATAATAATAATACGACGTTTAGACGTGTTATTATAATAATAATACGACGTATGTTTTGTTTGGAAAAATAAAAAAACGAATTTTCTCTATCGAAGGAAATCGCGCTGTACGGCGAGTTTACAATACGGGAAACTATGCAATTTTTCGGTATGATCAACGGTATGACGCCGGAACAAGTGGACGAAAAGATAGAATTTTTACTTACATTTCTACAATTACCGCCGGCAAGTCGAGCGGTAAAAAATTTAAGGTGATTTCACTACATATTTATATATGTATTGTTAACGGCTTAAAAATAATAAATAAATAGTAAAAAAAAAAAAAAAAAACGATTCTCTCTATTTTTTTATTTTTTTTTTTTATATAATTTATACGTGTACAGCGGTGGTCAACAGCGAAGAGTTTCGTTTGCCGCCGCGTTATTACACAATCCCGAGTTGCTGATTTTAGACGAACCGACCGTTGGCGTTGATCCAGTACTTCGACAAGGGTTTGCATATATATATATATTGTTTATGAATAATTCGTCTGTCGCGAAAACGTGAATATAACAATATTATTATAATATATCGGGGGGGTTTTTTTTATACGCACAGTATATGGGACCATTTGGTACATTTGACGAAGGACGGAGGAACGACGATTATTGTTACGACACATTACATTGACGAGACTAGGCAAGCTCATATGGTAATATTGACGCGTAAATAATTAATTTATAACGTTTTTTTTTTTTTTTTTTCTATGATATTAATCGAATTAATATTGACGAAATTGCGCGTACACTCGCCGCGCCATATTGTTCGATTTTGCGCGAAACGCCGATTCGATTGATTCATTTCATCGATCATAATAAAATTGTTTTGTAATGCGCCGTTTGCTGCAGGACGGCATCGGATTTACGTTATTACTTATTATACATTGTACGGATGTTTTATAAACAGATCGGTTTGATGAGGGGCGGTAAATTTTTGGCCGAAGAATCGCCCACGTCACTGTTATTGAAATACAACTGTCAATCGCTTGAAGACGTTTTTCTAAAACTCAGCGTCATCCAAAACCGTGGCAAACGAAGGCGCAGCAGCATTTTGCACGACATAACTGCCGCCATCGCCGTACCGGTAATAATAATAATAATAATAATAATAATTCGAACGGCGCAATTATTCCAATAGAATAATTTATATGATTATTTCGGTTTTCCTTTAGGAATCGTCACCGGTGCCGGCCGTTGAAGCGCTGAACTCGATATGCGATAACTCGTCGGAAATGAGCGGAGAATTCGGTGACAGCATCAGTCCCGTGCCGCTCAGTAAACGCATGTCCATATGTTCGATGCAAGTGAACAACGTGGAAATGGATCTACCGCCGGAGGCGGACACGAAAATGTCACTCTTCGACCGGTGCAAATTGTATCAGTCACATCACATGCGCGCGTTGATATGGAAGAATTTCTTGTGGATGTGGAGAAATGTGGCGTGAGTGTGCCGATTCCCGTAGTGTTATAGTAGTAGATACGCGGCATTTATTTCGTTATGTCGCGATAGAACACGTTTTCTACCGCGGATTGCGGAATAAATATAACGTGTAATGTTTTATATGGAAAAAAAAAAAATTCAATTCAAACTGTATCTCATACTCGTGATAAAGTAAAAAAAAAAAAAAAAAAAAAAATTAAATCGAGTCATAATTGTTATAATTTACGATTTATATTGCGTGTTGTGATTATCGGCCACCGCGATAATCAGTTCGCGGCGAGTACATTTTACAATATTAATATTTTATCATATTATATACACCGTTATACGCGCAGCGTATTGTTGTTGTCGTCTCGGTTCTTAAGACGTGTGTGATATTTAAAAAAAAAAAAAGAGAGAAAAAAATGTGTCGAGAATTTTTTTTTTTTACAAAAACGGAGAAAACAACTACTACTATTGTGTAAACCGGCATTATATATATATAAAAAAAAAAAAATCGAGTAGACGCGAGACGGAGATATCGCAGAACTATTAGTTATTCGAACAAAACCTCCTGCAATATACAAGAATATCATACGAAAATATATTGTCCGTTACATATTGTGTAAAAAAAAAAAAATAAAAAAAAAATATGTATGACATTAAAACAATATAGTGACGAGCCGCGAGCTCTCTGTTGTGGCGAGATGTCGCTTAAACTCGAATTGTTCGGATAAAGATTTCGGAGTTTTTGCTTTTATATATTACTACATATTATACACATTTGAAAGCGATGCGATAAATCGTGTTGCATTCGATAAAACGCGATTCTGAATATTATAATATTATTTATTGTTAATAATAATATATTACCTTCGTATCACACATTATTACAGTACATCATTTCAATATTATGATTTCTTACAATTAACCGTAAGTAGCTGAAAACTTTTAATTTCAATTGTGATTTTCCATCGAAATTATACACTTGTCGAAAAAATTCGAAATGGTAAAAAAAAATATTATATATATAATATTTTTAATATATAATAATAAATAACGAATATTATAACATTTATTATATATATTTAATTGTTAAGGTTTAAAATCAAAAAATTACTTCTTTTACGAATCGAAAACACATCAAAATCTATAATTGCTATAAATTGTCCAAAATTAAAAGTATAAAGGTGAATATTTCAAGGAAATTAAAGGGATTTAAAGGAATATTTCAAGTTTCTGTATGGCCGTTAGAGTTTTTTTTTTTTTCGAGAGAGAGAGAGAATCCAAAAATAATCTCTGTGGAGTACCAGTTAAATGCAATTTGGTACCGCGGAAACGGAGTACGACTGTGAAGACCGACGCGTAGCACTCCTAGTAGAATTTTCGCACGGTACAAACCAAAAAAAAAAACCGCATCATTATTGTACTTTTCTCGCTCCGCTCGGAATCTAAATAAATAAATAAATGTAAAAACGTTAATGTTGTATGGATATTTCCGTCGTCAAAACGAACAAAACGAATTGGAACAAAACGAACACGTGTCGTTTTATAGGTATTTTATTTATATGCACGTAATGTTTCCGTAGGGTAATGATGTTCATCGTGGGACTTCCGGTCGCACAGATCGTATTGTTTTGTCTGTCTGTCGGCAAGGATCCGTACGGTTTGCATTTGGCTGTCATCAATCACGAGACCACCAACAAGACGTGTCCTCCGACCGTGTCTTGTGACTTGACTCAACTCAGTTGCCAGTACTTACGTCAGATTGAACTACGCCGACAAGTACTAGTACGTACCGGTCTATTATATCACGACCGTCCGTTACGAATCCATTACGTTATTTGTTCGGAATTTTTTTTTTTTCTCACTATAAAAATTACGCGGATTTTGCACCGTACAGGATTATTTCGACGACGAAGAATCCGCGTTGCAAGCGGTCAAACTGGGCAAAGCTTGGGGCGCCCTATCTTTTACGACCAATTATTCGACGTCGCTCAGAGAACGCATAGACGAAGGACAAAGTGCGATGGAATGGGTGCTAGACGACAGCACTGTAACCATATGGCTTGACGAATCGAGTGATTATTATTATTATTATTTTATTTTTAAATAATAAATTAGTGTTACGAAAAAAAATCTCAATTTAAAAATTAAACGCCGCCCGACAGTATTGAAGTCGGTGATATTGCCGTTCTTGAGTTTTTTTTTTTCATTATATACTTCGAAAAGTCACGAATAATAAAGTCACGAATAATAAATTATTATTATTATTTCAGACCAACAAATATCAATGTTGCTCCGACGAGATCTTCTGTTCGCTTTTGAAGATTTTGCTAAAACACTTGCGTCGGCTTGTAACTATAGTACGAAAGTCGTATCGTCCCCCATACGGGTAATTATTATTATTATTAAATGAATCCTATTTAAGCGAAAATCATACATTATGAATTTGTAATATTTAAACGGTTGTGTAATACTTATTTAACGCGTCGTTCTGCTTTCCCATACAGTTCAATCATCCGGTATACGGGCCTTATGTACCGAACTTCACGGATTTCGCGGCTCCGGGAGTCATACTCACGTCAGTAACATTTGAAACATAAACACACTTACTTATACACGAGAAGTGTAGAAAAAAAAGAAAAATAAATAAAATATATATCATAATTTTCTTTGACTTTAGGATTATATTTTTCTTGGCCGTAGCTTTGACGTCCGGTGCCATGTTGATTGAAAGAAACGAGGGAATACTAGAGAGGAGTTTGGTCTCCGGTAATAACCTAATCTACAAACGACTCTGAATAAGAAAAAAAATCCATACGTACACGCACTTAATCATTACTATATGTAGGTATTACTGGAATCGAAGTACTATTGGGACACGTGGTGTGTCAACTTTTAATCATGGTGTTCCAATCGCTAATGGTCATTGCATTCGCATTGGTCGTTTTCGACATTACCAACGAAGGCGACGTGTTTTGGATATGTCTGTTGACCATACTGACCGGGTTGTGCGGCATGTGTTTTGGTTAGTAAATATAATTTTTTTTTTTTTTTATCATAATAACGGTTTTGTCGATGTCCAAATATAATATGCGTGTATTTGTTTTTTAATTTTACGACGAAATTAAAACTGTCGATCCCACTTTGGATTTCTAAAACCTATTATTGTGGTTAGGCTAGGAATTCCGACAACAACACAATATACGTATAAGTTATCTGTTACAGGGTTCGTGGTGTCTTGTGTGACAGACAGCGAGAGGAACGCTACGTATTTGGCTATGGGCAGTTTTCTACCTATTGTCATGCTTTGCGGTTCGTACACTTATTATAATATATTACACGCATATATATATAATATAATAATAAACGAGACAAATGTCATATGAATTTATTTCAATGCAGTGATTTGAGAGCCAGCGATTTTGACCTTAATAATAATAATACGTATCTAAATTATTCCCAATACGCAGCTATTGCTATACATTATACGAACTTGGCATGAAATCGCGAAGATTTCTCTATTGGTATCTGGATGACGATATATTTCTTCTATCTGCATTTCGCGTTTAGCCGTTTAAAAAACATTTTTGCGTACGCGCGTGACATAATACGCGACCACTTTCAATATAATAATTTTAATAAAATAAAACATATACATACTTTTTACGTCTTATTTTTAACGACGATCCTTATCGTAATGTCATCGGCCTTCAGATCAGACGTTCGATTGTCCGGCTCGACAGAACGCGCGTACACACGGTTTTTTTCTCATGATCTCAACGCTTGAAAATATATAGGTGTATACACCCATACCTATAAATATTTTACTAGACAAATAACTGATTATCTCGGTTTTCTACGTTTGTCTAGGTATCATATGGCCGGTGGAAGGAATGCACACGGTAATGAAATCGATAAGTTTCGTTTTGCCATTAACGCAGTCGACGGAATCGATGAGATCAATGTTGGCAAGAGGTTGGCCAATCACTAATCCTTCCGTCTACGTTGGTTTCTGTTCTACGTTAATATGGATTTCTATATTTCTCACGTCCAGCGTGCTGTTAATCAAATTCAAAAAAGGATAAAAAAAAAACATTTTTTTTTCTTTTTTTTTTTATATATCGCGCGCATTTTATAAACGATTCAAAAACAAACGAATTATTTGCATTTTTTTTTTTTACTTTTTTCTAAACATTATTGAGTTCCTTGAATTGTTTACGTTGCATATTATATTACATAGATATATAATTCCGGGATGACTGTGTGCGCTTCGATGATGGTAATTGTAACGTGATATTGATGAACCGTAAGCAACTAAAAATTCATACCAAAATGTTAAAAAAAACTATATTTATATATTTTAACTGAACTTTTGTTGTTCGATAATAGGTATAGTCCAAAACCGAAACACCAGTACATAATATATTAAAATTTAAAAGTAAATATTAGATATACACGCTATACATTATACAAATCACAAATGTAAACCAAAGCTGGTAATCACGATTTATGATATATATATATATATAAGTACTTTTTAAATCATGGAGGTAATACATAATATTATGAATTATGCTGCAGAAATATTGCTTATATTTAATATTTACATATTGTACATATATAGTACTTATACAAGGACTAATACTATAGTATATATTTGCTCTCCGTGTACAATACTAAATAAAAGACTTTACAATTGTACGCATCTAAAACATTTTTACCGATCTATGTATACAATATGAATCAAGAATACTGATCAAAAAAATATTTTTTATTATTTATATATATATATATATATATGTTAATATAACACTTAATGGAGGCGTTATTATTGTTTTAATAATAAACAAGGGAATATATTTAAGTATAAAGATATTAAAAATTGTAAGTAATTTTAATGTTCATATTTATATTGTTATTGTGTAGACTATATTGTGTAAAAATATAATAATAATTAATTCTAATTATTATTATTCTAATTTAAATATCTACGCGGTATTTTTAATTATATATTATATAAAAAAAATGTTTTGTTTAAGACGTTAATATTTATAATTTATGAGTTACCCATTTAATATAGAAAAAAGAACTGTCAAAAAGTTTTTGAATTTTTATTTGTTTATACATTAAATTAAAGTTTCATTTGTTTAATATCTATATTATAGGTATAAATAGTTTTGTTAACCATATCCGTTTGTAATTTGTTTACATTAATATTACTTTATACGAAATTATAAGTATTTTATTTTGCTTTCTTCTTTTTATTATTGTAAATCGTAACGGTTGCTGTTGGTCTTAAACAACTTATAATTTTAATTTTAAGTTTTCGCAACCAATAAAAAGAAAAATAATAATAATTATTATATGTTAAAAAGAGTACAAAATAATAAACCTAACCTAAAAACGTTTGACACGTGTTTCTCATAACAAAGTAATAAATTATTTATTAATAACTTGTTCAAACATAATCACACATCAAACCAACAATGATACATAAAAATTTTAAATATAATATAAAGTATATGTTTTGCTTTACATAAATCTGTTTCAAAGCACTATAAAGGCACTCGAGTGTGTATCCCGTTGATAATTTATTGATTCATAAATAGGTAGGTGTACGCACGGATAATTTGACAATTTTCCCGTGACGACTACTCCACTTATAGTCGTAATAGAAATATATTTGTAAACGAATGTAAATTAAAATAAAAGTATTTAAATTAATAATAATAATTAAAATGTATTTTACAGCACATCGTATACACATTAATTATTATTATGGTGCCCGTGCGATAATCTACGTGGTAAAATATTTTCAAATTTACCGCCTTTTATATACGAACAACCAAAACTAATAAAATGTTGTCCACGGGGCGCGTCACAATCGAGTATATTCGTTTCGGCCGAACAACAGTGCCATCTATACGCATACACGCGCAGCGATAGAAAAACGTTATCACGTCAGTACCGCGCGCAGTGCACAGACGGTGAAAATTATAATTTATAATTTTTTTTTTTTGTTTTACGCATAGGATAACGCTATCTATTCGTTTTCTCGTTAAAATTAAATATTATTTTCAAACGGTTCGTTTTGTTTTATACGTTTTAAAATTTTGCCCTCTAACCGTTGAAATGAATCGTTTGTTTGTTTCTTTAATATATATATATATATAAAAAGAATTCGTTTACTTATATTATTATTATTACGCGTTTATTATAGCCATATCGTTTTTCGTTATTTACCATTATAGACGAGGACTTTGAATGATCCTCCTAAAAGGTTTAGTTCGTCCACAAATTTTTTAACATTAAACGTTTGAAGATTGAAGTTTGTTTTATTTCAATAATTTCAAGACTCTTTCTCCCTTCCCCCCCCCCCACATACACACGCGCAAATATCTCCGGCCAACAACTGTCATTTTTTTTTTTGTTGTCCTCGTCACCACGACGGTGAAAACATTTTTGTATTCTAGTACGAAATGTAAATCGTACTTATATTACACGTATAACTGCTGTACATAACAATAATAATGTAAAATACTCTATTTGCGTTCGATTCTTGTTCTTATACCTATAATTAAATGAAATAAATTGCAATGTTGTGTATATTTAATGGATATGTGATAATATAATAACAGAATATTTTTAGATATGTTATAAAAACGATTCGTCCAAGAAGCTATTATTATTGCAAAGGTTGTATAGTAGTCGTGACTAAAAATATTGAAAAATATTAGACACGGGGAATCTTTTTAGCACTCGTCGCAACTATATATACGCAGTGTTGAATTCAGACATTTTTTCTAGGGGGGGGGCTCCCGTTTTTTAGTCGACTTTTTTTAGTGCAATTCACATACTTCGATTTCGGCAAAATATACGATTAGATAGGTATTTATTAGGTGTTTTAATGTAAAATGGATAAATTGTATGATATGCATTATTGAAGATAATAAAATCGTAACGAGTATTAAATATTTAATAAATATATTTTTTTCACATTAAAATTATCAGGGGGGGCAAATGCCCCCCTGAAATATACCTGGATTCAACACACTGTATATACGCATTAAACACAAGTCAATAGAATAGAATATTATTGACAACGTATTAAGCGTAGAAAAAATTTAGTGCCCAGGAGTGTTATTGTAATAACGATAATTTCGTGTCTAAAACACGAATTCGCGCGTGTAATTATTATTATTATTATTACATGCGCGTGGCCGCGACGCGATTTCGTAAAAGGCGCCAAAAGCGTTCGGAATCGATTACGGACGTGGTTTTAAACTTCTTTGGGGGTTATCTTCCAACGTTAATTTGTTTTTCTATGGATTTATTATGCGCCGTTATTTATAGTACGCGTTTTATTCGTTTTTTTTATTTCATTTTACGGCGTCTGGTAAAAATCGATATAAAGGCGAGAAAAAAGAAAACCCCGATTAATTCGTTTCGTCGAACGCGTCGTTTTGTTTTATTTTCTCTCCGTCGTCACGTGTGCCGCCGGTTCTCTAATATTTACCGAACAATAATATTCTTTTTGTCCGAAATCGTTTTATACGGACGAAGAGACGCGCGCGCGCACACACACCCATTTTTTTTTTTTTTACGTACGTGACGCGATAAGCGACGTCCGCCGCGCGGTGGCGCGCCGTTTAAAGTGATCCTGGACGAAACGCGATAGCGGTGGCAGCGGCGGCGTCGGCAGACCCAATTCCTCTAATCTTGTTATTGATCGTTTTATTGTTGCGCGTTTGTTGTGACCGCCACCGCTCCTAGCAACGAGTCGGAAGCCGTAGCCATAGTCACCATGAACGCCTTTTGTCGTCAACAAAATATCAGGTGAAACGAAATAATATTATTATTATTATTATTATGTTTTAATTTTAACGATACGCGCGCACCACGTATATAGAAGATTTTATTTTCGATTGTACCGGGTCCGTTGTACAAGCAACACGACGGCAACGGTAAACAAAAAAACAAAAAAAAATAAATACTTGATTTTAACGTCCGTAGACGAAATTCCCGTTTCGTCCGTAACCCACCGGCGGTACGCACAAAACCAATAGTAGTAGTAGTAACCGTTTGCGCTCTCGCTCGTGTGTCCGTTGTGTGTGTGTGTGTGTATTGTCGCAGACGTTCCGTCTCGGTGTCCACACACTCGTGATTACTTCTCGCCTGCCAGTCGTCTTAACAACAATAATCTATAATAGTAAGTGTGTGTGTATTTTTTTTTTCTTTTTTTTTGCCTATTTCTAATGAACGTACTGGACTACGATGCGTGCGCGTTTTCCGCCGACGGACAATACGTGGCGTCTGCCGTACGCGATCGTTTGTTCGTAAAAAAATACCCGTTTGCCGGCTCCTCGTACGCTACCGCTGTGGCGGCGATTCACACCATCGATCTGTTACAATGGAACCACACATCCGATTACGTACTGTGCGCTCAACTCGGCAAAGGCGTGTTACAAGTGTACGACGTGCGTGCAAAGAGTTGGATACGTACGTTGACGTGCGGTTATTTCAAGTACATAGCCGCCGAATGGATAAATGGCGAAAAAATGTTGTTGACCCTCGAGTTCCATATTGCTTTAGCCGTATTCGATCTGGTGACCAATTCAGTGGTGTACATCGAAGTTCCCAAGCCCGTCCGCCCTTGCGTAGTGTTCGACAACGATGGCGCCCGTATGTTTGTTGTTTCCAAGATTAACGGTCACGAAAAGTTATTAATGATGCGTTCCCGGAGTGTAGATAGGGTAATTTATGTTCAAGATATAATAGGACCGTGCGAAGGCTTAAACAAATCTCCGGACAATCGTTTTGTTTGCGTTTTTAATAGACAAAAGTTAGCCGTTCTCAGTTTTCTCTCTGGAAACATTATCGGTTCACTGGAACACGCACAGTCGTTAAACGCCGTCAGTTGGGCGCCTAACGGTGAATATTTAGCTTTGGGATGTTCATTGGGTGACGTTATCGTATTGGCTTCTGCCGACGCATTTAATGTAGAATTTAAATTGCGCTGTCGGTCAGTAAACAAAGAAAATTATGATTTTTTCATCGAATCCAATCGAATGTTAACCAAAACGACAAAACCTTCGACAAATTTTATCAATAACGTGTCCAGAAAAATTGCTTCTATAGCTTGGAGTTTTGATTGTAATTACTTAAGTACTTTTGAAGTAGACTCAACGTTCCTTTGTATTTGGAAAAAATGTAAATTAATATGCGTCGTAGAATTTTCTACAGGAATAAAAAACATGCAATGGTGCCATTCGGAAAACAAACTCTCGGTAGTCTGTGGTACAGATTTAATTTTTTTTTGGGCCGAAGATCAAATTCCCAAATTACAAACATCACCAAAACTCATCGATGGTAGTTGTTTATTAATTTCTAGTATATCTTGGTCATTTAACAATAAAGACATGATTTTGACCGATGAAAAAAAATGTTTATTATTCGCGGTTTAGTATAGGAAAAACAAAATACTTATCATAATATTAATATTTTAACTTTTGTGTTAATAACTTTAATATAGCAATTTAAATTGTATGCGCATCTTTTAATTAGTAATAATTAGTGTTTTAAATTATATCGATAATGTTTTTATAAAATTCTATAGCGTAATATATATGTGTTTGGGCGATTTCAAATTGAAATTGTTTTAACATAAATTGTTATATTGTATTATTATTTCACTTTATGTTTATTAAAATTTGTGCATTTTTCATATAAATCAGTTAAATTATAAGTATATGATTTTTATCTAACGATTTATTTGTATTTTTCTTTGTAATGTGACAAATGTTCATTATTTCTTAGTAAACATTTCAGTAGTTGGTTAATTGAACACTAACTTTTATAATTTTAAAATCACCGTAGAGTATTGTTTTTTTTTATTTGTATAAATTTAAAGTAATACATTTTAATTTAAATGTATTATATGTACTACTTTATAATATGATTTAAGACATAAAATTATATTTTTAATAATTGTTTTTAATGTTTAATAAATAATTCGAATCAAAATGTTTCACATGTATGCGTATTCATTTAATTATAATTTTAAGAATATCACTTTGTGCTTGACTAAAAATCAGTGTAATAAAAATCGAAATATTGATTTAGGTAATTCCATGGCGACTTCTGTAAGGAGTGGGATCAAGTTAGAGGGGTCAGCAAGTACTGGCTCTCAAATTAGTACCATAACTGTGGTAACTGCTGGCGGGGTCGGTCAGACACTCGTTGTACAACCAGTACAACAAGCTTCTGTAGTGCGTACTTCAATTGACCAGATAGTAAATGGATATTGATTATACATATTTATGTGTTTTCAGAATGTTAATAGTAATAGACAACTAGAAAATGCCATACTGTGTGGTACTAGTCCAGTTCATGATGATGGATCTGATAAATCAATGGACGACGATGAACATCACATAGACCATAAAGATGGCAGTGGTTCTACAGTTACCGTTGATAACGGTCATTATATCGTGGCAGCATCAGGTAAACTCATCAGATTATTATTTATGTAAGATAATTTATATTATGAATGAAAAATGGACGATTTTTATATAAAACAGATGGCTCTTTTAAAAATACAATTTGTTCATCTAGATTATACATTTTTCTTCACAAAAATCTATATAATATATATATATATATATTTTTTTTTTACTACAATAGTCTTCCATTTTTCATTCAAAATTCATATTATGTATTGTAACTATAAAATTACACGCTTACAAATAAGAAGGGACACAAGGACGATCTTATACTTCCCTTACACCAGTACCAACATTGGGTAAGACTCCTACTCGTTTTATTATTCATTTGAAATGTTTAGTTTAAATTTTCTCTGTTTTGTGTTTTCTTAATTTCATTATATTTCACATTACTTTCCTAGTTTGTGCATTACTTTTTATTCTGCTTAAAAGATTCCACACTGGTACAAAGATTTTCATCAAAAGAATTGATGGTCTCCTCATGTAACATTCACATTTATCTGTGTGAATATTTATCATATTATTTATACTAGTATGTGAAGTCTTTGAAGCTCCTTTATTTATTTTATTTTTTACAATTGGTTTGTGTAAAATTATGCATTATTTAAATTTGTGGTTTATATAAATTAAATAATTACTGTATGCTTATTTTAAACAGTTCCTGAAGCAGAAGCTGTTGGTTCTGATGATGTTGGTCATTCTACTTACGTACAGTATGTTGAAGGAACTGGTGATCAAGCAATTTTCACAAATGGACAAATGTATTATTATTATTATTATTATTACTTTAAATAGGAATGTGTAAAAATAATTGTATAATTTTCAGGGCTTATCCAGTTTATACGGTGGGCGAAAGTGGGACAATGTATCAAACTGGTCAAACTCATTATTACGCTCCAAGCACAAATTCTTATTCTCAAGTAAATAATGTTTATTAAAATCTGGATTTATTTATGTTATCATGATTATCGCGATCTTTGCAAACAGGTTGTCCGCCATATGTCCTTGATCAAATTTCGATATACGATTCAATAATATTAATGCATAATTTAATTTCTTTTTCTTTTTTTAATATTTATAATATATTATACGTAAATTGTATAAAAAGAATTGTATGTTTAAATTTAGTGAAGATTTGCTGGATCATTTTGTTCATCCATAACTGTATTATATTCATAATCATGGTAACATATTGGAATTAAAATATTTTAAAACATGTTAAAGGTTACAAATACTTTGGGCCAACCAACATGTCAGGCACAAATTATTGGTAATGGAACCTATATCATACAACAGAATGTTGATAATGATCATACTATTATTGCAACTACACAAAGAGACAGCCCAAATTCCGCTATATCTTCGGTATAGTAGTTTAATAAAAAATATGCCTCAAACTTTGTGTTCTGTATGCCGTAGTAGTTTTATAAGTTGTCATTGTGTTTTGCAATTTGCCTGTAGTTCAACAAAACAGTTTTTAATATGAACATCAATACGTTTTTAACATTTTTTTTTTTTTTTTAGGATGTGTCTTATCTTACAGTGAATGCTACTGATTCTGGAACAGCTAGTACCAATATAGATCAATTAAATGGCGTCGAATCAGATGGTGGAATGCAAAACTCTGGTCTTATGCATGCCAATAGAATTTCCCCAGCTACTGTAAATAATTTTTAAATTTTATGTACCATATTTAATATTTAATTCAATAATATTGTAAAAGGTTAATTGGCTGATGGAAAATTATGAAATGGCCGAAGGCGTATCATTACCCCGATCAACATTATATAATCATTATCTAACACATTGCTCGGAAACTAAAATTGATCCTGTAAATGCAGCATCATTTGGTAAACTCATACGGTCCGTGTTTATGGGTTTACGTACAAGACGTTTAGGAACTAGGTATAGTGATGTTTATAATTAATTTTATTCATTATTTAAAAAAAAAAAATTATTTTCAGAGGAAATTCTAAATATCATTATTATGGTATTAGAATTAAAGCTAGTTCATTGTTAAATGACTTTTCCGGTGAAGAAAGCCAGCCAAGTCGAACAAATCAAAGTAGCAGTACAAAAAAAATGAAATTCATTAAAACTGAAGAACGTTACAGCAATCATTACACTACGAACAGTTCAGATTCTGCAAACTGTTCTCAAAATGGTATTCCGTCTTCTCCTCAAACACAAAACCAAGAATATTTAGGCGACGGTGCTAATGCTGTACCTGAATTTCCTGATATTATTTTGGATGAAATACAATTAAATGATAATTGTACTTTAGAAGATGTAGATACGTTTAAAAATCTATATCGTGAACATTATGAAGTACTTAATATTAATTTATCATTCGTTTAATTTAATTTTAATTAATATATATGAATATATATATATATTTTTTTTTGTAGGCATTTTTAGGTGCCATATTAAACTTAGAATTTGGCACTATTGAATCATTGTGGCGTGAATTTTGGCGCAGCCAAGATAATAATAATGATGAATGTGAAGAAGAAAAATACTTATCTAAAGAAAAACTTTATTCATTATCAAAGTGTAAAACATTACAACTGTTTGTGAAAACTGTTGATTTTTTATTTTACCAAAATTTGGTAAAAGTTTTAATTCCAGATGTTCTTCGACCTGTTCCTGGTATGTGTGTTTTATTCGTAAGTATTTAAATAAATTACTATTTAATAAATCGTATTTAGGAACATTAACTCAAGCCATTAGAAATTTTTCCAAATGCTTGGAATCCTGGCTTACATCTGCAATGCAAGGGTGTCCCGAAGAAATGATCTCAATAAAAGTAACATTTTTTTTGTCCTATTAATTGATTCAATGATTAATTTAAAACATAATTTCAGGTGACTGCTGTTAGTGCATTTGCACAAACATTACGCAGATACACTTCACTAAATCATCTTGCCCAAGCTGCGAGAGCTGTGCTTCAAAATTATACTCAAATAAATCAAATGCTTACCGATTTGAATCGTGTGGACTTCCGTAATGTACAAGAACAAGTAAGGAATTTTTAAATTTACATATAACATATTATGAATAAATTTATAAAATTAATTAATTTGCTTATGAAAAGGCCTCTTGGGTGTGTCAGTGTGATTCAACATTGGTCCAACAATTGGAGGCGGATTTCAAACATACACTGCAACAACAAAATTCTTTAGAAGAGTGGGCAACTTGGTTGAAAAGTGTTGTAGATAATTGTTTGAAACAACATCGTGGTACTCCTAATTTCACCAAAGAGGCTAGACAATTTTTACTGAAATGGTCATTTTATAGGTAAACATTAACATTTTTCAATAAATATAATAATAATTATTGATAAACAATATTCTTTATGATAGTTCAATGGTAATACGAGATTTGACATTACGATCAGCTGCTAGTTTTGGTTCGTTTCACCTTATACGCCTACTCTATGATGAATACATGTTTTATTTAATAGAACACGAAGTAGCTCTAGTCACAGGAGAAACGCCAATTGCAGTTATGGGTTCTACAGATGTAAGTATTAATATAATAAAATAAATGTTATTACAAGCAATTCTCGGATTTCGCTATCAAGATATATACAGTAAATCCCTTTCGATGTCATCCTATTTTTTAAGCAATCTCGTATAAATTTATATTTGTAAAAATCGTCAATAATTAAAATATGCAATTATGTTTAATATAAATGATTCTGTGTTAAAGTATGTTATTGTAAAATTATTTATTGAATGTATTTATACATTATATATATTTAGTTAATTTTCAAGACCATTGATCATAAAAATTATTGTTATTATAATTCAATTGATTTTTTGTCCCCATCTATCTAAACTACTTTACTTTAAGGATAATAATAGTTATTACGCTTTGAAATATGAATTTTTAGATGATTCTTATACCTGATTTTAAAATTATATTTCAATTAATAAATTTTTTCTTGTTTAACTTTATGTAATTTTTAATTTTAGAAAACTATGTCTACAGTCCTGATTGATTATGAGACAACGGAGTACACTACTAATTGCAATGGAAAACGTATGAAAATTAACTAGTCACTATGCCATATAGGTTTTATTTTTGGGCACTTAAATCACGTAAAAAAAAATATTTTAGTTATTGTTTGAACCCTTTGTTTGTTTTTTTTTTTTGTTATTGTGCGCACTGCAATGTTTTTTTTTTAATCTTTTATTTATACCTACACTTTGTAGACGTTTTTATTTATTAATTTCCAAAGACTTGATATTATCTACAATTTTGATAAGACATTTTGTGCAATTATTTGTTTTATTTTTTATTTATTTTGTATAATATAAAATGTTTGAAAAACCAAAATTATCAATTGGATTTTTAAATCCTAAACAGCATTTGTGATGAATATTTAAATATTGTTTTCAATTTATATATATACACACACACATATATATATATATGTATATATATATATTTAAATACTTAAAATATTATATTATTATACCCTAAATTGTGGTTAATTGTGTTTTTTTTTTTTTTTTTTTTTGGTATTACAACAATTTTCAATATAAATACACATACACACCAAATGTAAAATCGATTTAATTTTTTTCATATTGACAACATTGTAATATGTCCATCGTTGATGTTTTTATTCTACTTGTTCCATTATTTTCAAGTTGTCCGCTTTTACAAATTCACAGCCTGTACTCTGAACTATATCTACAAATTCAACCCCTTCAGCAATTTCAATTAGAGTCAATCCATTTTTAGGATCGACATCGAATACACACTGGAAGAAAACAAACACAAAAAATTGATATTCGCGATTTTAAACAATATTATTAATTAACCTTCTCTGTGATAATTCTGTCGACACACTGACTACCGGTCAATGGAAGTGTACAATTAGAAATAATTTTTGGTGAACCATCTTTTGTCGTATGTTCCATGGCTACTATGACTTTTGTTCGCGGAGCCGATACGAGGTCCATTGCTCCGCCCATACCTTTTACCAATTTCCCCTGATTGAACAGAAAACAAAATAATAATATGATGCACTCGAATTGATTTCAAGTGCTAAATCAAAATTTACCGGTATCATCCAATTGGCTAAGTCGCCGTACTGTGATACTTCCATTGCACCCAATACGGTTAAATCCAAATGGCCTCTAAATGAAGAAATACGGAGGAAATACATTAAGTATTTGTTTTGTGTGCCGTAATGCTGTGGTATAATTACCCTCTTATCATTGCAAAACTTTCCTCGCTACCAAAAAAACTACTACCAGGTATAACTGTTACTGTTTCTTTACCAGCATTGATCAAGTCTGGATCTACACATTTTTTGGAAGACGGATATGGACCGAGGCCAAGAATACCATTTTCACTCTGTAATATTACCTGGACACCCTCAGGAATGTAATTGCTAGCTAACATTGGCATGCCGATGCCCAAATTAACTGATTGGAGTACATGTTAAGGATATTAACTAAATTTTACTACAACGGTCAGGACCAGATTTAGGTGAAGGCCAAGTGGATCAAAATTCTTCTTGATTTTCATTGACTTTTACATTAGAAACAAATTTAATATTTTTTGTATTTTTAAAAAAATGGTAATTTGGAATTGTTTTGTTTCTAGACAAGAAAAATATTTATTTTTTTTATTACTTAATGTATTACTAATCTATTAAATAAAATATTGAAGTTGTATAAAGTAATGTAACTCTATCGAATTTAATGTACTTAATTATAGTAAATTTGTATTGTTATGTGGTAATAGTTGTCTTTCTTTATTTATACATGTTCACTTTGAGAGTATAACTGGAAAAATGCCCTAAACTGATAATTGTAATTTTAACAGTCCAATGATCTAGGAAAAAATATTCCGACATCGGGTGATCACAAACATTTAGCTCAAAGTCACCACATGACTTTGCATCCGGTTCTGATTTATGTATGATTCTTAAAAGCGTAGCAAATAAAAGGATACCATACATACCATTTTTGAACTCTAAAGCCACACGCTTAACAATCGTTTCTCTTAACTTGGCTGCTGAAGAGTTAACCAACATGGAAACTGATTCATCAGACTTTTTACATAAAACCGTTTTCTAAATGTTTAAAAGTTCTGTTAATAGCAAATACTCCATTTATATACAATTTATATTTTACCTCAATTTTTTTAATATAATCTTTGCATAAAACAATCCTATTGACATATATTCCAGGAACATGCACTTGATCTGGATCAATACAACCTGATTCAACTATTTCTTCAACTTCTACAATTGTTGTTTTTGCAGCTGCACACATGACGGCGTTAAAGTTTCGAGCTGATTTACTATCAAAACACAAGTTATTAATAATTGTTTGAATTAACTGTAATTAATAGTATTACTTAAAAATGAGATTGCCTTCATGATCAGCCATTTGTGCTTTAATAATAGCATAATCTGCAGTAATTGCTTTTTCCAAAACATACGTCTGACCATCAAATTCTTGGGTTTCTCGACCTTCGCTGACTACTTCCACCAGACCTTTTTTACTAGGGATGCTTTTTTTTTCTTTGTTCTCGTCTTCATTGTTTGATTCTTTATACAATGCATATTTTAATGGTATACCTCCCTCTTGTACAAGTGTGCCAACAGCAGTTGGAGTATAAAACGCTGGTATACCTGCACCTCCAGCTCGTATTCGTTCGGCTAATGTTCCCTAAAATTACAATTAAAAATCAAATGTTCCTTTGACCAGTATTTGTGATCAACAAACTTGAGGGGTGAGTTCTACTGTGAGCTCTCCGTTTAGATATTGTTGTTCAAACTCAGAATTTTCACCAACATAGGACGCAATAATTTTGGATATTTTCTTTTGTTTCAATAATTTCCCCAAGCCAAAATTATCTACCCCGGCATTATTGCTTATCACTGTTAAATCGTTTATATCGTCTCGTTCAACTAGGCCATCAATCAATTTTTCTGGGATACCACAAAGTCCAAAACCTGAAATTACCAATTAAATATTATTTATTTACTTTGTTTCGATTTCTACAACAGACAGTTTAGTTTTAAACTGTATTAATCATTTACATACAGCAGTCAATATTTTATTCAATTGATGATTGATATTTAAATTATAGGAGATTTATGACACAATATAAATTTAGTAAAGACTAAGTTTAAATCCAAATAATCGTATAGAATATACAAAGACTTTGTAGGGGCTGTAGTGAAATGACTAAAGGCCAAAGACAAAAGTAAAGAAAATATTTAACATTTTAATGATAATGCATATCAATAATTTATATGTTTTTTGAACTTACCACCAAAGAGAATTGTACTACCCGGTTTCATATCTTCTAAGGCATGGTTGACGGACGTATAAACTTTTTGTTTACGTAAACTGACATAGCAACTGAAATTTGAAGCCTAAAAAATATAATACATGCTTACGTTTTAATATTAAAACATTTGTAACAATTAAATTTATCTCACCTGAAGCATAACAACAATGTTTTTGGGTGTAGGTTTAAAGCGACAATAATTTTTGGTCAGCAGAGAAAACATTTTAAAGTCAATAAAAATTATACAGTTACAATTGTTATTGTAGTAATAAAAGTTATTATGAAGCCATAAGTTGAAACGTTCGCTTGATTATGTGATTTAAAATTAATATTTTATTACAAAAAAAAAAGTGTTAAAGGTTTGAAAACTTTGAACTATTATTTTTTTTTTATCGTTATGTTATCAACTATTCAAGCCGTTATCACAAATGATTATCTGTTAGATAATACACCCCTTGTAGGCAACAGATTAATTTATTACATTAATATTCGTATAATATTAGATAACCTCACGTGTAACGATTTCAATTTTTTTACTTTTTGGTAGTCTTTTGAAATTAAAAAAGATTGAACAACTGTAATTTTTAATTCGAAACTTCTTTTTTCCTCTGCTTATTACACGCGTTAAAAATGTCGTATTCGTATTTAGAAAATACTGAAGAAACAAGTAATGATAAAGAAATAAATCAATTGTCCATTGAGATTGCACATTTGAAATCCGAATTGTTCAAGAAAACCGAATTACTGAAAATAAAACAGGTACCTAATACATTTACTTGCAGTTCTGTTATCGAAACTATTACAATTGAGTTGTACGTTTATTCGTATTTAATTAAATGCGTATGTAAATAATGTGTAGTTCTTGTCCTGTATATTGCACGTATTATTAATATTAATGTAATTTATGACATTTTAGAAGAAACGCTTAACTACATACGACATAAGTCGTTATAGCAGACAGATTATTTTACCGGAAATTGGCATTGAAGGTACAATGAATGCGGTACAATTCATTTGCTCTTAAAATAAATAAATAATTTATAATCGTTTCAGGACAAAAAAAATTAAAAGCTTCGAGTGTACTGATTATTGGCGTTGGTGGCCTAGGATGTCCGTCATCAATGTATTTAGCGAGTGCCGGAATAGGGACTATTGGATTAGTTGATTATGATGAAGTGGAACTCAATAATTTACATAGACAATTATTGCACGCACAATGTAATGTTGGCATGCGAAAAGTTGAGTCTGGAAAACTGTCATTAAACCGGTTTGTATGTTTCAAATTGTTTTATATTCATAGCTCTTTAATGCAATTAAAAACATTTTGACAAAAAAAAAATTATTAAGATTAATGAATAATAGTTATATCAATAATAAGTTGAATCGTTAGTTTCAAATTACTAAATTTTCATTTCAAAATTTAAGCTAAAATTAAAGAAACCAAAATTATATAAATTTTCCATTAACCATAGTTTATAGTTTTACACTGCTTAATATAGATATTACAGTGCCGTATTCAGGATTTTTTTCATACATAAAGATTATTTTTTCGTATCACAAATGACAAATTATACGATAAATTTATTTCACTTGTTATACTTTTATAAATTGTAAATTTAAAAGTAAGTAAACTTTATATAGCTGGAATTACTGTATACAATATATATATATATAATTTATGAAAGTTTAAAATGAAATTTAAATTTTATTTGTACTTAAATGAAAAATAGCAAGGTTGAGTTTGATAAAACACATTAATAGTTTGGTTCAATACAAGTTTGAATAAATAGTTGTATAACCCGTCCAGTTAACTTGACCAGTAGCAATTGCTATGATTTTAACGAATCGGGGATTCGAAAAGTATATTTGCATGAAAACTATATGACAATGCAATTTCGAACCAATTACCTGTAATGTCACAGATCAGCCGAGATGAATTGCTCAGTTTGATTTAATCATCTTAAATTTATTATTATAAATGTTACTGTTGAATAATTATAAAATATTATTTTCAGTATGAATGAAGATATAAACATTGTTGTCTATGATATTCAATTGAATGGTCATAATTCTTTGGATATTTTTAAACAGTATGATGTAATTATAGATGCAAGTGATAATTTAGTAACGCGTTATATAATCAATGATACTTGTGTAAAAGCTGGCAAACCTTTAGTCTCCGGATCAGCTATACATAGTGATGGACAGTTAACCGTATATAATTATAAAGGATCAGTGTGTTTTAGATGTTTACATCCAAAACCGCAATCTCCTGAGACTGTTGGAAATTGTGCTTCAGCAGGTGTTTTGGGGCCAGGTATAATATATAATAATAATAATAATAATAATAATATAATAACAATAATAAAAGTAATAATATGTGTGTTCATATAGTATTGTGTAATATGTATATTTTATATTTACATTGTACATAACTCTTATGCTTATAGATCTTTATTTACAGTTCCTGGTGTAATTGGTGTTCTTCAAGCAATGGAAACTATAAAAATCATTGTTGATCATCCAAACGTATTGTACAACAGTTTATTGATATACGATGGTGGCGATTGTGACTTTAAAAAAATTAAACTAACAGATGTAAAACGAAATGGATGTATATGTACAAAAACTCCTGAAGAAATAACGATTAAAGTGGACTATGAAAAATTTTGTGGATCAAAAGCAAATGATAAAGTAAAGTTTTTTCATTGCTTAACAATATTTAGAAAAGATTTAACTTGTGTAATATTTTGTATTTAGTTTAAAAAGTTAGATTTGCTGAAAGACAATGAACGTATAACAGTATTAGATTTAAACAAATTAGTATCTCAAAAGCATCCATTTTTGATGATAGATGTACGTAAAAAAATAGAGTATGACATGTGTCATTTACCATTTTCTATTAATATACAGCTAAGCGATTTAAAAAATGAAGAAATTCGTTCCCAGTTGATTGAATATATTAATTCATACAATAATACGAAACCAAGTTGTAAGTAGAATTTAATATTAATATTTCAATTTAAAAAATATAATTAATGTTAGAGTATCAATTATTTTATTAATAATACTGGCAAGTGTTAAGTACATTTATTTGTATTGTTTTGTTATTTTACAGTAATTACTATTTGTCGTCGTGGTAATGACTCTCAAAGAGCAGTAGATGAATTAAAAAAATATGTTCATATAACAGATAAAGTAAATTGGATCAAAGATGTTATGGGAGGTTTATATGAATGGAGTATGCAAGTCGACAAAAATTTTCCAATATATTAAAATCCAATTATTCTTTAAAACGTGTATTTAATGTAACTATTATTACATTGTCATTGGGACAATTTACTAATATATTAATATTTTTTACTGTTTTATTTCAATGGTCTTTTTAATCGTTTGACTTCTTTATCAAGTATTTGAATTTATTGCAAATAATGAATGTCAGATTGTGATCTTAACATATCTGCAGCTTGTTCAGCAGTTAAATCTCTTTGACATTGAGCCAACAACTCGAACCTAATCATAAATACCAATAGTAATTTGATTAATGATTAATTATATAACAACCAATTGTATATGTATAATATATTATTACCCTGATATAAATTTCTTTACAGTTGCTGAACGTAATAATGGGGGTAAATAAATTCCATGGAATACCCAGTGATCACTATTTTCAGAATTTGGCCCTGTCGGTGCACCTAAATACATATTATGATTATTTTTTACATTTATTTTTATAGTAATAATAAATGTAATTTACCATGCCATCCCATCGAATATGGAAATGACGTTTTAAACATGTTATCGTATTTTATTGTCAGTGTTCTCATTACCGATGCCAAAGTGGTTTTCTCGTGATCTGTAATTTCATTCATTCTTTTTATATGTCTCTTTGGCAATACCAGAGTTTCATATGGCCATACAGCCCAAAACGGCACCAAAACAATCCAGTGTTGATTTTCAATAACAATTCTAACCTACGAAAAATAATATTTTTTATACATAAATTTTACTTTTTTAACAGAAAGTCAGCAACTTTTTTAACCAAGTGGATCATATTTTTTTTCATATTTTCATCGAGGGCCACATTAAAAAAAAAAACATTTTACATATGATATAGTACTAATAATTATATTATTTAATTTATAATATGTTTACATCAATGGTAGTTTACATGTAAATATAAATAGCAAAAAATATAAGTTTTGAGTAGAAAAATTTGCTTTTGGGAAAAAATTAAATTAAAAATAAAAATAATGTAAAATTGTAGACTAATGCACGAGATTAAATTTTAGAAAAATTTCATAAATATATACATTTATATTAATTGAATTCAATTCAATCATTAGTTTACCTTTTCTAGTTATTTTTGACAAAACTATTTAGAAATTATATCTCAATAATTATTTAGACTTAAATTTACAATATAGTTTATAAAATTAAAAAGTTAACATTGTGTGACAATGTTTATTTTTAAATACCAGCAGTTGAATTCTTGTATACTCAATGTTTGTTTTTAAATTTCACCCGAAAGGTCTACTATTACTAGAATATGTCATTATATAATACATTAAAATGCTTTTTAATAATATTAGTTACTCAATGACTAATAATATTACTTTGGCTTTTAATTCGCGTTCAACATAATCCATCAGCATCGGTTTCCCATGTTTCTTTAAGTATTCTCTTTGATTAATATCTTTTACACGAGGTTCATTTGGTAAAAATGAACAAGCCCATATTTGACAGTGTGGATGATGGTTAGAACAACCCATCATAGTACCTTTGTTTTCAAATATTTGCACCCAAGTGTACGTCTTGCCTAATTCTTCTAACTGCTCTATCCAACTGAAAAAATTAAAAATAAAAATTTAATAACTAATAAAATTAAAAAAAAATTGTACCTTGTAATTACTGTCACTATATCATTAATTGACATCAGAGCAATAGTTATATTGGACTTTGGATGGAAACACATTACACGACATGTGCCATGTACTCCTTCAATACGAAATAGAGGATCATCGCTTTGAGGAGGTATTGGTGTATCTTCTAACATGGCTGGAAAGTCATTAGTAAATACGTATGTAGACTTGTACTCTGGAGTCAACTAAAAACATTTAAAAAACAATAATGACATTAATATAATTAATACATATCACATCTATTTAATTTACTATGCCGCTACTTCTGACTACTCCAGGACACAGTGGGTTAGTAGGATCGAATTCTGGACCCATATTACTATGCACTGATTCTGTTTGTCCATCCCAAGGTCTTTTCATTCGATGTGGAGATACTAAAATCCATTCTCCTTTTAATGGATTGTATCTCTTGTGCGGATGTTCTAAATTAAAAAAAAAGTGAAGTAAATTAATTCAAATTCAATTTACTTATCATAGTGCTATGGCATTGTTAAAAAAAAACAATTTCCTTTTTAAATCCCAAAATATATTTTTCTATTCACTGTTTACTTACTCTTAAGTGGTTTTTATATAAGTAAAAAAGGGTTTAAATTTTCAATTTGTGGATCAAAGCTACAAGTGTCAAACAAAAGCAACACTCAATTTTTTTTGTATTTATTAATTAAAATATAACATTTTTCATTACTAAAAATGTCAAAATAATGGTGAACAAAATCAAAATGGAAAAATAGTCTTGAAGTTTTATCTGTACGACACCAAATGTCTTCTGTTTGTCCAATGAGCTATGATTCATATTAATTAAAATTGTATGAAATTAATCATTTCAAAAACTAATGATTACTGTCAGTTTTTTTTATATCATCATTTTTAAAATCAGACGGGCGTTAAACTGCATTCATTCCATTAAATGATATGGATAAAATTATTAATTCTAATAACATTAACAAATTATGCATGAATTTTGATTATAGATTTCAGTATGTTATTGTTAAAGAAATTCAAGTTATCGCATTAATAAGTCTGGTTTATACTTCAATTTCAAATACCCTTATAACCAAATTATTAATTAAATGACAAAATTTTAATTGAGAAAATTACCTGATGCATTAAATTCCATGATCAGCCTTCAAATACGTTTCTGTTAATCGTATAAAGTAGAATTTATGATTTTATTTTAAAATAATCTTAAAAAATAATCAGCAATTATGTAATTAATGTAGTTCCAATGTGCCTTCACCATTTTCAAAGATAAGATAATAGTATAATATGTACCATATTAGTGTTTAAAATGCATAAACAACACTTTTTATTTATACAAGAATGATAAAAAAAACATCAAATATATATAATAAATAAATATATATATATTATAGGTAATTAAATAAATATAGTGCAATGAATAACAAAAAAAGTTACATTAAACTTTATTTTCTCCAATATTGAGCAAATTTATGTAACTGTTCGACTAGAACCGCCATTACAGCTGTTACCGATACATCTAATAAATTTTGGAAATAATGAACGGCTTCTTCATCACCCAGATCTAATCTAAACTTATCTTGTACTTTATTAACAGTCTTATCTGGCTCGAGTGCGATATCTGGAACACTGGCATCTACCATTAATGAAAACAGATTTAGTATAAGATTGGCATGGCGTCTCAAGTGCAAGAAAGCGGTATAGCACAGTTTTCTGAACTCGTGATAATGTTCGCTATTGACACCGCCCATTGCTTCAACCATTTCTTTACTTAATTTCATAGGAGGAGGTAATGGTTTTGGGTCTCTACCCAATATGTATCCGAAATCGATGTGAAACAGTTTACCCGTTGAAGTAAGTAACAAATTATCGAAATGGCGGTCACCAACCCCAAGCAAATACGTAATTACACAGTAACCGGCACAACTTTTTATGTAATTCTCCATGATATCAGGTGATATTCCGAACGGTGCATTCTCGTTTGGATGGTTTTTTCGAAAACAATTTTGTATTGAACCTTCTGTTGCTAATATTTCAGCTACAGGCAATGAATTTATAAATTGCACAAAACCATGTCGTGTGCTCGTTGCTAACACACGGTATGGAGTAAGTTTCAAATCTAAGTTTTCACTTCTTAAAAGTTTATCCATAAGTGTGATGATTTGTAAGATGAGTTGATCTTGTCTCAAATCGTCACCGTGTTTAAAAATAGCCACATATTCCTTGTTGTCTTGTACTGTGAATGTTAGTCTTGAAGGCATAAGAGCAGACTTAAAGAGGATCGCTTTCTCAGGAACTATGCCAGTAATATGTATACTAGGATCAAGTGGCAAAGGAAGCGGTTCAAAAGCCATGAAACTAAATTTCGTATCAGTTTCGCCGAGTAATGCTTGTAACTTATCGGTTTTCTTTTTTCGATTGCCGCTCTCCCTAGCTACCGTTTTGATAATTCTTACTAAACGATCGATAAAATTTTGTTGTCGTGTTAACATTGCATGTATGCGTTGGCATTCAGTACTACCATTATATAAAGTCATCAAAAAAGTTTTCATGACACTCAAATACATATTACGAACACGTATGTCTTGTTTGACATTGGAATCTTGTTCTTCACATTCGATCATCAAGTACCAATAAAAATAATTGGCCAGACTAAAATTTTTACTAGCTCTATGAATCAAGAAACGAGCTAAATCCATGTCTTCTGGTTTGCACATTTCAAAATGATTTATTGTACCAGCAATATGGCTATCACTACTATCTTTTAAACTCAATCCAGATATTGACTCTGTCAAACTATCTGTTACAGGGTACTTATCTTCTATTAGTTTCAAGCTATTTGTGATATGCTCAAAATTTTCATATTTAAGAGCTTGAACCAACTGTAGCAAATACAAAAGTAAATCTTCATCAGTAGCCTGTTGTAACCTTTCTACAGCATATTTTCGTACCGATGAATGTTTAAAAGCAGGACTCAATAAACGTAACGAATCGTCAACATCCATTGGGGCCCACTGATACATCATATTTAACGCTTGCACTGCCTCTCCTTGCAACTTCCAGTTTACGCATTCTAAAAATTTCGTTAGAGCCTTTTTTTGATTACACAGATAGAATCGGTATTTCCATATAAGATCCTGTTCTTCTGTAGTCAACATTTTTGTTGGTGGATATCCAACAATTGTATTTAACATGTCTCTAACCGGTGCAGTTGGTTTTGCGTCTTTGTCAGATATTCCACTCCTTAAACTCCTTGCAAGTTTATGGTGTTTACTTTCCACTAGATTTTCCTGCATCACTTCGGCGTCCGGTACAGTGACCATATCTGGACTGACTCTAAATGGATATATTTCATCGCCATCTTGTTCGTAATACACAACATTGAAGACCGTATTATTCGATATGATTTCCGGGAACTCTATCATTAAATATGGATAGTTAGAAGTCTTTTTTTCTTTTTCATTGATCAATTCGATTTCTCTAAAAGTCAACCTGTCCAACCAGTCAACTTCAGGCATATTACCGTTCCTATGCTGTTTAGCTAATTTGGCCAATGACTGCATGCGATTAGTGTCTGATAGACATTTACCTGGCGTACAAGACATATTGCCATCGGCTTCCCTGTCGGGCCATACTCTGAGATCGATCATACCTTGTCGAAATACACCGTGTTTGCCGAACAACGATATAGATGTACCTCCAACTGCTGTCATAGCGGCTGGTCCAGCACAATCGTACACCGTCAGTGTCAGCAAAGAATTTCGTGGCAGATCACTGAACTGAATTGGTAGTACAATCCATTCGTTCCAGCTCCAACGGTTAGTGAAATGTTTGTAAGAAGTCGAAACGGGTAAACTTAAAGGTTTACCGTCGCTGTATACTTGGCAGTACACTACAAGATCTGAAATAGGATTTTGGTATAAACCAGAAAATTTTTTCATAGGATCGTTGAGTATTTTCTCATAATCAATTTTATGCTTGATGCCTTCAAGAGTTCCGATTTTTATCTGAACATTTGTCTCTAATGAACAACTGTACACATAATGAAAAGTGTTGCTCTGATTGATACTCATATTTACTGTTTTGTTCTTCGATTAATCAATAAATGTTATAAATTGATTTCGAACTCTAATGGATCACTTACATTCATTTCAAATCCGATTATTTGTACTTTGAAACAGAAAAAAAACCAAACGGTAAAAATAAAATCGCACAAACTTTTTCTGGATGAAGAACAGAATTTGAAATTTATTTAATTTCCTATACCCACAACAATGACAAATAACAGTGAAACACTACGCAATGATCAATATTATTAAACAGTAGGTATGATAAAGAAAGAGAAAAAAAATGTAATATTACACAAAATATCTATAAATGAAACGAAATGCCACAAATCAGTCTTCAATGTAATTATAAGTTGGTGTATTGGATACCGATTTGTTATCACTTATCATTCGAATTGATAACTTTTTTTCTTTTTGTTTTGTTCATTTCAATAGACGCGTGGATCATTGAACCCGAGTTACATTAATCTCGCTGAAATATTTATTTTTATAAATAATTCTTTCGTTTATTTTTTTTTCTTATAAGGACGTATTTACATTAATCTTAAAATTTAATATCGAAGTTGAGATAAAAAAAAATAAATAATTTTAATCCTTTTCGTTTATTTGAGGTTATGAAAATTTAAACGTACGATTTTTAAGATGTATCTAAAATCGTGCATAACTGTGGTAATGGGTTGACCCTAATAATTATCCTTCGAATAAGAAGTGATTTTTATTAATTTTGAAAACCGTCGAAGGTATTTTGCTGGTTTCCGCCATATTTACAGTGGGGATTTATGGACGTTTTAAGAAAAACAATCGTTTTTTAATCAATTTCGGTAGCACTCCTCGGTAAATGTTTATTATATAAGTTTATTTTTCTTTTCCGTGATAACGTCCGTTTCCATTTTAAATGACCTTTACAGCCGACTGTCGTTATTAAGAACTTCATGTCACAATGGGTGGCTCGTCAAGCACGCCGCGGACGCTCGAAATCGATAATCCTAACGTGATCACTTTATCGGACAGAGTGGTCGAAAGACTTCGCGGTCAAGAACGAAAACCATCCAGCCACGAGATATCCGTTTCACCGACTTATTTTGTGCAGCCGTCGTCTTTGCAAGTGCAGAAGGTTGTTCAACAGGAGTTGGAAGAGAATGACAAGCGGTGGGAGCAACGTTTCCATCGCATCAAAGAGATCCAGACTGCGTACAATCGCAAAGTAGAAAATGAATACAAGCATACCTATGAGTCTGTCAAGAAGTTGTTACCCGAAATCGGACAGGGAAAATTCAGTAAAGTCGCCTTGGAAAAAGAAAACGTTTTGCTGGATTGTTTAGCGAAAAACAAAGGTGTGCCGTTGAACTGCACAGACATCATCCAAGATTATCAAAAAGTGTTATTTCAATCTGTCAACCAACAACTTTGAACGTCAGTAGTTCATTAGAGATTTGCCAATTAGGGGTTCAACGATAAATGTGAAAAATAATGCTTCTATGTATAAAATATTTCAATTCATGAAATCATGGTAAATAGTTCTGTTTTATACAAAATAAAAGGCTAATTTGTTATTGTTGAATATTATTCTGCATTTGATTTAATGAAACACTAAAAGTAAATCAATTATAAATAGTACATTATTTTTTGGTTTTTCTTAATCGCTAAATATTTGTTTATAAATAAAGCGATTATTTTAATTTATATCGTACTTGCATTTGTCATATTTTTTTAGTATCAAATTAATAGCAGAAATTATGAATTAGAAGTCTTGAAAAATGATTTTTTTTCTAAAAAAAATTAATATAAAATGTACATGTCAAAAATCTGAAAATATGAATAAATATAATATAAAAACTTTTGTTTCTCCTATAAAAACATATTACATAAACTCAAATATTAACATATTTATAATATGTATTTTTTCATTAAAAAATAATTTAATTTCAACCTTAACATAGTATGCAAAATTACAATTATAAGTAATTATTCCAATATACAACTATATATATATATATATATAATGTTATTTGATCGCAATCTTACATTTATTTTTACCCAACAAAACTTGTTTTGAGACATTAACAATAATGCAGTATACACATATATATATATATAGTATGATAAAAAACGTTTTTACCTAATGTATCATATTATAGTAAACTTAGAGAAAAAAAAACAAAAGAAAAATTCAATATAATATAATAATTTCAGTAATTAAAAGTAATAAACATATTTTGAGATATATCAAAATTAATGTGTATATAACATTAAATAATAGGATTGAATAAATAACTCTTGTTAGCACAACATGAACCAGAAACATTTATGAAAGATGTATGTTAAGTTAGTAGATATACTTTTGTACTTAAATGACTAAAAAAATATTTTTTGTTCTTAATAGTAAAACTATCTCAGGTTAGTTTAATTGTAATTTATGTGAAATGACATGATTAAACGAAGGTAATGGGATTTGTAAGTTCATGTATTTACATGTTTTTTTTTGCTACATAAGAAAATATGCATAAGTGAAATATAAATCTGTTTGTATAAATATTAATAAAAATATGAAGTTCAATAACGTACGTTTTTGCATATTTCAGGTGTAATAACATATTTGTGATATAGCTAATTTGTTGGAGTTATTAACAATTTTTATTTTTTATAAACTCAGAAAAATTAGACAAAAAGATTCTTTCTTATCTCTTTTTCCAAACAATGTTTACACTGTATGGGTTTTTAAAAAATAAAACTTTTAAAAATATTGTAATGGATATTTCTTGTAATTTCAACATTTTTTTGCAAATTATTTTTTTTTTACCATGCAGGTTTTAAGTGCATAGTTTTAGATTTTTAGTACATTATTTTATGCTTATTTATGTTTTGTAATACATGAATTTACAAGCCCGGGTAATGAGTATATTTGTGCTCACAAAACCCTGTATATAATTGTTTTGCTATTTCTAGTAGTTAAGTGTAATAAATACAAAATAACACACGAGATTAAAACATATAAGTATATGTAAAGATTTGAGAGTCGTGATGGAAGCCATAAAATAGTGTATGTCACAGAGTGTCTGAATGTATCTAGAAAGAAATTAAAATATTCGAATTAAACACAGTACACGGATGAATAAAAAAAGTTTTGTTGGATTTGTAATTTCTCGTATTAAATATATTCCATACATAAAACCGATTAAATTAACGGTAATTGTATTTTATATGGGAAGAAATTGTTTTAAAATAATAATTACCTATTGTTAATACACCGTATCCTATATTTTTTGATCCCATTCTATAAGAACAGGTTGGCACAATTATTTCGCTGACTGTATTCTCAGGCTGTTGTCCAAACCTCCACTGAGCGTTGGACATTCGACTAAAACTGTTTTGCCTCAGCCTTTGAATGTATGTCTGTTTTTTTTTTTTAAAGTCACTAACAAAATTTATTGAATAATGATCATGAGCTGAGAATATATATTCACTCTTGAATTCATTTAAAACCTGAAAGAATTTTGTTTTTTTTTTCATTTTTCATTATCTCGTAATTATTACAAAGGTTTAAAAAAAAGCAAATACTTTGTCTGTAAATTTTGTCCATTTCGGTGTCAAAGGTATATGTGAAAACATAATTTTTATGGTGTTTGTTCTATTAGTAGGATTTACATATGTCGGCATGGAATCTATTAGTTGGTTTACCTACAAATTTAACATAAAAAATGTATACATTTTAGATACATATTTTGAATAATAATTATTAATTGATATTTTTACCATTACAAACTCAATATTGTTATTTTCAACTACTCCCGGTAAGCCAAAATAAAGATGAAATCTATCGATTTTTTCTCGAATGACTATTTCTTCATCTCCGCCAATATCATTATCTCCTGGTATAAAAATAACCTAGTTAAATAATAAAAATTAATATTTAATATGGTTGACATTTCGCCGTAAAACAATAACAATATGTATTAACTTACATTCTTCGATGCAATCGGAATTGAATTTTTAAAAAAAAATATTTTACAAAATCTATACAAATATCTTTCAAAAGTGTTTTGATCTGCCAATGATCCTTCGTCCATTAAATCACCCAAAAATACAACATTGTCCGGATTCACGTGTTGCAATGCTCGACCATACGTATTGAATAAATATCGATCGCTATCCCATCGCGATATGATATTTTCTCTTTCTTCGCCCAATATCTGTGGATCGGCCACTAACAAGACGGTTTTACAGAACTTCTCATTACCACAATATAAAGATGGCCACTTATTTGTGTACAATGAATACACAAACCACTCGTTGTAAATTATAGAAGTAACCACTAAGAACACCAAAGAGTAATGGATGTATTCACTAAAAACGTAAAATAAATAAGACGTTAATATTCATTATATAACATAATAATAATTAAGTATAACTGTATGAAACTATTTTTAAAATATTATCCCTGCACGACTAATTTTCTTAAGCGGCAAGTAAAATAATTAGAAACCTTAACATTTTAAAGTTTAGAAGTTTTATGTACGTAAATAAAATAAAATTGCATACAACATAGGTCATCGACGTTTAATTTATTTCAAAGATTAATTAGTCGGTGCGGTCTTTCGTTTTCTACATAATATATTTAATATCAGAAATCCTAATAAAGAACGAATTCGTGTAAATTAAAAGCAATAATGACAAGTGTATCTCAGCGCCCAATAAGTATTTTGATAATTATTTGACTATGTACAAGTACTTCAAACATACTTTAATTTGTGTTTAATCAATTCAACGAAAGTTTTCAATCGTGTTAAATAAAACAAATGGAACATATTTTTTATTGTAAGAAATTCATCGGAAAAACAATTACAAAACGCGCGTGATAATTTTTGTTTTGAAATAATATAATAGTCGTCCGAAAAGATTAACGGTGACTACGAGAAGGCAAATTTGGAACACCGGAACGTAACAGTTGGAAGTCGTCTATTTTCGTAAAAGTCGTCCAACTTCATTTTTCTATTGAATAAAAAAAACTTAAAGATATCCAAACTGATAAGAGATATTCAGATAGTAATCAATAAGAATCACGGAGGTTACCACGAGTGTTATCATTTGTTAAAAAACTATGGTTAAAAAACCGATTCTTTTTGTACAAAGACATATCACAGTTCCTTAAAACGGGCGGCGACAAAATATGTTGTCTGTAAGGGGCTGTAGAATGTCCACGAAAGTATTTCGTCCGAACCGTAATTAAATCGAAAACGAAAATCCTAAAAAAATATTTTAGTGGAAAAAACTTATGTAAACATAAATTAGAAATAAAATATTTTTCGACGAAAATACGTTCTGCACGAGTTAAGTTGTCCACTGTTAAAGAGCCCAGATTCACAATAATTTATAGACAACCGTGTGAGTGTCAGACGAAATTGTACAGAATACAATGTCCGTTTGTCTGTCGTTCATTGACGTCTGCGGAGTATAAAAATAATATCTCGTCCGTGTCTTGTCTGCAACGCGCGGTGTATGTTATTATATTAAGTGAATCGCCGCAGACGCGAATTCAAAGGAGAGGGGGTATAGGCAGGGCCGGATTTAGGGGGGGGGCCAGGGGGGCCCCTGGCTTCCACAAAATGAGGGCCTCCACTTGGGATTTTTTCGCATCTAAGTATAAAACACAATATAATATTTGCAAAATAAATTTAAAATTTCTAGTAAAATATTATTTTGCGGTAAATGTTAATATATTATTAAATTGAATTCACTTATAATAATATATTAAATATATGTTATCGAAATATAATATATACTTTTAAGGTGGGCCCATATTCCTAAATCCGGCCCTGGGTATAGGTATTCAGGCACCGTATAAAACCTATAGACCCTATAGGTCGTCTAAGCCACCAATAAAATAATATTCGTAGGGACATTAAAATTACTCCGAAAGAAGTTATTGAAGAATTCGGTAAAAAAACATTCAAGAAAATCACAACAATCGCAATGTATTATGTAAGAAATTAATGTTATTATTAAGTTAACGTTTAATAAATATTAACGTTTGAAAAAAAAGAAGATAGCTCTAATAAATTTAATATAAAATAGAAAAGTTATAAGCAAGTTGTTTTTTTTTTTTTAGCACTCGCTGTGTTAAAATTTCGCCGAACCGACGTTTCGGCGCGATCGAATGTTTTTCGCCTAAATTCCGGTTCGGACATTTAACGCACGACCGGGAATCGTCGCGCAGCGGAAAACAAAACGTACACTCCGACCGCGCTACCTATATAACCGCGAAATCACGGACCGGACACAGACACGTTTCGAGGGAACGGCGTTTCGTCCCGTTGTGGTGGCGACACCGTAGCCGTAATGAAAAATCGATATGTCGGCGGCGGCCGCCCGGCGATACGTGTTTGCGCGCGCGCGCACTCGTTTCTGCGTTTGTGTGCGTGTGTTTTCGGGTGAACCGTGTAAGTCGTTTTAATAAATTCTTTGGCGACCGTGTGTTCACGTGACGTTCGTTTAATTGTAAGTTTTCGTTTTGGCGTCCGGTCGGTGTCAGCCACGACGACTATTATCGAAGTTCCGACCGCGCGATCGTCACGTTTCAACAATTTCTACGTTCCTCCACAAAACGATTTCTGCGTTTTGTAATTAAGCTTTTTTTTTTTTTTTTTGATGCCCCAACACGAACGATCCCCGTACACGAACATGGAGTACATAAGGTACACGAGAAACTTGTTTCTCAGGGGTGTCTCCGTGATCTATCTGCAAGCGTTCATCGCGCTCTACGTCCAGAATTCCGGTGAGTGTGTTCAACTACGACGTGTCCGGGGGTTTAATTCTGTGCAATTGAATTTTGTTTCTCGTTTCGAATACTAGATTTTATTAACGAAACTCACGAGTGTCGTTCCGACCACGTGACTGTCGTTACGACCACGTGACTGTTTGCCCAATTGTTTCTGCACTGGCCATTTCGTCGCGAACGTGAAGACTTTATAACACTGTCATGGGATACTCTGTGCGTTTCGTTTTGAGATCGTACTTTAAGCTATCGATCCACGAGTTTCGCCACGTTTTTGCCGTTATAATTTCTGTGAATATTAAAATACTTTTGGTATATAGTAGGTTTTGGTCTTGTATAATTTATTATTTGTACGCATATTCGTTATTTTTAGAGTTGAATTAATATTGAATGTTGACAAAATTTATTTATGTTTTTTTTATTATATATATATATATATATATATATATGTAGTAAAATTTGTTCGATAACGAAATTATTACCAATTTACATCTATCGTAGATTACAGCAGACAATTAACAACTGAAACATAATTATTTAATAATAAATGATGATATTATTCTTGATTTCAATTGGTAGGAAAGCAATTGCATCGATGTCATTCAAAGTCTAATGTTTATGTTAATTTACTTTTTATTCACATTAAATGTCGATCATCAAATTCCACTGTTAATTCAAATGGATCATAGTCTGTTGCGCATTATATTTATAACGGGGAAAATAATTTTTCACTGCGTGTTATTGATTTAAGAATAAACTAATTTTAATGTATTATTGTTATACAATTTTATATAATATGTAAATATTAATTGTTTTAGGTTTGTTTGGAGAAAACGGCATATTACCTGCCAAAAACGCGTTAATTAATGAAAGTCCTATGATGGTTGATAAATTCTCCGCCAAGCCTACATTGTTATGGTTTTCATCGGATATCGGTTTGAACACTGAATATATGTTCGATGTAATATGTTTAGTCGGCATATTCTTTGCGTTTCTTGGGTAAGTGGTATTATAACATTTATAAAAATGTCAAGGAACTAAGTGTATACAAATTAAGAAATGAGATTTTTTTTTTTATCAAAAAAATGTTAGCTGTACAATTTTATTACAAAGTTTTATAATATAATATATTATTTAATGTTTTAAAATTCATAGATGGTAGTAAGTTGAGAATTAATTAGCAAGTTTTATCTTTTTTTTTTTTTACACTTATTTATTTTCGTGAGATAATAAATAAGTAGTTGTAAAATAATGATAATTTATGGGTTTTTTTTTTTAAGATTTTTGACACAAAAATTTTGCAATACATATATGTTCTTCGTTCTTTGGATCTCATATTTATCATTGTACAATGTTGGTCAAGTATTTTTATCGGATTTGGCGTAAGTCAATAATATAATTAATATAATTCGGTAATTATATAAAAATGTATTTTGTTTAGCGATGAGATTTTATTAGAAGTGGGATTATTGTGCATTTTGATTGCACCATTACCTTTTAAAAAATTAAGTGTCTCCACAAAGAAACGTAATGTGCGTCCACAGGCATTAGTGCCATACAAATCAGTTGCTTTTTGGCTTGTTAGGTGGTTGTTGTTCCGAGTAGCATTTTCTGCCGGTGTTGCTAAAATGAATTTCGGTGGAACAAGCTGGTATGATTTGACTGGTATGTACAATTTATACATTTCACGTAATTTTATTATACAGAATATTTCACAAGTATTTACAATTTTAAAGTGATGAGAGGAATGGAATTTGTATTATTTTCAACAATTTAGAAAAAAAAAATCAATATACTACTATATTATTTAAACATACAATTAATTTGTATAATGTTTTTATTTTATATTGTATATTTTATATAATTTAAAAGTAACTTGTATAATAAGATTTATATAATAATTATAAAATTGTTCTTTGTTTTTCAGCGTTTTCAAAATATTTTGAATGTATGCCTTTACCAAATGTCATTTCGTGGTATGCTCACTACTTCCCAGTTTGGTTTTTAAAAATGATTACAGTGTTTATAGAAATTAATGATTTATTCGTTCCTTTTATGTTCTTGGTGCCTATTCGATCTGTTAAAAAATTGGCGTTTTATATTCAGGTAATGTTTTTAGGTAATAAAATAATTTTTTCTCTATTAAAATTTGATTACCTATGAATTATTTATTTTGTATTATTATACAGTTTGCCTAGTTTATATTTATGTGTGTTTATATATATATCTCTTTTAGGTGTTTTTGCAAATTGGAATTTTGGCGTCAGGAAATTACAGCTATTACAATCTTTTATACATAGTTCTTTGTTTATCGTTATTGGATGACCATACATTTTATAAAGGTAAAATCCACTTTTAATTGTAAAAACTGAAATTATTAATTGTTTAATATTTTCTATTTTTTAGAATTAGCATTAGCCAGAACTCGCGAATTGTCTTCTACTGCATTCACAAAACTCATGACAATGAACGTAATAGCATTACTAATCGCTAGTTTTCCCATGGTCTATAATTTAAGTCTTACTCCAGGCAATACATTAGATTTTAAAATAGGTAAGTATTATTAATTGATCACGTTTTAATATAATTTTTTAATTTAATTTTGTTTTTTAGCATTTACATCACAACAGTTCAACGTTACATTAGGAAAGAGTTTGCCGTTCATTACATATGTTGCATCAGCATCATTTGTTTTCGAAACTGTGAAGGCACTTCATTTGTCTTTGCCGTTTAAGAATAAAAACGATGTTTCCATTTCACCATTAATTACATCAACATTCTTTATTTCCATTTGTTTGGGTATTTTTACCTTGGGTTCAGTGAGTTTTAGTTTTCTTCATCCGAATGTCAATCAAACGATGCCAAAGGAATTTAAATTAATTTACAATATATTTGCTCCATACAAAATCGCCAACTCTTATTTACTACCTAAAGAATTAGTTAATTTTGAAACTCGTAAAGAAATTGTAATACAAGGAGCTAATGATGTAAAAGGACCTTGGTATGAATACCAGTTTTTGTACAAACCTGGAAATGTAAACGTTACACCGCCAATTATTGGTATGTATTTTATTTTATTATTAGTATAAATCCATTGTAATATAAATGTAATATTTATAGCTCCATATAAACCATTACTCGATCGCCAGTTGTTTTTCACTGCTCATAGCCAGCCGACTCAAAGTCCTTGGCTCATGAGTGTTTTGTATCGTTTATTAAATAATCAAAAAGAAGTACTTTCATTGTTGAACACCGATCAAATTCCATTTGGTAAAAAACCACCAAAGTTCATTAAAGTTTCCTTGTATAAATATCAATTTTCATCGAAGTCACAGAGGTACTTAAATTTATATTTATAACTTTTAGTATATAATAATTATGTTATTATTAAACTTTGTTCTAATCCGATATTTAGGGAAAAGGGAGTTTGGTGGAATCGACAAGTTTTAAACTCTGATTTTATTATTCCAATGGATAAAAATAGTCAAGTGTTACTGGATACCTTAAAAACTCATAAAATATTGCTGAGCAACAGGACACCATTGCCTGTTAATGCAAATTTTAAACGTATGTTATTTTAATTTATTTTATTATATAAGGTATTGTGATTAAATTCATTTATTGATAGATATATATCAAATAATTGCGCTACGATAGAATGCAACCATAAAAAAAAAATGGGTTTAGTTAGTGTGTAGCATTTACTGACGATTGTACTGTTGTGTTCTTGTGTAATTGAAAATTTTATTTTAATCGGCTGAAAAATTAATTAATTGATTTATTTAGAGTATAACATTGTCTCAGAATAAATCAAAAAATTTATCAGTTTGATAGTATAATAGATAAACGAAAACTCGGATTATTATTTTATTGTCTTATGTTCCTTATTTATACTATTTGACTTTTGATTTTTTACTGCAAACAATATGTATGAATTATTAAAGTGTTATCCAACTTATGTGTAATATTTATTTAAAATGAGTTTTAGTTGAATTTATTAATTTGTTTATATGTGATTTGTGTTTGTTATTATAGAAATACTGGACCAAATTAGATTTGTTCTGTTGGCAATTGATCCAAGATTATTAATATTGACATTTTTAGTGACCGGTTTTGTGTTGATATTGGTACCTGTTGGATCCAATTTTCCTGCTATTTAAATGCAATTATTATTGTAAGTTTATGCTGCTAGACTTGAAGAATATGGAATATGGTTTTTTTTACATTAAATTTGAATTTATTTCATGTAATCTGTTGTCCTCCTCCCAAGACTTATTTATTCACAAGGATAAAGTGTCATTTTTTTTCTAATTTTTGTATGTATTGTATATACACATTTGTATAACTTTCTTATGTTTTAAGTTTTATATTTTCTTATAATTTAAATTTTTAGTTTTTATTTAAACTTTTTAAATGTTTTACTCATAAAAAAGTAGGAAAATCATTGTTTCCCCTAATTTAAAATTATGTTATTATTTTGAGACTGTTCTTAGTATTAACAGCACAAATAGAACCTCCTCGTAGCATTTTTAGTGTGTAATGTTGTTTACATTTTGTATAGAGGTTTTTCATTGTCATAATTATTCGTGTAGTTTCAAATTTGCATTTAAATATAAATAAACTGAAGTTTTAATAGTAATGCAAAGTGTGATTTATTCCTTTTTCTCGTGACATTTAATTCCTAACAGTGTTTATTATGAATTATTGAAAAAAAAGTGGCTAATTACTGGACGCTGCGCATACTTCACTTCAACTTGTACACAAGTTTTTTATATGTTATTTAATAATTTTTTAATTGTGTAAGCGAATGAAAATAATTGCTACTTAAACCAACAGTTTTTAATAGAGATTTATTTCTATAAACCGTTTACAAATTTTAAGTGATGAAAAAAAATTACAATGTCAACGAGTACTGTTGCAGATATGTGTTAAACTTTCTATTAGAATTTTTAAATCATTTTCGTCTATAAAATTTTTTCTACTGTTTAATCCGCGGGATAATACTTTTATGCATCATAAATCCTACTCCGTTTTCATGTTTATTATTCTTGTTTCCCCCGTACATAAATACCATATTGCCAGAAGTGATACTTCCTTCTCCTGGCCATCTAGTCTCTTGTAATGCTATAAGGTGGTATGTTATATTTTTCTACCACTTCTGTTAGCGTTTGAAGGGCTCCCACTTTGTATAACGTTCTCACATTCCAAGTTCCAATCCTTAATCCATGTTGTCCGGCCCGATTCCAATGTTCATTATCCATAACTCTGTCCCGAGGCTTTTTGTTTTGGTTTCTTAACAAGATATTTTTATAGTGGTGGGTGTTTAGCTCGCCACTGAGAGCCACGGTGGTCTGGATTCCCCCCCCCCCCTCGCTCCCAAACATTAGGCTTTCTATATATGAATATGTTACCTTTCTAAGAAAAGATTGTTTATTTAATCTCTTAATGTCTTCAATTCTGATTGCGTCACTGAGTCTTATTGACTATGAGTTTCGGAGAGGGGTCAGGTTAGTTACTCGGAGGTGCTTATTTAAAAATAAATAAAGTAATTTATTAAGTATTCAAGCGTAATAAATAATATAGCAACTAATACACTTTTATAACTTGAGTAATACAATATTATAAATTTAACATATATTTATTTCAGAATTATGTAATTAAAAAATATATTAATGCGTTAGCAAATCATAACAAAAATGATACAGTTTTTTTGTTTTAACTGATATAAACGCGATTTTATTAAATCCGTTCACTTTAATTTGTAGTGCGTGTGTAGACAAAAAAAAAAAAAAAAAAAGGAAGATATATTTATATAAAAAAAAAACAGGCCTTTTTTACGTAATAAGTTTCTGACGACGTTATTGAACTTGTAATTTTTTTTTTTTTTTGTTTTCCGGACGGTTACGTCTTTATAATGTTGTTAAAAAAAAAAAAAACAGTCCGAAATCATGCACGACGAATTTATCGAATAATAAAATAAAAATTTGATACTGTTGCCAATATTCGTGTCATAATTATATATTATTATCGTAATACGGTCAGCAGCGGCGGTCAAACCTTGGTGTGGAGAATTCCTCCCTTTTTTACTATTATTTTTAACAATATACCGTTGTTGATATTATTACATATTTAATAATAATAATAATAATAATATATCCTTCAATTATGATTTGTGTTTTCAATGATCAAAGTTCACGTTGAAAAATCAGCCTCATCTCTCCCGCCCGTGTTGAAATCGTTTGACCGTCACTGTAAAATACGTGTACAGAGTAATTTTACAATAATATAATATACATAAATATTAAATTTTCGTTCAAAATCGCAATTAATAATATACTTCGATTGGTTAGCTGCAGCATCATCAGCTTTTTCGTTCAGCGTAAAAACACTATACGTCTTATCGTTATTATCGCCTGCAGTAATCGCGAGACCGATTCGATTTACTACTCGGCCGTATTATTACAATATGTACACTACACTGACCCATACGAAATAAGACGTCACCTCTCGTACGATGCCAACTTACACCAATCGTAAACAGTTGTCGATCTGATGTTATATATGCGTATAGAAGAATTAATTTTTTTTTTATTTTTACATTAATATTATACGGTTCTTTTGCGTTCACATTTTTTTTTTTTTTTTTGATTAATGTATACCGCAGGAAGTTTCGAGAAACCAGAGGTTAGTATTATCATAATACGTATTATACTTTCTCGTTACTTATACGTTTAAACGCGCGTTAATTATAGAATAAGAAAATTTACAATATTTTAAGGTCTATTCACACATAATATCCCCGAGTCTCCGATTTTTCTATTACAGTAACAACTAACATTCAGTAATTCCAGTACATTCTCTGAAATCGTAGAAAACGGACACGTACATTTTGTTTTTGTTGTTTAAGAGTTGAACTGGATTCCGAGTTAAATAACATGAGCGAATTGAGATAAACTAATATTATGATAGCTCGGATTCTTGGTGAAGAATAAGAATTGAAATCGAAAAACAGGAAAAGAAAACGTATTTTAGTGCATGATTTATGGGAGGGGGGGGGAAGGGGAATTTTTGAAGTTATATAAAGGGCTCATGGATGACGAGCAGAAATTTTATGAATATCGTAGGTACCCGTTTGATGCAATTCCTCCGCAATTTCTTTCCATGCCTTCTCTCTCCACGTACCATCCACTATAACTCGAACTATTATATAGCCCGTTATTATTATTATTATTATTATTTTTTGACGAGCTCAATTAATTTTACTCTGTCCCCATAATGGACGAAATGAAAATAAAAAAAATGACATTATGCGTGCTTTTGCGTCAGCTGTGTATCGTATACTAACGATACACGAAACGCGATCATCAAATAACTAAAATGACTGAAATAAAATCACACATGTCCGATGCGGCACAGCCCGCGATCGGACGAAATATCGTTAATATTTTTTTGATCGGAGAGAGCTCGGAACGGATGTGTGTTTTCCATTTTCCCCTGTTCGTCATTCAAATTCGCGGTGTCTGTGGGGTGCACTGCATGCCTGGGGGACGGTTTGTTTTCGATTTCCGCTCGCGGCATTCCGTTGTTACGATACAAATGATCGGCGCGCGTATAAATATATAATACTATATAAATAAATAAATATACATATATATAGTGATATTATGCGTATGAGTTACCGAGTACAAGGATTGGAATTTCTTCTTCTTCAAAAATTCATAAATTCATATAAGGCATTCGTACGGTGTATCCTCCTCCAATCGATCGATTAAAAACGATTTATGAAAAATTAACGTCTATATATTATGTATAATATAGTAGGTAGGACTACATGAGAACGTATCGTTTAAGAAAATATCACTTTATACGCATATTGTGTTTGTGTCTGCAGACTTGGGTAAAATACTTTTCAAAAGTATTCGGAATATTTCGAATAACTTTGAGAGAGAAAAAAAGTATTCCGAATACGCGTATTCGAATACTTCTTGGCAACAGCACTGGCTCCAAAGTATTTTGAATACACTTCACGAAAAGTATTTCAAATATTTTTTTTAAATATTCTTTTTTTTTTTTTTTTAGTTATACAAATATCAAATGTAGTAAATAGTATAATTGTTTTGTTTGATCGAACATTGAAACAGTGATCAATAGTTATTTGGGATGTATATATATATGTATAAATTCTGTGTTTATAAATTAACACGATGACCAATAAGTAAATTAATTATACTATTTAGTTAGTAACACAATTGTATTAATAATACACAGTGTAATTATACTCGATTATTTGAATAAATAATAATAATAACAAATTTTAATGCGTTTTTAATTGATTTAAAGTCATCTACCTAAATTTTTTTTTGTTGCATCATTTAACGTACGTTATACACATATGTAAGAAATTATTTTTTTGTAAAATTAGGGCCCCCCGGACTGAGTTAACCCGGGGGAGCCACTTATATCATTAATCCGGCTCTGACTACACGCGTATATCATAATTATTTTATTTATTTATTTACTATTCGGCAACGACAAATTGCGCAATCATTTATTATCGTAAATATTTGCAAACATTGCCATTTGAAAGGTATTAATAGTATTAGATAAAACGTTTTTAGCACTACTCATTTTGAACTATTATAGACGGGAAAAATTAATCTACTCGAGAACATCAGTTGTTTTCGTACGGCGTATCTGATGTCACAGACGTTGTATTTAAACTCGAATGATTTTTAGGCGGATTTATATTGAAAAAAAGGACTTATTCGAGCGGGAATAATTTTTCTTCTTCAATTCCTTCAATGCGTCGTGTTTTTACAATTCCCTTTTAAAACTTCCAATCGGATGTACACGTTAATAAATCAATAGACAAAATAGTGAATGTAAAATATGCATGCGAAGAAACGACGGCGACGACGTACCAAAACCACAATATATTTTCAATTGTTTTGAACCAATGAAACTTAAACTCGCACAATAATCGTTGTCAGTATTTTGGAATAGTGATGCTGCAATTGCCGCGTCAAAGCTATAATAGTTTATTTTTATAACTAACTGCCCGTTTGAAAAACTAGCGACGTGTGTAAAATGCCGCCGTTATATGTATATATACATTTTTTTCGTATTTTAAATCAAGTTAGTTTTAACATAACAAAGTTGTAGTACAACGGTTTTTTTTTTTTAATGTAATAATTTAAATTCTCCTGTAGCCCCGTAATTTGGACATACATTGGGGGGGGGGGCTAATACGTCGTTGAACTCGTATGATAAATGCAGATTGTCGTTTATAAATTATATAATAATATGTTATGTGTACAGCCGAATTATATTTGTATACGATTCAATCGTTTATTTTACCAAACCGTGAAGTATGTCCATATTTAATGTACCTGATATATTATATACCTGTTCACTGTCAGCGTTCAATGTTGTGAATTAAGTGTAATATATTATAATTATTTTGAAAAGTTACCATATGTTGCAGTAATATATTATATAATATTATTTGGTTATAGGTATATTCTCTTTATTGTTTTTGACTATTAAACTATTGAAATATACCACAATTCACATAAATAGTGCAGGTATATCAATGTCTAAATTTTTGTAATGTTCAAAACTCGCCGAGTTCAAACGTGTAATATTTAAATTTTAACGAGGCATTTATCAGTTATATTCATATTTTATTATAGATGATATCCTCGGCTCTATTTATATATCCTAATAGGATACAAATAATGTTTTTGATAGTTTTTCATAATAAATATGACGCAGGTATATATATATATATAATTGAATACAGCCGTATGTGCCTAGAGAAATAATTTTGTATTTTTTGATATATAAAATGAATACGTTTTTATCAGTCTTGTATTATTATAGATTGTTTTTCGCGTATATGTAATTATTAAATACGCATTTTTTTTTTACATGTATATGTATTTTTTTAAATATTCGCTTCGTGTTTTCTTCGGTACGACTTAATTTTCTAGACGAAATTAGATTAAATGAATAAATTCCACGATATAACGCCAATCCTATAAATATACATACAAAACATTTTATAATTTCCAACACTATATCTAAGAATATTATAGTATAATATATATTATATATATAAAATATAAGAGCGGTTTTATTTGCTTGATTTTTATCTTCGACGTACGACAGGAAGTTTTACATGTATTATGAATAACGTCATATACCTAGTATAAATAACGAATTTATAATACTTTACGTTAGATGTTTTGTTATTGACTTTGGGGCGTATGACCGTATAAGAATAAATCTTAAAAAAAAACCCATTGACATTTAGAGACAAACATACGTACAATTATATAGGTATGTACCTACATATACGAGTATATTGTTGTTGTCATATAATATAATTGATATGAATTATCATTTTATTTTTTTTCCTACTTTAAATATACATTTTATTCTTTTATTATTATCTTAAAAATATTTGATAAAATTTTACATACAATTTCAAATATATTTTTTCTTGTTATGTAGTTATGCTATATATATATATATATATATATATATATATATATATATATACATATATGAAATTGTATGCGAATCATTAGTTTATTAATTCTACGTTCATGATATTATCAGGTATTCGTATTATTATTATTAATCATGTACACGTATGTAATTATATAAGTAAATGCGTTTTACAAATATATACAATGAATTCGAAATTATATATTAGTTTTAATGAAAATATATGGTATTTTCCTTTGCACGAGTATAAGAGGTGCACGCGCTTGTCATTATTGTAATTCAAATTTGTTTTTATGAATTATAATTTTATAGGAGCAGAGCGAGAAATCTTTTAAGTTAGGTTATAGTGTTTTTTTTTCGTTATTTAACCATAATTTTTCTCTTTCTCTCTCTCTCTCTCTATTTTTTTTTTTTTTTTAGATAAAATAGCGACTTAAAGTTATGAAAAGTTTATCTATATAATTGAAAATACGGGGATTAATAGATGGTTTCTATTTGAGGAAGTAATTTTTGGTGTACTTTGAGAGTTAAAAAAAAAACAGCGCGAATAACACGCAATGGAGTTTCAGGCCCATCTGCAATTATTTCACTCGATCTATTTTGATTAAAAAAAAAAAAAAATTCTAAAATTTTCAATTATATTTATGGTTACTTTAATAATATGGAATAATTAAAAGAAATATGCTTCAATTCGCAGTTCAAAATTTCAAATAAGAAAAAGAAATAATTTTTTTTATTTTTATTTAAAATAATATGTTTTTGTTGTTATTGATCCTTGTTTATGATTATCTGGTCAAATTTAATTCGCAACGAGTACTATATGATTATAGCATCTCTCGTCTTAGAATTAAATATATATATAAATTAATGCACACCACTGCGGTTTATTTTATTTGTAATATGCTTATCTGATTCTCAATTACGCAGTGTTGTCAATTTCAAATGTAAATTTGAACGTAAAATAATTAAATGTACAATACACATTAAAATGAAGTGTAGTGGAAGCATATGTATAAATGTATGATTTTGTGTTAAGTTTCACGTTAGTTTTTATTTATTCATTTTAATTCTATCTTAATATGTATCTTTATAGTGAACTGGAAATTAAATACGTTATCGGAAATTTAGAAAACATGTACATATATACAATTTCAAAACGATTTAGATATGCTGTGTCTATACGATTATTAAAAACGCCGGTCTATTATATTTACCATTATAAGAGAATATTTATATAATATGTTTATGTATGGGTACTAGGACTTGGTAGGTTACAATTACAGATTCATTTTAACATTTAATATGGGGATCATTTACTATACATTTATCTATACTAACACTATTTTTAACTATTATTTATTTATATTACTCGTGATTTGAGTAAGTGATTTAATATATGCTATTAAAATTACCAATTATTATTATAAACATTTTTTAGAAAAATTACTTTTAACGACGTACTGAAAATCTGTGTAACAACACGCGATGTTTAATTCCACTATATATGAGTATAAAACTGTAATATTTGTCAATCGCTTTATTATTATTATTATTATTATTATTATTATTATTATTATTATTTAAAATGATACCACCTATATGACATTAGTTTATAAACTATAATGGATAAAAAATATATAAAATAATCGTTACACTTAGGAAAACAAATTAAGCAATTTTAACTTCGAAGATCGATATTCGTTTTCCTTGCACTCACTACTACAATACCTACCTGTAATATTGATCATAATAATTTGGTTGCTGACATTTAGCATTTTTTTTAGCATCGGTGACTTATAAATTTACAATTTATAAATTTACTATAATACAATTATTAAATTTACAATTTATAAATATGCAGATTAAGTCTGGTCTCGTTTGCATAGGAGATGTATATTTATTATAAATAAATAATATAAATATATATTATATAGTCATTTATAGGTATATGCGGTGTACCTATAATAATAATATTTATATATGTATATGTCTGAAAAACTGCTGAACAAAAACGAGTGTTTTGTTTATATAATATATAGTGATGATTTTGGACACTTCTATAGAATTAAATATATATATATATATATATATATTTAATCGCGTTGATTTTATTGTTTAAATATATTGTTTATTGTGTCTAAAACAATATCGATGATAATTTCAATAAAATTATTATAATCAGCATTAATATTTTGTCTTATTTGGATGAGAATTACGTAGAAACACTTAAATATAATATTATACAGGGTGTCTTCTAATTTTTGTTGTATACCTATTCAAAATTTTTAATTTTTTTTTCAAATAATCATAATAATAATAATAATAATATTATTATTATTATTAATTAGTAATTAGGTTAGTTTAAACACATTTTTTTTAAAGTTTGTTTTAATTAAAATATTTTTCAAATAAATTAATGTTAAAGTTTAGGCAAATAAAAAAAAATACTTTTCATTAACTTAAAAAAAATTGTAGAAATTCGTAACGACTAAGTCATTAATGAAAATTTCAAATACCAATTAAAAAAAAAAAATTCATTCATAAAACTGCTAATTTAGAATTTGCAAAAAATTTAAAAATAAAATAATTTCGTAACTTATGATTCTATATGTAATCAATACAAAATAAATATCTAATAGCAAGATAGTTATTGCGTTTGTTTGCAGATCTCCGTAAAACATTCCGTATAATATATTTTGTAATATTCTGTATATACACTCACTGTATAATCGACAGCCTATATAATAATAATAATAATAATAATAATAATAATAATAATAATAATAATAATAATAATAATAATAATAATAATAATAATAATAATAATAATAATAATAATAATAATAATAATAATAATAATAATAATAATAATAATAATAATAATAATAATAATAATAATAATAATAATAATAATAATAATAATAATATATGTATATTTTGTATCTGTTTTGAGCATGCAGTACTCATATTATAATTATCACTTATTCCACATATATAATATGTGTATAATAGTATCGTACGACTTAAATTTTAATTGACTTTTATTGAATAATTAATAATACAGATGTATTACTAACGATGAGTAGTCTATATATTATATTGATAAGCGTATTTTTGTTTTACGAATTTTATTATATACATACTTGTATTGATCTCTACTTGTGCGATGTATTTGATGTTAAAAAAAAAAGATTACACGATAACGAGAAAATCTCAGAATATGGTTATTTTATTAATAATAAAAATAAATAAATAAAATAATAATAATATTAAGTCAGTAGTTGAATATGATTAAAGTTTAGATATATATATATTGGTACGCTGTTAAATCTGATATTATATAAGTATATGTGTGCATGATAATTCATAATTCTTACGTTTTTGCTTAAATAGGGTATGGAACTCGTCTCTGATATATATATATATATATATTCGTTTACGTTCGGAATTTTACTTTTAAGACACTATCGTATAATTTAATATATTTTATAGTCTGTATCATGCCTATTCTTTGAAAAAAAAAATATATTATATAATTATAAAAATCGTACAAACATTAAATACATTTTTTGCAATTTACCCATTTTGTTATGCGTAAATACAAATACATGACATTATTTTCATTATCTTTCATCGTTGCAATTTGAATAAAATAATATTTTTTACAAAACTATATATATAGATATTACAAATATGACATATTTTATTTTGGAACATTGAGCGCTTTGGACGCATGCAAAACGCACGTGTGTTATCTTTTCTTTTATTACACATTCCGAACCAATATAATATTATGTACACACATTCTATTTAAGTCATTTTCAATTGCGTATTTAGTTAAGAAAAAAAATTAAATTTTCCATAAGGAACCGGGCATAAGTTTGTAGGCAAAATGTTAGGTCTATTGAAGTTGAAACGCGAAAAAAAGGACTTTAAACGTTTAGTGACGATAATTTCTACTAAAGTCGTATTGAAACGTTATATATATATATCGCACATATGAAAAAATATGCCAAAATTTCAGTTTTTAAACGAGAGAAGATAATCCGATAGTAGTGTGCAACCTATAGCGAGGAATGGGGTGGAAGTCTAACACGTTACATAGATCGTTTGAACACGGAACGTTCTGTGTTTGATTTATACAAGAACAAATTTTAATGAGCGGATAGCGTTTTTGGCCAAAAGAAGAAAAAAGAAAATTATAAGATACAGATACATATATTGAAACGTAGGTGTTCTGATAATATTATATACTAGGTTTAAAAATGAACGCCATTACACGTATCGGTTGAAAATTTGAAAGAGTTCAATAAAACGATTATAATAATAATTATTATTATTATAAGCATAAATTAATATAGTTGAACACCGCTGTTGTTATAGCACTTGCAGAAGTTATAAAAAAACATTTAAGACCGGTTGTAAACACATAGCGGCGGATTTAAAGGGATTAAAGGCGATAATTTTCTGCACAAAACATATATCGTATATAATTCAGACGTTTCAACTTGCAACGTACGATTCACATATTGTTATAATATAAACGATGAACAACATTATCCCTTTAAGTCTACATTTCTCAGATTTGATTTTTTCCTCCTAAAATCTTCGAGAATTGATTTAATTCATCGGCAGTTCATTGATTATTATCTTTGTGGGGAGAAAAATAACCGACTCGTGTTAAACAATAAAGACCGATGATAATCGTCACTAATAAGTTTCGCATTTCAATTATACGATTTCGATATTCACGCGCGCACAAAATTTCTCGTCGAGAACACCTTGAATTAATTTTCTACTAATCTTCGCTACGTATTATTATTACTATTAATTATTAAATTATACATTTTTTTTTTTTTTTACACACTCATTATACCAATTGCGTACTATACGTAGTTATTATAATTATATATTTCTATATTTAGTACCAGACATCTTTTGAATCTATATAGAAAAGAAAATCTTAACTTCAATTTCTGATATCATCGTGTTACATTCGTTCCTCCTATTATTATTTGTTATTTAATTATACATTTTAATTTCAGAAGGGGGGGGGGGTTAGCACTTATTAATTTTTACGAATTACAGTTCACATAAGATGTTGAACTACACACACACGCACACACATTGTGCCAGAGAGAATATACGCGCGCAGCAGTGTATGATTATTATTATTATTATTATTATTATTTTTATGCTTGTATTGTGGCAAGCGCGCTCAGTTTTATTATAATTATTAAATTTCTTTTTTTTTTCAAATTATTCTGTGGTTATATTGTGTATAATACGTATGACCCGAGATAAACTTTTATAATATTATGTTGTTTTATGGAAAAGTCAATCCTAGCGCGTGCCACTCATAATAATAATAATAATAATAATAATAATAATAATAATAATAATAATAATAACAATAATAACAATAATAATAACAATAACAATAATAATAATAATAATAATAATAATAATAATAATAATAATAATAATCATTAAATTCAGGCCGCGGTATGCACAGACAGTACCGTATTACAGAAACCTAAATACTTTTCCTGCATAAAATCGGGCGGGTATGTGTATATGAATGCGTATAATATTATAATAACTGCATAAACTCATCAGAAAAACATTAGCAGTAACACGCGCGCTCGTACGTTTTTAATAAACCGTGTGTGTGTATATATGAATAAATCGACTTCGACGTGATGAATATTTAAAATGTACAAATTAATATATATATATATATATATATATATCGAATAAGGTATGACGTAAGTATATGTTATATTTAAGTAAAAGTATTTATTAAACACAATTCATCGGTGTCGATTACTTTTAACATTATTATTTTTAATATATATATATATTTTTTTTTTTAAAAAAAGAAGTATTTCAAACGTGTTTTAAGAAATACTTTTTAAAAATAAAATCACCCAGCGGTGAGCATCGTGCACGCTCGATTGGAATAGAAAACGTTTCGAAACAATAAATACAAACAATAATTTAAATGTGTGAACAGTCATTACTGTTCAACACGCAGAATCCTAAAATTTTCCACAAATCGTATAAACCGTTTTTTTCGCGGTGAAACACTCTATCCGTTATATTCTGTAAATCGGAATGAAATCCGTTCTGTATATTATGGTTTGCAAGGGAGAATCGTGCACGGAGACACGGTAAATAGGATATTGTTTTGTAGAGATAACATTACACACTCAGAGTCGGATAAAATACTTTTCCACGAGTGTTTCGAGTGCGTATTCCGAATACTTTGGAAAAAGTTATTCAGAACACGCGTAGTCTAGTACTTCGTGACAATAGTGTTCCCCAAGTATATTTTGAATACTTCACAAACGTTATTCCAGATATTTTTAGATTACTATTTTTCAGTAATACGAATATCAAATATATTAATTATATTATTATTTGATAGAACGCAAAACAGTCGTCAATATGTATTTGAGGGCGGTTAAATAATTTTTTGTTTTTAAATTCCGTGTTTATAAAATATACAGCAAATAAATATTATAAAAAAAAATAACATAAAATATAGCAAGATCGTTGATGAAATATTTTTTTAATTTTGTTTTAGGAATATATCTTACTGCTGCTAGTTGTTATACACTGATATTTTTTTCTGAAACAATTACTTTTTATATCCAATCGAAATCGGTTATTATTAATTGTATTATGTAGGTACTATTTAAAATAAGACGGAGCTTGAAAAAAATATTCGAAATACTTGCACACAGAATACTTTCAAAAAGTATTTAAGTACTTTCGACGACAAAAAACGTATTTGAAAAGTATTCCGAATACTACCCAAGTCTGAATATAATATTACTATTATAATAAGTTTCATGTATTTTACAACGCGCACCGAAAAATGAATTACGCGTACACAGACTAATGTACGCACTAACTGTACAATTTTATGTACGTCACGTCGTGTGCAGTAGCAAATATATTGATGAATCTCAAAATAATAGTAGTAATAATAATAATAATGTTTTAGACTAAACACCAAAGCGGTTTTCGTAGAAAACACAATACGCATAAAAAAAAAAAAAAAAAAATACACGCACTAAAAAAAAAACAAAATTATAAAAAAAATTATTGTTAACGTGTTAAAATACACGCATATAATATATTGTATAAGATGCAAATAAACCGACTAAAACAAAAGAGAACCTACCGCAGAAATTTGCCATTTGCTACGCGCGGCGTGTATAGAGAAAAGCAAAAAAAAATTAAGAGAGAAATCGGTGACATTCGTTTTATCGAAAATTGAAAATAATAACGATGATAAAAAATAAATAAATCAGATTTCGGTAATATGCTTATGTGGGCGTTTGGTGACGTAGCCGAAATGATGTGATAGTCTCCGGGTCAATTACCCGATAAATATTGTGTGTGTGTGTGTGACCACCCTCGTAGATTTTGTTACAGATATTGCGCCACATGTGTTATTGACATTTAAACAGTCCATTGATTAAACGCGTCATGTATTACATTTGTGTACACAAGAAAACAATACATACGTGTATTTTTGAACGTACAATCGAATCGAATATTATAATGAAAAACAAAGAAATATAAAATATTTATTATAGGAGCTGGTAGTTTTATTAAATTTGTCTATATACTACTACTGTGTACGGGTTTCGACAAAAAAAAAAGAAAAAAAAAGAAGAAAAAAAAAAAACGTTTATTATAAAGAAGGAAAAATTTTCGAATTATTTTTTGAAAATTTCTAAATTACATAGAAAAAATGACGAGTATTATAATAAAAAGACGTTGATTTTTTTTTTAAAAAAAAAAGATAAAAAACAACAGCAAAGAAATTGTGTACACGCAGTGAATTATTATTATTATTATTATTTTTATTTTATATGATTATTGTTCGATACATTATATCGATATAATATATATATATTTTTTAAATCCGTTTGTGTATTTATTAAATTCAATACGTTCAATTTCTTTACATAAAGTCTAATCCATCTAAAACTAAATTTATATTAATAATTTTACATGTTGTATATTTAAAATTTTCAAGTCAACGTCTATACTATAAGTGACGGGTATGCATTTATTTTCTAAAACGTGTTTCGCCTCCTAATTTCAATTCGGATTGGCTTCTTTTTTTTAAAAAATTTTATTTCTGAGGCGCGTGTTCTTCATATCTTTTCATGAAATTACTATTCGTTTTACTAATATAAAATGTATTACAACTACTTTTAATAGTTTGTAAAATCCAGCATAATTAAATCGTGGTCGTGTTTATAATTACTATATATATATATATATTTATTTAAAGAAACACGCTCTAGTCTTTATAGGAAAATATAGTTTAAAAAATGCAATTTTTTTGCGCTAAAGGATGATTGGATTATAAATAATATATGTGTGTGTGTATGTGAATATACAATAATCAAACCAAATTTATATTATTCTCTGTGATTCTAATCATCCTTTAACAAAAAAAAAAAAAAAAAATTGTATTTTTAAACTATAATTTTATATTATTAATAATATTATATTAATTATTAACGTTATTTTATTAACGTGCGGAACACGTTGTTTAAATGAACTCATAGCTTATTGCAATTGCGTAGCGTAAAACTTAATGATCCTAAGACTTATAAGAGATGAAGGAAGGCCCTCTTTAACACAGAAATTAAATTATAATAAAATTATAAATTATTAAATAATGGATACCCAAAGCCGAAAATTACTTATAAAAACAATTACATTTTAATTTCAACCTTACCTAACCCAGTTAATAATTAATTTTTCTTCGTTCGAGCGAATTTGTCAATTACTCGTACTTTTCTCAAATTTAATTTCTGTGCTCGCTTATTTTCGCATTCATTTTCAACCTGTTGTTGGCGTACACACATTACACGCATATATCTTTTTTATTTTATGTTATTTATTATTTGGCAACGATAAATGGCGCTATCGTTTATTTTTTTAAGTATTTGTAAACACGTCACTTGAAGGTATTATAATAGTATCAAATGAAAACATTTTAGTATTACTTTTATTTTATTTGAACTATTATAACGGGAATAATTATAACTATTATTACGGGAACAATTAATCTACAACATATTGCCCCGATGTTTATATGATCATAAAAATATGTTTTACGTTACCAGTGAGAAGTTTTATGACGGAAAGTTGAAGTCAATTAGGAGTCATCTTACGTCCACGATGGCTCATACACAATTAGAATGACTTATGACGAAATCTTGCAGAAATTCATATCCTATTATAAATTATGATAATGTTACAGAAAAATTTTGTGAAGCTCAACATTTATTCAAAGTTTTAAATTAAAATGTTAAACAATGCGTATATACATATTTATATTTTTATTCAATAATCTATAGCGCATAATATTGAACGTTGCGACGTGATTAGCATGTAATCAATATTCAATTTATGAACTAGTTGATTAATTCATTTTTTGTAATTTTTTTTTTTTTTTTTTTTTTTTGAAGAATTTATAAAGAGTAATTTGGAAATGAATAATATAGTCAATTACCCTCGAGAATCGTAACAGTTATAACCATTTAAAAACATTTGAAAATAATAACTGTAGTAGGTTCTTCGCGGAATACTGACAAATGATAACATTAGGTTTCATTGAGTTGAAAAAATATATATTTTAACAAATAAACTTATTTCCAAGTAAGAAATTTACGATGCCGTACACGTTTTTTTTTTCTATTCATATTACAGCGAATAAAATTAACCCCCCAAAAAAAAAAAAAAATTTACAAAATTAATATGAGTATGTTATATATATATAGCTAATGAATCTCATAAAAATGTGGTTTAGAACGGGGCAAAAATAGGGATTGTTATTTGCGGTACACTTCAATCGGAGAACACATAATATCAACAATATAGTTTAAAACAAAAAAAAAAAAATCATATTGAAATTTATAATAAATTATTTTTTTTTTTTCAAAACAGACCATTAAAATACAATGTAATAAAAATTAAAGTATTTTTCAGTCGTTTGTTTTTCGCATTAATAATTATTATTAATCTGTGCGAGTGCATTTTATCATTTTTACAAACTCAAAGTACCTGCGTGTGTGTTCGTAAATTATATTTAATTATTAATATAATAATTAAAATATATAATATATAATTTATTAAAATATAGGAGTTAATTGGAGCGAGGAAGTAACACAGCACTCCCCGGTTGTTTTGAAATAAATTTGTCTCCTTTGTCACTTCGCCCTACACTCCCAACGCCTATCGTTTACTCACGCCGGTAGAGTAATAATCCTCATATCACTCACTCTCCGTCCATTATGATATTCGCAATTGCGTTTACAATTTACACAAAAAATATTTTATACGATTGTAATAGAACGTTCAATTATTTAACGATAATTGTTTTTACGATATTCCAATGCGCTGCGTTGTAGTTATTAAGGTCCATCACGGCCATCGAACGCGGTAAAAGATTCGAATTGCGGAATTCGTTTTATTTGGAGAAAACAAATCAACGATAATCCGCGATATTGTGTAAATAATATTGCGGGGTGGTATTTGTATTTTATACAAAATACGGCGTGATTTGGGAGATGATTTCGAGGACCTCGGATGAGTGAAATCCACTATAATTGTAATATATATATATATAATCCATCTCGAATAATTTTTAACGCTCGTCCGTGAGTTTCACGCTGTACACGGCGTCGTGAACGACACCCGGTTTACGGGGAAAAAAACCTATAGCCGTGGGGGCGCGCGCCCGTTGTACGCATCAGCTCTATAATATCATAATATTATATTAGCATTGGCATAAAAATAATATTGTTATTACGGATTACAACTATTTTTAATTGTAATACGACTTATTATCAATATAAATAATAACGCGTGCGCGTGCTGCTGCGATATTGTTACATGTTTTTTTTTTTTACCTCGTACATTTTCGGTTTAAAATAGAGATATCCGAACAAACTTTAAACCGTTACGTCGTCGTCGTCGTCGTCGTCGTCGATAAGGCGTTCCGAAAACTTATTAGATAACCAGGTCATTTAACTCGCATGTGTATTATTATAAAATAATAATCGTCTCTATAATATTATATTATTATTATTATTATTAATATTACAATACAATTATTATTAACTCGATGCCGCGATAATAATAATAGTGAATAGTACTCCGCGTACGGGGGCGTTGCGCGCGCGCGCGTCCGTTATCATCTCCTCGTCTCCTCGACGAAAGTAACGAAACGAAACGGGGAACGCGCCGTGCGTATCAGGCAATAGGGTATAGGCGAGAGTCAGAACACTTGTCTAGAGCAGTACTTTCCCATAAAAAAAAAAAAAAGTCATCCTTCTTAAATTTATTCAAGGATCGTTATTTAACATTGTATTAGAAGAAAAGAATTTTTTTTTTTTTTTAATTCATTTTATTTGTGAAAACATAATTGTGTTATTTGAGGTACAACAATAATAATAATAATAATAATAATAATAATAATAATAATAATAATAATAAAAATATTAATAATAATAATAATAATAATAATGTGCTGACCCTGTAGACCATAGGTTCTCAAACATATTTCGTACACATTGACAATCAACATTTTTTTTAGTGCCCCCCAAAATGTTTAAACTCACCAATTGTTTATCTTCAAACAGTTATCACAATTATTATATTTAAACATGCCGTATTCTATTTTAGAGTTCAAACTTACATTTTAAACGAGCATTTTTAATAAGAGCAATTAAAACGCATACTTAATCGAATTTCAACGTATTTTTATTAAAATTTAATCAAATCTTTGAATTTAAATTTATTGAGCTCACTTAATGTGATGGACGAACCTGATGTAGTTTAACGAGGTTTTTTTATATCAGGCTCGAATTCACTTAAATACAGTCGCCACGTTCGGTAACAAGCAGCCGATTTCTTTTTTTAGTTATTATAGTGTTGTTGTTACAGCACTAAATCCACGTTCGGACAAATACGATGATGGAAACGCTATTAGAGATATCTTTGAACAATCGACCATAATACAGGGGTAAAGTTGCGGGATTACATAATTTTTCGCTTTTTTTAATCAGCTATCGCTCCCCCCCCCAAACTTCTTTGGGCCTTTTACCGCCCCCCTAAAGGCCACTAACGCCCACAAGGGGGCGTTATCGCCCACTTTGTGAAAGAATGCTGTAGACAGTCGAGTTATTTTGATATTGGATTTCTCGAGGATCCATCAAAACGGTCTTCCAATTCATTCGATGACGAACACCGCGGATTAATTTTTATCGAGAAATAATATCTCGCAGTTCAGTTTTTGTTTTAAGGGCTCCGAGCTATATTTAGGTGTCCCGTATTTCCTTAATACGCCTGCAAGCACGTTTGTGTAATACAATACGAGACTAATGTACGAAGTGAAAAAAAAAAAAACTCCGCCAAAATTGCAATTATTTCTATAGGCGAGACCTTGATAAATAAAAAATATATATAAAATAAATAAATACACATATATACATATATATATATTAAAATGTATATTTAAATATTCGAGAAAGCCAATGAGTATTATATAAAATAAAAGAAGACCCTGACGTTTATACAATTCTATATTGTACGCGTTAAAATATTTATTAAAATTTACGTATAAAATTTCGTTCGAGGTTTTTTAGGTAAAAGATTTTTGTTTTACTATGGGGACAAGCGGGTCGAACTTTTAAATAAATATATATATATATATATATCGTTAAAGATTTTCGACGGGCATACGTTAAAAATCCTTAAAGCGTTGTAGAAACAAAAAAAAAAATTAGAAGACATAAATAAATATTGATCGCGTCTATACCGTGATAGTTATTACGGAAAACTTCGATGTTTTATAATTAGATTTTTTTTTTTTTTTTTTAGATTTAAAAAAGAAAATCGCTCCGAAACACGATCAGAGTGTTCAAGAACATCTCGTCGATGTTTTCCTTTGCGCTAACGCTCGAAAAACACTAGTCCGCGCGCGGTGTTGCGTATGTTTCGCGTACCCGTTTTCGTTGTTGGGCGAAAAACGTTAAAACATTTTGTTGAGGGTCCGTTTCAGCATCCAGTCCCCAACGACCGACCACCACGCATCCCCGTCGTTTGACAACAGTCGTGACGTGTTCGTATTAAAAACAAAAAAATTGTATAGTTTGTGCGTCACATCGTTTGTTCGTACGTACGCGTATACGATTTAATAACTCTGACGTTATCTTCGTCGCCACCGCTTAACTACCGACCGGATGCGCCTGTTGTTTTTGGGATTTTTCGTATTGGTCGACGACACAGCCGAAAGGTCGCGATCGATTATGACGACAAGCGTACAGAGAATAAATTGCGCATCATTCTGTCTCGTCGTATATAAGACTCAGTGTTGTGCACTCGTGCCCCAGTTGTGAGTTTGCGTTTAGAACAACACGGCACGCGGCTTCTGATTTCAAATCGCACGCGCGCGTTTCTTGTACTAGGTAAATATTTTATATTTTCACGCGTTTCATACGTACTAATACACTTTTTTTTTATACCTAATATAATAATTGTTTATACGATATTAATACATAAATCTTGTGCGTTAAACTAATCAGTACAAACTGTATAATGCATTTCAGATTGTCTAGGAGATATATCGAGGAGGACAAATAGTTTGTCTATTCTAGATTCCGACGTTTATTTTATTTTTCTGCGTACAACCGTTCCGATTCGACCTAACCTAATTCAAACAAATTTCGCCGGGAACGGTGTTTTGGGGAGACGTTATTCGTTTTTCGATTTTCTCAATAGCCTTTCGGAGCGGACTATTGGAAAAAAAAAAAAAAAAAAAACTATCAAGTGTTAAAAAACGCGATTTCGTCAAAATTCGTTATTTCTCCGTTGCGGAATTTCGTTGAAATGTACACGCCGGATTTGTGACGCTGCGCTTGTTATGTGTACTCGAGATTTTTTTCGAAAAAAAAACATCTCATTACCGATTTTCGCCTATTTATAGCGATTGTTGAATTATTGAACAGTCATAAAAAAAAAAGCGGTGATTTTCGGTTGTAAATGCCGAGAATCGTTTTACAACGTAAACATATCCCACTTCAATTATATTAAAAAAAAAAAAAAAAAAATCTCGAAAATCCTTAGTTACAATTTTTTTTTTTTGTTACATTTTAAATTCGGATAATGCGTACATTAGCATTTAGATTATTGATATTAGATGGAATCGTTATAATTTATTTTCCAAAAACGTGTGTGTCCGCGCGCATTCGTTCTGAAATATTGATACACCTACCGTTATTTTATTATCGTAATCGCGGTTATTTTCAATCACGTAACACAACCGAGTACTAATAAAACTAATATCGTCTAATAAAACGAATACCTATGATTAATAATTATCACATCCATACCGGGGGCTACAGCGCGGGCTATTAGAGAAAATAAAAATTGTTTCATATCCATTCTCCCCTCCCTCCCCCCGTATTATTCATAGGATTCGCCGCTATATTTTTCATTTACGGCAAATTTTTTTTTTGTATTCACGCGATTACGACGAAAATAAGAGCGTTTAAAATGGTTTCGCAACGATGACGGGGTTTGTTCACCAATCTGTATAACGACAGTGAATAAATTTCATCCGAATTTATTTTTTACACGCGGTTTGTTTTAAAATCGATTCGAGTTTAAAGGCCACCGGTCGCCGTCACCACTAGATGGACGACAAGTCGATCGGAGTTGTCGAGAAATGAACGTTCTATTCTGTTGCAGCACTGGATCGATCGATCGACACGATAATAAATTATTTTATTCGCCACGATTGAAATTGCGCATTTCAATATTCAATATGTGTAACACACACACGCGGCGCGTGGTGATATCATTTCGATTGTATTTCGTCCGGGGACGTTTGTCATACAATCGGTTTCAACGCTGCCGCTAGGGGAGGCGGTGTTGAGGAGAGGGGTCCATTGAAAACTTTTTTTCTTCTTTGGCATTTAACAAAAAAAAACCACCGGTGCAGCGCGCGTTTTTCCATAATACGTCGTCGTCATTTAACACAAACGTGTAACCGTTCGCGATACGGCGGCAATTCTTTTGTGAAAACGAACGCGTTATTATTATTATTGTTTTTGACGCCGCCGCCGCCGCGAAACGACGTTTTTAACGGCGGCGGGGATATTCTTTTTTATCCCACGCCGGCGATAACGCTCACGCCGGCACGTGCGCGCCGCGTTACTATTGGACGACAGAGCGTGACGGCGGTGGCAAACGATAATAATATCCGTACGGCGGCGGCGGCGACGACGACCACGGTTAATACGTGTATTAACCGTGCGGCGGCGACGACGACCACGGTTAATACGTGTATTAACCGTGCGGCGTATATTGTTACATTATTATTGGTAGCCGGGGTTTGCCGTTGGCAACACTGTTCCGGCGCATTTCGCATCCGCGGCTCGGTCTCCGTTCTACGGCCCGTCCGTCCGTCCGTTCTTTCCGTACTTGGCAGCCGTACCAGCCGATCCACTCGTCCGGAGTGCGTGTGCGCCGCCTGAGCAGCTGCTTGTACTTATCAACGCGATCGTCCACCCGCCGCCGCCGCCGCCGTTCGTATTATATTTTTATTTATAAAAAACGAAAAAAATTTTTTTTTCACCCATTATTACAATCGTCGTGTCGAAATACAAAAAAAAAAACACACGACCGATTAACGTATTTATATAATGTTTGTTTTTTTGTTTTCCAACGCTTTCTCTCAATAGACCTTGAACTTGTGTGCGCATCATCAGCAGCAGCAACAAACCGCGAGATCGTTACAGCACCTCTAACGGAGTCGCTGTTGGACAGTCTCGTCTTGTCTACGAGCCACGAGAGCGAGAGACGGTAATTTAACAGCATCAGCAGCGAGAAGAAATCATCGTCATGCCGGAAGAAAAGAAATACGCGTACACCAACGGGTTCGCCGCCAACGGGCACGGAAACGGCGGATTACCGCCCGAGAGCCCGGACGGCGAAATGTTCCTGTTCACTTCCGAATCCGTCGGCGAAGGACACCCGGGTAAAAACGAAAACGTGAAGTTATTATCCTCCTCCCCCCCCCTCCGTGCGTGTGTGTACGCTTATTGGTGTCTTTTTGCCGTTTTTTTTTTCTTTCACCCCGTGCTCGACGTAGCGAACACGTGTTTTTTATTATTTTTCTCGCGCAACGGGTTGTGTTCCGTCGTGGTTCGCGTTCACCGCGAATCGCGTCGCCGATATCGAATCGGGTTCGCGAACCCCGTCTATCGCCGCTCCCCAAGTGCGGCGAGCGTTGTGTGACGACGGTTCGCGCGCGTACGATTCCTCTCTTCGCGAACAAATGGCACTTCCGTTTTCCCGGGGACGAGGGGGGAAAGGCGAAGGGACGCCGGCCGATACTCGCCGGCGTACAAAACGCCATCCCTTTCCCCCGCCGCCGCTACCGAAGTCGTCGTTCCTCTCGCGGGAAATAATAATCCAACGGGTTTTCTGTTGTTTTAGACAAAATGTGCGATCAGATCAGCGACGCTATTTTGGACGCACATCTGGAACAAGACCCCGACGCTAAGGTCGCTTGCGGTGAGTTTTTCTTTCAAAAACATTTTTTATTTTTTTTTCAAACTACCTCCGACTACAAACTTAATGGGATTTTTTTTTTATCACGTTTTTTATTGCATCTTTGTATCAATATTTGCAACATACATGTGTGTGTGTGTGTGTGTAGATCCTCGTCTTACTTATTATTTTATCATTTTTTTTTTTTTTGTTTTTTAAGGTTATATTTGATTAGATAATTTCGCGCTGCCAACATAACCTTTAACGTTACGGAGGCGATTTTTTTTTTTTTTTCTAATTCAATTAGTGCTTTAAAATATAGCAACGAATTTGAATTAAAAAAATGTATAAAACACTACAGCTGTAAGATTTTTAAATGAAAATCGTATAAATTTTTCTATAAAAAAAACGTATACTTGGAAAAACGTATTATTAAAAGTAATACCTGCTAAAAGATCAAGCGTTATTCGATGCAAAACAATAGTCGTTTGTTGTGTTACGTTTGAAATATTTCTGTTTTTGTAGAAACTGTTACCAAAACCGGAATGATATTGTTATGCGGAGAAATAACGTCCAAAGCCAATGTTGATTACCAACGAGTAGTCAGAGACACAATAAAACACATTGGCTATGATGATTCATCAAAAGGTAATTTTCTAATTTTTATGCGTGAGTATATATATATATATATTTGTGACTGTATAATAATTATCTTCAGAATAACGAGTTTGGGTATCTTATTTTAAAAAAATTTTAATTAAACGCGAATTAAATTAAACGTAAATATATATTTTAATAGGACCGATATGTGGCAATATAATGTTTTTTTTTTTATCATTAAATGTAACTAATCAATTACAAAGTCAATAGGGCAGAATTAAAATTTGTAAGATTACTAGAAAAAGATTGGATAAAATAAAATTATCCAATTAGATGATATAAATATATTAGAGTTTATTCCAACATAGACAAACGTTCGTATTCGCATAAGTTGTTTTTAATTAAAACCCTATGTATGATTCTCGAATATTCACATAGAAATTCAAAAATTAATTGTTCGTTTATTTTCGACACTGTTAAAATTATTAATATTAAAAAAAAAAAATGTCATATACATTATTTATACTACTATATGTTAGAGTAGAATGTTTTTCCCGACAATTCATTAAATATTAACAGATATCAGAAATTCAATATTAATCATATAATATTTGTTTCAAATTATCAAAATCCATATGTGCATTATTTGTTTTTTCGATAAATAATCGAACAGGTAAATAAATTACCTGTTGGATTTTGTACTTTTATTTGATTTTTATTTTAAAATATATTATTGTCATTGGCTCTTTTTTACTTATATTAATATTTCATACGTTGACTGGTTTTATTTTTAACAACTTAATATATTAAAGTATAATACAAATTATATCCGGGAGTAGATTTTGCAATTTAGATACACACAAGAAAAAAGGAAATACATTATGCAAGATTTATTCTTTAGAATTGATTATGTGTAAAAATTTAAGACATTGTTGCGATATTGTAATGATTTTCATTGTATTACTTGTTGATTTATTGTTACGTTTCCTGTTCTTACAATATTTGTATAATCTTGGTTCTTGGTACGTCATTATATATATTTTTATTTAGTTTTTGATATGTAAATATTATAATTTAGGTAAGGTGGCTACTTGTCCTATACTACTACTACTAAGTACAAATAAAACAATTATCTTATTCATATACAGTAAAATCAGTTAGGTTTAAGATGTGTATACATACGTAGCTCAATTCATGTAAAATATATACATATACCACCAACAGGGTTTGACTACAAGACATGCAATGTTCTCGTCACAGTTGATGAACAGTCATCTAATATTGCGGATGGTGTACACGTTAACAAAATTGAAGACGCAATTGGGGCTGGGGATCAGGTAGGGTATAGACAAAAATATTGGTTTTCGGGAGTTCAAATAACTAATGAGTATCGGAATAGCAAAATATAGAAGTCGCGATTGTAATATTTCAAGAGGCTGCCATTTTTATTTTTGGGATTTTATCATTTCATTTGGTATATAATCACAACTTTTAATCCAGAGGTTTTTTTATTTTGTTATAATTTTTGTTTTTTTAATGTTATGTAAGTGATCGTCCCCAAATATTTTAACATATTGTAAGTGCTTAGACATCAAGTCATGCCTACATATACTTATCTATAATAGATTCTTTTTAATTTTATGATAGGTATTAATATGCTTGTATTATTTGTTCAGTCATGCTAAAGATATCGAATGTATTTCCTTTTGAGTCAATAAATATTGTACGTTTTAAGTAACATAATGGAAATGGTATATGTCTTATACATTGTTGGTGGATGTGAATGAAATATATTTTTAATATAACCGGCTTACACAGATTATTAGTATAATTTATTATTAACTAAATTAATGTGTAAGTTGTCTTTAACAACAATATTAAATTTATTCTTGCATGCAAATAAAAAAAAATTATATATATATATATAATACATACGTACAAAAAATCTGATGAAACATAATAAACTCCTTGCATGTTAAAATAGAATGGTATCAGTTAAATTATTATTATGCCTACTTATAAGGAAATTAAAATGGAGTGTCTATGGGGGATTTGTGGGAGACATAATGATCTATCTAAATATATATATATATTTTTTCTATATGTAAACAGTATATATTTGTAAAGTGTGTATAATCAATTATTCTATTATAAGGAGTCAGTCAAGAGCGTATGTTTGTACACGCTGTAGTTTGTTGCAGGCATAATAGTGTTTAAAAGATGTATTCCTGATAGTAATCTGTATTGTATTTTAAGTCTAATTTAATTTTCAAAATTTAAATAGAATTTATTTGAATGAGTTAAGGATAATGTGGCTACCTCATAGTAGTATAGTCAAAATAAGAAATTAATAATATTTAGGACAAAGACAATGTAAAAAAATATATACTGTTGTAATAGACTTGTAATTGTTTTATAGCAAAACTATATTTAACTCTTCAGTAAAATTTACAATATTTCTAATGCGTAATGATAACCGTATATCTATGAAATATTACATTTATAGCACTATATGTTTTAATTTTTTTTAATATATTGTGATAAAGTAAAATTATTAACCTTCTATCAGGCGCGCTCTTTGTTATAATACTTAGTAATCGCATGGTAAAATTTACAACAGTTTTAATATGTAATGATAACCATTCATCTATTGTATTCTATATATATATATTAATTTATTAATGTGTTGCAATAAAATAAAATTATCAAAAGAATACATATATAAAAAACATTTTTAATTCAATTTAATAATTTTCAATTAAAAAAAAAAAACAAATATTTTTACTTTAATCGATAATTAAATGAATTAATTTATCATGTTGTTGCACTTTAACTTCATAAACGTAATCTATTTTTTTGTAGACATATAATTTCAATGAGGAAATTAAATAAATAGCTATTCAGGGATGTAATCATCGTTAGGTATATTAGAACAATTGTATAAATAATCTATTATTTAAATTATAAATAAAAAATATTTTTATTAACAAATTTACAAAAGGAGTATATTTTCGTCTTTCTTAGCTTAACGGTCCCTGTAGGACCGAGCTGCCACAAGTAATTCTCTCTATCTTTCCCTGTTCAATGCCAAGTCAACTGACACATTTCTTCCCAACATCTTGATATCTTTCTCTACCGCATCTTTCCATCTCGTTTGTGATCTGTCTATTGGTCTTTTCTTATATATAATCTCCGTTAGTACTTATGATATCATCAGCTCTCCATACATGCCCAAACCATTCCATTCTCTTAATTTTTATATATGATAAAATATTGAGTTTTCCATATAGTCAGTATAGGTAGTTATTTTTTTTTTCGAATATTCCTAATTGTATTATATATTGGCCAAAAATGTTTATGTTAAAAAGACATATATAAATGATATAAATTGATACCTGCATATTTGTTTTGTTTACATGGTTCAAAAGTATTTTTTTTTTTTTTTATAATTTATAATATAATAAAAATATAATAGATATATGTTTGTAATAAAATGAGGACTTGAGTAAAAATAGTTATTTAAACATTTCATTGAAATGTAAATAATAACATTCTTGAGGAATACACATGAACATTGAAAAATAAAAATAAAATATGTTATACAAATTTATGAGTATAAAACTGTTGTACTATAACTCTGGAAGGTTAATTAAAAAACATTTTTAAATTTTAAATTAAAAAGAAATGATGTATTATATCTTTTGTATACTGTTAGATTTAAATAAGATAATTAGATATTAAAAATCTGCAATAAAGTTGCTGATTGTTGCTATGTGTTCTGTGTTGTCCCACCGTTGGGTTGCCAGGTTTTGATTACAAGACATGTTCGGTGATGCTTGCTATTGATCAACAATCTCCAAATATTGCTGCTGGTGTGCATATCAACAGGACTGCTGAGGAGGTCGGTGCTGGTGATCAGGTATGTTTTTTTTGGAATGAAAAAAAACGTAGATTTCTTTTTATTTTGAGAAATGTTTGTGTATAATTTGTCACGTTTTTTCACTTTCAATTATCGCACATGTAGTATGATTTGTATAAGTATACGATCGTGTGTATACTTATTACTTATTATTAATCTTATATAATATGTAACTATATAAAAATAACTTAAAAATTAAATTCTGAAGCATGTAAAAATGATATTTGTAGTATGTACACTACAATGTGTATAGTGTTAAATACTATTTAAATATGACTGTACAGTAAATTTATATCTGCGTTTAGACGTAATATTAAACCAGTGTTGGATCATTTAGGTTTTTGATGACTCAAAAAAATAAATTTTAGTGAGAATTGAAAAATAAAAATTGTATCTGAAATGTTGTGTGTTTCATAATTTAACTGATGCAAACAGTTCAAAAGATAAAACTTGTTGTTAGCTTAAATTTAATATATTGTGTTGTTCCAATATTTTATATACATATATTGTGATATATTGCATGATATCTGATTATTATTAATGCATGATGGAATGTGGTGTATTTAATGTAATGCGAACCAACATTTTTTGTATATGGTGGATTTTTTATGTTATTAATTTAAATTTTTACAATATTCATATAATTAAATTGAATAATATTTTTATTATATTTTAAAACTATTACTATTCAATTGCACAAATTAAAATACAAAGTAATTCTGAATAGTGTTGGACAAATATATTTTTTTATTTTATACAAAAAGTATTGCAAAATATAAAAATAAATTCATTAGTGGGTTTGTATTCAATTTATTTAAATTAACAAATTAAATGTGTTCTATCTATCTATATATATAAATTTTAGATTTTGTAATATGTTTTATATTTTTTAGTTGACTATAAATAATTAACATATCTACTGTTCTGAGCTATAATGTTCAGTCTAAAAAGCCATCATTTGCACTTGCACTTTGCTTTATGTGTATAATATTTTTATTGTATAAACTGGAAATACTATTTGTAAATTTCAGGGCCTTATGTTTGGCTATGCTACCGATGAAACTGAAGAATGTATGCCTTTAACTGTGGTATTAGCTCACAAACTTAATGAAAAAGTAGCTGAACTCCGAAGAAATGGAATACTGTGGTGGGCACGTCCCGATACAAAAACACAGGTGAATAGAAGACTATGCGTGTACAATTGTGTATAGAAATATTACATAATACTTATGATATATGTTATTTTGATCATTTATTATTAAACATTGAATAACCACATAATGTATTATACTGTTTGTTAGATCCCTTGGCACAATATTTATTTCACCACACTATGTACTTGTTAGATTTATAATCATTCGTAGTAAATATTAAATGTTGATTTTTTGAACGCGGATCTTGAATAAAAAGCAAAAAAGAGTTTATTAATTTTTATAATATAAAATTAAATACTTTAAAGAAAGTACCTACAACAATAATTCTTCTGTGGATATAGTATACTAAATTTATTGTGTACTCTATAAAAATAGGTATTTTTTAATAATAATTATTATTACAAATAATATTGGTTTTGTTAGATTTTTGTTTTTATTATATTTGTAGGTTACATGTGAATACTGCTTGGTTGGAGGTGCTTGCATTCCACAAAGAGTTCATACAGTTGTGATATCTGTTCAGCATTCTGAAATGCCTAAGATTTTACAAGTGATCTAAAAGGCAGACTCCTTATCACCATGTGTATGAACAATTTTCAAATCCAATCAGAAATGCGTAGTATTTAATATATATATATATATATATATATATATATATATATATATATATATATATATATTTAATAATTATAACTACATGTTGATGTGTTTTTTTTTTTTAAGTGTGATGCGGGCTTGACGGGACGAAAGATTATTGTTGATACTTATGGCGGTTGGGGTGCTCATGGAGGCGGTGCATTCTCTGGCAAGGATTTCACTAAAGTCGATCGATCAGCTGCGTATGCTGCACGTTGGGTTGCTAAGTCATTGGTCAAATCTGGCCTTTGCAAACGTTGCCTTGTTCAAGTATGTTGCATACTCGTTAGATAATATTATAATCGAGAGTTGTTTTAAATTTGAATTATTCGGAATTATTAGGTATCTTATGCAATTGGAGTTGCAGAGCCAATTTCAATTACACTTTTCCACTACGGCACGTCTACTAAAACTCAAAAAGAACTGTTGAAAATTGTGAAGAGTAACTTCGATTTAAGACCGGGCAGAATAGTCAGGTAAAAAAACTTTTAGACAATAAGTGAAGTGCTTTGGTTTAAAATTAAATATATAATCTCGTATATTTACAATATGGGTCATTAATAGGTTTTTTTTTTTTTTGCATATATTTGAGAACAAAGGATATCACTGAATGTTTTGCATTGTCGATATAGGCCATCCGTGTAAAGAACACATTTTGAATATTATTATTTCCTCATTTTATCTGATATAATAAAATTCCAATTGAATGTTTTGGTAAATTCTCTTGATTAATTCCTGAAGTGAATTGTATTTGGTTGTTGAATGTAGTTAATTTAATATTTAGTGTTATCCAAAACAATTACCATTTTTTCTTAAATTCAAAAATTGCAATACACGGAAATTTTTTTCTACTTCAATACATACCCAATAAATATCCATTTTTCTTTTAGATGTAAAATAAACCATTATTTTTGTGTTGCCATTGTATTATTAATATATATATATTTTTTTTGAATTAATAAAAAAATTTGTTTCATCAATTTTTGCAGAGATTTAAATCTTCGAAATCCAATTTATCAAAAGACAAGTACCTATGGACATTTCGGTCGTGACATATTTCCTTGGGAAATGCCTAAGATTTTGGTCGAGTGATAAAAGGCAGACTCCTTACACCATGTGTATGATTTTCAACAACAGAAATGCGTAGTGTTTTAATTTTTTTTTTTTTTAACTATCGAATCAAATGTTGCCACCTGTTTGTAGTGTTTAAGATACTCTAATAAGTAAATTAGTATTTACATAGGTTCCCTTATTCTCTTACTAAACAATTTATATTTTTTCGGTTTTAAAAACTACAAGTAATAGAAACTTTTTGTGCGTAGTAATAAAAGTACATTGTAATTTATCAAATCCATATTTCGTAATTGTAAGTAAGGAATTGGAAGTGTTTTCTTCGTATATTTATATTTTTTCTGTACTTAAACATATATATAAGAATTGAACATAGGCGCTTTTCAATCCGATCATTTTTTTGATTTGTTTAGCATATATAAAGAAATAAAAGAGCTAATATGATATTTCAATTCTTATAATCTTTTAATATTCCACGGATAAAAAGAAAAGTATACATATATTTTTTTGTATGTATACACAGAAATTAAAAAAATATATTTTTATTTAAATTTTTTTTTTTTGAACTTTTTTTAGTGATTTATTATTGAACGCATATTTTATTTTTTAATGTTTTAATACACGAGACCATTCATGTAGATGTAGTACACGGATTTTATTTTACATATTTCAAACAATTTTATTTTTTTTCCATGTTTGTACCATCTCTACTTTTAATTCAAATAATATATATATATATATATTTTATCAAAATCATTAATTTTTTTTATTACTATTGTATACATTTTAAATGTTTTTCATCGAAATGTTGTGGATTTTTTTTAGTTTTGTCATGTGTATTTTATCCTCCATATTATTTTCTTCATTTGTTACAATGACATTATTGATTATTGGCTCATAATAAACGTGTTGCTGCCCTATATGCGATTGTATTTTTTTCCTCTTATAAATTCTTGATCAAAAATCGAACCTATTTTTTTTAAAAAACAAATATGAACTCGTAACTCGAATTCTATTTTTTATGTTATCATGTGAATTGATTTCAGATTGTTGGAGTTAAATTTTGTTGATTTTATACGCTGTCCAGTTTAAGTTGACCCACATGTCAGACGAAAAACCTAACCGTGCATGAAATATAAATGTTATCAATTCTGAGCGCTGGGGTCGAATGTCAAACACTGGCGACTAATTACAAAGTTCCAAATGTTTTTGGCGATTATGTCAAAGTGGGTTAACTTAAAACTGGGTAGCGTACCTATACAAGTGGTCGTATCATACTATTTGCATACAATTTTAAGTCATCTTAAAGTGGCAGAAACACCACTTTTGGAAATCTCTGACTGACGAATTTGGTTGGTACAATAATTGTAAAAATATATAGAACAGTTGGTAATCTGAATCTAGAAAATAATGGAAACGGTTTTTGAATTTATAAATTTATTACATCATTGTAATGTATTAAAAATTTGATTCAAACATTTTCTTAATTGTGTATGAACGGGGCACATCACTATGGTGAATTTTAATTTCGCAAGAACGCCAATGTTATTATATCCATAGAAAAGACAATAATTATCTTATGTATTGGAGGTTTTACAAAAATTACAATCAGAACAGCTAGAGATGTCATAACATTTTGTCAGATTAAAAAGGCGTCTGAATTGGAATAATATGTCTTGACAGAGTTCTCTTCTATCAGTTTTCTCAAAATAAAACTGTAGGTTAGTTGAAAATTTAAATAAAAATTAATAAAATGTTTTTTAACGCAATTGGAAACGGTGGGTATTTTATTATTATTATTTTTATTATTATATATAGACCAAAAATTCGATTAATTTTAAATGAACGGTGGAATTAATTCCGAAAAACGATTTGAACTCGTTTCCCCGAAAAATCGTTTGTCCATTTGGTGCTGCTTAGCAGTGGTGTGGCTAGTGGTATTTGGATTGCTGGCAAATACATATTTTTTAGACCATCCCTTTTGCACTCCTCCGTATTGTTCAATATTAAGATGTAGGCAAGAACCCAACTTTAGGATTCACAAAATTTTAGTGTTTACAAGAAAAAATTCAAATCAAAGCTACGGCCAATTCGATCATTTTAGACGTGCTTGCACGTTTGCCGTACTACTAAGGAGTCTCATTAGGAAAATGTGCTGTTAATAATAGGAGTAATGAAAAACCACACATATAAATTTTTGTCGTTTATATTAATATTTCGACGTAAATATTAAATAATTCAATTATTAAATAGGCTGAATGAAATAGATTAAAATAGGTTAGGTTTTTATAATGTATAAAAATTGACTATTTTTTTAATAAACTGTATTAACTAGGTAATATTTAAGTTTTTTCTGGCCCTTAAAAATTCTATATTCAAATTAACTGGACTACCATTGAAATTAGTTGCTGTGAAATCTGCTCTACACTATATCTTGTACGTCGTTTAATACTTAAAATTTTGAAAAAATATTGTTTTTTAAAACATTTTTTTCTATTGCATTACGATAAAATGCAAGCATATATTTATGTTTCTCATATATCAGGACACAATGAAAACGAAGGCATTTGTGTTGAATCAATTTTCGACTGTAAGGGCACCTTTATATTACAGTATGGGCCATACCTCGTGATTTACACAGTCTTGAATATTATTTTGTATATTAAAGACGAATCCAAAAGCCAGAGTTCAACCGTTTTTATATTTACAAAGCGTGAAAATATACGATTTTACATAATTTGATTAAATTGCATAAAATTTTATTTTCGGAGCAGACTTGACTTTAATGTGTATCTGAAATTCAATGTTTTGCATTGTCGAACACATTTTGAATATTATTCCTTTCATTTTATCTGATATAATAGAATTCCAATTGGATGTTTTGGTAAATTCTTGATTAATTCCCGAAGTGAATTGTATTTGGTTGTTAAATGTGAAATGTAGTTAATTTAATCATCACCGATATCGTCCAGATTAATTACCACTTTTTCTTAAAATCAAAAATTGTGTATTGGAATATTTTTTACTCCAGTACATATTTATTAAATGTCCATTTTGTTAGATGTACAAATCACAATTATTTTTGTATTATTAATATACATTTTTTTCATTTGGAAAATATTTTGATTTTCTTTCTAATGAATGAAAAAATTTGTTTTACCTATTTCTACAGAGATTTAAATCTACGAAATTCAATTTTTCAGAAAACAAGTACCTACGTACATTTTGGTCGTGAAATATTCCTTGGAAAATGCCTAAATTTTGGTTGAGTGATAAAAGGCAGACTTCTTACACCATGTGTAATCCCCTTCGCCCTCCCCAGTGTAATTCAAAATTAGGACGTGAGCAAGTAGTCCTCATCTTTAGGATTCACAAAGTTTTAGAGTTTACCAGAAAAAATTCAAGTCGAAGCAACGGGCTATTTGATCACTTTTGAGACTTGCTGCTACATCGTTTGCCACGCTACTGAGGAGTCCTCTTAGAAAAATGTGCGGCAGATAAGAGTGACGAAAATACAACAGCAACAAAAAAACCATATGTATTCTTGTTGTTTATATTAATATATCAACGTAAATACTGAATAATTAAATGATTAAATGTTAACAGTATACGACCAAAAAAAAAAAAAAAAAACCCCAAAAGCATACCGATATTAAATAATAATTAATGATTATAAAATGTAATTTACAGCGCGTGAAAACATACGAATTTTATGAAATTGCGTAAAATTTCATTTTTGGTGCCGAATCGATTCTAATGACTATCTGAAATTTTATTTTAATGTCTTTCATAGTTCCCAGTGTTTCGATTCTCGCCTTTCGTAACACGGTCGATATCACTGTTTTCATTTGATTCATAGCGTACTTCTGACCTGAAAAGGAAAACTCGTTCGATTATTATTATTATTATTATTACTATTTGAGTATTAGAAAACGTTTATAAATCATTTATCCAGGACACTGGGGCTCGAGTATTTTTTTAACACTGAATGGATAAAATTTAACTGTACTTGAAACGTTTTCACGTCAAACGCGTGAGAACTTTTTTTTTTAATTTCATTTATGGTATTAAAAAATTATACGTATATTTGTTTTGTCGGAATAACTATTTTTTTTTGTGTAATTACTTTATATATAAATATATATATATATATATATATATATAATTATATTATTTAATCGAATACAAACGGTCTTCAATATGTATTTAGGGTGTTTAATAAATATATGTATATATAATTTTTAATTATGAGTTCCTGGGACCGGCGCTGAACGGCAAGTACGCGAACATAAATTTCGCATTTTAAAAGACAATAATTGAGTATTTTGAATACTTCACAAAATTATTTCAAACACTTCTATTTTTTTTTTTTTGCTAATTTTCCATAATACGAATTTTAAATATAGCGCAGGTAATATTATTAATTATATTATTTAATCGAATACAAACGGTCTTCAATATGTATTTAGGGTGTTTAATAAATATATGTATATATAATTTTTAATTATGAGTTTATTAATTAAACACAATAACTAGTTAGCAAATTAATAATACCAATTGGTTATAAAATATATCACGAATTATAATAACACGGTGTCATCAAATATATTCGATCATCTGAAACAATAACACTGGGGTGTCATATACCAATTATAGTATTGACATAATAATGATAATAATTGATGTTGTTTTAAACATTTATCGCTACCACTCGTTTTTGTTTTTTTCCAAAATACACAATTACTTTTTACATTTAAGTAATAGTTATTATTTTTTACCATTTAAAATATTATTTTGATATTCAAAAAGTATTCGGAATACCAACCCAAATCTGCGTGTTGGACACACAATCGGCGTGTACTTTAATCACTACAAAAATATATTTCTTAAAAAAAATCAATTGTAATTTGTTTATAATATTATTCACGCGCTCTGTTAAATATATATAAATATAAATAAATATATATATATATATATATATATATATAATGTTTAATCGGAATTCGAGAAAAATATTTTAATGCTTTCGATCAGACACGCTCAAATATTCGAATTTATCTAGTCCTTTCGTATAGCTTTTCTCCTCGTACGATTTTACGAAATTCAAAGCCCCTCCGTGGTGAGAGCGCCAAATTATCGCTGGCGTCTTCTACTAATACTTAAGTAATATTATTTACCTTCGGGATGAACCTCTTGGCTTTTCGAATTGTTCAATGTCGTTCGTTTAGTTTTAATAACCTAAAGTACACACAAAACGGGTATTTATCATAGTAATTGAATGTAGAATAATAATTAATATACACGCGTATTATAGTTAAACAATAACAGTAACGATTTATAGCGAATGGTGGTAACGATTTTCGTATGTATTCTACTGGTATTTTAAACGTATCGGACGATTTTAATTATTATTAATCCGTTTTATTCTCAATAAATTATTACGCGAGCGCGTCATTTTATTTTTGTTTCGTATCGGGGGTTTTTTATAATTGTACGATTAATAATAATAATAATAATAATATATTTATTTTTTTCATAATTTACGGCATCCTCCGAACACATTGCTCATTAAAATTCTACCTTGTCCACTCTCGCGAATCTTGGCGTCTGCGTTCAGAGCACCGATTTTCGGTCGGCACATTTTCATCATCGACCATCATCATCCTATCATCATTATTATTATTATTATTATTATTATTATTATTATTATTATTGCCGTCATAATAATACGCTATAAGTTGAAAAATGAAGACGGATGAACCATTTAACGCCTGTCGTCGTCGGTCATAGGCGCTCATTAAAATTATTATCGTCACATTATTATAAATAGATATTTACTTGCTACTGAACATTTTGTAAAATAAACAGTAAAATTATAAAGAAAATCCCTGCATTGTGTCAACTTTTATAAATAAATAGACGAAATTTTTTTTTCCGTTACCATCTCACGGAATTCTGTATAATTATACCACTGTACGCTATTTAATCCGATATTTTCAACCAAAACGTTTGTTTTAGTCGTGAAAAATAGACATATTGCTTGGATTGGAAATGTAACGAAAATCGATTTTTTTTCGTTTTGTCATCATTATTCAATTATTATTATTATTACTATTATTATTAATTATTATTATTAATTATTATTAACATTATTTCTAAGTATTATTATATATATATACGTACGTTATCAGGTGAAATCATGTAAACGTTGATTGCTCGATAAATGTGCTTGACCGAATTCTGTAAATCACATCATCTCGTTTCATCTCAGCAAGACCAACTCACAATATTTTCATAAAATATTATTATAATTTAATAAATATTGATCATTCGATATTTAAGCGACTGTTAATGTTTGGTTTTTAATCCCTGCATTGTGTCAACTTTTATAAATAAATAGACGAAATTTTTTTTTCCGTTACCATCTCACGGAATTCTGTATAATTATACCACTGTACGCTATTTAATCCGATATTTTCAACCAAAACGTTTGTTTTAGTCGTGAAAAATAGACATATTGCTTGGATTGGAAATGTAACGAAAATCGATTTTTCTTTTTTCGTAATTGTTTTATTCAATTAAATTAATATATTATAATAGAAATTAATTAATTATTAAGATTAATAATTTAAAGTAACTAACATTTTTTTTTCTAAGTATATAATATATATATATACGTACGTTATCGGTGAAATCATGTAACACGTTGATTGCTCGATAAAACGATTGGCCACTTGAACTAATTCTGTAAATCACATCATTCCATAGCCAAAATTTAAAACTGCGTTCGACCACCGATCTGCAAGCACTTTTCAAACGATTTATAATAATTTAACTAAATATTTATACACGTTTTTCTTATTATTTTTTAGATTTATGTTATACGATTACAAGCGTGTTATTAATAACGTCATCGCGACGAATTTAAATTCGATAGAAATTTTAATATTTTTTATTATTGAACAACGTAAGTTGTTAAATATTCACCAATAGAAAAGAACGAATGAAAAATCATATTTTATTATTATTATTTTGTTTTAAAAATTAAATAAATAAATAAATGTCGGTTAAACAGGTATATTATACGTATTATATATATTTATACGTATTGTAAGTTTTACGTTTAAAAACTATATTCGTTACTATATTGTAGTAATTTTGCTTAATAACAATAATTTTATATTGTATTATATATAATATTTAAAAAATAAATAAATATGTCTAAATAATAATTATATAATTATATAATTTCATTAGTCGTTCTTACTGTGTACGTCAATGTTTGTGTAAACAAGTCGAATGTTTGTTCATCGATGAACTATACATGTTTATCGTTTTAATGTAAACTAGTGATAACATTTATGAAAACGTATTTGTATTTCTTGGGATAAACTTTACGAGTCGAAAAAAAAATTAAAAATTAAAAAATTTCGGCATTTAACACGTTTAAATTATAATAATACAGAACATAAATTTCGGAGAACTGATATCAAGTAAACGTCATCCTGAATCTAAAACTGTTTTTATAATCATTATCACATTAATAAACTGATCGCTATGATCGACCACGAGTCGATACTTTTAAGGAGAACGAAAATGATACAGTTTTCGTACCATTTTAGACCTAAAAGAACGAATGAAAAATCATATTTTATTATTATTATTTTGTTTTTTTTGAGTTATGCAGTCATTGTAGCAAACAAACAAGCGAAGTGTAAAAATATTTTAATTAAATTAGTATAATTTTATTTTTATATATTTATTGTAGTGTATCAGAAGTTTGTTAATGACACAAGGTTTAACTTATATTCAAAATTTAAAATCAATTCATAGTTTATTTTATACAAATCATTATATATAATATACAATTAATAGGTACGTTATGAATTGCATGACATAGCGGATATACATTAATTTATATTTAAAATAATAAATAAATATTTTATTCACTGTTTATAATATTGGATTTCAGAATGTACTAAATTTAATTTTATTAAGGGCCGCATAAATTTGTTGTAGGTACGTCTGTATGTGAAACAATCGAATTAAATTTAAAAAAATATATACTACGTTTTGTCAATTGGAGAAATTAATTTTGAAACATTTATTTAAACTATTTGTATTTTTTGGGATAAATTAATACGAGTCGAAAAAAATATTAAAAATTAAAAAAATTTACATTTAATATCACGTTTAAATTATAATAATGCATAAATTTCGGAGAACTGATATCAAGTAAACGTCATCCTGAATCTAAAACTGTTTTTATAATCATTATCACATTAATAAACTGATCGCTATGATCGACCACGAGTCGATACTTTTAAGGAGAACGAAAATGATACAGTTTTTAAATTTTGATAAAAGCTAAAAATATTTGATTGTGTTTTAATATTTTTGACAGAGATTTTTGATCGCAAGTTTCAATTTTTTCATTTACGACCGCAATTATTCGTAAATATAATAATTAAAAATAAAAAATTTACAATTGTTCACTAATATATTATTTAGAATAATTTATAATGGCAATTTTTGTTAGGAAATGGTATTGTAAAAAAATTTAGTGAGTACCTAAAAAACGTGTTCTTAACTTAGTAATTTTCCGTCAAAACGTATTCATAGTTTATTTTATACAAATCATTCATATTATTAGCATAGTATATTAAATTTAATATATTCATTAAATTGACATTAATATTTTTATCATAAAATAAGTATTTCATTTTATTCACTGTTTATAGAATTTTGGATTTCAGAATGTACTATAATTTAATTTTATTAAGGGCCGCATAAAATTTGTTAAAGAGTAGTGGGAACCGCTGCTTTAAGTGAACCGAATTAAATTCTAAAAAAAAAATATATACTAGGTTTTTGTGGAAATTAATTTTTGAAATTTCGATTTAAACTTTGTCAGTTTTTAATATTGAATGTAATACGAAACGATATGCGATGGCGTTAAACTATTATACGTATATTTGGTATAAGTTCTTAAAATATTTACCTTAATGTCATCTGGATCGTTTAGCAAAATGTACGCTTTTCCAGAGATATTAAAATGAACTATTGGACCGTTTTTTTTCAGCATATCCATGAAAAATGGTAATACATCTATAAATTATTATAAAGACAATTCATAAATTATTTGTTATACGAATGTGCAAGTCGGTTGGGAAATGTTTTTAAATAAAACTTTGACGACGAATCGGTAAAAATATTTGATTGTGTTTTAATATTTTTTGACAGAGATTTTTTGATCGCAAGTTTCAACTTTTCATTTTTATTTTCTATTTGACGAAAATCTCAATTATTCGTAAATATAAAAACAATAAAAATGTTTTGCTTAAAATATTCCATTACTTTTCAAATATATCTATTTAACGAAAATTTCAAACCCACAATAGCGCTAGCAACTATTGCGCATTCGGTTTTCAATCGTTTTATGTCCAGTTGTCATTCGGCAAACGAGCGCGACTAAAATCAGTGTTCCTGGCGAGTTCCAGGAATTTTCACGTCCATAATAATGGGAATTTTTTTTTTTTTGACATTAATGTAAAAAAAAAAACGTATAATAATGAACTTGTGAAGAGCGATTTAGCAGCCCATCGTCATCATCATCATCATCATGTTAAAATTAATTTTTCGAACATTTTATTTTAGAAAAAAAATCAATAGAAGTAATGACAGAATCGTCTTTAGGTCTACTAAAACGCCTTAATTTCTGTTAAAGCTCTATAAGGCGACGAACCTAATTATTAAAAAATTAGTTTAGTAAGCCGAAGAAACGAAATTATGGTTGGCAGTTGATCGAATACACCTTGCCCTCAGTCTGCGTACGAGGAAGTGAATTTAATTTTGTTAAAAGTTCGATTCAATAATACTGAACGATAAAAATATGTTTTGAATATTTTAATTGACCATATTTCATATTTTAAACAAAATTAAAAATATCGTTTAAACAAAGAATATATATATAATTTGACTTATTTAAAGTTTCTATAGATAAATAGATTACTTAAACGTCGTGTGAAGCGGTTATTTTTCCCTTTCTATATATATACGTCTACAACCGATTTACAAAAAAAAATTTGTTTGATACACATTAAAAATTGTACGCGCACACAAATTCTTCAACGCAGCGTACGAAAAATTCTTTTACATTACCACGAAATTCGGAACGGAGGGCTTTCATTGAACAATTTTTTTTTCGCCACACACCTCCTCCACCTTCAAATTGTAGGCCAGACCGAAAGCGATTTCGAATCGCGGATTATGTCGTTCCGTCGACAAGCAAGTATACCGTCCGTACCTCCTCCCTTTCCTCCACTCAAAACGGTCGCGCGGCGGAGGGCTTCCTCATATCATATATTATAGTGGAAGCCGTAGAGCGTTGCACATCGCTCCCTCCCCCCCCTCCATGCGCATGCGCGCGCGTCTATTTTCGTAAAACCGTTCACGTCGTCGAATAATTTCGTTGCGCTAAATTCGTTTGATTCGCACGAAGTGTTCTTCTATTTTATCGTAGAAATGGATAAATAACGGGTTTTTGTTTTCTTTTATGGCGTAATAAAGTAGAAGAAATTCGTAGGACTACACTATAATAAGTCCTACAAACATGAAAAACAACAAAGAGAAAAAAAAACCTAACCGGACGACATCTAAAAATATATAAAACAAATATATAAAACAAACCGTTTGTACACTTAACCGATTCACGAAAAACTATAAAAAATAAATCGTGTTTAACGGCATAATATTAGCGAAAATAAATAAATAACACCGAAGCGTTAAGTATGTAGTTATAATGTCATTTTTAAAGTTTTTTCTCTCTTCTCTTCCTGTTAATTAAATAATTTGTTTCATTGCTCCGTCTCAAGCGCCAAGGTGAAATTAAAATTCGTCAGAACACACCGCCGCGAATCCAATGCAGTATTGACATAAATAACCAAATGAGTTTATAATTTATGGGTGTATCATTATGGGCATAACATAACACATTTGCGTGCTGACACTTAAAAGTAGTGCACGCGTATAATTCACAACCGATCCGACAATAACGTTAAGGCTAATAAAAAAATATAAAAAAAACTTATCGTATTTGGTACGCGTTGTGTAATATATTACGACATTCATACGTTTCCATTAAATTAATATGAAATTATTTTTATATTTACTCGTATATAAATAGAACACGCGTTTTAAATAAAGAAAAAAAAATACGTTTTTAAATTCGTACGTATAAAAAAAAGTTTTTTTTTTTTTCATTACCATTTGTTCAATAGAGTTCGATCTCGATAAAAAAAAAAAAAAAAAAAACGATTGAAAAACGCGCAATACTAATTTCGGTGGCGTATACGTATAATATCTGAAGTTCGATCAATTCACAAAAAAAGTCAACGGTCGTCGAAACATTTTCTTTTTTCGTTTAATATTTCCGGTACGCACACGTATGTGTATACACATGTAACAGATTTTCAAATACATAAATTTCATCTCTCGTTTTCTTGGAAAAAATATACTTTTAATATTCATTTGCGTCCACGTACGGAGAATTCACATGGCTCAAAACCGGTTTGCGAAGGCCAGTAAATACAATAATAATAATAATAATAATAATGTCCCCTCCCCCGTTCTCTTTATCGTTCTTTTGTTCTCGGAAAACGCTGATTATATTAATATCAATAATTATCTCAATACAGGTACGCCGCAGTCATAATATAAACAATATAAATAATAATAATAATTAAATGCGTGTACCTACCTTTATGGCTCAGTTTGCTCAGCGCCCACGTGAGTTGCATTTCACTCCAAAACGATTTCGTAACGGACGGCACGTGCGACGAGAGATTCCGGTATTCCGCGGGTTTCTGCAAACGCGAACACACCAAGTACAATAGGAGACATATCGTCGGGATCAATACGAGATTGTAGAAATTCAATTCTAACATGTTTTTTCAGATATTTATATAAATTATTATTTTTTATTTTTTTTCCCTCTCCCCTCCCCCTCGGTACGGGACGAAAAAGCGAACGACGTATTTGTTACACGAACGGACGGCGTTACGCTACGTTATTCTCTTGTAATATTCGTTTCCATCCAACAAGCGCACCCACGCGATTTGAAACGACGAGACGAGACCCGGAGTTACCGCGACCAATGGCGTGGTAATACGCGCATGTACGTCGCACACAATACGCGTGCACGTGGCCGACTGATGCGTGTGATAACTGTTCTGTCCGAGGTCAAACGGCAGTAGGAGGCGTATCGGATACGGTCGTCACAGTTCACTGCTTTTACTCGTTCATATTCGTTCAATCGGCCAATAATACGCGGGCGTTCCTCGCGATTTTTATTATTTATTTATTTCTTTCTACGTATACTCGTCGCGAAATTCGTTAGGAAAAATGTCGCGGGGGGGGGAGGAATCGTAACATTTTCATACGACAAATAACGAATTCGCAACATTTAACGTAATAATTATAATATGTCAATATACGGTATAACTATATATATATTATAATAATTGCATAATATTTGTTTCGTTTCAAACAATTTATTAAGGCATAATAATTCTCTATGTTATTAAGAAGGGGATTGGAAGCGGTAATTTATTAAGGGGTTGTGTATAGGCAATTTTACGATTTATGCGCGTTACGCAGTGTGTTTGTGTGAGTAGTATTTAGTGTTTAGTGTGTGTAGATACGTGCTGGTGGTGTGTACACTCGCACGCGCAGGTACAAGTCAGCGTATACGGCTACCGTTTTTGAAAAACACGAAATCCCATTTCCAACGTACCGATGGATCTAGTAATGCGATAAGGATTCTGAAAACTGATCTGAATTCGTCGTCAAATCTACTTTAAAACGACTTTCCCACATTTTTAATTTTTTACCTTTGGTTTTCACAATAATTGAAAATGTCAATTTTTAAATGTCTAAATAAATTAAGGTAATTCTAGGGCGACTTAGGGGGACAAAATCGAAAATGTGGGAGAGTCGTTCTAAAGAAGACATCACGAAGAATTCAGATCAGTTTTCAGAATCCTTATCGCATCACTAGATCCATCGGTACGTTGGAAATAGGAATGGTCTAAATTGCTATGTTACGTGTGTGATAGAGAGAGACAGACAATCGCCGCTTCCAATCCCCTTAAACCTAAATAATAATAATAATAATAATAAAAAAATTAACCGCACTCGGCGTCGTCCGGCTTTTTGATTGGTCCCCTCGTTGCATACGCCGTGTTGCATTTGTATGGCCGCCCGAAAATGTATAGAAACGTGCACACGAAAACTGTATTGCATATCAGTGAGCATTTCGAATACGGTGTATAATTAATAATTTCGGATATTTTGACGCTCCGTATACAAACGTTTATCAACCGGACTACACGCGGTGTGCTAAAGTGGTTTTGCCCGCACGATTCCATTTGATTTCACGCACGTTTTTATATTCTTAAATATTCACTAAAATATTTTAAATACGTAAATTTCAGTAATAATCGTGTTTTAAATATTTTTTTTTCCCTAAAAGTTAACGTTATAATATAAATAAAAAATTACATATTCGGTAAAAATAATGTCGCCTAGATTTTATTGTAAAATACACAACTACAGCGTGGCCTTCTTAAATAATTAACAATTTGTTCTTCCTAAAGTACAAAACGTAAGAAAACTTGTGTTCGTATTCGGAAATTGTTGTTTGGTTGGAGAAAAAAAAAATCGAATTTTTATAATGAACGCTGAATTTTTTTATTCGAAATAACTCTCTCAATGAAACGAATTGAGTATGTAATATCGCAAATATTTTTTGTGTAAAATATTTGAATAGCCTTAATATTGAAAAATATTTTTGACAAAATATTGTTATTGAAATAATAAAGAATACGTACGAGTACGATAATTGGTATTACGAAGGAATGGGGGGGGGGGAGGTTACCACGATGTGAACACATATTCGGTTATAAAAGTAGCACTTTTTTTTTATAATATCTATTCGCGTTTCTAAGTTTTCTCGTAGAACATTTTACATTAGAAGCACATATATTTAGGCGGGTTAATTTTAAATATCGTAAGATTTACTTAGCCACCATTTGTAAAAATCGTTATTCACATTTGTGTATGTTTTTTTTTGTACTCTGAATATCGGAGAGATGAATTCGATACTTAGGAAGAATTTTTCTGTCTGTTAAAACGAGAACCAATTGTTTACGGATTTCGAAGAATTTGAGAAGAAATTGTTTTATTATTATTATTATTGTTATTATTATTGTTATTGTTATTATTGTTATTATCATTGTTATATGTACAAAACGATGTGCTTTAACGAGTACTTCAAAACTCGTTATTAAACAATTAAAATGTATGTACGTAATTCTTTTATAGTAAACGTTTATAACTCGTCGGTGTTCGTGCGAGAACACATTAATTTTATATTGTAGTCAATTATCGATTTAAACGAAATATTTATAATATCTATTCGCGTTTCTAAGTTTTCTCGTAGAACATTTTACATTAGAAGCACATATATTTAGGCGGGTTAATTTTAAATATCGTAAGATTTACTTAGCCACCATTTGTAAAAATCGTTATTCACATTTGTGTATGTTTTTTTTTGTACTCTGAGTATCGGAGAGATGAATTCGATACTTAGGAAGAATTTTTCTGTCTGTTAAAACGAGAACCAATTGTTTACGGATTTCGAAGAATTTGAGAAGAAATTGTTTTATTATTATTATTATTATTATTGTTATTGTTATTATTGTTATTATCATTGTTATATGTACAAAACGATGTGCTTTAACGAGTACTTCAAAACTCGTTATTAAACAATTAAAATGTATGTACGTAATTCTTTTATAGTAAACGTTTATAACTCGTCGGTGTTCGTGCGAGAACACATTAATTTTATATTGTAGTCAATTATCGATTTAAACGACAACCGTTGTCGATCCACTTGTGGTTATCGAGCGGTCACGGTCGTATTAACATAAAAACTAATTTTATTATTTTTTCCTCTTCTTAAGTGCATATTTATACACATTACATGGACGGGAGACAAGGAAAATAATAATAATAATAATAATAATAATAATAATAATAATAATATTATTATTATTATAATTATTATTATTATTATTATTATTATTAACGTGTTTAACTCGCCAACGTATTCATTTGTGTTGTCGTTCATTCGTTCGAAAATCGTGTGTTCGAATACGATTCGTTAGAAAAGTAAAAAAAAAAAAAAAAATGAATACTTTTTGGTCACTTAATATTTTATTAGTATAAAACGCATATTTACATTTTAAATTCGCCCGGAATACAAAACATATTATTGTTTCAAGGTCAATATCAAGTCGGAATTCAATTTAATATTCTGCGTCGGTTTATTTACTTAACGACTTAATGGTAAAGATATTTTTCACACTTGTAATCGACATTTGTATGAATTCGTCAACATTAAACTGTTTTAAATTAACTAAATTATATCTGAAATCGTAAACGCCCATAAGTAGTTTGAAATTGTCGTCGTCCTAGTGATAATTCTTTTATATTATTTTGCGTATAAATAATCGTCCGGAAAATGTACACGCACCGATATTCAAGTGTAAATTAAACATCTAAACTATAATATAAATACCACCTAGTTCCACTATAGTCTTATTAATTTTTCGTTACCTTCGATGAAACAATAATATTAAAAACGTTTCCAGTCGATTATTTTCCATTAATTACATCCCGTTTTCGCATTAACGCGTATCCGTATTTAACAAATTATTAAATTTGGTATTATTATAAAATGAACGCAAGTAAAAAAAAAAAAAACAAAAGTTATATACGCTTTAACAATAATATACGATAAATTACGATTTTAAACAAATGATGATTTGCATCATGAGTACGTTCTATAGTCAAACGGCGTAAAATTTTATTTTCGGAGCCGATTCGATTCTAGTGATCAGTTGCGTACTGATTTCGATGTCTTCGATGGTTCCCATGGTTTGGATTCTCGACTTTCGCAACACGGCCGACAGGACTGTTTTCATTTGAAGTAAAGCGTATTTTTGTCCTAGAAAAAAAAACCACGTTCTCGCTTTAATATTCGAGTATTTCGATATATTTGTAGAAAATTATATATGTTTGGAAAACGCTTTGGCCAAACTCTTTGCAATATTATGATATTTACAGACGAGCGCTTAAAAACATATTATTCAATATTTTTATACCGCTCGATTTTTCTCGAATATCTGTTTATTTATTTATTTTTTTTTAGAACGTTTAACACACGGTGGTTTCCAGATTACGTACATATGTACGTATGCGTTTCATATATGCATACATTTGAGTACATAATTACGATATGTTTTCACTTTATTACAATAGTTCGTTCTTGGACTATTTTTATAAGAACATGAAAATTAAAAATTGATTCTAACCCTAATTATTATATATATATATACCTATGTGGACAAACACGTTTATTTCTAAAAATACTTATTTATTTTGTTCAAATCCAAAGTGTAAAAAATATTTTAATAATTTTTAGATCATAAATACTATATTTTGTTGTTGGGCCATTTTTATATTCACGAAACATAAAAATAAATGAAATTATTTCACAGTGAAAATGTTTGTCGAAGTGTTAAATCATAAAAGGATTTAAAAAAAAAGAAAAAGTGTAGAGCGTTAAAATCCGAACTCAAATTATATAAGTGTATAAACTTACCGATGCAGTTTCTCGATCCAGCACTGAACGGTAAATATCCGAATAGGAAGTTCGATTTGTTGTCTTCTTCTAAAAATCTTTCGGGAATAAATTTATCCGGATTTTTAAATATGTCTTGATTACGGTGAAGAATATACGGGTATACAACTGCCGTCGTCAACGGAGGAATACTATATTTTTCTAAAAAAAAAAAACCAGAAACAATCATCACATATTTCACATAAACGATGAGTACGTTTATGTGTCAATTTTACTATAAATTTCCTAATCTATTTCGAAAATACCGCCTTTAATCGCGTGTGCTTATGGTGCGTGAGTTTCCGAAAAAAATCAAGTAATATATTACATTTTATACCAGTATTTTTAAATATGAAAAGTGTTTGCACAGAGGTCTGAACATCGCATTGATTTTTTTTCTATTCGATATCGCGTCATTATTAACATATTTTTAATTGGATTTAAAAATTCCAACGTAATTGAAATTAAAAAAAAAAAAAATGAATTTTATTATAACTCGTGAAAAAAATAATAAGTTTTAGACGAATGTTGACGAATAAAACGTTTCGATAGGTTAATATATCGATTTTTAAACAATTTTTAAAAGCTTATTTACATTTAAATATTTTTCAAATAAATTGATGTTATCAATCTATAATTATATCAATAAAAATTTGTCTGCATAAAATTAAAAAAAAAAAAAAAAATTAACTCGAAATTTTTTCACGTTGAAAAGGTGCTATTTTTGATTTTGCAAGTAAATTCAAAATTAAAAAAAAAAGTAATAAAAAGTATTTTTTTTTTGTAAAAATAAAAATATATAACTGTGTAAATAGTACTTTATAATACTTTTAACTGCTACGACTTATGAGTCATATTATTAATATCAATAACTTCTTATCGAATTTAATTTCTTTATAAATTTGCTCGTTTTCAGAATGGAACAAAAGCTATTGCATTTGTAACATTTCCGGAATACATTTTTTATAATATACACAAACACTTACTAAGTTGTAGCGTGTATTTTAGTCTTCTAGTAAATATAGGTACACTGGGATATAGTCGAAGCGATTCTTTGATCACAACCTCCAAGTATCGCATGGCGTTCAAGTCTTCTATCGTCGCGTCTCTGTCCGAGTCACCGAAAATGTCGAATAATTCGTCTCTGACCTTGTCCTTAGATTTATTATAATTAATTACGTTATTAATTTTTTTTCTGAAAATATATATCAACACGGTGAATTGATCTCACTTGAATGTCCTGGTGCATTCCCAGTAGTAACAAAGTCATTATCATCGATATGGAAGACGTGTCGTGGCCTTCGAAAAGAAACGTATTGACTTCCGATCGAATGTCGCTGTCGGTCAACTCATTCGGATATTCTTCTGATATATCAATGAGTAAGTCCAAAAACGATTTTGCTTGTTGTTTTTCTGAGAAACAATAAAAAAAAAAATCGATATTTAATCCGGCGAGTAAGTATAGTTAACGTGTTACGAATTGAAAATAGTATAATTTACTTTGGGGTTGAACGGTTTGCAGATTTTTTGAGTTCATCAACATCGCCCGTTTGCTTTTAATGATCTACAAACGCGTATAGTGTATTAGACAGAAATTCATGAAACATTTTTGGAGGAGAACAGAAAATGTGTACGATAAACAAAGCCTTGTGGGCTTCCTCCTAAATTATATTTAAAATAATTATAAACGAACTATCAATTTGTTTACACATTTATTTACGTAAAATCTCGTTCACATCCTCGTATAAATTGAAATTTTATCGCATTTAATTATGAAAATACGTGTTTGCCGCAGAAATAAAATACAATTACTTCTATTTGAATTACATAACAGTGCTTATAATTATTATTATTATTATTACATTTTTGTTTTATCCATGAGCGTAAATAGACATTTTTAGATGCTTCAATTTACTAACTAATGGTTACTCCTACTTCATCTACACACAGACACATACACACAGGGCAAACGCAAACAATGTTCTTCGCGTTTGTCCACTGTGGCACAACTGAGCGGTCCGTCGGTTGCGGACCGCTATTTATACGTGTTTTTCTGTGGCTACCCTCTCTTGTCGTACCGATTAAAATGTAATGGATGTATTGGATAAAAAGTGTATATAAAAGTACAATTTCAAAACGTTATATTGCCGTAAAAAATGTCGAAAAAAAATGGCGGACTAAGCCCCCTCATTATTTTATGGTTAATATGACATAAGTATGTATGTTAACGTTAAACTGTGATGATTTTACGGCTCTACGGAATGTCTTTTATGCGCTTCAAAAGTTACCTTGTTTACTAAATATTCATGCAAAACGCAATTATTTTTTAAAAAAAAATTTAAATACTAATATCAGCGGTTTTAATGGGGGATTTCTCTATTTATTTCGTTCGAAATTAATTCGTCCCTCTTGGCATTTACAATATTTGTTGCTTCGTAATTGTTACTTGAAATTCAACGATTTGAAAGTAAATAATCAATGTCGAGTGGGGTTTTTTTTACAAACCTATTGTGTCAAGGTTCCAAGAGTAAAAAAAAAAAAATGATTAATTAATTTTTTTAAGTAAATGATTTGAAAAAGATGTTTATGTTAATGATAATACGTATATTTCTGGAATAAAATACGCCCATATATACAAATTCGTTTAATAATAATGCTTACATCATTTATAATACTGGAAATATTTTAATTTTTCTGTTTGTTTTAATTAAATTATAACCATACGAATTCAAGTGATTAGTTTTAATAGTATTATAACCAATAAGTAAACGGTGTATAATTGTTAGAAATATTAAATAATAAAAATTATATGCCAAAGGGGCAAAATTTAGTCTGATGCGGATCTGTAGGCTTTTTGCAAGAGACTTACCTTCAAATATTAGACAGGGAAAAAATTTCCCATGGCCTTTCTCACGTCCCGTTTATTTCTGTCCACTTTGCCTATTGATTATTTGACGTTAAATTTTATAATTCTATAGAAACTAAAAAATTCTTCGTCTGTACTGACTGCACTTATTCGCACGGGTGGTTCACGGCATTAATAATTTTATTTTAACTATCATAAACTTTTACACCTGAATCCGAATTAATCATATGGTTAAATTTGTATTTATCTCTCATTAATCATTCAAGTTTTTTGGAGAAGGAGGAGACAATCTAATATCATCTATACCGTGGGAGACTCGTAATAGCCTAAGGTTATCCGATTAGGTTAGTGGATTCGTTTAGTTATTCCGGACTTGCCAAAGACTCGAAAGGAGTTTAAGGGTTAAAATAAAAGTGTCGGTTTTCAAATTTCTAAATATGGTCGTCCTATATAGAATAGCGTCCCCCCACTTTGACTATACTTATTAATAATATTATTTATAATAATGTCGCAAGCGTTACAAGTATACAAACATTGTCGGTGAAATTGTGTAGCACGTTGATCGCCTTATAGAATGATCGACCGCTCGGGCTTAGTCGGAAAATCAGATCGTTCCACAGCCAACATTTTAAAATGCGATCAATCAACGATCTGCAAGCACTTGGAAAACAACAAATTCTCTAATAAATGTCTGTGCAAAAAACAAAAAAAAAAAAAAGAGCAAAATTCAAAAAAAACGGGAGGTTGCAGACGTGACGTTTCTACACCCAGCGTGGGAATTGTTTCGTAAATCAGCTCACATTCCAGACATTTCTTATTTAATTTTAAATATTTTGTAAATCGCGGCAAAAGCGGCATAACGCCTATCATGAAACAGTCAAACGGCTATTCTATACATCGAGTGTTGCTTCAGAATACCTAGAAAATGGAGAGGGTGGGTGGACGGTAGATTCCGGGTAGTCGAGGTAAACGATTATGAACAAACTGTTATTATTCAACTCACCAGTGAGATTTGTGTGAAACACAAAAAAAAACTTCACAGAACAAAATACAGTATTGGCCATGTATTTATAATAATTTATAACAACTAAAATGTTTTTTTGTAATAAAAATATTTCTTTCTTTCGAAAAGTCTTATTTATTTTAATAAAATCAATAACATTAATGCCGTTGCTAGGAAAATATCTATAATATTATTACGCTGTTAATCCGTTTTATATTTAATTATCATAATACTATATAATATACTCATTAAAAGAAATGAATAATTTTAAAACCCAACAAAAAGGTAACAATTATTATTATTATTGTTGTTGTGTAAGTATTAGGCAAGTGAATTTTTATTATACCTAATTTAAAAATTAGACTTGTAGAGAATATTTAATGTTAAAAAAAACGTAATTTATAGAATAGAAGATAGAATGTGCTCGTCGCAGTCGTCAATTTTGTAATAAACAATTTTACATAAGTACGGTCGACAAAAAAAATTAACTATAATCAGGACCTTGGAAAATGGGTGGTCCTGAAAACGACAATAATTTTTTCCGGGATAGCCGCCACTGCCATGGAACGTCGTGAATTCAACTATTTTGATGTTTGTACAATGTACACTCAGTATTAATTATATATATATATATATATTAATAATACTATGTATTACTGTTAGATTTACCATTTAATAGCCTGTACGTATTCGATGGATTTTCCTTCTTGAGCGTTCATTTCACAACCCATAATCGTTTCTTAAAAAAAAAAAAAGAAAAAAGAAATACTGATCATATTAAAAGAGTTCTAACATAAATATATAATATTACACGTTTAAGCGTTATTGTTAAAACCGTGTGATTCGCACATCGATTTATTTTTTTAATTTATAACCTTCTACATATGTATAATGTTATTATCCATTAAATATTTTCGTATATAATATATTATATAGATAATGTATAATTAATAATAATATATACTATATAAATAGTGCTCGGACGTTAATGATTCCGATAATCGCGCAATAATAAAACTGTATTTTTTTTTCATTTCATTTATCAAATTCTGTTATTTATGTTTTGTATAATTATTTCGCTTGAAATAGGAAAAAACTAGTTTATTTATATTTTTAATAAATTGTAGAGTAATATTTTATATTTATTTTTTTTTTTTTTTATCTACATAATTGAATATTAAAAACGAGGTTTTCTTCGCGATAATTTCTTATTTACGGCGATATATATATATATATATATAAATAATAATATGGGGTAAAAATATTTACCACAAATGATGTCCAGCGAACACAATGTGACGTATTCCGCTATAGAGATTTCCGTGTCGTTTGCGGATGCTTCGATCAGTTTTTTCGCCAATACCCGTGCGTGTTTATTCATCGACGAGCCGTACATTTCCAACGTCTTCAAGTGAAACGTGTTGGTTAGCAGCTTCCGACGATTATGCCATTTCGAATCTGTAGAGAAAAAAAAATTTACACCGTAACGCGAAATCATGAAATGTATTATCATCCGAGTTCGATACAATATAATCATATTATAATATAATATGCTGCTTATACCCGTGGTTACTAAAAGGCCGTCGTTGAGCCAAGGTTTCATCATATCGTACTCGGGTCCTTTGGTAATGTGCTGCATGTTGTTTAAAAGTATCTGTAACATGCGGCGTTTTTGGATTTCGAATATGAGCCCATTTCGTCCGATTATTATAATATTGTTTACCAAATTTTCTATAAAATGTCTTTATTTTGGCCTATTTATAGAAATTATAGATTTTGAGGTATTTAATTTGTAAACGAGGTTATTTTTTTGATTTTGACGCTTAAACATTTAATATAATGTCTGCGACTATATTCAAAAATATCTTGAAAATCCCTAATCAAAATGTACTTTCGAAAACATTTCAAGTTTTTCGACAAAGTGTATTTTTGAGGATAATTACGTTTGTCCGTGAAAACCAATGGTGACAGAGTTTTGAAATTTTTACCAAATGTATTGTAGCTATACATAAATGAAAACAGTTTACGACAATTTTTACCTTGTAAGAAATATTATTAAAATATAATATAATTATTATATTATTAAAATATAAAATATTATTAAAATGATGTACTGTAAAATTAATCGTAAATTATGTACTCATCTATGCACATTATATTAATAATAATGAATAATATTACGCCAAAGCTCCGTTCAGAATCGTTTGATGGAACGCAATGATTTTTCGCATTGCTTTCAAATTTATAGTAATAACAAAATTCTAAAATCATTATCTAAGTAATTCACTAGACATTGAAAACACTCCGTGGCTCATTACATTTTTAATATTTATACTGCGCAAATGCTGAGTGAATTTAATTATTACTATTATATTATGTGTTAAATACTGGGCAATTTATCTGATTTTCTTTACGCCTCGCCAAATTAGATTTGATAACGGTTTCAAAATTTCAATATTCATACGTGATCGGTATACACGATTCAGACATCTTACTAGTATATTATAAGAAAGCTAAAAAAAAAGAGAAAAAATGAGATTAATTTAAATTCACAGCTCGAATTATAAAAAAAAGGATTGCGAGCATTATTTTGTATAGACTCAAAACGAATTGAGTAAAATTTATTTAGATTTATGATGAATAAAATATTGTCAGCTTAACGATAGTATTTTAATATATATATATATATATATATAAGTAAAAAAAAAAAATGAAAATATTATTATATTCATAATCGAATGTATAAAACGTAATTTACTTTTATGTCTTCTGGATCGTTTAATATGACGTATGATCGTCCAGCAAGATTGACGTGCATCAACGGGCCGTACTGTTTCAGCAAGTCGGTAAACATTGGTACTATTTCTAAATTATTAATTGAAAATGCAAAATTATAAAATATAAATATTCTATTATGATTTTTATAGTTCAAAGATTTTTTTTTATAGTACGATACTAAATTGTAGCGTAGTGTGTATATAAAAAAAAAAAAATGTGAAAACGTTTTTTTTCTTCCTTAAATTAGCGCTTAGCTTCTGCAGTAAATCTAATCAGAGCGATAGAAATATTTCTATTTTAATGTTTTGAAAACTGATAAAATATTTGTCGTTTTGAATAAAATTTTCGTTTCGTTGTAAAAGGAGTACACAATTTCGTCTGATTAAAAATGAAAGTATTATTCTATAATTTATGGAATCGTATTCCAAAATACAAATTATATTAATTTTGTGACCCAATAGATTTGGTTTTTTTGCTACTATTATATGTTTTTTTAGACGGAAGACAAGTGACAGACTGTTGCGCTAATTTCGAAATATTAATTTTACTATATAATAACTATATAAAAACAACAAAATGTAGCGATATTTGTATAATATTATAATAATAAAAAAAACTTCTCGATTGGAAGAAATCAGTAATAATAGATTTCGGTAGACATTAATGGCATTATATTATTTAAGACCATTACCTAATTCTAAACTCGATATTTAAATACTAGTTAAGTTATGTAATAGATTGCTATTTATGTATATTATCCTACGCGCATTGTATTATTTCTATCTACAACGCACATTGCACACCAGTTTATTATAGCAGTAGGAAATTCCATTCATTTGATAGTATCTACGCGATTACTGGTTATGTTAAGTTAGTAGAATATTATATAATACTTTAAAATATTACAAACTATGTCTCGTATTATAAATAGATTTAAAATTATGTAAATAAATAACAAGTATATAAATATTTCTTTTGTGTTTCGTTTTATGTTATTTTAAATTATGGTTATTTCACGTAATATTCTTTGGCTTAATTATATATTCACACATACATCCGCATATGCGTATATTTCTTTTTTTTTTTATTTACGAATATTAATTTATAAATTTTATTTCTTTCACACGGTGCTAAAAATATTAAGTATATGTATATTTTTTATTATTAAATTTTTATTTTTATTAAGTATTTTTTAATGAAAAAATTCCCCATAATTTCGAGACAAAGTCAACTAACCGATTGTTGTACAAGGTACATATCAACAAATTCTTCTGGACATTAATCGCAATAGTAAACGATTTTTATGAAGATTAGATTTTTCGAGAGAAATGTAATACCTTACACTGCAGTTTAAGAACCTATCGAATTTTTCCGCATGGAATTTTGTCGCGTTTTCTACAGTCGAGCGAAAAAAAAAACAATAGTTCACGTTCACGTAAATTACAGCGTAATTATAGCGTATAAAATATTGTTAAAATATGCATTGAAATTCTCTATTACTTTCTTTCACCAACGACGACAAATATAATTTCAACATTTTAAACAGCAAGACCAATTTCGTTTTTATTTTGGCGTTTCGAGGGGGTTAGGAACCACTTACACCCTCTCCGTATCTACGCCATCGCTTTCATAAATCCATTTATTTATTGATTTTTTCACTAGTTTTATTATGAATAAATAATAAAAGTATCATATTACGTATATAATAATCAGAGTTATTGTGCGGAAAGTAAACTCTATAATCAGTGTCGGATCTAGTGTATTCTTTACCCAGAGGCAAAGCATAAAATTAGCGCCCTCTCATAATTCAGCCCCCTTTGTTATGGCACTGCTATACTTAGTACCAGTTACTCTCTCTAAAAAAAAAAAGAAAAAAAAAGACGAGTAAAGAAAAAAAAGTCATAAGACACGAGATTTTGAGAAAACTGCGTATTAAATAATAAAAAAAATATTAAATCTTAAAATAAAAATTGTTGCTTCACTTGTTAGCTAATACATGAAATTGATTTTTGGTAAATTGACTATTGACTATGAGGATTTCAATTAAGTTAAATACCTACAACAAATTGTTATCATTAGATTTGATTTTTCGCGATTTTTTTTTTTTTTTTTTTGGTGGCAAAACCGTCTATAATATCGTGTATAAATTGCAATTTAATTTTATGCCGTTGCTGGTTATGAGTGAACAGTATCACATAAAAATTGTATTCAATACTCTGCGAAATCGAATACGTGAGAAATAAAAATATTTCTAAAAAGTGTTCAAATGCCAAAAGAAAAAAAAGTGCTGTATATTATATACGTAGGCCGAAGCACAAGATTCTCACATTTCAAGTTTCGAATACGTATGTATGTATATATAGACGATTTTATATTAGAACAGGCCAAATGATAAATATGAAAAAAAAAAAAATTCTAATTACAATATGCTATACGGTAATTTACATTTTTTTTTTTTTTTTTTTTTTTGTTGACAACTCAAGTATTTAATATTAAATAAAATAGAATTGTAATTTCTATAGTAAGTCACGGTATTCAGTCAGTGTTTATAGGCCAGGTCATGTCGTGTACTCTCGATACCCGGAGTTTTGTCCATTTATGCGAATAATACTTTAATTTACGCGTATATCAAACGAATGCGCTGCAGGTGGTTCATCAACCGTTAAAATCGAACGAGTAAACTGATTCCCCCCCCCCCGCGTTGGCGCCGACGGCCAAAGCGCGCCGAATTCCAAAAAAAAATTCTTTATTTTACGCGCGGTTTATAAAACGAAAAACCTTTTAAAATTACGAACGGATTTGAAATTATTTTGAATTGTCGACTAATATTCATACGTACGCGCGTATACCTTTAGGGTGTATCGTAGCCATTGTCCACGAAAATGCGATTTCGCTCCATAACGTTTTCGTGGCGGACGGCACGTGCGACGAGATGCGCCGGTATTCCACGGATTTATTCAGACGCAAAAACATCAAATACGACACTAGAAACAGTAACGGGATCAGAACGACGTTGTACAAATTGAATTCAAACATAACGAAAACGTTATCGGGTTTTCGATGAATTTATTTTTATGAAAATTATTTAGAGTCGTAAGACGGAAGAAACGAGAAAGAAAGGAAGAAACGGCGTGTGTTCTCGTAACGGCGTGACGATGAGTCCGGCGCCCCAACTGTTTGTGTGTTATGCGCGGCTATAATGAAATCGCTCACAGGTAATTTGCCCAATCCACCACCTTAACTGAGCGAGAACAGACGTCAAGGCCGTGCGTTTAGACCAGTGGTTCCCAACCTTTCTGACACTATGGACCCACTCGGAGAACTTTCAATACGTCACACGGACCACCATAATTTTTAGACTTTAATTTTTCTCATAAACAAGAATCATATTTTTCTCACATATTAGAATTTAGAATATTTAGATTATAAATAAATAAAATACTATGCAATTCCTTATAGTTAACACTATAATGTAATAATGTTTAAAATTGTTCAAGTTTGAAAAAATTTTATACAATATATCAATAATATACATTATTTGTATCACGGCCCAAAGGAAAAATGAAATATTTTTAAATTTTGTATGTATGGCTCGCGGACCACCACATGATGTCTCGCGGACCACCAGTGGTCCGCGGACCATAGGTTGGGAACCTCTGGTTTAGACGTACCGCGGAACCGGTTTGTCTGCCGCCGACGTTTGCGCCGTTTCCGCCAGTCGTATTTATTTGATTTCACGACAGTCTGCACGGCTGTAAGGTGAGCTGCGCGACCCGAGTAACCGAGTGTCTCTAATTATCGAAAATTTAATGCAAAACTGTAAAACAGTTCGTTTTACACCGGCTATCCTAACAACTACTATGTTGATGTGTTACTCGAAATTCAATCCGAGACTTGTATGTATAAAATATGCGGGAGAGTGAGTGAAAGGTTTGAAAACGAAAAGAAATGTGCGGAAAATACAAAGCGTTTATTAGAGTTCATTCACACGACAAAGCAGTACGATTTTGTTAAATCATTGTTCGTTGCGTTTCGCGCGGATAAACATACTCTACACTCTGTTCCGTTTTATGATAGAGAGAGAGACGTGAACGAATTGATTCCAGATTCAGTAGAAAAAAATCATTCGTTCATTTAATATTCATTTCGTTCGATGACTCTGATTCGTAACTTTATTTGATATCGGTCTACGCGACCGAGTACCGCCGAATCATATTTTTCATATATCCATTGGCTCGTGTTTATGAATCGACATACATTTTTGGTCCCTCCCCGTGATAACTGATACGCAATACGGAACACATTACGCATACAAAACGCACCAACCTTATGATTTTACTACTATAAACTATTTACTTTCTATTATCGTCAACCTATCTAATATATATATGAAAAAAATATGAATTGGTATTATGATTTTTGATTGCAATTCGTATTTAAATTATTACCACAGTTCTGTTATCAATACTTGGTGTTGTTTTGTTTTTATCATGAACTTCTATTTATTATCATACAATATACGAGTATATATCTGAAAAAACCGATAAAATTAAAACGACGACGATATTTTAAATAGTCTTTACTCAAAAAGTGACGTTTTTCGAGTCATATATTTGAAAAACTGACTGTGAAATGTTTTTTCCAAGACCCTATATGAATAAAAAAAATTTACTAGGAGTTTTTTGATATTTTAATATTTTTATTCGATTATCCGAGAAAATCAGAGTATAATCGATATAATAATTAAAGTATTCAATTGATTACATTCTGTTGCTGCGCTCAATAGGAAATAAAATCTTACAATCGCTTTAGTAAGTAAAATTATAAATTTGTGTGTAAATATATTATTACAATTTTTATCTCGTAAATAGTTTTAATTGGTTAGTGAAAAAGAAAAAAAGAAAAGAAAAGTGGTGGCAGAGATATTCGAAATTGGCCACTCGTTGTCGTTGACGTGTTAAAGGATATTACACGAAAAAAGCAAATATATAACGAGTAACGACTTATATAATATAAGCGATTACATTTGAATTATTTCATTAAAATAATAAATTATGCCATTGATTTCGTTTTTCCACCGTTTTATTATTCCATTAGAACAATGTAATTTTGACTGCAGTCGAGACTAAAAGATATTTTGTAATGGCGATTACGTATACTTGGCATCTCCCTACATAGTTTTGCTGCAATTTCGAGTCGCGTGTTATTTTTGTAATTCGAAATTAATATTTCATTAAATGGAAAATCGTGTATTAGTCGGAAACGATTCTGACTCCAGATAACGACGTTTTAAATTTTTAATATTTTTCATCGTAAAATAATCGTTCTAAATTATTTAAATTTAAAGACGAGAACATTATGTCTGTGATTGAAAATAATTTAAAAACGAGAGACAAACCCGTGTTTCTACGGATTATTATTAGAAAAAAAAATTACTATTTCGTGTCTTTGCATTCCAAAGAAAACTGTAGTCGACGATTAATTAATTAATTAATTGTTTTTTTTTTTAAACTATACTTTCGACAGGGCTTCATTATAGTATGAAATATAATTGTTATTTAATAATATTATTAAGCGTATTAATTATCTATTAATTCGTGATACAATCATAGTATGATAAAAGTTATTTTCATATATCACTTCGCGGTGCGGATTGAACTACAGTTCATTTATTATAAATTCAGTTGTACGTTGGAAACACGGTTATCTATACGAACACATGACTCGCATCGTTTAGATAGAGCAGTAGTAGCTGCTGAATTTGTGCTGTCCATATAATTATTAAAATGTATTTCTTTTTTATCTTACGCATTTTATATTATTATTTTATTATACGTTACTATATTATACATTGGAAATCGTTCATATACGTCGCCAATTTAAAGTTCGAACGGATTCGTTTTACACACGAATACATTGGTCATGGCCAAATATTGATAATTATTTTGTGTTCGTATAAAAACAATGCAGAATTTTTTTTTTTTCAAATTAAATCGACCAGTCAAAAGCGTGTTTAACAATTTAATATCGTGTCGAATATTTCCGTATATTTCGTTAAAAATGGCTTTTTTTATTTGCAAAAAACATACTTACTACACTAACCGTTTTAAACTATAAACCGCTATTTGCTGCAAACGACAGTAAATATTATTGACACACACACACACACACATACACACCGCTATTTCCAATGGAAATTTTCGAAAAACTCTTTAATAATAAAACAGCGGCTTATAAATGAGCGGCTCAAATAGGATATTTATTGTATACAATGTAGAAATATTGAAAAATTTGCTCGCCCGACCTTGCGTACTCCGCGTGCCCACGGTCGAATTATTTAAAATCTTAACATCATATTATATTCAACTGTAATAAAATAAATTATTACTGTATTTAAATTATATTTTTTCGCGATTTATATGTGTGTATTGTGTTTAGGGATTATAATATTATATACTATACTATTTATGTGTGAATCCATGGTTGTTGAGTAAGTAAGTAAAAAGAAATAACAAATTTTTTAATGATGTGTTAAGCTTATTATTAGATTCCGAATGGAGCGAATATATTAGTCGTATTATAATGACGTAAATTGCTTTATTATTATTGTTATTTTTTTTTTCTTTGTACAATTTGTTTGACTAGAAAGACTTTTACACGGTTCACACGCGATTTTGAAAACGAGATTTCGTCAAAAAAAAAGAAAAACGTATGTTGTTATATTTTCGTAATTTCGAGAATACAATAGCGTTAGAGTTTTGAAATTTTCAAATGTATCGTTACGAAAAAAACGATTTCGAAAACTTATTGAAATTAACGGCTGTTGGCGTTGTAGAAATTACACTGAAGCTGCGATCAGATCCGTTTTATTGATCTACGAGATTGCTTTGGAATCCAAGAAAACTATCCACTAAATAGTATAATATATATTTATTTACTAGAAATATATGATTTTTAACATTTTGGTACCGACGTGAAAGATTTTATAAATTTTTAAACTTTACACGCACTTTTTGTTTTAGTTTAACAATAAATACTAACGCTATTTTCACTTTTGGAGGGAAAATAAACGCATTGTCGCGAAGTCGTACGAATTTCGTCTTTTTTTTTTTTGTATAATTTAATTGTTATTTTATTTTCCTAAATTGTCTACATTGTTTGTAAATGTTTGCAGAGCCCACACGACGACGAAGCCGTAAATAATGTATACGTATATACGTCTTTAATTGTGGTCTTATTATAAGTCCCCTCCCCACGAAGAAGTTTAAGAAAAAACTTTGTTCGGTGAGATTACATACATACAAAAACGTATAATATCCGAATGCGTATACAACGATAAGACAAACGTATTATAATCAGGGCTCGTAAGTTCATCCACCAAAAAAAAAAAAAAAAAACGTGCAAATAAGCGTGCAATTATTTATTAATGAATTTAGCAGAATATACATTCAAAAATATAAAAAGTTCAGAAATATATATTCATATGAATTAAAAATCTAAACTACGCCTTTAAAAATAAAAGAAAAATTTGATATAACATAGAAATATTCTTAAATGTTATATTTTATTTCAAAAAAATTCGTACCGTGCCATGAAAGAATAATATACGAGAAATATAAGTAAGGGCTAAAAACTTAAACAAAAAAAAAAAATCAACTATATACAAAAACACGCGATACCAAATTTTATATTTTTACCAAACCGATTAATACTACGTCATTTAGCAAATTTTCTTATGTAGAAAAATAAACACGCGAACTCATTAACTTACTCGCTATATATTAATTATGTATGCGTGTGTATGATAATATTATGATTATTTAGTTTCGGCATATACGTATAACTTAATTCCTGTTAGTTGTTATTTTCGATATATTTTCATTAATGTGTCCGGGTTCTAAAATACTATAGTGATATGAGTCACATTACGTACATACGAGTACATTTAACGTGATATAACATTATGAGAAATTCAAATTATGTTAATTGCGTGAAAAACTTGTCGTTAGTACTGCAATTATATAATGTAGCAAAATGTTCGGTATTGTTTTTCGTATTTGTACATAATAATATAAGCATACAAAGATTAGTTGCGAGTGTTTTTTTTTTTTATATATTTTCAAACGACAACAAAAATAATAATAATAATAATAATAATAATCGGAGAAACGTTTCCGTGTGGTGAGATAGATTGTGATTGAAAATCCTCGGTCCTTTCGTAAGACGTATACTTATATATATATATATTTTTTTTTGTTTCTTTCGTTAAATTTAATAAATGGGAAGCAACTCGCGGTAAAGATTGATCGGCTATTGACGACATTACCGCCGGACGCGTCGCATCTGTGGTTGCTTTGTCATCATAACAAATCTGTTTATGTCTGACGAAGCGTAAACGTATATGTTTAGCGGGTGAAAAAAAAAAGTAACTTTCGCAATACTTACTATTACGAGATAATGGAGACATATCGGATAGGGTGGAAAAAAAAATATTTTATCGAACGTGGAGGACAATATGGTTGACAGGTTATTCTCGTATACATCGAATATACAGATGGTGCAAGTATAAGAAGGATGGCTAGCCTTTTACGTGAAAAAAAATAAATAAATAAATAACGATTACAAAAATATCGTCGGAATGAAAAAAAGCAATTGTAAATTTTTCCGGAAAAATGCGTATTACTACTGTGTATATGTACGTACGACGTATCGCCTATAATATTTTTGTTGTGGAGTGGTGGTTGGCTGCAGGCTGGAAAAAAAAACAGTGGAACTAGGAAAATGATAGAAAAGGAGCTACAATAAGTAAAAAAAAAAAAGGGAGAGTCGTAACACGTGGAAAGAGGAGGAACGCTCCTAATTCGTACATACAAATCATATGAATGTATTTGAATAAGTATTATTTTGTAAAATCGACCACGGCGATTCTTTTTCGTTTTACGGATAAAATTTAAATTATCCGTTTATGAGAAAGGTGGGTGGTAGTCATATTTTGTACATTTTCAAAAGCCTCTGACGGTTGTCAAAATTCAAACAATGACTGTTTTCAAAAACATGCATTTTTTACATAATATATTTAAAATCGTATTTCAATACTTAAAACAACAAAAAAAAAAAAAAAACATTATACAATAAAAACATATAATTGTTCGCAATAGTTTAGATTACCTTTTGATTTATTTATTTTCTTTAAATAAGCATATGTAAGAATATAATTATTGTATACTTTTTAATAAAATCGAATTCGAATGGATTACATATATTTAATTCCAATTATACTTAAATTAAAATGATTATTTTTACATTTTAATATATTATTTATGTGGATAAAAGATCAAAGTTTATAAAATTTGACTTTCGGAATCGACTCTATTTTGGTAATTAATTCCATGTTGACTTTAATGTCTTTAACGCTTCCAAATGTTTCGATTTTCATCTTGCGCAATACGGTCGATATGACAATTTTCATTTCGTACATGGCGTACTTTTGTCCTAAAAAATCGTACATCGTATAATTCGTCGGATCAGTGTTTGATACTTATAAAATATATTATTATAACGCATTTAGTAATTATTACACTATCGATTTACTACGACGATTAAATGACGGGCGATTATAATATGTGTAGTAAGTAGTATGTTCAAATATATAATTATTACCGATGCAATTTCTCGGACCAGCGCTGAACGGTATGTATCCAAAAAGAAATTTCGACTTGTTTTCTTCGTCCAAAAACCTTTCCGGAACGAATTCTTCGGGATTCGGAAACACTTCATCGTTTCGATGTAGGATATAAGGTAATATTATTATTGACGTCATTGCAGGAAGCTTATAATTTTCTTAAAAAAAAAAAAAAAAAGACAAAGCGAATATAATATAATATTCTAGTGAATTTATATCCTTAAAAGGATTTAAAAATTTTAAATTTTCAATTCTAATATTTATTATCCATACGTAATATTATAAAGTTTTTCGTTAATGATATTGTTCGGATATTTTTAAAAATTTTTTTTTTTACATAATTTAGCGCTCACTGATTTGTAACGTGGTCTGAAGTTCTCTCGAAATAGACGGCACGCTTGGATAAAGTCGAAGTGATTCTTTGATAACGGCGTCCAAGTACTTCATTTCGTTTAAGTCTTCTAACGTCGCGTCTCTCTCCGAATCGTCGTCAAATATATCGCGCAATTCGTCTCTGACTTTATCCTTAAATTTATTTTTTATTTTTTTACACATCGCCATATTCATTGTGACGCAAAAAAAAAAAAAAAAAAGTACTCTAAAGAGACATAATATCTCACTTGAACGTCCGGATATATTCCCAATAATAACAACGTTATCGTTATCGACAAGGAAGACGTGTCGTGGCCTTCGAAGAAGAACGTATCCACTTCTTCCTGAATGTCTTTGTCGGCTATCTGGTCCGGGAACTCGTCCGAAATGCTAATGAGCAAATCTAAGAACGATTTCTTGAGCGATTTTCCTAAAATAATCGACACGGGCACTGATTGTGTATCGTTTCGAGATAATAATTTATTATAGTACATTAAAATATATATAATATGACATTACTTTCGGAATTTTGGTCTTCCGAGTTCTTCAACGAAGCTCGTTTATTTTTAATGACCTGTAGTTGAACACGAAATCGTATAATTAATAACCGAACTATTTCATATTCACGACGTGGTGGAACTTAGCTATATTTATATTCGATAACGTAATCGTAGCACGGCTATTAGCGATTTTTTTTTTTATTATTCATAACAATTTTTTTTTAAACAACTCGGAAATTACAATTTAACATATCCAACAACATTTTAAATCGTCAATTTTTTTTTCTGTATTAACGTAAACAGTCGCCTGTTAAAATGTAAAAGTCGCCAGTCGGAAAACGTGCATTGCTTTTTGAACAAAAAGTTTAATTGAATTTCATCCCAAGTTAATGTGTTAAATTTAAACAATAATAATTTATTATGTTATAAGTTGATTTGAAAAATTAACGAGGGTGCGTTAATTAAGGCTAAACGTAATTTTTAATTCGTTAACACATAGTGTTAATTAACTGATATTCGAGGAGCCGGAACATTTTTTTTTTACTTTTCATTTTTTTTTGGTAACGGATACTGAAAATTGCGCGTCTCTACAAAACATCATCGATATTGTCGTAGTGTAAAGTGCTGTGTATTACATAATATAAAGTAGGTAAATGTTTAAATATTACGAACGTTGTCGGTGAAATTATGTAGAACATCCACCGCTTTAAAAAACATTCGTCCACATCCGCTTATTCTAAATAGCATATCATTCCATAACCAAAATTTGAAAACTCGATCGATCATTACTTTACAAGCCCTTTTGAAAGAAAGCATAAATTAAAAATCGTTGGGATTTTTCCGTTTCAATATGATATAAATATATATATATATATATTTTTTTTTTTTTGTTATAAATGTTGACTTACGTTTCAATTGAATTAACGTACTGAGTGGATTCGCCTTTTTGAGCATTTATTTTTACACCCATAAGTGATTCTGACGTATAAACAACAAAAAACGCAAAAATAAATATAAAATAATTCGAGAGAGAGAGACAGAGAGAGGGAGGGAGAGTGAGTGAGGATGAGAGACGAGATGTCTAGGACTGGGGCAGAATCGAAAATAATTTTATGGAATATAAAATTATTGAAAACCGAAATCTTATCGAAACTCATAAGTGAAACTTTGTGTGTAAGTTTCACAAGCACCGACGACACGGTTGCCTTCGTCTGACGAGCGACCCCACAGTTATGTATACCACACGCCGTTTGTATCAAATCCCACATTTATTAATATAAATTTTTGATATTCTCTAAAGGAATCAGACTTTTGAATGGATTAAATTACATATAATTTTCATTTTTATCTCCGTGCCTTTTATTATTTTGTTTTTTGTAATATCATCCTATCATCCGTGCAATTTACATTGAATTATATTTTACATTTCGAACCGGCACTTATAAAGAGGAATTTATTTATTTATCAAAAGCACATACCCGAGGAACTGGTTTCGAAAAAGTCAAAAGGACGAGCATTTTCCGAAATCGACCGGTTCATCATAATTACCACAAATTATGTCCATTGTACATAGCGTCACTTTTTCCTTAATGGGTAGTTCTTCGTCGCTCACAGACGCTTCCATAAGTTTTTCGACGAAAATTTGCGAATTTTTATTCATCGTTGGAGTGTACATGTGTAATGTTTTAAAATGAAATGTGCTCGTAAAGAGTTTTCGACGAACTTGCCATTTCGAACCTATACAAATATACAAAAACGTATGCGAGATAAAATAATATGTATAGTATGTCGATTATTATTATTTATTTTTTTTTGGAAAAATTTTCAATAAGTTTACCCGTGGTCAAAAGAAGGCCTTCGTTAAGCCAAGGTTTTAATATGTCGTACTCTGGACCTTTGGTGATGTGTTGCGTACTGGACAAGACGATCTAAAACATACGTGAATTTATAATATTTTTTTTAAATAAGTGTAAACGAGACACGCGTTGTTACGATTGTAAATCGATCGGTTTTTTTCACATAGTGTGTGTGTGTGTGTGTGAAAAATGTATATTATCTAAACAATTTAATACGCTTAATTAGTATTTTAAATTTGATGCGTATTTTATATATATACGTATACGACATGAACAAATTCATTTCTAACGAAATCGGAAAGAGAAATTATTTATTCGTTTTTCATTTAAAATAAACGTTACTGGGTTTTGGTACGGAAGATGCGCACTAATAATAATAACCATTTAGCGCAAAGACACAACGAACATTATTTTTGTATTTTAACCGATATAAAATAATAATCACGTGTATATTTTTCTCATCATATAAATTTTGCGTTACAAATGCGAGTATAACCATCACACAAGTATAGTGTTATATTTTTACTTTTATATCGTCCGGATCGTTTAGTACGACGCATGATCGTCCCGCGATGTTTAGATGAACAACTGGACCGTATTTTTCTATTAATTCCGTGAAAAACGGCAACAATTCTGTATCGTCAAAGAAAATATAATTATTTAAAAGAAAAAAACAACAAAATCAACAGAGTTTATTTGATTTTCAATTAAAAATTATTACTTGTTTATCTATAGAAAATTAAAATAAAATCAGTGGTTGAATTGGGGAAAAATGTAGTGGAGGGACGCAGTAAAAGTAAACAGTTGTCCGTTGAAGGTATTGAAAGACGTGGAAAACGTCTTATCGACACGCATAGAAGGTAAAGTGTTCGAAAATTCAGGATATTTTCATACAAAATACACTGTTGTAACAATAACAATTCTTCGTTCCGTTTACAATTCTAACGAGCCGTATGGTGCTGTGTATATACCGGTTTCAACGGATCACCATCTAATAATCGGACGTTACTGAAAAATAGTTTTTTTTTTTTTTGTTTATTATTCTAAATTCGAAAAAAGCATATCCAAAATTGATGACATTTTTATAGGGAGTATTTTTTTTTTCTCATAATTTCTAAGTTACGGGACAAGAAAATTATTGAGAAACCGTGTCGAATAAAACAGTATCGACTAAATAAAATGTTCTATAAGGAAAATAATTGCGTGTCTTCACGGCAAATGGTATTTAGGTTTTTTTCTCTTTTTTTGTGCTCGACAGGCCTCTTCTTAGACCTTTTATACGTTTCTACCAGATCTTTTCAACTGTCGCGATTCCCTTGCTAATTCTGCCGTTATTCTATTGGCCGTTTCCTTTGCATCGACCGTTGACGGGATATTTTCTCTTGGCACATTACGAATGGGCTGACCTTCCATCAGCTCGCCAAACACGATTGCGCATGGGTCCATGTATTTCCCTAAAAACTTTCCTTTCAAATGTTAGTAGCTTTTTTTTGTTTGCTCGTGGTGTACTGGACCAGGTATCATATGCGGCGTAGAGTTTTTCCTCCGTGGTTTTTATTTTTTTATTTTTTGTACGTCATCGATCTCAGCATTTAGCTCATAGCAAAATACGCACGGTTCGCTACAGATAGTGTTCACAGACAAAATAAAAGAATTGTAAATGTGTACACATTCTCTGCGGGTTTCTATTAGAATGCGAGATGCGCGTCCCGTCATCTCCTTCTCCCGGAATCAATTCGAACACTAGAACTCACGAATTTCGATTATTATTATTATTATTATTATTTTTTTTTATTACCGTATAATCGAATGAGTGCACGGACTTTAGTTTCAATGCCATATTAATATAACGCACGCATTTGAATCGTTACAACGCGCATACTATCTCCACTGTTCCTCGCCAATTACGGCGTGTTCAATAATAATAATCGAATGTATGCGATGATAAATCAAATAATTATTATATTTTCGCGATAGGGAAGGTCAGTGGGTTGGCAAACTCCCAAATACGCCATATGCTTTGAGCCGTATTTACACACGCATACGCATCGTGTATTTATATTGGATAAAAAAAAAAATATATATATATACCAGTATTTTATAATGTATTACAATTAAATATACCAAGTTCGATCGTTAACGAGTTAAAAATTAAAACGAGATTGAAAGATTTCAATTTTTTTTGTACGTCCAAATTTCGAATGAAAAAACGCGTCAATTATTATTATTATTATTATTATTATTCTAGTTTAAAGAACGGGATTCGCTCCTGTTACAATAAAACGACGATATGCCCGATGAAATTTCATCGAGTGATTATTAGTTCTTTTTTTTTTTTTTTTGGAAATTCAATTTTACGTCGTTCCAATTGTCAACCGGGTTCGTGTGAAATATTAGGCCGTATTAATCGTAAAATGAAATTTCCAGGCGCGTGCGGGGGAACGCTGTAGGTAAATTTCGTTGTTGTTTTTCTCGGAAAATTCGTTTACACGAATCGAATTCGGGCAAATCGTAAAATGCGCACAAGCGGGGGCGCGACTTTACGCAAAATTCGAGAGCGAAAAGAAAAAGAAATAACGTCGTCCGTTCCCGTGTTAAGTATTGAACACTTTTACCTTTGGACTGTTTCATTGCAATGCTCAACGAGACGGTTATTTCTTCCCATAACGATTTCGTGGCGGACGGTACGTACGACGAGACGTTCCGGTAGTCGAACGGTTTCCGTAGACGCGAATACGCCGCGGAGACGATTAAGAGCGCAAAAACCGTCAACGCGACACCGTAAGCGTTCAGCTGTAATGCGTTTTCCAAAATCATATCGAGATAGTCGATTGGGACGGCGCACGACGAAACGAGGTGGTAAGAGAAGCGAAATATATTTTTATTTTTTTTTCGTAAAAATTTTCACACGATATCGAAATGTTATACCGGCGGCAGGTTAGTAGTAGCGGAGAAACAACGTCCAAAACGAACGTTACGAGACGGACGTATAATGACGCGCTGCCGTTGACTGTATACCGTCTGCGGGGGACGTACTACTACTACTACTACTTGCGTCTGGACGGGAGTAGGAAAATACGGCGTACGTGTTATATAATAATTCGATATTAAATTATTACATTGTCTGTAGGAATTCTGTAAACGTAAACTCGTCGGATCGATAAATGCATTTTTTTTTTTATTGTGTTCTTCGTCGGGGACGCGACGCGGTTTCGTTTCGAAAACGAAATTGTAAAGACCAAGGCCGACGGATGAGTGAAACGGGGTATAAGCGAAACGATTGTTTTATTATTATTTTTTTTTTTTTTTTGACCGCGTCAGAAATCGATTTTAAACGTTTACGGCTATGTTTGAAAAAAAAAAAAAAACAGATTTACGTAATTTGTAAATAGAGAATAATTAAACATCGAACTACGTTTGTTTGGATTTCAAGAGAATTGGAATCGAATGACGGTGCCAGCGTTCGCGGCGGTAAAAGAAATTACGATTGTTACGAAGGGGAAGAAATCCGGAATTAAGAATGTTGAATGTGGGCAGAATTGAGATCATACACCACAGAGAGATTATTAAATAATACGATTCTGTTGGCGGATAAGGATGGAAAACGATGTGTGGATAATCGCCAAATGATTTTTTCGACGAGGGCGTAAATTGATGAGTCGTTAAAGCATAATCCGATGGAACGAATAGTCGTCTCCCGGGCGCGTAAACGTCTGAAATCGACCGGTACTCGGAACGCGTTTAAAACGATTAAAAAGCGTCGCGATATCGTAAATGATTACAATAACATTAAATATACTGGACGACGATTTTTTTTAAAAACCGAAATTCGTTTTCGGATAAATATTGTTGTTGCACCGAAGAATTCGAGTAAATGAAATCGGGTTTATTGACGTGCGATTAATAAGAGAATGAGAGAGAAATGAAATACTCGCGCGGTGAACGGTCGTCTCGTCGTTCCTGTCAAAGTGTGCGCGCTGTTATTATCGTCCCCCTACCCCCCCCCCCCCGTCGAGAGCATTAATTAGTTTTATTATAATATTTATTATTATATATTAATATTTAATATAAATTAAAAATCTATATAAAAGTTATTTAAAATTTTTTTATAAAATGTATTATCTAATTTTATTATATTAAAGTTATTTAAAATCAATATTAATATATATTATCGAATAACGTAACGTCAATTATGACCTTCGGCAACGCTGCAAATCCTAAATTAAACTAATTGTTCAAAAAAAAAAAAAAAAAACCAACGCTACGTTGACGTGGAAATTATGTTAATACAACAAACCGAGAATAATTCGTCGAGTTAATTTTACATTTTTTTTTTAGCCTATTATAACTGGTCAAGGTCCGTAGCGTTGAACGTTCTTAACAGTGACGGTTCGTGGGTTTTTAATGAAGTAGTGCACATCTAAAAAAAAATATAACCAATTTTATGTTTAATATATATATATAAATATTATAAATTGCGTTAAATAATTGTTTACAAATTTTAGTTATTTACCAATTACATTTTATTTTGTTTATATTTTTACACGTAATAATAATGAATACATAATAATAATAATAATAATAATAATTTTTTTTTTTTTTTTTATTAGCTTTTAGCGGAAACTATTGTAGCTCAACACTTAGTAAATTACAGATATATCCTTAATGCTAGAACAAATTTATCAATATTTAAATACATAAACTTATAACCATAACAGAAATATACACACAATTAAGCATATATGATAAATGAAATAAAAAAAAATATATATGTATATATATAAAGAATATTGAAAAAAAAAAAAGCCCATAGTCGCTAGATTTTGAACCCAGATTTGAGTGTAAATCTTATATTATTATAATATTAGAATATTATTATATTATAATATATATTTGAGTGTAAATATTATTTTATTATAATAATAATAATACATTTTCGAGTAAAAATACCATGACAAAGTACAAACTGTGAACTTGCGAAAACGACACGAACACCGCGCGCGCGTGCCGTCACGTCGGTCACGGTGCCGGTAGGAAAAATCCGGAGTATAAGTGAATGATTGTATATCTAAGCACTGGCCGTCATTATCGCTATCGGGGACCGAATAAAAGTAATTCGCTGAAAACAATTTTATTGGTTACGTGCACGGGAACAAATGTGCACACCAATTCTCCTATAAATGGAGAATATTCTCCTATAAACGCGGGTTACGTGTTTCGACTTGTTTCAATTTTCGTACTGTGCGCAACAACGATTGTGTGCGCAACTGCGGCCACTATAATAACACACACCGATACCGTTCCGTCGAGGATAACTGTTGTTTGGCAGTCGGAACGATCCAATCCCAAATATTATATTATTTTCATAATATTGTGAATTTATATTTTTATGTTTTCGAAAAACAATGTTAATAACACTACCGGGCACTTAGTCGTATTATTACGATACGCGTTTTTAATTTTTCTCGAGTCCGAGTGGGTAGTACACGTACACGAGCCGTCCCACTGGTTCTTAATTATGGTAATTTTCGATCGTATACCGTGTGAATCATTTATTGTGGAATCTGGCGCAGGAAGGACGATGATGACGGACGGACGGATTTCATTTGAATTTTTGCCCGCGACCCGTTTACAAACTTATCGTTCGCTTTTTTTGTTGCGCACGCGTGTGAACGAACAATCGTACAAATTATTTTCCGACGGAATTATTCGGTAATCGTATGAGAAAGACAAAAAAAAAAATTAAGTTCTCCGTATGATTTACGCCTGTACGCGACTCGAGGGGTTCGTGCGAGCGAGTTAGGAGGAAAAACGAAAGAATTCAGTGGATTTCACACACGTAACGGAAAGAGGTGACCGATTATTATCAAGCACAGTGTTAATTTTTTTTTTTTTTACATAAAAGCAAACGGATTTTAGCGAATTTCTTAAAGCGTAGTACGCTGTCCATAATGTTTGTGCGCCCGGCTATATATTATTACGTTAAGAAAACTTCAATGTGTTATTGTCAATAGAAGTATTTTCAGATTATTAAATAGTACGTATACGTACCCGTAATAATATATATATATATATTTATTTATTTATTTTCGTGTTTTTATTAGGCGAACATAGCCGGTCATAAACTTGTTACTATACTTATGAAATAATGCCGGTAATTCGGGCGTCGTCCGAAATATTGTACTCGAATGATTAATTTTTTTTTTCCACGATTTTTTATAGTAAACGCGTTTCAGCGCATAACAAATATCGCGATGATCAATGGATAATTAAAGCTCAGCACGAATGAGTAATCCGAAAGCAATCCGCCCCGTAAGCGGTACAAGCCTAAGAACATATCTATCAATTGTATTTATACCCCGAGTATATAATATATAATAATGAAAATAATATTATTTCTACATAAGTAAAACGAAAAAGATACGCCGTATTTTGGTATAATAACAGTGTACTTTATAGTGATTATTTATTTATTTTTTTTTTTGTAAATTATTTCTTATGGTTTTAATTTTCTTTCTAAGTAAAAAAAAAAGCGTTTTTTTGTTTGTTTTGTAATTCGCCAAATACGTTTTTAATAGGTATACTTGTTAAATCAAATCATTTCTAAATATGACGTAACGTAACGTTAAAATCAAATAGGATAGGACTATTTTCAATACTCATATTTAAATTTACATTACATTAGATGACAATGAAATCAACGCGATTATTTTTTTTTTTTTTTTATGAAACGAAATTAACGTTAGCTTTTAGGGATCGAAGAATTTATTTCCCTTAACTTGAATCGTGTCGGAGTGCAGGGCGTGTTGTCATTTTAAAATAATCATAAAAAAAAAAAAACACAAAAATTGTTTTGTGACAATCGATAGACGACGGATAATATACGTGTTTTGCATAAAACGTATTTAAAAAAAAAATAATAATTCGTAGGAAAATCGACATTTTCAGTTTATGTCGAAGTACACGTTTTATATCCAAATTTGTATATACATTTTGTATACTTGTAGAATTATAATTTTACATTTTTTTTTTTTTTTGTCTGAATTCGTGGATATCGAGGAGACGAGAAAATCAATAACATAACTATCCTAAATTATTTATCAGAATATTTGTATAATTATACATTTTGTTTAATAGTTAAATACAAGTCATAAAAAGATATTCGCGAATAATAATTATAATAAATACGGATGCGTATGTTCAGTGCCGGAGGGAATTTGTTGTACCTTCAAATATATATATATAAACTTTTTAAATATGTATTAATTTTTAAAATAAATTGAAATTGAAATATTATTTTGCTACTCGTAGTATATGTACGGATGTATAGATAGAATTTTCATAATAATAATAAAAAAATGAGACAAATTATGTTTATACTGAATAAAAATTGTACTGCGGCAATTGGGGAAAAATGGATCGAAATTGTTTTTCTTCTGTCGCCTTGCAAGTATTGCCGTTAAGATTTCATGATAAATAAATATACAATATGTATTATTATAATTTTAAAATCGACATCGTATTCAACGGGTATTATTTTGTACCACACGGGTGAAAGAGTTTATAGTGAACTAAAATCTCTACCTCCTCATTACTTCGATCACAGTACGATTCGTTCATATACAATCGATATATACACAATTATTTGATTATTATTTATAATAAAATGTACATTAAATGTCGATATGGACCAGGTGGATTGAAAATTCGCCGGTCAATTATTACGACTGATCGGTGTTATTTTTACGTTGGGCAAGTAATCGGCTCTCATTATCAATTGCGTGCTGATGACAATGTCTTTCTGCGTTCCCAACGTGTCTATGCGCGCGTACCGCAGTATGGTGGACAACACGGTTTTCATCTGGTACATGGCGAATTTCTGACCTGTAAATTTCACCATTTATTATGTAAAATGTATCGAATACGGACGATTAACAATTTTCGTTCTGGTTTTATATCAACGTATGCGCCATATAATGGACACACTGTTTTAAACACCAATAGTCCTTTATCGAAATACAGTATATATATATATGTGCGAGTCCATCCGTATCTGTCTAAATGAAAATAAATAATCCGGAGTTTACAATAATAAATTTTTGATCGCGGGCAGACAGAGACGGGTAAATATTGGTGCTGACTTTTGATTTGTCACGTTTTTCCGCTGAAATAAATTATTGACGGGAATTTTCCCCAACGAATTCGTTCGTGTTTTCGTAATAAATAACTGTTCAACATTTTGCTCGCGCGGTAGAAAGAGGCGCGTTTTGTTGCTATTTTTAAGAGCGTACCGTAATTTTATCATATTTCGTTAATTGTCACGGCCGTATGTTTATGTGAATTTGAAAAATCGAATTACGCTGAATTTATCTATAAATCACGAGGGGATTAACGCGTTTCGAATTGGATTCCGATTGATATTTCAATTGAATTCTCGTTTTCGATTAAAACACCGTATTATTATTATATTAGTTATTGCCTTCGTTCCGCTTTCGATACTATCATAATGTCGTACTCGTGTGTTACTGCAACAATTCGACGGGTGCTGGAGTGAAACGCGTCGAGTCCGAGAATTAATTACACTGCGTTTTCCTCTTATCGCCATAGTTACGAACATTTTTACCGTATAAAAATTAACAAAAAAAAAAAAAATCGAAAAAAAAATATGAGCAAATTTTAACGCGACTTAAATAAACTTATCGTTTTTATATTCATACGAGTTTTTCGATTTAACGATAGTCAATGAAATCAATCGACTTCGATTGAAAATCCATATCATTTTTCGGAGACGCTTCATCAGGCGTTTTTAAAAAAACCTTTTGATGTTTTCGTTCTGAATTCTGAAGTCCGTTGCTGCGATCGCAATTTTCAAATAATATTTTAGTATCCGGCACGGTGGTACGCGTGGAATATTAAAAATGAAAGCATTTTCATTCGTTTATTATTATTATTATTTTTTTTTAGCTCATTTATTTCTCCTAAAAGAAGCGTGGAAAATGTACGTTTGAATACGATTCAAGTTTACGATTCGTGGATAGCAATAGCAATGGGGTAATATTTTCGAAAACGTTCTAGTGAAATATTTCTTTAAATAAAGAAAAACAAAACATCGAAGCGTGTAGATCCGTTTCAATTCTCGACGTACGATAATAATAATAATAATTTGATTATGATGATGATGATGATGATGATGATGATGATGATGATGAAAAGTTAAATATTTTATCATAGCGTACCTATGCAATTCCTGGGTCCGGCGCTGAACGGTATGTACGCGTAAGGGTGACGTGTTTGGCATTTTTCTGGCAAAAACCTCTCGGGATCGAATACATCCGGATCGGGATATGTGTTTTCGTCGCGATGCAATAGATGAGGTACCACGACCATAATCGATTTCGGCGGTATAGTGTGCTTCTCTGCGGAGACGGGAGAGGAAAAAAAGATGAGGTTCGTATAAATATTTATAACAACGGCGGGCTGTTCAAAAATTAGTAACGATAAAAACGCTCCAACGGGAAAATGTATTTATTTATCTTTCAAATCCACACCGCTCTCTTTCAAAGTGATCCGCCCCCGCCACTATTTGATTGTAATACGATTTTCGCACCGTTTCTGCGACAGATTTTTCAACCGTCCAGCTTTCGCGTGAACGGCTCAGATCTTCTGAAGCCCGTACAGAGCATATATTTATACGTTTCAACTGGTCGCCAAACGTCCGGGAGAGGGGTTTATGACATACGCGACGTTCTATTTTAAGTCTATCTCGGCGGTTTGTATTCAGAAATCACATTGTACAATTATAGCAGAAATCACGATGTAAATTTTAATTATATGGCTTAACGCGCTAAACATTTTGTGACTTTTTGGAAACGGAAGGGGATCAAAAATGTATAAAACTCGCAAAAAAAAAAAAAAAAAAACGAGAGAGTGAGAGAAAAGGGATTAGAGTTTAAATAACGATGCCATGTCATTTGTACGGAATGTCAGCCGTGGTAGGACGACGACACGCACGTGCCATGCGAATCGTCACATGTGTCGTCCACTCATTGCACCGATCGACTTCAAACTGATCGCAATAGATAGGTAGCCAAAAGAATGCGATACACGATGGTGGTATTATTTCGTAACACATTTTCCCCCAGCGACACAATTGTAATCATTACTTTTTGAACAGCCATCGTAATGTATTTTACAATTTTGACCAGAAAAAAAAAAAAGAAGTTCTAGTCATTTATTTTCAATCGACCTATAGTAGTAGTTGCGTCCCGGAAACACCAATGTCCGGGGCAGTGCGAAATAGCATTTTTTTTTTAATAACGCGAAATTGTTTTCGCGGTCTGTTTACGTTTATTTTTACGAACACATAAATTTGTGTTAAATACAAGCGAATTTTCGATTTACAAAGCCTTTAACGACACGTGGCAAAGTGTCACAAATTATCGAGAAACATAAAACCGCAAACGTTTCACCTGCAAAATCGATCGAAAGCCAACAGTTTCGAACGCGTTATCGCGTATAGTTTTTAACATTGATATTACAGGATTTTTTCCCTTTGAATTCACACTACTATTTTTTTAAACGGGACGCAATTCTCATGTAAATTTTACAATTTTTATTAAAAGTATATATTTCGAGAAACACTAGTGGAAGAATATTATTATTTCTTATTGAACAAATTAAAGTTTTTTTTTTTTTTATATTTTTCGGAATCGCAGCAAGTCATTGCGATTGAATATTTACCACACTCGTAGAAGGACATGTATATATATATATATATATTTAATTCAATTATTTATTGGGGGGGGGGACGCAACTGTGATATGTGCAGTCGATTATTTATCGTACGAAATTTAATCGCATTCCGATGTACCCATACCGTAGACATGTAATATGACGCAGTGTGTACATCACAATATTTAATTAAAACACACATGCACACAGTACGGCATAAAGAGATAAATACTCTTTGAGTATATTGTATAAAACGTACCGAGCCGGAGCGGTTCTTTGAGCGTTCTCGTAATTCCCGTCACACTCGGATAAAGTCGCATTGTCTCTTTTATCACTCTTTCCAGATTTGACATCGCTTTGAGGTCTTCCATTGTCGCGTCCCGACGGCTGTCACCGAATATTTCGTAAAGCTCGTTTCTAACGGAATCCTGCGCGCGCGCGCGCGTACATACAACATATAACATAATTATACATTTAATATATTTATGCATTTGTTCGCACGGATTGAATTTAAAAAATACAGCGCGCCGGATTACAAATGGAAAATAAAATTTTATAATAAAACCGAGGAGAGAGAAAAAAATCTGTCAAAAAAATAAATATGAGACGTCGTAATCGCATAAACACGCGGATTTTATCGAATTACACGCTGCGCAGATGTAGCGTACAGCTAACACCGGATTCGAAATAATTACACGAATTGTCGAGCGTGTTATTTATACTTCGATGAAAAGAAAAAAAAGTGCGCTGTTTGGTCCGTTTTAACAAAGGACAAACGGAAGAAAATCGAAATTTTTTATTATTTTTTAGAAATATTTTACAATTTATAAATATGTATGTCGATTGTAATTCTCAATTAATTATTATTCCAATTCCCTATAAAAAAAAATCTATTTTATATACACCATTATAGAAATAAAAGATTTATTTATAGGAGGGGTGTAGCGATCATGACATAAGACAATAACTGGAAAATACGTATGATAGAAAGAAATGGAAAAAAAACATAACAGAGGATTGTTGCAAATCAATTTATCAATTGAAAACAGAAGAAGAGCTGATAAAAATTTGCTGGTACTAATGTGAAATCTACAAGTATATCATCTAACAAGAACATTTGGAGATGTAATTCACTGTTGTATAGAGAAATATTTTATTCTCGTAAGTTTTAACGTGATTATCATGAAAATCGGTTCAAAAGAAAAAAAATTAAGTATTTATTTGTAAATAATTTATAGAAAATTTCCACAGAGGTTTGTGGAGATTTTTCAAGAAATTACTACATAGTATATATTATATAATAATAATAAAAAAAAAATCGAGAGTATTCTGTTTAAAGACTCGGTTGATTTGTCAATTTTATCATAACATATAACTATTGAAATGTAAGAAAAGAAAAAATAATGCAAGGAAAAAGATACAAAAAAGTGTTCTTCGATTTATCGCGCGGCTCATTTCAGCGGTTAAAAAAAAAAAAACCAGGCGATTTTAAACGTGTAAATAATATTTTTAATATAAATTTAACCGACTTGTACGTTTCGGTTCAATCCCAAATGGACTATTGCCATAGTCATGGCGATCGAAGACGTGTCGTGGCCTTCAAAGAGAAAAGTGTCCACTTCTTCGTGGATATCTTTGTCGGTCATCACACCGGGATTTTCTTTAGACACTCCGACCAGCAAGTCCAAAAACGAATGAACCCGTTTCTTTCCCACACGTACTATAAATTATACGCATTATAAATTATTTTACAAACGTGGCGATGACACGTCATGTCAAGAGGTTAGGTTAGGTTAAAAAAAATATTTAGACGTTCGATATAATTTCCGACTCGCAGAAAAACGGATTTCGTTTTAAAACACTTTTTTTTTTAACTGTACGAAGTGTAAAAAAAAACTGTTGCAATTCGGTCCGATCCTCGAGAAACACACCGCCAGATGGCAGCTTATAACTCATCGGGCTCACAAAAATAAATAATCGTGATAAGCTACAGACGACTGAAAAATATAATTCTGGAAAATAATATTTGCGCTCGTTTTTTAAGTTATTTCTGGGGCAATCGATACTTTAAATTATAAATAAGTGTGCTAATTTTAATGTTTTCTTCCGTTACCGAAAAGAGAAGGAGGAGAAAAAAAACATTTAACCGAAAAGTTTACTCTCACAGTAATACGTAGAAAAAAGACTGACGAGTTCAATAATAATAATAATAATAATAATAATAATAATAATAATAATAATAATAATAATAATAATAATAATAATAATAATAATAATAATAATAATAATAATAATAATAATAATAATAATAATAATAATAATAATAATAATAATAAGAATAATAATAATAATAATAATAATAATAATAATAATAATAATAATAATAATAATAATAATAATAATAATAATAATAATAATAATAATCGTTTATCAGAATTAAATTTTAGTGATTGAATTTTCGTTTAAGTTTCAGGTCTAAATTATTGCACTGTATTAATGGAATTATTGAAGACGTGTACTTGTGCATACATTTACAATAATTAATCGTTTGTATCGAACGCGAGAGAGAGCCAACACTGTTCCCGAAAATTGCCTAAAAAATACTACTATATTAAATATAGTAGTATTTTTTAGAAAATAAAACGGAAACGCACGTTTTCTAAATTTTAGAAAACGTGCGTTTCCGATATACTCTCAAAATTATAATCGGAAATACGTTAAAACTGTATTAGATTCGAGTCGGTGAAAATCGTAAAAATAGTGTAAAAGGTGTGGATTTTTTGTTCGGAGCCGATTAAATTATTAAAATAAAAACATATTGTAAATTTGTCAAAAATCTAATTTCTGTTTCCGATAATAATTAACATACGCATACTTTTATAGTTTAAGTTGTTTTGACGTATTAGTTATAAACGAAAATATTCATAACGTGAGACTCACCGTTTTCTTCTTGGCTCCTTATATTTTCCGATTTCTCTAATATTTCTCGCCTTTCCTTGATAACCTAAAAAAAAAAAAAGAAAAAGAAAGGAGAAAAGCGTAATAATATATTATACAGCGAGTAAATGTGACGAATTTACATTTTCGGTGAAACTGTGTAATAATTTCAACGATTTACGAAATTCTCTACCGATTTTACTCATGTTGAAAACGGTTTCGTTCCAATACCAAAACGTGAAAATCCTCTTGATTAATATATGGCTGACACTAGAAACGCAACGAAAACAACGGTGATAATGCGGCATTTAAAATTCGCAGGGTTTGAAACAATAATTATAAATTAGAGGTTTTTTTTTTTTATTAAGTTTTCAATTATGTCGATTTTATTTACCAGCTCGAAAATCGATCTTAATCCGTATTACGATCATGAATTTTTTTCGTTTGCTTGCGCAATATTCGATCGAAATATGGCGCTATAACGTCTACAACAACTGTAGTATAATTGCATTAAAAAAAAAGAAAAATGTTGATTTTCTTTCTTATTTCAAATATAAACAAATTAGTATTCAGTAGTATTAAAATATTATTATTTCGATTTGCTTACGCCAATTTAATTTATATAGTTCGTAAGACGTTTCAAATACATCGACGTTAATAGAATAATTTTAACGGGTTCAACGGTTTAGACGTTTTTGGATTTTTAAACGGGATTTTTACTAGTATTTCGAGTTTCAAGCCCTGCAAGTTTGCATTTTTCATTATTTTCCTTTTTACCTTTTGATCGCCGTAACGTAATCGACCGATTTACCATCTTGAGATCGCAAATTCACACCCATTATCGTTTCTATTAAAATATAAATATACAAAAAAAAAAAAAAACAATGACTACTTGATCGTATTTTTAGACAGATATTTCCAGTAATTATGTATTGCGGTTTTGTGATAATAAAACGCCTGAATTCCGATATTTATTATACAATTTTCATCTGAAAGTCACGCGAAACGCAATTCTTTCGTTGTTCCAGAGCTTTGCACCGAAGAGCCATTAAGAAATCTTTAGAACAATAATTGAGATTATAGGGATTAAACGAGAAAAAAACGTTTTACAAGAAAACGTGGTGTTATTTTTGGAAACGTTCGAAAACCAAATGACCAAGCCGATTTATTAAAATGGCTTGTAATTCGTTAAAAGAAAAGTAATTTAATTCGTTCGAAAGGTGTTTTGTTTTTTTTGGAAAAATGAAAAATTAACGCGTCATTAATAATATTTAATAATTTTCGTTTGAATTGTATTGAAATATGTATTTTTATGATATTGCGTACCGCATACGATGTCCAGCGCGCAGAGTGTCACGTGCGAGCCGACGTCCGCAATCCATTTACCGTTTTCTGACGCCGCGACGAGATTTCTGACCAGCGAACGCGAGTGTTCGTTGAGGACGGGCATGTAAGTTTCCAGTATTTTAAAATGGAACGTGTTCGTGAGAAGTTTCCTCCGGGAATGCCATTTTCGGTCTGCGAAATCCGCGGTTTCGATTAGAAATTCGTACGAAATTTTCGATCATTCAACACTGTGATAATAAATAGAGATAATTAAATAATCCGAAACAATACCAGTGCTGGTCAGAAGTCCTTTGTTCAACCACGGTTCGAGCATTCGGTAATCGGGGCCTTTCGTGATGTGCTGAGAGCTCGATAACAGCACCTGCCGCAATACACGAAAATCGTATAAGGTACGCGTGCAGCGTTGTCATGTTTTTTCGATTGAAATTTAAAAAAAAAAAAAATTATCGCGATCATTCCGCAATTGGATGTGTAATAAAAAAATTCGATCTTATACCTTTATGTCTTCCGGATCGTTTATAATGACATAATGGCGTGCTATGATTTGCCAGTGAAACAACGATCCGTGTTTCTTTATTAGATTGCCGAAGTACGGTATAATGTCTGCGGAAAATATTTAAGAAAATCAGGTAAGTTTTCACTTCTCTATCCATCAGTGTTAACCGAACATCTGTCTTATTATTATAATCATCATCATCGATATCGTTTTGATTTCGTATAGAATTTTTAAAGCACAGAAAAAAACCTCTCCTAGAAATAATATTGAAGTTTTCAAAATTTTATATTTAGCGGATAATTGAACCAATTTGTTTTTTAAACGTTTTATTCGCGCATATTATTGAAATAAATGTCTGGTAATAATGTCAAACGTTCCGAAATATTATTTATGGGATTAAACATAAAACGAAAAATTCGATTTATTGAAAATTGTCGTTTAACCCGAAACTGCGTTAAATATAACATAACAAATATGTATCGGTGAAAGATCAACGAAATCGCATAATACAACTAGGAATATTGATGATTTTCGCTTTCTTCTTAATATATTAAATTAATATTTAATTTAAATCTTAATTATTTGATTTTTTTTTCTAATGAATTTTCTGACGTTTTAACGTAGTTTTTTTCATTTTTAAGTAATTTTTTTAAAACTATTTTTTCAATAATTCACAGAAAAATCATGAGTTTGCTATTATTATTATTATTATTTTACGTAATATTTTTTTTTCGATTATAATTTAAAATTTGTGTATTAATTTTGGTTAAAAAAAAATCATAAAAATTTAAGAAAAACTGCAAATAAGAAATATAGTTATACGATACGTAATATACTTGTAAAAAACATTAGTTGTTTCATGTGCAAGTATATTAAATTTTATATATATTTTTTATTTATATTAAATTGTAATTAATAAAATAACGATTAAATAATTTACGAGTAGGTAATTTAAACGAGGGGGGGGGTTTAATGTTTTTAGATTGTAAATTAAATTTTCTAAAAGGCATTTGTGTAAGTTTTTAGTATTTTTTTTATTTTTTTTTTGAAGTCGTAAATTCATTTTTTTATTTTTAGGTTCGTCAGACATTCGGGCTCTAAACACAAGAGAATATTGTAAATATACCGAAAAAACCGGGCGTGGAGCCTAATGGAGTTGAAATATACGTTGTAGAAAAGACAAAACGTCACGTCTAAATTATATTCAATTATTACAAACGATTTCGGCAAATCCGATTATTTCTAACGCTCCATATAAATACGCTCGACAGTGTTTAAAAAAAAAAAAAAATAATAATAAAATAAATAAATTCGAGCGTGAGATTCACGACGGAGACGTGCCTTACCACGTGGACTTAAACTGGCCATTTTCAATGGCATGCTTATACGGGCCCATTGGCTTTTCGTGAGCGACGGTAACAGTGCGATTTGTCGTCTGCTCTCCGCGGACGTTCTATTCGAGTATCGCGAAATGTACAAGCCGCAAATCGCCAGTGACAATAACGCCAGCAACGTAGTGCTCAGATCCGACGTTACGGCTCCAAAGAAATCCAACGCGATCATTTTGAGTTAAAAAAAAAAGAAAAATTTCGAAATACAACACCGGTATTACGGATTTCGTTCACCACGCTCGAATAATAATAATAATAATAATAATTAATAATAAAAAAAAAGAACGCGCGAGTATATAGTGCGACGGTATTCTCCGCTTGGACTGTGCTCGTTGAATAATAAATTGTTTCTCGTTATCGCGTAAGTGAAAAACGTGTGTAACGATTCCTATCGATAATTTAAAAAAAATAATACTATTTATGTTATTACGTTTACAACACTAAAAGAATTGTAATTAGCGTATTGATATTGGTGAATGCGGAAAAAATATATCGAAAAACGGACGCGTAGGTAGGTAGTGTTTACGTGCGTAGCGTTTTACGTGTGATTAGATTATTATTACTATGCAAGCCATAAGATGTAACTCTATTATAGGAAAAACTGATAAAAGCCTTGGCTAAAATGATCGAGGCTGTCAAACAATAATATATAAAATAATAAATATTAATATTATCGAACATTCATTATGAATTATTATCGTATTATTATTAATATTTTTTTTTGTTTTACGAGATATTATATTGTTCGTTTGCACGCTGTTGGCGTTTTGAAATAAAAAAAGAAAAAATGATAATTTTTTTTTCTTATTTAAACCTTATTCTTAATAGACTATTTTGGCTTGGGGGACAGACAAGTTTATCCGGAAATCCGTGTTGGCCGGTTTGGTTATCCGACAATTTTTGTTTATAAATTTTTTTCTAACACGGAATTTTATTTAATCTAAAAACGTGTTGTGTTTTGAAACCATTCTGTAAGTACGAAAAAAAAAAATCCAAGGACAGTTGTCCTCCTTTACCGTTGGCTTCTTTCCCCATTCAACGGACCTCCATTCCGTCACTGTTCGCAATTTACGATTTGCAGACGTACGTTTTACTCGCCTGTAGGAGAAAAACGGAAACAAAAAAAAAAACAGAAACCACATTTTCCGTTAAACCGCCGCCGTTTCGTTTAGAATCTGATTAACGAACAGTGATGATCGGTTCTTAAAACAACAATATATATTTTAATATATATAACATATATAATATATATGTTATATTAACGTTATTATATTATATGTTAATAATTAACGAACAGTGATGATCGGTTCTTAAAACAACAATATATATTTTAGTATATTTAACATATATAATATATATGTTTTATAATTTCTTTTAGGTGAAAAAATATATGTATAATTTACGTTGTTTTTTTGTGCGGGGCAGAAATATTGTACGTTATGATAAAAATTAATGATTATTATCAAATAGTAAATATAGATTTTTTTTTTAAGCAACAGTGTTTACAATATATTGACGGAGTTCAATATAGGACGTGATAACGTATAAAACAATAGACGCTGATTATACGTTGCATGATTTGCAACTATACGTTATATAGTTGACGAATCGTATTTTCGGGATCACGGTAAGCAGTATAGTAATATATAAGGTAATGCGGTAAGTAGTATAGTTGTATAGTAAATACAATGGCCACTGACATTGGCACGAGAAAAATTTTGCTTTTTTTTTTTTTTATTTTTTTCAATGTCGTTTATGTTACGAAAATCGTATTATCGAAAACGATATTCTGATCAATTTTTCATCGATATCGATGAAACTCCGTTAATTATTATTATAGAAAAATTCTATCGCAATGTAAGGCGAGTCCGTTTTCCTTCACATTATTATAAGCTCTCTCCAGGACCGATTTTCACAAAAACCATCGCCGAGAATTTTAATAATCGTATATGAATTTTAATCATTACAATATTGTTTGACTTTTCTATTATTATTATTATTATTATCATCATCACGATTTCTAACATATACTTAAAATTTTCAATGTAATCGCCACGGCAACGAATTTAAAAACATCGAATCGGAAAGAACTGATTGGACTGTATCGTTGTAAACCAGATTTCAGTTATTTCATTATAGGTATATTAATTTTTCTTGTATGAAAACAGCGAATTGAAAAAAGAAAAAAATATTGATAATAACAACAGTGGAGAAAAACGGTGTGTAATTGCATTTTTTTTTTGTTAAAAAAAAATAGCGCGTGTCTTATGTTTATTCGTAAATTCTATTATATATAACGATTTGATTCGAGAGAAATAATAATAATAATAAAAAAAAAAATTAAATTTTTTTCACTATACAAAAATCTCTGTCGAAATAACACACGTCATAACTATTAATGTTAACTAAAAACATGTTTATCTCCCGGGTTATTGTTATTGAGTAACTTCTTCGTCTCGTGACGTTGTTGTAAATATCTTTATTCAAACTACTCATTGTGCTACTGTAGGCATTATAATTTTTTTTCGAATTTCGAAAGCAATGGCAAAAGCATTGTCTCCGAACAACGATACCGAGTACTACGCTACATAGTAGTTTATTGTAATAAATTAACTTTATGAATATTGATAGAATATTACGTGAGTCAAAACTCGTATGAAATTTTGAGATTGTATAAAAAAAATGCAGAAATTTTCCACGTTCAAAACGGCCGTGCCGAAAACTTTACAGGGCTTTTGCAATTTTCGCGCGGTTTTTAATGACGAGTAAGAAAAATGTACGGGAAATATCGAAATACAGTACAGTACAGTAACAGAAAAATTAAGGGCGATAATTTAAATCATCGTAAAACTAATTTTTTCACTTCATTCGAAACTCGATGATTTTTGTTGTTTTTTTTTTTACGCTTTACTTGTACTGAAAATTAGGCTTACGATTTCCATAAAAATCAAACGACGATAAAAAAGAAAAGGTAAGTACACGTTTTCATAATACGCGCAGTTTTTTTGAAAGCCCGGTGCTTATTATTCAAAACCGTAGGATTATTGGCCCGCGAAACAAACTTTGGATTCGAATATAAAGACGAATACGACGCCGCCCCCGTTTGTCAATAATTGTTAAGAGACGAGGGCACACACACATACGCGATAATATCTGAATGTCTCAGTCTATTACGTATATGGCGAACGAGATTATTTCCAATGGCTTCACAAATAGTGCTTCACTGTATTAAAATACACGTTACCCCCGCAAGACGATGTGTTAACGAGTACGCGCGTACGCGGAAAACGCATTGTAAACGTACGTTTTAAGTATAATAATAATGTGTTTAAAGTTCGAAAGAAATTGTACAATGCCGGTTCAAGAAGACAGACCGAATGCCGTCGTAACAATCGCCTCGTCTCGTATTTTTATTTATTTTTTTTTTATATGGAATTTCGTTGGAAATTAAATAATTTTTTTCGGTATAACTCGTGTTAAAAAATTATATAAAATAAAATTTCACGCGTTTTCAAGCGATAAAATGCAATCGTTATGTAATAACGAATCGACCATTAATGCTATTTTAATATTTTAAACGTTTATAGGATCTATTCTTCTTCTGCTTCTTAATAATAATTTGCCGGTCCATTAAGGACCATTGCTTGCTGCCTCCAACAGATCGCTCAATATCTATCTCTGAGTCAACTCATAGATCACATGTATACTCTATTGTTTACAGATCGTCGGCGATTACATCGATTCACCACGTTCCGGATCTTCCTAGGCTTTTTTTCGGTGTATTCTAAGGAACATATTTTTATGGGAATTTACGTGTGTTGATTTTTTTTTTTTTAAATCCGACGAATACCTTATTTTTTTACAATAAAGATTAATCGTCATTTTGTGCGCGTTACGTTTAAGATCAGTTTTTATGAAATGAAAATTTCAAGAAGAAAAATACGTGTTTTCACATAGGACCGTTATGAAAACGTACTTAAATGATGTAATAAAGTTAAATTTACAATACCGTATTCAATATTTACCTTATTGTTGGATACAAATTACCGGACATATAATTCTTTAAACGAATTTGAAAAGTTACTTTACGCACCACACACACACACACATATATATGTATCCCTGAGGATTAGAACGTCAGTTATTGTTTCGGTATACTATCATCCCGTTTACTATATTTTATATATAAGTGTGTGTGTGTGGTCATCCTTGCGACAAGTCCACTTTCCTTTGGGATTTTGCTGTAAAAAAAAAAAACAATAATCGTTATTAAGTATAGTACTATCGTTGATTATATACTAACGCACTTTATTTTGATAATTTTGAATTAGCAATGAATATCGGTAATTATTATTATTATTATTTATATTTAGAAATTTTAAATATACAACATTGTAACATTTATATGAATTCAATTTTTGGGAGAAATTATACACAATAAATTTAAAAATATTCTAATTGCGTAAACAGATATTTCAAGAAATATTGTATTTATTAAATAATATTAATGACAAGCCATAGTTGGTTATTATTTTAATATTTTAATTCACTTTGTACACAATTTCTTCGCGGTTTTTATTTATTTCTATGTTTTTTTTTTTTTTTTGTAACTATAATATTCATAATTATTTCCGTGTAATTTTGTTCATTTCTATTTTTATTCTATTATTGTTTTTCGCCTAAAATGATTCTTGAATCGAAACGCGTAGTAAATATAAACAAATTCAATACAACAACTCGTACAGAAATATTTCTTTATTTCCGATAAAAACTCTTTTTACTTGATCGCCCAATTGCACATTAAATATACGTTTGTGTAATAATCGTATACACATTTATTATTTACGAGTGTTAATAAATAGTTTTTTATTTCTATTCCTTTCATACGTCCTTTTTATATCTATTTTATTCGCTTAATGTTTTGTTATTTGTCGGTTTTATGTTCAATAATCTTTTCGATTTAAACAATACGTTTATACTTAACACGTGTTGTTTACGCAATGTTTTTGCACGATAAGACCAATTAATTAGTCGAATGATATCGAAAAGTATTCAATATCGTACGGCTATATAGTATTTGGCCAGAGCGTATATTTCGAGACATATGTTTTTTTAACATATCATTATTAAGTCTTTTATTAGGTACATTAAAAAATTAATCACATTATAAAAAAAAATTTATAGCGTTAGAAAAAACGATGTATATGATATCCCTATCACACAGTTAATTTGTTATTTTTTCAACAATATTACCTACGTCCTAGACGTGTTATGATTTTTGATTAATGATATTGCGATTTTTATTTTCATATAAAATGTTAATAAGTAAAAAAAAAAAAACAGTTAGTACGTAATTACTGCAGATATTATTATTTAAATCACGATTATTCTTCAATCACAAATTATATTATTATTATTATTATTATTACTGTTCGATTCGATTAAAGTATGTTAAAACGCATATGGGCCAATAATAATTCATAAATATTATATGCTTTAAACAAATTATAAAAATTGTAAACGATTTGAATTTTACGGTACAAGATAATATTATTTAAAACATTTTAACGAGTTATAATTTCGAAATACTATTAAATATAAACAGAAGGGGAAAAAATAGCCCCTCTTTCTACTGCAAAGCACAATTCGTTAATCCGGGCCTACCAGTATGTGTTAAATTTTAGTTTGGTTAACTTTTAATAAAAAAAAAAAAACGGCACTTTGTTGGTTTAGCGTTTTTTTTTTTCTGTCTTTGTTGGGCGTCGTATCGAAATCGCGTTTAGCACCACCGGCGCGGGAATCTTTTTCGTTACGAAATTTCAACACAAAATTTAGAATTTTTGACGTAGTTTTTATTTTTCCTCGCGTTCTCCGACACCGCAATCGAAGTGTACAATTTTCTGCGCCGATCAGCGTGTCTATCTATAGATTATAAATAGAGCGTGGTCGTTGTCGTCATGGCCGCAGATGAATATTCGCCGATAAATAGCGTTGTGTGATTAGAGGAGCTGTGTTTTGACCGCGTATAGCGGACAACAAAAGCGGTCGTACACGCATATGTGCAGTATAACGAGCGACGATTGTTCGACATCGCACACAACCGCGCAGTAAATAATGATTTCGAGTGCGTAAACACACGAGTGAGACGCGCCAGTTTTGGTGTACGCGGTACGTGTACGGAGCTGTGCACAACTGTACAATATTATATAGTCGATGATATTAATACGGTTTACGTTAATTTTCACTAGCCCGTGTCAAGATCGCCAACGATCTCTGTATCGTCGAGCGTTGCAAGTAATTGAACGCGGTCCCGATTATTGTTAACTTCGACAGGCGCGGCGTGTCCAACATTTAAACGCGTGAAATTGGAGTTATACACTTACGCGCATAACGTATTATGCGCGCGTTGAAATGGTGCGATAGTCGAAGAAAAAAAAAAAAGAAATTCGATCGGAAACGCATTACAATATATAAAGCATTTTACGGTTCTTCGCACTGTCATCGACATGGGTCACGACTTGTACATATTTTTATACGAAATATAATTCATTTCTGCGCACGACGATTTGTGTCCACAGCTAAATTTTGTATCGAAAACGTTTTTATCGAAGTTCGAAAGATAGTGTGTAGTACGCTCGGCGGGCCTAAACAACCGGTCGCGCCACCGAAATCGGTCGAGTAAATTTTGTGTACATTATTTGTATAGTTACGGGATAGAAGAAAACTATTCGGAAGAACCGAATAATTGGCGCTGAAAGTTTCGCTAAGAATAAAATTAGCAAAATCTAGACTGATTTGACGATGTATTTCTATTAGACGAGAATTACGAAAATTATTATGGAAAAGTAGTTAGAAAAATAAAAAACGCATAGTGGTTGTTGCACTCAATGCCCAATATTAACAAATCGTATTTAAAATACTTTCTAGAGACGGTTAAGTATTTACAAATGTATTCAATATTAATTGTATTTTATTTAAATCAATTACTTCGTAACGCTGCCTGTGTACGTGTACAAATAACACGAGTATATGTCGCTAAACGGCAATGAATTAAATTTAATAAAAAAATATCAGCAAATGAGAATTGAAAATTGAAAATCTATTGCTATTGAAAATCGGAAAATTTATAAACGGTATTAATAGGGTTTAAAATCGAACGCGTAATATTTTTAAAATTAACTCTCGCGCTCGAAATAAAATAAAAAATTCCCGGTATCTAAAATTGCATTCAAAACTGAACTACATGTTTATTACTTTGATTTCAAAACGGACAAAGTTCACATAGGACACTCTGATTACGAATAAACGTATGTACATAAAAAAAAAACGTTCTATACATTTTTTTTCGTAATGAAAAAATAAATATTCGATTAAAATATATATATATATATATATATTATGTTCAAAGTTTAACTAAATCGTGTTGTGTGGAATGTTTGATGTGATTAGATATTTTATAAATACGTCTAATAAACAGTTAGGTATAGCGCTTTAAAATATACGAACATAAATAATACTATTGCAGTATATCATTGAACAATGCGAAATCCGTTTTTCATTATAATATTATAGAGATTTCAGTCATTTATTATTGTCCGTCCGGGAGAAGTATGCCCCTATTTACGTATATGTTCTACTTTATTAGCGGAATTATTCGTTTATTAATTCTAATTTCATTTATTAATTGACAAAATAGATTTATTTAATAAGTGTCGAACAATTAACATATAGTAGGTTCATCGATTATTCCGTCGGTCCAATATCATCATCGTTTTATACGAATATTGATGTGGTATTTTATATTCTCACGGCGCTTGATAAACAGATTTTCCGTTTCGTCCGTAAAATAAATAATATTTAAAAAATTACCGGTGGGGGGGGGCTTCGTTGAAATAAATAATAATAATAATAATAATAATAATAATAATAATAATAATAAACGTGTATACGTTGTGTACGCGCGGACTGTGTGGTGTGTGCGCCATCTCATATTTTCATTGTTTATCGTATTTGTCCACGTTGAATTCAATCGTGACGGTTGAACGCGCGACAAACGAAAAATGTACGCGCACGTCGTGCGATGATTGTTACACGATTTCGGCAACGAATAACGTCGTAAATATATTTTGTATTTTTTGTTTTAATACGCAGCAATTGAATCTCCGGTACGATATGGGCGGGGGAAAAAAAACGGTATTTGTTTAATCGTACGAACTGTAAATGACTTTGTGATTAAAATATCGGACGACGTATAAAATATATGTATTTTAAGTATTTGGACGCGTTCACACTATGCCGCCGAATGGCGACGATCGACGCGGTCGCCCGTTAGTGTCGATTCGTGTCGAACGCAATCCGAATCAAGTCGGTACGGGTCAAAGGGAATCGACGACGACAGTAGTGTGTCGGAGCGCGTTGTCGCTCAACTTTTTAAGCTACGGTCGATGGTTTCGCTTTGCTGAGCGCGTTTATTTAATTTTTACTCGTGTCAATTGAAGTTTATCATCAATTCACGATTAACGAACGATTTCATTTATTGAAATGTATCGCGATCGGAGTTCTCTCGTGGGACTGGGACTGAAACACTCATTTTTCTAGCCGATTGAATAATATTACAAATAATAGAGAAAACACGAAAAAGTTTTGATATAAAAAACACACTCGACATACGCGTCGGTACAGTTGTGTCGACAAGTTCACACATATGGTGGACAAGTTGAAAGCCGACCGTGTCGATCGACGACACCATTCGACATAGCAACGTGGACGCGGCTTGTGTGTGAAAATGTAAAATATAAATGAAAAAAATTAAAAATTACTACGCACTTAAAATCATTATTTAAAATATTAAACAAATCAAAATAATACGATAGGGGAAGAGGATTTTTTTTTTTATTACAGTTATGAATCTGGTGAATACACGACGATGACTGATTTAAGGTTTCTAAAACTACGCTCGAATGCACTAGAAACACACATTTATTACATAAATTAATTATAATAAATAATACACATTTATTACATTTATAAAAAAAAAAACGTACATATACTCGAAACGTATTTGTAGAATAAAAAGCAAAGCGTCCATCATTCAGAAAATAAAAATGTAAAATGCGTTTAACATTGAAATCTATTCCATGTAATAATAATAATAATAATAATAATAATAATAATAATAATAATAATAATAATAATAATAATAATAATAATAGTTTTATTCAGAGTATCAGTTGGTTAAAAATATTTTTTTTTCTCGAAAACATTAATATTTTCATCTTATTTTAACTCTAAATAAAATAAAAAGCGCATGGGTACGAATGAAAAAAATATAATTGTGCACTAATAATAATATATTGTGTTATATGTGTAAAATAAACCATTTGCGCACGTTTTGAATTAGTAGTACGATCAACGAAACTAAGTTTTGTCTTTAAGAATGCGATATGGGCTCGATATAAAATGCGAAATCCGTTTCGCCGCATAATTATTATTATTATTATATTTCAGTGTATGGCGGGTGTTAAACCGAGAAATAATTGAAGAGTAAATATTATTATAAAATAATTTTTTTTTCTTCTTGTGAGATTTTTATAGTTTATTATACGTATATATATATAGTTTAAAGTAAAAATATAATAGTGGGTTGAAAAAAATATTATTATATTCGAAAGAAACGAGAGTACCAGATGTAATACAAATATTGTACAAAGTGAAAAAGTGTGTAAACGCACGAATAAACAACGCGACGGATATATTATTACTTTCATGCGGAGTTAAAGAGCTGGTTTTTATTGGTTTTTTTTTTTTACCAAACTCTCTGGAAAAATAGTTGGATTTTCATTAGAAACGTAGAGTATGATTTATTTTATTCTTAAACGCATTATACACACTAAAGTAAACTCTTAAACGAATTTATAGAGAAACACAATAAACAAAAAAACAAATAACTTTTATAAATTAGTTTTCATGTAAACAACAATAATAATCTTATCTTATAGTTTCAGGGACGTATTGTGAAAAGGGAACAGGTAGGTAAGACAAGAGATGAAAAAATATTTAAGTGAAATTGGTTGAAAGCGCGAACTCGTTAAAACAAATATTATTATTTTTTTTTTTTTATCAATTCAATGAAAGCTTTTGAGTCGTACAGCTATGCGCATAAAATTGTTAAATTCCTTCGAATTATTTGCACGCGCACGCACGAACAAACGATTATGTGAACGAGCCCTAACAATTATTCAAAACTCGATAATTTATAGTGTAAAAAATTAAAATTCTCGTGAAAAATATTGTCGTATTCTCTCACCGATAAGAAAAAAAATAAAGTATTATATAATAAGCCAGTTGAAAATGGTTTTTGTAAGATATACTTAAAAGCGATATTGACTATGCACACCATTTTTTTTGTACGTATTAAATGTTTTTTTTTTTTTTTGATCGGTTTCGGTACAAATCTAAGTTAATACTAGGAACCGGAAAGGGCGGAATTTGATAATATGCATACTTTGTCTCATTTATTAAAAAAAAAAAAAAAAAATGCGATTCGTTAAAAACAAATAATACGTGACGCCGCTACAGCGGATCGTTTGATAGAGATATCAAATATAAAGGCTATATAGCTTTTTCTTTTTTTTTAAACAGAACATACGATTTTTTTTTTCTAATAATTTCTTCTAATCGCGAGTTTTTTTTTTAAACGTGTCGACAAACGTACGTATTCTCGAACGATAATGCTTAAAAAACAGAAAATAAAATAAACCAAATCCCATGCATAAAATAACAGTGTTATAACGAAACGACGGGATGCGCGAATAGGTACACGGAACTAAATACTTTTTGTAATATTCAATGCAATTTCTCACTCGAACGGTTTTTATTTCACTCGCGTCGATTTACGTTGCCAGTCGAGTTTTTATCGTTTTCAACTATAGAATGTCACGTTGTCGAATGATGTCGACATACATCGTAAAATCCACGGAATGAAATTAAGCTTATATTATATGTACAAGATGAACGAATGAACGATCAGTCGCCGCTCGGTGACTTTCCGTTGTGTTTACAATACCACGAATAAAATTCGCGATCATTGCGTTTTATTTTTTTTTCGACGGTAGAAAATAATGGTCGTGGAATATTGTTCGTTGTACGCGTCGCAGTTTAAACGCCCGAAATCGTTTACAAATAGAATCGTTAAAAAAAACAAATATATTCGTTTTTATACTAAAGTTGGTTACAGTATAAAAACGGAATTATTATTGCATTTTATTAATTATAAAACCGAAAATACGCGTCTTCGAGTATGCACTACCAGTAGACAGAGATCATATAGAGTTGAATTTTTATTTTAGTTGAAAGTCACTCGAAAAACACATTGGAAAATATGAGAGTTAACGTCGTTTTGTCATAGTTAAAAAAAAATTTTATATATAAATATAGCGATTTCAACAATAACCATCTTGAAGAAAAGATAATTTGTACAAGAGCTTTTTTTTTTTGAAAATTAAATTCGGTTCATTGTGAGTGGTCGAATTTTCGTCTAATTTTTTAGGTCTCTCCAAAACGGTACAGAAAAAAATATCGTTTTGAATCCACTTAAAACTGAAACACCAAAATTTGAGTTCTGTACACGGTGTTATTTTGCTACCCGTCGTTAGATACACGAATATTATCGCCGAGTTGTTGAATTAAAATTGTTTTAACATATTATTATTATACTCGAATTATAATCGATTTAACTGGTTTTCGATTTTCTCCCCTGTTTTTCTTGAATTATTGCGTCTTGAATTGGACATATTCGAATTATCATTCGTTAAAAACTTGTGAACGAATCGATTTTAATATAGTTCGGTAAATAGGCTGACGAACGCTGATGATAAATAAAATGTAATAATTATGTTGATACGGTTTTGAAGAGCGCGGGAACATCGCCAGATGTCGATGGACGATTTTTGCGTGTTTTGAAATATTGGCGTTTTCCGGAGCACATAATTCATACGTATGTTTAATATTAAATACCTACGTAAGTACGATGTTTCATTGTAATTTTATTGAGCGTTAACACGAAAAGAGTCGGTAATTATTTCCCCCGTATTATAGCTACTACGATCGCCTTGACGATAATAACGTCAATATTCATAACGGTACAATAAAAATATACGTATTTTCAGGCTCATTTATAAGTATGAAATTCGTGTTTATTATTATTATTTTTTTTTTTAACTAAAAGATGGTTTTTTCACTCTAAGTAAATCGCTTATTATATATCTACTATAATTATGTGACGTTTTTAATATAATATATGTACATAAAATTTTACTATTTTCACGATTATGATAAAAGCTGTAAATCCTATCCGTCGAATCTGCAGAATTCGATCAAAAGTCTAGTGGACGAATTTAGTTTATAATATTATTCAAGTTAATTATTGGGGAAAAATAGGGAAATTTACGAAACTAAAAATATGTATATATATATTATTTTTTCCAATTGTATAATAATATTATGTCGACAAAATCGTGTTTCGTAAAATTCCTTATAAAAAATAAAATAAAAATACGTTCATCGACGGAAAAATGCGTTTTTTTCTTAACGAAATTAAGAATGACAATCGCGTATTCAAAAACGCGAAATAATTGGACGTTATTCCGCCGAGGTGACGTGCTTATGTTTAATAGAGCGAACTATGTTCAGCAAGAGTATAAGTTATACTTATACGGACATTTTAAAACGTATACTCGCGTAGAATTCGTTTCTCCGGTCTGCGCGCGCGTGGAGTTACGCGTATAAAATAATGTTCGGTACAACGGAAACAATTCGATTGTATCGTGATCGTCGTACAAAAAGCAAAATGAAAACTCGTATCATCTTGATTTTACCCCATAAACGTTTGCTACTATGTGCGTTTGGTCATTCGTACGGTTTATCGTCCAGCCGTACGATTCGAACGAATGAATTGTCCCGAGATCATCATCGCTTGGCGAATACGATCGACAACGATCCGGCCGAAAGAGTTGATTAAAATCGTATTTCGAGACCGCGGTTAAATTACAACGCTATTATACGCCACGGCGCGATATTATATAATATTATATTGCGGTCACACCGTTATAATTTATTCGTTCATTTTATTTTTTATTATTATTTTTTTTTTAATATAATAATAATAATAATAATCGTCGTTATAATACATAGTATCTCTGCGTATTATCGTATAATATACGCGTCGCGTTATGAATAAGGTACGATAAGGTACATGTGAACGTCAGGGATGCTGCTTGGTATGTATATGTACGTGCCACGGTAACGGGGACCCATATAACATTCCGCCGCGATCTCTCTCTTTATCTCCCGGTTTAATTAACACCTTTTCGACCTTTACGCAAAACGAAACCTTTATATCGGCGCGCATACGCATACACGTATATATTCCGGCGAAAATCGCGTCGGATAAAAATGGTCTCCGGGTGCGTAGCGGATTTCGAGAAATTAGTCATTCGCGAAAATCCTTTGAAAACTCTTCTAAGCCCCGTGAGACGGCCAGTTTCGAATTATTTTAATTTTTTTTTCTCCTCGCGCTAAAAGCCTGCCGTTCTCTCTAGGCAGCCCTTTACACACACGTAATTTTATAATTACGAAACGCGTTAGAATCCGACTTATTACGTACGTCGTATGGCCGACCCGCTCGGGTTTTCGTTACACCCGTGTACTAAAATTGTCTATGCGGTGTGCCGTGTTTATTGAAAAAAAAAATTATTTCGGGCACCGACACGGCGGATCGAATATTATAAAATCAAAGCGTGTTCGCCGCCACACTGCATGCTCAGATACACAGCCACATTGCGGCTACTGAGAATTCAGCTGACATAGAAACGTCAAAATAGTGAAAAAAAGTTATACGGCAACGTTCTCGGTGTCGAACAAATTTTCGGAATGGACCTCAGCCACAAGACATATAAAATCCGCGTGACAAATTATTATTATCGAATACGAAAACTAATAACAACCGTATTATAATGCATTTTACAGCGAATATACGCAATAAATGTGTTTATAGAAATCAATAAAATACATTTGATTTCGTGAAGTTTTTGTCAATAGAGGAAAAAATAGAAAACGCTATCGTTCAAAACTCCAAGGAAGACATTACGATGCACGACTTCGGCCGGTTGTCCCGTAAAACGCACGGGGACTTTAACTTATTTTTTTTTTTCAAAAAAAAAAAACTATATGCGTGTGTGCGCGCAGGTTAGTTTTATATGACAAAACCACCCCGTTCGCAATGAATTTATAATAAATTTGATTTTCGGTTATTACAAAAATATATTTACGTAAATATATAAATATATATTAATGTGATATACGGGGCGATTTATCACGAATATTAGGAAACTAAATCTCGGGAAATATAAAATTTCTTTTTTCTTTTTTTTTTTGAAAATGTTTTGTACATTTTCGTCAATGTTTTCCCATAATTATTTCAATATTTTTAATCACTTCTCTCATTTGTTCTATACATTTTTAATTTTTAACCACATTCCCCCCCCCTTACTTATTATAATTATACGAATTTTAAATTTTTATCCGGAAACCTATGGTTGAAATTTTTAGTTCTTAACGAAATTCTATGAGAATTTTCGCACGTCTACACCTGCAGGATTTACACCACTGTAGGAGTATGATGTCTCCGTCGTCGCAAGCAGAGCCATGGCAGGGTAGCGGAAAAGCGCCTGCGCTCCAGGCGCAAGATTTAAAAAATTAAACAATATTAATAATGTATTATTGATTATTTTCAACGATAATTTATTCAAATTGAAAAAAAAAGAAAATTATTTATAAAATTAATACTTGATTGTGTTCTGTGTTGAAACTAAATGGGCGTAATGTTCAATCGCTACGGTCGTCGGCTTTGGGATTATTCGCGAAGCATATATGACTCCCCCGTATACAGGAATCAATGATCATACATGTTTCTGCGCAAACGCGTTTGAAAATTCAAATTTACGAAACGCGCAGTGTTATTATTTTTACTACGAGCATATTAAGTATTTAGACATTGAAAAATAGAATGTAAAAAAAAAAAAAAAAAAAAATCTGTTACTTCGAATCGGGTAATTTTCTTTTTTACTGTTAGGACGCATATTATTTTCTTTCGCGTTAACTCACTCCCCACATATTTTTTCTTCGCCGTGCGCGAAATACACGAGACAAGTTTGTTTTACGTTTATAGTGCGACACGAGACGGTCTCCCGAGAATGTATGCGCGGGCAAAAACAAAGCATAACAACTGCCATTCCTATCTATAATTAACGCTTTTCGCACTTGGCCTTTTCCCGTTATGCGCGACGTGTACACACGCAAACAATCAACGCGTACTCGGGGATACATAAAAAGCGAAAAAAAAAATAAATAATAATGCGTATAACGGTTACTGTACCTACGGAATAATAAAATTCGTTACGGCGTTAAATATCTCACACTTACGGTACGCACGTCATTTCTGTACAACGAAATAGTGCCGTACAACTCATATGCGAGTAAAATCACTTTCATAGCTCATAATAATATGTTATTTATTAAAAAACACACACACACACGCACGCGTTTTTATTTCCCCGGAAGAGTGAAAATATTTTTAATTCCAAACAAGAAACGGGATACGCGTTTTCGAACACTGTTCATATTTTATACACTGACTTCGGACTAATCATCAGAAGGACACGAGAGAGTGGCGTAGCTGAAACGTCGGGCGGGGGCTCTCTCACGAAAATCTCATTGGGCAAGAGCATGAAATATTCACCGTTTCCTTCGGAAAAAAAAAAAATAATAATAATAAAAAGAAATTGTATGCAAAATACAACGTTGCTGTAGATCCACGAATAATCGATGCGTCGATATCCGAAGCTCGATCTAATTCTTTATTCAGTATCAAAATTTCAAATGTGTAAAGGTTAGGGAGAGATAGAAAACGATAGGTCTACATAGACACGTCGGGTAGGTGACACGAAGCGGGAACACAGCGTCGTAATACAATTACGGAGCGAATATTCGAATGTCCGGAGTACGGTTTGTAATTTCGACGTAATAGAAATCTGAAATCGAAACGTGGATTACTATACTCAGAATGGTTTTCGTGCAGAGACAGACGACGCGTTGATTGTCACTTATGCGCCGTAGGATTTGATTATTGTACACGGGGAACGCTGACGCTCTGGATCGTCTGCTCGCGTTTTGATTTTTTGGTTAAATTTTTTTTTTCGGTTTGAGTAGTGGTGTCCCCGTAAGAGATGATGTGATCTGCGGACGTTCAGCTACACTATTTGACACATCAATGGTGTCAGCATATAGTGTGACCATCTCGTCGATTAAAATAATAATAATATTACGTGTATGTATTAATAAATGAAATTGAAATTTCGCGAAAATTCCAGAGAGTTTTCTGGTGTAGAGGGGGGAGGGACAGTTCGCGGTTGGGGGGGCCGAGGGGGGCGTAAAGAGCTCGCGCGAAACGATACAAGAAGGCGGAGAGAGAAAGACTATTCGGTACACCGTATGGGCGCGCCGCGAGGTGACTTGTTGACCGACGGCGGTGGCGCGCGCGCTTGCGCTCCCGTCAAATCGTCGGGTGGTCGTCGTCGTCGGTGGCGGCGTGTCTCGCATGTGTTCAGTACGAACGTATCTGTTTGCCCGATGAGAAACGCTCGCGGCGCTCGACGGTCAAGTACGTATTTTATATATATATATATAATATATGTTTTAAATTTTTTTTTCTCTAAATTTTCAATATTCGTTTACGCGTATAATAATATAAATTTATACGAGTATCGGGTTAGGTGTTCGGGGAAAACGCGCAAACGTAATTGTAAGATATTCGGTTATAGAAAACGTTATTGTTCAAACGCAGAGTGCTTGTGTGGAAATCGTGCGTTTTCGCACGTAATATCGTATACTCGGATTTTTACAGGATTTTATCATAAACGGGAATTTCTTTTTTTTTTTTCAAAACTAGACACGTTTTTGTTATCAATAGGACACGCAGTAAATCAGTCGAATATATCGAGTATATATATATGTCTTAAATTGTTCCAAAACGTTTTGTTGCATCGGGAAAAAACTATGATTGCCGTGTATAACTGTTTTACTTCATGTTTGTTTTCATTACAATCCATGTGATTTCTATTCTTATATTACTCGTGTCCGTAAACTTTTTGGAAAATTCGGATTTTGATTTGAAAAAAAAAAATGCGCGGACTCCGTCAAATTTCAAGTGTATCGTCGTACGTGAAGTACCGAAAAATAATTAATTAATCGTCTGATAAAATTCGTGTAACCGCGATATTTTATTACTCATATTTGATAACTGGCGCAATATATTAATTATAGTAGTAATTGACGAAAACAGACCTCTATCAAAATGTAGATTTTTTTTTTTTTTGTTTTCAGTAAATTTCAATTAACAGTTTAATGTATATTTACAAAATCATTATTTTTATACTAATGCCAAGCTTTCAATATGAGCTCGACGGCTCTAACGTTTCCTTATAATTTTTTTTTTTTTTTAACGATTTTACTCTTAAAATCACTCAGAATTCACTGCGATGATTTTGCCTGTACGTGTCATTCGCCTGTAACGAATTGATGTGCCAACGGACGTCTTTTTATAAACGATTTTAGATTCTCATAAATATATTATAATGTTTGACCGTCAAAATGCGATTTGTCGTATAAACATTATGCCGTGTTTAGAAAATGACGCGCTGAGGTTTTGGACAAAAAAATCGGTTATAAAACAAAAAAGTTGAAGTAAAACGCGTTTCGTTTTTATTATTTAGAAACTCATTGATTTGAAAAATTGCTATATTTAATTTCGACGTGTTTTCGTATGGTTTATAAGTCATATACTAATTTTTTTTATATCTGGAGCCAGCGGGTTATCTGCCAAGATCCGAAATAAATTTTATTTCAGTAATTTTTATTCATTATTTAATTATTTGAAAATTAATATTATTAGATCGTTTTCAAAATCTTGTTCTTGTACTCATAAAAAAAATGTAAATTTTCAAAAATCAAGCGGAAATTTCCGATACCTACTAAAAAACAGTATTTATTTACTTCACCGTTTCTACAACACAAATTCAAATAAAAAACGTATTCCTTAAGAATGTACGTACACGTGTCTAAAAACAGTAATTGTCATTTATAAATCAAAAGTTGATGTATCTAAAACGATTAAGTCATCGGGGTAAAAATATAAAAATTAAAAAAAAAAATATACATATAGATGGAAATGTGCTCATAATAATAATAATAATTCCTTTGTATATTTATGCGATAGGTATTATTAATACGCGTACGATCCAATAAGTATTGGTTTAAAAATCCTTTATTATTTCTGTCGAACGAATATTAAAATTTTCTTTGAATTGATTTTTTTTTACATATCGTATCTTTATATAAAACATATTTGAAAAGTTTAACGTCGTTTGACGATACGCAAAATTCTGTATAATGCGTTAACAATATTATCGATAATAATATAACATTAATATTTATGTTTATAAACGAAAAAATCATTTAACAATATAACTAAACGGAAACTTTAGTTATTAAAACACCGCCGAAGAATAATATACGAGTATGAGATATTTATATACATCATAATATTTATTTTTATTTTTCATTCACGATCCCGGGGGTCTTTGCAATATCGAAAGAATTTTTCGACGGCATTTGGAATTTTTAATATTTATAATATTTTACGACGTATAATACGCGCATTATATTATTTTTTGGCGTTCTCCGTTTTCATATATATAAGCCATTAAAAGTCGCATCCACGCGAATTTCTATTGTAAAAATCCATAGCTAGGTGTTTAAATACTCTGAATCAGTCGTCAACTCTAATAAAGACTAGTTTTTATTAATGGCTTTAACTTTTTTTCACACTTAACTTTTAGCAAAAAAAATTATAATCATTACACGTGATCCCGTCGCAGAGAATATCAAATTATAAATATTTTAAAACACTATCAATTATTATTATAGTGCATCCGAATCAACAGACGAATAATTATTGATTATATAAATATGTGTTGAAAATGTTGTGAAAAATATTACATAAAATTCAACGTACGTGAAAACAGAACGAAATTATCGTGTGGAATTCGTTGTGTAGGAGACCAACAACGACGGGGCAGAAACATCCGTTTTCGATTCTATTTGAGAGTATTTATTTAATTACGGAAATCGTTTATGTCGTCCAGTTTCTTTTCAAACAAAACCGGAGTATCACCAAGAATGTGTTTATCTTGGTAAGATTAGTGGATTTCGGCTGGTGGTTACACGGTGTTTGTTGCGGAATTCGCCGTGAGTTATTTTAACGTTAACAATAACGAATCTATTTCTAACGGTTCGAACGGAGCGTTTGATTTGATACGTGGGAACGGACTTTGTTAGTCATTGTTCGTAAATAACTTTTTCCGGTATGTTTGAATTATTTTCATTCGTATTTGTAAAGGTTTTGCGATTTCCAGTAAAATATCAAATGAAAAATTACAAATTGATTCTATAAATCGTAATTGATATGCAACGAAAACGCGACTGATTTTGTGTGCGATATAAAATCACGATTACCAGATATCGGTAGAGTCTATGTTGAGAGAGTACAGCCGATCGTTGTACGTGCACTGGATCAGTTATACTGTGTCTTACGTAAAATCGGTTTTTAAAAAATATGTCTGTGTGTACTTTTTTATTATTTAATCATCGGGGGAAAAAAATTAATCAAAGTTAAAAAAAAAAACGAGTACATTAAAAATTAAAACGGCAGAGTCGCGAGAATAACTGCGTGTGTGTCATTATTTTTCATTATTTCGATAATTTTTCTTCGTTGTTATTTCTTTTTCATACGGATTTGAATTGCACACACGAATCTTTCTTGCGTTATTATCTAAATTATATATCCGCTCTGGAACGCGAGACGAGCGTTCGTTATAAAATATATTATATTCTATATTTCGACAATTGCTCCGGCGAATAGTAAATGCGTGTATTATATTTATGTCATTTCACGGATAGGTACGCGCGAATTTATAAAACCAAATTCGAAATAATTACACAAAAACTTTATGCGTGCAACGTCCGTGCCGTCAGTTAGGTTAACGTATAATTTAAACGTTCCACAAGCCTACAATAAACTGAATTTATAAATTTATAACGTTCGCGTCTTGAATTTTTTTTTTTTTTTTTTTACAAATATATGGATCGTACGATAATATTTCGCCGCGCGAAGCAATTGAAATTGAAAATGCGATCTATCCGTATATCTGTAAAATATAGTCATTGGCGTATTGTCGCGATAATAATAAACTAAATAAATTGGATGGGCGACGACAGAATAATATTTTATTAAAATACGTAATACGCGTATATCGAGTCCTGTGGAACGATCGTTTCGAGTAGTTTTGACGACTAATTGCGACTGTTTGACTTGGCGAACTTTCGTAATTCGACTGAAATTTCAAACAAACTTTATGTATATATATATATAATAAATAGTGTATTATAATATCGCGAACACGGAGTGTGGCAGCAAACGAATGCGGAACGCGCGAGAAGACAATATTGGAATAATTATACTTGACCCACTAAAAGTCTGTAAAAATACAGAAGAATAAAAACTTAATCGAAGTGGACTTGGGTGTTGTTTTTATTTATTTATTTTTTAAATGTTTTAGACGAGTATCATTTAGCTACATAATGTGGTATTTTTTTATTGACGATTTCCTAGGGGGAAATCGCGCCACGAGTCACACAGATTTGCTATGCGATTTGTTGACGAATAACATCATAATATTCTTTCGACATTGGATGCAAGAAAATACTGATGTGTTTGTATTTAGACAAATAGTTATTAAGACGAGCGAAATTTCTATACGAAATACGTATTTGGAAAAAATATTATTTTTTTTTATTGGGATTTTCGAATTTTTGAATTTCTCACGATCCAAATCATTTTTTTTGCCCCCATTACCGTAACAACAAGAGTGATTTCAGTCATTAACGACTCGCTTCCTTCACGAAACACGAGAGACTTACCGAAGGGTTTGGTGATTTTATTGTAGGAATACACAATATTATTTTACAATGAAAATAATACGGTTCAAAACGTTTTTTCTTCTTCTTTTATTTGACAACATTTTGGTTATTTAAACGTATATCGTGGAAAAAGTAAAATATGTATTATTCGTAGTCAAATTATAACAACGGTTTTAATCGTCAACTTTATAACAGTTGGCGATTCACGTAAGCAAAAATTGAATTATCTAAATCGGTTATATACAAAAAAAAAAAAAAAAATTGCGCCAATTTAGTAAAAGGGATTGTTTTTTTTCGGTTTCCGAATACAGTTATGACAATTGTCAGTAATAATAATAATAATAATAATAATAATAATAAAAAAAACCTTGCCTGACATATTTGTGTACCGGAGAGAATAACTCGATTAATAACATAATAACAACAAACGTAATTTATAGTTAATTAACTGATTTATACGTCATATAATATGTAAACGTTTCGGTTGACGAAATTCGGTCTCCACTGGTGAACAGTGTTGTTCAGACGGTTTTAAATATGCATCGCGTGTGGTATTTAAATATTACACGAACGATAATATGTGTTTTAGCGGTCGGAAAACTATATACGTACCTATATGGCTATATATTTATATAATGATATTACACGTCTACGAATCCTACGCATGATTTACATATTATATTATACGGGACGGTGTTGCAGGAAAAATTTTAAATCAAGATTGTATAATGAAAAAATGTTATTTTTTTCATTTTCTAGACATTTCCTAGAGAAGCTCCGTTGTATTCTACAACATTGGAAATTGAAATGCAATAAATTTTTTTTTTTTCAAAAAATCGATTAATTGTTTCACGCGAGTCGCCATTTATTTGGATTCGAGTTTAAGAGTTGGGAAAAAAATTATGGATCTATTAGACTGCGATCTTGCGCACGAAAACGCGTTAATAATATTTGCTATTACGCAAAATATTAAAAGAAAATGTATTATATATTAAATATATATATATATATATATAATTTTATATATATATATATTAATTTATTTATAGTATACAGTCGACTCGCGGTGTAACGAATGAAACTGTCCTTCCCTTGAAAATCTCGTGATGTAACAAAAAATTCAATGTATTTTTGTCCCCTCGATATAACGAAATATTTTTAGCCAAAGCTCTCGCGACGTAACGAATTTCTTTACAATTCTGGAGCTTGGATATTACGAATTTTTGATTTTTATTAATATAAGATACACGTCCGCGGGTGTATAATAAACTAAGGAAAATATAAAATTAAAATAAATAGCTTGGCGATTATCATGCGATAAAATAAAATTCATTTCACGATTTGGTGGTCTGTGGTTGTCTCAATGACATTGCGATTTTGAACAAAGCTGATAACGAAGAAGAATTTTCCGAGTAGCCATTGGTAATTTCGAAGGAAGCAAAATCAGGTCTTCGTGCCGTCTTAAGTTATTTCCTAAGACGTGACATTAAACGACAATGTGTATTGTAATATTTTTAATTCGGACAACGCAATTGACCGGGCAAGCACAAGCGGTTACACACAAAAAAAACTGATTTAAAAAATATATATACATATATGTACAATATAAACAAATTATTATTTAAATTTGGAATTTTGTTTCAAACCTTGTCAAAACGAATTTTGTTAGTTTATGCTATTGATATAACGAACTTTCGATATACCGAACTCTTTTCTCGGTCCTTTAAAATTCGTTATATCGCGAAATTATTTTAAACGATGAATCATAATCGTATTTTCGAAAAACGTTCTGAATCCGTTTAATTCGTTGTAATTTATTCGAAATTCAAACTTCACGCACGTACGGAAAAAAAAGAAAAAAGAAAAATGTTACTACAAAAGATTTTTAAAACATTGTTAAAATATTAAACACCGATGTTTATAATACATTTACAAATCTTATATACAATAATTGCCCGTGTCCAAAAACGACGATATGTTGACAATTTTTACAGTTTTGTTTTTTTTTTTTTGTAATTTCCGGATAGTCTTTCCTTACGCCGAAGGGCACCGTTGAGAAAACTTTATTTGAACACGTATAAATTATTTACTTTATCAAGACATTTTTTTTAGCCATTTAAACATTTGAAATCTGTTTGTGTCTATGTACTTTACATACATAAAATAAACTACGCGGCGTATAAATATTTGTTGAGGATGCAATTATTTCATAAATCTTTGAAATATTCCTTTTCTCACTTTTTCCCAATTTAACTACTGCCGATAATAATTATAGTTATTAGTAATGATTACTAATAATTAGTTATTAGTAGATACGGTGTTGAAATTTGTTTATTTTAAACACATATAAACCGAATACAAACTCAGTTCATCTTACAACAACTGAACATTTTACACACTAATGTCTATAATGGCAGTGCACCTCACTCGATTATCCGTACATATTACCACAAATTAGATGCGATAATAAATAAATTCAATAACTATCAATAGTTTTTGGACTGCAAAGCGAAAACGTATTTCTTGAATTCATCAGATTTTTTTATAACGTATAAATATGTACGGATATTTATCACGTTCGTGTATAATCTTATTCAATATATCGGATCTGTGTTTGCCGTATAAACGCGCTTGTAAACATAATACTCGTATATTAATAAAAAATAAACTTATATATATATATTGATTATTAATATACTAAATATGAATTTATTGTTTAACGTTATATACATAGGTCTACTAGCAGCCCAGAATTATGGAATTTATTACGGATGTTTATATAAAATATGAACTAGATATTGTATTAAATTAAGCGAGTTCCTTTTTTTTTCTTTTTGTAATATTTTTTTTATAAGCGTCTGGAATTCATTTTACTTCCAAATTTAATCCGCGATAAATCGGTATTATATTTTGAATTGAATATTTGGGATATACGTGAACAATTTTTTTTTTATATAGAGTTAAAAATGCGAAAAAAAAAATTATAACAATGATTATTATATTTATTAATTATCGTGAAATATCGGTCTCGCTCAGAATCATTTTTCGTAATACAAATAATAGTATGGAAACTCTAGAAAAACTTTTTTCACGTTATTCACTTGATTCTACGTCTACAGAAACATTTATTTTAATTTTACTAGAGTGAATAAATGAGTAAATGAAAAATAATTATAAACGCGTGCCGTATTTTATTGAACATTTCGGACACGGTGTATAGAGTTGTCTGTCGAGTTGAACTAATATTGCTTTTGGTATAACTATAATAACAATAATACTTTATGCGTCAACATCAGTGTCTGTTACACTTGAATTATTTAGTATCACTTGTATATAATTTTTTTTTCTGGTAATTTAAATAATCGTTTAGCATCGTTTCAAAACGTTCGTGCACCCGTAAAGGAAGGGACGTTTCTCATTTGTTGAACAAGATCTTCGATTTTGCGTGTTTTAGACAATATTTTCCCGGTGTGACGTTCCGTATAATTTTTTTTAATCCGTACTTGCACCACGTCGGATATTGACAATACGTCTTATATATATATATTTTTACACGTTAAACGTTAGTAAATTTTTTTTAAAAACCTGTTGAAATATACAAAAAAAAAAAAAAAATTGTCGAATGTAATAAACAACATGTTATACGTTTTCAAATCATATATACCGTACTCGCCAGAACGGATAAAGTCTTTAACAGATCTTTTTTTTTTTTTTTTTTTTTATACGTTTAAACCGCGGCTATTATAATCCGCCGACTTTTCATCATTCCAAAACGTATTCGCCGTACCGCATAAACGTTTTATAATATTTCGAATAATCTGAAAAAAAAAATGTATTTTATTTATTAATGCACGACGTCTGTCGGTTCGTTATTAAAAAAAAAAAAAACGGATTCAAAACGCATCAATCAATCGTCTATCGGTCGGCGTATTATTATTTTTTTCTTTAATTCCATACTCGCGGGCCTCGTCAGACATACGCGGCCACAAGTCACCGCGGTGTTCAAACGAAATACCAAAACAGACCTATCGGCTGGACAATGCGTCTCTCTCTCTCTCTCTCTGTGTCTCGTAAACTGATTATCATTAGCCGAACGTCACCGTTAGTGTGTATTCGTGTGCCAATCGACTGTACAAATTGAATTCGGTTCAACGCGGGATGACGCGAGAGAGAGAGAGAGAGCGGCCACACTAATATTACTACTGTTGCTGTGCTCCGTATACGTACTAATAAAATATCCGTTTTGTGTGTGTGTGTGTTTATACGCTATACGCATATTATACGATATACTCGCGAGTGTAATGCAATAAAGTCGGATCTCGCTGGGGAAATGCCGCGCGCGTACACTACGACAAACGGTTTTAACTTATTCATGGCGTTTGTCGGTCGGAGCACGGCTCCCGTAAGGTGTGTATATATACGCCGCACAGGGACGTAGGCGCGACAGGGTAAAAACGGTCCCGAGGCTGAGGAAGACTAATCGAAAAAAATCAGGTCCGTCCGACCGACGGGGAAGCCGCCGCCGCCGCTTTTTCGTTTTCATTTACCAAATGTGTGGAGGAACTCTCGCATAAATATTGTACCGGGCGCGAGCGGGAACGGTCTCCCGCGAGGCCGCCGACTACGGAACGCTCGTCTCGTCTTCTGTTCTCATGACCGGGGCTGTCGGCAAACGGGCGGGCCAAGCACATCTGAGTCGGTATTTATGAATTTTTTTCAATCGCGGGACGTAGAAAACGCGTATGAATTACAAGTGGCCGTGGACGAAACTAACCCACGTTTCATTAGGTCACGTCAAAATATTATATCGAAATCTTTTCGTAGCAAAAGAAGAAAATTATATTAACGACTCCGAATCAATTCACGTTTTTCCTCGACGCGATGGAAGTGCTTAGATGCATACTCGACGCTTTGTTTTTTTTTTCCCAACTGATATTTTAAAAATATTACGATATCAGTATAAATCATAAAATGTACAAATTGATTGTGTAACCTCGTTTTTTTTTTTTTTTCAAAATCTATGTGCAGACGCATACAATTATATACATTTTCTTTGAGCCGTGTCCTGTCGTATTTAGATCGAGCCACGACCTAACTGGTCCGACCCGTTAGTATCACGTTAGTACGCCACCACTGGAGACAAAAACTCTCCTTTTACCGTCCGTCGGTTTCAAGCGAGAAACAAAAATTATTACTTTTTGAGCGATTCTTTTTTTTTCTTTTTTTTTTCTAATAAAAACGTACGGAACGATTGAATATTAGTCGTGGAATTTTCCCCCGTTTTAGGAGTCGTTCTCGAATTTTCAAAAAAAAAAAAAAAAACCACTGATATTAATATGACTTTGAATCACGAAAAAAAAAAAAGTTGAGGAGCGGAACGTCGAATCGTCTCGTATGCAAAAAACTCGTTGAATTCCGAATAATGAAACGCACACAATCGAGGCAGTGACGGCCGCGCTCGATAATACAGTCGGTACGCCGCTCATGCAGTGGTTACTCTTTTGTAGTTGCTGATTAACGTGTTTTGTTAATTAGCAAATGGCAGTCCGATGACGCGTGAACTTTCCGCTTTGCACGCGGCGTTGTAAACAATACGAACATTATTGTTATTATTATTATTATTATTATTATTATTATTTGCGTATATCAAACAATTTCGATACATCGATTGCCGCAGAGGATGGTAAGGGTAACAGATACACGGAATCGGAGAGCGGCCGCAGCGGTTTGATAGATCAGTTGTACACGCGCGCGCGCGTTATTTGCGATATCAATATAATAATATGTGTGTACATTGATGATTCTGTTTAGTTACACACCGGGCTGTTTAAACCGTCGTTACGCGGTGGGCGGAAGAAGAAAAAAAGCGAAAAAAAATACACCAATCCTAAGCCAAATATGTACCGGTAATCCATAAATGTTATAAACTAATCGTCGGTTACGGAAGGTCGATATTATTTTATTTCTGTCCGGTTGAGTCGGCTCGAATTATATACTAACCGGTCTTTTGAACCGGATCGTTGGAACGATATAAATAAAGTTTTTATGTGCTCGTAGAAACTCACACCTATGGCTCATATACGACACAGCGAACGCCGCGATTTGGCAACGAACGGTTAGTTTGTTTTAAACGAGTGTAATAAATAAACTCTGAGGAATGACAGTCCGGGACTGTGTTTATGTGCCAGGTTTGTTCTGGAGGACGACCTAGACCGAAACTTTACGTCGCAGACACGTGCAGGAGAACTGGGTTTAAAATATATAGACATTAAAAGGAATGCAAGTCAGAAAGGAATGGAGAAGAGTCGTAAGGGGGTACCACCAGTCGATAGACTGAAACAGACTTAAAATAAATAAAAACGCTAATTAATAGACTAGATGTTTCCACTAGCTTTATACTAGACCCGAAATCTATGGTCGATAAAAAAAATGTTATATGAAAAACGGCGTTTTGGTCTCGCGCCGCGTTTCGCCTACTTGGAAGACAATTCAATGAAATTCTATTGTCACAACACAAAACTCGAAATCCGTATGGCGATTTGATCGTAGAAAAGAGTCACATTGGCCGTTCTAAGTTTGAAATGGAAAAAAAGTCTAAAGATTAACATTTTCGACGTACACAACGCGTTTAACGCGTTGAGAGAATATACACAATTTTCTCGGTTAAAATTCCATCAGTTACGTAGACCGCAGCGAAACGTCCCGTCGACATTTTCTCATCAATATGAACTTCTTCGCAGTAATAATAATTACTTATACTATTATCGAGTTACTATGTTTCTATATATATAGTAAGACGATAAACAAACATTTCGAAACAATATTGTCGTCAGTTATCGTCAGAATTTGGCTTAGTTCGAACTCGGGAGAAGTCTTGCAGAGTAATATACGCCACAATATTAAATAATGTGTACGTTTCGAGAGTTGCTCGACTCGTTGCGTCGATAGACGCGCGGATTAAAATTATGATAAACTTTTGTTCACGGCACTTGTATTCGTTACGTACAAATAAAAATTCTTCATATGGCGAATTTAAAAGAACTTTGTTACGTAGACTTGAATAGAATATCCGCTTAACCGGATGAAAGTGCAGATTAGATCATCATAACTGAGCGATTCAATAGAGCTCTACACAACCCGGTGTGTTTCGGTCATTTTTTATTGTAATATTCATGTCGATCATCAGCTGTAGTGTCCGGTTCGCGATTAATAAAGTTAATAGTGATATTTGTTTTTCGTTTTGACCGTCTATTTAAAATAATTCGATCCCGTTGTAAATCTAAGACGCCAGTACGGTAATATATACATTTTCGTATATTTTTATTTTGTCGTAAGACGAACAGAAGTAGCAATAAATCGAATAACTAAAATATTCACCCGTTAATGATGCATTGAAGAATTGTGGTGCGACGTGGATTGTCTTCTGTTCGGTAAAAATATAATTTTCACCTATTATTCTTATTGCGTATTTAACAATTTTCACTAAATATTTCAAAATTATGTTTGATTCATTTGGGTTTGAATTTTAAATCTCCGTACGGTCCTGTTCCGTCTCTTAACAAGTGTTTTAATGTAAATATTATTGCGTTTACTATACTTTGTTTATCGAAAATTGAAATAGTCTGTGGGAACTATTCGATCCGGTCCCATCCTAACATTTGAGTTTATATATTTAAATTCGTTTTGGTTTTTTAGTCGATTGAATATTGTATTTAAATGTGTTTCATATAATAGTGTCCAAGAACATGGAAATAATTTTTCTTTTTTGAGAATTTTTAAAGAGTAATTTTTTATACGGTTGCCACAAAATGTTTTCAGAACCGTTTACGGTCTATAGGTTGGGTTTTTGAAACGATACTGTGCACCCTCGCCTTAAGTAATTCTGCGCGCGTTCGATTGGAATATCGTTATTATCAATACATTTTTGACTCAAAAAGACGAGATATTCAAGTAGGCCGAGTTACACACATCACGTAATATTATGTATCGCGCAACGAGTTTTTGAACAAGTAGCTCGATTAATTCCGACTAGAACTTCGGTTCAGGTTTAGGAAAAACGATAAACCGAACGATTCCGCACAATTCATCTTTGTAATTATTACGAATCATTAAATAATCAATACGACACACACGTGTATTTAAAATGTTTCAAAAAACGCAAATTATTTATTTGTCAAATCGATGTAGGGGGCGATTTACATAGAGAGAGAGAGAGAGAGAGAGAAAGTCGTATAGTTTGTCGCGCGGTGGTGCACGGGCGGCTATCGGAGAAATCCTGTCGAATATTATTCGGGCAAATTATCGCGGACGCCGCCGGCGGAACAAATACCGCTAAAACCGTTGGAAAAACGACAAATCGACGGCGCGTGATTTGGTGCGCTCGTTTACAAAACGATAACCGTCCTCCGTCCGGACGATGATAAATGAAATGCTGTGCGACGGTGAGACTATACGACGATGACCGCCACCTCACCGTCATCAGATGTTCAATCTGCCGTTATCAATCATCCGGAAGCCAATATGGTGCGCAGACACGGAATAATATTATAATGCGATTGTTACAACGACCGTACTACACCGGTGTACGTCCGCCGAAACGCGCACGTGCGGTGTCGATCCGCAGATAAAAGCGCGGAATACGCGCAATGTTGAAAAGCTCGGCAATGCCGTCCGCGATAATATTGTAACGCGATTTTCATTTATTTATTATCATCATCATCGTCATCGTCGAATAATATGTATAATATGTATTATAATATTATCGACGTGAATATGTTGTGCGCGAGCGGCACTTGAAAGGTGACGATGGTCTGACCGACGCTCTGTTGCAAACACTTTACGTGCAAGTTGCATTAGACGAAAATCCGTAGCATCCGCGATAAAACGATTCTGAGCGAAGCTCCGGTGTGCGATACGCACGTTGTCGGACAATTTTTAAGTGATAATTTGAGATTGTCAAGATTTTTCGAATGTACGGTTGTAGGACCTATGTCGTATAAAATTGTCAGCACTTGAAACCAAAAAATAATCCCGTCTTACGACTCGAACACTTCGACATTTAGTAAATGGCTCGAAATTAGAAGACATTTTTCACGCGTATATAAACGTATGCGTAATTATACACATTCTGTGTAGATTTCGTGACTGTGGGACAAGTATTTTGGTATTATAAATAAATAATTACAATGAATAGAGGCGATAAAATATATGACTAATTAATCATCGTTATAGTAAAAAATATTCGGTACCTATCATTTTTTTTTTTTTTTTTTTTTTAATCGATAATCTTATTTTAAAAATGGTTTAATGGACTTTAACGAAATAAAATCTGTGAAAATTACGATTTAACGTTTAAAAAGAAAAAAAAAACGCGAAAGCTTTACGCCGATGTTATAACAACATTGAACAATTTTTGCAGCTGCACAAGCCTCGCGGATATTTCACGATCGATGTCCATTATTTTTACTTTTTTATTTCGATCTCCGTTCGCAGTATATTTTTTTCACACTTCCATATCGCGTACACATATATAATTTAATTTATATTATATTTTTGCGGCGATGACGCGTGTCACACAACCGCGCGGGCCGAGTATTATTTACACACATATATATTATTAATCGCGACGATATTTAATAATAATAATAATAATATGCGTCAGCGTGTTTTTATTTGTTTCGATTCGTTTGTGGCGCGACGGTAATACAAAAAAAAAAAATAATAAATAACGACGATTTTAATATTTTACAAAAAAAAAAAAATATACATATATGTGTAACGTATATACGCGTATAAAAGTGTATATATATTTTTTCACCGCTCCCACGTTAAAACGTTTGTCGATCGTTTTGTTTTTTTAGCTTCGCCCTTCGTACGCGTATACGGTTTTTTTCCTTTATTTACAATTTCGTAATTCGCGAAATAACTTTTTGCAATTTTTTTTTTTTAATATTACAGAGATTTTTACAAATAACGATCGTCGCAAGTGACATGTGTTTAAAGCGTTGGACGACCGATTGAAAGAGTTTTTGTAAAAGGATAATTTGTTCGTATAGGTTTATAAAAAAAATCTGTACGAAGTGGCGGTATACGAGTTATACGCGAAGGGGTCACAATAACGAGATACGGAGGTTTTTAGTTTGAAACGTCCGTAGTTTATTTTTTTTTTGATTATTGGACATTTGGCAGCCAATCCCATATAACTGGATGCCGTAAGGGCTACACCGGTTTTGTAATCAGTAAATTAGCGTCGTATATAGATTTTAAATCGAGTTTTGGGGATTTGCCAAAGATATTTCGAAGAACCGAGAGTCCATGCAGATTTGCGGTAATAGTCTGGTTCCAGTGAATACACGTCAAGTATTTTATCAAAAAAAAAAAAAAAAACAGTCTATTTAATCGGGTCAGTACGTTATTTAATGAAACTGATGTGCAGTGGATGTAACGGTTTAGATTCGTTTTGATTTTTGACACTTCAGCCCGAGGAGAGAGTGATTATGTTTAAACGATGTTTTACTGGAGTAGAAAAACGGTTAAACGATTTATACACGTTAAATAGATCTTTACCCCCCCCCACAATTTCATATTTTATTAGAACGTGTACGACGATCTATAGAATTTCTACAGCAAACATTTCTATGGTATTCAAATCACAATACATCCACATGACATAGCAGAATACGTTATAATTGTTTTGTCGAAGTCCTGCAGTATATAATCGTGTTTAATGTCCCATCTAATCGAAGCAGTCATGACCGCTCTCTATTTGATATCTTATGTCAGATGTGAATTTATTGTTGTAATAAAATGATTGCGGTTTCAGCCGAACCGCGTAAAAAGCGGCTCATAAGATCGAAATTTTCAACTATATATTATTATTCATGTGTGAAATTCGAAAATAGCGCATTTTTATTTATTCCGATTCGATATAAGAGACAGACATTATGTAACGGTCAGTAAATATACCGTAAATGATTTAATAACCGAATAAAAAAAAAAAAAACGTGAACAAACCAAAACGTTTTATTGCGTTGGCTCGTGAGAAATAAATCGCCCTGCATACTCATCGCGAATACATTTTAGAAAACGTGTACGGGGTTTTTTGTTTGTGTATATGTTGATTCGGTGAAAACTTTTTTATTTCTTTACAAAAAATATATTTTCATTTTTCATCGTTCATATAATATATTTGTTATGTGGCGGCCGGCGCTGGTGTATTTTAGAAGCGAAACTTCCAAAAACCGTTTTGCCAAACTCCGTTGTAATTAATGAGAAGACAAGTCGCGCTGTCCCTGTTTTATTAATGTGTTTTAAATGAACCCTCACAGACACCTGTAAACTAACGACTTTTTAATACTATGTGGCGGTACAGACGTATAAATGCGAATGTCCCGGCGTGAACCCTTTGCAGTATTCGTCGTATAATAATGCGTAAATTCAAAAAATAATAATTTATTTCGGCCGGTAAAAATTATACAGTTTATGAAAATGTCATTCGTCCCGACAGAATTATATGTGCATTTTGTGTAAAGAAGTAATAGTTTAGTACGTGAGATAAACACCGTCGGATTCCGTAAGAATTGTTGAAAAACGATAATAATTACAATTTTTTTTTTTCAATGCCGAAATCAAAGCTTACAATTGTATTTTTTTTAACTCGGCCGAATATTCGAATTTTCGTTGACTTTTGATATTGAATCTAAAAAAAAAAAAAGCGCAGTTAATTTCATTTTAAAGAGTTAAAAAAGACTTATTAACTCGTAGTGAAAACGAAACGCGCGTTCTATAAATTCCGATCATATTATATAGGTCATAATAACGTGAAACGGCCGGTTAATGTATTTGCCAAGTTTATATTAACGAATATGTGTTTTTTTTTTTTGTTCCTTCTCAGACATCGAATAAATGTGTATTATTTAATATTTATTGCTAAGACCCCGTTTAATGTACAATTCGCGTTACGTATGTATAAGATTTATTCATTTTGTTGTACTCGTGGCGTCGCTTAGAATATAGGTGAAAAAAAAACGGAGATCGCGGTGTCGAGGCGAAAGAGTACGGGTAAATTATATATTATGTGGGAGAGAGTAACGGCGTTCGTTGTAGTGCGACATACATATTATTCTGCGCATAAATCACATTTTTTTTTTTTTTTTTAAATAACGAACAAATTGTATAGCTCCGACAAAGTTAAATATAACGCGTGTTAAATTATTATTATTAATATCAACTCGATTGAACATTGCGTCACATTTTCCAACACTTACGTAATATATGTTTTATAACTGCACGGTATTAATCTGTTTTTGTGTTTTCAGTAATCCTATACTCAATTGTGCGTGTTTTTATTTTTACAAATTAATAATAAAAAAAAGGTAGCGAGCCGCGAGATGTTGTGGACATCGCTTCAGTACGAATTCATATTCGATCTAAAGATTTTTTTCTTTTTTTTTACTAATATACATTTGAAACAAATACGATAAGTCGTGACGTTGCATTCGATAAAACGATTCTTAACTCAGTTGTACAAAGAAAAAAGACAGTTAAAAAAAAATATATATCTCGAATTACGTTTTTAATGTATTTTCGTAAACACATAACTTTTTAATTCATTATTTATTTGAAATCATTTCGCTCGCCCAAAGCACTACACTTTAACGCCCGTTTATTTTTCGATATATCGTACACACTAAATGTTTTAAATTGCGTTTTGCCTACATAATCAATGTAATAAATCAATCGATCGCGCCGCGTAAATTTATAGATTTTCTGTTACAACAACACAAACGCGTTGTACACGCGATGTTTTATTCCGACGCCACCCCATCTAACGCATCGACCCTCTCTACTAATATCGTGTGCGCTTCGTCCGAACTCGTCCCTGTTGCCGACGGTGCTGTCGTTACACGGAGAAATAAGCGACGAAATAGGGGACATCTGCACATCGCCATCGAAACTTTTTTGTCTGTAACCCGCTTCAGCGTAATATAATTTTTCCGAAATTTTCTTAAATTCTCTTTCCCCCAATTAGTTCTGTTCTGTTGGTTTTTATCGAATATTTTCATTAAGTATATGAGGAGGTATCGATTAGGAATTTCGATAAATTACAGACTTAACGCCTCTGTCTTATTTTTAACCCGGCCATGATATGTTACACAATATAATTTAATCGTATCCTCAGGTACACGAATCCAATCGTTTATTAAAATTATTAAACGATTTTCACTTGATTATCGAAATTATCTGGTAAAATTACGACGGTTTGTAAACGATGTACGGCCGTTTTCGTTGTCTACGATATTCAACGGACGACAAAGATTTTACACGCTCAGCGCAAAACACATTTGTGACGTTTTAAACGAATTACAAAAAAAAAAAATTGTTGACAAAATTCTACACTCGACTATATATTATTATTTATAAATGAAAATTATCGAATATTCGTATTAGCAAAATATACTATTTCTCTCGTCGGTTTCGCATTTATATTTACAACCGCGGGAAAATTCAAAAACCGTATGCAATACACACATGTACAACCTCACGTGTCGCTGGACTTGGACGAATCGCACACCAGATCGTTATTTAATACGATACGTAATATCAATTTAATTGTCGTTTAAACAAAATTCGTTTTATTTAAACATTCGTTGTTTATATGTATATTGTATATACATATATATATAGACTTTAATATTCAAACATTACCGGCTGTGCGACAATGACATAATATATATATATTTTTTTTTGGGAGAATAAAACGTGAGTTATAAAATATTCACATAACCCTAAAGGGATTGCAATCGAACAGTTTTCTTTCGCAACAAACAAAAAAAAAATATAAACGGGGATTCAATTTCAGTTATTACTACATTTTTTTTTTTAATATTATAAACTTTGTGTATTTATAAAAAAAAATAATGAGGCGTGGAAATCAAATTAACCGATTAAAAAAAAAAAAAAAAAAAAGATGAAGACAAAAAATTCGTCCACCGGTTTTCTAGGGATTATACGTAGGAGTAAGTTGTCGTTAAAACGTTTTATTTTATTATATCTTTTACACCACTGGAACGAACGTTAAGAAAAATTGATTTTCGCGATGACTAGCTAGGAAAGAAGCAATAATTTTTTAATTCCTTTTCGCAGAATTCAGCGCGTTTCACCCCAAGCGATCGTCTGATTTTTTCTTTCTTTTACAGTCTAAAGTGGTATAAAAAAATACATCGTTTTCCCCCGTACTGTTTAAAGAGTTCTGAGTATTATATTTAAAAATTTTTTTTTTCGTCGTGTGCGCTATAAATAATCAAAATATACCAGTTATACGTAGTGTGCGTGATTCGTTCCCCGCGCCGGTCTATTGCTAGCACGCTCGCCGAAAAATACGTTATTCTCGACTGCGAAAAATGCAATAAGCTGGAACGGAGAATAAACATAATACTTCCTGTAGTCCATCAATATTTGTTTTGAAAACTAATTTGGCTTCGTTATTACAGCGTTTAAGTATACTTTTCATTTTTCTTTTTAACCTACGATAAAAAGAATCGAAAAAAAATTAATAAAATAAAAAATAAATTTCAACCTTCTTTCGAGAAAAAAAAAAGAATCCGAATTAGTTTTGAAAACGGACGGTTTGATGAAATACGTTTAGTTTTCGTCGGGAAATGCGTGGGAAGAAAACAACGGTATCCATCTCTTGTTGAATATTTTAAACGCGAGCGCGCCGTACATTATTCGCATAAATAATATAATCAATACGCGGATTTATTTACCGATATTTACGATGATGTAATGGATTGATGATAACACAATACAGGAAAAGTTTCTCATATATATATATATTACTCGAGATGACCGATTATTTATATACGAGATATGATAAAAAAAAAAAAATTGGAATAGGAGAAATTAGTCGAGAAACGCGTTTTTATATTATCGAAAAATTAAGAAAGAAAATTTGTTGAAACGATTTCGGGCTAAAATCCTATGAATAAGAGCGAATGTCAGATTTGTACTGAGCGTGAGACCAATAGTTATATTTACGCAAATTTCAACGTTTTAAAAACGATAGCGCGAAATTACTGTTGTTTTCCGCGAAAATCGAAACTTCGAGTAGAAACATTGTGTTTCATTCGCCGCTGGATTACACTGCGTGTTTGTGTACATTCTAAGTGTACCTATAGAATTTTTAATATCTATACTGTACGTTTAAAAATAACTTTAAAAAAAATCGAATAAATTTGTAATTTTTTTTTTTAGACCACAAGTGATTTGATTCGCACGTTCTACATGACACAAAACGCTCCGTTTATTTGCAAAACAAATTATACACGCTCGTTGTTTGTAAAAATAAAGAGATTTAAAGAAGGTCGAACGTCAAAACGAATAATATAATTAATTGAAAAGCAAAAAAATAATAATTGAAAAGTTAGCGACTATTGGGTATTGTAGTCGTCAACATTTTCGTTGTTTATTCGCGGACTTACAATACAAACATAAATTCCCTTTGGTGGTACATAATTTTACAAATATCGGCATGAGCTGCGAATAACGGCGTTTGAAAATCCAACGTTTCATACGTATTATTTTTGCTTTTAACATTAAAAAAAAAAAAAAAAAAAATGTTTATGAATACATTTTTTTCTTTCGGTTAAATTTTCGATAAAAATAAAAATGAAAAATTAATACACGCGATTCGAAAACTTTTTTCCGAAGAAAAGAAAAAAAGAATCACGCGATTATCGGAATGTACTTTCGCCGGTTAAACGGACTGTTGAGATTAGGAATCAAAAAAAAAAAAAGAAAAAGAAAGTCAAAATCCTAAATAGCAGGAAAACAATATTTTCAGCAACGCGATCGTGTTTTATTGGAAAATAATAAAAAAATAACGTGAAAACGCGCGTTGCTTACACACGTCTGTAGAGCAAGTCGGACGCTAGAAATAACGAAACGCGAACAAATCGAAACGAAATTTAAATAATCTAAAAAAAAGGCAGTCATTGTCTCGATTTTTTACGGGGAGGTATGAAAACGTTGAAAAAAAATAAATAAAAATGAACGTTTCTCGTACTGCTGCGCGTTTGATGTTATTTTATTATTCTACGCGCGCGCGATTGAAAAGGAAGTGGCGTCCGCGGCGATGAGATAAACTGCGCGCCGTCAGTCAGTCATCGTCGTCCGTCCGTCATTTCCTCTTACCGAGCGTTTAGCATAAATATCGCGTATGCGATCCAGAAAAACGCGTTCTAAATCATTTCCAAACGCGCATTGCACTCGATAGATCCATTAATCACGTGCACATAAATAGCGACGTATAACGTTACACGTGCATGGGCGTGCGCAGACATTTGGTATAGGATGTGCCGCGAAGGAACTGAGCCTCGTACCCCATCCTCTGAAACGAGAAAAACGAAGGAATTCAATGTGAAATAACAACAAAAAAATGTATATCGGTTACTACTCGTATTTCAATTTTTTTTTTATACGTTTCGACAAATACAATCGTCGAACACGAAACTAATACGAAAACAAGACGTAATATCAAATAAACACGTCATAACGTTCTTCGGATGGGAGTCAATAAATAAACATTTCGATAATGACGCCGCTCAAATCAACCGATCTGATCGTTTCTCGTTCGAGAAATAAAAACTAAACGTGTATATTCTCCAACCGTTCTCAATACGTAGTTTATACGTGACGATGATAAATAATATCCACATTTAGTGGTTACCGGAACGAGCGGTGAAATAATAACGTTATAATATCGGTATACTAGTAACCAGAGGCTCGCGAAAACGCATTGCCGACAATATACCCGTACGCGACGAAATTTCGTTACCCGGTTTCGGAATTTTAAAAACCGAAGTTTTCTTTTTAATACGTTATAATGCACGGGATGGGGGGGGGAGGAATTGGTTGGTTTGACTATTTTTTTAAAATTTATTTTATAATAATATATTTGATATTGTAATAAAAGTAATTTAATGTTTTTATTAATTATAATATTAAATGTATTAATTATAATATTTAATGTACTAACTATTAATAACATTCGGTTTAACTTTAGTGTTTAGTTAGATATTCTCGTAAATTTAAAAAAAAAAACAATTTTTTACATGAAAAATCGAGTTTTTTATGTAATTCTTAAATTTTTTTTTTACGAGCGCTTTTAAAAAAGCCGAAAAATGACTCTTCTAACAGTACAAACTAAATGCGCGATTCGCTACCGGAAACAAATTATGACTGTGTTACTGTAACACTCCTTTTGGTATACAAACATGAAAAACAATATGAATTCCTCACTCCGGTCATAGTCTAAAAATCAGGGTTTTCTCCTGCAGGCGCGTCGAATTCTTCGCCAATAACAATCCTAAGATAAGGGATATTCAGACCCTCTAAAGCACTCTTCTAACGACGCGAATTCGCTTCAGGAGTAAAGTCGATCTAATCGCCATAACGCAGTCGTCCAAACGTTCCTCTCTTTCTCTTTCGACAATACGTTTCTTAAACGGGGAGAGTGTTGTCCAATCAGTTTATCACCGAATCAAACGTTATCACTTCAACCTGAGATTCGTACGCGAGCACATCCTCTCGAACGTTAACGAACTTTTGCCGTACTCCGTATATACATTTATTATTGTTATTATTATTATTATTATTATTATCATTATTATTATTATTATTATTATTATTGCGAGACTCTCGTGCAGATCGCTCGATAAAACGGAGACTTTTTCAAACAATATTCTCCTCGGTTATCTCGTCCGGTTTTTTACCACCGCGGCTGCACGTTCCGAAAAACTCGTTTCTCGATCAGTTAACGCCGCGCGCTCCGCGTCGCACTAATAACAGTCGTTTTTGTAATTACCCCGGCAATTAGTCGAATCTCTGCGCGATTCGACTATTACGCCGCGACGATGCTTATCTCGATGAAAATATATTTTATAACTTTATAATATGCGTTCTTCGAGTCACACTCTGTTCGTATAAAATACTCATTATTTGTACTGTTGAACGAGAGACCGTCCCGTTATTGTGTTTTATTATTGTTTAACTTACTTTAGCACACGCAGTGTCCGACAGTATTCGACTGCAGGATTCGCAATTATCGGAGAGAGAGAGTGCGTGTCGGCATGCCGAAAAGTTATCGCGGTACAAGGATTTTAATGCCTTTGCGATGGCCCAATAAAAAATCGTGCTAAACGAGAACTATTGCTCTGTAAACGAACGCATCGCGATACAATAATATGGATTTTATCTTATAATATCCAAAAACCGGACCCGAGTGTTTAACGGATAACTAATGTTGTTTCGATTATTCTTCTTTTTTTTTTTTGTGAAATTAAACGATTTTTGGCGCGTCTGAAAAATCCAAATGTTTCTACGCGATTGAACTATGTGGAGAATTCTCGATTTATTCTAAAAAAAAAAAAAAAAAAAAAAAAATAAAAAAAACCTATAGAAAACAAAAAAAAAAAAACATTCATCGGGTTTTCAAAATTAACGTCGCGTTTTGAAATTTTCTACATTTTAACGCGCGTTTGAATCCAAATCGATTCGTCGGGGCTCGTCCTTATTGCAACTCTCTCTTCTCCACTCACACAGTGTGAAATACGCCGCCGAGTAAATGTGTACGGATTTACGACGAATGTCTTCTGCGCAAATATAGCGTACGAAAAAAGAAAAAAAAAAATGTCTTTTTAAATCTGAGCGTTAAAACCTGGCAGCGGTCGTAGTTTTCGCGTTCCGCGTCACCTGCCGAATAATATGCTCAATAACTACAATAAGATATGAAAATTCAAAGACAAAGTTTTTTTTCTTTTCTCGTTCACCTCGCCTCATATTTTATTCGCCCGAGAGAAAAAAAAACAATATCGCGGTGTGTGCGCGTGACAGATGTCGAAATCGGCGGCGGTCCCGAGACACGTAAAGTCTCCATTAAGGAAAATATTATTATTTATGTATTATACGAGTACGCGGTGTATATATAGTTTTACAGCGGTGACGACAATTGATCCGTACGGTTAGTTGTTCTCGCGATTTCGAAATACCGTCAATACAATATAATATATTGATTCGCTTTCGAGAAAGTTCTCTTTCTCGTAAAACATACGTAATATTATTGTAATACGGTATTGCTGTATACAGAACGTCAAAAACCTGTTCGGTTTACGGTTTTTTTTGTTTTTGTAATAATTTCTCGCGAAAATAGTTTTTTTTTTTTATACGCGCGCGTCCATTATTATCGTCGAGATTTTCCGATAAATGTAACGATTTTTCAATATGTTTTTTTTTTTTTTATTTATTGAAAACCTATTGGAGAGTACCACGAGCTGCCCTATGCACGTTTTCGGTAAAATCATTTTTGGTCACGTAATATCTCAAAGTGAAAACCGTTAAGAACGGGTGAAACGTGCAAACGTAGAGGAATTATTCGGAAACAGCCTACAAACGTAATGAGTTATTAATTTTAAAAACAGTTTTTTTTTGATAGAATTTATATTGGCCACACTTATTCCGTCAAAAGATAAAATGAAATTATATTTAAAAATCATTTAGGCGTAACGTTTGGTTTCCTATACTCGAAGTTTCGAAAACGTAATTTTAATAACTTACATTTCGGTCAGTTAAACAGAACTCGTAATTGCAAAAAATTTGATAAAAAAAAATATATAAATTTAATTGTGTATGTATAATATACATATTTTGTATAATATTTATTAAACGTTCGAATTGTTTTTTATCGTCATCGCTTATTATAATATATTTTTTATGTCCGCATTACATATACGCGACGCGTGCAAAAAATAATTGTAGTCTATAAAAATATTGTTATTAAAAATGTGCAATTTCAGTATATATGTACAAATTAATAATAATAATAATTAAATCGTATATATTTTCGTAATCGTCTATTCGACTGTTGCAGTTAATTGTCTGTTTCGACAACGTTAATGTTCGTGAAAATTTAAAAATTATTTTTAATCTTTTCGCGCGCATTTTTATTATATGCGTAATATATGTCACGCGTCTAATAATAATAATAATAATAATAAAAAAATAAAATTATTATTTAATCTCCCGAGTCGACGGTGAATTATAATTTGGATCGCACTGCGCGCGTTTACAAAAACGTTTTAAGTAAAAACAGAAAATTACGCTAAATGTTATTATATATTACGAGAGTGCGCGTTTCATACGATTTTTAAATGTCTATATATACATATAAGCCTGTTACATAGTTAAAAACTTCAAAAAAAAAAATTTCATGAATTTCTTTATCAATATATATTCGTATCATTCTCGTAAATCCACATATGATTTTTATAATAATATATCTCTTGGCATAATCGCTATAACATTCTGAAATAATTCGAGCGAAAAATGTGCTTCGAATAATTTCAAAGAACTGCGAAAATATTTTTATTCTAATAACGATGTCGTAGTTCATTTCACGCGTTATTTCAATATTGGCAACGCATTGTAATATGATACGCATTTATTAAGTCGTTTATATAATTGAAAAATATTTTTATACAAAACCGTACGCTAATATCGCTTAATTTTTATATAATACTTAATAACAATAATCTACATAAACTAATATATTAATAATTTTAAGAGCGCATATATAGATAATAGAGTAAAATTTTAAAAATTTTTCGAACACTGCGATTATTATTATTATTATTATTATTATTATTATTATTATTATTATTATTATTATTATTATTATTATTATTATTATTATTATTATTATTATTATTATTATTATTATTATTATTATTATTATTATTATTATTATTATTATTCAGAGTATTAGAAAAATAAAATTGTAACCGATATATCAGTTGAAACATAAAGTTAAATTAAAACATTTAATAAACACGATCCGAAAAAATTCATAGAAGTTTTAGTCTACATTTGCTTTAAAAAAGTTAAGAAATATTTATAGACTATTTTCAAAAAAACTCTTCGCATGGTTAAATATATTTGAAAGTAGCGCGTTGTTAGTGAAAAAAACGAAAAACTTGCCTCACCAGAAAAATTCTCGTCTCTCGTGTTCAGTAAATTTGTTGATTTTCTTTTTAAGACTTCTACGTGCCGCATTGGACACGAGTTCTTTGAAATATAGATATTTCTAATATAAATATGATATTTCTGTATTTATATTAACGGGAAATCATTTAAAAGTCCAGCAGAATTCTTCTGAATCGTTTTATAAGAGCATAATAATTATGAAATAAATATTTTACCCAATTATTATTAATATACGTTCTGAAGAATACCACGTACGAATATCGTGTAGTAGGTACGGATTTCGCTAAAAGCACATAACTACGACCACCAATCATTCGTGTTAGACCAACGCGCACATTGTTTATTAGCGTTTAGCGTTTGGAGAGCGTATACGTGGGATGAAGGTCTAGGCAAACCAAAACTCCGGTATAAAATGATGTAATATCCCGAGTCCTGCGGGTGCACACAAAAAAGCTTTTAGGTCCGCCGTATAAACGTAAATGGCAAATATGAGGCGAAGAAGCATAAAGCCGTTATTATATTTTTAGAGTGTGTGTGTGTAATAAAGCCGTTTTTTTTTTTTGACCTTTTGGCGAGTGTCGTAAAAGGGGGGGCCCTTTTATTTCTCCGGATTTCATATACTTCACCGCTACGCTCAATTACTTTATCGAATATAATTGACGATATTATTTCTCTTATTCGAACATCAGCAGACCTCCTTATTCCAGCGGAACCGCTCTGGCGACGAAGTCAAATTAATAATAACGTGTACGACGCGGTACACGAGCCCGCAGAAAAACGTATACAAAGGATTAATCCGTTAATAGCGCGTTATCCAGAAATAACTGCGTGCAATAATTAGTGAAACGTAAAAGCAATCAGCAATTGTGTCTGGATGCTGCGATCCGCCAGCGCCTTTGTACGCACCCCACATCTCCACCCCGAGGCCGTTTATTTGTTCGGAATTAGAGAGACTCGACACTTTAAACCCGAGCAGCGGCAGCAGCAGCAGTAACCCCGTTCCGCGAGACGACACAATAATTATAGAAACGCGATTGTAATGAAACGTAAAAAACAAAACAAAATTTAAGAAAACGCTCGCGTAGGTTAACTACAATCGGTGGCATTTATTTTTTTTTACGAGATAATTTCTCGAAAATTGTTTTCAAAAAAAAATTATTATTATTATTCGAGCGATCCGATATTCTTCGGGTGTTCTCCAAAAATTAGGTTGTTTTTTTTTTTAAACGTAAAATTAATCTCTTCGGTGAAGTTCAAAATACGTCGTCGGTTATTTTTTTTTCGTATTTTTTGATATTAGCTTTGTGCGAAATAGTATTCTTTGCAAAAAAAAAAAATTGAAAAACGTTCGAAAATAGCTATTTTTTTTAATAAGATAAATGAGCACATAAATTGATTCGTCCAGATTCACGCGCGTCTTATTTTAAAATTAAAATGTTTGGTTTTCTATAGGATTCGGCAGATTGATTTTTTTTTTTTTTTTATCGCATTTAATGACCACCGCAAGTAAAACGCATTGAAACTTTCCGTTGTAGAAAATGACGGCCGAATCGATTTTTTTTTCTTCTAATTAAAATTCCCTCGCGCCTAGGAGGTCACGGGTGAAAAACGTTTTGAAATGACGACGTTGGAAATGTTGAAATTCGTGAATACCTGCTCCGTTATTCTCTGGAAAAAATATCTAATGTTATATGAGTTTTCACGTGGATCCGCACGGAATCTGCGATCGGACCGGCTAAATAAATTCTCACGAATTCGCCCGAACGGTCTACAAACTTCGTGTTTTTTTTTTTTTTTACACCACACTTTATAAAGACGCCTTAACTTATTATTTTCTTCTTCGAGACATGCGAAGGAAATCACGTGACAGAGAATACGTAAATGCGTCACAATGGAACTCATCAACGCTCATTTAGATCAGCATATATATATGTACAGTTTTTTGTTCTCAAGATAAATATCGTCGAGTGTTTATTTCTGTCCGAGTACGCGCGTTTTTTAATTTTACAAAAATAACGCGTATAAACGTATATTTGTAAATTCATAAAAACCATTAAAACAAATGGTTCAATTGATTGATTGACTCGTTTATAAATTCAATTTAAACGAGAATCAATACAAAAACAATATAACAATGAACAGCAGTGTTAATATAATTACAATCGTCGGGTACATATAATTATTATTGGAAATCAATTAATTGTTTATTACTGTTTGCATGACTTGTTATCGAAACACGAGGGATTAAGGGACGAGGTAAAGGCGACCCTTAAAATTAACGTAGTAAGTTTAACGGCCAACTCCGGCACTTGCACTGCCGTTATGGGAGATATATAGTCTTTTAATAACCTCAAGTAAGTGGTATATGTAAGTGCACACATCCAAAATGAACAGTTTACACGTCTTTCGGTTTAAAAACGAGAAAAACATATATTATATTACACATACACGTACATCGAATACTTTTTTCCTTCATTTGCGCTTTTTCCTCCATAAATTACGATTTCGCAACTCTTGCGGTACACTCACACGAACACCTAACCTTTATATTATCGACTTCTATTCGATGCGTCCACTTCTCCTTCAGTCTTCCTCGTCCTCTGCGTTCATTTGTCATAACATCTCGCATAACGTTTCCGAACCATCTCGACCTATTCTTCCTCGCGTTTTCTTCACAATACAAGCCATTCCTACACTATCGGCCCTTACGCAACCATTTCTTATTCCTAGTCACTCAGCATACACCCATCTAACCGCTGGTTTTTAAAATCTGTTTTTCAATCATTTTCACATCGTCGTGTCGCACGATTAAACTCACCGCGCTCCTCTACACTTCACCGATCCGCACATTATCCTATTTTTTTCACGCGTCTCACTCTGAACCACCATTCCACTCGGTACTACCGATCCTCGGTACTTGAATTTACACTACATTCGCACTCAACCTTCATTACACGCCTTGCTCTGTGAATTCCCTGATAATTACCTACAAAACCGTCAGCGTTTTTTTTTTTTTTGCATTTCCACTCGTCAATTTCACGCACAATCAATATCGATGCATCGATAGTGACGAATGTTAGAATTCAATCGTTTTTTTATTCTATTTTTTAAGATAATTTCCGTGTGTCGCGTCGCATGACGTAGGACGCGAAATAAAAATCAGTCGCCAGCTGGCGGGTCTATATTAGCTCGAAACGCCGTGGATTTCAGAATGTAATTTATTATTATTTTCACCTTCGATTATTATTATTATTATTATTATTATATAACGCGCGTCGTAAAATACATGGACTTTTTAACGACCGTGTGGCGCCAAACCAACGACGTCCGAGGGCGTCGTCCGTAGGGTGATTGACAAGCAGACGTAGTTTCCCTACTCTCGGGAGGTTTATTTTTATAGCGCCTCAATACTGTTATAGTGTCCGGATAGTAAAAGCGAAAAACCTATAACACATAAATATCGCCGATGACGAGTGATTTATATCACTTCAAATCGCGCTCGAAAAATACATCGGTGTATTCGTGATTCGTGATTACGACTCCGAGTTATGCCACGTGCACTTTGTAATAATACACAAATATTTTACGTTCATGGCACATTGAAGAACATGTTGCCAGGTCAAAAAAACGGAAAATTACAATGAAAGAAATTCGAACTCTTCCGGCCAATCTACGGATCATTCGATTAAACCTCTAATTATTATTTCTTACTCGAAAAAACATAGTTCAAAACGCATAAAACTCGCAACACAATATTGTAAAATATCATACATCGGTTTCCACAACAATGAGTTTTAAATATTTATTTTCGGTACGTTTCACATTAACCGGACGAATTTTCGTACAACTCTTTTACGTCGAAAAACGCGGATTTCGAAGCGAAACGTCGAAACACGTGTGCGCGTGTTTTTAACTATAAATTTGCCTCTATTTTCGAGAATTCGTCGTGTTGAATCGTCCTTCGACGTTTATGAGTCTCGTGCCGAGCAACGACTGTTATGAGAAACGTAATTTCGAAATTATCAATTTCCAACGATGTCCTGGATTCGTCGTTCCTGAAAAAGAACTTAAATGGACGTTTTCAATCACATTATTGAAACGGATTCGCTGTTTCCGCAGTATTTAACTACGCGGCGTATCGACGAAATCTAACGGATTTACGTAATCCAATGAGATCGTGCAATCGAATTTGCCGATTCGAAACGAACACTACGCATTTCGCTTAATGGAGAAACGTACAACACGTTTCAGTTCAAACGGTTTGAAACCGGTCGATCACTTGGACGGACATCGTTTTTTTTTTCCCCCCCGTCGTCTCGTTTACGTTTAAGACATTTCGAAATTACCTATGTATTATCGTTGGTCTCTGAATTCGGACGAGAACACAAACATTTCTACCGGCTACCGGTTTTGCGATCCGCCGCGGATTTCGTTCGAAAGTAAAACGCAACACAGCCGAACGGGAACGATAGAACAGCGATTTTCAAAGTTATCATCGAGTAGTCGTCAGTCAACAGAATAAATTTTTTCCCTACTCGCGTCATATTTTCATACGCGTACGCGCGCACGTATTACAGCGTTTATAATCGGCCCCGGGTGTGGATATTTTAAAATATTATCGTTTAATATTAATTACTCCACGCGTTTGTTATATATAAATATGAACGAAAACGCGTTCGTATATATATATATGGACCTAACCGCGGCGCGCCGACCTGAACAAATAACAAATATTCGTTCGCATGGCCGAGCATAGTAATTAAGGCGGAGAATTTACGAAAAAGCGACGGTGGTACGGGTGGTAGTGGAGACTGGAAAAAAAAAAAAAAGGGTCCGTGTGTCAACAGTGAATATTCGTGCGAGCGAACGTGAAATATCCAGTGAGATTATATTAAAAACGCGCTGTACGTTACACGTTTAAAAACAAAAAAAGGGAAACATTTTTCGCGGGGATTCGATGTGATGATATCTGCAGTTAGGACCGGATTTGTGTCTGATTTGTATTCGGATAGGGATATTGTTATCGCGTCCAGACTCTTCGGCGGCGGCTTTACACGCCACTACAGACGGGGAGAAATCTGTGGACGAATTAATTAGAGGTCGTGGTGATTGATGTGACGCTTAAAAATCTATGCGTAAAACGTTTTGTGTGTATCGTATAAGGAAACCAAACGATTCGAGATTTGATGTGTTATTGTGTGATTTTGAACGTTACAACGACTTGGTCAACGTCAATGCGTTATAAGCCGATTCTAACTCTATACAAACATACTGTCGGATTACTCGACTTACACATTTTACTATAGTCGAATTCGAGTTTGGCGCGTAACGTCCGGTGGCAACGGAAATACAAAATGACTTTACCGTACGGAAGGAAAGAAAAATTACAATTCCGTATATTTTTCCCGCGCCAATTTCAAAACCGTTCCGTTCGTTTCTCACGTTTAAGATTATTTCCTTTGAGTGAAATTGTTTTTTTTTTTGTTTTTTGTTTTTGTTTGAGAAGTACGCGTATATCCAAGTAAAACATTTTAACGAATTTCCTAAAATATCATTTTATCTGTTAGTTTCGTTAACATTATGAACATATCAAAAATACTATTTCTCGGTATCGATAAAATATCGAGATGACGGAATTTTTTTTTTTATAGCACAGCGATCAAGTCGATTAAAGTACGGCATTAAGACTTAGACAATGTTTGGAGGACTGTCGATTTCTGGGATGGTGTTTCGGGTACTAACAATAAAAAAGTAAATGGTTTTTATTTTGCACCAAATACAGTTCTTTAGCCGAACGATTTATATAAAAATGTATTTCTATTTATTATTTCTCGTCGTTTTCGGTTTCATTTATTTGAACTATAGATTTCCGTATTTGTCGGAAATGATTAATAATAATAATAATAATAACAAAAATGTCCGCGACAAATCGAAATCACCGAAAACTAGCTACGTTCAAACCGAAATACGACGTAGAAATATACAAAAAAATACGCGTTAAACAATTTTTAACGTTACGCGTATTTTACGCGATCTAAACAAAGTGCTTGCGCGGGCATATTTAATATTATAAAATAACTATTACGGCTCGAAATCGTTTTCGTATATATATATATACGAATTCGAATATTTTCGTTGAAAAAAACAAAAAGGCTTTTTTTTTTCGAGTTTCCAAAAAAAAAAAAATTCTATTTTCTCGAACACTGTCGCGTAATAAAACGGTAAAGTTATCAAAAAAAAAAAAAAAAAAACAATATTCTTTCCGAACTAATAAACGTTACAGTTTGCAGTGTTCTACACTACTGCGCCGCGTATTATACACGTGATGACGTGTCGCGTGGCGTAAACGAAAAATAGGGTTTGGAATACGTTGTAACGCGATATCCGAGCGCATATAACTACTACTCAGAAGTATACTTAGGAAGGGCACCCTAAAAAAAAACAAAAAACGTTATAATAATAACACGTCATTTCCCGGTCGGAAAACGTAAAACAAAACGTTTACAGCACGAAACGGTACGCGCGCGCATTACGTGGGTTATACGTATACCGTTGACGACAATGTTCGAGTAAATATTGTCACATTTGGACAGGGACTGGCAAGTTAATCGATTAGTTTCGTAACTACGTAGTTACAAGTCGCTCTTTAAATATCGCGCTTCTAGTTCACATAAGAACCAGTGCTTGTATTGGGGGAAAAAAATCGGTAGACGACGATTTTATTGTGTCGAAAAGTCCTCGGGACTTCGCTTCGATAACGAAATTTAAAGATTTTTTTTTTACTATTTCCAATAAAACTTTAAAAAAGAATCCCGGTCCGTTCTCAGTGTTCCGTTTCGAAAATTTAATAGGAGTACGTTCAGATGTTAAAAAAAAGGAAAAAGAAGAGGTACTCCATCCTAATTCATGCGCTTCAGGACAAACGATACTCGCTGGAAACGCGTAACTCTGGCTACAAGTTACAAAATAAAAATAGTCAAAAGTGACTTTGTATTTATTTCTTCGAGAAAATAACGATATTATTACCGTACCGCGTTTGTTCGTAAAAGAGGTTTCATTCGGAAACATTTTTATAATCATGATTAAAATATAAAAGTAATTGTAATTGAAATTTATTAATACCTACATTGGTCACAAACATTTTAATTCAATAGACAATATTGAACTGCTATATTTTTGAGAAAAAAATATGTGCTATAAATTAGGTAATTTTTCGAAATTACAATAAAAATTGCAACGAGTTAAATTTCGATGTTACACGGAAAATACGTAACTGTGTTTACGATAGTTAGAAATTTAACCGAGTTACTTATCGCTTTGATACACATAACCGATTATTACCCAGCCCGAATTAACCGAAGTAAATCGAATTTATTTTTGTAAAAATAAAAATGAAGAACAGAAGCGTAGTACGTGTGCGTAATGTATTCGATTACTTAAAGAAATACTCGGGATGAGTAAAACTCGAAAATATCGCGCGACATGGAAAATCGATTATATTGAAAATATTTAGCGGTTTATTAAAAGGTTTTTTAAGTATATTAAAAAAAAAGTAAACGTTGTTATGCCGCAAAGACGTCGGTTTTCGTAATTCAGAAGGGCCGATCCAGCAACAAGACTGTCATGGTCCGCGTAGTGTTCAATGGATCTCATGTGACATGTCGTTGTCGTATAAAATTGAAATTATACAACGGTACAATATTCGGTTTGTGCGATTAGTAGAATTTTATATTTTAAATGTATTAAATATACGTTATTTACTTTTTAAGAATCGAATTCCTCCATTATCGTCCGTGAAAGTGCAACGTTCCGAACTCCTCAAACCTAATGAATAAATAACCGCGATGATCTCGGCAAACAATATTTATCGCGATCCCGCAGCCAAGGTTAACGCGGCACAGCGCTGTTTGCTGTTACGTTCATCCGGGACGTTTTTATCATCGTTACGTTGTACCGGTAAAAATTACACGACCTTTAGTCAAGTCTCTTGGTGATATCTTACACAGTGAACACACACACATGCGCGAATGTATAACGCGTATTAGTCGTGTGCGAAACGGTTGGATATTGTGTGTATTCGCGTTGTTTTATAGCCGTTTTAAAGGCGCGAGGCAAAAGGCCGTGAAAATGTCAGCCGTAGTTATAACAATAATAATAATAATAATGGTAAAAAGGTTTTTGAAATTAAACCGAAAGTGCACGGCTAATTTAACCTCCACACCCATATATTGTGTATAATAATAATAATAATAATAATAATAATAATAATAATAATAATAATAATAATAATAATAATAATAATAATAATAATAATAATAATAATAATAATGCAGGTTTCCTTCGCGTATTACATTTCCACTGAATTCAAATCCTGCGGACCCTTATCAAAAACAACGTGTACCGGTAGTAATAGTGGTTGTTAATCCCGTTAGGGCGTCGACAGTGTGCGCGGCCGTTTTGCGGAGAAACAAACGTTTTCTGTTTTTTTTTTTGTGATATTCTTATGTGTTTTTTTTTTTTGTCTTTCATCTCGTGTCTATATACTACTGGGACGAGAATACGCTTCGCCACTCTTTACAGTCACGTGGCTTGTTACCGGAACCGAATCCGTCCGAATCGCCTATTCGATACTGTTTTAGAGGCCGTCTATAGATCTCATCGTTATTTTTATTCGAACGTCGGGTAAAAATTATCGAAAAATTACATTGAAAAAAAAAAAAAAACCCCCCGGCGGTTTTATCGAAATCGATTAATTCTTGGTGAAAATCGCTTACTACCATCTGCTTCGCGTTGTCTATAAGCAACATTATTTCAAGGCGTTTAATTCGCAATAAGAGGTGATGACAATTTTTTGTTCTCGACGCTTAGGAAATCCAATATACAAAACGTGTACGTTATACTATATTACATTCGAAACGGCTTGAAAATCGTTTTTCTCTGTGTATAAACAGTTTTTCGAGACAATTAACGTTATTTGTTCGCCGAGACCAGCTCTAGAACCCTAGCGGCGGTTCCCAAACTTTTCGACACCATACGGACCACCTCAATGTTAGAGAACTCGTTTTTCCCCCGTAAACACGATTTTCAAACGATTCAACTACAGCATTTGCTCGATAATAACAACGAAATGTAAAAAAAAAAAAAAAAACACCTTTATTCGAGTGATTCGTTAGGCATCGTCGAACGACACCCACCGTCTGACACCCCACGGCTCCTGCTTATCCTCTTCGGCTTTTCTATTTCGTTTCGTGCATTTTTTTTTTCCGCACGCGGTAATTGTTGCACGACGAGTGGGGCTGCGTCGTCGTCGTCGTCGTCGTCGACTGAATTGTTCCTACCAATTAACGATTCCACGGCCGGCGGCCGTGTCAAGTATATCGAACGGGGCGGTCTTCGTAATGCGTATATACGCGAATTATTGTTATCATTTCTCTTTAATCAAATTATCCAGAGGGCGTTTCTTTTGAAGCCGTTCGGCTCAAAGGAATCGACGACGACGGGCGGCTATTAATTAAACGAGCGTGTATAATTAAATTTTGACAAGTTAAAGGAATAATGTGGGCGAATGGCGGTGAATGTAGACGGGGTGCTGTAAAAAAAAAAAAAAAAATGGGTGAAAAAGAACGAGAATTCAGTAAGACGGTTCAAAATGCCGTGCAAGTAACGCGCGGTGGCGGTGGCGGCGGCGGGGGGGGACGTCTTTGATATTATTTAAAGCGATAATATTACGCGTTTAAAACATCCAAATGCTTACTTTACGCTCTGCCCTCGCGTCATTATTAAACCTGATCGTTATGTCCGTAATGTTTTTTTTTTCTCTTTTTTCGGTATTTCGTTTTAATAAACACGCTTTGTATTCCGCGCGATTCGTCGTTAAAACGTCCGCGTGATACGAAATCGAACGGCTCTTGAATCCCGAACCGCTCCCCTACCTCCCTTTATTTTATTTTCCGAAACCACTGTCTTGCTCGATTCTGCATACTTCTCTTAATCAATCCGAATAACGGAAAGCGTAATAACGATTTCGTTACGTCATTATGAAATGGAAATCGCTTTTTATGTACCATTGAAAATTGTTTGTCCGCATCGCTAAAGAAACTTCAGCGAGACGACCGAAATCGGCGTGGACCACTTATTAGAGCGACTTAGGCGGCCGTACACGCCCAATACGGACGGAAGAGATAGGTGGCCGATCTCTAAAGTGGTCGGGTTAGAAAAGTAATGTATTCAGGAAAAATATATCGAGGACACGGCGGAAAACACTTTTCTTCAAAATCAATTTCCTTTTTTTCAGCTGTTTTTTTTTTTTTGTTATATGAAATCAGGATTTATAAAATTGAGCTTGCTCGTCCACATATCCCGCAATACGAATTTATTCGATTCCGTCCAGGTTTGTTACAATTTCGCGCGCGTAATACACAGTATTTGTTAATTAGTATAATTGAAATTCCAAGTACACACTATTGATTTCGATTAGAGTTACAAATGTTACAATAATAATAATAATAATAATGTCAGCATATATTACTCGGTATTGGGATTAAACGGTACAATTTTTCCACGTAAACACCATAAGCAAAAAAATTAATCTCCGCCCTTTATCTCGCGCACACAAGTCGGTTGTTCTTTGACGTTTGTCCATTGTACATCTCTTCACAACACAAAATCTTCTGTATTCTTACTGGCTTATTCTTCTCTCAACACGCCCAAACACCGTCTGATAACCGGCTAATTTCGATAATCAAAAATCGATAATATCGAAAAAATTATACTTTTTCAGTGGAGAATGGTCGTTTCTTTTTTTTTCTCCTTACCTCATGATCATTCGTGAAAATTTTTAAAATCGTTGATAAATCGCATCGATATAAAGTGTTGTTACGCGCTCGTGAAATTTCCGGTTCCAACGGCATTTGAATTTTGTTCGTTTTTCCATTCGATTTCGTTACGATAAAATACCGCCTGGACAATGTTTCTTTTTTTTTTTTTTTTTAAAGAAAAATCGGAAGAAAGCAAAAGGAATTCGCGATAGTGTTTCGAACGGACAACGGGGAAAAATTGCTTATAAAAACACGTTTTTAAATTATTACTGAATTTAGGCTTTTTCTTCGTAAAAACGTTTTTCAATCCGTTTCGGGAACGGTTGTCGTTGTCGCCGTATTCTATGTAAAATTAAAATATTCTCCGTAAAAATCGCAATAATTAATTCTACGCGAGGGGGGGGGGGAAATAGACGCATATTTTAAATACACTTAGAAGGGATGGTTGTGGTGGTGCCTTCGTGATGAGTTCGTTGTTGCGCGGTCGTCGTATAGGTACGACGGGGACGAGCGAAAAGGGACGGAAGGAAAAACGTTTTTGCGCGAGGGAGTGTCGTTTACGTGGTGTACTGTAGTGCGAGTGCATTGACTGAAGCCCCACGCAGAGGACGCACCACCACATTCGTGTCGACGGCACACACGTAATTATCGATTTTTCCAAAAGCCAGCGGATGTAATTTTATAATAATATATGCACTGACAACGGTGTAACAGTATTTTTTAATATGTTTTGTAATTAAAACGTCGAAGGACATATTATAAAACGGGGATAATAGTCGGTGCATGGAATCCACGTAGTATAGTAAATTGACGGAAAATTGATTTTTTTCCTTTTTCATTTATACATACGACGCGCAAAAAGGAAACGTCTCTGGCTGGGTTAACGGGAAAATTATTTTCACGTCAAATGTGAAGTTTTAGTTATGATATTTGTGAACACGTAAATATACGTACGATTTTCGTGATCGTCGGTGACGAGGGAGGGCTCGTGGGAAATTGCGCATTCAAAACGCGTAGAGAAATTCGTTACATAACACTACGGTAGGAGCATATGGAAGAAAAACGTTCTTTTTTTTTCTCTCGCATATTTCCCAGAAAATATTTAATTATTTTTACACGTTTTGTTATACGTTTGAATTCCGAAAGCATGTTTTATCGAATTGAATACTATGCGACGAAAAAATGTATTATTAATCTTTGAAATCGGTCAAGAAAAATTTATATTTGTCTCCTCGAAGGATGAAAACTGTTCGACAATTTATATTTGAAATTATAACACTCCGAGATTTTTAACAATATTGAAATATCGATCTTATTTTTTTTTCTAATTAATTTATTAATCTAGTAGAGACATTTAGTAGAAGATACCTTCGGCCATTTAAATGTTTTGGTTTTCATAATGCATATTTTAAGGACGAATTTCATAATTTTTTTTTAGGATATTTTAAGATTTTTTTTTAGGGAATGAAGTCTTTAGCTTTAGTGATTATTAAATACGCGTATTCGTGGAGTTGGCAATCGATCGATCGATTAAAACTATTACGAACGATTCTCGTAGCGTGCGAATGAACCCATAGGAAGCAGTTTTCACGATAAAAGACGAAATTCTTTTTCTTTTTTTTTTTACACATTTTGTTATTAGTCACGTGATTATTAACTCTCAACGCGTTCGTGTAAACGAATTGTAATTATTTTACACATAATCTGCCATTCGTATGAGAATTTATGTATACAATTGCAGCTACGTCTATATACAGGTATATATATATATACGTTAACCGTCCATAAGAACACATATTTCCATTAAACATATATAATTAATCTTTAATCTTAATTTGATTATTTTATGAAAAAACAAAATAAATAAATGGCCGTTGGCCTTATTCGTATTTTGATTATTATATATTAAAACAAAAATTGGACTCTCAGTTATGTGATTATTTAATAGTTAACATGTTTTTTTTTTTATCATAATATACTACTCTTTCGACAATTAATTTGTTTATAAATAAAATACTCTATAGAATTATTATCGTACCAATTTTTTTTGGGGGTGGGGGGGGGAAACAAAAATCTGCGTTTAATATTCATATACGAGAATTTATATCGTTCGAACGGCGCGTTCTAAATATACGCGCATCCCTGTTGGTATATAGTGCAGTACTCTGAAAGGGTAAGCAAATTATATAATTATTATTGTTTAGTAACCGGCGTTGGTTAAATTCAGTTAGTTCACTGATGTAAAACTTTTACTTCGGTGTATTGAATTAATTCCATCACGGGCACGTGAATTTTCATAACGAAATTCAATTTTCTGTTGGGGAAAATGTTATACACGCTACTACTACTACTACTTTATAATATAGTTGATGTACTCGAGATTTTTTTTTTATTATTATTATTATTACGAATAATATATTGACAATGTGTAATACATGAAAACACATCGATAAAAACGATAAATAAAATAACAGTCCCGGGGATTTCGTCAGAAAAAAAAAAAGAAAGAACTTTAAGAATTTCCGAGCCAGTAAAATACAGAACAATACTACGCACATACGCGTATGAGAAATAAATAATTTCAAACGTAAAAAAAAAAAAATAGAATATATTCGGATAATTCATTCTTACAGAAAAATATTATTCTACATAAAAATGTCGATTTTTCGTCGCGTATTATTTTTTAATCTATTAAAAAAAAAAAAAAAAAAATACATAAAGTTTCGTCGAACGTAAGGAAATAATGTTGCGCAGTACACTTTTAATGATATTTAAACGGTTTATTTCTAGGGGAGGAGTAGGAAATGAAATAATAATATTATAATAACGAAAACTACTGGAAAATTACGGGGAATATAATAGTAATAATATTCGGAAGCAACATTTTCAATAACGCTTTAATAAAAGAAGAAGTCGGAATTTTTACCAAAATCTAAACCATTACACTTATGACGCCGTAGTGATTTTAAACATATAATATAACGCGATACTTGTAATAACTTAATTCCGGTAAAGATTATTATTTTAGTTGAAAAATATAATAGGAAATCCACACTTTACGCTAATAAAATCGTTTTTATTTTGATAATTTTCGACTCGGTACGACTTCGATATGGAATGAAAACGTGTGATCCGCAGAATTTCCGATTGATTTTATTAACGGAAAACATTTTTTTTTATACATATATATATATATTTATTTTCCTTGTACGTTTAGTACATTTTACTTGTAATTGGTTTACGATTTCATAAAAACGAAAATAATGCGACATCGGCGGGCCACGACCATACACATAGGTTAACAACTGCTACAGACGAAATCGGAATGTCCGCAAAGGTTTTAGCCCAGAATTTTTTTTTTGTTTTTGTGAATTTTTTAATTTTTTAAACACTAGTCGTTTACACAAGAAAAAGTAGACCTCCACGGGACCGTGAAGTGTGAAGTACAGTGAAATACGAGTGTAGGGGTTGTGTAGACGAAGTATTCGTTTGAGAATGTAATCGGTTACACACCGCGCACGCGTCTTATTAATCCGACTTTACCCGACTCGTTTCAACTCGGCGCGGGCGGCTAAGAATAACAGTCAGAGAGAGAGAGAGAGAGAGAGCGAGACTATCTTTCTGGCGCGATGTGCCGGCAAATTGCGACAACGGCTCCGTTTTAATTCCGAAACGGAATGTCCCGCCGCCGCGTGTTCCGCTAGGACGTTCCGCGGACACGGAGGAGGGGCGGCCGACCGGAACGTTCCGCAGGGCGTAGTACATCCGCATCATAGAGGAAAAATGAAAACGGTAAAAAAAAAAAAAAACCCCCTAAGTCCCTTCTCCTCGCCGACCGGTCGTCCTTGTCGCGGCACTTCGCACGACCCTCGGCCGTCGTCACCGCTCTTTTTTATTATTATTCATTTATTTATCAACATTTTACCCGGTTTATGTTTATATAACCGTCACGATAGTGTTACATTGCTCGTTTTATTTATTTATTTTTTTCCACATATATTACGTAAACAAATTACGTCGTAAATTACGTGTGATTTTAATTAGGGCGGCTGTCGGATCGGCTACCAGTCGGGGCATGCACCGCCGACTACGTTTACTACTCCGGCGCGCGAAATTAATTTTCACCGCGATTTCGACAATGAAAATAGACCACCACCCTTACGGTGTCTTACGGCCGGCGGGGAGGGGGGATCCACTTATAAAAATTATTATAAAATTATATACAAATAGCGTCACTGGAATCGCGAGAAGTGCTCGGTTAAACCGTTGTAAAAAAAGGTGCCGCCGAAAAGAGCTAATGCGAAGGCGGTGTTTTCTTTTCTTTTTTTTTTACGTATTTTCACGCGTAGATAAAACACACAATTTATACTGACAACGGCCGAAGAAGACTTGTTGTGTTCGGCCAAGTGTGTGACATTCGGATACAAAAAAGAAACAACAACGTTTTCTTAAAATATAAACGACACGTCTCTCTCGGTTTAAAATTTTATTCATCGCTCTTATAACGATATATCTCTTCGTTCCGATTCGTTTGCAATACGCGCCATTCGCCGCTGTACTAATAACTTGCCGAATCGAATTATTCAATTAAAACGGGTAGGTGTCTACTAAACACGACCGTTAATTTGCGCGTTTACGAGTTCGAAAAATGAAAATATTATATATTCCGTCTCGTTTATTCGTTTGGTAATTTATACAATTTTCCGTTCGATTTGCACTACTCGTGTCCGAACCCGGTTTAGACTGTTCGTACATTTCGATACAATATTATGTCCCCGTATTGGAACTACCTTTTTTTTTCTATTTTCTTTTGCAGTAACATTTCAATTCGTTCTTAATTCATTTTCATTGCGTAACTCGTTTTTTTATGCGAGATCAGACCGTATTATACCGCGTTGAGCGATTTTCAGCCTTTATGATTTTGTCGGTTATCGAGAAAAAATTATTTCTGTTCCATGACGTTAATAAACACCTCAGGCCTCCAACCATCGGATAAACAAAGATAAGACACAGTAGAAAAAGTTTAGCGGGTTATTGTCCGCTCGTAAAAAAAAGTGCGCCGGACAATGGAAAATTTCTGATATCAGACTAGTTCTGGATATTTATGATCGTATGAAATCATGTTATCAGTGGCGGATTTTTAACGGCAAGGAAATGGACGCGTCCATCGATAAAATATTTCATTCTTTTATATTAAAATTATTCGTGTAGAGGGTAAATCGGAGTCGAACATTTACCCAATAGCCCGTTCAAATAAGTAATGAAATACGTTAAAGACACGATTGTTTTTAATTATATTTAAAGTTCAGAAATTGTTGTTTTAATAAATAAACTACACGGCACCAAACATTCCGTCGGACTCTACTCGTTATATCGACGTAAGGGTAAGGTGTATCGAAATTATAGATATCACGCAACTCGCTATTAAGCATAATATCGTATTTGAGTTTCTAATAACTCCTGCTTCGTCCGTATATAAAATACGTGCACAGTTTTTTTTAGAAAATTTCGAACACAATATTAGATTGGCTATTGACTTTTTCGTTTACATAGCGTTCTGCATTCCGTCGCTGATCTTTCTAATGTCGCCAACGTAATGTATCGTGGACAATACATTTCGACGTTCTTATAAAAAACATTTGAAAATTTCGACAATATTTCGAGATTCTCGTGGTGGTAATCGTTTTATGCGTACACTTGTGTCGTTTTTTTATGTTTTTTTTTTTACGTCGCATTATCGCGATTTTTTTCTACCCGTTTCGGGACGAAAGGACCCTCTCGAGATTTTTCAACTCGATATTATAAAAATTACTTCTGAAAATGACGTGTCGTATATTGATTAATGTCGTTTCCCCTGGGAATCTATTTGGATTTATTTTTGTAAACCATAAAATCTTACATACAATACTTAGAATGATTATAATAATAGTATGTGTTTTTTTTTGTCTAAAACATCCATATACGAACACTTAATACGTACAAGACAGTGTTGAAGTCTCTTTGGCAATTTTCAATTTTGTATTTCGTCGAATATTAATAATATTGTAAAATGTGAAAATTCTATGAGATTTAACAGCGAATATTTTCGAATCTTTTTTTTTTTAGAAATTTCTGTGTTTACGAAGAAAATCAAGCGTATGTAACTATTCGATTTTCTCTACGAAATCGTCGTGTTCGATTAATATTATTTGTAACGTATAAAGAATAATCGACGTTGTAAACAGTTTTATTTAACTTGGCCGCTGTTAAAGTTGCACGATAATATCAATAGGTAAAATACAATATTTATACTCGTATGTAACGATATATTGTTTAAAACTAAAAGAAAAAAGAATTCACAATGATGTCGTTTAAAACACGCCAACAATTTTAAACTAAAGAAATTATAATGAAACATTGTAGTTTTACAATTTGTGTATATAACGATTTAAAATATATATATATCGTCATTCTTCTTTAACTCTGCAATTATTACGCATAATAGTTAATAATTCGAAACCATATCGAAGCTGCGGCTCGTGTGACTGCGTATTTCTATAGGAAAACGAAATTAATTAAAATTATACAGAAGCTCGGCTAATTTACTTACGAAATAGAACATTTCTCGGGCTTCTTTTTACACATTATTATCATATTATGAACGACGGGAGATTAAAATATACGATTACGTTCATTTTACAACCGGAATAAAAAAAATATTTTAATTATTGGAGTGAAACGTTTTAGAGTGCATTATTACAGAACCGTTTCGAAACGGTTTTCCGAAACGAAATTTCGGAAATATACGCGTGTATATAAATATTACGTAGCTGCGAAATCGCGTGCAAATGGTGGTCCTCGCCTTACGCAAAATAAGAAAAAAAGTAAATTTTATTGGTTCGAACATATTTCCCCATAATTTTTTTTTTAAATACAAACCGTTTTGATGAGAGTTTAAATTTAAACTAAAATTTTAACAATTATATATTTTTCGTCTTACGGGAAATATAACGAATTTCACACTCTGTCGGAACATACACACCGTTTAGTATATATTCACATCATAACATCCAATTTTTTGGAGATTATACAAAAGAATATTGTCTGCGATATATCGTTTTTATTTTTTGATCATCTCATTAATTGTATATGTAATTAAACGGAGAATTAAAAATTTAACATATTTTCAGTTATGCGAAAACTACTATTAATCTTTAGGATAATTTTAACCTTACAGAGATTTAAGAGAAAGTAAAAAAGATGTATATTTATATATTTTTGCATTCGACTTGTATGTGTGTAATGCAAAACGCATATACATGTGAGGTTCCCTCGAAAACGTCGCCCTCTATTTATATTTAATTAGAGGTACCTTTTATCTCTTAAATCATTTTGAGCGGTGTTTTTTTCTGTTTTCCGGGAACACGTTTATTTATTTATTTTTTTGTCATTTAATTCAATTTTTCATTAATCACGCGCGCGCTGCCACGTATGACACGTTTATTCTATTTAAACGTACGCATCATATTCATTTTTTTTTTAAATACATTTAAATATTTTTAAACTGTTAGATTTCTACAGTTCTTAGAACGTCATAAAAAAAAAAAAAAATCGACTGTTCAGAACCACTTGAAAATCATCGGTTATCTCAATAGTAAAGATTTTTTTTTCCCGTTTGAACTACACAGCTGGCAGCTCGCGCGATATCTGTCGAGCGCGCTTTATTTTATCGTGTGCTTATTATTTATAAACGAGCGGCGGAGACGCTGTGGCGGTCGACTACTCAGTCGGCACGGTATGAAAGCCGCCGATACGCTCTTAAGTAATCTGTGTCAATGTTTAATGTGACAGCGGACGGACTGATGGACTGACATATATTATACATATATTATTATAAAATTATAGCGGCTTCAAGAAGACGCGTCCCTTTGGCGGTGGGGGGCCCCGGAAGGGAGAGACGGGATCGCGCTAATGGTCAAGTCGACTGTGTTCTCCCGGACACATATACCGAAACGTGAAATCCGTTGTGAAATCCGAAGTAGGACAGAAGCAAAACCTTCTCGAAGGGTTTAAGCCGCTGCTAATTACACGCGTTGTCCCCGAAGGATTAACGTCCTCTCCGCGCGCTTCTTACTTCATTTGGTCCGCGAGCCGAAAAACCGTTATTGTTGCCGTTGTTGTTGTTGTTGTTGTTGTTGCTGCTGCGTTTAGTTTTGTTCTCGGTACGGTAAATATAATTTAGGAAAAGAGAAATCGAGAGCCCGCCACGATTCGGCGGACGTATTCATGACTCTTCGCATGAACCGCAGCGAAGAGTCGACCGAATTAGGCGAAATTTTCGCTCGAAACGCGCGTGAAGAAAAAATTCCATTCGAATTCGTCAACCTACAGACGTTTGGGTTATCGCAGTGCGAATGGGTTGTATTTTTTTGAAACGAAACGAATACAAGCGTTTAGAAACGTTTAGATTCGCCTGCATTTCCAAATATATTTCAATGATCGGGACGTCTTACTCGTGTTACGCTCGGTTCACTTTTGAGTCGTTGAAATCATCGCGATTATGAGCATTCAGCTGACGATCGTCAGCATTTCGGCCGCGCGCGTTAAATAAATGAAATTTTCTACTTGGGACGCACTGCGCCGGGATTTTCATATTATCGTTATATCGAGTGGTTTTTAACGTTTGACGGAGTAGAAGGTTCGTATCGATCGATTTGACTTCAATCGAATTGCGTACATCGTGTATTAAAATCACGTATTGACGTATTTACCTACACACGCAGTTGGTAATTTTTCCAAAAAGTCAATTGACTTTGAACGGATACGATAAGTCGTTAAAAGGCTTTTGAAAAGAATCTAGTCAAATATTTTCGCAAGACTGGCGTGTCAATATTATAACGAGAAAAATAAACGATTTAATTTTCGTTCAAAACGAGCAAACAGACCCGCAGTGACCCGCCAGTTGTAAATAAGTATTCCAGCTCTATTCGCGAATAACCGATTGTAAAGCGCACATGACGGTAAAATATTAATACACGAGTATAGAATAGAACGCGAAAGAAATACATTGTGAAAAAAGAAAAAAGGGACTACTCATTACAGCAACGGAGGGAGGAGAATACAAGAAGTGTATAAACACTAGCTATAATAAATGGTTATTGTGAACACATAATGTATGCACTTTAGAACTTTATATCGATCGATCGTGGGAAATTCAATTCTATTTTAAGTTTATATATTTTTATTTTATTTTATTGTTTATACAGACATGAAGATGAGCAAAGTGGGCAACCAGACCAACTCGCAAGATCCTCAGGCGGTAAACTCTCGGGTATTCGTGGGAAATCTCAACACGTTTCAATGTAGTAAAACCGACGTGGAAAGAATGTTTCAACGATACGGTCGTCTGGTCGGTGAGTAGTAATTACAATTTTATTTATATAATGAACAGATTTACTCTTATTGTATTTCGTTTGTCGAATATAGGGGAGGAACGGGCAAAGTAATTTTATTTTTTTTTTTTGCGAAAAATATCGTAGACGATTTATATTTTGGAAAACGTGCAATTTTGAACGTCGTGTGTTGCATGTAGGAAGGAATAGGATGGAAGGGATGAAGAGGAATCAATGATTTTAAGGCTATTGAAAAAAACCTTTTAAATAAGCGCTGAATTAATATAATAAATAATATTTCACGAGAGAGCCTCGTACGCGACTGGTTTCATTAAATTTTTTTTTTTTGAACGTATTATTCCGAGACTCGGGTGATACCTCCGCGGGCGGCCGTCGGATTCCGTGCAAAAGCATTTTACGTTCACGTATATTATAATAGTCTCGGTGGAAGTTCACATCTCGTGAACGGCGAATTTTTCGAATTCCGGAACTTTTGACGACAATCGGAATTCAAGTGATTGAACGGTCGTCTGCAGTGGTACGGGGAAAGGGTTTGGGGATTATTGATAATTCGAAAACCGGCGCGCGTGTATTCGATTCGAACGGTGATCCACATCACGTATATATATATATATGAAAAAAAAATTCTCGTTTGCTAAAATCGATACTACGTCATTTGAATATCGATTTCCCCGTTCACCCAAATATTTATAACCTTTCGTTTCGTAAAAGTTTTGCTTCTCTCGCTGAAAACTTTGAGAATTTTTTTTCATCCCTTAATCGTGAAAAACCTCTTAAAGCGCTCTTGAAACTAATTACGTGCGGGCGTATGCCGCTCTAGGGTTCGGCAAAAAATCAAAGAATCGAATTCAAACACGATCCAATCGTTTCGGCGGGATATTGTAATAATAATAATAATAAACGTTTTATCTCCCACTGGACTTGTTTACTGTTTACAACGACGTTTATCGCAACGAATTATAAACGATTGAAGAAAAACCCGCGTTACGATATTACAAGAGGTTTTTCTCGTTTTCTCGACTAAAAAAAAAAAAAAAATTTTATGATTTCGTCACTTCCCGCGAGATGCGATTCTCGTCGTAGAGACTATAAAAAAAAAAAAAAAATGGTGTCGTAACTTTGTAAAGTCCCGGTTAATTCGTTATCGTGTATTTTTCTTCTCTGTTTTATATGTTTCTACACCAGGCGTGTATTTTTTCATCAGATAATATGGTAAAAATATTATTGATAAAACAAGAAAGCGTTTTTTATTTCGCCGAAAATCGATAATTGTAGATATTTACAACCGGGTATGCCCGGCACACGCGCGTTGTTCGCGACAAAAGTTGACAAAATTAAACGAGTAATGTCGAAATATATTCTTAAAAATCCGTTTAGAGTGTTTGTTTAGTGTGTGTGTTCGGAACAGTATTACAAACATACTTATCGATATATTTTATATCGATTAAGACTTAAAACAAGATTTTCTAGTGTTCTTTACTTTTTTTTCGTTTCTCAAATACAAATAACAAATAAAGGTCAAGTATACGGTAAAATAAACAATTCCATGAAAAAAAAAAAAAACAACAAAATTATGTACTTCGGATATCCGTTCGCGAAATTCCAAAATAAAAAAAAATTATATTATTTTTTTCGGACCGACGATTAGAATGCATTTAATTTCGCCCCGGTTTAAAAACTGCGTATATTAAATGAGAAGAGTTCGTATATGGAAAAAAAGAACAAGTGGACAGGAAAACATTTCTGCACCAACAACCGACTATATACAAGTATATACAGCTAGGTGTTCTCGATTTCGACAAGAGCGTATAAACACGGCCGGATTTGGTCGCCTCGTTCGGTGAGAGACCTCGTACAAATAAGACGCGCGTATTATATACGTTTCTTATTCCCTTAATCGTATGCAGGAAAATTTCTTTTTGTTATTATTATTTTATCATTAGCGTACGATCATTTAATTTAATAAACGATTTAAAATAACTTTAAAAAAAAAAAAAAACCTCCTCGATAAATATACGCAATTATAAATCCGGAATTTTTCGCCGTTTTTTTTCTTTTTTCATACAAAATCGTCTCGAAAATCGGATTAAAAACAAAAAGTCTATATTGTTGCGATATAGTCGGTATACGTCACGTCGCTGAACGTACTCAATCAATAATTTTTTTATTTATTTTTTTTTTTTTTTTTACGCCGTTGACTACGGTTTAGTCCTTTAGTACGGGTCCCGACAATTTGTTTTAAGATACTTGACGGAAAGAGAGAAAAAAACGATCTCGTATACAGACTGCTCCGATTGTCTAACATAATCCGAGTGAACGAAAATAAAAATTTTTTTCTCCCCCCTACACGTACATATTATATATATATATATACAAATATTATATAAATATAAATATTAATATTATATACGAATATTAAATATTATATACAATAACACGCGCAATTATATACACATAAAACCGTCGTCGTTACAATTGGACGCGGTTATTATTGAAACGACGATAATTTATACGCGGAACGTATTTAGCACATATTTTATACAAAACGCGTAACACTTGTTCGACAGTATGTGTGTGTGTAATACAATATCGGAGCGAGCACAATATTATATTTTCCGTATTATTATTATTATTCGATTATTATCGTCGTTTTGTGTTCGCTGACGTTACAGTGCCATAGACGGCGGCGGCGGTGCGTAAAACTCGCGATAGGGTAACGGCGGCGGCGGCCCGTACGCGTTATTGCGAAAACACAATGAATATCGCGCGTCGCCGCCGTTAAATTATTACGTATTATTAAAACGAGGGCAATATAGCGGCGGCGGCGGCGGCGGCGATTTGACGCGGCGGACACCGCGCGGCCGATAAACGCCGCCGTTCTATACTCACTCGCCGCGGCCATTGGAATAATACGAGATAATGCGGTGTCCGTCCGTCCCTGTGACCATCGTTTGCGGACGGTTTGTATACCGCGGCGGCGTACGAGCGCCATTTGACAAAAGCGCTATTTGTATATTATATATAAAAAAAAATGAACGATTTATTTTTTTGTGGTTTTAAGCGTTGAAAATGTTATGTGTGTGTGTGTACGACCACAGTTGCGAGTCACTCCAATGTCATGTTTTTTCAAAAAAAAAAATTCGTTGACAATTCCGAATCGTAATTTTTTTTTCGTACGTAAAAAACATTTGAGTTCGAATTTGTCGACGTTTAAAACAATACGATCTCGTGAACATAACGTTATTCTGTGTGTGTGTTTTTTTTTCCAATAAACTTTTTCGTACATTTATTCAGATCGCCTAATATATATATATATATTTTTTTTTACTATAAATCGTATGGATTTGTAATCAGATCACTTTAGAATTTTCCGAGTGTATTCGTTCCATATTCCGCCGAATGTCCGCTCGGAATCTTAAAAAGTCTAACAAAACTCTAATAAAATGACGATTTAAAATTGATATTTTATAGCTATTGTAATTTTATTTCTAAAAAAAAGCCCTAACCTCTTAACCAGACGCACAAACATTAATCGTTAAATTGTAATAAAAATAGTAAAGAGTTTTTATGCGTTTCGCCGAACGGCCGGGGGAAAAAAACGACAAAAACCCGTTGTGGATTAACACAGGGACGACGACCACCAAACGCACATTATTTTCAAAGTCTCGTATTGACATTTTGTACGTTTACGCCCGAATACGCGAATCGGATGGGAATCCAAAACAACACAATTAATAAGTGAATCAGAAGATTATGACGGGATATTTGGTGGTTATACCGAGTTGGTTTTACAGTAGGATAAGTTTCAACGAATATCATTTTTAAAATCAGAACAGAGATTTTAGAATCTCCAGACACACACATAGAGGCTGGGTTGTACGACAATGTTTTCAAATCTAGCGAAAATTGTATCCAACGGGAGAGGTGTTAGTGACTTTTCGTATCGGAATGTGTTGAATATATATTTAATTTTCCAATGCTTTACAGTGGTAAATAACACATTTGCAGGAGGCCGCGTATGTGTCCACCGGCGTTATTTCTTAAGCGTATTTTTGCGTTTGAGTCCAGGTTTTTATCGATGCGTAACACACTTCCGTCATACAATTATCGTTTAATCGTTTGCGTACAGATCTCCTCTAATTTCTAACGCTCAACAACTTGACCTCATTATAACGAATCGGTTTTTTTTTTTAGCGCGGTCCGTAGCCCGTACGAAGGAAAATATGTATCGTCCCCTTCAAAATTGTGTCCATTTTCGTTCGCCAAACGTAGTTCATGTGTGAAGTCTTACGAACGTCGTTTTCAACTCGTTATAAACGAAAACGATTATATAGACGAAACAACCTGTGTCTAAAGCGAAACCGGCCAGTGAGACGAGAAAATGTTTTCGGGGCGTTTTCCGCATGATCGTTTGACGAAATAAGCGTACGCCGCGAACAACAACTGTTCGGAAAATAAAATTAATAATAAACCGCTCCTCGCCCCAAAATTCAATTATTATTCCGATTTCCGTGTACACAGAGAGAGAGAGGGAAATTTTAATGATTTACCTACCGAATAATAATTATTGTTTTACATCAGCTGCAACGGAACATCAATCGAGATTTTGACGCCGTCGTCGCACACAGATACAAACGGATGTCGCGCAAAATGTTTCTCCCGTATCGTCTAGCGCATATTGTAATTAATTATTGCAATTGCTCTATAAATCGCCGTATAAGTCGGCAAATATTAATTGACGAATAAAAATAGTATCGTCGAAACACGACGACGACGACGACGACGCTACCGAAATTCATTTGTCCAATTCGAATGACAATATTATTATAACGGGCGAAACGGATTTCAAATTAATCCCCGCATATCACTGCGCGTTATTTTAATGTATTATATACAATAAACGTACGTAATCACTATAAAGATATAATTAAAAATTTCTGCAAATCGCTTGGACGACTACTTTTCTCTCTCTCTCTTCTCTTTCCGGTCTCGTTAAAATAATTAATTGTCTAATTAATCTATTTTTGCGAAACGATTTTACGCTAAAATCAGAAATTTCGTAATAGAATAATATCACGACGAAATAATTCCTCTCGCCGTTTTCACTTTTGGATATCATACCGTTCAACGTAACTGAAAACATTTTTTTTTTCCTTTTCGTAAGAACGTTTTTTTTCTTTTTTTTTATCGACACACACACACAAATAGTAGTTATTTAAACAATATTAACCAGATCATTTTCTATTCGCCCATTCGTTTATACTTGTATATACCACCGTATAATATAGTCCATGGTATATATTACAAAAAAAAAAAAAAAAAACTCCGCCAAAGTCGATTATTTCGCCGATTTATAAATATATGTATGAAAAGAAAAAAATAGAGAGAAGCACTTTAAAACACTATCTACACACACATAAACAAGTAATACTGTCAACGAAAAATTCATATATTCGTCGGACAGTTCAGGCGCGCTCGTTTCGAATGTATTGGATCGACAAAACTCGTTAACGGCATAGCGTTTTTTTAACGTAATTCCTTCAGAAAAAAAAAAACGCCCCGTATAAAAAAAGGAAAAAGCTACTCCGTCGGCCCTTCTCGATTTCGGTCACACACACGCGCGCGCGCCACACGGTACCGGTCGGCGGTATAGAGCGCACGAGACACGCTCGCTCGTCGTGTACGTATTTATCGAGGAGGGGAAGCCACAGGACACGAGCGGGGAGAGCGAATATTATTATTATTATTATTATTATTATTATTATTATTATTATTATTATTATTATTATTATTAATTCGAGTATCGTGAGTTGTCAGCGATCGTAGAAAATATTGCGCTCCTTCGAAATTGCCACAGTCACGCGTGTGTATACGTGTATCGTATATTATATAATAATAATACGCCCTAGGGAGGGATTATTGGAATTAAAACGCGTCGTCGTATACTGCGCGCGCTCGCGCGATATAAAAGTCGGTACCTATCCGGTAACCAACGCGTACAAACAACACACAACGCTAAATCAAAAATAGATAAAATATTTTATTACGAAAACACAAAAATGGCAAACGCATAATAATAATAATAATAATAATAATAATAATAATAATAATAATAATAATACACACGCACACTACATTTTAAACAGAGCCGATAATTCGGATCTCTATTGACGTTGTACAGAGAATATGTAAGGATAAATGTTAAGTTCGGTAACTCGTACACACATATAGTATGAAAAAGCGTTTGTTCGCCTCCTCCTCCCGCCCCGCGCGAAATATACAATAATCGTTCGTATTGCAAATGGTTGATATTTTGGTCGTCTTCGTTTTACCTTATCGATCGAAAGAAAAATATTTTCGAGCGTAAGCTGAGAAGAAAAAAAAAAAAAGAGAGAAATTGTAGTCCGCCGAATTAGTAGGAAACGTTTATAAACGTTTTGGATATTTTTTTTTTTTTTTTTTATAATAGCTAAAAAGCACTTCTCGTCCCGACGATATTTTACAAAAAAAAAAAAAAATAATAATAATAAATAAATAAAGAAAAACGACATGATATCGTCTCTTCAAATGGTCCTGTAAAGTCCTACTTGTATATACACGTATACTACGTTTTCGATAAACCAAAGACGAAAGCATTTGTTGTCTCCGTCTATCGCCTTATAGGAAATACAGTAAAAACGACATATTGCGCAACGTGACATTTACTTTTAAAATATTAGAATTGAATCACCTGAGCAATGCCAGTTTCGAAAACGACCATTTTTCTATATAGACAATGTCGTATCGTTTTTATAAAATACATATTTTATATACACGTAAAGAATTAAACGATATTTTCATAAAAAAAAAAAAAAAACAAAAAAACAAAAACGACATTACATTTAAATTTCAACGTAAATTCACGACGGTTTTGCGCCGCGTAATACGATATTATTCCCCTTTACAATGGTGTTTAGACGGTGACGCAACAATTAACGCGTTTTCTCGTAACAATAATTATTGGAACGCTTGTATGCCGGTGATCGCTCTGCCCAACACCAGCCCGTGGATGTCGTACGTGCCTTCGTACGTGTTTACGGTCTCCAGGTTCACGAGATGTCTGATCACGTGGTACTCGTCGGCAATGCCGTTCCCGCCCAGCGTGTCCCTGGCCGACCTGGCGATTTCCAGCGCCTTCCCCGTGGAGTTCCTCTTTATCAGCGATATCATTTCCGGCGTGTCCAGGCCCAGTTCCTTCAACCGGCCCACGTGCAGGCACGCGAGCAATCCGACGGATATCTCCGTGACCATGTCCGCGTACTTCGTCTGGATCAACTGCGTGCCGGCCAACGGTTTGCCGAACTGTTTGCGGTCCAGACAGTACGCCCGGGACACGGACAGACAGGCTTCGGCCGCTCCGAGCGCGCCCCACGCGATCCCGTAACGGGCGTGGTTCAAACAGCCGAACGGCCCTTAAACGAACACAACGATACCGTCGATTAACGACCGAAAATAAATTAAAAAATATTAGCAGTAGTAGTAAAAAAAATAATATGTTATAATATTAGATTTTAATAATATCTAAAAAAATTAATCAAAAACTATATGACGAATAACTATACGAGTTTTTCGGGGTTCCTGCCGGGAAGGGAGGGAGGGCGGGCGGCGTGCAGTGTATCGAGTTTTGGCCCCTCGTCTGCTTACGGTATCGGTGGAACCCATCGAATCATTTTATAAAAAAAATTTTAATTCTATTACAATAATAAATCAGTACTGATTTAATTTCTTTTTCCACTGTAATACGGACGTTAGTCATTACTTACAGCATTAATAAAAAATAGAGATGTGTTAGAGAACCTTTGGAGATGTGGTGCTGGAGAAAGATGCAGAGAACAAGCTGGACCGAGAGAAAATCAAATAAAAACGTCTTGAGGACAATGGACGAGAAACGTACGTTAATAGAGACACTGTAAAAAGAAGGAGATGGCAGACGATAGGGACACACGTTGAGGCATTAAGAGGAATTGCATAACGTAATAACTGAAGGAACGATAGAAGGGACAAGATCAAGAGGAAGACCTAGGACGAAATACATTGGTCAAGTAATGGAGTCACTTCCTACAGGAAACTCAAGTGTATGGCGAATGACAAATGGAGAAGGCGTTCATTTTGTGAAAAATTTGTTTAAAACCAATCTTCGGATTGATAAACTAAAAAAAAAAAGTAAGACGTAAAGTTCAAAATAAAAAATTCAACATTTTTCTTAGACACGAATCGTATTTATCAGGGCTTCTTCGAAACCCTTTAAATCCAGGACCCGGGGCATTACTCCGCCATATTACGCCACTGGAATACACGCACATATAGGTGGGCTTTTGTTTTAAACTCTTATAAGAAAACACTTTAACTAACTAGGTGTAGACACGTTTATTTATTTTTTTTTTTTTAGAAATTAAATTATGATCAGTTAAAAGTCATTTTTTACCGAAATTATAATTATTATTTTCAAATATATAACGTATTCCGTAACACACAAATGTTGTCCACAAATTTTTGCGATTTTTCAGAGCAACGTTTATTAGACTAAAATACAAATAATAATAATAATAATAATAATAATAATAATAATAATAATAAAAAAAAAAAAAAGGTTCACGTTATATTTTAATCAGACCTCCTGCACTACCAGAATCAAATTGAAAATATAAATCCTACGAAATGCGATTAGCATACCTTTAATGTATTTATTCTTTTTTTTTTGATTCATTATGTAATAAAAATGTGATAAAGTACAAAAAATATAGTGTTATTTATTAACACTTTTTGGTCCGGATAAAATTTAATTTTCTATTAAATATATGAAGTTTTCGGTTCTGAATAAAACAAAAATGTTTTCAGTGTTCAGAACATCTCAACACCATCGGAGGGCAATTTCCCATCAAATTTGTTTGAAAAAAAAAATTATATAATTTATTACGTGATTCGTTTCAATTATTAAACAGCGTTCGTGTGTTGAGATCTGTTTTAATACTTTTGCTTAAAATACATATTATTTTGTACGTATAACACAATAAAAGCTCAACGATATAACTGACGCATTTAATAACGATGTTATAAAAATATTTTATTCCTTATTAGACATTGCGTAGTGTTTTATAATATAAGACGAAATCGGTAGGTTTCGTTTAAAGCGTATTTGAAATTTGTTGTTTTTCAATTTTGAACTAAGATTTTATTAATATGGAAAATAAATTACATTTGTTTTATACATTTTATAGTGTTTGAAGTCTGATTTTCGGAAAAGAAACTACAAAGAAATTCTCGACACAACGGATTTGCGCAAAATCAAATTTCGTTCCGTTGAAAATATTTCCAAAAACAATTGAAAATATAAAAGAAAAACTCGAAAATTTCTATTAGTTATTTGATTTAATCATTGCGCATTTTATATCTAATCCGGCATTTTGAAAATACCAACGATTTCTGTTTATAATTTTTACGATTAAGTTTTTAGCACCGGAGTACTAAAAATTTAATGCGAGTCCAATCATATATTTCAATAGCTGTATTAAAAAAAAATCGAAATCGTTATCCATTTTTTTCTCTCCAAATTTTAAGCGAAACGAACAATTTTCTCATAAAACGACGAATTTTCTTTCAGCACGCTACATTTTTTTTTTCTTTTTGTTTTTGAATATTCCTTAAACGTTAACCGACCCGACTCGTACGTCTGTTTGCGTTTTCTACTAATCTATTGCGGTGTTTGCGTTATATCTCGTCGATAACTATATACGAAGTGAGCGCCTTTCGTTATGCTTAAAACGATTTTTAGAATTTTCATCAACCCTTACGTTCAACCGCCACGCAACAACAACGCTTACCACCCATGCCCGTGGCCCCGGGCAACAGACAGTCTTCGGGCACCGTACAGTTGTCCATGTACACCGATCCGGTGCTGGACGCTCTCAGCGACATTTTCCCGGGTATTACGGCGGTGGACAGACCGCGCGTGCCTCTCTCCACCACGAACCCTCGCACGCGCCCGTCGTCGCACCGGGCCCACACCACGAACACGTCCGCTACGGGCGCGTTGGTGATCCACGTTTTCGCGCCGTTCAGCACGTACGACTTGGTCGCGGAATCGAACGCGGCCCGGCTCTCCATTTTCCCGATGTCGCTGCCCGCGTTCGGCTCGGTCAGGCAAAAACTGCCGACCGATTCGGCCGCGGCCAAACGCGGCAGGTACCGTTCCTTTTGGTCGTCGGTGCCGTACGCGTTGATCGCGTGCATGACCAACGACGATTGAACGCTCAACGCGGACCTACGTGAAACCGACATTTTATCACGCGCGATCGGCGCAACGTGCAGCACGGCTACGCGCGTAACAATTATTGCACGCGTAACAATTTATAATTAAAAAAAAAAAAATCATAGGTTTACGTTTTTATCAATCGCGAGTACAGTTCACAAACTGTATACGTATAAGGCTCGGATCTCAAATCGTTTGTATCTTTTTTTGAAACGCTCGGGACAAATCGATTTACGAGATATGTTGTGTGTATCAAAGTACATAGTTTTTTTCTATCGATTAAAAAAAATTTTTTAAGGTATTTTTTTTTTTGCAAATTTTTTTAAACTTTATCGAGTATATTTGAGAACGTTTTCAGCGTTCTTTGCAAAAAAAAAAAAAAAAACCAAATTATTTAACGTTTGACATTTTTTATGGGGGTTTTTAAGGGCATAAACGCATATTTTTTTTCATAAAAAATAAAATCGTATTGTTCGACCTGTAAGCGCTGTCGACTCTTTCCACTTCTCTCGCGATCAGACCGTATCCGACCTGCGACACTTTGGTACATCCGTAAGCTCCGATCGTACATCCCAACGCGCCCATCGAAGCCATGTCCTTTAGCACTTCTTTCTCGTACACGGCGTTCCTGTTCGACTTCAGTATCCTGGGCATCAGGGCTTTTTGGCAAAAGTCACGGAACGAAGTCTTCAACTGTCGCTCGTCTTCCGTCAAACCGTGGTCCAGGTTCAACGCGTCTTCCCAATCGAACGTGCTCGAAGTGCTCGAAGCGCAACGACGCGACGACGGTAAATAACGCCGCAGTCTCATGGCCATCGAATTCTATACAGAAGAAATACAATAATAATTACAGCTGGGAATTTTTTTTCTTCTTGTAAACCGACTTCCCGAACGAATTCACGAATCCGAATAAGGAAGTGGTGGTTTCATCTTTAAAGTCGTATTATATACGTAGCAAAAAAAAAAAAAAAAAAAATTAAATATATTGTAAAAAGAAGAAAATCGTCCGTTAGTCAGTACTGTAGCTGGGCCATTTGTCACGTGTTGTATTTCGCAACAACACGATTGACTTGTCTGCGAAAAAGTGGCGATTTTCGTGAAAATGAATAAGAATGAACAATTCAAGAAAAACCATAAACATAGATAGAGTAACGTTTTCGAGGAATACCCGTGACCGCCCAATACGATGAAAATGAAAAATAAATACAAACAAAACTTAAGTACGTAACTGTTGTATTATTTACAACGGCGCGCCCGCTCCGGAAGGTTATTTATTCGAATATTTAATAAGACTACGAAGTCAGAGAACTCAACTGTACAATATGCCGTCGACAGAAATATTTTGCTATTTGTAAAAAAAAAAAACGTCTGCACGCATATTAGCATTAGTCGTTAAATATATATTTCTTCAATCCCCCTCTCCTTCCAATCAATTATCGTTGTTGTTTTAATGCCCATCGGGGGTTTATGCGTTTCAAAGTATCAACTAAAAGCATACAACAAATCCATTTAATCGTAAAAGTTTGACTAAATATGTACTTACAGTTTTTTTTACAATATTCGCACGAAATCGCTGATATTATTATTTTAAACAAAAATCTATAAAAGTCGGGAAATTCGATAGTGGGCACGCGTAAAAATAACAAGCGAATTCATAGAATATTATTGATACACACGTGTGTAGTACGCAGAGGCGTACTACACTCAAGGGAGATGATTTCTGGTCCGGACTCCCCATCCCACCGCCACCATTAAAATTTAAAATATTTTCGCATGATCGAAATTCAATCTAATAGAATTTTAATATTACAATTATTATTATACACATTATGATTATAATATGATCGACATTTTAACAAACAATTATATTCATATTTTCGTGAAAATTGCGTTAAATTTATATTATATGTGTATAATACCAGATTTTTTTATTCTTCACTCTCGAAACGTTTATGTTTAAACAAGTATGGACCCTCCTGTATCATCCACATTGAAAAAATTCTGGTCGCGCCATTGCGTGTATGGTAAATTATATAATTCAATCCAAAGTCTTTTTTTTTTTCTTAATTATATTCGTTATACGCGGTCGAAATTATAGATACACAACCCGAATAGCATTTTAGGTACAGACGCCGTTTTAAATCATCATTGAATGATGATGGCTCAATGTACGGTGCAAATCTGGTTCATAGCACCGTGTTTTTGACAAAATGAATACCGAATTTTTACGCGGATTTAACCGTGCCATGAAAATGTTACTTTCGATTCAAACACCGTAGTACTGTTCAAAATAGGCACGCGAATCAGTGTGCGTTTACAGTACAATTATCAGCAGTTTAATATCGGCTTGTAAGTTGGTCCAATTATGTGATGGTTATGTTCCATTTTTACAGCAGCCTACCCCTTTGAACATCGTGTAAAAGGCTGGAATAAGTGCTTGGCCGACGATCATCGCATATAGTACGCGCTGATCATCGGTCGTGACCGAGCGTTTAGTGTTTAGCTGATGGTAAACTCGGTCGGTCGAGGAAACGTGTAAATAAGAGTAAATCAGTAAAAATTAATAAAATAGTAAAAACTGTAAAATAGACGAGTAAACACGTGTAAACGAGTGTACAACGAGAGGGAAAAATAAATCATTACGTTAATTTTATTTCATTGAAATTCGTGAAATAATAATAATAATAATAAATATAACAAACGCACATACGATTGATCGCTCGGTCAGTGTCAAACTTAACACACGCGTAAACCGACATAGCGCGTTAGTCGTTGACCTAACCTAACCCCGTTTATAAACTGTTACACCGTCACGATTATTCGTTAACAGACATTGAACGGTAAAAATGTTTTCCCCGAGAAGTGGGAGAGAAATAAAACACCGGTTTTATAATAGTTTTGTGTGTGTGTATAAATAAAAAAGAACACACAAAAAAAAAAACGGCGATTTCTTGAAATAAAAACACTTCGACTACACGGACAACGGGTTTTTCTTTTACGATTTTCGAACGGAATTGCGAAAGTTTCGACGGCGGGGGCGGCGGGGAAGGGAGAGAAAGAAGAATTATTTCGCGAGTCGCCCCCAAAACCGTCGACGACGGATGAAAAATAAAAGAAGACGACGGCAGAAATGGAAACGTCAAAAGCAGTGTGGCAACAGCGTTTTACGCGTTTAAAACCGCGTGTCCGGAACACGCGCAGAGCGGGCGAAAAAAAAGCCACGGCCAAACAACGAGCGGCTTTTGCACGGCTCTCGTTTTCTGCGCCGTCGCCGGATCCGTTTGTTGCCACGCGTTTGTCGTAGTAATGCGCGACGGACGACGATATTTTCCTTGAATTTTTTATTTCTTTTTGACAATATTTGTCAACGCCCCGCCGACGACGGGATGGCGGCGAGGTGCTAAGGACACCGTTGTCGTTCAAATCGGCTATTATTACCGCACGCGACAAACCTAACCGGACAACGACTACGCGTGCGTATATATATTATATTATATATATAATATATATGTAGTACGAAATGATGTGTACGTTGGATAATGTTATGTTATTGGCCGTGTGTTTACCGTTTGAACGGTACGAAATAACTAATGGAAATAAATACGAAATTATGTATGGGAGAGGAGTGGAGGAGGCGTCCGGTACGCCGCGTAAAACAGCGCGTGCCACCGGCCGGCCTCGGGGACTAGATCATAGCCCCCAGCCCACCACAATCGTCGCGCGGAATAAAACCGAAAAAAAAAACAAAAAAGGAATATTTGTTGAATGCGTATGGAAAAAAAACCTCCCCCGCGGCGTGAATACGCCGTTCGAAAAGTCACAACTCAAACTTCGCGTCGTCGACGGGTCCAAAGGCGAAAGGATTTAAACAAAAAAAAAAAAAATTAATCGATCGTTTGTTCAACGAGAATTTGTCGAAATTAATAAAAAAATATTTATATGAGACCACGGGAAGGGCGCGGGAATTTTAACATTCGGGGCCCCCCCCCCCGGACATTCCAATTGCCCGAGTCTAACGGACGACATTGTGCGTGGCTATTGAATTTTTTTTTACGAAATCATACGAATTTTACAGACGAAAACAAAATCGTATACAATTTTTAAATATTATAATTTTTCCCGATCGGTTGATTTAGAATAATATATACTGTTAATACTCGCGTTATACGAAAATCGATTCGAATTCTAATAATTTCTTTTGAGAATATATATTTGTAATAAGTGAAGAAAAAATGTTAAAACCGGGAATCGTCGCCAATAATTGTTGAGACCATGCCAAATAAATCTTTCGCTTTTATTATCGAATTAAAAAAAAAACACTTTTTTTCGATTTTGTTTTTTCCGTCAATGTTGTAAAAACAAGTAACGATTTCCATAGCGGTAATACGCGCGCGAACGGCGATAATCTCAAATAACGGACAAAAAAAAAAATAATAATAATAATATTTAACACTCTAATGGCCTCTAATATATTACTCTTGCTATAGCTGTAATGTAAAAACGGTTGAATACAGTGATAATTTCTATGTGGTCTCTTACGGAACGGCAGACCGTTCATAAGCCTATAAAGGAGACATTGACCACTGCCGTCGCGATCTCGAGGAAAAAATAAAATCGGATTGTTTGTAATAATCTATTTTTCAGTTTTCCACACACCGGCTAACAACGCAATCGTGAGAAAGAACATTCGGACGCTCAATAAATAATAATATGCCCGAAACAAATACGGTGCGCATTAAATTACTCGATTGCACTTCTATTACTTACGCTATTATTAACACACGGTTGGAACTCGTATTTGTCGAGAAACTCAATGAAAATGGACTCCGAATAAGAATATAATATATATATATAAAAAAAAACAAAACAACAGTTTTTACTTTTAAAATAAATTTCTATCATATTTTCGACGTACGTGCGTGACTCTTGATGTACCGGCGCAATAACCGTTGTCGTACACCGGAGTAATGAAAAAGTGACATTTTTTTTTTCCGACACGGTTTTGTCGTAGAATATCGTAATAAAAAAACGGAGTGTGCATCGACGTGTCGAATACGTTTGGATTACAACGGACGGTGGAAACGAAATCTGTCTCGACGAACGCGATAAACGTTGCGCAATAGGTGATAAAAAAAAAAAAAAAATAATAATGAAATCGCGCGATCGACACGCGTTTTTTTTCTCACTCTTTTATTCCCAACGCAGCGGCGGCGTCTTTTTCACAGCGCGTGATTTTCGAATTATCTGTCAAATCGAACAAAAACCAACGACGGAAATCTCGACGATTCAGAACGTTCGCCGACCGAATGTTTTACAATATCGTTTTATTAAATCGTAAATAATAATAATAATAATAATAAAAACGTCGTACGTTTAATAAAACGTTTTTACCTGCATGGTGACGAATCGGCGAATACGATATTTTCGAAACAGGTTGTTTGTGTAGCCCCCGGGGCCCGCGTTTTCTTGTATTGCGGTGGAATTTAATGATTTCTCGTGAGAACCGGACGGAGTGTGGGGCGAAAAAAAAACAGAAATGGCAAAACAATAACGAGGAAAACGGCGGACGGCGCGTCGAATTAAAACGCCGTCTCTTCACGCAATAACAATACGAACGGAGTCGTCGAATTCGTCGGCGCGTTATCAGATAACAGACGACGACGACGTTATCGGGTGTACGGCGCGTGACAACGGGTACGCGGCGGCGAGTGTGTTCGGCGCGCAGTGCCGCCAACGCGACGCGAAGTGCCGCCGCCTCCACCGACGGTGAAAACCGCGATAATTCGTGGCCGTGTCCCCTCCGCAGTGTAACAAATAAACGCGACGGGTGAATTATTAAAACGTTCGTCTCCGTCGCAACGAGTCCGCCGCGCTCTAACCGGTTCGAATCGGAATGTCAACAAGAAATCAGTGCTACGCGAAACGAACCGATTTTCGAATTAAAACGAATCAGCCGAATTGGTAGCAAAAAAAAACTACACGTGTACTAAAACAAGAGAAAAATAAAACAAAATTGGTCAAATAACAATTTATTAAAACGCTGGTGGAAAAATATATAAACGTGTTTCAAAACAGAAAAATATTAATCGAATTTTAAGAGTACCCGAAATGACGGTATGTGTTTTCGAGGCAGCGAAAAGGCGTTCCGGCGGCGCACCATCACCGTTTGGGAACGGTATAAATTTATATGAAAAAAAAAAACACCGAACACGAAGAGGAAATAACGTCGTTTATAAGGTCTTCGTCGCTTTTCACTTTCTCCGCCGATCGTCGTGTCCCTTCAAACCAGGGCCGGATTTAGGCGGGGGGGGCTTGGGGGGCCCCGGGCCTCCACAAAATGAGGGCCTCCATTTAATGGGATTTTTCTGCATCCAAGTATAAAACACAATATAATATTTGCAAAATAAATTTAAAATGTCTAGTAAAATATTATTTTGCGGTAAATGTTAATATATTATTAAATTAAATTCACTTGTAATAATATATTAAATATATGTTATCGAAATATAATATATACTTTTAAGGTGGGCCCAGGGCCCCCACATTCCTAAATCCGGTCCTGCTTCAAACGCATTAAACTTATAAATGCCGTCTGTTTTTTTTTTTGCGTTACGAATATTATTGTCGAAAACAAATTTACCAAATTATTTCAACCAAAGGCCGTTGTTAGACATGTAACGCGTAAAATTTCTGAGTCGCCTCGTTAACAAAGGAATAACTCGTCAAAAGTTACTATTACTGGTATTGCAATAATAAAGCGTTCTGACTTTAATATACTATTATTTTGAGCGATGGTGTTACACGTACGCGCGCAGGGAACGCGAAATCAGTAATTGCGTAGAAATCTATAAAAAAAAAAAAAAAAGCACCGAAACGTTACTTTTGTCAATTTCTTTATTTTGTTTTTTTTTGTTTTTTCGCGCTTAAATATTACACGACGGTAAATTTTATGAAAATCTTATATTAATTTTATGAATATAAAGTTTTACACTCTCGTACGATTAAAATAAAAATATAAAAAAAAAAAACGTTTTCGGGTTCAAAACTATCATTATACACAGAATATTGTTTAAAAAATTTTCACTCTTTGTTCGCCTAACCTCGGTTATCATCAAAAACCGTATAATCTCTACGCGAAAACGGAAATCCAATGACAATAAAGTTTATTTAAATAATCGCTGCGGAGTATTTTATTTATTTTTTTTTCAATTCACTTATATAATATATAACAGTGAATATAGTAATTGTTAAAACGCTCTTTTCCGCGCATAAAATAAACCGTTTATAGCGTTAAAATTAAAATAATATAATAATTGCGTTGTTATTATTATAATTATTATTACTACTACTACTACTATTATTATTATTATTATTATTAATATTGACGACTGACGTGAGACTATTACGTAATAATTATATGTTAAATACATTAATTACTCGGAAAGGGGAAACGCATAAGACGGCCCAGAGATGAACTGTCACTTGTTAAAATTACGAATTCAATTTAATTTAAAAATTAATTATATGCGAAATGAAAGCGCTATATTTTTTAATTATACTTCGTAAAAAAAATCTAATTAAAACGAGCGTCTTTTCCCTTACCTATTAAATGTTTACTTTTTTTTTTTTTAAACCCCGGCGTTAAATTCAAAAATAAAACACATTTTGTTTAAGCCCGCCGGAATTCGACGATTAACGAATTTACAACGATAACTTATTACAAAACGCATCACTTGTGATTTACAATACACTTCAATAATTATACGATTTATAATAATAATTTATCGTTTACGAAATCTGCACGAGTATTTAGAAATTGTGATGCACCTAAAACGAAATAGACTTGAGTTCTTTCTTTCAAGCTTATACTTACCAATCTTTTATCAGCGTATACCGCGTAACAGTCAATATAGTGTAAATCGGATAACAGAGTTTTGAAAAAAAAAAGAGCCGTTGACAGTTGTTTACTTCTCGAGATGTTGATTTTTTTTTACCATTTTTTTTTCGATTTAAAACATAACACGTTCAACAACGAGTTCGACAGAAAAATAAATAAATAATTACTCGACACGTTAATGTTTTAATTCGTACACATAAATTTCAATAAAAAAAAAAATGCGAATATTGTGTTCTCCATTAAACGAATCGTCCAAATTTGTGCACAGAATTGTTATGACACATCAATAATATACGCGTACATTAATTAATATTCAACGGATTTTGAAACACGTTTACAGTAAATTCCCATAAAAAATATGTATTCTTGAAGAATTTTTTTTTTTAAGTCTTTTAGGTTTTTGCTTTTTTGTTTTGAATAACCAAACGTAGATGACATTATATAACAAGAAACACAAGGAAAATATAAAAATCACTCTGTATAATAAAACAGTTAATTTTTTGTTTTTATTTGTAACGTTATGAAGAATTCTCGTGAAGTAGGCACTTTTAATTACCACGTCGGTGAGTACCAGCTACGTACATATATTGTAATACATGGCGTTGTGACGTTAACGTTTTAACAGAGAAACGGTACAATACATTTATACACACACGCGTTTGTTGAAAATATTACAGCGTACACGTTTATAAAATGTACGTTGAAAAAAGAAAATTATTTTTTTCATTATAATCGTTGAAAAACCGTTTATTTATCATTTACAACGCGAGCCGAGAACAAAAAAATCCAACAGGATTTCCCGTACAATTTTACTGTTAACGACACCAAAGTATTATTAATATATACAGTGATAAATATATATTAAAAACAAAAAAAATTCTTTTTGACGCTTTTATCAAAAAAAAAAGAAAAAAAGAAAAAAAAAGCAAAATTATTATTTCTTCTGACCGGCCTTTGATACACACATTTCTCTCTCTTTTCACTCGCTTTTCAATCGCATCTCGTCGTTTATGTTTAGTATTTGTGCACATTACATAATATTATATGTTATACGAGCGCGTGTACCCTCCGGCGGCCATCGCCCACTCTACCAAGTACTCGCTGTTCGAGTTTCGAATTCGTTCTTTTTCTTCCTCCGTACACATAATAATAATGATAATATCCCTCACGGCCCTTTCGTTTTCCGAGCAACGACCATACGTTGTTGCTACGTACGTTAGACAGACAGAGCATTATTACGCTGTTTTTTTGTATTTTCAAAATATTTATCGATAAATAAATAAAATAAGAATTTTTTTTTAAGATGTAGCTATCCGTATTTTGTCAATCGGCTCGAGCAGCGAGAGCTGTTGTACACGATGCGTTCAATACGTATGGAAATCGAGTATAATTTTTTTGATATTATTAAAAAAAAAAATACGAAAATCGCGGTCCAAGTCCAAAACGAACACTTTTTTTTTTATCGAAAGAAGGGTTGCAATTTCTCGATTGCTTTCTATGATTGCGTATAACCGCGAGGGGAAATAATAATAATAAATAAAAAAACGTATTAATAATACCGTATAGATACAAATTTTTCGAGAAAAAGTGTTCACAGTTAAAAAACACACTAAAATCATACGCATTCTTATGAGCTATTCGCCGGAAATCTAAAAAAGCCCGGTTGCGAGCAGCCGTTACTTGTACGTCGCTTATAAGCGAATTACTCACAGTTTTAGAATTTTTCTCCCTTGTTTTCACTTATAAAGTGTTCGATAAAACGACTCTGAGCTGGACTTCGGTGTGACTTTGTCGAGGAACTTATTAGTGGTGATAACGAAAAAAACGTTTTTGTGATTTAGGATTGTAAAGATTTTTTTTTTTGAATGTAGTCGAACGTGTAATGTGCGTCGTTTAACGTTTTCAGTTTAAGAAACACAAAAATTACACATTTTATGTCTTGAATACGAGCTCGACGTATAATAATTGCAATAAATAGCTCAAAACCGAAAGAGATTTGTTGACTCTTTTTTTACGTTTATAATAGTGGAAAAATAGAATTCGCGATGTAAATTTCAAGACTCTACGAGTCATTATTTTCGGTAGTTTTTTATGCCGCGTTTAAAACACTTTATTATATGTAGAGTTTTTCTTCCAATTTTCCGTTTTTTTTTTTTTTTTTTGCGTCATACACCAGGAAACTATACTACATACTGAGAAAAACGTTTAACCGACTATATCGGAATTCGCTACCGAAAATCAAAGCACGAGACGAGATCAGTCCGGACATTTAGTTTCTAGTCGAAAAATTTGTACGCGGAAACAGAATAATTGAATAACAACATCGTCCAAAGCAAAAAAAAAACAAAACCAATAATTTCGACGATTCGCGCTCGCAATCCAAAAAAATAAATAAATAAAGACCGAGTTCGTTATACCACGGATATTTAATACTTATATCGTAATATATTTACGTTCGGGAATTTTTTTCGGAACGCGAAAAAAAAATCTTACGTTTATCGAATATTTTCACGTTCAAATACGGAATACGCTCGCAGCTATTTATAAGTCTTATTCGAAAGAAACACTATTGTTTTCATCTATCGGCGTATTATTATTATTATTAAAACGTATATAATATATTAAAAAATATATTCGATTTCGTTTTATTTATATATAATTTTTTTTTTACCAAAACGTACGATTTTGTCGAATTCCTTCTGCGCCCAGCCAAAACGTTCAGCGATTTCGAAGAATGGTCGCGTAGTCCTCTGCGGCAACGACGACAAATCTCATATTTTCCCATAATCATCTAACTATACGGATCTATATATTTATTTATACAAATTATTCTATACGGTATGTTTTATTATCGTAACGTGTATTTGACGACGATTTAAACGGAATCCTTATTTGGGAAATTATTAAATATTCCGCGCGTTTGCGGCGGGCCTGAACAAATATCTCCGTGCCCGGCCGAACGACAAACAACGACACTATTAAATAAACAACTCGTTTTCCCGAATTACTCTACGCGGTCATTATATTATTATATTATATCGTTTTCGGAATAAAATTCGTTCGTATATTATTATAAAAAAATTTATTAAATACCGGTAGATGGGAGCGTTTTTTTTTCTGAAAAAAAAAGCTTATTATAATAAAATATCCCTGTGGTTCGTCGTACAGTTATAGTAGTACCTCCGGCGGACTCGAGAAAAAAATCGACGCAAATTTTTTTGTCATCTGCAGATACGCGTCTATTGTTCGTTTGATGAAAGAGAAAAAACACACACACACGCACGAAATAGATTTTATGAAACAGACGAATGGAATTAACGAATTTATATAATCTGATTCGGGGAGGTTTTTTTTTTTTTTTTTGATTTTTCTGCAGTAGTTTTTTTACAAACGCGCGTAGAAATGGTAATAAAAAAACAGTTAAATTTTCGACAAATTCTTTTTTGCTCATAGACAATTTTTTTTCTCAATCATTCGTTACAAGATCCATACAGTTCGCTCTTGCCGTCGATAGTTTTCGAATATGAATTTAAAAACAAATGTTTATTTATATATCGTTCCAACGGTGAACCGATCATAACATCTTCCCCTCCTTCGGGGTTCGGTGTAGTCTAGAAATAGACAGACTTTTGTCCCTTGACTACTGGATATTATAATCCTCATCGCCCTTCTAAGTGCGCAGTAAGCGCATTGCAACAATAATAATAATAATAATAATAATAATACTGAAAATCGAGCGAAAGATATGGTCTTAATATGATTTCAATGTCTTGCGCCGCGTTTTCATTATATATTACTACATATGTATATAATAATAATATATATATATATATATATATATATATTATTATTAATACGCGTGTTTTTGACGAAAATTTACGGTGACGATGATAATAATATTAATATAACGTATAAGAGTGTGTTAATATATCGCAGTACTCTACGTTTCAGGTATATCGATGCACAAAGGATTCGCTTTCGTTCAGTTCACTAATCCCTTTGATGCCCGGAGCGCCTGTGTTGGAGAAGACGCGAGGACCGTTTTAGGACAAACGCTGGGTAATTATTGTTTTATATAATATACAATCCGAAATAACGCATATGAAACAATATTATTCGACTGGCATGTTCTCGCACCGTTATTATTATACGTATATATTTGTGTTTATTTATTTATTTATTTTTTTGAGGGGAATTTAAAAGCTAAAAAAATTTAAATACGATAAGCTCGCTCTGCAGACGATAACAAAGAACATTCACATTCGTTGTACGTATTTATAAAGACTTTTCTCGTAGAAAAGCACAACATTGTTAGAATTCATGCGATTTCCGTGAGAGAATGGTGTCCTTTTGAGTCTTCCTCCTACTAACTACGTGCCTGATCATCGAGTTTTGGCAAAAAAAAAAAAACCACGTCGACTCGAAATTTTACGAAATTCATAAAAACGCTCGAAAATACACACGAAGTATTTCGTTAAACCACCGAAATATTATTTCGTTTGTTTCGCCGCTGTTGTTGTAGGATTATTAATAATTAAGAATTCAATCAGTTCAAAACGTTCGGTTTTTTTTTTCGTTTTACATTTTTAATTCGATTATTTTCGGAATTCATTCGTGGAGGTTTATACGAAATAAGAATACGAACGAACTCCTGTTAATATATATATATTAACTTGTTAAAATAAACGTTTATTTTAAAACAAGTTAACGCGAATGCTTGTGACAAATTTTATTTCGGTATACGTACAACCGTTTCAAAATTATTCGTAGACCATTTTTCGAAAAATCTCGCCTACAGACTTTTAATTATCACTACGACACCCTGTATTTTTCCTTTATTTTTACATTGCCACCTTCCAATATCGATCAATATAATATAAATTTCTGTTATAAATTTTCGATTTACAATATTTGATTTACGCGCAGATAATAATGAAAAACATTTAGTCGAAAGAATGACTTATTTTACGGTTGTATTTACTGAAAACAAAAAAAAAAAATATATGCGCTTTTAATCGACGATAGTCATCAATAATAATAATAATAATAACAGCCGGTATTAAGAATTTCTAATAAATCGCGTCTCGGAAGTTTTTTTTTTTAAAAAAATCTCCTCTTCGACGTGTCTTCTCAATATTCGTCGAAAAACGATCTCGTGTAATGATATACACTGTAATCGCCTTATTTTAATAAGGCCTAATCAAAATTGGATAACAGAGAATACGGCGGAGGGATAAACAATATACGGAAAAAAAATTATGAAGAAATGTCGAAAGCCTCGCAGAACGTGTAAAATTATTGCGTATGTATTATTTATATGATGTACGGAGATGATGGCCGCTCGCGAATAAAAACAATGTTCGGCGAAGATTTATGAAATTTTTGTCGTGCTTAAGAAACAAAAAAAAAAAAAATAATAATAAAAATCGCGTTATTTTCTCAAGGTTATTATTTTTTTTTTTGTTTCGTTCAAGCCATTTCGTAATATTATTTTATAAGGAGCCCGTTATGCAACGTTGTCACGAGTTTGACGGGTTTTAGTAAGTTTTTTCGGTTTTTTTTTTTTGTGAATACGAGTCTCCGTCAACACCTACTACTACAACTGTTCTCGCATAGGTGTATACCGCGAAAAATATATTATATCGACGATATATTTACATATTTTATTGAATGGCGGTGGTTTAGGCATTCCCGTAGAGCGTAACGTCGTTTTATTATTCATTTGTTCGCACCTTTTCTTCTTTCCTCCTTCGATCTCGCCCTTCTGTTTTTCTCTTCTCTTCTATTAACAGCACACCCTATCCGAGCGCGCGTCGTTTACGTGAAGGGCCCCCGGGCCGGCGAACCCGCCAACAGTTTCATGCATATTGTATGTACACGCCGCATTCGGCTCGGTCCCGTCGTCCTGGGCGCTCCTCAATCGCCTGTGCGATCCGCAAAGACGGTACGGTATAATAAAATCATAATTCTTTTTTTACCGCCTCGCGGTACACACTGACTGTTCTCTACTACACACGATAACGCGGCGCGGTGTAATGGTTACGCAGACACCGCGCAGCGAGAATACGGGGCCCGGAAAACCGTTCCCGGGACAAATTGAACGAAATTATATGTGCCACTCTATACGTTTCGTTGCCTTCGTATGGTACCACACACACACACATGTACGGCAGGAGTGAAGAGTAATGTAAACGCGGTAAAAACGAGAATTGCACATTTTCCAGCAAATTATATAATACGTTATATGAATACACGAACCGCGTAGCGAGAACGGAGATCTCAACCAGCCTCCAAATCATCTCGCCCCCCCCCTTCACCGTATTTTCCTACGAGAAAATCTTCTTTTTTTTTTTCAAACACATTTTGACGAATTTTCAATATTTCTTTTATTGTCAACGGAGCTTATCTCGTTTTTAATTATACGCTTATTTACCACAAAAAAAAAAAAAACAAAACAAAACGTTTCGAATGTGCCGTCTGCCGGTATAACAGTCGAGAAACGCCGAGGGATTTTGTAATTTTGCACGTCGTCGTGTTCAAAAAACATCCCTGATTCGGAATGATTTTCGTAATTCGAATTCTTAAGATCCATTTGAATCGAGGAATCTTATTTCGGCTGATACACACATATAAACATTGATTTTGCAATATTGTATACATATAATTATAAAGACCAATGGCATAATATAAGCGACCTCTTAATAATAACTATACCGTTTGTGACCGCAACGAATATGTAATATATCGCTCAAAGTTTGTCAGACAGATTTTATTAGCTTTTTGACATTTTTAAACTCCTCGCCCAGGAAAAAAATTCCTGGCCACGAACCTGTATAAATAGAGCGTGTGTTCGCAAACTTATCATTGGGTATCGTTTTTGAAAATGTTCAAATATAAAACGCATTATTATTTGTACACTAATATAGTATCGCTATATAAAGTATTTGGAAACGATTTGTAATTACAATATGCGCTTGTCTTCGGTTGTTCTTTGTTGTCCACACACGGACGTATTGATTGGACTGAGACCGCGTAAGGATTGTGAAATTTAATTATAGTTTCGTTGTTGCTTTATAGCACAAATTATTGGATATTTCGAACAGACAATAACCGGAACTCGATTAAATATTCACACGAATGAAATTGTTTTTGAAAAATAAATCGATAACACTTTTTCTCAAGCTCTTAATTCCAATTTTCATTCGTCACGTGAACGTTTCCCGCACTCTGAGAACTTCTGTACCGGGACACGAGAACGAACCAGGCACGGTCGCGCGCCCGTGAGAATTTAAACAGTTTGGCGTTGTGCATGACAGAAACGATTCGAAGTTTCAAAAGTCGTTACAACTCCGCCTTTTATGTAAATATATGTGTATACAGACACGACGAATGAAAAAGAGAGAGAGAGAGAAACGACAAAGTATCTAGAAAGTATCCGAAGATATAATTTCGTTCATTTTGACATTATATGCAGCAAATTATATTGCGCTTTTTTCTTTCACCCTCTCGCGCTGGTTCACCTTCGTGTCGTCGTCATCGATTCAACAACACACGAATGCTGCCTGCACGTTTTTTTTCAATTGCTCTCGCGAGATCGCGTGTGTCTGACACACCGAATAACGAAAAAATAAAATAAAAAAACGTATTTTATCTAGATTGACTTGTGGTTTTACGCGAAAAGTTTTCTGACTGTCAAATATATATATATATGGCAACAAAAAAATACGTGCCCCGGATTGTGATACGCATCTCTAAATTATACAGAGTTGCGGAAAATGATTTTATTTTTTCAATAGTATTCGAAATATTACTCAAATATTTCGTTACATTAAAAAAAAAAAAATAATAATAATAATTCTATTGTAAACATAATATGATCGGAGTGATCATATTACGTGATCGGAATTGTTGGTAAAGTTATTAACAAGCCAATTTATAGACTAATGCGATATAATATTTACGCCGTCTCTTATTTTTACGTTTCATTTGTGTAAACGATTATAAAAAAGTATTTAATAATCGTGGTGTTCATACAATAATATCGACGACAAACAACATTTATTAAAATACTTTATCCGCGAATATTCAAGAAATAAAGTATTAGAAAATTAATAATGAAATTACGTCTTATTTGAATTTTTTTTTAAAGAGGTTCACACCGATTTATGTTTTAATACATTCGTACATATGTTGCCATGAGAAAATTTTTAAAACGATTTTTGTATAAAAAATAATTTTCTAACACCAGTTCTTCGTGACAGTTAATGTTAGTTATGATAACCGAGTATGATAACCAAAACTCAAAAATAGGATTTTAGAGAAATTATAAAAGTTCTAAACACCGACATTTAAACGTTAAAGGTCATTTTTATTGTTATGACAATATATTGGAGACGGTTTTCTGTTGTCGAAAAGTTATACGTTAACATTTCGCGTAGTCGTCGAACAAGAGGTAGAAGTTAACGCATATCATTTTATATTTTTCAAATAACATTTTTATTTAACATTGATAAATGAGTTCAATAAATAGTGATTACAATAGTATTATTATAGTAATATTTTACTTTTCGTTTTATTATTTTTTTCCTCTCTTTATACATATATATATAATTTGTATTATTGTCTATTCGAAGATTTTTATTTTTCACGGAATACTTAATGTCGAATGTCAATTTTTTTATGAATTCGCATACAGCTTTTTCAATTTTAAATTCGTAAGCTCAATATACAATTGAATAAATACGGAATATTCGGAAGGCCGTGCATACTAAATATTCACCCGGTAAAACCATCATAATAGTTTAAAAAAAAAAACATAATATTAACACATATTTTTATTCTCTTTTAAAATTTTTTTTATTTATTTCAACATAGACCCAAAAACATAAATTTATAATGTATAACTGTCAACAGTAGAATTTAGTAATTATAACAATAACAATAATAATAATAATAATAATAATAATAATAATAATAATAATAATGATACAGACCAATTTGTACAGTGTTAGTTCAGAGATAAATAAAAGTTCGGTGTTCATTGGCAAGATGGCATAATACGATAGATAGGGCCAAAAGGGAGTTTAATGGATAGACGAATAAAAAGAAAAGGCAGCAGTAAATCTCACAATAGGAGGAATTTTAAAATTTATTTGTAAAAATAAGTGTTGGACAGTCTTAATTTAATAGTTAGATAAAAGTTTAGAAAGAAATGAGATAAATTCTACAATCATCGAGGCTGGATAGAAAGATATTTCAGCTTTTTTAGAAAATTTATAAAAAAAAAATTTTTTTTTTTAATTATATACAGCCAATTTGCCGTCGGTATTATAATAATTTCGTAATGTGTGTGTGTGTGTGTTGCACATCCAGTAATTCGATAGAATTAACCAGGAGAAGAGGGGGAGGAAATGAGCAATGATAGAATATAGAAACAAGGTAATATTTATGACGAGCGTATACTGCCACTGCTGTATAGTCACAGAATTAGTTGTATAAAGGATTATAATATCGTGGTTTGACAACGATCGATCGATTTAATTGGCAAAGTGTTATCCATATACGTATATACTCGTATATATAATATACATACAACCGCTGCTGTTGGCCTGTTATATTTCTAAATATAATATAACAACGTGAAATCAAAGCTTTGACTCCATAACTAATAATCGTCACTATACGGTTTGAACGTTTGCGTGTATTATGAAATGCTCAAAAGGACGGTTCACGACTCCCCGTTATATAAATGGCGTTGTTACAGCGAGCAGTTAAATATATATATATATTGGAATACGTATATAGCCGCAGCATTCGATCGATATTATAGTGTAGAATGTGTACTGTAATAAAATGTCCAGTGGTTTTTAAACGACAAATTTAATTCGTCGACATAGAAATTCAACGGCAACGCAACGCGTAATAATAATTCGACGAATTTCATTCGAAACATATTATCGTCTCGTCAAACTCCCGTAATATAATTGATGGCAAAGAGACACGAAGTAAGTTTCCATAACGAGTAATATTCTCTCGAAAACAAACAAAATGGGCGGTAGTGAGTGTTAATAGTAAAAAATGCGTCAACTCAAATATAACAGTTTAGCCATTATTATTATTAATAATAATATGACTCGCAGTTAAAAGTTATGGTTTATATAGAGTTAACAAACGACGTTCATAAACGGAGTCAAGTTCAAAAGTTAAAATGAGAGGGGTGGGGAAATATGAACTCGACTAAAGAAGAAAAACAAATAGTTAAATTTTTTATTTTTTATTAGAATAAAATGAGTACGAAGCAACGAAGTTCCAAACACGAACGCGATAATTCAATCCCAAAATCCGAATATACTTTTGACTGCATTTTAGGAATTATAATAAAATAGAATACCAGTGAGTCAGTTCAATGTTTATAGATATAATTTTTAATCGATACTTGGAACAGACGTCCAGCGTGTGTGCGATTTGCAAATATTGTTAAAATCGAAATGTTTTTGTTCGAAACAATTTATTTTCAACGGTCTAAATTAAATAATAAAACGATTTATTACAATATTTTTACGAAACGAATAATAATATAAATAATACACGGGACTCGGTGGTTTTTTCATTCGACTCCGTAAATATAATAAACGATAAAACGAACTGAGTCATATTCGATTTCTCTCTCTCTGTTTTTTTTTCTACACTCTCGTATTATTTTCTAGAAAACAGGCGATGCACGTCGCGCGCGACTGCGTTACTCAGTTTTAATGGTCATTTCGTGTTTGCAGCAGCTCTAACTGAGCAGGGGGCAGGGCAGAGCAAGGCGAGATAGAGTGAGAGGCCCACAGGCGAAATGTGCACTCAATCTTGGCGACCAAACTTTATATAGTTGATGTAAATATATTTTTTTTCTGCCCGTATAAAACACACGACATTTATATGGAATACAATATTATTATTATTATTGTTATTATTATTTTCCACGTATTTATATGGTTTTCGGTTTCGCGGAGAGATATACCGTATATGGCGATTTACGGTTTACGATTGATTGAATTCTTTTTGAAAATGCAAAATTTATAATTCGGCTCATTTCTGGGATAAGATATTCGTTTAGGCGTACTTACACACGTGAATAACCTGTAGTGGCAGCGGAAGTGAGCTTAAAATCGTTTTATTAACACAAAATTACGCATTTTTTGCGCACGGTTTATTTGTATTTATCGAATTTCGCCAAAACGTTAATCATTCGTCTTTGATAGAAACGTAAAAAAATAGTGTTCAATACAAATACAAATATTAATTTTTTTTTCTTGTGGATATAGAGGTCTGAGCCTATCGTCATACATATTCTAGTCCAATGTTACACGGTTCAGTCCGTTGGAATTAATATCCGCGCACGCCACCGATTTCGTTTAATATCGGTAAACCATATTAGTCATTAAATGAAATTTAAAAAATGCGTCGAAATTTAACATTTCAATTAAAATAGTAACAAAAAAAAAAAACAATGTATAAATCATTGAAATTTTTTAAAACGAATATTTTTACCGTTCCGTCGGTTTTTTTTTCACAATTATTTGTAGAAATGTTAAATCTATTGATAATTCCAAATACTAAAAAGTCACGCTGATGAAAAAGAAGTCATCAACGCACGCCAACGGTCAACGGTGTGGTCTAACAAGAAATTCACAATTAAACGTGCGAATCACCAATGAAATTTACTAGTAAAACCTTTTTTTTTTCCCCGGTTTTTAAAAATTCAACACGCGTGGTTTCGTTACGAATTACGTTCCTTTATATACATTTTTCGTTGTATAACTATAAAAAATATTATTTTTTAGTGCGTCTGCACGCTTATATATCTATGGAATTAAAAAAATAAGCTTTTTTATTACTCTAATCTCAAAGACGTTATAAAGACGATTATGATGTATTGTAGAAGATCGTATCGGCACATCGCTCTTTGCGGCATTTTTTGCTTTCATCGCGTTATGTGCAAAAACTTAATTTCCTATAGAATTGGTCACACACATACGTTTTTATTGACTTCCAGTGAACATTTTTTTTTCCAATTTAAACCCGATAAATCGTAAACTTCCTATACTAATTTTATAATAATTACCTTTCAAAAAAATAACACTTTAGTATATACATAATAATAACACGCTTATAACTCTGACTAACTATTTTAATACGCTTTTCTTTTTTTTTTTTTGGTTTCTTGCAGTAGAATTTGCGTTCTTAAAAATAACACTTTTATTTCTAAAGGAATTTGAATTTGAACGTGACGATTTTTTTTTTTTTTTTACAATTCGCCTAATATGATGTACATCGACTACTCTGTTCTTTCAAGTAAAAGACACGGCATGGACTCCACTCTCCTCCCTTCGAGATCTCAGAACATTTTTTTTTCTATTATTTATTCCTATGCCCCATAAGATCGTTAGAAAAATAAATATTATCGGGAAAAAAAAACCCGTTTTCACGGTTTACACGTCGACGTATTGAAAAAAATACCGGCAACGTTTTATACGTAATCCTAATGGTTGTTTTGAGAATCTGATGATTTTTTTTTTTCTTCTAATTTTAAAATCTTGTCTCGGAATCGGAATTTAGAAATAACTCAACGACGATATTATTCGATGGCCTCAAAAAAAAAAATCATCCGAATTAAAAAGGAGAAAATCCGTCGCGACGCGACATCCTCTCCTATGTCTCCCCATCGAACGTTCCCACGAAATCGTACAGCTCTCCGCCGTGCAAGCCGCCCAATGTTTCGAGTTTAACTTTTGCTACGCGTTATGTGTGTGTGTGTGTGTATTGTCATTCGGTGTGTATAAAACGAGGAGAATAATAAATAATAACCAGGCACACGCCAACATTAAAATCGTGGAGGATTATGAGTTTATACAGAGCGATAAGCGACACGTGTATGTGTGTTTGGAAGTTTCGTGTTATCTGGACGAAATATCTTGTTCGCACACTCCGCATCATTGCCGCCGGCGTGAAAATCTATTTACACACGCGTCGTCGTGCACAACGACGCCCCCGCGTTATTCGAACTTTACATTATTATAAAATCCCGTTTAACCGCACTATTTTCAATTTTGTTATTTTTACCGTTGAACAAAAAAGAAAAAAAAGAAGATTTATTATCATTACGTTTTGGCGCGAAGGCAATTTTTTATTTTACGCACAATCGTCCGAAACGGGTTTTATTTTTGCTTTCGTTCCTTTAGAAATGTTTCACGCGATACCGGTAAAAAGTTTCCATACACGTTTTTCAATCGCGCGCACACAAAACGCATTGTAACGTCGAAGGGGTTTCGTTACCGCGAACGTTCGTATTCAAACGAAACGACAATATAATAACGTATACGATTTATGCGTATCAACGTAAATATCATTTAAAACGAACGCGCTCGGTTTTAGAAGTTAACACAATAACTTGTTAAACACTGTTTTTCGACCATATACGTACGTAAGAAGGGCTGCGCGAAACACTTACTGGCATCGAGCAATGATCTGTTTTCGTTACTTTCCAATAGCAAACTGCGCATCGCGTCTCTATACTTTGTCCTTTCATTTTCACTGGTGCGTGAAAAAATTACTGACAATTAAAAAAAGAAAAAAATACTAGTAAAATTATCGGCATTTTACTAACCGATAAAAGACTTAAAAGCACACAAATATATCTGGTCTACAGTTATTATAATTTTAAGGGTGTTGGAAACTTCTGGCGGGCACGTGAAATCGGCTATCGTTAGCGGGCGCATAAAGACATTAGTAGTGACAGGTTAGATGAATTTCATCACGAATCACGTCGTTTTGCAATGAAATAAAAGAAAAAAAAACCCGGTTTTACTTGGAAAAATGCTCGTCAGTTGTGCATTAGTAAGTTTTCGATAATTTTTGTTCATATCATTTGGAAAGAAGAAAATGTAAATTAATCGTTTCGGACTCCGATTTCCGTTTAATAATGGCGGAATACGACATTCATAAATAATTACTGAAATTCGTAATTATTCCGACTTGTATTACAATTCGAGAAAATTTCAGTTCTAAAAACTGGAGTCCAATGCGACCTGTAATAAAAAAGTTTTTTCCTTTTAAGCTGGTGGTAATTCCACGAAGTGTGAGAGTTTTCTTGTGAGGCAAATTTTTTTTTTTTTTACTAAAAAAATAGCAATTTACAACAGTATTTACGCACAAAGCGTATTTGCTACTCGGCAGTATAATCGCAAATATTATAAGGTCAACTCATTTTTTTTTTAACACATTAAGTTGATGTAAACAATTACAACTCAAAACTTTAAGAAAAAAAGTAACTTATCAGGTTAAAAGTTAATTGAGAAAAGAAATGTTAAGTTTTAAAATAACTCGATTAAATTATCGTATCTGAATTTTTAGAAAATTCAACTCGTCTAACGTCCAGCCTCATCTGTGTATGAAATTTCAACATGTTTCCATAAAATTTTGTAGAATTATTTCGTATATATTTACGCGTTTGCGAATTTTTAATGGAATTTCATCGGTAATATAATAAGAAAATCTTAAAATATTGCTCAAATAACATAATGTAATAGCGGACGTTTCGATGCGGTACGATTCAAATGCGGGCTTTATAAAAAATATATTTCTGTAGGACATTTTAACGAAAAGTTGAAATAAAAAATAATAATGATATACGCAGAATAAATACGTTATACGCGTAATATTGGAGAATGAACAATTTTTGGATATTTCTATCGTTATTATCCTTCAAAGAAATAACTATTTATAAATATTTTTAAAAGTCGTCTGGAATTCTTTAAGTATTAATTTCTCCAAATATTTCGAACGCTCTAATACACTGCACGTTTTGTTATCCGAATAAATCCGATGGATTCTGTTGTTTTTTCTTCTGTATTTTGTTTCTTTAAAAAGTTGGAATAATTTCATTACGAGTTATAATTATAAGTTTTATCGCGGAATTTTACAAAAATAAAAACTCGAATATTCCGATATTTTTTTATAAATCGATCTTATAATACGGCGAAGTCGAATTACAAACGAAGAAAAAAAAATACGAAGAAATTATAAAAATCCGACGTTCGACCGCAATTTTTCGTCGTACCACCTCGTAAACCAAATAGAGGCAAAAAAAAAAAAAAAAAATGATTTATACTCGCATTATTGTTCACATTTTAAATAGCGAACAATACCGAACGGACATGCATTTATTTAATCATTTTCTTTTCTTATAGTTAAATTATAATATATTAAAATAAATTCCCAGTCGTAGACGCTATAATTAAAAGTTCTCTGTATCGGAGAAATACGGGGAAAAAATACGGTCGTAAAATAAAAAGAAAAATTCAAAATTTAAACGCTCGTGAAAATAAAAAAAAAAAAAGTATACGATTTATGAGATTGTACAGAATACGAGAGAGTTTGTAGTATAATATTTTATGGTTTAATAGTATCGTGTTAAAGTTTAAAATATCCAAACGTATTAATTCCCAACAAATCAGACGATATTTACTTATTCGGAAACGTAATACGTATACAGTAGATTAAACTCCGAACGTGTATTATCGTTAGTTATTTATACATATTTCCCGATTTTCTTAACATTGATCATCGATCAGGCGAACGTGCGTTATTTTTCATCGTATTGTCACGGCCGCGTGACACCGTGTCCGATTCTCATGCACGCGAAATACATTTCGAGCACTCGTTCCACCGTAGGAAGAGGGAGGGGGTGGACGAAAGAGTGATAAAATTAAATACTAAAAACCAATCTGTTGTCCGAACGAATAGAATTTTATCAAAAAAAAAAAAAAAATAATAATAAATAAATAAAAGTTGTTAATTACACAAGACCGTGTGAAATGTTGTACGGATGTCAGGTTTATTTGACTAATGAGCCTAGGCTGGGGGGGGGGAGACGCGTTTTGTTAATTACTTAAGTTCGGACAAGAGGCTTTTCATTATGCGTGTGTGTATACACTAGAAAACGCAGGAGAGCGCTCGGTTAATTAATTAAAGCGCGCTTGTGATATAACGTTATAAATAACGGTCGTTTTATCAGCAACCCATTTGCTCGGCGTGTGACGTGCGGGGGAAAAAAACGGCAAACGGCGGAGAGGTTTTTTTAAAAAAAAAAAAAGATTATTATTATTATTTTAAATGTAATAATACCTGGTCCGCGTTCGCGGTACACGAATATAACGATAACAAATCGTTTTTCATCATCATCATCATCATCCCTCGCCACGTCTGACAACGCGTACTCCCGTCATATTTTCAGAGTCATAGCTTTCAAAAAAAAAAAAAAATCACTCCCACTCGCCCGCGCTTCTTTTTACACCGTTTGGTACAGTCTTACACACGTTTCTCCGCGACCATTACGTAGCTGTTTGTTGGAAGAAAGCGCTCTCGAAGATTATTATTACACGCTCTAACCCGACGAAACGTACTCAACTTGCGGCCGGTCGAGTTTTTTTGGTTTTTTTTTTTTTATGTGGCCCGAAAATAACTCCACCGGAATCGATACGAAAATTTTCATAAAATTTCCCACTCGCTGCTGAACCGTGTTCGGATCAACACGATATCGTTGTGGGGGGAAGGATTCCGTGTTCAAAGACGAAATATGCAAAGAACGTGTGTAGACTAAAGCGCTCGTCTCAATCGACTATAGACTGAGAGTAGCGCGCGTTTCGTCTAAAATAGGGGGGGGGAAACGTCTCGACATCGAATCTAATTTGAAATTATTATTTAATTGTTAAATAAATGGTATAATTTCTTTTTTAATCTGCTCATCAATAGGCAACCGCATCAAGACGTTTCGACACTGCGACCCGCGTATATTAATAATTCAAAAATGTGCGGTCCGAATTAAAAAAAAATGTTACTGCCCACCACTTTGAGGTAAAAAAAACGATATCAATGTGTATAAAAAAAAAAAACAGAGAAAAAAAATAGCGGTAAGATTTTAGGTTCGCAATAAGCAGTAAAAACATACTGTAATCGTACGACAGACAATGGGCGATCGGGAATCTGATTGGTCTTCAACTGGTGTAGTGGTTCGACGAGCTCGGTAATTGCATGAAACAGTACTGTTTTGACAGACTTCGATAAGACTACAACGACGCCAGCCACGGGCCAATAATAATTGAGTCGCCGTGTCGTCTCACCTGCAATCACTCACGAATAATAAACGCGTTCGCTCTTCGCCGGCAGTGTCATCGCTTGTCAATACCGAGTTCTCGACAACGTATTTATTTCGTTAAGAGCCAGCTCAGGAGGTCAGGTTAACAATTGACAATCGACTATAAGACCGTTTCGAATTTTTAAAAATAACCGTTGTTTTTTTTTTTGTGCGTGTGTGTGTGAATTAAATATGACTTTGGCACAGTTCGATTCGGTGAGATTTTTCTATATTTGCGTGACACACACACACACACAATACTTGTTTCGCCGACACTATATATATTATATAATATACCGTACGTGTGTATACACGTTTTACTCCTAGCACGCTAGTATTACGTTTATTAGTAAAATATTATGTTGAATTATATTATTATAACCTCGCACGGCGCGTCGTTGTAAAACGAACGTGCAACGACGAGACTCAACCCCCGACGTTGTAAAGTACAAAATATATACACGGGTTAAACGGCTGCGGTTGTTTGGACCGAGTTACCATTAATAACGACGAGCGGTTGTCAGTTACACGCCGGCAATTATTGTATAGTTGTACCGGCGCAGCCCTCCCGGTTTCTGCGCGGGAACGGTGTTGTCGTATAGCGCGTGCGATCCGATGCGAGGCCTCATCTAGCCCCGTAGAATCCCGGTACGGAGTAGTCGTCGGACAAAACGGAGAGAGAGAGCAGATATTCGATTTTGATTTATTTCGATTTGACGCCAAACGGGGCGATTGCTGTACGTTGAACAACGAAGACAAAGGAGTTAGTGTAAAAAAAAAAAAAAAAAAAAAAAACGTACAACGAAGCGGTATGATAGAAAACTACGCGTTAAATTATATGAGGAGGCTGGAAAAAGTCTAAAAGATTGTGGAAATGGCCATCGTGTAGTAAACGAAAAAGGAGCTTGGTCGCGAGTATATTGGCCGGGAAGAGACTCGTAAACAGGACATTTGGAGATCAGGCGTGCCAAGAGAATCGTTTGAGATGGAGTTTTTGAAGTCGGAGTGAACGCGACGAGATCGCAGTGTAAAGACATCGAGGAATTCGCGCGAATGGCGATCGTCGTGGCTGTAGGAGCATAGGACGTTGTACGACGTAAGAGTTAAACCTTTTTTTTTTTTTTTTTAACTCTTTCCGCAATTCAGATAAATGCAATTTTTAATTACGGTTCGTATATTTGATCGGTCAATGACATCGATTCCCTCGATATGAAAATAATAAGAAAATAAAAACAATTTACATTTATCATGTAAACTATTATTTTGCCACTATCAAACGCATCAGACATTATTAGTTTTCATCTCCAGATCCAACGATGGTATTCCGTAGCCCGCGGCTTTTAAAACATTCTTTTTCTCCGATTGTTTCCATTCTGAGCTTGATCCGGAATCAATACCGACTTTCGTGGCAACAGGTCAATGATTTTCGGCTCTGTTTTACAGTGTATTATTTACGTCTCGAATACGCGCCATGTTCTCCGTATCGAATTCGAATATTTACTCAAAGAATGATAATTAAATACCCAAACAAATTAAAATTGTCTCGCATAGTTTATATACATTTTATATTATCAGTTATTATGCGCTACGAGCGAATTTCAGTGGAGCGTATCCCGAACACCGAGTAAACTCGGTTATCCGCGATCTACGGACAACAGCTGTTGTATCGAACTACGGAAATTCTCGCGAATGTAATTTTCCATTTGGAAAAAGAACCGTGAAATTTTTATAAAACATTTTTGGCCACGCGTATTTAAACACAACCGTGACGAAATACGATAAATCTAAAATACCCGCGTGTTGAAGTAATCCATTGACCAGTGTTCACTGCACCGCGTTTCACAGCTCAGAGACACTTGCTCAGCGTTCACTATATCCTTTTGAAAATATTCATACTGAAATCGTACATAGTATTTAGTTGGACCGTTATCTATACGCGTACACACCTAACCAAATACCTCTACTGGGTTTATACATATGGTGATCATCGAAAGCGCAGATATTTTCGCTCTTTAACTTTAAACCATTAATTACACAATAGTTTATTAACAAATTTAAGTAGACCAAAAAAAAAAAAAAATTCAATATATTTATATTATTATCGTGAATAAATCAAGAGGAATTTGTAATTAAACAAAAAAAAAAATCTTTTCCGCAATAAATCCTCTACAAAACGAGTTATGTCAAAGTTTGGCCGGGACTTTTTGTACCACCCTTTTACGTATAATATAAAATACCCCATTAAAGGGCGGCACACCGTCTGTATGCATATAATATAGCCAAATGCGATTAATAATAACGTCTTTTAATAATTTTATTAGCGATATTTTCTCGCGTTTAAGACATTATTTAAATACATTCGTAATTCGTACGTTAACTGTACACGACGACGATATGTAAAATACACGCGCGATTTAATGCGTTTCATAACGAGTTTGCGGGTGTGGGAGGGACCACACAAACGCGATACATAATTTCATGACACCGACACAATCGACGCGAATCTCTACGCACGCGTATGCGTCGTGCGATTTAAGCTCCGTAATCGTAACTGTAATAACTCGAGAAATGTCAATGAATTAATGGTGTATAGGACGAGATCGAGTGTGTTTACAGCGATTATATTTTAATAATACGATGTTAAAAGCGCTTTATGAACTCCCAAAACGACTCATATGTGCTGATCGATTTTTCAAAAATGTCAATGAGACTCACCCAAATCGCCAGATTCGGTTGTTGTAAATAATCTGCACTATAACCAGACACGGTAATAAAACGATTTATTTATTTTTCAATATTATTTTGATCCGATGTGTGATTCGAGTCGATTTTAGACAATAATATTATCGGAATTTGACAATTCGTTGGAAAATTTAGTTGGTTTTTTTGTTTGCTATTGACGGAAAATCAAACTCGACGATTATTATACAAAGAACCGAACGAAATGAGCACGTCATTACATGGCTTCAGCAAAACGCGTTGGTGATAGGTATAATAGACAATCAGAAAGTCATTAAATATTCACGGTCGGAACTCGTTTCATTTAAATACGTCGATTTAATTAATTTTTCTTCGTATTATTATTGATGACGATTCATTCGTTTATAATGGTATACATTATTATTATTTTTTTTTTTTTTTTTTTGGAAAACTATGACAGATTATGCAACGAACACTAAATGGAATTTAGTTTACGCGATTTTCATTATTTCCATTTTGTCGACCGTCCATTACGCTCTAATTTTAAAAATGCATTTCAATTTCGATTCATGACGTAACGTATTTTGTTTTGGAAAATCAAACGGTTTTTTTCGTTTTGAATTTCGAATAAATTAAATTTTTAATTCTATATTTTACTACACATAAATGTAATATTATCCTGTAAACCGTATAAAATGTATTTCCATACATTCTACGTAATAAATAGGAGATTTTAAGTTATGGGGGAAAAGTCATTTCTCGATTATAGGAAATTTCAATTTCTAACGAATTCTTTCGCAAAGTTCGTTCAGTTAGAATTTGTGTGTGTCGGTGTCTAGAAATGTTTTTTTTTTTTTTAACTCGATGCGGAAAAATACGATATTTAAAAACTTAATGAACGTACACTCGCGTGTATATATATATTGTATCGGTTTCTTTTCGTTCGGATGTACGTAGAAACGCGTAAACGTCGAGAGATAAATAGAGAGAGAGTTTAAAAAGTAAACGATACGCGGAGAGTGCAGAGAGGAGAAATAAAATAACAAGGAGAAGACGGAGAGAGTTTGCGCGCGTGGTTTATTCTGTCGGTGACAAGTAAACGATTCGACCTCGACGAAGAATATTATAAATAATATTCCGTCGGGGTCTACGCGAGTATATTTATCACGGGACTCGAACTCGAGTTATGTGACACTTTTATTCATTAATGATTATGCGCCGTTTCTCAACAGCTCTGCTACAGAGCACGGCCCGTTTACGATTTTCAACTTTATTATTATTATTATTATTATTATTATTATTTTCCGTAATATTTATTTTCACTTATGAACCCGTTTCATTCTTCCACTTCAACGGCTCCTTCTCGTACTCAATTCCCATTCATCCGATCGTCCATCACGTGCCTCGTGTAATTTTCTCCGTTCAATATTGAAGCCCTGCTTTCTCGGCCGCCTCTATAAGTTTTTCACCAATTCTCGTATTAAACCTAACCTCTCTCTGTTCCTTCGCGTTAGAGTGATATCGTTTGCATGCACGCCCCAAGGCGCTGTGATAATTGTCGATCGACCCGGAACGACGGCCCGTTCGCATGTATGTCCGCGATGTGTATTGTTTTTCCATATTAAATTACGATTTAAAAGAATATAGTTATTAGTTAACCGTAGTCGAAATATTATAATAAAAATATCGTCTCTCCCAGAACGCGAAACATAATTATAACAATTCCACTGTGTCCCCCGCGCGCGTAAAACCGTTTGTACGCGGTCGACATAAAAATCAAAGAAAAAAACAAAACGGGTAACGTGCGTGTAATACGTGTTTTTTTATATATACGTATATACGTTCGTGTTGAATTCGGACAGACAAGAAAAAAAAACCCCCTATTACATTTCATAATACGACGAGCGTTGTTATATTACAATATTTATATGTAAATGAATTATTAGTATTAAAACGCGGTCGCGGTCACGAATGTGTATCTCTTTAAAAACGCTGTACTTGACGATTTCCCGATTGTTTGAAACGGGCGCGAACGGTGGTAGAAAAAGTCTGCCTTTTTGCAACTGACGCGACACGCACGCACACGCGACGTTCCCTCTCGCCGTACGAATGAGACGAGGGACGAACGCGACGTAAGTTGAGGGGAAGGAAGGACGGGAGGAGAAACGAATCCCTTTTCCTGCTGCGCGCGGACACGGAAAAAAAATATACCCTAAACACGTACGTGCCCGGGGCGGTATACACGCGGTAATTAATCCTGACCACGAGCGAATACCAAATAAATCCGTTTCGCAACGTATCCGGAGGAACGCGCGGCAGCGTTTCTCGACCTGCACGACCACACGTCGTTAAGGTGGTCATTTTTTCTTTAAAACGCAGACCCCCGTTTTTTTCTTTTTTAATTTGTAATGGCGATGATGTATTAACGGAGGCAGAAAGGCTTCCCGGAACCAAAAAAAAAAAAAAAAATTACGGCTTAAGGAATTTACTGATACGCTCAAATATCAAAAAAAAAAAAAAAAAATATTACCACTTTTGCAAGGATTAAGCCGCTTTGAAAAAAAATTTTAAACACGCCGCCGTTAGTGGAGCGGGTGGATGTTAAAAAATATATATATATGTGCGCTGACTGTTGAAGTCAGCCTGTGAGCGCCACTGATCGGGAACATTTGAGCCGTGCAGACCTGCCTTAACGATGTCAAACGGACTACGACGACGGTCGTGCAATTATCGTTCGATACACACACACCGGAATCGTCATAACGATTTTCATTTCTCGAGAACGTATAATACACATCAGAACTCATGAACCCGGTTTTCTATTTTTTTTTTTTGTCCAAGAGTTATTATTATTCGAGACGAGAATGGAATTTTTTTATTCGACGCTCGATTTGTTTTACCATTTTCTCCTCTCCTTCTTCTCCTTCGGTTTTTATTTCATTGAGTGACAAATACCGTCAAACGAAACCGTCTCTCCATATTTCTCCATCGATTGCTGTAATTAACTGTAAATTTTCGAGTTCAACGCAGTGTCGCCGCCAATGGTCGCTTTTCTCCAGGCCCAATTAAGGCTCCACTTTTTTTTTTTTTTTTTTACAAACGCCTTTTTATAACGTTCATTTATTGTGCCATTTTCTCCACACTCCTCGACGTCGATTACACGTATATTTTCGTCTGCAGGCTTTTACCGCATAAAATTTCTCGCCGAATTTCGCGGGGTAGATACGCGCGCGAGATTTTTTTTTTTTTTTTTTTTTTCATCGCCGCGAACCTAACCGAACCACTCTGTATATATATATACGCAAAACCGGTGTGCTTTGACAACGCATTCTCACGTGCAACAACAACGCTATACCGGCAAGACACGATCCCTCCCTCCCCCACCCCCCCCCCCAAAAGGATCGGTAAATCGTTTTATCAGACGGTTTTATTCGCGCGCCAAAGTAAATTGCACGACGACGATTATTCTCCGCCAAAGTATGCGCGGTATCGTGCAAAATACGCCGCGCGCGGTACGGTTTATTATGTATACGAGGACACGGCGGGCACGGATGTTACCGTTCTTTTTAATTGAACAACAACAGTCGGGCGAAACAAACGGAACATTATACTACGACGGTTTCTCGGATGTGTTTTCTCCTCTCCGAGTAAACGTATATTTATAAAAATATTTGCGTGCGCGCGCGTCCGGGCCGCCGCCGAACGATTCTGCCGCTGACATCTCATTTAATGCCTTCAGGTACACTTAAATATATATAATCAAAAAAACCCCTCGCCATCTCCGTCAATCTGTGCTGCTGCGCACAATAATATATATATATACGGCGCGAGACGATGTCGAGAAAGCTGAGCACGAGCTGAAACGCGAAACGTGAAAAATACAAAAATAATTTTTACAATGTATTATTGTAATACACGCGCAGTGCTCGAATTCGGGATGGGCTGGAACGTACACCTCTTTTTATTTTTAACAAATAATTTTATTTCGTCCGTCCCTCTTCGAATTTGTCTACTGCGCACGCTGGGTCGTTATCGAGACGAAAACGAACTGCTGAGTTCCTGACATCTCAGTCGTACTATAAACTCTCCCTCTCTCCCAGCGCCAATCATTATAAAGGTCATTGGATACGAAGGAAATGAAGACGAAGCGACAAAACTGACCGTTTATGGACACGTGATTACACAATATAAATTGTTTGAATTTTGAAAAAAAAAAATAAATATATATTGACTATCGCGTATTACGAAATTAATGAAAACACATTTGGTCCGTGCGTGTCTCCATTCGCCGCGAGTTCAATAAGACAATATTATTTTTTTTTATCGCGCGCGAATTCCCAATATATTTTTATGCCACGCGTTCCCTCGATTCAAACACCGCGCACACATAATATTACTATATATAAAAATACAAAATTACGTTAAATGACCGATACACGTCTATTGGAAATTAATGTACTGTGCTTAATTCGAACGCCGAAAATCGGGGAAAACGAAAATACCGTCCACGTAACAAATCATATCAAACGACATTGGGGGCGATATATTATATAAAATATAAATTCTTACATTGGCCATAAATCACTTATTATTATTATTATTTTTATTATACCTGATGTACTTTTAATTCTCGTTTCCAGAGCCAGTTTTTCACGCGCCACACACTACCCCGTTTCGCTATTCCATTTTTGTTAGAAAATAAGTTTTATTTAAATAAAAAAAAAAATCGTTTATATTTACGTAGAATTATTTGTAGAAATCGACGGAATTTAAATAAAACACGAAAATCCGTTGTATTTCTATTGCTGTCGTATACTACGCGTTTCTCAATGCAGAAAAATTCGCACAACATCTCCTTATGTCTTATACCAGGGGTTCTCAAACATTGGGTCACAATAGAGTGTTTAATGAGTGGCGAAAAGTCGTTTCACGCGAAAAACACGAGATGAAAAAGAATTATTCTTAATCCATTAGAAACTATTTGAAGACGATTCACACAATAAAAATGAGTTTCGACCGTAAAAATTTAATGGAAGGTTTTCCATTCGAAACCGCTTTTTGCTAAAGCGCTAAAAACGCTACTCTTCCCGTACCCAATTCTTCGTCCATAATCTTGTGAAGTTTGATTTTCGGTCATTTTTTCACATTTGTTTACTAAATAAATCATACACGTTATACAACATTATTACTACACATAAATAATTTTTATGTATTGTTAATATTCTAATTATTCATATTTCATAACAAAAAAAAAAAAATTGATTTAGGGGGGGCACCTAAATTCGGAAATTGTTAGATGCGAGTCGCACAAGCTTAAAAACCTCTGTTTCGACAATTTTTCGAAAAATTCGTTTTTTTTTTGTTTTTAATATTTTGACATTCTTTTCTATAAGCTAATATTATCCGTCAATATAAAACGCGCAAATTCAATCAATTCCCCGCGTACGTATAATATAAAATATTAGTTTTTCGGATTTCGATGAAATTCTTATAAACGCAAGTTTTCGAACGCAAAAAAGAAAAAGAAAAATTCGATTATTCGAAAACGCACAATTCTCGACGAATATAAAGAAACGCGTGTCCCAAAGAGACATTTTTAACAGTATTAACTGCTCGGTTGCTGTTAGTGAATTAAACGTGTCTTTTTTTTTAAAAATTAATAATAAATCGATAAATAAATGTTTTTTAAACGATATATCAAATGTATATGAAAAATTATATTGGCACCGGCCGAGAAACGTATACACAAGACACCGCGCGAAACGGGTCGAGTATACGTTAGTTTAATTCGGTAATTTTTTCCTTTTTATTTATTATTATTATTATTATTCAAATAACTCGGAAACGTTTTCAATGCCGAAAACACTATGCATTTATTATAAACACGCCGCGCGTACGTGCGCAGATATAATCGTATTGTATTTATAATATTTTAAAACCGTTTGCAGCAGATTTTGTAAGCATTTTTTTTCCAGACATTGCGGGGAGAGGAAAAAAAATAATTCCCGTACGATAATATTATTATACGCGTATATGGCGTTAAGTCGGTATACGTTTTATTTATTTAACGTTTTTTTTTTTTTCATAATCAAGAACATCATAGAAAATCAATGTATTATAACGTAAACGATTTTGATAACTTGATGATTAATTATATAAGAGGAAAATTTTATCTGTGTCGTAGTGTCATTATTATAATTTTTTTTTTCTTTTTGCTCAACACTACTCGAAAATATAAAAGAAAGAAATCGAACCGTTACACACTTGAATTATTGTCTTTACGTTAGATGAAAAGTCTTCACGACAAAGTGAAAGTCCTCCTCTCTTTCTATGTATATATATTGTAAGAATTTGGGAATTTTACCGATGTCCGAGAAACGTTGTCTCTTGCACAAAATGAATTTTACACACGAATCACAACGAACTGTGCAGTGGCATCCTCTTAAATCCTTTTAAAACGTATTTCTATAGATTTTCCTATAAAGACGCGGCTAGGTTTGACCTTTGCGGTAACCACGCGAATTCAAAACGACTCCGTAAAATCTATTCCGGATGCAGTGATAGTCTTTTTCTACGTAGCATTTTAATATTTTACAGACAGAGTGCCTGTACGGGTTTTTTTTTTTTTTACTATATCGTGTGTAAAATTCTCGGAGTTTTTAATTATATCGCGATTTTCATAATAAAAACTCGTATTTATATAAACTGTACGTCGATACGAGAAACAATGATGAAACGTAATAGAAAGCGAATGTAAAATACGCGACGGCCGAGCCGGTAGGATTTTTTTTTTTTTTTTGATGTAATTCGGTCGTTTAATTAACGCGTTTAATATGCGCAGAAAAACGGGGATTTTTTTCATAACAATAACGTAGTTAAAAACGTACGTACGCGTTATTTTTAATTATACGCTCGTTGCAAAGACGTTTTTTTTTTTTAAACGTACGAGCACGCGCGTAGGGGTACACGTACTTACTTTGATGTCGTGCTGTCTGTTGCAAAAAGACCATACGGAGAACGCTTTCTCCTCTTTCTCGTTCTTCACGATTCGTCGCGTTTTGTTATTTAAACGGTTTTAATGCGCGTGCTGCGGATGGCTCGAATTTAAAATAATAATAATAATAATTAAACGAATATAATAGTATAGCGCGCTGGGTTTGAGTCGCGTTTTCAAAGCACTCGTCGCAGAACGAAAAGTTCAACTCACCTCCTAGTGTGTCGGACCTGTATATGTATGTAAAAATTTTCGTTTTACCTAAAGGCTTGTGCACATGCGCGCGCACACAACAAGTACATTTCTGTATGTAAAAAAGATGCAATTAAAACGGATTTTCAGATCTCCACCGTGTGTATAATATTATTACGCTGTATTCAAACCTAATTCTCGTCCGGTCTGTATATATTAAATAATGTTATAAGAGTTCCGCGCGCGTCCTTTGAATTTTGTTCTTCTTATAATTTCCCTCTTCTTGTCACGCGTAAATTATACGTTTTTTGTTTCGATAAGAGGAGAAAAAAAAACGCGGCTCGTCATACTATTCACGGAAGGGGAAAAAAAACAAGTGCGTCGTCATAATAATATATACACACGTAATTTCTAAAAATTTATTATATAATAATGTATACGACGTTGAACGAGTATTTTTTTTCCCCAATGTTTTTCTCTGGCATTCGTCAGCTGATGCTCGGTTTAACGTCACTCCGTCGTATCGTGCAAATAACCCCTTTTCTTCTCAGACAACCGTAATAATTTAACGGTGATTTCTCTGCTCTCCCCCCCCCCATGAAAACATTATTTTTTATTTCTTTCCTATTATTATTATAATTATTATTTTGTAGTATTAAAAATAATAAAACCTTTAAAGAATTTAACGATTTTTTTTTTTTTTTTTACACAAACGAACGTTGTTATAGAAACACGTACGTGCAAGACGATTATGACACAAAAACGTCCACGCGATTATGTATAATGTTTTACGAAATCATTTAATTTTCCGGAAATAATTTTATTTCATTATTATTATTTTTTTTTACTATGCATTAACACCTATTAATGTAAAAAAATTTCAATAAACTTAAATCAATTAATAAAAGTTGTGTTTCGGTCATTTTATTTACTCAATTTTATATTTCGACCACCGAAAAATGGCGACACTGCAATAATCGACTTTAAATGGTTTATATAATTGATGAAGAATGTTGATTTTTTTTTTTTTTTTTTGAGATACAACTGCATGTTTGTAAAAAATAAAATATTAAGAAACGTGAGGTTTTTCTATTTCGTTGAATTCCATTTTATCACTCCGTAAACATTAATGAAGACTCCGCAGGGCACAACAATGTCATATAATAAAATGATACACACAGCAGCACGTCTTTCTAAAAACACTAAAACATTAAAAAATATATTGTAATGGTTTAAATACGCCATAATATATGTCGAAGGAGACTTAATTCTTTAAGTAAATAAAAACACGACGTGAAAACAAATTCGATTTTTGATACAAGAAAAATGGCATTTTGAGACATTTTTTTTACAAAAAAAAATGGATAGCAACCTGTTGTTAATGTAATAACATATGTACACTGTCATTTTTGTTTGTATTTTTTGTTTCTCGCACATTTTTCATCCTCCATAGAACTATTTGAAATATGCACATATATTTTTATTTATTTTTTTTTTTCGTTTATATCATTGTATTTTTGAAGAGATTTTGTTTTTGGTTTTGTTTTATATATTATATATATATATTAAATATATAAAAAAACAAATCCGTCTTGATATATTTTGACTTTTGCACACACAACCCCGTGCGTTTTTTTTGTTTTTTTTTTTTGAAATGAGACAGACTCATGTACAATTTTTGTGTCTGTTTCGCGATTTTTTTTCAGACGTAAACCTGGTGGCCGAACCGAAACCGCACCAGACCGGTAGGAAAAGGCAAAACCTATCGAAAACTGGAAACGACTGGTGAGTATCGTTTTCTTTGTTGTTATCGTCTTATAATCCATTAATCGTATGCAAATACGTACGCATTACGAACGCGTAAAACGTGTGTGAATCCGCGAAATTTAGTGGAAACAAATCGAACACTAAAATCCGATGTAATTTAGCGTTCAATTCGTACTTACTCGATCGCCGCCGGTACACGCAATTTGAAAATTATTATATTTCGTCTAATTCCCCGGGCGAATATTAACAATAGAAAAAACATTTTACTAAATCGCCTATTACGGGTTACAGGCGATTGAAAATGTAAAATTATCGAGTAAATCACGGGCTTCTCGTTTAACAACAACGTAATATAATATGTTCCGGAGTTTTTGAACATATTCTTTTTACCAAACGCGATCGGATGAACAACGATTCGATTCAGCTACAACGTGGTCGCACGTTACCGGAGACATAAACGCACACCAAAGACGTGTGAAAGGGTTGAAAACGGTCGGTTTTTTGCACGCATTTTAACTGGACAATTGGACCAAAGAATTAACACGTTATTTGTTTTCGACAGTGTCCAACAAATAATTCGTTCGCGTCGAATTTCGTTACGAAAATTGATATCAATTGCCCGCGTGAGACGAAAACAAAATCAGTTTCCAAAATTCTATACGAGAGTATTCCTTAAACTGTTTCAAATATATATTTATATGTGTCTCTAGAAAAATGTATTTCCCGTAAGAACCGTATGCGTATAATAATAAATAGGGGAAGAAGTTTGTTTTTCTTTTTTGTAATTATGGGAATTTTTGCGTTAAAAAATGCCTCAATACGTATATATATATATATAAAGAATATTTTTATTTCGAAAATTCCTACGATAACTCGTGTGGAAAAAAAAATCATATCTACGTCACTGACAATGTATGTAACTGGACATCAGACATTCGTTGAATTGCCTATAAACGAACGCGCGTTGTTTGCGCCCGCCGTCAATCGAACGTATTTCGGTTCACAATAATCGAATAACGATTATTTTTATTTTTCTGAAAATGTTTCGCAGTGGCGCGCAAACGTTAATTGTTTCATTGTACATAAATAACATAAGCGCGTCTCAAATACAGACTCTTTACTGATCCAGAATTTTTTACACGCACTTAAACGACCCTCCTCCGTATTTACTTCTTTCGAATAAATCGTTCTGCGCGACTAACATGTGTATGATGATGGAGACGGTTTCCTACGTTCATCAAATCGGCCACGTATAACGAATGTAACCGGCCCCGTGTTTCGTTGCTAACCCAAAAGTCGCGGCGACATTTCGTGTGCTCGTGTATTGTACGGAGCTGTTACGGGTGTGTAGCCCTTCGGTCGCAAAACCCATTCGTCCCATACAACGAAAATTTTTCTACGATATTTTCATTATGCGCGTAGTAACGTATATTTTATAACCCATCGTTCTCTGCACATTGGTATATACGTATAACAGAGCACGGGGACTCCTCGCGCGGACGATATGGCGTATAATAGCTTTATCGAGCACCATCGTATATGCCTTTCCGCCCGAGCCCGACGCAACGTAATAAACTCGGCGAAATATCGTACATGTATACGTATATATCGAATATGAACGGGGATCTCGTCCGCAGGGACCACGGACCTGGTCCGTGATCCACATTGTAAATCCGACGGAACGCAATCTTCTGCCGGACTTGACTGAAAATTCTAATACTGTGCACAATTGCACAATAACCGCGTTCTTTTCTCGTATATTATTATTATTATTATTATTATTACAAGTATATAGAGGTACATCGGATATTGGAACACGCAAATATCACCGGCGTCGCGAACAACGTCGAATAAATTATCTTTTCGATTCGTATAATATTCGAAATGACGTCGAAACCGCGATCGGAGATATTATTCTCTTGACAAAAAAAAAAAAAAAAAAAAAATACTTAAACTCGCCCTCAGTATAGAAACTAAAAAAAAAAAAATATATAACGGACTGAAATTAATAATTATTACATTTAAAATTTTTATTTTGTATTGCTTGTAATTTACAAGTCTCAAAAAAAAAAAAAAAATTAAAACTTAAACGTAAAATAAATATTTAAAACGGCGAATAATTTATAATCGACAAATCGTCGTTAGTCGATGGACAGCCGAAATCGTTGTGTATACACGTAAAATATCGTTCGTGAATAATTTGTTTCCTCTATTACACGCGAAAAAGAAGACATTGAAAATTATTATACGTTCAAAAGGTATCAACCGATTTGAACAAATATCGAATAAAAACCCAACGAATTTAAATACAAAAACCTCGTGATTGGCTGTTTACACAGATAATATAGTAAAAATAATGGAGAAAATGGCGATGCATTTTGTTCCTTCCCATAGGTTTTTGGTAACGCGTAATTCGATTTCAAAGATCCAAATGAAAAACCATTTATTTCAATTTGGTCTCGCAATAAAAAAAAAAAAAATGTTTATTATTAAAAATATTTCGAAATGCCGTTTTTATCGTATTTAAAATTTCCAACGCGCAATTTCTATTCGTTCCTTCCTCTACACATATTGAAATACTAAATAAAGAACTACGTAATAGCTTTGCATTTTTTATTTTTTTTTTTTTGTTTTTTCTATACACTCTTAGCGAATCGCACGGACGATCTTAGCGTGTAAAAGCGTTACGCGTTTGAAAATTGCGTCTATCAATTAGATATCGATTTTCTCGGCAATTGTATCTTTGCTCGTGTGTCGAGTTAAAAACGGATCGTAAATTACGAATAACGTGGTAAAATCGTTAACGCGGACGTGGACAATATAAAAAAAAAAAAAAAAGCTCAAAATGTAATACGTTCTTAAACGTGTTCTAAAGATATTTATAACAACAATAAAACTTCCCTGTCTAATATTAATTCGCTCGAGTCATCATAGCAATACTCAGCAACCTCTAGGCATTTTTATCCCCCAAAGCTGTTTGTTCGAACCATTCGCAGTGGTCCATATAATTTATATATATATATAACGGCAAAACTGCGCGATTTACGCGTACGAAAATTTAGTATTTAATAATAAAAAAATACGTTCGTCATAACGTAATTTATAACGGGTTTTTTTTTATTTAGTTTTGTTTTTCGTAAAAAAAAAAAAAAATGTATACACGAGACCAAAACGGCCGTTACCGGACCGAGTGTTTAATTAAATTTCGCCGTATTATTTATTATTGATAATATGACCTTATACATGGACGCGTATACAGTCGACAACGACGCGCAGTCTCATCCCGTTAAATCGAAAAAGTTTTATCCTTATTTATATGTACTCTCTGTTATTTACTGCGAATTAAAGTGTGTTATTTAATTTAAATGTATCTGCATTGTAATACGCCATGTACAACAATAACGGTGGCGAGCACGCGAAAAAAAAATTAGAATTTTTGTTTTTTAAACGTTCAAAAAATTGAACGTAATATTTTAACTAGACCCGATCAATGAGTTGCGCGTCGATTATTTTGAGCGGACGAGATACTTTCAAAATAAATCGATCTCGTCAATATCATACAACACTCGGCAAACAAACATTCGTAGAGTTTTTTTTTAATTCCGTCGTCGACTCGCTAAAGCGCGAACGTCGTGAAAAATTGTACACAACGAAATTTTAAACTCGTTTCCCGAACGCGTTAAAAAAAAAAAACTCCGTAACCGACGAAATGGCGAAGTAAAAAATTGCAAACTACACGCCACAAATTCCCGAAACTGTCCTATTGAAGAACGAAAAAATATTCAATGTTTAACATCTAAAGCGTGTTCTCGATTTATCGTACATTGCGTTCAATAGTCATGCACCCGAAACGATTTTAAATTAAATTTCTTATATTTATATTTAATTTGCCACGTTTTGACGTATTATTACTGTTGTTGTTGTTGTTATGGATAAAAAAAAATTATACTCTAATCAAAATCGTTAGTTATATATATATAAACCGGGGACCGTGCTCATCCCTCAGGTAATCGTGGAAACATACGATACCGCCGGACGAAAGTTTTAATAGACTATTCGACGAGTCCCTTTGGAAATTGATAGAGATGATATAACTTTTTGACACGTTGTTGGTCAATTTAATACACTTTACGTTATACCCGAACGTTTCGTAGCACCACCACGGACCATATAACACACAACAGTGTTCGCGGTACACATACTACGCTTCATATAATTATTTTCCTGTCGGTATACGTGACTGCTGAAATTTTTTTCTCCTCGCAAAATACGTTACGAGTTTTATGCTTAATTTAATAATAATAATAATATTATTATTATTATTATTATCCAATCATCCGAGTAGTGTTTGTTATGATTTATGATTTTGTTTTTTTTTACGTTTAAATTTTGCCAGACTTTTGAATCGCATTGAACTCAAAACGCGGATAACGCGCATTCTGTACAATATTCTCCGTCTCTATTTTCCTATTTTCGTTACCAACTTCATTATCACATAAAAATAACCGATTTCGGTGCTAACATCGATACAGTATAAGCACGGTATATTTTGTGTCCTCAAAGCAAATAAAAACACGTGATCATGGAGAAAACTGTATTCGATCGTATCCTCCATGACTTTTATAATATAGTTTTATGGTTAAAAAAAAAAAATGACAAGACGGAGATTTGCAACTCTTGCCGCCACCCACGAATGTTTTCTATTTTCTCATCATAAATTCGAACTCGATTTGAAAGCATATGTTTTCGGAATAAATCGATGAACAGAGTAGAAAATAATATAACGCAATATTTGAAATTATTTCATAACGCTTTTTAGCTGTCGATTTTATACAGGTACACGTAACAAATTCGAAAATTCGATTTATATTTCTAGGCACACAATATACGCACATTTCTAAGGGACTTCTAAGGGATTTCTATGGTTAACGCGATAAAAGAAATATTTGTAAAAAAAAAAACCGTCGATAAAATTAAAAAAAAAAATTACGATTTCAAATTATCAATCGATGTTTTATAATATAATGAGATTATAATTCGTGTTCATCAACTATTGTTTGTCCGATTATCATTTCTACGTAAAAGTGTAGAAATATTTATTTATTTTATTACTAATATTTACGCGTAAAAAATAAAAAGCGAAAAACAATTTTTCTATTTTTTCGTCGGCCCCGACAATTTCCATAACTCGTGTACGTATTAACGTTGTTCGATGTTATTATTTCGTATTAAAAAAACGACGCGCGAGAGGGATTGTTTTTTTTCCCCCTTCTCTTTCTGTCCTGCACCTGGCCGTCGTTATCAGAACGTTTCAGAATGAAAATCGCACGGTGCGAATAAATATAATATCAAAACAAAATCTCGACGGGGCCAACACAACAGGGCGGACGGGACGACGACGACGACGTATAATTTCGCGGTCAGATAACTTCTCGCTGCGAGAGAACCCCGTTCGCGCAGTGGCGGCGGCGGCGGGCATTTGATGACGCGTCGCCGGGCCGTATATTCAATTCCAGATAAAATCCAAATTATTATTATTATTATTATTATTATTATGAAGAAGGGAGTCGTTACAGTCATAAGGTAATTACACAATATTATACTCTGTACACGCTAACGCGAGCATTGTCGCGGACGTTTTTTTTTTTTAATTCCACGCGGGTAAATAATGTAGCGAAGATAAAATCCCCGCAACCTCCGAAATGAAATAAAAATGAGGGAAAAAAAATCTCCGACGTTTTTTGTGCCGAGGGCAACTGTGATTTCCCACGGGACCACGTGCCGAGGGATTTTTAATTCATTCATCGTCCTACTTTTTTTTTTTATTTTTCTAATACGTGTAGTACGCGCGTATTATATTTGTTCGTTTCTAGTCTCTGGAACAGACCACTGCTGCAGGTGTACACGCGCGCTAAAACAGAAACCTCCTAATCCTGGCAACGATAGGATGAAACCGAATTTCGCGTTTTGTAAGCGCTTGCGCTCGAATTTTTCCGGGGGAATATTATTGCCGCCGCCGCGTTATTATTGGATTACAATAAGAAATTAATTAACGAATCCGGCGAAGGATTCGCGACGAACGAACGTTGCCGTACAAAATTGAACAGAACATTATAAATTATGTTGTTCAATTCTCATTTTCGACGTCCAAAAAACCAATATTGTAATTTGTAACAGAATCGAGACGAATAAACATACGTATATTTCATGTACACCTGAATGCTGTTCGTAGCGTTTGCAGTTTTCCGCAAAAAATCTACAAACCATACAATGTCAGTTGCGGTGAAAGACTCGGCGATATGAGTTTTTCCAACGCATCGAGGACATTTCGGGATAGGGACAGTAATCGAAGACTGAGGATATGCGGATCGAAGACAATAATTATCACGACGGCGATTTAATTCGATTTCAAAATATGTGTTCGATCGATGAGAAATTAAAAACGCTGAAAATTCCATCCCACGCGACGGACCTTATCGAAAAATAATCAAAACACACACACACACACACACACAAACGATAGATCGAAAAGATTTTTGTTTTTATACAATTTCCAAGGCGATTTACAGAAAATGAAATGATTGCAATGTTGTTCGCGTACAGACCGACAAACCGTCGTACACGACGCGTTTGTTCAAGTTCACCGTGTGAAAGACACTTTCGGAGAAATTATCGTTAAATTTTTTTTTAATATAAAAATCAACCAATAATGGAAATCAGTTACCTTATCGGGTGGTGTAGTTCACTCATCCGGGTTAGTAGATTTTTACATCTCATTTCTTTCTTCTTTTTTTTTTTGCATAATATTTATTGGTCGATTGCTCAAAGTACCGCGCTCGCATTGCGTTTCATCAATTATGCCGCCGTATATTTCTATAATATCACACGTAGCGTACTCTTTTCATCGTACCAATCAAGAGACAATCATATATTTTATATACGATCGCAACCTTAATTTCGCAACACGAACGCGCCATTGCAGTTTTACGCTATTCCAACATGAAGAAATTTCATCGTCCGCGTAAATATTTTCTCCTTTTCTTTTTTTGTTCCTCCGCGCCTTTGAATATTTTACGCGTATAATATATAATTCCGCAACACTCTCGCTCTGCGCGTCTTCTTTTCTTTTCTCCCCGAAAAGTCGTTACCGCACACCTAAGTTTTATATTTTGAAATAGAAAATAAAGACTGGAAAAAAAAGCCCCGTTTCGCCCTCTGCGTATACACGCGCATATGTATTTTATATTCTCGCCACGTTCGGCTCGCCGTCGGTTCGCGATATTGCTCCTATCAATTATATCGTTTAAATTACGTGTTCGTTTTTTTTTCTTTTATTGCCAATCGATGTATTTCGAAAAAGCGTAATATATTATTTATATATACGAGTATATGAACACCACAGATTTTTCTGTATAATATCGTTGTCCAGCAGGTCTCCAAATGAGATCTGCGCACAAACGCGCAAAAGAGTTTGTTCACGTGTTTAATAATAATTATCAGATATTTTTTTTCGACGACGATTTTTTATTATTATTAAAAATAAAATACGATTCGGCGTCGTTAAAGATTATTCGTTTAATTATCAATCGTTTTTCGTAGAAAAACATCAATTATATTACGGCCGATACTCGCGAGGCTATCATTGCATGCGGACGTCCGATGAGGCCGTACAAAAATCGCCGTTTGTCACTCACCAAATAATTTTTACGGAAAATAGAAATATTTTTTCGGATAGAAATTACAAGTAAAACAAACTAAAATCGGCCTTGCAGGTTTCGATCGAAAAAATTCTATGAGTTTAGTAAAAAAATTGACCTTGTCTGAAACGAAAATTTCACCGGTTTTTTCTGCTCGTCTTTAATTGCGAAAAAAAACCGTCGAATTCGCTACCGGAACGCAACGCGTGTCGGACGCGTTACACTTTTTTCTCTACGAAAAAAGCGCTCGAAAAAAAGACACATTGCACACATTCTTCGTTTCACTCGGAATCTATAAAAACAGGAAATTAAAAAGAAAAAATGTACCGTCGTGTCTCCCGTAATACATTTTTGTATAAAATACGCTACGAAGAAATTACCCGTAATAGTAATAATAATAATAATAATAATAATATGAAAAAATGTGTCTTTACCGTAATGTATACAAGTTAGGTAAAAAATTGCGGAAATCTCGCAAATGTTATTTTTTCTATAGAAAATTTTTAAATTGCATATTTTTAAGTAATATTGTAATACATTTACGTTGTAATAAACATATTTTTAATTTAATTTTCCTTATGAAAAAGAAAAAAAAAACGTAAAATTTTATTAAACATTTTTGTTTTGTCTTTTTTTTTCAACAATCATTCAGATAGGATTTTAGAAAAATGTTGACGTTTAAAAGTTATAATTGAATTACGTCATAAATTTTTAAACAATTTTTGTTGAAATTCAAATATTTTCCATGCTTGCTGCAGTTAATGATACGTAGCGATATCGAATCGATTTTTTCAACAAAAAAAACAATTTGTATTGATCAGGCAATAATATGTAACGCGGCGGTTTTTGGCGTGGTTATGAAAAGAAAAAAAAACTTAAAAAAAAAAAATGTTATTTAAAAATAATGAAAATTAGTTTTCTTCCGAAAATCGTTTGCGCGATAATTTCGAATCGTCCTTCCGTTGGACACGATATTTAATAATAATAATTATTTAGTTATTTCGTAACATTTTTCTACATTTCAAAGTGATTTTGTCTAAAAATAACGCACTCATCGAAATGGTCAAGTGAAGCCAAGTGGTACGGACGTCCGAACTTACGAACTGTAATTGATTTTTTTTTAAAATAAAAAATAATAATAAAACGCGTACGGGTTGTCGGCTGTACGACGAAAGACCGTTCACCGCGCCCGCGTAATTTACACCTGAGCCGTGACTGCCGTAAGTCAAAGAGTCCTCTCCCCCGTCGGTCACTGTTCGCGCGGCGAAAATCGCCGTTCGTCTCGCGGCGGTGCAGTGGAAATCGAATAACGACGCCCAAACGAAAAGCGTATTTTACGGCCGAAACAAAATGCCGGGAAAGAAAAACGGCCGCGTTCGAAACGATAGAAAACGCGCGGCGGGGTAAATTAATTTCTATAACAACGTGCATTCGCGTGTACCAATATTTATACGCGCGCGGCGACGGGAAAGCGTCGCGTGTTTTTTATAGTATGAGAGCACACACAGACTCCTCTCGACACGTCTCGCGGTCGCGCGCGCGCGCGCGCGTTCGTTAAAACGGAACGAGCGGAGAGAAAACACATTTCCGAATATATATCTACGCCTTATCTACGCCGAGCAGGCGCGGCACCACGTACCGTTGCACAACAACGACAACAGCCTTTCTTCTGTTGACAAAACCGGTGGTGTTACGTTTACACGAAGAAACCGCCGCGCGCGTATTCATTCGCACGGTAAACACACTCGTGCCTGTATAATAAAACGGGTTAACCGCTCTCTCACTCTCTCTACGACGGTAAATTTTATTACGAAAGCGAACGCGTTTTTTTTTCTTCTGAGCACCAGGTGCTCTCGTCTCTCGGCTCGCGTCGTGTGTGTTCAATGCGGCGTGTTTACTCGCCCGGTCGCGGGGTAATTAACGCAAACAGTCGCGCGACGCGGCGGCTCGGGCCGCCGCCAAAAACGTTCGTGTCTCCGGCGGAACAACAGTCGCGGCCGGGGGGATATTGCGCGTTCGGCGGTGTCGCGCGTTCCGATATTCTTATCGAAACGGAAACGGTCGAAATGAACAACGGCTTTTTTTCCAATTCGAGAAAACGCTTGAAAAAAAAACGCGTAAAAAAAATAATAATAATAATAATAATTGCCCAGTAATTCTAGTTTTTATACAGAAAAAAAATAAAATATAAAATACAGCGTATACTTTGGAGTTCGTATAATATAATAATATATTGCGAACGGGTACAGGCGATTTTAAATTGTATTAGTACACACGGTTAATGGATGTAAATGGATGCGTATAAATATATACATATATATATACTGTATTATTCATGTAATAATGTCTAAAACTGATTTTTATTTTTTGTTTCAGGGAATATTATTACAACAGGTAGGTATTATTTTTTTATTTTGTATAATATATTTTATACGGGGGAGAGAAAAAAATGGAATTATAAAGTTTAAAGTGAAGGAGGAAATCGATTACCGCCGGGTGTATTGCCGCCCCCGCAGCCGTGTGCGACCGTGTTCACGTACATAATATACGGAGAAGGTTAAGTTTGATATAAAATTGAAGTTTAAATATCATGTAAAAAAAAAAGTAAAACGAGAGATCGAATATAATAAGAATTTCGACGAATTTAAAATATAGTAACTCTGTTAGGGGAACGCGCGCGTTTCTCTCCGCGAAAACCCGTTTAAGAGACTTGCTCCGGAGGCAAGTTTTTATCACGACGAAAAATAATAACTAAAACTACCGCCGACTCATCTCTATCTCGTATAGTCGCCTCGTTTCGTCGCGTGATATATAAAAAAAAAAAATAATAATAATAAAAACCAATTTTTGACGCGAGCGTCGCGTTTGCATTCAGAGTAGAATAACAAGAAGAATAAGAAGAAGATGAAGAAAAAATAGCTTTTCGCCCCTTGTCGTATAATACACGTAATATACAACGAACGTCGTAAATTGAAATATGAAATTGTTCGTCACATTATTAATATAAAATAAAAATATTTTCGTTTAAAAACATCACTGCGCGAGTGGACACGACGCGAACGAAATCAGTTTACAAACTATACATATATATATATTCCAGACTCTTAAAATCGGTTTACGCGTGCACTGTATTATCGCTCTGGAATGGGATATAATAGTTTTTGTAATATTTTCATGTCGTCTATGGTTCCTCGCCAGATGACACGATCTAATTTTCAATTCATCCGTCATTATTATCGATGAAATAAAATGATTTTATATTCCGAGTGAAGCGGATAATGTATTGATTTCATCCGGAATGTGTTATATTTACATATTTAGAAACGATTTTGTGAAGAGAAATTTCACAAACCTAATATAAATCGTTCCCGATAAATGCGAATGTCGACTCCGATATCTTTTCACGACTTCGAAATCTTCTAAAGATCATAAAAAAAAAAATAAAAATACTCTTTATTCGCGTATTTATTTTTCATCCCGAATAGAACGTTTCTTTTTTCTACAAGAACTCGCTTTTTCCAAAGTTCCGGGCACAGCCGTAGTAATAAATGGATGTGAATTTCGTCATTTTTTTTCTGTGTTTTAAGGGGAATCTGAGCTCAAGTATTTGTTTCAAAAGAAGTTTGGCCAACGCTGAAACGAAATTTTTTCTATATATATTTCAACCGATGGCACGTGTAGTCGTCGATAAACGTACATGTATTCATTTTACGAATATCAAACAAATACTTATATAAACGAACTATTTGTTTTTCCTCCCCCCCCCCCTCAGCGTTGTAGTCAGTTACACGCGATGAGGACAAAGCGCATATCACAATATTAATAATAATATACGTAACACTGGCGTATACGAATTTGTTTACCGCGTCGTAGGAGGAGAATGACGAGACGGGAGAGGTGAAAAATACGTTATATATAACAAAATATATCTACTTCGGATGGATAAAATGGTTGAAATGATAAAAAATTGGCAATAAGTCGAGCGTGATTGCTGTCATCAGATGATTGTGTATGTGTGTACAAGTATACCGCGCACGAGCAGGTTTAATAATACGTATTTATTATATTTGTGTGTGTGTGTTTTGGAGCCATCCGTAAAAGAGTATTTGAATATTTATGAGTTTCGTCTCATTCGTTCGATATGATGGATGATGACGACGACGTCTCCGACATTATTCTAACGGAGCGTAATAATATATACGTATATATACGAGTATACGTAATAAAAATACGTCCGCCGTTTTCGCCGGGGTATAGCATTTTTTTTTTTTAACTGCCTATCAAATCGACATCGAATTCGCGTATCCTGTGACTGTCCAGAGACGTTTTCTTTCTCTTTTTTCTGGTAATTCGACAATAAATTTCGATTTATATACACAACCGTTAACCGCACGAAAGTGTTATTTTTCTATTGCTCATTACGAGTCTTTTAGCGGCTTCCACTAAGCTTCTCCGTCTATTCCCGTCCATCCGATCGTGCTGATTCGTCACCGACTCTATTGTGACCTGCTTCATTCTATCCAAACATCGTTGTCGTTTACCGGACAAGTTTTTTGGTGACCACATTTTTTTTTGTCGCAAAAATTTTATACGCTCTAATCGTATAGCGACTGTTTAAGATACATTCCGTTCGTATTGTTCCGGAATTCCTCTTTTCATAGTTGCGTTCCGTGTTCGGATCACGTTCTTTCGACAATTAATAATTAATCTGAACGCGTTTTAAACGACAAATGATCTGAAATAAAACTCCAATTTTTTTTTTTTCTTTAACGGAGCCAAACATTTTCGTGTTGTCGTGCGTGTTATTCCTACGATCGGATGTTTAAACATACTTATAGTCGTCTCTACACGTCTACACGTTAGTTCGAATTGTACGACTTTTAAGTTTTCTTTTTTTTGTTTATTTTGTACCTTCTAAGCGTTTCACTGAATATTACAAATATGTACACTCGCGTATATCAACGACACACATGCGTCGATAATTAACTAGTTTTATTTGTTCATTGGGCATTTTTTTCCCCTGCTTATCCTTCAAACGTATTGTAAACCGTAACAGTATTAACCACCGTGATCGCTGCTCTATCGAATTTCCACTCATCGACGGGCGCGTTGTCGCAATTGATTTTTGGTTATTTTATTTTATAAAAACGTAAAAAATTTTTTTCGGTAGCGCGTGGCAGCGAATGGTGTGCGTTAAAAACGTCACTGGGTAGGAGTGAAAACGCGAAGGGATAAACCTTACGAATTCGAAAAATACAATTTCGGATACCGGACGAGGGGAAAAAAGTGCCGAAAAGCGAACGAATCGAACGGGAAATAATAAATACTCGTTGAATTTGCTACGCCGTTTTATACATCCTTATTTTATGCGACGCTCGTGCTGATGCTGCTGCAGGCGAGGAAATAACTTATACGTAAATACATTACTGGTGTACACGCGCGCGCGGTCTTTTCACAAGAACGGTAAAAAAAAAAATAAATAAATAAATAAACGAATAAAAGAGTAAATAAATAATAATAATAAAAAAAATCTATTATTCAAAGCAGACAACCCGAAAACGGTCTTTTCCGTTCGCACCGAGCGCTGACGAGAGACATTATATTTTAAACTTAATTGAATTCAAGACGTTCGCCTTTGTGTATTGTACCGGCTCTCCCGACGCCCTTCTAATGGATATCGGGAGCCAGTCGATACGACCGCCGCCGACGCTTCAAAACGGAACGGGCGGTGAAGACGAGCGGTGATGCTGCAGGTCGCGGTCGCTGCGCGGGAAAAGGTGTCGGTTTTATTTTTTATAATACGTCATCGCAGCATCAGCAACGATCGCGGTAGTTGAGCCATCTAAGTGAAATGAGTTCAATAATAGTAAAAAAAAAAAAAAAATCCCCCCCGCATCACCAACCGCGGTTTTCTTTTTTCTTTTTTTTTTTATCTCCCGCGCGAAAATTCCTCTCCGTATCGTCGTACGATATTTATACACGGTATTACAACGGTTCCGGAATGCGAATATATCATCGCTGATGTATTCGAGAGACGGAGAGAGAGAGAGAAAAACTATTAAATGATTTTTGTTTTTATTAGACTTAGCGAAAAAAATTGGTATAATGTTTTTTTTATGTGTACAAATTTTCGACTAGAAAGTTGATCCCGTCGTGCGTCGTGCTCTTGCTGTGGCGAATTCCGATATCCAATCGGCGTAATTTATTCGAAACGTTTTACGTTTTTTCTCGTTATTATCCTTAGACGTAATTCAAAACTACGCAAAAATCGAGAAAAAAACTATTTTCCAAACATAGTTTTCGTAGTCCGCACATAAATCTACTGAAATAGGAGTACTGAAAGCGTACAACGAATATTTGACTTTGCACTACATATATATTTTATTTTTTTTTCAACGAATTTCTTCTAATTTTCGGCAATTTATAGTAATTATTAGATGTTGAACTATTTATAGAGTCATAAAAGGGTTTGTTATTGGTGAATAGCTGAACGTTTTATACAACAGGTAGGTCCTATCAACTTTATAAAAAAAAAAATAAACTCATAGCAATCTTAAAACGCAATTATTTTCTCTTTTTACCGCTTTAAATTTTCCGACAAAGCGCGTATTACACCGAAGCTCTGCTCAGATTCGATCGAATGCAAAGATTTTCGCAATTGCTTTCAAACTATTATGTAGTGATAACAAAACTCTAAAACTTTATCCGAGTAATTCATTGAAGCGACATCCACAAAACTCGCGGCTCGCTACTCTTTTAGAGGGTTTTTTTTTCTTAATATTCATAAAACCAACTCTATCGATAAACTTCGAGTACCAATCGATTCGGAATAATATGATTAAACGATTTTCCGTTGGTTTTCCTGATTAGGTTCCAGATACTTTTTATGGATGCGATGCACTTTTGAAAATTTTCAAGTCTAGGCCCAAATCAATTATTTTCTTTCTGATTTACGAGGTACGGATTTAATAAAACATTAACAATATATTTTAATCCGAATAAAAAATATATAGTAATCGCGATATTAAATAAATTATGATTTATTACAGGTAAAAAAAAATTCCATTATTTTATTGTAATTATTTATGACGATTATTAACGCTTATTGGCGCTTGTTTTCGATTATTATTCGTGATAACCGCATGGACGTTTGCAGGTTTTGTTGATTCGAAGTGACGTAAGGGGTTTGACAGTTGAAATTTGTACGAAAATTTAGTGTTTTATTGCAACCACGTATTTGGGAATCCGATTTTACGATATTATACGACTAACCGTGGTGAGTGAAAAGCAGCGTCTGGCTTTAGCAGACAGTGTTGGTTTTATCGAACACACAATCTCCACAGAACTCCATTAAATGTTTACTGTCGAAACTCATTTTTAATAAACAATCTCCGAATAGATCAATAATAATAATAATAATAATAATAATAATAATAATAATAATAATAATAATAATAATAATAATAATAATAATAATAATAATAATAATAATAATAATAATAATAATAATAATAATAATAATAATAATAATAATAATAATAATAATAATAATAATAATAATAATAATAATAGATTTTCAGCTCTTATTCGTCACGAGAAAATCGTTCGAGATCCACACTTTGCAGGGAACTTCTGATCTACACGCATTTACGCGTATAGTTTTGCATGTAAAACGTGTGTTCGATAAATCGTTTTATTACGATCATTTTTTGTCTTGTATAATGAACATTATATAATGGAAATAGTTTGTTTGGATTCGTCGGTTATGAGTTCAGCAGAGATTTCAAAATATTTTCCAGTGAAATTTTATACGTACCTATAGGCCATTTCGTTATTAACACTCGAACTCGAAATACGATTTGTTCGACAACAACTGTAAAAATCCGAAATACCGGGTTGTTTTCTCTCTCTCTCTCTCTCTCCGTTCATAAGTCATTAATTAGTTTTTAGACACCGCAGCGTTAAACGAAGTGTCGTGTCTTCTTTCCCGGTAAAACGTCACTAAACACGCATACATAAAACGAAAACTAATTGAAAACGTCGTTTAGATACCAGTCTTGGAAACATATTCGAATAACACCAAACGCAAAATAAAGTACTATGCAGGGAAAGAGGAAAGTGTGCAGTTAACCGATAAAACCACAAGATTTTGCGAAAAAGACACGCGTTTTTGTAACAAGCGCCATTTAAAAGCAAAAAAAAATAAATAAATAACAATAATTTTAACATTTAATCGCACAGAAATATTCTTTATAAATCGTTTATATGACCTCCATATGCGGCGGGACCTGAAATTGTGCGGCGTAATACGAAAAATCAAGATGTGAAATCGAAAAACGTTTAGTATTGTTGCTTTTTTCCCCCGAAAATCTCTCTAGTTTCAAATGTTTCCAAAACGATTTCGAAAAAAAAAAATTATTTCGTCGATTTCCATGTTTTCACTATGATTTTTTCAATACGGATCAGAAGACACGGTCACACTTCGAAAAAACATCCATTTTGGCCTCTCGCTGCTCATAATTTTCAACGATTTTTCGAATTCTCGCGTTCATATGTTTTTCAGCGGACTATTCCCAACAGATCTAATCGACTATAAAAACACAGGAGATCTCCGTCGTTTTGGTCCTATTGAAATTTACTTACAATGCGGTATTGACAAACGAATAAAAAAAAATAATTCGTAAACGCATAGATTATAAAAAATAAAAAAATACCGTACTTACGAATACGTACTACGTGTAATGAACTGTATATCGTGTACGGACGAACAAAAACGAATGTGTGGTTTTGTATAAAAATTTCTTTTCTTTGTAAATCGTGTACGCGCTACTGGTTTCCGCGTGAAATAGACCGAATTTATCGTCGTCACACACTCGCGTGCTTTATTTATAATATTGCGTATTGTTCTCGCGTCAACAATCTTCGCACGTGATTCTGTAACAGGACCATCACCGATCGGAGCCGGTAAAACTGATCGCGAGAACGATAAAAGTTTTTGGCGCAAACTGTCGTCGTATTGTCGCGGCGCGGGCCGGACGCGGCGACGTTTCTGTTGCCGCCCCAGGTATTATTGTGCTTTGCGTTTTACTCGGGGACTGACCGAGTCGCATCGCAGGGATACTCGTCTAGAAATTTTTTTTCGTTCACAGGCGGTTTAAATAATTTTCATTCTTAAACGTATTTATTATTATTATTATTATTATTATTATTATTATTATTATTATTGTTCGGATTATTTAAATCTCTCCTCCCCCCGTCTCTCTCACTAAATGACAAACCGTGTCGCATGCGACAGTTGTGTCTGCACAACTTATTCGGCGTATAGAATTTTTAATAAGATTTTCCGACTTTTTTTTACAGACACGCTATTAAACACCGTCGATATGTTCGTCCGGCGCCATTCGGAACTGGTGTCCGCTATTTAGACGTGAACAATTTGTTGTGTAGTTTTGCAGTTCGTGAAAGTATTTTGCAGTTCATCGATTGAAAAACTACCCAGTAGCGTGTTTAGGATTTTGTCAAGGGGAGAGGGAGGGAGATATGTATGGACAAAAATATTTTATTGACTTGAAGTGGGCTTCGCTCCTTCGCCCTCTCCCGTCACCACATTTTCTCATTATTTTTCCAAGCAAATAATAGTCATTAATAAAGCGTCTGATTGACGTATTATCAGATTATCCAAGTAAAATCATACCAATTGGCTATTGTAAACAAGAATATCGAAAACTAAAAAAAAAACTCGAGAAGGGATTTATCCCCCATACCCCAATACATATTTTGTAATAAAATACACTTTGATAATTTTTATACGATAAAAAAAAAGATAACCATAAGAGTATAACTATTTTATATTTATTATAAAATAATTATTTTAGAAAAAAAAAAAAAATATTTTAGATAAATTCTTAAATTTGAATTAAACAATAAAATAGATATAAATACGAATTTTGCGGGAGGGGGGAAAGAGAAATTAACGCGATGGAATTTCATATTTTTTTTTTCGTTCTTTCGATCGCAGTAATACACAATATCATATTAAATCGTAATAATAATAATAATAATAATAATAATATAACGAACCGTTTACTCGACGCGTGCATCGTAATCCGTATTATATAATATAATATGTAACACCTTTTACGCTTTCGAAATATAGGTATGTGCGCTATAATAAGGACGTTAGCGTTATAGTAGGAATGGGGAATTTCTCCAGGAATTCTCGTCGTGACCGCACCGGAGCTGATGACATGACGGTATAGCGATACAATATAATGAACATCTTGTAATATTATTAAATTCGCGAATGTATATATATATATATTTATATATTAATAATATAAGAATTTATTGGAAAATTTCGGGATAGTCCGCGTACACAGCACGTTTTATATACGTATATACACGTCGTTATTATTATTATTATTATACACGAGCCGAAATATATGACATTTTTAAAATATTATACGCGACTCGTAAGACGTATAATACATGTATTTTATAGCGTTGTATTATTACGATCCATTATATTATTACGACGAGATCATCAAACGCCGCGTCTCGCATTTTATCGCGTTTACACCGAAATCGTCGTCCGTGTAATATTATGTCGCGCGTCTCCTCCGGCACTGACGCGCGCCAAGACACGAGTTGTGCATTACGTATTACACATTATATATATACGCGTTTACGATATTCACGCGTTCCTATTCGTAGTAGTAATAGAGTAATGGTCGTAGTGGTCATTTATGGATGGATTAATGTCTCATCTCTCTGCATCACGGATAATATCGCTATATATATATATATATATATATATATATATCATAGATAATAAAGACACTAATTCGCCGAGTCGACGCGTCAAATTCTTTTTTTTTTATCTTTCAAATTTCAGTCATAAACATATTTTGAATCATAGAGAGAGAGAGAGAGAGGTATACGAGTCTATATAATAAGAGAAAAGAAAGCTAAGAGTTGAGGCTGTATGTGTGTGATTTTAACGCGGAATTTTGTCAATCCTCCGCGACGACTGTCTACCAGTCCTCGGACACTAATAAAAATTAACAGAGTGGCTTATCACATAAAAAAAAAACCGCGGAGACCATCTTCTCGTCCGCTATCCAGTGTGACGATTTTCGATAAACTAAAAGTAAAATTTAAGCTTTTGTTGTTGTTGTTGTCGTCAGCCGTACCAGTTATACCGAATATAATAAATATGATGAAATCAAAGGAATTCGCAATTGCTAATTTTTTTTCCCCTGCAACGCGGTAGGTTCTGATCGCGAAAAATAGAATGGTCGTCCAAAATATAATTACACGAACTTAAAGATAAAATTTCGATATCGGAATTCACTATTTCGTATAAACAAATGTGCGTATAAAATTTAAAAAAAAAAAAAAATCAAAGTCTCCTCGTCGAAATAAATAAATTCGGATGAGTCGTAGACGAAAAACGGTCGCAGCGAGCACCAACGCTGATAACCAAAGCCGATGGCGTTTCTGACTCCGAATCCGGAATAATAATAACAATAATAATAATAATATACCTTAATCCGAGGTGTTCGCATTCCGCGTGGCTTAATAGCAAAACGATGTTAACTAAACATACGTATATTATATAATCGATGAGCATTATAATATATTCAACATATATATATATATATATATATATATATATATATAATAATAATAATAATAATAATAATAATAATAATAATAATAATGCGCGTAGGAAAAAAAATTCATTCGGAAATCCGTGCCGACCGCGGGCACTTAACGTGTCGCCGCCGTCAAAACGCCGTGCTGCAGGTAACGCGTCAAAGTCGTCGGGTCACACAGTATATAATAATACCGCAAATATACATCATAAACGTCAGACGACACATACCCATATGAACGTATATTATAATATATTTCGTCATATGCAAATGATGTGCTCGTCAAGCCGGCGAGACGACGGGATTACGGTTAAATATTTAAATATTTTATATAATATACCTACGCGGTGTTTGTCCTCCGCTTAAAAAAAAAAACGCTTTGAACGCGCCCTGTCCGCGAAATTAACGTAATCGCGTAGAATTTTTCGACAATTTTTTTTTTTTTTGGAATGGGGAAAAAAATTGTACTTTGGCCAATAGACAAGGAATATATGAATAGGAGGAACCACTCCTACAATATTGAACGTGGCACGGGATAACGGTTCGTTTCAGAGAATAGTCACAATTACACAACGGTTCTTTTTATTCTCGCATGCGAAGGCATATAATATTTTAACGGAATTATTGTCTAATCGTATCTTTGCGGGAAATTATACGTGGGGCGGATAACAGTTATTTTTAAATCTTGACACTTGTACGTATTATATAAAAACACGTTAACGTTGCCGAAGTCTTTTTCTTGATACGGCGTATATTTCCCGTTTTCGTTTATTACACTTCAACGCAATTACACAATAATATTGTTTAATGAATATATCTTATCTATGGTCACATTGTTGGCATTTTAGCCGTAATATTGTTTAATGAATATATCTTATCTATGGTCACATTGTTGGCATTTTAGCCGTGGAAGAAAGAGTATACTTGTTAATTGAAGAATAAGCGAATAACAGCGGGTTAAACGGCTCGGTGCGATTTTATACGAATTACATTCAATTCCCAGCTGTATACCGTTGAGTAGGCGCAAATAAAATTAAATATTTTCACGTTGAAAATCGTCCGACGGCACATTTAGAATTTAAACGCAAAAACAAAAAGAAAATCTGACCGTCTGCTATTACGCGACTATTCGACACGTTCTCAGCGCCGTTGTTAGAACACTTTTAAAGACACTCGTTCGTGTCGAACTTGCGAGCCTTTTTACCGGGGTAAATGTCGAGAGCGTTCGGAATACTATTTTTTCGCTGCTACGTTATTCACAATAATACACAAACGCGTGTCGTCCGAACGAGCGTTTCGACAAATAATATTTGTTTTTGATATATTATTATAATATTGGAACGGATACGAAAACCGTATGCGATTTATAATATAGTTAAGAAAATCGTCGAGAGAAAATGTAACAATAATTACTCCCCGCGCGAATACGTAAGACTTTCCGGCGACGCGTCGTTAATTGCAGGCAAAAATCGAAACACTCGTTCCGCGTTGGGGAAACGAGACGAAATCAAAATAAAAAAAAAACGAAATCGGAAAGAGAAACCTCATGACAAAATTATCCGTTTTTCTCCTCCTCCTCCTCCTCCTCCTGTAAACAGGTCTCGAGCCGATGTAGTTTTCTCGATAATATGATATATATACGATTGTATGTATAACGCGCGGCGGAATTGAATCAATATATTGAATGTGCGTGTGCGTGTGTGTGTACACAATAAAGCGGGCGGAAGTAAACGATTGTTTTTAATGGGTCCAAAGAGTTATGATCCGGAAAAACGAGGCAGACGTGATATCCCCGAGTACGATTTCGATGAATTACAACCCATTGTGTTAGCGGACGCCGCGTCTGCACAACGGTCGTGCAGGGCTGTGGGTTATAAATATACGAGAAGGGCGGTTGTCGTCGTCGTCGTCGTCCCTGCCTAATCGATTTCCTTACGGAATCGTCGCGCCAATACGCTTTTGACGGTGGACGCGTATACACATTAATAATTATAATAATAATAATAATAACAGACAACAACGCGGCGCGATCAGAGAATCTAATATACATTTTTAAAAATCAAAAAAGAAAATAACGGCGATTGAGAACAATTTATTGGAATCGGAACCCGTGTGTGTCCATGCGAGTTTTACATAGCGTAGCCCATTCGGAATCCCTCGAAGAAGCACTTATTGTCTCAAGTCGGGAGCTCCGTAACTGCAGCTCGAACGCTGCCCCGAAATCATGCAGTCATAACGATGCTCCTTCGACTGCGATTTGATCTTTAAGGATTCTCGTCGTCTCCCGCAATCGTTTTTTTTTTCCAGACGATTCCGATCTGTGTTTCTTTCAGGCACTTCTCCGGGGGGGGGGGAGCTCAGCCCCCCTCCCCGGAGAAAAGTTGAAGAATAGTAAAAAATACCAAATATTAGACAAATTTGTCTGTGGCGTATTTACGGGGGGCGGGGGGGTGGTCAGGTTAAAACCCCCACCAGAACCAAAAAAACAAAAGCTAAAAGGGTATACAAAAAATGTTGTGTATTTAATAATTTTGTTCACAATAATAATAACAGACAAAGGTAATTATTACCAAAAAATGCATTTTTCTTGATGTAATATAAATGACCCCCCGATTTTTTCAAATGCCCCTCCGGAGAAAATTGTCTGAAAGAAACACTGATTCCGATCGGTTTGAACCGCGCGTTCAAAAACGTCTCGGTAAGAATCCAGACGACTCCGTCGTCTGCTTAGCACGTGGATCGGCGCTTTTTCGAGAGCAAAACACCCGGTGTTGTTTGTCGAATTTCAAGAATTTCCGTAATCGACCGAGAGATCAAATCTTCGGCAAATTTTTCTTCGGCGAATCCACCGCCGCATGAAACGTCGGACGGTTCGTGCGTTGTCATTGGATTGTCGAAAACGCGCATCGCGCGGAAAAATCTTTGAGCGCGGTTAAGGCGAAATATCCTCGTAAGCTTTTCCAACCGTTCCCCGAACCGTCTACAAAACCGTAGAACAATTCGAATTAAACGTGTAATCTCGTCGCACCTGCTTTTCGAAATGATAACAATTGACACGGACTACAATCCGGGGCGCTGGGTCTCACGCGCGACACTACACTCGTTCACTGCTTTCGGGTGCCCGAGTAGTAGTAGTAGTAGTAGGTGTATGACGCGAATTCTCTTTACTGAACCGTCACTGTACACACACGGTGTTATTTTGCATCGTATTCACATTGTCGTTTCTCGTGCAGCTATTACGCAGCCTCGTCCTCGACGTCGTTGTCGTCGTCGTCGTCGTTGCCTTCCGCCGCCGCAGCCGCTGTCGGCAACAACAACTGCGGCGGCGGCGTCAAGTCCTCGAAACGACAAAAGATCAACCATCAGTTCTCGGCCAAAAGCGGTGGCGGTAGAAATCAAAACGGATGCGGACCACCGACCGGCGGACAAGTGCTATTACAACAACAACAGTCGCATCACGCCATCGTGCCGGACCAACTTAAACTCTACAGTGAGTCGCGCGCGTACCCCGTATACGTAGAATCGTGATTCGCCGTGGACAACGCACGTGCTTGAGTCGTGTACGCGATTCTCACGATTCTTACCACTCTATTTTCGCAAAAAACCGCTTTCCGCAAAATAATAATCCGAAATGCTGTTTCATACTAGGCCTTTGGCTCCGAGTACAGTGCAAAGTGAAGACCAGCCCTAGGGGAATCGACTTGTGTTACGTTCGTCATGAATAACATTGCCAACCATTGGAATGTAAAGCGTAGGAGAAATTTTCTTTTATTTTCCGCGACGCCCGCGGTACAGAGATATCGCGGGCACGTTTTTTTATTAAAAATTATTCCGAATAACAGTGAGTTCATCGATTACTTGACGAGTCCTTTAATTTCCAAAACGCTTTGAATATTTTTCCAATTCGTAAACTCTAACGTCGAACTAGAAAATGTATAAAACGAAAACGACGCGCTTGCGCCCGTCCGGTTTCAGTTGTGTTGCGCAAAAACTCGAGACTGAACGTCCGTTTTGATCTGTTGACGCAGGCAATCCGGACATACTGATATGCGGCAATTGTCGGGAGATGTTTACCGAGCTACAAGGCCTGTTGGATCACAAGAAGGAATACTGCAAGCTCAGATTCGCGTGCAAATGCAACAACTCGATAAAGCCCAGTTACAACAACAACAATAACAATCACAATCACAACAATAACAACAGTGAGTCTTATATATAAAACGTAGACGTGTTTATATGGATTTAGCAACTATGACAAGTTCCTGTGAAATCCACCCTCTCTCCCTCCCTATTAAATTAATCATAATTATAAATATTAAATTAGCGAATTTGCGTCACTATATAGAGTCCGCTTAAAATCTACGTTTAGCTTATACAATAACGAAATATCTCCCACTGTTACGGTTTATGGTCTTTGATACCAGATCTCCGTATATGGATTGAAGAAAATGAACAGAAAAAACCAAAAACATTGTGCGAATAATTCACGAAGCAATCTGTAATTTGTAATTACTAATCGTAACTGTAAATTCTTCTAAACATTTCAAATAGAGTTTTAATAAAAGTTAGTTTTACATTTTGTATTGCCTATATAAAATGCTGGAATAGCAGGTTCAGTTATCTCGACAAGATCTGCAGAAGTTCTAGACACGTGTACGATACACACAATTGTGTTATAAAATCAAAATAGGAATCCTTCGGTAACTTGTTCCGTCGTCATGTCCAATGACGATACACACACGGGTGTATTAAACGCGGAATTTTTTTATTTTAATGACAACGAGAATGATAAAATTTCGACAAAACGCGTGTCTCTTTTTTTTTTCGTAAAAATGTCAAACTCATACGCGGATGTACGAATGAACAAAAATTGAAAGACACAAACTACTGTTTCTTTTTTACTGGATTCTTGTATAGTGATTTTTTTCCTTCTAATTTTGATGATCGTAATTATGAATTTTGTAATACCCACCTACTCAACTCATCTAGGACCTTATTCGCCAGACAACATAAATCTTATTCGACACATAATGAAAAAACAAATAATTCTCGGCTCGGCTTTTTAATGTCCAGACAGCGCTTATTCGACGGACGGATTTTTTTTCCCGAACACAGTTTTAACAAAACAAAAAAAAATAATCCGAAAAATCGATACCTACGACAATTTGAAAAATTAGTTCAAATCTTTTTTTCAAAATTAAATTCGGTTCGTTTCCTGAATTGATTGAATATTTAATATTTAATCGATATTTGATGTCTAAAAGCGTAAAAAAAAAAAAAAAGTAACCATTTCCTTCCCTCCCTTCCGATTCCCTTTATATAATAGAATAAAAACCATTTATTACGAATCGTCGTTATTCCGTTTTTCATTTCGTCCGATCGGAACCGGCCGGCCGTGATTACCCCCTCGAGTAATTACAGTAAATCGCGCGCGCGCGCAATAATTTACAGTTATCAATATAATAAATAATGCCGTCCGTTTGAATACAATTTTTATTGATTTTCGTATTTTCACGAAGAATGGCCGGGAAACTTGAACGAAGGCTGCGTGTCGCTGATGTGCGTCCAATGTAAGGAATCGTTCGACAGCGCTTGGGATCTGATGGTGCACGCGCAGACGGCTCACATGATGAACGTCTACCAGTTGGCGACCAGAGAACAGGTGACGGCTTCGCCCGTGGGCACGGAATCGGAAAACGGATCGATGGTGAGTCCCGCACGCGCCCGGCCCCGTACCTCTCCCCCGTATTTACGTATTGATTCGTGGCAAGAAGTTCAAATTTTTAAAACACTCTTTAAACGACCTTCGGTAATACCGCCCGATTTTCCGTACAAATTTTCCTTTTTCTTTTTTTTCTAGAAAAAAAAAACGAAATTCGAAAAAGACTTTTTTCCTTTATCGTTTCTAAAGCATTTTTCTCGCGTACCTTTTTTAAGATCAATTATTCGCTCTACGGATTTTTCGTAAAAACACGTTCGAAATTAGAACAATATTTTCTGTCAATCACTCTAATCGCGAACGGCTGGTTTCGTGTCGAAAACTCCACGCAGAAAAAGCATATTTTTCGCTCTGTTTTAATGCGCTAAAATCCGAATCTATGTGACGATCACTTCTTACGTCATTAGAAATCGTCCGCGACTCCGATATACGTTCACACGGCGCGTTCTGGACAGGCAATTCTCGTTACGGCAACGCGCCGGATCTGTTTCGCGAAGTCAGACACCAAGATGTGTACAGTCATCATTGTGCGGTCCCTTCCAAGACATACCGAAAGCAGCAATCAACAAAGGCGAAAATTGCCTTAAGGGACACCCCATGTCTTCAGAACACCTTAGAATAAAGCCCGTAATATGATGTTTTTACGTTGTTCTAAAATCGATCTTAAGTATGTCCTAAATCGTTTTATCGAATTCACAACGGCTTTTCCTCCGCAAATTACTTACGCAACAACGAATGTTTTGGTTTTTTATTTCCTTTCTTGAACAATAACGGGTTTGCCCATTATTATTATTATTATTATTATTATTATTATTATTATTATTATTTGGACGCTTTTCTCGCTCGGTAATGCGGACAATCGCGCCCTTATTGTTTTATCCTTCTTTTTTTTCCCCTCCTTTAATTTACGTTTTCGTTGAAACCATTAACCGCTTTCTCGTTTGTAATTTCTCCAAACGCGTTCCACGCTAACGTATACCTATTGGTACACACGAATTATTTATTACATCCGACGCCGTGTACCAATATTATTAGTTTCTCCTTTTTCTTGTTTTCTTCTTTTTTTTTACCACTCGAAACCGCGATAATCGATCACTACCGCCCCGCGGATGCTGGGCAAGTTAAAAGCGCCGCGCGTAATTACGACCGCGCGCGCGTCAAACGAAATCAAAAATCGATTTGTCAAAGGACCACAAAAAAAAAAGAAAAAAATTGTTTTTTTTTATTTTTGTAAATACGTTTTAAATCGGAACGGCAATGCGAATATGAGCGCAAAACAGTTAAATGAATATCATTACGCGTGTTTCTACGTCCGAATAAGTAATATACATTTTTGCTGTAATATTGGAAAATTTAAAAAATATATATTTATATAATTTGCGTACTATTATTATTCATCTCGTGATAGCGAAGACGTTTTTTTATTGAATAAATTATCATTAACAGAAATACCGCGATCGAAACGTTTTCTTAATTGATAAAAATCAATAACGATAATACGTACATATATAGTGTCGTAAATGCGGTTTTAATGTCGAATTTTGCGAAACGAACTACGAGGGAAAAATACGTTAAGAAAATATATTTCCCTCCGCGGAGCACAATCGTATTTATTTACGGTATATTAGCATTATTCAGTATACGCATTCGGTTTCAGTTTCATTGAACGGTTATTATAAAAACGAATTAAATTCATTTCAAAAATTACAATAACACGAGTGTTGCTGTTCAAGTGAGTTACACTCGGACAGCGAGTTTAGAACCGTTATTTTTAATTTGAAAACCATAATAAATCGTTGTGTTCCATAATTATTGTTTGTGAGCAGATGCCATTAGTAGTTTATCGAAATTAATAAATAAATAATATACTCGTATACACCTGAGATTTTTTTTACATTTCGAACGATACGAAAATTGCCCGAAACGAATGTGTCGTATGGATTCTATCAGTTTTTTTTTTTTTTTTTTGCGATTTTTCGGTCGTTTTCCTTGGTTTGAAAAAGAAAAATTACTGATGAAATCGTAAAACGTGTCAAATAAAATACGATGCGTCTTGTATTTTTTTTAACGATTATGTAAAATATCTGCTGGCTTTGCGTGCACAACAGCAATTGATGTCATACGTAATATAATATGTTTTAAAACGATTGTTACTTACTAGTTGCATAGTCACTCGTCACAGGTTTAATATAATACACGTGTGTGAAATGATATTCGCGAAATAGTTTTGTAACATTTTTTTTTGATTTCCCGTACGAGATATGTAAAATTTCAGACGCGGTTAACTCCAAAATGAGATTCTTCGCGTTCGCCAATTCGTGTCGTTTTGTCGTATTCGTATTACATGATATAGAAATTCCTCGGTTTTTAAACGTTTCCGAGAACTTTTAAACTATGTACGTAAAACGCGAATAATTCGACGACATTTCGCGGACGCGTAACGCGAGATACACACAAATAAAGATAAATCTTTAGCGCTGAAGTGTTTATAATAATAAGTACCATGTAGTGAACGGTGTTACGTTATTCAATGTGGTCGATAGTAATAATAATAATAATAATAATAAATACCGGCGAATCGAAATAATCATTATCGGTTGAAAATGAAACAAATCGGTGAGAAATTGTTTTGACGTATTATCGTGGAGCTGGAATGAAGCGACGAAAATCGTTTTCAATAACATGCACTTGAAAACATATTGAAAAGATACCACCTGATATAATAATTACGCTGTTCGGTATAACCTATCGAATACTGTAACGAATTTCAACTGTCGGACTCTTATTAGGTACTTCTCGAATAAACCAATAACGCAGTTTCGAATAAATAATCGAATGCGCACGTATTATACACCGTTCACGCAATATTTCAACTATAGGCGAATCGTTATGAAATTTTTTCGAAAACCAATCGCACACACTAGTATGAAAAATACTGTTATTATTATTATTATTATTGTTATTATTATTTCCCGATTTGCCAGAATATTATTTCGTAATTATTTAAACGTAAACATTTTTTTTTCATTTTCATTTTTCCCGACCAATTTTTCACTTATAATTCCCCCCCCCCCGCCGCCGGGTTTCTGTTAAGTACACGCGTACATATATATATATTATTAAGCCGGCCGTTACCGCGGGGATATCGGACGGCTCAAAGTGGAGGAGGTCAGCTAATTTAACAAATGCGTTTCTGATGCGAACGAAACGCGTAGAACACAATACACATATTATATATATATATACGCGTTTAAGTCCGTGAGGTACACGTCAATTAAGAGCGATCCCCCAGAGGCCACGTCCGGCGAGTTGATCTTTTTTTTTTTTTTTGTTTTTGAGATTTTGCCAACGTCCGTACGAACGAATTTCGTATACGCGATACGAGTCATTCTTTTTTCTTTTTTTGTTTTCTATATATATATATATGCGGTTTGCAGAGGTTAAATAAATACAATAATAAAATACGAACGCGTATTAGTAAAAACGTTATATATATTTATTATTATTATTATTATTATTATTATTATTATTGTTCTGCGTCGTGTTGTTAAAATACATTTCGGCAGGGAAAACAAACGGCGCGCGTATTTATCGCACTCTAATATCCATGTACGAGTGTACATTGCGTTGTACACACCGCAGCTGGACGGGTGGGGGGGGGGTGGAGGGAGGGAGGGAATCCTTAGAGAAAATTAATTTTTAAACGCCAAAAAGACGGTTACAATAACGATCGTTTGAAAACGGCGAACTCGAAAGTTAATGAATTCCGCGAAAACACACCGCAATCGCCGCCCTAAGATATTTGAAAATAACGCGTTAGCTCGATAACGCGCGAATTCAATCGCAGTGTGCGCGCAATATATTTTAATATAAACGAGACAAATAATGTGAGTACGCTTTTACGAGAAAAGAAAAAAAAAAATACAATTCCTCCTAGTCCTCGTTGCACAACGCGCGTTTAACGCGACGTACGAGGCTGGGAATTAAATCGTTGACTGGAGGACGGATTACTCTTGATCGTGTTACGTTAACTTATTTCCTCTCCAAGTCAAATTAACGTTTTTTTTTTTTTTTTTTTTTATAATTAGGATCGATTTGTTCTAAATTTTTCGTCTCAGTGCGTCTCGGAGACGTTTTCCGTCGACAGAACTCATCAAAATATACGACCAATGAGGTTCGGCGGCAAAACGTCGAACCGGCCGGCGATATTATTCACTTAACAATATTGTTTATCGTCGCGTTTGAACAATAAATTCATTCTTGTAAAACACGTCCCCGATTTCGCGTTAAACGTCACTGTAACGCCAAAGAAGACGATTTCGAATTTCGTATAAATCGTTGAGAAACGTACTAAATACATTTGTTAATTATCGTCGTAAATTAACGATTATATATATATATATATAAAAAAAAAATTAACAACGACACGCTTCAGTTATTATTATGTTAACGTAACACGAATTTTCAATTAACTTTGTTTTAGGTCAGTCGAAAAAAGACCCCCGCAATCATAGCGGATTAAAACGAAAAAAATATCATTATTAGCTTCGTCTTATAATACACGACTGTATTATATTTCTTAATATACGCCCCGTCAATATCAAGGGATTCGATCAATCAAAAAAACTATTATTTTTTTTTTTTTAACCCAAGAAACTAGAAATGTGCGTATATTATTCGACGACGTTATTACTGGCCCCGTCTTTCTTTTTCGTCTCTCTCTCTCTCGGGGGATGCGTCTTTTAAAATGAACACTGCAGAGACCGCGCATATCAGATTCCTCCACCATCCCGGACCGTATTATCGTCATCTGACGCCCCGCCGTCGCCATTTCCCCGACCAGAGATCTCCGAGGAATGTCCGTAGGGAACATTATGGCAAAAACGCTATTTTTCCTGCTCGTCCGTCCGCGAAACGATTCTCTTTCGAAGACTTGTCTCCCATGATCGCAACGTTACCAATGTACGCTGTACACGCCGAATATGACCGAATAATATGCACCCGAACCCCTTCGGTGTTGTACGGCACATACCGGAACAAGCGTTTTCGGAAAATGTAAAAAATTCTACGTAGAGAAAAACAATGCGTGGGAAAAATAACGAGTTCAAAAACTTTTTCATAACGTACAATCGATTATTATTGGTGTTTATTGGTTCGCCGATGAGGCACGATTAGTTCGTAACGAAATCACGTCGTATGGATTCCGCGAGGATATTCTTACCGCGAAGTATTTCGCCCTGGAACCAAGAAAAGTCAAACCGCTATTTAGAAATTAATTTACAATATACGAAATTTATCTCATTATCTGTGTCGTCCTATAATTTTTTCTTCTTAATACGACGAATAGTAAGACGATACCCGCCCGCCGTTAGCTCGCCCATACACGGGACTATACACCATTCACATCGGAACGCAAGTTTTCTTTAACCAAAACATTGACGATCCGAGTACGCGTCCACGACGATCCGGTCCTATCCTCCGGATAGAGGACAACCTCTTCTGACGATCTTTCTGTCTGCAGATAGTATCGAGTGAAAAAAAAAATAAATACTAAATTCACTACATGTATGTACAATTGAAATCACCAAAAATAAATCCCTGTTGTTCGTGTTTTACGACAAAACACCCCTTCATGTATACGTATTATAAGACCAAATCCTAATTACGCCGTCGTATATCCAACTGCACCGTTCGACTACATTTTCACGTGTACACGAACACGACAACGAGCGTTTAAACGTGCACGTAACAATGTGTGTGTATAAATATATTACTAGAAGAAAACCGTACGAATAGATTGCGTGTTCGAAACGCTACGGTTTTACATATTATTATATTAATATAATACGCGCGATACGTCTGAGTTCCTTTTCGCTCCCCCCCCCCTTTTTCGGCCGTAAATTTTACAAATAAAAGAAATAAAAACACGAATCCCGTCCGTCCTGCTAGACATATCCCGCACGACGACGAGAACGCATCACTATATGATAACAAAATAATACGTGGATATAGAGCCGTCGGGCCGCGATAACGTTATCATAACATTGCCGGTTTGTCGAAGCTTCGCGCGTGTTAATGTAGAAAATCAAAGTGACAGACGCGAGTTGTAAATTACGTTATTTATTATACTTGAAAGAAAAAAAAAAGAAGGAAACCGTCAAATATATACTATAGTGAATACACTTATGACTGTTTTTTAATCCGTAGATTATTATTGTCCTTAACACTATACTTACATGGTTAATTAATCAGAGCGTAAGCGCTTATCACCAATTTTTTTTTTTTAATGTTTATTCACTTTTAATATAGCGCTATTATTATTATTTTATATCGCAATTGTTTAATAAATATAGTGTCCTATTCAAAATCCTGAACACTTTTATGACATTAATTCGTAACCATTTATCGTATGTATACGATACTGCGGGCGGTGAAAAAGCCGACGGAGTTTCTAGTCGATCGATTTCGTACCAGTCAATTCTTCCGTGCGAGCGATCGTCTCGCCGTAAAAATCTGAAATCAAACGAGACGATACCTCGTCCGGTACCGGCGAGGCCGCCGCAATCAAGAAAATCAGCCAATTGCGGAACATATTATAACGCGTTTTCGTATTACTGTATTTTCCCGACGGGACATTTTTTATCGTCCGATTAATTTACGAAAGAGATTTTAAGCCAATTTTATTTTTCATTCGTCATTGAAATATATTTTGGTACCTCTGCCTGGACCCCTCCTATACCTTATTGGCTCGTTATTCTCATTCCATCTCTGGACCGTGTCTCCCGGGTTCACCAAAACCCGTAACATAGTTACATTCGCACAAAGCCGTCGTTCCTAAATCATCTCAACACGCCCGCAACGTCTCAGCGTATCCCATTTTTTCGCGTCCACATGACAATATAGTACCTCTAATATACTTCTATAATATGTGGGTAACCTGATATATACAATAACCATCAGGAGCATCGTTCGTTTTAACATTCACATTTCCGCTGTTTCTATTTTCTTTTTTCATTCAACGCCCGACGGTCTCGACACTCGCAGTAGTAGTTCCACAGACAGCTAACTTTAATCCCTAAGCCGTTTAATTTTAATTTCACCCATTCTTCTAGCGAGTAAAACACGGTTTTCGTGTTTGGAAAAATCGTTTAATCTTCGCTGTTAACCTATAGATTATCTCGACATTCACGATTGAAACGAATAATAATAAGTAGGTATACCGTATAAACTTTTGGCGTGGTGAAGAAGGGTATATCGTTCTCCACTTTTATTAATATTGTCGGGCCAAGCCGACGAACAAGCCGAGCGTATAATTTATCGTTTTATATATTATACGTTGGTGTAGTATATAGAGACGCTAGACACATGTACATGCAGCCTGGTATGTTCGATAGATAAACTGGCAACAAAATTCGACGGCCACACCCTAAAAAAAAAACCGTCGACGGAATGATAATCACCGCGCCGTCGGAAGTGATCAATCGTGCAGGGCGTGGTGCGTGACTACGTTTCGTGTCTGTGCGTGTACGAAGAACTTTGTCCGACATTAAGTTATTAAAGCAGTTGTACTATACTCCTCCACCTACTATCCCGTACACTTATATACTTAAAAAAAAAAAAAATACAAAAGCAACAACAAACGACGACGACGACGACTCGACCCGTAAAAAAAGGAATTTTTCGTATTTTCAAAAACGCTCCGTCGACGTTTTCTTTGGGATTCGGTATTAGTATTTTTCCGCACGATCGTGTAATACAATCAATCGACGGAATTTGTTTTATTGTCATGTTTTTAACGTATTTATAATTCATTATGACCATACGTGAGTACGTTAAACCGTCCGATATGGCCCTTAATGGGTCACACGAATCGAATAACACTAGAAAACCGCTTCACCGATAGAAAAAGTACAAATTCTAAGGTGGAATTGTTCGTTCAGAGTTTTCGTGCAGAGAGATCGCAGCAACGGTCGAAAGAATAAAACAAAATCATGGCCATACACCCGTTCACGAAGAACAACTCATCACAGAACCATCAATTTTCCGTTTGTACAACATGAAATAGGCACGAACGCATCACGGTTGTACAAAAAAATAAATATTCTGACAATCAATTGCAGCCTTCCTTGGCGCGCGTATATAGAAAACGCGGGTTAATAGAATAAGATCAGAGGTAATAAGAACATGTACATTAATGAATACTGAACACAGATATACAAATTGCGATTGCGGATTAGGTTAGATTGCGATTAACGTCGCGGAAATGTCGCCTGAATGACGGAATATTTCGTGGAACTGAAATTACGAAGGTAATGCTTATTTCGATCGCAGGACATTGAGAAAAAAAAAGATTTCTAAGGCTTTGTCGAAAACTGTATCGTCTAAAAACATTCTCGGCCATAATCGATATTTGAACCCAATACCGTGAAATGCTGACCACAATACACAAAAAAAAAAAATAAGAATGTCTTTAAAATGAATAATAAAAAAAAAAAACGTATAACGCTCTACACGTGCACTTCCACTTTTACGTAAGCAATATTGATCAAAAGAGCCGCGTTTTCGACTGTGATAATGAACACATAGTACGACTAAAACGATTTAACTCAAAACTATGCTTAAAATATATCTTATTAACATCGCCATAAGGTAAAACGTGTCAAAAACACGTAATAGCATTTAACAAGAATAACAAAATCGTACGTTACTTTTGAGACAACTCTCGCGAATATGAATGCGCGTAGAACGAATATCGTTTTTCTTCTTTAACTTGTACGTTGTTACAGTATTCTTTTTAAAAGATTTTTTTGTTTTACGTTTCTTTTGATATATATATTTAGGTGAGTCTTGAGATCTTGATGGTTTCGTGAGAACACATTATTATTATTATTCTTAGAGGTTTTTTTTCTTTCTTTTATTGATTGAGGTTACATTCTAAGAATATTTGTACCTTTTTTTTTATAATAATAATAATAATCAAAGAATTCCCTAAACACAACTCACTCGCCTTTCGCATTTTTCCGACGACCTATCGTTTGCACACACACACACACAAATTCGAAATTGTTTTTGGCTCTTTTGATGTTATTTCCTTTGCCACGCCGCCGGTATAGTTTTGATAAAACACAAACTCAGCTGTAATCGATATTCTAAGGTACGTATATATATATATTATTATTACACGTATAACGTGTTTTATTCTCGTTTATATTTATAATATACGATGACGCGCGTTGTTTTCGATTTATTTTCTACACTATAAAACAACCCTCTTATATAATATTGTGGTGCAGTTCATTATACTGCAGGAAAATCGTACACGAAGAAACCCAAATAGGAGCGTGATCGAGGCAGTGAGTGTGCGTCATGTCATCGCACCATAATGATTTTCTTTTAACATCTCGTTTTGTCGAGCTTTACACAAATTTTCGAATTTCCAACATATTACGTTAATTAAAATCAGCGTATCTCATCAAATGATTTTTCGCGATTTTTCTTTAGAAAAAAAAAATCAAAATAGTACACTGTAATGGAAATGACAAAACAAAAAAAAAACAAACAAATTTCGCTTTAAAATTTGAATTCCTCCGGAGAAATAAAAATATAATTTCGAACGAGAACGGCGGAAGTGAAATCCCGCAATTATAACTGACGAACGGAGTCGTTGATTGTACGCAACATCGAATTGTTTTATGCGTGTATATAGATACAAAATTGATTAACGAGTATGATGTTTACTATTATAATTGTCGGAGTGTTTAACCCGTGTGAATAACTCGTAATCGATATACGGCGATAAATGATTTCGTAATCGCCCCCGTTTATTGAATACCAACCCGTAATATCAAATCGGCTTAGAGAACGTTTTAAAGAATTTAAATAATCATAAATGATCGACGAATACGAGAGAAGCAATTGAAATGTCAACAAATCGAAAACGAACTTGTTAAACCGGGACCCGGAGTCCATTACAAACAACGCGTTATCGAAATTAATTCGACGTAAACCCATCTGCGGATGGCGGCAGCGCAGACTCACCATCACCACCGCCGACCGGCGTGACCGTTTTGGTGATGACGCCATCGGGGACATAAACCGTATGAATGCGCGGGTGTCTTAACGGTTTAACGGTAATCGGTTGGCGAAAAAAAAATAATGCTTTTTACGTTATAAAATTAAACGTATAAAATTGTCGTCGATTTTCGCGCTTTTTTTTTTTTCGTGGAAGTTAAACGCGAATTTCTATAGATTTCAAACCGTTCAAAAATTGGCTGTTACCTGTTACGAATAAATAAATAATCGTTAAATGACAATTGATTAATTAATAACGGCGACGGCGCGTGATTATGGATTTCCGCAGTGTTCCGTGGGCGCTCAGGTGAACATCGACGAGGACGGCGGCGGCGGCGGCAACGGGTCGGCAGACGAATCGCTCAGCGGCGGTCGCAGCAACGAGTACGAACCGGCCGACAGCGATCGCGTGCGAGAACGCGACTCGTCGTCGCCCGCGTCGCAGAACTTTGGCGAAACGGACAAAGAGCCGGTGGTGATGGACCCGCCGCAGCCGCCGATGGTATCGTCCTGTCAGACTTGCCTCGTCCAACAGCCCATACAAGCGCTAATGGGCGTCCATTAAACGGTCGAACCGCGCTCGTAGTACATTAGGTGAGCTGCAAATATCTATGTATAATAACCGCCGGGTAGGACTGTAAGTCCTTTTAAAGCATTTATTTGTGGGGGGAAAAAAGTATCGAAATATACGCTATAATATGACGGGGGGGGGGGACGTTTTATTTAAGAATTACGGCTGCAAAGGTTTGCGCGCACGGGGACTGCCGTAATCGTATAATTACAATCCGTTATTTTTTTTTTTTTTTTATCCGTGCATTCGATAGTATTTTAGCGCTATGGAATTCCGATCCTGACAATAATAATAATAATAATAATAATAAATCACACGAATATCGTCGTCGATTTCGGGAGAACGGCCGAACGAACTTAAACAGAACTCATATTTAAAGTCCCCCGCGATTAATAATAAATAATAATAATAACAACAACGATAACTCGTTAGCGTAATCACCAGACGCAATGAATTCGTGTTCAGCAACATTTCCGATGTAGGAAGCTTAGGCGACCCCGCCGTCTGTGCAGCTTATATCAAACGACGTTCCATCGTGTTTAATCGCACTAAGAGTGCGAAAAATAAATCGATGACGTTAAAACTATAAATATATATATATATACCGTTCTATAAAGTCACTCGACATTTCTCTTATTATTATTAATATTATTATTAATTATTACTAACGAGAATATATTGACGTACTCTGACTTATCTAGGAAATTTTGATTTTTTTTTTTTTTTTTTTTGATCGGAGCTCCCTCGAAAAACTGTTTAATTTCATAGCGATAATTATAATAGTAACGATACGGCGTACACTAATTTTATACGATATACACTAATATTAATCGATATGGAAAAAATAAATCCATTCAATTTACATATTATATAATAGAGAGCTCTTTCATAATACTATACACTCGAAAACTTACAAAATACATATTATTTTCACATAGACTTATGAAATTTCCATAACGTTTTTTTTTTTTTTTTAAAAAAAATACATTTTTATTTCTAGACGAATTTCAGCATGACGAATTTTTTTACCGATTCAATTACTATACATTAGCGAATTTCTTGTTTTAATTAAAAAAAAAAATAAAAGGAATTTATGGACGTGTTCATCGAAATGAGGGACTGAGTGTAAAGGAAACGTGTGCGCACACATCACGCCGGGGATTAATATATATATATATATAAAAAAAAAATCATCGTCATAAATGGAAGGATATGACACCCAGGGCTCTTCCACTTGAGCGCGCTTTTGTTACCAATGAAAATTCTTAAACGTTTTACCAATATTCAGTTCAAAGGATTTTATTGAGTTTATTAATAACGGCCGGTGATGAACTCATTAATTTCCAGTGAACGTATTAATTAATGATGAATTTTAAGAGATCGCAGCAGTTAAATTAATTAGATCGCACGTACTTGAAAAGCCGATGACCGACTTGCAAGACAGGATGTGTCAAAGACGTTCGACTTTCAACGCGTAATTTACGATTTTCTTCTTTTTTTTTTTTAAGAAAAATCGAAAAAAATTCCCACGCATATAATTTTAATTATCGCTTATTATTATAGTGAAATTTTTTTATAATTTAGGTACATTTATTTTATAATAAGCGATAGTGTCAACAGACAAAAAAAAAATGCATTCTTATAAACCGAATTTGTCGAATATATATTTTCTTGACGTATCGTATATAACTATAAAACTAACAAAGTTTGAATTTGTTTTTTTTTTTAAACTATTGAACATTTCAAAAAATTGACAGTTCAATACAGGATATAGGAAAACTTCTTATGAAAACTGTTAAAAAACATTTATTTTTTTTAATAGATAATGTGACTATCTGATATTATGACTACCGACGCCCACTGTATAATACGACTCGCATTAAATTAGTTTTCGAGTCTTTTTTTTTTTTAAAAACTTTCCATCAGTCTGACTTCCGTTCCACCCGCCATCCGAGTAGATTTATTCTTATTCTGTTGACATATCGCGTGTTTAAAGTCACCAATTAAATATAATAATATTATAGAATTTTTTTTAATGTTTGTTTTTTTTTTTTTGTTAACATTTATTGTAAAAACGGTTGAGAAAAAAAAATGTACAACAACAATATCACACCATGCCTAAATAACTGTATTAACATATTATTTTATTTATTTCATTCCACACTATGTAAGGTGAAAGCAATGTTCTTATAAGAATAAGACGATATAACATACATTCGAAATATTATATACATAACACACAGGTGTACATAATGAAGGGGGGGGCAAGCAGTGTTGAATCCAGGTATATTTCAGGGGGGCATTTGCCCCCCCTGGAATTTTATTTGCCCCCCCCCCTGATAATTTTAATGTGAAAAAAATATATTTATTAAATATTTAATACTCGTTACGATTTTATTATCTTCAATAATGCATATCATACAATTTATCCATTTTACATTAAAACACCTAATGAATACCTATCTAATCGTATATTTTGCCGAAATCGAAGTATATGAATTGCACTAAAAAAAGTCGACTAAAAAATGGGAGCCCCCCCTAGAAAAAATGTCTGAATTCAACACTGGGGCCAAGGGTTGCAAATCGATCATGACTTATGGTAACCCGAGTTTTCAGACACGATTCTGTGTAGAGTACTCCGAGAAATTTCGTTAACAATTATAGCCATCGACGACGTTAACGGTAGAAAAATCTGATGGAAGATATTTAAAAATTTTAAATAAATAAATATATAATGCTTTTAATGCCTTAGAACGACGAAAAATGACCAAAAAACAAAATGCGTTAATGACTTCAATGATTCTTTAAAGGGATGGGAAACTGTGTATTTTTTTTTTTTTTTTTTTTGTTACCATCATTGGGTACATTATCTAAAAGCTAGATGAAGAAAAATGGACCGTTTACGGTAAACGCAAGTGGATTTTGTAAAAATATCTGATCTCATTCAAACCGCAATGTTACATTTTACGTTTTCGAACATTTCTTCCAATATATATATATATAAATTATAAACAAAAAATAAACTTTTTTTTTTAATAAAGTCGAATTAATTTTTTACTACATTAATATTATTTATTTTATTTCAGATTCGCTTTTTGAACTAACTAATATTAACTTCACTCCGCCGCAGCAGTATTGATCGTCGGACCAGTTTTTCCAGTCATCGACAACCGCATTATAATATCCATTTATACATATAAATAAATACAACTGCTATTACACGTTTATATGATTCGAAATAACGTCGAAGGCACCGTCGACTTTCGTCTCAAAAAAAAAAAAAAAACGCACTCCATTCAATTTGTACACTATATAATACCTATATATATAGAAATAAGTAATTTTATTTTCCTCGTCAATCACAAAATATTCGTATACGGTCCGTAAAAAGATTCGTAAATTTAATTTGTCACCACAATTCCTTACAATCGCAATAATATCATATTTGTACGTTTTAAAAACGAAATTTCTGTTTTTTTTTTTTTTTAACAGTACTGTACACCGAATACCGTACTATTATAATACGTTATAAAATAACCCGTCAGTGGCGTATAATTCGGTTGCTAACTATTAAATAGTTCAATTAATCCGTGCGAAATCTCTATTTCACTCGTTTTGTTTTCTTTTTCGAAATGAATTTTTTTTTAGACGTCAAGTTTGAAAGTGTGCGACATTTTTTTCCGTTCTATTTGCTACGTCACAAAAACTGCACTTGGGAATTTATCGAAAAAATTCGTGATTTTTTTAAATAAATTTTTTTCCTAAATGGCCAATTTATAATATTATACTCGTAGTAGTATAGTTTTTAATACTGAAGAAAATCGTGGTCCAATCATATTTTGACCATCAAACACACTTTCAAAACATTTATATATATATATATATATTGTATACTTGACAGAGTAGTAGGTATAACTAGCGAATCGGTGAATATATCGGATTTAATTCTGGCACGCGTATCCCCGTATTCGCATGTATAAATAGAGTATTTAAAATGTCTTCACTTTTACGAAATTCAGTTCAAAAAAATTCTTTCATTAATAAAGAAAAAAACATATTTTTGAAAAAAAAATAATAATTTCGAGTCCTTATTAAAAAAAAAAAAAAAACGAACAAACAAAAGTGATATAATCTTTCACCCATAAATTGAACGAAAAAGAAATTCCAACATATTAAATTGTCAAAACCAAAATTCGTTTTAATATAAGGTAGAATTAAAATTAGGTGCAACACACCTTAAAAATATTCGGCATTCAAATAATGAATCTGACACACAACGCCCTGATTATGCCACTGATAATATGAACATTTGTTTTATTAAAATTACATTTGTTTTTTAATTTATTAGAATATATGCACCATAGATATAAATAATAAAAAAAAATTCAAAACACGTGCACGTGAATTTAAGTGTTAATTTCACACACACACACACACACATATAATTTGTAGTATTATTGGTAAGCAAAAAAAAAAAACCATTTCCCAATTTATGCATCTCCTACGGATATCTAACAGATGTAATAATTTCTATTCAATAATTTTTCCAGTCTTTTTTATTACTAAACATTTCTTGTAAGTTATTTTATTTTTAACTATTTTACAAAATTCATCATATCTGTCTAACGAATCTATTAAAAAAGTGTATATTAAATGTCAGTCGCAATTGATTTGTCATAGTTTTCTGAAGATTATTAAAACGTGGGTTTTTTTTTATTTTACTTAGAGATCGCTACCAAAAAACAACGCTCTAAATGAATAATATATGAATTTAAACAAACTCAAAACATTGTTTAAAACAAATGACCTATCCAAATTGAAAGTTTTTTACGCCCAAACGTTTCTAAATATTATATTTACAAGATAGATATCCTAAATTTAAAAAAACGATTTTTCATTTTTTATTTCGATGTCCATTTGTCCATTACGATTAAAAATATACTTACTTTTATAGCGCAAAAACGTAATTATTTGAGGAAAAAAAATATTCGTCAGATATCCGCGAGACACCCTACATAAACTATAAGTATATTTCCTCCTGTGACTTTAATTATATAGTCATTTAATTATCCTATTTATATTCTCACCAAAAAATAATTTATATACCTTGTTTGAATACTTATCTATTATAGAATTAATAGTATAATATACAAAATATTATTATATACACACATACATATAGGCCACCCGAGAGAAATTAATCTTTTCACGCGAAAATATATGAATGTATAACAAATATTTTGGTGTTCACTCGAGCACTCGACTACATAGCATAATATAAAATATAATACGTATATATATATATTTATACTTTAGCTTACGATTTTGTTTTTGTTTTTCTAACGTTAAGTAATACATATCATTACGTTTAAACGCATAACGGTTAGACCATTATGTATCCAAATTTATATAAATATAAATTACTTATAATATATTTACGTGTATAATCAAATATATATATACTATATACATATAAGTACTATTATATACGATTATAAAATGATATATCCATTTAGCATAAAACATATTGTGCTGTCAACTATTTTAGTCTAAGTTTTAAAATAAATTGTTTTGGCAATATTTAACAACGCGTTTTATTTAATTATATATATATATATTATTTATTGCGTCGCGTGACGTATACCTCTCGCTACTCCTACAACGCCATCTGTTTCGAAAAAACAACCCCGAAAATTCGCAAAGAAAATGAATCAAATCCGGCCGAAGGTGTAAATAAAAAACTAAGCTATTGTCCTCGTCGGCATGCGCGCAGTGGATTCAGAAAGTAAGCAAATCTATTCTAGTGCCTTACGTACGAATATATTGCATCAAGTCGAGTGATGAAATCATGAATTTTCGATATCAATGTAAGAAGAAGTGATCTCGGTCTCGAAGAAAATAACCAGATCTTTAACGAAAAACTTAAAAAAAAACTATTTTGTGAAATGTTGCTTTATATACGGTTGCGAGCCAACTAATAATGAAATGGTGTACGCGCTGATCACCGGCCGTGATCCAGCGTTTAATGCTCAGCTAACGACAAACTCGGTCGGTCGAATAAACGTGTAAATGTGAGAGTAAACCACATTTAAACGTTAAATAAATAGTGAACGTGTACTTCATTTCATTGAAATAGACAAATGAATATTAATATTATTATTATTGCTAAGATAATAACCTATATATAAATAATAATATATATAAATAAAATAAATAATTTTTTTAATTAAATCGCTAAATTTTCAGCGTACCTCGGTTGTCCGACAAATCCGACCCAATATACGAATTCATTTTGAGAAAAAAAAAAGTAACGATAAATATAAATTACATTATATACAAATCGAAAAACTTAATACTCTATAAAGTTTACAATTATATATATATATATTGTACGCGTGTTTAACATAATTTTGCGATTTGTACAGTTATCTTTGAACACATTAATATTCGTTTTTCTTTTTTTTTACTTGCGCGGAGTTTCTTTAAACAACCCGTAAAGATGTGAGAGACGACAGAAGAAAATGGAGTAGTGGTGAATGTTTTTTTTTTTCTACATAAATTACCGGTCGTTTACCGACTGCGCGCCGTATAATTCAACACTTTAAAACGTTAAACGGCTTTACCGCGAATTAAATACATTATATTATATATATACGCGGGCGCCGAGATTTCTAAAAATTAAATTATTTTCCGGGGTTTCTCGCGTATTATACGAGTGAAACTGTATTATATTACGTGTACAAAACGAAATTATTTCAAGTAATTTTCTCGAAGTTCGCGTGCTTTTCACGACGGTTTTTTTTTTTTTTAATTCAAATATAAGAGATAGTAATAATAATAAAAAAAAAAAAAATCCGCAAAGATTTTCAACGTCAATCGAATACACGCTGCGAATTCGTCGCCCACAACATATTACGGGGAAAAAAGCCGTTGTTTTCCAATCAAATATCGTTTGCATAATGTATATATAAGAAGAAAAAAAACCGTTTAACCGAGAATTTTATCGAAATGTGTTCGCCGAATTTTTCCTTATTTTATTTGCGTACGTATTATTGGAGCACGCGGACAATACACGTCGGCATAGGTAGAGTGGAATACCGTCGTAGATCCAAAACCAACTCTCCGGAAACTGTGAGGTGGAAAAATCACGTGGGAAAGGTGATATTATGGAAATCCATTGTGCGGCGGATATAATAAACGAATGCTTTTCTTTTCTCTTCTAAATACGTGCGCGTCATATTTCACAGTTCTTCGGTGGACACAAAAATATTGTTTTTGAATTAACCATTATAGCCGGAAATTACTACTGCGATTTAAAAGCGTTTCGCGTTTTTGTGGTGGAAACCTACCCGAACAACTATAAATACTGTTCACGTTAATGACGAAAAAGCGTTTCCATTTTTCGCACAGAACCGAATGAAAATCACAAAACCCCCGGGAGCGAATAAAAATTAAAAATACACGCGCGCGTTCGTAACGCGAATTCCATGATAATATTAACTCTGGTGACGGTTCGCCGTTTTTACCTAACCGCATACCGCGTACACGTTGTTCATCAGATAATAACATTGTCATGGGGGGGGGACGTTTTAAGTCTTATCAGCCGCGACCGTTATCACGAACGTGTGACAACAAGTGTCACAATATTATGCGATCTTTGTGTGGCAGTCGTTCTCGTTTTCCCGCATTGTTTACTTTGTCGTCTGAACGGTTCGTATAAATGATCGCCGTGTGTCTCTATTAACTTGCGAGAACGTCAACGATGTTGGACGAGTTGGCTATCGATTATTCGGAATACTTGAAGGTCGACAACACAGTCGAGGTATAATAGTTATGACATTGAAATACACGTAACCATTGTTGATTACTAAATTTTTTTCACCAGGTGAACGCGTTGAAAGACGTAGTCGAAGATATGCTCACGCGGCTAGAAGAATTTCAGACGTTCATGGAAATGGTAGGCAATATTATTGTAACGTACCATTCAGTCTTCGAGAGAATTGAATGTATTTAATTTTAGGTGCGTGCACTGCGAGTCGAAAGCACTGTGATGCATTACGATTCGATTAGAGAAATGAAGTCAAAAGTCACAGAACTTACAGAAACCGTAAACAATTTAGAAAAACTAGTGGATAAGGTGAGCGACGACGTGGAATTAGTCGATCGACAGTTGACCGAAGCCGAGGCTTGCATGCCCGTTAACAAGGACGGACCGCTGAATTCAATTTTAAAACCGTTTTTCGTGAGTACTTTTCTTGTGTTGTAATTATTCCGCGCTTTTAACGTTCTAAACGAATAACTCCTATTGATTAGAAAAAGCACGAGGATCACTCGTCTGCCAAACAGTTGCCTGCCTATGAACCGCCGGAGATTTTCAATTCTGACGATTACTTTCTGGCGACAGAAGCAGAAAATGCATTGAAATTAACCGAAAGCTAAACTACCATTAAAAAACCATGTACATAACGTTCGAACCACACACTTTGTATAAATTAACGTCAAATCACATATTCAATGATCGATACGAACATACTTTTGAGTTTATCTGAACTGTGAAAATTAAGGGTTCTTTTCCACAATATTAAAATCATGCACTCGTTTACATTATCAATTGTTATTTAAATAACACAGCGTTGAAATATGCGTATGAAAATGAGAATCTCAAAACGAATCAAATGAATTCGTACATTTAGGCTGAGAGAGGGAGAGAAATTATAAAATTTATATGTACGAAACGACAAGAACCTTTTTAATTCAAAAAACGCCAGTCTAGATATCACCTCAAACTACCGAACAAGGGAGTGAAACGGAAAAGAAAAGATTTTGAAACAGTAACCAATGTTTTGAAGCAAATCTGCAATCGTTTTGTACTCGGTTTCAATAAATTCAATTTTATTTTCAGCAAATTAGTTTGTTACATAAATTTTTATATTACGAGAAATAATTTTGTATTTTTTTTTTTTTTTTTGTTAAATACACAGTTGTGTATTATTATTATTAATATTTTGTTCTCTATAACCCGCGTACACCGGACGTCAAGACATGTCAACACTTGATAGCCACCGTCAAGTATTCATTCTTTGAAAACGGAACATTGGAGTAACGGCTGAGTACTTGACACTTATAGTAGCCGCTGATTTGATTTCTGACGCGCGACATTTCTTATTGCGATATCCTTCCTATAATCACTCCGTTTTAGAACTATCATCTCCGTTACTACAATTCGTCCTCTGTTCCGTTTTTCTGTCTCTATGCGCGGCGTTGCTGCTGGCCAGTTGTTCACAGATCTATAAAATCGGTCACCTGTTATTTGGTGTTCTCAAAACGCGCGAGATAAAACGCAGCCGCCCAATCTGAAAGAAAAAAATTAAAGCGTTCGATAAGATTAATGCACTTACACCGTAAGTATTACACACGCGCTAATATGTAGATTAACGACCACCACCACCACTCCTCAATCTAAGTGATGATCCCTACCTAATGTAGTACATAATAATGTGTGTTTTAACACTCGATAAATAATACACAATGATTTCGTTACAACGAATATATGTTTATATAATTCTCGTTTAACGTTAGTAATAGTATTTAGCAATATAAAAACCGGTTGTTTTTGTGTAGTGTACAAAAAAAAAAAGAGAGAAAAGAATTTCGTTTTTCATAATTTGCAGCGCGCGACTGTCGGGTTCATTTTCATTTTTTTTTTTTTTCACTCGTTCTGCGGTGTGAGTGCGTTATACGATCCACATGGATCCGAACGGATTAATATTGGGAATAGACGTGGGCACGAGCTCGGTAAAAGTATCGGTGTTCGACTGTCGTGCGTCGAGATCCGTTTACGCGAAATCCGTACCGACCGAAGCGAAAACGGACGCGAGCCATCGCAAAGGCGACGAACAACGCGTGATCGGCATTTTCGACGCGCTGCGACGGTGTCTCGTCGAACCTCCGTCCGGAGATTTCATGAAAAAAGTACATATATGTTTTCAATATTGATAATTTATCAAAAAAAAAAAAATCTCCATTAATTTATCGCCAATTACACGTATCCTATATTTTTTGGTCACATTTTATATATATATATATAAAGATACTTAACTACTGCGATTGATTTAGAAATCCATAAATATATTACGCGATTCATGATGTTGTAAAAATAATACGTATGTACACGTCGTTCAAATATTTAACAAATAATTCTTTAATAATATACCTATCGGTTAAAAACAAATTAAGTACTTGAATACGCAACAAATTACATTGTCAACAGACATGTGTACGCTGTGTGCGGAAATTCTTAAAAATTATACGGTTTTTTTTAATTGCGCTACGGCGACAATTGTGTATAAACCCGAAACAGGAATACGTGAAATCATAAACTCATGATGACCTTCACTACGGATTATGAATTCAAATGCAAAAATTATTTATTTTTTTTCAACTGTAAATTATAATAATTTCTGACTGAAATTTATTCGAATATAATTGTAAAAATCTCATTCGAAAACACTACTTTATTTCAATAATATTATATCTATAGATAAAATTGTGCTCAACTCTGATGATAAGGTAAAAGCGATCGGTGTTTGTGGTCAAATGCACGGGATAGTCTTTTGGAACGAACAATTTATCCAAAAATTTTGGGACTGCGAGTTTAAAGCGGATGCGGAAAAATTTGTGTCTAATTTATATACGTGGCAAGATGCGCGTGTGGACTGCCGATTTCTGGCCAAGTTGCCAAAGCCGCATTCCCATTTAAAAGCGTACTCAGGTTATGGGTGTAACACAATTTTTTGGCTAAAAGAAAACCAGTGAGTATTATGCTTACATAGTTGTATATATAAATAAAACAAAAAAGATTCCCCCCTTTTTTTTTTTCAGGCCAGAAATACTAAGCAATTTTAACCGTTGTGGTACAATCCAAGATTTAATTGTATCAGTGCTGTGCAATCAAGAAACACCGATCATGTCTACTCATAATGCAGCCAGTTGGGGATACTTCGATGTGGTCGACTGTTTGTGGAATACAGATGTTCTTGCTAAAGCCGATTTTCCAGTGCATCTGTTACCATCAGTCGTACAGCCTGGAACAAATTTTGGAACATTACACAATTCGATTTATGGTATACCAAAAGGCGCGATAGTTGGTAAACAGTTGAAGATAATGTTATAACACCGGTCGTATAATACTGAATTTTACTCACCAATAAAGGTGTTGCTCTTGGCGATTTACAGTGTTCTGTAATGGCCGCATTAACGTCAATGACAGACGCAGTTATTAATATTTCCACTTCTGCACAAATTGCGTTTGTCACCAAAAGCATCGAACGACAATATGGTGAAATACTATTTAGGATTATTTTAATTAAATTATAACAAATCGCAGTAAAATATAAGACGTGTTATTATTATGAATTAGACAGTGTCGAATATTTTCCATATTTTCAAAACTATTATTTGGCAGTAGCAGCTTCACTGAATGGAGGAAACGTTTTGGATTCTTTCGTTAGATCCGTGTTTGACTGGGTGTCTGTTCTTGGACTCGCTATAACTGAAGGTAACTATTAAAATAATACAATTAATTACTTACATATACATATGTATTCGTACGATTTAATTTCAGACGAACTGTGGAATCGGTTTTCAAGACTTTCATCTGAAGAACATGAGACACCTCTTTCGGTGAACCCTTTATTATTTGGTGAAAGACACGATCCAACAACTTATGGATCTTTAACGAACATTACACATGATAATCTGACATTAGCGGGATTGTTTTCAGCGTTTTGCAAAGGACTTGTGATTAACTTACTTAAGTAAGTTACGTTATACAATTATTTTAAAACACTACATAAGTTAAAGTATAATTTATTATCATTTTAAATTAGGATGATGCCAAGAGAAATGTTGTTGAAAGCTGGAATTCAAAAAATCATTGGATCGGGATCGGTCATTATTAGAAATAATATAATCAAAAAAGAAATAGAAAATAGCTATAAACTCCCTTTGTTTATAGAAACACCAGAAGATTCTGCTTTTGGTGCTGCTCTAGCAGTATTCAAGGCTAATCCATCTTCATTTAGTCAATAAAATATTTTGGATTCAAATAGTTATTCATTTTCTTTGAGTTTAATTAGGAACAAAAAACGCTATCGATTAAATTTTAATTTTATTACTTTAAAAAAAAAGAAATAATATCGATATATTTTATCTGTTAGAATAAAAAAAAATTAAATAGAAGTCAGATATCTACAATCCATACATAATTTTCGAGTTGTTAATGTGCACATTTTATACTTTATCTATCATGGCTTCAAAATAGTCAATAAAGTGGCCTTAGTATATATTTTGTCAGAGACACGTCTTACTTGAAAATAATATTTTTACTTTATTAATAAAATTGTAATTATAACTTTTGATTGTCGTGTGTTCATCATATGACACATTTCAAATACTATTGACTTCAAATGGAAACATTTTGAACTTTATTTACAGGGATTAAAAAATTATTTAAGACTACATTATACTACAATTATGTAATTATTGTGAACAATATACATATTAAAATTAAAATACAAAAATTTTTAAAATAGGTCACAATGTTTATTATATAAAAATAAAAACTTAATACAAAATGGAGACATCCAAATGAATTTTTTTCATCGTAATTTATATATATATTTAATAAATTCTGAAACATAACATTAAACAAAACAATTTAAAACATGAAAAAATAATGATCCAAACTAATAATTATAAAGTACTTTACATTTAAAGATTTTTGTTTTTACAAACTTTATTCAAAATATTAAAATATTAATCTTCATTTTATAACTGTGGTATTGTTTAGAATAATTTGTATATATTATTGTTTTAAAATTGTTAAATTAAAATTGAAATACATTTTTTGATATAACATCTCTCGTATTTGAACACTGACACATTTAAATACACACACACTCATATATATATATATATTTTGTTATTAAAAAAAAAACACATGGAAGTTGTAATATGATTAATATATTTATTATAATGTTTACATGTTTCAAAATAAAATATTACCTTAAGAACTGCTGTTTAGATGCATTAACTGTTCTTGTAGAACAAATGACATTGTACTTGGCGTCAAAAATCCACTGTTCAACATTTCTTCTCGAGTTTTACCTTTGGCCTTAGGAGTTTTCAAAAAGCTGCAATCCGTATTTAAATTGTTTAAAATTCCAAAAGCGCCAGTCATTCTTGTATAATTTTTTTCTTTCACTGTCTCTACAGTATCGTTTGTCGATGTTTGTGATTCAGTACTATCATTATTTTCAGCTTTAACTTTCTTCAATAATTTATTATAGTTCTCGGCAACATTGTTTTCCATAACACTAAAAAGTCGTTCAACTTCTAACTCAATTTCATTAAACCGAGTCTTGATCAAATCACAACATTGCAATTTAGTTTGACGAATATTATTAATTCCATGCGTTTTCAGTTCTTCAATCTCTTCGACTAACAAAGGCGTATTTGACGTTTGAGTTTGGCACTCAGACTGACATGTATCTTGCTCTTTTGGAGTACTACAGAAATCTATTAAATTTGGAATCATTTGTTCACAATTTTCTTCAGATACATTAGGATGTGTTTTCACTGATTCTAAATGACGGTTCAATAGAAATTTAGAGCCAGATGATAATATATTATTGTACTGTATTTTTTTTAATTTAGTACACGGAGAATCTATCAGTGTGTTGAAGAGATCTTTAGATTGAAGTACAGGTTCAATAGGCTCTTTCATACGATTTCTTATCATCGAAGCTTCAAGAAAACTACTTCTACTAGGTGGTGGCATCGGCATTTGAATGCGTTGATTAAATGTATCCATGTATATTGATTTTGAAGTTCTGCAAGTGTTTTCTTCATTATAAAGTGTTTCATAACTTTTTGATTTAGGCGAAGAAATTTCAAGATTGTTAATCTGAAAAATAAATAAAACAATATAATTGGTACTCATACATAGTTGATACATCATTTTTACATGCCTCGTGTAATGTTTTCAACTTTCGTCGCATGACAAAAGACGTATCATCTTTAAACAACGCTTTTTTTGGCCCTTTTGATAATATTTCTTCTGAAAAAAATTAATTTATTTTATACAAGTATATTAATATTTTGTTCACATACAAGTAGGTACTTAACAGAAAATGTTCTATCTAAACCAAAAAAGTATTATAAGTAACGATCCTATGACGATCCCTGGGCCTCAATTAATTGATAAAATTATATTATATCGAATTCAAAATATTCTAGACAATCATCACTCTTAGACTATGGAAGAAATAGTTCGATATAGTATTTTTACCTTGTTAATTCAATAATTTGGTATATCGATGTAATATAATATGTATGTCTATCTACTTAATGTGCATATATTACATATTTATCAAGGAATAAAAATTTTAAAAACCATAAAAATCTAAATTTGTACATAAAGAATCATGATAAAAATTAACTTTTCAGAACGTCAGTTTGTATTGTTTGAATTCATTTTAAATAAATACAAACAAGAATATGTCCAAGCATGAACACACTTTAATATTTTATTTTAATAAAAACGTTACCAATGTGTGCTCGACATACTTCACCTAGACTGATAAAAAGGTTTTGGTTTCAAAATAAAAATAAAGAGTAAGAATTTCCAGTAAAATAAAAAGCAACGAGCTGCAGGTATTAAGGCTCGAGCGAGTTATTCAGATGCGTTATAATATCATATTGTTATTTTGACGATAAATCGTTATAATTGAAAATATCGGGTGACGTTAATATCATCATTATCGAATGAATACCACGATAATATAATATATAAGCCGGTATTACAATTTGAGCTTTTAAATCCGAAAATCGTCAACGTCGAAAACCGATTTGCATGTATGGTCGAGGTAAATTAAAAAAAAAATGAAAAACAATCAAATACAATATACGAATTGGTACAATGTAAAAATAAAAACATCCTCGGACACGGGTGTTTTGCAGATTATAAAAAAAAAAAAAGAGTAAATGAATTTCTTTCTATTTTCGCGCGGTCATTAACGTGCCAAACGAAAAGACGAATTTCAAAGTATGCGAGCTTGATGCCGTGGACGTTTTTATTCGTAGAAATTAAAAAAAAATCGCAATGAGATTACCGTCCGCCTCGTATTCGGCCGGAGATACTTTCACGAGATTTTGCACCACACTGCGACGGCCAACAGGTCGTCTTTCCTTGTTCATTTTTGCACGACAACGATCCGGATCAAACGGTATCAACGAAACGTAATGCGCGAAAACACGCACGGACACCGTGACGGAGCGGACGGCAGACGGTTCAATAATTTTTTGCAACAAAACGAATTATTGTAAAATACAAAACGCCGATTATTCGATTAATTACGTGCGATTCATACGGTACCGGTGAAGTCCGTACAAAAGAGACTCGTATGAGAAAAGCGTCAGGCGGAAAAATCAAACGAAAGAAAATTTTCAAAACGAAATATTCGGTACGCGGAATAGGAATATTAACCGACATTGTGTTACCGTGTCGCCGGCGGTTACGATTCGCCGGAGTTCCGGTCACGTGACGTCTCGTGGAATAAACGGTTACGACCGTATGTCAAACGGCAGCCGGATAAGTGATAATAACGAAAAATGACGGCGTCTGGCGGGGGAAACAAAAAGAAATCCGACTTTTTCACTCCTCTTGAAATCGTACAAAACGACAGATCACCCCCACCACGGGGGTATAATGGAAATTTTCGAATATTTACCCCTACCGTTAACGAATACACGTTTCCACAAAACGTTGAAAAAATATACTCGAAACGCGATCGCGCACACGTTTGATTTTACGGCTCCCCCCCCCTCAAGGTTTTGGAACTTTTTTTCGTTGTTCGTTTTGAATATTTAACAACGTCGAATTGAATAAACTGTGGAAATCATTTACATTGCACGTCTCAACAAATCGTTTCGAAACAGAAAATTGTGAATACGTACCTTGAACGAATTAATCGCAAAAAACGTTAGACACGCCGTGTCTTAAGAATATCCGCCACTAGTCTTCAAATATTTTACGTTCGATTCACACACGTTGTATAGAATTTTTTTTTTTCAATAAAATTTGATCATTTCTAAAATATTCAAACATTTCTCAGCTTTTGAAACCAAAAAACGTTGTCTTATTATACGATTGTCCGTTTTCGTATAAATTGAATCCTATGCGAGAGTTTTAAACCCTGAAAAATATTACGTCTAATTTATGGAGAAAAATAAAAGGGGATATGTACGAATAAGTTATTTATATAAATATTTTCTCATTCTCGTGATTTGTTTTTATTTAATCGATCTGATCTTAATGATTTGCATGTCAAATTACGAGGAAAAAATCAAACACAAAAAACAAAACTGTATAAGTACTTACGTATTTCGATAAGTATAATATTACTAAGAATACTACGAAAAGTTAATATAATTTTTTTTGTGTCAAAACGAAAATATACAAAATTTTTAATGGTATGATTTTCGTTTTAAACTGTACAATGATGAATACCTTGTTCTGGTCTATGTGAAAAGTATACCAAATCGAAAAATTTTAATTTTCAAAAATAATATTCAATTATTCACAAAAAATATAATTTTTTTTTTTTACTACTCGATCAAAACATACAACACAGAACATTTTTCTTCGCTACCAGTTTGTATTCGATTTAAGTAATATTATAATCTTAGTTTCATAATAATTATTGGTTAAAAATAAACGGTAGACTGTGTTTCTTTAACCTCTTTATAAGTGGTATCCTTTGCACCATAGTATTAATATAAATGTCTATGTCACACATGCAATTTTTCACATTCTGCATATGTACGCGTTCTTTTTAAATTATTTTGACAATAAATTTTTTTGTGTTTTTAAATATAATATGACAAGAATTCGGGATAAATCATTAGATAAATAAATAAATATACGGAATATTTATTTTGTTGTTAATTTTCCTAAAACTCAAAAATAATTTTACAGATTAATCACACATGTATATATATATATATATATATAAGAACGAAAAATTATTCTATAAAACATATTTAACAGGATAAACTGATATTAAGGACAGTTTTTTTTTTTAATTTTGTTTTTTATTTCTCTGAGGTAACGATTGGTACACTGAAGAGTTTAAATACAAATCTTTCAAATTACAATTATAGTTTTATTTGCTTCAGACACGGATAATGTTACTTGTTTTATACAAAATCATAATAATCTGGTAACAAGTTTTGTACAAAACAAGTACAAACAGAAAATAAATATTTATAAAGTAAAATAAAAAAAAAATATATCTAAAACAATCAACAAGGATTATATAAATATATTAATATATGTTATACATATTAATATATAATACAATATAATGTAGATACTATTGCATGTGAATTAAAATACAAATAAATGTTCAAGTGGGAAGTAATTTTCTTAATTTGTTATCTAATATACTTTTTTTTATTTTTATTTTACAAATATTTTAAATTATTTTAACATAACATAAATTTAAAATTTGCTAGATTTTTCCACGAATACTTGCAATAAAATGTTAACAAAATTACAACTAAAGAGAAATTGTTTTAATTTGGGAAAATTTAGAATGGCAGTGTGTTTGCATCCTTTAACGTAAACGTTTCCACACATCATTTCTAATTGACAGGAAAAAAATTAAATAAATAAATAGATAACTGCTTTTGAGCATAACGATTGTTATATGTGTAACGCGTGCCCGACCGTAATAAGAACTAAACATAACAGAAAAATATATTATATAGCCAATTGTTCTACTTTCATAATCACAGACCACTCGGGACAAAAAGTCCTATCATCCACACCCAACAAACTTTAACAATCCATAAGAAATTTTTTTTCCAAAATAAATTTTTAAGTACGTGAAAAAATCTTAACCTTTAACATTAAATAATAATTTTTTATTTTGTTAGAATAAATATTTAAAATTTTAATAGACTAGAAAAAAGATCTGTAAATAAAATAGGTACACGTAAAGCTGACATACATAAATTTTTTTTCTTTCTTTAACCTAATAAACATATTAATTTTTATTTTTTTTTTCAAATATCTAACACAAAATAAAACATATATATATATATATTATATACAATATATATATATTATATACTATATATATGTATATATATATATATATCGGTAATATAATTTGAATATACTTAAATTGTTTTAAATACTTTTGAAATATTCATATGTACTGAAAAATTTGTATATAATTTGTCTAGAAATTTGTACTCTCATGACTATTTGTTGTTTATATTGAATCACTATTAATATTATGTTAAGAGAAGAAAAAGTACCAGAGATACGATGTAATCTGTTAAAATGAACTGTTTTCAACCTTAAAATATTGATATTTAAATATTTATAGACTGTTATAACATTTCAAATAATAAACAAATACATATTACATAAACTGAATTTTGGAATGATTAATATGTTAGAACAAAGAAATTTAACAAATGTCAACTTTTGGGATAAAATTTAATTAAAAATGTAACAATTTTCATAATAAAATATAAAACAAAAACATTAATCTGGTAGGTAGTAAAGTTACTAAAATGTTCAACAAATATTGCACTAGTAGAAAAATTATGAGAGGGGTATCATTTAAACAACAAGCTAGAAAGGACTTAACATTGCAGCACAATCAGTTGGTAACTCATGTGCAAATAAAACATAAATCGGATGCCTTAGTAAATTCACATTCCTATAGGACGAATATCATCCCCACCACCTTGTTACGTTATACTATTCGTTAGACCAACTAAATTAATTAAAAACAATTTTCAAATTTCAATTGTTTATGAGTGTGTGAAAAAAAAATTATATATATATATTTTTTTTTTCTTTATAAACGTTTATATACTGTTTATTGTGGACTGGTGCTTTCAGCTGGCACCGACGTTGCTGCAGTGCTGCTCTTTTCATTGCACTCAGCCATTTTGTCACAATAGTCTCTGAAGTAGTCGCGGAAACGGGACCATGACTTTTCTGGCACTGTTATTGCCGTTCTAAAGTTTCCTTTAACCTAAAACGTTTAACAAAAATTAGTTTATTAATACATTTAAAACGTTACCATATAGTTTAATGGAAGAACAATGGAGACTTGCCGTAGTTGTTACCTCCGAAATGCGCATATAAATGCCGCGGTTATTTTGACCAACATCAAAATAAAAATTTTTGTTATCAACCCTCATGTGACGACCATCAGGCAAATCACCTTTGAAGCCTCCATCGTCCGTGCCAAATTCATCCAGTAGATCTGTCAAATTATCGCGGAACTCAATCATCCCTTGTGCTGGGATAGCGACTTGAGAACGTGGACCGCCACGTGTGATGGTCTGAGAAACCTATAAGAACAATACAAAATAAATTTGTTTTTCAATCTGATAAAAACTATTCGAGATGTATAATGAAACATTTTACGTACACGAAGAAATCGTCCACGCGCATTCTCCTTTAAGTCTAAGTAATAACGACGGTTGTCCTTGATCATCATTTCGGACTTCAATTTTCCGTCTTCAGGAACGGTGTCTGGATTTGGTGGTCCTGTAAAAATTGTCCATTATCATCAAATTATATCGAATTGAAATAACTTTTAGTATAAAAACCACAATAGGAAAAAAAACATTACCAATTATATTTTTTAATTCTTAAGAACTTTTTAATTATTATTATTAACTTGAATAACAAACCGAATCCAATAAAAATGGGTAAAAATCAATATACGTTTTTAAACCGTAACTAAAAAACTACTCTCATTATTAGTAAATATACCATATTTTCATTATGTTCATAGATTATTAATAATGTGTCATAATAGATAGTATTTTGAAAATTAAATTCTTTTTAAATCGATTTCCAAAATGTTACACAATTGGACACCGTGTTTATTTAACACACTACAATATCAATTAAGCAGAGACGTGTCGAGCGATATTTACCTAATTGTGAATAGAACTCGCTGAAAGTACCGAGATGATCTTTGAAATCGGCCGCAGTAGATAAGGCCAAAAAAATCTGACTTCTTCTGCCATCTGCTCCGATCTATAAAAGAGAAAACACAACACGCACGACACGGGGTTGAACAACAATCAATCGATTTATATTTTCAAGTGTGCAAATAATTGAATAACACGCAGCAAGTTAATTTTAACGCGTTGTTGTTTACCTCGGCGACTTTTATGAACTTTCCTCTTCTGTTCTGTTTCACGTCCAAATAAAATCGCTTCGATTGTATCTGAAGCATTTTGGTGGCCAGTTCTTGCTCATTGCTCTGCTGTTGTTGACCTACATATATCGTCGTAACGATACACAGAAAAAAGACGGTATGAATACCATATAATAATAATAATAATAATAATAAATAAATAAGTGTATAGAACGCGTATGATGATGAAAAATTCAAAAACGCAAACGGGACAAGTATAATAAACATTATAGTGTGCTGCAATGGACAAAAAACAAAGTGAAAAAAAAAAATACTGGAGAGACAATCAGAAGAGAGTATCATCCAATCCGTACCGAATTCGGTGTCGTCGTCGTCGTCGTCCGCCGCCGCCGACATGGTCGTCGCAACACGGGTTGAACGACGACGTTAATAAACTGGAAGAGGAGGGCAAGGGGGAAAGAAATTTCTCCAAACAATCGTGTGACGACGACGTGTCCGTTCAGTCACCACATATTATTTCTCTATTATTCCGACGGATGACACACACACACACACACAAAAGATTACATAGCAACAGCGCACGATCGCCGCCACTGCCACTGCCGATCGACCGCGGGGACGCGCGACACACAAAGGGATAGTAAGTGAGTAGTAGTGCACACCAAACGACGTTCGAGGTCGACACGGGCAACAACACTGCTGGCGGGCATTAAGGTCAGGGCGCTCAATAAGTGGGTCACGTCAGCTGATCCGGTGCCGCTCTTGTAGAAATACACACCAGTAGTAACGGGGGAGGAAGAGGGCCGCGGACAATATTATATGCACCTGCCCGAAAAAAAAAAAAAAAAACGGTTTTACAAGTGCCCGCCCGCGGCAGCAAATACGGATCGAATATTTTTCCCGCATTGCATTGTTTGTGTGTGCAGGGAAAAACCAAATGTGGGGAATTTCTAAAGTTATTTCAAACGCGAAATTCGAATTGTTTTTTTTATATTTTATAAAGAGAAATCGGCGCGTGTCTGTTAAAACCGAAATTAAAATGAAATCGTATATGAGAAAAAGAAAATGTATAAACGACGCGTATTTTCCATCATCAATTCGACTTTTAAAAAGTGTAAAATTTTAGTACTTGTGGACATTTTTTAAATAAAAAAGAAAACCGGGGTCGTGGTTTACAGGACTCGAGGAGTTGCTGCTAAACGACAGTCCTGTAAATAACACGAACTTTTCGGAATGAATTCGATGGGCAAACAACACTTAATCGTACGACGACGGGACACGGACGTCTCGAGAATTGTGGAAAATTCGTAAAATCATTTATTTCAAATCGTATAACACGCGATGAATTTAATTCTAACGATTCGAGAACGAAAAATTGGAAAAAAAACTCGATTAATACGTATTAAAAAAAAAAAAAAACAAAAAAAACTAAAATACTTTCCGAGTATAATTATTTATTTATTTTTATCGTGAAACTACATCACCTTCGACCTATATATATTTATAATATCTGATATACGAGGAGTTAACTATTATAAAATTTTAATTTTATTTTTTCGTTCATATTGAAACGCGCGATGAAGGTTTCGAGTACGAGTATATCATCCTATAATATACTTTGAAAAAAAAAAACGTTTATATTATACACGGGTTTAAAAAAAAAAAAAAAAAATGTAAATACGTCGTATAATACCGTTATGCGCGCGCGTGTCAATTGTTAGAAATACTATTCACAATTATAGCTGTGGGTAGAAAATACTGCGAAATCAATTTGAACGAATCGATGATTTGAGAAGTGCTTTTTGTAATAGAAAACACGTTTCGTCGTTATTTAATAATTATTATCGAATGACAACGACGGATTTACGACGTTCTCGAAACGTTTAAAATCGACACGACGTTAATAAAAAAAAACGATGACAGATTTCATTCGGCACCATTCCGTACGGACAACACCACGTAAATCACGCGAATAAATAGTATGACGAAAAAACAAAAACGATATAATTATTGTTCTACCAGTTGTGTTACACGTATTATTTATAATTATATAATACGCCGTAGTGGTGGTAACAGCAAAATATTTGTATTGAAAACAAAGCCAAACAAGATTTCGTTTATGAAAAAACGATTTTTCAACAACCGAACGACAGATCTAACCGCGCGCCTGCTGCAGTAGTGTAAAAAAAAAAAATAATAGAAATAAAAAAAAACTGGTCAATTTCTGCAACAAAGAAGTTTCAGAACTCGACCGAGATACGATAAAAGAAGAAAAACTAAAACCAAATACGATTTACTTACACTATTTAAAAAAAAAAACGTCAGTGCACTACGCCGTTTATAATACGATATTTTCATCGCGCAGACCGATATATTTATATAAAATTCGTATATATATAACGCGGAAAAAAAAAAATAAAGGCAAATTATATGTTTTATGCCATCAGGACATTTTTTTTTTTTCTAAATTACGCTTTGCGTTTTCGGAAGAAACATTAGAAATACAGATAAAATTGCTACATTATAATTTGTTGAAATATTTTCGCGTACTCGAAAATCGTTTTTCGATTGGTCGAATAATAAAATTGTGCCTTGTAATGCGACTCAATCAAGTCTGCCAAAAGTGTTTCAGTATTATTGTAACTATACCTAGACGACACCGTTTATCGTTCGATTGAAAAACCAATGAGTAAGTATAAACAACAACGCAACCGTTTTGAAATAATGATAAAAACAACAAAAAAACTAGTTGTAAAATACATAAAATACATTTAATTCAGTTGTGTCAAAAGTAAGTAACGACAAGTACGTATATGAGATCATATACGCCTCATACCACGAACACAAGACTTTCTACTCCATTTTTTTATATTATATATTACACTACCGAAGTGACCAGCTGCAATCGCCATCCAAGAAGAGAATATTTTACAAACTACACAATATTTTACAATCGCCCGCGCGTCTATTACCAATTAAAACGGAATAAAATTTTAGTGTTTTTAAAGTACTTTCAATATCGATTTATTTAACGATTTCGCATTATAAGAAGTACTATTACACATCCTCTCCTTACCAAAATGTTTCTTTTTTTTTTTATAAATACTGGAAGTGACAATATTGTAACAGCTGATATCACAATAAAACACTGGTCGATGAATCTGGCAAAGACGACGACTATATTACGTTCGATTAATTCGTTTTTTATTTCCTTTTAGCGTTTCGTTTCGGCGTGTGTGCGGCACACTGGAACTAGCGGCGCGCGACCTCGAGAGTTTATTAAAATTGCGCGCACATGACGAAAAATTTAATATTATCTTAGACGCTCGACAATTGAAAATCTATATTCATATATTATATAAATACAGGCGATATTAAAATATTTGTTAATTTATATATTATTATTATGATTATTATTATGTCCGGTGTATCGACGCGCACTCGTTTCACAAAAATCGAATTGGTTTCGACGCCCGCGTAGTTTTTGTTTTAACAGCCTGCAGTGTATATAATATATAGACAAATATAATATTATTATGAGACGAGTCGATGAACTGCTGAAATTATTGTTCAAATCGTAATACACTATACACATAAATAATATATTTATAAACAAAGATTTTCTCGGTCTATTATTATTATTATTGGATCCGCAGTTCAAACATATTATGTGTGAAAATACATACAGAGAGTATACTTATATAATACGGAGTTATAGTACATTGTGTAGCTATAGAAACAAACTATTTCGAAAATAAATTTGTGTATATATAAAAAAAAGTATAAATATATAAATAGCCGAAGAGTAGTACGTATAAGATAAATAAAAATATGAGTTGTATTAAATGTGTTTATTTACTAGGTACTATAGAAGTTTCGACAAAAAGTCGTCTTCGATTGTATTATTCGAGTGTATTATTAAGCGAAAAAGAAAAATACACCATCGGAATAAAAATAAATAACTACGGCGGTGTATTATTTATTAATATTATTTTTTTTTAATCCGTATTACGTTTAATTTACCTTTACATACATATGTGTAATTATTTTTCCAAAACAGAATTCATACAAACGTTGTGTATTTAAAATTTTTAAATTATTTTATTAAGTAATATATTTTACGATTATTTCCTGAAACGCGTTTCGCAAAATCTGAATTCGAATAATTTTTTTTCTTTTTAATTTTATTTCAGAGACGTGTTATTATTATTTCTTCTTCTTAATATCTGTTAGTATTAAAATTTATTACAATTACAATTGAGTCTGTAAATTCCAGGACAAATAAATTTGTTAAAATTATTAATTGGAAATTGTTTTGTTCGTTTAAATTATTATTATTAAAAATAATATGTATATGTTTTTGAAAAAAACCTATCTTTCTAGACTTTTTCTTCTTCTAACAGTAATATCCGTTCAGTTCAACATAAATAAATAATACGAAATTCCAAAAATATTCTATCAAATTTTTGTGTCATTTTTTTTTCACAATGAAACATACCTATCAGGTAATCAGTTTATAACTGTAAATATAGTATTAAACTGTGAAATTAATAGTCAGTAATTTTCTCTCTCCTCTCTCTCTCTCTCTTTCGAAATTTTGGAAATAAAAAATTATAATTATACCTAGATAAATTCTACAATTTCTTATCATTGAAAATTATAATACATAAGTAATGCAAACGTTGTTATTTTGTGATATAAATTCGAGTGAACATTGCGATTATCGTTTCGTTTCGAACAGTCGTTGTTTATATAGAAATTTCGAACGAATTATTTATATATCGTTCGTGTTCCATGTCATCCACAAAAATGTAAATATAAACCATTACGTAATCTCCAATTGATTTCCGACGATTATTATGCTTTATGCAGTTCTGGATACACACACACACTGTACACGAAATGTTTTAAAGAAGGTTAACGAAAGTAGACACAAAAAAAAGTAATCGAACGCAGTGATTTGCACACACACACAAGTCGCGATGTGATTATTACAAATAAATAATAATTTACCGCGACTAAAGATACGCGCTTAATACTCGGATGAAAATGATGTTCAACGACAAATCGGATTCATAATATTTTAAAGTCGAGATTTTCGAAGACGAAGAGAACAATACGACATTGATGAAAAAAACTACTAACTAACAAAAAAAGGAAAAGAAAACACGGGCGATTACTAACGACGATATTCATTTCACAATATTGTTCAAAACACGTAATAAGCATTTGAAAATAGTTTTGGCAAATAAGAACGCGCCGCCAAAGGATTTTACAACAACTGTTACACTGTTTGAGATCACTGTTAAATAGAATATATTTTTAAAATCGGATAAACATTTCACAGTATTTTTCGATAATTCCTTTCGTGTGTAATTGGGGGGTTGTTATTGCACTGGTACGATCAGAATCTAAACACTGAAAACCTCGGAAGTACACTATATAATGTATGCGCGAGTGTTTGTTTCATCTATTCCAGTGATGGTGCTTACACACGTCTTGGCGTCGTCGGACGGAATTCGTCGAAATTCCTTTATACATTTTTTCCGTATTGTTTGAAAAAGTGAAAAATCTATGAGACACTGTCGGACGGAGTGAAAAAAAGGCCGTTAATTTTTATAGAAGTTACAGGAACATATAATATTATGTTAAACATTGTACCGTAAAACACGTTATTGCGATGGTATATATTTATAAAAATACGATGATATATAAATAAAGACCTTATTAAAAAAATAAAAAATTTCGCAACAACCTCCAGAAATCTAATAATTCAAATGTCGCTTTTTATACACAATATTATTATTATTATACAAATACGTTGAAAAATTATTTTTCAACATTTGAAGACGACACGCGTTGCGATTTACACAATTCCCTCGGATAATGGACGACATATACCACCCACACACCGATCACCATCGCGAAATTGGTCTTGATTTCTGATGGTACAAATAAGCAATATGCAATGTTTAACACAACACTGTTCCTCCTGTGACTTCTACGAGCTTCCCTCCATCCCCAAACAGTGGCTGCTCTTAGGATTTTCCAGACACGAAATAATCGTATTTTCGTCTGATGATGTAGAACGTTAAGCAATCCGTCACTGGAACAGACGAAACAAACGCTCGTACGAATTGATAAAGCGATGAGTATAGAGAGAAACGAAAGCGAAAGGAACGACGGTGACGCGTCAATGGAAGTAGAACGACGAGCGGGGGGTCAGAAGACCGCATATGACTCACGACGTGAAGTCAGAAATCCCCCCCTACACCACACGACTCAAGGAAACGGACAAATACGACAAACGCTATTAATCGTGATTCTAAAAAGAAAATATAATTTTTATTTTTTTCAATATTACATAATAAGAAAAACGTTTATCGAGGAAAATTCGGATTAATAACGTTCGATTGTCTAAAATAAATACACGAAACAAAAATTAAAAAAAATTATTATAAAACCATAGCCGCCGACACAGCGCAGACGCGTAAGAATTATAATTTTTTTTTTTCTCTTCCAAATGTCGTCTACAGAAACAAAATTATAGAATTTATCTATACGAGTCCAGGTAATATTTAATAAACGATCAGAACAAGCGAAACCGCGGAGTTTGTCATATTACATATATGATCATAATGAAATCGGTGTTGCGACATCAAAACGTTTTCAGGTCACCTACGCACGATTTCCCGCAGTGTTCAATAATAATATCTCTTTAACATTATATCGCATTGTGCGTGGTTGTAAGCTAGGCGGCATCTACTGCAGTAACTGTCGAGTAGAGGCGACATTGTACGGATTCAAAATAAGAACGAATTAACAGTAAAAAAACAAAAACGATAAAAATAAACATCCGAAGAATTTCTATTATTTTTTTTTTCGACGTTAAAAATCAAAACGTCTTATAAAATACGTTATTATTATTATTATTATTCGAACAACGCCGAGGGAAAAATGTATTCCCCATATTACGTGCAGTGCACTTGAAACATGTCGGTAAATCCGAGTATAAAACGCAGGGAGGAGCAAGCGACTCGAAATCGTCAAAAAAAAAAAAAAAAAAAAATGAAACAAAATTACGAATTTTTACGACGCCTTCTCGAAGCGACGCGAATTGTGTGTTACGACGAAGCGGAAGTAATGACAAAACGATATAAAACTCTGTTACACGCTGAAAACGAAAGAAAAATCAAGCGTTCCCCGATATCGGATACGCGAGCATAAAAAAACGTAAGAAAAGACTGTGTGATTTTTTTCAAAAAAAATTTTTTTTACCCGGACACGACGGCTGTTGCCAATATGACATGGTCCTTCCGCGATTCCAATCGTCCGCGGAGGAATTGGTCCGCTGAAGTTCGTCGGTCGGACTCACGATCATCGCGCGACGTTCGAACACACACACACACGATCAAACCACCGCGCGATGGCCAAAGACACCGGACGGAACCGAAGACGTGAAGCATTCAGAGCAGGAGAGGAGGAGAGATGTGAAGAGCGACGGTATGACACATGCAGCACCGGGGTGATCGTGTCCATGCGTGTGTGTGTGCGAACGTTTCGAAGTTACGAAGATTGCGCGCACAGAAGTTACGACGGCCGGCGTGACGACGCGTCTATTATGGAGTAAGTAATAAGTGTGAGTAGGGAATCGTCGGCCGGCGGAATGACTCACACGAGCGACATCAGGAATCCCGCCACTTAACAAAAACAAAAAAAAAAAAAAAAACCGAGAGGACTAGTGGTTGGTGGGGAGGGAAGAAGGAATACACAAAACGCATACAAAACGCACACCAAGAATCGCATAAACAATACACACACCACGTGAGTGGGTGGGTGGTGGTAAACGGAATTACCCTATTCAAATATCGTATTGTATGGCGAGACAACGACACTCGCAAACGTTAACAATCGACGAGGGGGGAGATTTTTCCGACAGTCCAACGATCGATCGGTGATGCAGTTAAAGAAACGTCTTACAGTAATAAACGGTTTTTCGAAACAAAAAAAAAAAAAATCACTAATCATTATTAAAACACTCGCAAGACTATAATAATCATCTACGATTCTATATAGTTTTCCATAATAATATCGTATTGTTGCGATTCAAATTAAAAAAAAACGTATAATAAATAATTTAGTCGACTATAAAAAGTAAATCCGTGTATTAATTATGAATTAATCGTTTTGACCGATAATAAATCGGTGAACATTTATTACACTTGTACGATTTGTACTTATGACACGGCGGTGTTCTCTGGAATCGTTTGTTTAAAAAAAAATAATAACCTTTGACTAATAACATTGGTTGGAATTTAAACTGTCAAACCGTTTTGTTTATACGTATATTAATAATCGGAGAAAATATTTTTTATATTTTATACGATATAATATATAAAATGTCAACATTCTGGTGTTCCGACATAAATTTAACAAACCATTCCGGTAAATATAAAATTACCCTACGGCTAAAATTTCGGTTAAAACTAATCGGGTAACTCGGATTTCAACTTAACCTTACTTTCCGGTAATAGCAATACATACAATATAATATATATATACACACAATTATTCAAGTGTTTTTCTTTTTTATTAAAACTTATTTCATTATATTTTATTAATATGACAAAATAATCGTCGATTTCGTTTATATGTACATTTTTTTTTTTTTTTAAATATACATTTCATGAAATTTTTATGATGTATAAATGACAAGAATATAAATACCAACAGTTTTATACTTTTGTAAATTATATATTTTCTCTTATATATTAAAATGTGGAATCTATTTAAAACGAAATTGCCAGAGATAAAAGAAATAAATGTTTTAATCGTGTATATTTATAGAATAAACTATTAATTTATTTGGCCACAAAAATGTAGCTAAACATATTTATACTAGTTCTATTTATGATTTGTCCGATATTTATTGTTTTTTCTAATCTACAGAATTTGTATAAAATTCCTTTTAAACACTGCTATAAACCATTATTCACAACTTTTTCCTTTCATTCTTTTGCACATACTAACAGATTTCACAGATTCAATTGGACATTCATAAATACAATTTTGTATACTGTCAATAATTATTATTGAAATTTCGTATTGAATATTTAAAAAAAATTTAATTTGTGTGCCACTGTTATCCGTCTATTTAAGATACAATAAAATTACACTATCCGTAACATTGCCATTAAATTTAAAACTAGATTATCAAAACTCAAACCAAATTTCGAATTCCAAAATATTTATCTGGAAATTAAATTGCGGTAAATACTTATAGCTATGACTTGTGAGTTGATCCCACTTGGCATTAGTTTGGAAATTTTCAATAAATTAAATAAATAATATGCAATTTGTAATGAAAACACAAAAATAAATAAATCATCTAAATTTATATGTATAAAAAAAATGTAATTTTTATTGAAGCTTACATTCAATACATTAATTGAAAAAAACTAAAATTTTAAATTTGAGAAGGTACAACTGATAGAACAAACTTAATAAAATTACTTTGTAATATTTTTGTAAAGTATTAAATGAAGGAAAGCATTGGACAAAATTAAATGTATTCTTCTGAGTATCTACGTTCTATTGTTCTCACAAACAAATATACAATAAAAGTTTTTCATTTACATAGATACATTGGCAGTACGAGCAGTGTACTTCTTTCGAATAAATTGGAAATATTTTAAAGTTAATGGTCAATTAATAAACGAAAAGTTTTCAGGCAAAAAAATAAAACAGTTTTTAAAATATACGACACATTCTAAAATGATATCGATGGAAAAATAAACTTTTTTCTTTCCATCTATGTGTAAATTACAATATTCATCAGAGAACAAATGACCATATAAACAAATCAATACCCAATCTGAAATTAAATTTTATCCACAAAATCAAATTCTTTTAGATATAACTTCTTTATAAACATTCGGTCTTACGAAGTTTAAAAAAAAAAACTGTTTTTTTTTCACCTAGTTAATATTAGTAAATTATTTTTGGTATTTCATTTTAATAATTTAATTACATTTTTAGTTTTAATTTTTTTATAAATTTAATCTACACCGCCAATGTTTTCATACCTAATATATATAAATATATAAATTTTATCATCAATATAAGGTACAAAAACTATTTTATGGTTTAAAATCAATTTTTTTTTTCAACATTTTTTTACAGATATTAAAATAACTATTATAATTGTGTTACAGCAAACGTTGTATTTGAATTCATATATACATATCACAATAAAAGATATTAAGTATAGTGTGATAGCGCTAAAATACAATTTGTTACCTCTGTCGACCTTTGAGTTGTAGATTATATTTCACTGTACAAATGTTATGTTTTAACATCATTAATAATAATATTCATAGATAATTTGTAAATAATTATAAGAATTACACGAAATACGGAGAGAAATCGAAAAGAGACTATTGTAATATAGGACTGTAAGATACACTTGTCGAAATGAGATCCTATTTTTGTAAATATTCTAGGACATTTAAAGTAGAATATATAAAAAAAAAAAAAAAAAATTTATTCGATTAGTAAATAATAAAAGCATCTCGAGAACAGGATGAAAATTCGTATACGTATCACGTAGTTTGTCAAAAAGATCGGAGAAGAGCATAGACATCCGTTGTGTACGACAAACACTAATCGAGTAAATACTTATAACCGGTATAAAGGAAAATACTACAACTCGACCGTACCGAATACAATAGCCGAGTTACGTTAACATTAACGTTCATTTATTCTTACCGGAATCGGAACCCGTAGCTCCATTGGAAGCCTGTCCTGAAAACAAAAAAGGAAAAACAAAATTAACCATACGTCATACGGTTTTATAAGCACCCCACCCGCCCCCCCCCCCAATTCCCCGTTAAATGAAAATTCGTTAATCGAAACGGTAACGCGCGCGGCGACGACGGCCCGTATTACAATAACCGGATCGCGTTACCCGGGCGAAATCCACAGAAAAAAGGCAAAAAAAAATAAAAATACCTCGTCTGCGACTGAGCCGTTCGTCTCCGGGCATTTCGAGCGGCGTGCGTGGAACACTCGCCCGGGAGGAGGATCGATTACGACGAGATAAACGATTTTTATAATTGGCCTATGCGGAGAACACCGTCGTCATACGAACGAAACGATAATAATATTCTACAAAAACGGTCCGGTGGCTATCGTTCGATTCGTCGATTATTATATATTCCACCGATACCACCGTGCCGTGGTTACCATGGACGGAAATATCCGTAGCGACGGCGATTACCGCGGTTAGGCCTCCGTACACGGACGGTACGGAGACATATTATGCCGTCTCGTGTCGCGGGAACCGTAAAGAAAATGAGACCGACTGTGGCGGGAAAAACCGAACTGGAAAACGCGGCGCACCGCCGCCTTCCACGGTGTCGGTGTATGCGTGCGTGTGTGTGTGTGTGTGTGTCGTGATGACAACGACGAGCGGCGGGGTCACGAAGATAGGCTCTCGGGATCGGCCATCTTGGATGCGCGGGAGTCGCCGGGACGCGGGCCCGGCGCGAAAACGACCGCGGCGACGTTTTCGCGTTGCGCCCCGACGCGGCGCGCGGTCAATGCGAAATACGTGGCGCCCGGCGCGTACCGTTTGCTACTCACTTTGGCTCTGGGGCTGTTCATCGCCGCTCTCTCGGTCCGACATCGTCCGACAAACGCACAATCGAACACAAACCGCCGCCCGCGCTCTTGCCGCCCCGCTACCTACACCGACGACCGCGACGAAACACAGTCGGCCGCCCAACGATTTTTTTTCCCCTCTCACTCGCCTTCCCCACCGCGACGTTGGCCGACGGACTTTTGCCGCGCGGATCGAGTGCGCGCGCGCGCGCGCACGCACGCTCTCCACCCGCCCGCCCGTCGAATCAGCTGCTGCCGCCTACCGACCCACTCCCCCCCCCGACCGGTTCTTTGAACGTCAGCTGCCGCAGCGCGGAGGAAATTTCCTCGCCCGCGAACGATCAGCTGCTGCTGCTGCTGCTGCTGCTACGCCGGCGGTACAGCGCTCGAGTCCGTTCCCCGGACGCGCGTGCGCAAACCCGTTGCGGCCCGTTCGCGCCATCTGTCCGACGACGTTCACTCCGCCCGTTGTACGAAATCGGCCCCGTGTTTTCCGTACCCGCGCGGTTTACCGAGGAAGGACGTCGTAAAACGTTTTGCTAAAAGTAATTTTAACCTTTAGTCATTCAATCCCTGTAGTATTCAAATTTTTTTCGATCCCTTTGCTTCAGGACCGTATTTGGGATTTAGCCCACCTTCCCTCTTTTCACTTTTATATAATTAATCTCTTTTTCGTTTCACAAACGGACGTTATAATAATATACGGCCAGCAGATGAATTCACAAGCCGAGAATTTATAATAATGAAAACCCTACAGTTACTGTATACGTCTGATATTGTCTTACAAGTCAAATTTCGACTCGCAATCCATTTCATAGCTCCGTCCTCTGAATTATCGATTCCGCGGAAAGTCGGCCTTCTTATATATGAGGAGTGTTGATACGTCAATTGCAGATGGCGAATGTACGAGGACGAAACACGCGGTTTTGGAGATGCTGACGAGCCAGCTATTAGCATTGACTGAACGTTGTACAATTCGTTATAAATTCGATTAAACGGATTGTCTATGGTGGTGTAGTTCGCACAAAAATGTATCGTTGATAAATCTCGATGATGCGTGTACTCAACGAAATGTTTCTGAAGCCAAAAATAATATAAATTTGTATATATTTTTTTTGTAGGTACCGTGCTATGAATTATTAAAAATAAATTAACTTATAAAAAGAAAATTTTTTTGTAATTGTTCTTACGACAAAATATTAATTATTTCATAATAATCTAGCCATGATTATATCTGTATATGCCACTGCGACCTTATACTTATATTTAATAAATTTTAAATATTTTCAAAAACTTCAGACCAACTATACGTCATATATATATATATAGGAACAATGCAATGACGTAGCGAACCACGTTTTTAGAAAGCAATTACTTGTTTTTGGATTTTTGGTGAGTGGGTTCTAAGGTAAATATAAAAAAAAAAATCGAATGTTTATAATCATGAAAAAAATCGAATCCTTATAATCATGAAAAAAAATAAAATACTGCGGCCAAACAAATTTGCTGATTTTGCTATTTTCCCTCCGTCTACTTTAATTATTTTTAATGTTTTGTGCACGGAGTTCTGAAAAAAATTGTTGTTTTGGTTCTCTCAATAAGTAGTATCTATGAAACATTTGCTACTAGAAAATGAGTAAATTGGAGTACAACTGTTTCGATTCCAAAAAATTGTCTACGCAGGAGAAAAAAAACATCATTGTAAAACTAAAATTAGTATGGTGGGTCGTATTTATAGTAGGTACATATAATTTGATTCTTTAGTTTTTTAAGTTAGCGACGCCACTGTAGTAACATTATTTATATCTAGAAAAATTCGTGTAATATGATGTAAGTATATTGCGTGACCATATTCTAATCATTGGCGTAGTCATGAGGAGGCTGATTGAGCTGCAGTGCCCCCCCCCCCCAGAAATGGATAAATAATCAGTTTTTTTTAGTAGGTATCGTTTATATACATATTAATTAATTAATTGAACAGAAATATTCGTATATATTTAATCCATACACTGTTTTTTTTTTACACTTTTATTCGTAATATTGCACAACTACAGCATACCTATAATGTCATTACTCATTCGTTACTCGCGCATATAATAAACGTGTAAAACCGCTTAAATCGAATTTAATAATAATAAAAATCTATATAAATACTACTTATTGTATATTATTATCCCGCACATAGAGATTTTCTATTATTAACACATTTGAAGGAAAAATTGTAGTAGGACCAAGAGGAAGCGACCAGCTAGAACTAATTGTTTTCATGAGAGAAGATGGGCCGCACATTCTACCAACAATCTAAAGGGGAAGCAGTTAAAAACAGACACACGTGCGGCTGAATCAACAATAAGCATTACCTTTAGAAGATGACGATACATTATAATAATTTTGCTGTATAAGTAATATAGTTATTATTATTATTATTATTTTATCGTAATCGTTTTTTTCCCTTTTTAAATTCAGATGCGAGCTGGCGTGTATATTGTTAAATATTATATGGTGTATAATAATTGTTCAATAATATTATATCGTATAATATTATGTTGAACTACATTTTTGTGTGTTCGACGAATATTTTAAATATCACTCTATTATACAGTAGGTATATATGTACTAATTTACCACTGTGCGTTCACTAATATTACTGGAGCAATACGCTGTCACTTTCTAATAATATTCCATCGTGATCTCCCCCCTCTCGCTGTGTTTCTCTCTTCACGATTCCGCCGCGCAGCTCGGTGGTAATGACAACGCTGTGCAAGTGGTACAACGCGATCGCGCACGTATGCCGCAACAGGTAGTCTCTCGCGATCACGCGTGCCATCTATTGCGAATAACGATGATGATACGCAGTGATAATTGATGATATTTGTGTACGGTTTTCGAAAAGACTTCCGTTAAAATCGCCGAATGAAAAAGCCGTTGAATTATTAAATAAATAATAATAATAATGTGTAACGAATTTCCTAAACGCACGTATTTCGTAATATTATGCGCATGACGTTTTTGCGAGCATCGGGTACGCCGCGGTATCATTATGACGTGTTCGATTATGTCGGCCACCCGTCTGTTACATTTGATTATTTTTTTACACGGAGGTGAGCGGAAACTAACGTCCTGGGAGGAGGAAATAAATCGTAGGATCGATTGATTTTTTTTTGTTTTACAGCCTTCCGCGTCGCCGGTACGGACTACAGGGGTAAAGCATTGGGTTCTCTGAATTCGTATCATCATCAAGTAGGCGGCGAAGTGTTTGCCGTTAACGAATATTCGCTTTTGATATCCGACTTCAAGTTCGACGGAAACGCTAATGACGCGTTTTTCTGGGCCGGAGCTTCCAGCCGGCCGGGACCTCAAGGATTTATTTTAGCCAACGAATACGGACGGTGAGACAGTTGTGATATTTTTTTTCCAATTCTCTCTGCACGATAATAACTGCAGTAACGCCGTTCAAATAATTGGGTATTAGGACAATTTTTGAAAACGTTTCTACAACAATTTATTTGCGGGTCGATTAATTTAATCGATTAAATAATATTCATTTTGATATACTGCAGTTGTACGGCTCAGACACTTGTAAAATTATTATCACACTGCGTTACAGGACCGACGTGCTGAAGCGATATTTAGGAAAGGAATTGGAATTAACTCTTCCGGACAATAAAAAACTGACAGATATCAATTGGTTAGCTATTTACGACCTTTCGAGAAACGTAAGAAATCTCTCGTGTGCGATCCCTGCAGGTCTAACTGAGAAACATTTTTATCGATAATATTCTTTGTATAGATTGCGTTCGGCGACATTTATATTCCGGAAGACTTTGAACCGCCAGTTAAACAAATAATCAGCGATTTTACTACCAAATCACACGGGGTTTCGTCTGGACCGATAGAAATAATAGACTCCAAAACATTTAAAATACCTATGTTTTCTTACAACGGTGCTGGTAAAGGTAAATATTGCATGTACACACCCGCTTTGTACAATTAAAATTATTCCGTTTTGTTTGAAATTGTTTCTAGACACGTACTTTGTTGTTGGCAATGGACCCCAACCATCGGCAAAAGGAAAAAAAATTCCAGACGAATCGGGATAGTATGTAGAATTTTCTTAGTTATGCCGTTCATGTTCCATGTGTTTTATTCGATTTCATTACAGCTTAGACAATCTGAGAACTTATTTAAATGAAACGATTGTATTAGAATTGGTCGGAGACACTACGGTTTTCGATATAGATTGGTTGAGTGTTTACGATTTACAAACTAAAGAAAATTATGGATGGGTCTTGATACCAGATGAACCAAATGTACCGCCGTCTTTGAAAAAAATTGCCGTGCGTTTTGTTTCATAACAACAATTGTCAATGTGTATTTTATATGAATTCTTTTTTTTTTTTTTTTTTTTTTTTGAAAATAATATTACCTACTGCGTGTTTTTAGGACAAAGTAGAAAATATTATGCACTGTGTTCAATTGCATAAGAAGCTTCAATTAAGTTGGCAAGTATTTGGCCCTCAAATTACAATAAGATTAGCAGGACAAATAGATGAGGACAATTATATGGCATTTGGATTCAGCGGATCAGAAGAAGTACCTCAGATGCTTGGAGCCGATATTGCTTTAACTTACATCGACGGTTTTAGAGGCCAAGCAATTGATTACAATATTACAGACAAATCTCCAGTTTGTAGAAACATATATAGATATATATTTTTAACGTTTACAACATAATTTGTATTTTAATAAAAATATTCGTGATTAGTGTGTGAAAGTATTGGGACAGTATAAAGGTGTATGTCAAGATACTTTAGTTGGTGGATTAGATGACAATCAAGTACATACCGCAACCAGAGAAAATGGAATCAATATAATAACATACAGAAGAAACTTACTGTCATGTATGTTCATTTAATGGAATAATATAATTCACCAAAAATAATTTTATTATAATAAACCCACCTTAGAATTTTGAAATTCTTTTTAATAAAGAAATTACAATGGTTAATGAAAATCAAACAAATGTTTAGTGCCTTTATTTTGTATTTTAAAGATTGTACATAATATATATATATATATATACCAATTTGCTTTTGATACTTTTATGTTTTATTTAATGCAATTCCTTACAATATTTGCAAGATTTTATTTTTATTTTTTTTTATAAAATATTTATTAAAAGTGAATTGCGATTAGTCGTTTATAATCTTAATCGAATTTTCAGATGACGCCGGTGACAAAGAATTTAAAACCAATTCGTTAAATTCAATGATTTGGGCAATCGGACGTATGAATCATCAAAAACAACCTGGTATTCATGATTACTTTCCAAGAAGTGTATTGAAACTCGATCTTGATCCTAAACCTCCAATTGATACATGTTATCCATTCACTGTGAACACTGAACCTTTAAAAAGGTAAATTTTAATAAAATGATCAATAAAAAAGAAAAAAAAATGTTTAAAATTGTAATTTTTGTGTACATACAAGTAACTCTTATTTTCAGAGACGTTTGGGAGCAACCAAAAATTGTTGATCCTAGTCTCCGTATGATGACTGCTACCTTAGGTCCATCAGGTGGGAAAAAAGGATTTCAAGGTCTAACGGGTAAATATATTATTATTATTTTTTTTTTGAGAGAGAGAAGTGAAAATGAAATTTATATTTCAAAAATAAATTATTGCAGGTATGCCTTCATCTGGACTTGCGTGGTATATAAATGGATATCTAATACCTGAAATATGGTTAAAACGTGGTATTACGTATGCAGTTCATATTTATGGAGGCAACAATCCACATAGTTCACAGTACTATCATCCTTTTGTAATAACAGATGAGCCGAATGGAGGCTATGATGGCATGACGGACGTCGCACAAAAGCATACAAGGATATTAGCGGGTGTCCAGTATACGTTAAGGAGACAACCTCGTCCTACTTCTGGTTTGTATAGTTTTTTTTTTCTTTTGTTGAATATTATTATACTTTGGAACAAATTATATTGTTGTAAATAAATTATATGTGTATTTAGCGGGTCCATTATGTTTACGTGAAAGAAGAGGATTCGATCGTCGTTTAGATGATAATTTTCTTTCATTTAAAGAATTCAATCGATCATTGGACATGAGATGTGAATCGGGTGATTATATATTAATGAAATTTATATAATAAATAACTTGTATTTATTTCTTTTTTTCATAAAAAAAAAAATGTTTTATTTCAGGAGATCCAGCTGTTTTGGAATTTAAACCAAATTCTTCTTGGCCGGATACCGTGTATTATCATAGTTTCGTTCATAGCAATATGGGCTGGAAACTACAAATTGTCGACAAATTTAGTAACGGTAGAAATTTGGGTGCTCAAATAGAATTTAATTGGTTCTTAGGAATATTTTTTTTATTTAATTTTTATTAAAATGTGATATTTTAGATCTAATTTTTTTTATATAAATACTTAATTATAAGAAAATTTTATAATTTATGTATAAAATGATTGTTATTTTTTTATTATATTATATTATCTAAAAAAGTAATTATATTACATTTTCATCTAAAAAAATGTATATCAACAATGACTGTCATTTTTTTTTAAAGTCACCGTAGTATTACACAAACGAAAATATTTATAGTCGTTGATGTCTGGGTTACTTACATAACATGGACCGTGAGTAATGATTGTAGATAAACTGTATCTGTCACGCTCTTCAATTATTTTATTGAATGGATGAAAATAATTTTTAAAAACTATATCCACAGTATATTTACATTTTTTTATATATCTGTGGAAATACATTGTTTATATTTGAAATAAATATACAATTACTTTTTTATTAATCATTGAATATTTACTAATAATAGTGACTTTAAAAATGACTGAAAACATATTATCTTCTGGGAATGAGTTAGTGGACAGTATACATCTGAAAATTGAATCGTTGATGACATTGTTATCCGAAATACAACAGCCTAGTAACAATTATGAGTTCGATCCGTCCATATGTAATGATATTTATGCGTACATAAATATTGTACAAACAGATTGTCAGAAACTATTAAATAATAATAATAATAATAATAAATATGATTTGTTTTCGAATAAAGAACATTCGATTCAACAAACTGATGGTAATGCATTTTAGTTTTACATTCTGTCTTTACAAAAAAAAACAAATAATATATTTTTGAATTAAAATTTAAAAGTATCAAAGCCGATACATAGAGTGTATAAGAATGACCATTACAATGAAGAAATGCAGCGATTAGAGGATGAAATTGATTTTCGCATTGATGAAGTAATTAAATCTATTCAGAAGAATGTAGATATTTTGAACACGCATTTTAAAGAAAAGTGAGTTTTTCTCCTTGCAGTAACTATTTGTTAGGCATATACACTGTGTTTAACTTTAAAAATTTAATAAAACATATCAGATCATTATTGGAAGAACAAACTAATGATATTTATCGCAAATTAAATTTACACAAAAAAACACTAAATAATGAAATAGACAAGTCCAATAATACAAGTATAGAAATGGAAAATGAATTCTACAAATGGAAAGATAGGATTAAAGAAAATAACGACACAAATATCTTATGGATTAATGAAGCTCATAAATTAATAGATGAATATCGACAAAAAATGTATGTTCAAGATTTACCCTAGCGATTTATACATAGACATATTTAAATTTTTAAGAGCAACAGTTATCTTGTACAGTTCAAAATGTATGTATTTAAATATAAATGTTTTAAAATTTTGTTGTCTCTCGTTACCCGTAATTGGAATCTGAACACCGTTAGTGAACAATTTCTTTTATTTTTATGGAAACTTATTTTTGACTTTTGAATTAGTTAACTAATACAAATACTGAGTACTTTAAAAATGATTTCATAAATTAAAAATTAATAAGTAGGTATTATAAAAATTAGTAACATTTATTTATAGTGCCTATATTTATATATATTATTACAGTTATATAAATTACTGACAATATTTATGATTGTATTTATAGGATAATAGTAAAGAATAACATTATGAATTTAATTGAGGCGGCGTCAAAAAGTTTTACATTGAGAGTCGAGTGTTTTAAATTAGAAATTCGTATAATCTGGGAGGGAAATAGAATTTTAAAAATGTATAAAAATATCGACAAACTCATCAGTGTAAATGACCAAAAGTTAGACTGTTACAACAATCTTCAATTTGAAATGGGGAATATTAATAATGAAATTAATAAAGATTTGGATTATATTATGCAAGCGAATTCGAAATTTAAGAGTCAGATTCAATTGCATAATGACGTTAAAGAAATCGTTGAAGAAAAATTTAGGCAGATGTGTTTATTGAATAACGAGATTGACGAAATCGAAGAGCTTCTAGTAAACGAGTTAAGTGTTGTTTAAGCGTGATTATTCGTTTTAACGTGTATTAATATTTGTCATGCTCAATAACAATAATTTTCTTTTCTCCATATTTTTCGTCTTTTTTTCTAGCTTTATAGGCCATTGAAGCTCATGACTGCAAAACAAACTTCTCTCCATCTCTCTCTGTCCAGAGTTATTTCACAAATATTGACCAATTCCTATAGTTGTCTTAACTCCTTCCTGCATTTGTCAATCTATCTCTGCTTTGCCCTTAATCTACCTCTTACCCTGAGGGGTCCAATTTATTTTTGATTTAATCCTTAATACGTGACTGAGCTAGCTTAGTCTCTTATTAAGAAACTGAGTTGGCTCGGTAAAATAATTGTGTCGTATTTCCACTATTATATATATAGGTCTTATTAAGAAATTCTTATTGCTAATTGTCTTATGAAAATTTAGATTTGTTATTTTCAATAATATTAAGTGTATTTTAAACAGTCAAGAATATTTAAACAGTATTGAATTAAAAATAAAAGAAAACGAAACGGAAATCAATGTAAAACGTCAACAAATCGAGGATGAAAATATTAAAAATAAAAATCTTAAAATCGATTTTGAAAATAAAAATAAACTCATATTGGATTCTAGAAATTTAATTGAACAAAAACAATCGCAGTTAAAGGTCTGTACCTATATATATATTATGTATTATATGTGTAGATTAAATGACTATAAGTTTTAAATATCAGAAATTTTTTTTAACTTTTAATGGAAATATCAAAATTGTATTATTTTTATAATTTATATAAATTTTTTATTATTTTTTTTAAGTGCTATACAGGTCACTGAAAACCTTTTGCATATCTCTACCAGCCTTCTCCATTCTTTCCGATCCATTATGCATCATCCAATCGTCTCAACTCGTCGGTGTCCGTGATATCCATCTTCATCCTATCTAACCATCGCTATCGAGGTCTTTCTCTTGGCCTTTTTTTTGGGAGGGGAGGGTGTTTCATCAGGACATTTCATATACGACTTTCACCAGACGGTCAACGCACTCCAATCGTTTTGCTTTTAGGAATAATTTTATATTTGGCTTTTTGTATAACCTCTTTAGTAAATCATTTGTAATTTATATAAATTATTAATACCTAAGTATTAATTAATATCGAATTACATATATATATATATATATATATATATATATTTCTCAAAATCGTAAAAGATTTTACCGCGTTTTTAAGGTGATGTATAATTTTTATACGTACAATTATTAACAATATACAATATAGTATGTATAGTAAGTAAAACATTTAAGTACAATATAAAAACATGCAAAAGATTTATAAATTATAACATAGTCGCGTATATATGAAAAAAAGCGTATGCAGACCGCCTTAGCTTTATATGTATATAGTGACCATAGCAGCTATAATATTCCGTGACTTGGAGAAGATTAATTCCAGCTATCGACACTAATTTTTAGGAAATTGAATCAAGAAATGAAGAAATGTCAAAGGAATTAGAAAATGCAAAATTGGAATTGCAAAGAAAACAAAATAACGTAGTATTAATGCAGTGTATAATGGATCACCACGAAAGAGAAACGAGAGAAAAAATTCAATATTACCATAACAATATAATTCAACCGCTCGAACTCAAGTAATATATAATAATAATTGTCGTTTAAACATAACTTTCAAATCGAGTTATCTCCTCTAGTTAAATCCATTGACTTACATGACAATCGTAGCGTATGAATATATAAAATAAAGAGTAGGTAGAGGTACCTATGTATAGAACTGTCAAAAAGTATTACATCAATGTTTACTTGGGTAAATTTGTATTCTTCATTACGTTAGGTTAGGTTGCAAAATTGAACATATAATACGATTACTTATATTATAACCAGTATAATAAATATGTAAATAATGGATAACAAATTATAATTCTTTAATGTTATTAACTTAATTATATAATAATTCGATTAAATAGATATTTATATTAAACTGTAATCAAGTATACTTTTTCGATAAATAAAATATCGCAGGCAATTATTGTACTTTTGAAACTCTATTTAAAAGACCATTCCAAGCTCTATTAATTTGAATGCGTGTGCAATTTTGACTCCATAATGTAGAAAATATTACATTCCCAAATGCTATATATTCACAATTTGAAGGTTGAGAATTGATTCGATCAAGAGATTCTTTTTCTCCTAAATTACTGCGTTTTTTGAGCCTATTGACAGCCTAAAACAATTTTTACATTAATAACATAAATTATATCTTTGTTGGTATCATTTAAAATACTATTAATGTATAAATGATTTAAATTAATGTCACGCACAAACATTAAAACTAGAAAAAAAAATTATGTCCTAGTAATTTTTTAACGAATTATTTTAATTCTTTAAAAAAATATAAAATTTCAATATTAGTAGATCATTATTTAAATATGATCTCATAAAATTCATAAAAGAACCTAATGTCGAATTCTTTATGATATTTATTATTTAAAAAGAAATATAAATTTTCCGTACTTCGTCAGGTGGTATAATTGTAACCCAAATTTCGTGACAATGAAGATGCCAGTTAGCTTTTATAAGTAGAGCTGCTTCTATTACAATTATATTGTGATGTTTTGTTGATTCAATTATAGTTTTAACTTTTTGTAAAACTAATGGCCACATTATTTCATTTAATTGGTTCAGCTTATCCTAAGGAAAATAATAATAATAATAACAATACATACAGTAATTATATTACAATAATAATTACTTTATTACAAAAAACAATTTCCCCCAATTTTTTTCGATTTATTTCTTTATTTTCTGTCAGTATGGCTGGACCAAATGTATCGATAAGTTTTTCATATGCAGGTCCATTAATATCATAAATTGTATGTGCTACTACATCAGCATTGATTATAAATGCGCCCAATTCTTTTAAATAATTAGAAATAGATGATTTACCGCTAGCAATTCCACCTGTTAATCCGATAATATACGGACATGAACCGATATTATTTTTTGGCTATAACAACAAAATATATTATTAAAAGATTTAACATAATTTAATTTTTCTATTACTGTTGGAGGTTTCAAAAGGCTACCAAGCAATCTCATACGATAATTGCTTGAACTAATTTTAATATCTTCTTCAGCACAATAATCAACATTCAACTTATAATCTTTTAATAGTGGCAATGGTAATATAGCAAGAGGTTTTAATCCACTGCTAATTCGTTTCACATTAATTAATTCGCCTCCTTTAACAGTTTCTTGGCTAACAATAATCGCCTAAAATAATTATTATTTCACAAATATTAAATGTTAATTAAGCAATGCAAATGTAATTATAAATATTATTAATCGATTACCTCGTATGTAGGATCAGTAATAGTTGGTCCATAAATATCGTATATCGGAAATATATTATATTCTAATTTTGAGTCAATATCTAGTAAAAATTCTTTAACTCTATTTGATCTCGTATCACAGGGTTCAATAAGCTCCCATAATGTTTTCGCTGTAAATAAACATATAATAAATAATGAGTTTTACAAAACGTTAATGAAATATAATATTATTTGATTAAACATTTTATTCTTCTTTAATTAGGTATCAAAATACAAGCAATACTAATTAATTAATTAGGTGTAATATTTAATACATCAATAACTTACATTTAAGCATAGAATTATCAGTTATGCCTACAGTTAATTTTTTATTACAAAATAAAGCAGCGATGCTCAATAATATTTTATGACCGCTATGTAATCTGTCAAAAGTTCCTCCAAGAACAACATTCATAAATAATTCATTTTCTAATTTATCATATTTTGAGCTTTCATCGATATCAATAATTGTACTAACGTTTGACGGTACGAAAACGATTTTACAACCAGGAGACATATTACTCAATGAAGACACAATTTTATCCAGCTGATCAGATTGTACAAAGTTGTCATAGAAAATTACATCGACCGGTTGTTTAGTAGCAATCGGATAATCGAATCTGCCCTTGAGACCATACAAAAGAATGCGCACATCAACGGTAGTGCAACTCAAATGTTTATATGCATCGATCAACGTATATCTATTACACACGGTTTTCTTATCCGACACTGGGGTTGGAAAGAAATGCACATACAATGTATTTTTCACGTCGCATTTTATTTGCGTGAAAATGCGAAGCAGACGAACTGGATTCGAACATATAATTAGGCCAGTTTTCGACATTATGCGAAAATTTTGTCAAAAATTGGCATTTGTATATAGTCGTGTGTTGTATTAAAAATGGATAATTCCACTCGATTAGTCTAAAACATTATATTAAAATAACATTTACGAAGAGAAAAAAAAATTGAAAGTATTGAACATTTTTATTGTTCCACGATAACACGAACAAACGGCAAAACTTCGAAAATACGACCTCTGACACACACAAAAACACACACACACACAAAATAACAAGACGGAACTATAAAGTATCTTAATAATATATTGTAGTGTTTACTGAATAAATTAATTTATTATCAAATATCAACGCGGCATGTAGTGATAAGACCTCTTGTTCCAAAATTATCAAATGTGTATACTTGTTCCAATCAACTATTGTTCCAAAAATATTTGTTCAAATCGTTTGTAATCCAAATAACTTTTGTTCCAAATGATTATTTGGTGGCTTTCATTGATGATTATTTGTTCAAATAGACTTTTGTTCCAATCACGATGTTAAAATATATTCTGTTATATAATATTTTGTGTTCGTGTTTAACGGAATATAATTGATTACAGTTAACTATAGGTAACATGTTACCCTTCAACAACTATTAGTGGGATTTTGGATTTGTTATTGGTCGAAACATTGAATTTTTTTTTTTTTATTCTTTTGAATTATACTTCATTATTATTATTATTATTATTATTATTATTATTATTATTATTATTATTATTATTATTATTATTATTATTATTATTATTATTATTTACAACAACAAATGGTTTTTATAGTATTTACTGTGTAATAATTCGTTGATTTAATCTCATTCGTTTTTATTGTATCAAGTAATAAATGTAGATTTTACTCGACTAATATTATAAATTACTAATTTTGTTTATAAACGGTATAGAAACTATTAGGCACGGTTAATAATTTATAAATACACACAAATTGTTTAATTTAATTATTTCTTCGATATAATATATATATATATATTATTGTACTACCAATTTTACTTATTAATTTATTCCAATAATTAGCAAAAAACAATTATTCCAATGTGTACATGTTTCAAAAAAAAAAATCCAACGACTATTTGTCGCAAAACTATTTTCTTCTAAGGGACACAAAAAAAAACATTCGTTCAAACGGACAGATGTTCCGAATTTGGAACAAATATTTTTTTGAACAATTGTTACCGTAATAATTATTATTATTAATAATAATAGTGATGCGGTATAATTATCGTTACAAAAACGTTGCAATAACTCACGATATTCATTTTATATAAAGAAAAAATTAATATCAATAGGTTTTTTCCCCCGTTTGATTATCCTCTAATATTAAAAAAACTACTTTAATTGTTAAATGCAATTTTGAACCGATTCATTAATGTTATATTTGTGTTTTGTGCGACTGTTTTTCATTTATTTAAAAAAAAAAGAAAAATTCTTTGGAAAACTATTCTGCGGTATAAGACATACGTAATATAATTATACTTTGATTAATTATTATTAAGCCGCGCGTCCAGACCAAAAAAAAAAACATTTGTCGCAAACACGTGTTGCCGACGACAACGTTGGTGACAAAAAAAACCGAAAATGTTTCTGAAATTTTTTCACCACCACCACCCAACAATTTATCGATAAATTTTCGTTTTCCATCCGACGCGGGGGGGAAATTCGACCAAGTTTATAAAACACGGCCATCGACAACGTATTTTGTGACACGTCCCCGGACCGGTCAAATATTGTCGATAAACATTTAAAAAAATATTTCATAATTTATTTATTCGGTTATTCTCGTTCAGTTTAGTCTCGTCCGCCTCTACACGTACCTATAGTGCGTATTTTCACCCCGTACATTTTTTTTTTTTTTTTTTTTTAAACGGTTTTTTAACTTTAATTTTTTTTTCAATCAAATAACGGAGTGGTCTAATGAATTTGTCAACTTATTGATTTCTATCACGAAAAACTAGCCTTCTTTTTCGTTTCTATTTACTCAGAATTACGCAAATCGCAACGTCATTCTCGTTTCACATTTTGTCGAGACTAAAATGTTTTTTTCAAATATGTTGCTTTGGTGTGGACGCGCCTGTTTTTGAACGTCGCTGTCGCTGACATTTTGTCACCGAAATAAGCGACGGCAATTAAAGTTTTTTGGTCTCAAACGCGGTCTTATATTAGGTATATAAATATATTTTTTAATTTATAAATAGAAAGAGAGCAAATTTTTTTCCGATCTTATTAACCCCCCCCCCCATCCCTTTTTGTTTTTGGAAGGGCGGCATTAATCCGACACTGCGTGTATTTTTATAAACATGTCGCGTATTATAATATAGATTAGAAAAATCGATCGCTTTAGTGGACTGCGAAATAGCGAGAAACAGCGAGTTGAAAACCAGGTGTGCCGCAATAGAGTTCAGTCCAGAGTTTCAAAAAACAATCGACGACGTTAACACGCGAATCAGTCAGTTAGACGCAAGTGAAAAGACTGCTGTTGATTCCCGCGACGTGGAAATTCATAAAAAGTGCGTTTTGAATTATTTTTTTTTCATTTAGAAAACATCGAGTGCACAGCGCGAGACGATGGAAAAGCTCAGGGATAACTTCCGACGCGTTCAAACGGACGTCGTACGCGAATTGGACGCGGTTATGAATAAAAGCGAGAAATACATGGACACGTTCCAAACGATTATGAATTATAAGTGAGCGCGTTTGTAAAATATTACCTACATAATACACTTCAATTATTAGAATACGAATGGATGTGCAATAATTTGGATTTCAATCGCCGAAAACTCGTGTTGTGTAGAGCCAAAATGGCGAGCAACGCGGAGATCAAAGAGAAGTGTTCGGCTCTGGAATGCGAATTGTTTCAAAAACGATACGAGCTGAAGAAAAAAAAAGAGAAATTGGAAGAATATGAAAACCAATTGACGTCGCAGTTACACGAATCAAAACGAATGGTCCGTGAACAAGCCGTGTACAATAAAGAATTATATCGGCGGTACGTTCAGCTGAGAAAACAAAAAAAATAACAACCCATTATTATTTCAAATATAACCTGGCAGAAGGGGAACGATTTTACATACGTGCCCGATTTTAAAAATCAATTTAATCGATTTAAAGAAAATAATTAAATGTACTCGTATAATATATTTTTTGATATTCTTTAAAAATTAATTTTCGCGTATCTGCGCTTGCTAATAACGCGAAAAACTCCGTTGCAATTCTCATTGCCGGAGTCCTATTTTCCAATTACGGATGTTTAAATTCCCCAATCGTCCAGTCCGAGCAGACTTTTATACACTTGCTGTGCAGGCTATGGCCAGAAACAAATAGTGTCTATAGAAGTCCTACCGAATTCTGAATTTTCCGTTCAGACACTCGCTCCTATAATGTCGTCCATGATGGGCGTCATATAACAAGAAACATTATTGTTTTTGTCCTATTATAATACACAACAACCCCGCTATGTAAACATTTAATAACAAATAATAATTGTACATCGGTATAAATATATTTATACATCAGCTACGAATATCACAAAGAAGTGTTCGACTTCATTATTGTTAATGTAACGATTCTTTAGTCGAGTCAACCTTTTTTAAATCACATAACTAAAGATACGATATGATGGTGTATCTGTTATTTGCCACAGTTATACGTGTGGCAAAACGTCAAGTTTTCATAATTCATTTTTTTGAAAAATAGTATGTATTTTTCGGTAATCAAATGCTTCCGCGTGTGATTGGCACTGGTCGCTCCAAAAACTGACTCTTGATTCGGTCAAGGACTGTAATAGGTATTCTATACCGATTTAATTTTGTTCTAATTCGTGCGTTTTTAAATGAGACTAACAGCAATTTATCTGGAATATTATAAAACGCAACAGTTATTGAAAATATATAACTGGGAAGTCTAGGGAAAAACAATTTTATTTTGCTACAATTTATAACGTGGTGCAATAGTTGTTACTATTGACACTGAGGATTTTCTTTTGTCGTTACAACAGTTCTCATGGTTGGAAGTCAATTTCTACAAGAACATATTGACGTTACATACTCGTAGAGACTATATTGTTAGCGAACCGTTTGAATTAAAAATATCATATTTAATTAATAAAATGTTTTCCAGGGAGTTTGGTCTCCTGCTTTCTATAGTCTTCATGATTAATCTATTTTGTCATCATTTTCGATTTTAAACAAAAAGGTACATTATTTACTTTATATAATAATTAATGAATGTCGATAAAATACTTTATAATTATTATTTTTTTTTAATGAATTCTTATGCAAAGTAATTAAATAATGTTTAAATTATTCATAATTAATATAAAAACATTATTTTTAAAACTAAAAAATATTCATTTTTAACATCTTGGGCTCAAAAATTTGTTCGAAAAAACCCAAGTGTTAAAAAAAAAAATATGCGAGTTACATAATAAATATTATGCTACTAATTTTAATTATTCTTACAATTAAATATCGTTTCGATTGATTGAAAAGTTACAATTGTGCTGTACAGTAATATGAAATATACGCATTTATTCTCTCATATATCGATGATGTGATGACGAAGAGACGTTACTTGTATAAAATGACTAACAGAGACGTAATATTATGAATAGTGTGTGTAATATTAATGCGTTTTATAAATTAATTTTTTTTAAACAATGCTGACGAACAAATCTCAAACGCTTTGGACAAAAATATTTATTCCGTATAATAAATTTATTTTGAGAAATTAAAACGGCTTGTAATTTTTGTGTAATTTCGTATGAAACACAACGAATATTATTATACTGCACAGTAGGTGGATCGAATGGGCAAAGGATTTTATTTATATGAATACCAAGTGACTGTAGAGAGATTATATGATTTGGCATAGTTTTGTTTATGATTCAGCATAACATACTATATAGCTTAATGTCATGGCAAAAAGTAAATAAAATTAAAAAAAAGAAAACACGATAATGTTCATGAATGATTTACAGATACTCAGTCAGTAGCAACAATACATAAATTAAAATTCAAAGTTAGATGTACAATATAAAATTTAGGAATAAAATTTAAAAACAAATGGAAAAAAAATTTTTTTAAAATAACATAAAATCAATAATCTAATTGGATTATACATTGTGAACTGGTTTAGGTAATTTACCTGAAATCCGGTTAACATTATAATGGCATAAAAATAATACATTTTTTTTTCGACTAAAATAATAGACGTTTTTTTTTACACATACATAATTAATAATACGTAAGTAATAGGTGTGTTGTTTAATGTATCATTCTTTTATCCTTATAACAAAAGATAATTTTACATTGTAAATAAGACCTACTAAAATAATAATGATTGAAATTTGTATTTTGGTCGATAAAATTAAATAAAAAAAAAAAAAAAAAAAAAAACATGTTACGATAATAATTATACAATAATTTATATATATATAAAAAAAATATAATAATAATAAAAATGATAATTGGACCGGTATTATTTGGTTTTAAACATATTCGTTATTTCACTCGAATTAAAATTGAAAATTTGTAGAAAATATAAAAAGGGTAATAGTAATAATAATAATAATAATAATAATAATAATAATAATAATAATAATAATAATAATATATTAGGTACTAAGTGAATCTGGAAGTCTTAAAAAAAAAAAAAAATGTTTAACATTATACTGCTCTTAAGTTGGTTATATTTAAACATATATACATTCTCAGAATATTCATTTGTACTTATAAATTAGTGGAAATTATACATAGAAAATCTTTATAAGCGATTTTTTTTGTTTTGATATGTTCATGGCTGATTTTTTCCCCTTTTACATCATGGGCGGTTTGACTAGTCATACTGCAGATACTTGGGCGTCTTCGTCGTCTATGAAAAAAAAAATTTTTTTTGTTTTTTAAATTATCATATAACCAAGTAAAATTTGTTTTAAAATCAACTAATGTTTACCATCGTCATCGTCACCATCGTCTCGCATGTAATATGTCGACGTGACACCCTCGTGTGAATGTGCTCTACCCAAACGATGCATTCTGGCTGCCATTTGAGCCACACTCGTATTGTAAGCTGGCGGTGGTCTTGTACGCACGCAATTGGTCGATGATCCCATCATCTGCATGTTTGACGAATACATTGGACGGATTCCAATCTGATAACCCGCTGGGGGGAAAAAAAATCAATGTGAACAAAACTGACATAAAAACACTACAAACTGACGGGTGTAAAAGTTAATTTTTACCTGGAGGTTGTAATACTGAATGTCTCCTCAAATGGAGTGGTGGTGGAGGCGATGCTCCTGGAGGCATACACACATCTGTCGAACCGCTTGTTTGCGTTGAATGTCCTGAATCGCTGGATGTTACTGAACCCGCTAGGACAATTTGAAATGAATATATACAACAATTTCACGTCGGTCGTATCGATTAACTTACTGGACGTCACAGTCTTCCTGAGCGACAGGTTCGATAAACTAGTGACACTACTGCTCTCGGCATTTAGGTCGACAGACGATAAGATTAAAGGGGTTGGTGGGTTTAGAGGGGTTGTGTCCGAGTGAGAACGTTCATGAGATGTAGCTGGAACACTAGGCGGTTGGTGGACGTTCCGCCGAGTCGGTGGACCTGGAGACGGAGCCATATGGTATCTGGGCTGGTGCAGTCGGGTTTTGCTCGGCTCGCTCAATGATAATAATTTTCGTACGGCTTGAGGCGATGCAGAGCCTGGAGTATATTTTATTAGAATGTAATCAATAAGAATATAGTGCAAACGCTAACGCTCGTTCAGCAGACAATATAATTACCGAATTTGGGACCAGTGTTTTTCAATCCTTCACTGGCGCTACTAGCACTGCTGGCCGTCGAAAGCGTAGGTGATGGATGTCGTTTTCTTATTGGTCCTGAACCCATAATGGACCCGGCACTGGAGCCCTCGCAACTCATTGACAGTTCGTGTAATTTCTCTTCATCGGTGATCACTTTCATTTTCGCCAGATAAGCTTTAACTCTTCGCACCATTTGGGCCTAAAGTAAAATTTTGCAAGAAAATCATCAATCAGTTTGGTGAAATCATAAACGAAATACGATAAAAACGAAAAAAAAACCAGGTACGTGTTATACTCACTTCTTCAAACATCTTTTTTGGATTGGGCGCAGCGGCAGACTTTTTTCTCCTTTTCACCGTGGCGGCTCCTCCCTGATGGACTCCTCCACTTACGCCCGTAGTGAGTTGATTCAAAGCTACCATCGCATTGGAGGTGGGTTGTCCGCCAAGCTCCAACATTGTAAGTAAGTCGTACGGGGAAGAGCACATGTTTGTTAGGTTCCTGACTTCTTTGGCAATCATTCTTAACTTTTCGAAATTAATTAAACTTTCCACGTGTGAATCGTTGCCGAGATGGATAAATGTTAGATCTTTTTTAACAACCGGATAAAAAGGTATCTAAAAAACAAATTTAAACATACGTTGGTGTGTTTTTTTTTTAAGTTGAAAACATTCTTATTTTATTATACGATAACAAAACACTCACGATGGGAGGTTGCGATTGTTCGTTGCTGACTAGTTGACGATATTTACTCATGTTTCGCGAAGGATCCATTAGGTCTTGAAGATCGCTAAATAATCTTTGATATTTCGTCGGTAGTTTTTCCCATGATTGACGTAAACGGCTAACAGCTCCGTGTCCAAGTCCAGAAATAATGGCAAACATAGAATTGAAATTTTTACATTCCTTACATTGACCTGTGCAGAGTTTACATGTTGTCAGATTACACCTCATGTTGAATATTATAATATTATATATAAAAAGAAAAAAAAAGTAAACTCAATTAAATATTTTTATATACATACGCGCTACTTTTATAAATTGTTTGATCATTTTTGACCGTCTAATAAGGTTGTGTTCAGAACAAATTTCTGTTACAACCCAAAACATTTCTGTATTCACTAACTGAAAAGTTCATAACACGAATTTAATTAAAACATAATGAACTGATGTATTTTTAAAACAAAATGGTTTAGTGCATGATGCAGATGACGTACTTCAGCAAATTTAGAAAGCATCGGTGTTCCATATCTGCTGGCCAATTGAAACAAGTCGTCGACATATTCTGTTGCTTCGATTTGCCTGAATATGGAGAAGTCTTGTAACGTTAGTTGTACGGCTACTTCGACGGCATTTAATTGTAAGAAGTGTACGTGACTTTCTCTAATTAAATCGGCTGCGAGTTCGTCGCCGACTAATGTCTCCGTATTACTAACGTTTTTCAAATAATATCTACAAAACCAATATAAACAAAAATATTAGATTTAAAATCGTTACGATCATCATCGTTGTTTGTCCATCTGGAAGAAAAGAAAAGAAAACTGGATAAATAATGTCAGGAGTGTTTAATACCGACCTACTACTGAGCCCGATTCGTTCGGCTAAATTTTGAAGCTGGTCCGGCAATCTTCTCTGTTTAATTATACCCCCCTCAGATACGGAGACTTCGCACAACGAGTAATGTGAACTGGGTTCCGTGATTCCGAATTCTTGCAGTGCAAGCATGACAACTTCATGAGCCGTAGTCTCTTTATGCACCAACAGATATTTGCAAGTTTGATCGGGTTTGTAGACTTTTAGCACGTGTTCCGGATAATCCGCCACTACCCGGGTATCGTCCAGGTACGATATTGAAGTCAAGTCCGGATGGCTATGCGACTGTTTGAAATTTGAGCTGGAGTCAGATTTAGCCGATACGGAACTATCGTCACATACGTCGCCAATAATGTTTTTCGGTAAGATATTCATTTTCATCAGGGCCCGTTGGAGACGTTTTTTCGGGCCAAGAGTCATGAAACCTCCGCCGCCGCCACTCGACGAACCGGACGCATTCGTTTTGATGGGCTGTTGGATCGGAGGTGGCAGATTAGCGGCGGTGAGTAACGGCCGTGCACGCGGGTCGTCTTGAAGACGAGCGATTTCCACAGACTGCTTTTGCCGGCCTCTCGGCCGCGGCGAGTTGTCAGGAGTCGCGAGCATTTCTTTGAACACTACAACAACAATAACGTAATACAATCGTGCATCGACAATTTTATCATTACAGCCGGACTCGTATTACGCAATATTATTCAAACGGTAATCTCTAAAATACTCACCTAAAAGATTCGACTTGACGGTGATGCTCAAATGAGTGGTGCCGCGCAAGATTTCTAAAGCGCGCGTATGCGTTACGTGTTCAAAGCTCTGTCCGTTCACTTCTAGAATCTGATCGCCTCGTTTGAGGCCGACCTCTTCGGCTTTAGACTTCTTATCCACCTAGAAATCACACGAAATAACCCGTATTAAAAAAAAAAAAAAGGAAAAAAAAAACAACGCACGAATCGACGACTCGTCCGACCGCCGAGAGAGATTGCGGCGGCAGCGGCAGAAATCACACGTACTTTTGAAATGAATATTCCGAATCCTCTCTCGTATCCACCCAGAGTGGAAAAGTGTAGCACCTGGTCCCTGGACGGTCTGGCCAGGGTGACGCACCTGGTTCTAGCCTTGGCCGCACAGGCGATGTTCAACAGTCTCAGCTGGCCGCCCATTTTGTTCTCTTCCAGGCACGCCTCGAACTTCTCCACAAAGTCCATCATCACCGGGTCCATTTCGAAATCAGTGAAATGATTGTTTACCCAAAGCAGCACTACCCTGGTTACGCGGTCTCTGGCCGACGGTTCGCTGAACCAATCGAGTAATTGGTTGGCCACTTCCATCGAGTTCTTAATGAACGTCCGGTGGGTTAACAGGAAATCCTCCACGTACGTCGGATCAATAACCGAATTCTCTTCGATCAATTGAAGCATCAGTCTTTCTGGCGTTCCCTAAATTGTGCGACAACAATGAAAATAACGTGGGGCAAACACGATGACACAATAACGCGCGCGCGCGCGAGAGAGTTAATTATGACGAGGGAACGATCGGTCATCAGTTTTTTTCTTTCCTCAGCAAATCATTTTAATAGTTAAATTCTTGTAAACTTCTTATAAACGATACAAAAATCAAACGAATGCGTCGACTGTAATAATTAATAATTTCACGAATCGATTGAAACGTTTGAACGGGTCAAATATTAAAAGAAGGTGTAAACACGTAAAATATCGAGAGCAAATAACCCATCCCACGAGGAAAACGGATTTCGCAGTAGGATTTATAAAAATTGTAATTTCCTCCACCTCCTCCTCTCCCCGAAAAAATAAACAAACGGAAGAAAACATAAAATTGTTTTTTTTTTGAAAAATAGTAGTAGTAGAACACTTACCCTGATCACAACGTGACCCCGTCTTCCGGCTTCCAGCGTACCCCTTTGTTCGGTGACCATGACCAACTTGCCGTCTTCGTCTTCGTGTTTTTTCGTGTTCTCCTCGCCCTGGTGCAGTATGCGATAATAGTCCGTCTGCGTGATGCAAACGAACTGACAATCGTCGCATTTCGTTCTCATCACGCCCCGGTGGTACAGCCGTTCCATTGTCGGCACTATGCCGAAGCTGTCGCCCATGTGCAGCTGATCGGGCACGCCGTCCGCGTGTTCCACCTCAACGTGGCCATTGATCAGCACGCTCCACGAGTCCAGCTCCTCGCCGTCGTTCATCACCACCGTGCCGGCCTTCTCGACCACCGCGAACACCATGACGCCGCAGAGTGCGCGGCGCACGGCCAGCGTCATGTTGGTGAACGCCTTCAGGTGTTGCGTGAACTCCAGCAGCACTTCCACGTCGTCCTCGGCCCGTTCCGACGGGTCCTTCTCCAGACACTCCCGGACCGTGTCCCGGACCGTCAGGCTCTCGCTGCTGTCGCCCAGGTCGTCCTCGTCCGAGTCCACGATCGACTCCACGAGGCCGGACAGGTCCACTTCGTCCGCCTCCACCGAAACGCTGCCCGAATGGACGCTGGTCATCGTGTCGCTGCCCGAATACGCCGAGCTGGTGTCCGAGCTGTGCGAGCTCCGATTGCTTTTCTGGTACAGTTCAGGTCGGATCGCAGCAATATACTGCGTGCAAAACACGTAAAATAGGTTTTTTTTTTTTAAATTTTATTTTGAAAAAATACGTTGTGAATTAAAACATTGAACGACTTATTAATTTTTCTGTAATTTTTTTTGTAATATTTATTGGTAAAATTAAAATACGTTGTCTAAATTATATATTTATGTTCTTTTTTCCACACTGCTTGCGTGCGATATTCGTGAAATCGTACGTTCAACTCAATTCTATAGTAGTAGATTATCAGTCAGTTTCAGTTCAAGGATTTAACTTTTCGTTAATTATATTTAACGATTCTATTTATTAGTTGGGTGAAAATTGGATTTCATTGAGACCACCCGTATTAGCCCTACTAACCACATTGTTAAAAAAAGTCAGTCGGCATTTTAATAAAACGCCATAGATCCATTACTATAATTGAAATTTATTACTCTATGACGAGTACAGCCACCGCGACACGATTTGAAAATTACGCGCCTCGGTCTATACTAAAAAAAAAAAAAAAAACATTGCGTTCGATAAAATGCTTTCTGAGCGAATGAGTTTCGGTATAATACTACATTTTGTCCGAAGAAAGATTTGAAACGGTCATAAAAAGAAATTGTGACTTAACGATTTTCAAGATTTTTGAACGTAGTAGAAGTAAAAAACGTCAACCATTGTTTTAAATTGTTAAGACTTAAAAAATTATCTAAATTTATGAATTAATACATAGAAAATCTACAATATTTTTATGAATGGCGCAAAATTAAAAGACGATTTTTTGAAAAATTTGTCTCGTTAATACAAAGTTTACACAAATTTAGTGGTGAAAATTTCAAGTTTCTATGACCATTGGTTTCAAAATGACGAAGAAGTCGACACTGACGAAATTGCGTTTTTACATAATTATTCGATAGTTTTTTTTTTCTGACGCTTACTAAAAGTATTGAGAAAATAGAAAAATGACCTGTTTTTAGAGTATCAACTAGAGACGCGATTCGCTACAGGAAAATAGTGCTGCTACACGTAAAGCACTTTTTCTGATAAAATTTTCGGATACAAACATAAAAAAAAAAAAAAATCGCATAATTTTAAATTCCTCGTTCCGTTCAGAATCTAAAATATATCGGATACATTACGATGGTGACATTTTGTCGCGAGCTCGCCGTTCAAAATTAATAAGTCACCTCGCGCACTGTTGTTCGCACATGCGATATTATTATACACCGCGGCCGTCGTCGTAGCCATTATCGGGGCGGGTATAAGTAGACTTTCGTGTAATGTTCGCAGTTTGTACAGAGAGACCGCGTATAAAATAATAATAATAATAATAATAATAATAATAATAATAATAATAATAATAATAATACTCTACTCACGCTGTCGTCAAATACGAGGTTGATGGCTCCACCACGTTCCATGCCGGTGTACCGAGGGATGGAAGTACTCACCGAGCGTAGACCGTTCTGAGAGTCTGCATAATCCATCTGAAATCATTCGAAAACGCCGTTGTAATTTAATATACGCTGTGTGTACACGATACGACGGAGATTTGCACAGCGAAAATAATATTAATTGATTGTAATACGAAAAAGAAAACCGAGCGTACACTCTTGTACAAACTTTATAATAATAATATTAATAATAATAATAATAATAATAGTCCGAAAGGAGTTTGGTAATATAAATTCTTTTGAAAAGACCCGTCTCATCGAATCGGGAAACAATATATAGTGAAACGACGAGATTTAAAATATGTTTTAAACAACAGTTTAGCGCGGGCGAACGGCCGAGATTAAAATATTATTTATACATATATAATTAATGTTCCGTTTCTTCGAATCCTCTCCCTCGCAATTTACAAAGACGTCAAAAAAAAAAACAAAATGATTTCGAAATTATTTTTGAGCGCCGAAAGTGAATATTGCGGACAAATCATCCGTGCCCCGCAATCGCCTATGTGATTTACTTGGGACGAAGATTCTAGAGTTTTTGGACCGCGATTAAAAATCATCGGAAAACCATTTCCTTAAAAGTGTATCGTCGTTCCAGTAAAACTCGCCGGAATCTACCGGGGGAAATGTCTACTAGTCGAATACAGACGGGAAGGCGGGCGAAAACAAATACCATTTGTAAAACCAATAAAATTATATCGTCGCTACAATATTATAAAATAATATAATATCGTAAACACATATTCAAAATAAGTAGCGAGAGGAGAGAAGTGTACAATTGCAGTGTGTAGTCTCTGTCCGTCTGAAAATTGCGTCCTTGGCTTAAAAAGAGATGTACTTAAATATAATATAATTTTTTTAAAAAAAATAAATAAACCCGCGAGTACAAAAATAATTATTTCCTATACATACGAGTTGTAATATAATATACGCAAACTTTTTTTTTTTTTTTTGGTCGAGTAAACATTTGCAAACGGAAAATAATTATACAAACGCGATATGTAAACATTTGAATGAAGAAGTTATATTCTTACTATACTACTGGATTATCTGGGAATAATCCAGCGTAAATGGATTACAATAACCGTTATACATTGTATGCGCGTCCCATCGAGATCTGACGAATGCGTACCATATATATATATACCGTTCTATTCGATATTTTTAAAATTCTTATATGTTTTTCTAATAGTTATTATAAAACTTTGCGCTAAAACGATCGTGTTTTAGATTTTTGTTTTTTATTCAATAATTTTTACTTATTAAAATAATTACATTTCGGTGTTAGAAATGTATAAAGATTACGACGATGCGACGCGGGTGTTCTTTAATTTGATACAAATTTTTTTATTTTAACGTATATAAAATGGCTTATCAGTCTGGTTGAAAAATATTTGGATTCAAACAGAGTTAAAAAAAAAAAAAATATTCACGAAATAGCTGTGGTTAATTGAAAAAAATAAACAACACAAAATTGAATATATAATTTCATTTTTTTTTTTTATTGTTTCGACTTTATTATAATTAAAATAAAATATAATATACGACTTTCGTAGCCCAGAAGTACAACGATTATTTGAAAAGAAAAATACGAAGAAAACGTTCAAATGTCGAATACGACGAAACCGTTATTTCTGCATTTGTCAGATCTCCGCGGGACACCTGTATTTATATATATATATATAGATGGTTGTATACATTTTTTTTTTCATTTATACATTTAATAATTAGACCGACGCAGTCGAAATAAAACATTTTGCTTCGCAAAACATACGATAAACAAATAGTACATCAGAAAAATAATAATTAATCCAACGCTGGAACCGGGGAAACAAAATCAGTAGAGACATACGGAAAAGTATGTATTGAAAATGTGCGTTTCGAAAGACACGAAATAAACTCGCGGAGTGTTTCGCCATCGATCCCCTTCCCCACAACCGGAACCGTAATTTTCATAAGTTATACTTCATAATACAATAGTTACATAATAAGGGTTACAAGTTATAATAGTTACAAAAAAGGACGAGGAGAAGAAGCTAATGAGTTATATCAAAAGCTCAATATAAAAAGCGTTAATCAGGAGTAAGCGAGCTGTAGACGAACGGAAAGACGACGATAATATGCGGTAACGAGCAAAACGATGCGGATGAAATCAACGGGAGAAGACCTAGCTAGAGGCCGTCTCAGGTAAAAAAAAAAAAAAACAAAAGATGGATACACTATAGCTGAAGACTGACTTTGAAAGATCATGTGCACAAGGAACGGGATCGGAAGAGAGTGAAAATACAGAGAAAGTTAAGCAATGAAGGTTCTACTATTATACGGCCTATAAAAAAATTACATACAATTGTTATGCATATTCAAATATGTCCATAAATACGAATGATCATAGAATTTCGTTAATATTATTTAAGACAAATGATTAATTACACATGATCGGGGGGCATAAGCAACGAATCACAGATTGGGTTCAATAAAATACGTATGCTGTGCAGAATTCGAAATGGCGTATATCGTTCGAACAACAATGATCGCGTGAAAAACAATAAGAAATATCTTTTTTATTATTATTATTATTATTATTATTATTATTATTATTGCGCGTTCTGTTTTCGAAAACGTAGAAGAGATGCGTTGGAATATTTTCTAAAAATATTTCTTTTTATAATTCGAGTATACCGATTATTATTATAAAGAAAAAATTTAATTTAAACACACCTATAGGTGTGTTCGTTAAAACCGTTGTGTATGTATATAGATATAACAATCCCGTCACGAGCATTGGGCCCAGCATCATCCTCTCCCGACAACGACAAAGGATAGAAATTACAAGCACTCGGAGCGGAAATTTAATCTTTTTCTATGACGTGTGTCTTGTCTCGGATTTCACGGTATTCTTTTTATTTTCCTTCTTCTTTTACGACTACAAAAGTACTGCATATTATTTTATTTATTTCACTCGGAAAAAAATAAAAAACAATAATAATTATAAACTCGAAAAACACTGAAATTATAATAATTGCTGTATACGCACACACGCCGCGCATAGTTTTAAAATGTGAATATTATTATTATTATTCCGATAATATTATTTTCTTTTAACGCGGTATTTGTCGATGATAAATTATTATTAATAATAACAAGTAATTACGAATTTTTGGTTTTTTTCCTTTCGACGAAAAAACAAACAAAATCATTTACTTTGTATTTATATATATATATATATATAAAGAAACGGTGTAGAAAAAACCAAGGAAGTTTACCAATTAAAAAAAAAAAAAAACGACAAAACGGATTACTACTACAATATATTTTTACTGTTATTCACGCACATTATAAAATAATGTCTAACGAAATAATATTATAATAATTCCAGTGAACAGTATATGTCTATACACTTTCGATCGATAACGCGTTTATAACGAAATATAACAAAATTGGTTATTAAAACAATGTACGTGTATAGGCGATATATATATATATATATATATTATTTCGTGTTATATAATATTATATATATATATTACTATATACATTTTCACAAACAGGCGTATTGTAATTGAACAGTTTTCGGAATTTTCTCTCTCTTGTATTATTTTCCAAGATATTCGTTACGCATTCATTATATAACACAATTATTATTTAAACGTCCAAGTGTTCAAAGTCATTTTATTATTTCATATTACGTATAACGAATTATTTGAATAAAAAAATATTTATAGGAAATGATCATTTTTATACGTTTATATAGAAAAAATTTTAATCGACGAAATTATAAACAAACACCGTTATGAATACAGTTTTTTTTAACGCATTAACTTCAAACAATATTTATATAATATGTATATAGTTAATAAAATTAAATTTTTCATCGATCTCGCATGTATGTATACATATATTATCGTTTTAAATATTATCAACGATTTTCTTTGATAATACAACACGACCGGTGTTTGTTTCTTTCAGGCATTTAAAAAAATTCCGAGGGTTTTATAATAAGATAAACGTTAAAAAAAAAAAAAACAAAAATATTATTCAAAAATGTTTTAAAGATAATCGGCGAACATTCTTTATAGCGTACAATATTGTCTTCAATTCGAAAATGTCTCGGTTAGAATTTCAAGTCTCCCAAGTAATTATTATACTCGTATATAATAAACGTAATAATATCAATCCTATTTCTGGTCTTACTCAGAATTACTACTCCTATTCTCCGTGTACTAAACAACGATGGGCTTTCTTTCCGAAGCCGTATATGATCGCTACGGCAATGCATTGGACAAAATATAATATTAATATAACGGCACGCGAAAACGATTGACGATTTTCAATCTACTATTACGTGTACGTAGAACAATAATAATACGTTTCTATTCAAGTGTTCTCGACCGTTAAACAACGTCAACGCGTGTTATATAAGTAAATAAATTCCGGTCGAACAATTTGAAAATACGAAGGTTTTTTTTTTTTTTTAATTTTGTCCAGGGGGGGGGAAGAATCGAAAATATATATTATACGTATTAACGTATACATATTTCGTATTATTACGAAATAAGTATAATAAGCTGATACACTATAAATATATAAATACTTGGTAGTTTTCAATAAAGTCATTTGAAATTATTTTTCCTTTTTCTGTATAATATATTAATTACTCCGAATAAATATTTTTTTTCCCTAGTTTTTTGAAGAATACTATTATTATTATTACCACCGACACCGAGCAGGATTTCTACGTGGTGATATTATATTATATATTTTTCTTCTTTAACCTTAACAACTGTGTGTTCGTTCGTCCCTTTTTTAGTCGAATTCACCAAAACAGATGTCCGCGCATTTTCTTCTCCGTTATTATCGGCTATCTTCACCTTAGCCGTAGGGTGATCGTTTAACTGCTTTAATAACAGAAGTTGAAATTTCATATTATGTCCCATGTTCATTTCCCGATGTTAAATTATTCGTCTTAAATGTCGTACCATTAACTCATCCGTCACGTTGTCCGATATTTCGACTGTGCATTTCGTCGATTTCGGTGATTTACTACTTGCACCAATTTTGAAACAGTTCTTTTTCACTGATTTCCATACTGTTTTTCTTCTTCGATTCAAAGCAGAAAATACTCTACTAATCGGATTCATATAGATTGGGATCAATTAAGTTTTTGTGTTTTGACAAAGAAATCAAAATTTTATTAAATGCACAAAGATATTAACTCGTTGGACCTTATGAATGCAAATTACTGGTATTATTATTACAATGTATATTTTGACGTTTTTGACAATAAACAGTTTATATAAAAGCGTTTCTGTGCAACCACGGTTGATTATATTTTTTACTCCCGTATATCGGCCAACACAATATAATTCTCCATATGGTTATTAACTCTAACAGACTCTCGACGGCAGAATTCGATCCGTTGTGTGTAAGTGATTTTCCACGTGATTATTATAATTTAATAATACATTTGTCAATCGTATTAACGATAAGCTGATACACTATAAATATATAAATACTTGGTAGTTTTCAATAAAGTCATTTGTAATTATTTTTCCTTTTTCTGTATAATATATTATTACTCCGAATAAATATTTTTTTTTCCTAGTTTTTAGAAGAATACTCTTATTATTATTATTATTATTATTACCACCGACACCGAGCAGGATTTCTACGTCATGATATTATATTATATTATATATTTTTCTTCTTTTCGGTAGCAATCGAAAATCGAGGACGAGATAAAACCCGATTTGCTTTTAGTTCGGAAATCAAAAAATAAATAAATAAACGTACGTAAATCTTTTCACGCGTGGGCTGACACACACGGTTGTATATGGAAATAAAATATATATAATATATAATATATATATATAAAATCGGTATAATACACCGCACGACGACGAAACAACAGCATAACGACCAATTATATTTTAACAATTCACTGGATATTGTATCGGCGATTCGAAAAATGCGTCGACGGAGAACGATAGGAGGAGACGATGGTCATTATAATGTATACACACACACAGGTTTCTCTCTACTTTCCAAATATATATATATATATATATATGTATCGGAGTACTTAAGCGTGACTTACGTATTATATACGTACATAAAATATAATAAATATTATAATTTGACGCGAGAAAACGCCGCGGCGACGAATGAATTCAAAATAAAAGAGTTTTTTCTTTTATTATATGTCGAAGATTAGAGGAGGGCGACGAATAACAATAATGAAATATAATATTGGCGAGTTTTATTCTACACCGCATATAAGAGAGTACGTGGTGTTTAGAAAATTGTACCAAAGAGGAAGAAGGGGATTTTCACTATCCGAATCGTTGCGTTTTACGATCCGTTTGTTTTATAATAATATTAAACTAAAAAAAAAAATCATTTTATTAAAAAATATGTTTTTTTACTATATTTTTTTTTTTTATAGAATCGTGTAGGTATAATAAATATTTAACATAACACGGGCGGGAACTTTTTACAGTGTATTATTTTTATTATAAAACTGTTTGAAATGGCAATAAATGGCTTTCTGTTGCAGTGTATAGCGGAAAAAAAAACAGCCGTTTTGTTATTTATTTATTATTTTTTGAGGGGGTTTTAAACCCGTCGACCTCCTCATCTCCCCGTGTTTAATACGCCTCTTGATGTACACACACATACACACACACACTGAAATATAATATAATATTGCTCATGTAGGTGTAAAAAACGAAAAAAAAAAGCGCTAAGGGATAATAATTATTTTACGCTTGTTAATGTTCAAACCCGCGCACGAATTTGCTACTTTATGATAAATATTATACAACACAACCTACACTAGAACACCGTCGAATGACCGTATATACGAGACGTATATGTACCGATTTCGTTTCTAAATAAATAGTTTTACGTTTATTTTTTTTTTTCAGAGAAAACAATACAGTTCGAACGAGTATTACTTACCAATACAGGTATTGAAAAATAAAAGAAAAACGTGTATTACGTTCCGTTATTTTTACGATTGAAGGGAGAAAAAAAATTGTACAGAACATAAGAAAATAAGAGAGAAGAAAAAAAACCGTATTTTTTTTTTGTCTTTTTTGTCACATTTTTTTTACAGTCTAATAATACAAAAGTAAATGTTATAGAAAACAAGTAAAAAAAAAAAAAAATCTTCCGTTAAAAATTAATTAAGTAAATATACATAAAAAAAGTGTGTGTGTGTGTATATTCTCGTTTTGTACACAAATAATATTATAATATATTGTCGATATTTTATTATGTTTCTTAGCGCGCCGACGACAAATAAACGTTAAATAATATAAAATAAATATATCGTTTCAATAAAGTCACTTAACAAATATAATAGAATATTATAACACACAAATTATCAATCATTTCCGAACGAATAGACAGTTGAATATTGTATTTACTATACTATTATAATGCGCGTTTATACTGCACACGATTCATTCATAAATCAAGAGGGGAAATTTTCGACGTTTAATAATTAAGTTGTAATAAAAAAACTATATACATAAATATATTATTAAATGATCGATTACACGAATTACTGCTACTAGGCATATATAATCAATGATTTCATACGGATATGTTATGATTGTTTAAAAATAATTCTTCGCTCTCGTTACAATATTTTCAATACGTTTATAGATATAACTAAAAGAAAAAAAAACATATAAGCCATTCGCGTTTAAGTTTTAATATTAAAAGAAAAAACACTCCGACATCGGTTAATAAATAATAATACTAGAGATAGAAAATATAGTAGTTAAAGTGTTAGTTATATGTATAAATAGTTACGATAATAGACAAATCGTATATATATACGTATATAATTTCTTTTGATCTCTAAATGCCCTTCTAAAAATTCTTCCAAGTTAATAAAGAACATATTTTCGTTTATAATAAATAAAGAATATAAAAATCTCGTTTGATCGGTGAAAGTTTTCATATTTATATATATATATATATATACACGAGTATATTGACTGCAGTATAATAAAATTGTACAATAAATAAGTCTCGACTGGTTTTTAATGCGATTATGTGCTCGTCTTATATATATATATACATATATGTATAGTCATATTAAAAAACAATTTTATAACACGCTATAAATGTACGTATTTCTAGACAAGGGAACACAACCGTATATATTAGTCATTTTTCCGTGGGAAGGAAGACTTCCATAATTAGATATTTACAAATCAGTGTATTTTGCAATAAAAATTACTAATATACATTACCATGCTAATCGAATCAAAACGTTATAACGGTTAAAAACAAAAACTTTTCACATATGATTATTCAACGAAATGTTAATTATATATAAAACGATTAAATCTCAATAAATATTTTTATACTATACGGATATTCGTAAACTTATAATTATAGATAGAAAATCGTAGATATATATATATATAATTTGTTACGATATTTCGTGATCGAAATTTCGTATTATTTATCAATAAATAACGAATAATAAATAAACGAATCACGCGCATTATACCGATAGTACAACATGCGTGTGTCATAAATATTTTCCTCTAATCGGGGAGAGAAAAAAAACGTATGTAAAATTATGTATATATTATAAAATAAATGTGTAATAAATATAGGTTAAGAGATAGATTTATTTACTATTTTTTTTTTTTTTTTTTTTTGTAATTTTAAATACGTGGCAGGCAGTATAAATCAGATATAAATTTGTAATAAATATTTAAAAGAAAAAAAATCAGTTTAACATCGGGTCTTTTTAAGCTCATATATATATATATTTTATTTTTTTTGTGGGAAAACTGATTTGTTTTAAAATCATTAAATACAATATTTATGGTATATAAACATTGTTTTTTTCTATTTTGAGACGAATTAATCGTAATTATTAAACATTTAAACGGTGTCGGAAAACTACGTAACGCTATACAATTACATATAAAATAATATAGTTTGTCGGATTTTACATTATTACATAATATACGAATTTGTGTCGAGATAAATAATAATAATAATAATGCCGATTAACGCGAATTATTTCATTTAAAATTGTTAAATTTAGACTCCAACAACAAATAACGTATATAATACGGAAATCGTATAGCGTTTCAAAAGTTATTTCCGGTTAAATTATTGAGTTACTTTTTTTTTTTTTACACACAGAAAAAATTATACGTCATTCGAACACATGGCCGGACACACGAGCTCGAGTTTTTTTTTTTTTTTTTGAACGATTAAATTTCGTAGCGGAAAAAGTTTTAAAAGAACAAATCCCACTTATAATTATAAATATACGAAAAAAAAACACGATATTTCATTTGAATCGAGTGAAGTCACGAGGTTTTTATAAACGAAGTGATTTTTTTTTTTTTTTTTTGCGGTTTGCGCGACAGATACGACGGTCGTGTCGAGTAACGGACAACGGATAACTCGTTATTATAAAAAAATAATAATTTTAGGTTTTATCTTAACACTATAATATATATAAAATAGAAAATACGGTTTTTTATTTTTTTTACTCCGTCTAAAAAAAAACAAAAAAAAAAACCAATCGCGGCGGAATTATCACTCGCGTATTGCCCCGCCGCCGGAGTATTTAAATATAAAACTACTGTAAACAACAAATACAGTAGTAAAACGTTTATGAGAAAACGAAAAAATTAAAAAAAATAATAAAAATCGACCGTAGTAATATTATCATCATCATCATCAGTTATTATTTCGCCGTGGTCATTTTATACGCTCGTGAATAAAACGTGTAAACGAGAGTTTATGATGAAATACGACGACGAGTTCATATTGTTTCTTAAACGGAATTTCGCCCAAATTACGCAGTTCAATTTCATATGAATAACGCGCAACGGAAATTGGACGGGCGTCGTCGTTTCTTATGCGAATAATAACGCATCATATAATAATAATAATATTATTATGGAACGCGAGCACGCACGTTTTGAAAATACGTTTTGTATACACACGAAACACCGCGCGCACATAATACAGAAAATACAATTAATCATACGAACTCTATCGATAAACACAAACGAATGGAAAATATTATCGATTTATTATATTTTCCGCTGTGCCGTTCATTTGTTGGCATACCGGGACTATTATGTAATTGAGACACGAGGCTGTGTCCTTTATTCCTCTACACGTGTCTCCTCCTTTCGAATTTCGTCAGAAAAACGCTCTATTGTCGATAAATTTGTCATTGCGATAAATGTAATTCAATTCAAATTAACTTTGCGTAAAATTTATCGATTTCCCCGCGTATAACGATTTTTCATTTATAACATAGAAACAAAAAAAAAAAACCGAACTTGGTACACCGCCGGACGCTGCGTATGCGTGCCACTTATAGTCACGTCATTATGATATCGTCGTGCACTCCTTTTATTGTAGATGATTTTCTTTTTCCAAACGGCGATCCATCCACGTGATTAAAAAATCATAATCGCGAAATGTATGAAAAAAAAAAAATTTTTTTTTCTTCTTAAAATCCCACCAAATATTTTAGAGCACCTCCTCCTATACAACGGATTAGTAAAAAATAAACGTTTTTTTTTTTTTCATCTGCGTAGAAATGTCCCGTTACAGACGCGACCGTACTATTTATTAAAACAACGTCTGATACGGTTATAAAATACGCTGTAATAAAGAAATTCGGCGAGTTTTCTATTGAACTAGCGTAAAAAAAAAAAAAGAAAACGTTTATATAAATTATGGGGGTTCACCGCCGTTTTGAACATCGCGTATATAAATATAATATATACTAATAATCCTTAAACGATTTAATATACATATATTAAAGTAGAAAAAAAAGCGGAAAAATTTATTATAGGGCTGCGGATAAATAATAATAATAATAATAATAATAATACGAGTGGTTGTTCACGATGGAGAGTAAAGAGAAAAACAGAAAATTCACCCCGCAGTGTAATATCGTGTGTCGCACGACGCAACGGCGGCGGAATAACGCGGAATCGCGCGCGTAATATATTTCCCGAAATGTTTCTTCCCCCTTCTTTATATGCGCGACACCGTGGGCGGTTTACTATTTATTTAATATAATATGAGCGAGTGACGCGAAACAAAAAACAAAAAATATATATCGAGAGAAAAAGAGACGAAAATGCCGAGGAAACACGAGGGAAACGGGGGACTCTTGTAAAATAAATAAAATATGTTTTTCCCCAATACGCACGCGCATTTTAAACATTTAATACGAATGTTTGAAGAGAAAAATACGCGCCCTGTTGCTCGTTTCGCCTTCATATTACGCGCACCGCGTATAATAATACACGAGTCGACACGATGTGCGGTGGAGAAAAACACGTGTGCGCGCGCGCGCGCAAAAAAATAGAGAAAAACATACATAAAAAATTACTACCAGACACCAGCGGCGGTTTTCCGTGGAAAACGTGCGTTCAGAACCGTACTCGCGCAAATCACGTAGAAAAAGAAAAATTCTTTAATATCTTATTAAGAAACAGAAATCGTATCAATTTTTACAATTTTTCGCGGACACCACACACAGTGGAAGTCCGGAGAGAGATTGATGCGCAAAGTTATTTATTTTTTTTAATACGATATGACGGTTTCAATCGGAACAAAAAAAACGTTTATGACGCTTGTGAGTTATTTTATAGATTATTATATACACGCGACGATGAAATTAATCGCCGCATCGCGCCCGGCCAATATTCGGGGCGGTGAATCCGAAGTTTTGCCGCCGAGTAATCGAGTATGGCGGTAGAGCGCAGACGGCGCGATAGGATTACAAAACCGAAATTAATTTTTGGATCGCGTAATGCGCGCAACAGTGTGGTCACGACGATCGTGTGAAAAAAATAAAAACTTTTACCACCTGTTGACGACGGTGAATTTCTACATATATATATATAAGAAAAAAAAATAACGGAGTCGCAATTAACGAGCTGTTGTTATTACGGCGAGAGTAAAAAAAAAAAAACGTATAATATTTTATACGATATCGTCTCGATCGTTTTAAACGGATTTTCGTCTCTCGCGATACTCGGGTCAAAAAAGAATACAGAAAATCAAAAAAAAAAAAAAAACGGCGGTTCGCTATTACGCGCCTATATATTATTTCACAACGTCTATAAAATATTATCGCGAACAATTTTATACGAATTTCTATAAATTTCCCCCCGCCGCGCGATTATTATTATTTCAGTAATTGTTCGGTGTAGAAGTGAAAAAAAAAAATCGACTACAACACTTTTATATATATATAACGACCGCAGTCGTCGGATGATTTGCGTATTGAATTTCATTTGTAATAAATGCGGCGGCCGGGTACGAAAAATCGCGAGAGTCTGTTTTTTTTTTTTTTTTGTTGCCGCGGCGGAACTTCCGAAGCAGTGCCAGAGGTCTCGGCTGTTATTACAATTAATGTGTACGTAAAAAAACGTAAAAAGAAAATACGTGTGGGCGCCGCGCGCGGTTGCGTTCCGCGGACGGCGCAGGGAACCGAAGTAAAACGACGACGACGACGCGGTACGACGGATGTGTGTTGTACCGGCGCGGACGGGGCGTAACAATACGCGTCGCGCGGGGGAGCTTGTGGGAATAGCGGCGACGGCGTCGTAACCGCGTGACGTAGGGCGGCGCGGCCTGCGGGTACGGTACGCGTGGGCGTCCGTCCGTATCGCTACCGCCGCGGTGGCTGCCGGCTGCCGCGCTATCGGATCAATATTGCGCTGTTTTATAACCTTCTCGCGGGTTTTTTTTTCTTTTTCTTTTCGCGTTACATATTTGTTTTTGCCCCCCGGATTGTCGTTTTGTTTTTCGCCATATACACAGGTGGTTTGTGATCGATTCTCGGTCCGCCGTCGGAGGAACAAGGAGAAATTTATTTACAAAATTTTACTACTAAATTTTCACATTTAGTCCGAAGTGAGGGGATTCTAAACAAATTCTACACATTCCCGCCCGAGGTTTTACAACGATTGTTTAACTTTTTAAAGATTACCAACCGTCCCCACCCGACCCCGGTCGTTTTTTCCACGACTCTTTTATGTGCGCTGAAACTGACACGCGTTTGTTGGATATTTCGCAGTAACGTGCCGCCCGCCGCGTCACTGTCAAAAAACACCGTCTAAATCGAAATTGTTTTTTTTTTTAAAATCATCTTTGTTGTTCTTACAAGTGCCAATATTTATCGCTTCGAAATCTCGAAAATTCAATAATTAGACGAGTGAGTAGTAGTAATATTTACTTATAAATGAAATAGGAAATAATAGTCGTCGATTCAAAAGAAACGCTTTAACGTTTAAAATCCATAATCGCCTCTTTTTTCCCCTTACAGGCAAACGTATCTCTCTCTCTATTCCGTCAATATTTATTGTATCTCTACGACAATGTAACAATGTTACGAGGGCTGTGATTCACCTGTTGAGTTTCTCGAATAATAATCCACGATCGCATTTGATATTTTAATCCGTTCGCGTATAATGATGATGAACAGTGGTGTAATATACGAACCAATCGCTTACCGTTGACCGATAATACGAATTATTTATAAAGTATTATAATCAACGATAAAAATGTCCGGGTACATTTCGAAACCGGCGTTCAGCGTTTCAGTAAATTCTTAAAACATTTTACCAAACCGCGGTTTTTACTCAATTTTTGCCGTACTTTTAAAGAATCGAAAATGTATAAATATATTTTCGTTTCGCGCCGCGACCAACCCCGGTGGACTCGTTGAAATTTCGTTAAAACAATATAAATAACGTTAATTAAAAAAAGACATCATACTTTTTCTTTTTTTTTTTTTACACGAGTATAAAATAGGACGAATTGACTGTATATCAGTATATTACGGTTAAAGTTGAGGGGATGAACGAAGCCCTCAAGGGTATACGATTCGTAATTAATGTGCTTGTCGTAAAGGAAATTATACTGTCAAGGGCCGGTTACGAAGGAACGCGTCACTGGACCAGTACGGTTGCGTGTTGTACGAAAAAAACTCCTTTTTTAGACTTCGAGTTTTATATATAAAAAAAAAAAAAACACCGTATTATATCGGCCGAATTGAAAAACGCGATTGTTTAGTGATCCCTTTAAAAACTATATACGAAATACTAGGGGGTTTTTTTTACAAAAAAAAAAAAAAAATATATGACATTCTCTACATAGCGAGTAAATAAGAAATAATATATTTACGCTGCGCGTATGAGCAAATCTGATTTTCACAAAAATAATAAAAAATATCGATTTCCGTTTTTCTTCCACAAAAAAAAAAAAGAAGTAGAAAAAAAAACGTTTTCTTTTAGTATTTTTTTTTCGGGGAAAAAAACCGGCTACGACAATATAAGCATATAAATAATATTGTGTTACGGTGGCTGATGTTTTTTTTTTCATAGAAGAGCAAATATAATATAAAGTTTTATTTGATAATTATTTTGACACGCGTAGTTTCCAGGATAAAATAATTCGATACATTTTTTTTTACACATATAGTATATATATATATATTAAAGAAAAAATATAATCCAATCGTTTTAGGCGATTTCCAACATTATATGTTTTCCTTTATGATCGCATAATATGACATATACACGCATGTGCGGCAAAAAGGGCCAACGTTTTCGATCAAATATGACCCGACTTAACACATACATTTGGCTACGTCGATTTTAACCGATACACGCGCACGCACGTGTATTACTTTCAAATTCAATTTCTCGAAAATATTCCATTTCGACTTTATGCTCGGCACCGTGCCACGGATTATTATAATATTATATGAATGTATATATACTCGAGGGAATATTGTCGTTTCGATAATACCCGTATTATATTCTGTATTATACGATACGGTCATCTCTCTTATTATATTCTAATGTGTGAAATTTCGATTTTTTTTTTTGATGTTAAAATACCGATCATCGATTTGGCGTGGAAAAAAAATCATCATCGCTATAGCGTTTATTAATAAAATAAATAATCGAAACACGAAAATCGAATGTCGGTGGCAACGACGTCCGTGCGCAATAAACCGCGTATGACATTAAATTATTTTCCACATAGAAGAAATGTTTTTCGTACAAAGTTGTTCATCTCGCCCAAAACCACGAGCATACGCAGGGGGATCGTCGAGCGACAATTAATTTTCAAAGCTGTTAGAAGAAAATCGCCGAATTCGGTTTCGTTTTGCCCGCGGTATAAACGCGTGGTTCATTGTGTATCTGACGAACGCGGAAAATCAAACTCGATACGAAAACGGTGCATGAAAGTTTCTATAGTTAAAAAAAAAAAATAAAAACAAACGAGATTTAATAATCGATGATCTTATGAAGAATATTATTTTACGGATCAAATATTTGGACGAAATACACAGACAAGCTGCAGCGCAGACGGTGGTGTTTATTTCAGGAAGTGATCGGGCGGAGGACGGGAGGTAAAATCGTCCCGGAGAAAAACGTACAACCACCTTCCCCTTCAAGACGTATCTATTAAATATGCGCAAAATAAAATTTTCAAATACTCGCGCGTTTTCATTTATACGGCTTTAACGCGTCGCGAATCCAACAGTTTTATTAGTTTTTTTTTTTTTTTACAAATAAAATCGAATATTAACAAGCGTTATAATATTAAATATGTTCGCGTCGTGTACATATATTAATAATATTACGCTTTTTTTTTGTAATAGATTTCGCTAATGCGATAAATAGTTAAAGAAGAAACGACGTTATACATTTTTTCGTTTTTTAGGATCCCCCGAAAATTCCGACGACCGATTTAATATTATACAAATTATAAACCGTCACACGCGTCACAATATTCAAATCGTGAATTAAAATGAAATAAATTAGTTTTTTACCGATTTCGAATCGCCCTCTCTATATGTCGCGTACACGCGTTTAGTTACGAATAACAATAAAAACAATTTAATTTGTTTACCGTTTAGACTATAAATAAACGCGTATTTTTTTCCCCGAGAATCGTTATTATTACAAGCGCGCGCGCAAATGGAGATATATTTTTTTTTTATACGCATATATTTCACGATTATTTAAAGTCGGACACCGTATGTATGGCGTATAGGAGAACAGTATTATAATTATCGTAATGAGAATATATTGTTTTCTTTGGAAACGGAGATCTTTATGATATATTATATGCATATAAATATAACTTGAGTCGGCATCGTTCGCGGCGTGGGTCGGTATTATTCGCTGCTGTGGGGCACAGCAAACACGTTTTTTTTCGAAGAATAAATTCACGAATATAGATTTTTTTCTCCTTTTTTTTACACACACACACACATATATCATATTATTTTTTAACCGGCAAACACGCGTCGCAATACGTTCGGTTCGAATACGCGAATAAATCGAACACAATAAAGAAACACACACGTACGCGTAGGTGCCCCACCGGTGTCGGTATTTTACGCGTGTATTCGCGATAACATATCATATTTTTATACGCGTCGATTATGACGGAGAAAGTAAATTACACGTGCGTTTCTATACGGGGAAAAAAAATAATTGCGTACAATGCCGGGGAACGAGTGAGTGGTAGTACACGGAGGAAAAATGACCGTATACAGAATAAAAATATATATATGAAATCAAAACGAAAACCTTGATTGATGGCCGTCATTATTACTATTTTCTCCCGAACCATATATAGATCGGTGATGATGGTTTTCAACGTTTTTAAAGCCATCCTCGAGGAACAAAATATTTTTTTACGTAGCTCTCTACGTAAAAATCTCGGAATTGAGGGACCTGACGTGAGGTAGTGGTGAGATGAAGTCGTCTATATTCACAACGTCGAATCGATTGTTTTTTTTTTTGTTTTTAGTGTACTATGTGTTCGCTCGACGAATCGACGAGGTAGGATAATATGAGAAGGCAATGAGAAATTTTTCTGACGGCAGTCAGAAGGGTGATGTTAGTGTCTATTGAAGCCTGCGAGTCGATCATCATCATCATCATTATCTGAAGCCGCTGGCGTCTCATTACTTGAATAATAGAGTACGATCGATTCTTCTTGAACGCATCTGAACTTCGCTGTGTTCAATGGGTGAACATTTTAGTATTTACGTTTATTTTTAGACTGGACCGTGCAGAGCTCTAATGCGAAAACACACTCACACCGTCCAAAACGAGTGTTCGCCACCGCTGATCATCTCAACTCACTGTCGGATATAGTGACGCGATGACGCGCGCGGTGTTTACAATCTATATAATACGTCTTTTCATTTCAAATCCGCAGTTTATCGTTTCAAATAACAAACATATTAATATTGTGTAAACTTTATAATAATTTTATGACGTCGTTTAAGTAAATCGATCGTTTTTTTTTTCGTTCAATGGCGAAAACTCTGTATAAAAGTCTGTGGTGTTTATTAACGCATATTGTTCAAATTTCAAACTCGTGATATTCCATATACTAATCATTATTTTTTTTTTTGTAAAATAATTGCGTTCGACTCTTATACACACACACACACACACATAATTTATATCGTTTATAATAACGTCGGAGATTTTTCTGTTTTTGATTAACAAATACGGCTGTTTTTTTGGAACCATCGAGAAAAAAATTGTCGAGAATCGAAAATAGTTTTCGGTTTCGTTTTTTTTTTTTTTTTTTTTTTTTTTTTATTCCTCGCGTGTTGCGTAAAAACGTTTTATTTATGTTACAATATTATTATTACACACGTCAATTTTTCTACGGCAAAAACGCGTAACTAAGATAATACTGTCGTCAGTGGTCACCACCGTCGGTGTAAATACTGTTGTCGGGCAATTTTGACACACGCTATGACGTGGATACTGTGACGTGCCAGTGCGCAACAAGCGTATAAGGTAACGATAGAATAGACAAGAGAATAAAAACAAATTTTTTTTTTTTTTATTACGTCCTCGACGGTATATCATGTACTAATTTAACGAGAAATATTATCAATTGCGACGACGCACAGACGACGCGCGCATAATATTGTAATAATAGTGTGCGTATTACACGGAAAATACTCGTTACTCGCGCGTTGACGATTTAAATTATTACGAGAGCGATACAGCTACTGTGAGCCGTATATAAACGATAAAAAAAAAAAAAGAAGAAATTATGTAATACGGTACATAACATAAGTGCCCGTATAGCGTAAGCAGCATTGTATTTATACGTATACAACGAGCAATAATCACGGAAAGTGCAGAAGGGTACAACAAACTCCGGTTCGTCGATTGGATTTTTAATTAAAATCCATAAACTTAATTGAATCCGAGAGAGAGAGAGAGAGAGAGAGAGAATATATATATTAAAAAAAAAACGATATTTTATTACGAGGAAAAGAAAGGAAACGGGTATAGTTTTTGTGTGTCAATAACGCGAGTATTATACATAGAGCGCACTTTAAAAAACACATTATGCTAAATTGTCGGTTATTATTATTATTATTTTTTATAGACGCGGCCAACGAAAACGTCAAATAGAATAATGTTCAATTTGTACGATAAATAACGGATAAATTATAAAATATTTTCTTGTTAATACTTACGCGCGTGTTCTGAGAGAAAAAAAAATAAAAGAACGGAAAGTAATTTAATACAGATAATATGGACGAATGTTTGAAATTATTTACGATACATTATAATCTCGACGTTCATTAACACAATATTATAATGGCAGATTTTCCAAATACATGAGATTATAATATAATGTGAACCGCGCTGTATTTTTACCATGAACGTTTTTAAATATATTTAAAATGTATACATTTATATTCCGCAATTATTGTAATAAATGATTCTATGAGTATCAAAAATAATATGATTTCGAATACTGATTTAAAAAATACATTAAACCACATAATATACACTGTTCGCGGTCGATACTAAGGAAATATAATAAATTCAATTTAAACGTAAATAATAGCGGAATCGTAATATCATTATAATTAGTTTTGTAAAAGAAAAAAAACAAATATTGCGCGAATCAATCGACTTAGAATAATAATAATTTTTAATGAAAAAACAAAAAAATAAAACGCTATCAAATAATCGAACTGAATTCTCGAAAACATATAATATAATAACATTACGGATTTGTTATTATCGGACAGAATTAAATGAATAATAATAATAATAATAATAATAATAATAATAATAATAATAATAATAATAATAAAAACAAAGAACGGACGAGAGTTCTCATATTCTTTAGTTTCTCCCGACGTTTATGAAATATATTTTATGCTTTGACGTACTATTCTATATAAAACACAGCGTACATACAGATTATTATAAAATCACCGGCAAACGGAAAAACGCGTTTTTAGTCCCATTATAATTATTATTTCTTACGAACAAAAAGAAATAAATCGATTTTTTTTCCTTTTTCTAATCGTACGTTACTGATCGTAAGCCAATAACGGTGACACAATTAGAAGGTTAAAGGATACGCAACAACACCTTCTCCGGAGTCGATATGTATATAACACAATATTATACGTTATTTTAGTGGTCGCGCGTGGAAAAATTAAAAACAAACGAAAAACAAGAGTCCAATTACTATAATAATCTTCTTCTTACACTCCCCAATCACGTGGAGTCGGCTATATCCTAGTCTTAAACATGTTCACTTAAAGCCACGATCTCTTGTATCGTGCACACCACCACCAGCGACTCATTCTTCATTCACCATCAATGCCATCCATCCACTTCTTCTACAATCCTTTACCGCATAAAACCTCTCAAGCAGCCACTGCAGCGAATCGTCTCTTCGCATCTAACACACCCCGTCTGTGCGTCATCTCAACCTGCTCTCCCTCGTTTTCTCCACAACAGATTATGCCATTCCTACACTATACCGCCGGTTTTTACGTGTATATTCGTTTCTTATTCTATCGCTTAGTTACTCCTGCATCACGCATCCATCTTAGCATTCTCCTCTCCGCGCCACACTCTTCTTACGTTCGTGTCCACCGCTCAACATTCCGAACTATACATAACGCGCATTACTGCTGACCTCATTACTGAAATCTACACCTTTCCAATCTTGTTGCCGTCAATCTCTTGACGTCGCACAAAACCACCTGCTTCTCTCCACTCATTTTATCCGTCCACACTCTATCCCTATTTTTAGGTCAACGGCTATATTAATGTAATGAATAGAGAAAAAAACATCACTCACCACCAGCATCTCCGATGGTTCCAACACGAAACATTCGTTGGGACGTCTGGCGTTGCTTCCGGTTCGTTTTCCAAAACTGAAACACATTATACAAAATATATTATGAACCGTGTACGATTCGGTGGTGTATATTTATATACGTTAATACAAACGACAAATATTTTAACATATTATTTACAAGTAATAGATTTAAGAAAATCTATTCGCCCTGTACGTGTATATAAGCACTATAATATAAAACAAGTACACTTTTCCATGGATCTTTTTTAAATTGAAATTATAATAATGAAAAAAAATCTCATCCCAATATTATAGTGAACACAATTTTAACTCTTGCAGACTTCCAAAACCATCATTGTAGTTTGCCTTGTACGTTAAAAAAAAAATAATAATAATAATAATAATGTAATGATGGCAAAAACACGATAGGATCAAATCGAAAAATATAAAAAACGTATTATTAAAAAAATGACGCGAATTTTCTCGTAGCAATAACAATTGTTTTACAAATTAAACGTATAAAAAATATGTACATAACGTTTTACGTTAGGAACTAACTAAATATATATATATATATATATATATATATATATATATATATATATATTATGAAAAAGAAGAAAAAAAACAACACTATAAGGTATAAAATAAGAATAAAAATTATACGTCATGACGTATTAATTAGTACAGAAAACCTTGTGACAAATTACGCAATAATAATAATCGGTACGTTTATTAGCCGTATTACTAGTAATTTACTGGTACATATTAAATTATGTGTGGGGGAAGACAATGGCGCGATGAAGTATAACGCGTCGTCTCCTCAAAATTAATTCGTAATATGTAATAATATGAAAAGAAAAAAACGACAAGGGAAAAATATTTGTTTGTAATAGAACTCGGATTTTATAGCACTAAAAAGTACTGAAATAGTTATGACCGAAAAAGAAAAAAAAATCGCGAAATACACCCTAAAAACAGTAAAAAAAAAAAATTATTATTTGTTTTATAGTACACTGCTAATTTCTAATAACATTGACTGTGCGAGTGTAATTTTTCTTAAACATTACGAGGATTTATGAAAAAACCAAAAATAATTGAAATTCAACGCGTATCAGCATAAAAATATTTATATATATTCATATATAAAACACCGTCGCGATATAGGATTTTATACTCCGAATCCTATTCGATGCGTAAAACAAATTTTTATGCCTACGCTCTGCGTAATGTATTAGTTATAAGAAATGTCACGGAATCCGTGTCCTGCTAAGTAGTCATAATAATAATAATAATAATAATAATAATAATAATAATAATTTACAGATTCGAGGAGGCGAAAGTGGAATATTGGAATTGATCACATTGCCCGTTTGACATATGACGGGACACGTCCCCCGTATACGTTCTGGGGATTTGGACAAAAGACACACATATAAGCCCTTATCGTATTACATAACCGGGTAGCATATTACCGAAACGTAAACGGTCTCGGCACACCTAAATGCACGACAACGAATCCGAGAGATTGTCTATACGAATTCAAAAATATTATTATTTCCCGCCGTATTTTTGTTTTCCGTTTTATTTGTGTTTCCAATTAGTTTATTATAAACGAAAAGAAGAACTCGCAGCTGGAAATACGTACACACGATTATGTTTGATTTTTTTTTTTTCTCTCTCGGCGAAATGTTCAAATCAAACCGATAATATCACCGGTGAAACGTATCGCGATTCGCGCGAAAAACATTTTCTCCGTGCAACACGTTTTGTTTTTTCTTCTACGCGCGCTAAAACCGCATTTGTATATCGTCGAGAGAGCAGCTCATCCCGCGGGCAATCGGAACCGCGTAGATCTCATATACCGGCGGAGAAAAGAAATTATAATAATAACAATAACCCGTCGTCTCCGGTTAACGAACGTTCGCGTGGAAACGTTTTTCGAATAGATCGAGATTGGTCAAAAAAAAAAAAAAAACAAAATCGTTTAAACGCGCACGGAGCCGAGACCGCGCGTGGTGCGTTTCGGCAACGCGCGACCGGGCCTTCCTACCGCCGCGGATCCCGGGCTCCTACGCGCGTAGTAGTTTTGAAACTCGGCATATCCGTACCACCACGCACACACCACCATTCACTTGTGATACAACAACAGACTGTTTAAACACTACTGCGACGGGCGCGGAGAGTTATAAAATTACGTATTTACGACGTCGTTTTTTCGTTTTTCATCCCTATACGTCGTTCTGAGGAACGTGCACGGAGACGGAGATGAATCGCGCGCGCACGTGTACTAATAATCTCAGAAAAGCCGCACACACCGCCCCGAGCGTGTTGGTAACAATATTCGACGGACGCGGGGATTTCGAGTCAATTTATATGTGAGCACGAAATACACAAAACGCATTAGAATACGACCTCCTCGGCGGCGAGAGTGGTCCGTGGTAGCGGCCGTCAGGGATCGAAATCCGCGCGCACGACACGCCGTGTTAACTTTTCGGGTCACGCCGCGAGCAAAGATCGCATCTCTCTCTCACCCCCCCGTCGTGACGGCCGCTCGCCACCACCTAGACCGCTGCTGCGCGCAACGCACACCGCCGGCGAGATGACCGCCGACGGGAATTCTCTCGGTCACATGAATTTTTTTTTTCTCCCCCATATTTTTACTTACCACACGCCGCACAATAATATTGTTTTTTTTTTCCTCCCCGTACACGCGATGAGGGCAAAGAAGACGCGTATTTCCGAACCCTATACACACATACGTAGAAGTGAACAGCAGTAGCGAGTTAAAAGAAAACAGATTTGACGACGACGCGACGCCGTCGATTCAAAACGTTTTATTATTTTCGATATATTCAAACGTCAATTATATGTTAAGATAAATGACGAATTATAACCGTTAGCGTTCGATACACCGCGCCTTTTCATATTAATACGTAATCTGTATATAATCCGATAAGAAAGTATTACAAACGACAATATTGTTTTGGGGTAGAATATAAAAAAAAAATCACGCGGCGCAACAACGGTTCTGTATACGTTTGTAATGAAAATACGATCTCGGCTGTTGTTTTAAATACGATTGTTTTTTCGGGGGGGGAAGGGAAACGCGTTTAAGTAGATACGGATTAAACAGATACAAAAAAAAAAATAAAAAAAAAAAAAATAGAAATAGACATTTCGGTAAAAGTAAAATATCGCTATAGAAACACAATAGCAGAATCGTGTTATTATTACTATTATTTTTTTCTCTTTAAAGCACGTACACTTCTGGATCGCAGTCGGATCCTGGATATTGTACGTGGAGTTTTGACGAAAAAAATTCTCGTCTTTGGTCCCTTCGAAGTACTATAACTGCTTGTAAAAATCGGACCACTATTTGTGTGTACCAGAAAAATCGTGTACGGGAAAAGAAATAATAAATGTTATTGGAAAATTGGAGCGGCGCGTCGTTATTAGTACGCTTCGTTAGTTTTTTTTTTTTTTTTTATGTCTCCGCGACGCCCCACACTACTCCTCTGGCTACGAAAAAATACACGCGATTATAAATTAATTTATATTATATTATTATTACTACTACGAAATAATAAATTACGCGATTGTATTATTAACACTACACCTATCCTCCTCGACGACAATAGTTATTTATTATTGTAAATATTTTAGAATACCGAAAATAACTTTTCAGAACGTCGAAGACAACGCGGCGGGCGCACGGGCGTCACAAACCATCATGTCCCGGTGTCGCCCCTGCATAAGGTTCGGAAATACGCCGACGAGCACGTTATTTTATTGTATTATATACGCGTTTTCCTCGTTTCATTAATCAACGCGGGTCGCCATTAGTTGTGTATAAATACATACGCAACCACAAGCGGCTCCCCCCCCACGCAAGTTAAAAACGTATTATACGAGAAAAACTGAGCGAAAAAAAAAATAAATGAAAAAAAAAAAACAAACTCTCCCTCTCGCGCGATAGATGCGCCGCGGCGGCGTGTTAATAACAATAATAACAATAATAATAATAATAATAATAATAATAATAATAATAATAATAATAATAATAATCTATACGGGGCTACGGCGTAACACTGGAAACGCGGGCGACGGGAGTGTATTCCTTCTCCCGGGCTGGAGGAGGCGCATATCGATTATACAAAATATACGTGTATACAATGGCGCAGGAATGTGTGTGTACGTACGACCACGGCGCGCGCCGTATCGGGGCAAAAATAAAATATACATTTTATTTTTTCAATTTATATTCAAATACACATATATGAATTGTGTACAGACGTCACGAATCCCCGCCCCCGTCATACCGATCATTCACACACACACACACTGCGGCGTTTTATTTAGAGGTGGCGTTAAACGGTTAGGTTCGAGAAAAAGTAGAAAATTCGGTATTCCGCCGCGACTTACACGGACGGGCGTTTACACAATACGCGATTTTCAATAACAGTTTCGTTTACTGTTAAGAGATAATTTAAGAAAAAAAAAATCATTTATATATTATATATTGTCGTTTTCGGTGTCCTTCTGACGAATATCAACTACGTAACTCCAAAGAGAGAGAGAGAGAGGCAGAGAGCACGGGGATATTAGTCGGCCGGCGAACGAGAGGGCCAGCAAGCAGAAATGAAAAACTCTACAGATAGATAGATCTATCTACATAGATCGTTTTCATTCGGAAATCGGCGAACCGCCCGCGTACCAGTGAGGGGGAGGAGTTCCGATGTGTTGTGAAACACGACGTCTCTTCATTCCTCTTCGTCGATTTGGTGCCAACGACCTGATGGCGTACAGGAAGAAGAAGACCCGTGTTTCCGGTAGCTTCGGAACGCGAAACACAGAAGAAGTCGCATTTTGTTGCCAAAGTTATTTTTATACAGCGCGTCGAGATTCGATACTCATAACGGATGACAATTTCCGTTGGTATTCGCGCGAACGCGTCCGAAACGAGAATAAAAGAGAACAAAAAAACCACCCCGAAAAACTTTTGCGGCGCTTTTCGATTTGAATCAAAAAAAAAAAAAAATGGTAAACGATCGAATTGTTATTCGTATGAACGCGTACGCGAATAACTGAAAACATTGGAATACAATCGATTCGGCGGAACGTTGCTAATCCGACAAAAACTATAAAACTATATATACCGGCCACACATTACTGTAATAAATATCGCTTAACGCCGTCGATTTCGACTTAAATCCGTATACACATATTGAAATCTGCGGCGTACACGTTATTATTACTACCATCTTCATGACTTCACAGTGAAGCTGTCCACAAGGTTATCCCGTGAGCGTCTCTGTCATAATAACTCTGTTGACTGGCACTGCAAATATCGTACACGAGAAAACGTTTATCACTACGTATATTATTATTATTATTATTATTATTTATATTATTATTACATTTCCTTCGAAAATTCAATTACACGACGGACCTGTTGAAACGTTGGATTGGTACTACGAAGTATTCGGATTGCGTTGAACAACAACAACAACGACGACGCGATGGAAAGAATATCATTAAAATGATTGTGCGACATTCATTCCTGTTATTATCAAAAAACGATAAGTACTTACTACTACTACTACTATCACATCGCGTACGCATAATAGGTATTTTCAAAATATTATACGTTGTTTTTTGTTTTATACTTTAAAACAATTAAAATACCGAGTTTCGCATGACACTGGTCACTCGTATGCAAGCATAACACAAACGCGTTAATTACGAATTAAAATATATTAGTAAAATAATAATAATAATAAAATTGACTTGGAATAGAAAAGCCCCCCTCCTCCGTTATCGTAAACTATCCGATAACTCACTCATAGGATAAGAAATATCAAACTGAAAAATCAGTAAAATAAACGTTGGATCCGATGGAAATTTCAGTAGGTAACGTTGAATTTTGGAACAAGATCCAACAACAATAATAATAATAATAAAGCAGTATCGAACTGTTGAAATACATAATATTATCATTTTCGTTGTACATCATCGCAGCATTTTGGAATACCGGTAAACAGTGATTTTAATTTTTATGTACACACGATAATGAACCCACAAAAGTAACGGGAATTTCTTTCTTCGAAGTGGTTTTGGTAACACTTTGTTGTTAAAAAAAAAAAAAAACGTTTAATATAAACGTCCTTTTTGATTAGCGAAGTCGTCGTTATTTAATTAACACGCGCCAAGCGTTATTTATTTTATAGCTTGTGGCCGATGAAATATTATCTCTTGTGCGTGTTCGTCACGCAAAACGCCGATTACTGCTAATAATAATATCATATATACGAAAAGTTCAACTAAGAGCTTTGTACCGGTGATATGAAACGCTTATCCGCGGAAACGCGAGTAAGCCGAGAACGACGGTTTTCTCGTTTTGAAAACCGCGGATTTTCACTATAAAAGATTCCCCGCGACCTCGTTCACAGCGAACGGAGAATTGCTGATGAAGTAGCAAAAAATTGACTGTTGCTGCGGAATACTTGCAGCAGTCATCCCATCGTGTACGGAAATTTCGAAATGAGAACACGGTGTAGTGAAATTTACGTCTGACTTGCTGACTGACGTTTATAGAATAAGAAACACAACCGCGAAATTGCGTTTGCCCGGAGTTAAAAAAAAAAAACAAAAAATGTTTTCCGTTTCCTCGCGGCGAGAGAAAAACCGTTTCGGAACCAATGCATACGTCACTGCACGGACGCGGACGATTCAAATTTTATTGTAAATTTATACTATTATTAAAATCGAAATACTTTTGGATCCAGTCTCCAGTAGATTCGTCTACTTTTTTTCTGCAAAACCAACAGCAAAATTACATCGCCGACGAATTGCATGTTTATAAATAAATGTCAGTCGTTTAAAAAAAGAAGAAAAAACGATATTTACGAATTTCTATACACGGGATATTTTATTATAATCATCGAAAACGGTTTCCATCGCGCAACAATAATAATAATCTTTATATTATCTTTTCATACTCCATTTTTTTTTTCTGATTTATACCGTACTCCGCGCAATCGTTTATCGACACGAAAAATCCGAGTATATAACATACGCTGATTTTCGATCACAGGCGTATGGTAAAAGAGTTGTGTATCACTGCGCAGTTATACCACGCAGGTTAACGCACGCGATACAGACCGCGATGATTAATGATGATTGATGATGTATACGAGTATAATAATAACCGTGGTTAAAAGTTACGGAAATCTTGCCGACGATTACGCTCGTTTAATGTACGTTTGGATTTAAAAGGAAATCACCGCGGTTTGTTTGCATGATTATACATATATATATATATACGTATAATCCACGGAACAAGGTATAGAACACTATAATTATCGCAAACTTTCGAAACACACTAATTTCAGTATATTGGTACACATATATTTTATACGTAACGATATCATTGATGATGTTATTGAGTTCACGTATGCTGCTGCATTCAACCGTCATCCAGTAGATTTCAATAAATGGCCGAAAACTCCGCAACGGGACTTTCGTTTGTGCGGGGATAAATTACAGTGTGCGTATATAATCCCGTGCAAAAAAACGGGAGTTCGAGCGGACAGACACGCTAATTTTTTGAAAAATTAAAAAAAAGACATTTAAATATCAAGTCTAGGAAGAAATCGGTCAAAACATACATCTGGAACATTGTTCTTTACGGTTGCGAAACACGAACCGTTGGAAAGTATGAAAGAGAATAAGACTAGAAGCTACGGGGAAATGTGGATGTGGAAGCGTATATATGCGACAAGGACCAGTTGTACTGGTTGAAAAGAAGACCAACGGTGCAGTCTTACAAGTGGTCGGAGAGAAAAGGACTCTTGTGGTGTTCGATCGATCATGTGAAAAGAAAAATTAAAACTTTTGCATCACCCGCTGAGATACAGCAACTTCATCGTCGACGTAATACAGGGGAAGAAACCATCAAGGGGAACATAACGAAAATCATATTTCGAATCGTGTCTATAAATCAATCGTGAATTTCATTGCGATGGACAGACGACATAATATTATAATATGGCAAGACTTGACCATTAGATACAAAAAAAAAAAATTTGTAGAATTGATATTATTTTTTATACTATTAACGGCACACGTATTTTATTTTTATTTTAAACAATACATTTTTTTTTTTTAAAACTTTTGCGAGAGTAATTTTAAATTTACTCGCGATTCTGAGGGAAGACACCGCAATAGGTATTACTACTATTATATGCAACGCGTTATAATATTTTGGTTATTCCGTCGTTTTCAATATAAAAATATATCGACACGAAAGCACTTTTTTTTCTGTAAAAAAAAAAAAAAAAAACAATAATAAAAACGGCGAATACGGAATGACCTATTATTATTATTATTATTATTATTATTATTATTATTATTATTGTTGTTTTTTTTTTCACAAACTCCCTTAACGATTATCGCGAACACAATCGATTTTCAAACGAAAATAGAAAGAAAAAATACATATATTTATTATTCCGGGGTGTACTTGTACAAAATACATAACGCGCGAAAACACTTGACAAACACACGTGACAATATGTAAAACTACTAATAGCTGTCATCAAATATAATATGTAAAAAATATATAAAAATGTTGCGGCGTTTCCGCAACAACAACCCGAGGAAACACACGTGTTGGTAGGCATTGAGGTCGACGCGCGTATTATTTTTGTACGCACACAATAATTTATTTATATTGTCATAAATATTTTACTAACAGAAAAAAAGAAAACGGCTAATATTTATTTTTACGTTATTGAATTGTGCGAACAGGCCGCATAACATAATAAAATTATATATATATTGTATTAATATTACTATACAAATTTCGTTTTATGATATATATAAAAGGAATTGCGTGAAATTCGTTTAACACGCGCATAATATTATAGACGTCGTCGTCTAAATAAAATAATACGTTATAGTGAAATTCCTAAGCACTCCGTCCATATATACTCGTATAATCTACTCGTATGTTAATATCGCGTTCTGTATGCGATCGGTGGACGCAAACACAATATTTTGTCCACAATGAAAAACATAAAAATAATAATAAAAATAATAATAATAATCTAAAACGTCTAGAAAAAAAAAAAAAAAATAAACAAAACAGCAGTCGCACGCGTGGTGGTGATGATACGTTATACTTTTAATATTTTCGTTTTATAAAAATTAACGCACTTTGTTGTCGAGTTTCAACGACGTTAAATTATTTATCGCATCACAATCGCGGCCGCCGTGTTCTCGTGTAAAATTTTAAATGGTAAATACTTTTATTTTCAAAAACCGTCCGTCGTACAGGGGCGTATTTACTCCATCCCCTATGGGTGGGGGATGGGCGAATAGAAAAACAGCCCGTCGAATCTGTTGCCAACATAGAATTATCGAAAAATTATATGAAAACAATAAGTTTTAAATAAAAAAATGTTTTATTACATTTTAGTTTTAAGTCCGATTGTTTTCTCTATGTATTTTTTTCTCTCTCAATCAATTTCACTTATTATAATTTTCTGTTGTTGTATTATTAATTTTACCTGATGATAACTTTTTGTCGAAACCGGTAGTAATAAAGTATACAACAACCTTCTTATTTTATTTTATATAATACTCATTGGCTTTTTTGAATATTTAAATATACATTTTAATAAATGTATATATGTGTATTTATTTATTTTATATATATTTTTTAATTTTAATTGTCAGTAAATATAGGTACATACACAAGTATCTAGGGGGGGGGGGCGATCGCTCCCCCTTGTATACGCCCCTTCCGTCGTAAAATACGGTTTTTTTTTCTTATTGAAAACGATTTGTCAGTGTATTCGTGAATTACACGCGCCACCGATAAATTACTTTGTACCGAACGATTTTTTTTTTTTTACATTTAAAAAGTAATATATTATCGTTTACGTAAGCTGCGATTGAAGTCTACCGCTGTATACAAGAGGCCGGTATATAACAATAATATAATATCGAGTATTTTTTACATATTTCATACTAATTAATCACTATCCTACTTTGATGTATTTCGCATTGTTTTCCAATGATTATTGCGCGTATTGTCAAACTAATTCGTTTTACGTACTTTTGAATACGGAAATTTTGCATTTTTTTTTTTTGACAATAATTTTTGTTTTTCCGGTTATTTTCTTAAGTTTTGATTCGGATAATACGAAATTTTATGCTAACATTTTTACACACACCGACACGATTTTTATATAAACACCAAAGAACTATATATGCATTACTCGTATTATATTATCAGAAAACAGTTAAGTAGTAATCATTCTTTTTTTTTTTTTTTTTTTTTGGAAGGATTAAAAGAAGCCCCCGCCGAGTCGATTAAACTTATTAGCCGTCTGTAAATTTTTTTTATTTATATCGAAATTATATAAAAATCAAACTCTTATTACGTAATGTTGAATTTTCGGTGGCATAAAAGCATTTTTAAAAATTTCATTGAACACATCGAAACCGCCATAATACACCATGTCCCCCAATCGTATTAATAATCTGATGATCACGATGGTTTTTCACCGGACGAAATTCAAATTAATCAAACACGAGACAAATTTTATTTTTAATATTCGAAACGTTTTTGTCACGATACGTACGTTAAATTTGAAAATTCAAAAACGACGACGAACGACGTTTTTTTTTTTTAAACGTATTAAATTATACTACAATGGACATAAAACAAAAAACACAAACGTACATTTTATATATATATATATATACGATTCTCGATGGGAGTTAATATGAATCGCGCACGGGATAATACTTGTGAATAGGATTAAATTTTAAACGTTTGAAAGCGGAAATAATATGTCAGCTGTATAATGTAATTGGACGCGAGAATTCTGATGAAAATCGTGGGCGTGCGCTGCACGTTCGCGATAAAACGAGAGCGAGAGAGAGAGAGAAAATAGCAAACACAGTGGGCCGATAATACATAATCCGAATTACGGATTAAATTCGAAATATCGAAAAAATAAAAATTATAAAACGATACGCGGATATTTCGAAACAGTCGACAGTGTATATATACACACACACACGCAAATATTGTAATACTTTTTTTTTTGTTTCTTTATTCAATATTCACACACCGGAAAACAATAACATAACTCTCATATAATAATTTGTTCTCGGCGCGACGAAAAACCTACAGAAATAAAAACCTAATCGCGTACGAATAATACGGAATCATTCGTTTGAACACGAGCGCGTATAAATAAGATTTTTGTCATTCGATAGTTGAAGAAAAGAATCGCAGAAACTTATTTAAAAAATAAAAATACAGTTCCGAAATATTGTAGAAGTTTTTTAATAACACCGAAAATAGTCGAATCAATATAAACGATTCTCGATGGAAAAGTTCAAAACGATTTGTGCGAATCGCAGAATATGTCTTGTTCGAGGCGTAATAATAACGCGTAAACGTTTCAATTCATCAACCAACGATTTTTTTTTTTATACGTATAAAAACACGATCATGCCGATAGTCTGTTTATATAATATATATTATTACGAATACGGTAAATATTTTTGAAAATAAATATCAAAAGCTCGTGTGGCATTTTTGATCTGGACAAAAAAACAGTTTTTAAATCCTTACCAGCTTAAAACTGAAACTATCCCGGACGGAAAAGTCGAAAAACGTGTGAAATAAAATACGAAGATCATTCTGCCTTTAAATATACACGTTCGAAAAACTGTGCGACAGACAAAAAACAAAAAAAGCCAAACGCGCCACTTTGCAAAACGAAATTCGTTTCCCTGGGAATCGAAAAAGATAAATCGAATAAAGTGTTTTTTTTTTTAGAATTCAAATACCGAAACTATCGAAAAATAATAATAATAAAAAAAAAAAACCGTAAAATACATCAAACCCGAAATAAGTTAACGTCAAATTCGCATATTATATTATATTGCAGTTGTGATGTTTTAAAAAGCCTCCGTTGGTATATAGGACATTGGAACATCAACAACAACAGTGATCGTAAACTACAAACGATTTATCACATACAATTTTCAAATTTACCGATTAATATCAATATATTTACTGCACAGACTTCGATTTTGACATTGCATTTATTTTTATTTAAGATTCTTGACGAAGCGAGGAAGCCTGTTTAGTTAATTTTTTAAATTCTTCTATACGCACACAAATTTTCAACTAGAATGAGCGCTACGTTCCATTATTGCACACTTACTCGTTTTTTACAGGCAGCGAATTTTGCCGCATTGGTACTTTAAGGAGGTAATATTTTTTCGATTTTTCTCAATAGTTTTTTATAAGTGATCGAAAAAATATTGTATTGAAAACATCGACAAAAACGCGATTTCGTCGAAATTCGTTTATTGTATTTCTCCTATGTACGCGCACTTCGAAAACGATAATCTTGAAATTTACACGGAATACGTGACTAAATACATATGTAAAAAAAAAAAAAACAAACAAAATTTCTTCCAAATGCTATTTACAGCAGTTATTTTAGACGTTGAAATCATAAAACGGGCGATATTTTGGGCTTGAAGACTTGAATACTGTCAAAAACGAAAAATTCTTTAAAACCATATAAATCGCGATTTTTTTTTATTTTTTAAACTCTTCTGAAATTTAATCCGCTCGCAAAATCGTTTTATTGAAAGCGAACGATTGCGAACCCGTTTTTGACGATTGAGTAAATAGTTTTTTTTTTTTTTTTTGTTTAACAACGGCGGGTTTATTTGAAATAAGAACGGGCGTGAACGGGCGTTTTTTACTGACCAAAACGAGTAACGACGGTGCGGAGACAGGTCGGCGGCGGCCAAATACGACGACGACGATTTCTCCGACACGGAATCCGCGCGGATCGCTTTGATCCTGGGCACGGCGGCGTCTTTGCACACGATCGGCGAATCGCCCACGATAATGGCGAACGGTATTTTCGACGCGTCCGTGCCGCAACTACCGGCGTTGTTGCCCGTAGTCGCATTCAACTGTTGCTGCTGCTGGTAGTGGTGGAGGAGCGGTGGAGGCGTTTTCGGCCTTCTGGCCGACCGGCGAGGCGAATTCGTCAGGCTATTGCCGCCGGTACTTCCGGCAGCGGCGGCGGCGGCGCCCTGTTGCCGACGGTCGTACGCCGACAACAGGTTCGGACTGGAGTTTTGTTTTTTCGCCGGACTTCCGGCCACGGTCTGATGATGATGATGATGATGATGGTGATGCTGCTGAACCGCGGACAACGACGGCGATCGGGTCGATGCGGCGGCCGTTCCTTCGCCACCGGCCGCGGCAGCTGCAGCGGCCTCGTCGAGTACGGCGGACGCGGCCGAGCTGCTTTCCGCGGCCGCCCGCGGCGTTTTCGGCAATACCGATTGCGCGAGTCGCACACACGCGCTTTTCGACTCCCGTTGCAGGTTGACCAGCGTCTGCAAGTACGGCAGACTGTTAACGGACGACGCGGCGGCGTTTGTCGTCGTCGCGGCTGCTGTCGACTTACGTTCGCGACTGTTGTGAAACGAATTCCACCGGCGGATCGGTTCCAGGAAGTACTGTCTGGACTTGCGGCACGCGGGCCGCGACAGCTCGGGACTGGACTCGTTTTTCAGTATGCCGTTTTTGCATTTGGACGATTTCCGTCTGTCCGGCAACCGTTGGTGTGCCGACAACGACAACGATTGGTCTTCGATGCGTTTCTCCAGTTGCTTGGAATGTTTTTTCATCGTCGTCACCGGCACCGAACCGCCGCACGCAGCATGCGGTCAGCAGAGACGACGTTCGCGCTGTACCAGTAATAATAGTAATAGTAGTAGTAGTAGTAGTAGTAGTAATGGGTGGTTGAGACGATCAAAGACGGGCCCACCACCGAATCCACCGACGTGACGCGGTGTCCGGTGGGATCCGATGGACGAAGACGACGACGACGTACGCACGCACGCACGCAACGCGCGAAACACTACTGTCGGGACGACGGTGGCACTGCCGCGCGCACTGGCCAAAACGCATCCCCGGCGACACGGCGCGCCACCACCGAGTGCGTGCGTGTGAGCGCTGCGGGCATGCTCACGCCAGATGGTACGTAGTGCGTCGGTGCCGGGGCGGCGCGGCAGGGTCGTCGTTCCTTCGCCCGCCCTTCGGGGTCCTTTTCTCGGACACGATTTCGGCGGGCCTCGTTCGCCCGCCGCCGCCGCCTCGCCGGCCAAACGACGATGTTTATATAATACGACGAGCAGTAAAACAACGCGAGACATACGCGCAGAGTGTTGTGTGCTCCGCCGACGTTCGATATTTTTCGTTACACAAAATGTTACTAGTGTCCACACTCGTGTCGAAAAATAACGCGTTCGTAGTATTATATTGTATTGGTGAACACGAGACATCGGGAAAACGCGTCGAAAAATTATTTTTTTTTCTCGTTTTATTTCATCTCGCGTAACACGCACGCGCGCGGAAAACGCGTTCCGTTACGCGTATTACGGTTTCTCATCGAAATAATAATAATAATCGCTTCGAGTGATAAAAAAAAGAATTACTATAAGTACTTTATAATATATAGTTACACCGAATTTTCGCACAAAATAAATACCTATTACGAAATGTAATCTTCTCTCTCCCGACTTCTTAAGAATTAAAGACAAAAAACAACTTATGTATTACAGATAATATTTTATGATTTATTTTGTGCGCAAACAATACTCCGTGTTTCGTTTGTCTGTGTAGCGCGCGCCGTACTTTTTTTTTTTTTTTTAAGAAGCAGTCGCGTTTATTCGATTTTATTATACGTTATACTTTACTCGTTTATGCGGTGTGTGTGCGTGTGTTTCGTATGGACACGGATCACATTATTTTACCGCCGTGTGTTCCACGGACTTTCTCTCTCTCGATATTTCACGAGCAAAACGGAGACACGAAGGAAATAGTGCGCAAACGCAAATGCACCGCACGCGCGTCATCGAAGCGAAACGTCAAAATGATAGTTGAATACTCTGTGCTTGGAAGGAAAAAACAAATTTAACCACTTCCGTCCGATTTTCGATTCGAACGTTTCCCCAAATACGTTCGAATTCGTTCGGACTCTGCGTCGCGGTCCGCTTTTCTCGTTTTCATTTACAATTTACAAGGGCGAAGAAGGAACCGCGTCTTCTTCAAAATTGTGTATGATAACATCAATGTACACGGGGTTTCGATTCATCATTTTTAAAAAACGAAAAATCTGAGAGTCGGCAAAAACCGCTTACATAACGTCGAAATGACGTGCCGTTTGATTATTTTTCATTGAAAACCGATTCGACGGAGGGGATCGACAGGAGAGCGAATCGGAGAGCCCATCGTCAAACCCCGACAGACAACTGTCAGATCAGTCGATCGTGTACGCAAAACGTTAAAACGACGAGAATGGATCGTCTTAATAAAACAGAATCCGGACACGCGGAAGACTTTCTCCCTCTGCTTGCGACCCCGCACGGTCAGTGACACTTGACGTTCTCTTATTGAAGAATATCTACACCGTATTACGTGTTTCAATCGAGCGTATTTGTTGTTAACTTCATACAGAATCGAGTCGTATTCCGCTTGCTCAAAAATATACCACACGATAACGATTATTATTTTAATATTGTGTTTATTTGTTTTTTCTACTACGTGTCGTACACGTCTGAACGGGAGTCTAGAACAACCCCCCCCCGTCGGGAAGAAAACTCGAGTCCAGCCGATCGGCATAAATCGCACGTATAAAATAATATGCGGTGATGTCGTCGAACGAGAGACGTCGGTGTGGTATATATTATCGTCGCGCCGTGACGAATCGATTAGATATATCTAAATATTCGATACGAGTATATTTTATATTTGGAACGAGCACACGACGAAACACCGTGACGAGGAATTCGCGCGAAACCTGGCGACGTGACGACGATTTTCGACTAACAGACACAACGGTGTCCCGTCCCCCTACGGCGGAGATGCGAATGGCAACGATTTTTTTTTTTGTTCTCTCCAAAATTCAAAACAGCCGACATTTTACGAATCTATTCGTTAAAAAAAAAAAAAATTACTCGTTGATTTTCTACGACTTTTTTTTGTTGAAAAACGTCAATTTCTTTCGTAAATGCGTGTCTTTATCCCCATAAAGATCTTTATCCCGCTACCGCTACAGATACCGTCAATTTCGGTGGGATATCATGCACTGTTGCATGATCTTACTGACGATAATAACGTTTACCGCAAATATGGGATGATCCGGTATTTCGTACTCTCAGCTTAGAGGCGGAACAAGTCCTAGGAAGCTACATACGAGTATATTATATATAGTAACACGAACAATAAATTGCCGATTTGAGTTTTTATTCGAAATTAACGACATACATATTATATGGGTAAAGCAAACTGTTTCCCGAGATTTTTGTGTGTGCGTGTTTTTCTGTTTTCAGTGATTGTCGACGAGTATCGCAGGGGTTCCAAAAATGTTTTATACCGGGTTCGAATTAATATTTTCACAGATAGAGAGAAGAACATTACGGATGAATTGGCGACAATTCGTTTGAACCGATACAGTAATACGATGTATAAAGTTGGTTAGATGAAGTTTGTGTTCGAGTCCACGATGATTTTTATACATATTTTCTCTGTGAGAATATAATTATTACCCTAACTACGAAAAAAAGAAAAAGAAAAGAAATCGAATTTTTATTACTTCGCTCAAAATAAATTCGGCAAGTTATTATGAAAACACCCAAACAACGTAATATGATTAAAATACAATCCGTATGATCTCATATTATTGTGTATAGGTGGTATATACTTTTGGACGAAATTGAAAATCTATAATTAAAATATAGTCTTCCGAGTCCAATCGTACTATACTGATGGATTCGGCTGATTTCAAATAAAACATAATATTAGCGATTCGGTTGGGGGAAAAGAAAAGTGTCTGCCAAAAACCAGTAGTGGACTACAAGCCATGTATTATTAGCATGTATAGCAATAATTATTTTCGCACGATTATACAAAATACCGAATTATTATCCGTATAATCCGTCAAAAACATATTATTGTACAACATATTATTGTATATTTATTATAACGTCAAAAACGCGGTTGGGTTTTGTGTTTATCGGGGACGAGGAAGAAGTCGACGGATTTGCATGTATCGACGATGGAGTCTGGTCGTGGTACACGATCGCCCCGAACCGAAAGCGATACGGTTTTTTTTATTTTTGACACGTATTTACACGACGCGCGTCGTCGTATAGAATAATTATAAAAACATTCGGAGGATTTTTGAAAACCCCAGTAACGTGTCTAGTGCAAAACGTTTTTTTCATATTGTCTATACGGAAGTTTCTAGCCGTCTGTCGGCGTTCTGCTTACTATTGTTATAATTATTATTACGATCGTTGAAAGATAATGTTAAAAATCGACGCGGTTTGAAGTAAGAACGCGCGGTTTAATATGAAATAATATTTTTTCGCGTTAACGAGATTTGTATTTATCATAAATCATTCCCTCGGTTTATCGACCGCGTTAACTATACCAACCGATATCAAGCGATTACATTCGGATCACCGAGGGAGAAAAAACTTTACCCGTATTCAGACGTTGTAGTCAAAACACGCACGAAGAAGTACGCTCTCAATAAATTGGCTAAGAAAAAAAAAGTCCGAAGAAACTCTTAGAGATTTAGTTATAAAACACGTCGTTTTAATTTTTTATTAAAGAAAACAATACGAGTGTCGATCATTTTTGCCATTAATTTTCGAAGGGTTTTTGGTAAATTTTATATCCCCTCCCGTATATAGCGACATCAGTTATCATTTTATTTATTTCATATACGTATAATAAATCGTTCGTTCGCCGCAATAACTAGACATTCGTCGTAATATTACATCGGTTCTTTGGAGAAACGTATTTCATTTTAATTTAATTTACCGATAAAACAGTACTGCGCGTGTCAATAGTAACAGTCAAAACGCATGTCCTCCAAACGGGTTTCTTGAGAAAAAAACAAATTATCGTGTTCTTTCGTTTTTTAATTACGTTTTTTATACGGTTCGTTGTGGCGAACAATAATTTTGATTATGTGATCACGACCGCCATCATCAACTACTACTACTACTACTACTACTACTACTACTACTACTGGCGGGAAAGAAACGAGCGGTATTTCAAAATAAAATTTCTCTCATCGCTGATAACTGTATTATTATTATTATTTCAAATGAGTTATATTATTGTCCGAGTATTAAATTTCGCGGTGAAAGGCGACGATCGATGTCCGCGGTAAAACTATATACGTATATAATATTTATTATATTATATGATACGAAAAAAAAAAAATGGACCACGGGCGATTGGTATCGGTATATTTTCGGTAGATTTTTTTTTTCTAAAACTAAAATTGTCACGGCCGCAAAACAGTTACTCGTCGTCGTCGGTTATTATTTTATTTTCCTATTATCCGCATCGGATCGTGCAACGATGCCGTGGTATTATTATATATATATTATATATATACTATATATTATTATATAGTTATTATCGTCGTTATTGCGGTACTCCGGATGTCGGTGACATTGCACGTTATTTTTTTTTTTTAAATATATATTTACAGATAAATACGTTATTCCTGTACACACATCTATGCGCGCGCGAATCGTCTATCACACGAATGGTCTCTTTTCGAACGTTACGAACACCACTACGTTATATTTTATAATAAAAATAATTATTGCGTTACACAATTGCCACTCGATATATATATATAAAAAAAAAAAAAAAAACGATACGCGCGAAGATTCGGATTTATACTTGTCGAAATGTGTAATTGAAATAATTCCGACGTAAACGCGTTACGTTCACCGGATTAATTTATCGAAATTCAGAAACGATTGTTGTTTCAACGAGTGGGCGCGGTGCCCGCGAAAATTTAATTGTTTATGAAAAAAAAAAATTATTGAAATGTTTCGGCGAAAATCCGTAAAACGTTTTGAATAAAACACATTTCCCTCATCAGACAAAAAAAAAAAAAAAAATGAAAAACACCGGGCGACTTGTAGACACTCGGGGAAGTATTTGGAACGAATCTGTCCTAAAAAAAAAATTCGTAAAAATGTCCAATAATGTCGTTGGAAACATAAAAAAAAAAGCCTGTTCGTTTATGTAATATTCTAGAGGAAAAACCGTTGCGAATAATGACGAAATAACATGTTTTAATAAAACTCAACGCGCACCTACTCTAAAACGTTTTACTGTCGTCGAATCGTTTGTATTAAAACGAAAAAAAAAACCGAACAAACGGTACACAAATCTTCGAAATAACTGATACTTATAATGCAATCTAAAGTTTTTTTTTTCTGTTCTATTAACGCGTAAATATAATCTTTTTTTTCCCCGAGAAAAATCCGACACAATCCGAAATTAACGAGGAAAAAATTGGGCAAATGATTTTTTTTTTTATACATACGAATTTCGGACGATAAAAAGAAGCTAATATAATTTTCTTAATATAAAAATTACGCGATTTGTTTTCAAAACAATGTTGTACGGCGGCCGATCAGGAAAAAATGCGCACGGTTTAAAATGGAAATCTTTATAAAACGCGGTATGTAAGAAGAAAAAAAACACGTTCGAATTTTAAAAGAAATAGACGAAATTTCCGGTAGTTGTAATAATATTCAATTACACTGCGCTTGTCGTTCCGCGTATCTCGCCCACTCACGAAATGAAATACGAGTCGTATAATAAATTTTGCGTATAAGCCGTTATTTCCATATTACATAATTCCGCGTATTTAAATCCATATCTTATTCGGAATATATCGAAAGCGATATGCTCCTCGACATACTACAATAATAAATAATATCTAAAAAAAAAAAAAAAAATGTATATTATACGATTTAGGACGGGATAAAAAATAAAAATACCATAAGCAGCAGCGGTTTGACGAGATGAATTTATATTCCGAAAACCGAGAAAATATACCGTACTGTTATATGAAATAAAAGCAAATAATACACACACACATTACATAAAATATAATTTACAAACGCTTTTTTTCTTTCATCAGGCGTTATTATATATTATATACTCTCACTCGTTAAACGAATAACTTCGACTTCTCCGGGCATATCGTAACACACACACACAAGCACACATTTTTTTTTTATTTTTATATTAATACGCATCGACAAAGATTATACACGTGGATATAATAATTATTATTATAATTATGTATCTATTGTTTGCGGAAATACGTAATATAATATTTATAACGTGCAGTATATACACGCGTATTATAATAATAATAATAATAATAGAAAAAAGACGGGGAAATAATTTACATAAACGACCGTTTCACTCTGACATCGTATATAATAAATAACAATAATAATAGTCTATCGGATTTGTGTAAATTTACATATTTATTCCCCGTGGTAAGGCATTCGAAATATACGTTTCGCGACGACGTTCCCCCTAATTAAAATACAATTAATAATATTTTAACACGTTCTGGCATTTTTTTTTTTTTTTACATTTTTAAATATATTTTACAATTTTCCGAACGTCATGTTTCGATTATTTAATGCGCGAACAAATCGGTAAATTCGTCACGGTAATTTCAACGTACAAATAGTAATAATAATAATAATAATAATAAGAGGTCGTATGACAAGTTTAGTCATCGCACAATTCGCTGCAGAAGAATCTCGTCGATAAAATTATGAATTATAAACGATACACATAATATATATATATATATATATTTCTTTTTAATTATATTGTTAACGTCGAAAAAAAATGAGCTTGCACTTGAAAAATACGAATTTTTCTTTTCTTTAACGAAACGTGCGCGAAACAAGGTGAATACTATTGAAAAATAACTTTCCCCCCCTACGAATTTTGCGATCGATAAATCGTCCACGTTTTTTGTTTTCCTACTTCCGTCAAATACCCATTATACTAGTATACCAAGAGACGATACAAGAAAAAAAATACGTAAAATCCTTTCTTTACACAGCGATAATAATATTATAATAATAAAGCCACACATTCCGCGCGTCCGAGATCCGCCGTCTGTATCGTCGCGGATAATATAATGGACCGTTCGGTCGTTGATTTTATATGAAATAAAAAATAGTCGTCCCCCGGCATTAACACAATATCTCGGTCAATGAAATTCACTACTATACGAGTGCGTGCTCGCGTGTACTACAAAACAACAATGGCCGTATTATATTATTATTATTATTATTATTATTTGTGATTATATTTTAATAAAACGAAGAATGCGCCGAACGATCCGTGACGCGCCTCGCCCTGTAGTAGCGAGCAGCACCCATCGCACTCTCATTCGTCATTACGAACAGAGTGTCTCGTCTGACAACAATCGCAATGACTTTTGTTTAATTTCCATTCAATACGTTTTAAAGTTTTTTTTTTTTTTTTTTTTTATAAATAATTTTAATGTACTTCTGCGTTATTATATAATAAACAAATTTTTAATTATAATCATAAAGAACTATTTTTTTTTTCAAACACATTATAATCAATAAGATCGGCCAATTTAAAAAATTGAAAATCTGCATCAATTTTCCCAATAAATTACTTGTTATCATTAGACGATAATAATCTGTAGCCACAGATAAATACAGATATTATGTTATTGTGCATTCAGTATAGTGCTCGAAGAGAGAATGAGAGAGCTATAAAACATTGTTAACAGTACCAGGCAACTAAACAGTGGTAGTCAATAATAATCACAAGTCGCAACAATAATTTCTATCGGTAAATAATTCTCATTTTCTATTTTAATTGCGATTTAGAACATTGCTCTTTTACTATTTTTCTTCTTTTTAATGTAAAACAAAAATAAATTCAGATGCGCTCTGCATATTACAGCGGTTCGCCTTCGAAACGAATAAGTTTATTAATTACAATTACCAAAAAAACAAAAAGTATAAATTATCCGTTAGCGTTTATCGGTTACCGAGCGGTAACCTGGATATAATTAAAACCGTGAGTAACCTATACTGCGGTATCTAGCGGATACACAATCATACCTTTTGTACAGGCATGGCCATGAATTGAGACAGACTGGATGCCGAACGAAGACAATAAACACGAATGAATCACGGGGAGTGCTTTGATGTGTCATAGCTATTAGCACGGTTCCAACACTAGTGGATTCTTATAAATTAATTTATTATTACCGCGTTATTTTCCCGGGTTTTGATATCTATCCATCAATCGTTACTGATAATTAGTGTTATCAAATAAAACTTGCATAATTAAAACGACTTTCGATTTAATAATTATTAACAAATAATTATATTATATACCTGTATAGTAAAATGCAATTAATATTATAGTTTATTTACAAATTCTTATATTCTTATTGGATACTAAAATTACTCATGAAATGGAGCGAAAGAAAAGTAACTTTAAAAAAAATTTTATTGGAAATTAACTTATAGATGATTTCTATTTTTGTTTGATTACAACTACGTAATTTACAGAATATTTATTTGCTCCTTCACCGGAATCCCACGTATGGTAAATATCAGTCTTCAAATAATGAACACCACGAATCGTTGATCTATTGTTCAACTCCATTCCTACACGGTATTTTATTGACAAATTTAACCGGAATACTGAATCCGTGGATTTATGTAATCCAAGAGAATTTTTAACACAACATTTCTTTTCACACATCGGATTAGAATGAACAAAGTGTATATACTACGCACTACTGAATTCAATACAAAAATAGGCGTAGGCTGATATTTGGTCACATCCGTGGGGGGGGGGGCTTAACATTTTTGTTTTATTCATTAGCGTAAACAGACTTTTTTAGACGCTTCAACCTACGGAACCAGTGGCTACTCCTACACACACAAAGGACAAGCGCGGAACAGCGTTGTTCGCCTTTGACCAAGGCGAAAACACACTGTGTGCATGTGTGATTATAGTGAATACCAACACATTTTTTTGTAAAAAAATTAAACGATAAAATTTAAAAACGTTTTTCTTTGAAAATAATTTCAAAAAAATGTCTACTTTTTGCGGATTAAAGGTTATATAACAAATAAAATGATAACGCGATTAGGTTTTTTATTAATACGTTATTAACGGGTATTTTTTAAATTCGTAACAATACGCAATGGTTTTCAATTGTGCCGGAAACAGTTTTTTTTCATTTATTCCAAGTCCGGGGAACAATTCTTGCACAGTGTTTTCCAATCGACACGCCCGTTTATTCGATCATTATCCAGTAGGTCCTCTTAATTCACGGACATGGCCCGTCCGCGTCTTTATTTATTTAACATCTACAATATCATTATAATAATATTATTACCAGACACGAAAAATATATACATATATATATATCGAACATTTATTGCGCACGTGTCTACGTCTCCGCGAAACACTCTGTATAGTCGAGGAAAGTCACACAGTACATAAAATAACAATACGGTTATAAGAACAACACATAATACACATATTTTAGACATATATCGTCGTCGCGTAAAATAGACAAGACGTGTACGGACACCGCGAAAGACAACGACGCTATATGACGTCATATAATAATAATAATAATATTATATATTATAATATTATTATTATTATTATCTATAGTAGGTATATACCCATACCTGGGTAGTAGTAGTAGTAGTAGTAGTAGTGTACGAGTGGGGCGGAGAGCGGCGTGAGAGCAAATTATTGTTGCGGTTTCCAGTTTACACGACTCGGAGAAGAAGTCTACACACGTCGTCGGTCGTATACACCACACGTACGTTATTACTACACTATTGTACACGCGTATGTATACCATTGTACGTTTTATACACAATAAAACACAAATGTAGTGAGACGGACACAAACGCAGAGAGAGAGAGAGAAAAAGAGCCGAAGTCGGATGATGACGGGAAATTTCCGGACCGCAAATAGTCGTCGACCGGAAAACAGTTCACGTACGAGGCGAGAGGAGAAACGGATCCGTTATTATTATTATTGTCTGCGCGGCTACTTTTTAACAGCGGTTCTCAAACTATTTTGTTCGTTTGGAGGAGCTCTGGAGTCGGTAGTATAAAAAAAAAAAATCTACAAAATCCGCAAAACATCGAGAATTTTAAACCCCACGCTTTAAAGAAAGAAAAAAACGCGATGTGCGAATTTGATTTGCTTTTTCATATATTTTTTCGTTTAATAAATATTAACGAGTATTGTGAAAACGAAATATTTAAGAGAAAACGTATATTCATGAATTTTAACGTTCGACAAAAACAGTACAGTTCATTACGCAACACCCCCGCAGTGTTTTCATTCCAAAAAAAAAAAAATGCTTTATAAATTCATTCCTCCCTCTCCGTATCTTTAGACAAAATTGTACTTTGAAAGAGAACGCCCCCACACGTGTGTACAGCAAATGAAAAACTCGCGTTTATCATTTTTATTAACGGTTTAGAAAAACGAAACGAAACGACAAGAACGATAACTAACAATATTTATATCATCAAGCGCCATATTTTTATTTATTTTTTTTTTGTGTTTATAAACAACTGGTTTTTTGACCGTTCGTAAAACGTGTAGAAATACGCTTATCAAAAATACGGACAGATACGAGGAGATAATGTCGTTAGCTAAGCATACCGTTTTGCTTTTCGTCTCGTCTTTCTACGGTAATTTCAAGTTGATATAAAAAAAAAGAAGATACTCGAGATATGTTTTTAAAATAATAAAAAAAAACGTTTTGAATTTTGTTATTTTACTCGTAAGACGACAAATGCGTGATCTCGAACAATTTAACATTTTTTTCGATTGCGACTCATCACGACGTGTGCAAGGACATTTTTTTAGAAGCGTTGGCATTTTTTTTTTTTTTATAGTCACCTAATGTTTAATTTAATCACTCTCTCCTTGCACTACAGTTTGAGAACCGCTGATTATGCTGATGTACACACCTAAGCATAGGTGTATAACATTATATACTGGACACGACGACGCACACGCAATAGCCGCACTGCTGCCTGGCAAACGATAAAATTCCACAAATTATTTTTCCGCGCGCGCTTTTTATCCGCCCGACACATGTGAGCGGGCGGTATTAAAAAAAAAAAAATTACGTAAAAAAAAAAAAAAAGAGACGAGAGATGGTCGTTACACACCACCGTACTAACACGTCACGATCAGAACATCTGATAACATATATTATACATAATCAATGGCAAGAATATATATATTTTATAATAACTATACGCGGTATACAACAGCTGTGGTTATACAGAGAAAATAATATTATAAGGCGTACACGTATTATTATATACGCCGACTTCCAGGCTCGTGTACCTCGCTTATAATATAATGTATTATTATATAAGAGTGTAAGCCGCTTCGTGTATGTCCGTATTGCAAAAACCACCGAAAACGTCGAATTGTTTTTTTAATTTGTAATTCACGCATGGTTTGAAAAATATCCCGCGGACGACAATGACGAACTCTTGAAAACACTAAGAGAACACTATTTTACGTTATTGGTTTTCCGACGGCCGTAACGACGAGAGCGACGACGGTATTTTAACTATTATCGAACAACGAGAGTTTTTTTTTCTTCTTGATAGTGAGCGTACAGAGTATAGAAAATCGCTATGGCCGATTTCCTGCAACTGCTTCCGGACACGAGAATCCGTCTTAATATTTCGTTTCTGAAATACGTATAACTGGCTACAACGATTATTCGAAAGGACATCGATCGAGAGACTTGGCGTTGAAAAAGATCCATTTTCTTCCGTCGGTTACCCATTTCTCCTCGGTCGTTAGAATTGTTGTAGAAATTTTTTTTTCCCCTCTTAAAAACGTACTGAGAACAATGCGCCGTATTATATTGCCGCGTAGGAATATATTTTAAACACAATAATTCATCAGTGCTCGTACGCTTATATAGGAGGGGATTTCTTTTACGCGTCGCGAGCATCTTTTTTCTTTGTGGACAACGCCAGAAAAGAACATTTCGTACATTGTCTCCCCGCGATCGCGATCGTTTTCGATTTCGAAAAAATAGCGCGCGGCGATTGTCTTAATTTTGTATTACGCTATTTAAGCGTATTGGAGGTTATACACCGCGGTGGAAAAAACACGAAAATTCGCGCGAAATTTCGCTTGGGTGCAGATTTTTGTCGTTCCGACAATTGCGATCCCTGGTATTATGCGAGGAGAAACGTAATATCGTCGTCTTCCGCGCCTTGATATTCACGTGTCGGCTCGGCTCGCTCGGTAAAACGAAAACTGTGCTCGGAAAGAAGAAGAAAAAAAAAATTCGTTCTCGTCCACCGCTACGGGACTTCGAAGCGTCATCTCGGGTTGAGAATCGCTTCTTCACACGCGACAGTGGGATTTTCGGAGACGAAAAACAAAAGCGATTTCTTTGTTTCGTTATTATTTTTATTCGTAAGCACACTGTCTCGAGGAAGTCGGACGACGGTGCAAAGAAAGAATAAATTATAATAAACGTACGACGTATACCCCCCTTTGGCGACGACCACTACACACACACGTGCGTATATACGGCACATAATATTACACTAGAAAAAAAAAAAACAACAAAAAACAATGAGCGGCAGCGAATTCGCTTCCTACGAACGAATCATATACACGCGTTTGCGATTTTGCCAAAAGCGTATTTATAATGAACGCGTCGTGAACAACAATGACCTGACCGCATAGTAGTAACTCTTTTGTGCGCGCATACGATTGTACATGTAACGACGTTATCGCGAAAAAAACGAGCGTGTTTTTTTAAAGCGTTTTTTCGTTCTTCTCCGTCAAAATCCTCGTCGATTCCTACACGGGTAGTGTATAAAAAAAAAATCTACGTTTACGTACGATTTGTCTAAACGATACATAAAAACAGTTTGATAAAATGTTCTCTACACCCTTGGACGATATTTGTACGCTCCAGTGGTGTAGGAGGACGCCGCCGCCGTTTGAAAATCTAGATTTATATATAAAAAAAATAATATATAATAATATATTACGTATATCTAAAACCGTATACAGGAATAATAATAAACTGTGTACTACGATTTATCGCTTAGTCGAAAAACTAATAACAATTAACGACGATATTTTTTTTCAAGAATATTTCCGTGACTCTGAAACAGCGGCGAAACGTTTCCGGATTGTTTTGAAATTAACGCGTAAATTATTACTAAACACGGCCGTAGAAAATATATTATCCACGAGAAAAGAAAAAGCGTTTTACCATCCATTCATAAATAATGCATTATTATTGATTTCGTAATAAATATTATATATACGTATATAAAATAACGATTTCAAACGTGAGAATATAATGAAAACGACTCGATTAGATATATATATATGTATGTATATTTATTCATTCACTATAAGTACACACAAAGAAAGAATGATTTTCGAGTGCCATTATAAAAAAAAAAAATCAACACACGAAGCGGTGCTTATATTATTATTATAAATCGAGGACGAAACTAAACTACAGACAACAACACAACGCAATTGCGTGTGGAATTAAAAACGCCGGTAAATTGTGTAACGATTATATTATTAAAAATAGTAAAAAAAATCGCTTTTTATTAGTAAACAGTAAAAAAGAAAAAAAAATGGAAAAACAAATTGTACATACACTTTTATTTGCGGTGTGCGTCACGAAACTAAATATTTATTCCGAGCATTACCGCCGATGTATAGTAGCAGTAGCAGCGCGGTTATTTTAAATTCTTATTTTTTTTTTAAATTTTTTAAACAATGCCTCGGCGGCGACAGGCTATCGTCAGCTGTTAAAAAGAAAAGAAATTTTGTTTACAATCTGTGACTTAACATTTCCCTCCTCCCCTCGGCCGAAGAAGTTTCGCTTTTTCGGTACATTCGAAAATACGTATTTATTAGAGTTGTCGCGATACACTTTCGTGGCGTCAGATTAGTCTGGTTCGACGTTCTCTCACGACACGTGTTGAGTTGCAAATTTTTTTTTTTTTTTTTGATCATTTCAGTAAAACCGTGCGAGTAATTTTCGCGTGACCGACGCGAAACGTATGTACCAGTTAAAACGGCTTCCGAGTTTTCTCGGCAGTTCTACAGAGGACTTTGGCGAAATTCGCTGCCGCTTTTGCGGGTTAGGGGTACACCACATTGCGCACGATTCGAACCACCGTTAATCGCTGTATACGGGATAAATCTCGCGTTTATTAATTTTTTTTCTTTTGGCTGCTTGTGATCTGATACAGCTACGAGATCCGCGGCTTTAAAAGACTAGCAAAACGCGTACACACTCAACCCGACCACCTATTTTTTTTTGTTTTCGTTTCGCTATTTTCTAGACGCCCGCCAAATATAAAATAATACGACGGTGCGCGGATGTATAAATAATAATAATAATAATATAAGACTTTATCAGAAACGGCCGTTATTATTTACTAGAAGAAAGTATACCGCGGCGGCGATGACAGTTAAACATAATATAATATTTAGAGTTGGATTATCGTCCGCGGCCGCGACGACGACGCGATCCGCTTTCGCCCGTCTCGTTTGTCCGCGCGCGTTTCAATCGTTTTGGGATTCGCCGCGCGTCCGCCGCGACAAGAAAATTAATAAAACGGGAGTCCGCGTGTGGTGCACCAGCAGCAGGACGAACGTGTTAACATTATTAAAAACATATCCCGAGACCGGAATGATATTATACACTTAAACGACGTATCGTTTTCTCCTCCGGTGGGAAGGATCGCCGCGTCTCGAAAAAGGGAAAACCGCCGTTTATCGCCATAAAGAGAGAGAGAGAGAGAGTTCGAACAATTTTTACGTCCACCATTAAACGCCGTTAAATTACGCACTTACGGACGATATACCACCACCTCGCGCCGTCTCGCATTGATTTCTCCCCGTTCAACGACGACGACGACCTTCTCGCGTTTGTTGCGCGAGACGTTTTCCATTCGAAATTCCAATACGTATTATAAAAGGCATTAGACACACACGTTCGCGAAGTAATCGATTCGTTGTTGTTATAGACGCGCGCATTACAAAACAAAAATACAGATATATTTCGAAATTTTCCCAAGCACTGCGCAGAAAAATCACGAATAAAAGCTTTTATCCTTCGAACGAGATTATTCCCTCTCGGCGTTCTCTATATATATATATTGCCGTTTTCCTATACCGTCTGGCATATAGGAAACAATACGTTTCGTCGACGAATTTCAAAACAGTATATGAATATATTTTACCCGATGTGTGTTTTCAAGACCTGTACAAAAATCACTTTCTTCCAATCTGACGTCACCGGCGCAAATCGAAAAACCGCGAATGATACATGTGACTCGCATATTCGTTCGACGTATACATTAGTTTATGATGACATTCGTTGTTTTCAGATATTCATAATGATAACGAGAGCGAAAAAAAAATTCTTCCAAGTAATACAGGGCTATTAAACGACGTCCCACAAATTTTTCCTCTCTATTCTTAAGCCGGGAGCGCGCCACTGCAGTTGCTCGCTATATGGACCAGCCACTAAATACAATGCTGCTGCACAGGGTCGGATAACAGAGACGAAACAACAACGGGGGGGAGGAAAAATATCGGATTTCCGATGGTGGTCAACAAACAACACGGTGTTGCGAGATTAAACGAAAATAAAATACATTACAACACCAGCGGTTCCCGGACTGTTTTTTTTTTTTGTTTCGGACCGATTTCAGCCTCCCGCTGTGAATACCACGACGATGAAGGTGAATAAAAAATGAACACTCGATTCTCGTTGATATCAAATTTTAACGATATTTTATCGAACGCGATCGATAGGCGCACACAGCCAACATTAATAAGTTATTGAAAGAAAAAAAACCCGTTATAAACGTAGCCATAACGCGATGTGCGTGCGCGGCTGTCTATTCTGACAATATTTTTGACGAACGGGAATCGGAGGTTCGGCGTCGGACGACCCGATGATATTTTGTTTCGGTGGCAGCGGCGCGAATCTTGATTCGCATAAGTGCTAGGCGAATAAAGTAATAGAGCAATAGTATGTGATTGTAGTTTAAACTTTCGTTTGCACTATTGTCGTCCGTCAGGGACTCAATCAGACAGTTGCTGATGACGTTAGAGAATTTCGGGGTCCGCGAAATCAAATCGATCGAATTTTCGTGGTGGCTCGAGGAAAATGTTGCACGAACCCGTGGGAGAATTATTCAACAACACTTGGAAACATTTCTAAAAACGAATTTTTTTTTCTCTAATCGTTTGTGCATCGTTTAATCGCACGAACGAATAATGTAAATAATTTTTAGTTTTTGTTTTTTTGCGCACAGTTTGGGAACCGCTGGACCGTCGGTACACTGAAACGTGGAGAACAACGAGGAGCGGAGAAAGAGAGAGAGAGAGAGACGGGAGTGGATGATATTTGCTTCGACGATTATAACCGGCCGACCGACAGATTACACAAGCCGCGATCGTGATCGATTCGGATTTCGAGTGGTGGTCCGTTGTACGAAAAAAAAAAAAAATTCGTACGGTACGCGCGTATTGCAATATAGAAAGGCTCGTTATATTTCGTCCAACGTTGTAATAATAATAATAACGTCGGTGTGTCCGAGACGAAAATAATAATGCGCAGCACGCGGGGTTAATTAAATTTTTTAACACACGCCAAGAAGAATTCCCGTCGTCGGGCAATTGGTTCGCAAACTGGTCTGCGGCGGCAAACCGTTACACCGAATCCGAACGAACGAGAGCGCGCAATTTTCGCCTTTTTTTTTTTTTATCTCGCGGTTGACGTTTTTTTTTTTTTTTTAAATATTCAAATTTTTTTGTTCGCCATACGTTTCGAATAAAACGAATGACTACTACTCGTCAGAAAAAAAAATAAATTTTGTACAACGAAACAAACGGCGTTAAATGTGCGCAACGCGCGCGCGTATACATTTTTTTTTTTTTTGATCGCAATCGGGTTTAGACTGAAAACGAAATAGAGAATTATTTTTTTTTTCTTAGAAAAAACGTTTGCCATACATATACGAGACTATATTAAATAATAATTGTCTCGTCTCGGTTGCACTTACTATTATCGCGTGTCGTAACAACGAGGAATTTCATTCGTCCTTAGTTGTAGAGGAGAAAAAAGCAACACACACAACCAATTCAAAACGAGGAAGAAAAACGATCGTCGAAATCAACGCGGTCTTGTTTCTATAAACGACGCATAAATCGAATCGAGTGGAGGCGGTGGGGACGAGAGAGGAAAGAGATCAACAATATTACTTTGTAATGCGTTTCTTTCGTCGTTAATTCTCTCGCGAGTCCGTTTTGACTTTTTTTTGAATACCGACGAATTTTTAAAAAAACCATGACACTAATTCTCATCGTACTCCTTCACAAATATCATACAAAACGATTGCAGACACGGACGAGAAGGGGCATAAAACACGTGAATTTTCGTAACGTCGTCGGCCGAACACAATTTTTATTATTTCACTATTTTTCGAATACGCCCGTCGTGTACGTAACGAAAACGGAGAATCGGCATCGCTGTCGTCGCTTGGATAATAACGACGCCTACGAAACTTTACCCACCACTGGCGGGTCTAGTCTAGCGATGATGTAACGCCCCCCACCCCGCCGCGGTACCGGACTAGTCTTTTCAATCGAATTGGCCAACACGGCGAACTGCGATCGGAATTTCCGACGACAATTCATTCCTATACCGGAACGCCACACGGTAAGGCCCATGGAATGGCGCGTTTGTTTTATTTTTCTTTCTCTCCCCCAACAGTTTTCGAAGACAGAAACGAGCGACGTAGACGGCGCTCCGAGCACACGTCTGATAATACGGTGGTATCACAACAGTTGTAGTTGTTAAGGCACACACGCGCTGCCGCCGCCCGTTATTGAGTTTTATTATTAATATTATTATTATTATTATTATTATTAATATTAGTACGAGTCCGGAGGGGCAAAAGAATAGATTTTTCTCCGCGTATAACGCGCGCGGTGTGAATTAATTTTGTTCGTTGGGTGAAATCCAACGTGAAACAATACGAGTCGATCTCGTCGTAAGCGGAAAATATTGTCGTTTCCAAATAACGCCGTATATCGACGGCGACGGCGGCGCGTTAACGGAAAATAATAATAAAAACCGATATTTACCTTTCATTTTCCGAAGGCGATCGACGTTTGTCCAGAATTTTATCCGGGATCTCGCGGGGTTTTCAACGAAATAAAACGATATATGTATATATATCGCGTATTATACGTGTGTGTGTGTGATCAACGAGAAACCCTTTCACCAGTCTATCGTTGCGTTGTCGTCGTCGTCGGTTTCGTGTGTCGCGAACGAGACGGCGATTTTTTCGCGTGTCGTTTTTTTTTTTTTACATCATCACACGCGGCGCACATATTACGGTTGTACACATATACCGCGTACCGACGGCGGTAGTAGTAATAAACGCGCGCACTTTTTGGTTTTTCTTGATTGCGAAACCGCGGCGGAATGGGGAAAGAGAAAAAGCCGATCGTTGTTTTAAAAACGAAACACAATCGCGTTTTTCTTCACACACGGAACGACAGACCGTACGCGCCGCGAGCGTGGAGTGTGCCACTACGGATACGCGTGTGCAATATTATTATTATTATTATTACAATATTACACGACCGCCCCGTGATAACGATAACGACGACGATTATTTTATTTTTTTTTCTGTCTCTCGTTCTCTTGATAATGCGCGCGCGCACGCACACTATTCGGTTTTTTTTTTGCCCCACTGATACGCTCGTTTCGTTATTACTGTTATATTTATTTTATTCCCGATTATTTACAATAATATCATAACTGTCGACGATAATATATTGTCACGAAACGCGGCGCACTGCGTGGCCCGGTAACGCGCACTTACTGTTACGATAATAATAATATTATACGAATAATACTCGTTTCCCGTCGTCACTCGCAACGCTGTGCGTGCGTGCTACACGTGTCGGAACGCTCGCGTGCGTGCGACCGGGGCGCGACGACCGCGGTGGGGTAGAGGGGACGGACCGGCGGAGTGTTGTGCTGGGATGCGTTCCGTGAAACGAACGCCTCGACCGACCCCCACCGACCGACGGGCCCCTCTCTCGCGTTCCACCTGGCACACGGTCGTGCCCCATTCATTGCCAAAGGGCCCCTCTAACCGCGTCGTGTGTATCCGCGCCGCGCGCGCCGTACGTTACACGGCGAATCGTCGTCGTCGCACGCACTGTGCGCACTCTGTGTACACTCGCATACGGGCCGCGCCGGAACGCTGCGGCGGTGTGTATACACCGCGTTCGCTTCGTGCGCGCTATTTTTTTTTTCTACCGCATACACTCGTCGCGCCAAGGTCGAGGTCGTATACAAACGCGGTCGACCGATTTTTCAAAATCGTTTCTCTCCTCGCCAAAAGTTACCAAACGGCTGTCCGTCATTACAACGTTATTGATAATAACGCGCGCACGCCCGCTTTATTATTATTATTATTTCTCAATTCTATGAAAAAAAACGACGAATACGATAGATATTATTATTATTATTAAACGGCGGATTTTAGTTTCAAATTTATTGATTGATATCAAACGTTTCGCTCTTCGTTTATCGAAATAAAAAAAAAAAAAAAAAAAAAAAATTGCAATAGACAAACGTTCGCGCGTTAGAAATAATAATCGTAATAAAAATATACGAGTTAAGGATTCCCTTCGACGGAATCTTGTCCTGAAGTACATACACACAGCGTTACGACTACTATTCTCTTTCAGTACCGTACTCCAGTACGGCTTGGAAACAAAAAATAAAAAAAAAACACCGTTATTGTTGAAGAATACAATTTATTATACATAAAGAAAACGTACTTTTATTAACGTTCGAAAAAGCGAAAATTATCGTATATTAAAACCATTAAGAGGGACAGTTTGGTCGGGCAGGTTTTGGAGACGAAAAACAAAAATCGCCGGGCTCCAATCGACCTGGTTGTAGCTTGTGAATAGGAAATATAACTGATGTTTGCGCAGGTTTTCCTACGCTTTGAACGATTACGTTTTTATTTTGAACGCGTTTTTTGTTTTTTGTTTATATGTAATTCACGATAATATACGTACACATTTCTACGCGAAATCCGTTTTCGAAACTTGAACTCAACATTTACCGGATCATTCAATTCCAATAAATAATTTTAATTGTTTTATTATTTTAATTTCGTAACGACATAATTCCCTATTATCCCGGAAATAATAAGTCCGTTTCGTTGTAATTTTACTAAAATATACGTTAGAAGTCGTCGGTATGAAATTACAGAGGTCGCGACGAGAAAGAATTCCAATCGACCATATATTAAACATTACGATTTCCTTGAAATTCCTTCGGTTACTAAATTGTGATTCAGAGTCATAACTCTTTGTTTTTTAAAAACAAATTAACAAAGAATTAACGATTTGTTTCTAATCGATTGTAGTTATTTCGAGAAAAATGTGTTAAAATACTCTGGCGAGTCGCACGGACTCGTAATAATGGCCTCGTATTCGCTTGTTTTTCGGTCCTCTGACAACGAGACGACCGATAATAATATAAACGTTACAATAATCGCAAATCATCAATATATATTTATTATATTAATTATAGAATCGTATTTGTGTCGCGGAATATTTTATCATAATATGTTTTAACCGCGCTACATCGCACTTTTCTTTTTCGAAGAAAAAGAAGAAGAAAAAGATTCAATTTAGGTTTTATCTTTACTTTATTCTTAGATAACGAAACGGTTTCAATTATATTATTTTAATGATTTTTCACGAAAAACAGAAAAAAAACACTAATAACAAATACTGTTACTATGTTTTGTCGATCTCGTTTTGTGCATTCTCCGCGGAGGTATAAAGTCATCTCCGTATCTTATTTTTTTTTTTTCCCCCAAAAAACTCCAATCTTAAAAATCCTATAAATTATAATAATAACAACAACAATAATAATAATAATAATAATAATAATAATAATAATAATAATAATAGTAGTAACGAACGCACGTTTGACGAGACGGCCGAACATAACACGCGGCGCGACAGACACACCCGTGTCGTGTGAACGAGATATATTTATATAGGTAGGTGTACATACTTGCAATCGTAAAACAGATTATTAGGATTTGGCCGCGGACAAACCTTGAGCACACACCATCGGAACGCGTGTGCCGTTCCAAAGGGAAAAACGAGATACAATTATAACGTGTAAGATCCACAGTTATTAGAAAAAGAAAAAAAAAATTTGGAGAAAAATTGAGACGAGAGTTCCGGATTTTTTCCCACGTGCGTTCTTATTCCCCGTTCTCGGTTGCAACGGTGGTAAGGATTTAAAAACAGGACGTTAAAAAAAAGTCGATCGAAAAATTGACTATTATCGCGGTGTATATACAGAAACGTGCGGATCAGAGATCCATTTTGGATGCGACGTCCTCTTGACCGCCACAGAGGATTTTCGTTTCGCAATAAAATTGTGGACGTCACGTAAACGAGCGCGTGCTTAAATTCAAGGAAATCAATTCGAGAGTTATCGACAACGAGCATACGGTGTTTGTAAACTCGTTTTACTGCGAATATTTCTTAAAAAGAGTTTGAAGTTTTGTTTGAAGTTATTAGAACATTTAAACGGAGTATCGTTAAATCCGCCGCCAACGCTCCTCGTGATCTATTTATCTTCTAAATAGATTTCTCGAATATCGTCTCGGTTACCAATTTTAATTTAGTTTTGCCTTTTGTTTTTCATATTATTATAGCTGAGCATTTTTCTTTTTTTTTGCACTCGAATACTGCCTCCGCCGCCGATCGACAACAACGGCGTCTCGTCAACAACGCGGAAATAATGATTTGTTTACATATCGGTTAAAATTATAATATTGTTGTGTTATAACGCGGCATTGCGTTTTAACGTGTTTGCCATTGTCGCGAATTTTTTTAAAACGTTTTAATTTTGTTTGCAAAACCGTTATATAATAATAATAATAATAATAATAATAATAATAATCGGTCGACGCGACAATAAAAATATATTTTGATTGTAACCGATATGCGGCGCATTTTGTTATCGACTCAGTGACGGAGTTTAAACCTTAGCGCGTATTATATTATTATTATTATTATTGAAACTTCGGGGGACGAAAAAAAAAATCGAATATAAAAAAAATATGACAAGCCATCACGAAAATAATAATCGATAAGAATATTATTAAAAATACTATTATTTCGTTATTGTTTTGAGAATTGTTTTCTGTATACATTACGTTTTTTCTAGCATTAAAAAAAAAAAAAAAAACATTGTTTAACATTTCACTACGCACTTGCGGACGCGCCCGATCGGTTATATGTTATACAGCTTCGCATTGGCGTTATTAAATTATATTGAATAATTGATGATTTAAGAAAAAGGAAAAAAAAGAAACGTTAAATCACGATGATATATAATTATTATTATTATTGTAGAGACAATTTTGCTTTTACGAAAATCCGGAAGAAAAGTCGTGAGCTTTCTTATTACATAGATAAAAGAAAAACAAATAATCGCGTTTTTATAAAATACGTTCCGAGCCAATGTAAATATATTTTATATTGTAATTCGTAATATGTATATAGAAGTATTATCGTTTTAAATGCGTTTATAATGGTCTGCAATAAAGTTCGTACCATATTTTTAGTATTTTATACGTATAAAATAACATTGTACATTTGTAAATGGGGGAAAAAAAACAAAAAAAAATGTATTGCGAAAAATAAATATATGAGTTGCTGTATTAAATTTGTTTATTTAAATTAAAAAGTCATCATCTGCAGGTATTAAGCGGATAAAATCGAATAAAAAATACGACAGATTAAAAAACCAAATGTATTTATATACACACACACACACATAAATCTGACGGATTAAATATTCCGAAAAATAAACTTTAATGAAAAATGAAAATAAATTCGTGAAATTAATACTCTTATATATATATATACAATCAATCAATGTTCGTTAAAATTATTTTCGATATAATAATAATAATAAATATATATACGATGGAAAAAAACAGGTATATATTAACGCGGGTGGTCCATATTATTAAGTGCGTTTTTATCGGAATTATACTGGACAGATTATGAAACAAATTATTCTAAAAATATTTTATAATATAATCCGTAATATTTCACATATACGTATTTATTTATATATCCACACGAATTATTTATTACTCACGAGTTGATTAATTTATATAGTTTTCTATTTATTATTCGCGCATCCTTTTAATTTATTTAATATATTTCGTCTTTTTTTTACCGTTTTATTGTAAAATATTATAAGGAACGACGCGAGTGTATCACGTGCAAATATGAAAATTGTAATATTTCGCGCGCAAGTATATTGGCATTTCGATAACTCCGATATTATTATTATTATTATTATTATTATTATTATCGCGGTGTATAGGCGCGTGGCGGTGTAATATGCGTAAAAGTATGTTATATTCTTTGAATCGTAAATTATACGCGAGATTTACGTACATATTCGTATATTTACAGGTAAAAACACGAGAATTTGTATATTCGTTTGATATAATAAGAGCGTTTATACTCCGCGGCATTGTCCTTTGACGTATTTCGAATATTTATTTTCTGTATAAGAAATGTTATATATATGTATATATTAACCTAACGTAGGGACTAGGGATATACTCATATAATACATAATACGAATACTATAAAGTCTACGAATTATTTCATCCTACAACTCATACGTATTCGTTTCTTTAAGTAAATATTATTACATTTGCAACCCGTGCGAAACGATATAGGGATTCGAAGTTTTTTTTAAAACGACCCTGTGACAGGCGAATTTACTCTGCAGCTTCTTTATCGCACGTGTTTGGTTTCGTCATTAGCCAAAACGTTATTGGATTTTGCGTGATGACACTTGTCGCTTACAGGCTATTCGTATAATTAAATCGGTTCGGCACAATAAACAATAATTTCAATAAGCGTAAAAAACAAAAAAATATGAACGAAATAAGGAGATACGAAGCGAATTACAAGACCGACGTATTTTTAAAAAATAAATATCTATTGTTTTTAATTACTTTTACGTATGTATAGAATTTTTTACACGTATTATATTAATTGAAAATATATCAAATTACGCATTATACGACCGGATTCAAACGCGAATTTCCGCGTTCAGACATATCGTGATGTCTTTTATGAATAAAAAAGGCGTAGCGCAAAAAGAAAAAAATTAAACGCAGCATATAAGTAGTGCTTATAAGATATAATAATAATAATAATTACGTTGTAATAATTTCACGATGAATCGATCGACACGTTTGAAATTACATAATAAATTACCGGAGAATAATCGAATAATGCAAAACGTGTTTTCATGCGAAATATAACATTATTTCAGCGAACTTTTCTTTAGCGAGTACGTGTTTTTATAAAATATATATTTTTATTACGGGAAGGGGGGTTTTTTTTTAAATTCGACTCGACATTCTTCGTTTGAATGCGTCGAGGTTTATTCAATTTATTTATTTTCGTAATGAGTACAATGTTGAGACGGACTGTGGTGTTATTTCTTTTTTTTTTTTTTATTTAGTTTCTTTGAAACTATACGCGAAATATTTCTGTTCGTGGTACTTATATTTATGTAGCCCGCAGCGCGTTGTAATACAGTTTATAATACACATAAATATTTTGTAACGCCGCCTATATCCGATAAATATTCATATATGAAAACGCCACGTATCTCGTGAATTTTCGGTAAATATATAATTTTTTCTCTTTGGCCGTTTTTATACGAACTATAATATGACGTGCAACATTGATCAACGCAAAAGTGATAAAAACAAAATGCTATATGAACTGCGAAGAAACTTTTTATTATTATTATTATTATTTTGTTCTCCGGAAAAGACATCTAAAATAGTTGCGTGCAGGTGTTATAACAATACATACCTTGACGATAATTGTGTTGAAATAACTAAACACACAATCATTATATAAATATTTTTTTTTCCTATTCAAAAGACACGCGATATATTCTGTACTCTTCACAGTATGACGAATTTTTTCTTCTTCTTTTTTTTATAATCGTAAGACACATTTAAAACAATTACGAGGAGCGCATATTATTATATAACGCGTGTAATGACGATTGACATGCCAATTTCAGTTCAAATGTCAATTAGCGGTTGAATGGAAATAATCACGCAATGTTGTATATATATATATATTATAATAAGACTAATAATTGTTTCGTAAACGTGTCTGTATGGGACTACTGCAGCATCGTGAATCATCAATCGATTGTGTGTACAATTATTCGTACTCGGAAATAGTAAATTCGTAATAACAAATAATAATAATAATAATAATAAAAAAACCAAATCGAGTATTTGCAGTAGCTTGAAAACAAAACTGATATTTATTGATGTACACAATACGAAATAATATCGTGTATAACGAGGAGTTGAGAACATATACCAGTGCCGGCGACAATAGGCGGATCCCGCGCTGATCATGGGAAATGGACCATAAAAAAAAAAAAAAAAATGTTTTTAATTTAGCGCTGATATTTTTTTCTTCTTATTCATTATTTATCGTAGACTCGAATAAATCTATTGACTTATAATTAGTTCTTTTTATTCTGGACATCGAAATTTTTAATTTTTTAATAAAAACCAACACTTATTCTATGCACATGTATATACGATCGGAGTGGAAAAAACGAAAATAGTCTTCGAACACAGGTCGCCTTTCTTTCCCCCGCCGCATCAAAGCGTATATAATACGCGGAATATTGTCTTATTATACACACCGAAATGTGAAAATTTTCACCTGGTCTATTATAACCTAATAATTATATAATATTGTCCGCGCGTATAAAAATAATATACAAACGATGATTGCGTGTAAAATCGTAAAAAGACACGGGCGCTGCATATAATTTAACGGTTAAACATACGACAGAATTCCATGCTCCATTGTCATGTCGTTGACGTCCGCGTATAATGTGCATAAACCGTTAAGAATTTTTTTTTTCTTAAATTACTTTTGGTTGTTTAAAAAAAAAAAAAAACGAAAAATCAAACGTTTTTTTCTCTCCGGCCCAGTAAATATTTCCGTTTGATACGAGACGGCGAATAATATAAAAAAATAACGTCGTGTACGCGCGTTCAAAATACGGTAGAGTATATAGTAATATTATAATTCCGATTCGATATGAAAATGAGTATAAACCGTAAAAAAAAATTTGTACTACGGACTGAGCGTTATACGCGTGTACTGAAATCGTTCATCCATAATAGTCATAGGTAATAGAATTTTCGCGTGTCTCTCCATAAATGTGTTTTTTTTTTGCTCTGCGCGTACACCTATGAAATACTTCCTTTGAAACAACACGTGTAATTATAATGAGTACCACATTACTTCCCACACGTCACAGTGTTCTTATATAGCGACAAAAAACAAAAACAGACAGACAGACAAGTTATCTGTTGGAGTTAAAGCGGATTTTGTGTGTGTGGCGTAGGAAGGATATATGAGTACATATATTATATTAAAAAAAAAACGTATTAACGTCACGAGCGTTTTTTTTTTTTTGACTCGAACGTCAAACTACAATTCTCTCCATTTGCACTCGAAAACCGTTCATAATCCAAATCTGATGTCGATCCTTTAAAGTGGGCGAGAGAGAATCAAAGTACTCCGCAGCATCGTGTACATATAATTATATACTCGTGTAATCACCGTTTAAAGGGATGCGCGCGACTTGGCGCTTTTTTTTTTTTTTTAAGGACTTAAAAACGTTATACACGCATCGATTTAAGTCAAGTATAATATATATTTGAATAGTCGGAACTCGAGCAATCGGAGTGAAAACTCTATAATCATTGGAATAAAATAAAAACGGAGAAACGCATATTACATGCTATTCTTTTGTGCTCGATTACCCGATGATGCCAAGGGGAGGGAGGGGCTAAGAGCTTAATCCCCCCCAAAATAGTTGATCTAAAATTTTTTATAAGTATATAAGGTATCACTTTAAATTTTCCATAAAAAAAAAATGTATTAATTTTTGAAATTGTAACATATTATAATATATATATAAAATATATATTTATAACTGGTTTGTCATTTATTCTTATTGTCTTAATATATATTATAATTCAATTGCCACGACTATTAGATTCTCTCTTATATAAAGAAGTCTATTTCATGATAAGTGTTCTTTTATTTATTTATTTTTTTTACATATTAAATACTTTTTAGTAATATCTCAAAAAAATAAAATGTTATTTAGCTCCTCTCAAAAAAAACCTGGGTGCGCTCCTGAAAAATGCGCAGACTTTTTGTCAAAATCTCTGTAATAAAATATATAAGCGTATATTTAATAGAAATGTTTTTCTTAATTCCGCGCAATACTCTTTGACTCGATTTGTACATTCGCGCGTATACATAAGAGTAATATGTGTATTTTTTTTTCGTATATACACTTCTTAACATACTTATGTACACAATTTTTTTTTTTCATTTACGAGTATTTTATTATTATTTGTTTTTGATTCTGTTCCTTTAACGCGAATTTTTTTTATTTATTTATTTTTATATCGTATAATTTTATTATTATTTTGAAAATTTCTGTTGTGAAATATTCGAAATAGAACGGCGGGACATATTACCGAATCTACTCCTATTATATTATTATTATTATTATTATAAATATTAATATTTATCTTCGTATGAAAAAAAAACGACGCGCGAAACAAAATCGTAATGTTGTCGTAATCCGATGACAGAATATATGTTATATACGTGTCGCGGGGGGCGTTTTCGTTTTACGTCATATTTAGCCGACGGAGTTGGTGTTGGCACAGCTTGGCGGCATCGGATAAGCGGGGAAAAAAACCGACCTCTATACTATAATGTCGTAGATTTTTTTGTTTTTTATATAATTTATAACGAATAAACGTATAGATTTATAAACGAAACGGTTGATAAGTTATTGTTATTTATATAGCGAAGAATTAAATTTAGAAAAAAATAAATAAAATATATATATCGAATAAACTGTACGTCGTAGAGTCGTCGCAACGAGTCTGACGATAATTCGTGTTCGATAACGTGTGATTTTTTTTACGCTTACAAAAAGAAAACAATGATTATTAATTAATAACAGAACGCGTTATTATTCGTGAAAATAATAATTTTTTTTCTTTTTTTACTCAAGAAATATACAACGTTAATATATGTACACGTATTATATATATATATAATGTAATAATGTACAATAAGCGCGTGCGAAGGGAGTAATAATATTTTAATGAAAATAATGGTATTTATTTTTTATTTTTCGTTCGATCGTCTGTGCAAAATCACGTTTTTTGAAAACGCTTTTTGCGTGTGTGTGAAGTTCCACAACGGTCTATGGATAATGAAAAGCAAAAAAAAAAACGACTTTACCAGAACTCTACGACCGTGACAATAACGCCGTGGCGCATATATCGTATTTTATTGTAGCCCCTTAAAAATATTATGTGACGCATCACATTAGACGTACGAGTGTTTTACGCGGAATAACGCGCCTGAACGCACCTCGGTAGACGTTTTTTCCGGCCGGGAATCCGGAGAAACGAGAAAGATTCAAAAATATCGCGCAGTTTATCAGTGACATTTTTTACAAAGAGAGTAAAAATGTAAAAAATAAGATGAAATAAGAAGAAATTGTCGAATTTCAACCGTATCCGTAAGTTCAAATAGCGTGTTATAAATTACATTATTTCTAATAAATCGGTTTATTTTTACATTTTATTATTATAGAACAATTTAAATTCTTTCGTTGCGTATTTAAGCGAATTTCTTTTTTTTTTCTTTTTTTACGCATACATTGATCAGTCTTTTTTCCCCCCGGATTCTGAACGAATCGCGCGTATATGTTATACACATTTATAATTACGCGTTTTTGCGTGTGAACGTTTTTTTTTTTTTTTTCACGTCGAAGGAATTAACGTCCCGTTAATCATTACACGCGTTATTTTCCAGTAGCGAATTGTGTTCGTAGTCGATATTTTATTTGACACGTTTTTCTAAACAGTTTTCTTCGGCACAAAATATCGCGCGGAAAGGAAACGATTTGAAAATACGTATTACGCTATAGGCTTAGTCGTAATATATAATATAATTCTACGAGTAATGAAAAATTCGTTTATTTTGAATGATGTAAAATTCCAATTTCCAAAAACTACAACGAATAAACAGAGTTTCGGTTAGAAATTCGTTTTTCGAATACAACGGTTTACCGTTACAACAACGTACGACCAAGAAGTGCGGATTCACTTGAACCGTTTGACGTCTTCAAAGCTTCTTCTGTATTACTTTTAAAAGGTTATGCCCAGTAGTCATAGCGAGTATATATCCACGGTTTTTTTTTATTCTTAGCACGCGAACACTCACACAAACGCCGTTTGTGTGATATATTTATTTATCAAGTTGACATTTTTTACAAATACAACAGTCACCGTGAAAAAAAGAAGGACGATACGTTTATTTTACGCTATCGATCGAGTGAAGACCGACGAATAGACAGATATGACCACTAATATATAGGTTACCGTTATCTACTTAAGACCAGTGCCGAGATTTTTTAACGTAGGACGGAGTACCTTCTCTCTCTCTCTCTCTCTTTAAAACTATTTCAGCGACTCTTTTGTAAATTTCTAAACGGAACGCTGGCCAATAACTTAGTTTTTACACTTTTATGCATTTAATTTTCGCATAGAAATCATCATAATATTAAGAGAGAAAAAAAAAGGTTATTTTATCATTATATCGAAAACGACATTATCGTCGATTTGACGATTTCCCAATATGTTTGTATAACGTGTGAAAATCTCGAGTGTCGCGGTCTGAACCGAGTGCTTTAACTTCGGAATTCGGTCCATAACATAATATCAATTACTTTAAAACCTACTGTTTTATTAATTTACATCATACCAATGTATTTATGAAGGGATGTGAATGTGAATAGTAATAAACTGTCTATACAACAACATTGGCAGCGGCGACACCGTGAACACTCGCGTAATAGTTTTTTTTACAATAAAATCGATAACCCACTATTGTATTACGACGATATGGTGTGGATTGTGCGTTTCGGGGACCTAACCGTTAACGAGTTTACAAGACAAATTTTTCGATCTATCGGAAGGCAAATGTTTAATAAATCTAATCGAGTTTTCCCCCTAATTCGTCGCTCAAAATATTCTAAATTATGAAAAGTGCTTGAGACCACGTAATAACGTTTAAGCGAGATCTTACCTGGAAGTGGGCAAAAACAGTTTCCCGTCGATGAACACCGAACCGGAGAGTAGCACGTACCAGCACGTCGCCAATTCTCCCGTGCTGCAAATACGAAAACAAAACAAAAACACAAGAGTTCAATGTTTAATGAAGTTTAATGTTTAATGAAGTTCAAGTTTAATGTTTGTAGAAGTTAACGCGTGTTTGTCCGCCACGTGTTTTTTAATGTATACGATTAATTATCGCGGCATCCCGAAATGGATCTCATGATGGCTGTCAACTGTTGTTAATATGTAATGTTATTCGCGATATTTCGTGTAGTATATTTTATTATTATTATTTTTAATAAAAAAAAAGTACGAAACGCGATGTTTAACAACGGGGAAATCGTCTTTTATAAATTTGGAATAAATTTCACGGACACGTTATCGATTTGCATTTGGCCTCAGACGAGTACGAGCGCGCCATCTACACGTTCCATTTGCTCAGAGTTTACAGATGGACACCTAGATGGGAGAACGTGATCGTTATTCGTATAATATTTTATCGGGAGTTTAAGAGTCTGGTTAGGTTCGTTAGAATTTCAACAAAAAAAAAAAAGAAAAAAAAGAAGCGTTTATTTATTTATTTTTTTTTTGTTACGGAAACAAAAGCTTGGCTAAGATACGATCGCAATGGAGAGGATTAGATAATTTGTATTTTTATGAAAAAACAAAATTCTTCTAACTACTGCAGACTAAGTCGTCCTTGATCGCAATGATTCCGGTTAACGTGTCTCGTGCGTACCATAGGTACCTAATATGAACGTATTGAAATCATTCGGCGAGCGGAGAAATTACCAATTAGTGAAGTGTGCGAATTTTTTTTTAAAAAAAAAAAACTGAAAGTAAAGTAACAATTTGGCGCGTTATTTTATTTATTTTTTTTTACGAAAACGTTTTTCATACTTACAAGTATAACACGTCGTTGGCGTCGTGGTGTTCGTATCTGACTGTTTTGCATAGTGTACGCAATGCCGAATCTCTATAGGTGTACAGTGCTTCCAAGCCTTGGAGTCCATAATAAATTATCTGAAGATCCTAAATACAAAAAAGTTTAGATTTCGTGAAAAGTAAACCAAACGGTTTCCAGTCATTATCGCATAATTATTATTATTATTATTTTTTTTTTTTGATAAACGCGTATTTTTAGAATAGATAATTTAATTTCTTTATTAATATTTAATGCTGAAAAAATGAATCAATTTTTTTTATAATATATAATTGTGGGGTAATCGATATTTTAATTGAAATCACGTTAAAATTCGATTTTTTGAAATGTTGATTATTTTGTTCTAGTTAATTGAAAATGAAAAAAGAAACTTATTTGTATATAAAAAAAAAAAAAAATTCCCTAATAATCAGTTTAAATATACACGTTTTTTTTTTTACGATTAATAATTCGCGGATCAAATTTTCGTCTAGCTTTTACGTCAACACCGGTACCCGTTTTCGAATCCCTTTGAGCGACGAAATATAATTCGTGTAAACATACCGAACGCACTTGAATTTTACTACATTTTTCACGTATAAAAGCGTATATTCACTTGTATTCTGTAAGCGAATAAAATGAATTCGGTACGAAAAATTTTCTTGATTTTCTCGTTATAGTAGTAGTATAGGTTACACCGGCATTAATATACGTATTGACACGTACCGGCTCGATAACAAAATATTTATTAATTCGTTATTTATTTATTTTTTTTGTTCGCGTGAAATAAAATTATAATATGTATAATAATAATTGTAATTACGCGTATAATATATTTATATTAGAAATGCGTTGAGAAGAGGTGAAAACAAAACATCAATCCTGATATCCGTCGTAAAAAACCGCGCACAGACGATGATTTTTAAATTAACTCGATTATTACAGTATATGCTATCGAAGCTATACGTAATTACGTCGTCGTACGTAAATTATAACACTCGGAAAACGTTATATACGAGACGACTATAATACATGCATACATTAACCTATGTATATATAAAAAATAAGTAGTATAATCGACGAAGAAATTTTAAATAATATAATTATTATTTCAATCGCTCATAATACGCGATACGCGGAGATTCCATTTAGGACTACTTCGTGGTGTTGTAAAATATAAATATTTTCACACGATTATAATATTATATGCAGTTAACTCCGAGCATGAGACGACGACTACGACGACGTATCCGTAGGACGTTCGAGAATACACGTTTTTTTTTTTTTATTCTCATACGAAATAACCGTATATATACGCACACACACATAAATATATATATTATACGTAATATTATATTTATATACATGTACGAATCGGTGAACGGTGAACGAAAGACGGCGAAAATCTAAAGAAAGAAAAAAACTAGTCTCGAAAAATTCGTTTCTCGTCGTATTTAATAATTATACTGCGGTATTAATTTCAATTTGTCACTATTGTCATGCACAAAACTTTCATATAACGTTGTTGTTTTCGTTGTTGTCAAATTAGTAATGACAATAATTGTTATAATAATATTACGCACTTTACCCGTAACATTTTTGATATTTTCTGAAAATATGTATTATATAATAATATATACAAACATATTTTTTTTTTTATGTCGAACACTTGAATTAGATGGAGTTTTTATTTTTTCATTCTTTTAAGTCGGAATTATAAGGAATATTCGCATTTTTTTTTCTTTTATAATATTTTAAACATTTTTGTCGTTTCTTCAATAAGCGATTCGCTCTAATACGTATCTTTACGCTTTTATTTGTCACATAATCGTTTTAGTTCGACAAATTCCATTTGAATTCAATTATTTTAGCTGCGCATCATATTATTACCCCCTTCGGATTTGATATTTTTAAATTTAATATATTTCTGGCTTAACAGCACCGACTTGTAAATTGGTCCAATTATGTTATGGTTATACTCCATTTTCATCCCCTCACCCCTTTGACACATCGTGTATAAGTGCTCGACCGATGATCAACGCATACACATGATCTTAGCTCGTGTTCGAGCGTTTAGTGATTAGCTGATGACAAACTCAGTCGGTCGAGTAAACGTGTAAATTACAGTGGATATTGAAAAAACGATTTAAAAGTGAGGATGTAAACTGTTAAGATTTTGAAATTACATCGTATGCGGATGGGGATGTGGTCAGATATTATTGTTATATTATTGTATACGTATACAGTGGAATAAATATAGAAAAATAGTAATCCGACCGTACCAACTTATATGGGGTATTTTGGTTTTCAATTATTATTATTTTTTAATATAAAATATGTTGTAAATAAATACGAGTACGTACTTGCAAAGTTCTTCTGTCTGGATGTCTCTTAAGGGCCTTTATGAAGTGAGGATCACTGGTCATATTTCTGATGGTATATCATTGCTGCTACGACGTTCTTGTGTAATAATCCATTTACACGATTCTCGGGGAAATCTGAAATTACACCATCATAGAGACTCGTTAGTAATAATTGGTATATTTGTCTAATGTCTACGTTAAAACATAACGAGCGAAGAAGAAAAAAAGAAATCATTCGCATTTATATCAAATCCAAAAAAAAAAAAATGTTTGGGAACATTCCCACACGGATTCGTATTATTCATTACGTATACTCTGCGGTTACAAAACGTATATAGACGTGGTTTTTTTTTTCGATAAGATATTCGTTGGAAACGCTAAAGAATCGTCGGCGAGAGTCATCCTCGACAATTATGTAATTTTAATTGAATAAGAATAAATAGCACGCGGATTGTTTTGACATAAGAAGGAAAAAACGTTTTTCGTATAATATATTTACTCGCGTTATAAGTCGTCGTCGTATACTTTCCTTCAATTAAAATAACATCAACCGCGGTTATTAATCGAATATATGTATATATATTTTTTTTTCTTCATAAAATAATATCCGTGTAGATATATATATATATATATATTGTGTATTTATATATTATGTAATACGGAGCTCCGTAATTTAATATTTAAACTATAAATATACCACGTATGTTTATAAGTGTGGAGTTAGAATTGAAAAAAGAAAATAAAAAGTAGTTGAAAAATTAAACGCGCGCGTGTAGAATGTTTATTCATTCCAGTTTTACAAACGATTAACATGATTTGAAAAATCACAGCAGCAGCAGCAGCAGCGTAGGTACTGCAGGAAATAATGGTGAAATACCGCATAACTGCGGCGGCGGTGTGAAATCAACAGAAAATAAATAAACTCGTTTGAAACGCGTTATATATATATATATATATATTTTATATATATATATAAAAAACAAAATAAATTATGTTGTTTCGTCCGTATATTATTGTGTGTATTTGTTTTACCACGCGTTTATTGAGTTATTAACACAATCGTATCCGTAGACATAATAATTATTATAATACATATGTATATAGTCCGCGCGGTAATTTTCATTAAACCTCGATATCGCATTGGTTTAAATGATTTTGGAAGAAACACTCGCTTTCGAAATGGAACCTAAACGAATAATTAGAATAAAATTTTGTTATTGCGTGTTCGTATACACTTATATATAGCTCTAGTGGACGTGAGGTTTTTAATTTACCAATAAATAATTGTCTATGACTGTATAAAACGAAACCAGCGGTTTCCCAAAGCGTGTACCGTGGAAACTAAGGATTTCTTCGTATACAAGGGTACGGCAAGTCAGAGAATGCACGTGCAATACGATTGTGTTGTTTTTTTTTTTTTTGTAAATAACAGAGAAACAGTTAATAGAAAAAGATATTTTTTACTACGCTTCATTCTGTTAACATGTGTTTATATTAATTATACGATTGTTAATTGCTCAGCGATTCCGCGACTGATCCGTAATACGAATTAGTAGTGGTTCGCGAAGCAAAACCGGAATTTAAGAAACACTGGACTATATGAATATTAATGATATATAGACTGTAAAAATAAAAATAAAACCTCGTTGTAAAACACTGAAATACTTAGTAATTATATTATACGAAAATGTATGATATTTTTCGAAAACGATTAAACTCGTTTTCGTAGTTCACAGTGTAAATATTTATATATTCGAAAATCGTATAGCGTTGAAATCCAATATAATATAATATTACGGACATAAGAACGGAACGGGATGCCGTGAACAGTTTATTAGGTACGCCTGTACCGAATGCACAACAAATCGGATTTCAAATCAATTTCCGGAACGTTACCGATTTTAATCATCGAGTTGAATTAACTTTCGGGCAAAGGTTTGCAGTAGGGCAAAAGAAATACACTTTATTTCCCTTCGAGAGTACACTTATTACTTCTCGATTATACGCGACGCGCGCTTATTATTGACATGACACGGGGGAATTTATTTTTATTATTATTAGTCTACACGTTTATATAATAATAATAATAATAATAAAAAAATAATTATAGAGAAATTCATTTTTAACACGAGTAAAGTAATAAAAACCGAAATAAATGTCAGCAATGAAGAAGTTTTAACACGTTTTAACGCCGTCGTACGTTATTCGTTATTTATTTGTAATATTTCCTGCGGACACGGTATCCAATATAGCAAGAATACAATTTGCAAATAATATTGCATATTATATCGTGTAAAGCGTGTAATACACAAATGAGATTATTTAACATTATAATATGTACATGATATGAATCAGCTAATTTTTGTTATTCGACGAATTGGAACGATTTTACGGGTAGTATTAATCGAAGCGATTGGAATAATTCGACGTATTATTGTCTTAAATTGTTTAGAATTACTTTGAAAAATTAATCGTGGAGAGTTATCGATTGAATTGTCGAGTGATTTATTTAAATCTATTTTTTTCTCTTCGTATTTGTAAAGTTTTTAAATTAAAACAAAAAAAAAATCGATCAACGACACGCACGCCTAATGTGGTTTTTCTCTCTACGTAAACATATATAAATATTTAAAAATTACAATTAAAGGCTACAAATCTTGAATATCTATTTTGGATAGCCTCTAGTTCTTTAACCAGACCCGTACGCGACGGTGTGTGATAGTTGGCATATTTTATTATCGTGGATACTGGGCAGGGCAAACTGCTGTTATAAGTGGTTATATTGTCATTCACTCGTGAAAGTACAATGAAACGAAACGCCTTATAGGTATTTTAAAAATGAAATGACTTTCAGATAAATATTTTAGATAACTCGTTATTAAATCAGCATAATACATATACGTATATAATATACGTATATATACAAATACGTACCGTTATTAGGATTTGATTTTTTGATTTTAGAATAAAATAATATTCTTTCCAGATTCGAAATGCGCGTATAAAACGTGCTTAATGACGTCAAATAGTTAAAAAAAATATATATATTTATATATATTAAAAAAAAAATATACAGTTAACATTGATTTTTAATCGTAAAAAATCTACGAGTAATACAGAGACACACACACACAGACACGCCGGTAATTTTATTATTATACTATATTACATGAATCTATTTATATCTCGAGTTATAAAAAATATTCGCTATAAAAAAAAAATACACATATTATTAACGCGCATATTATTATTACATATAATACGTGTGGAAAATTGTATTATTATTTTTTTTCTAATTATGTTACACGTTTTATTATTGTTACAAGGACAAGGACTTTTATTGTGAGGTAAAGCTTAAACATTTATAATATTTACGCGTAGATTATTATTTTTTTTTATTGCATTTTCTATATACGTGTGTAATACTTTTGAATAATCGAAATTTATATACTATTATATGTTTATATATATATTATACAAGTAAGTATATATTGTGTGTTCTGTTTAATGTTCATCAATACGATAATATACCGTAAACAATATATAAAAAGAAAAATCGAAATTTTCCAAACGTATATAAATTTGTGCGCATTTATAAAGAAATAAATGTATTGTAATCCGTCTAATCGTGTGCCAAGTAAAAATATATGTTTCACGATGTTCTGAATTACGATAATAATAATAATAAAATTGTTAACGAATATTTTTGCATTGATGTAGCGATGAAATGATATTATTGGGAATAGGTTTCCCTGAATTTTTCTGTTTATATCAGTGACGGCACGTGCGAACGATACGATACGAGTTGTCCAAATGACATTTCCGACGTATATAAATGATTAAAATCAAACTCCTCTACCGAAAAATATTCTTCTCACACTTCTTTCTACACTCCGACTATCATAAATTTATGCCGTTCACTCGGTAACTTTCGGCCCGTCAATCTTCCTATTTTATTTTTTTTTTTCGAAAATTCTTCTCGAAATCATTAAACATAATAATAAATTTGGTTTTAAAAAGAAACACTCTACTCTAGAATATATCAGAATAACAGAAAACTTAGAATCACTCCCGAGACGTATTCCTTTAACAGGGATATAAGGGACTTCTTTACAAAATCCGCTTTCTCCCAGCCCGTTTATTCTTAACAATCCTTTTTAAAACGACGCAACTTTTGCGGTACGCTGTGAAGACGAAAACATATCATATTATACACGTCCTGTCTCTGCATGCGTATCACAAGGAAGCTGCATATATTATTTACAACGAAATCGGTACTTGTCTTTTTTGCGAGTGTTTCGTATATATTTATTTTCATCTACTCAAAAACAAATACCGCGCGCCATGCAGTAGAATCATAGGCGGTTCCAGAGTTTTACATTTGAGTGCGCCCGGCTTTTTTCTTATAATCTATATGAGAGGCTATAAACGAATTCGCCCGATTTATGCATTTTTTTGGCTTATAATTTTCTTTTCCACAAGACGGGATATGAAATACGCCGAGTTAAAATATTTCAATTATCCAACACTCGTTCGCCAGCCATTATAGGCTTCGTTAATAATGTAAAATAAAACGATCGGTAAAAAGTTATTTCATTATTTTCAGAGACTTATTCTGAACACTTGAAGTTTTACTTACAAAAAAAAAAAAAAAAAAAACGGAAATTCAATACACGTATATTATATGTGCATATTAATTCTTTTTTTACATTAGAATGTGCTTTGGCACACACCGCGTAGATCCGTCTATGAGTGGAACAATAGTCGCCAGGGCAGAATCCGGTGTGCGTAAGTTTGAAAGAATACCGTTTTTAATAACATGAGAATATTCACAATATACTTGGTGGTCGGTTTTCTTCATTCTTTCGTCCTTATTTTATATAATACTCCGTGTGTCTAAAAAACCAATTAGTTTTTTTTTTATAATTACTGCCACCGGTCTACGCGAGCTGCTGTTCCCGTCGATCCCTCCGTGTACTGTCATTCAATTTAAAGAATTCGTTCATTTTTTTTTGATTCGTTTCTAACAACAGTGGCAATTATATAAAAAAAACATATTACAATAAAAACTTGAATTTTTTTATTACGCGTTTATTACGTTTATTTATTCGTATATTTATGAAGAGTAGATTTTTTTCCTCGAGATATATAAGACGCATTTGATTCAGTTTAAGAAAAACTATCAGATTTTCTGGTACAGAAAATTTTGTCACGTCTACGTTATACAATCAAGTGAAAACAATGATTTCCTATATTGTATACGTTCACATATACTCATTGTAATGCTCGAGATTCTGAGCTTTATATAATTATAATAATATTACGTATAACATTTTTCGCTAATACTTTCATAATATTAACGAAATACGATTTCGACATTTTAAATAAAACGATTTATTTTTTTTTTTTAGTGTTTAGGGGTTGGAGAAAACTCATTTCACCCTCCTTGTATCTACGTTACTGCCGGTGCTGCGTGTAGAAATTCCTTTTTCTCATTGTGTGCCAACGATATTGAATGACTGAGTTAAACGCGTTTTAAGTGAAAATATTATTTTCTTTCCCATTAAGAGACTATCAGTAGTAAGACTGTGTCCGTAATACGCGGCGTTGCTGTTAAAAACAATGTTTTAAATCCTAATTTATAAACCAAACGTTAAACGTCGTGTAAAAATAACGTGTGTAACGCTGTTAGTCTAAATAGAAATGCACGGGATTCTTTTTTTTTTTTTTGGTTAATACGATATAACCAATAAACACATTTATTTTTATTTATTATTATCGTGAATTTAAAATACGATATTCATACGTTTACACAAAATCGTCAATCCGCTTTAGATTTATTTAAATAATTGAGTAGAAATATGGCGTAATATACTATAATATAGTTACGGACACAATTCGTTTGTAGCCATTAATAATACGGATAATCCGGTATTATTTGTACATCGCTTAGTCGTTTTGCATAATGCGCAGTCGGGGTAAGGTGTTTTTTTTTATATTTTAAACTAGTTTAATTCGAAAATAAATTATTAATTTAACCTAATCGGTTTTCTAGTTGCGCGGAAATGCGCTATTGGTAAAGCGTAATATACGTTTTAATATATATAAAAATATTATTTCTTAATACAAATATATAACAATTAATGAATCGTAAATGTAATATAGCGTATAATATTGTAATTAATTTTTCCGTTTATCGAGTAATTTTCGGATTTCTACCACAATTCTCGATTGCGCGATAATTCGGAGTTTTATTGTAGAACTCGCTTGTAAAATCCCGATAATTGTCGTTCGGAGTCTGGGCCGTATAATATTATTATGCAAAATATTAGAATTTACAAGATCAATTCGACAAAAGTTCGGACACATTTTGCTGATTGCAATATTGTAAATCGATTAAATATATTATTGCGATTCGGATTTGATTTTTACATAATGCCAACTACTATCGACGTTTGACACGTGTGCTTCAAGTTCACAACAAACACGCGTTATCCCATTTTTTTCCGTAAGGAATTACGGTTATTTTATCGATCTCACAATGGAGTATAATAGTGAAAATCTGCACAAAACTCGGAAAGACTTGCACCAGGAAGTCTACACGAATAAATAGCGTTGATATAGTCGATATCCATTCGTTTTTATTGAATAAAACGTTAATTAAATATCGGTTATTGTTTTTGTTGGGAGAATACGCTCACAGTTGGTGGAAAGAAGGCGCGCGAAGTGGTTCTCACTGGAACTCCTTATAATGTAAAATAGACTTTAGAAATTTTCATTATAATTTTTCGTGTTAATCTAAATGCTAATAAATATTAATAATCAAATAATAATCAAGTTATTGATAAATAATTTCTTACCGTTCGATTCATTTAACGTATACCGTTTTATTTAATGTAAAAAAAAAATTTTTTTATAATCGAAAACTTATAATGGTATAAAATTCGTTTGCAGTGGAAACGTATTGTTTTAAACCACTCCGGTACATCACGAAAAAAGCGAAAATCATCGGGGATGATTCCGAAAACCGCTAAATTTCTTATGATTACACGGGAGAAGGTGAAAACCGCGCAATTAATTTTTCAATTCCGATGGAATTTCGTTTTTCAAATCCATCTTGTGTGTTGTGGTAATTGATGTCAACGTTACACGCGTTAATGAATACATAACAAATAGGGATCGAAGAACCAACTAATATAACAAAAAAATACAACACGTTATAATATTAAATATATATTTTATTTTTCAGGAACTCTTTTGAGAGTCGTGGGAAATATCATATGCGAAAAGACGGAGAAAAAAAAAGAGAATAAAACGTATCGATGGAAGTCGGAAACGGATATACGGCACAAAAGTCGTGATATTAAACTCTATTTTTTTTTTCTTCGCATACGATTCAATATCGTAAAAAAGAAAAAAAATTACAATCGTATGACGAATAGCGAAATTTCTATACACTCGAATAACGCACGAGTTTTCGGAAATCTAAAGTACACCATCACCGGGCATTGCAGTAACAATCGCGGAAATTTATCGGAATTCGTAATTTTTACGGGAAATTTTTTTTTTTTTTACTCTCTGTTCGTTGCTTGCGACACGAAACACAACCATACGAAAAATAACGTATTTAATATGATTGTTAATTGTATATACACGCACATTTCGGCGTGTTAACGATTCGTGGTGGTGTACGCTGGGCTGGGGTAAAAGAGGAAAAAATAAAAAGTGAAATTCCGTAGCAGGCGAGTCGGAAACACTCTTTGTTTTTACGGCAATTACACGGTCTTAAAACACCGGTCGACCCGTTATTAAAAATACGCGTTTTCCCATCATCGTCGTAGTCGTGTGCAATAGCGTTCTCCGCTATATGGTACCCAGTCGTTTGTATACGGCCGTCGCAACATTCACCGTCTCAGTTCGCCAAACACACTGGGAACGCGCGCGCGTGTTTTTTTTTTTTTACGAATTCTCAAGCGTATTGATACGCGTACGACTGTAAAATACACACGCTTTTTAGTTTACTATACGAAATCACATTCTTGTGTACACCCAGTTTTAGCGTTCTCATCAAATTTTTTTTTTTTTGTTTTATTTGCACCGAATCATCCAGTGCCTGATGACGTATTGGACGGCTGATGATACGGGTTGACAACGGGCGGAGGAATAGATAGTACAAGAAAAAACGAAAAAAAAATTAAAAATTACCGTATTATTATCCAATAATTATGACATAATGATCAAACATCTAAACCATATGAAAGATATCATAAAAAATTACAACACCACTGAAATTCATCCCACTATAGGTCTATCCAACACGTAGACTGAAAGGGAAATGGCTTAGAGATTTTCTATTATACGAAGAAGAAAAAAAAAGACAAAGAGAATCTGGTCTACATATATATATATTACTTCATTTATTTATATTGTCCACGTATTTTATTATTAGTTTATCGTTATAATTATTATTTCTTTTGTGCTAACACTATAACTGTGTCTAAAATCGACATTCGCCAAATTTACTTATCGTATTATTTAATATAGATTGTAAATAAGAATAAAAAATAAAAAATTTTCTGCGAAACCGAATTGTTCTTCGAGGACGCAGCACAAGGCAAACAAAGCTGTGCAACGGTCCACAGAACGCGCTGCAGCGTACCGCGAAAATGTGGAAAACGTTAAAAACATTGGAAACGTTTACGTTAAAACCGTTTCAACGAACCCTGAAGGCCACAGCCGTACTAATAAACATCAAATATATTACACGCAAAATATAATATTATCAATAACAGTGCTGTGTTTTTTTTTTTTTTTTTTTAATATCTTAGAATTCTTTAGAAGTCATGAGATTTTCGAAACCCTTATGACTTTTTAAGAATTAAAGATATTTAAAAAAAAAATGGCCGTGTTTTCCAAACTTTTTATAGGCGTGACTCGTTTTTGAATTCAGATGAATAAATAAATTGTTTTTGTTCTTTTTTTTAAACCAGACACACCGGCGTTGGTCAATTTGAGGCGCGTAAGGGGATTTGACGAGTTGCGATTTTGTCTAAAATTTAATTTCTAAAATTTTATTGCAACCGTGACCGAAAATCCAACATTAAAATATTACGCGAAGGATTTAACGGGGAGTACGCGGAAACTCGTGTAAAAGAATCGTTTTCAAGTAGATCGATCCGATGATAATTCCTCGTGTTCGTCCTGTGAACGTTTTTCGCGACTCCTCAAAAATGTTATCGATATACCCGTCGCTTCTCGGTCGTCAACCACAGTTCGAGAGCATCTGCGGCGTCCCTACGGGACGAGTACACTCCTTCTTCGGAATATATTGAATACTCTTTTTCATCTTCTTCAGAGGGCCGCCATTCGCACGTCTGCTATATTTATCCGTATCGTTCGCAATATTACAAGGGATCTGTACCGTTTGCACCGCGTTTTTACCGCCGTCCGATGAAGATAGGACACGTCTGGAACACAGTCGTTCTATCAAAAGAAAGGCTGTCCCTTGCAGACGGGCGCAACCGAGTGTGCTTATCTGTAGTACACATTATGTACATATATCGTGCAGACAGGTTCGTTCCGGGAGCATTGATCCCTATCCTAATCCCCGGTGTATTATATTGTAAGAATATAGTTTTCTTTTTACAAACGAGAAGAGAAAACGTTTTTGATATAAAACACGAGAGTGTTAGACGTTTACATTTCGCGTCTCCTCGAGGAGTGTTTACCGGCATATTTATTTATTTAAGTACCATCAGCTATTTAATCGGTGCGTGTATGCATATATACACGTCATCCAGTTTCTCTTATACGTTATCAGCGTGTGCACACTACGCTTTTGTATACGTCTATTATGAAATACGACATAAAAAAAATTATTAATATTTATACATACAAAAGCGAACGAGTGGAATGTGTCGAGCGCCGAACAAATATTAATTTGTCACCGGCGCGACATCGAAATTATACGTGAAAATTTCTAATTTTGGATTCACACGCACACTCTAGAATAAACGGATTTCCGTCGTTATTTTTAATGATTACATTTATTTAACACACCTATTTGATGATATCGTATAATAATAATTCGAATCGAAATCGTTTTCGATGTTTTAATCCTATCCATTTGTCCAATAATCATCTCTATTGATCGTGATCCAATATGCGTGAACACGAATGTGCAGTCGTTTTATATACCGCATGTAAGAAACTACTGGAAACGCGTCTCTCATCCATTCGTATTGTAAATGCGTGCAGAGCACGCGCGTTTCTAAAGTCACGCGACCCGAGATAACAAATATTTGCTTATTTTTACGACATCTGCATAGGCTTCGTTATAATATATATATATATAGTTAGTTTCTTTAAAACGTATTTTTACGTTTCACGAACAGCGGTTGGTCGACAAACTCGATGTAACTACGTTTTAACATATAAAATTAGAAGAAAAAAAAATTAGAAAATCCCAGTAAATCGCAATTGTCGTTTTATCGAAAAACGAGAGTTATTCCCGTAGAATATGATTCGTTTTAAAGAAACACACACGAGAAACGTTTAAGATCCGACAAGTCCCGTAGGTGACCTCGAAGAGGAAACGCGATGATCGCGCGCCAAGAGAATTTTTCGCAGGTGAACGGTTAATTTCTAAATACGTAGGTATATGGCTACTTATATCGGGGACAAGACTTGATTTATTTTCGCGCGGTGTTGTTTAAAATGAGTTGTACGCAATAACAAACCTCATATACGGCTTAGAAGGAAAAAAACCATTTCGAATAGACCGTCAGATATTGAAAATACTGTCTAAACAAAAGTATTTTCAACGTGCGTAGACGTCAAAAATATTCTTTTTGAATAAAAATCTTACTCGGAATTTGAAATAATAATAATAAACGTCGTTTTGCCGACTACGGTGTTTGACTAATGAAAATAATTATCCATATTATATTAAAAACTATAGAGTGAAAATAAATTAATAAATAAATATTTTAGCGGAGAATAAAAAAAAAAAAATTAGAAATACACCGTACACGTAATACTGTTTTTTTTTTTTTATATATATAATTACGTTTTTATCGGTATTTTGACCCCATCGATTGGTTTGGCTCGAACAGACGATTCACACCGGTCGTTTTTTGACGTTCGTCTCTGCCGTACACCGCTATGTGAGAAAAAAAAAAACTCTGACGCATACGTGTAGCGAGATTTCGCTGGCGTTCTAACGGTACGGGCGGGAGAGAGCTTTGGTCAAATGTCCGTACCGACGTTATAATTATTGTTTTTATTTCTGCGCATGCACACGACGACGAGCCCAATAATCTCTGTACACGAAATACAGCGTATATTCTACACTTGTTTATAATATTTGTTTATTTATTTTTATTAGTCATCATTAATTCCCAAAGGCGACGCCTTCTCTAGACAACCATTTGTTTCTCTTTCAGATGCCATCCGTTTCATTTGTTCATAAGAGTTGACATCCATTCTTTTTACAAGACGTATTTCATTGTCTCGGCCCGGCCTCCAGCATTCATTTCTGAAATTTTACCTTCAACAATGTTCTTTGTGAAAATATTATATACCACGTTACACGATATTTTCCTTCATCATGGCGTCCAGTAGACATGTTCTTCCCATGCAGTACTTGTTCGTTTTTATTAGTATTTGCCCGAAAAAATGGGCTCAGTACAGTGTATTATGGGACAAAAAACAAGATCGCTGGACATAGATATCAGAGAGAGAGAGAAACCGAAATAATACATATTTATAAACACTTACGTGTTATAACAATGATTTCGACCCGGACGAATTGCCGTTGGAAAAAAATCCATTTTTTTTTTTTGTCTTATTGATTTACTCGTACAATAAGCGTTCCATCAAACGGAGCAAATAAACTGTAATTTTGCTTTGTAATTATTTTGGAAAATCGATTTGATAATCGAGGGATTTATAAGCCAGTAGGTACACTAGAAGTGACATTAATCAGCGAAAATCGCCTAACTCGACTTAGGACGGCAATTTGTAACGACGTGGTGATTTATATTTTACAAGATCAACATCTAGTAGCATCTTTGTTTAACGGGATAATAACCAGATGATAACTAAAGATTAAAGTTATATAAAATGAACAGCATGAGACAATGTGTAAAGACAATTACGATTAACTATAATATGTGGGACGTTATCTGGACCATACTTAGTCATCTAAAGGCGATAGAGTGCGAAATGTGTCAAAAAATTCAATTACCGTTCGTGGTAATACTACAAACAATGGTATCTGTATTCCGCCTACACTTTACAAATTTCCAGAAGTATTTTGTAATATTAGACTATTTAATATTCGTCCAAGTGTTTCTTATAAAAGAATCTAAACAACGATTTACATTTGTCCGTAATTTCAGAGAACTCAACATAGTGTTACCAGACGACTTTTAAAAAAATTATTGTAAACGTTTTTTCCCCCCTCTATTCTGTGAATATTATGGACTGTGAGCGATTATGTACGTGACCCGAGGTTAAAAATTCAAACGCTGAATAACTGCATACTCGACGAACACGGTCGTCCACAGCTTCTTCGCGTCACACTCAATGATCCATAAATATTCATGTGTAACATTATATTGTAATGTGTACTTCCCACGTTTATTATAATATTACCGATTCATTAAAATTGTGTTTGATATTATAAAACATTAATAATAAGACAGTAAAAAAAAAAAAATTAAAATTCACTTATCGCATACCGAGCGAACGTTTCGCCGTGCGTTTGAAATTTTACCACAACTTATATGTAAAGGATTTATTGGCCAGAAAATGATTATTCGATCCATCTGGAAATTTTACCAGTCAAAGTTGTTTGTTAGTTTTTTTTTTTTTTAAAGGTATTTTGTATTTATTACTCTAATTGTAATTATATTTAAAAGTCAAATGTCAGTGAGGAAATTTGTGTAAAAGGCCCCGGAATTTTTATTTTAATAAAATTATATTTGAACACGAGCGTACTGAGATTTGAGAAAAAGCGCAATTAAAACGAACAATGAGAGACATTTTTAGAAAATAACCAAAGGTCATCAAATATTTTATAGGAGTGTGTTTGTGTAGAATAATAATTTGGTCTGTTAAAAATCTGAATTTCTTAATACACATATAAGATTAATACAAATAATATTTCGAAAATTTACGTTTAGATATTATATTTTTTTTTATTCGTGTTTTAAAACGGCCGTAGTCATCATATTTTCAAACATTACAAAAGCTTCTTTTTTTCATGTTCATTTTAATATACGATTTACATACCGGTCAAATTATGTGTTTTTTCAAAAATATTAAATACAATCAATTATTCGTAAATATTAGTATATATAGCGCGTACAACATAAGCATTATGCATAAACGGTACACTTTTTGAGACACGGTCATTTGCAATTAAAAACAATGTCAGTTTTTAAAAGCACATAATTTTTTTATAAATCGCATTAAATTACAGATCTTATGTAAATACATAGACTCGATGTATTTACTATATTATAACGAATATAGTACAACAGCGTTATAACAACTATTGAAAGACTTTTTGTAAATGTTTAAATGATTAGTTATAGTTTTTGTATAGTAATTAGGAAACTTATCTTTTAAAGACGATAAAATATGTTGTCTAATCATAATTCTTCGGTAGATCATTAATCATATCACACTGTTGACTACGTTTATTATAGTTTTCATTTGCGAAATCTTTCTATAATAATTGGTTCAACAATTTCGCGTCTTTTTCTCGAAAACAAAAGTATCGAGTACGTCCAGGTTCACGCAATCTACCGAAAACGTTTTATTTTTTTTTCCAACGTGTTTTACAATCAATGTTATTATAATATTATTATATCCATACGATTATACATTTTATTATTGTTTACCGCGTTACCACAATAATATTATGAGCAATTCGTTCAGCGATTTTCTACGGACTCGAAACTAAATGTATTATACACGTCGCGTGATAATATAATACATTATAAATATTATATTGTTAAGAATGGATTTTTACATACATTTTTTTTTTCTATTCGGCGTAGGTGTGTTTTTTTTTTTTTTTACTCTTATTATTATTCTCTGCTATAATTTGAAAGACCCATAAAGTATATCGTATACCGCGATCATCGTTCTGCGGTGGTTTTATCAACGAATGGAATAAATAAATATAACCGGTACCGAAAAGCGATCGGATGAAATAATTTATTAACGTTTTTAGATTATTAATTTTATTTTATATATTACACGACAATCGGCAGATTCCTGTATACGCATAATATATTTTAATATTCGCGAGTGACGCATACATTTAACGTGATATTTATACTTATATACATAAGATTAGAAGCCATTTCGTGATTGGTAACACACCCTATATTTTATAGCGTGATTCAGTATTATAAAATAGCATCGTACACTATAGTCGTGTATACATAATATACGACGTTACACGTAGGAACCCTTATGATATTATCATTTCCTGGAGTTAAAAGGAGAACTGCGTAAATACGTTGCATATAATTTTTTTTCCCCTAGCGCCAATGAAACGTTCAAAAAAGTATAACTGCTTTATGTACAACACAAGAAAGAACGTTTAGAAAGTCGGTGACCATCGGTAATGTGTCTGTTGCAAAAGAGTAAACAGTTATTATTACTATTATTATGCATCGTATATATTCGAAGCGAAACGGATAATGTCGTATAATATGTTTATTTAAATCATTATTTTACCTCGTTTACGACGTATATGTCGCTTTGGTCGCTACATGTGTGTAATAATCCTTGTATTCCTATATATATATATGTACATAAAATAACAGTTATTATTTTTTATGTGCTAAGTTTCGGACGACAATATTGAACTTTTTTTACAATTGTTTTTCACAGAATACTTTTCCGAGTGTTCCCCCCCCCCACGTCGCGCATTCTTTCGTTTTGTGTCTAGAGGAGAGTGTGTGGGAAGAAGAGAATGTATTTTATTTGAACGTTAAAGTTTTTCGACGAGGCATTTCAACAATTCTACGTATTTACTATTTATTTTTTTCTATAAATAATTATGTTTTCGTCACAAAACTGTGCGTGAACGAAGCCGGGTATTATTCAGCTAGTACAATATTATATTGAATCTTTTCTCGCGTATATATTTAAATTCATTTATATTTTCAACGTAGACCGGTAAATATCGTTGACGTTTGTCGAAAATTTTTAATTTTTATACTGAATTATTGATAGGGACATAGCTGATTTTCGTGTACGTTCCAATATACGTGAAAAGTGATATCTGTAACGTATTATATGATTTATGATAACACGTGGCTTATTATATATATAAGTAGACTATTTCTCTACAAGACGTTATATATTTTTCTATAAATATTACACAGAGCACTTTAGAGATTACGTTATTACGATGTCAATTCTTAATATTCTAGAACGAAAAACTATACGAAACCCCGTCAGGTTTATTAAATTCAACGAGTAATATATCGACTTTGAGTGTTTGATTTATTTTTACCGGTTCGAGTGTCGCTCAGATAAAATACAGATACGCGTACCCGTGTAACAGAAAAAACGACTTGACGCGTTTCAATACGATTTCGAAATTTAATTGAAGTTTAATCGAAAAATGTATTCAAATGCACAGATACGAATTCGATTGACTTCAATACCCACGCACGATGAATGTCGTGCATAAAGTAAAACTTATAATTATTATACGCGTTTTATTTATGACAAAACGCTTTTTTTCTCCTAAGTCTACGCAATCGAACGATTGCGAGAGAAATCATAATTTATCGTACGAATTTCGTGTATAGAATGACCAATCAATTAATTTTCAATTACTAATTATGACTTTGGAATTGAAAAGATATTTTTTTCAAATTCCGTGAATAAATATACACAAATCCCAAGGTTATTTAACATACGTTATTGCGTATAATAATAACAATAGCAACGTTTATGAAATATTAACATTTTTTTATTGTTCCTACTATATTTATTTCTACTTTCCGAGATTATTCAAAAAAAAAAACTCATAAATATTAACTCGCATAATTTCTTAGGAGACTTGAAAAAAAACGTATTGCGCGTGTACAGTGTAAATACAAAAATAAAACTTTTAACAAAGCATAGTTTTTTTTTTTTGTGAACGTATCTAATACATATTATATTGTATTACATAATCGTAAGACCAAAAATATTATATAGTTTCCACCAATCTTTGACACGTCGTATATTATTATTATTATGTTTTTGTTGTTATAAATCATTCTTTAAGCATAAAATTGAACGTATATGGTTTTTTAATATTGTATTTCGTTGCATGACCATTTTATGTGAAGACTGACCAACAAACCGTAAAGTGAACGAATAATTTTATTTTTTTTCACTGCATTATCAGTTTAGTTCCGTAGAACGCTTAGATTGAATAAAATGTAATAATCTACCGTTTATTGTATATATATATATATAATGATATCGTTTTCGAAGCATTACAAATAAACTACAATATACTCGTATTATGAGTATTATTTCTTATGAAAATATTGTATTGTGTATTATAATAGGGATTTATATATAATATGTATACTTTCTAATTTATCTGTATTTATATAAATGCGTTTTGTAATATTATTATATGTAATAATCCGTTTAATTGCGACCAGTGTTTTCCTGTTATTATATATATATATATATATATATATATATATATATATATATATATATATTTATTTATTTATATAAGATGATCCTTAGAATCGACTAATTATAATATTTACTCGAGTCGTATTTATTTCTAAATAATTGTTTCGTGATAAAAACACAAACGAAAAGAAAAATACAATTTCTGTTTTTCTTTCTGCGAGCAAAAGTGCATGTGTTTTATGATCGTTTAGAAAACGCGTCATAGAACACAAAAAACATATATTTAAAAAATAAAAGTATACAATATTATATATATATTGTAAGTGCAAATTATTAATAATTTAGCCTTTTTAAAATCGTTTAATAAAGTGATTTCAAATATTCGGGAGAAAGCTTTAAGCTCCAAAAATGATTAAACATAGGAATTAATGACATTTAACAAAATAAAGTGGAAAAAATTGTTTACATTTCTTAATTCTGAAATACTGTGGAGAAAAAACAAAAAGCACATTGTACGTGTGTATGTCCTCTGTACTTTAACGTACGGTTGTATGGGCCTGGACGTGGGACGAGTACAATGGAAAAAGAGTTGAACAATTTCGGAAACAATGTTTGGAGAAAAATCTGTGAACCCTGACTTGCGATCCGCGAAGAAGGAATAATGAAGGGTTTCAAGAGTCGATACTGCGAGTAACTATATATAGTTTTATCGAATTCTAGAGGATTCAAAGTTTTTCAGAAAAAAACAACGATTCACTAAGAACAGATTTTGAACGGATATTTCAAATGGAAAAAGGCCGAGGTCTGAGAATGTGGTTGTATGCAGTAGCGAATTGAAAAGATCTGGTGCGAGATAGGTAGGCGGTCGTGGTGATGGCCAAAACTCTTTGGCAGTAGTTACGTCAAAAATACGAAGTATTAAATGAATGTATCATATAAATATATATATTTCTAGTATTTCAGGATAATACAAAGTCTATTATATCATGCGTGTATATATAAAAACAAATGAGTTTTACTGTATGGTGGTCTAGTGGTCATAATAATAATAATAATAATAATAATAATATTCGACCACAATTCATTACTATATAATATCGGTGTGATGACGTAATGCTATTATTACGACCATTACTGACCGAGCATAAATGATCGATGTTCGGTATAACTGTTCAATAACTAACGTTTTCCCGAGCCTGTTTCCTTGTATAAATTTCAAATGTATACGAGTACAGATCGAGGTCAATCATCGAAGATTTTTATGATTTTAAAAACGAAAAATTCTACATTATAAATACGCGAGTATGTGTGAGATGTAATGCCATAATACCGGTTCGGTTTGGGAGGAGGGAACGGATAGAATAATTAAATCGTAATTTTATTCGAACCGATATGACATTTTTTTTTTTTTTTTTTTTGTGTACGATAATTAAGGGAAATCGCCTACAAAAATGCACACATTTTTCGTGTGTATACAGATACGGACGACGATTTGTTCGCAGCTCGGGCACGAAAACCAGTTTAGAGAACGATATTAATAATAATAATAATAATAATAAAAAAAAACCTGCAAAGAGCCGTTGGCCGGGAATGGAAGGAAAAGTACCGCGTGCAAACCAGACACAACCTACATAGTCGTTCCTGTAATCGTACACGGCCGAATCGCCCTTGGAATCGTCGATTTTCCTCGTCGATATTTTATAATAATAGAAGAAGAAAAAAATCTTTTTTCTTTTCTAAATAACGCTTAAACATGCGCATTATAAAATACATAAAACCCATACACAAACCTCTATCATACATCTATCTAATAATAATAATAATAATAATAATAATAATAATAATAATAATAATAATAATAATAATAATAATAATAATAATAATAATAATAATAATAATAATAATAATAATAATAATAATAATAATAATAATAATAATAATAATAATAATAATAATAATAATAATAATAATAATAATAATAATAATAATAATAATAATAATAATAACAATAATAATACAATGCGCATTATCTTAGTTGTGACAAGTGAAAAAAAAAACACTTGAACTCAGATGATCGCCTCTCTCCCTCGTGAGAGCTTATCGACCACTATGAAAAAAAAAAATATTAATAAAATTTATCGAGTTTTTTTAACACTCATTTCAAAACGACGTATGGTCCACGATTTCAACACGATAATCTTATTATTATGTTTTTTATTTAATCTGGAGCTCAAATATTGTTTGAAGTAAAATGTTATTGAGTAAAATATTGTTTTATCGTTTTAAATACCATAAGCCAGAGATTCCCAAACTGGTTATAGGTGCGGCCCAATTCTCTGACAGTTTTCAAATTTAAATGAAACTCGTTTTTATTGAATTGTCTTCAATGTTTCAAATGGATTAATAATAATTATTTTTCAGCTCATGATTCTGGCGTGTAATCAGAAAATTTGCTCTCCCTTCCCCCCGTTCTCCGTAAAACTGACCTGAAGACGCCCTTGTCGCGGCGCGTATCGATCAAACTTGATACGCGTACGAAGTACCGCAACGCAAGAACGACGACAAAAACGAGACTACGAGCCGATGAAGCTCTACAATCATCGTATGATACGTGGTGTGCAATAAACGATATACGACGCGGACCTAACCGCATCACATAATGTGCGCCGTGAAGTGACGTGACGAACCGACGATTTTAACTATAAGCCTAACCGTTAGATTTATAGTATAAATTCTACACTATAAATATATAGTTTGTGTTATTAAAAAGGCTAGGTATTTAAAATATAAAAGTATTTTACTAGGAAATAGAACACGGCGTGTTGAAATACAATAACCGTTAATAGCGACAGCTGGTGCGGGGTAAGTTTAGAAATTTACGGGGCGTTAGAAAATGTTTGATTTCTCAAAGTGGCCTCCGCCCACATCGGGTGAAATAAGTTTGAGAAGTTGAAAAAAAATAAATTTATTTTTTTCTTTTATTGGCACAGCCATAATACGTATATTGTGTTTCCATTGGTTAGACGCGCATTTATCACCGCTACGCGACAAACTTAAAATAATAAATGAGTACGAACGAAAACGAAATTAGGGATACGTACGGAAAGAAATAGAAATAAAAACTACGAAATCGATACTCGTATAAATAATAAATAAGTATACGATACACAATCGGGCCGAAGAGTATCTATTATGAAATATATTAAGAGTCAATGTATTAATTGTATTTATTTATACTACCGGTTTCGACGAAGAGTCGTCAAGGGCGGGAGGGAATGATAAAACAAGGAAAAAGAAAAATTAAATAGTTCAAAAAAAAATAACGATCAAACGCGATTTCATCGTTGTTGTTCTTTAATTTTTACGTTTTTTTTTCCTTTATTGTGTACTCATTTTATTGCGATTGTGTTCGTGAGCTTTTATTTTTCGATTGAAACCCATTGACGGACTCTTTTGTCGAAAATACGCTTATATATACATAATAAATAATCAAATTTCTAATACAAAGACTCGTATAAATACATATTTCTTTAATTTTTCATAATATTCTTCGGCTATTGTTAGCGTATTCGCGTAAACGTAATATTTATATTTTTGTATACACACTAGCACGTATATTTATAACGTATTTTAATGATTAAAAAAAAAATTTCGTGTTTTACGCTCGTGACTTTGTCTGAGGCAATCGCCCGCTCCTCACCAGAAAATAAATTCATGATTAAACTTCACCTGCAGTACGTACATGGACAACAACAGAGATCTGTAAATTCAAACACGTGCGGCTTCCGGTAACGGACAATTACGTTTCATTTTTTTTTTTCCCCCGAAACGAAACAAAAGTGTATAGATAATTTCGTAATACACCAGCTGTATCGTATTGAATACAGTTCGGTTCAGCTGTCCTCCTGCGGCTCAACTACGACGCGGCGTGCGCGTATAAAAAATTATACACGAGACGCAGTGGCGCGTAATTGTACGTAGGGAAGCGTATTTGGATTTCGTAAAGACCCTTCCACTAACACAACACACGGAATTTTTTCTATTGTCCTGTCCCTCGTCCCTCCGGTAAAATTCTAAAAATCCGAGAAGCGTAATTCCGAATTTATTTATTTCAAAAAAAAAAAAAAAAAAATTTTACAAATTCCTCGTGACTAGCGTATGCCCGATGTACATATAGAATAAGAATATCAATTATTATACAAATACAAGAGCATGATGATATCGGTTAGTTGCGAGGCGCCCAGACGGTTAGGTCTGCACGCATCCGATATTGGATGGTCACGGCCATAAGTTGGAGCAAACGAGCGGGAATCCTGAGATTTACTACTGACGACAAAACAAATAGAACCATTAATAATGTTTGCTCGGGTTGGCTAATACTCTTCGGTCGAATGAGAGCTGTGGTGAGTTTTGTGATTTTTTTCAGTGTGGTCGATGCTCAGTTTTGATGACGAGAGCAACAAAACTACGGAATTCACTTTGGACCCTTTCAAATCGGACGGCGTCAGATGCAGTGTACGCCGGATTCCATAGGATAGACTCGTGAACACATTCCACCACAACTTTTGTTCCGACATTACATTGCTTTTAAAAACAAGAAGAAAATTTTAACGTTTTCGGAGCAAATTCGTTCAGTGCGAGCACGAGAATCTAAATCGAAAGCATGAAAATAACGTCCAAATATTTGTCAAGTTTTGTTAGAGAGAAATCATTTATGTAGAATAGGTAAAAGAAATACCAAAGTGAAAGTCGGGTAAAAGACCGCAATTTGACATTTATTTAACGTTTTATTATAAACCAATGCCATTTATAACTCGGTTACTAAGCTAATTTTTGCGCATATATTACGTTTGTATATAGGACGACTATTTATACATATTTTTTTGTTCTTTCTACGGATGCGCGATCGCGGTCGAAAACAAGTCAAACGTATTAATGTGCGCGCGCGTGTTTGTAATAAACGGGCGGCGAAACGACGAGATAAATTAAAAATATAATAGAAAGTCTCTGGTTTCTCGAGATACTGCAAGGAGAACGAGAAGAGCTATTTTTCGAAGAGCACCACGTATTTTGGTGATTCGATTCCATAACGACGACAACGACTTATTAAAAAATAATAATAAAAATAAAAAAACCCGTGTGATTATTATTATTATTATTATACGCGCGTGTTGTTCCGTACAGTTCCGGAAGAAGGAATGCTGTATCTCCGGTAGATTTAATGTATATAAGTAGGTTGACCGGATTATCGCCGCCGCAGCCTCCGGGCAGCTATGCGCCGCGCTGGACAACACACCGGCGCGCGCACTTGAACTTTCCCCGTGCACTGCCGACCGATCAGAACCGCCTCTGGTTTTCAATACGTTTAATCGTCCGTTTTATTTAACGCCATTTTCATCGAAGGACGCGATTTTTATCGCAATGCGAATTTCGCGTTTCAGAAATGAATTCCGTCGCAGTTATCACGTCGGTAACGCGTGCGGTGTATGCAGTGTCGGTCTGGCCTGTGAGATCGCGGGAGGCGTACGGCCCAGTAGCGTAGCGAGAGATTTCGTATTGTTCGGTGGTGTGTGGGAGGCTAAGTTTCAGTAGAAAAAATTATCATCAAGTTCGTTTCATACTCTCTCTCCTCCTCTTCCAGAAAAAAAAATCGTTGGCGCAAAGTGGTTGCGCATATCATACGTCACAGTAAGATTGGTAATATTATACTTGTAAGAAATTTTTAAATTTTACAAAAAATTTGTTAGGATTTTTATGTCAAAACATTATATTTTTTTAACATTTGATTCCAAAACCCAAACTCGTCAATTGTTTTACCAATTATTTACTCGTTGTCAATCAACTGAAATAAGTAGTTTTCTCACACGTGATATATACAGATTGCAGACGTGATGCACGTGTTTCATTGACCGAGAAATTAAATGTACTCGTCGATCGACTTTTTATCGATTCGAAGACGTATAAAATTTATCCGAGTTTTTAGTAGTAAAGAGCGTATAAATTTTCTAGCGAGTAATACATTAAAAAAAAAATATTATTATTATTATTAAAAAAATCTAATAATTTCTTTCTTTCTACTGCGAATATTCAACGTACAACGCAACGAAGAAAAACTAACAAATTCGATGAATAGTTTAATCATTTCAATTATCATCTAATACGTTCAATACGTCATTTTGTTTCGATTTTTTTTTTCTTTCCCCCGTCTTTTACAATAGTTGTAGTTTATATAATTCCGGGCCGTATGATCGTGACAGATCAAAGAAGTGAAGCGCCAGTATAATGTTTCGACGACGAAATTATTATGTTCGTTTCCTTAAACATCGATTTCGCGCAATATTCGGCAACGATTCGTGCAGGTAAAAAAAAATATCTAACATACGCTTTGTTGTCCGAAAACCGAAAGTATTTATAATACAGTGATAGTAATAAATTATCTTTTTATAATAATATTTACTCGTTTGCGTAAACAGCGCGTATGTTTTTCGTTCATAACCCTAAAATATATTCGAGTATGAATCAAAATCGACATTTATCAGAGTAAAACATGAAATAAACGGTTTGGTGCAGATCGAATTAAAAAATATATTTATAAATATGTCCGTGGGTAAAGGCTGGATATGTCGCGTGAATTCTAGCGAGAAAAATAATTATTGAAATCGTGATTCGGTTAATTTTCTACCGCTAAAAAAATTAATCGAATCACTTGAAAATTCGTGAAAAAATATGCGAAAAATAATCATTTATTCGACAAAGTGGGGAAGTTAAGAGAAAAAAAAATACTCGCATAATCAACGAGTAAAAAAAAAATCCCCCAAACGAGAAACTGCAAAAATGCGTATTAAGTGATAAAAAAAAACTTTTTTTTCTAAATTTAAATAACATAGCTGTGCGTAAAAATTTCGTGCGTTTACTGCGCGCACTACGTATACACACCTACGTTCTTAATAGTAGTATACACGCCGATATTGCCGATTCATGTCTGTATAACAAGCCGATCGCTGTAATGAAATTCCGCGATTTATGATTGAATAGTGACGTTTAACACAACGGTTGTTGTTATTACTCGTTTAATAATACAAACACTACAACACGGAGACGCGCATAAACTATATACTACAGTACGTACTGAACGCCGTTGTCAAATAACCCGTCGTTTATTTACAAATTATTCCCGCGAAATACGATTAATTATTATGATTAAACATGTACTGTAAAAATTAGCGAATATTGTTTAATAAAAATGTCCCACTTTTTCTCGGGGAGAGAGAGAGAAAGAGCGCGAGAAGGAAGATGAGAAAGTTTGACGTAGAATTTTCGCAATCGCTGCGATCGTTTTGAGTGCTTGGAACATGGGTAGACTGGTAAATCGAGAAATTTCCTGATGAGCCGGTCTGCACATATTATAGTGAAATTGGGAACTGCGTTGAACATGCTCAATCACCTTTATATATTTATTATAATGTATTATTTTCAAATGTTTGTTAAAAAAAAAAAAATGGCAACGTTTGTATGTGTGTGTGTGTGTGTGTGCATTGATTTGTAGCTTGTCGATAATTTTGTACAAAATTTTGTGTTTGAAATATCGCACGAGACTTATGGAGAGTCGGCTTCGCCACCGAGATTTTGATGGACGTTTTTGAAAACGGCAGAGAGTCTGTCGGAGACTGCGATGGCTGGAGCCCAGCAGTCGTTACCCGGGCCGCGAACAGACAAAAATCTGGGCAGGACGCTGTCGTTGATTTGATGAAAACCGATCGTGGTGTAACAGACAGAAGAACAATTGAAAACAGGATTGTCTTGCGCATTATCTTCCGAAGATCGATAGGGAAATGCGAGGAGAAAGTTTTAACGGGATTTCTTCTTTTTGCACGACAATTGTGTGCGAGTTCCTCTATTCCGACCCCCCCCCCCCCGTCGAATCCTCCATATTATTTTTCCCGATATCAAAATTGACGCTCAATGGACAACCAAGGACTTCGAGAAGATTCGGATTTCTTAGGACTTTAAAAAGTCGTCAAAACTCGCGCTGAACGTCGTATAGCGGTTTAAAAAAAAAAAATGTATATATTATACAATTTCCCGCCTGTTTTTTTATTAACTCATAGTCAAGGGAATTATGGAACACACTGTATGTATAATCTAAATGCGTCATAATTGTAATCTCGACAATTGCGCGATGTCTCTCATGATCATTGACACGGATTGTCATATTGAGAACAATTATTACACGGGGAATTCAATAATAATTATTGGAGTAAGAAAACAACGTGCCTAAATATATATATATATTATATATAAATATACATACGTACATTCGATTGCCGTCATCAAACAATAGAATACACGACGTTTCCGTCGTTTATACAAATTGAAATGAAATAAATAATTATGCGCCGCAATTGTTACGTATACACAATCGTTCTACATAAACTACATAACAGTTAACTGGTTAGGAGAAAAAAAAATATCCGTCACGTCAAAAGAACGTTTCCTCACATAAACCATAAAAATAAATGGTACAATAAACAACACGTCTGTTCTCCGTAAATATTTTATTTAATGCGCGTGTAATATATAAAAATAAAACACTCGTCATTACTACCATCACGAAAGTCAAAACAAAATAGGATTCGTCGTCGGATTTTTCCTAACGAATTTTTATTTTTTGCTATTTGAAATTTTTCTTTTTTTTAACTACAATGAAGATAAGTCGCCAAAAATTAGCTTCGTTGATGGAATCCGTTCAACGAGAACGCGTTTGCAATAGACACGAGAAGGGAAACGCCGCCCTGATATATAGAGATGTGTAGTCCTATAGCTACCAAAATATTCAGATTACTCTTTTCATTAATATTCCCATTACGGCTACAGAACTCAACTACGTATAAGAACGCGCAATAAACGACCGATGTGTGGACACGAACACGAAATTTGTTAAATTCAATAGCTTCTGGTTTACACACACACACACACACAATCCGAATCGTGGTTTGTGGTTTAACGTCACAAAAATACAATTATCGTATTATATAATATATATATATATATATATGTATATATATATATTTATATGAGATCCACGATCGTATAAGAAGTAGAAATTACATAGTTTTTTTCCTCCGCGCAAGAGTGAAAATCAAAAGACTTCTACGTTTCGCGCATATAATGTGCGGACCTCCTCTTAAACGTTTAATATTATGAAATCATTTATAAACAGACTGTTAACGTTGTATCACGCGGAATACGAAGACGTTTCCCCTCTAAAAATATCGGATATATTATTTTCGTATTTTCGCATCATCTTCATCTTCATATAAACATAATCATGTGGAACAAAGGAATAATAATGAAAAAAAAAATACTCAATACGAAATTGCCGTGTGCGTTTACGTTTTTTCTGCTCTACATAACAACCACGCGCGGACTATAATCAAATGGCGAACATATATATATATATAAATATGATAGTCTGTGTGTGTGTGTGTGTACGAAACGACGAAGAAGTAGGTTGAAATTTAATTTACTTCTTTTAATTTTGATAACTATACATAAATGGCCTACACTAGGTATATAAATAGTGCATAATATAGAACGTAACGTATATACGTACATATCGATAATTATAAAAAAGAAAAGAAATGAAAAGCATAACGAGAGTGCGAAAACGATTTCAGACTATGCACGTTGTTCCCGCAACGTAAATACGGACGGACGTTCGTCGGTATATACATATTTACGGAGTTTTCACTGGAAAACGCGTATTTTCAGAAGACAATAAGTTGTTTTTTCTATTAATTTATTACGAAAACCTTCGTTGTTATTCAAATATAACGTTTAAATGTCCAGTGTGATTTATAACGCCGCACTCGTGAATGTCTTTAGAATACACAAGCACCGTAAAACGCGTACGATACCGACAAAGTGCGTTTGACAACATTATTGAATGTATGTGTGCGCGACGTTAAAACGGCAATTTTCTCCCGGGTTTTACTTGCATTATCGGTTATCACGAACAAACCACTGCGATATACGTTACAAAATATGTGTGTGTGTGTGTTTTTTTTACGCGAAATCGTGAGCGTTTTGAGAATTAGTATATTATTTTAACAAAATCGGTATTTTTTTTCCGTTTAAAAAAAAACCGCGTCTTAATGATATTTGATAGAGAAACGCGGGCGAATTGGGACATTTCGTTTATACAACACGATATTACGCTCAACGGAATTGGGAAGTTAGAGAGAAAAATGAGAACGCCTCGTCGACATTTTTTGAAAAAAACGTGTGACATTTCGTGTACGTTTTACTTTTTCTTTTTTTTTTCACGAATACGTATTTCCATCACTCCCGTACAATTCGTCAAATACACGCTATATAAAGGGATTGAAAGCGGTCATTTTCTCTCTTCGTCTTACACACGCGAAACATAACAAATTAAATGTTTCCCGCTTCCAACGTACCGATCAATCTAGTGCTACGATAAACGATTTGAAAATAGATTTGAATTCATCGTGAATTATACTATAGAACGACTTTCCCGCTGTAATTCATTTTTTCATCTTGAGATCTTTAAAAGTCGATTGTTAGCTAATTTTTTCATTTTAAAATCGTTCCATTAATTTTTATGGATTTATGAGAAAAAAATTAAAATCGCGGGAAAGTCGATCTTAAGTAGACTTCACGACGAGTGCGAATCCGTTTTCAAATTTCTGATCGCACCACTATAGACCGATCGGCGCGTTGGAAGTAGGAAACGTCTATTTTACTACTGTGTTTCGTGTGTGTATGACGAAGAAAGAAAATGCCCGCTTTCGATCCTTTTAATAAATACGTTCGTATCGCGTTTTGCGTTTTTTAGATTCGTCCGTGCCTTTTCCGTCCACAGAGAATCTTCTTAACGGATATTTAAAGCAATCGCTTATAATGGGATTATTTTCGTAATATTCCTACGACGGCGAAACATTTATTCCAAAACGACACAAATTCCCGAGCGCGACGTTTTTGAAAAAAAAAAAAAAATGTTTGTTTTTCTCCATGCCGCCGTCGATAGGAAGAAGTTGAGTCATAACGACAGTGGGCGTCACTCCGAGTTTTTTTTTCTTCTTTTTTTCGATACAGCATAAAAATAATATCAACTCGCATTTGTTTCCGATATATATAATAACTGTATATTGTGTTCTGTCCAACGGCGTGCGTAACGCGTATTGATATTGTTTAAAAAACAAACGGAGCCACTATAGAGACAAATTCGAAAAGCGGTTGTTTAAAATTGATTTTTATATTCTAATTTTATTACCACGAGCGGTGGTGAAATGAAAACGACGCCACTGATCGTCGGTACAAATCATTATCATTATTATTATTTATTACTGTGCAGAAGAATTTTTTGTACCCGAACGCTGATACATTAATAGAACAGAACGCGATAGTTTGTTAAACAAGACTTACCGCCCCGTACACCGGCCCGGTGGACTTTCGGATGCGGCGCATTTGAATTGCGAACACGATCGGACAAAAAAATCGCCGGTTACGCGCGCGTCGTGTACGAAAACGATACGAACCATACGACGCGGAATAGTTACGAACACTGTCGCGGACGATCGAGAGATCGTAGAAAATTTCAAAAACGAAAACAAAACGAACCACTTCCTCGCACTGAAAAAAAAAAAATAAATATATATATTCGGACCGCCGCCGTCACACGGTAACGCGCGCGCACCGGTCGGAGTCACTGTTTGCGAAGTGAAGAAACGCCCGCCGCGAGAAAGTCGCACGAACGAACCGAACACGGTGTGTAGTCGCGTTGCACTGTAATAGTTAACGGACACCGGCGAGCCGTCGTCGCCCGTAGTGAAATGGCCGCGGCGATGGTAGCCGACGACGACGACGACGCCGTAACCGTTTTTTTTTCTTCTTCTTCTTCTTCTTATGCGTTGAGCGCGCGCTCTTATTAACAGGTAACCGCCACGCGCGCGTTTTTACCGGTTTTTCGAAAAACACGCTGCACCGGCGGTGTGCGTGCGTGTGTACCTGCCGCGTTGTTACACGGACAGTGCGCGCACCTTATTTTACACAAAGGGTGGCGGCGGCGGCGTCCCCGTCGTTGTAAACGTAATAAACGAACGATGCGGTGTCGGTTATAAAAATTATTTATTTATTTTTTAATAGTTGGGGGGAGGCCTCGGTTACACCGCGGGCAAACGAGACCGTACAACGCGCCAACGACAGAGAGAGAGAACGCGACCGTTGCAGAGCGCTGCTGCAGGTGCGCAGTACAGCGAAAATATCGGGGAATAAAAAAAAATTCGAAACGTCTTTTTATTTATTTATCCCGCCGACACGATTCGAACGACCGCGCGGTCCGAAGTTTGCCAGTGAAAAACGCTATAAAACGCAAGTGTCTCAATACGAGGCGCGCAACAGATCTCTAATAAAATATCATAACGGGCGTATTTATAGACTTTTCTTCCGTCTTTCGCCCGGAGTCATATCGTCGTCGAGTAATATTTCTCGATCAGAGACTGGTTGGTCTGTACCGTTGAAATAAAAAAAAAAAAAATTTACCGAATTTTCAACGTATTAAAAACGACTGTATTGGAAATTCAGTGCGCATTTCGGAGGTACTATAATTTTCCCTTGTGTCGTCGCGTAAACGTCGTAATCCTATAGGAATAGAAAAAAAAAATCTGTCGAGTCAACGCTGGCGGTTCATAAAAACACATCATCTCGAGGATTTATTCGACGAGATGCGGGTTGTGAAAAAAAAAATAGATCTGAACTATGAATTATAATTTTTTTTTCTTTTTGTATCTATTAATTCTTTTATTTAACTCTTGATTCACTCGGGAAAAATAACATATTCGTTCTTGTAAAAAATAACAATCCCCTCCTCGTGACCTAATCCTAATATTATGTTACTGAGGATTTTTCGGCCGTTTTTTTACATACGTTTACCAAAACAATCATATATTATACAATATTATTACTACTATATACGCACATTTTTTTTTCTATTAAAATATATATTGTTAATTATTATTTAAATATCGTTTTTTTTTTTTTTTGTAATTTTTCGGTAGTTTTTGATTTTTATTTTTTTGTTTATCGAAAATCCATATAAAAAAAAAGAAAATAAAAGTGAAGTCTATCGGAAGGGACACTATGACACTTTCGTTCCCTTCGTGTGTGTGTGTGTTTATTGTAGCGTATTACCTACAGCGTATTATCGTCTATAGGTGAAGCGTTTCTTATATTATTGTGTGCCGTCGTTGTGCAGACGGTTAAATTTTACCGATTACACATGTGCACGGAATAAAATTTAATAATACACACATAAAATTATACGTATATTACATAATATAATATAATTAAATATCTGTCGCGCAGTAGCGTTTTTAACAATTTAACGGTAGGCGTTTAAAAAGAACGTATAATATTCAAACGCGTTTTTGAGAGAAGACTTCTCTTGAATCGTGATCCGGTTGAGAGAAGTATTTGAGTATTGTCGAAAACCATAGACGTGTCGTCGTAGACTCCGTCGGCAGGTCATGCAATAAAATAAAATAAAAATTAAGCCCATCATTACCTTTATCCTGTCCACGGTAATATCTTTTTTTATTTTTTTTTAAAGAAACTATACATTTCAATTTTATATAAATACGTTTTATCTAAAGCCAAAAGGTTTACGACGAGAATATGGCGAATTCGTCGTTTAAAATCGTATTATTTTCGTAGTAGTAATAGTAATTGTATATTCCAAGAGGGACACGATGAGAATTTGATTATTATTTAAAAAAAAAAAAAACAATCTATTCTCCTTTAATCCTCCATCCCCGCGTATACGTCCACAAGAATAACTCCCCTTGTGGTTTTCATCATAAAACAATTGTTTCACGCGAGAACGAACTCGCGAAGTTCATGCTTTATGCAACACATTTTTGTAAAAAAAAAAAAAAAAAATCAATTACGATGTTACCCGTAGAATAGCGCAAACGGTTTTTAAATATTTTTATTTATTTTTTTTTGTTCATAAGAAATCAAAAGCATTCGAAAAATATAAATTACACGTTTCTTTTTATTTTCGTAATTTTTAAGAATTAAAAATAAAACAGTCCTACCGTTTGTACAGACAATATCGGAATTCGTTTTGTGTGAAAATCCCGCGTTCGAAATACTGCAACTCTGGCCTTCCATTAGCACCCCCAAATCGACAATCGACGGTCTTCTATGTATACATTTACGAATACGTTAAAATCGATATTCCGTAATCCAGAGCATGTGTTTCATAAAAAAAAAAATATATATATATATATACAATTATTCGCGTTATAAACGGCGGGGAGGCGCGGAATTCAAATTGGCCCATATATTATCGTGCAGACGACGAAGAGTCGTTAAATTATTTAAGCGTCGAAAAAATAAACTATCAAACGCTATAAGTGGACAGCTAGCGAACACAATATTAATAACATATACGTGGTACAGCATAATAATAGGCGTTATATAGTACGCGTTAGATCTGTATATTACGCGCTATAAATACGAGAGTTTCAAACAATTATTGTGAAGTGTCGAGAAAAACTTTCGAAGCGCTATATATTATGATTAAAATTTTTTTTATTCTCTCTCGCGAAGTCATGATTCGTTAATGCCGCCGTCGTTGGAAATTCTGAATAAAACATAACAAACATAATAACAATTAGCGCATTTATTTTTAAACGTATTATTCAATTAATATTATCATACATGTATTCATTCATTGGGTAAAATTCTTAATAATTTCGCACTCAATCGTACACATATTTGTCATTTATTTTTTCAATAAATAATTGAACGAATATTTTTTTTTACGGATTTCGTAGTTATAGGTTAACTATTTTTTAAAAATATATTTTCTTTTTCGTGCGCGGAATTCACAAAAGCCAAAATGACGTGACACCATACTTACTATACTATACATAGATGTTCAGGTAAGAAATTAGTATAAATCGTAAAAAGATACTTGAATTTCATACGACCTATCACGTTTAAATGAATAAAGTGTCTACGGGAAATCAGTAAAAATTTTTTAGAGATCGTGTCTTATAGAGATTTAAGTTTCCATATGCATGTTTAGAAGTGTACGGCGAAATGGGAGAAAAAGAATTTAAATGTTACAAATTCATTGATTATTATCGGTGTATTACTGATATTGTCAAATTTATTTAGTTACAATAATAATGAATAAAAGGCGTTTAAAATAATACAAAACTTTTTGAAAAAGATCGAATTTACTTTTTATAGTTAAATATTAAACATATTTTTCGACGCATGCCCAATATATAAAATAAATATCTTAAAACTATAATATATTATCGTACAGATGTCTGTAAATAAATTGAATGAATGCCCTATCCCCATTAATAATACATCTAAAATAAATCCAATAACAATATATTTTGACATGTATGTCATATGGTTAAGGGTCATTTTATAAATTTGTGCGGTACCGAGAGCGTTAACGTAACATCATGATTTCGGCCAACTAAGATGATGTCAACGAGATATATACATATACCGATGAATTTTCATGCGGTGTAGATACTCCTTCATTCTATATTACGAATACAGATAATAATAGTTTTGACAGGAGGTAAATAAGAGCACCAAGGCACAAATAATGTAACCAGAATAACCTGAAAAAGACAGAAATATATACTTAAACATATATCGCAAAACATAGCTACAGCCGACTAAAATTACATCGACTCAATGGAACAAAGAAATTATTAAAATTATACCTTCTATTTTTTGCTAACGATTTTTTCAAATCGCTTTCGTCTTCATGCAATACGTGTTTCTTTATGCCGCGCACGATATCCCTGACATATGCTTTCCAATCGAAATCTTCGAAACTGAACCAAAATGTTTCGCGATCTTCTTGACTTAGCGACAACCACAGATTTAGGATATTATCTTTCCCGAATTTCCACTCTCTCGTTGAAAACGGATACAACAGATCGATACAATAATCTGATTTTGCACAAATATTCCACATACTAAAACAATTATTCATATTTTTTGGTACCTGTTATCTACTTGGTATTTGTTATTGTGGTGAAATATCGAGGTGTAATTCTACATAATAATATTCAACATCGAAATTCTTTATTTACATTTTGTATGTACACGTATATTAAAAAATAATGACTTCATCGCGCCTATTTATGGATGTCAAAAATGAAATAGAGTTATTGAATGAAACCAATATCTTTACATTGTTTACAAAACGCAGTTTTTATGTGTTATCTGATAAAAATGCGATTGGAAAATTAAAGAAAATGTGTTATTTTGCAAATCAATACAAGGTCATGCAACTATAAGAACACTGTACTTTTTCAAGTAGTTATAGATACAACAAAAAAATTGAAAATATAACTAAAAAAAAATTTATTCGAATATGTGTTATCTTCACTGACACGCGCTTAACGCAAAAGAGATGCCAGACAATTTGAAAAACGTTATGACCGACGTGGCCCTCGGATTGGATAAAACTTTGCTGAAACTAACACAAACGTTGGGTAGATATTGAACGTATTAGACAAGTACCTGTCATGTTTACCTGATTGTTTCGTTTATATTATAATCGTTGAATGTTTTAATTGGATATCGACTAACGATAACATACAAGGACACTTACTTTGGACTTTGACCGCTGAGAATAACTGAAACGAAATCTGTGATAGCTGCTGGTAACCGATGTAATATAAATCGCGAAACTTTTATCATCCACGGATTGGAAGACGTAATGTAAAATATGTACCAATACGATGAAAACGGAGGAGATTCGTAATACGCATCACAGACATGGTTGTAAAATTTGCCCCAAGTCATTGGGGGATCCGTGCAAGACACGTAGTTGTATATTTTCAGTTCATTAGTACTTATTTCGTTACAATCCCGATGACTGGAATTAATATTAAAATGTATAGATTGTGTGTTTTTATAACAATTATATTGCGTACTTTTTGACCGTTTCCCACATAACACTGATCAATGCATTGGCGGTGTAATCTACCGGGACAATGTCGTTTGATTTCTTTGAATCCAAAGCAAGAACTCGTAAGAGTCCGAGAATAAGTTGAGTCGCCACCCAAGTCGATCCACTGGGCACTTGATCCATCCAACCCGGTTCAGGTTCAGATTTCGTATTTTCAACTATTAACAATGGTATTTGTTTTTATATCTCAAAAACAAGTTTCTTTCTGATTTTATGACACGTTTTACATTTTAATTAGTATTATAAATAAACATAAAATGTTTGTTCTGTTTTACTCGGTGAGTTCCATATATATATATATATATATATATATATATATATATATATATATATATATATATATATACTAGCTGAGCCGGCAAACGTTGTTTTGCCATATAAATAATTTCCTAGTAATTTCTAGTGTAGACAAAAAATAGCTTACTTATTGTAAGTATGTATGTATGTTAGAATGTGTATATTGTATGTATGTAAGAATGTGGTATATGCGTGAAATAAGCATGGAGCGCTGTGAACGATGAGGGAATATAAAAATAACAAAAGGCAAACATTATTTTTAAGTTATATTATAATTTATTATAATTTATGGAGAGCGTCATATGAACGATGTGTGTCAGCAATGAACTGAAGATTATTATTTTTTCTACGAATCACAATTTCTCGTGCAGCTGTACAATCGCCAACCATGATTCCAGCAACATCATCAACAACGGGTGCATTGAATCTACGAATATGCTCTCCAGCTGGTGTTTTATCAGGATTAATGACGATAGCGTGATTATCGCTTTGTAATTGGTGCATATGTGATTTGAATATTTTCAACAACTCGTTGTGCTCGTTCAAAAGAGCATCTAGCTCGCTGACGATGCGCCTGGCATAAAGTGAATCAAGGTTATTATAATCACAACGTGCATTCACGCGATTGGCAAGTGCGCTTCCGGAATCCTCGCCGCCCATAAAGTAGATTTGTAAGAATTTATGTGGTTCGTTTGGCATTGGCAGCAGTGAGCCCATTTTATGATAAACTTGGCCTCTGATTTTGAATGTAGAATTGAATTGTTGACCATTTGCATTAGTATTTCGAACTATTTCTGTTGCTCCGAACGATGTCATTTGAAAGCATGAATTGAATCTTCGAATTGACTTCAGGAACACGTTAGAATCTGGATCCGTGCCGATAAGTAAGCCGTTCAATGGTTCAGGTGGTGTTTCAATTTCAGGTAGTTGCACTTTTCCTGACGCGCAACACATCCCAGCTGGCTCATTTTTGAATTTCAGAGCATGACAATGCGGACATTCCTTGTCCATAGCACCAATTACCACTTTTGAATGAGCATAATATTCAATATCGGGCTCATACTGGAATGCTAGACGCAGGAATGAATCAGATATAAATGCTCGATGTACCTGTAGTCGTTGTTGGTCATTTGTTCTTCGTCTATTGACTGTGAAACGGCGTGATTGTCGTTGTTCTAATCTTCTGACTTCATTGCGTTCAGCTCGTGTATCTTCTGGCTCTTCTTGATGCAATTGCGCCATTCTGACACGTGCATCAGTATTTTGTTGCTGGATTTGTTCTTCTGTTCTTTCGGATCTGCTATTTCGCAAGTTTCGAGCTTTACTTGTACTGCGGCTCAAATCAGCCCCTTTGCGTTTTCTTGGCATTGCTCACTGTACAAAACATACATAAATAGAATTAATGAAATTATTTAATGATGAAAAATGTTAAAAGTATAATTAGGGCCAGGATTTTTGCCGCAGTTTTGAAATGATTTATAACAAAAATATAAGTTTTATGGAAAAATTTTTCAAACAAAAGTAAAAAATTAAATTTTATGAAAACATTGTCTCTTATAATTTTTTCATACAACCAATATTTTCATTGACATTTCAAAATAAAGATTCATAATGATTGATTTGTTGGAAACTATGAAAATCTTAATTGGTCAATTACATTTTTAATAAAATTATATTAAAATTACATTTTTATAAGATCAACAATATTTTCGATATAAAAAAAAGTATACTTACAACACAAAATCCGTTGTTATTGGAAGCTCGTGTCACGTGTTGAGTACTTTTGAGGTTATAAAATCACTTGATTAACTAATCGTGCAAAATACACTCAAAATTGATAATTTAATTATTATTGATAAAATAGGAATGATTAAAAGTTAATATGAGAGTTACACTGAGAAATAATAATAAAATAATAATTGTCAACGTTACTACTACACTTGATGCATAAACATCATTATTGTGGCCGACAACTGTGTAGGGAGTAAGAAAGAAAGGAGACCGGCTTCGTTCTCATCCCTACTCCGTGCTGTTTACTGGGTCAGAAGTGACACCTGTAGACATCTGGCGGGGATAACTAATTAAATGACGATTGATCAGTTTTCGACCGGAGAGGAAAAATGATTAAATTACTAAAATGGCTATTAAAAAATAAAGGTTGATCATAGAAGGGTGAAAATTGAGGATTGTATGTATTTTTGTATGTTATATCATAAAAAATAGAAATTAAAAATTTTGTCTAAAAAATAAAAAAAAAAATTTAGGGGTGGACTACCCCTAACATTTAGGGGGATGAAAAATAGATGTTGGCCGATTCTCATAGATACCGGATAAGCACAAAAAGTTTCATCAAAATCGGTCAAGCCGTTTCGGAGGAGTATGGCAACGAAAACTGTGACACGAGAATTTTATATATTATATATATATATATATATATATATAAATAATGATATTAATAAAAGTAATTATATATATAATTGAATATTTTACATTTATATTAATTTCTATGGTTATATTTTTGTATTCTAAATAATCTATTTGTATAATGTATAGTTATTGAAACGGTTATTAATATTATATTTTATTAAGAAAATAATAACCGTTTTCATAATAGAACATTGTTTCCACTCAATATGAAATATTCAGTGGAGGATTAACTCAATAATAATTACTGTGGGATAACAAATATATAAATAACAATGTTAATATTTATTATTTTATTCTAATTCTTATTGACATCGTTGTACATTTTTTATAGGTGATTAAAAATAAACGTTGAAATACAATTCGTAGGGATTTTGATTTTCGTCATCCATGTCGATCTTTATATTATTATTTCATTAAGGAATTTGTTTGATAGTCTTATGATTTGCTTAAATCGTATAGTTATCCTTATGGTTTATTTGTCATTTCTTATATTTCATTTTGTCTGCCATTTCAATTAAAACGGGTATTAATTACGTGAGCGATGTTAAAAATGCACTTTCAGGTATTTTGTAAAATATAATAATGTGTGAATAAAATAAGAACTCAATTTACAATATCATAGATAATACATAATACCTAGGTATATATTTATAAATATAATAAATAATATATAAACTATTTTTAGTAATTTTAGAAGTACTTTTGAACCTTATTTCCCAAAAAAAATGAATAGCTAGGCCAATGATTTTTATTATTTGCAATTCATAAAACAGACTATTTTCACGTGACATGTGAACTTAGATGCAATTACCTCAACAAATTTAAATTGTGATATACTTAGAAGTACACTACTGCCATACCTAAATATTTTGAAAATGATATAAGAACACGGAGAAATTGGCGTAGACCCACCCTGAAATGTACCTTTTACTAACCGGAACAGTCCGCCACTGATGCGTATGAAGTTTAAAGGGTGGACTTAAAGTACTTACCAATTGATGGACGAAATATCGAAATCGGCAAATGATGAACGTTTTTCGCTATCATATCTTCCGTGACCGCTTTCGTAAAAGTGTACGTGTTGGGCCAATTCCCTAAAACACTGTCATTCGTCTATAAGTATCAATCGAAAATAACCAATATGAAAGTCACTTATTTCCTATGTAAGTATTGTTACTGGTGTTTACGAGTGTAGTAAGATAAACATATAATTAGAATAAAAGGACGTATATCAGTGAATGAGTATATATGATAATATATTTTATTACAATAATATTACATAGAACAAAAGATTACGTTTTACAAGAACTCATGGGACTAGAGATATATACAGTCGTATGAATAAGGTAAAAGGGAATAACAAAAAGGAAGAAAGGTTCTTATGACACGACATAGTTCTTTGATGATAACTGATGATGAGTTAGTAAAAAAATATTTCGAAGAATTGTTGAATTCTGAAGAACCAGAGGAAATCATCACTTCTAATTCAGGAATTAATGAATTTCAAGATAAGGTAAAAAGTCAAATAATTAAATTAAAATCTATAAATCACCAGCAGAAGATGGAATTCATGCGAAACTCTTAAAAAAAGGAGAGGGATGAAATTTCATTTAAAGCGTGGAAACTGATTTGCCGAGTATAGAAAAGGGAGGAATCACTTGCAGAATGGAAGACAGCAGTGATATGCCCAATCTACAAGAAAGAGGATAAACAGGCTTGCAATAATTAAAGGAGAATATTTCTCCTAAATGTAACATACAAAGTTTTTTCGAACTACATTCTATTAAGATTAAAGAATAAAGCAGAAGAAACCTTAGGCAATTATTATGGAGGATTCAAACGAGGAAGGTCGAGAGTAGATCAGATGATATTTATCCTCAAACAGCTTTTCCAAAAAGCATAGGAGTTCGACAAAGAGATACATTTCCTTTTTATCGATTGAAAAAAGGCATATGGTAATATCACCCAACAAGCCTGATCAGTTCCTTAAATGAATTTAATGTGTCACAAAAATTAATAAGACTAATTGAGTTAAGTATCATAGAAAAATTCGTTAAGGTCGAAGTAGTAGGGTCAGAAACAGTCCCAATACAAATATAGGTGAAGAGAATTACTCAATGTCACCGATTTAATTTAACCAAATTTTAAAGAAAGTAGTTGGAGAAATGGATGTTTAACCGCAAAAAGGATTTAAACTAGAGAAATCGGCAATGACAATTTGGAACACGCCGATGATATAGTACTAGTGAACGAATCACACTATGGTTGAAGATTACTAATTATTCGAATGGAGAAAGGGGATGAAAAAAGTATGAGGGTCTGTGAAATATAGTTGCGCCGGGCCGAATTGTCTTTATAGAACACGACTGAATTCAACCGCGTTGAACAACACAAATGACAACGAATACACTGCGAAACATAAGCACCAAAATAAAGAAATATTCCTGTGACGTTAACACAGAAATGAATATGAATATGAATTTGTATATGGACTTATACTTGAAATTTTTTTGCTATTCCTTTAGTCACAAGATTTTGCATGATTACAGACATTTTAAGTAAGGTTATATATATTATATCTGTAAAAAACATATTTTAGATGTATAATATTACGTAGGTAATTTAGAAGTTGATTTCTCGTCGATATTTTTCACAAATTCTTTTAATTTCTCAGCTGTAATTGGAACGGGATAATGTCGTTCTTTGATTTCATAATTAATATAATGAGAGAAAACAGTGGATACGTGAACAAAACCCTAAAAATTTAAAATAATATTACGTTTTTACGCTATAAATAAAATTAAAATATGTTAAAATTTAATAAAAAACTTATAACACTGTATGTGGGTCGTTAATTCAATCTATTAAGTACTAATCAACAGTACAGTATATATATATAAAACACGCGGAGTCGAGATTTTTGAAAACTATAATATTATAAATAAAGTACACATCTCGACGTTTGAAATAACACATTAAATTTGAAAGCATTTCAAATTAAGATTCGAAAAAAGAAACTAATCTTTCTTACATATACAAAATTGCATATGTCCACAGTATACAATTATACACGGGCGTGCTTTAATAAAACGATCGTAATGATATCGATTTTAGTGTCATTCGAATTAATCGAAATATTTAGAAACCACTATGATTGCGTTGCTTTTGGTGGTATTATGTTTAACAGTATAACAATTTATACGTATTATATGATGTGATTAATTACTTTTACCTTTAGATTTTTCATATGTGACGCCAATGTTAATACATTTTCAGTGCCGATCACGTTTATTTTTGTTACTACGGCTATAGGTTCATTGAGTTTAATCGTAGCGGCACAATGAAAAATAAAGTTTACATTTTCAACCATCCATTCTCGATCAGCCGACGATAACCCCATTGTAATTTCATCGATATTTCCCTCGATACCTTTGATACAGTTCATAAAATCCGGTTTTTCTCTTCGTAGTCGATCGAATAACTTTAAAAACCGAACAATATAAATTTATATGTATTTATGTTAGGACGAAAGTCCAAATACGGCAAACTTCAAAAATGTATAGTCAAAGTAGTCTGTTCCACAGTTTAGTTATTATTGTCTATTTCTGTACATGGCATATTTTTTTTGGGGAAAGTATAATAATACAGATAATAAAATAAATAGTAATAAAAATAAAATAAATAATAATAAAAAGAGTATAATAAAAAAATTTTCAACACATTTTTTAGAATACTTATTTGACTCTATAATATTTATATAGTATGTTTTTAAGATATATGTAAAGTACTCGTATTATTATTATTATACATTGTATTGTTTTTATATTTAAAAAATATTGAGCTTACTACATTCTTATAAATTTCATCCATCCTTTGACTCACATCACGCCCTTTCTTGCTTCTTATGAGAACCACGACATTTTTTACTGGACACGATCTGATTAATTTTTCCGTGAGTACTTTTCCCAGAAAGCCTGATGCTCCAGTTATAAAAACTGTTCCGTCTCTATACGTTTCGGCTACATTCGAATGCATTTTTAGTGGTTACGTTGAAGATATTTTCGAGATTTTGTACTATAGATTCCGCCAAATCTTTAATAAACACTGAATCTAACCTAGGATTTCACTACGTATTTATATGTGTACCAAAGGCATTGTTTGTATTTAAAAATAATATATCATACACTACAATGACATTGGTAAAATACATTTACATTTTGAATTTAAATGTATTTGGTGACATACTTACGAAATTATTCATTAGTTATCAGTTATTGAGGTACTGAATAATAATGAATTATTGATTAGAATATTTTTTATTGTATTCAAATTTATTGATGTATTCTAGTGACTTCGAGTGTATCAGAATGACGTATTTACACACTATTTTTGAAAAATGGACTCAATAACCCGGAAATTATTATTATAATTTATTTAGGTTGGACACACGACTTTAGATTTTGAAGAGCAATATATATTTTTCAATGATGTTTATTTTATTTTATTTCTCTCGGTTTTCAACTTTTGGACTAGTAGTTGTGCTTCGATTATTACCCTCATACCCGTTTTCAAGTAAAAAATTTGATTTGTTACGGATTTAGCCTGTGATTATATATATATTAAATTGATGTTAATAAAAATGATGATTTAATCTTAAATCATGAATTGTAAATTAAGTTTATTTTTTGAAAATATGTTGACAACATTTTCAAGTAATTTAAATCTTGAATTTTCAGTCTATGTATACTAAACACACATAATCCGGATAGTTATGCATACGCTTTTGCTGCCATAGTAGAGCATCTATCAAACCCTAAACCCACAAGTTTAGTCATGTTTAGTCCAACTACATTTGAAAAGTCTAAGTTAATTTATATACCGGATATACTAATATATTACGTGTATTGTATATCAGGTATATAAATTACTTAATATTACACCATCATGAATTAGAACCTAAAAAAGAACATATAATTGACATTGTCTTAAATTTTCTGGACTTTAAACAAAAAATTAAATATTGAATAACATAAATTACCTCAAATTGTATAAATAGTCCATATTTGAGGAATAAATTTGTATCTTATATAGATGTTTTAAGTTTTCATATATTTGGAAGTGTACGGTGAACTATAGTACATAAGAAGGATTTAAATGTTATCAATTCATTGATTTTTATATGTGTTTTACAGATATAATTAAATTTATATAGAAACAATAATAACGATTAAAATCGATTAATATAATACAAAACTTTATGAAAGAGATTGATTTTATTTTCTATAGATAAAAATTAAACATATTTTTTGACGAATGCTGAATATAATATCACACCAATATATACAATAAATATCTTAAGACTATAATATTTTATCGTCTACATTTTTCAGAACATAAATTGAAAGAATGCCTTACCCCCAATAATAATAGAACTAAAAGAAATCCAATAATAATAATATATTTTATAAATCGAATACAGATAATAATAATTTTGACAGGAGATAAATAAGAGCACCAAGGCACAAACAATGCAACCAGAATAATCTGAAAATGACATACAAATACATATACATATATACTCGGGGCAAAACGTAACTGTAATCAACTAAAACTATATTAGCCAATGGAGCAAAAAGAATATTAAAATTGTACCTTCTATTTTTTGATATTGATTTTTTCAAATCGCATTCGTCTTCATGCAATACGTGTTTCTTTATGCCGAGCACGATATCCCTGATATATGCTTTCCAATCGAAATCTTCGAAACTGAACCAAAATGTTTCGCGATCTTCTTCACTTAGCGATAACCACAGATTTAGGATATTATCTTTCCCGAATTTCCACTCTCTCGTTGAAAACGGATACAACAGATCGATATGATAATCTGATTTTGCACAAATATTCCATATACTAAAACAATTATTCATATTTTTTGGTACCTGTTAACATTTGGTATTTGTTTTTGTAGTGAAATATCGAGGTGTAATTCTACATAATTATATTCAACATCGGAATTCTTTATTTAAATTTTGTATGTACACGTATATTAAAAAATAATGACTTCATCGCGCCTATTAATGGATGTCAAAAATTAAATAGAGTTATTAAATGATGCAAATATCTTGACATATTTTATAAAACACAATTTTTATGTTTTATCTGATAAAAATACGATTGGAAAATTAGAGAAAGTATGTTATTTTACATATCAATACAAGGTCACGCTACTATAAGAACACTGTAGTTTTTCAAGTAGTTATGGATACAACAAAAAAATTTAAAATTTGATTGAAAAAAAATGTATTCGAATAGGTGTTTTCTTCACTGAAAAGCGCTTACCGCAAAAGAGATATCAGATAATTTGAAAAGCGTTATAGCCGTCATGATCCTTGGATAGGAAAAAATTATGCTAAAACTAACCTAAACTTTGAGCAAATAATAAACGAATTAGACAAGTACCTGTCATGTTTACTTGATCGTTTCTTTTATATTATAATACATTGAATGTTTTAATTGGATATCGAGTAACGATAACATACAAGGGCACTTACTTTGGACTTTGACCGCTGAGAATTACTGAAACGAAATCTGTGATAGCTGCTGGTAACCGATGCAATATAAATCGCGAAACTTTTATCACCCACGGAGTGGAAGACGTAATGTAAAATATATACCAATACGATGAAAATGGAGGAGATTCGTAATACGCTTCACAGACATAGTTGCAAAATTTACCCCAAGTCAATGGAGGATCCGTGTAAGACACGTAATTGTATATTTTCGGTTCTTTAGTACTTATCTCGTTACAATCCCGATAACTGGAATTAATATTAAAATGTATATATTGTGTGTTTTTATGACAATTATATTACGTACTTTTTGACCGTTTCCCACATAACACTGATCAATGCGTTGGCGGTGTAATCTACCGGGACAATGTCGTTTGATTTCTTTGAATCCAAAGCAAGAACTCGTAAGAGTCCAAGAATGCATTGAGTTGTCATCCCAGATAATCCACTGGGCACTTGATCCATCCAACCCGGTTCAGGTTCAGATTTAGTGTTTTCGACTATTAACATTGGCATTTGCTTTTAAATCTCAAAAACAAGTTTCTTTTTGATTTTATAACACATTTTACATTTTAATTAGTATTATAAATAAACATAAACTGTTTGTTCTGTTTTACTCGGTGAGTCCTATGGTATATATAAATAAAAATAATGATATTAATAAAAATAATTATATATATTTATATATATATTTGAATATTTTACATTTATATTCATTTTTGTAGTTGTATTTTTGTATTCTAAATAATCAATTTTTTTCAATGTATAGGTATTGAAACTGTTATTAATATTATATGTTATTAGGAAAATAATAACCGTTTTCATAATAGAATATTGTTTCCACTCAATATGAAATATTCAATAGAGGATTAACTAAATAGTAATTAACAAAGTAGTAAAAACAAAGAGGAATTTAGAAAATTAAAAATAAAAATCAAAAGGATTTGTAAAAATAAATAATCAAAAAGATAAAAATAAAAAATTATGAGTTAATACTCGTGATAATAAATAAAAAATACATATAAAATAAATATATATATATCAAAATGTATAATTAAATATACAATAAAAGCCAAAGAGTATTAAATAAAATAAAAGGAGGTTGTTGTATAAATTATTTTATTACTACTGGTTTCGACAAAAAGGTAAAATTACAAAAATACAACAACAGAAGAATATTAACAGAAGATATTCTTCTGTTGTTGTATATTTGTAATTTTACCTGAAGATGATTTTTTGTCGAAACTGGTAGTAATAAAATAATTTATACAACAACCTTCTTTTATTTTATTTAATACTCTTTGGCTTTTATTGTATATATAATTATACATTTTGATATATAAATATATATATATATATATATTTATTTATTTTATATATATTCTTAAATAATAATTACTGTGTGATAACAAATATATAAATAACAATGTTAATATTTATTATTTTATTCTAATTCTTATTGACAACGTTGTACATTTTTTGTAGGTGATTAAACGTTGAAATACAATTCGTAGGGATTTTGATTTTCGTCATCCATATCGATCTTTATATTATTATTTCATTAAGGAATTTGTTTGATAGTCTTATGATTTGCTTAAATCGTATAGTTATCCTTATGGTTTATTTGTCATTTCTTATATTTCATTTTGTCTGCCATTTCAATTAAAACGGGTATTAATTACGTGAGCGATGTTAAAAATGCACTTTCAGGTATTTTGTAAAATATAGTAATGTGTGAATAAGATAAGAACTAAATTTACAATATCTTAGATAATACATAATATATGTTTATAAATTTAATAATTAATATATAAATTATTTTTAGAAGTACTATTAAATCTTATTTCCCAAAAAAAATTAATAGCTAGGCCAATGATTTTTATTATATACAATTCTTAAAACAGACTATTATCACGTCACATGTGAACCTAGATCCATTTACCTCAATAAATTTAAATTGTGATATACTTAGAAGTACAATACTGCCATACCTAAATATTTTGAAAATGATATAAGAACACGGAGAAATTGGCGTAGACCCACCCTGAAATGTACCTTTTACTAACCGGAACAGTCCGCCACTGATGCGTATGAAGTTTAAAGGGTGGACTTAAAGTACTTACCAATTGATGGACGAAATATCGAAATCGGCAAATGATGAACGTTTTTCGCTATCATATCTTCCGTGACCGCTTTCGTAAAAGTGTACGTGTTGGGCCAATTCCCTAAAACACTGTCATTCGTCTATAAGTATCAATCGAAAATAACCAATATGAAAGTCACTTATTTCCTATGTAAGTATTGTTACTGGTGTTTACGAGTGTAGTAAGATAAACATATAATTAGAATAAAAGGACGTATATCAGTGAATGAGTATATATGATAATATATTTTATTACAATAATATTACATAGAACAAAAGATTACGTTTTACAAGAACTCATGGGACTAGAGATATATACAGTCGTATGAATAAGGTAAAAGGGAATAACAAAAAGGAAGAAAGGTTCTTATGACACGACATAGTTCTTTGATGATAACTGATGATGAGTTAGTAAAAAAATATTTCGAAGAATTGTTGAATTCTGAAGAACCAGAGGAAATCATCACTTCTAATTCAGGAATTAATGAATTTCAAGATAAGGTAAAAAGTCAAATAATTAAATTAAAATCTATAAATCACCAGCAGAAGATGGAATTCATGCGAAACTCTTAAAAAAAGGAGAGGGATGAAATTTCATTTAAAGCGTGGAAACTGATTTGCCGAGTATAGAAAAGGGAGGAATCACTTGCAGAATGGAAGACAGCAGTGATATGCCCAATCTAAAGAAAGAGGATAACAGGCTTGCAATAATTAAAGGAGAATATTTCTCCTAAATGTAACATACAAAGTTTTTTCGAACTACATTCTATTAAGATTAAAGAATAAAGCAGAAGAAACCTTAGGCAATTATTATGGAGGATTCAAACGAGGAAGGTCGAGAGTAGATCAGATGATATTTATCCTCAAACAGCTTTTCCAAAAAGCATAGGAGTTCGACAAAGAGATACATTTCCTTTTTATCGATTGAAAAAAGGCATATGGTAATATCACCCAACAAGCCTGATCAGTTCCTTAAATGAATTTAATGTGTCACAAAAATTAATAAGACTAATTGAGTTAAGTATCATAGAAAAATTCGTTAAGGTCGAAGTAGTAGGGTCAGAAACAGTCCCAATACAAATATAGGTGAAGAGAATTACTCAATGTCACCGATTTAATTTAACCAAATTTTAAAGAAAGTAGTTGGAGAAATGGATGTTTAACCGCAAAAAGGATTTAAACTAGAGAAATCGGCAATGACAATTTGGAACACGCCGATGATATAGTACTAGTGAACGAATCACACTATGGTTGAAGATTACTAATTATTCGAATGGAGAAAGGGGATGAAAAAAGTATGAGGGTCTGTGAAATATAGTTGCGCCGGGCCGAATTGTCTTTATAGAACACGACTGAATTCAACCGCGTTGAACAACACAAATGACAACGAATACACTGCGAAACATAAGCACCAAAATAAAGAAATATTCCTGTGACGTTAACACAGAAATGAATATGAATATGAATTTGTATATGGACTTATACTTGAAATTTTTTTGCTATTCCTTTAGTCACAAGATTTTGCATGATTACAGACATTTTAAGTAAGGTTATATATATTATATCTGTAAATAACATATTTTAGGTATAAAATATTACGTAGGTAATTTAGAAGTTAATTTCTCGTCGATATTTTTCACAAATTCTTTTAATTTCTCAGCTGTAATTGGAACAGGATAATGTTGCTCTTTGATTTCATGATTAATATAATGAGAGAAAACAGTGGATACGTGAACAAAACCCTAAAAATTTAAAATAATATTACGTTTTTACGCAATAAATAAAATTAAAATAAGTTAAAATTTAATAGAAAACCTATAACACTGTATATGGGTCGGTTATTCAATTTATTAAGTACTAATCAACAGTACAGTATATATATAAAACACGCGGAGTCGAGATTTTTGAAAACTATATTATTGTAAATAATGTACACATTTCGACGTTTGAAATAACATATTAAATTTGGAAGCATTTCAAATTAAGATTCGAAAAAAAAAATTTAACTTTCTGACATATACAAAATTGCATATGTCCACAGTGTACAATTATACACGGGCGTGCTTTAATAAAACGATCGTAATGATATCGATTTTAGTGTTATTCGAATTAATCGAAATATTTAGAAACCACTATGATTGCGTTGCTTTTTGTGTAACTATGTTTAACAGTGTAACAAGTTATAATTGATGTATATATGAAGTATTATATGATGTGATTAATCACTTTTACCTTTAGATTTTTCATATGTGACGCCAATGTTAATACATTTTCAGTGCCGATCACGTTTATTTTTGTTGCTACGGCTATAGGTTCATTGAATTTAATCGTAGCGGCACAATGAAAAATAAAGTTTACATTTTCAATCATCCATTCTCGATCAGCCGACGATAACCCCATTGTAATTTCATCGATATTTCCCTCGATACCTTTGATACAGTTCATAAAATCCGGTTTTTCTCTTCGGAGTCGATCGAATAACTTTAAAAACCGAACAATATAAATTTATATGTATTTATGTTAGGACGAAAGTCCAAATACGGCAAACTTCAAAAATGTATAGTCAAAGTAGTCTGTTCCACAGTTTAGTTATTATTGTCTATTTCTGTACATGGCATATTTTTTTTGGGGAAAGTATAATAATACAGATAATAAAATAAATAGTAATAAAAATAAAATAAATAATAATAAAAAGAGTATAATAAAAAAATTTTCAACACATTTTTTAGAATACTTATTTGACTCTATAATATTTATATAGTATGTTTTTAAGATATATGTAAAGTACTCGTATTTATTATACATAAGTGTTGTATTGTTTTCATATTTAAAAAATATTGAGCTTACTACATTCTTATAAATTTCATCCATCCTTTGACTCACATCACGCCCTTTCTTGCTTCTTATGAGAACCACGACATTTTTCACTGGACACGATCTGATTAATTTTTCCGTAAGTACTTTTCCCAGAAATCCTGAAGCTCCAGTTATAAAAACTGTTCCGTTCCTATACGTTTCGGCTACATTCGAATGCATTTTTAATGGTTACGTTGTAGATATTTTCGAGATTTTGTACTATAGATTCCGCCAAATCTTTAATAAACACTGAATCTAACCTAGGATTTCACTACGTATTTATATGTGTACCAAAGGCATTGTTTGTATTTAAAAATAATATATCATACACTACAATGACATTGGTAAAATATATTTACATTTTGAATTTAAATGTATTTGGTGACATACTTACAAAATTATTCATAAGTTATCAGTTATTGAGGTACTGAATAATACCGAATTATTGATTAGAATATTTTTTATTGTATTCAAATTTATTGATGTATTCTAGTGACTTTGAGTGTATCAGAATGACGTATTTACAAACTATTTTTGAAAACTGAACTCAATAACCCGGAAATTATTATTATAATTTATTTAGGTTGAAGCACGACTTTAGATTTTGAAGAGCAATATAAATATTTCAATGATGTTTATTTTATTTTATTTATCTCGGTTTTCAACTTTTCGACTAGTAGTTGTGCTTCGATTATTACCCTCATACCCGTTTTCAAGTAAAAAATTTGATTTGTTACGGATTTAGCCTGTGATTATATATATATTAAATTGATGTTAATAAAAATGATGATTTAATCTTAAAACATGAATTGTAAATTAAGTTTATTTTTTGAAAATATGTTGACAACATTTTCAAGTAATTTAAATCTTGAATTTTCAGTCTATGTATACTAAACACACATAATCCGGATAGTTATGCATACGCTTTTGCTGCCATAGTAGAGCATCTATCAAACCCTAAACCCACAAGTTTAGTCATGTTTAGTCCAACTACATTTGAAAAGTCTAAGTTAATTTATATACCGGATATACTAATATATTACGTGTATTGTATATCAGGTATATAAATTACTTAATATTACACCATCATGAATTAGAACCTAAAAAAGAACATATAATTGACATTGTCTTAAATTTTCTGGACTTTAAACAAAAAATTAAATATTGAATAACATAAATTACCTCAAATTGTATAAATAGTCCATATTTGAGGAATAAATTTGTATCTTATATAGATGTTTTAAGTTTTCATATATTTGGAAGTGTACGGTGAACTATAGTACATAAGAAGGATTTAAATGTTATCAATTCATTGATTTTTATATGTGTTTTACAGATATAATTAAATTTATATAGAAACAATAATAACGATTAAAATCGATTAATATAATACAAAACTTTATGAAAGAGATTGATTTTATTTTCTATAGATAAAAATTAAACATATTTTTTGACGAATGCTGAATATAATATTACACCAATATATACAATAAATATCTTAAGACTATAATTTTTTGCCTGTGATTCATGTCATGTAATAATTTATCGGGGCTTAACTGTATATCGGTGTAAAAAAAATGAAATTGAAATAAAGTTTAATAGATGGTATGGCATCATCCAAAATATAAAATATATATAATTATATCGGTGTTTCCGAATTGCGTACGAAAATCATTATTTAGGTTGAAATGCGTGCGCGGTTTTCTCGCGACAGAGTCGAATTGCGTGCGCGGTTTTCTCTCGACAGAGCCGAATTGCGTACGTATTTTTTTAAAATTTATTATTTTATAATTTTATCTTATCTTTATATTATTTTCGATAATCAAAAAAGCTATATTACACTACAAATGTCTGGGTAGTTGAATAAAATAATATTATGTGATCCCGAACACTACCAAAAAATATGTGTGGATCTAATTGTAACGGTGTGTACTTATAAATATGAAAATATAAATGGTAACTCATATAATATATAAAATAATCTACAATAATAAGTTTTAATAAAATATAATAAAGAATAATAAAAAAAAGCCTCGTAAAATAAAATATAAATGTGTAAAAATTAAAATTTTTTGCTTAACAATAGTAATATAAATGAAAATAAATCAGAAATTGACAGAGCGCAGACTAGACAGTCGCCTATTAGCGTAATATACCTAGTCTAGCCATAAGTTCTGTCCCTTATATAAATGTGTATATTTAATAAATAAAATAAAACAAATATAAAAATCCGATGTTATTTATTCTTTATTAACTAAGTAACTAAAAAAAACTTAACACTATTCAAAATGTCCACCATTTGCATTTATACACTTCTTCAAACGATCTGGCCACTCGTCTATGACAGCACGCACCACTTCCATCGGTATTGAGGCAACTGATTTCACCAAATCTGCTTTCAAGGACTCGATATTTCTATGGGGCTTAGAGCAGGCCTTCTCCTCTAAAATACTCCACAGTCTGTAATCCAAAGGATTGAGGTCTGGACTTCCTGAGGGCCAATCTTGAGCGGCGATAAATTCTGGTAAATTGACCTCCAACCAGCGTTGTGTCGTTTTTGCTTTATGTGCAGGCGCTGAATCCTGCTGAAAGGTCCAATTTTTTCCTGCAAACAAGGTATCATTTAAAGGCTTTACTACCTTTTCTAAAATATCACTTTGGTAGTTAACAGCACGTGTTTTGACTCCCTGCTCACAGAAATGCAGTTGAGTAACGCCCTCATATGACACTCCCCACCAAACCATAACTGAAGCTGGATGATGTCCTCTTTCTACTCTTTGAATTTTTTCAGCAGCTTCCCGAGAGTTGTGAGCATAAACTCTATCATTTTGACGGTTAAATTTTTCTTCTACGGTAAAAATTTTTTCATCTGTAAACAGTATCTGTCTGTAACCATTTTTCGCGTATTGCTGAAGTAACTTCTTCGCTCGTGTCGCTCTAATTTTACGTAAAGCGTCTGTCAACCGCTGACCGGTACATCTTCGATAAGCACCAAGGCCAAGGTCTTCTTTAATTATGCGTGACATGGTTCTTGGTGGAATTTTCATTTCTCTAGCCATGATTTTTTGCTTGCGGAGTGGATTTCTGCGAATCCTCTGTGCGACAGCTTTGACTGCTGCATTTGTTCTTGTTTCGCGTGGACGTCTACTTCTTGGCTTGTCATCTATAGTGTTCAACTCGTTAAACCGTTTAATGGTCCGGTAAACAAATTTTTTCGTTATTTTTAACAGTTTTAATAAGTTAAAAATTTCTGTTGGTGTTTTATTACACTTAAATAACGCAATGACAGCAATACGATTTTCTTTAATACCCCATTCCATGTTTAATACATGACGTGAACTATCGTACTAACTAGAAATAGTAAATATGACACTTATTAAAACTTATGTTCATAAACAAAGTCATTAGTATTATCGTAAAATATTTATAGAATAACTGATAAATAGGGACAGAACTTATGGCACGACTAGGTATAAAAAAAAATTGAAACAAACAATACACGCAAATAAAATTTGACTTATAACAAATTTAAATATATAAAAACAAAAATTAGAGCCTTATTACATCTATTAGAGACTACAATTTAAATTAATTATTTAAAAAAAAAATTTGAATTATTTATTCAAATATAAAAATTATTTATATAGATACTAATTATTAGCATTTTTTAATATTTTTATTTAATATTTTATTTTAATCATAATTAATATTATTATAATTTTTCTTTTTAAATAAATAAATAATTGTGCACATCAATTATATTTTAATTAATTAATCATATTTTTGTTGATTTTCTTAAAAAAAAAATATATATATATATATTTATACACATTTAAACAAATAATTTTTACGAACTGTGTATTTGCAATTTACTTATTTTTTAAAAATATTTTTTTTTTCTCTGCACGTCTAATTCACAAACGTCGAAATGACGCAACGCCATATTTAATATATATTGACCTAACACAATACACAAGTTGAATATATTAAAAAAGGTAGCGAGCTACGGATTGTTTTGAACATAGACATATAAACTAGTTTATATGTCTATGGTTTTGAATTACTTGGATAAAGATTTTAAAATTTATTTTTATCACTATAAATTTGAAAGCAATGATAAATCATTGCATCCGATAAAACGAGTCCGAGAGGAGTTTCGATGTAATATTTTGGGTATAAAAAAAAGAACCTGATCGTTTTATGAATTAAATACCTCAAATCGCTATAATAGTCGATAATCAAAAGAAAGTTTTTGAAATATTTTTTTCCTTAATATAATGTAAAGTTATATGTTTGGTGAATATTTCAATAGTTTCTACATCTATTAGTTTCGAAATCACGATAATTTTGCAATCGTACCCGTTTTCCGGTAACGGAATTTGCTTGAGTTATATTTTATGAAGATCATTTTATGATTTAAAATTAATTGTATTAGAAATTTAAAATGGCTTACACATTAGAATTTTGAATCCGTATATTTTAGCATCGTTAATCAGTCAAAACTAAACACCGATATAGAAATGTTTATCGTATAATATCGTATTCATGTATGTTTTAGAGAAATTTTGGAATATGTCTGACGTCTTTATTAAGCATTAGGTACTACGCTTAATTTTTGATGTGTATTGTGTATTTACTATTTTATTGCATTTGCCATAAGAAGTCTTGTGCATTTTATTGGTATTTTTTTGTAAAGATATTTTATTTAGGCCAGATGTTTTAATAATGAAACAATAATAATAATTTCTATAAACTTGTGTTCATTTATTTATTATCCCATTTAACTAGTCATTAAAAATCCTATAATTTTCCTTCTGTGGATTATGGTCTGGTCCAAGCAAGGCTTGTTAGTTACGATTTGTGTTAAATAAACTGGTGGAATATGATAATTTACACAAAAAGCTAAGTTCATACAATACAAATTTAAACTAATAAAATAATTTGATTAATGGATAAATAAGTTAAACAAAAATTATTTTTTTTAACTAGTGTTAATGTCAAACTTTGCAAGTGAAATGTAATTTTAGGAATTAAGATAAAAAATTGAACACCTCATTGAACTTAAAAATTTCTCACATTTATTGTCAAACATAATTTTGTAAACAATTAGTGAATCACTTTTAAATAAATCTATTAAAATAAAATAATAATATAAAATTTTCAATACTGTCATGTTTAGTAAAACTATATTAATAATCATAATTAATAATAATGAACAATTATAATACATTATATAAATATGAAAGATAATGGTAGAAAAAGAGATTCATATTTACAATCTTATTTCGGATATGTATTATAAACCTTAATTAATTCCAATAGATATTAATGAACCATTTACATTATAAATTATTTAAAATAGTTTCATTACTTTACAATGACAATCCAAAACAGAAAATCGAAAACTACTAAATGTATTAATTTTAATAAAATTCACTCCTGGCTAAATTTGTTTTTAAGTTAATTAGTTAATTGAATAATTAAATGATTCAAGTCGAAAACATAAAGGTAATGTTATATGTTTTGACCGATTATTGTCAGTTAATAAATGTTTTGGAGATTATACATAAAAAAAATTTTCTCATATTTCATAAACAAGAACGAACCGGTAATAATTTATTTTGACGATAGTGTTCAATTTACCTCATTAATTGATTAATAAGTAAGAAACAATTAATTACTTTACAAATACTTTAAAAATAATTTCAAAACTTAAAATTGACTTACAGCCAAACTGATAGCTTGTATAAAATATTTTTTTTTTGTTTTGCAGGAATTCAATTAAAAATATAATTTTTTTAATTTGAAAAGTATAAATTATACACAATTTTTACATGATATGTTTTTTTTTTTAAGAAATTGTACACTGATACGCATGTAATAGTATAAATCACAATTTAGAGGGAACACCTTAAATTTTATCACAACAATGGAAATAGTCATAACACCATAATGCTAAAAAAAAAAATTTTTTTTTGATAAAAAGAAGACTTACAATAATAATAATAATAATAATAAATTAAATATGTGGTATTGTCATAACTTTATAAGCGTAACAATTTAATGTTTATAAAAATGTTTTTTCATTACTATAAATATAAATGAGCAATAACAACAAACACATATAAACCATTACGTATTTTCTACATATTTTTCTCGGTGATAAGCAAGTAAATTATTAAATGATTTTTTCCCTATTGACATGTGAATGGATGCTGTAGATTTCAATAAAGCATTTGATGTAAAACTTTCTGGTAACTTGGTTAAATATTGAGCGCACGTTATTGAATCCATTAGCATCAGCTGAGATTCATTACTGCGCAAAATTCCTACATGACACATAACACATATTATTTTTTAATGTACTTTTTCCTCCCACAATTAGGTACTTGAGATTGTAAATCATATTATTCTTTGTAAAATTAAGGTTTTAATGTATTAAAATATTTTTCGTTTACTATGCATTTTTACCTACCTAGAGCGGCTCGAAACAAGAATTGGTCATTGTCTCTTAAAAAGTTATCCCAAATAATAGATGCTAACTCCAAGTTCATAGATTTTGCAAACACTGAATATATCCAATCGACCAGATACATTTCAGGAGTTAGACCAATGTGATTAAAATGCCTGTTAAGTTTATTGAGATTGTACTGGAGTAGATCATTGTATGTAGAAAAGTATGAGGACATCTGAAATAAATAATCATCATATTAGTAGACGACTTATATTAATTAGATACCTTTTAATGTCGTAAATGTACTATGAACTAACCAAACGTTGGTTTACTGTATAAAATGCGTTTAAACAAGGAGATTCCATTAGATTTACAAGACAAATAAATGCATTTAATTCCTCCATATTTAAAAGTAAAATGGCAGCTATGAAACACATGCCTTGAATGTAACCAACATCTGGACGGAGACAAACATAAGCACTGAGAATTCTCTTCAGCACATCAAAATATGGGCCACCCTAAAAATCAAAATTATACAATTTAAAATATTACTACTATATAAAAATAATACTACACATAATAATGCAAATCATTCAGTATTGCAATTTCCGCTAACCATGGGATTAGTATAATCTTCTATTTATTATAACAAAAAAATCATAGATGTGTACACAAATTATTATTTTTCACTATATTTTATCTGAACAATTGATAGTATAACACTATGACACTAATTATCTACTGTTAAACCCAAAATCCAAATTGGGTGAATTTCAGTAAAAATATTGATCAAGTTTGTTGTTTTATTGCCTATTACATATGCCCATATTCTAGGGTAGGTTAATGAGACTTTTAATTAACCAATAATTAAATTTTACTTTACAATAAACCATAAATTAACCAATGAGACATATATAGACAATAATCCCCTCTTTTAAAATATATAAATGTACATTCTTCAATGGGTCTCCAAATAGCACATATATTTAGACTATTCATTAAAACATTATCATCATACTATAACTGAACTGAATTATTGCAAAGATAAAATAAACAATAAACAATAATAATAATAATAATAATAATAATAATAATAATAATAATATAAATAACAGAACCAAGTTTAAAATATAATTAAAAAGCTCAAATATATCATATGATATAAAAGTTAATAATTAATGCATTATATTATAGTTTATGTTATTATTGTATGAATTAATAATTGATTTTTATATAATTTTTTTTTTTTTACCTAGCTTAATTAAGCATTTTTAGTAAAGAATTCTATTGATTTGTATACACTATAATTATCAAATTCATAATAGCTAATGGTAATTTACTTGTTGAAAAATACCCAAATGAGGAAACGTGCGTGAAATATCTAAATGTATGTACTCCAAGCAATACATGCTAGCTTCTGAATCTCTGAATTTGTTAATGGAGTTTGAAACACAACTTTTGTACAATTCTTCATTGATTAGCAAATCGTTGCCAATGGCTAAAGTCCAAATTTTACCACGTACACTAGAAGGCAAACCATTCCACCAGAGATCACGACATCTCTTTGACCGATACCTAATACACAAAATTATTTTGTAAAAATAATATAATAACAAAATAGAAACATATTACAAATAGATAATCTTCTCATATCTCTGACTACATCATTACCTTAATCAATCTAAACTACTGCTACACACCAAAATGTATTACATGTGAACTTGTTATATGTATTTAACATTATATACAAAGTCATTGTAAAGAAAGCTTAATTATATGCTATAATCATTTATTTCAGTTCAAAATTAACATATATATTTAATAAACTATAAATTTAAATTAAAATTGTAAATTTTATTAATTAAAAATATATTGCAAAGAATTGGAAAATATTATAATCAAATTATAAGATAATATGCTATTAAAGTTAATATGGAACTATTCCATAACAGTTGCAAACCTGAGATTCCAATGCTGCATATACATTATATTAAAATTTCGATTTAATTTTATAAATAAAATTTTCATATCTTTCACAAGCTTAAATATGTGATTTATTTTTTAAATGATCTTATTGTGCACAATATATCTGATTATTCCAATGAATAATTAAATATGATCTCACAAATCACTTGTGAATTGTGAACTTGTCTTGAAATTAAGTAGTCAGTGATAAAAGAAGAGTACCTATAAATATTTTACATTTTACATTTGATCCCAATTTGGAATTATTTCTTGTATCCATATCTGCGTAACATTAGCTAACCGTTCTTCATTTTTTAATTTTTGTTTCAAATTTTCCTTGTGTTTTTTTACTTCTTCAGATTCTGTAAAAATACAAATGTTAATGGTTATTTTCAAATAGTAGCTCCGACATGTATTTCATAATCAATGCCTAAAATTACTTCTTTTTTTAGCATTTTGTAAGATTTGCTCATAAAGTTTTTCATGTTCTAATTGCTCACTAGGTGATTTAGCAGGAATCTGAGCTGGTCTACAATTCAAAATCAGAGCCGTACTACCAGCTACTTTGTCTTCATTATCAACAGTTCTGTTGCTTATACGGTTAAATGATTTAACACCGATATAGTTATTCTGAAACAATTATAATCTGTTAGACTTTAAAAAAAGATTCAGTTACTCATTGGTCTTGTTACTTGGGTATACATTTTTTTTTTTTAAATTTTAATTCAAATTTGATTTATGTCTAAAAGACAAAAAGGTAAGGTTCGAGTTGGATGAATAGTTTGAATATGTAAATAATATAAAAAAGTTCAGTGTAATTCCCAAAAAAAAAAACCGGTGTATAAACCGTCTAAAGGTATTAATTTATTTATAAATTATGGTCGAAACTAGTTGTTACATTCTTAAACATTTTGTTAAATACTCTAGGCATTTTTTCTTTTTATATATTATTTTTTATATAATATATACAAATTTATTATAAATATTGTTGTATTTTATAATATATATTATTTAATTAATTTATTGTTTGGTTTAAACTTACTTTTTGGTTAGATTTGAAAGCACTTCCAATCGAAGCTAAACAGTTGTCAGAAGCTTCCCTAAAACGAACAATATAATAATCGATAGTTAATTTAGATTATCAATTAATTAAACTCACCCTAGATCCAGGCAGGTGGAATCGATGGACCCATCAATGTCAATAAGACATTCATTGGATTTTGTGATGCTACCACTGCACGATGAATACACTGCTGCTTCCGATTCCAATTCATCGGGACCCGAACCGAAGACAGACGAACACGCCGTCCTCGAGCAACTACTGTCGTCCGAATCGATTGTAAAGCTAACGTCTTCTCCGATGGTCTCTTGATCGCTGATCGACAAGTCATCAAAGTAATAGGACAAACATCCATTGTCGAATGGACTAAAAGGTCCCGAATCGTTCATCAATGACGAATGCTTGTTCGGGAGGTTGTATTAGAATCAACAAACCGGCGAACATTCCGTCTCCTTCAGTTCCAGCATGTTCGCAAATCTCGAATCCCGTACTCGGATAGTTTTTAATTACTAAAGTATTTGAAATCCGAATTACATCATCAACATTTGCCTGTTGTTATCAATCGAATCGAAAAGCTATCGATCTCGGATACTCGTAATATCATCACTTTATATTCCGTGGTATTTACCACGATTTAAGGTAATGAGATAAACAACGGTCGTGATTAGCCGCATTACCAAAGAACTTCAACATATTGTGTTCGTTAGTTAGATTTTCTTTGACATTATTAAATTCCCTTGCATTCATTTTTACGAAGATTGTGGAGAGACGCATCGTTTTCCATCGTTTAATACTTTCTTAGCGTGAACAAAGAAACGACTGGAAGAAGGAGTTCGATTTTTAATTTCACGATATATATATTTAACACCACGACCCCCCCCCCATTTGCTAGTTACAAAAAACACAGCGACGTGAAGTATAGTTAAATAATTAATTACGAGTATTTAAATAGGTATGTTTGTTATTACAAATAATAGTAGTCCTGGAAGTATCTATCAGTGGAGTAGCCATGATTAGGGGGTTGGGGCAATGATCAATAAATATTTTAACATTAAAACAATTTTTGCGATGCATCAAAAGCTAAAATGTAGTGCAGTTAACCGATCTACTTATTATCTCAACAAAAATGTATAAAAACATTTATCATAATATAAACATTTGATGAGTATGCATTAATGTATCTAATTTTAATAAATGTATATAGGTACTATGAATAAAAAAAAACAATTATTACCAAATTTTTTCAAAATATTTTTCTTTTATCTTAAGGGCGACAACTGACAATATTTAAAATAATAGAATATGCAATTAAAAGAAAATATTTTATTTCTTTAGCAGATTTTTATTATAATTTTTTTATTTTTAAATGTATTAATTTTTAAACAAATGTATTTAGTTATTAACTTAGTATTGAGTAAGAATACAATATGTAAATTAAAAATTAAAAGAATTAATTAATTTGAAAAATTGTAAAGCGAAATACGTTGAAAAATAAATATAATATATAAAAAGAATATATGCCTATATAGTGTTTGAAAAATGTTTATGAAGGTAACAACTACAATTTCGACTATATTGTGTCGTCATTAGGTTACCTATATACAACGAGTAGGTATATTTTTACCTATGATTGTTTCTACACATACATTTATGCACCATAGATAATGTTTAGCAGTAGGTACTTATAATTCGTTTTCATCATTGATAGAAAGAAATAAAACCTTTCAATTTATAAGTGTGAATACATTCAGTGAAGCCATTTTCATATTTTATCTCTTCTGCGATGGTGCTTTATGCATAGAAGGCGGTATATCATAGGCGTGCGCAGACTCTAAAAGCAGGTAGTGCCCATATTTATCACCGGCCCTCTAGTCAACCATTTTTTAAATACAACACATCTAAATTTTATATACCTATTTAATATGCATACTTATTTTCTTACATAGTTTAATATAATATAATAATAATAGTACATAATAGCAATGATAGCTATAAACAACATAATAATTATAATATAATATAATTTTAAATACTTTATATTAAACAGGTAGGTACTAGTAAATTAAAATAAAGTATAACAAAATATATAATAATTATGAATTACATAGCTAAATATCATATAAGTATTTTATGTTTTTAGAGAGACATTCTTCTGTTACCCATACTGTTAAATTCATCTATTACTGCATTTAAATCTACCTTTGATACCATTTCTTGTTCAGTAAAGAGCAGTAATAATGACTCTAAACGTTCTTGACCCATTGTACTGCGCAATTTGTTTTTTACAATAGACCAAATTTGATACAGGAGCAGGATCATCAATATTTTGTTCGTTAATTTTATTTACTTGTATAAAAAAGTTTTGAATATTTTGACACGATTTTGCCGCTACATTCAACTTAATTCTTTTTTTTTCGCGCTCATTAGCAGCTCCTCCTTTTGAAGTTGTACTTTTGGTAACATTCATCGTTCAATCGTAACAATCAAATTTAATTAGTGTAAAAATAAAATAAAGTCTCACAACGAGCGAGAACGAAGTATCGTGTAGGTATGATTTGTAAAAACAGTCCGTCAGTCCACAGTACACGTACCCGAGGATATAACTATATAAGTAACAATAACAAGTACCTAACAACTAAAAATAACTTACTATTATTATGATATAATATGATGTAGGCCACTATGCGGGTAGACGACTCTCTGCTTGAGTTGTATGTAATAATAAATGGAAAACCCTACGTAAACTCATATTTAATAATTCCGATTATAAGATAACCATCTTTACTATAATAAGCAAAGTATAAGAATTTTTAATTTTAGCCAAAATATGTAAAAACGCAGTACTGTATACACATTTTCAACTATACAGAGTGCACATAGAGAATTATTCAATTTTCTTCAAATTTGCTTTAAAAATTTTTTTTTAAATTGAATGAATTTGGTAATTTAGGTAGATTGAGGCATTGGGTACTTCGGCCCATGAAAAATTACAGGGCGTGCCTGGGCACGCCCGGCACGCCCTGTGCGCACGCCTATGCGGTATATACACTTTCATGCGCGTCGTGAGATCGAGCGACGCGGTAGTTTTTCAGCACCGACGACCATCGTTCGTCGGAAAATAACCTCATCAACCAATTCCCCATGTGTTTGTGTGTGTATAAACACGGCTTGAATGGTACATTTTACAGCTATTGCTTTTTAAGCATCACGCGCTGTTGTAAGATTGCAGTTTAAAAACAAAAATTGTTTTTAAATAATTTAAACAGCACTAAAAAAAAAAAAATCGAGGAAAAAAAGGGTTAGAGGGGCCCTTGCTTCCTTCTCCGTAAATACACCACCGGTAAAACCTGTCAGCTGTTATGTTGAACACAAAAACGGATACTTTTATTTTTATTTTTACTCCTTTTAAAAGTAATAAATATATTTGTGTACGTATTACATAATATTACACAAGTAATACATATTTACGACATTTAACAAATAAATAAATTATTACTATTATACAAGGGCGCATTTAGGTCGGAGAGGGTAATTTGTTATATTTCACCAAACTCCCGAACTCACTCATTAGACCGAATTTCTATGTAAGAAAGTATTTTATCTGTGCTAGCAGAAGTTATTATTAGTTAAAAAAAGTTAATATTTTAGTTATAGTATAAAAGTTTTATACGCATACCCTCACATATACTTCATCGTTTTCAGTAATTTAATAATTTATATCAATATATGGTATTTGTTAATGTAATGCGAAGAGGAGTTTGTGGCGGAGCACCCCACCTATCATAAGTCTATTAAATTTTAAAACACCCCAGTAAAATGAATCCTGGATGCGCCATTGTTATTATTTTAAATTGTAAACTCTCGCGTAGAAAAATATCCATCTTATTATTAGTCGTAGGCTTAGACTAATAATAAGATGGATATTTTTCTAAGACTTAAGCAGTGGCGATTATACACGATGTTCAACGGGGAGGGGGGGAGCGAAAATGGAGACAACTCCCTCTGTCAATGAAATATCCAAATCGAAAAATAATAACAAAAAGAAAAAACTGAAAAATCTATTAAGACGAAATGCAGATGTAGAAAAAGGAAAGGAAAGTAGTTGCTTATAAATAGCGGTTCGACAGCATTAGACGCAGTGGTCAACGTGACCATACCCACACACACACACACACACTGCGCCTCATGGCATGAAGCTATAGCGGGAAAACGCTAAAAACATTGAACAATTAATGAGAAAAACTATAATACTTGTGCCGATTTATTATATATACTTAATTTGTTCTTCGAAAGGGACGAACATATTATATAAGTATAGACTACTTATTTTAATGATCGAATTTTCAAATATATATAATGTTTTTCATTTATTAACTTTTATTTTTGTTGTTAACTAAATAACTTTCTCAAACGTTCGGTTCGCCTAAATGACTAATTGTAATTTTTTTTTTTTTTTATTACTAATAGAGACTTAAATTACAATATATTTGCCTCGACAATTAGGTTAAATAAAAAAACAATTAATGATGTAAAACACAATGTTCAGTGGCAAACTATACTTAGGGAATTCCGTAGCTTGTGAAATATCACCATTTTAGTATTTCTTATATGTGCGCGTATACGTGTGTTAATAACGGCCAAAGTCTCAAATTGAGAATTACATAATATTTTCTATATTATTAAAATTATAATAATATTTAAAAAAAAAAAACTGTATACGGTTAAAACGTAAAGCGCGAATTGTTTAAAAAAAAATAATAAATTATATAATTTAAACGGATCCGTCGTAGATATTTGTAAATATGAATAATATATTCGAGATTAAAAATGTTTTCCGTTTTCCCCGTTATCCAGGCCATCGCCATTATACTTAAGACATTTTATTTTAACATTATTTTATACACATAAATGTTTTTAAATTTTAGCGGGTGGTTTTTAACGAAACGGATTTTCTTCACCGTTACTATAACGCTATGATGTTAGTAACGATATTTTACCGGTTCGCGGCGGCGGCGGCGGCGTGCAGCAGCTGCTGGCTACCGACAATTTTGTATAATTCGATCGCATGTATTTTCATTGTCATCTTTTAATCGTATCAGTCCGTTATCACGTGTGACCGAGGGGATCGGTCGGTTTATATCATTTTATTCGTTGGACGATAGAATTTCTTTTTTAACCATTTTATTACACTTTCCAGTACGTTTCGGTTTTCGCAACGACGCGTAACACGTTGTTTCGTAGTTTAGTCGTTAAATAAATTAGTCTAACCAAAGTACATAATGCTGATCAAAGTCAAAACTCTGACAGGGAAAGAGGTGAGTAGAAATTACCGCGTTGCTTCTCAGTACTTACCGATTAATGTTTTGCGTTCTCGATTTGTCCTCGTTGCAGATCGAAATCGATATAGAACCCACCGACAGGGTGGAGAGAATCAAAGAAAGAGTCGAGGAAAAGGAGGGCATTCCGCCTCAGCAACAAAGATTGATTTTTTCCGGAAAACAAATGTGAGTGAAATTATCATTGCACGGTCTCAGTTCGAATGATGTTCCATAAACATTAGGTTTTTGGTTTCAGGAACGATGAAAAGACTGCTCAAGATTACAAAGTGCAAGGTGGATCTGTATTGCATTTGGTATTAGCATTAAGAGGAGGTATTTGCCGATCTGCATGATAATACGTAAAAACAATTATTCCGATTATATAACAAAAAAGAAAAAAAAAACATTTACCTATTATGTTTATTACACACACACATATAATTAAATTCAAAAGTAATGAAATAAAATAATTACTATACAAAATTAAAAATAATTTGTTCTTAAAATTGGATTTATGAAATAACTTGAATGTCGTGTCTATGCCAAAAGAAATATTATCACTAACGCGTATTACTGATAGATTTATGTTTTTATTCAAAAAAAAAAAAATCTAATCTATAAAATATATCTTCATAGAATTGATTTCAATAGCGTTTATTAATAGTGAACATGGCTCGAGTTGTCAGTAATTTGTATTTTATTTATTTTTTGTAATAATCGTTGGTAATTTTTTGAAATGTCAAACTGAGTATAATATAAATTTCAAATGTAAACTATTTGACTTATAAAATGTTCATCAAATATTTATTTAAAAATTTGTAAATTTCTAAACGCGTACAAATATATTTAATTAATTTTCAATTTGAAAAAAAAATATTGTATTGAAACATTTATGTTGAACAATCATGCACACATATTGTGTATCCTGTACATCCTTTGTTTGAATCTGTATCTATTTTAAGTGAATTATTTTAACTTTTGGTTGAAATATCATAAAGCAGTATCGGTGTACAACCAAAAAGTTTGTTATTAATAGGTGAAATTGAAATAAATAATATAACAGACAGCAATAAAAACCAATTGTAAATTATTTAATATATATAAAATTGTTTACAGATTTCTATGGTTATTTACCATGGTTTTTTTAAAAAAAATTTTATTGCGTTTATAAATATTTTAAGTGTATATACATAATTCTAAATTTTATAAATAACATGACACAGTAACTATTAAAATATTTAGTATGAATGGCTTATAGTTTCATAATATTAAGCAATAGGTTTTATGTTTAAAAATAATTGTTATTAATATTTTTAAATAATTGATTTTATATAATTTGTTTAAAAGATAGAAGGAATCAATTTCATAATTACGTTTATATAATTTAATTGATGGTATTTTTATTTTTTTTTTAAATTTAATTAGAGAATAACATTTAAGTATACAATTCAATAATAAAGGCAGCAATATATTGATACACCAAAAATATATTTTTGTATATACTCAATACTTGTCATAATTAGAACTTACATAAGTTTAGGCAATAAAAACAATATAGATGTAATATGATTTAAATCGGAAAATGCATTTACATACAATTAAACTTGTTTGTGTTTGTTCTTTAAATTTTTTCCTCGCAACGTTTATTTTTAATTTTTAATGGAGATTAAAACAGATTAAGGAGGGTAGTTATTATTTTGTTACATAAATATTCTCATTTCACTAACTATATATTTGTAACTTCTCTGGAAAGAAATGTTAATCATGTATTTTGAATTAAGAATTTAATCAACCATTATATTCTGACTAAATATTCAATCGCTAATTTAACAGTTAGACAAGGTAAATTATTGCTAATTCTAAGTCATTGGGTACAAAAACTTAATGCATACTTACATTATGTTTAATTATAAAACTGAGTAAAAATAAAAACAATTTTTTGATGTATTATATTATTTAATTTCAATACAAAATGTTTTACTTAAAACTATTTTACTATTATTATATGTTAAGAACACTATATAAAATATAAATTTTAAAATCAAATAAAATTTAATTTACGTATAATTATAATTGTAACAAATTTAAAAAAAAGTATTTACGTATATAGGTCTTAAATATATGAAATTATTAAATATGATTGTTATGTTATAATCTTTAATTTTTATTCTATTTTTGATACTATACAGAATAATGCAAAAACACATTTTAATTTATATGTTATACATTTTATAAATAAGCTCATAGTTAATCTTACATAATTTTAATAAATTCATACATTTGTCATAAAAATAAAGTAATGAAATTATTATAATATATATACGAGTATAAAACACTAGGATCTGGAATTCAATCGGATACCCAATAAAATTTTAGTAGGTATTCGAAGTAAAAGTAAAATGCAAGAAATATCGAAAAATAACAGAAATCAATATTCTGGTTATCGATAAAATTCTAAATTGAAATGCTCTACCAAGAAAGTCAATTTCAGTCATTTTTTATTTGAATAGTTTCGTTGACTAAGCCTAAGTGTTATCATAATTATCAAAATTGTTATCACTTATCACGTCTTGTTATTTCCTATTTTAAAAATTACAAACTTAAATAGTTTATATGTATTTACCTATTTGTTTTATAACAATTCGCTATTATATTTTTCAATTTTAATATTATTATACATATGTACATATTAAAATAATCATATATAATAATTATTATTTGTTTATGCAATAATAATTTATGTTGATTATCGTAATTCACTATAGGTACAAAAATTAAAGTGAATATTAAAATATGAATATATAAAAGTAAAACTGAAACCTAATATTTATTATAAATAATTCTGATACCAAGCGATTTATTAATTGTAATATTACAATGACTGATTGAAATATTTGTTGCTATGATTAAAATTATGATTATTATTTGTCATTAAGTTTGTAAACTCTGTATGGCAATGTTTAATTACTGGAAATTGCCTCCGAGGAGGTTTTTTATTGTTATCCAGTGTTGTACTATCACCTGTTATTAATTTTTTACTTTTGTATCGTCGATTTTGAAACCATATTTTGACTTGAGTCGGAGTCAGTCTTATTCTGGACGCCATAGTTTCTCGTTCTGTAGCTGATAAATAACGTTGTTGCTTAAAACGGTGTTCTAATTCTGATATTACATCCTAAAAAAAAAAAAGAAAATTAAATAGTGATATACAAAATAACACTAGTTCTTGAATGTTATCAATTTTAAAATATGAATATTATTCAGCTTTTCTTAAATTTTCAACACCGCTAGATTTTCTGTTCTAGTGCTTATAGTAAGCCATAAGTTTTACAATAATATGTTTTCATTTATTATTATTATTATTTTTATCCATGTTATTTATTCTATTCAATAGAAGAGATACGACCCGATAGTATATTTGGTAAATCATGTAAAATATTCTGAATTTCAGAAATGTTTGTTGTTAAGGCGAAGATAAGGCGAAAAAAAATACGAGTAACATGCGTACGAATTATTTAGTTTATTATATCCCAAACTATATTATTATAATTTCTAATAAGTAAATTGTTGTTATTATTGATCTTCTATTTGATACTTTCAAATATAAATAAACATACTACTTATATTTGATATAATATCAGTATGTCTTTTTTTTTTTTACTTCTCATTCATTGGTTTTAATAGTTTTCGTCTTTTTGTTGTAATTAATTTATTCATTAATGAAATTTAATTTACGAAAACAAATATGAAAGAAATTCTTATAAATATATATTTATTGTTTTTTAATAATAATAAATAAAATTCCTGTTTAGAAAACCTATTATTTTATTTTTTTCGAACAGTAATACGTACCTACTTATTAACAGGTACTATTATCGGATTATCAATAAATGTTGTCATTTTCATATAATCGTTATTAATTTAATTGCGATTTATTATAATTACCTTAGAAAACAGTATTCTAGGTTTTCGTTTTGTTCTTGGTCTTTGGTGTGCAGATGTTCTACTAATTGTAGTTTTTTTCAACGATATTTGGTCACATCTGTTGACCGTAGGTCTGTCATTTAACGATGATTCTGTAACGAACAGAAAACAAATAATACACGCGTATGAAATGATTATGACTCAACAAATAACACATCAATAATATATAAAAATTTGAATGAGAATTAAAAAGGTCGCGGATCGGCTTGAAAGAAAAAATTGGAATTATATGCAATAATAACTATTAACGTATACTGCAAGAGCGTTGAGCATGAGCGTATTTGCCATGATTTTCAATTAGATGGAGGAAAAATTTTTTTTTGCGAGAGGAGACAAAAATCAATTTTTAACTGGCAAGAATTAGTTTTTATTTCCATTTATAAATTAATGTATTATTATTATTATTATTATTATTATTATATTATTAAGCTTAAATAATTAAATACATTACATTTTTACGTATGATTTCAATATATTTTCATGATTTATTATTAGTTATTATGCCAATGACGATCGGTGAGGGTCTTTAGCAAAGCTGTGCAGTATTTCTTATGGAAGTTTTTACATTTTTTTTTCACCAACTATTGCGGTACATTAACATTTTCGAATTGAACCGAAAATGAAACGATTTGCTTAGCCATTCTGTCAGCACGGTCACAGGATATTAACGGTATTGTATATTATTTTTGACTTTTGTATTTATTTTTTGATTTTTCCAAGGAAATTAAAAAATATATATAGTTGTGTTATATTTATATATATATATAAATATTTTTATTGAATTTATAAAGTAGTAATTTTTTATTTTTCTTATTATTTCGAATTGTGTTTTAAAAATAAATAACTACAAAAGTGACCACCGTGTAGGGGGGAGGCGATGGTCCGCCTCTGCCACACCTTGAATACGCCTATGGCATTGGGTGTTCTGTTATGTACGAGTATAATATATTATAAAGCGTCGATTATTCATAGTTGTAAAAAAGAGATCGTGTTACTTTACTTCAAATTTAGGTACTGTTTAAAGATAGAAATCGAAAACAGGGACGACCGTTATTGCAGGCGAATGGAACGCTTATAGTAAGTATATTATAACACAAAACGGTAAATACCAGCTATAATAAAACAGCTTAATCGATCCAGAAATTGGAGTTCGAATTCAGACTATCCAATGGTTATCATATGGAGACATATCAAAATTAAGCACTGAATAAAATTACATGGCGCTTTAAGAGCAATGGATTATTATTGGAAGGTAGCTTTAAAAAGAGTAAAACCAACTCTGCCTATCCTATTTCAACTACAAGAAACGATTAAAATAAATTTAAGTAAACCGTAGTGACGACATACATTTTCATCACTTATCCGTCGTTCAATTAGATATTTTTATTTTGAAAACAGATCGAAGGGTTTTCGCACGAAAATAGTTGAGAAATCGCACGGGGTTTGGAGAATATTCGTTTTGAACGTTTTGTATGCGATATATTAAATTTTGTTTTATTTAAACATTATGAAATAAACCGAACGAGACTCTGTCTCAGTGATTACTATTATTATTATTATTATTATATATTATTTAAATTTAAATATAAAGTTTGATTGAAAACCCATACGTCTAACGTGCAGATACAGTTATATTATTTAGTAACAACTCAAATAAATTTAAACTAAACTAAATGGCTGTCCTTTTGCAAATCATTATTATTTTTTTAAACTTAAACGAATCCTCTAATTTTGAAAAGGGGAACGAAGAGCTAAATTAAACATCAAGAACTCTCAGTATTTTAAGTTTAAATCATTTCAAATTGCGTCCGTGTTAAAACCGATATAAAATAAAATTTTATTAAAACAATTATATTGTGCAAATATAATTAATTTTATAGTATTCAAAGATCTAAAGCATAAAATATATGTATGTAAAATTTAATTTATATTTGAACTCGATTAAATTATAATTACAACTTTATATACGACAAAAATTTAACTATTTCTTATATAATTAATAATCAATTAATGGCGAAATAATATTGTGGAACTGTTATTATTTATCAATGTAACAGAAAGATTTAAATGAAAATAATAAAGAAACAAAAATGGCAGTAATTTTATTGGAACGTAAAAGAACCGATTAAAACGTCTCAAACTCAAAATATGGGTTACGGTTTCGGTTCTGATATTTCTTAGGGTTCCTAGTTCTAAAACCTGTTCTTTTCACGGTTTGATTTAAATGTTGCCTGCAGACTGATGACTCAGTCGAATTGTTAGTAAATTAAACGAATTTTATACAACAACTCGATATTTGTTTAATTTTGAACGTAGCGAGGAAGCTATTGGTTTTATAAAATAACATGATGTTTATTTGTTTATTTTTGGGTACGAATTTTCACAACTAGAAAAAATACTCGGATGAGATCATCATGATCTCGTTTGAGTTACGTTCCGGTATGGCAAATTGTATCTAGTCGGTACTTTATGCTTGAAAAGTGTTTCGATTTTCTTAGTAGTTTCCTTATGCGTATGTTGAAAACAAACTGAAAATCGGAAGAAAAACTACCAAAATAATGGCCTAGATTCTCTAGATTCTTGAAATACACGTCGAATACGTAACTTTGCGTAAAAATATTTTCAAATTTTTTTTTTTAACGATTTTGGGCTATTTAAAGTAATTATTTCATTTTGAGTTATTCAAGCCGTACAAAAAAAAAAATTATGATTATTTCGACTGTATTAACAAAAAACCTTGACGATCCTAAGTGATAAGAAAAAAAAATGTTAGTTTTAAATATTATCACGACAAATCGTATTACACTGAAGTTCCGCTCGGAATCGTTTTATCGAATGCAACGATTTATCATTGCTCACAAATTTACAGAAAAAAAAAATCTAAAACTTTATCCGAGTAATTCAACCTTAGTTACAATAGGACTAATCATTACACAATGAGATTGAAGTATTTACATTACAAAAAAATATAACTTTAAAAAAATAAATTTTAAGAAACGACGAAGTATTATGCGCGATACAAAAGCCGGGCTTGTTTGCGGCACGTATCGGGCGAAGGATAATGTTATGAAGAAAATTGGTAGATGACCGATGAGTATGACAGGCAGACCCGTAAGAAACTCTTCTGGAGCCTGAGGCAATTTTGAGGATATGCGCGTAAGAGATTTTCAAATGCTACCTGTTTAAATATGGCGGAGAAATATTTTGATATAAAAAATTTGTGTAAGGTTTAGCGCCTCCGTTGCGTTGGCGCCTGAGACGAATGCCTGACCCTCGCTACGGCTCTGACGCAAGGAGATTGTAGCGGAGAAACGAGTAGAACGGTGTTTTGAATAATGCGCGTATATAAGAGCGCGGGAAGGATGTCGGACAAAAAGGACGGGTTGTCCGCAGCGGTGTACGTTGGTGAAAATGTGTAGGGCACGAAGAACGTCGTAGGGTCCCGGAGAATACCGCGCCGTGTTCGTCTATATATGTAGGGCGACGTGAGCGACGGAATTTCCTCTATATAGGGATACGGTGGGCGACGCGCAAGAATTTTTATCTCTTTGAAATTTATCGCCGTCAAATTACATTGGTCCACGGGGGTATTTTTTTTTTTTATGAAAATATAAAAAATATAATTCGAAGCTTGACGTATTGGTGAAAGAAATTATCACCTCTTCTTTTTATTTGCTTATAAAAATTTTTCGTAACACAGTCCGTTTTATTGGGGGTGGGGGATCTTTTGGAAAAATCGCGTACTGAGCTTTTTGAAACCAGTCCGACAGCAGAACGTGTACACCCTACGTCGTAATAAAACGTGCAAGTGGCTTACTGCAAACGATTTGTTGAACGGCGGTGACGGTTTCCGGGTCGGTGACGATGCCGAGTGGCGGCGGATCGGCGGCGCGTTCGGTGTCTCGACGTCGGCGGCAACGGTCGTCGCGAAACCCGTCGGCCACTTCCGGAACGACGTCTGTGGCCGGACGTGGCGGTAGAGCGAGTATTAATTGCTGTCCGTGCGGCTGGACGTCGTTCTCCGTCCACCAGCCGGTTCTATCGGCGTACTGTGGCTGTGCGTCAACCGACCAAGAACAATCGTACTGTTGGGACGAAGACCAGTTGCCGCAGTCCGCGTACGGGCCGCCGCCATAATAACCGGCGTCGTAGTAATAGTAGTAGTTCGACGGGTCGTCGTCCGTCGGTTGCGTGTTCGCGGCCTGCTGCAGTCCGATGTATTTGTTGTCGTTGTCGACGGCAACCGCCGAAGACGACGACGACCACTGCATGTCGTGGTGCCGGCGAGCGGTCGTCACCGCGGCCGGTTCGTATAGTTCGTGCGACAACGACAGAATCGCGTGATGGTCGTTAGGGTGGTGCTGGTAGTCCGCCGCCGGCACACCGTCGTACAAACCGTAATCGTCCGTGAACTGCTGTTGCTGTTGCTGCTGCTGCGCGTGATGGTTGTGCGTCATGTCGTTGTTACAGTAACGCATCGTGTCTCTTCCGCGATACGATTATATTATAAAATAACAATATTACGAAACGAATGTTTGAGAGAGAGAGAGAGTACCTGTGGCGTCGTCTTCTCGGCCACTGCTGCTGCTGCTGCTGCTGATCGGGATGCGTCGGCGACTGGCAGGGCTCTCCTTATCGGCCCGTCGCCACGGCGGTCTCCCCGCCCAGGTTCCGACGGATCTCGGCCAATCAGAGACGGCGGCGTGAGAGCCGCTGCACGTGGCTCCCCGCCGGAACGCGCGCGCCGTTCGCGTTGTTGTTTATTATTATTATTATTATTATTCGGCGTACGCGTATGTTTTGTCCACTGCACTACGTGTGTGTGTGTGCACGCGCATACGCGCATACCGGTCAGTCGTATCAATATCGAAACGGCACAGCGCGCGCATAATATATTATGCGGGGTGCGGCGGAAGGGACGTGTCCGCGCGACAAACGATGGACGGCGTGCGGGCCGTCAATTAGAGGTACCCTTAAACGCAAGACGCGCGCGTTGTTTATGCGCGCGTGTAATTTTCAATCGCACGTGGCGTCGATAAAACGGCGCGGCTGCGGACGGTTTTGGACGGCCAAAGCGCGTTATAATTAAAATACGAGAACGGTGTTGCGCTGAACTGCAGGTCCCCGACGCCGTTTCATACCGCGCACCGTATCCCGTGTTCGGCCGAACTCCCACCCGCCGCCACCGCCGCCGCGGGGGAATCGAACGGAGGCTGTTCCAGCTCCTGTCGATATCGACGTTTTAATATCAATAGAAAAATATCGAATAACGAGAGGTGTTGCAAAAACTGTGTGTATTATACGGAGCCGTGGCCGTTTTTATACGCCTGTTACGCTCTAAAGTCTCAGTTGAAAACTGAGCGTGTGTGTAGGATGAAAAATGATAGTTCTACATTTTTTTTTTTTACTACTGGTTAGAAGTGATCGAATATATGGGTCGAATATTGTTTTCAATAATACCTGGACAATATCGGCGGAAGAACAATGAGGACTAGAAGAGTGAGGATGTTAAATATAATAGCTGGATGGACAGAGCAATAATAAGGATTTTAATTAATGGGTTGTTGAGAGAATGTCGGGAGGAAAGCTACTATGGAAAAGTATAGTAGAAAGACGGAATGAATGGATAGGACACATATAATTCGGCATGAAGGATTATTAAAAGTAATTATAGAAGGAAAGAATTATGGGGGAAGGTCACGGAATAAGAGTAAGAAGTACCGCGATCGGGAAATGAAATTAACAGCTTACTACAAGAATATATTTAAAAAAAAAAAAAAAGAATGAGAAAAATGAAATTCAATGATAGTATATATACACAGATACTGCGTAAAGTAAAATTGACATTATTCGTCGCACATTCAAAAACTCTATAACCGTATCATTTTTCCTAATGAGTGGATTCACTAGTGAGAGTTGGGTTTCATTCACTTATTCCTGGATAGTTGTGCCGATCCTTTGGAAAAACTTTTATTTCGGTTTATAAGTGTACGTGAGAATAAACATTTCTTCTTTATAGACCACTGTGTACGTTTGTTTTGTATTTTGTCATTCATCAAAACTAATTATAGGCCAAGTACGGCTAAAGCATCGTTGTCCGATGACACATCTTGTAATATTTTATAATCGAGTCCAAGCGAGAGTGATAAATGAGATCATTACGCAGTTCCGTGCGCATGGAAATCGACGAAAACCGCGCGTGTGATCTACCGAAACGGGGATTTTTTAACGTGCACAAATATCTCGATACATTATATAGTTTTGACGATCGAATACGCAAATAAAAATATTTATGTAAGCCGAGCTTCGGTGTAATATTATTTATTATTAATAATAATAATAATAATATAGTGCGTGTATAGAATAATTTATACGATAAACAGTACATCGTTTTAACGTAATTTCTTACAATAAATCTAGGCGAAGGTAAAAATAATTTAAAAATTGTTTCCGTCAATATAGGTACGAGTAGAAAATCAACATGTTTGATACAAACGTCAAGGTTTCAAAACTATTATAGTTTCGTGATTTTCCGCACAAAAAATAGTGATACGCTTTGTCAGGGGGAAAATAAGAAGACGTTTTTCCTATAAATTTTTAAGCGCTATACCATGCAGCAATAACTCGCGTCGTGTCCTCCTATAAAATCCGTCCACGCGCATAAAAATCAAAATAAATATGTATATATATATCGAAATGAAATTTGTTTTTATAATGAGAGAAACGGAGTACGCCGGACGACTGAAAAAACACAGATGATACGTACGGACGAATAGGTGTGACCGCGTATAACCGCGATCGTCGTCGTCGTTAAAAACGCGTTTCGTTTTTTTTTTTTTTTTTTTTAATATTAAATACGACATATTATTATTATTGTTATTATTGTTATTATTATGATTCGTGTGTCCAGCGTTGTGCCGTGTTTTCGATTTTTGTTTATTTTATAATACTATTACTGCATTATTATAATATCGTCGTGGCGACGACGCGACGCGGGTATATACATACATTATACACATACACATATTTTCATAACATCATAATATCGGTTTCGGTCTGGACAATTCGGTCTCGTGTAATTCGGACGCGCGTCAGTGCCGCGGGGGCGACGGAACGGATTGTCAACGCCGGACACGGTATATCCAAAACAGATGGCCCAGCATCCCGGGGTACACGCGCGCACTAGTAATAATATATTCTGGCGCCTGCGGCACGCACGCGGTCGTCGGGCGTCGGGGTTATCTGAAGCCGACGTCCGTCCCGGCCTCAAACGAACTTGCACGTTATTATGATTTTTTTTTTTTTTTTTTTCAAAGTTTATAAATACGTATTAGACGAAACACCACGTGGATCTCGTGTACACGTATATCTATATACATATATATATATATATATATATATAATAAAATAAAAGCTTATTATGTCGATATAATGTATAACTGCGCGCGCGTATATACGTATATAAGAATAGATAGAAAGAAAAGGGGGAAAAAAAAATACCGAATATTATACGTAACTTATGTATAAATAATAATATCGTTTATTATGCACGCGGACGTTTTCGACGATGTAAATTTATCGTGATATTGTTTTATAGGATATTATACGTATATAACGTAATGTGTCGATCCCCGGTCGATGCCGCGTGTGGTATTAAAATATTATATGCGTTCATAAATATACTGCTGAGGATGGGCGACGGTCCTGCAGGATCGAAGATTTACGACGCGTGCAACACGCGTAAAAACCGTGTGGTCTGACGAAAGATCCCATGGGACGTGTATATGCTGATGGGAGAAAATGTCTCTCGGGGGGGGGGGGGGGAAACGCTAATAATAATAGTGTACGATAGGTAATTACAATAGAAAAGAAAATAATAAGGCGGCGGACGTCGTCTAGAGAAAGATTCTATAGAGTTTCGGATATTATTAAAAAGCGGCGATAAACCGATTGCGTTCGGTAAAAAGAAAAAACGATTCTGAACAGCGGGATATTCGCGACGTGATGTTATTTATTCCGAAAAACAAAAACAATATCGCGCAGTCTGTGAAATGACATACATTTTTTTTATCACGTACGAATTACCGTCCACACAATTACTTTTTTCTCCAATCGAAATCGATTCGAACGTCACTTTTTCCCCGTTACGACCGCGCGAAATAAACAGCTTACCAGGGCTTACCCTTTGCCGCACGACGGTAAATTGCTTTTCGTCCGAGACGCCGCGGCGATAGGTACGCGCCGGCGCCGGCGGTTTGACGTAGTCCGATATTCCGGGAATGTAAACCCCGTTCGTCTAAGTCAGTCGCACGTATCCCTTAAAACGAGGCTTTTAAAAAAATCACTATCGCGTTCCCACGGGACGCTGTGCAGTACAACCGTATATAATATAATGATATACACGAGCATAATGTAGTGTGTGTAAACGTTGTAGAGAGAGTGAGAGAGAGAGAGAGATAGAGAGGAGAGTAGGTTGTCGCGCGTGTGTCCGTGGGAAATCGGATGACGTTGGCCACATGGCTATTTTACAAGCTGACGTTAGTAAATCTGTCGTTGGATCACCTGTGCCATAAACACCGCGAGAGAGTTCGATCGGTGCGATCCATATAAAAATACAGCCGCGGATACGACGTATATCGTTCAACGTTTGCGTTTTAATATAAATTGCCGCGATCAGTGGCGTGTTTAGTTGGGCTGGCGGCGGGGAAAGGGCCGGGCAATTTATCCCACCACCCGCCCCCCCCCTTAAGGGGGAGAGGGCGTCAAATTTCCAGTCCCATTAAAGGGCGCCGGTGTTGGACGTAAACACGTTTGGCCGCAGTGTTATTTATTAATTCAATACGAAATTTTGCGAAAAACAATTTTTACGTAAACACTTTATTCTTGATAATATCTATATGTATTTATAATATAATATAAAATTACGTTTAAATTCAATAATAATAATAATAATAATAATAATAATAATATGTTATTCGTTTATTTTTTTGTTTTGTTCATCTGTAAAATGTTATATATTTTTTGTAATATATACCTTTGATTATTATTATTATTATTATATTTATATGTAATCAGTGTACACACGACGAGTTTTACTAACCGTACGTCAATCATTATTTACTTAATTTAATGTAGGTGAGTACGTTTGTACGTATTGGTATAATATAGATTGGAACATTATTGTATGTACGGTTAGATATATACGGTAGAAGATTTACAAAAGAGAGAAAGTAAAAATGCATGAGTGTAAAAATCGGAAGGGAATGGATGGTTTTATGAAAAGACATTTTGTTTTGGACGAGGCGTGAACATTTAACAGATTTTTGGGAAGTTTTGTATGGTATGGGGGGAGGGAGATAAGTTTAAATTGCACCAGTGATGTTATTGAAAAAATTGTGTACCTAAGGCGTTAAAATTCTAAATACGCCGCTCAGTCTGCAGTGCGTACAATATGTGTGTGTTTCTGATAAAACAAAAAAAAATATTAAATCATTTTTTTTTTACGTCTATATATATATATATTGTTCGATCAGTGTCGACATACGTTCAGATATATACAAAAAATTACATTTAAATAAGACGGTTTAATAAAATTACATTTCTAAATTTATAGATTGATCCATGCGCGGCGGTGTAAAATTATTTATAATTTATATTGACATAAAAATTCATTTCATTTTATGAATTTGAGCGAAACGAGGAGTGACTTTTTTGTTTTTTTTCTATGTGCAAACTGTCGACTAGAAACGGACGATGGCTCACAGATGATCTTGTTATGCGTTATACGTTCCGGTAGCAAATTCCATCTGGACGATATAATTTATTTAAAACGTTTTTCTCGATTTTATCGGTGTAGGTTCCTTATATGCTTGATTAAAAAAAAAATATATATATATAAGTTGAAAGAAAAACTATTTTCTCATTAGTTTTTAAACGCGGGGCACAACAAACTATCAAAATAATTGTCCCAGAGTCTTAAAATGTTACACCGAACATGTAATTTTTCAAAAAAAAATATAATTCCGATTTTTGGCTATTTATATCAATTGTAATTAGACGTTGAGTTATTTAAATCGTAAAATAGATAATTTTTAGTTCCAAGGGCTTAAAATTGTATATAACACAGGTCTTGCGCGTAATTTTAACTATATTGAAATAATCTTGACAATCGCGTGAGTCGTAATTTGTTTTTTTCTTCTATTACCAGTTACCACTGAAAATTTTCCGACAAAATGCGTATATATTGTAACAGTTAAGTTAACGTACGTTATATGCTCCGCTCATAATCGTTTTATGAAATGCAATGATATTCGCTTTTAAATCTATATTAATAATAAAACTTAATGAATGGTTTAATTGACTATTACTCGAATACGCAGTAGTAATTAAACAAATTTAATACAACAATTTATATATATATATATATATATATTTTATAATTAATATATATTTTATAATTAATATATATTTTATAATTAATATATACAAGTGTTAACTTGTATAGCATTAAAATAGGAGTTTTTAAAAAAAAAAAATAATTGTCCAAAAAATTATACATATTCAAAATTCAGTAATAAATATTTTTGAAAAATCCTATTTAAAAATTATATTTAATATTATAATCTTGCAAGTATGCAAATGATACTTTTATATAGATGTGTGTGTGTGTGTATGCTGTGCTCGTAAGAAATAAGTATGTATTTTGTCCTTATAAGTACCTTATAACTCGTAATCAGATTTCGATCGTGTAAAAAAAAAAAAGTGTATAATTAATTAAATATTTTTCGTGCGCGCTATAAAATAATCGTTTCGCCCGACACGTATATATATATATAATTTATAGTATATAATACTGAGATTAAATTATATTTTAATTTCCGTTTCATAATGCTAATGAGTGATATATGCGTGGGGTCTCCTCGGCGTGAACCATAAAATATTTTTTATTATATACTCTTTATAGCGTTTCGAAGGTTTAACGTTATATATATATATATATATATATATATATATATAATATTTTATATCGCACGTATATATTACAGTGACAAAATCATCTCCAAGTCATATATTAAAATACGTAATAAGTTTATTATCCTATATCCAAATCGTTACGCGTTTATTTAAATTTTTATTTAGATTCAATAGTATACGTACAGCACATATATACGAGTATATATATATATATATATATATATGTGTATAGTGTAAAATAATAAAATATAATTATCACTACTATAGATGATAAATGAATGTCGATTTTATTATTAGGTTCAATTTTATGAGATATTTTCGCGTACCCACACATCTGAATTTGAATTTTTTTTTACATTTAAAAAAAAAAATCAGAAAATGGACGTGAAATTATTTAAAAAAAAAGAATAGATACAGTCCACGTCTCAAGTCTGTTTCAAGCTTGTTCTATACTTTTTTTATTTCTAAAAAAAAAAAACAGTGGCGTCTTCTGTTAGATCTTAAGTATAATATGACAGGCAATGGATAAAGTTTTCAAACGTACCACATTTCGGAACGTAATGTATTTGATATGTGTAATATAAACGAGTATTACGTTATGTAATGTGTTAGTAAAAATTGTTATTAAAAATAATTAGTTTATTACAACTAAGACAAAAAAAAAAAAAAAAAAATTATAAAAATTTAACCGTTGAACACACAAGGCACAGATTTCAGGAGGCCACGACTTTATCTGTAAGGAATTTACTATTTACGTATTTATGTATTATATGTCGCGTCAAAATATGTTAGCTATTTACAGTTATATTCAATTATATATTGTAATTATATTACATAAATACATGTATACATTATATCACGCCATTATATTCCAGACAATTATTATAATAAAAAAAAAAAATTTCAACTGATTTACAACAGGCTTCCCTCGAGCTTTTTTTTCTCTGCAGGAGCTCTTGTAAATATAATAATGTGCGCCGCACCGAGCCTTCCGATGTGTATCACGATAAAAAAAAAAGCAACTAGGAAAAAGCAAATAAGATTTTTTTTAAATCGAATCGGATTTTTAATTAACTATACGTCGATAAGTATTTATTTATTATTTATTTCGATTAACGCCCTTGAAGCGTAGACATTTCGTTTTTAATATTACCATAAAGCTGGATACGGGATTGAAAATATTTTAGTCGTACGCTACGAGGTTCCTCGCGTAGTATTCCTTATTCATTCCGGACTCGATCGTAGCGAACACACACCGAAGAACGAGTATTTATTATTAGTATTTGGCATATTTTCAAACGTTCGCGTTTTCGTATAAATATTATAAAACAATAATGGAAACAAATATAACCGACACGTTTAGCGACGGAACGGTTCTAATCACTGGAAGTACGGGGTGTTTTTTTTTTTTTGGAAAACTACTCGTTGAATAATTACTCAGATCGTGCACATTAAAAAGCGTTGCCGTGTTGGTAAGAAGTAAAAGAGGACTGACTTCCGAACAATGAATGACGGATGTTTTTAAGCACGTCGTAAGTACATTTTAAGACTTAAATGCCACTGTTTCATTGACCTAGTATATTAATTAATAGATATATTATTATTTTTTCAATAAGGTAGAAAACACGTTTTAATATTGTTTCTATATAATAATATGTAATTTGCAAGAAAAAAAAAATTAAAGTTTTGTAGTAAATTATAATTTATTTATTTCTACGTGTATGTACGTATTGTCACACAAGTAAATAACTTGTTATATGGATTTAATCGAAATCACAAAAGAATTCGCGATATTCAACGTCTCTGAATCCCCCCCCCTCCTTCTATCTAAATAAATAAATATTTATTGAATTCGGAACTATAATCACTGAAATTACTGTAATTGAATTAGCTGAAAAACCGATAATTAAAACAGAAAAATTTGTAATTCGGGTTCAAGATTTAGTTTTTGACAAGATATATTTTCGTTAACATAATATATAAGTTCATATTAATTTTTTTTTATTAAACGCGTAATATAACTTATAAAAATAATATATATATATATATTAATTTATTTGTAAATGTCGTAATACTCGTTTAATAACAATAATAGCAATAGCAATAACCAACAACTTTAATAATAATAGTACGCGCAACTTTGTCGAACGTATACATTTTTCTTACGATTATTTATACGAGTAAAACTCGTATTATATGGAACATTCGTTAAAAACAGAATAAAATGATCGACAAAAATTTATGTATTTAACCAGAACGATGGAAATCTATTCGAAAACGGATAATTTGATGGATTTGTATTATGAGTTTTCCACGAATGAATGGAAATAGCTTACCATTTATCGGGCGAAATCATCTCGATCTCAAAGTACGAAATAACACGTGCGCATCGAAATATGACGGATATCAAAAATACAGAATTTTCCCGACGTAATGGACGTACTCGAAACGCGTGATTCAGTGTGACGCGTATAGGAACGTGGCAAAGATAAACTCGGAAAAATTTCCGTGTTCGTTAAATTAAAAAAAAAAAAAATGTTTGCTCCTTTATCACATCAGGCGGCACTGTTTAGAATGTATTACAAACGAGAGGCGACCGAAAACGTTCATTTGAGGCTCTTGGCTGTTTGCGACGGATGTTAGCCTCTTCGGATTGGCGCGATGTTGCCAGTGACGACAGTGGCTCCCGCTCGAACTGTCGTTTTTTTTCCCCGCACTACGAAGGTTAGGTTTTTAAGGGTTAGGTTTTTAAGGGCTAGGTTTATTAGGTTAGACTCGTACGCGCAATAAGGTCCGGGACGAGCGTTTAAATTGATATTAGCTCTTCTTAATGTCCACAGAGGTGTGTAGAGAAGTGACCGCGAGTATTGGATGTCACGGTTAAGTGTCCAAGATCAATGGACATTATCACCGTAGCCGCGGCGCGCGTGAAGAGTGTATACGCACAATACCACAATAGTACCCACTACCCAATATTAATTACGATATATTTTATAAAAATAATTTACACTCTTTCCCCGCCCCATTTCGAAAACCCCCTTTTCATAAATATTTTTTTTTAGCGCGTGTCTCCGGCTGTTGGACCAGCGGTGGTGGTCCCGTCCCTCCGCGCGCACGGAGCCGGTTATAGGTACGCAATACCACGTGTGTGTGTGTGTGTGTGTGGGGGGCGTAACACGCGGTTTTCAGTGCTGTTCGACGATAAACACACACGCCCGGGTCCATCCGTTCGGCTCGTAGTTTAACACCGTCGTTCACCGCGTTGTTTTCTTAAAACGCTGTGCGCGGTGAAGTGTGTTTTGACAAGTCTTGTCTCTGCAGTGTCCCGGACCATAATAATAACGTCGTCGCGGTGTATACCGCGATGGTGAGGGGGGAAACAAAAAATTATACACAAACGCCCGTACCGCGGCGAGTAATGGAAAAATATTATTTCCCGTTTCACCGTAATCGTTGTAACGCACGAGTCCGTAGCGCCGCCGCGGGTTCGGCTCTGTCCGACGGTGGGCGCCAGAGAATAATTATTCGTGTGTGTATAACAAATTGTAATAAAAATGTGTTCGAGAGGAATTATAGAGTCTTTTTCGCGCAAATCTAATTTAAAAAAAAAAAAAAAGTAAATTTCAAAACTGCCACGTTTACACGGAATATTTCTATGTATCGTGTAGTACTATTGTACGAGTCAGTACTTAAATATTTGGCCCGATTTAATTCGTTATATAAAATTTTTTTTTTACCGAATCCTTTTGTCGCGGAACAATTCGCATAAACGCGTGTATTTTAAAGTATTATAAAGTGAAGATTTAAAAAAAAAAAAACCATTGACATTTTAGTTTCTCGCGCGATCAATAAAAATACGCATCTCGTCAACAGTCCCACAGGATGAACTGCCTCCTCCCCCCGCCTCTCCGAACGATTAGTGCCTTTTTTCCGCGGCAGAACCGTCTCTTTTCGAGCATTGAGGTGCAATTGGATCGTCAAAAATTTCAACAAGTCTTTGATAATTCTTTTAGAAAAATCCTCTCAAGTTGCCGGCCTTTTTTCTTAAACGCGCAAACGTACGAATTAACGACAAACGTATTTATTATAAGTCGTTATAATTTATTTATATGATAAATAAAAAATATTTCCTACATTTCATACAATAATATCGTTTGAAGTATATCTTTACGAAATTATATTACAATAGACGGCACTGTACATAATATAATACAACACGTCGTTCGTAGTACGCCTGTTCCGAGAGTATAAAATTGTTTTTTTTCTTTTTAATGACAACTAAATTATTATTCGTACGACAATCCAAAAGGGAAATGTTTAACAATTCGCGTTCCAGGATATATTAAATTATTATTATTATTATTATTCGTATTTTGTTTGTGCAACGTTTGATCTCGTTTTATTGTTTTCGAATATACGATATACGAATACTAATTAAACAAGTACTAGTACACCTAATAATAATTGTAATAATAATAATACATATACATATATTTGTAATAATGTGATCACGCGGCATTCGAAGCGGAATTATAACTCGTGTTTATGCGGTTAATGTAAGACATATAATAGCTGGTACGTATTAATTATTATTTGGTGTATATATGGCATTAGTTTTAAAATAATAATGAACCGACGGAATAAGTTTAAAGTTAAAAATAAAATACATTTTTTTACCAAGATGATATTATATAATAATAATAATAATTTGTATCACGACATATATGTTCAGAGTACTAACAGTCGGATTTTACAGAGTAAAACCCGACTGTTTTACAATTTTAATTTTAATAGGATTTCGAAAATAAGATTACGAATAACGTTGAACGAATTTGTTCGATGAAATTTATCGAATTTAATCGGTTCAGATTAATATGATCAAATTAAAAAAAAATCCCTTCTTCGATTTCGGAAACATTTTTTAATGGATCTTAATTCGATCCGGTAATCGTTATTCGCGTTCGATATACGTAATATTACTAAACGCGTGTTTTTCTATCATCCATCATTTTTTTATTAATCTACAAAATCAGAGAATGTAAATTTTAAGGCCGGAGACTTTGATCTACAAGAAGTCACAATTCTCATTTTAATTTGTGAATTTTTTTTTAAATTTTTTATTCTACCACATTTCAACAATTGATTCATATTGTTTGCATCATTATTTCATAACAATTATTCAGAATTTACTTTTTTTTGACCACGTCTTCTTCTTTTTTTTTTTGAGTTTAAATAAATACACGTCTGAAGGATTATTTTTTTAATTTCGGACGTGTTCTTATTAGAAATAAAATATATAATTACTAATCGGAATAATAAGAATAATACACGCGATACGAGGCGTGATCTAGTGGTTGCTGTTCGCACTGGGTGTGTTACGTTTATATTCTCGACAGATGCCCTTGTCTGTAACGATTCGATCGCGGTTGTCAAAAACGCTAATTATTTGAATATAAATGAAATTATATATAATAAAAAAATAAATATACAACCGTTATACTATATTATAATACTTGGAATTTTACGATTATTTAAAAATAACTTATCGCGTAAATGCATTCATTTTGTATTCCGTTGCGAATATTCAGTAATTTTTTCTTTGATTATTATCCACTAGATAGTGACACAACGAGTCACGCAAAACGTTTAAATTCTATTTTGAATTATAATATAATTAATAAACATAGTTGATTTGTCCGTGCTTCGCGGGACCAAGTTCAAAAACTAATATCCACGTTTCTAAACTTTTGTCATTTATTTTGTACTTTCTTGTTATTTTTTTTCATTTCTTTCGTTCTTTTAGAATTCGTTCTTATTCGTTTTTTTTTTTAAATGGAAAAATTGTATGTTTTAAGTAAAAAAAAAAAATTGAAAAAAAGAAGACATGCGTATCAACCAAGTATAACGAGTTTAGAAAAATATTCAATTAGTTTCGCCGTATAAATTCGATAAAAACCTAAAGCTCGTGGATTTTTTCATTATATTTATATGATAAACAATCACAGAAGATATGGTTATTTTAACGAAATATTTAATGGAAAAATTATTGTGCACATTAAATCTCATATCGTTGGTCGTGTGAAAGCAATTTGAAAATTCACCGATTAGATCCCGGTATGCACAAAAAAATCGATTTATACCGACCGAATAAAGATCGCTCGATTATAATTTATATTACTATACTAGTCAACAGAGGTCAACATATGTAAAATACTTACAACAGCGACACTTTCAAGAAATAAAAACTGTACTTCGAAGCCTAGCCGAAGAACTGTTATCCGATATTTGACATGCGATCAGATTTTATGAAACAAAAGTCTTCAATATCTTCTATGGAAATTTTATAGGATTTTTTTCAAACTCGTCAACTCGTCCGTATACATATGAAACGCGATTTTGACAAGTCAACGAAATTTACAAGTTTATCTGTTGTCACATAATTCGACTTGTCTTTTTTTATGAAACGAGTCTCGCGTTTTGGATTTTATATAAGTCGTTGGATTTTTTTTAAATAAAGTGGACCTTCAGATTTTGTGACGTCTTACACGCCGTTATTAGTGTTGACGTTTACTTTAATTTCGTGTGTATAATCGAGTAAAAACCACGGGACGACGACGACAATAATTTACTACCTAGCTAGTATACACTGAATTTCTCTCTCTCTCTGTCGTTTCTACTTCAATTACTCATAAACGCCCACCGTCGTCGCTGTCTCATCTCTCATCTCTCATTGTATTATTATTATCGTATTATATTATTAATACCACCCGTCGTCTGCTATTGCAAGTAAACTATTAATATATATTATTATTATTATAACGCGCGCTCGTCATCAGTTTTTTTATATTTATTACGTATATAATCGAAATAAACGTTTAATATTCAATCACACGTGAATTATTATTATTATTATTATTATTATTCACGGTGTATTTATATACAGCGCAGTTTATTATATTACACGACGATTGTACGAGATACTACAGAACGCGTGCGCGACATAATAATAAATACGATGCATGGCGGGAGGACGAAGAGGCGGTAATGCGCGCTCCATTGTCGAAATAACGAAACGTTCTGGCTCGCGGCGCAATACATCAAAACATAATGCACGAAATTCTTAATCTAGTAATTTGACGGTTGAAATAAAAGAGAGTCAGTGAGCCGGACGAAAGAGATAATAATAATGCGGTATATATAAAGTATAATGTATAGGGTGCAGTTTATAGACTCCAGCGAACGGGGGTTTAATATCCGTAGAAGTATAATATATATATATATATATAATATACACGAGTCACAGAGGATTCATATATAAATATTATCAGAATTACAACAATTGATTTTCTTGTGTATATGTATATGAAAAATACTGGATGAAGTGTTTATAGGACTTAATGGTGTATACAGCGGTGGTCAAAACCAGTGATGTAGCGCCGCATATCCATTGTCAAAATTTTAAAAAGTGCACGTATCAAAGAAAAAAAACTTAAGACCGTGCGACGAGTGCGCCGTAGAAAATGTGCGTAAAATATCAGTAGTATTGTTTAAAAAAAAAAAAAAAAAACGTTTTTTTTTTAATAAAATGCGTTAAACGCAATAATAATAAAAAAAAATAATGTTGATAACGAATCGATTTCGATATTCGGTATAATAAAATGAATTATAATTTCTTTAGTTTTATATGATAAAAATATTTCGAAGAATACGCGAGATTTAAACGCGTTAAAAAACCCCCCCCCCTCCAGACGTATATACAACGGACGAGAACGCATTACGTCACGGAGGAATTTCAAATTCCCGACCCGTCTTATTCTCTTATCACTTTGTTACGCGAGAGAACTGCATAGCGCACTGCAGAAAAGTACAGAGAGATCGTTACGGGAACGAATGCAGAGGAGGGCCGAAGGATGGAATCGAGATGATGGTAGCTGGTGTGAGCGTGCAAGGACTTTATGGAGATTGCAGGCCGACTCCGCGGCGGCGTAGCGTCGAGGAAGCGGTGAGCGGCAAAGAATGTAAGAAGAATTTGTATATGAACCGAAGTAACCGCGCGTGCAGCGTCTTGGAGGACCATATAAAGTGCGTTCGTGAAACACCGGGCTGTATATGCGACGTATTTATTTATCGATCGTGTCGCGGTGGATACGAATATAATGAGTTTCTGTGCATCAACCGCGCGTGTACCGTTGAAGCGATAATCTTCTATTTTTTTTTCTTTTTTAATACGATAGGTGCGGATGACGTAATAAACTCCCGGACGCGATGTTTATGCTGCAGAAGAGACAATATCGCGGGGCGAGAATCGTGACGCGAATACGAAATATGCGCGCGTGTTACGCAGCGGATATGTGCGGGGTATAATATACACTGAGTGTGGCAAAAAAAAAAAGAAAAAAAACTCTCTCCGATTCGTGAAACCGAATAACAACCAAACCGAGTTAAATATCGAAAAAAATGATTATAAATCGTACGCATATATGTAGCGAAATTTCAGAATTCATTAAAACGAAGAAAAATTATATGAGCGGCGTTTCTTGTTTTCAATCAATACATTCGGTCATTTCGTCGGGATGGCAGCGACCTCCTTCGGAGCTTTCAAATTTTGGGGCAATATACACTCCCCGATGGTCTCGGAGGAACAGCGGTGACTGTTCCGTGACTTTCGTTATAGGAACGCATACGGCGTTCACCTTCTCGCGTGGGGGCGAATTTTTAAAACATTTTATTCGGCATTTTAAAAGAGTATTTATTTTTACTCATACCTTTTCGTTTATCAAGACTATATAAATGTACTCGTGGCTGTCATTTGAATTTGTAATACACGCCTTTACGTGGTATTCTTGAGTTGTCATCGGTTGGGAATCGGGCAAACGGGACGTAACAGTGGTCGTGGACGGAAAACGTTCCAAAACGTTCCTCCATTATATTATCAATAATATTATTATCGGTCTTTAACTAACAGAATTTGTTATTTGCGTATTTTTGTAGGAAATTTCGCGAACGCGGGAATACAAGTAAAGCACGATCCAATGATCGCCCCATCGCCCCTCAAATCCGCCACTGTGATGCGGCGAAGTAGAGCGACGGTGACGAAGTTTTTCGCAGCAAACCCTCACTACAGGGGCGTATACAAGGGGGGGGCGATAGGGGCGATCGCCCCCCCCCCTAGATACTTGTGTATTTACCTATATTTACTGACAAATAAAATTAATCGAACTAAAACTAAAATGTAATAAAACATTTTTTTATTTAAAACTTATTATTTTCATATAATTTTCCGATAATTCTAAGTTGGTAACAGATTCGACGGGCCGTTTTTTCTATTCGCCCCCCCCCTAGGGGATGAAGTAAATACGCCCCTGCCTCACTACATATTATTATTATTATTATTGTCATCGGCGTTCGGTCGACGTTTCCACGTTGTCACGAGTGTGACGTTAATACGCGCGTAGCGGTGTAGTTTTCGGGGCCGCGAAAACGGTCGCCGGCAAAAACCCCGAAACTCGACTTTCGCACGCGTTACTTCCTCGTCGTGCACGTCACCGACATAATAATATCCCAATATCGTTACACCCGAGCACGCGTGTGTTATAAAGTAACGAGAAATATACACACATCGGACGGCGGGGGTTCGGGAGCCGGTAGTTTCGCACTTCCGAACCGCATACGCGCTGTACTGTCCCGGCCCGCCGCCGCGGTACGGCGTTCGCATACGTAATAACGTCGAATACACAATCTTAATCTGCCGAGACGACGAACAACAAACCGGAATCGTAACGTTATATTGTGTGTGTACGAAGTGCCCTCCGAACGGAAATTAGCGTTCGCGTATGTGTGTGTGTGTGTGTGACGTTGTCGTTATAATATTGTATAATGTGATAAAATGTGCGTGTCTGAAGTGTAACAATAATAATAATAATAATAATAATAATAATAATAATAATAATAATAATAATAATAATAATATCGGAGAGTTGTGAACACGAGGCGCAACGTCGGAAGTTACGCGATCGGGTCTGCAGTGATTCGCCGCTGCGAACGTTTATTGGTAATATTTATAACGCGGTTAGCGCTTCAGGTCTATACGCGTGTGGGACAAAAAAAAAAGAAAAAAATTTTTTTTTTTTTTTCGAAAATTTCGACGTTCTTTCAGATTCCGGTTTTACAAATATTGCGTTTTTTTCTCCCTTATGTCTGTAACCGAAAAAAATCTACCTCCAGAAGGAGTGCTCCGATGATCTTTACAGTCTCACACATTTTGTTTCCGACAGCGAATTGCGTTTTTCGATTTTCACAAAACTTTTTTCAGACGTACGAAAAATGTACACCGAAATATTATATAAATAATAATAAAAAAAAAAAAAACGGCGAAAACGCTATTTCGTTCAAATCGATTTATATTACCGTTGTTTCTTATCGTGATTTCGAAACTGATGGTTATAGAAACGTGAAATATTTATCGAACGTGTAACTTTATGTTATATTGAGAAAAAAGAAAATTTCAAAAACTTTCTTTTAATTTCGGACTATTTATAGCAGTTATAGTTTTTGAGTTATTTTAAAACGATTAGTTTTCGTCGCAGACATCCAAAACACTACACCGAAGTTCCGTACAGAATCGTTTTATAGAATGCAACGATATGTCGCGCTGCTTTCAAATTTATAATGATAACAATACGCTCTAAAATTTTTATCCAAGTAATTCGCATATGCGACATTCGTACAACACTGCTCGCTGCTCGTTTTTAAAATATTTTATCATATAATATATAAAAACGATATATTCTCTTGAAATCGATTAGATTAGTTTATTCTTTCTAGTCATTTTAATATAAAAAAAAATATATATTATTTTATTTACTGCGAATTTCACAATTTTCGAATAGTCGTATATGTATTTTGTTGGTGAATCGATTATCGAAAACGTATTTAGAAAAATAACCATTAGGAGTGTATTAAAATAAAAAAAAAAAATAGACGTTTGTATTTGAAAAAAAAACTTGAATTTAACACTGTGTTCGTAATAAAAAAAAAGTTTTCGTTTTGTTGAAAATTTCTTTAACGCGCACTTCTGCAGTACATTATTATAACTATTATTTTAATAATAACGAAAATGTATTTTTTTAATTATTGTTCGAACTCGGGTGGTTTTTTTTTTTGACACCGACGCAGTGTATGCGACGAATACTTAACTATAAAATTTTTTATACTCACCGCGTTATTATCTAAACGAGTTTTTATATATGTATTTTTTTTTATACGACCGCTTTTTTTATATTTCTGTGGAAATACACGCATTTCCTCCAGTGGCAGTCGTCTTATTATGTTATAATCCGGATCGCGCCTTAATACACGAACACTGTTTTATATTGCTTTCAACACACGAATATTATAATATTATAAAATACACGTGAATACTGTGAACTCCGTTATATTATTATTACTATTTTTTTTTTTTTACAATAGTAATAAACTAATTTAAATTTCGTTTCGCATATAAATAACCCACACACACAACACACCTTTGCACCGACTTGTAAACTTGGACTTGGTCCATTTATGTTGTGGTTATGGTCCATTTTCGCTCTCCTCCCTCTTTAAATATCATGTATAAGACTGGAATTAGTGTTCGCGCAAACGATCAGCACGTACGGTCCGCGTTGATCATCGGTCGTGATCAGCGCCGTTAAGTGCTTAGCTGACGACAAACTCGGTCGATCGTGTACAATGCAAACGTTAAATAAATAGTAAACGTGTAAAATAAACGAGTAAACGTGTACAACGAAGAATTAAATTCCTAAAACCATTGCAAATACGCGAAATAATAATAATAATAATAATAATAATAATAATAATAATAATAATAATAATAATAATAATAATATTATTATTATTATTATTATTATTATAAAACAAATAAATATTGCATAAGCGCGTTACGACATAACGCGTCAGCGGACCGCAATAAAACGAGAAAAGGAAGTAGTCACCAGATAGCGCTACGACACAAAATAGAGGGCGTGGCATAGAAATATGGCGTGCCGTGTTATAAATAACTGCCATATTTATTATTTCACACGAACGAAACATATTTGTTTTCTTTTTATAATTATGGGAAGTGCCATTTTTCCAACATATACTCGTATATACGAAATTATAAAACATGCACGTTGTGTGTACACGATTATTAAATAAAATTTGACTCGAGAAAAATTCTAAATTGTTATACCGACCTCGTGGAATGTATATAAAAACGTATTATCCATTGAATTTTAAAATAAACCGAATGGAATATAAAATTTAGGTTCCTTTACTAATTGTGTTTGAGATAATATTTCCGGAAAGTATATTTCATTACGTTTAATTATTGTGGGACGTTGTTTATTTTCTACCCACGACGTACACGTGTATAGCGCAATATATTACCGTTGTCGAAGAAGGCGAAAACGATATTTACTACGACGTCCGTGCAATATTATGTAATATAATCTCGTTGAACTTTTTCTCGTTTACAAGACGTATCAGACTAGAAATATCGTTATGAATTATCGCTATAATAATATACGGAGCTGGTGAAGTTGTTGTAGCAAATGTGTACAGTCTTGGAAAGTATATAATGGAATTATTATACTCGTATTTAATCATAAAAAAAATATTTTAAAAAATATATATGTTTTTACTATATATTTATTAGAAAATTAGATATAAAGATTTATTGACATTTACAGACTAATTTTGTAAAAAATTTAAATGTATGAACACTTAATCAATTTGACAACAGTTATTATTAATAACTCGTACTTCTTCGACCTGCAGTTGTGACATTCTTTGGAACAACGCTTGTTGCTATTAAAACAAACGGCATAGGTATTATATTACGTGGAATAAAATTTGTTATGTACAACGCGTGACATTGTCTGTTCTTTGATTTTTATGTTGAAATTTGTTTTCAAATATAAAAATTGATGTGAGTTAAGAAAAAAAAAAGAAGTTTGACACCTGAGGTAAGTCCACGGACCACCAGTTGAAAGTCACTGATATACACAATAAAATTTGATTTTTTGTTTATATCGATTTTCGTTTATTCACATATTCGGCACATATTCCCATATTAACACTGTTGAGATTATGGATAATATTCGACGACGTCCACTATGTACGTTTTAATGGATATTTTTTCGAAACTTACAAGACTCAAATGAAAAATTATTTATATACCTAATATTTTTATTTTGTCTCGATTCGAACGTACTTATTAAAAATTTGGCATTTATTTTGTACTCGAAAAAAAGAAGTTAAAAACTAATAATTCGTGAGGTAATCGTATACACACGCCAGTTGTCTCTGCATGCAGCAAAATAATATAAATACAATATTTTCATTAAACAATATTTATATAATAGCTGTCCAGGGGTCCAGGGGTTTGACGCGGTAATAATAATACTGATAATAAAAAATATCAAATCGATATTGTATAGAAAACGCGCGCAGTCTCAAATGAATATATTTATATTCAATGAACGTTATTATCGAATATTTAACCGCAATAATACGATATTATATATATATATATATATATATATATACGTGAGTCGTTGAATAAAATATTGTACTCTCCGTATAATATACATACGCGAATATTCCCTCTCTCGGTATATTATATATATATATATTTTTATAAAGCGGCAACAATCGAAAAAAAATTAACGGCTATATTTCGTATGTATATAAAGTGGTGATGTCCACCCCTCGTATCGTAACACCACAAAATGACTTCATTCATATATATATATAATTGTACATTTTTTTTATTTTTTTTACACAATATACGTGTAATAAAATATATTTTATAGCATAGTGCGCCTTTTGGCCACTATACACTTTGCATTAAATCTCGTATTTAAATATATACACTTTTTTTTTGTCTCCAACAAGTCAGCTGCGCATATCTTAAAATATTCGCTGCTGAGAAATCGTATGCTTATTAAGATCTTTCCAAAAAAAAAAAAAAAAAAAAAAAGAAGCAATGTGTGTGGTATAGCTATTTTTTATTATACGTATATATCTTTTTTTTATCTCATTGTGTATACACTACACTGCAGCAGTACATCATCAGCGGCTACATTTGATTTATTTCGTATAATATATTGTAATAATATAATCGCACGTATATATTATATACTGCACCTACGTTTTAATTCGTAATCGTATTATTATTATTATTATTATTTGTGTTTGACCGCGACTGATTGTGGACATATTCTGTTGAACATTTTTCTTTAAATTCTCGCATATACTCGTATTTTAATACTTACCTGTACATATATAACAAGCGTCGATTATTTGAATCGAGCATAAGTGTATAATCGCTGTGTCGTACGGTGTATTCAAGAATTGAAAATTTTATTTCGTAACGTGGAACCGTATGTGTCCTGGGGAAGGAGGATTTCAAGCCGTTATCCAGCGTAGCGCGTGTAGAAATCGCTATAATTCAATAATACAATGAAAGCGTGCAACTGCAATGCTCGTCTGTTGGCACGCGGAACGATCTCAGGTTAAATTAAGGCGGTTGTGGCACAGACTTGTAATGACTAAAAGCAGGACTACGGGTTTCGGAGGAGTGTGTGATTACAAGAAGACGAGCGCAGTATCAAAGTGGGCCGATTTGAGTTTGACGTAGTAGATCGTTTTAAATGTATTCGCACGGCAATACAAGTGCAAAAAAAAAACGACGCGCGGGAAATATGAGAAACAATCGTGAGAATTCGCAGACGGAAAATAACTAGGCTAACTGCGGCGTGTTAGGAAGTCATTATTCCACTATCGATCGTTGTCGAGTGAAATGAAAAAGCGGAGTTACACATTGCCTCCGTATTGCTATACGCGGTGTTCTATAGCGTGTTTGTACGTATATAAAAAACAAAAAAAGAAAAGAAAAAGCAAGACACCGAGATGTGCCGGATTGGTATTGGAACGAGTTGACGGGCAGAAGACCGAAAATGAGATGTAAAGGATATATGTGTGTGTGTGTGTAGTAAAGAAGGATGTTGACCGGATCGGAAGACGGATAGCTGGAGAATAAATCGACACGGGTGGTGGATGATTTCCTAGAGGCCGAACATAAACGTAATGTATTACGTAAAAACCGACCGCGATGACGTATGTTTTGTGGAAATTAAGTCTCATATTTTATTATTGGTGAAGAGTTTTTCGATATTATTATTATTAAAGCTTTTTTTAAATTATACGTGTTGTACACACGAGATTACGGAAATAAATACGTGTTACGCTGCGGTGTATATTATACGAACGGTACACGGGAGAGAGAGGTTACGTATAATAATAATAAACCGTTTTTTTTTTTTTTTTTTTTCTGTTTTTCGTCACATTAAATAAATTCCAGTCTAATAGTGTCATTATTCGAACGTCAAAAAAAAAAAAAACGAGTGTAGGATGAGGGGAAATCCCTTGGAAACAAAAAACCCGTTAATCTTTGTTGCACCGCGGCGTGCCGTTTATTAATAACAGCAAACGCGGTATATCAAGTACTGTAGAGGAGATAACACGTTTTAATCCGTTCTTTTTAATTCAATGGGATCCTCCGCCACCGTCCCGTCCCGTCACCGCCACACCGCGTTGGATTCGTGCCATATTGTTTTTTTTTTTTTTCTGCGTGCGGGTGGTGGTGAGGGGACGAAGGGAAAGGGATCGTTGATTTTATTCCGTTCTACAGCGCGGGCGCGCGTTTATATATGTTTACAGCTCGAATCCGTTATCGCTTCCGTTATTAAAAATGTGTATACACTCTCGTATAGGAAACCGATTTTTTCGCCGCCGCCGCCGCTACCGCGCGCTAGAGAGAAAGAGAGGGAGAGCGAGTGAGAGGGCGGTTTTTATACTCGTACGAAACACGGAAGGGTAGTTGCGTAAGGGCGTGACGGGTGGGAAACTAAATAAATAAATAAATAAAAAACGTTATCGGTCGTAGTGTCGAATTGTGCGCAAACCCTCGTTTCAAAAAAAAAAAAAAAAAAAAAATGACTCGTTCCAGTTTCCTGCAACGGATTGCCGTCGCCGCCGCCGACTATCGGCCCACTTCCTGTCCCGGTTTACAGCGTATCCTCTCCGCTCGCGACGTCAACCCGTTTCGCGCGACGCGTCCTGGCACTTAATATCCTATTTTCGAATAATAAATATCCCGAAAACACACACACACACACCGCACGACGAAAAAGATAGGACAGTGACAATATTATATTCCTCTTCCTGCCCCCCGACCCACCGTTGTAGGTCAGTTTATGCTGCAGGGACTCCTTCATCCCTTCGTCCCTCTTGTGCGAAACGCGTCGAATGATTAATGCCGACGTGTCGTGGCGGTGAAATTCAAATTTTCGTTTTATTATTCGTTTTATTTTTTTTTTTTTTATCCTCCGCGTTGTTATAACGCTTATGAAAACCCCATGACGCGCGCGCGCAACAAATTTGACGGTTTGCAAATGACAAAATATTTATTACACGTATTATCAATAGCAGTGTGTTTCGCGTTTCAGCTGGATGTGAAGAACGGGGAGGTAGGAGGGAAACGCGCGCTTATATATTATTATATAGACAATGTGCATTATTATTATTATTATTATAATTATTATAATAATTATTATAATAAATGGAATATTATGGGTTTTTGATAAATATGAAATGTATACTAAGTGCCTCTGAGGAGGGATGTGATGGACGACCGTTCTCCTTCTGTACATAATTCTGGAGTCGACGTTATAATCTCCATTAAGCACTGTTTTTGTTCCTATTCTCAAAACAGCTAAACGCCCTTCTGCAAATGACTGCAGCGGCACAAAACGGAGAAAATCATTTATCGATTGAATAGGTCGATTTGGTGAGATATACGACAATTGTGAGTATATCCATTTAGAGGAGTACACGCACGTTACACGCTCGGTTTTATGATGTTTCGTATCGATACGCCCAGTCCATTATTGCTTGACGCCGCATTAACTGTTACGTCAACGTGTGGTGGATATATCATACAGATGAGTACTACTACTGTTTCCATTCGTTTATAAACGGCTTGTCTCCTCCCGCACAGTAGCTCGTTTATCGGATCTTTTAAATTGCGCCCAGCAATCCAAACTCGATATATCCACTCTACGTGTGAACGCATCGTCAAACCGTGTTTCAGCAGATGCCATCATAAGCTATTTCGGATAATTGCGCATTATCGAAATCACGAGAACGCCCAGATTATTATTACGATTAAATTATTTACACACATATAAAATAATAATAATTTTATAATCCTTCGGCGGTACACACTATATTGTGGAAAATCGACATATTAGAGAACGCAAATAATAATAATAATAATTTACACCACTAAGTTGGGTCATGTATATATTCCCGTTACGTTTGTGGCACATTCTTGCCACCCTGACATTAAAAAAATATTAGAAGATCAACTGGTGCGTGGAGTCCATACGCGCGGATGAAGTGAAACTCAATACAGTAATACGATGCGCAACTTCAAAGATATTATTAGAATTTTAACGTTTCATTTTTAAGTATTGAACACATTATGAATACTATACCGACGTTGAAGAAGAAATAAAAAAGTATTTGGGAATGTCCGTACGTCTATATAACTATCCCCTAACAATTTTCTAATATTAATAAGTTAATATTAATTATATGTGAATGCCAAAATGTTATTGACTTTTGAGTTACACTGAAGTTTTACTAAGTATGTATTTTAAGCAAGTTATTTATTTATTTTTTATGAATAAGGAAATCATGATTGTACCAGGTTACAATTTAGTATCGTCTATGAATATGACCCCAATAGATCGTTTATATTGTATGTATATAAAAAGGATTGTACATATTTTACGTGGACGAAACATAGACATATTTGTTTTGGGCGAGAATTCAACCGATTGTATCGTTATACGTTCGGGAAGATATTTTGGGTATTTCGCCCAAATAAAACGGGTGTTCTACAAGTACAGGAACACGCCTTTAGAGGATTTCTCTATATAGATAGTCTATACGCTTCTGGTGGCAACGCGCATTACTATAGAGCGATGGTAGTCGCACATTGCCTCGCACATCGCACAGTAGTGTATATAATATTACAGTGTCTCGTCGTATCTCTGCACGAAGTTTGCTTTCGCGCGGATAATTGGAGAAAATTTGTCGGGGGATTTTTTTTTCACCGCCTAACCACCTCGAGCAAAGTCGGGCTATACAATACTTTACTCGTTTACATTATTATACACGCATATTTTATACAAACGTCGTCGTCGTCGTGGCCAAGTGGTCGGTTCGCGAACGTCACCGTCTTACATTATATTATGTGTTATCAATGGTCCGCGTGTTCCCCGATTCACGTCAATTATAATAATATACGCCCCGCTGTGGACTTATTATAATAAGTGCCTTATACACCTGAACTTTTTACCATACATATGTAATATAGGGCGTAACAAAACTTACTGACAAAATGTTACTAAACTCTTTTGATTTTATACGCGAGTATTCGCCCGGGTAACATTTTCGCCGTTCAATGTCGGATTACAATAATCGTGAAAGTTTAACAGTTTATTAACACGGTCTATGAACTGTTAATTGAGAATCGTTGTAGTTCAATTTAAGTGTTTCGGTTCAAATTCGAACTCGATAATTAAAAAAAATATTTTATACTTCTGAGTCAGTGCTTCCGGCAATGAACCGTGTTGAAAATATGTGATCGCACCGAAGGAAATTAAACGGTTCAAACAAAATATTCGATTACTATGATCAGTTCAGAGCAGTGACGTTTATACATGATGTTCAAGGGAGCGGGAGGTGAAAATGGAGTCAACACTCCCTCTGCCAATGAAATATCCACATCGATGAATAATAACAAAGAAGAATTGTTTGAGAATCTATTAAGACGAAATGGAGGTGTAGAAATAGGAAAAGAAAGTATAGTTGCTTATGGTTCGAATCCAGTGGATTGTACAGTGTAGGCTCAGCGGTCAACATGAACACAAACACACTTATGGCGGGCAAACGCGAATAATGTTATTCGCGTTTGCTCGCCGCGGCTACACAGAGCGATTCGCCGGTTTAAGACCGCTATTTATATGCGTCTTGCTGCTACCTCCTCTATGTTATGTCGTAACGCTATCTAGTGACTAATTTCGTTTCCTGTTTTATCGCGGTCGACTGGATACGCTATATCGGTATACGCGAGTATTTAGTTTGACGCTAACCGAGCGGTCAATCGTATGCGCTATATTTATTATTTTTATTATTAATAATAATATTATTTCGCGTATTTCTATGAAATAAAATTAGCGTAATGATTCATCATTCCTCACTGTACACTCGTTTATAGGTTTACTCGTTTATATTACATTTTGTACTATTTTATTAACTTTTACTGGTTTACTCATATTCACACGTTTCATCGACCGACCGAGTTTACCGTCAGCTTAGCACTAAACGCTCGATCAAGATCGATGATCGTCGGTCGAGTACTTATTCCAGCCTTTTACATGATATTCAAAGAGATGGGGTGCTGTGAAAACGGAGCTTAATCATAACATAATTGGACCAACTTACCCTGACAATTTTTGTACTGTTAAATGCACACTGATTCGTGTGCCTATATTTTGAACTACGGTACTTGAATCTAAAGTAATATTTTCATGGCACGGTTAAACCCATGTAAAAATTCGGTATTCTTTTTTTGTTAAAAACATGGTGCCATGAACCAAATTTGCACGGTACCTTGAACCATCGTTTATTGATGATTTAAAACGGCACCTGCACCTAAAATGCTACTTAAGTAGGTGAATATACAAGTGACGACTGTAGTAGGAGCGAACTGGGCGACTGTCCAGGAGACGACGAATTTTTGTCCAAAAGTTCGTGGGCAGCAAATCAATATAAGTGTTCGGAATTTTGGTAAACATTTTAGATAATATTCCGAATTTCAATGAAATATCTATTAAAAATATTCCGTGATCAGAAAACGATGCGAACCGGCGACACATATAAGAAAAACATATTTGGTAAAACTTTCAATACTTTAAGACCACATTATATTTTTGAACGTAATTTTCCGCAAATAATAAAATACACTTTGTATCGGGAATATTGTGACAAACGGTTTTCAAGAATTTTTCCAACATACGTAGTCGAAGTAACGTACGCGTCTGACCTTATATTAAAATTTTAAGCGTTTTAAACCTGTGAAAATTACATTTTCTTTATGAATTAAATTACTTCGAAATCTATATAATTACTATAAATGGTCCGAAATTAAAAGAATTTTTTTTTTTTTTGATTCCTCTTTTGCTCTATACAAAGTTACATATTTTGTGGTGATTATTTTTAGTTTCTACAAACGCATTGTTTTCAAATTCGTACGATAAAATAACGACAATCGATTTCGACGATATGTGTTCATAACATTGTCAAACCGTTTGGACGATTTTCAACCGGGGTCGTACTTCGTAAATACGATTTTAAAACGTCAAAGTGTCGAAACGGGCCTTACACCGGAGGTGAGGTTACCCGATGATGAATAGTGCGATTATTCGGAGTTTCTATTGCTCTTTCTTTCTTGCATCCCCGTCACTTTATTTGCCGATGTCGTTTTAGGAACTCGTCCGCATTGGCAGTTATTTCGTCTACTTACTTATATGGTATCTGTTGAATATGATTTTTAGTAAGATCTTTAAATTTAATTTCGTTAGAATGTGTAGTGAATAAACACTGTCCGGGGAGTGTTGCCCACACCTGTGACATCATCATCTCCTCACCCCACGTAGCTACGACGCTACTGTACGCATCGTCGTCGTGGTCAACCGCGCTTCTCTGCAGATTCTATACCTACACAGCAGCTAATTACTGTGCGGTGCGCCTAATACGTATATCACTTTTTCATATTGTACAGTAGCCGGCGTTAATAAATTGTTATTATACGTGCGACGAACCGCGCGTGGTACGTGTTGCGTGTACTCGTTTCGTTCAAAGCCTTTCGACTCAATTGAGCTCTTCTAATTGGATGAAATATCTGCAGGGGAGTGACAATAAACACAACCGTTTTGTTACGCGATGTCATATCCCCGCTCTCGGAACGAACGCTCCTCGTTTTTCACGAAAAACCTTCTGACCCGCCGCATACGTGTATAACGACGCATCGCAAAGGTGTAAATGTCATATATATATTATGGAGAAAAATCGACTGAGCGGCGCGGACTCTGTAAAACGTTTAACACCGAGAATAATACTTTAATAATATCGATTGCAGAGCGGTTAACGTCGTCGCGTCGGGAAGAAAAGAGTTTTTGATACGGTTTACGAGCAAAAAAAAAAAACGTATTAATTTTAGCTACAAGTTTATGAAAAAAAAAAAGTGTCGATTGGGAGGAAAAAAAAAAATTAACATTGGCCGATTGACGACGGCTGCAACTGCAGGGATCGTATTCGACGACACGTCCTGTTCCGCAGGACCTGTGCGCTCCCCCGCGAATAAAACCGTCCTTACGGCGTTTTAATACCGTCGCGCCGCGGGATAATAATAATAATAATAATTTCCCGACGCCAATGACATTATATATTATACAGATTGTTACAAAAAAAAAAAAGTGAAATATCGGCGGACGAACGGAGAAGAAGAGAAAAAAAAAGACCGATGTAATTACTGATTCTGATAGATTTTTTTTTTCTCGCGCCGCGTACGTCGCGCGATTACGAAATATTATTTTATACACACGTGCCGCCGATTATTGCGCCGGTGTCCGTTATTGTATTTCACTGTGTTTGTACGTCGCACAATAACGACGAAACTGCGGCACGCGGTTAAACGGATTATTCGATAAGCTCGGCGGACGCGGCGCGCCGTTATTCTATTATGCCGCGCATCGTATATATATAAAAATATATACGTCCGCTATTATAAATCTGTCACGTGGACCACTTTTTTTTCTTCTCCTCTCCTCGCCGACACGATAATATTATATCGTAACGTTCGAAAATAATATTTATTTATACGTACGACGATAATGTGTATGTAATACGCGTGTACGCGTGTGTGTGTGTGTGTATAGGAACAGCAGTGGTTAGATAGTACAAGACACGTTTTCGACGGTTAGTTTTGAACAATTTTCGATCATTTTGATGGTGTTGGAAAACAGAAGACTATATAGGGCGCGTTGTACTACGATTTTTGATTTACCTTAATAAAAACCGTATAAAACGAAAAAAAAAAACAAAAAAATATTGCGAAAATTGTGTTCGTGTATTATAGCTGTTAGAAATACGATTTTGAGGAATCGCGAAGTCCAGTGCGTTCTGCAAAATATGTTCCACTTTAAAAAAAAAAAAAAAAAAACTGAAATGTCTATTATTCGTAAAAGGCGTTGGCCGGGAAAACACATGATAATTTCCATAACACAATCAAAAATAATAATTAGAAAAAAAAATCCATTCAATTTAACCGTGACAGATTGTACAAATGACCACTGCGATCTCGTTATAATTGTATTTCCTTCGCTCGTCCTCCAATTACACAAATATTGACCCGTGGTAAATACACGAACAGAATTGAAAAAACAAATAATGATATACGTATACGCTCAGAATTCAGAGCATTTGATTTAGACGTGATTATTTTATTTCACGTGTTATATAAGATACGGTAAAAATCGATATCGCATTTTCTTTTTTACAAATAACTATTTTTTTTTTTTACCAGTACAATTATATAGAAACACAGATAAAATTAAAAAAAACGAGTGTTTGACTAGCGTTTCGTTTAGACAAATTAAAAGGGCTATGTTGCGCTGTATTTATTTTTTTTTAAAAAAAAGAAAAGGTTCTCTGTCCTCCCTGCACGCTCTTCACCAATTCAAGCACCGCTCACGTTTGTATAAATAATTCGCACGTATAATTTCAGTTTTCGTCTCATATAATGTCAGCAGCAAATCCGGATTTAAACACGCAAAACGCATTTATTTATTTTTAATACATATACTCGCCGTATACACACGTATATGGAATAAGCTTTCTAATTATAACCATCGATTCGTTAATGAATTTTTTTTGTTTTAATTACCTCTTAATTACTTCGCGTTTTTTTGCATTTCAGACCGATTTTCTTTACGCAGTCATCCGACGAGAGAAAAATAATACAATTTAAATAAATCGGATTCTGTGCGTTCGTTTTACACACAATTAATACCCTCGGGGAACTCTACACAAATGCGTATGTGAAATAAAGATAAATATAATAATTATAATATAGTCGTATTAAATATATGTCTATTTACTACCGGTTCCGACACAGAACGTAAAATTCATTAGATTATTATTATTATTTTTATGATAGATACAAACAATAAATTGGGGGGGGGGTCTTCGTAATTATAAACAATTTTTTATTTTTACACGTAATTTCAATAGGTATTTAATTCGTATATGTATTTTTTTTTTGAGAAACGATAAAAACTCGCGTAGGACTCGCGTGAATCGCGTAATCGAGTGCGGATTTTTTTTAACCGAACACAGTAAATAAAAGTGTTCCATTACGGTTGGCGAATATTTTTGCCGGAACTTCGTCTTCGCGCAGAATCCCGTCGAATACACACGCGCAGCTGTTACTGCACGCCGTTGTATTTTAAACATATTATAATAATATGTAGTAATAGTAGTAGTAAAATAGTGGCGCCCACACGTTGGACGAGTCCGACGGACTCTATATAATAAATATATTATCGTTATACAATATCATCGGTGTACGCGCGGAGATATATTTAATACGGCGGGAAACAAGACGAAAAAAAAACCGTGAGTCTTCCCTCCCCCCGCTGTGCGGCTCGGTCCGGTGCTCGCCTCCTAATGAATCGTTCGTGTTGTCTGTCGCACTGTTTCAGGGCCCAGTACATCCGTCCGGATGATAATGATGATGATGATGCTGTTGCTGCGAACGTCATAATAATATGATAATACTGTAATAATAATAAATATATTATGGTTCGTACACGTCGTCGCAGTCGTCGTGCTGCGCGTACACGTTAATAAAATATAATGTGTATAAGGCCGGAGTACGAAGTGTAAATGCGACGGTGGAGTGGGACGGTATTCGAAATTAAATTTTATTACGAATTAATATTATATTATAATACTCCGGGCCGAGCCGCGACGACGACGGCACGCGGAATTTATCACCGTCAAACTTTCTAGCCTCCGTAATATGTACATAATAATAATAATAATAATAAATAAATAATCTCGTAGACTTTATATAAGACGGCTATAATAATAATAATAATATCGGTCCGCATTGAAATGTTATGATGAACGCGTCGCAGCTATACCATCGATCGATGAACGCCCGACCGACTCCCGCCTCCATTTTTTCGTTTCGTATATGCGTCGCGTATTTATTATAATATTATTGTGCAATAATAATTAGAGACCGGATTTATGTGCGTTTAAAATTTAAAAAAAAGATTTTTTTTTTTTTGCTCTCTACGATTTCATCAAAAGAATCTTTTATATATAAATATTCTTTTTTTTTTTTGGAAATATACCCGCGATGTTTTTTTTTTATAAAAACGTATTAAATATGTATATATATATAACATTTAAACACGAGTAACAATGTATAAAAATTATAACGATAGTTAAATTAATATTCTGATATTTAAAAAAAAAAAATTATATACACTCAGTGATGTATGTATATAATAATTTTTAACTAAATACACAAATTTATTATTTATACAATTACTGATTTGTAATTTTCATATCACGTATCCATTTTATTCTTTTTCTTATTTTTACCATTTTATTATATCCTACATATTGTTGGTCGTTAGGGCTCTACGTACATCCGCGGATGTTTTTTTTGTTTTTTCAATCCTATTTAATCTGAATCAGATTTGTTTGCTTGCAGTTACGATTCGGTCCGTTCTCAATGTCAGACGATTTTAATCATTATTATTATTATTATTATTATTATTATTATTATTATTATTATTATTATTATTATTATTATCATTATTATTATTATTTCGCAATATAAAATATCCCGTTTGCGTTCAAATGATCGGTCGTTGGTTTTTGAAAATTTCAAAGCACTATGAGGGGAGGGGATGAATTAAATAAATTTAGAAAGATTCTTCGAAAACTATATTATAACGTGACGTATAACGCTGCAGTTAATATATATATATATATATATATACATATATATATATAAATATATATATATATATATAAATGATTTAAATAAAACGAATAAACCGTTTAAATAATTTCGTATACGATTTTCTAGTTCTCGAAGGCCGCTAAAGTAACGCATAAGTACATATATGAGCACTCCGTATTAGTTGTCGTTCGTTAATTCTCTCGTTCGTTTTACGTTATTATTATTTTTTTTTTAAATAAATATTTCTCCGTCACGCGTAATAGCCGACTTACACACAAATTCTTCAGTCTGTCCGATTTTTTTCGTGTGTTTTGGTGGTGTTGAGTACAAAAAAAAAAAAAAAAAACACGGCCGACGACTGCAAAAAGCCGCACCGCTGGCAATACGCACACGGCGCCAGCCAACAGATTCGGCGCAGCCCGTGTATTTCGCGTTACACGCATATGGCGCGTATAAAGGAATAAGACTTTTAAATAAATCCACGTCGTTTATTTGAACTCGACGCGTTTTTTCTTCACCAACGTTTATTGAAATCCTATGTTTTTTCTCTATTTTTTTCTTTCTTTTTTGCTCAAAAAGTTTTTTTTTTTACTCTTTCTCTCTTTTTTTTAAAAATAACTCGCTCGTTGAAGGGTCCCGGTGGCAAAACGTCCTGCAGCCGCGTATGTACATAAACGCCGATAAATCTCTTATCCTTCGCGCACCACCGCGTATACATTATAATATATCAACGGGCCCCCCTCGCACACACACACACGCGTGCGCGCGTTGTTAATAAAGAATTTAAATTACGACAATTCCTGTACATGTTTCTTTATTTTTCGTAATCGTTTTTTTTTCGAATCGATTTTATATATTCACATATTTTATACATTATCGCAGATTGGATGGAATAAAAGCGAATACCGCTCTTCCGATTGTTGGATACAAATCAATGTGGATGGCACAACGATGCAAATTATCGCGCCATACAATATTATATTGTACAAATCTTACGTCGTCCTAAATAATATTATCATAATAACGGTCACAAAATATGTATATACAATGACAGTATACGATCTGTTTTGTGATAAAAAAAAATTATGATCTTCGATAATAAATGAAAATTTACTATGTCACATAATAATTAGTACCTTTTTTATATATAAATATATATAATTTGCGTAGTTATAGTTTATAAATAAACATAAATCGGTAAGTATTTCATTATTTAGCGTTAATAATTTCAAAAAATTGAAAAAAAAAATTATGTTTTACAAAATGGACGTGCCACACGATTTTGATCCGATATATTTATTAGAATCGCTAAAACGTTTACAAAATTATTTAAAAACCATTAAATATATATATATTTTTTTTTTAAGCCTATGTGTTTTGAATATTCGACGCAGTATTTAACAAATCATTACCACAATTTACTTACAAAAAAAAAAAAAAAAAAAAAACACTGATCCCGGATAGATATAATATATTAATTAAAAAAAAGAAAAAATTCGAGTTGTAAAAAAATGTTATTTTTCGGGTATTAAAATCGAATAATTATTAAACCACGCGCATTCCCATAACATACTATACAGGTTTTAAAGTGAGACGTATAAAAAAAAAAAAAAAATTATCAAATTGTTTCATAGTGTACATATTATAATTATTATTCACCGAATTCGTCTGTCGCGTTACGATATTGAAATAATATATTCAAAGAACACGTGTAGTGTACGGTAATTTACTTTTCTAAATTATAACGTCCGGTGTGTTGGTTATTATTATATAATCGAATTATACGAGTTTTGTTAAAGCGACTTGTGTGTGTATATATATATATTTTAACTCGTTGGGTCTCACCTATTTTTCGCGTAAAAAAAAAATACTGTAAATTAATTCGAGTATAAGTTAAAACGTAATCTTTTCACAAATTTAAATAATAAAATAGCGTGAAAATATGCTATAAACAACAAAACTATACTGTTATATTCGCGCGACGTATCCTAAATAATATTTACTTATGTGAAATATTTTTTTCATTTGTTTAACGTTATCTGGTGACATTTTGAATAGCGACATAATGATGAAAAAAAATTGTATTTATAATTTTTTTATTTATACCGTTCTTTGTGTTTTTCGAATAAATAGCATATTTTATAAATTAACAAAAAAAAAATTAACGACTGTTTGTGTTTATCTAACTAAAGTTAGAAAAAAAAAACACTCTGATTGAAATTGCTATCGCCCGTGGATTGCGCATTTTCAATTTTGAGCGAATGTTCGCGGCAATTCCGTTTTGTACACCTATTGCGCGATGATAAGAATCAAGAACTTTTTTACTATTATCGTACAAATCGATTATTCGCGTACGTTCTTTTTCCCTTCGAAAAATGGTCATGTTGTTACGCTTTATTTTTCAAATAAACATGTATTTGAGAAATAATATTTCTTGTTCATTTCCGTCCAATAACTGTAATATTTGTACAATATACGTAATATGATCGATTTGAAACAGCTTTTCACCCGTATAATGTTGACTTTACCGTTTTTCACGAAATACCATGTCTTCCACAATATTTTTTGTTTCGCTATTCAATAATTGTTTACACGTCCGAAGTAGTTTTGACACTCGAGTAATTTTCTAAATGACACTTGTTCGTCATTATACGTATAATTATGGAGTATAAAGTTTGAAATCCAATACAAAATGAACGTATAAAATTTAAGTTTGTCTTTTGATAATGCAAATACAAGGATAAGTGCAAATCTGTCGTCGTCCCCCTCTCACCGTAATTACGTCCCTGCGCGCGGACGCGGTTTTCTCTCCTCCAGGAAAATTATCCTTCGATCGTATAGGTGAATTTGTCAAATTATTATTTGATCGATCCTGTACAGATAACAATTAATTATTATCTATTCGTATTTTCGTACGCTATTATAGGAGGGCGCGCGGGCTGCAGCAGCTGTGACGGCAAACACATGATCGTGTAATTTATACACACATCGAAAGCGCTGTGTTTTTTTCTTTTTTTGTAGATCAAACAAGCGATATATCATTATAACGAACACGTCATATATTTTTTTATTTATTAATCGATAACTACTATACTACGTACTCATGTATTGGAATATTCACGACGGGGTCGCCGCAGTACATAATTGGTACGAGGAGGCTTCCTCGTTTCGTATTGTAAGCGTTTTTTTACGTCGATTATATTACATTGTGTACACAGGTCTGCAAACAAACAAATTTTTTTTATTATTATTGTTGGACGAATTTCACCATCAGGAGCGCGAACGTCAGCGGCCACTTTTCATTCGTCCAACTATATAGGATGCTGCAATCAAATAATTTCCCCGTTCTATTACGTACTGTATTTTTTTTTTTTTTTTACAAAATAATTGAAGGGATTGGCAATAACAAAAAAACAACAAAAAAATCGTAACGGCGATGATAAAAAAAAGAAATGTATTGTATCTGTGTAACTACTGAACACCGCTACAAACACGAAGTAAACGTGCAGTCTGTACATGTGATCGGCCTGAACTCCTCACATAATTCCTGCACACTATCCAACTATTATTTAGATTAAATCTTAAATTAAGTTTTAAACGCTGAAAATATGAGGTTTGCAAAAATGACACGGTGGAATTTGTTTTTTTTTTTTTCATTACCGCTATTTCTGTCTCGTTTTATAGCGAGTTATAAAAATATCCATATAACAGTAGAATCTTTTTTTTTTTTCTTTCGGTCGCAGACCCGTATTATCGATACGCTCGTGTAATAAAGTCCGGAGACGATTGAAAATCACGGGGAGAAAAAAACCGTTCGAATGCGGTTAGGTTCCTCGCGTCTCCCGGCGCAGTGCCGTGTCCAATTAAAAATTAATCTCCGTCAGACCGTCGCAGGACGCGGATATTTCGTGTACAGAAACGCGGCTCCGAATCGCGGGATAGGTCGCCGCGGTATTACAACACAAATATTGTTTTTTCGTTGTCCATATTTCTTATTAGGAAAAAAAAAACACTCGTTTCAGTACGTCTTTTTTTTTTTAATACGTTTTACGACTAGCGCGCCGCCGTTTCTTTCTGATTTTTATTACGTTTAAGAGTTTTCGTTTTAATCGCCAAGGCGGATCTCTGCCTAATAATATTATGCCCGCGGTGTATACGGTATACGCGACGATGGGGTCGACGGGGGGGGGGAATTATTCGGTCTTATTCGGTAAAATAATTACTTCTGTGCCCGCGTATAGGTCACAGGTTTGTAACGTTTTATCTATACGTTTTTACGGCCGTTTTTTTTTTTATAAAGCGTTATATTGTTATATTATTGGGGGAAGCGGGGTCGTGATGCTGTAGGATACCGTCATCAACATCACCACCACCATTGGGAATTCGATCACGTTATTATATGTATATAAATAAAAATAAACGCGCGATTTATTGTGCGCAACGAAATGTGGTGCGCGTAGTCATGTTGAAATCGAAATTGTTTTATATCATCCAATATTTGAGAACCGTCGATTTGATCGTACGGTTTTCGTCGTTTTCAGGCCCTGGGGACATTTCGTTTTGAGAGTATTAAATGAAAACCGATCGAACTAGTTGCGCGTTCGAGGGCGCCGGAGTATTGACCGATTTTTTTGTTTCTTCGTATCACCCCACCTCCGCGATAACACGTTTCATCGCGTTATAAGAAGACTGAAAACCAGCACATCACGGTCTCGGTCGACTGCGGAAAATCGTCCAAACGGTTTGTGCACACCGCTCGTCGTGGTGACACAGTGGGATTAAGTGGACGAGTTTGGGATTAAATGACGAAACCGAACAATCCCCGAATACTTGCCGCGCATATAAAATTAAATAAATAAAAAAAAAAAAACATTGCCATCGTCGTTATGACGACGATTGACTGCGATTGTTTAACTATATCTATAACTAATTTCATTTTATATTTTAAAACCTATCGTTTTTGTACGAATATGAGGGTTAAAGAATCGTCGGGATACGTTTGAATTAATTTTCGTTTTATTTTACATTTCTCCGAGCTTTATTGCTCTTCGACCTTGATTTTTTTCATGGGTTGCGATCAGGTCATATTATTCTTGTATTTTATATGGCGCAATAATTAAATGTCGAGTACGGAATCCGAGTACGTCTCACAATACAATCACGCGTATTTCAAATTAAAACAAAATCCAGTTTTCTTTTTCTTTTTTTTTAATAATAATAATAATTAAAATATTCAATATAAATCACGCATTATTAGCGAGGCGACGACGTGCGCGATAATCGGTGTCACGATATTTAAGCGATACGCAGCAGTGGCATATTCGTATGGAGTATGTATTAAACGGCCTGGAAAACAGGTTGGCGTGGTCAAATTTTCTTTTAGAAATGAAATTCTGTTCATTTTGAGGTAAACGAATTTTCCATTTCGCTTTTAGTTACTAAAAAGAAAAAAAATCACAGTTTGCGATTCCCCTAATTGACTATGTTGTATTCTTCGTGTAAATCCTCGTATTATTCACCCTCTCATATATTAGTATTTTTTTATTTATTTTGTATTAATTATTTTACGTTTGTTATGTATAAAAAAAAATCAAATAATTACTATCAGGGTTTTGGACTTATAATTAAAAACAATTTAAAAAATCACCGAAATACGCATTTATATGCATAGAAAAATGTTCGAGTATGGCTAAAAAAAAAAAAAAATAAATAAATAAATATTTTTTATGAGTTTTTTCATAAATGCTCCGTTGTACAAGTTCCAAAGACAATTTATTTAATTTTCTTACAAAATGTTATATAATGTATAAATAATTTATTGTAACAAAGTTTTTAAAAAATAGATTTCCTCATTTTACCCTATTTAAATATTTAATATTTGTAAATTTGTTATATATATATATTTTTTTTTTTTAAACTGTTAACATTTGTCGTAAAACATTTACTAAAATATGTCATGTATTTTATAATATGACATATATCTGTCATGTAATTACGGAAACACAATTTACGTTGAATAATATTGTCGTACGACGTTTTAAAATCGAATAAAACTGAAATGGCGAATTATGCATTTTGTTTATTTTTCGTTTAGCAATTAACATACTCGTATTATATTATACACACCAGACGATCAATATCAGAGAATGATACACGCGAGCTCATATAGAAATCCGAACATTATAACTTTATTATATTAGTGAATCCGTTTTTGTGTGGACGTTAAACGAGAAACTATTAATTTTTTTTTTAGACGTGCTCATATATTTTATCGGCTATAACGATAGTTTTTTTTTTATAATAAAAAAAATGTTGTATGGTAATTTATATTACGGTGCGATCGACGTGTTTGCTTTTAACATTGTTCAATTTTCGTTTTCGTTTTTTTTTCCTAGTCTGGTAAATTTTTAATTGGTACTTATGTTAATTCTATTACAATTAAGAGCTCGTCCATATATGGTGGTCCAACCACTCAACCGAGAAAATATATTATACAATTTTATTCAATTAAATCAGTTAGACGACTCGTTCGACCATTTTTATGTGGTTCTACCCCACATTTTCTATATACCACCATATACTTATATACATATTATATTAATTGTAAATATTTTTTGGCTTTGCGTAACTATATATATATTATTTATACGTCCAATTAAAATACATGTTTCGGTGGAATCAATTACCATTTTTTTTTTTTTTGGTCTAATTATTTCGATGATTTATACTATTAGTAGTGCTGGCTATAAAAATACATATATATATTTAAAAAATTCGATTAAATTAATTAATATATATATTATATTATACCTTATCTTTGTGTTTTTTTTCGAATTTTTTAGAAAAAATTTGTCTAGACTATTTTTTTTTAGTATTCTAGCTATCGATCTTTAGGTATTAACGTAAAATGTCTTGTCCAATTAAATGGCGATTAGTACACTCGTATATTAAAATAATTATTAGAATGTGCGCTGCGGTGTATATATATATATATATATATATATATATATATATATATATATAGCAGTGCTCGCCGTCTACAGCAGCGTTTCGTGTGACTGGGTTCACTGGAGTTTATAGGTGGAATTGTATACGTATTCTATAGTAATTATTCACATATAATATTAAGAATTATCGATAGTATGTAAAATATTTTAAATGTTTTAAGTCCACAGCTCGATAGGATAATTATGGAAAATATTATGTTTTGAAAAATATGAGCGAAGTTTTTACATTGTGTCCTAAGTTATCGTCGACAACTCAGCCATTACAAAAAATAAAATTAAAAAAAAAAACGATCAATACGTGTCAGTTATACGCGAATTTAGATTCATATTTTTTTTTATCGTTCTGAAGACGACAGAGATTTTATATTTTGTTCATTTTACTTATTAAATAATGTTACGCGTAAAAATCGAATATGTCTTTATTTAACATTTACATTTTTAGTGTAAAACATTTTGGCGATGTCAAAACTACCCCAAAATGTGTGTATAATAATAATCAGTCGACATCAATCAGTATGTTATAATTAATTTTAAACTAAAAAAAAAAAAAATGAAATAGAAAATTTCTATTTCATTTTTTAATTCGCAAAGTTATCGCAAAGTCGATTCGTGTTTGGAAATAGTTTTTTCTATCTCACATAGTATTACTCCGAAATCATTGATCGAACGAATTGAATAATGCAGAAATTGCCAATACGCACTGTGTGGAGATTACAAAACATGTAAAAAAACGCTAAAAATCTAATAACCATATAACCTAACCATTCGAGTACAGATTTAACACGACAAATTCAAAATCTATTTTCCCTATCGCGTTACTCGATCAATCGCGATACGGTCCAAGTGAAATTTCACGTTTGCATACCAATGGTAGCCGCTATTGCTTGGAATGGAATTCTATACATCGTGACTTGGAGTCGTTTTCCGATTTTTAAAAATTTTTCTTTTGCTCTCGGATGTATTCCTTCTCCTCTTTTTCGTATACACATCGTCAGCGATTACACGAGCATTTTGTTTTACACTTAAATAACAATTTGAGTGAACTTAAATTTTATCGTAGAGAACTCGTTCACGCTAAATTCCTTAATAAAAAATAAGCGTTCATAGCTACTTCTCTATACAAGGAGTTGCAAAAATTCTTGATTATTAGACTTCAATATTTTGCCGCTTTTCATTTACGTTTTGTTAGCCGTATTGCGTAAAGTTCAGACAAATACAGTCGACGACATTTTAAACCGGTTTAAAACATGCCAACGATTTTAAACGAAAATGTTTGTACATTATTTTTATCACTTACGCGTATTATGTAATATTCGCGTGTATTATTGAATTGAATATAGAAAATAAAAACCAATCGCTAAACATTTAAAATATTGTTTTATTTATTTTATATACATATATATTTGTTTAGGGAGAAAAAGGATTTAAAGCATATTTGTTGTTAAGACTTTTTCAGAATTTTAAATTCACGATCCTAAATACATATTTTATATAGAAATACGTATTATAACGTATATATTTTCATGTCGCAAAAAGACTACATAATATTTATACAAATCTGTTACTATATAAGACACACGCGGCGATTATTATATAAAACGTCATTATATACATATATTACACTGTCGGATTTAAAATCCTATATACGCAGAATTATTTTAACAGGGTATTTTAAAATTAATTCCGCAGTTTTTCTCTTTGAAGATTACATATTATAATACATTATATGTATACGCGCACGTGTGTTTCACATATTATGCGCAATATCGTTTTAAATTATTATTAACAACTGTTTTTTTTTTTATATATATTTAAACTTATAAGAGTTTTGAGTTCCAACGTATGCCATTTATATACACACATATACGTATATTTCCGGAAATGAACGTTTTTGAACACAATTCGAAGGCGAAATAAAATTAATCACTCCGAGTCTTACTTTAATTATATATATATATAAGAACGATAAAATAGTTAAAAGTTTATTAAAACCCTGTTAAGGACGCTATTTATTTATTTTTTTTATACATTTTGGTTTTTGTTCAAGAGTGTGTAATATTACGTAAAATGTTTTTAAACTTATTACTTTTTTCTCCTAATGGTTAAAAAATATTATAGTTGGTCCGATTGACCGATAAATAACATCTCTGATTTCGATTCGTATTTTATTTATTTTGTTTTGTGATTTATGATTTTCGATAAAAAAAATGTTTTTGATAGGTTGAAAATAGCATTTCAGTTAATGGCACAACGACATTATTTTTCGCACAAATCACAAAAAAAAAAAAAAAGCAATATACAATAACAATGACGTATATAATAAAATTGATTATTATGGAGTTTATATTCATTTATACAGTGGTAATTTATGGTATTATGTATCTCGTTAGCACTCGATTCCGAGCCATTGAATGGTTTATTTTTTTTCTTCGCAATTCATTGATTTTTGACAATTATTCGCGAAAGTTTCTAAAACACGTTTGTAAATAAAAAAAAATTAATATCATTTTTTCGAACTCACCGTGTTCGTTTTACGATAACTCGAGTATTTACTATAAGTATTAGTAACTATTAAAATACTATTCCGTTTTTACTCGAAAACGGTTTTTAATACATAATAATTTATTATTGATTCGCATATAGGCGAGGTAATATATTATTTATAACGATCGGCGCTAAACAAATTTCATGAATTTTACTGTACTGCAGTGGTAAGGTCGGAGGAGCGACACAAGGTTTAAAAAAATCCATTTATTCGTAAATAAATTTTGCGGCTATAAATTGATAAAATGAATAGCGTTTGATTACAGTTATATATAGTTTACGAATAGTAGGTTTGTATGAACACATAATAATAATACTCGGATTTATACGTGTTCGCGTTAAACGTTTTATGAAATTTTATTTCACAACTCAAATATAACGCAATATCAGTTTACAAACTTAACTTTTATTTTTTGAGAAAATTTATATTATAAATTTTTTTTAATAAACCTTATTGATCGCGTATTACGCGTTTATTCTCTCGCGTATAATATACGAAATTAATCGTTATCGTTGTCTACAAGTTCTTATGACAATATTTATATGGAATATATAAATATATACGTGTACGCGTAAATATACAAATGTATTATATCGTGTAGAATAAATACGCGTATAACGAAACTGGAAATATAAATTATACGAATTTATTAGAAAACGTATTATTTTTTTTTTGACGCATTATTTATTATATTATATTATATACCGACTTACCGCAATACAAAATTGAATTACTAATAATCTCGTTTCGTACAGTGGCAATGTCGTTTGTTATATTATGTCCGTAATCGAAAGCGGTTTTCTAAAATGAAAATATTAATTTCATAATACGTAAATAATAATTGATTTGAACGGCTGTGCGCGCCGCGTTCGAATACATAATTAATTCTCTATAATATATTGATTTACGCAAATAATAATAATAATAATAATAATAATAATAATAATAATAATAATAATAATAAAAAGGTATTACGTAAAAGACGTTTTATTAAAATAGAAAAATTGTTTATTTTACACGTACCTACAGATTACAGCCTTCATTCGAGTAAATCGATTGTGAAGAAAAAAATTGTATATAAACATATTATTATAATGACTACAATATATGTATGTATATTACACGCGTTTTATGAGTAATTTATATTATATTTGCGGTTATCGATTTGTAATATTTAAATGTCTTTATAGGAACGTTAATTAAACTAATTATAATTATATATAATTGCTCGGGTCGTTATTTTTCGACAATTATAGTTATTTTCATTAACATTTTTTTTTTTTGAAAAATGAATATTTTTTTTTTTTTTGAGTACACACAAACTTATTATATATACACAGTAATCGAAACAATTAAGAAAAAAATGTACTCATTAAATAATTAGGATACACTCCGGAGGGAGGAAAAAATGAAACGAAAATCAACTCGTAAAATTATTGCAGTCTTCCTGTACGTGAAATAATATGACATAAATGTATTAAAAAACGATGCGAATTACGCGCTAGTTTTTATTTCTACCGACGTGAATTTATTATTATTATAAAATTATGTAAATTTTCTTATATTAAAGATTTTTAACATTTAACACGCGTCAAATATTTTATTATTGACGAAACGTAGTTTGACTAATTTGAAAAAAATGTTCGCACATGGCGTAGAAATTCGACGTGAAGTATGTGTTGCTTCTATCAGGTGCCGAATAGTTATACACATAGGAACGAATATCGTCTTGACGACACTAAAATATGTTTTTAAGGAGCATTAATTAAAGAATTGAATCCGATAAAATATTCTCCGCCATATGTGAACGATTTATAATGCGTAATTTTAATCTGAATTATTTATTTTTTATTTGGATGACTTTACGGATCTATGGACAAAGAAAAAGTAGTACAATAAGCATAATGAATGTTTAAACAAAAAAAAAATACATATATATATATAGTGTAGTGGCTTGAATGACGCGAGAGAAGAACCATCCAGTGAAGACACTTTTATTTAACTGTACTTATTTGTGTGTTCAACTTACAAGGTTTTGCGGCCATTATCGATTGAGTCTTCTAATCGGGTTTCCAGGGATGAAAGTAGATAGTGGATTTTTAGCAAGGGGGTTGGAAAATGAGATTTCGAAGGTAATTTCGCAATCTAGAATAGTACAGCTCGGCTGTTTTCAGTGACTTTGGAAACGAGGAGATCCTTGTGATGCGTGTGGTTTGAAATACGCGGATGAACGTTATAGTTACGAGTCTGAGGATTTTTGTTTGGAACACTTTTTTTTTTTCGTTTATTCGATTTTTTCGCAGTGCTCCAGAGCTGAATGCTGAACAGTATGAATTAAATTATAAAAAAAAATATAATATATTAATACACGTATAACACGGACCATATCGAAATATTGAAAACAGGATTTTGCAATATTTCACCGCGCGTTTTTTTTTTTTTACCGAATCGTAATATTTTAACAAAATATTTAACGTAGACAACGTCTTGTTTTCGATTACGAGAACTGTATACCGCGCTGGCGGGGTACGTATAAGGCCGCTATAATTTGCCTCCCTCAATAAATACGCGTCTCCCGTGTAAAATAATGGTTTTAAAAATCATTAAAAAATCAGATTAAAAAAAAAAAGAAAAGAAATCACTCTCATCTCGATTCTTCATCACACCCCGCTGAGCATTTCGCCGCCCCTTAACATATTATTACATACCGTCGATCGATTGGATAACCGTGTTTCACATGATTGTCAAACGATAAAAAAGAAAAAGATGAATTTTTTTTTTTTTTTGATTTATAACGGTGACCATTAGCCGCGCGGTTCGCCTTCTTTCGTGCAGCAGGTGCTACGCGACATATTATTATTATTATTACTTTATTGCTCGGTCATAAATAATAATTCGCTTTTTTTTTTCGCAGCACCAGCAGCAGCAATTTCAACGTTCGCGACTGTCTTTTCTTACACGTCCCATTCATATATTATGTGGTCCGAAGCGAAGGCCCTCGGCGGAATATTCGTCGGTCAATAATAATAATAATAATAATAATAATAATAATAAAAAATTAAGAAAAGAGAAAGAAAAACGAATAAAAACGAAAATGTGACGGGCGCAGCTCCTTTTGTGTGTACCACGTAGCTGCGCGAGAACGAATTTCACGGGCCGACAAGCGCATTATCGCGCGAGCCGACGATAAAAGGATTCGTCGGCGGCGGCGACGACGACGACGGCGGTTCTCACCACACACCGCGGCCAATACTCGTCGTCGTCATACGATATTCTATGCCGCTCGTGTGTAGTGAAATTATTACAATATATACTCGTTTTTATATTTTAATTGTGTACCCTGTGGGGCGTAACGCGTAACAACAACAACAACAATAATAATAATAATAATAATAATAATAATAATAATAATAATAATAATAATAATAATAAATTACCATACTTTATGTATTGTAACCCATTCGGGGCCGGGGACATAATATAGGAAATATTTATATAATAATATACTTGGTAATAGTTGTTCTGTTTTTATAAGACGGCGCGTTAAGAAATTCGAACTAAACGTATTTTGGTGTTTTTAAAAGTTATTTTTTTCGAATCGATTGATCGATTGTTTGATTCGCGTTTATATACGTCTATTTATCGAACGCGATTTCTCCTGAACACAATATACGCGTAAGCGTAAAAACTTTAATATCGAAAAGCGACTACAAGAGATAATTATATACGTAATTACGATAAATTCTTAATGGTTTTTTTTTTTTTTTTTTTAATTTTCGAAACGATTTTTGTTTTGCCGTCACATTTACGAGACGATAGAATTCCACCAGAAACGTTTCAATATATATATATAAGAAACGGGAGATAAATCCCGTTAAACTAAATGCGAGACATACGGGGACGCAGACCGGCGTCCGGAATTCGCCGTTTTAAACGCGTCGCGGAATTCTATAACGTGAAAACGGAGGATAATTTTCTTCTTCTTCGATAATTATCAACAATAAATGACAACAAGTAATCGTTGATTACTTAATATAATATATTACATAATCGACAAATATAAAAAATGTATAAAGTCTACAATTTACTCGCCGCCAATCATTTCACCCGATATCGGATATGATAATGATCGCGGCAATTTATAGGCCAGCAGTTTTAAAAATGTTTTTTGGTCCCTAAGGACAAAAATCGTTCGCTCCTTTCACGAATATACGAAATATTTTTTTTTCTTTTTAAATATTCGAACAATTATGTTTTTATCACAAAAAGAAAACAAAATGATAACTAATAATTTTTTTTTTTGTACTAAGTACTTGTAAAATAATCAAACTATATACGAACAATGTGCTCTGTTAATGCTTCGAAATTAATAATCGACGTCCACGTCGTTATACGGATTCGTAATTAATATTGAAGTATATTAATAATAATAAATTAACGAAATAAGAGGAAACATATTTCAAATAAGTGCACTCTATACGAAAAATAAGTACAATTTGATTATGTAATGCGGGCGGGACACACTCCAAGACATTTTACATTTTACTCTAAAATAACGATTGTAATGTAAACCATATAATGCGCGTGAATGTAAACATATATACACTCTTACATACGTATATTTAAGAGTTATTGATTTGTAGTTTGTCTTTCTCGGACGTGTCTTTTTCTCTCTCTCTCTATTTTATATTTATTATTTTATCCATAAAATGTTATTATTTAAAACAAATAACGCGGAAAATATCGTTCCCGTCGATTTGTAAAATGAGTAAAAAGAATTTCAACGCGACGTTCGAAACGTCGCCGTCGCGTTAGTAATTGACCGTGCCCGCCACGCCCCGGCCATGCAGACTGTTTTTTGTTTTTAATCGGATTTTAATTAAACGTTTTCTCGGTAAATTCTCCGTACGAGCCCGCGTTGGTATATTTTTTATTTTTCCGCGTTTTTTTTATTATTGTTATTGAAAAACGCGTTTCGTTCGAACGAATATAACACGCGAATCGCACGCGTTAAAACGATGAAATCCCGTCGGTGCGCAATAATAGAGTTCGTCGGACCAGACACCGGGCGGGATGATCCCTGGCTGTGGGGTATTGTTCGGCGCGGTAATGGCGTAGTAATAACTACGATAATAATTACTGTTCTGTAGTCCGAGAGGAAAAGTCGGAAGAAAAAAAAAAAAATGAATAAAATGTAGAAATATTGTAAAACGTAACGTCGTAGCTGTTGCGGCCGAGGGAGTCGGTTAAATCTCTCAACTGTTTACACGCACGCCACACGGACACGGACACGGGCGCACACGAGATAACGAAACGGAATCAATTAATCACAATCCGAGGCGCGCGCACCGGATTCGACGGCGTGCCCGGTCTTAAATATATATTTATTTATTTTTATATACGAGTATAATATACTTTTCATTTTCCTCCGCCAGATCGGCCCCGCGTGTTTGCGTGCCTCCGTACACTACACTAACCACTGCGGGGACGTCGTACATCACACCGTACGTATATATGCGTGTGTGTGTTTCGGATACACATACGCTGAAAACATGCTGAGTCGTGTTGAAACAATCATAATATCGTAATTATTATTATTATTATTATTATTATTATTATCGTCGTATAAAAGAGAAGACGGTCTCCGCGGCGTGCCAACAACAGGGGTCCGGCAGCCGAAATGTATATGTATTGAGTCGTTATGCGATACGTTGTGTATTAAGTCGTTATATGCGTGCTACGGGCTGGAGAACGAGCGTATATAATATAAATATCATCCGTGTGTACGTGTATACCTTTCAATTATTTTCTGCGGTCGTTGTTCTATTAGAGAGCGATTGAAAAATATTTCGAATTAAAATATAAATATATTTTTTTTTTTGTTACATTCTCACCTGAGCGCGAGAAATGTGTTGATTTTACAAAAAAAAAAAAAACACTACCAGAAAAAGTGTTCCGGTATTTACAATCATACCTCGTTTTCGGTAATAGTACTCGTCGAATACAATTGAGAACTCGGGGTTGTTTCTAATGTGTTTATTAGAATTTGGAAAACCGCCCGTACTCGTTTACGAATAATAACCGATTTTCAATTCCAACACTCTGTTCAATAAAACCGAATAATAATACACGCGTGTCGTCGGCATAGCTTGAAACGCACGTCGAATTTCTCGCGGTCTTTCACTACAACTGTACGTACGTCATAATCTGATTTCTCGTTAAACGTGTGCGTTGATTTGTATCTCCGCGGAGTAATCACTGACGAAAAAAACGATAAAAACGCGTAGAAACTCTGTATAAAAAAAAAAATATATATATATACGCACGAATAACCCAAATATGTAGCGGATAACGTCGTTTAAACGGAAAAAAAATCGTAGAAAATAATTGACGGATTATTTCGAAATATTTTTAACGGCAAAAAATCTGTCCAAAATTCGACGCAACGAAATAAATAGAAATTATCATGAAATAACAAACGCGACGTTACATAATACTGCAGCGCAGATCGCTGTAGCCCGGCTACATGCATAACAATCGAATTTGTAAAATTTCCTCAATAATTTTGTCTTTTACATCAGCTGTAAAAAAAAATAACAACAATTCACGTCAGTCGCCGTCGTCAACACAATATATCCCGTAACGCGAGTATTTCAGCAGCCACCTGTTTCATTCGAAAGGACTTCATATTATAAAATCCCGCCGACCGCTTGGGCATATATGAGCATTTACTCTGATTTGACTTCTATATAACATATACGGCGAAATGATTGATGATTTTTTTTTTTTTATTACTCCTTTCGCTGGTCACAATGGCCCAGAAAAGACGTTTGTATATTATGAATATTGTTCACATCCAGACTATTGGTGAGTTACATTTGTATATACCGCGCGAGTGATTCTTTTGGCTTACGCGCGTTACTCGTTTTCTCGTACCGATATTCCATTTTATTGTGTTATAAAAGTCACGTTTTACCAACAAACTATGTATTTTTATTAAGTTTTCACAATTTTTTTCGAACATTTTTATTTTTTTTTTTTAAACGATCTTAGTCAAATGTCGGATCAGCGGCAGCCGTTTAGTATTTGTGTAGATGAACGGTGGGGAATAAATATTGTGTTCCGTATTGACGCAAATACCTATTGTCCAAACTTTATAATATTACTACTCGAAACCATTAAATTCGAGCTGTCACGTTTTGAACGTTGACTATAGGTCTCTTGTCTAAATCGCCAATCGTATCTGAAACTTTCGCTACACTATATAAACTATAATATATTATATTTAACTTCAGAATCCTCTTTAATCAATAAATTGGTTCAGATAACGTCGACCCTGCGAGAATTCCTATTTAAGCAAGACCGGATTGTGGCCCAAGGTGGTAAATTTTGTAAAGAATTATCAAGGAAAACATAAAATATATTAATATGTTTTATTAGTACCTACTGTTTATTCGATAGATTTTTCGAATTTTTTTATTTAGTATAGAAATTGCTTTCTTGAGCGTAAAGAAAAAGACGAGAACTCAATCTTGATGGGCTCCCCCTACACAATCAGTGAAGTATAATATTTTTTCAGAAAATCAACTTTTCGACAGTTTTCTATAGAGAGTTTTTTTTCTTTATTTACATTTATTTCCAAGAGCGAAACAAGGTCGTTTATTGTTCATGAAGTCATTTGCATGAATATTAATTTGTCTGGTTTTAAAATATCACGAATGAGAAACAGGCAATTCCGGACTTCTTTGGTTTTTCCACTGAACAGTTGGTCATACTGTTTTTAGTTTAATATTATTTTTAAACTGAATAATAATAATATTAATTTCAATGTCAAATATCGTTACGGTTATAATAATTACACTATAAAAAAAAATATCGAATATTCAAAACGTTTTAAATAATTCAAAACATTTGATTTAAATTCCAATAAACAATTATTTGTGTGTAATTAAACACGCTTTTTGTCGTACACAGATGTTTGAAAGTTTTGTATAGCTTATTATTACACTCCCGAACGATTTGATAAAATTGACTCGCCCAATTGTTGCAAGAATCCGTTCAATTGTTGTATTTTACGGAAATATTTCGTTCGATTCTCTCGAATTTACAACGTCGATGTTGGCTAATTTCTTTCTTAATTAATATACATAAATACGTTATACATATATATATATATATATTAACGTCGTTGATTTATAGACTATTTTTTAATATAATTTTAACGAAATAGAATAAATAGATATATTACAAGACGCCCAAAGAAAAAAAAACCTCCGTATAATATACGTGTGTGTAAACCAATTTGTACGTGTATACATAATTCTTCCGGAATACATTAAAAATCCATTATTGTTCGTATAGGGAAAAAAAATTGATTTATTACCTCGACATAAATCTCTACACTGCAGTACACTATACAGTAACTATATACAATATTATAATAATAATGGTTATATAAATATTAGTAATTACACATAATATAAATATATATATATATAGGTAGAGATGATGTTGTTGCGCTACCGTATATAAAAATATTATCCATTACTCACAATATGTGTATTTACGTTACTATATATTACATTTTTTTCTTTCATTGGACCGTCTGTTTTACCTCATTTCCATTCGAATCCGTTCTCCGTACAATCCCTGTGGTAGAAAAGAAAATTTAATGCGGACTTTTCCACGACCGATTGACGATCCGACGGAATCGCTTAGTGGTTCGGATAACTCGGGAATAGATACTACAGGATGAGTATATTATTATTAATAATTTTTTGTTCTTTATTAACTTAAAGAAAATCGTAGCAAGTGAACAGAATGTTCCAACGCGTAATCATCAGTAGGATTTTTCCAAAACCACATTAAAATAACAATGCGTATTTCATTGTGTATCGCCTTTTACGGCATACACGCGGCTATGTTGCAGAAAAAAAAATGACATTGCCGTATAACTTACGTTTAATTTTTTTTTTTTTTTTGTTGGTACAATTAAACTATTCAAATGTCGAATGCTCGTGAATGATTAAAAACCGTAGTTTATAATATTATTTTGGTTTAGGACAAACGTATAGTAATGAACGGATGAAATGGCGGAACTATAATACGAGTAGCAGCACGTGGCAATTAACCCGTTATAAATGACAATAAATATTTATCGTAAATATGATTAATTATTCACGTGAATTGAAACAATGAAAGAATTTTTTTTTCTAAGAAATACTCCAATGTTATATTATCGAAGGGAAAATGCAGCTTTCAAGCCGTTAGAATACACGCCCAACACTACGAAACATATTTCAAATCACGGCACCGAATAAACTAGTTATAAAATGAGTCGGTGTGAACATATCGATTTCGAATATATTATTGAACATTTGGAACGTTTTTATTTATTATTACGCACGCGATATTTTAGAATTGTTCGAAATTTTAATTAATTAAAAAAAAAAAAATAAATAAAAATAGTATCGAGTTATTTATAACGCGTTATTTGACTAAATAACAATATTCACATTTCGTTTTATTTTTGTCCGTATATCGACCTCGTTGAACTCTCGTTTCTCGTTCCAATAACGTATTTGTTTGAAAACCCGACGTGCATTTTTATTTGAGAATTATCCAAGTCATTAGGTGTAGTAACTCTTCAGACAAATACATTAAACGGTATTTTATTTTTATATTTAAATTGAATTTCATTTATGATATTTCGTATTGTTCAAAATACAATAAGATACAGTTCATTTGTTTCAATAATATTATTTAATTATACATTTTATTGTATTTAATATCAATTATTATCGTACAACACGAAATTCGAACACACGTTTAACTGGTTCCAATTAAACGCACACGAACATTTCTATTATCCCATTATATTATAATAAATGTACGCTAAATAATTTTAGAGGGAAAAGACATCGCGTATATAGAAAACGCTCTGTAGTACACGTACACAATTATTGTTATACGTTTCGAAATTTTAATATAAATATCAATAGCGATATTTTGTGTACACGCGTGATAATAATTAATTTAAAAAGACATTTAAAAATAACCGTTTATTAAGTTTGTAATTTGAGTCGGTCGTATATGTCGGGCGGGATCAATTCATTTGTATAATATAAAATGCGCTATTTATATTAGAACACGACTTGTTTACAATAGAGGCTTCGAATACACAAGTAACCTTGTATTTGCCGCAGCATAGGTTTTAGGAAAATTAACATAAAATGAATAACTAATTGCGTTCTGTATAATAATCTAACGAATGCGCGCGGCGGCCCAATGTCAAACGCGCTCAGTTAATAATTTCTAACTCGTCAACAATACGCATTTCGTATGTTATATATATATACGTTTTATTTATTATAATATTGCAGTTATGTGTTAATGATATTTTTTTTTTTTGTTTTAGCCGATACGAAAGATTCAATACAGGAAAAACGTTGAAAAAAACCTATTAATTATTTGAAATTCGTCGTGATCGTTTCTCTCAGAAAGCTTTCAAAACCTTTGAACAGTAAAAATTTGAACATCAAAATGTTGAACATGAAATAATAAACAAAATCTAGAACGAATAAAACCTTAAACGTTCTGTTCGACGTTTCGATTGTTTAAGAAAATAGAAAATGAAATAATACAGCCTGAATGTGTTAAAAATGCTAATTCAAATTTATCCGGTATCATCCAAGTGGCTAAATCATGGTGTACATGTGATACATTGCATCTAATACAATCAAATCTAAATGGCTTCTAAACAATAGATATGGAAAAAATATTAAGCGTTTGTTGTTAATCATAAAGCAGTGGTTACCGAGACATACGAGCGAGTGGAGATGTCTGAGTAAGCCTAGGGATCGTGCATTTTCGTCGTGATGAGCTAATTGAGATGCGTAAAATATGCGCTAAAAACCAATAGATTTTTGTAAAAATTATGATAATAATCGACGGTCAATAAAATATAATTATTGTTCGAGATGTTGGCGCTCATGGTTTTGACGTTCAAGATTTTGCTTGAGGAGGGGTCACAAAACGAAATTTATTCGAGTGTTCACGTCGCCGTCATTTTTATTTATATATTTTATAAAATCGAACGAGTTCCACGTACAAATCTTAATGTTGCTGTGTGTTAATATATGTATAGGAATCCATAAAATTTCGTTGCAAAAAAAAAAAAAATTAAAATAATCGAATATAATACGTTAATTATCTATTTTGCCGACAACTGGCTCGTTAGAAGAATACGAAAGACGGGTTTTCGAATAATTTTAAATCGTCGCGATTGTTCGCGCGTATGCCGTTTTATAATATTTACAAGTGTTTCATACACTTATTTTTATGCGTTCGAATTATTTTTTATTTTAACACGGTCAAAACTTATACGAGTATATAATAAAATCGTTTATTGACGTCAATCGCGACCGTTTTTTTTTCATATGAGAAAAAAAAATCGCCGACCACTCGAAATATGATTTAATTTACATATAGAAAATATTACACGTCAATCCGTATCCGTTCGTTTATAAAAACTACACGAGCTTGTCGATACAACAAACCAATTGCGCGCTACGTAATATTAAATATGTATATATAAAAAAAATATAAATATAATATAATATAAACGTAATAGGATTGTACGAGGGAAACGAAAACAGATATGTATATAATATTAAATGTATTCGCCTTGAACATATTTAAAAACGGAAGCAAAATAACCTATAAGTATTAATAAGAAAGTAATTTGTCGGTTATGATTTAAACTACAACGATGGAGAACCAGTGACCGTTGTCTGTTATATCAGAGTTTACATGAGGGAAGCGAACTCAAATTCAATGGTGTACTAACGACCTCCTCTCCCCCGTTCTTGGAGTTCAATCACCGTCACCTCACCATTATCGGTATTATGTGTTTATGACTCAAATCGATTACTATTAATGAGGATATTTTTGATAATTTCAATTGAAAAAAAAAAAAAAATGGATCCACATCATCTACCGTTCACAGTTCTTCAGCAAGCCTGAATTTCGATCGTCTCCTTATCCTAAAGTTTACTATAGGTATTTCGTAATTTTAAACACGTAATTCAGGTATCGAAATGTAATTCAAAATGAATAACAAATCGCAATCAATTTTATTGTCTATGTTGAAAGATTGACATTGGTTCATAAAGAAAGCGTTTCGAACGAATAACGATAAAATATGAAATATCTTAATTCCGAGGGAACGGAGACGATCCACCCTTTACCCATCCACCATCACTGGGGAGAAGAAAATAAAATTTGATCGCATGAAAATTCCTCGTTACGACGGGTCCCTCCGAAGCCGGCGATATCGCTAAATTTAAAACGATCAAATCCCGGAACGATCTCTCGTTATAACCGCCACTGACGGCCGGTGGTTGGGAGAGAAAAATACGTTTTCAAGACATTCTCCTCCGCGAATAATCGCGATAATTTAATATATTTAATTGACAATATAAGAACGTATTTGTATATTTACAAACGTCCGTCTTTGGCGGCGGCGGCGGCGGCGAGAGCTTATAAACACAATGGGTGTGCGGCATAGGTACGCGCGCACCGAGTCGTTTTCGCCGCAGTCTCGTGTGCGCGCGCGCTGTAACTTATAATAAATAGGCGGCGGGGCCCTGGGGCGATTATTCAATCAAGAGCGAACAAAGCGCGGCGTTTCTTCACTGCCGCCGCCGCCGCCGCCGATCCGATCTAAATCGAACAATGGTAAGCGGATTTCGAAGCGGCGGCGAATAAGCATCGCGTTTATGGGGGATTATCGCGTTATTATTAATAAGTCGACCACCACCACCCATCCGACCGATAGCGCGCGGCACCCGCTACCACCACCACCATCGTAGTCGTCGTACACACACACACACGCACACTCGGAGCGCGATCGCGATACGCATGCGCATTCAGGGGTGGGTCGCTAACAAGGGGTTGGACCCGGATAATCGGTCGGTAATCGCGGCGCGCATCCCTATTCATTTACCCCGCGCGACACCCTACCGTAGTCGTTTGCCCTCCCCCACTACACGCCACCCAATTGCCCCCCCCACCCACCCACCACCTCAACAGCGTTTATCGCGGCGCGAACGCGTTTTTAGGGTCGAACACAACGTCGAGCACAATCGTCGTCGACGCGTTTCTCGCAGCTTTCCCGTCCCTCGCATAAATCTTTGCCACACACCGCGTCCACCCCGCGTCGTTCCAATAATATTATCGACAATTTGACGGGCGTATATAGAGACCCGGTGTATTCACCTACCCGTCCGCCCCGCGGTCCCTTCACTCCGCCCGTCATCGTTATACGAACGGTTTTCAAGGCGACCATTGTCGCGCTCGTAACCCGTCTTGCTGTCGCAGTCGTCTACGGCGGCGGGAAGAGGAGGTGACGATCGATTTTTTTTTTTTATTATTATTATTATTATTTTTCCTCCGATTTCGCGACATTTTGTAACGCGTAATTTTTAATTTTGTAAGACGCGCGCGCTGTTCGGAATTTTTTTTTTTCTTAGATTACACAGTGCACTGTGAAAGGCCGGCCCTGTCCCGCCGTTCCTTCTTAGGCTCGACAATATTTCTATAATTACTTGAGGCTATCACCAGAGCATAACCAGGGGCAGAAGAGAAGGGCCCGTGCCTTTCGCGGAGTTTGTGCGACCGAGATGGACCGGGGTAAAATAGAATTCCGTTGTTTAAAAAATTCTCTTTATTTTCCCCCTCCTCCAATCGTCGTGTGCCACTTTTATTTACTATGAATACTTTTTTTTCTCGTTTCGACAAGAAAATTCTAACTGTGCGTTATGTACTAGCAAAAAAAAATAATATTTCATTCCGTTTTCAAAATCTGTTAATTCGACCAATTTTTTTTTTTATTTTTATTATATTTTGTTACTTCGAAATTTCTAAGCACTAACTGTAAGCCATTCTCGGCATCTCCTTGTATGCGTATGGTTGAGTCACTGAACCTCTCTAAATGCACGAACGCGGTAACAGAAATCCTAAGTCGGAGGGAAGGACAATTTATTAGTAATACGATAAAAAAAAAAACGGGATATTTTATTTTGTAAGCAGTTCATTTTTGATATTAGGATGAATTGTAGTAGACACCATTTTACTGTATATTATTACGCTATACTTCTTAAAAAAAAAAAAAAAACGAAAAAACGAAACAATCATTATAATATAATTAAGTCAAAAAAAAAAAAATGTACAATAGAATTTATATAGTATTCAATCTGCAATTTATTAATTAAAACATTAAAATAATAATAATAATTTTGCATAGCCTAATACACTCGATGTTGACTATGGCTCGTATATTATTAAGATACGGAGGTGCGAGCGTTACCAATAATTAATTTTACAGTAATAATATTGGGCATAGCATACGTTCGACAGGTCCCCAGATAAAATATTACAAATATAATATTTGATACTTTTCCTCTCCTCTGTATTCGCCTTTGGTAACGAAAGACACGGACAAAAGCGTCCGAAACACGCTTACGTTTTTAAATAGACTCTTCGGCGAAACGTTCTGTAAATTTTCAGTAAAAAAAAAAAAAAATAAATAAATAAATAATAATTATTATTATTAAATTGCATAAAATATACGAGTATAGTTGTCTGTTTTATGTACTGTCGACGAAACGTCATTTATACCCGATTTTTTTCATCGTTCCGACCATTTCGATTACAGTTCGCTCAAAGCCTATTAAAAATAATAATTAGTCAGTGGCGATACAGCCGGTGTACGTATACACCTTGACTAATGTTTTATGAATGAGAAAGCCGGACGATCACCATTACAATGGACACTATTAAAAAGAAAACTAACAACAACCGAAAACATCCTTGACCATCTCAACCGCGCGCGTGAATCGAGAAAGTATACGCGTAATGACGTACCGCAGTCCACTTTTTTTTATAAATTAAATACGATATGTCGTCTGTCGTCGAACGGGGATGTAAAAAAAAAAAAATGTACCGACGAGTTAACCAGTTTTTTTCATGTAAAATCCTTCTGGTCAAATAAAATACAACACTGAGGAAACGACGATTCATTCTTCATTTTAAGTCGTTTCCTCCGTTAATAAATTCGATGTAGAGATTGTTATCGATATGTATTTATTTCGACGTTGAGCGTCGATTTTTGATTTGTTTTCCGTATTTGGTTTTCGATTTTAAAATGTATTTCAAGCCCTATGAAACATTCTAAGCTATCATTAAATTCAATACGATAGTTATTTGTGTGTCCATAGTGTTCGTGAAACCGATAAAAATCAAAAAAATTAATAATAAAATGTTATTCGCTATGAACTATCGATTTTATTTAAAATCTTATGGTTTAATGATCGTACAGTTATAGCTCCGGGAGGCTAATAACTTCACGTATTGCAAAACATTTAAAATTATTTGGAAGAAAAGAACACTCGTTTCAAAAGTCGCTGTGTGAGAAGAACGAAAAATCGTAATCGCTTATGTCGCTTAACAGTGTTTTAGCACTGTTTGACTAACACACTTCCGAACGAAACCGAACGATCAATGATACGAGCTATTTATATAATAATGAACCGACTACATATATATGAATAATTCAACTACGTGTCAAACGTTATATTATTTCATCGCGAATTTATTTCAGGTTTATATATATATGTATATATATTGTCATTATAACTGTATTATGTAAATAAACGAAAAGCGATTTAGAAATCAATCGGAGAAGGGGGAATGGAGGGGGAGAATTAAAACCGTTGATTTAAATATTTGATTAATCATAAGTACTATTAAGTATATTATAGTGTTTGTATTTACATAAATATTACGGTTGTCCTTATATTATATTAATGTTGCGCGGTTGTCCGGTTATAATATACACACATATTGGTACATACAAAACTGGTAAATTATGTAGATTTTTATAATAATAATATTATTATTATTATTAACACGCGCAAGCGTTACAAAAAAAGTATGTGGTAATATATATATTTATGTATGTTTACGTGAACAGATCTTGTTAGTTTTCACACTTACGGTAAATTTGTTTTTTTTTTCGAGAGAGAGAGAAAAAAAATATATAAAATAACTGTAATTTTACACTCGTATACTTATGAGAAAACACTGCTTATCTCAAACACGGCTGATTTGTTTGTGTAATGAGATGTAGGTAATTTAAAATTAAAAAGAAAAAAAAACCGTCAATTTAAAACGTCTTTTTATTTTTTCATCTGTTATTACACGAACGACGATAATATTAATATTATATACTCGTTTGAATTAATATTTTCCTCCGGACTACACTTAAACCCCCGAAATTATAATAAATTATTGTAATTTTTCGACGCGCTTTTTTTTTTTTTTTTTTTTTTTTTTGTTGTACTTCGAATTAGTTCGCGATTAATTTTTCAACGCAAATGGTCGTCGAAATTAAAATTGAATTGAACGCGCGTGTGTAAAAACAAACGTTTCGTTTATTCCGCGTACAGGCCAAACCACGTATAAAACACACGAGCAGCGGAGTGGAAAATTGGTTTTTTTTCCTCGATAAGACAATCGCGTGTAAATAGTACGCCGCGGTCAGGTCGCACGCGTAACGCGCGTATTACGCGAGTCCCCGACACCCTCGTCGATTCACAATGTTTTCATCGACGCGGTAATTAAACGAATTTGTAAAACGTTTATGGAAATTCGATACAACCCGGAATATATGTGCGGCAGTAGCGTAATTAATTATACGCTAAATACGACAACGGCAGTGGTGGGGTGGCATTATAGTTTTGATTTTTTCTTCAATAACCAAATGTTTGTCTCATCGATAAAACATATATCATTGAAATTAAGATTTGTAAAATAATAAATAATTTATGCCGTTTGCCGCGATTTAAATGTTTTAGATTTCGGAATGTCAACGAGCGTGTGAAGGTTCGACACGATATCATTGGAATTTTTCAAGGATTTTATTTCGTCTGCCGCGGCGTATCGGCGGCGTTCGCATTTCCCGTTCTCGTACAAATTGACAGTAAATTTTTTTTTCACGTGCCGTCTTTTAGACCGATAGACTGAATACTCGATTCATTGAAAATGCGTAAAATTAACGACGTAAGCGACTATTCGGTGCTTAATAATAAACAGTTTAGATATTATATATAGACACATAATAATAATATCGTTCATTCGATCAATTTTTTTGTTTTCGCTTCAATTTTTATTTTTGCCATTCTCTTTTGGGATATTAATGTATAAAAATATATATTGTTACAGGACCGTAGCATCTGAATATCGAAACTTACAATTGCGCCCAATCGGTTTCAACACGGAACCAATAGATTAATTAATTTCGCAAATATATATATTGATTTTAAATTTGAATAAATGATCGTTGAAAATATTAATGTCATATCGTATGTTTTTTCATATGGTTTTTTGTGATTTCTCAAATTTCGCACCCGGGACGCAAGCACTTTTCGCGCTCTCTCTCTCTCTTTCATTACATTAACGTTCTGTATCGTTAACATTTGCCCGTTTCAAGTAACTTTCTGATATAAATCGAATGGATGTAGGTAAACAGTAATATAATTTGTTTTTGTGTTTTCTTTTTTTTTTTTTTGAAATTCGTCTTTGTTTTCAGTATTAAATAATACTGTAGAATACATGGAAAGTATTCTCCCTCGTATACCGTGTGCCAATATCTGCTAACGGATTTGTCATCGTATTGTCTCACCCCAAACTTACAGTATCTAATTCGCTCGATTAAATTATAAATTTTTTTTTTTACAAACATTTTTCTCTTCTTCTATAGTTCATAGACAACGCTCGTCGTCATATTATATGTTCTGTCTGGTTATGATTCAATATAAATAAATAATAATAATAATATAATATATTACATATGTACGTCAACTGGAATTCGATTCTCATCACGCGTTATTATAACGAGTTACGTAAAAATATTGTGTATATAATATACATTATATTTTCGTTTTTACGTGCAAAGGAATTCGGGTTCAGAAAAATTAATTATATTAATATAAAATTTCTCACAGTATTTTCTTACACATTCGAACGCGCGTATTTTGTACGAGCTAATTTCACGTATATATTAACATTTCAAATATTTCTGTACGCGGATATGTTTACGGTCAATAAAAAAAATGATACATATCGATATATTGCTTTAATTTATGTATACGTTATTTAACTAATTATATTGGCTTTAATAATAATAATAATAATAAAAAAAAATATGCACATATTTCGTTGTCCACGTTTCCGTCGAAATTTGTATATATTTACATATAATATATTAATTTATTGATCTTTTTTTTTACACGAATGAGCGAGGCGATTATTTAAAATTTATAACACTTCTAATTTTATACATTTATATTTCAATTCGCGTGTTTTTTTAAATTTATTTCGTATGACGACTATATTTCCTTTAAAAATCCTCTCTAATACTTTACTGCGCTTCGCATTAGATATTTAAATAACAGTTTCTAAGGATCGCATCTGTTTTCACCATCTTTCGATCCTGAAAAATAGCTTTTCTGGGCACACGTTACTGTGTGCGCGCTTGGCGTCACCAGCTCCTTAAATAGGCTCTTTTAATCGCACTATTAAAGGAAGACAAAATTGCTTGTCGTCGTTTTTTACCACTTGGCGCTCGCACCGTCCTTTCAATTTTTAAAAAATAAATAAATATTTCGCAATTACTGTTCTCGATCGTGTGTTTCCGTTAATGAATCAAACATTAACTATCGACAGTATTGACCAGTCTCGGTTGTAATAAAATATTATCGTCCGTCATCCGTACAAAACACGCGTATATATATATATATATATATAAAATGTTTGTACGTACATTACATAAATTCCGTCTATAGAGCGTTGAGCGCATTTTGTCCATACAAAAAGGTCAACTGCTCTACACAGGTGCTAACGTATATTAAATATATGAGATTTTCTAATGTTTATAATATAATATAGTAACCGATGCCAATCAGATATAAACGTTATGAGTATACACACGATAAATATAATATAATTCGAATAATTTCGGTTGTAACTGCTGCTGCACGCGGGGAAATTATAAGAAAAAAAAATATTTTTTTTTTTATTCGTTTTAAAAAACCAGAATACTTTTCGCCCATAATAATAATAATATGTCGTCGGCAGTATATACGAGTATATATATACTTATATAAAAACCGATATAATCACGTACCCATACCGAATACTTGAATCGTAAATAATTCAACAGACTAATTGGAAGGTATTTTTATTTACATTTTAAAGTAAAAAAAAAAAAAGAAAAAACCGGATTCCACGGTAATAAACCAGAGGTCTCACTAGCTACTTGTATTTCACTTTAGGATCCACACACACACACACATTCGTGTTTATTTCTTTATTTTTACAATATATACACGCTTTGAACCGTCTTCCAGTTAACCGTGAAACTCGAGATCAATATATTATATTTTGTGCATATAAAAATACTGTACTATGGCCGCGTGCGAGTGTTTCAAACCCATATCCCCCAATATCGCGCATATAATATTATAATTGTCGACGAATATTAAAAAAACGTTTTTTATTTTTAACATTTTTAATATTTACAGCGTTTCGAAATGACCGCCACGTTTCGTTTTTTATTAATGGAACTATTTTTATAAAATATATAAAATTATTACGATGAGCGGTCTCGTCGAAACGTCACAAAAGCTATTTACGCGAATTTCAAAATTAAATCGTCTATAACTGTTGTAATAATACTTGCAGCAATGACACGTACAACACAACTTCAACACTTGTGGGGCCATAGTCCCTATAACCATTTGGTGGTATCAGTTATAATATAAAAGTAGTAGTTTCATTTTAAGTCTCAACTAAAACAGTTCGGTTTCTCATAATTGTTCGTTAGATCCCTATTTCATAAATATCTATTTATAAATCACTGTAAAATAAATCACTGATACTGGTTTCAATGAAATTCGTAACGTGATTGAGAATTTTCGTTGATTTTTTTTTTCATATTTGTAGAAAGAAAGAAAGAAATTTATATACGTTCAGTATACGCAAAGGGATAATATAAAATTTAAAAAAATTAGTGAGCCGCGAGTTGTGTTTGACGTCGTTTAAACGAATTACTTAGATAATGATTTTAGAGTTTTGTTATTATTTACCGTATAAATTCGACAAAAATTAAAACTCGTTGTATTCGAAAAAAATACGATTCTAACCTAACCTAACGATTTTAGATAATTTTTGAATGTCTAGTCGAAATAACGTACGCGTCTGACAATGGTAATTACATTTTCGAGCCTGTTAAACCGTGTAAAAATTACCACTTTTATGAATTAAATACCTCTTAAGATCTACATAATTGCTATAAATAACCCGAAATCATAAGATTTTTGTTGAAAATACGATATTTTCCTAATACGATATCAATGTACGCGTTTGGTTATTTCAAGTTCCTATATAAGATTAGTTTCAAAATTACGAAGAAATAACGATAATCGATTTGGACGAAATCGGCGTTTTTTTTGAGAAGAATCGAAAAAAAAATGGACTTTTATTGTAGTATAAAATAGATGCGATTCCCTATCGGAAACTGAGTACGACGGCGAAAATCGGAGCACTCCTGTGCTAACAGTATTTTTCGGTACGCACGTAGAAAAATAAGCAATTGATTTTGTAAAAACAATAATTAAAGAATATAAAACAATAATTAATTGAAATTTCGAAGAAGAAGAAGAAAAAAGCGCATATGCGTATAACGTTTTAGAATACGCAGTCGAAGTCGGGGGACGCGCGTCGTTGTGTGTCAATTTAAAATGGTATTTTTTTTTTTTTTTTTATTAATTGACGAAGACTTTTCAATCGCTCCGTATGCGTACACATACTTTGGTGTGTACGGCCGTTTTTGTCGGTGATTAATGGCCGCGATTGCTTTCGGATGATCGAAGTAATAATAATAATAATAATTTTAACGTACGAGTGGATATGCATGGGATGCCGGAGAGCTAAATAACCGAGAAGAGAGACTCGATCAGTGTCGGGCGCATATATCGTCCGTCCGTCCGGTAGAATTACACGGATGACTTAACTCGCACGTTGACACACACGCGCGCGGCGCATATAAATTTGTCATCTCATTTCCTGTCGATTACACGGCCCCGAGCACCGGAGAGCCTCGGCGGTATTTCGGTATTTTTTTTTTCTTCTTCTCCTTTTCAGACCTCCAGCGCCGGGGGGGAATCTGTGGAGAAAAATGCATATAATATATAAGAAACAAAAATAAATATAAACATTTATCGCGTAATATTTTATTGATATAAAAATTATATATATATATATATATTTAAAAAAAACCGATTGGTTTTTTCATTTGATAATTCTTCCATTTGCTTAATACACGTGTAAATAAAAACAAAAATCGTTTTATAAAATATAATATTTAAAGAAAAAACCGTAAAACGTTTTCCTTACGCCCGTCATAAAATTGAAATCGCTATTCGTTTTAGCGTTATTCACGTTAGTTATTATCTTTTACAAATACGAGATAATTTTAATTAATCGATTAGCATGTAGTAAATTAAAAAGAAAAAAGACACGTTCACGCGCGGTATAGTGCCAAAAAAATTTCGTCGAAGAAAAAATATTTTTTATGAGTTGTGAGAGGTATTTTATAAATCGACGATTATCCGTGTTGGATGATTTTCTTTCGTGCAAAAAAAAAAAAAAAAAAATCTCGTTATTAAAACAACGAATCTGAAATCAAAATTCGACAACAATTATAAATCGTTTATATAAAAGAAAATTGTGATTTTCAAGATTTCATTCGCCCGTGGGTAACTAGTTGAACGTGACTTACGAGTCCGACGTTCTATTACGTTTCTTAGCTTTAAAACCGAAAACTTACCATTTTCACGAAAACCGAATAACTAAAAACCTATAATTGCTATATAAATAGCATAAAATTGAAAGGAATTTTTTCTCTTAGTATTATGATAAAGTCACGTATTCGATGATGCGAATATTTCAAGTTTCAATAACCATATTAGTTGCAAAACGACGATATTCGATTTCGACGGAATCGCGTTTTTAATTTATAATTTCTCGCGGGTTTTTTTGAATTCGTTTTACCGGGGGCTTTTGAGAAAAATCGGAAAACGGCCTCTCTATAGAGTGTATAGACCGAACAGATGCGATTCGCTATTGCGGAAACAAACTGAACGACTAAAGCACGATTTCCGATAGACTCTTTGCGTATACAAACATAAAAAGAGTACATCGTTGTAAAACCGATACGTTTCTCGTATACCGATCGCCATCCGAAACATGTTTGAAAAATTGAAATGTTTACGATAAAACGGGAAAAGAACCATGAAAGTCATAGTCGTTCACTGTACCAGTACACATGGGAATTTTACGCGAAATAAATTACACAAAAACAGAACCGTGTTAAAAATATCGACTTTAATTCTTACGAAGTTACGTAAAATACGAAAATACGTTAAAAATTTTATTATTATTTTTTTTTATTCATTTATTTATTATGACTTTATTAGAATCAAAGATATATTTTATATAATAGTTATATCCCGCGGGTAATATTTTTTCTGTACATTCCGGTGTCTAATATACGATTGTTTACGCGTGTGGTGCGTTAATGTTTATTTTTTTTTCACGTGTATTTACGATAATCAATTTCGTTTCGATCGTTTAAACGATACAATTACGTAAATCGTCGAGCTAAAACAGCTTCTGTTAAAAACTAATAATAATAATAATAAAAAATTTACTATAAAATATTTCTTTCCGCCTCGCCGCTGCACACCGTTCTCGTGCGTCTCGTCGTCATGCTCGGGGCGTATATATATATATAAATATCGTAAAATAAAATAATCATAAATTATACATCGAGAATTGCGCGCCAGACAACACACTACAGCAGCGACAATCGTGAATTCTCTCTCTCTCTCTCTCTCTCTCTTTCGTCGTATAAATATTGTAAATAATATTATTATTATACCGTTCGGGTTTCGAAACAAAAGCCTTTAGCGGAGATGGAGAATGAGGAGCAGCTCGTGTACGACGCAGTGACGTCTCTATCACGTCGGCAATAAGTGCGACCACACACACCTGTACGTGTGTGTGTGTGTATAAATAATAACTTCGATAGCGCGCGCCTCCGCTTCGTGGCGACGTTTTCGCCGTTTCCACCCCGTTTTTAACCTGTTTCGCGCATACACACAATCCCACACTCGGCTACGGCTACGGCTCGCTGGTGTACACGACGGCGACGACGGTGCGCCTCCTATTCGCTATCGTTTCTCTTATTTTTTTTTCTTCTGTATTTCATCGTCGTCGTTATTCATATAAAATAAATTATGTCGTGTACTGCACGTTAAACTGCTACGCGGTGCCCCGTTCGGACGATAAATCAAAACGGTTTCTTCTTCTCTCTCTATCTCTCTTCTTTTTTTTTCCTCCGCAGCAGACGGCGTACGCGGTTGTTCTATTGTCCGTTAGAAAAAAAAAAAAAAAAAAAACCGCCTCGTTTTTTTTTTTATATAGTCGAGGAAATGTATATTTTTTTTTTTACATATTTCGGCGTCTCATTTTTTAAGTCTTATTTAAGATTATTCCAAACGCTCGATCGGAAATTCGTTTTTACACATTTTCTTTTATCGCAACGAAAAAGTACTTATGGTATATTCGCAGGGCAAATAAATATTGCAACGGCCCGGATAACTCGTCACGATGGTATAGGCACGAAAATCCTTGTTCTCGTTCGAACGATTCTTTAGTTGCGTCTACGGCGAAACGCGCGAAGAACAAAAAAAAATCTGTCACGTCCGAACGAAGACGCGTTCCGATTTCCGCTGACGGAACCGGGGAGTAATTATTATGAAAATTGTTGCGACAATTGTGGAGGTTGCGGTGCGAAAATCGTGGCCGCGTGTTTCGGACAACGCTTTTCAATCGGCTTGGGACCGCGCAAATTTTCGACATATTCTAACACACTACCGATATTTTTTCCACTCGATTCAAGCGAATAACTTAAAACATCATTTTGTTTTTTTTTTTTCTATATTAACTGTGGAAAATTGTCTGTGTGCGGATGAGTTGATATTCTTTAAACACTCTGCAGGAGTCAGGGTTGTAGCCCGACTTATTAACTATTTGATCTCGGTCACGCCCGTGGTTATCAGGTACAAAAGGCGCATTCCAAGGAGCGGATCAAGTGACTTCTTTCGGCGTTTGTCAGAATGAACACATCGGATCCGCAGTCAATAGATTAATTATATACATATAAATTATATATAAAAAAAGTCAAATATCGACCATATTAATTGTTTCGCGTTAAAAGAAAAGCGAAAAAAAATGTATTCTACGTTTTTACTTTTATTTTTATTTCGTAATTTAAAAAAAATTAACAATTAATACGTTATACTATTGTATGGACACAAGTATTTCAGTATTCTACACGGTAAACGTGCATTCCGGATCGCGGAGAACTATCTCAAACTCGTGTAGACAGGAACGTGTCCGGTCCATGTCTTGGACAATTGAAATGACACCTGAATTCCGTTTCGTCGCTGGAGCCCATAGGACGAGATTCGGAATCGTACGATTTCCCCGGACTCCGAAGGCCGTCCTCCGCTCTTTTCGCAAGGCACTGCGTCCGCTTAAGAACCGAGCTCTGGACCGGACGTCTCGAGACCCGAGACGGTTCGATGATGTTATCACGTTACTCTCACGTACAGCTTCCCTCGTCGCGTGCCCGATAGTAAGCTGCGATATAGCAAATATTACGTAGGAAACGGATTTAAATTATTTTTATGTACGGTCTCCGTAATCGGTGTTGTCGGTCGAATTTACGAAACCGACGGCGCGTGCCTCCAACACCGATATCGTAAATGAATACAAATAGAGTCACACGCTAGTAAAAAGAACGGCAATTACAAAACCCTGATCGATTTACCATATTGCAATATACGACGTATTATTATGATTAAAACACTTTGCGCACACATTTCAATTTTTTTTTTAGTTTTAGCATTTTAGACCATTTAGGCTCTTTGCTGTCGAATTTCATCCATTCTTCCCTGTTGTACGTACATAATTTTGGTCTCAGTTCTGCTATGCCTTTTTCGATCACGTCTAACCACCGTTGTTTCGGTCTACCGCTCGGATCTTTTCCTATTTCAATTATTGTTCACGAGTACGGTTTTGATTAAAACATTGTCAGACGCCACCTGCCCACTCCAGTCTTGTATCTTTTATCAATCGGATTATACTACCATTTTCATAAAATTGTTTTTGCGCACGCATACGTCTTATACGTTTTTTTTTCCAAATAAAATTACTCGCCAATAGAATACTGCAATCACCGTGGTTATGACAATTTTTTAACACGAGCGTGTGCGTTACCTGTACAGAATTTTTTTTTATATATTTTAAACATCAAAAGTTATCGATTATATATTATTATCCGCGCATTCATACGCAGAGCGTGTACATACGTAATATAAATACGCAGCGTGTAACAAGCGTGTCAACATCAAACGATTTATATTATTAGGCAGGAGCGTTCACCCATCCCAGAGGGTTTTCTTAAACGGCGCGCAGAAATCCGTTTTCGATCTGATTAAGAGGTTTATACACTACACATAGATTTTACTGTTTAATGCCCGCTTTGATTATATTATTATTATTATTACTATTATTATTATTATTATTATTATTATTATTATTATTATTATAACAATATATACGCGAACGTATTATATGAGCACACGCGTGTCACCCGATCGGCTTTTATAAACGATCAGATCGGAGATATACAAGAGAACAAAATCCCTCGCCGATTGTCTGATAACTCGGCGCACGCCTGTATTTATTTATAAAATACGAGATTACGATTTACTACGAGTATATATATATAAGTATATTATTATGAAAGCTGGGCATTAAACGAGTTAAATGTCAAGTCAATAATTGACGAGTCAATTTTTTTTCGCATTAAATATTTTTACCCTTAAAGTAACTTTCTTTTTTTTTTTAAAAAAAAAACTTTAAATTAAGCTTAAATTTTTTTAGCAAATCGGATTAAATTTTATACGAAAAACAGCCTAAATTGTGTTGTTATTTTATAATATCGGTGATTTCGCTGTAAGGGAAATTTCATCTATATTTGCTTTGTTTTGTTAATTTTTGGTCTAAATGTTTCATAATATACACTCGTGTAAAAATAGAACGTGTGGAAAAACAAAGTCCTCCGCGTGTTTTTTAAGCTATGAAAATTTATCAACGCTAACAAGTGAATTAAAAACTGTGTGCTCTGAAATCGGAAATATTTTAGGCTCTGTCAATACGTTAGATTGTTTTCTCATTTTTTTTTTTTTGACAATCAGGAAATTTTTAATTTAACTAAGTTAAGTTACTTTTTTCAAAATTAATTTATAACTTATAAAGCTAACAAAAAAAAAATCGTTAAACTTTTAATTTAACGTGTTACAAAAAAGTTGTCAACTATATGGCGTATAATTGTATAATTTTCCGTAAGAGTGTTATAATTTGTACATTTTAAATATGTTTTCTGTTTTTTGAAAATTCAGTCTAACGGTGTCTTGCGAAACTTTTGAAAAATATCTCTGCATTATTTATTTTTACTCATTCTCCGGTGTTACGACATGTGTATAGAACAATAAACCTTTGAACACTCTGACATTTTACATGAAATATTGGAAACATCCTACGTGAAAATTGATTTATTCAAAAAAATTTAAAAAAAATCATTTATTATTTAAATGAATAATTAGTATGAATCGCACGTGTTTTGGAAATTTTGTTTTTTGGAATTATGACATTACAAAAAAAAAAAAAAATAGGAATTTATGTTTGGTGGAAACTATTGAGAATATCGATCAGATTGCAATTTGTCACCGCATTTATAAAATTATTTACGAACGAATAAATAACCACGTCATTTTGTTCGGCATCTGAAAATAACATGGGCGGAGACGATTCTAATTATTAATATTCCGTGCTCGCGAAATAATAATAATAATAATAATAATAATAATAATAATAATATTAAAACAACAAATATATGTTATATATAGTCGGATAAAGTTTATGTTATATGTATACGAATGCCGACGAGACTTGTCACACAACAATATCGTGTTATATTATATCGCTGTCATGACGATGCGAGCGTATTATATGAGACCATATTATTATATAATATGACATTCTCGTCGTTCGCTCGAATCCGATTAATTTCACGGTAACGTGTATTATTATTATTATTATTATTATTTGATATATTATATCGGAGTAAAATGTACAGTATCGTATATTTATGAATTTATCAATTGTTGAAGAAAGTTTCTCTGTCGTGGGCTTTTAAGGACGTAAAATATTCTTAATTATAACGCGTTCGTCCATGTGAAACTGTACAAAAGACTCGGGAGAAACTAATTGACGTATTCGGCCGATTACATTAGGTATATAATTATTATAGTAACCACCTTTGAAACAACGTGTCTATATTGTCATATGCGCGGCTGTGCTCAATACTTTTCCACTCGATTTTCTTCTCGTATTCTCAATTTATTTTCGTATCCGCAATTTCTTTTTCTATTGCGTCAATAGGCAGTATACGTATGAGTCGCTTTCGTATATTGCTACAGTCCAAACGAATTATTATTATTATTATTATATTTCTCCTCTCGTGTAACAAACGTCGCAGTGTTTTTCCCTACCTTGGACACTATTAAACCGCCCAATTAAACCGCTTATACCTATCTTTTATTTATAAAAAATAATATATAAATAGTGTAAAACTCGCGTGTAAGAATACATAACACGTACGTTTGTAATGTAACCGCGCGTGTAAAATAAAACAAGCCGGTGAATTGAAATTTTATACAAACGGTTTCGCGGCGCATTATCGTACACAATAATAACATGATATTATACACATACTCGCATTACATTATATTATATATATATATACAACTACCGGTCTTGACGCGGTTACTGTTTTTTTTTTCATTAATATATAATTTATATGTGTATCGTTAAATGACCGACACTATAAATAATAATAATAATATTTAAAACGCGTTTACAAGCCTCGAACGATGTGGAGGGGAAAAAAATCGCGTACGATGAAGTGAGCAAAAAAAAGCTTGAAAAATAAAGTTACTAACACACAAACATATGCAGAGTGTCCCACGGAGATCTGACAGAGTTTAATTTCAAATTCGACGTTTTCTCATATTATTTAAAATGTTTTGGATTTTTTTTTTTTTGTCACGACTAAAAATAAAAAATCGATAAGCGTATAAAGTATTTGAATATTTTTTTTTTTTTTTTGTAAAATCGACATCAGCCCCTTCAATAATTTTATACGCGTTTTAAAGCGAGAATTCAATATTATAAAAATTATACATACATATTATTATATCGCGAACGATGTGAAAAGACCATTTTTTTTTAATGTTTTACAATTAAGGTCCTATACGTTTTTATGTTAAATTATACGGTTTTTGTAAATGAAATTCGAAAAACCGTAACACCGGCCTCTTTGGCAATTCGTCGATTTGATAAAATTTAACTCGAATTACGTTTGAACAGTAACAAACGAAATGGATTTTTCTTTTGAGGGCGCTCCCTTCCCGTAGTTCCGTCACCGCAGCTTGCGATCGATTGAACGTATCGACACGGGGACCGATGATGGTCAGAATCCGCGCAGATATAGACGATGGGCTGTCTCGAGAAATTGTCCGCTACTACTGATCGCCGTTAGGTTCAGTTAGGAAGAATTGAAAAACAAAAAACAAAAATAGTGTATTTTTTCGCAAACACCGCCAAGGCCATTAAAATATTGTTGTAATTGCGCAGTAACACATGTTTACGATTTACAGACAAATGTTATAACATAATTTCGTATGTTATATAATAATAACGGTCATTTTTGAGGGACGGTGCTAGCCGAACACCGTGCAAGCGTTCGACTCTAAACACACGCCGTTCACTCCGACCAAAAAGTCGGTGTTTTGATAAAAAAAGAAAATAGTTCGCAGCCTCTCCCGCATCCCGGGTCGCTGTTGCCCATTGTTTCCGTTATATTAAGATATTATATTATAATAGGAATGCCTGGCGCGGCTGGGGTGTGTACGAGAGAATTTGCCAGCGCACGACTGTGCATCGTCGTGGTGTGTTCGTCCGCATATTGAGGTAGCTCGGGTATGTTAATTTATACAAATTTATATGGACGATAAATACGCCACAACCACTATATTATATTATTATCGCATTTATAATAGACGCGGTAACGCGGTTTGTATATAGTACATGTTGCCGTTGTTGTACGATTGCCGGCGAATATACGATTATACTCGTATATCGGGTTTTGTAAAAAAAAAAAAAAAAAAAAAAAACGAAAAGACGAATATAATGTGAGTGCGCGTGCTTACGCGTTTATTGTTGTAAAAAAAAAAAAATAAATAATAAAAAAGAAGCTGTATATATAAAAAAAAAAAACGTTCTTTTGTATGGAAATTCGCTGCGCGTATATGAGATCGCGCGGATTTTTGCGCGCTCTCGGTAGCGCACCGCATCGTCGTCAGATGCTTGCAGCTACACACACAATGTCTTATATCGCAGTGTTATCATTAGGCTGTGTCGATGGCCGTCGAGAAGAGATTTTTTTTTTTTTAAACTGTGTGTCCGATTTAAATAATAATAATAATAATAAAACCTCGTTTTATACGTCAGCGCAATGTTATCCGCGAACGTGTACCGCTTTTCGTTCGCGTCTTCTACAACTGCAGATAAATGATTTCTTTTTGACGTGAATGAGCGTCTTGCATATACGTCCAAACACCGTAACTTATATACCGCTTTCGACCTCAATTGTGATTAACTGCTGTTGAAAACGACCGTTAAAAAAAAAAAAACCGATGTGTTTTTAATTTTATATTAGTCCGTGTGGTTCGATCAAAGGAACCGACGGGTTTTGGAAAAGGAAAAATTGAGTAAAACACGTTTCTCCGGGCGTGCTGATCAGCTGCTATAGAAAAAGCGTATTGGTAGACAAACTACGGTTAGGAAGACCGGATGGTTTGAAGAGCAGACGAGAAGAATCGGTAAAGGTCATCTTTTGCGTCAAAGTGAAAAGTGAAAAGAGCTGAAATGGGCTGCGGAAATAAGAGTTGAAGTTGTCATTCGCTAACTGCAGTTTGATACTTTTTTGTTGATTTTTGCGTTTTAATAATGCGAAACAATTACGCAGATCTGTAAAAGTAATTACTTTTTCCAATCGTCAATATTTTAGTTTACCAATATTATCATCTAGTATTTTTTCTCCGGTTTTAATGTCCACGAGAAACAGTATGAAAAAAATTCGTGTACAGTTTTTCAGCAGACCCCCGGGGATACGTTAAAATTAAACTGTACATTGAGTTTTGAATACATTTATTATAAAACAATAATATTATATGGCGAGTTTATATATCCAGTCAGTGTTGGAGTCTGCGCTCGTTTTCGAATATCAATACGTATTATTTCAGTAAATATTTCTCATTTGTTTCCCTCGCCCCTTATTCAATTCGCGTGTCCGCGGCTTACGAGCATTCGGCGTAACGAAACCAAAAAAAAAAAAAAAAAAAAATTTACCAATCCTGTCAATAAATTATTATTATATTAATAATATATTTACGCGTATACACGTATATCTCCGCGCTTTACAATATATTTTATAAAATAATATATGAAAAATAAAGACATCTTCGGCCGAGGCGCACACAATAGCTGGTTTATAAGTTTATTATAATAATAACAATCCGTTGCAGACGTCGTGTCCCGATGGCGTAGCCGTTTCAATAAACAACACGCGAACACAGATGATACGCGCGATTACGATCTGCGCAGAGTTCTTTTTGAAATTTACATATATATATATTTTTTTTTTTAATACTCTTCTTCTCGTATGCGTACATTTATAATGTCGTATCGTAAAATATTCAACGCCGTCCCGTCACCGTGCACATTGTACTTCTTATAAGAGTAATACGACGATTACAAAACAAAAAACATCCGTAATTATTTAGCGTAGCGCGTATTTCCGAACACTAAACCGCGCGAAACCGTATCGAATGTCACACGTGTCACTCTAATCCGTTATTTCGATTTCAATATTGTTGTCAATTATACATATATTGAACACTATTGTCTATGCCGAAATTCTTACGCGAGATTTCTGTCTGCGGCGTGGTTGTTAAATGAAAACTGTAATTTATCATACGAATTCGAACTTTTCGCTACCATTTTCCTTTTAACCAATTTATGCGTAAAACAGTGCTTGAATCGGTGAATCTTCTTTTTTTTTTTTTAAACTATTTTAACGTATCCCGTCTAATATTTCGTAACGCGAAGCTGTCAACGGAACGGCACGGCCAGGGGATCCTTTTTAAGATTTTATTCTCAATATAATAGAAATAATATGAAATTCTTATACGTCGAATTTTTGAAAATATCGAGTTTTCAAATAAACGTAAATTATAAATTAAAAAAAAAAAATTGATATTTTGATAAAAGTTCCCCCATTGCGTAAGTAAACGTGACGATTGGATTAGCATTTTTTTTTTTTTTTTTTTTTACATACAAAAACCAACCGGATCGTACAAGAATTTAAATTTAACAATAAGAATGAACGATTTGAATTTAACCGAATTAAAAAATGTATTTTTATTCTTATAGCAGATTGTTGTTTTTACGTATTTGTTTTACATCGTGTACAAATAATACGCATTTAAATTAAAAATAATTAAATTCGAGATTGAATCGATTAGTTGAAGGACTGAGGACACATCGCAGGACACCTGGCACTCGTGTTTGGTTAGCGTTTGGAAATGCGTAGCACAATGTGTCGCCGCCTCTATCGTGTTGTTACGCTGCTGGGAAAAAGGAGAAAAAAATAATATAAGTAACGCGAATTCTCTCGGTTCTCGCCGTTATGTCTATACAGAGAGAGAGAGAGAGAGAGAGAGAGAGAAAACAATAAAAATACCGTCTAATTGGAAACGATTCTTATATAAATTGTACAGTGAAAAAATACGTATACAGCAGCGCGGAGACATACCCGTAATAAATATAATACGCGTCGTTCTCTTTGGTTAGTTAAATATTTTATTTATTTTTTTCTTATATACGAGTGTATGTGTCCCCGTATAAGAACCGGACGAGAGATAATAATAAATGGTTTATTTAATTCGACAATTTCCAGTAGTCCTACGCATGGGAATTAAATTTTAAAACGATTACCGTTACTATAATAATATATTTTATGTATAGTTTAATATTGTCTTATTTTTAAATAATTTCTTCTTTTTTTTTCTTTGTGCGTATTAATTGGAAAAACATTTGAATTACCGTACGTCAATGATTTCAAATATTATCGCAAGAGTTTATTTGATACGATTTATTCATTAGGTACACAAAATATCGTTGCGCAATGATTTTACAATTCCGTCTAATGTCAAACGCTGTTCCGACGGAGCTAGAAAGAAGCGTTTAGTTATAGGAATAATGAGACTCGGATTTCACCGAAACGGTTTAACTGTTTTTTCGGGCAAACAAATTGCATATAACTATGTAATCGAACAGCTGATACGCTGTAGAAGCATCCCGAGAATTGATTTCGTCCGATCTCAGGCTCTTAACTGTGAACGAACGATTGCGAATTTCAATCGACGCGTGTTTTCCACTCATAATTATTAATAAGGAGCCTGCAGGTGAAACCTTTAAAACATTTTAGCAGGTGTCGTTCTGCGGCATTCTCGTGTTTTTCTCACGGACACCACTTTATGATGTCGCATATGCTCCGTTACCTTCTTGCGACCAATAACGATCCACGCTATCGTTTACAAAGTACGAGTATACGTATATATTAAGTGGAATGCGCACAACACTAATCGTACCTGATTTTTTAATGTTCATTACCTGTGCGTTACCTGTTAATTAAACGCGTATTAGATTTTTAAAAAATGTCGTGTGGATTTTACTAATGTTTCGTCGTCCTTTGAATCCACAAACAGTGTTTATGTATAACGTTGGTGCACGCCCAACGGGCAAAGCCGGCCGATAAACCAGCTCGTATTATTATAATAACTTGCTTCGTATTATATACACGAGATGAAACAATGTGATATACCTATGGCCGCCGAGCAAAATCGGTTTACGGCGCTTTTGTGTAATTATTATTACAATACGTATAGATGATGATCACTGCAGCATCGCGTACACAAAGCACCACGGCAATCGGCTTATCCGTTTAAATTATTGCCGTGTCGTTAGCGCCGGTAACGTTTAATAATAATAATAATAATTTATACGTATTCGCAGTGCAGGCGAAACTACATATATTGCGTTTACGAACCTTTGAGGGGCGCGTGTAATACTTTTGCAGACAATAATTAATAGACTGAAAAGAAAAAAGTTCAGTAATTTTTCTTATACGGACACTTGGCTAGTATTCCGAACACTTATTTATTTATTTATTTTTTTTAATTTCAATCGTATTATGAATAGTAAACTTACACACGAAAAAGAAAAAAAAACAATAATTTATTATATTTAAATGCGAAAATAGTAATTATTATTTTTCAATAATCTCGCTATATTGTTGCAGGTGTTTGACTAATAACCCTGTAGCAATCGAGTGTATATTTAACATAACACTACGTTATTGTTATATATTATTATTTTATATATTGTAATTGATATTGTTAATTTACTTATTAGTATTAATTTTGTAAACGTAGAATTAAAAAAAGGAAAAAAATTTATTAAATCCCCTCCAAGTACATATCAATGATTGTTTCAATATTCGATTGTATATACAATTTCTATATTTGATATTGTTGAAAACTAGAAGATAAAAAAAACAGTAAGTATTTGAAATGTTTATTGTAAAGTATTCAAAATATGTACGTATTCTCAATAGTTTCTTTTTTTCCTATGCATTCCCAATACATACTTTTAAAAATTATTTTTCCCAAGTCTGCAAATACATTATAAATTGTAACCTTTTACCAAATAAGCGGGTTATTAATAATAATCCACCGAGTCGACAATATTAAATTATATAAAAATTAAGACGAAAAAAATCATTTTTCTCCGCTCTTAGTTCTCAGCTATTCTTATATAAGAGTTCATATGATTTTCATTTTTCTTCAAATTTTTTTTTGGTAATTAAAGCATCATTGGCCGTTCGATTACAAAAAAAAAAATGTATTTCTATTACGGCCGCAGTTGCTGATTAATATCAAAATGTTTTGTTTTTTGTTTTTAAAATATATTATAAACACTCGTCGTGTTTGTTTTTAAAGAATTCTCTGGTATTCGTCTGATATGATAACCCGCGCGGAACGATGTACCCAAACACATCAGAATATACTCAGTCTAATTTGATAACTACACAGCATTAAATTAAAATCCACCGGCCAAAGGGGCTTGCAATTTTATTATTTCTCGTCGGATTCTTTTCTTATCCGATTGATTGCCTACAGAAAAGCCAATTGTCTCGTATTATTAAGACGTATCTGTGACCGTAAATAAAGATTTATGTGCAAAGATGCCACAAGAGTTGGTGGTTCGAGTGTGTGTCGTGTTCGCACAGTGATTTGTTAGCCACATTAAATGGCTTTTTGTTTTTCTTTAGTGACGTATTTTTGAGATCCAACTGGACCCGAACCGAACTGATTTATAAATTATAACGAAACGGATTTACGATTTTTTTTCCTTCTATTGTCCAAACTCGAATCGAATTTCGAAAAAGTTTTAAGGATAAAACCCTGAAATTGATTATGAAAACGTCTAAAACGACTCAATAGATTCATAAAAAAAAAAAATACGTTAAACTCGTTGAAATACAACGGAACACCATGTCGAATGCGCCTATTGATTTACACGTTAATCGTTACGATTTTACGAATTCCGCAATACTCGTAATTTACCACGGAATATTTAGAGAGAGAGAGAGAGAGAAAAAAAGAAGAAAAATAACAAAACAATCTGTTTTTTTTCGAATCAAAGAATAATTTGAATTATCCGAGTAGTCCAATTCTGTAATTGAAAACAGTCGCCGCCGAGGGGAGGAGAGCTAATCGAAAATACATTAATCGATTTTAAAATCGTTTTCGGTGGTGGTTTGGGGAGGGAATTATTTTCTTTCTATATAAAAAAATACAGAACGAACCGTAATTTTATTTATTCGAACGTCAATTGAATTTTTTTTCTCCCGACAAATTCAATGTGAATTTCGTTGTGCCGACATCGTTCGGTAACATTCGAACCGGACCACGGCGCGTTCCGTAACGAAATCCGTAGTTTTAACCGTTGAAAATTTCATAATTTTGCGTCGATGTGACGGACGTGTTTTTGTTTATTTTTTTTTCCTCGTAATTTATCGTTTTACACGCGTTTTTATCGCGTCTAATCCGCCGCGCGTTTACCGCAGTTTACTTCTTCTGTAAATAATATTTCCGTCCGCCGTTTCGACGACAACAGGTGACCCGCCGAAAGGTCCTGAGAAACAATCGGCGCCGCCGCCACCGTCGCGACTCTCCCATGACCTGTTTACAGAAAAAAAAAAAACGCGCCGGCTGTTGGGACGATCGTCCGCTGTTCGTCAGTCGAGTGTGTGTACAAAACGAAACGCGAAATCCGATTAAATAACCCGGTCAGAAATCCGGGAATCTCTCTTTTTGTCGAATCGAGTCGACAGCCGAGAGCATACGATTGACGCTTGTTTGTCTCTGTGTGTGTGTGTGCCGAAAATACGGATTTTTCCACCCCGGTACAATAATTTATTTCAAACGCTCCGTGCGAATACGGGAAAATTCGACAAAGGTTTTTTTCACATACGGTATAAATGCGCGATGAAAAACAATGATTTCGACCGGAGCGCGAAGCGGATAGCATAGCTGATTCGTTCCTCTGGCTCGATAGAAAGGAGGAAAACGGAAGACGGACGAGAGGATCCAAAAACTCGAGAACCTGTGAGGCCGCCTCGAGTCGGATCCGCGGCTGGTCGAAGACACGGCAAACGCGAGTAACCGCAGCAGATCAATATTGTCCGGTTGAAGAAAAAAAAAAAAACCGCGCCGGAGCCGAATCAATCAGTACGTTAATCGTGTACGAGCAAGCATTTGTACGATCATATAGTATTTATTACTGTTACTTACGAGGTTTCAAACGTCGGTTTAACGCAATCGACGAGCATGCGCCGCGCGTTACAATATATGTTTTTTTATTGTAATGTTATATTTTCAATTCCGTTGCGCAATCGTGCAAATTACTTTGGAATACAACGTAATCGGAAATTATATTACAAAGTACGGACAAATCGCAATTAACAATAATATAATATCGTTCAGAACGTATAGTCGTCAATGACAATAACATACCGAAAACGTCCCGTGAAATCACCAACGCCGATTGTTCATGAATGAAACTGCTTGACGCGTTTTACGTTCTAAAACAGACGGAGATTTTGAGGAGACGAGCCGTTTTCTTTTTTCGAGTTAATATTCTCGAACACCGAAATAACGTTTTTTTTTTCCCCACTGCGAAAATCCGCGTATTACTCGTCAATAAATTGATGTCGAATATAAAATATTGCGTTTTTAAACTCGATCGAGAACGTTTATAAATGGTCACTTAGACATCAAATCGATTTGTGTACATAACAAAACACTAATACGCTTGTATGTAAATTATTGTTATTTCGTTATATAATATTTAGTGGGGGGGGGGGGAGAAAGAGGAAACAAAAAAACTGTATGGTAATTACTGGGAAAAATTAATTCGTTGAATTACTATAAAACCAACCGACGTTTTACCGAAATCAATTATTTAAACACTAAAACGACGGAATAAATTATCATTTTTATTATTATTATTATTATTATTATTATTAATACCGAAATGTAACGTGTTTAGAGCCTCATTGCTTTTCGAAAAGTGTAAAGTAATTTTATTAAAAATTTTTTTTTTTATTCCAATAACGATTAATGGTTTTTTTTAAACTCTATTCGCTACACTTCGGTACGTAAACATTTATATAAACGACGAGTGGTATTTTGTATACATATCGTTCAACACTGTAACTTTTCAAACTTTTCCGTATTATGTACACGAGTTCGATTTCCGCATGTCGTATTTACTTTCGTATTTTGTTTGAAAACGGTGCACAGAAAGGGTGTCCGATTTGTTTGGAATGCGTAATATATTCACCGCCACGTGTCTAACACACGTCCGTTTTCGTTTGTCGGCTTTAACGTTTCTCGTTTCAAAAACGGGTTATAATTCGAAATACGTACGTTCGTTTTTAAAATAGACGAAAAAAAAATAATAATAATATATCACTAGAATACGGATATTTAGATTTATTAATCGGTTCAAAACACGATAGGGTAATACGCGCTGTGATATTTAACATTGTCAAATATTATATTTTAAAAACTTCTAAAACGTGCTGTCCGAAAAAAATATATAACGTAGGTTAACATAAAAAATATTCCATAACCCTTGAAAAATATATATTCGTAATGCGAGTCGTATTAATATTATTATTTTTTTTTTCAAATTAATATTTTCATTCGAATTATATTCTTGTGTTAAATATATTCGAGCGAACAATGTTTCGTGTGAAGCGAAATCGGAAATTCGGTTATTGATAAAAATTAATAATGCTATAAACGATTTAAACGAGAAATTGCAAAAATTCATTACACAATATTAATATTATTTTTTACGTCAAAAAACAATTATTCGTATAATGAATAAATACGGATTTTTCTTTAATAGTTCAATATTCTTCCACATTTTCGCTATACTCTCGTTGAACTGCAAACAAATCAGTAAAAATATGTAGAAAAAATTCCTCTCTCCAATCATTACTAATCAATAAGTCACCGAAAACGTAATTGAACGTTTATAGATCTACGATTTTATACTTTATTGTCAAGCGAGTATAGGTACATATACCGACGAAAAAAACTGAACGGACAATATTATAATATTCGATTTGAAACATATTATTCATAGACACGTTCGTATATCTCCTATAGTCGTCATAAACCGTAATTTTAGAAAATCCGTTTTTAAATCGAAATAAAATTGTAATGGAAAAAAATATGTAATATAATCGAATATTATATGCGTCGTCCGTCTGTTGCAGGACGTCCCGCTGTAGTGATATTATAATTTTTAAAAAAAATGTCATTAAAATAACTATTGATTTAATTATATGTAAAAAATTATTATAAGACGTTTTGACACGGTTTATTAAAATTATTATTATTAATGTTTTAGACGCGGCGAAACCTGTTTACATACACACGCTTATTATTTATTAAATCAATGTAATTTATTACTACTATTATTATTCGTCGTAGTAGTAATAATAATAATAATAATAATAATATTAAAGAAAAAAAAAACATACGGACACATCCAATTTCCATATAATTAATTAACGTGGACAAATCGTTGTCAACGGGTTGGTATATTCGTTATTTTTATACATAAAATATACATATTTTTCGTTTTTTGTTTTTTTTTTTTTTAAAAAATAACTACTCAAATTTCACGTTTAATGGTTTCGTGTATCAACGCAATATATTATTGAAACGAATTTCAACCGTATTTTTACACGCGAGAATATAGAGATTATTTGTTCTTTCACGCATATGGAAAGTATATACACAAAAATTAATTATTCCATATTTCCATAATATACGATTGCGCTTAAATTATAATAAATATGTAAATACGTAGGTAGATCGTCACACAATATTTTATCATCCGAACCGCGATGAGAATTAGAAGGTATATATGTGCATATTTAATTAGAAAATTTGTGAGTGTACGTAAAACATACATTTGAAAAAAATAATATTTAACTCTTATAATATTTGTATCGCAATATTTAAATTTCAACATATTAATGCGTTTTCTCTGCCGAATCTAATTCAAGATTATATACACATACATGTATATTCGATAACGTGAAGTCATATGAATAGTAAAAGCAATCTTGTAAATTACATGTTTCATACAAAACATTTAAATAATAAATATATTTAATTTCACACAGCCTACAACGTACATTATTTTTTTAATCGTATACACGCGTAGCGTACATATTATATTATATGATTTAAGAACATCGCGCCTTCAATTTCGTTTAAAAATATTATAAATAAGGCGGTAATATAACGTTGTAACGCGGTTAATAGCTTTTAATTTACGATTTTTTTTTTTACTCCTTTAAACTTGTACACTATAATATCCACTATACAGTAGTTTCAGTATATAATTAAATTTTTTTAATGCACCTATTTCCTATCTTACGATTAAAATATATACACGTTGAATTAACATAGCGTGTATATATATATATATATATATATATATATATATATATATATATTCATGTTTGTTTTTCTATATATGCATATATTTTAGTGTTTTTACGATTTTCAAACATATTCTCGTTCAACAGATTGAACGGATAAATCTGTCCTCGTACATTTAACCGTTTCCTATACCCGTATAAACGTACTAAAATTGTATATATATATATCAATTCAAATTATAATATACATTGATTTCCAACCAGTCGAATACATTCGAGTTTTTCTACTAAATTCTCGAAGAATCGAAGTGCTTGGTATGATTACGATGACGAAGAATTAATATTATTATTATTGCAAACAATTCCGTTGTGTAAAAGAAGTATGCACGGATGATGTTCACAATGGGCGTTAGTAGTACATAATTGTTTGATACTGTATTTGACATAATATTCGTATTGAACGCGGACGGGTTTTTATACTTTGTGCCCTTAACCGAATAGCGTTTTACGTGCAAATGCCGTTTTAAATCATCAATAAATGATAGTCCAAGGTACGGTACAAATCTGTTTGATAGCACTGTGTTTCCGACAAGAATTAATACCGAATTTTTACACGGGTTTAACCGTGCCATGAAAACGTTATTTTCGATTCGAACGTCGTTTCGCGAAATTCGAATTTCAATTGGATTCTTTTTTTCTTTTTTTTAAATTTCGTTCCAGATATTAAGTGTTCTCCCTTATATACCTTGTTTTATGATTTCTATTCAATCCATATAGAATTTATCGCAACTACATTGTTGACTTTACAGGGATTCTAGGATAATTGTTAAAATTATATTATTTGAAAACTTTTTATCGTTTTATAATTTATTTTGGTTTGATTGAATAATTGTCATATTGGTATTGAAAATAAAACTATGATGTATATATATATATATATATATATCGTTTCAACATATTTAAAAACCAGATATTTCCATAAAATAGCCATAAAATATATCTATACGCGGTCGTGTAAACAAACTGCGTTGCAGTGTTAGTATGAGATCAAATGTCAGCGGATATATGTACGACCGCTGCAATGGAAAAAAATTGAAACGAGAATACGGTTATTATTTGTAATTTAGTCCCACGATTTCAGCACGATATAACGTGCACGCTGGAATATTTATATAACGAATTACAATATATATATATATATAACGTTTGAAGAATATTATTATTATTATTATTATTATTATTATTATGAAATCATACTAAATATACGAACGAAACGTACCTGTATTATGTGCATATATTCTCAGGTCGGTATTTTTGACCCGGAAGCCTTTATAAAAAACAAAAAAAAAAATACCACACGAAATATGGCTATTAAAATTGTACGCGATTAATATAACATATAATACACTCGGGCGATCAAATAATTTTTTTTTTTTTCAAAACAAACCCGTACGACACAATACATATACAGTATATGTGGTTTATATAATAGTTTCTTTTTCCCAAAACACCTGCTACGACGCCGTTGAATAAATTGTAGTTTTAGCGACAACACGTATAACGGTGTTGTATTACGCGGGCCTATTGGACTATTTGTATTGGTTCCGTTTGCCGACGACACGGTCTCGCATTCACGTAACTCGGCAGCACACAGAAAAATAAAAATCCTCGTGGCGGCTAGACAACTGAGAAATTACAGTGAAAAACGTTCACTATTCTTTTCTCGCACAAATTCGATTAGTTCGCTTCTAAATCAAATGCGTATCCATCGTCTGGCATCATACGCCGTGAATTACCTCGGAGTACAACCCGAAAATTCATCAAACGTGTTTAAAAAACCAACGAACAAAGCAAAAAAACAGTTTTGAAAATCGAATTTATAGCACGTATCAACCCCATTCTGACTTACCGATGTGAGAGCTTTGAACGTCTTTGCATCCAATCGAAACACGAACTAGAAGCTATCCAATCCTTCACACTCGGACAAACTCCAAGTCTATGCCGCGGTTATTCTCTACAATATCTCCATGCATCAGGAACGTAGCGAACACAGGACACGTTAAGGAACACGCAACCGCTAACAATCGGATACAACTCATCCTCGCATTTAAATTATAACCAATGGAAAATCTATACTTCATCAATCGTCCAATCAAATTTTAACAACTCACGCACCAACTATAAACAAATAAGAGCAATTACAAATCATACCCTATGTAACAAACTCAATTAATCTGAAAGAAGCTTGGAACAGTCACTCCCTGCAAACAACAAAATACACGTTTTTTTTTCTTAAATAGATATTATCTACGAAACAAATGAAACGCGACGCGTTATTACAGGTTTGTATTATTTTTTCTTCTACATTTACGCGGTATAGCACATGTTACTAAATCATCTATTCCGTTCCTTATGTAACTATAATTTATACAATCCCCGCGTAGGCGCAATTAGACATTTGAACAAGGGGCCGGTACTCGAGCTCCGGGTTTTTGAGGTCCAAGTACTTTCAAATAGTAACGGATAAAAAATTATTTAAAGAAAACGTAATTTTATTATTACACATGTAATAGACAAAAAAATATCTAATTTTCAACTATAATTATAATGTATTTTTTTTTATTTTTTACAGGTGATATAGACCAAAAACATTCGCCTGATTGCGCCAATGCGTAAAATCGCATACAAAAGTAATAATTATCGACATTATACCGGCTTCATGTGGCAATAGGCACAGCGTTGTTCAAATATCATCTGTATTCTGTAGTACGACGTACACTTTTATTACGTCGGCAATATATAATTTTTGTTTTTTAATTAGGTAATCGTATAAATTGTTTCGCGGGGGACTATAATATGGTATATAATATGTGTAGTCGGGGAGAAATCGTTTTAAAAAAGGGTGAATTAAAAGGGGTTAAAGTAAATCGAGTCTAAGTGATCTACAGATGATAATGCGTCTCCGTTTAACTTCGTGTATGTACATATACTACAGGATATTATACGCATGCACATTTTTTTCCCCCCCAAAACGTTTGTTTAGGAAATAAACGATCTGTAAAAAAATACTATACAATAAGTGTATTTGTGATAAAAGAAAAAATCGAGTACCAACGAGCGATATTTTTCTTTTTAGCATTAAAAAAAATAATATTTCTTTTTTTACCTCGAATTCAAGGATATTAGTAGTCTCTATACACTTGCAAGGACAAATCCCATTTCGCCTACACCCATTTCCTTCGATTTTTGAACTGTTTGTATAAAGTGTCACTTAGTCACAAAGAAAATAAATAAATAATTTCAGTTATAAAATGTTTTTAAACGAATTTTCATCGTGTTTAACACGTTACCGAACACGGTATTTGTAAATACTAAGTTAAATGTCTTAAATTGTAATATTGAAAGAGAAAAAAAATCGTTTTTTATTGCCAATTATAGACATTTGTGTTAAACGAATGTTTTGACGCACAATACTATTTCTCATAGATTTGTACAGTTTCAGATAAAAGTACGCGAAAAACACGCGGTGTGTGCCTGTCTTAATCTATACCATTATTTTGTTTTCATATTATTTGACACTGCACAGTCTCGAGAAAATTGTGTTTTCAAAAGTATTCGTGTTGTTTTTTTAAGTTTTCACAAAGACTTATATGTACGTATACAGAATAAATAACACAGTTCGCTCGCAATGTTTGAAATAGATAAGGTCATAACATATGACGTATTTTAATAATCCATTATACGACGTATTTCCTATATTTGCAGTTTTTCTTAAAACTTTTTACAGCATACAATGCATATTTGTCAAACGAACATTTATGCTATAAGCGGACAAAAAAATATTACGTAAGATAATAATAATTGTAGTAAACCACGGGAATCTTACTGTCGATTATCGAAAATTAATTTAAAAATAACATAAAATTACCAACAAAAAAATAAATACCCTGATGAATAATAATAATAATAATAATAAATATTTGTTTATAGATTCGTATGTTATTGAATCACATTATTTAACTATATCAGGAAAGCATCGCATGAGTAAAAAAAAAAAAAAATCGAAAATTCGTTGATATTCCGGACCGTAGTCGTATTAATTAATGTTGACGTTTCGCGAATTCCGATGAATTATTTTCACTGTGCCTCGAGCATCAACACGAATCGCGTAAAAAAAAAAAATAAAGTCGTATTACCGTAAATATATCACAAGAGCGTCTCGTTTCGTGTCGTTAGCCTTATATACGTATATATTATAATAAATATATTTTATATTATAATATATACACAACAAATATTATATATTTCTACGGGCGACTGCATAAAAAAAGAATGATGTTTTACATCGCTCGCGCTGAGTATTATTAACTCTGCGCCCATTTTCCAAACGTTAGTGTTTCGCGTAAAAAAAAAAAAAAAAACAATACGTCGTTTTGTCAAATTGCGACATTATTATTATTATTATTATTATTATTATTATTATTATTATTATTATTATTATTATTATTATTATTATTATTATTATTATTATTATTATTGTTATTATTGTTATTATATCGTGTAAAACCGAACTGTCCGACACAAAACCCGTTTTTCGCGTTCTCTACGATTTATAAAATAAATACGCGTAGACGTTTATAAAATATTATAATACGATTTATTATTGTCAATATCATACTACGACTGTAATATTATTTTATGTACGTATACACTGCAGTGTGGAGACGAGCCGGCGGCGGTGGTACATTTGAATTCGCCCGGGGGTACCCTGCAGTGTCTTTATTTATATAAATATATAATATATTTATATTGTGTTGTGCGTTATTATTATTATTATTATTATTCGATGTATATATATTAAAACAATATCTTGTTATTTGTGCACGCGCCACGAGATTCGTAAAATGTAAAAATGTTCGGTGTGGTGGCGAACTATCGGAGAGAGAGAGAGAGAGAGAAAGAGAAACTATATCGCGAAAGAAATTTTATTATCTCCACACGGAACGAAAATAAACGGGGGGAAAAAAATTTGAAATTTATTTCATTCTTTAGATTCTGCGGAGCGGAGCGACGAGGAATGTATTCGTTTTTTACAATGATCGGTGGTTTTTTTTATATCTGTGTACCCAAAAATTCTACCAATAAGAGTGGGTTCGCGATCTTTACAGTCATATTCTATTTACGATATAGCGAGTTGCATCCAGTTGATACTCAAAGTGCGAAGTCATTATTCGATTTTCTCAAAAACTCCTAGAAGACTAATTCAAAAAATTACACATAAAATCGCAATTTCGATTATCGTTATTTCTACGTGTAATTTTGAAACTAACGCGATTATAGAAACTCGAAATATTCGCTCCGAATATTTAGCTGCATGTTAAGGAAAAATTGTTCATAAAAATTCTTCCAAAATATTTTGAGACAAATGCCTTTTTTTTTTTTTTTTTTTTTGTAAGTGTTAGAAAGACAATTATGTAATATAGAAAATGTGTTTCATTTAATTTCCATGCTAACGGATCAACATAATTTTTGCTGCCTTTTTTTTTCTTTGATATTTCGTGTTGAATTATCGACATTTATCACGATAATTTTGAAATAATTTACGCACCGCGGATAGCTTCGGTAGACGAGTCGAAAGGTCATTTTCAATATAGAAAATATATAAATTTTGAACGCGGACATTTTCTCAATTTCTTCAATATTTATGTGGTTGTTAATTATTTTGATCATACAACGATTTTTTTAATTTTAAACATTAAATCGCTTTTTTTTCAAATTTAAATGCTTTTTTACGCTCTTCTTCCCCCAAAAAATTTGTAGTACTTTTTTTTATCATTTATACCGCCTCAAAACCCGAAACCTATTCAGTATTATTATTATTAGCATTGAAATACACGGACAAGCCATTCCAATACTAAATTGTGGCGATCGTTGGCCGTCAACAGATGGTTGATAGACGACGGGTGGTAATGGTAGCAAAGTCGTAAGTGATGGGGCGATAGACTTTCAATTTGTTATCTACGAGGAAAGCCAAAATAATTGTCGGCCGTAATATTTTTGACGTGTTTTTCCAGTTTTAACCGACAGCAATGGATGGAGATATCATCATATTTTGTTATCACAATAACAAATTAACACGGGGAAAAATCTTATACGTCAAATATCATAATACGATTATACAATAGGTATATTAATTTTTTTTTTTTTGTGAATTTTATTAAAATGCCCCCCCCACACACACACACACACGCGCGTAAACTTCTCGCCTGCGGTGAATTTAAGACGAGAAATTTGAAAACGGATTTCGATTCGTCGTGAAGTCTACTCGAGATCGACTTTCCGACATATTTAATTCTTTCTCGTAAATCCTTAAAAATTAATCGAACAATTTCAGAGTAAAAAGACAGGGCAACAATCGACTCTTAAAGGTTTCGAGGCCCCCCCCCCACTAATGAAATGAAAAGAGTGGGGAAAGTCGTTCTGTAGTAAAATTCACGGCGAATTCAAATCTGTTTTCGAATTTCTCATCGCACCAGCACTAAATCGATCGGTACGTTGGAAGTGGGAAACGTTCGTTTGTTTCGTGTGTAAGACGAAGAGAGAAAACGCCCGGCTTTCAATCCCCCAAGAAATATATTGTGTGCAAGCGCCAACGGGGCAACGACGACACATCAGCTATCGATCATCCGTATGAATTTAGTCGCCAAATATCCCCCTCCCCCCCTATGTACAATGGTCCATCTGTGCTTTACACGAAACAATCAATGTTATTAAATTAATGTATTAAATATTTACTGTTCCGCGGTGTTCGTAAACGCTTAACGTAATAAATAATAATAATAATATTTATGCATATACCGCGCCGCCGTTCAACATGTTACTTACTCTCTCGGCGGCACATTAACATAATAATGTCCGTACGGTGGCCCCCCCGTCGGGCACGCGGCTCCGGTCTGTCGTCGCCGCCGCCGCCGCCGTCTCGCGCGAGAGATAGTCGCCGCGGCTCGTCTCATTTGTCATCGACGGCACCACCACCACCACCACCACCACCACCATCACCACTCGCTGCGGTCGTTGTCGCGCGTGCGCCTCGCGTACGCACATCTCTATATAAGCGCGCACGATATTTTATAATGTATATTTATTTTTTTATTCCGTAATAATACGCGTTTGAAACAATGTGTGTGTGTGTGTACACGCTAATATACGAACGTTTAACTGACCGAACACGGTGGATGGGGGAAAAAAAAAAGAAGAGAAAAGAACAAAAAACGCGTTTATCTAACAACACAATAATAATAATAATAATAATGTATACGTACAATATCTTTCTCGTGTACAATACACGTGTACGATAATAGTATTTATAATGCACGACGATATAATATCGTCTCGAACGTAATATATTCTTGTTGTGCGCCGCCGCTTGTATAACAATGTACAGAGCGTTTAAAAACGAACATTTCCTTCCCGGGCCTATAGGGAGTATATGTAAGTTCGATTCGACGAGAATAATACAATAATTTCATGGTAGAAAATGTTCATTCGTTATTGAAAATAAACGTCTGTTCCAATTATTCCGGGGGACGTGTCCGGGGCCAGGGACCGTGTCCTGCAGTTTCCAGTCCAGGTGATATTTTCGTTACTGACCAGCGACCGCCTCGTCCGTGTAAATGAAATATTTCGTCATAACACTGTCGACGATGGGTGCCGACGACTTTTCAACAGTGGCGAAATACGAATACCCGGCGCGTTTCGTCGTTTCGCACTTGTCCGGGCCGAACACGTCCGGAGAGAGAATCGTCTCTACGGATATTTTTTGGCGACCCGGATACCGGCACGGACACGTCCTGGGATTAGTGCGAGTAGACCCTTAAAACGTGTAGAATTCTTTAAAAAGAAAAAAGAAGAAAAAACCACGGCGACGATTAAAAAATACTGTTAGTCTGCAGGCCGCGGGCGTGATGAACGGATTTGTACGTTTTGCAATCCGTATTCGTAAGATCGACGAACGAAGTTTTAGCGATTATGAGTTATTTGGAAAACGTTGAAAACGAGAAGAAGAAGAAGAAGAAAAAAATCTGTATATAATTATTTTTGATCTATTTTAAAATTGGATTTTATACTTATTATTTGAACGAGTTTTTTTTTTTTTAAACCTAAGCTAGATTAGATTCGTACATTTATATGCGCGCGTACTTTTGTCAACAGCATTCGGATTTACGAATACTTGTAAATTTTTCTCGCCATTCAAAAACTCCCCTCCCGTGACTCATTTTTGTATGTTTTAATATTTTATATATATATATATAAAATACGGCGTTTATGCTTTTCATATTTAAGTTGATACGCCATTTTCGTCTTCTCGACAGAACGACATGAGAGACGTCGCATATTACATGGAGCTCGTTAAACGCGATACATGCGCAACGTGTTAGCGTGTAAATAATATATATATAAAAAAAAAAAAGCTTTATATTATATTTTTTTTTATTATTATTATTATGTTCGCGTACGGTATTTATAAAGTTTTATCAGTTTTATATATTATTCTCTCTCATTGTCGACGTTTTTATTAGCGACCGCGTGCGAATCGTATATTTATTCCAACCGTGCAAGTTTTAATAATATAATAAATGCCTATAAACAACAAGGTGACTTTATATATATATATATTTGCACGACCCACAACAGCAATGATATATCTCACGAAATATCATTTTCGTTACGTTTCTTCTTAAGAGAATATTGTATTTTTCATAATACTTTAAACGCCAATTGTGCACGTGGTGTTATTTGCTGTAAACCTAAACACGCAGGCGGAGTATTCAAACCGAGATTCGCGAATAAATTTCAGGCGTAATACGTTTTTGACAAGTCACGATGATCGGAGTATTTATTGATTTACGGAACAACTACATTATTAAAACGCGTAACGATAACGTCGAACTTTTAATTTTTATTATTACTATAAAAATGTGTGTATTACGCGAATTCGCGAAACCGCCTTTGGTAGCACACTTATATAAAACGTGAACGAATCTTTTACGAATGAAAATCATCAAAAACTAGAACTCGGGTGATTCGTTTCAAATACGAGTATAATGCGAAATTAGTGAAAAACTAACGAAGGAACGGGAAATATATCAATGAAAATAATAAATAGATGGTGTGCGGATTTTCGACATTCTATATATATTTTTTTTAATTTATCGTTTACATATTATAGTAAAAGAGAAAAATTGCAGTAGCCGCTATATTATAAATAAGCGCGATAATATTATTTTTTAAATTTATTTTATATCGAATCGGGTGAGAGAATTTTTTTTATAAGAAAATATAACGCGCACATTATTTTTATGGCCACTAAAAATTCGTACCCGTTACACATATTATTATTGTGATATTTTTTTTACGAGTAACAAAAAAAAAAAACTCTTCCGTATATTATATTACACAACATATAAGTTATAGGTATGTATAATAATAATAATAATATGTTACGCGTTATTTTATTTTCAATTTAAAACGAAAAATTCGAAATTCGTTCGGAAGAATTTTCAAATAAAAAATAACCAAACGTTTTACGCGTTACTTTATATTCTATAGTTCGTATACGATAATAATATATTATTATTATTTTATCGCGTAACGTAAACACGTTATGTTAATTTTTTTTCATTGATTGCGATTTCAATATCTGGACTTTATTTTAATTTCGATATATCAATGGCCGGAAAATATTTCGGATTCCAATTGTAATATTATATTGAAGTCGTAACGACATTGTACAAAGCATTTATTTGATAAAAACAAAAAATAATAATAAATCGGTTTATTTAATAATACTTTACAATTATTATTTATTAGTTGAATATGAAAAATGTGCGTTCGATTTCGATTATTATTATTTGGTCGAGAACTGCGTATCAAAATTCGTTTTGAAATTAGGTTTTTTTTTCTTCACCGTAACCATGTCCGAAAATCTATCTTTTCAATAGTTAATAACGCACGAAAAATAGAATATGATAGTCTTTATATAGTAAATTGGCACATAATGTTCGTTTATAGGCATCCCGAACCCAGACAAGTGAATTAAATATTTACACTGTCGAAACTCTCGGATTTCAAAAGAATTTTTTTTCGAATAAAACGATTATTTTTTTCAGAGTTTGTTCTGCAGTCCTCGTGTGAACGTTATTCACAGCTCATTCGAAAATTTCGAAATTATATTCACTAAATTATACGAGAGTATATTCGTTTTTAATGTGATCGTTATATTATACGAGATAAAAGAAATTGTTACACATCGTATTCACAGTACTGCAATTGAAAATGAGTCCGAGACGAGCGAATAATATCTATTGAACTCGATGAATATTATTATAAATCAGTGTTACGATATTCTAATTAAAATTAATTTTATTGAATTTTATTGCACGCGAAAATTAATCGTAAATTTAATATTAAGTCAAAAATTATGTCCATTAGCTAAAAAAAAAAAAAAGAAACGAAATACCGAATGACAAACCGTATTTTTATTTATTTTTTTTTGATTTTAGATAAAATACGTATTTAAGTTTAATCATTTAAAAATCGTCGAAATCACCACTAGCGTTAAAAAACAAAAAGATTAGTACAACTAATTGTAAACTGTTATAGTTGGTAATAAAAACATTACGAGAATGGAAAAAAAAACGTGTTTGTACGCGGTTTTCAAATTCCATCTAATATAATAAGATGTAATAAAAAAATAGTTTTATATATATATATATATATAGGATTAATTCGAAATCAGTGTAGAACGGAGTGGTCTGTTTAACATGCGCCCAGTCGATATCCCAACATAAACACTTGCAGGATACTATAATAGAACGCAGACAATTATTCACACATGACTCTTATCATTATTTCACTGTTTAACGTTACACGCGCGCATTAAATTATTATTTTTCCGTGACACACAGAGATCACACACAACACAACGGTTACAGGTGTCGAACCGCGGAGCTGATGTCTAGTGTATTTTCACGATGCAGACAGCGAGTTCGAATTTTCCGCTCAATTGATCGCTCTTACCGCATTGATGGGTATTGGAGGATCGAGAACGATCGCAGTGTTATTTCACTATTACGTTCCGTGCGCGTTGTAATCGTCTCGTTTTTTTCGCAATTATCTATTGAGCGTGTACGTACGGATCTAGAGAGTATTATGGACAGATCGACGGTATGATTAGTCTTCACGATGGCTGCACGTATATACGGATTCTACGAGTAATGGGCACACGCGCACGCGCGGTTAGTTCACGAAGCTATATAATATCGTCATCGGTACAAGAAGAGATTTATGATGATTGACCATTGATGATCATCTGATAACGAATATTGCTCGTTTAATGAAAATTACATTTTTTCTTCCTTCTTTTCTACGATATTTCGACGAGATTACATAAATAATATCGTATGATTATATATAGAATACCGCAGCGCGTACGATTTATGGGAGACGCGTGATATTATTACAAAATATTTTATTTGTAAGTACCTACACCGATTTTTATTTCAAGTAAAATACACATCCATCCATATATTAATTACACGGCTAATTATACTGTATAATAATATTCAGTCCGCACTACGCACCATCACTTTTCCGCATCGATAGCCGCTGGAAATTTTATTAATTGCGTTCCTCGCAAACTGTATTTCGGCGGTCGTATAATATATTTAATGTAATATAATATGCGACGATGTGCCGATCGGTGTGGTCCGGATTTATATCGATGGTAATCGATCTCTCGCTTTCACACACACACGCACTGCTCGTTGTCTTCACCGCGTTTATTATAAATTATTTTATTTACAGTATTTTAAACTTCTGTGTCCGTTTTTTTTTTTTTGTTTTTTTTTTTGTATTAAAATCTATCGTTAATTTACTAAGGTTTGAAAATGATTTTAAACTGATATTTTCCATTCACGAAATCCTCGGTAACAAAAAATGTTTAATTTACATTACTGACGTTTTACAGTGTTGAGGAAATTGTGTTTTACGATTTATATACGTTATTTATATGACCGTTTGATAAATAATAGATAATTTTAATTTTCGCACGATTATTTTCGAGTTTATTCACTATGTATATATATATATATAGGTTTTTTTTTGAAATTATGTCATAATAATCATAAAATGTGTTCCCAGAGTAGTAGAGGACAGTGAGGTTAGAGAAATAGTGGATAAGTGATCAGATCAGTAACAATAATAATTGAAATTGTTTGAAAAATGCGTAAAACGTGGACATTTTGAAAAAAAAAAAACGTTTACAATCTCAATTGTATGATTTAAATTTTCTTTACTAATGGAAATTCGTATACATAATAATAATTGTTATAGGGTTATAGTGAATTAGCTTGCTTTATCTTTCACACGTATTAAAATTATTCATTTACGCAATTAAAAAAAAATAAAAATAATTTTATTATTATTATTTGCTTTTCGTGTCGTTTTAAATCGTTATTTCGGTATTTTCAAATATTACACACACTGCGCACAACCGTTGAAAGTCATAAAGTCAAGGGAGAGAGAAAAAAACGTCTGAAAAGATATTCGTATATTAATTTAACTGTATGCTATTATTATATATTGTTACTTTTGAAAAATTTACATATGAATAATTAATTGCCGTTAATATAATAATCACTTGGAACCGACGACGACCGAACCACCGGGGGAATACGATCTGTTGATATCGGTCGCGGTGCCTCTGTTTGATTTTTATTAGACGTTTACGATTTTTCGAATATAACGGTTTCTATTCATTTTTTTTAAGTCTTTTTTTACTTTTTTTTACTCTCTTTTCGTTATAACGAACGTTTTACTGCGTGAAAAAAACGAATAACAGATAATGAATCGTATACTGCACACCGCAGGTACACAACAATAATACAATTTTCATTTCACGTATATAAATCTCGGTATAAAGATAAAAAAAAAAATAATAATAATAATTTTGTAGGCCGTATGTTATTATCGAATATATAATATGTACGAAAATTTTTATGTATTTTTTTTCAACGGTCGTTTAATAGTATACAAGTATAAAAAAATAAAAATATTATACGATGTCTACGAAATGGGTTTTTGTACGCACACACGCGCGCGCAGTAAGTGTCGTAAATAAAAGAAAAATAGAATTCTAGTGTAACAGTAGTCTGCAGACTAGGCATATATTATATACAGCGCGCACCGTTTTAGAATTTGTCTGTGTTTTTTCTTATAGTCGGTAATAAAATCGGATATTTTACGCGCGACGTAAAACGTATAGGCGGCGTTTAATATTTAAATTACGTATACATTAATTGTCCTCTTATTTGCTATTAACTATACGAGTACAGCTAATACTCGTGACCCGCGTAGTGAATGTTATTATTAGTATAGGATTAGGTCATATAAATCATTCGAGTGCATTTTAAAATAATAATGTCGTATACGAGTATATATATAAAACATTTTTTTTTCACCCAACGAAGTATTTTATAGTTTTTAACTATTCCACACACGAATTTCATCTTACACGAATGTTCGCCTCACTAAATCATTAAAATATTATTTATAAATACCTATAAAAGCGTGCGTCAAAAAAATCAAAAAAAAAAAAAAAATGCCGACTGTCTTATATTCTTATTTTTATAATTATTGATTTCGGGTAAAATGACGTGTATCACCTTATTCTCAGTTTTCCTTATACGTACTTATATATATATATTTTTTTTTTTATACATTTTTAACCGAATTCTATGTATGTCCGTATTCGATATGATCGATAAAAAATGCTATTTTAATTTAAAAAAAAACTATATTGAAATTACTTCCAGTGTTCTCCTTTTCATCACCACTTGCAAAGCAATAGCGTCTAATAATTATATACGGAGTCATATTACATAGCGCATGGGATACGTGTGGGTATTTAAAACGCAAACAACAAACTTACAGAATGTTTAATTTTTATTTTAAAATGTATCAAAAATAATATTATTTGTCGAAATACTATACATAACCGCGTACGGATACAAAAGAATGTCGAAAAAAATAAATAAATGTCGACTTTTTTGGAATCGGAAATAAATACCGTCGTGCGCATTGCAATTATGTATACGTCGTGTTCATGGTACAAGAATCAATTGTCACGTAGACAATTTTCCGAATATTATAAAACGTATATATATATTAAGATAAACTTTACCGACACATGGTTATACAGAGTTCTCGTTATACAGTTTCTCATTACAACATATCGACACTGCAAACGTTTCCAGCGGGACGGTGCACTTTGTCACACTGCTCTTGTCGACAATCACATTTCGCCAGCTGATATTCGATGGCCGAAATCTTTCACGAAGCGATCATCAGATCCGTACCGTTCTTTTTTGGGCTTTTGTGTAAAAGCCCGAAGGCCTATGAAAACCACAGACCATTGAACAACGATTTACGGAAGAAACAAGTCATTTGTGGACTTTTGACGCAGCTAGTGATTGCCCCAGTTTTTTCTTTTTCGTTACCCGAATTGCCGGCTTAGCCGTGAGAAAGACACGCGTTTTTTTTATTCGAAACGATTTCCCCCAATAATGTCGTAACGAACTATGCAATCCATTTCGCGAGGCATTCAGTTCCCTGCTGTATATACTCGTGTAATGTCTTGTATATATTACCGCCATACGCGTTTCCGAAGCGCATTTAAATACTATAACATAATTTCGTATATTTCTATAAAACATTCTGTTTTAACGATGACATTAATGCCTACGTGCAGTAGCTGTTACACGCTCGTGTTCACGTGGGTTTTGTAATATATACGAGAAACGCCGCGTATGTTTAAACGATGTACACCGCCGCGACACAAATGCTCGAGGAAATTAACTTTATGGTAACGTGTGTGTGTGTGTGTGTGTTCAGAATCGAGTTTTGTTAGAAATCGACTCACGATACAGTGTATATATTTATATGATAATTTATACGAGTAATATTATAAGGGCGATTTTATTTTTTCCTCTCCAATGACGTCTTCGCATCCGCGGTTCACAATATAATATAAAAAAAAAATAATAATAATATTATTATTATTATCGCTGCAAGCCCGTCGTCGATCGCCGCGACAGCAATCCCGTTCAATTAGCACGGCGGGCACATAAAATATGTATTGATCGAGTTAATTATTATTTTTTTAAGCCACTTCCATCCGATCCGTTTATCTCTTTCTCTCCTCCGTTACACACGTTATTTATAAATTATACAGACGAACGCGGCGGAGACCACCGTTTGACTTGGGAAAAACACGCGTATAATGCACTCCTGTCTATATATAAAAGTATTATTTTATATATTATTATAATGTAGCTACGCGTTTCTTATTTGGTACGCACAAATAAATTATATAAGTATACACACATTCATTAGTAACGAATAACCCGTACACTCGTCCGTACGCTGCGCGACGACATTTTATATATACGCCTATACGAGCATTGGAAACCGGACAAATCAATCGTTTCGTTTTAATTCGTTTAGTTAGTGCGTGCATAAATATTTTTGTATGGACAGACGTGAGAAGAATTAAAAATGAAAAATCGACGCTTATACACGACGTTTTATATATATATATATATATATATATATACGCGTAAAACGATCGAATTCTACAATCATCTACATAAATGGAATCCGCGGAATGAAGAAAAAATGATAATGCCACACACGCGCGCGCATGACCGGCGATGATATTCTAACGAATAGGGGACAGTTTTTATGAAATTTATAAATAAAACGAAAGTATTTAAACGCGTTTTGAATGTCGTATTGCGAGAAAAAAATACCTCTACCGTTTCCGTATTAATATTATTATTCTTATTTCTTACGCGATCGCGATATTTATAAAAGAAAAGAAATAATTCGTTTTGGCCCGCGTGACGGAATTTTCTATCGAAATGTATTAGTATTTACAATATTCATACGATGTTGAGGAAAACTTTATTCGTGTTCGTAGTGTTTTTTTTTTATTTTTATAATACTACTCAATAACGTTTAAATAAAAAAATGAAAAAAATTCGAATGTTTTCGAAACAATAACTCAAATCCTATACTCGTTTTAGACGAAAATTAAAAAGCCCAAGGATTATAATATTATATGCGATATAGGGAAAGACGTATTTACAATTTTGCCCCGAGCGAGCAAAATTTTTAAGGTTTTTACGTTTTTAAGGGTGACACATAATAATGTGCTCGCCGTGGCCAACGCAGAGATTAAATTTTCTATTAAAATAGAATGTTTTACGTTAAATTCCGTTAAGAAAATTTTAGTGTTTTCCAAATTGACTTTAACGGAGTGTAAATTAAGGAGTACTTTACAAGGCAGATTAAATGCTATTGAATAAAACAAGAGACGGGTACAAATTTAAAAATCCCGAATATTTCAAGAACTCAATCGAACGCGGAATGGCGTTGCGATCGATTATAATCATTTTTTTCGTTTGCGTTTTATATAGACTACGTGTTTGTTGAATCTGTACGCGTATTACTCAAAACCATTATCGAGCGTTATTTAATTCCGATTGAATATTCGAATTGAACGGTTAGCGAGAAATTTCGCTAGTCCCGCGCGCATCATACGCATCATTTTTTTTTTAATAACGAGAATTTTCGAAACGCTTAAAGTTGACCGGAGGCGCGACGCCAGTGGCCATTCCCCGTTTGAAAAACAGTCCTGTCCACGCGCCGGAGACCGCGAACACGGCGTCTCACACCGGTTTGTAAAAGCCGTTTTTTTTTTACTTGGATCGCGGCGACCGGCATTATGCGCGTTGTACACACTTATAAAATGTATTTATAATATACGGTGTGTGCGGAGAGTAACATGCGGTGAAGTGCGGTGAACGCGCGCGAAGTAACACCGCGTCGGCCATCATCACGAATCCCGGCGATATAAGCGGATGATAGTAGTAGTATTAATAATAACGTCTCTATATTATTATTATTATTATTATTATTATTATTATTATTATTATTATCTCTCTCGTTTTGCACGCGGCCATTGTGCGTCGGCAAAGAAGCTGTGTCTCACGCTGTACACACACACACACCGCATCGTGTGCACATTGCGGCCGCGGTGTACTGTTTTACAATCGTCTTTGCTCCTTCGCCCGTCGTTATTATTGTTATTACTCCTTCAATATATTTATATTATATTATGTACGCGTATACAGGGATTTTTCTTCTTCCATTTTCCAACATAATACGGAGACCGCCCAATCGTCAAAACAATATAAGAAAAATATATGATTTGTATGATATATAGAACGATATGTGATGCGGAATAAAACCGTGTGCGCATGTTATTTTACGAAATTGCTGATCCGATTGCGTGTGATGACGCGCGACATAAATGTTTTTTTGTGTTCCGTTCGAACGATTTCCTTTTCGTTATTTGCAAAAAAAAAAAAAATAATAATAATAATTGTTCGCGCAGAACAAATATGAGATTAGGTAGTCGCACGTGTAGTAACCGTCGAGTGAGTGAATTATTAACGTAGAACATAAAATACGCCTCGTCGTTATACCCGTTGAAGTCGTAGTGACATTTTAATTCCACGGGTCCATAAAATACTCTATGGAATATTTACATAAAATATTTACACATTCTAACACTGTGTCACGGTAAATATTGGCCTATTGGTACCCGTTAACGTTGATACCAAACATATCGTATCAATAACATAAAGAGTGAAATTCCCCTTGTCACATCGTTCAGTCAATTAATATCTATACGTCTGATCATCGTATAGTAGTGATTCCAGGCGGTGTACATTATGAGTTTTCTTTTTTGTATCGAACGTGTTTCGAATTATTTTACTATTAGCGTTTGTCGTGTTCGTCATGAACCGTCTTATTATAATTTATATACTAACCTCGGTGTTAAGTTATAATTCATGTATTAACACGTAAACGTTCAAAATATTATCGAAATCAATTTGACATATTTATTATTATTCTTTCCCCCCCCTCCTCTCAATTGTGTATTCGTCTCACTTTTTTCCACTCCTCGATCCGTATTTTATTCTCCTAACCGACATATTTTAACGATGTTTTTTCACTAGAATCATTCAGTAATATTGTAATAATCGCTCGCGCTATAATAACATTTTATCAATATTATATTTTTAAGTATTTAAAACAAAATAAAAATTATTTATTTAAAAATACGTTTAATGATTGCGCTCTGTTTCTTAACACCAGTGCGTCCAGTTGAGGAATTTTTCATTGCTACGCGAATAAAATAAATCCGATAATAAAAAATTATCGGATCTGCAGCGAACGACACAAAAATATTCTAAATAGAATTAATTGTTTTTTTGTTTTATAATTTGTATTTCCGTTGCTAACTGCATCGATTTCTCGCTCCGTGTCCGTACGTTAACTCTATACCGCATAATATGAAACGTTATCGTACTGATCATTATTGTCATTAGACGAAATAATTATCAGGTTTTTTTCACTCAACGAATTTTAGAAATTCCGTTTTACACGCGCCAAAACTAAACTAAGATATCAATAAGTGAAAAACACGAAAACGATATAAGCGTAAAAACTGTATTAGCAAATCGTACACAACAGTAAAAAAAAAAATAAATATTTATTTATATATGATTAGCAGTTGAATAAGTACATGTTATTATCTGTTACGAAGATGGATGTTATAGTAACAACCCGTTACCAAATACGTATCTCTCTCTCTCTCTGTATTTTTAATAACGTAATATATTAATTATATTCAACGGCCTATTGCAGGTTATGTTAACGAAAATCCCGAGAAAGCGTTACGGTGTTTAAAAAAATACTTTACACATATATTTTTAGAGAAATTTCGCGGAGTTTATAAAATCCAAATATTTTTTTTCTCGTCGATCCGATGTCGTTTTCATAACACATAATCGATTTATTTTTTTTTCCTGCCGAGAAATAACTCGTTTTTAATTCTAACAATAATAATTTGACAATTATGCGAGCATATCATATTATATTATGTGCTTCGACAATAGCCGTATGCGAGTTGATTGGCAAGAGAAATTTTCGAATTTCACGACAAATTTCACGACGTAACAATGTGATTAAAAACTCTTGTACCCCTCCTCAATATTTTTCTATTTCAATATATGTGACAATCGGCCATCTCTCGATTATTATTATTGTTATTATTATTATTATTATTATTGTTGTTGTTGTTGTTGTTGTTGTTAAATCAATAAGTTATTCGAATTTTCCGTTCTTTCAAAATGAATTGAAATTAAAATAAAAAATATCGTTTTTATCGTGGCGCGCGAAAATATTGTTTTTGACGAAAAAAACCTTAAAAACGTTTAATAGAACAGAATGGCGTCCCGTTAGATCTCCGTGCAGAGACACACGCACACACCGTGCGTATAACGTTTTACAATACACGAGTACATTACTCGGGCCAATTACCTCTAACGCGTGACACTCTCGTAGCCGCACTCGTACGTACATATTATATTCGCGCGTATTACATTATTATATATGTGCACACGAAAACGACACACGTGCACCGCGTATTGCGAATACGAAGCGATCGCCATATTTCCCTCGTTTAACGACTGACATCCGTCTTTTTTTTTTTTTTTAAAAAAAAAGAAGTTTTTCCGCGACGATACCCTCTCATTCTACAGCGTCCAAATTGTCAAAAGCGTGTCTTAATTATATTTAATCAAAAAGCAAAAAAAAAAAAATCAAAAACAATTTTTTTTTGTTCTTACGATTTATTCATATAAAATTATATTCCGTTAAAATCAAATCACTCTAATATCGCGTATAATAAACGTGAATATGATTTTAATCGTAAAAAAAAAAAAAACTCTTATAAAAGTTCGTATTAATCGAATAAAAATAAGTCCGTTTACGCGGTGTTGTTGTCCGTTTCACGATTAAAATAATAATAATAATAATAATATTAATAATAAATTTAAATAAAACGCCGTAAACTGGCTTGTATAATTAATATTTATTATCACTTCGATGAGACGTTATTACGTTATTATGTATCGAAATGTAAACATTGCGCACGTATAAATACGCATTAATTATTGCTTTGTTGACCACTGTCGGAAGGAATATAAACCGGCTATTTGTGTAAACAAAAAAAAAAAAACACTGTAATTCTTATCTGTACTCCATACGATTAGAACGGCGTCCTTGTGCATTTGTATATTTACAATTATTGTCGTACGCGGATCAAACGTTTGTTTTTATACGTCACTTTTTTTTTTTGTCAACGACGTTTTTTTAAAATATCTAATTTCCCTTTAACTCGTCGTTCTACGTTAATATCATAACGATTTATTTATTATTAAAACGGACGAGTTCCTACGCGTACCGAATAGAAATCGCATTCGACGAAGAAAAAAAAAAAAAAAAAGATACTCATCTTAAAAAATAACCTTCGAGTTGCTATTCAAAATCTCGACACATTGAATTCAAGTAAATACTTTAAACAAAGCCGTAGCCCGAATTAAATTAAATCGGCATGATGCATTGCGAGCTGTATAACGTCGAATACGCGGATATGATGGTGGGCATAAACGCGTGTTTAAAGTTTTAAAACTAAGAGTATAAATTTACGATTTACATTATTAAATTTTTTTTTTTATATATAAATATCGATAAGGTTACTCACGGTGTTTTGTTTTAATTTCGCAATCGAAAAATTATTGACTTATTCGACAAAAAAAGTAATTTTTAACTAATACAATTTTTATAAAAAAAAAAAATAACTCGTTCAACGAATTAAAAATAAAATTTCTACATTTCTTTTGATAACAATAATTTTAATGTTAAATGTAACGTCGATTTATAGATCAACGGCCCATCCTTCTACTGCGTATATTTATATTTCCGTAAACGATTATAATAATACACAAATGAGTGTGATCGCACGTTCATTTTGCCGTTCAAAACCGTTATAAAAGGTTTTAATTTCATGTCGTATCGGTTTGAAAATTAATTGGCTGAGGGGAGGGAAATATACACAACTTCTGCACTTTAATTATTGAATATATTTTAATATATTATTATATTGGAAATAACACGTATGCATATATACGCGATAATATGCAAATGTAATGTATAGGAATAAAATATATTTAAAAACTATTTGTGCTATCCGCGTTATTATGTTATGTATATAAATAGGGTTTCGATGTAAATGATTAGCATATAAATATTAACTGTATAAAAAGTACTAATGGAAGAGATTTCGTCATTCAGTGTAATATTATAGTCAAAAATTTGTTATTTATAGTGCGTAGCGTTTCTCGATCGAAGATTAAATTATTTAGCAAACAACATTGGAACCGATTCGGGAAAAAAAAAATTATATCTATTTTTACGCATATAATTTAATTTTTTTTTTCTTATGTAAATATCGCGCGTTCGAACCGAGTGTATAAACGAAATTGTAACGGCATAAATAAATAAATAAAAGTATGTGTGTTATAATCATTCGATATAATATCAAATAAAACGTTGGTTTTATATTATACATACACACGATTTAAGCGCGTATTTAACTATATATTGATACGATATACAAACGAAAAACGTGACTGTACGCAGTACATAAATAAATTATTATTATTAATTTACATAATATATTAAATATATACATAAATGTTCGAGAAAACGTCGATAAAGTCATTATAAAAAAAACTCACGACGAAACGAGGCTAATATCAATTGCGTATCAATACACTGTGGATTACTATTTGCGTGTGTGAATTTTATTACCGCAGCAATAAATATTTAATTAATCATTTTTCCATATGCAAAACCGATTCGTGTGAATACGCGTGTAATACACTCGGTAAGATTTATGGTAATTATTATATAAACGTTTAAGTGGGAAATCGACGAGTGAAAACTTAATTTAAATAACGCTTCTCTTTCATTTTTAAATTAATTCTCAACAAAGAATAATAGTTTTTTTCTTCTAAATTAGTACGTTTTGTACAGATTTTCTACACAGAGTGGAACAAATGTCAGGTGACGGTTTCGCGCGCAAAGAAAACGACACATAATAAAGTTTAAAACAATAAGATATACTATCTAAGATATATGTTATCGGAAACAATCGAAATGCGAGAGTTTCACTTCTTTACATGTCACCGTTTGGCTGACCGAGCGACATAGTCGCGGAAAAGAAGCGATAAATCACTGTTCAGGATTGCGACTTCTTTCTCGATTACTTGTTCCGAGTACTCAACGGTGTATCCTGACTTTTGCTCCATCTTATATACTAAACCCAGTTAAATTAACTGTTAAATTTATATATAAATAAATAAATTTATTTATAACGTTTGGTAACACATGTGTGCATAATAAAAGACTTCGGAATGTACGCTAGGTATATGCTTTTTTTTAACATTATAAAATTTCGGTTTTAAACGTTTCTGAGTTAACAAAACGGTACAATAGGCAACCTAATGACTACTAAACGTATGCGTAGTTCTATTGCTAACTCGGCTTATGAGTAAAAAAAAACCTATCTTTGAAATTAACTTTCTAATAGTTTTGGTGTTTTTAGAGAGATTTGGTGATCGGCGTTGATACGTTCTGTGGGTGTAAAATAAAATATAATAAATTCTCGGGTTCATACACAAAACAATATATTCTAGAGCTCGTTATTTATTCAACAGATTTTCGTTTGTACCGATAGAAAACCCATACATTAATATTACTATATTTCTATAAATATACTTTTCAATTGAATTCAATTCGTGATTTAATCTATTGAATTTCGATTAAAAATAATTACAATTATTATATAATAATGGTAACAAATTTATGAATTAGCGAACTAAACATTGCGTTCGAATTTGTACAATAAGGAAAAGACTAAAAAGGGAAAAACAAAGAAAAAAAAAGTGAAAATATAATACAAAATCGAGGGAGGAGGGAACTTCCCTAATCTTCCCTTTAAACAGGTCACTGAATACGGGAAAGGAGTCAAAATATTACGAAGTCGAAAAAGCGAAATCCTCTATTATTATTATTATTATTTTTTTTATTATTATTATACTGATGTAATCATGCACGAATATCACATAATACGTCATAATAATATGGCCCGAAGAGGTTTAATTACAATCTCGGAGCACTGAAACTATCGTGTGTACATTATTAATAATAAAAATAATTATCAACAGGTCTATATATACGTAATATACGTGGAATATTAATACTGTATGACGTGTGCGTACATTCAATTTACCACGAGTTGCGTATCCTTCGAATCGAGTAATTATAAACTTATTATAATCTCTGTAAATAATAATAATAGTAATAATAATAATTGTAGGCATGACGTAGGACAGGTATAGAATATACATGAGGGAACTAGCCGTTAACATGGCCGGGTAAAAATATTTTTTTTTCCTTTATTTTTAACTAGTTTAATTTAAAAAAAACATAATAGTATTAATTAACATTGTTAAAAATGATTGACATAAACTGAGTAAAAAAAAAAAAATTATAAAAATAAAACGAACAGTTAAAAATATATCGTTTTTTCGCGAATTATTTTATTATTCTAATGATGATGATGATGATGATGATAATAATAAAACAGGGACGCACATTAGTGACACACGTCTTAAATATTATGTGTCAATAAGTCGATAAGAATTATAACAGACATGCGGTGTTTATCGTGATATAGAATGAGAAGGAGAACGTATAGGAGCAAATACGATTTAACATTTGCAAATAAATTTACGATTTTCAATAGTATCACTTTGCGGTCAAGTCAAAACCTTATGAAAACATTAACCGTTTTAATTTAAATTAACTCAGCGGCCTGCAGTGCCAAACGATATATAATATATTATAAATGGCCACGAGATGAAATCGAAAATTACCGCTACTGCAATATACGAACGTATTTTCGACGGTAGTCACTGCTGCACTAGACGCACATCATAATACACTATATAATATTTATAAAAATGTATACGAGATACATTATAATAGGCGGTAGGTTTTCTTTTTTTTTTTTATTGTAAATTTATTTATAACGTATTCTTTTTGTTTGTCACGTCTGCCCGCGGATCATCGTCGCAACATTTATATTCGGTCCGGCTACAAATCATACGCTGTCTCGCGCAAATCTCTAGGATTTGCGTGTAAATAAAAAACTAAAAACAAAAAAAAAAAAAGACCAACTCCAAAATACCATTCGTAGGACCATGTGTGTGTGTGTGTGTGTGTATTATTACATATTCACCCCGTGCGAGTTTTTACGCATTTATTTATATTACATGTGTATATATTTTATATATTATTCACCCAGAATTCGCTAAAGCCTAATCCAAAAAAAAAACAACTCGAGTAAGTGTACTCCACCTCAACAATATATAGGAAGATAAAAAATAGAATATTGTAAATAAAGTGGCGAGAAATCTGACTTCCAATATACCCAGGCATCTGCGTACAGACAGCACTTATAATGAAGTCCCATCATTGGAGAGGCCGTTAAATTATATTGGAGATTATTCATTATGGAGAATAGATCGCGTACCATGCGAAAAAGGTGGATGTAGCAACTTGAACGGATCGTTACATTCCTTATGATCGGATGCTCAAAACGCACATGTATTGATACAAAAAAATTATGCGCAGGCAAACGATGAACGACGACCACTCCGGAATAATGTTCAATGAAACGATTTTAACCGTCGTTCGGATACCACTTCACGAGCGGTTACTAACCCGCAAGAAAATACTTAATAGATTAAAAGAAAAATAGTAATTGTTGCTCGAACTAAAAATTATCTGCTCAATAAATAGGGGTAAAAGGCTGAATTCAGTGTCCTGCACGCCTCAGAAAACTCGAATGAATGCAACGGGCGCTGTTATAAGCGTAGCCAAGACTGAACACGACAAGAAGAATTATCTCGCCCAGTTCGAGACGGCGAAAATCTAAAAACATTAACTAAAACTTCATTCTTGTACATCGTACGATGTTACTGAAACATATTTGAATGATCACGTCGGTTTTTTTTCTTCGCGCGACACCTGCCCAATAGAAATAATTTCAATAATAACTATATAGGCTTCCGTTAAATAAATACGATTCTACATCAGATTTCTTCTAATAAATTCTCAAAAACTCTAAATATACAACATGGATGTTTATGATTTTTAAACAGTTTTTTTTTGTTTTTAAAGTCGTTGTACGCAAAATATTTCGAGAACCATACAATATATTACCTAAATAAGCCCGGTCTGTGTAAAATAATGGCTATAGTGTGTGTCTATCGATAAATATAATATAGTCAAAACGCGTTTAATGACAAAACGACTAGACGGGTTAATTTGTTTGTAATTACGCGCGTCTCATTTCTTATATTGTTGCGACGATTTATATTTTTTATAACGTCTAAAATACGACCTCGGGCAAGAAATAATATCATTCGATCGGTAAAACTATTAGAACGTAATATAGGACGTTTTTTTTAATAATAATAATAAAAAAAAAACTTAGACAATTTTTAATACATTTATTTGTATAAGACACGGTTTTCCGTAAATATTATAGTGCGTCAATAAATTTAAATATTTAATATAATAAAATGCAAATAAAATGTATCCGATGCCCTCCAACTATATATTACGTGCGTATATAATACTATATAGATAATTTTTTAAAGATTTCTGATATTTTTTTACGATCGGATTCAAGTAGTGGGCGAAGTGTTGAAGAAATATATGAACACGGTAAACGGATATTTCGTATTTAAAAATATTGTTAACGATGCGCCTGAAAGAAGTACCGAATTGATTGACGAATTAAAAATTCGTGTCCTGACAGTATTTACAAATCAAAACCTCGATTGTCCGTCAAAACCCCGTCACGCGTCACCATTAATACGCGGTGACGTATTAGTCAAGAAGCCGAGTATGAAAAATATAAGGTTCGAATCCCGTTTGGTAAACAGCGAAGACATTTCAATAAAAATGCTGATCGGATACGTTTAGACAGAATTTAGTAGCCGTAATTTTAAATGTCAACGAAATTATCGCTGAACGACAGATAGAAAGTTATGCGTCATTCATAATATTCATATTGTCGGTCACGCACAGCTTAACGAGCCTTCGAAGCCGTACGCTGTCATCACGTCCGTTCTGCTCTGTATCTCTGTAAGCGGTGTCCAACTGCAGATTTAACCGCGGATCCTTCTCTGCAACCAGTATCCGTATATTTTGTCCGTCCGAACGTGTCCCCCCGACCACCAGAGTTTTTTTTTTTTTACTTCAAACACGTGACAGGACGTTTGGCGTTCCATCACACAGTCTCCGCCAATAATAATTCGACGTCATGTAGTCTATATGTCGTTCTCTCGTATCGCACTTTGTCCCACGTAACAGTGGACCGTTTAAATCGTTTTTGATATTTCCCTTTCCGAAATTTACGTTCGGATCGATCGTAACGTAACTTGTACGTAGGATTTTCGTTTTTTTTTTTTTTTTTTTTGAACAATAAATAAGGAGGTTTTTGACGAATAAGAAGAGCAGCTCGTCGGGGAAAATCGGGTGAGCCCTGCAACGAACGGAATAGTTTCTGAGAAAGACACTGTAGGACCCATAGGATAAGAATAAGATGAGCTGCGAATCGAGAAAAAGACGTCGTGTATTGTAATAACGGAAATAATGACCATCCGCGGGTACACTTCAACGACATACAAATATGGGATCGTCGGATACGATATAAATGGAATCACACACGGCGGGGGAGAGTGATTAAAAAGTCCGTCGACTGTCGATGAGAATAAGAACGCGTACGGAAAAATGAAAATCGCCGTTTCGGACCCATATACATTATAATATAATATATAAAAAAAACACGGTGTGTAATCCAATTCGTATAGTAGTGGACACGAAACGATATTATTATTATTATTATTATTATTTTTGACTTCGAAATCGAAAGCGCCGTATAGTGAAAATAGACTTTTTTATTATTATTATTATCGTTTTCTCCCCCGTTTTTATTTTTTTTTTGTTTTCCGTCTTATATACGACGACGACGACGACGACGACGCGCGTTAAATCCCTGCGACGTCACACACACACACACACACTGCTGCTGCTTTTGCTGCTGTTATAATCGCGCGTTAAATCTCTCGCAGTCGATATTCCGTATATAATAAAAAGAGGATAAACGACACGCGCACTGCATACATTACACATTATTATTATTATTATTTGCGCCGCCGTCGCTCCGAGCGATTATCGGTCGCTTTACCGTATACATTATTATTATTATTATTATTATTATTATTACTATTATAAACACAGCCGTGTATGTTTGGCTTGCGCTTTAATACGCGCGCGCGCGCCGGCGACGTTTGGCCGTAGCTTGACGCGCTCTCGCTCGCTCGTTCGCCCCGAGGTCCCCGTGTATGAATATGCAGCCGCCGAATTTGATTGATCGGCAAGCCACGTGCTTCCTCCGCGCATTGTTCCCGTCCACGCCGACTCGTCTCGTCCACGGTCGTCTGTATCTATGCCGTTTTCATTGTGTTCTCCACGTAATGACAAATATTACACGCGGCCATTCCGCCGACACTGCCGACAAACGGATTTGTGTCGAGAATTCTGTGTTTTTCCGTCAAAAACGTCGCGGGAACGCACGCGACCGATTCCCCCCGTAAAACGCGTCAAAAACCGTTTGTTTTTTTTTTTTTTTAAATTTCTATTCTATCCGGCCGGATAGTGGAATATAAGAGAGAGAGAGAGAACGTTTATTACTGCGCCGTTTCTGTGGGACTTTTTTCTCTCTCTGGAAAATATTACTTTTGTAAAAAAAAAAAAAAAAAAAAAAACTGAAACTAAAACGATCCCCAGAGTATTGACACTGATTTTTCCCGACAATATATTTTCCAAAGACCATTGATAATTCGCTTGTAGTTTCCTATACTCTTTGGTTTTTTTTTTTTTTTTATTGAAAACGTCGAATAAAATTCAAAAACTATGTTTGTATATTATTAAACGACGGAGAATTATCGTTGAGATTTCCAAATTTCTCATTTTTCAACCCTTATACTATATCGTTACTTACGCATTACGTCCTTTTGTTTATACACGCGTATTCAGATAAATATTCTGCGGTCGTTGACATACTACTATAACACGTCGAATTCTTCCCGTCTCTCATCATTCAATTCTCGAATGAAATTTTTAATAAACTCGAACCGTCGTCAGAAAAACGAAAACAAAAATATATTTTCATACGAGTATGTATAAAATATATATTTTTTTTCTTCTATTTTTACGATAATAATTATAATGCACTTAACCTCCTGTATAACTGGTGAACACACCAGACCAGAGACCGGAGAAAGAAAAAAAAATCGTGTTTTCCAAGCCCCTTTTTCTCGATTCTTTTTTTTTAACCTTCTATTTAATATATATATATATATATATATAGACACGTGTGCACACGAAATTGGTGGGCGTGTTAAACATTATTCTTTACAACGCATTAGTATTATACGATTTACGGTCTTACAACATTGCAGTGTGTACACGCGGGAATAATAATAATAATATTATTATTATTATTATTAATTGTTATGTAAATTGGCGGGCGGGTTCATATCCCGAGACGAATCTGAATGTTCATTAAATTTTTTTGCTATTTAATAATTTGTCTGGTTATATACATATATGTAAATATATGGTACAATATAAATATATATGTATATTATAAGCGGCGTTGAGTCTCACGTGGTGTCCGATGATTGATGGTGATTAAAAATAGCCGCGTACGCGCGAGCGTATTAATATATTATTATTATTATTATTATTATTATTATTATTATTATTATTATTATTATTATTATTATTATTATTATTATTATTATTGTTATTATATATTGCTGGGCGCGTATAACAAATTTTTAATACGACGCGCCCGTGTTGATTTTAATATAAATAATATACGCGTGTAACACGCTCTGTAAGGCCGAGAGAGTTAACTAATTTTTATTTATTTTTTTTAATACGAAATTATATGTGTATAACTATTGGTCTATCGAAGCGGAAATTCAACCCGAGGAAAGAACACGGATTTCAGCGGTCTGTATAAATAACGAGTCTTCTCAAATCGAGAATTAAATAATATATCGCGCGACAAGTCAGAAAACAACCAAACGATATAAGCGTCGAATATTTTTTTAGATGTTTTTTTTATCAGAAATTTAATTTAATACATATTATTGACGCGCTGATTTTCAATTATGAAACTCGTCGTCTTTGCGAACACTGCGGTGCGCGTCTTTTTTATTTTTTTTTTAATAACATAACGTTACACGGCACGTGTGTGTGTGTATGTTTAAAATAAAATACACGACGGATCTCCCGAGTGCTCGTTGATGAGATTTCGTTCGTTTGATGTACATTGCACACATCGCGTAAAAAAAACATATTATTATAACGGCGTTATAATTAAAAACAAAACAAAAAAAGAATACCGTCACAAAATCAGTCGGGTACATTCGAAGTAATTTTAATACTTTAGCGTTTCGTTGAATTCCTCATCCTCGAGATGTATCCGACGGTATAAATATTTATGAATTGCGCCGGTATAGATTTAGTCGATTATAATGAACATTAAGCATTCGATTACGTAGCGTAACACTTTTTTGAATCAATACTAATAAGGCTCGTGGTCGTCTCCAAAACCGTTCCTCGTTCTCGTATTCGCATACAAACGCTTCATTGCGTCCTTCATCACGTGCTCCGTTTGTTTACTAAATTTTCAACAGTGTTAGATGCGATTTTGATCATCGGATTGCACAAATTTGATCGGAATCACTTATATTTTTTGAATAAAAAATCGTGTTTCCGCCTTCTCCCCTCACCCCACTAATCGTTTGTGCCCTTCGTTGCCTTGAGCTACGCCACTGGCTATAAATAACGTAATTAATTTATCATCGATACGCCGTAGCTGCCGCGGTGGACTCCGCCACATGAATAAGCCATTTAATTCCCATCTTTCACGCGTTTCGTTTTGGAGATTAAACGACGGTGAACTCAACCTAGCCTAACGCTAACTCAGTGTTTCACACTTTAATTTATGATTCAAACCGTTTACAGAAAAAAAAAAAACACTGTAGGAATTTACCACGGTTGCCGGTAACCTGCAACTGCAAGACCCGTCGTTTGCTGATTGATTTGTGAACCCGGAGTGAAACCGCTGTGAACGACACGCGGAATTATCATTCATTCAGATGAATCGATTCGTTTTAATCAGTCAATTCATATTCGATCGATTCGCAACTCCTACAAATCCGTTTCCGATTGACACATCGAAATCACTCCTGAACCTAGAACATTGATCATTGTTGAAAATCGGATCAATTCATTCGATACGGACGTGCAGGTAACACTACATGCACTGTCGTCGAACCTTTAAAATTCCGAATCGTTCAGTTCACAACTCGCTCACTGCGTACGCGAATATTCCGCGGCTAACGCGATCATTATAACAATTGCGCTTAACTCGACGGTGCAGATCAAAATACAACGAGCTGCTACGGCTCTTGCCACCTATGACGGCTGATCTGAGAACGCAAACCGATCCAATTCATTCGAACTGTTCGACGAGGGTGGGTAGTGCGACTCCCGCTCATTCGCCGCGAACCATAACCGTCTTTACTATTTGCTAAGCGATTCGGACGGAAGACGGTTAGTAGCAGTGGCAATATTCAACGCGACAGCTCGTAATAACCGGACGATCGATTGTTTCGAAACGAACCGCGGGCGATTAGAATGCAAATGTTCCCGGGGCCGGTGAGCGCGCGTCGTGTTATTATTACGATATTATTAGGTATTATATTATATACGAATAACATGAGACACGACGAAACACTGTACGCGCGCCACGACGGTTTAAACGGCCGGGGTGTACGGCAGGATGATTGATCGCGGTGTAACGGGGCTACTACCATACAAAACATTATACACGTGTGACTTATTGCTGTAACGATTATTATTATTATTATTATTATTATACTAACCGCGGTTAACGCGTAACCCGATCGGCGGGTACGGGGACGGAGACTGTGCGTAATTATCGTACACTGCGCGTATGATAATATCGTATTGTATACAATAAACATCGTACGAAATATATTATGGCGGCCGTCCGTGCGGCATGGGAAAAGCAAACACGAGACACGTGTGTACTGCCGCGGACGACGGCGGCGGTGGATTTAATTTTTTTAAATATTTATTTATTTTTTTTTTTTTTTTAACTCCCCATCCCTTTCGTATGACCCCGTGTATCGCGCGTTTACACGAGTTCTCACCACTGCTCATTGCGCACGAAGCAGTGACTAACGGATAATCAGCTTTAAAAACTGACTGCAAAGGACACGACGACCAAGCGAAATTGTACGAGAGTTCGACGCGGCGTAGTTTTTTTTGGTATTTTTCTAACAGAAAACAGAATTGTCTTTTGTCGGTTAGGTACCTCGATGGTGATGGGAAAGAAAAAAAAATTGTAAATTAAGCAATTTTATTGGAAAACCGATACGGACCAAAAATAACGGAGTAGTTCCTTGAGAGTCACGAAGACTCCCCTCTTCCCCGGTGAACCAGATGGATTATTTTTTATGTTTGCGTGACAATAAATTTATGCGCTGACAGGTGTATAATTGCGCACTATAAATGACTGGGAGGCCAGTAAGGTAAGTGTAAATGGAGCTGGTAAAAAACGTATTTGACGAAATATTTTAGATCTAATACTACTCCGTGGAAGAATTAAAGATTATACGATAAAACGATAAATGAGACAAATCCTTACGACGAATACAATACGCGGACAATAATTCGTCAGACAAAAATGAAATTAAAATCTTTGGAGAAAAAAAAATACGAAGAATATTTTTATTATTTTTTTTTTTTTTTGATGAAACGACAAAATATAGTTGGCCGAAAAAATACGACAAGAAATTGAACGATATGGTTGATGTGCCGCCGACAACCGGTTTTATAAAAGGACAACGGCTTCAGTATACGAGTATCTAGGGCGCATCATGCGAAAAGAAAATAGCTAAACGATCACTTAGAAATGCTGAAATGGAAGCTTCAATGCTTAGAAAAAGACGGATCGATAATGAGTTGAAGAGGGATCTAAGAGACTTGGGCGTGGATGAACGGAGAGTTCAAGACGCGGTGTTGTGGTTCGCGGCAAAGAATTGTAAAAAACCAAAAGAAGACGAAAAAAACGAAACAGTATCTATACCGCATGCAGATACATCGGTATATTTATATGTATTGTATGTATCTCATTTATTTTTTACAAGTGATAAAAAGTTACCTATAGCTTAGTCCTCGTTTCCTCGTGCCTATAGACACATGTGTGTACCGATGTATTTGCATGCCAGTATGGATAGTCTTTCATTTTTTTCACGCGTACAAAACAAACGAGTTTCAAAGACATATTTTAAAGGAGTTTCAAAGCCGATTAACATGACGCCATAGTAACGCTCTCGGTATCGCACACATTTATAGAATGACCCCAACCATAAGACATATACATGTCAAATACGTATAAAAAATGGATTTGTATTGACGATAGAGTGCTGTTAAAACGAAACGCGACTGTTCTATTTAAAAAAATAAATGATCGAAGGAAAACCCGTTATTTCATCGTGTGTTTTCATCATTCGACATAATCACGACGACATCGTATTTCTCTGTATGATATATTTTTGATGCGCAATAACTCGATACGGATTCCCGGATACCCCGGGAGACCGTCCGTATCGAAATAAATAACACACGTGTTTAATGCTGTAGGAATTACTGAGATTTATTGGTCACGTATAGAATCTTTTACCCGTTGCTCCGTAACAAAGTGCAGTTATTAAGCGATTAGATTTGATTTGTTTTCTAAACGCGAGTTCACATAAAACATACAATAATCAACGGGGTAAACGCTAAACAAATTAATTAAACTATAAAATATTTAGCGAGTTAAAAAATGTTTGTCTTGTTAGAAAAATGGCTGGCCAGCCAACTCGGCAACAATGTCGGTTCGGATCTAAATCTGAGCAATATAGGCGAGAAGTTCAAAGACGGCGTTATGTTCGCACGTTTATTGCAAAAGTATCAAGTAATACCCGACCATTATGTTCGTCTATTGAAAAGAACTGACTTTTACGCCGCTTGTTTCGTTAATATAAAAGTTCTAAACAGATGGTTGAAACCGTTGGACATTTCGGTGAACGATCGCGTCGTTCGCGATATAGCCTGCGGTCAACCGATCGCTGTCACGCGACTTTTATATCAGTTGTATTTTAAATTGGAAACGGAAAAAGGATACGGATTGTACGCAGACGTGTCGGAAAACGAACGATTGCAGGACGGTGTCGATATCGATTTGTGTTCGGACGTTTTGCCGGATCGGAAAGACCGAGGAAAACGCGATGGAAACCGCGCGTTCGATTCCGGCATCGACGGGACGACGTTCGATATTCATAAAATATGGTGCGATTCAGATGCCGCCGGTGTTCGATACACGGCTGTCGATTTTTTGAAATCGGAAAATCGTCATAAGTCGGTTTTGCAATTCATACAACATAATATGGACACTTTTTACGAATGTTTCGTTAACAGCTTGACCGACAGTAAACGCTTCTTTAGAAACGAGTTCGCGGACGAAGAAACCGATAAAACAAGGTGCGAACGAATACTAGACGATGTTCTTGGTACGAACGTACCTTGTACAGTATCGAATAACGACGGCGATTCGAATCTAGTGAGCGTTTTGAGTTCCAAAACGAACGACAACAATACCGTAACAATCGACAATGAACACCGCCGAAACTCTTCGAATGTTAATAGCGTACTGGATGATAGTCAACACTCGATTTCGACGTTCAGAAATTTGACGACGTCAGAATATTTTGCGTTGGACGAACGCGAACAAAACGAGCGTTTCGCGAGGCAAAATCAACTGTTCGACGAATATCTAGAACACACCGGACCGTGGTCTTCCGAACGTCTGATGGTGACGAACATACATGGCGAGCGGAAAGAAAATATTCGGGTTCTATCGACGGTGGTAAAAGAAGTTTTGAATTTTGAGTATGGGAAAAGTGAAATCAAACCTATAGCATTGAAAAAGACGCAGATAGCCGGAGTCATTGATAAAACACAGAATAAAAAAGTGGTGCGTTTGATAGCGGACAGTCTGAGGAATAGAGGAATACTGAGTTTTACTGCGGACGACGCGCTGTCCGCTTGTTTGAACGCTTTTAACGAACAATCAAACGAGAGTAAATTATATCCAGGTTTGGATGGAAGCGATCAAAACGTGGTAGAAAAACAAACGCAGCAGGACGATAATTCGGACACCTTTAAAAGCGGTATGTATGTGTACAATGTTTAGAAAAAAGTATTCGATTATCGTATAACGTGCGTTGTAAACGTTTGCCGGTCTTCGGAATGTAATAATTCACACGAACGTTCATCAGATTTAACGGAAATTTATATTTTTAGTCTCGGTTTATGTTTCGTTTTAATGATGAAAAATAATTTCGGACAAATATGTCTACGGAGTTCGACGTCACCCGTTTCGTAACGTATCCCTGCCAATATCGCGGCTATCACGTGTAGAATTTCTCATTTCAATCCCGGAATAATTGCAAGTATATTATACAGCGCGTAAACCTTCGACTTGTTCTAAAATTTTTAATTCCAGCGGACAGAATTTGACGCATCTCGTTGCAACATTATTTCACGAGACATTTACAGAACTAGTTATCTCGCTTTGGCAAGGTCATGTGATCTCACTCCAGACGTGACTTTTTTTCTTTATAAATGTTAGGTGAAGTCGAAGGCTTGCCCGTTGATAAACATGCAAACCACTCTAAAACTGAAAACAGTAATTCGTTTTATGATAGCTAAGATTGACAGGGATAATTGTGAACGACTTGTCCGGGATACTGTCCTGTATATTTCAAATATTTCAATTAAGTTTTCTAATAATCATCTTTCACATTTTCTATTGAATGTTTTTCTGTTCTAGTAAATTTCTCTCCATCATAAAGTCCCAATACATTCTTCCTCATAATGTCAAATTCTTAATCACGTCTCCTTTTATTTCCTTTCTACCTTTCTTTTATCGAATCTCTCTATTTCTCCTATAACACTTGTTTCCTTTCTCTCATATTTGTTCAGGTCATAATAACCTTTTTATATTTTTTATATGATTCTACTTTTTGTTCCCAAGCTCTTCTCATCTTATTTTCCTTCTTCTTTACCTAAGCGGCTAAGCGATAAAAATTATCTTACCTTTTTTCCGTTCAATCAAATTCACTTCTCCGTTTGATTTCCAACCTTCTAATAAAGTACGTTAAAAAATCTGTCCGTTCATTTTCAATCATTCGTCATTATTGATTTTGATGTTTTTTTGTTTTTAATAATATAAATTGTCGAGTAGCGTTTCACTGTAGGCGTTATATTGTAATAATATATATATATATATATATAGAATTTGAAGAAATGATGGAAAAAGATTCGAGAAATAGCGTGTCGTTCATGACGGAAAACGCGTCTGCAATAAACGAGTCGGAACCGGAAGAAACGCTTAAATTAACGAAATACGCCAGCAGACAAACACAAACGTACGAAGCCGTTCTGGAGCCCGAGCCTGAGGATTTGAACGAATCCGATGTGGTGGATCTGAGTCCGATGGCGCAGTTAGGACAGTTGATCGACGAAAAACGTCGAAAAAACCACGATTTGCAAATAGGCGACGTGATAAATTGCGTGGGAGAATATCTGAAGGAGAACGTTGGGGACGATTACAACGGCAGCGGTTGGGTGCTGTTGGAATTTCCTTGTCAACCATTACAGTTGACTTTACTGGAATACAAATTGACTGGTAAAATACCGCCATTCGGCAGAGAATTGTGCGAAACCGACACGAGAACGTCGCGAATCGTTCCGGAACATGATAAAGAAGAAAATGGCGGCGGCGAAGAGCCGGTGGACACGAGGTTTTTGTCGCGTTGCGTCAAAATCGTGCAGCACAAGGACGAGATTAAAAGCGAGTTGTGGAACGATTTTTTCGATTTTTATAAAGAACGGCACAGCGTGTCCGTGATGAGTTCCAACAACGTAAAGAAACACCCGAAAAGGGCAGCGGATAACCTAGTCGGGATGGTGTTGAACGAAGAGAACGAACACAAGTCGAGAAAAGTATTCAAACACATAAACACAATCGGCGACGACAGAGGGACGACATCACAACTGGTCGACAGTATGGACAGTGACGTGGTCAGCAAAAAACTGAACAGCGAACTCTCGTCGATAACAATAACCGCGGACGACAGAAATCGTTGGACGAACGTCGTATACCAGCAGCAGCAGCAGCAGCAGCAGGTAACATTGAAACAGTTCAAATTGGTGAACGCCGGCTGGAGTCTGCGCAAAGTCGTGCCGGCCGAATTCGTGTACAAGGCGTTTTATTTGCGCAACACGTGGGAGACCATGGAAAACAGTTACGTGTCACGGATCAAAGAGTTGCTGGACTCCAAAGACGCGTTTTTCAAAGCGGCAAAAGCGCGCGACGATTCGATCGTGGACGCGGTGGAACGCACGAAACGGTCGAACAACCGGCACGAGATAAACGAGCGCGAAGGCGATTGCGTTTTCTCGTTGCAATGCGATCTGTGGGACAGCGTGGACGCGGAATGGAAACGAACGACGCAGTTTGTCCATAGTGCGATTGACGAACCGCGGACCGCGGTCGAAGACAACGGCGTACTGATCGGCATTTACCATAGACTGTTGGAAGCAGAATTGAGACGGGCGATAGTCACGTTAAACGTGTTGAACGGACACTACGAGCGCAACGTAGACGAAATGAAATTCGACGATTTGCAGGATATGTGTGCGGAAACCGTGCTGGACGGTACAGCGGATGCGTTTCTGACGTTTTGCTCGGACGCGACGAGCGCGTTGGAAAATCGCGTGCGCGCCTTCAGCAGCAGTTGTCACGAGACGACAATAGAACCGACGGACGGAGTGCAAGCGGCTTGGCGGACGTGCGTGTTGGCGGAAATGAACCGATTCGCCGATCAAACGTGCCGGATCGAAGCTAACGCGCGTTTGGACAAGAAGCTTCTGGACGGTTTGATCAGAGTGGAAGATCATTTGGAAACGGTCCGTGCCGTGTACCGGTTCAAAACGAACGACATAAACAATTTGTGTAAGCTGTTGGAACGCGCGAACGACCGTCGCAGCGTTAAAGTCGAACAAGTGTCCGGACGGTTTTATGTAAACGGCAATAGCGTTTTCGAGACCGCTTGCGATCGGACATTTCGTCCGCTAGACAATTTCGGCGCGAGACAATTGAGAACGTTGGCCGGCCGATTGTCGGCCGATCGTCCCGCGTACAAAACGACAATAGACGACCTTCGCGAAACGGTGTGTGGCGCGTACCCGGAGAATTGGCCGAAAAGCCAGAGATTTCGCGACGGGTTCGCCAGGCGAATTCTTGGCGAGGCGGTAACGATTGCGGATTGGAGGGATTTCGTGGTGCAGTGCATGGAGTTGCCTTGTCCAGACGTGGAACAACTGTTATCCTACCGGAAAGTGTTCGTGGAGAATGACGTCCGCGGAGACGAGACCGTGATGGACGACGTTTTTGACGCGACCAGATTGTGGTTCGAAAACGGATCCGCGGTGGAAGAGACGGCGGCGAAAAAACGGCTGTTGTCCGATGTGTACAGCGTCCGGAACGGTGTGAATTACAGCGCGATGTTGTTGGCGTTTTGCAGAGACGAACGACCGTGGATGGGTTTGAGAAAATCGTTCGGTTTGATATTTGGCCGGGATCCAACAGATTGGAAGAACGCTTTGACCACCGACAACAACGATCTTACGGGACTGTGCCAGTGGTACGCCACCGGTGCAGGTGGCGAACAATTCATTTTTGACGAAGACGTCATGACTTGGTTTTTGAAGACGTGTCTGAATTTGTACTTGGACCGTGATGGCCGAGTCGGAAACGTAAACATTTCGCAAATCGTCAAATCCGTATACGCGAACGTGCAGCAAACAGCGCGAACCGAACCCGCGACAATTGTCGATTTGTTCCGGAACAAAGTCATGGACGAGTTGTACGGTACGGTGTACAAATTTCAAACGAGGAAATTGTCAGAAATCGCCAAAAACCTCGTGATGGAGTACAACGTTTGCGTTGAACTTTAAACGAGCCATCCGTAATCGAAACACAACGCACTTTCGATATCGTTAACTTCGTCTCCCCGGGGAGCAGTTTATTTATAACCAAATACTACTGATATAATATTTAAGTCATCGTTTACAGAAAAAAAATTGGTAAGTTACCCGATATTATTAAGGAACCGACGTGAAAATAGACCTAAAAGTGGGATAAAACTGTAGAACTTTGAAGTCTTATTTCAATTCTGACAACTATTTTCTATTCGTTTATACGTCTCTTAGGGATCGATCGAGGCGTTTTTTTTTACTAAATTAATTGCATGTCCTAATATTTTTTAAAGGATCGAACGTACTATTTTACTTTTCCAAAAAACTAATATAACATTTGTATTATTATAGAATATTTATACTATTTGTATTATACGGACAAGGAAAAAATATTAATAATTTATAAACATTAAAATAAATTATCATATTTATATTACCCGGGTAACATGTTTGCCGTTCAATGTCAGTTTATAACAATCGTGACTGTTTAATAGTTTATACACGGTTTATGAACTGTTAATTGGGGGGAACCGTTGTAGTTCAATTTAAGTGTTTCGGTTCAAATTTTCCCTCAATATTTAATACAAATATTTTATAGTTCAGTGCTTCCGACACTGAACCATGCTGAAAATATGTGATCGCACCGACGGAAATTATTAAACTGTTCAAACAAAATGTTTGAGTACTATGTTCACTTCAGAGCAGTGACGATTATACATAATGTTCAAGAGGGGGGGGGGATAAAAATGAAGTCAACTCCCTCTGCCAATGAAATATCCACATCGAAGAATAATAACGAAGAAGAATTGTTTGAGAATCTATTAAGACGAAATGGAGATGAAGAAAAAGGAAAAGAAAGTAGTTGCTTATAAATGGTGGTTCGAAACCAGTGGATCGCATAGTGTAGTCGCGGTGGTCCCCACACACACACACGGTAAACGCGAACAAGGTTTTTTCGGTTTTGGGACCGATAATATTATTTTTAAAATGATCAATAGTATTTTGGTGTAGAAAGCACCGCAGTGTTATATCGTATGCCGAGGTTCTAACTCTTGTTGTTCCAAACGTTCTTTGGGAATCACTACTTTATAATAAGGAGAATATTATGTATTCTCCTTGGTCCTAGAAGGGGCGGATCACCATAGTCCTACACATCCATAAGATTAGATCTTCTTTCACGCACATCGACTATATCCTCGTATCATTATCTATTCCATCAATTCGCCTTATCTTCGGTCTTCTTGAGACCTGTCTCCATCGTTTCCATAACAACAACTCGCCATATTGCCTCTGAATCGTTTCTCCTCATAAACACGTCCGAAGCATTTGGACTCACATTTTCTCTGCGAATCCATTTCCGAAGCGTCCGAACCGTACAACGTCGCTGGAATGAATTTCGAATCTTATATCCATTCTATCTTCTTCGTTCGTCCACACTGTAATGTATACTTGAATATTACGATCGAAACACAAATTTCTTTTTGATACTTAGGAGGTACACGTCTATATAATAATAATTATATTACAACCCCCTTGCCGGCAACATAGTCATGATCATCGTCGTCTCTACCATCAGCCATCCACGCGTATCTCATCATCGGCCTCCGCGTAAAATGAAGAAGCCATCATCATCTATTAGCATGTCTATACGAGACGTACACGCCGGCCGCCCGTAACTCGTTAAGCCAATTTATTTAAATTATTATAAAACCGTATAATGTGTTTTCGGCGGCGGTGGCGTTATACCGTAAAATATAATATTATACACGATCGTCCGAACAAAGAAAACGAATTAATCAAAACGTCGTGTTTACTGTTCGAACATATTGTCGCCTTAAAAACAACATTTCGTGGCCTCCGGCGTCGGTCGAACTTTTTTTTTTTACGTATATGTATATATATATATAATATAACACTATGATATTATATAAGATAATATATTTGAGCTGCTGGGATCCTTATAATACAGTGGTGTGTACAGTTCTAAAAAAAAAAAAAAAAAAATACCGCGGTACCTAATCATTTTTTTTTTTTTTTTTTTTTATTTACAATATATTGTATAATAATATTTTAATTGAAATACCGGTTTACGTAATGTAAAATATATACTCGTACACGTAATGCGCAGCTCGTCACCGAGACGAGACGATCATTTGCGCTGCAGACGATACGAGTGTGTTTATAACACGCGCGTGTACGACGACGAACACAAAATCACCATTAAAATACGATTCATTATGTGCTGTGCGTAACCAAATATTATGTTTTGTAATCGGACGACACGAGTCTTTGTTATCTGGTTGGTGGTACATTTCGATGATTTCCTTACTCTCATCCGGAGAACCTATAGTGAGACAACGAACCGCCGCGGGGCCGTTCGCGTCATGTGTGGACACGGCGATATTCGTAATGTATCGACTAGTATCGTCGATTGCGTAAATACTCGTCTGTTTTTAAAGTGTATAATTTAATTTAATTTTTTTTTTTTTTTAACGATTTTTTTTACACGGCGTATCGCCGCGACGATTTGGAATCGTACTGCAAACAAAACGTACCATTTTCGAATTGTTTTAAATTTGAAAAAAAAACATTCATAAAACTTTTCTTCGTTTATATAATACTCTCGTTGTTGACAACTGTGCCGCGCGCGCAGTCGTAATATAATTTTTTTTATATATATATAAATGTCTGTTTAAAGCGTCGTCCCGAACGTTTTATATACGCCGACAATAAGAAATCTCAACAAATAAAAACCGTGTAAAATTAAAGGAAAAGAAAAAAATAAAACACGGGTAAAAACTTTTTTTCTTCAAATATTTACGGCGGCGGCGGCGGCGGCGGCAGGTGTCCGTTTCCGTTTCCGCGGAATCGCCGGGGCCCGCGGCGGCGGTTCACACAAAAACGGCCCCTCCCTGTCCGTGCCTACACGCACACAGGAGAAGAAGAAGAAGAAGATTCAGAAGAAGCATCGCAAATAAATAGATAAATACAAAATTACAAATACAAACACCATTTAAAAAGTCAAACAACCGTAATCGCATTTCGTGTGTAAGTACACACACACACACACACACACACACTGTTGGCAGCGAGGGTGCCACAACGGCGGCGGTGTAGTGTTTAAACGCACAACGCGTGTGAGTCGACGGGATCCCGTTTAAACACATTTACATTATGTGTGCGCGCGCGCGTGTATAGTACCCTAATGTAACGCGCGCGTCGTCCCCATAACCGGGGAGGGGGGGAAAAAAAAAATCAGTGGCGGCCGCCGCAAACCATCCCGCGGCGAACGCGCCGTGTAATGTTATATCCAATAAACAATATGCCACAAGTCACTGGGCTGCGGCAATTTCGCTCGTATATTGTAGCGCGCGCGTTAAACGGAATGACGGACTGCGCGCGCGTAGGGGTCGCGTAAAACGTTTCTCGTATACATTATTATTATTATATTATAAAGTGGTTTAACACACACACACGCGCATTTATTATTTTCATATTTCTCTCTCTCTCTCTTTCCTCCTGGCCCCTAGTCGTACTTTTCCCTACTCTCGTACCCGATCACGATCCATCTCGCCGACGACGACGACGTATTAATAATATTATACGACGTTGTGTGCACCAGTGTGTGTGTGTTGGCTAATCCGGATTTTATTCTCCGCGCCGCGCCGCGCCACCGCCGTAGCCCTCCCGTGCTAGTATTATTATTGTTCGTTTGAAATCGAAACACAACGCGCGCGCACGTCCGAACAAAACGAGACGACTACGACGGGGTTGAGAGGGAAAAAAAATGTTTTTTTTTTTTTAATACAAAACGAAACGGCAAAAAAAAAAAAAAAAGGCCGACCGATAACAGCGCAATAAACAATAGTCGGCAGAAACAATATCCTCGTGTGAAAGCGTTCGCGCGCGCCCGCGCAATGTTTTTACGATCGCCGCGCGTCGCCCCGGTGAGACGATTTCGTCGTAAATTACAATTATTATTATCGGTTTTTTTTTTTTTGAGTGGCGGATTTTAAAGAATTTTTTGTGATTTAAGGAACACGTACGAATTATACATATATAATTCGTATTAAATAATTAAATACGATACCGTTCGCTTGACTCTTTTAAACGATATCTCGATAACGTATTTAATGTTTATTATATACTGCTGCACACACACACGTCGCGCTCCATAATAATAAACTTATTTTCTCTCTCTCTCTCTCTAAACACCGCGGTTCAAGCAAATCCTTTATTACATAATCTCTCGTTGGACAATGGCTGCTTCCAAAAAGAATTGACTGGAAGGCCCGTGTCCCCGTGGTCTTCCTCCGAACAAGTCACCGGCGGTAGGTTCAATCATTCTCGTCTACCGCAGCAGTCCCGTCCCCCCCGTGCACGCTAACGAAACTCGTCGTTTATACAGAAAAACGCGGCGGTTTCATCATTTCCGTCTCCTTTCGCCACGAATTCCACGCCGTTTTCGTTTTTATTCCAATATCCAAATGACCGCGGTGATCGGGGACTGGTCGAATTTTTATTCATTTTCTTATTCATAACCGCGGTATGAACGGTAACCACAGAGGCGTCTTCTTCACGTCGGTTTAACGGAGGGCGGGAGGATTAAAAAGGAAAAATGTGTATCAATTTACAATGCGTATTGCGAACATCGGCCATTATTATACGAGTATAATAATAATAATAATAATAATAATAATAATAATAATAATAATAATAATAATAATAATAATAATAATATCAACGCATTAGTCGTTACACGCCCCAAAGCAATCTGTTTATACTAAAACTTTTTCTGAACAATTCGCACAATACTCGCGGCTCGTTACCTCTTTTTTTTTCTTCTGTCATTTTAACATTTTTATTTATCCGCGTTGCGTACACATAAGAAGCGAAAAACAAAAATTTACTTAAGCGAACCGTAAAAAATTTGAAATAAACCGGTCGTACTCGTGTAACGTTTGGAAACCTCCGCGGCGGCATTACACGATATCGTATCGCGTTATATTATTATTATTTCTTCGATAAACAAATAATAATAATAATAATAATAATACGTGTATTTTATAGGTACTTACCGTACAGACGTAGTAGTATATTATATTGTATTAACCATTTACTATACAACATTTATATTATTAATATTATTGTTGTTATTGCGTGTTTCCGAACGTCTTCTTCGTTCGCGACCTAACGCGCGCGCCGCACTATAAATATTATAACGTCGTATATTATAACAACAATCGCGGCGCTCGCTCGCGTTTCTGTTCCTCGACCATTGTTTTTATTATAATATATTGTACAAGAGACAATCGTGTAAAAAACAAAAAAAAAAAAAATATATATATATAAATAAAAAATTCGTACTGTGTTATACACTTACGCTGCGATAACGCGTGCTCCGACCGTCGCCAGTCTCTAAATACGCGCATAATAATTATTTATAAGTACATATATACCCCGCAAGTGGCGTACTTTCAATTTCTCTCTGATCGCAGTTCAGGTTATTTTGAATAAAACTTATAGAAATTTCGTCTAAACTCTCTAAAAGATTTTATAATATAAAACTAATCGAATTACCCGGATTCGCCCGAGGGCGCAATTTTAAACGAAAATTTAATTGTTTTTGTAAAATAATTATTATTTAAAAATACACGCAATACGTCCCGTCCCCCTTATTCCTTGGACAGAAGAAAAAAAAATGAAAAAACGAGTGACCAACTCGGGAAAGTATTCGAAACAACTCGGAGAAAAAAAAAATCGTAAAAATGTTCAATACTTGTCAGAAACTTGGTACATAAAAGTGGCCTGTTCATTTATAATTTGTATCGTCGGCGACATTGGCCAAGCAACTATGAGAAAGGATCACTAGTGCAACGATCAGACAAGTCCGTTGTTTCTTTTTTTCAGAAAATCGTTTTGTGGTAATTATCCTTAATGGAAAATTTTTTTTTGCTTAGACACTTAAGGTACGATTATCGTTTAAAATGTCGTCGAGTAAACGGGCTTAAAATATTATGAGCGAGAAGCAAGGCCACGATTCCGGTCTCGTCTGGTTTTTGCGCTGAACCGTGAAGTTTAATATCTTTTGTTTAACGTTTTAATAAATATTGTGTTATTTTTAAATGCGAAAAACGCTAATTAAAAGTTACGATTATAGTAAAACTAAGAAGAAACAAAAAACGTTTATAAACGAGCGATAATCCTGCATGCGAGCCTGTGACGCGAAAGATTTTTTTCATCGAAATTCCTATAAACTATTACAACTGTATTATTATTATTATAATTATTATTATTATTATTATTATTATTATTATTATTATTATTATTATTATTATTATTATTATTATTATTATTATTATTATTATTATTATTATTATTATTATTATTATGAACGATTTGTATAAACGTGCGATCATAAAAACGTTTTACGTCGTATCGGATTGAATTGCGATATGAAAAGTTTAATATTATTCTCTCGCGAACAATCGGAACTCGTCTGGTCGTTGCAACGATCCCTTCGTGTTATGGCGTGTTCTTTTGATTTATGCGACTTACGTATTGTTAACAGTGTGCGTGAGACAAACGCGCTAACGTTTGTCGGCCGGAAAACGCGCGCAACAGCGCGTCCCTCGTATATATGCACGTATATAATACACACGCGCCGGAAGCTGTAGTAACGAGCTTTAATTAAGATCGGCGAATCTACAAACAAACAGGCTCCCCTCGCCCCATCTCGCTATTGTCCCTTACAACCCTTTCGCGACGCCACAACGACCAGCTCGGAGGAGTGCGCTCGTATTATATACGTATATAACACAGCACGTCCCTGTACGATTTACAAATGGTGTGTACATACGTAAATATAACTGTACAGATCGATCGAGGTGTTTTTTTTTTTTTTTTTTTAACGGAATTTGCGTAAAACGATAACACGTTTTTTACTAATATTTTTATTTACCACAAAAAAAAAAAAAAAACAGAAACGCTTTTACCTCCAGATCAGATTGGTTATTAGGCGATGTTAGCTATATTACTAGACCATTTTATAACGAATCAGTCAAATGTTTTTGGCGAAATCGATATGAAAATGATTCCGCAAATAATCGGGAATTGGAACGAAGAGTGTGTTACATAATTTATATATATATATAATGAGTCACGAACGTTGAAACAAATACTCCGACGGTTTCGTGTTAATAACGATAATTTTTCCGAAATTCGTTGTATTCAAAGAATTGACGCGATCGAAATGGAATTTTTATTTCGATTTTGATTTTACGCGAAACGTCGGCGTGCAATCAGTTTTTTTGATTGTGCCGTTTCGTATAGTGATTTTTCACACGGAACCGGCACTGAGAAATATTATACGTGTACGATGTAATAATATGAACTATACGCGAGTAAAATTATAGTCGGTTTTGGAAACAGCATGACTCTTGTACTAAGCAAATAAAATTACTTGCCGACGAGTGACAATTGATACGCGCCACTATGCTCAGAGCCGGATTAACAGGGCTTATAGGGCTCAGGACAACGAAAAAATTGTCGTTTTTTTTTTTTTTTTTTAATTTAACGAATAACGTCGAAAAACAGTTATTATTCACGTCGAATATTTTTATAGAATAATAATAACGAGTAGAAATTTCGACGGGTTTTTAATCGATTTATTAGTCATGTTCATAAATTTTTATTATTATTATTATTTTTTTTTTTGTTGTTGCAACGTTAAACGTAAACACTGCACGTTACGGCATACAAGTAAGACATTTTTTTTTTTTTTTTTTGTAAAATTAAGGCCCCCCCCCCAGATTGAGTCGGCCACTTCGGATCATTGATCCCCGGCTCTGGATCCACACTACACCGGCCGGCGGCATGACCACTGCTCATTGCGCGGCGTGCGCGCGCGATAGGTGGTAGCGAATGCGCAATTGAAATGCCGCAGCGGCCGTGTACGCGCGTACGAGAAACTCGACCTCGGGCGCGCGCGCGTCCGTTCCGCGTCGTCGCGTAAAAAAGGGGAAAAAAATTGAGTAAAAAGAAAAAAAAAAAAAAACAACCGGCGGCGGCCGTTAAAAACCCATTTGGCGACATATCTGTTTACGGCGGGCAACCGGAGATAATCGGCGTCGGCGTCCGCAAAGTCGTATTCTCTTGCCGTCGGATACTCCGTGTGGGCGCCGCCGGTGTGCGCACATGACACACACACACACACACACCGTCTACGCGAAATACGCGTACCGTCGGCCCCGGAACAACACGTGTGTGTTTACCATCCGAACGCGCCGGATTCGACGCGGCCGTCGTCGTCGTCTTCACGTGTCGACCGTGCATAATCGTTTTCGTATTGTGTTTGGTTTGCACGGCCGCCGCCGGTGCGTTTGATACAACGCGCCGTAGTGCACGTGGACAATAAACCCGCCCCGCGCGCTGTGTTTCTTTCAGGCTCAGCCCCCCCCCGGAGAAAATTTGAAGAATAGTAAAGAAATACCAAATATTAGACAAATTTGTCTGTGGCATATTTACGGGGGGGGGGGGTCTGGTTAAAACCCTCACCAGAACCAAAAAAAAAAAAAAAGCTAAAAGTTTATACAAAAAATTTTGTGTATTTAATAATTTTGTTCACAATAATAATAATAATAATAACAGACAAAGGTAATTATTACCGAAAAATGCATTTTTCTTGATGTAATATAAATGACCCCCCCCCCCGGAGAAAATTGTCTGAAAGAAACACTGCGGCCGCACGGATTTCACGATCAACACGGCTGACGATCGAAAAGCGTATCCGCCGCGCGGGATCTCAACGACTGACGCGTCGATACCGCAACCGGTGTGGCGGTTTATGAACCCATGCGGTTATGAAATACGGTTCATACCATCCGGTCATTTTACAAGAATTATATATGGGGCAGGGGATGCGGCTTATCCATTCGTCCGTCGTCAACAGTCACTTGAACGCTACTCGAGAGAATTCCTAAAATTGCTAAAAAAAAAATACGTCGACTTTTCAGAATCACTAAAAATTCCCGGGAGAAAAGTTAATTTTCTCATTTGTACCTGTTTTTTTTTTTTCTTAATTTTTTTGCAATAACTAACAATAGCGCATTCGCATTCCCTGAAATACTGTATATAGTCCGATGCGCAATTAAAAAAAAATGTTCAAGTCGTCGATCGTTTTCCCGCGACATCTGTCCAATGGCTAAAGGTTGGGTCGAGTATACACATCGGGATGCAATGCAGCTGCTCAACTACTTACGTCGCAGCGTAAATAATGAATAAAGTGTTAAGGGAGCTCTTGAATAAACACGAGTTAAAATCGATTATTCTTTTAGCCGTTCGTGAGTTCGTTGCCGAAACGAATTTTCGAAAGTTTTATCATTTGGATTTCACTAAAAAATTCGTCGAATTTGATAAAAAAAAAAATAATAATAATAATACTAATTTGTAGTGTAATATAAATTTTATAAAATTTTACGCTTAACGTTTAAATAAATCGTACACAACGGAAATCGCATAACAATTGAAGTGTAAACGGTTTTTCTAAACAGTGGAAAAAAATTGACTATTTGCGGAATAAAACGTATCTCGTATGAACGGGGTACGTCCTAAACCATAGGTTCTCAAACATATTTCATACACCGGCCATTTTGACAATCAAAATTTGTTTAGTGCCCCCCCCCCCCCAATATTTTTAAACTTACCAATTGTTGTTTATCTTTAAACAGTTATTACAATTATTATATTTAAACATGCCATATTCCAATTTAGAGTTCAAACTTACATTTAAAATGAGCATTATTAATAAGAGCAATTGAAACACATACTTAATCGAATTTCAATGTTTTTTTTTTAAATTTAAACAAATCTTTGAATTTAAATTTATCGAGCTTACTTAATGTGATGGATGAACCTGATGTAGTTTAACCAGTTTTTTTTATATCAGGCTCGAATTTACTTAAATACAGTCGTAAGTCGCCACGTTCGGTAACAAGCAGCAGATTTCTTTTTTTAGTTATTAACGTTGTTACAGCACTAAATCCGAGTTCGGACAAATACGATGATGGAAACGTTATTAGATATCTTTGAACAATCGACCATAATCCAGGGTAAAGTTGCGGCATTACATAATTTTTCGCTTTTTTTAATCAGCTATCGCCTCCCCCCCCCAGACCGCTTCAACGCCCCCCCCAAACTTCTTTGGGCCTTTTACTGCCCCCCTGAAGTCCACTAACGCCCATAAAGTGGCGTTATCGCCCACTTTGAGAAAGAATGTCCTAAACGATAGGTCGGTTTGACTTACGAGTTCGTTAATACGTTTGCAATTTAACTCGTTTTATAACACGTTCAGGGTTTTGTATTTAGACGTACTTAACCGGTCTGTTGAGGCCTTTTGCGTTAAGTCAAAAAAATTAGCAGACCCTTCATGTTCAATTATTGATGTCTCTCTCTCTCTCTCTCTGAGAGACAACACACGCGCTTAGTCCCGCATTCACAATTCGTAATGTCTTCCGTCTGAAATGTTGCCGTGGCAGTCATTCCTTTGTTGTTTCTACGATTCCATCGAGATAGCGTTTTTAATCGAAGAAAATTTTTAGGAATTTCGTAGTTGACCGAGAAGTCTTTTGGAAAAATTTTTGTTTCCCCTCAAAGACTCAATGGTCTGGTCGCTTTGACACTTTTTTTGCGGAATTCCGCACATTTCCGAAGACGTTAAATGACGTACATCTTGTGCACGGTTTGATCTGCTATAGGTGCGTAGATAATCATGAAAAAGCGAAACTCGTCTGAACAATCGAAAAGAATAACAACCGACGTTATTACCGTCGTTGTTGTAATTTGTTGTAATCGTACAACACATTCGTTCTTCGAATCCGAATTCACAGTTTCATCGGGTCCACCAAAATTTCAACTATATAATATGGTTTCAACGGGTTAGTCTAGGGGCTGTGAATGCCGTCGAAATTTTTTCGAAACAAGAACACGCGTTCTGTTATGACATCATATCAAACGATAATGTATTTGATTAATACGAAACGTAAGATCGAGTGTTTACGGACTCTCGAGGTGGTTGAAAACGGCACGGTTCTCGTATAATTTTAGACGAAAAATTCACACGAAAATTCGATGACTTAAAAAATTACTCGAATTAACACATTTCAGGTGTTCGTCACTTGTATATTGTTGATGTTAATTTCTCAAAATCAATCGCCACATTCAATAATACAACATATTGTAACGCATAACCCCCATCGAGTGCAGATCATCTATCTACACTCAAACCGACATCGTTTTTTGTACGTAAAATATTTTAGAGTATTTTTACACTTGTATGTGTATGGAAAATGTGATGATTGTATACCTAAACGCTCTACATATACTCGTATATTATATACACAAAATATAAAAGGTATAATTTTTTTTTTTTTATGGTAAAAGCGAGTTTATATATATGTATAAATAAAAATAACGATAATATTTATTAAACCGGAATTTTTTTTTATGACGTTTTGTGAAATAAAAAAAAAATTCCATTCGTATTTGAATTGTCGTCGTCATTTTTTTTTTTTTTTTTTAACGCAATTATTATATATCACAGCTATTAAATAAACGTTCACTGTATCCGATATTTAATCTCCAGCGAGTCAAACGGCCACAACGATAGAAACGAAAAAAAAAGTACATTAATAAAAAAATATATACACATATCGGTTCGCCCCTCGCAATGGGCTATTCCATTGAGGTTATTACAATATATAATTACAAAATGGCGTTCGGCGCGTACGCGAAAAAAAACATTATAGAAATAAATTCGCGGTATTCGACGGTTTATATACGCACTCGAGGAGGGGAGAGTTTTTTTTTTTTGAAATTAAATATATATTTATTTATTTCGTTGTTTTAAATGGGGAGCGAGAAAAAAAGAATCGAATACTAACCGGGACATATACTCGTATATGTGTACGCATAGCTGGCGGAGGGAAAGATAATGCGAAAGATATAACGAAATAAATGTATAAAAAAATAAAGGAAGGGGGAGGGGAGAAAAACGTAAATGGATTTTTTTTTTTTTACATTATATACAAATACACCAGCTATAAAACTAATAAATAAACGCGTGTGACGTATATATATATATAAATAAATAAATAAATATATATATATATATATATATATATATAATATATATTTACGATGATATAATGTACGCGAACACGAGTACGCGCGAGATTTGCAAAACGAAATTGCGGCCGTCGATAAAATGCTATACGAATAAAATATTTCATGCGCAATCCAGGCAAAAGAAATATGGGGTATATACGTAAGAAGTTATATATAATATATATATAAATGAATATTATTATACACATACACCTGGTCTATACTCGTCTAAATGGTCTGCTGCTGAATAGCGTTATCGTTTATACACGCAGTGCGAATTCGCGGAGTCTTAGACATTTTTCTTTTTTTTTCTCCCTCGTAATTTGAGCTAGTTCCACGTGCGAAATGCCCTCAACCTCGAGTATAGAAATCGTGCGAAAAGTATAGAACAACGTAGTGTGAGGAGAGTGCACGTTAACGTTTTAAGAAGCGCGCGTATAACTCTCTCGTTCAATTTAATAAATCGTTTTTTTTTTTCTTTTAAATCGTTAGACCATATTTAATATCGTTTAGGACTGCACGACGATTAGAACAATATTATTACAAATTGTTTTATCGTATTTAATGCATACGATTTAGAATTGGGACTTTCGCTACCGCCGGGAGAATTTATATTTGAAAAAAAAATAACAATACATTTATATAAACGTTTAACGTTCGCCCATAGAATTTGGCTGAAATCATTTCGATAAACAATAATTTTGAAATTAATTTTTCATTTACTATACTAGAGCGATCTCGCGGTATACACCGCGGGTAGCGCGTCTTCATAATAGAAAAATCATTCGTTTTTATAGTGATTTGGGTGAAATCAACTCGGATTTCCGAGTTTTTCGATTCACTCGACGGAGGATTCGAGCAATTATTTTTTTGACTAATTTTCTACGGAGAACATTTTACGGAGGTGGCTGGATTGATCCGATTTTCTATTTATTTTTTTTGTTTTTATTGTGTCGTATAAGGAATTTTCAATTCCAAGTGTTTACGTAATTCGGTCGATTTTTTTCGTTATTAATCGTTTAAGTAAACAGAAAAATAAATATTAAAATCCGTTCAACGGAGATTTCATAATATGAAATTCAAACGTTTCCCTACACCAGCTGTGTGTGTATACGTACCAAAAATACCGACAATATACGTGATTTTATATAATACTTACAGATTTAAATGACATATTAATACACGTCTAACGAGTTAAATCGTTCGGTTATATTATCTCAAGCACATAACCGCGCCACGTCTATCCAATTTATTTTATACATATAATATAAAAATATACGTTATTTTTTTTTTCATATTTTCGCTCTGATCTACATAATATATTACGCGAACATTATGCTCGCGACAGTATATCGTTCTGTTGTTTCTTCCTGTATATTTATATATATATAAAGCGCGTATATTATTATACATATTACACCACCACGTAATATATTATTTACATTGCGGCACGTAATATTCGTCTTTCGACTCGAGAACTACGTCGCGCCGGAGATATAATAATATTCGTATGATATAATGTCGGTTGTCTGTCGGTTATATTCGTTAAAAAAAAAAAAAAAAACTATCCAGATATATTTTGGAAACGATTGCGAAATATTTATCACGTATATAAGAAAATTCTAGAGAAAAAAACGTTCGTCGTGATTTAAGGCCGCGATAAACATATAAAATTGTTATATATTTATTTTTTATTCGTATAAACATATCATACCGTTACACTATATTACATTGCAATACAGCGCGCATGACAATGTCAATTTTACAATATTAAAACAGAAAATATTTCATACAAAATTGACGGTTTTAAATAACACGGCATTAGGCAGATTTTTTTTAGAACGGTAACGAACAATAGACGATTAATGCTCGATTAATATATTATTAACCGTTCACGAAACGATGGATATGATTGAAATTTCAAACTATCGCCTATATCTATTAAATTTATGAGTATACCGAACGCCTTCTCAAATTCAGTATTGTAAATAACAAATTACGTATACAAATAGCCACATTCATATAGTCAAACAATATATTTATTGAACTACAACAATCGCATATATAATATTAATATATTAATGTCGATGCCGCGTAATAATAAACGTATTTTACTCCGGCGAACGGAAATGTGTAATATTGTAAATCTGTACCATATGTAAAATTAAAATCTGACAACAATAATTAAAGAATGAGAATATTATACGAGGGGAACAAACTTATTCGGTGTATGTGTCGCGATAGGCGAACGGATCGCTCGAACGGTATCATTTCATCTCACTAAGGGAGAATGTATGAAATAATACGTATTGACGTGACTTTTACATCTATTCGATTATAGAGACTAAAGACGGGGAAAATATCGATTCAAGAAGGCCGTTTTTTTTTTTTTTATCAATATTTTTATATAACACATTATTTAACAAGCACGTGCTCGAGGTAGGATAGATACCTTTCACTTGATGATTTTTCCAATCAGATCACACGGATTTTCTCTCCGTGTTTCAATCGAAACAACACAAGTCGTTTTCACTTGTTCGTTAATTTAAAAAAAAAAAAAAAATAAAATAGTAACGAATATTGAAGAAATTAAAATTTCTCTCCAGTAATAAATTCGTAATTTTGAACCAAAACAACGGTACCGCCGAAACCGTAATTTCAGAAAATTTCCACCAAATATTTTTAAAACAGTTTTCACAGATTTATTGCGCGTACGCACATTGAATAACGGGGAGGTTTTTTTTCCGGTACATCACACGAGTGCAATGAAATAATTACACTGAAATAATTGTCGATTAAATTTTTCAAAAGTCCATTGCGAAAAACGACTTTTCCACGCGTATCGTCGCCGCAGAAAATATAATATGGGAATTCGATTAACACGTCTCTTTCCGTCCGCTTAACACCGTTCGCCGCGATCGCCCTTTCCGTTATACGGTATACATAGATTTGTATCGTTTAAATGTATTATACACTCATAGGGATGAACAAGTCTTCTCCGGGGATGAGACTCAATGGCCATTTATATCACGTAAACGACGGTGCGAGTTTATTTTTCCCCTCCGATTCAAAAACGACTAGAGTGTATACGCTGTTGCCGTGTATAAATATATTGTTGAAGTTATATCGGCTCGGAAACGTTCGAATTCTGTACACACTATTATAATATGATTATTCCATAAACAAAACTCCCCCGGCCCATCCACGTCCGTACTTGAATTGCACACAAAATATAAGGGTTGAGTATGTATTCTTACAAACGATCGATAAACAACAAAGCTATATTATATCACCGTATATTTTATTCTTATCGCCGTTTATAAAATATTTTCGTAAATAATATATAATACACATAATTTCCATCGCAAACGCCGTAACGAAAATGCGTGTACACCTCGTTTGTGTTCTGATCGAAGCGTCATAAATCTGCTCGACAAATAACAGCTGCTGCGATCGTTCGATTGACATTAAAATCATTGCACGACGAGGAGGAATTATGGAATGCCGAAAGATCAGCGCTGACGGTTTTCCACCCGAAACCTATTGAGCCGAGCGATATAACCACGGATTTATCGAACTGTCTGCTGTGTTCGTGCTGGGGGAATCTCTTCTTTCCGGAATCCCGGAATCCAGAATCAATCTGGTCAGGTGATTTTTGAAAATAGATCAGAGTTGCGAATAACAGCGCTGTTATTATCCCCCGTCGCGCATTAATCGATATACGTTTTTTTTGTAACGCGTGTTACATTTCTCAGTTTTGAATTATGATGATCTAGTATACCGTTTAAAAAAACGATTTTAGCGAACCAGTTTTCGTGCGATCCGTCGAGTATGTTGGAGTCCGTGGATCGATAGAACTTTAAGAACTCGGAGACTTTTTCCAAAGGTCTGGTGACGTTTTTGAAATTTTTTATAATTTCGCTAATCCGAACAGCGCGCGGAAAGTTTTTTTGTGAGATCCGATAGACAATGTTTTCCGATAGAAAATTCAACGTAGATTTCAATAATCATTTCGGATTAATTGTAACGTCAACAGTTTTCGTGTAATTAACGTAATTGAAATCGGATAATGTCAAAAAAGAAATACGAGTGCCAAATGTAAAATTACTCACAAATCGAACGCGGAAACCCTACAAACGTAGGAAAGTTTCTTTTTCGAACCGTCAGGTGGTGTAATCCGGAGTTTTTCGGATTTATCGCCCTGCAGTCGTCCTGTATTTATATACATCGAAATTAAATATTATTTTATACGCCGATAACAATAACAGCAGTGGCCTAAACGGAATCCGAAATTTTTTTTTTCTCCTTATTCGCTTTTTCCATATGAATATTATAAGTATTTTTCCTTTTTTTTTTTTTTTTTTTTTGTTTTTAGTGTATTTTTAGCGTTATAATAGTAAATGAATTGTGGGACGACGATGACGGCGATTGCGATCGCCGCGAAAACGCGCGGGGCGGGCGGCAATAAACCGCGTGACCGGTCGGCTGACGGTGGTGGTGGTGCAGTGCGGCAAAACGATAGGACGGCGAGGAGGAGAGGCCGAAGGATTAATCCTGCGAGATCAATAAAAGCGGTTCTACGCGCGAGAGAAGTCGTCGTCGTCGTCGACAACGACACAAATACACAACGGCGCGCAGGAGCGGCAGTGTATGAAGAGGCATAGTGGGGAAGGCGTGTGTTGAGCGAACGATTCCGTTGTGCGCCGGAGGGGAAACGTTGGCCATACCGCGCGTCGGAAGCGGAGTGTGTGTGTGTGTGTGTGTTTTTGTGAACAGGAGGAGGTGGAGGTTATAAGGGGAAAGGACGCGGTGGACCCGCGTTACCGGTGGCAACATAAACGCTGGCGCGTAATCCGCGTCGGCCATTTTCCTTTTGCCCGACGCGCATTGTGTCGCGCCGCCCTACCCGGAGACCGCGGCGGCCGTGTGCGCGCGCGCGCGCGCCCCGCTCGTCGACCGAAAAGTGCGATACCGCTGCCGCGGGGACGCGTAAAGTATGACACGGGACGGAACGGAGGAGAAAAAAAAAGCGTGTACGCGTAAGGGGGAGGGAGAAGAAGAAGAAGACGAAAAAGAGAGAGAGAGAGAGAGAGAAAAAAAGGAAAATTATTATTATACGTGTATAAAACTACGTCTTTGTATGCGGTGTATTTCGTTTGAGGATGAGAGCGAACGGGAACGGGAAGGGCGAGCTAAAGATGTGGGGATAAAAGGGGAGAATGGGAGAGAAAACGAATTTTAATTGCTAACCGGCTGCAGCTCACTCCGACGACGATAAAACCGTTTTCTACCGCCGCCGCCGCTGCACGACAGATTACGCCGCGGGCGCGCGCGACGTCTCTTACTGTACCGCGTCCCTCGCCTCGCCGCCCGCCAAACGACGGCGGCGGCCGGTCCACGGGGAGCTTATCTTTTCGTACGTAATTAACCTGAACTTTTATAACGTTTAATTACGAGCAGCCGCCGGAGGACGAGGAGGAGGAGATAAGGTCGGGGGTTTTTTTTTACGGTTGGAAGGACGCAATATAATAGGGTTAATTACGATTTTGTTGTTTTTCTTCTTTTTTATTCGTTTTGTTTCGTTCCGAAAACGTCGTCATAATAATAATAATAATAATCCGCGCTCGCCACATAATAAATAATATCGTTTAATAACGACGACATTTTATTATTATTATTATTATTAATCGGTGTATATAATATATTTATATATTAATAACCCGATATCGTCTCGCGTATCATCTTTCGTCGTTTCCGCGGACACTGCAACTGCGAAAGTGTAAAAGACGATTTACGTTTGGATTGGGGACGGAAACTATTTGAAATTTTATATTTGTGTGTGCGTGTGTGTAATGTGGTGGTGGTGGGAAGAGGAGTTAAAACCTCTCGGAAATTTTAATTTTCACTCGGAATTCTCTTCGGGATATCTCATTTGACGATTAATCAAAATCCGTCGTGGTTTTCTTTAAAAAAAAAAAGAAAAAATCTCCTTTTCTATCGTGTTAAGCATGTATTTATCGTTGTGATTTATCCGATCGATATTTCCGTATTTTCTACGTCCGCGCTGTAACGTTTAAACATTTTAAACGCGTATATTGTGCTATCACGCGGCGACACTGATTTGTGGTTTATCAACGCGGTTTATCGATAATAAATATTGTCTAATAAGCCTTGCCGAACGATGTCATTTTTTTCGAAATGAAACGCATTCAAAACAAATTTTCTGTCTTGTTCGCTCGACGTATTATTTATTATAAGTACTCGTTGTTCAAACACTGAATCGCGACAATGTGTACACCAACACAGGCAGTTGAATTATAAAAGTTCTTCGTCCCTTATTCACCGAACCCGTCTACCTTACGATTATTTTCCACATTTTTTCATGAAAACGATTACGAAAAAGTTATTTTCTGATGCAAAAAGAAGTAAAAAAAAAAAAAAAACAAAAAAATAAATAACCCGATCATATCGTTACATATTATCACGTGGAGAATATTTTAAAAGGGATTTCTTACGTAATTTTTAAATTTCATAAAAAGTATAATAATTATTTTATAAAATTTATACGTCTAATTCGGAGCGTATTACACTTATTAATTTTTAAAATTTTTTTTTCTGCAATAAATGTATTTCAGAGATTAATTGCTCTTCATATTTTATTTTAATATTTCTATTCGTTTTTTGAATATGAAACGTATTACAACTACATACACATTATAAGTCCGAAAATTCTAAAAGAATTAAATTCGTGTAAGATTAGTATTTAGAAATTGTTCTATATTTATAATTTATATCTTTAATTCAATTATCGTATCAGTTTTGAATGCAGTAGAACATTTTTCATTTCATTCGTACGAACATACAAATTTATCAGTATTAAATTTTGTATTCATTACGTATACTTTTTATATACTTTTATTTGTTTAATTTACTATATATATATATTTACATACAGATCATTAAACTGAATTTATTCGAAAGAAGACAAGTTTAAAAAAAAAAAAAAATTGATCTTTATAAAAATCACGCCGGCGATCGTGACCGTGTAACGGAATGAATTATACGAATATCGCGTCGACTGGAACGATGGTTGACGATCAAAATAGCCGGTCTGATCCGAACGCTGATATAAAATATAAAAAATATCTGTAAAAAACTTAAAAACGCTTTATTTTTTTGGTATTTTAAACGGCAAATTTCGTTCGTTTTTTTTTCTTTTGGCGAGTCGTTAGGCACATTGATAAATTCATAAATAAACGTCGATATATTTTCGCATAAAAAAAAAAAATGCGTATCACAGCAGCTGTATCGCGATATCCCCGTCGATCTCTTGCACGTGTTGCATACGTCGCGCGAGTATTGTTTTCTCCCCGCGACCGACGCGTTATTTGCATTTTAATTATACACGCTCGTTTATATAATAAACGGGTATACGTTTATATTCCTATAATATACGCATTACGATATTTCTTTGTTTTTATTATTTTAATTAATTTTTTCCCCGTTAATTTACGTCTCAATATAATCTTTTTGTTTCTGTAACACGCGCGTGTACAGTAATGCGCGTATTATTTTCCATAATAACTCTAGTGTTGGTATAATGTACGTGTATGGTTATTATATGCGGCGTGTTTGTTAAAAAGCAAACAATTTCAATTAAATCGATTTTCGATTTTTTTTAAACGACGAAATTTCTATGTAAAACAAATAAAAATAATAAAAAAAACGTCACGAACATCGCGTATTATACGCAGTGAGTTCAGTTCAGATAATATAAAAATTACACAATCCAGACGGATGGAAATACTTAATGAATAAAACCCATGACGTTTATGAGTTATAACATCGTATTCTGTTCTATATTATTATAATTATAATTTTTTTACATTTTACTAACTATTATTTTGGATGTAAAATTCGACGAAAAAAATCGTTGTCGTCACTCTCGGTTTTCAGGCGGAAGGGGAATAGGTGATAATCCTGGCTGTCGTTCTCTACCAATCGTTTTCTCATTGCTTCAGATTCACAATCTGTTTTATTTTCAGTTATTTATCATTGAGTTATTATAGGAAAGCGTTGGGCGTCCAATGTACCGCCAGTTTCATCCGTTTGTTCCCCTCGATATAACTCGATTTCCGTAGTTCTTCAATATCGATGCATTTCTAGGTGGTTTTATATTATTTCTTGATATCTAGACTTGGATTCGGTCATAATCATTTGTCAACAGCTCGCGATTATAATTTTAATTTATAGTCTTCCGAGTTTCCGTTTACATCTCGACGAAATAAACGTATGTGACTTTCGTCAAATATTTTTTCCTCTCTCTTTCTCCATAATGAGACGGTTGATTTACAATAATTCTATTCCTTATTCATCTTCTGCCGATTAGAATCCTGTTTTTATTCTCAATTTCTTCTCTTCTATTTTTATTCCTAATATGGTTTCTCTTTTTTTTTAAGTTCCGCGAGTTTTCTATTTACGGTTCTATTTGGTTTTCTTTCCGTCTTGTCGTTAATAGTAATTTTTACGCTTAAACGTATTATTAATATTACTTAAGCTTTTAAATGAAAAAAACCCCAATTTCAATCGATAACTGTTGGTTAATTTTTCAAATCAAATAATAATCGTCGTAAAACATATTGAAACTGAAGAAAAATCATTCGCATTCATAGTCAAGCGAGACCCCCCATTTATACACATGTATATATATACATAAAATCATCCCTTTCATAAAATGTTACATGTATTCGCGGTCCCTTCGACGACGAGCCGACGACACGTACAGTATCGTATATAATATTAAGGAATATCAAATCTAAATGAGAGCGGGAACGTACTCTCCACGGGCTCCGGAAGCCGCGCGCGAAAGACGACGTCGTATGGAGTCGACCACCCGCTGTCCGGTTTATTAAAAAACTACTTGAAAATTGTATAATAATCATTATCGCAAGTGACGTGTAATACTTACGCAATAAAAAGAAAAAAAAGAAAAGAAGCGTTTGTTACGTTAAAATATTTGATTATGATGATTGATGACGACAAAAAGATTACAGTATAGCGTACGCGTAAAATTCTGTTTTTTTTTTATTAAAGAAAACACCGATAGATATAAACGAGTATGTGCCCCAGGAAGCTCAAATAAGAAAAAAGAAATATTGGTTTAAGAATGGCTTTCTCGTAATGAAAATGTCATAGGATTTTTCTCGAATGCATCATAGACAGATTGGATAAATGTCAAGAAAATTCAAAAAAGTGATCGACGCAGCCGTTTGACGAAGTAACACGGAATATCGACACGTTTTTAGTGTCTCGGAATATTTTACAACGCGTATAATTTGTCCAACATTTTTAAAATGAGATAATATAATAAATTGTGTTTCGCTTGCTGACTATATACTCGTATATATATTATAAGCACTCGTTCAGAAACACTCGATCGCGAAACCGAGAACGAATGGAAATCACAAAGGAATTATTATTTTCTGACGAGGAAGAATTTAAACGTACATACATAATATTATCGTCACGTGGAGAGGTGTTTTGAGAGAAATTTCGTATTGTTAGTTTTAAATTTTTATAATATTTCTAAGAGCGTTTAATAACGCATAGTAAATTTCAAAAGTTTTGTTTTAAGCTTTATGTTTAGGGAATTATTATTAATTACGTAACGCGTATATAGCGTATAGATTTATTGATTTAATAAAAAATGATTTTTGTCATTATGTACTTTTTAATTATTTCTATGAAAAAAAAAAATAAAAAATTAATATGAGGAAAATATTGGCGCTTTGAATTCACACGGAACATAGGATTTATTCAAAACACAATACAGGAACGCTTTGCGAGACATCTTAAAAATTTTGTCCATTACTGGGCATCGCATCAAACAACCGTCCGCTTATATGCGGTTTTCTGACGTGTACGCCCGGAAATTTGTATATTTCCTATTGCAACCGCGAGTGTGTATTGAACGAGAAAAAATTTTTTTTTAAAGAAAATCTACGGAAAACGCTTACGCTTTTAAACGGGAGAATATGATATAGGACGGTTGTTAGTCGGTTTTTTGTCGTTACTGTAGCGGGACACAAGGAGAAAAAAAATCATAAAGTTCATCGCAATTTTTCTATTTTTAATTCGACGATAATAAGCCCGTAAATTTTACACTTTGTCGATTTCATACGTGCTATACTATAACAAATACACTTCGTTATATTTATTGACGAAAATAATCGAACGCTCTTTATGTTTTTTCTCTTTTCGTTTCAAACGACGTCTCGTCGATTCGCGAACAATTTCTTTTTACACGACCCCCAAACGTTACGAAGAATTAAACGTTTACAAAAAAAAAAAATGAATTTGAATTATAGCGGCGTAGACGACGACGGGGAATGATGAAAAATGTGAGAAAACTGCTGGAAAGTGTCGGGCAGAGGTAATCGTGTAACGAGAACAGAAAAAAAAAAGCGCCACTCAGATTCGTATCTCTTAATTTTTTAAGTATACTTTTTAGTAAACACCCTATTAAATTACAAATCTATCTCTGCGTCATTAGCCGCGGCCGAGTCAGCGAGCAGTTTTGCACGGCGGTCCTCAGTTAAAAAAGAGCAGCGCACGATCCGAGTCGAGGAGATAACGGACAAAGAAATGAAAAACCGGTGTGGAAAGGAATGGGGGAAATTAAAAGGTTCGAGAAACGCGAAAATTTATTTCGAAAAACCAAGTGGGAGATATTTTAATTAAAAAAAATGAATTACCGAAAGAAGTCTATTGTGGTATAGATACCATTCTCGGCGGAACGGAAGCTTTTTTCACTTTTTCTCGCCGATTAATTTATTGATTTTTTTTTTTTTTTTAATTCTGTTTATATTGTCAACGGGATAAAAAAAATACGCGTACTTTCCGTCATTTCATTTTGAGATGTTGACGCGTCGCTCGAGTTTTACAGTGGAAATCGACGAAGAGAATAATTTTGCAATGCGGTATCGACACAATTTAAAGTTAATCCTTTAAAGTGCTCGTAACAGACACGAGTACACGAGAACGCAGTGAATCGACGTCAGTAGCGATATAAAAAAAATATTAATTAAAACGTCAAAAGTGATTTGCACGACTTTCTTTTTTCGTGTTACGTAACAAACATTAAATTCGATTTCGAACAAATATTTAAACCTGTTCTCGGTACAATATATATATATATACAATTATATGAAAAATAACGGTAAATTCGTTCTTAATGCAGACATTAATATCTCGACTTTTTGGTACGTGGACGATATGCTTGTGAATAATGTAAAATTTTATATTAAAAAATTGTTTATTGCGTTAAATGTTTCGATGGTTATTTGAAAAACGTACATTTCATACAATGTAATCGTACTTTTCGCGGTATCTCTGTTAAGTCACACGACCTATTCGCGAATTTATTTTGTGCCACTATCATCGTCGAAATTCGTTTTGGCGACAAACGATATCACGTCATCGCCATCGATACAATTCGTATCAATAACAAATATGACTGTAAATAATATCATTTGGACATATACAACCACGGTTGCAATAAGATCAACAATTATTTAAATTCGCGTTAATCATGAAATAATTTTTTTAACGTATATTTATGAGAAATCGTTATGTTATGTATTTATAATTAAAGAAATATTTTAACCGATGCCACGGATTTAAACTCGAGGGGACGCTCTAAACGTGAGATAAAATAAGAAACGAAACACTGGTCCCTTCCGTTTCCCCTCGCCATCCCATCAAAATCGTAACCACTGGGTAGTGTATATTGTAAAAGATTCGCCGCAGTGGCTGCTGCCGGTTACCGCCGTTACCATTATAATAATATATTATAGTTATTATTATTATTATTATTATTTTCGACGGTAATTGAAAATCCGTCGCCAAGAATTTTGTTTATTATTTTTTTATTGTCGGTTGTCGGGCGTTAGTACTTTTTATTATTATTATTATTATTAAATCGCGCCCGCGGTAATATAATAATAATAATAATAATAATAATATAACCGTCCCCTCGCGAAACGCTTATACTCTTTGTATTTTATAGAACGTCCTCCGTTTAATGTTCATTAAACCAATTCCAGAACTGCGCTACGCGTATTTTATATATATATATACCGACGACGATGACGACTTCCTCCAGAATAAATTCTCCCGGTCCCTTCGAAGGGATGACTTTTTACTATATTATTATAATATCGTATTGTACGTAACGCGAATGTTCACCCTCTTATTATTAATGTGCGTATACATATACGATCCGAATACGGTTAAAATATTTCGTATTTTATTATTATATATTATATAACGCTCGAGTACACAAGACTTCAGAGTATACAGGGTGGTAATAAGAACGTAATGGGCAACGTCTACGAGTATGATTTGTATAGTATTGGATTCACAAAGTATAGTGTATTCGGAAGAATACGCTTGAAATCGCGTTATCCGAACGAGTGTTCAAAACAATACGAATGTTATAAACCACGTTATACCAACGCGGTGATATGCATAAAAGATAATTCAGAGCCCTGCGATTAGATTCGAACAATCGTTTTAACTTGCAGTTTCAGCGTCCCAATCCGTTTTTTTCTATCCTTGTTCGTCTATATTATAGGTTTATTGCGGGACATCTTGTAATACGTTTGTGATCTCTGGATCACCGTGAGCCCTTGAAATAACGATGGACTGCTTAGTTTAGTCTACTGTCTTGTCTACTTCTAGACCAATTTTTCATTTTTACAATTTCATTCCGTGTAGTATAATTTCCTTTTTTACAGTTCTTTATTCAGTTTATACATTTGTGAATAATTATTTATAATTTGTTTTCTTTTCTTTCGTTTTTGTCGTGTTCCCATTAGTGATTGTTAAGCTTAAATATATATATTTAACATTACGCGGTAGCTCTGATAAAATAAAAAAATATATTCAAAATTAAAAACTCTAAACATACCAGCAAGCCAAAGTGTATTCGACGTCTTGACTAGGTACTATCTAAAACAGATATTTGAAAGTAGAAAACGAAACTAGAAACATTAAAAATCTGTTTAATAAAAACATGACGAAAATATTATACTCCGATTCGATGGCCCGCGCGTGGGTATGTCCTATAGCGATCTCAAATATTATTAGCAAAATTATCGGTTTTCAATGTCGCCACAATTTATTACACGCCGGCGATTGAATTTCCGTCAAATAGCGTCAATTTACCGAGGGGAAAAAACTATTATTTCGTAAAATAATGGAATATTAATATCGAAGGTAATGGTATTGAACGAAGAAAATAATTGGAAACGGATTTCTACGTTTGAAACGAAAAATACGAAATCGAAGCGCCGCGTGTATAATGTCTTTATAAAATCGATTTTCAAACTGTATGTAAACAAACACAGCAACGGAATAAAAATAAAAACGAATTGTGTGATGAACATAATGAATGTAAACAATAGAAAATCTAAAATTTAAAAAAAAAACATAAAATAGCCAAGAAGTTAATGAACGAACTGTTAAAATAACAATTAAAAACAAAAAAATCTTTGGATTTGTCATCTAAAAAATAGTGATATTTTTTTAATTTATTAATTTTTTTTATTATTATTATTATTATAAATAAGATTTTTGCCGTGTAACTACGTCAATGGTATTTCGGTCGCTCTGTATACGCGCTCTTGCAGCGTTTAATATTGTTATATTATTACGGTCGACGACGACGACGACGACGATGATCGGAATTAGCATAGAAATGGAATCCAGTTATGTATACGTATATTATACAAATGCCCGTCGGTCGTACTCTCTGTGGACTAAAGGGAGGCTGCAGACTGCACGTCACCGGGACGACTTGCTATATACTTACATGCTCTTACTGTACTTATAAGGGATCGGGAGTTGCTCTTTTTTTTTTTCGCAGGTCTCGTGTTTTTTTATATGCGAAACGTCCGCACGAGATAGATATTTTTTGCACGCGTCCCGTGTAGTAAATCGCCTTACGTGCGCGCACGACTTCGGTATACGATATTCCTATATTATTATATGTGTATAAATAAAAAAAAGTGTATACCGATATCGCGCATACCGATGAGGCTACAAATCAATTCCGGACGCAAATCCTCTTTCGGACTTCACCGTCGTCGTCGTCGCCGGAAGACTATATTATAGTAATAATAACATATATCTGCAGCGTACATATATGTATGTCCGGCGGTTGTACATAAACATAATAAATTTTTTTAACATATTTATATAAGGTTGGTCGACCGTTCAATTTCTCCGTGTCGCTGGACATTTTTTTCGCTCCATTTTTCCCTAATATGTACGTGTGGTATTTTTAAACTTCCGACCGAATCGAGGATGTATAGCTGGTCTCTGCATGATAAACGTGGCATGCGCAATGCGTTGTAATCAACGATCTTTTGCGCGACACATCAAAGTTGTATATACACAAACACCGATTGGTGTCATTAACTTTTATTAACGTTTGTGACATAATCGAAATTGAATGGCAACACGGAATAACCTAGTGAAAAAAAATTAATCGCGGCGAAGTGCCGAGCTAACCCCCCTGAAGCTGCTGTATTGAACGAATCAGAGCGCGTTTAGATCGTGCCAAGCGGAGAAGAGGCGGATATAGCCGCTTGATTGAATCGCTCCGTAACTGGATGATTGAGACCTATACCCATATCTTTGATACAAGTATAACACCCTCAGGTATGAGAAGAAATATACAAGTCAGCGATATCCAGGCAAATGACTGAAGATCAAGGGACAATTTTTTTAAATCGAACACAGCATCCTTAGAGCGTGAACGACATCGAAGACGCATATTGAACCAAACCGACAACTTCGGTGTAAGACCAATGAAACGATTATCGCTCGGATACCATAGCGAATGAAACACTTAGAAAACACTTAATGGATTAAGGTTAGGTGTTGTTCGAACAAGAAATAATCCACATAAGTGGGAATTCAATCACAGACTGCGGTCGCGGAAATGAATAAAGAGAACAACGTATAGTAAACGTACCGTCTGAACACAGTGTCATATACGCTTAAAGACTCCATATAAATGCAAATAGGACATAATGAACAATAATATATAACAGCTATAAGCGTAATATGCAAGCGATGGGGCAAAAAAAAAAAAAATTTAATTCATAAATATGTAAAACAATTACATAGCATGGACACGATGAGAAGAATTGAGTACTCTTTGTATAAGAGAATATCAACGAATCTCGAAACCCTGAAAGGGGGTAGTTGAAGTGAAAATAATGAAAAATTCGCCCGAAAAAAACTGAAATGACAGTAACAGTTAAAGAAGAAAAAAAATGATATTTTTCCGCAAGCAGACGAAAAAAAATTCGACGTCTAGTGTAGTGATTGCATGGATTCAACGAATTATTTTTGTTGAATCCGAAACGTTTTAAAGAGTCGAGATGAAAATCCATTTCAGTTTATACACACGCGAAATTTCCGGAGGACTTTTTTTTCTTTTGCTATTGAAAAGATAGACCGAGGAGGTATCGGCACATTTTATCCACCTTCCACTACGCGCATTTCCCAGGCTTTTTGACGTTTTCAACTCGAATCTATACGTAATTCTTAATGTAGTAAATACAAAATACTCGACGTTTGCGCTCGAAAACGCTTTTAAAATCGCCGATTTCATTTGAAAATCGTCGTTAACAGACGTGTACCAGCGCCGCCGGTTTTAAAATGTCATTTCCAACTCTTTTATTTCCCGGCCGGTAAACGCGATTACGTATTTTTTTTAATTTTTTTTTTTTGAGTACCAGAAAATCGTAACGGATTTTTTCGTACGCGTGTTTATATTTACATACATATTCCCCCCATCACCCGGTTCTTTATAGTCTTTTGTATGTTGCCGTGTACGACTCGTGAGTCTTTATTTTTAAAAATACGAGTCGACGAAAAAAAAAGAACACAGTAAAAAAAAAAAAAGAGAAACCCCGCGTTACAATTGTCACGAAGAAGAAGAAGCGTGTATATTAAATACGATATGTACTAAACGTTTGACGACGAGAGATTTCACGAGTGACGGACTCCCGCCGTCCAAGTGCCTGTGTCACGAAAATGATTATTTTATTTACGTCGGTTGGAGTTCAAACGGCGGCGGCGACAGTCGTACTCGATTACTCGACGAGCGTACGATATTAATATAATATTCTGTAACGAGCGTGTCAAATTGGACGCAACGCGCGCACGACGACGACGACAGATCGGTGTTTCCGGCCGCGGAAAACGTGTGTCCGAATATTAACTTATTATTATTATTATAATCGTCTCGTTGTAGCACTCTATGAGCACTCGTTGTAGTTCATTTAACGGGTAGGACGAAAAAAATTTTGAAGATTTACTTAACAATAATAATATGTAATAATAATAATAATAATAATAATAATAGCGAACGAGTTCGGAACATGCAACAGAAAATATAGTAATTTTTTCCCCTTTACTTCGGATTCAGACGAATACTCGCGGATTTTAGGAAATCATCGGGAAACGTTCAAAACGAAATCATAATTTACTTTATTTTTCTTTCTTTTTTTTTTCCAATGTAAAATATATACGAATTTATACGAGACGCGAATTTCTTACAAGCGGTATATTATAATATATACAACTCTTTTTTCACGGAAAACTTGTTTAGAACGCACAAAAAGTATCGGTTAAGAAGTGGACGACGGTACACAAGAAAACGAAACCGTATAACCACCCTGGAAAGAAAACAGCGTAGAAAATGTTCTAAAATTTAAATGTTTGAAAGAAAACCGTACGAAATCTAAAGGATACATAATTCGTAGTCGAGACGTCAGGTTTTTATTTAAATACAAAATATATTTTTAAGAATACATTAAATATATATTTATTAGAGACTTTGTGTGTTATACGGTGCGATTAACATACAGAATCGTTATATTTTTTTTAGTTTAAAAAAAATTCGTCGCTCTTAAATTTTACAGTTGCACTGACGAATGGAAGTACAACCCTAAAACCCCTGTCAACGAGAGCGATTCATTAATGAGCGACGCCCACAGCCACTAATAATTTATTTTCGAGCTCAACGAGACTGCCGCGTTACACGTAAACGGGATTAAAATCCCTAGGAAATCTCGAACAAACGCTTTTTTTATTTATTATGTCTATACGCACACGTTTCAGACGACGTGTCGAACGCGACATTTCTCTCGCTCTCTCCGTCGTACCTACGCATAAATTTTAATAATTCGGCGGGACCCGTGCAGATTTCGCAATACAATATAATATATACGGTTACAATACAATTCGGTGCATGCATACCGAAAGACTAGGAGGTATCGGGACGATTGATGTACACGGTATAACGTGTGTTTTGTGCTATATAGACTACGTATAACTCGCCTTTAACATTCACATATAATAATATTGTCAGCGGGTTATTTTCTTTTTCCTCTTCTTATTCTGTCATAACGATCGGAATGTGCGCTGTACTCGCCGAACACATTTGTCAAAAACCATAGGCTATTCTCTCTCACACACTACCTCAAAATAATAATATAACGCGACAACGGATACCATAGCGTTAGTTTAAGATGATGCGCAAACGATTTTACCAAAAAAAAAATAATAATAATTCATCCCGAAACGGTAACGGCAAAAAAAAAAAATAATAACAACAACGCGTTTTCGACTCGAATCCGATATATTATTATTATTATTATTTATTCGGTGTTATTGACAATGGATTAGACCATCGCATAATGCAACGACATGACATTTTCACGCACACATTCCCGGCAATAAATTATTCGATATTAATAATAACAGTGTATAACGTATATTATATCGGGTTTATAAGACGTTATACAATTTTTTTTTTTTTTTTAATTCATACGAACTGACGAATTCCAAAGATTTGATTTCGAAAGAAACTCTTTACTCGTATATGACTCGGGCTGCACTGTTTGAGAACCCGATTTTGTGTGTTTTTTTCATTTAAACTAGACTGAGTACAAATGGAAATAAAATCTCTTTACACAAGGATAAAAGATATGAATATAACAAAATCTATGCGGAATAAAATAAATACGAGACAAATTTAAAATGAATTACAACAATCCATTTGTAAAAAAAATTCATACTCGATTTAAACAAAAAAAAAAAAATTACAAATTCCTTTTTAATCCTTATCCAATAATAACTCCGGGGGTGTATTTACTACTCCGCAGCAGCGCACAATATGCTTGAGCATTTGTTATTATTTAATGGTAGCGCTTAAAACGAAATTCGATTACAATCTGATATTATATTTCGTAAATTAATACGTTCGAATGTTTGTAACGTATAATAAATCCGGTGTTTTTATCTAACGCGGGGGGTTTTTTTTTTACGTGAAAAACAAAAAATGTATATAATTTCATAAATAATTGTATTTAATAACCCACGCGATTGCATAAACTAGTTGCGGAATCGACGTGCGTGATAATTAAGTGCATATTATAATATTGTGATATGTTTAAAAACGTATTTGAGCGAAACAGCTAATTATATCATCTTGCACGCGAACACTTCACAGCTTATCGTATAAAATCGTTTTCGTTTAATTTCCGAAATGTAATGGACAAAAATCTACGTTTATAAGTATACGCATACACGAAGCAAAGGAAAACACGTTATTCGATTTTTTACCCGCCGTCAGTGCACTGCAGTGAGGAGTATTTTCGATTACTCTCGCCGGGGTGCTTTGAAATGAAAAAAAAAAAAAGAAAACCTAAACTCCGTTCACACCATATAAACGGCTATTTTTTCGAATTAATTTTTTCAATAATAAAACAAATAAAAAAGCAAATACTTATTGTGTCTAAATATGAATCGATCGTTTCGATAAATTAGAATGTAGAAAACGGAAAATTATAGAAGAAATTATTAATTTTTTTTTTTTTAAGTTCAATTGTTCTTGGCATAGATAAACGCATGAATGTTCCCGGCTGAAAATACTTTTAAATTAACATTATATTTATTAAATATTAACCCCTGACGTAGATACATTAGTGTCATCATGCAGTGTCTTATCGATTTACTGCGCAAATTTTTGCCGCATACACTTTGTACATCACGTTCTTGACGATTGTGAGATTTTCATCGATTTTCTTTAAAATATAACACAGAATCGTGTGTCGTGAACTACGAGCTCAACGTAAACCGACAAATAATAATATTTTAGTTTTTTTTTTTTTTTTGGTCATAGAGCATGAAGCTGGAAGATATATATATATTATTCTAAATAGATCGCATACTATTAAGTCGTCGTGATTCCATTTCGGACGTATACTACGAAAAATTTTACTCTCTAATCATTGGAGTCTAATGTATAATATTATAACGGTTTGGATGATTTTCCGGTTTCTGCGGTGCAGGGGAGAGTAACGATAATAATAAATGGAAAAGCGATTGAGGAATTCATCGGTTATAAAACGAAGTACATTAAAATATAGTAACAAAGTATATTAAATACGTTTTTTAACTTTTTTTTTAATATTTTTAAATTCTATGTGTAGAGAAATGTTATAGATTTTTTTTTCTAAGAGATACTTAATTTGAAAAAAAAATCGTAATAAATACGAAGAGTATATGAAAAATGTTGTTTTTTTCTATTTAAACTTTGGTATCGCCAATAAAACGGCTTTGTGGAAAGCGATTGATTTTGAACAAAAAAATGTCATTTAAAACGATCGGTGTCGACTCTGTTCGACATCGCGGTGCAGTTAAATAGAATATTTAAAATAATTTCACACGGCAATACGACAAATTTTCAAAAATTATTTCCTATACGAAACTATAATATGACATGAAAATATATGACGTGACCTTGACATAAATGCTTAATAATTTGTACATTATTTCCCATTCAATGCGCAATTTAGGCAGTCACGAGTGTTTGCGTATTATAGTTTTATTAAGTACTCCGCGTTCGTGTTATTAAAATTTATTTTGTTTTTTGAAAAAAAATAATACAATAATATTCTTATATATATATATTATATAATTTCGATAACATCGATTTCATACAAAACACAATCATCGTATAGGAATTGTATTATTATTAATAATATATAATATAATATACCATATTGTTCTCTGCTGCCGCAATAATATGTCTTCGAGGTCAGTAAACAAATATTAATATTTATGACCATCCGACACGAAAACTCGCGGCGGACCATTCGAGTAGGCAAATGTAAAACTATTAATAAAAAAAAAGAAATATTGTTTGTGTGTCGAAATAAAAAATTGTCATTCGTACGCGGATAACACTATGGACCAGTTGCAGGACGAAAGAAAAATGATGAAGTGCGTCGCTTTAACGAGTCTTATCGTTTTGATATCCTATTTTATCGATTCGACCGCAGCCAATGATTATACATTTTTCCCGAATTTACCGGTTGTAAGTATACGACGCGTTTTTATTACTAAAATACTATTTTTTTTTTTTAACCACGAGTTTTTCTTTCCTGATTTATCTTTGTATTAAGAATAATTTACATCGGAATTTCATCAAATTATATAAGTGTGTGTGTGTGTAACGGGTGGTTACTGGCAGAGAGAAAAGAAAAAGAAATGCTCAACGTGATGGTCAAAATGTCAGAATCCAATATAACCGGGTGTGTTGCGTGTTTCGAACAGTGACACTGACTTAAAGGAAGAAATCGATTGCAGAATGGAAATATTATGAGATCTCTCGAACAACTGTAAACGGTCAATTCGTATAAAACTTCTAATCTCCGTTTTCGATCATTACAGAAAATTTTTACATTACACGCGAATTGTGTCCTGTTACATGAACAAAAAAAAAATCCCATAACCACACGCGTGTCCCGTGTCCCGCAGACTATATATTTTATCGTGTCGTCGGTTATATCACATTTTAGAGTTCGTTAACTTTTTTGTTGTAATTTTCTTAATAACACGACTTGGGCGATTTCAAGTGAAAAACAAGTACAAACTTTATGTCGATGGACAACAATTTCGCAAAACATTATAAAAAATAATATTCGGCCTTGGATTTTTTTTGTTGAAATAAACCCCTTCGTGTGAGTTTTATTTTTATTAAATTAAACGATAAAAATTACGCTGTCGAAGTTCTCAGCGGATATTCACTATACAGAAATCGCGTAAATACATTTTCGAATTCGAGTTTTGAGAAATATTTAACGAAACCGGCGTGATAATATTTGACAATCGTTTTAATAGGAAAAATGTTATTCGAAATTTGTCGAAATAATCTTTCCGAAAGATACAAATACATATAAGAAAATATTGATTTTCAGCAATATTTCGCTGTCCGTCTAAAGTCTATGGTATGTAAAAACGTTCTAATCGGGAAATCGATAAACATAAATAGACGACAGCACGTTTTGTAACGTGTTCACAGACTAAACCGTACTATACTTCCCTTACTTCAGACATATTATATTTTGACCAGGGATATTTCGACGTAATTCGAATGACGTTAAAGAGTCACATGCACACGGTTTCCAGGACTTATAGTCGAAGTACTGATTAATATTTTATAAAAAAAAAATAAACCACTAAATCGGACATAAAAATAGTGATCAAATTCGTACGCAGTTTATATACTTTCCACGCTTTCGACTAAAAACAAAATATTACCTAATAATCGTTACATATTAGCTGTGTATAATACTTTGCTCAGGGCGAGTACCAGTTATCCTTCAAAGGAATAACGCAATGCGCACTCCCGTCGAAGAACTTAATACAACTAAATTATTATCTGAACAGAAGTTCTGCCACGAAGACGGAAATCAAGGGAAACGTGACGATAATGAACGGAATAAAGATTGACGATTCTCTCGATGTAAGTCTTTTCAGTTATTCTTCGATGGGGTTAACTTGGAACGTGGCACTAACTTGAAGTCAAAGTATGACAAAAAAAAAAAAACAAAAACATAATTGTTATAGTTTTATTTGGGAGGTACGTTATTATAAAGTTTATCTTACAACAGTGTGGTGCATGATTACTATATCATCTTTCATCCGCAGTGCACATCACATATCTTAACATAGACAATTTTTTCCGTTTTATAAAAACGTGGAATTAAATAATTGAGTTTAATTTAAATGAAAAAAAAATATACTTAAAAACACACAAACCGATTGAGACAATACATGTAATTCTTTAAAATATACTTCATTCATAGTGTATTTTTTTAATGTCATTTTTTCAGCACGATTCAAAGACGCAAATTTCAGAAATCGTTTTTTGAAATTATTAATAAATTAAACGAATTTTTTTTATTACGATTTTATCGAAATTAGTGACTAAAAATATCACAGATTTTATATCAAGAATCACGAATTAAAAAAAAAAAAAACAACATTTTTAACGTAATAAATTATTACTTGTCGGCGAATCGGTCGAGACGAAAATATTTTTGTAGTGACGTTCCGAAGATGATAAAGGAAAACTTTCGTTCATTTCGGGACAGCGATCATCTGTCAAGATTAAAAAGACATTTTATTTCCGTGTCTGTTATTAAATTGCATTTAAATATTATTTGTGGACTCTTATCGAAATCAATATTTTACAACAAGTTTAATTACCCCATAATTTTTACTTCAATATAATAACTTATGTTCTTTTTTTTCTACACTATCTTATATACATATACAAAACCGAAACAAAACCAACGAAAAAGACTTTTCAACTATAAATTTCTTTTATGAATTACTTCGAAATTTTCTCGTATTAATCGCTTTTTGCGTAATATAATTTAATTATAATAATAAATGTGTGCACATGTGATAGTGCGGGTCATTATTACTCGGGAAATATTCATCAGATTTCAATATTCGACATGCGTGAATTCCCATTAGAAATATATTTGGTTACCATTTTAAAAAAATGAGAATTCGACAGGATTTTTAATCAATTAGAACACGATAAAATTATAAAAAAATTATATAAAAAGAATTACTATGAAAAATAATGTCGACAAAATTTTTCAAGACATCGATAACGGGAAAATATAAATAATAATAATAATATAAACGAGAAATATTATTGACAAATCATGAAAAATATAAAAAAAATTTATCTCTACATATTTCTATATAGATAGAATTCAAGTTGTATGTCAAAGATTCGATCGGTGGATGGAAAGATAACGCCTTTGTGTACAAGTCACCAAAGGCTTGTTCCAAGCTAAAGTTCATTTTGGGAAACGCGTGGACGCCGTTCATGACTGGACTAGGAGTGAAGGACGTGTGTCCCATAGTCGCGGTGAATAAATACACTTACATTGCATAGTAGTTCCGATTATAACAAAAAACACTTTGACCGTTAAGTTCTCTAATTTTCTTAAAAAAAAAAAAAAACTCTTAACAATAATTGACTGCTACCATATATAGTGGATACTATATCGGTTACATATTCCCTGTTCGAATCAAGAAAAAGATAAAATCTGTGAGGGCAACGTATTTTATAATTTCCATCACAAATTTAGCGATCGAGTCCTCTAACTCTAAACTTCCATCGCATTAAACCTGTCACGTTTATTCTTCAGTTCATCTTAACTCAAAAGAAAAAGTGTTCGACGGGCGTTAGGTTACAAACTTAACCTAATCTATATCGCCTATAATCACGATGATATTGATAAAATTAATTTCACATGACCATTTTTCGTAAAAGTAAACCTCTTCAAACTGACAATCTTTCAATTTGACTTCTTAATTTTAATTTTTTTTTTTTTAATGACAAATATTACGTCCCGTTGTCTAACTAAAAATTGAAAATCAAAAAAAAAAAAAAAAATTCATATTTTCTCGGAGAAATAACGGTATTAGTAAAACCCCCTCTCTGTGAGAACGCTCTGCGTATAACATGTTTTAAGGACCAAAACGATAATTTCGACCGTTGTATCCTGCAGGGTACTTACATAGCGACGGGCGTGGACACGGCGTTAGTAATGAAAACGAATTTTCCGAAGAAATTCTTTTACGGAACGTACAAATTTCACGTCATATTCTCGAAGAATGGCGAGAACTACGGATGTTTCGTTTTGATTTTGGATTTGAAACGGCCGTGGGAGAAAGAATAAACACGTCATCACGCGCAGCAATGCAATAATCTGCGACTTTTATGTCATTATAACAATATTCACCGGTGAGCAAAACAAAATTTTCGAGCCGAGAATTACGTATAGTAATCGATACGGCGATCGATCGGTTTCAAAAGTCATATTAAAAACAATGTGTCCTATATAAAATAATTTCACCTTTTTCATTTTTCTCCTTACACCTGACTTTTGTGCGTAAAAACGTGATCGATTTGTACTTACAAGTATAAATAATAATATCATTTCTCTGAGCATAGGACGATTTATATAATTTCGAAATTATTATGTGTATTTATATTATGTTTCAGGGTGACGGGAAGCGATCTTATGCGGATTCTATTTAAACATTATACTTAAAACACTATAAACTTTATACTTTAAGAAAATATAATTTTCGAAAACAATGGTCATTTCGTCATTGGTTTGGAAGTTATAAACGCAAATTTCGAGCAAATACGATTAAACGAAAAAAAAAAAAGCTAATTATCAATAAAATTATTATTACGATTTGTGACATACTCGTGATTATTCGTGTTTTTTTTTTTTTTTATAAGGCTTCAATTACAAAGATTATTAGCCTAATGAGGAGAGAAGTTACATATTGTGACGTAATTTATACAATTCTAATGTTGATTTTATGTGATGCATCGTGGTTTAAAATTTACAAGTTTTTATCTATATCTATGTGTTTGAAGAATTTGAAAATATTGTGAGTGTTGCTTTGATTGAGGGCCTCTTCTGTCAATGATGGATTATTGAGAAGGCGGCGTACTGTGGAGTATTTGGGGCAGTCCATTATTCGTGTTATATTAAGACAAAAATATATATTACAAACGAGTACATTTAAATCATAGCTATTCATATTGGAGACCTTTATGATTTCTTTTCCATACTCTTTAATATTGTATTGTGACGTGTTATTGTAGTTTATTATGTTACGCTACACAAATCGAATTACAAATAAAATAAAAATATTAACGAATATATTAAAAAAATATATAATTATGTATGGCATTTTAATACGTATTTCATTTACATCTTCTACTTTACACAGACTGTACAAGAAACGGAAAGCTTGCGAAAAGTGGGCTCGAGCAGAACTATAATCAAACAAATCAATTTATATAAAACCGTACTTGTTTTTTCCGTGCACGCGTACTCGATTGATCGGGTTCAGTCGTCGTTCATTGACATGCGTTTGGAATTTATTTAGCAATATTTGGATCTTCTTACGATGACGATCGATCATTTTCAGCGTAGAAAAGAATTATAAATTAGCGAAAGTCCGTTATAGAGTCAAGCAGCGTAGCCCTGTTATCATTGCAAATACAAAACTCTAAAGAGAAATGAAAAAAAAAAACGTCGAAAAAAATAGAAAGTAAAAATTTGGATATTCCGCCATTCATTCACTAATACTATTATTGTATAAAATCAAATGTCCGATCTTTAAATAGTGACTGTATAATGTTTGTCGTTGGATTAACTAAAAAACAATTGACGAATTTAATGATAAAAAGTAAATAATCGACTTATTTATTTTTAAATGTGTTTTTACTTTATAAATTATTATTGATTGTACATATTACCTGTGGAATATCAATAGTACGTGTCATGAAATTAAAAATAATTTGAATTGAAAATAATAACTTTTCACGGGTTTCAACTGTTATGTGATAATACGTACCACCTTATAAATTTGTATGTCATATTTTAACTGTGTATGCATGCTAACATAATTAGTAAATAATAACTTAAATTTTTTTAATACATTTAAAAAAAAAAAAAATGTTTTCATGCAGGAAGGCCCAGGACTTCCGCAGATTTGATATAATTAGGACGCGCGATCGTAATATTGTATTTATCTTAATACTTTTATTTTTTTTAGAAGAGAAAATCGAATATTCACATAATATTGTACATACGACGACACACGCGACTTTAAATTTCATATCAGACACATTAATGAGTGAAAAGTTAAAACGAATTCAAAAATTAAATAAATAAGAAAACGTTTATTATCCCATTTTGTGAGGGCTTTTTATTGTCACTGTTAATTAAAGTTATTTTATTTATTACTCCGTCGATTCTATAATATTATGACATTAATTCGCTATGTATTTTAAGTATGTAAAAGAACGCTGTTTATATAGTTTTATTTTTTAATTAATGATAACAAAAATTTATGTTTTTTTCCATTCTGTAAACGAGGGACTAAATTTACAAATACGAACGTAATACCATTAGGTAGTTTTTATTTTTTTAATACAGTCACGTTTTTTTTAAATAATTATATGCAATTGAATGTAAAAAAAAAATCGCTACAACAGCAATTATTCGCGGTCAAGGACACATAAAACCATAAAACGATTTATCTGCGTTTAATTGGTACATTCATAGAAGTTCACAATTAATACGGAAAACTATCGTTTAACACGAGCCAACGAAACGTAATTTATTCTTTTGTATACGAGTGCAGAAATATTAACATTAGTAGCCCGCACTGTATTATTACGTTATTACAATGAAACTGATAGTTTTGCCGTTTTATCGTTTCCGTACTTTTCGTCCATCCCGTGGCCAGTAAATATTATAAATTTTTTCCAAATTTACCGATCGTATTATACAAAAAAAATTGAAAATACGGATTGTATATTTAAATGATTTTTCAAAAATTCACTCAATTTGGTAAATTGCTCGATAATTGTTTCATTATTATTATTATTATTACCAGAGTTTAATCAATTTTTAATTTAAATTACAAACATATACGTGATGATTGTCAAAAATAAAGATATAAGATGATTTTCAATTATATAAATCGAATAGAAAAACGAAATTCACGATACAAAATAATATTAAAATTACAAGTATAATACATTTTTACGAAATATAAAATTTTTATAGTTCAATATATATTTTTTTAATTAGCAAACTTTGATTTTTTGAATATTGGCCGATTTAAAATCATTATAATACAAAAAAAATTTATAATTGTATGAATATTAAATGACGAGCAATATTATAAAAGCAAAGGGACAAATAAGTTTGTCTCTCCGAGAAAATATGACGCGTATGTGAGAGTTAAAAAAATAATTGCCAGTCGATATTTACTATACTGAAAAATGCGTTAACATTTTTCCATTTTAATTTTTATATTTCTCTATACTCGTGTATATATATATATATTTTTTTTTTTGCTTTTCGTTAAATACTTAAATATTTGTGCTGCATCGATTGAACTTCAAAGGGATAGCGCGTTGTGCTCTCTGTATAACGAACAAATTAATACGGTTTAATTATAACAAAAAGTCTACTACCGTAACGAAAATCAAAAGAAACACAACGGGATTCAGTAGCAGTCGACCATTCTTTTGATTTAAGTAGTATGTCATTTAAAAATTGTTGTTACACATATCGTTTGGTTATTAATTATACGCGTTAATAAAAACTACGGAATTTGCTCAATAAAATACAGACGTTTATGCATCAAAAACGTTCAAATATGGCACGGCCAATGAATATACAATTTCTAATGAATTCTATCAAATGCGTAATTCTTAAGTGTTTTTATTATTATTTTAACCTTCTCTGTAGACAATTATAACGAATAAAATATACTATACAAATGTTTAAGAAACACTGTTCAACTGAAAAATGCTTAAGACTATTCTCATTCCTCAATTGGGCTATTCATATTATAAACTCAACTATATTAACATACTATATTTAAATTTTTATTATCTATAAATTGGTTTGAAATATATATATACGTATATTTGTTATAATGACCGTAGTGCATGCATTAAATATACGAATATGACCGTGATATTGTCAAAAAATGTATATTAATTCGGAACTTTAATAGAACGTTTTTCATGCTCACACAAAATAAAAGACATAAAAAGCGTTTATACACATTAGGATCACATAGTATTTAAATAATTACTATTTTAATTAGATATGTAGTGTGAAGAGAGTTGTTAAATCTATGAGTTGTTCATTATTTTTTAATACTTACGTGTATTTTGAAATTTGATAACAAAAAAAAGTTTCTTGTCAACGTATATAAAGTCCGTATCTTAAAATTCTCTAATTTCTTCTATTTTGCTATATCAAATGTTCAGGTTTACATTCATAAGATATTATACTCCATACCTAAAAAGTTAGAAATTGTTTCCTTCTATTTAGTCTTTCGTATTGCTTGTACAAAAAATTATTCATTTTTAGTTTATAAAACTTTTTCTCTTGACCTATTACTATGCCAGTTTTACATCGATTTTTTCCCCGTTACTCTACTTTCTGGGTAGACGAAATTTTCAAACAATTTAAAAGTATGAAAATTGAGGATTATTAAAAAAAAAAATTCAACTACACGTATAAATCGAAAGTCAGAACGTGTTTATAGATCATTCGAATTGCTTTTATTATAATTATTTGCAGAATTTAAAAATGACTAATAGAGAAATCCAAAAATTTATATATATATATATATAATATAATATATACCTGCTTGTATAAATACGGATTTATATTAAATATTAAATGAAGGCTGTAAAAATATTTTTGTAGTCTTTCTATTTTAGTGAAAAAAAACCATTAATTGTTACACGGTATTATAATCCCACAGCATAGAAATAGTAATCAAAACATTAAAATATACACGTATAACGACTATTCGTCATGACTAAAAAAAGAATTGTTTACAATGTTTTTATTTTTAAAAAAAAAAAAAGTTATAAAAATATTTTAGTTATATTTTATGTTTAGATAGAATGGATAAGATAAATTAACAAATACAATAATATGACGTACGTAATTTGAATTTGTAATGTTGTGTACACACACGTTATCGTGACGTAATTATAAAATTACAAAAATTTGAATACGAAAAATTGGATGCAACAGCAATTATCCGCTATCGAGGACAATGCCATACATAAAACGTTTTATCTACGTGTAGTTAACATAAATATAAGTCGAAAATTATTCCGAAAAGCTATCATTTAACACAATCGTACGAAACGTTAAGAGAATAAAATTTTCATTTTTGCGCGACTGCATTATTAATTTAAAGCAATAATAATAGACACCGTAGTGTTACGATATAAAAATGAAGCTTGTAGTTTTGCATCTTATAGTTTTCGTGTTATCCGTCAGTTCTGTCAACAGTGAAGATCATAAATTTTATCCAAATTTACCGGCGGCAAGTATTTACATTAATATAAATACGTAAATCCATTTTTACAATAAAAATCGTTTATTAATATAATTTTAAACGTTTTTTATACAAAAGTTTTGTGAATTTTTCAAAAAAAATTTTAAGTGTTTCATCAATATTTTTTTATATAGACGATGACTGAAAGCTAAAATGCGTAGAGGTTTATTTTACTTTAGATTGTATAAAAAAACCAAATAATGAGATATGAATAAGAATGTGTATACTATATTATATAAATGAATTTTACGCTGTTCGCTGAGAAGTATTTTGTACGCGAATCGCATTTGAGTTCCAAATTATTTGGAAGTCGTATATGTTCGTGTTATAATTAATTGTCTAGTCGATTATGATGTTATTCAATAATGCGTTGAAATTTTCCCCGTTTTAATAATTATTATTATATTATTATTTGTTTTTTTTTTTTTTATATTTTTATGTTACATAATTGTTAATATGCATATGTGTATAATTCATTACTGTATTTTAATTGTTAATAATAATGAAAGATTAAGGAATGATCGTGTTGGTAATACATTAATACCGTTTATTGACCTTGTTCCGCAGGGCCTGTATCGATTGAACTTCAAAGGAATATCACGTTGTCCATTCCCTACGAACAAATTAATTCAGTTAAATTATTACTTGAGCAAAAAGTCTGCTACCGAAACGGAAATTAAAGGAAACGCGACGACTTTAATACCAGTCGACGATTCTCTTGATGTGAGTACGACATAATGTAGTGTACCTTATGCAAATTGTTGTTGTAATATCAATACGTATATTATAGGGTTCCGACAACGCGTTAATACACTATGGAATATATGCTCTGTATGATATGCGTTTGTGTAACGAAATAGATATGCACGTCCAAACAATTTAATATTTCTTATAAATGTTTTCAAACACTACTATATTATTATTATTATTATTATTATTATTTTTTTTTTTTTTGTTAAATATATTTCTGTATAGACAATTATGATTAATAGCGCACACAGCAAACGAATTGAAGGAACTATTTAATGTGAAAATAATGGTCAAATAAAAATTAATATATAACTCAGAACATTTAACGTTTACTCAGCAAACAGGGGAAATTTACAAAACATAAAACATCAATTAATAATAATTAGTTGTATCGTTGATCATAGAACACGTACGTAAGCAATGTTATATTATCAATGATTGCATACATTTGAATTATGAAGATAATTGTTTTAATCTTCGTAAGTCGTTCATAATTTTATCGTATTTAAAAAATTCATTTCGAAATATGACGTTAAAATGTCACATGTACAGCGAAAATTATAACTGATCATGTTAAACGGTTTATAACGACGAAATAAGAGTTTGAAATAAGAAAGAGAATTATTTTTTAAATTCGATTTCATTTAACTCGTATATTAACCGCGCCAATCCTTGTCAGTTTGGCTTATTTTTGTGCGATTCTTTTCAACAGATCAATTAAGTGTATTACAATTATTTAATTTGCCGTGACTGGACGAAATCGTGCGGTTTTTCCCCTCTCGAATTTCAAATGTAATTTTTTACGTAAATTAATTATTAAAATCTAAACTTAAAGACTGATAGAGAATAAAAATCTACTCGACCAACATCGAATACCGAAACGCGACCAGTGAGCCACGGTTAATTTTTCTTTCCAGTTAGAATTCAAACTCACCATAAAAGATTCTATAGGCGGTTGGAAAGACAACGCTTACCAGTACAAATCGTCCAACGCTTGCACCGCGCTGAAGAATTTTTTGGGAAAAGTGTGGACACCGTTCATGAGCGGTCTAGGAATCGCCACGACCGGATGTCCTATACCCGAAGTACGAAAACACTATGCTCGATTATCGATGCCCCCAAACATTTTTCACCCTTTAAAACATTCTTATATCCGATCTCTCGTTTTCTGTTTTTTTTTTTCAAAAATAAATAAAAAATGAACTTTTATTTTCAGGGTATTTACACAGCGACGGGTACGGATACGGCGTTGATAATGGAATCGAATTTTCCGAAAACGTTTTTTTACGGGACGTACAAAATTCATTTTATATTGTCCAAAAACGGTACACGCCAAGGCTGTTTCACTCTGCTCGTGGAGATCAAACGTCCCTGGGAAAAGGATTAAACCGGAATCCGTTCGATGTCTTTTTTTTTTTTTTATTGTATTTAACACGAATTCATTATATGCCCGCACTGTGAAACGTCAGAATTATATTACAGTAGTAACATAAATACATGTTTTGTTGAGATAAAACGTATATATGTTTATATTATGTTTTGCGGTAATTGCGTTTATTAACAAAATAATTAACTTTCATTGCAACCGATTAGATATACAAATATATCCTTATAAAATATGTATTATTATCATACGATTTGCACATTTAACATTGTACTACTACTGCTACCACTACTATGTGTAATATGTAACACATAAGTGCTAAAATCAATTTTTCGAGAATTCGAATTTTTTTTTTCGAAAAACAATAGAAATATGAAATTTGCCGATATTGTTCGCGCGTTCAGCCTTTGCATTTAGCCATCGTTGATTTCCACCCGGAAACGTGTGAATTTTTTGTATTTAACACGTTGAACGCGGTACGATTTGTACGATTCTTATTGTTGTGTCGACGTTTTGGCCCACCGAAGATTTTTGTATCCGACTTGAAATCATTTGTTATTTACAGTGATTCGACGTTGACCGTAGCGAAACGAAATTAATACGTTTCATTTGTTTTAAAATTCGTTTATGAAATATCGGTTTTTTTTTCTTTCTAAAATTACGATGAACATTTTTGTACCGATAAGAATCGCATGTAATTATTCCGAAATTTACGAACCACAACGCGGGCAGATTGCGATCAAAAAATAATAAAATTTTCCCATTGTCGTACATACACGCGCAACGGAACGCAATGTTTATTTCGACGACCTTGGACTACTACCGCTATCGTAACATTATAATATGTCAATACGAATTATATTATTATTATTATTATTATTATTATTATTATTATCATTATTGTTTGCTAAGTTATTGTTACGTTATCGTTTATTTTTATTTTTATTTTATTCGAAATAATAATCGACTATTATGTTAATCTACACTAATTTACGATATACTTAACGTATTTTTTAGCTTATAGAATAATAATACGTTACACAAATAATTGCGGATTTTCGAACGATTTGTTAACACTACACAACGTTATCGAAGTTTTCATTGGTTTTCACATTTTATTTTATGTTATTTTACGTACAAAATTCAATTCGGTTTGAACGAAATATAATCCGTCGTACAAAATTGTTTCGCAAGAGGTTCCCGACTTTCTATACGCATAACTGTAATGTTTTAAATTAAACACTTCACGACTCTAAAAATAAAAAAATAATAATTGCCTTAGTAATTAAAATCGTATTATTTTTTTTTACATATTAACTTGCTCGTTACAATATTATAAAAATTAGTTTACTATTAAAATTTAATACAAAATAATATATGTAACTTGATGACTTCCCTGATGCCGAACACTTTCCACAAGTTTTTCTACGTTGGGATGAATATCGATCGAATGTGCACACCGCATATCGTGCTGAGGATCAAAGCGATCTCTGTACTTTGATTCAATGACGGCCAAAGCAGAAATCTTTACATAGGTACGTTGTTGGAAATGATAGTAAAACGTTTTCAGCTTCTCTTAACAAAATAAGTTTGTCTTTGAGTTGTGCCCTTTTTATGTAACTAAATTTTAAATGGGAAAGAAAATTAAATAATATGTAAAACATGCTTACATCGACAGACCATAAAAACCTTCACGACCATAATTTAAGGACACGACCCGTTGTTGAGAACCACTGCACATTGGTCCAGAAAAAAGAACTGGAAAATATACTGAAAATTAAAATTGAAATTAGTTATTTTTAAAAATAAAAAGTTATTTAATATCAGTTTAAATATGGTATATAAATGTATATAAAACTATTCGATTTAAAATTCATATAAAAAATTAAAAAATTATTGTCTTTTATTTTTAACCATTGAATATTATTTTATAACAGGTAATCTCTCATTATAGTCAACACTAGACGTTCTGTATTGTCAGATATAATGTATATGTATTATAGATAAGTAAAAATTTTTTTTTATTTCAACGACCTTGGACTGTGCAATCACTATTATTATGTTAACACGGAATCATATTTGCTTTATTATTATAATTATTTTGACAACAATAAGGTAAATTGATTATTATTTTTTAGGTAAAATAATTGCGCGAGTAATGATCATCTTAATTCTTCGTCTTAATTATTATATGCGTATTAAATATAAATAGCGAAATACAATATTTTTCATTTTTTTTATGGTCTTAACAAATTATAACGTTGAGCGTACATTGATTACTTTTTTAATAGGCGATGTTTCTATAATATTATATTGATAGTGTTATAATGTACTTATATAATAAAATTGCTGTCACTTGGCAATCAATTCCTGTTGACTCGAGACTATCTGTCTAATTCGTTTCTGGAATAGACCATAACGATTTTCCGAAAGACATCGATCAAGTAAAGAAGCCAAACCCGACTTTTAATATTTTAAGATTATTCCGTCATCGTTTACCTGCAGAAGTATATAATATACACGTATTGATTCCTCGGCTATCATTCTTGGTTAGTGTATATTGGCGGAAGCCGAGCTAATTACTACGACAGAACAAATCAGAAACATCTTTGATACAATAATGTCGATAACGTGCAGTCAGTCCGAATCTGGTGCTTTGTGAGACAAAGTATAAAGAAACCAAGGCTGATGAGTTAGCAAGACTGAGAGCGGCAAACCGTGTCAAAAAGCATATATTTAATTGAGATCTGTTCGATAAAACTTTCATAAAAAAAAAAAAAAAATTAAGAACGAGTGCGTGACAATGGTAAAGAAAACATCGCTGAAGTTCGGGCTTACCATCACCAGTACGAGACCGGTGTGGGACGTACTGAATGCGGACGTCTTATAGATAAATGAATTATACTTATTAACAAATACGACTTATATCCCCTCCCCTCCCCGTAATAATGTAACCGTAAGTTACACAATTTAACTATTCGCGGGCGAAGCCGCGAGTAATTCAGCTAGTATTTAATAATAGTGGTATTGGATTAATTTCACCGCGATAGAGATGCTGCGCAGAGGATCGTTAAGCCCTACACCGCTACTTTCGACGCTAATGACTCGCATAAAGTCCTGTGTCCTCTTCGACCCTTGCACCGATTACGATCGGTTGCCGCGTACGTATTGTATAATATAATATTATATTAAACGACGCCCGCGATATTCTATGGAATTCGAAAATTAATTCAAGTCTTATTAGATCTACACAAACCGATGGACTATATTATGTAGCTATAGCGTTATTATTACTATTATTAAACATTAGAGATATACGCGCTAGATCGTGTTGGAAATTCGCAAAACGGCTAGCTTAACGCTTAGGCTGTTTGATATAATATATAAATGTGTGTCCTATATCAAGGGTTTTGCAGGGTCTCAGATTTCTATAGAAGAAGATCGCAGGGGCTCAATCATCATGGTATTTATTAGATTTCGGGTTTAATTTTGGAAACCGAGAAGACGGAAGACGTGGTGCGGAATCTTCGAGATGCTAAATCGCTCGTTTAACATATTATTCCCGGATATTTCATCGTCGCATATATTGTTTTGTTTTAACGCGTTTGTGTCCTCGGAATTGAGATGACTCGCGGGGACTCATTTTAGTATTCTCCGTCTATTGTAATAACAATCGATCGTTTATTTTCTATTGGGTTTTTGGTTTTGAGCCGAGCGAGCAATGTATTGGTTTTACAATACAAGGCGATGTTTTTTTTTTTTAATGCCTGTTATAAAGTACTCTACAAAATGTAGTGTTTCGTTATTGTATCTCGACGTATCTGCAAACAGTGTAGACACTTCGATTTTTCTCGATAGTTATTTATCGAACGCCGACGATTGCTTTTTGATATATCAAAAGACTGAAAAACCTTTATCCACCATAAATGTGATTCGCTTAAGCGACTGGTTACATGTTTTTTTTTTTTTTTTTTTTGAAAGATTTCTCTATTTTTCTTTTATAAAAGTCGGATTTCGATTATATCGTATTAATATAGACGTACGATGCGTACGATGGAAACCGTGTCGCGCCTTTCGACAATGCGTCTCTTGCAGAAAAACGGTCTGGTACAATGCGTGCGCCCTGTCTATAATAACAACAAAACACCGTCGGGAGACTTAATAATCCGGTATTATAACATCATAATAAATGCGAAGGGAGTAGTACTACAAGGCAGGACCGGAGAGAAATAATATCCTTCCCCCGTGCGCGCGCGTGTGTTCTCTCCGTATTGTGCGTTCTCCGCAGAGGTTGACGGACGGGTGTGTGTGTGTGCTCAGAATAAACATCAATACATTCCTATATAACACAAAATAAACTCACTCCGTGTTTATAATATATATTTATACGCGTGTATTCGTATATAATAATAATAATAATAATAAAAGCGTATTATATTGTAATACGCAGCGCTTTCATACAACAATATAATAATAATAATAATAATAATAATAATAATAATGGGATCGATTTTGAGCCGGGTGGCGAGGAGATTTTTCGCGAAATCTCTACACACGCCTGTACGAAATAATAATATTTAATAATATATTATGAAGAAACGCCGTGCAATCGTTGCAATTTATTCGGTTTATATTATATATATATATATAATATTACCGTCGTCGTCGAGGTATTAAAAACGCGTTTTCATCGCGTAAGAAAAGACTACGGGAATTCTCTCTCGCCACTATATCGAACCGTATAAACGCCGTGTGTGTGTGTGTGTATAATTATTTATATATTTTTATTGTACCGAAACGTATCGAAATGACTCGGCGGTATGCGCGTGACAAACGTCGACAAACCGATTCGCGACGGAATCGGTGGCAGTATTTTTTCTTATGTAAAAATAAAAACTGTTACATTTTTCAGCGATTTCGCGTATTACATTAATATCCGCGTTAAAATACGTTCTTCACGCAGCCATCGACGGATTCGGTCCCGGTTCGGTCTCGATCTAACGCAATGGTTCCGAACTCAACTCAAGCCGCTGACCACTTTTGCACGTTTTTCAGCCGCTGCGAACCACTAAAATTAATATTATCCCCCCGTCTCCTAATATTATGTGTATTGAACCTATAGGAAATAGACGATTCAATAAATTATACGGTGAAAATCGAGGAAAAATATTTAACATTAATAACAAAAAAATTTACTTAATCAATGTGACTATTATTGGATTGTACTTCATTAATCTGCAGTTGTGGTATTTTTGAAATCACGGTGTTGCTGAAAACGAACCGCGTACACCACATTTGGAATAAAATATCACTCTCTACGCATTTCTTATCAGGAGGTGGTTACGACGCGACCTATTCGTTCATTCTTTAATTTTTAAGTTAAAAGTTTTTTTTGAATTAAAAAAAAAAATCGTGTAAACGGAGGTTGACCCTGCCACAAGTCATTTGTCAGTCTTTCCCCTGTTGCCACCACGAGCACTAGATATATATCTATATAAGAATCACACAAAGTTGTTTCTATAATGAGCTTCATGTATTAATGCTTAACGTTTTTATCATTTTTATATCAGAAAACATAAACACAATATTTATACAAAAAAAAAAAAATGAAAAGGAAAATCATAATACCATGTGACGATATACGAAATACAACTGAGCACCGAAATCGATGTTCATGACAGTCAATTTGATAACATATTAATTTGTATAAGAAAAATATTATTCTAAAACTAATCGAATAATTGAAGCGGTACATTTAATTATTTGGCCGAAAATAGAGTTTTAAATATAACGGAAAAGGGAAATGCGAAATTACATATTTTTCTTATTTGTATATACTCGTATATGTAATTAATAAGCGAAAAACAGTTATCCGTTAATAAAATTCTTCACTAAACCAATTGTGCACATCTGTTTAGCAAAACTTTTTGTACAACAAATTTTTTTTTTTTTTAGAAAATTATGAAATTTCGTTTCAAAAACTTTTCTATTTAACGAATTCGTTTTGTGACATTTTGTAAGACGATATCAATACTACTCCAGTGTACGATTTCCGCAATCGCTTCCTCGTTAAGCGTTATTACATTATTATCTCTTTGTAATATTGGATTGGATAAGGAGTATAATATACTTTTGAAAAAATATTTACCGATAAATGAGCCGGGGGATTCGATGATTCGTTACAGTTGCAGTCCGTACTGTAATCGCCGTGTCGAGAGAAGTTTCATAGTTTTAAACAAATAAAACTTTAGTTCTACGCGTATTTTTATATTTTCAGTCTACTATGCTACGCATAATTTGTGTCGTTATTATTCTGTATAACGTAAGTATTCTTTTGACGGTAATGAATACGAGGTTTTAAGCGAGAGGAAAAAAAAATCATATTTTTTCCCCCATTTAAAACCCGTCGAGCAAGTCACAACGGACGGTCCACGGTGTAAACTTATTTTCGACAATATACAATATATCATTATTAATATTATAAAACACTTTACTGCAAACGTCGTCACGTTATGTTGAACGTGGTCGTATTGTATTCTATTACACAATAATAATAATAATAATAATAATATAATTTACTCCATTTAATACACGAATACGCGCAGGCGGTCGATGATGATGGCAGTACTGGAAAGTATTATTATATTATACGAAAAAGGACGATTTCCTGCAGACAGGACACCAGAAGTAAATCAGGGTTAAGGTCACACTACACATGTTATGTTATTTCGTTAACGCACGTATATTACATGTATAGGTAACGGCTCGAAAACCTAATGCGGTCACAGCGATTTATTACTGTACACACGTGTGGTGGTGTTATGGCCATCGATTACGTATATATATATATATATATACATTCAATAACACAATATAATATATTATAGTCGGTTTCCCTCGTTTTTCTCGCTTTTTTTTACAATTTAATAAATTACGGGCGTATACGAAGGCGGCACACATAAAGAATTCCGGTCGAATAATGGTTGGTAGCTACAGCAGCAGCAGCAGTTATATATTATTACCTCGTATTATATAATATTTTTGTGTATTGCAGATATTGACTCGTGTGTGTCTGAACACGTACATAACGACGGTAGGAGCGTGAGGAAAAGGACTATAGGAAGGATATGCGCCTCTTAGTCCCTGCGATTCAACGAGTTCAGATTTATTTTCGTTGAGTTATATGCGTTGAGATGTATCAACTATCGTAGGCTATAACTAGTATACCAATTAGTTTTATTTACTGTTGTTCATTTCATACATTGATTTGTTTAACAACTGGTTTTGTGGTGTACAAATAATAAAATGTGTTCTCGTATAATTAATTATTATTATTTAAATCGAATAAACACTTTTAATGTTTAAAAAAAAAAAATTCAGTCAAACGTGAATTAAATAGAAGAAAATTCGAACCGATTTTTTTTATTCAATACGAGTTAATAGTCTATGCACAATCGTTTTTTAACTTAAAAAAACTCGAATCGACCGTTAAAACGCGTTTAAATGAAAATTGATCAAATGAGGAAGTTCTATTTAAGGAGAAAAAAAATTAGTAGCGAAACTAATGATCACGAAAAATGTATAACAATTATAATCGAATTTTATCATTGTTATATTGTGTAATTATATAATTTAATATAAAGTCCCACTGTTTCGTTTTATACTGGACCGAGTATATGAAAAATATCGTTATAGTTGTCAATCAAAATTTTTTTTATTAAGTTTACGACGTTAACAAATGCTCTGTATGTACCCCTGAAGTTATTTAACAAATACACCACTGCAAATGGTAAGTAAGTCGCGACAGGATCGAATTCGTCTGCTAAAGAATACGTACCCGGTTCTATGTGAACACGCATAAAATAACGCGAAAACGAATAAAGTCGACTCGAACGTATAAAACCAATATAAAACGTATCATAATTTTATATTATTATTTATTTAATATCTCCAACATAGTTCGATTAAATGCCATATAAATGAAAAGAAATTAAATAAAACAATACCTAGAAAGACCAAAAAAAAGTGTCATTTTACTATCTGTACTACATATATGGTATGTATACGATCGGCGTCTAGCCAAATTATATACACATAAGTGTTTTTTTTATTATATATATTTTTTTTTTTTTAATTTTAACCGAATACAAATAATATGTTTAGTAATATAACGTATTGTTATAATGGCGTCTAAATAAATTGTATGCGTCTTAATACACAGGAAATCGATATGCGAACACAATATTATAATGACAATATAATCTGCACGACAGAGGCTAATATCCCGCGCATTGTGACTTACATCCGTCGTCTACAGCACATAATACAAAAAACGTATACCACGTATAGAAAGAGACATCTATTTGAAAAAAAAAAATCGTGCTGGTATCATTAGAGAGAGTATTATATATATATATAAAAAAGAATACCGGAGAGAATTTATTGTATCGCGCTATTATAATAGACGTATGCTCGTGCTATAATAAATCTATAGCGATCTATATACAATATGATTTATATATATATTCGTATATTCGCTGCGTATAAATTATTATATTTTATATAGAAAAAAATACAAACTGCGACGGCGAAGTATACCTACGACATATGGCTAAGTGGATAATATAATACACCTCCTGTAGAGGTGATGGCGATACGTATTTACACGTATAAAACACGGTTCACGGTGTCGTTTTGAGTATGAAAAAAAGTGTAGGCGATTGTAGGAATATTCGACTGCATTACAAGACGAAATAATCGATTTCTTAATATTATTTACGAAATGCGTGTGTTTTTGATAACTACGCTCATCTCGTTACGGTTAATTTCAAAAATCGGTTAATGTTAATATCAGCTGAATGTCAGTGTTAACAGCTGTATACAATAATATTGTAATGATAATTTTTAAATTCCATACGGAAACCTCTTTGTATACAGCCGTATAGTGACGGTTATAATACATTTAATTTTCGCTATTAATTATTGTTTTGGTCATTTTTTTTTCTCTCCGAAGTCTATTCGTAGTACCAGTGCTGTGCGAGTAATTCGAACCTAATTACTCATAAAGTGAATTTTTGGCGAAAATTAAAAAAAAATTAATTTCGTCAGTATTTCAAAAGTCTTTACGAGAAATTACCCCACAAACGCACTGGCTAATAATGTGATATTATTCGATTAACGTTAATATTATCCAAGAATTTAACGATAAGTATGGTGGTCAATGTCACGTTAAAAAATTTACCGACAACATTGCTAACTTAACGCGGTTGTATTTTAAACACCATTTTATTTATAATATTTTGGTTATGTGGATGGGAATTTAATGGACTAAAAAAACGCATAAAAAATGTTTTTAAAAGTCAACGAAATTCAGTAAGAAATGCGCAGACACTTAACCGTTTTATAATCTCTTAACGAGCATTATAATTTACGTTTGAACAAAAAAAACCGTTTAACGAATTAAATAAACGACCCGAATTAATTATGATGGGTGCATTTTTCTATATATATATATATATATATGTGTGTACCTAAACGAACAGTATAAGAACATTTGTAATTCTTATAAAGTTTGATGTTATATTGGTTATATTTAGGCTTTTTCAAAGCCAACTTATAATAATATGTACATGATATAATCGCGTACAGTGTGCAGTGAGTGAGCGTTTGGTAGATCCGAGCTTACGTGGATTTTTCGAACTCTCGAACATACTCAAAACACGCGTTTTAAAATTAACATTTTTAAATTAAAAACAAGAATTTTTGAATATTTTTTTCTCTTTGTATAAAACACATCAAATACAAAATGATTTAATTGACGAGTTCGCCGTAATGAAAAACGGGAGAATTCAATTTACTAAATAAATGTAGTAAATAGTTATTATTATTATTATTATTATTATTAGTGTTAAACACAATAAGTTTATTTAAATAAAAAATATATAATAAAAATTTACTTAACAAAATACGATACCTTTTTAGACTACGTGTAAATAAATCGATTTTTTCCTCCGTCGTTTCATCCGAATTCGACGCGCAATGCACGATGCACCGCCGAACGAATTTTTCCGAGATCATCGGTGGTCGTTATTATGATATTGTTAGCGTGGGAAACGGTTTTATAAAATATAATAATCTGCGCTCGTGTCGGAGAAAATAATAATAATAATTCTAGTACGAAGGATCGACTTCGTACTATGAAAGTCGTGGAAAACATTATCATTTTTCGAATTCTAACCGCACGGTAAGGAAATTTTTCAAAAACATCTGTTTATACGAGTAGGTGTATATTATAGGGATTTCAAAAACGCGTTCTCAATAATAACAATAACAATAATAATAATAATAATACGCCTTTTTCTGATGGTGTATCATTGTAGGTTTTATGAAGTGTGTGTGTGTGTGTGAGTATATTATATTATATAGGTATAAGGTAAATGTCGAAATAACGCGGCAGCATCACGCCGATCTCCACCGTATTGCAGATGGATGTGAACGCGGGGGGTACTCGGCGGATTTTGACAGTCGGTGTGATCGAACGAACGCGCGAGTCTCTCGCACAAACCGCAGATCGGTTTATTATATACATAACACATTGTGATACGGATATTCTGGTTTATATGTCGACATTATGATTCGCACGCACTCCCACGCTTACAAAATTATAACGCGGTATACCGCGCGATAATAATATAACTAATTATTATAATTTTATAAAATACGATTTGGCGGACACGGGAGACAATACGCGTTCGAGCGGTGGTGTTTTTAAGTCTCTTAGTTCATCCGTGACCAAATAAATATTAAACATTTCGCTTTAATAAAAATATTTTTTTCTCTTCCGTATACCTCACTCGAACACCAAATTGTCCTTGTTGATGTCGCACACAAAACAGTAGACAACATCACTGAATAGTCCGACTGTCGATCAGGTAAGTTAGTACACGTTGAAAAAAAAAATGCCCGTGCTTAACCACATATTAGACGAATACAGATGGATTACAATTCGCGATGTATATACAACAACGAAAAAGACGTCATTCGGCAAACCACAAATCGGAGTGACCGCATGATAGCACATGATATACATGCGTACTTAGAACACAAACGGTGTATATACAGAAATAAATTAATATAAAAAAATACATGTACATACCTAACGTGGTAGAAGGCTTAAAGAAATAGAGAGTTCGGATTTTTCTCAGATATTAAGTAAATTATGAACGTTCACCTCGATTCCATTGAATTCTTATACCAACACGCCGTTGTAATATACCCTATTATTCGAGATACGATAATGACGGAGGAGTCGTACAATAATACCGTGTGTGTGTGTGTGTCGGCACAATAATTCATTTGGGTTTAGATTTAGACACGCATTGATTCGCGTCCACCAATTAGAAAAACGTTATTCTTTTTTTTCTTTTTTTTTTTTATCACTCGGACACGGTGGAGTGATTCGCATTTGCGCATTCGTCTAACCCGCGCGTAAAGTAATAGCGTAACGCGAAATAAAAAAAAAACCGTGGAAAAACGATAAAAAAAAAGAAAGAAAAGAGTCAAAAGGGAGTGTAGTACGCGCGCACGAGGCAATACAGTTCCGGGCGCAGCGCGGTGGAAAAGAAAATCGTTTTCAATACGGCAAATAACTCGTCTTGTATATAACCTCGTTATAACGACGACGCACGCGCGTATATCGTGCGTGTATTTATTTATTTATTTATTTATTTACAAACGTTAAAACGCGACCAGATGGCGTATTCGATACGCGCACGGGACAACGCGACATTTTATAGAATTATTTTGCATACGCCCGGCGCGATCAGCCCGTGTACACTGTGTGTCGGCGTCGACAGTGTGAACGACGTACTTTGTACAAAGTCATACGCCGCGCTTGCTCGCCGCGACTTTTACCGACGTCGTTTACAATATTATATCGATCGACGATAACAACGTGCCCGGCAACGCGACGACGATCCGTAGCCGGGCCGTTGTGAAACGCGTATTAACAACGCGTTATTATCGTATTCTCGTATTATTATTATTATTATTATTATTATTATTATTATTATTATACTATACGAGCGGGAGTTGTCGATCACACTTCGATTTTTTTTCTCACCGGCGTAACAGAAATGTGTGTATTTGTTTCTTTTCTTTTTTTTGCGATAGAGAAAACCGACGTCTTTATCACGCGGCTAGCATAAAACCACGCGGTAACGATATATCCAGTGCACTGGATAGCGACACTACTCACAACACGTTTGAGGTGCCCCTCACTGAGCCTATAAAAGAAAAAAAATCGCGCTCCTCCTCCGGCAAGAAAGACGCGCGCGATCAGTACAGATTATTATCAACGATATTCCTTATTGTATATATATAATAATTACGTAAAAAAAGTTTTTTTTTTTTTTATTTATTACGTCGTGGTTTTATAATATTGTTTTAATGCGCTAATAGAGTTCTCAGTCGTACTTGATAAAAAAAAAAAAACGAATGTTTCTTCGCGTATACATATAAAAAAATAAAAATATTTATTAACATTTATTGTGCCCCGCTCGACCACTGAACTCTTAATACGCTTACGCTACGCACGACATAACGCGTGAATTTTTTCAAAACGCGTATTGTAACTTCATCAAACAGTTGTAATTGGCTGTAATTATTATTAACAAATAAACAACAACAAAAAATTCCGCCCATTCAGTTTTGTTCAATCTCTTCTTAAAAAAAATAATAATAAATCAAATCGAACGCCAAAGTCGCCACTGTTGAGAGAATGCGGCACTACATAGTACACGTACACGAGCCAACGAAATCGTTTTGCAAACAAAAAAAACGATATGCAACATTTTTTTTTTTTCATAGATACCTCCAAAAAAATAAATAATAATAAAATAATTTAAACTAAAAATTCGGTAATAATATTTGAACGTTTTACGGATTAATAGATTTTACAGTGAATTAAGTTTACAAATGAATATATAACAAACATAATATTTTCACTTGAAGTCTGTTATAAGTCGCACAACAATTTATCCGAGTGAAGTTTTTAAGATAAAATTTGTTCAAACATTATACGTATATTTATAATGAATCTTAAAATTAAATTACTTATTATTATTATTAGAAAATAAATAATTAGGAATAATTAGAATTGTCATTTATTAATGTGTGAAAATTTGGTTTCTACAAGTACACGTGTGGGCTTTCCGCGGTTCCTTTATTCGTCCGGCGAAACGGTTTTATCGTAAACATTTCGATTTTTTAAAAACTTTTTCTACATTTTCTATGTTCTCTCTGACGTCGCACCGCCGTTTCGTTTGCCTGCGTAGTGTACCCGCGGTCTTATACAATATATATTACAACAACAATTGATTTTATATAATACCAATAATATTATAAAATCAATGGCGTTACGTATATTATATTATATTGTGTTCGTACGAGGTATGAATAAATAGGACGACCTCGTTAAAAGCTCGTTATTTTCTTATACGTCGATATTTTGGGCTGATCGCCGTCGCCGCAACCGGGGCCCGGTCGACCGGAACGAGCACTGAAATAATCCATTATTATTATTATTATTATTATTATTATTATTATTATTATTATTATTATTATTATTATTATTATTATTATTATTATTATTATTATTATTTATAATACGCCCGCCGTGGCGAGGAAACCGAGCGCACGCGCGCAATTATTATATATTCCAAGAATTTATCGTAATTTATTATACGCTAAATTAATGTAAAAAATATAATACGATTTATTAGGAAAATGTGTTTTTTGTTATAAGAATTTTTTTTTTTTTGCGCATTCGGTTCTAAAATTTTTTTTCGTTATTTTAATATTACCAATTCCGCGAGCATTTGCATTGCCATGAAATCGACTTTTTATTCTAAAATGATTTTAATAACGTCGCGGTACTCGTAGAAAATACTTTTTATAAAGTATTAGTTTATTTTCTGATATCATTAAAAAATGTATTTGTTAAATGTTTATATTTATTCATTATAATAATATAATGGATATATATTTCATAGAAACCCACACGTATTTTAACATAAATTCAAATACGGTGCGAGCACACGTATAAGTAATATTAGGACCGCCTGTTATTGATCATTTTTTATGTCTCGCTGGTCTATATAGAGCGGTATGACGTGGACAATCTTTACCGTTCCCAACGGATTAAGCGGAAAGCGACCAGTTGTGATTAATCGTAAACGGAATATTGGAAACGAAAGAGAATTTTCATTTTAAAAATTCGTTTATTATCACTTATTATATATATATAAAAAAAAAAAAAAAATGTATAAAGTTGAAAATTGTTTATGGACGTATTTATGGAGAGGACGCAACTTGAATTATGGCGTTTGGCGAGCATTTTGATTTCGAACCGAATTCGTGGAGAATAACGTTTACACGGTCCGTCGAATTATACAAACGCTAAAAGGTAAAGGAAAAAAACCCGACGGAAATAAAAGCGAGTAAAAAAAAAGAAAAGAAAAAAAGAAGAAGCACTTAAAAACATAATACATTACAACCATTACAGATCCCATTAACGTACATTAACGCGTGTACACGTTTCGAAAAGCAGCAGCTATATAAACGCAGTCCGCCGCCAGTATTAGGCGAAATGTGTGTGTGTGTGTGTGTAGTCCAACGTTGTTTTCAATCGTCTAAAGCATAAAATCGTACGTTCGCGTGAGGAAAATAAAACGTTGTGGTCCAGTAAATTTACACAGTACACCACAACGATTGTCGCGTTAAATCGACCACCGGAATTTTCAAAATGACGGGAGAAGGAGTCGACAATAATCGTTTTGATCGAACACCCATGTATTTCTGAAATGAACAGACCGATCTTGTGCAATCGATTTTCCCCGGGGCACTGTATAGCAGCACGCGACGGAAACGACTAATCGATATCCAAATAGTAATCCGCAAACAGAACACGATTAAATAAATCGATTTTTAACTACTCGTCGTTAGCCATAATCTGTTTGGTGGTATTAATTTCGACCGAAAAAACAGAAATGTTCATTTAGACCTATTTAATAGTAAAAACATACTTTAATTTATTTTATTTTTTTCTATCTAAATCGCCCTGTATAATAATAATACGCGAATATTACAAAAAAAAATGTATTTATATACAGCGTGTGATCATTCTTTCAGGCGTGTCGCTAAACATTTCGATCGGACGACATTGTATTGAAATGAATTTTCGACGGTGCTTTTAGGGAACACTCAAATACGGATTTTTGTGAAATTTACGAATTTCTAACACTTTACACGCGCGCGTGCGCAATACAACTCGCATTTGTTTTTTTTTTTCCTTTTTTAACGGCAACGCTTATTTTTTCGCAACGGGTGCCGATTTCTTTCAAAGTCGTTTACACGCTTAACGTTAAGTTCTAAACTCAAAATTGACTGAATAACAGTCGTTTCACGTATAGGTATAAGAAAATTACACAAAATAATATATTTCGAGTAATAGAGATAGATTGCGCGGTTGGCGAGTGAGTAATGTCTATATATATATATTAACAGAGAGAGAGAGAAATCTGTGATAAAACGACGATACACGGACGTTCTTCCTCCCCCTCGAAACCCTGCAATTTATAATATACACACCGGGCAAATATCCCTTTCGCCAGCCCCGCCGTCCCGTCGTTCCGTCATAAATTATCGGCTAATAACGTTCGGGCGGATCGTATATCGGACGCCCCGCTCGAGGAGGGCTGTGCACGGGGCAAGGGGAAGGCACACGCCGGCCATTGGTCCGTCCGCGCATTAGGAACGCAATTAAATGTATAGAAACCGCGGGAGCGCGGTGCGGTCATTATTGCCCGACCGTTTTATCAGCTCGGCGAATACACGTCGCGGCCCTTCCCCCATCCCTCCAGCAACCCCAAGTATATCACTTATAGCCCCTGTATCATCCCTGCCGTGTACACACACACACACGCCCGTATATAGTTGGGTTTTGGCCCCGACCGTTGTTGTATCCCTGCGATATTTGCGCGCGCGCGTGTGTGGGTATGTGCGCGTCAGAGCCGTTCGTCCTATTTAACAATTAAGTCGGTTTATAGACCGCGGCGATATACGCGCGCGCGACAAACATTGTCGGCCGATGGACGCGACGTGGGCGCGGGAGGCGATAATGCCTGCAGGGACCGTTTAATAAAATAGATTACATCTCTATAATGTGTGTGTGTGTGTGTAAACGAGCGGGAAGGGACTGAATCCTCCCGGCGGCCGTATCGTCTTCGGGCGATTATTTATATATTATGTGAGGTCAACACTCGCGACGGGACGGAAGCTGTGGCCGATACGAACGATATTATTACTATTATTATTATTATTATTATTATTATATGAAAATGTTGGAGCACGAGCGTTAACTATGTCTCTCGTTATTTATACTTATCGAGTAATTTTTTTACTTTCTTTTTTTTTTTTTTTTTTTTTGTCACACCGAAAACGCCCTTTCGATTAAGCTCGATCCATCCCTCCGGTCCAAGGTCCTGCAGCGAGTGTATTCAACGTAATAATTAACCGCGGTCCGGATTATACGCACGGGGTCGGCGTACGATTTGCAAGATTCGTCCATGGCAAATAACCGCATACGATGCGTTGGAAAAAAAAATGTTTTTATTTGTTCTCCTAGAAAATGTATAGGGACTACCCTTTTTTTTTTTTTTTTGTAAATTATTTTCATTTTCGCCTCATTTCGATTTTCAAGCGAGACACTGCATTTTACAGGCTCGGAGTCGATTGATTGACTATTTGTCGAATAATATTAGAACGATCGCGGTCTAAAAGACCCCCGTTTTGACATGGATTATTTGCTTCGAAAACGCAATTGAATTTCTGAAAAATATTTTTATTTTTTTCCCCCGTTTATTCCTTACCATTTGGAATTTTGACGTTTTTTTTTCAATTTCTAACCGCGAGGGTTTCGCTCGGCCAATCGAGCACAAAAAGTAAGTTTCGTCCGGGCCATAATCCGCGGAAAAGTACTGCGAATTTCTAAACGAGAGTATTATTATTATTTTTTTTTTTTTAAATACAATTTTCCGCGTAATCGCCCACCAAAAGATTTTTTTTTTTTACGTTTTTAAGACCGTTTCAATACAAAGAGTTAAACCCCCGTCCGGTTGCCGATAAAGTTACCGTTTTCGTCTCGTCTATACCTCCGACCACGTCCACGATGAATTACTCTTATCTTCGTCGATATAAAGACGTTTTTTTTTTAACGTTTATAGAGACAAGTACTTTTTATGTAACGACGACCCAAGTACGTAAACGACTGTACTATGAACGGCGTTTATAATATGCCGTATACCACTCGATAGGAAAATACTAGAAAATAAAAATAAAATAATGCGCGCGACGACCGACCCCGTTGCGAGTACTCATACTCCGTGGTCGTCGACGATTTCCGTAAAAAAATCTCACGGCCCATTAGTTTTTATCGATTCGTTTGTCGGTTTCAACGACCCGAACAGTGACAATTATTATACAATAATATACGAAACGGCTACGGTGCGGACAATCGCGAATGTTTTCATACATTAAAAAAAAAAAATGCCCCGTCTCGATTGTAAAAACGTACGTCTTTTCTTCCCTCGTCATTTTCTTTAAGACCGCGTTTATATTTTATATATATTATACGTAATACGCATATGTTCGATTCGTTCGCGAAACCGGTCTCTTTATGCGGAAAATTAAATGTGTGGACAGGAATGGGAAGAGATAATAAAATAAATCTGTGCGGCGGGGACGACAAACATATACCGATACAATCGAGAACATGTTTAATAGCAACGCCAATGATTATATCACTCCGACGGGGGAGTGTTCGATGAGTATATTTAGACACTCGGCAAGGACAATGCAGCTTTCAAACGATTATCCTCGCGCAAAAATCCTTGTGTAATCCGAAAAAAACCGCTCGCTCATAGAGGACTTCTACTGATCTACTCCGAATTGCTGTAGCGTCTCGTCCGCCTCTGCTGGATCCCTGAAATACTCTTATAACGGGAAATTCTGTCGGAATCCAAGTGATTTTATAATACTATTCATAGACGTGCGCAAATAGATATTTGGCAGGTAGAGCAAAATCATCAAAGAGGGCACTAAATACACTCATTAAGAATATTCTTATCATTATTATTATTATCATACACAGTTCACCGAGGAGGCGCTGTTTTATGAATAAATTATTACAAAACAAAGTAAAAGTAATTTTCATATAATTATTCTATTAATAAAATGCAAATTAAAAATAGCCGCATTATGAGTCACAAGTCATAATATCAGTCACAAAATTGGAGAATTCAATACGGATAGTAAACGTATCGAATAACGTTATGATTTCTCATTTTGAAAATTTTGATTTTATACACCTTTACGGAGTAAAAACTACAAATTATAATTCAGTTCACAGGGGCACATCACTAACTCTAAACTAACTACAGTCCACACGACCCTATAAAAATAAAAATATTTTTGACATTGTAAAAACAAAAATTGTAAGTAACATTTGATAAGTGATATAGTAATTTTCATGAGTTTATTCAGTTTGTCAAATATTTTTCCTGAAAATGAATTTATTCACGTTCATTTCTATAACAACTCTCACATCAGCCTTCGTAAATCATCTCCTCGCACAACATGTCCGAACCATTTATTCCGTCTCGTTTTCTCATTTAATATGTATTATACGTTATACTCGTATGAATATACGCACACTAATGAATTTCTTTTTTAATAATATATTTGAAATACATAATATACGGTAACATTATGTCATTGGAATAGAAATCACCAATTACGATGCCACGAAGAAGACAAAAGAAAAGGAGCAATGGAAGAAAAAACCGTTTTATTCGATAGTGTAGAAAAAGAAATACGAATATAATATATTATATATTTATTTTTTTAGTTACTCTGCCCTCGCGCGTTTCAATCGTATTTTTACCGTTCGCCGCTAAGATTTGTTGGTTTGCTCAAGACAATCGGATTTAAAACTTAAATCTTTCCATATAACATATACGTACAGAATTTAAAACTATATAGATATCCACAAACCGTGGGGTGATACAATAAAAGTATCGTTAAAAATGTATAAAGTTTTCTCTGTATAATATGAAATTATATTTATATATATATATATATATATATATATATATATATATATATATATAAATATATTATAATAATACATTATATATATATATATACACACATGTACAATTTGATTATTATTGATCGCGATTTTCATAATCCGAAATAACTGTAAATATGTAATACCACGAGTAAAGTTAGGTTAGGTTAATAACATTATATTTTATTATTATTATTATTATTATTATTATTATTATTATTATTATTATTATTATTATTATTATTATTATTATTGCACGAATACGAGTTGTGTATTTGCGTTAATATTTTAAATATAGTCAAAGATTAATTTAAAGTAAAAAAAAAAAAAACGGAAAATGTTTCAAATATATACGTGTATATGCAGGTTGATTTAACTTATAAAAAAAAAATTCAAAAATTCAATATATTTTATTGCGTAAAATACTTTAAAGATTTGAGATTTTTATTTGTAATATATATATATATATATATATATAGAGTTTATAAGTTTTCCTCCGCTGTCATTTTTCACCGATAAACCGTTTTAGGTGAATTCCGTTCGGAGGACTTTAAAAACGTGCGCATTTATCATAAATGTTTATAAACAATTTTAGTGAAAATATCGTGTCCGTATAGTACACGGTTATATCTCAACGTTTATAATAAAATATTTTAATAATTATTTTACTATACAATATATATTTTTTAAATACAAAAAAAGAATATTTACCAAAAACCCGGAATTAATACATGCCTTATGAGTAAAAGAATCGAATGGGCTGACCACGTCTGGAGGTCGAACGGAATAATAAGGGAAGCATTTGAAGGGAAAGTAGACGGTTAGAGACCTAGAGGCCGGCCTAGACGACGTTGGATTGACAGGGTCAACGATGATCTAAATAAGTGCTCACAGGGAATAACGATGGGGAATAGCACCGACGGAGTCAGATGGAAAAATATAGTAAAGGCGGCGGAAGTCATTCAAGGTCTGTAGAAGCTGATGAAGAAGAAATATAAAAATTAATTTAATCTGATGTCAAAAAAAAGTATTATTATTATATTCAGAGTCGATTTCGATGAAAATCACAGGAGCGTCGTATCTTACGACGAAATCGATTAAAAAAATTTTTTGTTATTCTCCACACACGGCCAGTGTGTTTTTGCGTTGTACCGGCAGAGACGTCGTCGTCGGTGTAGAACGTTTCATTTTTCTTTCGTAATCTCGGTCGATCGAATTTGAAGAAATTATTTCGTACACGACGGCGTTGCTATATCGCAGCGTTTAACGTGGCGCGATCCGCGGCGTTAACGTACCGTTATATTACACGAAGGGACACAATATCGGCCGCGATCGTAATAACCCGCGGGGATCCCGCCGCAGGCTATCTCCCGACCCCGAAGACCCGTTATACGCGGTGTAAAATCGTGTGTCCCCCGTACCGGACGTTCGTCAAGGGTTTCGCGCGCACTATATATATAACTGTTGTTCGCGTAAAAGAACTGCAGACAAATCCTTCCTGGTCCGGTGTGCCCGAGACTCCGGAGAAGCGATTTCATACACTACTGTGTCGGCTTACAATAATAATAATAATAATAAAACGCCGTATATAAATAATAATAATAATAATAAATAATAATATAACAATTGTACGGCGATTTTTAGAAAGCCCTGCAGTGTCCCTGTACCCGGGTATCCTTCAGGTGCGGTTATGATATACACCATATGATAATACATGCGGTATCGAATACTTTAAACGGCCTTTAAATTGACCGACGGGGGCGTCCCGTCGCGTGCGGCCCCACAGTGTGTGTGTGTGTATGCCGCGCGAAACCGATAGTTTCCCACACGCCGCCGCCGACGACGACGACGACGACTTTTTCCCGCCGGAGAAATTTTCGGAGAAATTTCTCGGCGGTCGAAAGCCGCGACCGAGAACTATACCGTCCGTCCATATTCCGAATACGGCGCACAATGCACATAATTTATACGCTTTACGCGTATAAATAAACGATATAAATCAAAATATATACACGAGTATAGGCGACAAATAATAATAACAACAATATTATTACTATATTTTAATAACTGTATAATACTTTTTCACTTGTATCCCACGTCTCCTTTTCGCGTGTCGCAATATTCATTCTGTCCCGTCCTCGCGCGCGCTGCGTCCGAACGGTACTCCGATTTAACGGGGAAAAAAAACGAAAAGAACACATCGAAATACCCAACGATTTCCGTTATACGCGGTGCGATTTTCGGCGACACGGTATATAAATAAGTGAAAGTCTCGTAATCTCTGTATTAAAACTGTAAAAACTGTATTAAATTCCGTCGAGTACTTTTTGAGATTTTCGCGAACAAACAAATGCCGTCTGTTTATAACTCGGTTATTATTTTTCAACAAACGAAACTAAGATTACGCCACGCCACATCATTGAAATTCATTATATTTTTATTATTCCTATAAGCGCAATTCCTAAAAAAGAAAAACAAATGTACAAAAAAAAAAAATCTATTACTGTTTCCCGATAAACCATATAAAGTAGGGCAAAAAGTTGTGTAAAACATTGCGAAAAAATGAGTAACGCGTTTGTAGTTCGAACCCGACACCACTGCATACGACGTAAGGCGTTAAATTATTTACATTATTGTTATTTTTTTTTTTTTTTTTTTTTGCGCCTTAATAATTTTTTCGAGCAAATTATACACAATAATAATAATTATTATTTTTATTATTAGTGGACACGATTAACGCGAATAAAAATATACCGGAAGGCCGTGTACGCAGTTAGGTTTAATTTGAATTTTTTTTTCTTTCTTTTAGTTTTATAAACACACCGCGGAATAATTAGAATCGTATTAATTTCCATTTTAAGTATTTTATGACGCACGCCGTATACTAAAAACATAGGTATACGTCTATAAATATCTGCACTGTGTGCACCGAGTAATTATTATAATAGGAAAAAAAAAATTAAATGTATAATAATCATTCGCTAAAACATTACGAGTTATAAATGTAAATAAATAATATATATATTATTTATAGCCGATTATCGAAATCATTAATAGGTCGTTCAATTGAAACAAATGGATAACGCGTTTAAACAGTAATAATAAAAATCAATAAATGTGTGCAAAAAAAAAAAAATAAAATAAGAATTATAATAATATAAAATCGTTAAAACCGGTAAAGTGTAGTCTTGAACATGGACGTTAAGCAACGGGTGACGCGCGTGTTAATTCGATACTCATAAAAAACGAGAAAAAAAATTATCGTAAATTATTTATTTTTTTTTATTCGAAAACGATGTGAACAACGTGCGGTATAATTCAAATTCGGAGACGAAAAACTCGTTGCTAGGCGATAAAAATATTACCAGTAACACTTGGTAGACATAAAAACGTCTATATTTTACCGACAATCTTACAAAATTTTTAATTCAGAAAATTAACAACGCGCATCCTCTCAGTGACGTATTCGAGCCTCCGCCTCGGGGAGTGGCGGGGTAATATTGAGGCACTGAGCGAAAAACGCAAATGACGTAATCATCTATGAGCCGTAATGTTTTATCTATAATCGACACGCGAATATGTACAAATACCAATAACGAAAATTTCTTATTAAAAAAAAAAAAAAATTATTTATTAAATTTAGAAACGCTTAAAAGTTCAACAAAAAATATGATTTTCAAATATATCCCGGAGGGGAAGAGCTCCTATCGCTCCCCACCCCAGTCCTCAAATACGCCACTGCATCCTCACTATTCATTTACCTGTCTTCATTATATTCTCCTTTTCTTAATTTTCTATGCTTTCCCGTAAAATACTTTTACTATACACAATATACTATTGATTCTAAACATTTTCCTCTCGTGTACAGATTGTAATATTTACGTTACGTGTATTTCGCAACTGTATAATCCGTAATCGCCAAAACATAATCTGTTGTTCAACGTACCGAAATTTTAACAATAAAATACACGAAAGAAAGCACTCAAATACTTTATAAACATATTATTTTGAATGTGCTTCTGTTCACAAGAAATCCGCTGTATGAAGTTTTTTTTTTTAACCGGTACGTTATTGTGCGTAATCGTTCGGATAAGTCCTATAGAACGATTATGCCCAGCAGAGATGACCGGGTAATTGTATACACAAGTCAAAGACAAAAATCATCTGTAGTAAAAAGTATACTGAGTTTAAAGAAGAAGAAAAACAAAACGGTCGTTTGTTTAACTATCAAGCGATTTGATCGTAGACGTTCACATAATAATAAAAGTTAATAGCGTTTTATAATAATTACCTTAAATACTGAATATTTGTCTCGGGTTTGAAAAATTCTACATTTACCGAAAAGTTTTACTGAAAAAAAAAAAATAAAATAAATTTAGCATTTCTGACAATCGATACGCATTATACGCACAACGTATTATTAAAACGTATATTTTTCGTAATTATAAAATACAACGAGAGCGGGAAAACGTAAATCACGACATCGCGGTGTTCGAATAAAATTTTAAATATAATTTCGTAGACGACAACAATTTACGTGACCACTATATATACTAAACCCGATAATAATAATAATAATAATAATTAGGGCTAGGAACTTCTGGGAGTTTACATGTTTTTCAATAATTATTTAAAGCTAAGTAATATAGAAATTTTTTTCACAGCAATACGAGTTTATATTTAAAATTTATAGTTGCATATATTCGACCATTTTTCATTTATAAGTTAATATTTGACCATTTCTAATGTACAGGTATAGGTCTTATAAGTATTTTATAGAAGAAAAAATTGTTAAACAGATATTTTCTGGGACCTGAGATATTAGTTTATTGTTTTTTTGATTTATATAAAAAAAATAAATAAATCAAATTTGTGTTACTTATCGGTACACCGTATACGTGATTCATTTTTTTGTTTTAGACTATAAGTAAGTAAAAAAAAAATTATTAGGAATTGATATAAAAGTATTATAGGAAAAATATTTTTTTTCGCAATATTTGTGTATGTATTATGAAAAAAAAGTATTGGGAATACTATGAACAATATAATAATATTATAGTAACGAATAATGATGTGAAGCAACCGCACGTACGTCCAAGTATATATTATTATACATAACATGTGCGCGGTAGCGATATATGTTATATATGCAATCGATTTATATAAATTTTTTCGAAATAACTTTTGTTCGTGGTTTTTATTATTATTATTATTATTATTATTATTATTATTATTATTATTATTATTATTATTATTATTATTATTATTATTATTATTATTATTATTATTATTATTATTATTATTATTATTATTATTATTATTATTATTATTATTATTATTATTATTATTATTATTATTATTATTATTATTATTATTATTATTATTATTATTATTATTATTATTATTATTATTATTATTATTATTATTATTATTATTATTATTATTATTATTATTATTATTATTATTATTATTATTATTATTATTATTATTATTATTATTATTATTATTATTATTATTATTATTATTATTATTATTATTATTATTATTATTATTATTATTATTATTATTATTATTATTATTATTATTATTATTATTATTATTATTATTATTATTATTATTATTATTATTATTATTATTATTATTATTATTATTATTATTATTATTATTATTATTATTATTATTATTATTATTATTATTATTATTATTATTATTATTATTATTATTATTATTATTATTATTATTATTATTATTATTATTATTATTATTATTATTATTATTATTATTATTATTATTATTATTATTATTATTATTATTATTATTATTATTATTATTATTATTATTATTATTATTATTATTATTATTATTATTATTATTATTATTATTATTATTATTATTATTATTATTATTATTATTATTATTATTATTATTATTATTATTATTATTATTATTATTATTATTATTATTATTATTATTATTATTATTATTATTATTATTATTATTATTATTATTATTATTATTATTATTATTATTATTATTATTATTATTATTATTATTATTATTATTATTATTATTATTATTATTATTATTATTATTATTATTATTATTATTATTATTATTATTATTATTATTATTATTATTATTATTATTATTATTATTATTATTATTATTATTATTATTATTATTATTATTATTATTATTATTATTATTATTATTATTATTATTATTATTATTATTATTATTATTATTATTATTATTATTATTATTATTATTATTATTATTATTATTATTATTATTATTATTATTATTATTATTATTATTATTATTATTATTATTATTATTATTATTATTATTATTATTATTATTATTATTATTATTATTATTATTATTATTATTATTATTATTATTATTATTATTATTATTATTATTATTATTATTATTATTATTATTATTATTATTATTATTATTATTATTATTATTATTATTATTATTATTATTATTATTATTATTATTATTATTATTATTATTATTATTATTATTATTATTATTATTATTATTATTATTATTATTATTATTATTATTATTATTATTATTATTATTATTATTATTATTATTATTATTATTATTATTATTATTATTATTATTATTATTATTATTATTATTATTATTATTATTATTATTATTATTATTATTATTATTATTATTATTATTATTATTATTATTATTATTATTATTATTATTATTATTATTATTATTATTATTATTATTATTATTATTATTATTATTATTATTATTATTATTATTATTATTATTATTATTATTATTATTATTATTATTATTATTATTATTATTATTATTATTATTATTATTATTATTATTATTATTATTATTATTATTATTATTATTATTATTATTATTATTATTATTATTATTATTATTATTATTATTATTATTATTATTATTATTATTATTATTATTATTATTATTATTATTATTATTATTATTATTATTATTATTATTATTATTATTATTATTATTATTATTTGATTATTATTATTATTATTATTATTATTATTATTATTATTATTATTATTATTATTTTATTATTATTATTATTATTATTATTATTATTATTATTATTATTATTATTATTATTATTATTATTATTATTATTATTATTATTATTTGATTATTATTATTATTATTATTATTAATAATAATAATATAACATCGTAATATAATAGCTTCTTCGTCGTCGTCGTCACTTAAAAACGACGGTTTGATTGATTGTTTTTAATATATACATATACATAATATACACCGTTATTCGGGACGATGAGCGATAATAATCATCTGCACGGCGTTTTATATATTTTATTTTATATAAAAATATATTTGAAAATCGATCGTCTCGTTGTAAGAATATAAGTATGTATACACGCGCATATGATATAACCGTTCTCCCATAACGCGTCACGGACCGCGTGCGATTTTGACAATTTCTTATTCGGCAAGTCTTTATACCGCGACGATTTTTTTCTGCGCTCTACCACGAGCCACCGGTCGGTCGATCGATCAAATTCGACTTGTGTCGCGGAATAGTTCAATTGTCGCAGCATCGATCGAATAATCAGTCAGGTATATTATAATATTGTGTGTATCGTTAGATCTTTATATATTATTATTATTATTATTATCATAAATATATCTGTATATTTTATAACATTATTATTATAATATTCGATCAAAATCAGAAATGAAATACACAGTGTGATCACGCGGTTCGTCATCATCAGCACTGAAAGAAATGAATACACTTATTATATCGCTTTGACGCTTTCGTCCATACGCTATGCGTGCGTGTATATATAAAATTAGATCTTGAAATAATATGAGCGCTAAAAACGAAAACTATTTTTTTTTTAATTACGTATACGAGTATAAGGAATATTTAATATTTTTATTTGGATTCCGAGCGAGCAAACGATTCCTCCGTATATCGATGTCGTCTCGGACGAATCAACAAATTCGTATATGCGTTGAAAAACCTGCGAAAAAAAAAATTAGTGCAATTCTAAAAATGTTTCAATCGAATCGAATTGAATTTCGTTTTTTATATTCTAAAAATACCAATACCAAATCTTCTCCAAAATTTAAAACATATATATAGTACATTATATACATCGAATGAAATTGAAATGAAAAAAAATATATATATATTATATATTAATATATATTATATATATATATATATATATATATATATATATATATATATATATATATAAAAAGAAAACACAATAATAATAATAATAATATAACATCGTAATATAATAGCTTCATCGTCGTCGTCGTCACTTAAAAACGACGGTTTGATTGATTGTTTTTAATATATACATATACATAATATACACCGTTATTCGGGACGATGAGCGATAATATCATCTGCACGGCGTTTTATATAGTTATATACTCTCGCGGTAATAACGCTGTACCAAATCGCGGTGGTCGGAGGCTGCGAGAAATAATAATAATAATAACGTTCTCGTTGGCATCATATAATAATAAAATATAATAATAATAATACGTGTGAGGGGGGGTGGCTGTGCGATGTTTTATCGACGGGGAGCGAAAGCGGTCTCTATCGTAATACACACGACGCGCGCGCGTGTGTAATGCTCCCCCCAAAAGAGCCGAGACGGGACTGAACGATTATGAACGCGCGAGGGGAGCGAGCTGCGATTTCGTTGTCGTGTACGAGACGGAATATAACACAACGGGACGCGTCGCGGCCACTGCTGTCTAATTGATCGTTCCAAAATTTTTGGAAATTCGAATATACGTATATCTAATATATACGAGATTAAACGGAAATTTCTTTTTAAAAATGTATTTCGTTATTTGTTGAGTGTACGACAATAATTTGTTGTCAGCTCCGTATATATAGTTTATATAGGAATTATAGCAAAAAAAAAAAAAGATTATACTACGCGAAACCGTATAAATGTGGCGCGTCTACGCTATTATAGAATATTATATTAATATAGTCGAAACACCTACACAGCTATTGTACCAGTTTTAAAAAGGACAATAATGTTTTCTATAAGAATGTCCCCGTATCGTTTTTGTTAAATATTTTTGAACAAAACAAAAAAATAAAAATCATTAGATAATTATTTTTTTTTTAAAGAAAGAAAAATTCAAAACGCTGCAAAACACTATATCGAACAATATTTCACGAAAACCAAACGACATTTTTTAGAAAACATTGTCCTTTTCGAAACTGCATGTAATAGCCGGTGTTTCAACTCCGATTTTAACGTAGACGACACATTCGTTGTGTAGCTTTTATTACAATTTCCTAAAAGCCATATATAGAAGCAGACAACAAATACCGACGTCCACTTATAAGACGTATTATATAATATTGCATTGTACGTCGAATTTTATGTCGTCTAGTTAAATACGAGTAGAAATTATTTTCTATTTTCATTCCCAAAGAGGAGAAAAAAAATTCTAAACACGCTTCTGTTATAACGGCGGCGGTGCAAGTGGCATATAGCTGTGATTGAATTATAAGATAATATATTGTTACTGTTAACTCGATTCAGTAATTACAATCACTATATGTTATTGTAAAAAAAAGAAGACAAAAATTTCTAAAGTTACTTTACAATTAAACGTAAAAATTGCATAAAGGTACTTCATATGTAAACAGACGCCATTAAATGAATTAAAAGTAAATTTGAAAACCGTCGGATGTATGAGTAAAATCCTTATAAAACTAAGTGCTAACAAAAGTACCATAACTAACAAAGTATTTATTTATTTTTTAACTTAATATTTAAAAAAAATGTTTATACTTCTAAGTCGATGCTTCCGAAACTGAACCGTGCCGAAAATACGTGATCGCACCAATGGAAATTAAACGGTTCAGACAAAATGTTTGAGTAAAGTGTGCTCCAGTTCAGAGCAATGGCGATTATACTTAATGTTCAAGCGGGAGGGAGTAGGGTAGGAGTAGAGTGCTGTAAATTATTTAACACAAAAAAAAACATATAGGTACCTACCACCTTCACGTTCAAAAATCAAAAGCAGTTTGATAATTTGCAGGTAGGTAACCACAATATTAATGTGATGAATTGTGAATACTTATTAATTATTAGATATATCCAATGGATATCTAATGGACACTAATGTGAAGCGGTGAATATTTAATTTTCCAGTAATTTGGCAAACAAAGTACCCGCAGTACGCGTATAAAATATTGAAAAGAAGTATATAAACTGACTAGAAAAAAAAAAAAAGAAAACGTTTCGTTGGAAATTGTTTCCAGCGCGAGAGAGAGCATTTTTTCAGAAATTTTGCGGCGGCTGACTCGGATAGAATGAAAAAATTATTATCGACTCCGTCCACCGTCACCGCCACCACTGGTGTTTCTCGCTGCAGCAACGGTCTCCTGCACTCACACGTTCTACAACAGTACTCTCGGCCCGGTGCAGCGGTGTTCAAAAGCCATTTATGAGTATGCGCAGCGCGTGCGTTGCACACTGCACGATTGCAGCGGTGGACGATTCAGCGTGCGGGAGGGATGCGGTGACTATCGACACACACACGCGTGCAGGGGTCACTTCGACGGGATTTTTACGGCGGACCGCCCGCCGGACGCTCGTGCAGTGATACGCGCGCTCGTGTTCGCGGTTATTATTATTATTATTTATTATTATTATTATTATTATTATTATTATTATTATTTATTATTATTATTATTTATTATTATTATGACTGTAATATACCGTTTTTTCCGCGCGACTCTCTTATTTCGGCCGTGATGCGCTTTTACGGTTTTTGATTAAAAACTCTATACCATACTGCGCGGTCCTCCTCGTACACGCACTATATAATCGTGTCCTCTTCCCCTCGTACACGCGTTATATCCGTATCCTCTTCCCCTCGCGGACGGGGAAAACAACAATCACGTCGTCGCTGCGCACTCAACGAGTAGGCGTAGTATATACACGCATGTTTGATACGTGTTTGCGCGGTCAAATGAAGTATAGGATATATTATCCCGCAGTGACGTGTTTCACTTAAGTTCATAAGGGCGAACCGAGTGTCACTCAAGGGTGCTATATTATAGGTTCAAGCTCCCCGAATGATTTATACTGTCTCTTTCAGTATCCCAGTGTTGTTAAATAATTAATCGCATTTCTTTTTAAACCCCAGCCTAAAATCTAGGCCTGCTCAGGGAGTTAAAACAAAACACCTTTAACGTATAATATTATAATAGGCCTTGTACCTAATCTAATATAAGCACGGGGGGTTTTTTTTTTTTTTTTTAATACAAATATAACATTTTCATTTGTTTCTTACGTTGTTTACACGCATGATTGATATCAATACTGGTTAACGAGTTTAAATTTTTTTAAATCAAAAAAAAAAAAAAATGTGTGATCCTTTTTTTCCGTCGTTACAACTGCGCCAAATTATTTTTGCAGAGTTCGAACAGAAATGTCAACGAGTACGCGCACGTGCAGCGGTTAGGGAGAATTGTTTTCCTTTTCTATTACAAATAAAATGTGTAAAAATGTTGAAAACGATATAAACACGCGAGCACGGAGCGCCAACCGTGGTTCAAGTATCCGAATCAAATTAATGGGAATTACACGTTTTTCCCAAAGAATATTATAAATTTTCTTATACGCGTGCAGAAATGCACGCCTGATACAAATTACACCTTACAAACCTTATTACAATTTATCATCTTATATAATATGGTGTGTGTTCACTCGCGTCAATGACGTGTATATGTGGCCTGATAATAACTCGTAACCCGGTAAATAGTACGGGGTAATAAATACCGGTAGAAACCAAAGATCCGGTAACCGCGTGCTGGTGCTTAACTTGCTGCACGTGACGCAGTAGGTGTATGTGTACCGACGAAATGATAGAACGCGTAATCGAATCGCAAAACTGCAGTAAATTTAAGGACGAAACGCTCTGCAGTGCAAAAGCACAAAAGGCTTTTGCAGCGGATGTAAAACCCCGTAATGGGGGGGGGGAGGAAAGCGTTGTGACGACCACGACGGTATTGTATAAAAGCCTAAAAAAAAAAAAAATATTCGACGCTTTTTTTTTTCGTTTTTTTTTCAGTAGAAACAAAGTTCAAGAGGGTCAAATAATCGTTTCCCTGCAACACTCGCGTAAATAATACGCCACTGGTTGCGCCAATATCAAACGCGCGCTCCCCTCCCCCTTCACCGTTTATACGCCGGACGGATTTTCCGGGTTCGCGCTGTACGTACGTGCACCGACCGGTCGACGCGGTGCAGCAAGTTCGCGCGGAGAGAGCGGCCGCCGTACTTGTATTGACGCGCGGGCTGGAAGAATGGGCGGCCCTCCGTAATTGGTTCCCCCCGCGACCGCGGCCATATTGAACGGTAGCGAACCCCTCTTCCGCCCCCCCCCAACCGTCGCGGCCAGACATCGCGACGCACACCCCTCCGTGACAACGCTTCATCGGCCGAAGGCGCAAATAAAAACGCCTCCCCGCGGCTGCCACGCGCGCGCACGAGCCGTAAAATATTATTACAGACGTCGCGCGGCGAAACGAGAATGGAGAAAAAAAAAAGAAGAGAAATCTCCTCTCGCGCACACGCTGGCAAAGGACCGCGTTGAAACTCGAATGTAATATTCATTTATTACGCATTTACTTATTTACTTACCGTTTGGCGTGAATATTTCTTGCACTTACTTGGTCCCAGTCAAATTTCAGATTATTATTATTATTATTATACCGAGGGCAGTAATCGAATCGTGTTCTCGCACGATTTTACGATGCGGAGCGAAATAAAATCAAGCAGCATCTTTCGCCCCGGTCAAATCCATTCTTCTATTACTGTATACAAAGAAAAAAATCACGTTTTTCCCTCTTATACAACGGGCAGAAAAAATAAATATAATTTCGCCATAATTATATTGCCGCGCGCGTCATTCATTTACTCCATTGTATATTATTTAAAAATATAGATGCGGTATAGCGGGAGGAAACTTCTTTTTTCTTTTTTTTTTTTTTGGAAACTCGTGTTTTGTACAAATAGGAAGTATTGTATTTGCAGTTTGTATATAAAATAAATAAATAAATATATTTGGTTAAATTATTATGTCAACAAACGAGCTTTATTTTCTTTTTTTTTTTCTTCTTCTTTTTCAAAAAAAATCTCGATATTATTGTTCAGATAACATAACACAATATTCGAGTGGTGTAATAATATTATAATATGTACAAAACGATAGAGATAGAGAGAGAGAGAGAGATAAAACACGTATTTATAGGGTTTATATGTATATATTAATAGGATGATTGGCACGTGATGTATACAGTTTTACCCTATCTTAAAAATTTAAGTCTATATATCGTTTATACTCGTATATATTCAACGAGACTTATATTATTTACAAAAAAAAAAAAAAAAAATTATATATACTTATACGACACGCGCATAATATATTATTATTAAGTACCGTTTTCATAACATATGTATAACATATAAGTTTAGTTATATATAAATGAAAAAGAAAATTTATAATAATCGAGTTTCGTCAAATCATAGGAATTCGACGAACGAAAAATAATAGTCTTATCACATTATTAAAAAAGAGAAACTAAAATAAATAAATAATAATAAACACGCGCGCCTATATAAATAGGTACGTAGTAAAACAAAAGTACGACAAAGTAAGAAAAAAAAAAAAAAGAAGAGATTTATAAGAACTTCTCGTTCGCGTCTGCAGCGGAGAAGACACGTCCGTCGTCAGGGATTGAAAGGGATTTATTTTGTTTCCTATTTTCTGTAGGGAAATATATCGCACGACCTTCTTCGCGAACGGGTATTATTATATAATAGCGTATATTATATGAGAGGAACTACTTTGTCGTCGAATCCGACGCGTATGTTTAAAAACAAACAACGCGAAAACAACAATTTTTGTAAAATTACCAAAATAATAATAAGAAAATCGTTCAAGCGCTTAAGTACGAATACGACGGCATTTTTAACGCGTGGTTTTTTTTTTGTTTTTATTATTTTTTTTGTTTTTTTTTTTTTTTTTGTTTTTTTTTTTTGGTGACTAGTTTCCGTGTATACAAAAATAATAATAATAATAAACGAGAGAATATTATTTTTACGAAAATCATATTACATTTATACGACCCAAATGGGACACCCCTCCCCCCGCCTACGCGTTTTTTTTTTTTTTTTTTTTGTATTTGGTCTCACTAAACGCTCGTGGTGGATCCCGGACCGCCGCCACCCATTGACGGGGTGGGCGACACGGGCGTAGCGGACCGCCGGCCGCCGGGCGGCGACATGGACGAGCGCGGCGTGTGCAATTGTTGTAGCTGTCCGCCGGCCGGCTGATGCGTGGGTGGCGGCGGCGGCGGGCCCTGTTGCTGTTGCAGCCCTTGGGCGATCAGGTGGGCCATGGTGGGCCGGTGCGACAGGAGCGACTGGAGCTGTTGGTGCGGGTGCCCGAACAGCTCGGACGGATGTTGGAAATAGTGCGGCAGGTGCGGGTTACCGTACAGCGGATGGTGCGGCCGAGCCGCGGCCACCGCGGCCATCTTTAGCTTTTCGATCTCGGCCTCCTGCAGCCGCTTTGCCTTGGCCCTGCGGTTCTGGAACCATATCTTCACCTGCGCACGTCAAACACACAAAACGATTTTCGTCACATTATCAATAGAAACGCGATCTTTTTCCCGCGCCCCGCCGTTTAAGAATTTCGTTTTCTATTTTTTTTTTTTTTTTAAGAATTAAAAAACGTTGACAATTTCTTCGTAAAATATACTTTATACCGATTCCTCAGTAATAAAACCGGCGGTGCAAAATAACGCGCTTTTAAATCAATTTTAAAAATGTATAAACATTTTTTTTTTATATTCCAATTAAGAATTATTATTAACCGGTTTTGACGTAAAACGCAAACCAAATTATACAATTACATATTCATACGGAAAAAATTGTCGCGTAACTCGTATATAATGAATTTAGGCATTTTATCATTATTTTCAAATAATACTCATTGTGTACAGCGAAAATGTTATACGTTCGTAGTACACTGAGCCGTGAAAAAGAAAATGATTGTATTTTATTTCTTTTTTCTTCGATATATGTATTTCGCCATTAAAAAATTGTTGTTAATTTTTACAAAAAAAAAAAAATTGAATTACATTAAAAGTGTGTGGACACTTTACGTGTCATTACGTCTTGGGTTCTTTCGTTGGATCGAGAAAAAACATTTTTTCCGTTAGTTTTTTTTTTTTTTTTTTTGTAATTCAGTAATTATACGAAGAAATAATTAATAAACGGAATTCGTTATTATTATTATCATTACCAGGTCCGCGCGTGGTAGCCGTGTACGCGCACAACAAATATAACGAATTCGCATTCAACGCGAGCGGATACGATCTTCTGAAATCGTTTACAGGCGCGTTTGAATTCATCATTCATATTTGTTACGCAATTCGAAAAGGAGAATATGTATGGATTGAAACACGTTGTCCTTTTGTAAAATATACCCTGTTTTTAAGTTTTTATTTTAAATAAGCCACAACTTATTAAATAAAAAAAAACCCCTAGCGGAATTATCTCGCCTTTACATTTTTCAAACGTCTAACTATCTAATAAACGCGACTTCTCAATTGAACACTGGACACAAACAGCACACGCTCGGTCGTTTACACGCGAATACTGGCAAACAAATAATAATAATAATAATAAACCGAGACAGCAGAAGTGGATACGCATTTATGAATCGACGGCGAACGCGAACCGGTTTATTATTAATCGATATTGACCGGCGTATAATGCTCGCGAGGGGGAAAAAAAAAAATCATCGACGAGAACACTCGCCGCCACACAATATGAAATAAATGATACACATCTGCGCAAACGAGCAGAAATTAACACAATGTGTATTGTAGAACGATTTTTCGAAATCTCTAACGGCTGAGAGGTTTTTCATTGCAGTTCTCAGACTTTTTCGTGTGGAAAAAAAAATCGGATTCGCGCTTGGAAAATCCGAGCGTTTTCTTTGAAACGCTTTTTTTTTAATTTTTACAATTAACTTTTTACGCAATAATTATAATATAAAACAGTACCTGTGTCTCGGTGAGATGTAGCGAATTGGAGAATTCGGCCCGTTCCGCGATGCTCAGGTATTGTTTTTCCCGAAATTTTTTCTCCAAGTTCAACAACTGTTGCGTGGTGAACGGCGTTCGGGGCTTCCTGTTGGGCTTGTGCTTTCTCAGGTTACACTTGAGTTTTGGCGGTTCGCCGTTGTTCGAGTCTATTTTGCGAGATGAAAAAAAAAGAAAAAGAAATTGCGCGTTATAATTACGAGACGAGCAACGAGGTTCTTTGTAATTTTATTTAAAAAAAAATACTGCCCCTTCGATTTCGTATTTTATAACATGTAAAATCATTATTCGTTCGTATATAAACGTCAATAATACTAATTACTTATGCGTATACAGCTTTATGCTAATATAAAGAGCTGGTTCAGTGTTTAAACCGTTTTTATTGACGAAAATTTGAAACGTTCGTATTGATATATATATGCGGTCATATTTAAATATTTTTTAAATATTAAAACAACGACTTATCTAGTTATCTAGTGTTAATTTCATTTGTTATTTCCTACGCAGTCTCTTTTTTTTTTATGGGAGAGGACGTAATAATCGTTATCGTACAATCTTATTGCAACTCGAAATTCCCTATATATATATATATGTATTTGATTCTAAATTCATATTTCTATAATAATAAACATTCAATTTTGTATCCAACTGTCCAATTTATACACATACAACGAATTGTAAATTCTTAGTTTTTTCGACTCTTTACAAAAAAAAAAAATAAAAAAAAATATTTACACGATTGTGTAAAATACGAAAAAGAAAAAATGTATTCCTCGAAAATGTATTGGAATTATTATACGCGCGTTTCAAACCTTGTTTTGGTATTTATATAGAATGAGGAATTACGGACAATTATAAGCAAAAAAAAAAGAAAGACCCCGAGCGTATTGCGAGATTCTACAACATTTTGTAAAAGCAGAATTTAAGAAACGAGAACATATATTATGTTTCACGTAAAGTACGAGTTTACACAACAGCGTCGTCGTCCGCGCGGTGTACCAAAATCAAACAGATCCGCGCAATGGTTTTTTTGATTTTCTCAAAACGCATTTTGATCCGATTAATTCGTCGGTTCAGTTATTGCTTGTCATTTCGCGCGGCTATCTCGGCTGCAGATTTTACACGAGAATAGACGATCCATCGTCTCGCGGAGTATATAAAATCATGACGAGCGTAATTTTTAATTCGTTAAATTTCGATGGGAATATAAATGTGTGTAACGATGTCACATATAGCTCGTCTAAAAATACACGAGAAAAAATACGCGTGGCTAGTAACGATTAGCAGACGCGGCTATAAAAACGCAGCGCGATTACGCGTCTTAAACGATTCGCGTCGAATTAAAAAAAAACAAAAAAAAAAAAAAATCGCGAAAATCGAGGCCAAAAAAAAAAAAAAAAGAGAAAAAGTAAATCTTTTTTGTATACAATACGCGCCGTATACGATTATAACAGACTTGTAAAGAACACTTTTATTTCGTATTCGATGAACAAAACAAAAAAAAAAAAAAAAAATAGAAAAAAGTATATTTATTAATCGAAATCGACAGTTGCGTACATTCGTATCTCAAACAAGTGCGGTCTACTCGCCATTTGAATATAAAATATTCGTTCAAGTTGGAGTGCTTTCACGCGATAACTAAGCGTTACATAAAAAAATGTAATCGCGACGAGTTTATGAGTTCTAAATACAATCGATTTCTATCACTATACATTATATAATGCGATAATTACGTATTAATAATCGTACGACAACAATGATATTATTAACGTCGCTGATGTTAACCTCGTATAATTCCGATATATTGTATATATATAACGTTTAAAATGTACTGTATTGATATTGTAATATCGCGTGAACAATTAAAACATTTGCACTGTATTACATTGGTTTGCGACAATTCATCGACCAAAACGGAGAACGTTAGAAATTTTCACAAAAAAAAAAAAAAAAAAATCGATAACGCGTATTACGTTATATATAGAGGAACAAAAATGATTTTTTTTTTTTTTTGTTATAAACCAATACAAAATAAACGAGCCGCGGTCAAAACTATTCGAAATATAATATAAAGTCGAAGATTTACTGATATATTGATAATATAATTCTAAACTTAACCATGCCGCGTGAAAATATCACCGTTGCAGAGTGTTTTTTTCATCTCCGCACTAGACAGCGTTCAAACGCGCTCCTCTCCCGTTGTAAAAATTAAATTTGCGGATTGTATTCAATTATTTTATAAATACAAAACAAATAGACATTCGACGTTTTTCCGTTTTATTGCGAAATATAAAAAAAATTTCGAAAAAAAATAAAAAGAGTTTATTTAAATCGTATATACACGCGCCGTGTCTGATGATCGACGTAATGATATATTATTATAGTTACGCGCGTTATTTCGGTTTAAGCGGAGAACACCGCCGCCGCCGCCGATTCTCTCTTTTTCTTTTCTTGGCATACGCGCGTTCGCGTGTCATTATTACACGTATTTAAACGTACGCGCGGCGACGTTTGGGACCGATTAACACATTTTACGTTCGTTTTTAAACGTGCGCAGTGCGGCGGCCGACGCGTATTTGTCTCGGGTCGTCCGACACACACGCACGCGGGTAAGAGATACGTGACGGGGACGAGTGGAAGAGAAAGAGCAATTAGACGTCGCTAAAAATAATAATAAAAAAAAAAAAAAAAAACGAAGAAGAAACTGGCGGAATGAAAATAAAATAAAAATCGCCCAATTAGAAGAGCGAGGAGTTACGGCCGCCGCGACGGAGGAATGCGCGCGTTACAGCAGCAGCAGCAGCAGCTCTCCGCGCGCGAATGCCGCAGACCGCGGCGAGACGCGCATACACCGGTGTACGTATGCATGTGTGTATACATATGCGCGCACGTTAACGGACGACGCTGCACCGTCGCCGGCTGCTGCACGGCACAGACCGCGGCGCGAGTTTATATACGCCGCCGTTTTATACGATATTACAACAACACGCGCGTCGCGAATTTATTTATTTATTAAATTATACGGACAAAAGTCCAATTCACAATATATTTGTATAGATAACAATAATATAATATAATTTAAAATAATACGATATAACATAAGAAAATATAAAAAGATTAATATATAGAATAAATGTAATAACAACAATAATAATAACAATAACAATAATAATAATAATAAGAACACATTCAATGTTTTTTTTTAAGATAGTTTACTATTTCCTGTAGACATTAAAATATTTACGGGGTCGTATGACGTATACTTTTTAGATGATTGAGGAATATAAAATAAATGATTGTTACGAGTGTAGTGGTTATTGACTTTGAAATTTAATTGACTTAATAAAAATGAATCATCAATCTCGTTATTTAGTAATTTGGTGAGAAAGGTGTTGTATGAATTAAACGGAAACAAAACAAAACAAAACAAAATAAATAAATAGCCTATTTAACGCGAGCCGCGGTCGTTGCGGACGTCTCGCTCGAGCGCGCTGTAATCACTTACGAATTTTATTCGCATAAAAAAAAAAAAAAATTTTGAAAAACACAATTTTTTTTTTGCTTTCTCATTTTTTTTTTTTGTGTATATTTTTAATCGTCAAGATAAATATTGTATTACAGAATTTCTTAAATAATAATAATAACAAAAGTTTTAAGCGGTAATACAAAAAAAAAAATTAAAATTTATTATTATTATTGTACGATTGCGATTTTGTACACGATTTTCAGTAATATGTAATATAGTGGAAATGCGAATTCGACGTCGAAAAATCGGTAAACGAGAGCGTTTCGTCATAAAGTATATTTACTGCAGTACTTACTTTCTTTTTTAAATTTTATTGAATAATTTATATAACGATATAAAGGCGGATGACTTTTTGCGAAAACCGTTCGAAACGAATAAAACGTGGAATTTTCGTATTTATTTTTTTTTTTTCGAAATCACGACGAATGGGGAAAAAAATTCCTCAATCGTCATTCGATCCGATCGCAACGAAACTACGTTCGTGTTTTTTCGATATTATGTTCACATATTATGACGGGTGGGTTGGGGAACGATATTGAGTAGCTGCCGCGGGGTATATGAACTAAAACAAATGTAATGAACCTATTATGAAAATATATTTGAAAAACTATACAATTTAATTAAGCGACGTAATGCGGATTGGAATATGAATAAAAATTATTTACAAAATAGACGGGGGGCAAAAGTTAAATAATTTTTTTATTCGATTTTCCATTTATTTGCAGACTTTTTGTACGCCGAGGTTACAAGTCGTTATAGAATTACCTACTTACACATTAAAAAAAAATGACTTTGAATCTAAGAGCAAATAATAATAATATACAATTGACTTATATGAAATTCGTCATCGCGTACACGCTGCTGCTGTTGCTGCTGCAGCGTCCGTATATAATAATTATCTAGAATTCTATAACATAAACACTTTTATTTACAATCCGTTTATATAATGTGAGAAATTAAACATTTCTATTCGACTTGAGGAGAGTATAGTGTAAAAAAAAAATGTAATGATGAGCACAATACCTGCTAATACTCTGTGAGTGGATACCAAAAAAATTTTTTTTTGATTCGCTCGTACTACAAAAATTGTCTACTTAATAGAACGGCGGATACATAACTATTACGCGCGATTGCGTAAACACTCGCTGTTACTATAATGCCTATAAATATTAAAATTATTATTAAAACTTAGCGTTGTTTTTCGCAATAATTTTCCGTATATATAAATAATAAATATTAATTATAATATAATAATATTTATAGCCGACGATGACGGCGGAAGATGACCAAACGCGCAGTCCGTCTCGCGCACCGTTATCGGTTTTTTTTCCAATAAATAAATATAAATATAAATCGTTATTTCGTATATTAATTATTACAATATAATATAGCGCGCAATGTACAATATTTATTATCGTCATTACACACGTACTAATTATTATTGACGTCGAAAACATTCGAAATACAAATATATATTTATTATTACGACGTTGGAATTTATTAAAATATAAATTTCGTAACGCAACAGAGGACGGAGAAATCGACACAAAACGACTGTAGTTTTGTAATGTAAAAAGTCGGTAAAAATACGGACTCTTCTGCTTTCCCGAATGTTTGCAAACTGATAAAGTATTATAACAGATTTTATACCATCTTCTACTATATATATATATATAACATAGTCCGCACTGCTCTAATAATATATTCGTAATAATTGCATAATCCCGTATTAATCGGCACGATGACATTGTATACATATTATATTGATCAAAAACGCTGTATAGAAAAAAAAAAATTATTTGTACTTTCGTTCAATCGTATGCGTTCGCATCGTATACGTTCGCGGAGATGGTCATTTTTACATATTATATCGAAATGGAATAATTAAAAAAAAAAAATACCGGTAAGATTTACATAAAATAAAAAAAATCGTTCGCATACGTTTCACGCTCATTAAACGCTAGCACGCGATTGAAATAATAATAATAATAATATTAATAAAAAAAAAAATATATATATATACATAAATAAATACGAAATCGATTGCTGTCACGATAATTGTATTTGTGTCAATATTATTATTATTATTATTATTTGAATAATATCAACTGGCAAAATTAATTTTATTCGATTATTATTATAACTGCAGCTCGGACACGAGTGTTTTTTTTTTTTTAATTTAAATAACGATAATACATTTAAAGCCGATCATTTCTATTATAATGTATTATAATATATGAGTTTAGTGGCTGCTGTACAGATAATTTCTGGCTTTTCACACGCAGACGAGTGGTGAAGAGGAATTTCTTTTTGCATTCGTCACACGATAAACTATAATTTTTTCACGAGTTTCGAACCCAATTGAATCGTACGATGAAATTGTACCAAGTAGCTAGTGGAAAGCTATAGATTTTTTTGCACACAAAACAAACCGTTTTATATAAACGTGTAAAAAACACGACGTTTTGCGTTCGATCGACTTTGGATGAGCAGCGGCAAATGACAAACGATAAAAAACGAATTAATCAAAATTCGCCCTGCAATCGATTTTAATGGTCTTACACTTTATGCTGTATATAGTTTAGTAACCGATTAACATATACTGTAGTTCAACAATATTTTTAATTACAAAAGCTTAGAAACATAAGAACATTTTTCGTATTTTTAACGCATAGCAGTCAGTCGGTCTTTTGGTCTTCTGAGACTACGACTATAAAATATATGGATTTCTTCCCGACCGTAATCCAGTGCAAAATTTGCGTGAATTTTTTTTTTTCATAGAATACACACAAATGCGTTGATAATTTCTTCTTTATATATATGATAACATGTGTATAGATTTCAAATGATATAGAAATAAAGTCAATCAGAATCCGTACAATTTTGTATCTAAATTATTTTTACATAATTTCCCTCCCGAAACTATTCAAAATGTACACGGCTGACGAGTATATTATATTTATACCGATAATTCGACGGAATAAGCTAAACGATTTATGAATAAAAAAATGAACGACGACAGAAATTCTAATAACCGCGAACAATATGGTAACATAATACGTATTACGATTACACGACAACGATGGTATACGTTTTTTTTTTAAACGAACATTTAAATAATCCATTGGAAACGCGGTCTCCGTAATTACATAATTCACTTGATTTGGCCATTAATATAATTATTATAATATTGTTTTCAATCAATTTTGTCAGCACATTTGTCGGTTAGAGGATAAAAGAAAAAGAATTGGGTTTCGCCGTTAATCGAATATTTTCAAAATATATTTAAAAGAAAAACGTTATATGATTCACGCAAATCATAAAAATATTATACGCGTTATTCGTGAAAAGTGGCAAAATCGTTTCCGAATACAAATGGGGCGACGCACACGTTTTATGGGGAACTCTCGTAGTATATAAGCAACGAAAACACGGATAGGTAATTATAATTTTTTTTTTTAAAAAGCGATAGCAAAGAAATAAAACATTTTCTATGAGATTATAAACAATAAGGGAACAATTTCGGCAAAAACCTTAGACTTTTTCCACATTTGCGAATTGTCGAGACACGGATGTTAGCGCGGTTGCTCGGCCGCAACATTCTCTACTATAATCACAGAGTATTTCAAATTTCACACAAACGTATCCGAATAAAAGCGCGTAATAAGAAAAGAAAAGAAATTGTTTGGAAACGGTTTTTTTTTTTTGGTTTGCCATACGATGTGTATAAAATAAACGAGTAGATTTTTCTTTTGGCAAAACGAAAAAAAAAAACGATCGTAGAGTGAAGAAACGTACGAAACGTTGGAAAAAAACAGTACTTACCGGGCGAACCGGAGGTGAGTCCGGCCGAGCCGAAGGCGGGAAACGCTCCGGCGTAGTGCGGGTGCCAAGCTCCCGGGGCGGCGGGGTGTTGCATGCCCGCGGCCGAGTAAGCGGCGGCGGCGGCCGCGGCGAAAGCGGTGAACGGCGTGGGCCGGACGGGCGCGACGGGATGGTGCTGATGGTGGTGTCCGCCGGCAGCGGCCGCGGCGGCGGCGGCTGCGGCCGCACCGGACATCATGAACGCGGCGCGGGCTACCATCGCGCCGCCGGGTTGCTGGAACGGATGGTGTCCACCGCCGTGCAGGTGTTGGCCGTGGTGCGACAACGGCGGGGACGGGTGTACGGGCGGCACGGGTGACCGGCCGCGGTCCGGCGTCGTGCTGGACGAACACCGGCGGCGACGGCCACGACCGCGCGGGTTGTTCAGACGCCGGCCGCCGCCGCCGTGACGGCCGTGCAGCAGCAACGGCCCGTCGGTGGTCGTCTCCACGTCCACGCTGTTCCGGTCGTCGTCGTCTTCGTCGTCGTCGTCGTCCACCTCGTCGTCTTCGTTGGACGGCGGCGTGTCCATCATGTCGTCGTCGTACACGGAACCGGGCGTCGGCGAACGCCCCGGCCGGGTGTCCGCCAACAGGGCGGCCACGCTGAACTTGATCGGACCGGACGGGCGCGCGGCCGCCATCACCGACGACGGTATTATACCGACCGTCTCGTCGTTGTTGTTGTTGTTGTTGTTGTTATGGTGGTGATGGTGGTGCAAGTGGTGCATTATGTTCGGCGGTCCGCCGCCCATGACCGCGTTGGTCGCGACCGTGCCGCCCGTCGTCATCCTACCGGATTTCACGCCGTCCACGTCGTTTGTATCGACTCGATGTTGCTGCTGCTGCTGCTGTTGTTGTTGCTGTTGATGTTGCTGCTGCTGTTGCTGTTGCTGTTGTTGTTGTTGTTGCGATCCGCTGATGGCGGACGGTGTCGGCGGCGGCAACAGATGGTTGAGCGCTAACACTGTCATATTGCAGGCTGCTCCGGTCGGTTCTAGCATGTGTGTCCGCACGAACCGTATTCGCAAAAGCGCATTCAACGGCGCGGTACCGGCAGACCGCAGCGAAATACGCGCGCGCGCGACGTACTACTACTCATATAATAACGACGAATTATCCTCGCGCGGGTAGGCCGTATACACGTAAAAATGTACGCACGAAGAACTGTGCAAGAAACGCGCGTCGGTGAGATAAAACAGTAGGTAAAAAAAAAAAAAAAAAACAATAAAAAAAACCCGAACTAAACAGTCCTCGAAAATATTACACGCTGCTATACGCGAGTTGTGTTCGTTTATTCGTCGTCATAAAACGTACGACATATTATTATTATTATTGTAACTTGACAAAATATTTTGTGTGTGTATGTGGCGTGTGTGCGGCAAACGCGGCGAAACGCGGACAGTAGCGATGTGGTCGGTTGACTGAACGGTTAGCGCCGGTGACGGTCGGCGGTGGCCTCGTGACGGTCGGCGGCGACCCGAGCGCGCCCGGTAGTGGCCGCCGGCGCCGCCCATCGAGACGGTCACGCCCCCCGCCCGCGCGCTTCCGCGGCGGGACGTCCCACGTGCAGAGGACGACGCGTTTCGTCAATAATACCACCGGGAGCGGGTGCGTGCGCCCCTGTACGCGCCCGTCCGTGTGCGCGTGTGTACACAAGGCGAGTTGAATTTATATTATATTGTCGCGTCCCACCGGGCGTCACACTCGCACGCGCACCGTAGTACTCCGCCACTGTTGCACCCGTCACTCGTAGCGTATAGCGATCGTTCGTTCTCCTGCAGCAGCGACACTGCACGATCCTATTAGCGATCCCGCTGCTGGCAGTTATACATTGTGTTTTTATACACGCGTGTATGGCGTAGTCGAGTCGAGGGGAGGGCCGTCGTCGCGATTCTGTTTGTATTTCTTCTCACCCCCACACCGAGCGGTTATTGCAGTAAATAAAATCGCTATGCCTTGCGCTGTTGCATAGCAGTGGCGGCATACCGGTGAGGGGAGAGGGGGTACCACTAAGAAGTACCTATACATATAATATACGTACGTGTCCGCAGCCGCAACAGTGGCGCATTAAAGATTTTTTCATATTATGGTGATGAGGGTGGGGGAATATTTCAGATTTTGAAACTTTCAATTTACTTCATGTGCAACGGTGTACACAAAACAATTCGTTCTCGCGCGTTTCTCGTTCACGTATATAATATAAACTATATCGAACACATTTTAATAATGTATATTTTAATATTATCTGTTCTCATTCAAAAACGCGTAACATGTTTTTACATATGAATAATATAATATTTAATATTATTTATATAATAATATTCGTAAAAAGGACCTAAGAAAATTCGGTTTTTTTTTTTTTTAATTGTTCTACTTATTTTACGAATTATACAACGTATAGTTATGTGTGTTATATCGGTGTATGCAAGCGATACATAATATATATATAGTATTAATATTATACATATAGTAAATAATTGTTCTTCTTTTCTTCGGAAATTAGCGTTTTTCGAAATTATCGCCTGTAAATATAGCTATTTAGTATGTTTACTTGCTGCTGCTGCTGCTGCGGTCCATTAAAAACGCATCAAACTCCAATTAAATATTAGTCGAGTCTAATATACATAAAATGTATAACAAAATTGTTATACCTATGTGTACGTACCTATCATGTTGGTCTACGACCTCTACAATGATAATACTAAATGTGTCTGTATTACAATATGTGACGCGTATACTTGTGTTAACTGCAGGAATATGCTCAATTTATATTATTAATAATCGATTAAATCGAAAGTGTTCGCAGTCTTTGCAAGACATCAAAATCAATATATATATATATATATTGAAATAAATATATATTGAATAATATATATTGTTATTGAATAATAACAATAGGAAATAAGCGTAATTAAATAAGCAATAATATATGAGCACCGCGCAGTAAATATCGAGGAAGAACATTAAAAACTTATATATTCATTTTTGCAATACTAATTTAGTTGAACGATTTAAATGAATACTTAATATCAATATGATTATTATCTGTTCGTATACTTCTTTAAAGCGTGGCGGACATCGTGTTTTTAAATACCTGCAGTAATTTCAATAATATTTCACATTATTTGATCACGGTATTCGCAAATAATCGTGCAAAAGGCGAAATCATTATATTGTTATTATTACACGTAGATATTTACACGAAACATAATTTATATTAATTAACGATAGAAAATAATATACGCGTGTATAAAATATATATTTTATAATATAATAATTAAACAATATTCCGAGATGCGTTATCGTATAACGCGAAGCAAATACTAATTATATATTATTATATTTGATGTATTTATCTATTCTATTATTATTATTATTATTATTATATCTGAGTGTAACGTGTGTGGTTATGGTGGTAAGTAACAAAGTATATTATAAAATATATATATACGCGTTGGTACATACGGCCAATATTATATTATTTATTAAAGGCGTAGGTATATATTATATATAATGCGTTTTTTTTATAATTACTATGTGTATATAATTATAGTAGCTATCATCTATGTCTGCTTGTGTATACGTTAAACTAGTAAATTAAAAAAAAAAAATTTATAAATCTACGCTGGTACAGTAATAATTTGTTTTCTCCGCTTTTATACAATATGTATACTTATATACAGAATCGTTTGTAATAATAATAATATACTCTCTGCAACCTAACCTGCACGTGTTGTCATCATAGACATCAGCTATTATTGTATGTTATTTACATCATACGAATTTATATATTATGTTTAATTTATATATTATGTTGATCAAAATGACAAAAGACAATATTGTGTTTACGTATTATAATATGACAATATTACGTCGTTCGTTACTAATTGTTTAATTTAAAACTATATACATATATATATATATATATGAGAAGTGATTGTAATAATATTATACATTTATATGTGTGTAGATAATGAATAACACGTTCAAAGTCTAAAAATAAATGCAACTAACGCTAAAACCTTAGTTTGTTACAAAAACAACATAGCTACAATGTATATAACACCAGAAGGTAAAGCAATTACCCACGAGTAGACCACTTCAAGTATACTTGGACAGTATTATAACAGAAATCAACAAAAGAATTCAGAAATGGAATGAGCCAAGCAAAAAAACGTATTCCTCAAAAAGAAAAAATTACTGTCGTCGAAAAAAAACGTGAACATAACCACCGAAAAGAAAAAAGGCTTATAAAATCATACGTCTGGAGTACGGCATTATATAGAAACGAGACATGAGCATTTAATAAGAAAGACACGCTATGGAAGCTTTATACGAGCTTTTATATCGTTATATACAAGACCACAACGATTGACGACGAGTCATATATATGGAAAAATGTAAGAGGAGATTTTTACCGTCGTAAAATTAATAATTATAACAATACGATTATTAAAGAAATAGAAAAAAAAAATTTTTTTTTTTTTTAAACGAGCACCCTGTGCACGAACGAAACTACATTTTTCCATCCGTACTGCAGTACGCATATTACAAGTAAAATATATATTGGCGAAGCAGTATAATAAGACCGCAGCATCGACATATGGCGCGCCGGTACTCGTTGCGATCTCATTTCCCGCGAATTTCTCCGCTGTCGCGCGTACAGTCAATCTCATATTATAATTGTACGAATAACGCGCGTTACATGTATAGCCGTATAATAATAGATCTATGATATATGTGAGTACGCATTGATCTATAACATTGAATATATATATATGTATAAATCTCGTCTCGTTACGTATTCATTTATTTTATTATATTGTCGTCGCATATACAGTCGCGTCACCCGTCTCGTTAAAACCGATGTCTCTATAATACGCTTATAAATATATATAATATATATTTATTTATTTTTTTTCTATACGATAATATACGTTCGTTTCTAGATACACGCACGCACTGGTATATTATTTTATATTATTCACATCGGTCCACTATCCGCAGCAACGTCTGTCGTCATTATTATTATTATTATTTTTATTATTATTATTATTATTATTATTATTATTATTATTATTATTATATCGTCGCAATATACTTATATATATATAGTCCTTAAAAAGGCATCGGCCGGCCGTACAAAATATACAATTGGAATCGGTCCGCGACGTGATCCAAATCGTATATATATATTATATGTAAGCAGTTATCAAAGTTATCGTTTTCTTTTAAAAAAAAAAAAATTATAAAAAATGAAATGCTAATAAAATATTCGTGTGGATGACGGGGGGGGGGGGACAATTTTTTTTCTCCAATACATTTACGCTTATGTTATAAATCATTAGTTTATTATTTGTACTCCGCGACGAATTTATTAAATTTAAATGACGACGCGACGCTACGCGTGTATTACTATATGGTATTTTATACGTTTCATTTTTTTCCATTCCTTATTTCCAAATTATGTTTGCACCGTGAAATTACGCGGTATATACTTAAACGATTTGTGTTCATGTAACGTTTTGGATTAATAAATACCGAGCGAGATATTTTTTAAACAAATGCCCTCGTGTATAGAAATAAATTACATTACAATCGAACTTTATTATTGAAATTTTATTAAACGTAGCGTATGTATATATATATATATATATACGAGTATATATATATATTTTTTTTTATAGACAAATAATGGACAATATATACGAGTTACGATAAATGAATCACAGCTAAGGTAAAAGTCCCACTCGCATAGTCCATATTCATTTACCGCGAAAAACGCAATTTTTCTTTACAAGAGCTTTATTGGTAAATAATTATTAATTATGTCAATACATATTATACCTATATAACATCGGATTAATATTTTTATAGTTGTAATTCTGAAGGATTGGACATTGACGCGTTAAGGAATTAAAAAATTACTTGGAATTATTATTATTTTTAATGACTTTTAACAAGATGAGAGTTTTCGTATGTAATAATTATTTATTCAGCGAACGTGTTTTTTTTTTTTTTTTAAATAAATTTTTCCCATAATTCAATTTTTTTTTTTTCGATCAAATCAATTTTTTAATACAAGCTAATTTATATACGCGAAAATATCGTGACGGTAACCACACTGACATGTAAAATAATAAATTTATTTTAAAATATTCTAATTTTAAAAATATCGACTAACTTGCTCGGCATTGCCTTTACATGGATTTTCACGATCATTATACTATGCGCCGTGTGTAATATCTGCAAATACGATATACCTATACAGTATTATATGTATAATTATTATTACATTGCGCAGTTTGTGTCACGCCCGCGGAATAATATCGTGTACCGTGACTGCTATAAATCGCTAACGGAGCATATATATTATATTCTAATGTTTACCCATTATTATAAATACTTCAATAATTCATTTTTCGACCTAAATATAATATATATATATATTATAATATTAATAATACGCTTTCAATTGTACATCTGGTATAACGCCGTTAATATAAATGTATATGAGAATTTAATCGAGATTCCACCGTACACTTTTACATACGTGTAGAGCGCCTGTCTTAACGTCATGGTGTAAAAATCAGCACAATACATCAAAAGTCGTCTTCTATGCTACGATAAAAATGAACATTTGATTAAAATGAAGTGAAACTCAAATAAATATAGAGGGAAATTTATCATTTTTGTTGATGTATAAAAAAAAATCTCCTTTTGAAAGCTGTAAAACGATATATAAATAATTTTTTTAATGGTCTGAACCGTCATTGTAATAATATGCAATAGAACGGAATTTTTCCTATACGTCTTTAAAAGCGCTGCGCACGAGTCCGGAAATTGGAAATTTTTACAGTTTGAACTCATTTAACTCATTTTAAACTAGTAAATCGTTATTTTTTATAATACGAGACGTATTGTAGAAAAAATCGTAAAAAAAAAAGAATAATAATACAAATTTGGTTAAATTTTCCGCGATATATATATATATATATATAAAAAAATTCATCTAACAATATTGTTCGAAATTTTACTGTATTGTGCAGTATTTCGTTGTACCGCGTGCTTATAGAAAATGTCCAAGTACGAGCAAGTTTAATATCGACAATGTGTTGCGGTGTAAATTTAAAATTATATATTGTCTAAAATTACTATAAAACCGATTAAAATATATAAATAACTTTCAATTGAAATCGAATTCGGAATTTCGTTGAGTAAATAATAATAATAAAAAGTAGTTTTCAGCTTGTAATAATTTATATAAAAACCGAACGATTGTGATAATTGACCGTATAATATACAGTAGGAATATACAATCGAGACAATAGTAATTAATTTGTTTTATATCGAAGTCAATCGAGTCACAAAGTTACGGCGGCTGTGTATATGAATTAGAAGATCGATTTCGTAATTAAATCAAGCGTCGTGAGAGGACGACCTGCGAATTTTAATCGTGCAACACAGTTCAAAACCCAACAAATCTTTAATGTTTTACTCTTATAATAACCGCATCCGCGGGTTTAGATAATAATCTACGTGAAAAATGCGCATTAATCGCACTAAAAACAAAAAAAAATTATTCTAAGGATTTATTTTACTCTGTTCATTTAATCTTTTGTGCCTATTCTTCGGACACGTATTTTTTTATTTCGTTCTAAACTCTTCATTTTTTTTTGTTCGTTTATTACAAATCGTACAATGATTGGTTTATTTTCTGACACGTCGTTTTGGTTTCAAATAAAAATATTAAAAAAAAAAAAATTCGAGAAATCGCGCTTTCAATAATATTTTTTCGTGTAAAAATATCGGGAAATAATAGTATAATTGCTACAACAATTAGTAGAATTACAGTGCAGATTTTTCATTTTTCTGTGTACACATAAATACATAATAAATGTAAGCGAATTATTTAATTAAAGTAGTAAATAGATCAAATAAATAAAAGAAAACAAGAAGGATTATACGTGAAATAATAACGAGTTAATTGTAGCGTATATATATATATACGCACACAACACACAGCTCAAAGATATTTTGATTTTAGCAGATTATAAATTAAAAAAGAGAAAACAAAACGTTCATATTTATTTTTTAAACGCGTTGTTCAGAAATTAATTCGGTGAGTGTTTTCTGAAATAACTGCGGGGGGGTTTTTTTTTTTACACAATTCCGTTTTATCGTCTCCACTGTACAGACTGCAGTATAGGGTAGGCAAGAACGTTAATATTATTATTATTATTATTATTATTATTATTAAATATAATATAAATAACGAATAGGAGGCGAAACGTGCGTTATACGTGCAAAAAAAAAGGCGTTTAATAAATCTTTGGATTCAATATACTGGGAAAATATAAATTATACACAATCGCGTATTATGTTGTACTATTCGTGGTAAACGTTTTTTTTCTTCTCTCAATAATATCATCGTTTCAAATAAAGCACTCGTACAAATATTATTGTCTGCGGCGTTTAGACATGCTTATATATAATAGAAATGTATTATTATATGGTCTAGCGCAGAGGTTCCCAAAATTACGGATGGTAAAAAAAAAAAATGCGTTCACTTGACGAATGAATTTGTGTATATCATCGAACTGCGGCGAAGAATAATTATACGATACGTTCGAAGAGACGACGACGATTCGGTTAAAAATGAGTTACAACGCCGCCATAAATATATTTATCGTTCCGAGATGAAACCTATCCCGCGCAACGCTTTTTGCTGAAAAGCGACGAAAAGGAAAACCGCTGTATATTATACGCGCACAATTCGTTTCTTGTATTTGTAAATGATTTTTATTATTGTTGAGTTGGATATAAATAAATAAATAAATATTGAATTTCGTAACAAATCTCGACTTACAACGTCTCGAATTCACAATATGTCAATTATTATTACACGTCGATGCCTGTTAAATATCTGCAAGAATAACGAGTGGTACCGTTCACGTACAATACGGTCTAGAAGATGAACGAGGGGGAAAAAAATGGATTTAAGCGTATCGTCAAAATTCGAAAAATTCCTATAAAAAAGGATTTGGGAACCTCTGGTGTGTGTGTGTGTGGTGATCCTGAACTCGTCTGAATGAGAAAAATATAATAATAATAATAATAATAATAATAATAATAATAATAATTTAATAACACGCTATCCGGGTATATTTTTTTGTACACCTATTCGATTTCGAATAATCCGATTCGATACGCTCGGGATGTGTACGAAAATTAATAAAAAGAAGTGCCGGAAGTGCCGGAGTATTTGTGTGCGACCTTCCGGTGTGGATATACCTTCTTCAATTTGTCTCTCGTACACATAATATACACATATAAGGAAACAAAAAAAAAAAAAAATGGCAAAAAAGGAAAATAAATAATATATAACACCGGGACGTCGGTGGAATAGTATTATATACACTCGTACGCGTGACCGGAGACTGTTCTCCGGTTTATCGACGAAATAGATTTATTTATATATTTTTTTTCTCCTATAAACACCGTGTTTTACACGGCGCGTACCTCGGACCCACGCTGTTGTAAGCATAAAACCACCCTTCTGTGTTGGGGTGAGGAGGCGTTTATATCGGAAATTATCGTTTATACATTAGATTATCGTTATGAGTAATATATTATTGTACGCGCGTAACGTGCGCAGTGGTGCTCACGCGTACTTAATGATCGGCCCATTAGTCTCTCATCTCCTCTTCCCCCGGACACAATATCGGACGCGCATTCGAAAATTAATAACCGTCGATTTAACTCGTACACACGCATACGTGGCTGACGATATTATTGAAATACGGAAAAAGGACACGGGCCTTTGTGCGTAACCACTTTTGTGCGATTCGCTGAACAACACGAATGCCGATGATGGTTTCCTGCAGCGTCCTCCGCCCTCCGGTTTCCGATCGAATCGCCCCCCCGCCGCGGTACACGGACGCGAGCGAGAGAAAAATCGGTTTTACGCGGTTTACAAATTCCCCGAGTATCGTTAACGTTCGGAATTCTAACACAAAATTAACAACCGTTCCGCCGGCTCTCCGTACCGAATATTCGTCGGAAAACTCGACGATACACAATTCGGTTGATTTATATAGCATGAATGCGAGAGATTGATGAAATACTAACACGGGAAATTGGAAGTGAACAAAAAAAAAAAAAAAAAATGTAATTGCTACACTGAAAGAGATATATTCTCGAACATTTCACATAAAACCAATGGAAATCCGATTGTCTCTCTTCTCGTAAATGAATAAATATCAGATATAGATACGCAATTCAAAGTACCTATAAACCAACACATCGTCTCGACAGCGGTCTTCGCGTCGTTTTACACCGGAACTCCCACGCAGACAGCTCGAACGATGCCCCCCGCCCTCGAATTATATTTTACACGTACGTTTAAGAATAAAAAAAAAAAAAAATACAAAATAGAAAATCGTTAGAAACAGCTTTAAACGGTACGATAAAAATCCGTAAAGCGATAAAAACAAAAAACTAATCGACACATAAATATTGCGCGTGTCTACTCGAAATTGTAAAAATTAATGAGAAACAATTATGATTTTGCCTTAGGCCTCAAAAACTCTACGGTTATTGCGGCCGCCGCGTATTCTATTGATTTATCGGAAATATTCGATTTTTTTTTCTTTCGTTTAAAAAAAAAAAAAAGATCGAAAAGAAAACTACACGTCTTCTCGCTTTTTTCGGTATTTTTTCTTATTTTACACTCGAAATACGCGGCGCGACACGAATTATAAATAATACGTAATATATCGCGTGGTGGCGCATACGCACATCAATCCCCGCAGCCAGCGTCTTCGGAAGAAAAAATATTATACCAATTGTGTATGATACTCGTATATACTCGTCCGACTGCTGATTTACGGGACGCTATATAACGTCATTTTTTCGCCCCTTTTTCTTTTTTTTTTTTCCTCTTTCTCTATAATATAAAATGTTGTCGAGTGGCGGTACGACAATAGTTTTAAAATACGCATATACACGCACGCAATATATTATTACAATATTATAGTGTACAAAGAGAGTGCGACAAAGGAGGCAACATATATCGTTGTGCGCGTGCACCTGGTCTCCGGAATCGGCCTTTATTTTTTTCTCTTTTCTCTCGGTCGCTTCTTCTTCACTCTAATCCGCTCGTGCCGCGGCGACACTCGAAAATATGTCCCCACTCGTACAATGTACGCAATACATCACGTATCGAAAAATTCTTTTTCGAAAATTGTACCGCAGTGGAAAATTTATACGTGTTATATAACGTGTAGTTCAGATTTTCGAGCACATTCGTTTTTAAATATATTATAACCGGGTCCGGTCGGTTTTCTCGTATTATAACGTTACAAATCACTCTTGCAAGTGTCTGTGTCCAGTAGTGGGTATATATACGCGGGCGAAGATTTTTTTTTTTTGATTTCACAAAAGAGTGCGGGAAATCGGAAAAATTTAAACGCGATATGTATTTCATATTTATTCATTTGAATTTAGCGTTGATTCGTGATTATTCGAAACGGGATGAAATCATTATAGTGTTTGGCTAAACGCTCTTGATAATTGTTGACGGAAACAACGCCAACAATAAAGAAAAAAAAAACATGAAAAAATTCTCACCGATATTTCTAATAAAAATACACTTTTGGATTTTTTTTTATAATTCTATATAACTAGAGAATTATTTGATTTCTACGTAATAAGTATCTGTTTTATAATATATACGGCGTTAAGTCGAATGTAAAATCGTATGTAATGGGGGAGGGAGTGGGACGAATGATTTTCTACGTTTTATCGTATCCGGAGAGAAAATACGGTACTGTAAAGCCAAAGTCGATTAGTTAATATGGAAATTAAGAAAAAAAAAACAGACGCGATATTACTTGAATTTTTTTGTATTTCGATAAAACAAAATTTACAAAAAAAAGAACCGATTGCGTCGTCTCGCAATTTACGTTTTTTTTTTCCTTCTCTTCTGTAGTTTGACGATTATCGGAAGATATTACGATGTTATTAACGGTTGAAACGATTGTTTCGACCAACGCGAATGTCAGCAAGCTGCTGTTTCAATAAAGTTGCTGCCTTTACAATGTCGTGTCGTGGGACGCCGCTATAACGATTCGTACCGGATTGACGCCAGTGGGTATTAATATTGAAATATTCAAATTTCGAAAAGTTTTCATTTAAATGCATCGCACTGAAACGTTACACACCGTGTAAATATTAAATTCGGATCGAGCGTGTTATAAACCCTCTCTTTATCTTGTAGTAGTTGGGGGTATTTCGCTGAGCTAAGCTATGCTTATTCTTGACTGCCGTCGCACGGTCGTGTCCGAATGAGCGACGTCAGTCGAATTTCGATACATAAACACATCGCGTGTTTAACATTCTTTTAGTAGTGGTTAATATGAATATTATTTCATCTGTAAACCGACTCGATAAACCGATTAATACTTTAAACGGAATTGATCCTTCTGAACGAACCCGTTCTACTAAATTCAAGCTTTGTCTAAACGGCTTTAACCGTTAGACGAACTTTAACAACAGACCTAAACGGCTCAACCGAGGAGGTCATGACAAGTGATTAATGTGCGTGCGTGTGTGTGGGTCGAGTGAAACGAGAACTTTTTACAAACATTTTTTAACCTTATAAAAATAATGTCGCACAGTTTGCGTTTTTCCTACAGGAATGTCTTACGAAAACGTATTTCATCATTATCTTTCCTCGCCCCATTAATTGACGTACATATTATACAAATAGTGTTCATCAAAATACCAATATAATAATAATAATAATAATAATAATAATAATAATAATAATAATAATAATAATAATAATAATAATAATAATTATAATAATAATAATAATGATAATATTAATGTATTGCCTATTATCGCGTACTTATTTATTATATTAATATGTTTATAATATCGTGGCGCGTTATAATAATAACAAAATATGTTTGGAATTGGTAATTAATTTCTCGAAACCAATTAAAAACGTGGTAAATATACAATAAATAATTATTGTGCGTCCATATAATATCTACCACGTTCTTTATACGCGTATTAGCTCTTATTATATTTATATATAACGGCCGTCGTCGATTAGTGTACACGTTTTATTAATATATTATAAACACCAAACCATTATATATATATAATAATAACACGAGTAATATACGCGTATACACCGTGTTCGAAAATGACTTACATATAAGACGAAAATATTATCAAAACAAATCTCGATATTATGTCTTCATTATGAATACGTACCGCGTACAAATCGCATTATATTATATAGTCGTTTAACGCATTTATTATAATAATAATATATTCGTTGAAATGTATTGTAAAAAGTGAGAAAAAATTGTTGAAAAACAAACAATCTATAAGAAGGTAAAAAAGAAAGTTTTATATATATATATATATATATACCCAAAAGAACGTTATTTAAACAGATTTGTTGAAAGAATAATGTATAAAAATACGAGTATAAGTACACGAAAAATTTGATAATAAGTGATTACATTTTTTTAACATTTGTCTTCTTGCTACAGATTTCGTATATCGTATGGAATATCACATTTTCAAATCGTTAAATCGATAAAGTTTAAACCTTCAAGTAATATTTGTTCTTAAGAATTATTGTAATCGACGATAAATGGTAGGAAAAAAAAAGTAGTGAAATAATTAATGTATTTAAAATACGAATTTTTATACGTATTATACCCCCCCCCTCCACGCTTCAATTATTCGAGACGTTTAATTACTAGATTTCAACACCAAAAATTAATGGAGTCGTCTGGAATTATTGCGTACGAAAAAAAATTGTTGAACGCTCTGTATAATTATACGCGTATTATGCGGGGAGATAATTTCGTTATAATATACCTATTGTCGTTTATAAATCGATATATGGCATTTTCATTTCGTTATATAATTATTGTTGTTGTGTTACACTTGGGTACAAATAACAGATAATTATAATATTATCGATGTTACGATAATATAGAATGGAAAATAATAATTTAATTAAGTACTCTCGTATATATATACCTTTATTGGACGCGCGAAATGTACTTCATTTTATCGCGTGGATAATAACGCGGATTATATAAATATAACATTTTTCATATTAATAAATTTATGTATACTGTAATGATATAGAAGCGCGTTTAATAACACACAAAAACACATGGTGTCCAGCTCGTATTACTACGGAACGAAAACGATAATCCGGACGATCAATATTTGGCATTTTTGATTTAATACAATATTTATTAGTAAATCTTTACTCGGGATAGGATCGATGCGAATAATAATAATAATAATTACACTTGAAATAGTCACGATTATTATTATTATTATTATTATTATTATTATTTATTTGTTTTGTGATGTTATAAATATTTTAAAAATAATTTGGTTTTCTTTTTCATTTTTCATCCCGTAGAATTTATTATGATATTATATTTTTATCGTCCGGCTCCGCGAGAATTTTTCGTATTCTCAACTCCTATATTTTGTCTTTTCTAATATTTTTCGTCATCGTTATTATTGGTTGTTCGTTGTGATTTTTGAATTTTTATCGAACTACGACGCTGTACTGTGGAGGAGGAAATTATTAATTATTAAAATCTTATTTTAACAAACGATATGCGTTTGTCAATCGCTCTTCCTCCCACTGTTGAACGGTGGTTATTTTTGTACTTATTCGTTTTAAAACGCGATTCGAAATAATACAGAATCGTAAAGAAAAAAACGAATCTAAAAATGTTATCAAAACTATACCAAATTATATATTGACGAAACGAGTAGACGAATCGTCCACGTTTAGGTTGAAAATTTATAAATATCGCATACAGTACAAAAGTCGTCGAATTGCATGCAGAAAAAGTTGTTACATAAGGAAAAAAACTGATTTTCCAAAGACCGTCGTTGGTATAATGAAAGTAATAATAAATCACGAAGTACTGGAATTGTATACGTTTAAAAAAATATTATTATTTGAACTTAATAACCATAATCTTACGAAAAAAAAAAATAAAAATTTTCCAAATAATAATGTTATATATTTGTGAATTCAGAAAAAGCGTTGTCGTATATCCTTTTCAGTATATTCACGTGCGTGTACAATTCTATTCTATCCGAGAAAATTCAATTTCGACCTCATCTCTTATTATCGGTTGAAAATTTAGCTACGCTCATAATATTATGGACCAGTCAACAATACGTTTAGAATATTCCAAACTATTATCCGGAAAACTATCCAGTTTTCAGGTTGACTACATACACGTACTCAAATATTTGCGAACGTATTACACAGCGTAATATAAATTTTTTTTTTTAAGACGATTCGTATTTGAATTATTTCCAAACAACGCGTGGTTCAGTATAGTGTTGTAATATAATACTTAAATGATTACAATGATAAATTACGAAATCGAAATCGTAGATCTTAATTTATTTTGAGCGGGTCGTTTTTTCGTGATTTTTCTTCTTTTTTTTTCTTTATACGTTTTTTTTTCATTTTCGATAATTATACAAAAAAAAAAAAAAAAATAATAACGTTTACGGTAAAATATACAAAAAGAAAAAAGAAAAACGACGCTGTCTTTATATCGAATAAATACGCATTTATTATGTATACTTATAAATTATAATGTGAAACCCGGTGTTTAGATTTTTAGTTTATTTTCGTCGTTTACGAGTGCTCCGCGCGGTTTATAGTTGTTGTAGCTCATAATATATATATATATATATATATATATTAATAATAACAAAATACTACAAGTATATTAAAATATACCTGTTCGTGTTTTTTTCTTTTTTTTTGTTAATTTTCTAACATGATTTATACGCACGTAGTAAATACGTCGTCGTTGTCATCGTCGTCGGCAAACGAAAAGAAAAAACATAAAAAAACGTCTCAAAGTAAACCGTATGTGTATACGAACACATAGTTGTACATCATATTATATTTTCGTTTGTAAATTATATATGTGTGTATACGTAAATATACATTTAAATAATACACTCGGAGTCATTATGGAAGTCGGCCAGGAAAAGCGTTTGACACGTATATAAATATAATATTACAAGAGCGTTATTATATATATTAATATATTATATAATGATTTATAAAACATCTTAAACACCTTGTCGCACGCAATATGATGCTGCGATTGTTGCGCGGACGGCAGTATCAGATTTGTGAAACGTGCGAAAAACGTATGGAATTAATTCTTTCGGATGTTCTCAGAAAAAATATAGTGAGAAATTTCGAAATAAATTCCGCAGAACGCTTTCGGTATAATGATTGAATTAAATTTTTTGTCAAAATTTCGAAAGAATTATACGCACATGTCGTTGAAAGACATTAAATAACAACAGTACTGTTTTTCGACTATTCCCCGTTGCTTTTTATTCGAATGTGAATAAATTGCAGGTCATGTAAATTCAATTTAGACATATTGAGATATTTATTTTATTTTTTTTTTAATGACATTAAATTTTTATAATAAAATATAATACGAAATGTTTGTTTTCGAATTTTTTTTTATATTCAGTTTTTCGTGAGAAACGAGTATATCTGCACGTAACGCGGCACGACGATTTGATTTCGGAATTAAAAAAAGTGGTCGTTGGAATTTTCTCACGATATTGTTTGTATTTGTATATTTCGCGCTCGCGCCCGCGTCAGATATGAACGAGGGGGAGAAAAACTGAAATTTATATTATTTTATCATTTCGATTTCAATTCGATTAATTAATTTGAAGAAAACAAACCAGATCGTCGTACGTGTACGTGTATTTAGAAAATATATTTTCAACGCATTTAGGTGTATCTCGTACACGTGGCCGCACACGGTCTAAACGAATAATTAGCATCGAGGGCGCGAGAATAGAAAAAAAAACGAATCTCGCGATGGAATTTTTTAAAAAAAAAAAAAAAAAAAAAAGAGCTAAATAAACCGGTCGTTGATATATTCGAATAGTAATCGGGCGAAAATTATCGTTTTTCGTTTCGGCCACGTAAAACGAGGAAAAAAAATTAATTAATATAGTAACGCGCATTTATTAATATAATTATTCTAATATCATCAAAAAAAAAAAAAAAACTATATTATTTCTGATTTTTGATATTTCGATCCATTCGATATATAAGCGTTTTATTGGCAAACGGAAAACGCGACAACTTTTTTTACGACGGACTTAATAATAATATAATTATTTAAATAATCTTTGATAATATATTATGCGAAACGCGTAATTCGATAATATTAAAAAAAAAGAAAATTAATGTATATAATAAACACAATATTTAAATAAACCAAGACATGCGTATAATACGAGTTGGAATTGCAATTGCCATCCAGCAATGAAGTTTTCACAGTGTTATGAAAATAACACTATACGTACGTATTGTCACGTAAATAAAAATGAATTTTATACGTTATACTCAAATGAAAAAAAAAAAAAAAAAAAATGTTCAAATATTTCGAAATAATATTAGAAATTCAATTGGAACGTTAGAAGAAGAAATAAGATCGTTAATTATATCGATTTGATATTTGTCCCGTCAATATCTTAGCTGATTATTATCGAACTGAATACCTACAGAGTGTATTTATGAATTCGCGATAATTATTATTGCGTAGTCTGTTATCGTGTTACGCGTGCATGTAGAGAATAATTAGCGAAATTCACATCGATTTTAGATGGATATTTATAAAAAATCAAATTAAATTATTCCCATACAGTAACGAATTGTATACACACATATATACAAATACACCGGAATAAAAGTGTAAAATATGTTTACAAGATTGAGTCTTGTGTATTATACACATTAAATTTTCAATAAATGTTTTTTTGTAAGTCCGATTTTTGTCGTTCAAACGCGTTCTATAAGTGCTCGGAGGGGAAGTACATAATTTTCGGCGTTCGTCTTGCCGTTCCCTCTGCGAAATTCCATCCTTTGCTCGCACATTTCAAACGTTTAAAATCCCTTTTTTTTATTTCTCGTATATCGTCGTAGAGGCGAGAATCGTTATTAATCATATCACACGTTTAACAGAATGTTTTGCGTCCTAAATATTTTTACCCTATTAATTTTAATTGCGTCGTCCCTGCAGTACTGATCCGGCCCATTAGCTAACACGTCCCTGCCAGTGCAGAAGACACCGCGAAGAAGTTGGGCCGTAAGTCTTTGCTTCTCATTTTACATCTTACAAAATGTGCATAAAATGGTTAATGGTTATGATTACAAATTATAATAATTCAAAAAAAAAACAATAAATAATTATTCGAAAAATGTACGTGAGACGTGTGTTCAGATCTACATATAGTCGATAACATTTATCGTCAAAATTTTTCGAAATCTTTGTTTTTTTCGAAAAATTAACAAATAATAATTACATAGAAGACAGCGCCTTTTTTCTTTTAGCCGTTTACGTAATTCGTTTTACAGAATCGCGAAAACAGTAGAAACCCAATCCGTTTCGCGTTAAAACCTGCAAAGTAGTAAAATTTTATTTCACACGTTTCGGCGGAATCGCTATTTTATTTTATTTTTTTTTTTCACTTTTGCTCGTAATAAAACGCATTTGTTCATAGTTTTTATCGAATTCTATTTATACTTTTTTTTTTTTTTTAATAACCGAATAGCCGCCACCAACTTAATAACACGTTCAATAATACGTATTCGTGTAGTCGCGCGGGAATTATACGTACGATTTTTACTCGACGAAATCCGCGTTTTCGTCAAACAAATAAATTCAACGCCGTTTAATTTTCAACTATAATTTCTTCAATTTTTTTTTTCCACCTCGAAAATCGTACGTGGAATCGGATTTTTCCACGGATGTTTTTTTATTTCGCGCATAATATTTTCGCGTTTTGCATTGACTACTTGTGTCCCCCCCCCCGTTGCGGTCCAGCGACGATAAACCGGCCGTAACCCCCGCCTGTGCCGCCAGCACACACAAACGCACGCGGACCGCGCGCGCGCAGCGATGATACGCAGTGCGAGCTGGCAAATTAATTGGCAATTGCGTACAAACGAGAGCACTTTGCGCGTGCGTTTTTTTTTTTTCAATTTCATTTCTCTCTTTTCCATTCGCATTACATACGAGCGTGTGTTTTACAAGGCTCTCCGTTGTACGGCGGATAAGAGAAACGCCGGGACGAGGTGATGGTATGGGGCACACGCGCGTATTTATTTATTGGCTATATGACCGCGCGGTTATGTTATATCGCCGTTGCGACATCAGTTACCGCCGGTGGCGTGCTCGTATCTCGTTTGTTTTCTCGAATTCGCGCACACGGGGCGGCGTAAGGTATACGTAAATCGTCGTTTCGATTACTATTTCCCCCCCCCCCCCATTATTTTCCAACCCGTTTTCGGGTACACCGCGTGCGTTTTTTTTAACTCTTTGCGCTGCTGCTACTGCTCCGGCGGCTACTGAAGAATGCGAGCGCGTGTTAACGGCCAATAATAAACGATGTCGCGTCGTATGAAAACAAGAAGAAGAAGAAAAAAAAATCCACTATCGCGTGTTGTTCGCCTCGTATCGGCGGGCACGACGACGACGTTAGTTTCACGCGACGTTACGGAATAAAATAATTTTTAATCCTCGCCGGGTATGCGAGCTACGAACACGCTGGAAACCCGCTAATTATTATCATTCGCGCAGTCGCATAACGACGGGCGATTTACGATTTTCTCCGGATTTTTACACGTCGACTATTTTTAAAAACTCTCGCATGCTCTCTACACGCTTTATATCCTACGTTTTCAACAAATTTTTTTGTTAATTATGCGACGAATATTTTGTTTCGTACATCCGAAACGTTGTTCAGCGAGTTGACAACGGAACGCGGCCGCCAATCCGTTCCGCGATTTTATTTAAAATCAAAATTCGAAAATTTGCTTGTACGTTTTGAACGCAATCATGTCCGTTCACGAGCAGACTGCGCACAGTTAAGTGGATTACATTGATTACGTGAGTCGAAAAGCTAAAGACGAGTTAGATAATGTATTAATTAGAAAAAAAAAAAAATGTTTAACTCGTCTAGAATTAGGTAATTCTTATTTTCCCCGAATAGAGCAACCGTCTTATTAAAAAAAAAAAAAAAACAAAATCTCGAGAATCGATTCCTAAATGAAAAATAAACTCTTTTCTTTTTTCGGACGTTAACTTTGAATTCGCTTTTATCCGGTTGACTCTAAACTGAAAGCGTTTATTTTTGTCCATCGATTATACTCGACCGCCGCACCGTACAGACGACACGGTATAAACGAATCGAAGACACGGCAAAGGAGTATAGAAGATAATAAAAACCGTTCGGGGGGGGCAGTAGATTTCTCGTTCAAATACGCCACTGCAGGCGGCAGCTGTGGATGGACTTTACAGAAACCGCGGGTCGTAATAATGGATAAAGAAACGAAATGGAGAAACGGTATAAAAAAAAAAAAAAATCAATGATAAGAACAATAAGATTTTACTCGTCGAGGATCTGCAGCAACAGCAGCAGCAGCAGCAGAAGACGAGAAATATATAATGTTTCTTATATTATATATTTTTTTATTTAAAAAAAATAACATGATATCGTCGTTTTTTTTCTTTATTTATATAAATATCGTCGTAAATCACGCAATAAAATGTCGTGAAAAATATCGCAAACGGCTCGCATGCCAATTAGCGACAACGCCCGGTCAAGACGTTACGCGCGACGTTCGTCAAAACACACACCGATCGGCTTACAATTACGCCACGGGCACGCAAACGTCACTTTGTCATTTTTAACGAACGTTTTTAAATAGGAGTACACACGTGTTTGCGTGTGTACAATAATAACTCGCGCGGTTGACGCTGAGTGTACACAAAACAGCGTCCAGTGAAATAATTAATTTATATTATACGAAAAAATAAATACCCGCGTCGATTATTATAAGATATTCATTTCGGCACGCATAACGGTCCAAGAGAAACAATCGTGGAACAACGATACGTTATGTATACACTCGTACGTTATTTTATCCATAGTGCGAGATTGATTGTTCACGAGGCGGACGGTTTCTCGTTTACCAAACGCGTCATCCGACGACGTATTCACGGCCGTTGTTGGAGTGACGTATACGGGGAATGGAGCGAATCAGCGGGAAGAACAGGCCGGAAACCCTAAAGGAAGCTTATGTCGGCTGATCTGAATCCAGAAGTTTTAAATATTGTAAGACGGGGGGAACGGAGTAATCGCGTGATCGATTTTCACGGCCGAGAGCAACAAAGCTATAAGACATTTACGTTGGACTCATTCGAGTTATGATTGTACAGTATAATAATGGTCCCGTAGGATAAATAATTGATATTTGAAAAATTATATTCGTGTTATCGAGACTCACTATAATACTCCACTGTTCTAGACACGAGCAGTAGTAAAAACCGCGAATTGTTTGATTACGATGTTCGTCGAATGAACGTCATCGCGGAGAAAGAAGAAAGTCTTATAGAAATTTCTACACAAAACTGTGCGTTAAAAATCTCGGAATTCGTTACGCGTTATCCAGAAATATCGAATGAAGCTCTGAAAGTTTTGATTCGACTGACAACGACTCATTTATGCGCGTCTATCCGTTCTTGTTTCACATTGAAATGCAAAGTTTTGAAATCACATTGGGCCCGAACTACGATTAAGAAGTTTTCGAGTATTGAGCTCGACGTTCAAAAAAAAAAAAAAACGGACTTTATTCGTATTAAATAAATAAAAATTAAATTTGCGAAATACATTTCAAATAAAATATCGAAATATCTGATCGAGTAGATTAAAAATAAATATGAAATGTTTATGTATTTATGTGATTTATAATATCAAAAAAAAAAAAAATTAAAATTAAAATATGGTATGAGAATCTTTGTTTTATACCTCACCTCCGCACGTCTAAGCAATCGCGTTATACACTTTGGTCCGCGAAATCCATCTGCTCCCGCGGTCGCGTGAGATTGAAATTTTTTTTTTCCAATTTTCAGTCACTACTCCATTAAGCGGACTTAAGGGTGAGCCGAATCGCTCTCGATCTGACCTAACCTAATCTAGTACAGTGGCTTATAGCGGTTTTCTTTTCTTTTTTCTTTTGTATATACATTCGTGTAATTTTTGACGAGAGATTTTTTATTATTATTATTATTTTTTGCTTCAGAGACTCGACTCGAATCGACAGACTGTTTACATATAATACGTCCCCGAAGACGAGAAAGATAGGGGGGAAAAATCCAATTGGAAATACGACGACGACGACGACGATCCGTCGTCGATGATAACGCGAAATTGAAATTTACGACCGAATAAAGGGGACTGAATTCATTCGCGTATACACACAGTAATATATATATACGATATTAGCGCGCCATTTCGCCTTATGTGCGAATGACTCGAATAATATAATATAATATGTATTTATTTATATACGCTATAATTTGATTTCACTCTCTCTCTCTCTCTCTCTCTCTCTCTTGTTGCATACACATTTTATTTAAAAACGCGGTGGATGGCGCAGTTTAAGTTGCGTTATTTATGACAATCGTTTCTGCACAAGTGCTTTCTCGCACGGCCATTGTGTTTTGAATTTATTTATTTATATTTTCAAAAAAAAAAAAATAAATAAAACACCCCCTTCGTACGACGGGATAACATATTCGCTGTTCTGTGCATACACGTATACGCGTAATGGTGTATTTTATATACTCGAATCCTTATTCGTATATTTAACGTGTACGATGACACAAAAAAAAAAAGCCACATTATCGTCATTGTCCCTTCTCTTCTCCCCCTCACCCCTTGAGCGCACGAACCAAGAGCTGCTGGAGGATATAATATAATAATATTATTATTAGCTCATTCGAAATAGAATTTTATCAACACCAATATGACGTGTTAAAACGCTCGAAAATGCGCGGTTCATATAATTTAATCCGTGTACGAGAGGGCCGTTAATTTTTTTAAATCGATTTTTTATATGCGTGTATAGTGCACGTTACCGTTTTGTACACACAATACATTGGAGAACTGGTACGGCGAACAATCAAATTTATGTTTTCATATTAATATCATCAAATCGACATTGCGTTATAATTAACAACGCACACCACCGATTTCGCGTCCACTCGAACCCGTCAAATCCTATCGGTGTCTATACTCCGTTCACTCTAAGAAACGACGGCCGGTTGAGAATTGTGCTCATGGGCGTATTTATATATAAATATATATAGACTCTGCCGGCAACTAATAAATCCGTACATAGGACACTATTATATAGTGGCCACCACAGATTTTTGAAGTGGGGCGAAAACATTTTTTTTTTCTTCTATATAAGATCCGCCACTGCGTCCAATTATTTATTATTGCGTACCACTACAATATTATTACATTAATTATCGAGATTAATGATCGTACAGTTTACACGCCCCGAAAATAAATAAGCGCTCAAACGTATGTGTTGTTGGTATAACAGATGTGCGTGTAATCTCTTTTACGCATTACTGGCGACTAACTCCCATGTGTATCACGAGTCCGAATAATACATTTTCTACGGTTTGATATAAGAAACGAACGATTAAAAAAAAAAAAAGAACCCGAGAAAATGAAGACACGTACATTATGCACTCGCGTAAGTCGGTACGATTTTTGCAATAATTGATAAATTCCGGACGAGATGCCGAAAGATTGTCTCGTCGGTATACCATTACAATGACGAGTCTTTTACACTATTTGCATTTCTATATAAATATATTATGTCATCATTATTTTACGGTGTGATCACGTACGTGTAATTTTTTTTTTTTTATAATGAGTTTCATTACTGTATAATTTCAAGTATAACAATATACAGAGTTTTTATACGCATCACAGCAACGTTGACGTCGTCCGACAGTTGTCGACGAAAATTACCTCGTATTTATTTAAACTACGTATATTTAACACTATAATAATAAAAACATTTTTTTTTTTAATTTGCATTTAATCTTAAATAATAATAATCGTATTAGAAATATTTAACCGTTTATTAAATCATGATTTGTTGAAAATGATTTTTTTTTTTTTTAAGAAAATATTAACGTTAGCTCCGATGAATTTCTATACGTTTACGACTTATTTTGTGAAATACTCGAATTTCTAAGTGACACTAATTCAGTTTGAAAACGACGTCGTCGGTTGCGTCTACAATTTTCCAAACGTTTTCCAGAGTATATTATTATTATTAATATTATTATTCTGAGGTTTGTCCGAATTCAGCTTTTAAAATATACAACATATAATAATATATTATTAATGGGTTATGACACTGTATTATACTACATAATTATAGAATGTGTGTGTATATATATATATATAATATACTTAACTGGCGCGCTGACGTTAAAAACTTACGTCTGTCAACAATTACGCGGTCGTGTGCAACAGCAAAAACCCGCCCTTTCGTCCGCCGAAGATTTCCTATACATATAATAATCATACACGCATTCGGCTCGGGTATTTATTTTATACACACACACACACAATATGTCTCTTCTTTAACGAGTTAATTTTTGACAGATTTTCTCCACAGCAGTCTCCGTCTATCGCCGTTATATAATACATATATAATATATTTACGTTTTCTGACAGCTGTTGTCGTGCCTATATATACGGGTCTAGGACATTTCGCCGCCACCGTTTCGCCGCCACCGTTTCGCCGACACCGTTTCGCTTCCATCCACTCGTTGTACTTTTCTCAATCAAAAGTTTCAGTGTTTTTACTTTATTTATATTATTTACTTCCAAACTCTATAATTTTTCATTTAATTTAGTACAAAATAAATTATACATAATATAAAATGACCATAATAAGCTATTAATGTAGATATACCTAATACCTATATTAAAATAACCGTCAATCAGTATTAATTACACTTGAATAGCCTCTCATAAATTAAAAATTGTCTTTTTCATTTATAATTAATAGTTTACAATATATGGCAATTTGTCAATACAACTGTAAATCGTGGACATTATACAATATTTATTTTATGTTTAATTTCATGAACACACTAGGTACTAATAATACACATCCTTTCTTATAAATATAAAAGATGACGCTATTGAAATTTTTTACGATTTTTTTTTTTCACAGAGTTGTTTCAAATACTTCCCCGAGTGTTCCAACGTCACCTATTTTTTCATTTTTCTGTCTGAGGGGAAGGGTAATGTACTGTATTTTAATGTTAGTTTTCGGTGAAGTGTTTCAATAATTTTCAAAGATTTTCAACATGACTTTAAAATGTATAAAATTATATGGGACCCCGCACATAATTTCGCACTGGGCCCAGCGCTGGATTTAACCATTCGAGGCCCATGGGCACAAATACTGTGGGGGCCCCCTTGTAAGGAGAGCAAAAGTTAATTATTTGAAAACTTATTTTGACTCATAAATCACTTTGAATATCAAGCGTAGGTACTTCGTCTGTACTTATTTTGCGAATAACAGTTCAGCTAATTCACTCTCACATAAATAAGTAGTGACAAATACGAAGGTTAGGTTAATACGAATACGACGGTTTATTTTAACTTTCAATACAATTATAATTTCTTTCAAAAAAAACATACGTACATACATCAATCGCGTCGTAAAAACGAATGTGTGTTCTGTGAGTGATGACGGCGGTATTTATCAGTAACCGCGTCCACCGAGAATATTCTAGAAAAGTCCGTTCGGAAAAACCAAACGGACCCCTTCTAGAACATTCGTGACAGAACACAACAACAACATGATAAACAAAAATAATACAACAGAATATTATAAATTATTATTAAATAATCACTTACCGTTGAATATTGGTCCATGTTATTTTTTAAATTTTACCACTTTTTACGTAAATGAAAAATCACACTCCACACTATTATTAATAATTATTATTAAGCCGTTTGCTGTTTATGGATTGATGACGGCGCGACGCGGCACCGACGCAACAACAATGGGAATTCTCGGATAAATATAGATATTTTCACATTAGCTGTTATAACGAACGACAATTTATAGCTAATTTGAACCAGGGTTGTTATGTTTAAAACACGTGTTTTAAATACGTTTAAAACAACTGAAAAGAACATATTGATTTTATTTAAAACGTTTAAAACACTTGTTTTAAACATACATTCAAAAACAGCGATTAAAATAACGTTTTTAGTAAATTTAAATATAAAAAATCTATATTATAAAAATATTCAAATCTAATAAACACAAAATATTGAATTCTTGGTTTAATGTATTATTTTTGAGTAGGAATCTTAATACACTAAATATTCAGTAATATTATTATATAACATGTAATATATTATCTCCATGATTACCATGACACAAGTACTTAGTACACGATCTTAATCAATGGTAATTGGTAATTAATCAATGGTCTTATATTAGTATAAAGTTATTATTGATACCTATCGACTACAAGTTACAAATATTTACTATATAATTTACACACTATAATATAGTCTGTAAATTATATAAATTCGTAAATAGTTGAAACTTACTACATGTTAACACGCTAAACTAGTTATATTATGCTACATATTCTGTGGTTAATACAAAATATTTATTATAAAATTATGGTTCTTCGATTTTTGATTACCGAAATTTTGAGCCATAATAATCTATTAGTATAATTATTACAGACCTGCAATAAAAAAGTTTGTTTAAAAATAAGTATTTTTAAAACAAGTTGAAAAAAAAAATGTTTTAAACATATTTAAAACACTTTAAAAAAACACCCTTTTTAAACGTTTTAAACGTTTTTTCCAACCCTGATTTGAACACAATTTATGTATAAAATAATATTTAAAATGATTTTAAAATTATAATATAATTTGTATAAATAATTAAAATTCTATTAAGCATTTAAAAAAAAATCTTTCTAAAATATTTCATTATGAAAATACTGATATTATACAGTAATATACAGTAAATATAGGTAATATACAGTTAACAGTATGTTAGATGTTTTTTTTCCATGTGTATGGCGGCGAAAAGTTCGGCGGCGAAACGGTCGCGGCGAATAGTCCGTCGGCGAAAAGGTCGGCGGCGAAACGGTCGCGGCGAATCGGTCGCGGCGAAACGGGCGGGTTCGCGTCGTTGCGTCACACGGATTTTTGAATACGCGTTATTTCGGTGAGGACGCGTCGCAGAGGGCCGGAAGCCGTTCCAGTCGAAAGGGCGAGGAGAGGTGAGTTTTTTGGTACCACCCTTTCGGTGCTGGGACGGTCGAGGGCCCGGCAACAGAGTCCGCCGCGGTCGCGTGCCGTCACCGCCGCCGCCGCGCGTCGCCGCCGCGTGCCGCCATAACGTTGTTATCAATTTATGAGTCTCTATACAAAAATCTAATTAAAGTCAAATGTTTCATATATTTTGGTATATATATTTAATATAGCTGTTTAATCAATGAGGTATTTTATAATAATGAATTTGTTAAACAAAACGCTTTGGCATTTGGCTAATGTTAATACAATTATACATTTGCACAACTTTTAATTACATTTAACTACAAGTGCAGTTATTATTATTATTAATTATTAATTATAACTAATTGTCTACTAATTGTTTACCAATTTTTACTAATTGATTTGCTAATTGTTTTGCTAATTGGATTGCTAATTGATTTGCTAATTGGTTTGCTAATTGGTTCGATAATTGCTTCGCTAATTGGTTTGCTAATTGCTTCGCTAATTGGTTTGCTAATTGCTTTACTAATTGCTTCGCTAATTGCTTTGCTAATTGCTTCGCTAATTGGTTTGCTAATTGGTTTGCTAATTGCTTTACTAATTGCTTCGCTAATTGATTTACTAATTGCTTCGCTAATTGCTTTACTAATTGCTTCGCTAATTGCTTTGCTAATTGCTTCGCTAATTGTTTCGCTAATTGCTTCGCTAATTGCTTCGCTAATTGTTTCGCTAATTGTTTTACTAATTGCTTTGCTAATTGCTTTGCTAATTGATTTGCTAATTGCTTTACTAATTGTTTCGCTAATTGTTTTGCTAATTTTTTGCTAATTGTTTACTAATTTTTACGAATTGTTTTGCTAATTGTTTACTAATTTTTACTAATTTTTACTAATTGTTTACAATTTGTTTGCTAATTGCTTTGCTAATTGTTTACTAATTTTTACTAATTTTTACTAATTGTTTACAATTTGTATACAATTTGTTTGCTAATTGTTTTGCTAATTGTTTACTAATTTTTACTAATTGTTTAGAATTTGTTTGCTAATTGTTTACTAATTTTTACTAATTGTTTACAATTTGTATACAGTTTGTTTGCTAATTGTTTACTAATTTTTACTAATTGTTTACAATTTGTATACAATTTGTTTGCTAATTGCTTTGCTAATTGTTTGCTAATTGTTACTAATTTTTACTAATTGTTTAGAATTTGTTTGCTAATTGTTTACTAATTTTTACTAATTTTTACTAATTGTTTAGAATTTGTTTGCTAATTGTTTACTAATTTTTACTAATTTTTACTAATTGTTTACAATTTGTATACAATTTGTTTGCTAATTGTTTACTAATTTTTACTAATTGTTTACAATTTGTATACAATTTGTTTGCTAATTGCTTTGGTAATTGTTTACTAATTTTTACTAAATGTTTACAATTTGTTTGCTAATTGTTTACTAAATTTTTTGCTAATTTTTGCTAATTTTTACTAATTGTTTTCAATTTGTATACAATTTGTTTGTTAATTGTTTTGCTAATTTTCACTAATTTTTACTAATTGATTACAATTTGTTTGCTAATTGTTTTGCTAATTGTTGTGCTAATTTTTTGCTAATTTTTACTAATTGTTTGCTAATTGCTTTGCTAATTTTTTTGCTTATTGTTTGCTTATTGTTTTCTAATTGTTTGCTAATTATTATTAATTATTATTATTATTATTATTCTTGAACTCCTATAAAGTATTTTTCTAATAGCTACATGTAAATATTTTTGTAATTATAAATTTATTTATTATCAAGTTCATTCCAAAATCTATCAAAATCATAATTTATACAATTAATACTTTGAATTAGTGATACCTATTAACCCAACAACAAACTTAATCCTGCTGCGGTATGTGCTATACCGGAAGAATATACGGTGAAGAACAAAGAAAAAAAAATAATGAAGAACAAAGAGATAGGCGTTAAGTGAGGTTTTTTTAATCGAAAAAGAAAAAAGATAAATAAATAATTAAAACAAAATAGAAAAAGAAAAAAAAATAGAGAGAGAGAGAAAAACAAAAAAAATAAACAAGAGAAAAATGAAGAGGGAGGAAAACAGTAGACGGGAACACGGGCGGTGGTACGGCACGTCGTTGCTGTAAGGCGTCGAGAGCAGGAGTCAGCGTCGGCGTGCAACCGGACCGGCTGCCGCCCTCACCACCTCGTCCATCGCAGAACACGGTAGTGGGGGCGAGAGCAGCGCAGTCCCGCCATACCACCTCGGTGGCGGTTGGATGAGAGAGAGACTGCGGACCCAGATAGCACTAGTGTTATCGCACGTGCGCTGTCATGGGACCGCGTCAACCCTCCCCTGCCAAACCGCCAACCTGGGTGGTGTGCCTGCTAGACTGAGGCCCTCTGCCTCACCATGCGTGGCAGACTTGCATTGCCTTCGAGACTACGTCTCCAGGTAAAACTTGTCGTACCAACGCATAGCCTTTTTGGGTTTGGTCCTGCGGCAGAACAGGACCCGAACTCAGCTTGCGTCTTGAACCTTAAGGTTCTTGACGCAGCTTCGCTCGCCCTAAGGTTGTGGTGAGAGAGGGTCGAGGAACGGAAGGTCCCCCTCGTCACTGATGTCTAGCCCCTCTGGGAGTGACGGCTCTGGGGCGTACAGTAGAGCGTCATCGAAGCTGTCACTCTTCTCCGACGCTCCCCCGGACTGCCCCAGGCCGGACGTCCCCGCAGGCGCGTCTGGACCAACCAAGTTGGTCCCGGGCGTCTGCGGGTCGGTCTCCATCGCCTCCGCAGGGCTATCGACCGGTGCCGTAGGTTGGACCATACGGACCGAGGGTTTCTGGAGCCGGAATTGTTGACTTTGTGTCGACTTCCTCCTCTTCTCCTTCTTCTTCTCGGCCAGCTTCGCGAAGTTCCTCTTCATTCTGGCGGCGGCTGCCTCCGAGCGCTGCTTCGGGACAGCACCACCGACTTGGACCGCCGTCCCCACCTTCGGCGTAGTGGCCGGTCCCAATGTCTTGTTAGACGAGGGTACGGGTTTTGCGGCCGGTTGAAGGCGACGGACTCGTTTGTCGCTCGACGGCCATTTCGTCGGCCGCTGTGGCGTTGTTGATGGAATCGGCGCCGTCGCCGCTACGGTCGGTGGTGCTGGTGATGGTGGCGGTGAGCGTTTTTGCGTTTCGCGTCGCTGTGGTGGCTTCGTAGGCGCTGATGTCCGTAGCGTCTGCTGAATGTCCGCCGTTCGCGCCTCCCATCCCCGAATGAAGGCAGCCGCCAGTACCGGGTCTGACCTCAGCTGGTTTTCCGGCATCCTCGCCACGGTTTCTGCCGTCAGCTGCGCCGGTGTGGCCTGTATTATTGCCTTCGCCTGGTCGAGGAGCGTTGCGATTTGACGTAGAGCTCGTTCCGCGTCCATTTGTTGTGATTCTAAAATAAGTAATTATTAAGACGTGTATATGTGTACATATACTAGTACTTATTTAGTCCGGTCGCAGCGTTGCTGGTTTTAGGCATGACACGTGTACCTTGCGAGGTGGCTGCTGGTCGGTCAGGAATACTCCTTTTCCAACTCGCTTCTCCAGCCTCACCGGTCCCCACCACTTAGGGGCGAAACCGACATGGAATCCTTCATGTGCCTTAGATAAGTGGTGAGCTTTGTAGTACACTACATCGCCTTGGTTAAATTTGCATTTAGCCTTACCACTTATCTTTGTCTTAATACCTAAAACTTCTGTTTCCCGCCTTGGTCTTTCCTTATCCATCGATTCTATAGTACCAGGTTCGTCTCGGCATAGCGTCCAGTCGCCCGGTCTCTTGCACTCTCTGCCAAGTACTAGGACGGCGGGCGGGTAGCCTGTCGAGTCGTTTCGCCTGTTCCTAATCGCGAATAGGATTGACGCAAGTTTGGTGTCCCAAGAACTATGTTTGCCGGTTACTAGCTGTGCGCGTAACCCTTTTTTTAGTTTTTGATTTCGGCGTTCTACGGGGTTGGCCCTCGGGTGGTAAACCGGAGTAGTCCAAGCTTCCGTTCCCCAACGTTCCAATGCATTGAGCATTTCGCGAGATACAAATTGGGGGCCGTTATCGCTGAGACACACGCGCGGATAACCGAAACGTGAGAAAAATTCGCGTTCAAGCGTTTCGGTTATATTTTTTGTGGTAGCCACGCCAAGCGGATATGCTTCTGTCCACCTACTAAAGCAGTCGGTAGCTACCAGTATATATGTTTTACCCCTGCTTGTGCGGGGGTAAGGACCCATGAGGTCGATACTGATAACCTCCCATGGTTGGCGTGGTACCCTAGTATTTAATAATCCGTCGGCGAAACGGTCGGCGGCGAATAGTCCGTCGGCGAAAAGGTCGGCGGCGAAACGGTCGCGGCGAATCGGTCGCGGCGAAACGGGCGAGTTCGTATATATACAATTTACCGTCACTTCGTCAGCTCCCTCTCGCTTCGAGTCGATTATTATGGCACTACGAGCATTCGCTTATTATATATATACGATATAGCGATTACTCGAGATTATGTAGGAGATATAAAAAATATAATATTATATGTATGAGGAGCTTTTTAAAGTTTGGCGCGATACATAGAGGGAAGAGTATAAAAACGAAAAAAAGTAAAGAAAGAAAGAAAAAAAAAAGAAGATATCATAACTGCGAGAACGATTTATTTTATACAACATTTAAACGCAAAACGCCGAAATTTAGATTCATTAATCATATAGTTCCAGTCGAAATAATCTAATAGAGCTATAACACTGCGCGAGCGAAAGCGGAATCACTCGTAGAAAATGTAATGTTTGACTTGGTAGTTGGTGGTATAGACCAACCGATTTACTTTTTTCCATGGCTTCGAGACAAGCAATATTGAGATTTAAAATTGAAAAAAACATTTTTTTTTTTTGTTTATACAATTATTTATATTTTGTTATTTTGTCCGAGTTTCAAAATCAAAATTTCATAGTATACAATATGTGTAGTATTTCAGAATTCATTTTTTTGCTCTTCGAGTGTTATGATACTCGATTTTACAAAACGGCACTATAATAATAATAATAATACGATAAGAGTATAGTGTCGGTGATGCTGCACATATGGTGAGCGACGTACAACTACGTTATCGTGGTAAAAACGACGTTTTTGACACAACTCTATGTATAATGTAATATTATGTAATACAGTTAAACGATAACAGTTTTCTCTTTTCTCCATCGCACATAATATATATATATATATGCATATATATATATATAATATGACGTGCAATTTCGTTGTACGTATCTACTCCCCGATGCTGCGTACGAAGATCGTATATCTCCGCGGTCGTTCCGTTCGGTTTTTTTTTTTTGGAAACGCACGCGTGTTATGTAAAACGAATTTTTTCTTATTTTTTCGTTTTGGCAATTTTATATTTAGTAGACGAAAATGACATGTGCTTCGAGACTGTGCGCGTGAAATGATAAAATCAATTTGTAGCCGAATTTTCAGAATCTTTCACGACTTTCGAAAACATTTTGTAAATCGATTTTTAGAATTTTACGTTTAAATTTGTTTAATAAATAATTATTTCTAGTCACTTTTGTCGTATAAAATGAAAGTCTCAGAATATACTAATAAAAACGATATCAGAAAAATCGAAATCGAAAACGACGAGATTATACACGCGTGGTTCAAACAGTTTATAGGTATTATTGCAATTAGTTAGAAAATGAATTTTAAAATTATTTGCAAAATATTATTAATTAGTTTTTTTTTCTTTTACGTAATACTGTAGTCCATGGTCATTTCGAGGGGGGGGGGTAACATTAATTTTTAATTTTTAGTAAACGATAAACGACGATAAAATGCTTACATAATATGTTGCATGGCATTTTTCGAAATTAAAAAAAAAAAATAACATTTTTTTTCTAGTTGTAACCAGAAGGTTAGGTAACGAGAAAATGATAACGTGACGCTCTAACCTCTGAAGATATTCGCGTTATAACTCCTATATCCGAATCGCGTGACACAAAGAGTATTTGTATAGTAAATCAATGTTCTTTAGGAAAAAATTATGAAATAGATAAGGCTAAATTCAAAGTAACCGCCAACACAAAGAAAAAATTATATATATTATACGTAACCGGAAATATTGACAATTCAGGAAATGATGAACATTCCTAGGAAATAGTAACGATTCCCAATACGGTAAGGAAATGATAACGTTGCCTGGTATTTGTCATCGTTTCCGTAATATATTTAGGCGATGTTATTTGCGGCGGCAAATAGTATTTTAGGGTGTTGCATAAGGCCGCAAGGGTATACCGGTGTCGATATCATTGGAAAACGAAAAATGCGAGTCAAACTGCGGTGTTGCTTGAGGATTTACAATTCTTAGCTTATGAAAGCTGAAAATAAAAATGAATTATACTACTTCAATAAATTTCTTTCCATTATGGTAATTTTAAGTTTCGACATTACAAAAAGTAATATAAATCCGGTGATTATTTATTATATATTATTTAATCAATACATATATATATATATATTATATAAATAATACAATTATTATACACTTATGGTCATGACAGTTTCCTGCCTATCGTTAGGAAACGATAACAAATACATAATGTTTAGGAGTTGCCGTTGTCTCATAGGAATTGTCATCATTTTTTAATTGAACAAACTTTCCAGTAACATATACGAGCGGACGATACGTCCTTGTGAAAATTCGATTTCTTGTCGCGTCGTCGTCGAAAAAAGTACTGTTGTAGAGGAGAAAAAAGAAATCTGTCGGTTTTATATCCGTTACGGCGTGTCCACATACGCAGATATAGGTATATAAAACGGTCACTGAACGACCGTATATCGTACGTTTTCAAATTACATTATTATAATATACGAGTTTGTAGTGTATCCGATTTATATATCATTTTTGTTCATATCCGTTTCGGCGGCCACAAACATCCGCGTCCGATCCAACTGCGAGCCGAACACACGTATTATATTGTAATATCCGATCACTTCGACTCGAAAACGCGCGTGTACATCATAAAATATTGCGCACAATATATATGCACGCTCAATTATTATTACGATTCACAGTACGATAAACGATGTTTGCAGTTATCGATTACGGGAGTCGGGATTTTGGGAATTTATACGACTCTAGCGCGGACGAATAAATTACAAATGCAGACAAATAATGATATTGCGATGAGCAAAAAAAAAAAAACCTACAGGAAGAAACCACCCTGTCGAATGTAATAACGATAAGTTTAAAAAAGTTCGGAACACGTGATACATTTAATCAAGTAAAAGTTATATTTTATTCGCATATTTAACGTTATTATTGATAATAATTCACTATATGCGTAGAAAAATTAACTATAAAAAATATATATTAAAAAGCAATTCGTCCATATGGTCGGCTGAAAATTTTATTAATAATATTATATTATCACTTTTAAGTCTATTCGATAAATCATCTTTATCGATTATTCAAAAGTTTTAAAATCTTTCTTGTACACCGTGCGCTAATAGTCAATTTTTCAATACCGGCGTGATCTTTTAATAATAAAAAACGTATGTTAGGATACACTAGACTATTGAAAACCGAACATTTTTTTTTCGTTAAATTTAAATACGAATACCGTAAGAGTTGACAATTTTTTTTACAACGATCGAGGGAAAAATATTCGATATGTTTTTTTTTTTGGTATATTATATACAATTTGTACAGAATTGCTAATAAGTAATAAATTTAAACACATATATAAAAAAATTAATATAAATTTTTAAAGAAATAGATTACATTATTTATTGTTTTAGACTCTGAGTGATGCGAGGAAGGTACGTATATTGACTGTACAATGGTGTTTATTCTTTAACTTTTTCACTATTAGGAATGTTTCAATCATTAAAAAATTTCACCCATTTGCCGTCAGTAAATTTTGCTGAAGTCGTGACGGATGTAATTTTTCGATTTTTTTCAATAGTGTTTTAAACGCGATCCATAAAAACATCAAAATGAATCGTTGTAAAAAATACGCGATTACGTCAAAATTCTTTATTGTGTTTCTCCGGCATTTGGGAAAAAAGTGATTCTAGTGAGCGTTGAAATTTTCAGCGAATATAATACGTAGACATTTCGTGTCTAAAATACGACCGGAGCCAGGGGAGGTTTTGGGCGTTGCACCCACCCCCCTGGCTTTTTTTTTACGTTTTTACTGAAGTGGGTCCTTGTATGGTTCATTGAGAATATGATCGTTGAGCAACAAACCTAACAAAAAAATGTAAAAACCTATAGTTTCATTCATACTTAAACCCCCCAGCCCCAATTTCATAATTCTGGCCACGCCACTGACTGTAGCAGCCTTCGGATACGTGAGAGCAATTATTTTGAATGAGAATCGCCGGAGTGTAAATTTTAACGAAATATTCGTATACATAGTCTGATATACGCAATTGGTTTTAATTTTTATTGTGTTCTATTGCGGCGGATCTACGTTGACCTGACTGCAGTGTTGGAATAACAATTTGTTTTGTCCACTCTGCACGAGTAGTAACGGTTAAGAATTGATTTAAAATTTCGTTATTTTTTAAACAGTAATATTTATTTATTTTTTTTTGACGATACGCTATAAGTTATAAATCGTATGCCGAGCGGACTCGTACACATACACACACACACAAAAGCGTCGGAGATAACACAACAGAGTTTTTACAATATACGCTACGACCGCACACGACATTATCGTCAGCCGCCACGTGCGTCCCGCGTCTGCAGCTCAATCAGGCAATGTCGGATGCGACTTTTTGACGTTTCGGCGGATACGCGAGAACAAAAATAAGGGGACGGACGAATGTAGCCGCTCGCATGTAAAGCGATACGATAACAGTAGTTGTATAATAAAACAGCGTATCTGATTTTTCGGATTATTATTATTATTATAATAATTATAATAATGATATTTGCTTTTATCAAATACGCACGGACGCATCCGAAAAAAAATCCACGATACTGGTTTTACTATATGTATTTCACGTATTATTTCACAAAACACACTCTCTACAGACTATAGCTGCCTTCTCTAATGCATATTCCTCTATATAATATGTATGAAGCAACATCTTCCTTTCTCACAACCAATCACGACAATATCCCGTTGTTATAAACGACTCTATGAGTTCAATAGCAAATCACAAGGGTTAAACGCAAAGCCTCGCCCAAAGTATACAAAACACGATATCTAATGAAATCATCGTAAGATTATTGGCACATTGGCATCGTTGCAAATAACGAACTAGCTGATGAACTGCAGGCAGCAAGAACAGTTGGATCTCCGGACACTCAAACGTATCACCGCATGTAATGTATTACGATTTCGCGGTACAGACACTACCCGTAATAGTATCGTTCTCACCCGAGTTGGGCGATTATTGTTATTATTTTATTTTTTCGTTTGCTTTTTTATGAAAATCATAACAGTCGCGTAACGTCTGGTCCGCTCAGACGGAGGAAAGTAAAAAAAAAAAAAAAAAGAAATCGTGGTTCGCGGCCAGTCGTTTCGAGTCGTTTCCAAACACTCGGCGGAGCGCGGACCTCCACCGCGCGGACGACGATGACGAGACCCGATACGACGTCGTCGACGCGGTGCTAATGAAGAGATCCGCGCGCGCTCAAACGCACGCACGTTTTTATTATTATTATTATTATAATATAAAGTTTACGTATACGGACAAGCAGACAAACTCACCTGTATACACACACACACACAGACTGCGTATGCACGATGTGGTGTAATATACCTACCGGATTTATATCCGTGTACTTTTGAATTATTCAAATCGAAAAATCTCTGCCCAACTGCCCACGCCAGTCCGTCGTTAAATGCGCGATAAAGTGTAGGAGGTAGTTACGCACGCGATCGGGTAATCAATTATTATTGGAAATCCGGCACCACCACCACCAGCACCAGGCCGAACTAATGACGACCGCCGACTTGTATACATATATAAGACGATCGCCTCCTTCGTTGTATTTAAAATAAATAAATATATAAACTCGTCGCGGTGTACGCGTACAACACGGCAATATTATATTGATACTTACTCACGGGTGTGCTTGCACGCGGTACGGCGGCGGCGCTCTATACGTTTAATTAAAATATGCGACGCGTATCACATCGCACGGTGGCTGCGGCCGCTGCTAATTGATTGGCCGATCGATCGATATACGTACGTATATATTATTATTATTATTATTATTATGTTGTGCAGTAGTAGAAAACGCGGTGGCGGTGGTATCCGTCCTGCGGCTCCGTGTCCGTCGCTCGTGACACAATAATATCTACGCGTTATTCGTTTATTTTTTTTTTCCTATTAGTTTTACTGCGAGAAACAGTACGCCGGGCGGGCACAGTCGAGCGGAACCAACGATCGATCGATTTTAGCGGGGCAAATCAGACGCGAGATGGCGAAAGAAAGACGAGAAAAAGATAGAGAGAAAAGTCACCCGTCTAAAGTGACGAGACTTCAGTGCGGTGGTATATTTTTTATAAACAAAAACCCGCACTTATCGTAAATATCTGCAGCGTGTGTGTGAAAAAACAAAATTATGTGTAAATAGCCGAGAAAAACTTGTTTCTCTGCTTTTACAATAAACTCGTCGAAGAATTTGGAACGAAATTCGGAAAATTCCCCCGGCGCGTATCGTTATGATTTTACGATATTTGCAATACGCGTAAATATTCTTCTAAACACGAGTGAGTCGTTTAAGCGTCTAACACTCGAGAAACGCTCAGGAGTCGTGTTAGACGACCACAAAGACGATAATCGTGTCGTGAGAGAATTTTTTCGCAGGCGAACGTTTTATTTCTGAAAACTTACACGGCCATCTGCTAGGAAGACTTTTTTTTTTTTTGCGGGGTTATTTAAAAGGCGTGTGTGATGTACGCGAAAAATTCTCGGAAATTTTCTTAAAAAAATGCGATTAATCATATTATATTATATTAATAGTAGACCGTCAGATATTGAAAACACTGCAGTTTAAACAAAAGTACCGTCAATGTATCGTAAAAAAAATATATATATATGTAAAATAATTCATCAGTAAAAAAATCGTTTAATCTTTGGTCATTCGACTATTTAGAAATACACTGCAGTGCACACTGGGCGAGTTGTAAGTTTTTATCGGTCGATTCGGCTCGAACAATCGTTGTACGCGATTAACCGGTCGTTTTTTACGTCCGTCATACGTTAAAAAAAAAAAATTATGATAAAACCTCGCATACATATTCGCCGAACGTACACAACACGTTCTGACGATGTGTTGGCAGAGAGCTTTGGTCAAATGTCCGCAATTATAGTTATTTTCATTTCTATTCGTCCACGACAGTGGTTCACCAATACCAAGACCTCGCATTCCCACATTTAATATCCACGACACACTTTCCGTCTTATATAACACACACTGCCTTATAAGCAATTGAAGTTTTGTCAAACAATCGGTAATTAAAGTTTGCACATCAATATCAGCTACGAATCCCGTCTGATTTTGACACCTCAACACCTCAGTTTTTCGCCATTTGTTCCAACGCTCGGTTCCAATTCGCGTTCGCTATTGATCAAGCATATCTTCGGCGAATCTCACGATATCGCGGTTTTCCGATCACTCTATTCTGTCTATTTCGTTTCTAAAGAGTGTTTCTCAGATCTTCTCGGCCCGCTGTGCGACGGAGATGTTAAATAGCGTTCGGCGAGAAACGGCGTTGTTTTACCCACACACCTTTTCCAATTATAGCCGCCTCTGATTTGTCTGTTACTCTCGTTCTAGCCGATTGATCCCTATGTAGATATTATATTATCCTTCTATCTCGCTGTATATAGTAAACAGCTACTACTATACGTTTTCCCCGAGTCTACGAAAGTGATAAACAATTTTTTTTTATAATATATTCCGATAATTCCATTATTCATACACTCGATTAACATATATAATATATGTAATATTGATAAGAAAAAAAAAATCAAATTTTTTTTTTTTCATACGGACCACCACGTTTTTATTATATGATTTATACTGCGCGTATATCGTGTCTATTATAATTAATATTATAATTTATTATTAAATTTTCGTATACATTTATATATCGCTTATCAGATATTTAATTCGATTCCGATTGAAAACCCGTTATTATTTTATAATCGTCTTTATTTTTTTTTATTTTAACCATATATATTTTCACTCCGAAAACGGGTTTACCACCACGTCGGTCCGACAAAGCGTATATTTATATACGAAAGTGTTATCGAAAAATTGTGTTTTCATCACGCGAATACGATATTCATCCAATGCAATAATATATAAAATGTGTGTGTGTGTGTACACATATGTATTATAATAGCGTTGACGACGAACTCGGCGGAGTGCGTCCACGTTATTCGTTTTAAATAATAATTATCGTCGAGATGCAAATGAGGTCGAAAACCTTATTATACGAACATATATTATAATAATGTATAAGTGGGCAAAAAAAAAAAGAAAAAAAAAGAATAAGAAAAGTAAGACGAATACACCTCGTGATACGTTTATCTGATTTATGCGCGCACCATCCTATTCATATCACATATATTTTATAAACGTACTATAGTTTATATATTATTATGTATTCGTTTTGTTATAGTGTGTACACGATATAAATATTATGATCCGACGAGATTATTGTGTATTATACGTATTGTGCAGTCGTTTTCGTCGTCGTCGTCTATAATTTTAAATTAGATCATAAACGTTGAATGCAAGCATAAACGTTGCATAAACAATACACGTATATCGTTTATTAAAAATAACAATAATAATATAAAGTAAATAAAAAAAAAAAAAAAAACATTAATGCCAAAAAATAAAGCTAATGTTTTATATTTTATTGTTTTTTTCGAAGTATAATTAATTTATGAAAACAATTTCTATAGACAACAACAAGACGTGTAATCAAGATCCTATACAATTTTAACGGTAAGTTTATACAAAATATGTTGAATTTTCAAAACATTGTTTTTTTTTTAGTAAAAACTCAAAGTCAACGAGGAACTTCGAGAAATAAATATATATTTTATTATTGATTTCATACGCTTCTAAATATACGCGGGTGTCAAATGCTAATACAGGTTTTACTTAAAAAAAATAATTGTTTTTTTTTTCATTTTTCATTCTACCCTATAATATATATATATTCGAGCGCTTCGTCAGAACACCATTTGATGTTGTGAATTTTTTTTTTTAGTAAAACCATCTTTTTATCAATTCTTACCTCAATGGGAAATTTTTGAATATTAAACGAGTGAAAAATAATTAAAATACGACGCGAAACGCAACCAGCATAGTCGTCCTAGGGTTTATAATAATAATTAGCCTATATGTTATAACGAGTTTCGAGTTTTTTAATTTATTTTTTACATTTTAATCTCGTCGCAATACCGACGTTTAAAAAAAAATTGCGATATATTCTTAGGGATTGTCGTAGTGCATATATGAACAGTGCGGACGGTACGAACATTCTAAATCGAATTTCAGTTTAAAATTTATAAACTAACCCCTAGAGAGCTAGACGTTCGGTCCTGCGGTTTTTCGGCACGCGAAAACGTGATTATTCTTTCACTTCTCGCGACGTTCTATAAGCGATCCCGTTAATTGTAATCGCACGGGAACGAGACGGGACGACGAGAACAGACGGCGTGCTATTGCGCGTACAAGGATTGAGGATGCGCCTTCTCGGTGCAGAAGAAGAACAACTCGCTGCCGGGTTTATGTATATTTTTTGCGATTTGCGATCATCACGCGCGTTCGCACATACATATAATGTGTATGTATAAACTAAATAATGTATGTATAAAATCGGCGAGTATATAAATGCGTGTGACGTACTTACGGATTGGACGAGACGGTTGGAAGGGAAGGTTAAGGTTAAGGTTTATATGTGTTACACGCTTCGGTTGAAGTAAGGTGAGTTAACACACACACACGCTATTTACTTATGACACACGAGCGTTAGGTACGAGCAAAGTGTGCGTGGGGGCCGCGCCGCAACAGTACAGGCGACGACGAGACGACAACGACGATGGCGGCGGCTTGGCACGACACGTTCTCGCAGATAGCATCGCATCTCCGCGCGCGAGCTCTCGGCAGCTGCGCACACGCACAGAGACCGTGTGTGTGTGTGTGTATACTCACGTGAATATAATATACTTAGGCCGGATAAGTGGTTTAATGAGCAGTCGGTCGTCAGCCGTGTGTGTGTGGTACGGCTGTTTCGTGGTAAATAATTGTCAGCGCTACCGTCCTCGTCTAACGCCTCAGCCGATATTTGTATAATCATCCATACCTTCCGTCGTGTCCGCCCGGGATCACAACACTTCGAGAACTCTTGTCGCCATCACCATCACCACGGCAGCGCCTTCACCACGATCGTGCACCCTGCATGTCTTGAAAACGTCCGAATCCAAAATAGCTTTTCCTGCTCTTGCTTTACTCATCATCATACGCGTCCACCGCTTCCTCTAGGTCCGTTCCCAGTCCGTCTCACCACATCTACTACTAACATTTTCAATCCATCATCAGTGCACTCGAACCGTTGAATTCTCTGCGCTTTTACGAAAGTAATTATCTCCGGCACTCGTGCCATTTCATATTGAACTCTTCTTCTTCGCCCCAGTCCCCAGTTCATTGTCACTTCCACTCGTCCATATCCTAACACTATCATCAGCTCCGTCACCTACTCCTTTTATCCATATCTCCTCGTCTACTGCCCAACATTCTGATCCACATAGCATCGCGCGTCTAATTACTGCCTTGTCGATTCGTAATGCCGTGTGAAATGTAATGTTTTATCATAAAAAAAAAACCACCTGGTGCGCTCCATCTGAACCGACCGGACTTAATTCCGCGTGTTTCATATCCACATCCGCTATTTTTTCCCTGATTTTATACGGACTGTAAATATTCATATGTCTCCTTGTCTTCGTCTTCCTCACAGTCTACCGCACACCAGAATCATAGTTTATTTCTTCTGTTTTACTCCCACCAATCCTAAATATTTTAACTCCAAGTGATATTTTCTACATTTTAAGCCCATTGTTAACTTTTTTATTACTTTTATCTATTAGCGAAAAAAAATCGAAATGATGATTAAAAAACAAAAAAAATAAATAAATTTAATTCGATACAATATTTTGTTGAACTAATTTTAGCGAATTGGAAAAAAATCGTTAATTCGCCCAACTTTGAATTTTTAAACCGCGCACCTCTATGTAATACTTCCGATCGAACTTTTACTGTTTTCTCGGAAAATGTCTTTCGAAATCACGAGGGCAACATTTAAAATTTGCAATATAAATAAATACTATTGAAATGGATAAATAATAATTAATGTAATTTACCCAAGACCCTCCGAAAGGATTTTAAATCTTTTTTGAGAAAACGATTGGTTTCAAAATCAGAAAACGATATCGTTTATGAGCGTTTTGTAAATTCGTAAATTTCGATTAGTCCGGTTGCCGTAAATATGTTTGAAATTCGATAGTTCGCAATTATATAAAACAATACAGAAACCTAGGCAGACACAACAGAGATAGTCTCTCGTTAAGTTGAAACGATTTCGTCACCGTATAAAAAATTGATAAAAAAAATATATATATATATGATTATTCGTTTAGAATCGTTTATAACAGGTGGCAGCGTCTACACGAGAGCTCTGTTTATATATACAGAGAGAGAGAGAGAGAAATATCAAGAGAATTCCGAGAATTCATCAACACGAATCGTCCTGTCCTCGTATTATACTGTATACAGAGTGATAGCAAAAAAGAAATAATTAAATAAAAAAAAATTGTGGTGTCTGAAACATTGACAAAACTTCCTCGCGTTTATTTTATTCGCGTATACGATTATAACAAAAAAACGTTTATGAAATTGTCCAGAAAAAAAATCAACGGATACTAAAAATTTTAAATACATTATTAATCGTATAACCGCTGCAGTAGGGGGGAAAATCGTATTTTCGTTCCATATATACATTTCAAACACTCTGTATACGCATATTTACACTGACATATATGTATTCAATACGCGTATATGATGCGATTTTGAATTTCCGCTAACCGCTATAGGTATAAAAATACTCGATCGAGAACGGAAGCTTTCAATCGAAAAAACCGACGAACGTATATGAGAGACATACCGTATAAAGTCGCCGCACATATTATAACCTCTACCTACGCATTTTACCGAAACAGGAACGGGGTCGTGATGGACGACCGCGCGTCGTCAGTGGCTTATTTGAGTAAAAAAATACATCTTCCCACAGGACCAAAAACGTCGATTTCATATGAATTATCGCGAATTGACGGCCAATTTGAAATAAACGTTGCCGACGCTGGACGATTCGTGTGCATAAAAATGTCGGATTCGTCCCGAACTAAACAATTGTTAAGTATTTGAAACGGCGAGGGGACACAGAAAGTGTGCTACACTTTTCCCTTATTCAGAAGCGGACTGGTGGATGGGGAGATGGAAATAGTTAAATCGGAGGTCGGCTTTGAACGTGGGAATTTCTATTTAAATAACAAATTCTCGTTATAATAAAATAATAACGACGCGTGTGTATCGATTGTTAAATCTTCTTTTTTTTTTTAATAATAATAATAATAATAAATTTGCGTGTTAAAACAGATATTTCAAATTCGATTTCTCGCATTATTATTATTTGTTATTATATTGTTGTCTTACACTTAGTCAAAACCCGTCTATTGAAATAGTAAGGCCCAAGACAAAATTTTAAATTTTAGTCCTCTCTGAGTCACGAAAACGAACATGAGAGCTTACTCCTCTTATCCCATATATAGGTCTCATAGGAAATGCGATCAAATCCCAAACCTGATAATAATTAGAACCGATAGCAGCGAAGAGAAGTGATGTGAAAAAATTATTGCGTTTCGTAACAGTTGAATTTTGCGCACAACTCGGAAATTCGGACCCTCGGAGCGCGTCATTCTCCTCCCCGTCCCCGTAGATCCTGCGCCGATTGTATTAGGTGTATTGGAAGGGCCGCGTCAAGCGAAATCTCCCGGACGGCTGCTCTAAAAGTACAGAGACAATCCCCGTAGCGTCACCAACCAATTCCCGCTCCCGGCTCGTTCGTTTATTATAATAAACACACTCGCGCGCGCGATAATACTTAATAATAATACTTAATAATAATAATAATAATAATAATAATAATAATAATAATAATAATAATAGACACGCTCTCTCGTCCGTGTGGCTCGTATATATATATAAATATACAAGCACAAATACTCGCGTTGTACAAGATGGATGGGAGCTCGCGTAATGAATGAGAGGACCCGGGCACGATTCGTGACTTACGTATCATATTTTAACGTAAATAACGAGGGCTCCGGACGGGACGCGACATTCGGAAGACGAGGCGTCAAGCGGGTTTTGAAAGAGAATTTTTGTACACGTGTACACATATACACGCGACGGCGGTCCCCCGATGACAGATGGATATTTAAGAAACATTTTCTTAACGTTTATTCGTCGTCGTCGTCGTCGTCGTCGTTGTTGTCGTTTACTTTTCTTTTTTATTTTTGTTTCCACAATAATATACGCGCGCGCGCGCGTCTCGCTCTTAAAAATAGAATAGACGTTTAGAAGATGAAGACGGCGAGGGCGAAAAAAAAACCGTACACATAATAAGGTATATGCGAGTTAATATTCAATTATATTTATATACGCGATAACATTATATTGTGTGTGTGTGATGCTCGACGGCGTGTCTATAGGAGACGCGATGAGCGCGCGCGTCGCGGCTGACAAGACGATAATAAATAATAATATATGAAAAATATAAACATTGAGAGACGTACGAGAAGAATTATTATTGAACGAGACGATTATATAATTATAAGTGTGTTTTTTATTTTACCGACGGCCGTACCGACGATTATTAAGAGATTCGTCTAACCTGTCTAACACGAAGGCGAAAACGAACGATGTAAAAAAAAAAAAAAAAAAATCGCAAAGCACGCGATTACACGCCAGTACGGAAAATGTTTTTTGAAAACAACGCCGGAGATCACAGTCGTACTCACGGTTGACGATTCTCGTCCAAAAAAGTCCATGGAGACGGCGTTTCAAATATTTTTGACGTTTCAATAAAACGTCTGTTTTACAAACGTTCACCATCAGAATGTAATAATGATAATAATTATAATCCAGCGGCACGATTAATAAAAACGCACTTTCTATACGTATAACTCTTTGTGTTTTTTTTTTTTTACGTTTTATGTACTCTTTCTCCTTTCTCACAACAGGACACCTATATTTTTCTTCCAGTATTTTATACTATTAATTTAAACGAAATAAGAAAGAACGGATTTGAATTGAACTGTTTTTACTTCCGCCAATACCGGAAAGTTTTACTCGTACGAATTCGGTTTTTCTACAAACATTTAAAATCGTTTTTTCGTTTTTTTTTTTTTTTGCGATACACAATTTTTTCTTTTTTCTTTTTTTTTTCACGGTTATTTAATTGGGTAAAACTCGTGTATTGTTTACGACTTCTTTTTTTTTTGTGATCGAAATTAAATTTCTCTGGGACAGGTAAATTACCGTTTCGACGAGTCCCCCGGCATTTGTAATTTAATCCAAAACGATGGCCGCAAAATGAGTCCGTATTATAACAGACACGAAATTACTAACACAAAATACATTACAACATACGCGTCGAGAACAGTGCCGTTTTCTTTTCTCTCCGAAATATCTTTTATAACGAACTGTGAGTTTTTTTTTTAACGCTTTTAAACCGTCGAATACGTCAAGTGAAACGTTTGTTTGGAAAGATTTTAATTCCATAGTTTTCGACAAATCGGACCTGTAAAAAAAAAAAGAAAAAAAGACGTATAAACGATCACAGGCGTTTTATACACTGCGCAGTCCGTTCCCGTCACCGGTCAATCGCTGCGCGCGCATGTACACGTCGTCGTCGTCGTCGTCGTCGTGTTCCAGTCGAACATTACGTTGTATATAGAAAATACGTTTTTACACCGCTCTCTATACGGTGCAATTAACGCGATCGCAAATCGTTTTTTTTTTTTCTTTTCCGATATGTATTTATATGCGCGTGTATATTAAAGTATACCGCGCGACTGTAATAGTAAATAGTGTGTTTTTATACGGTTAATACAACACACACACACACGCGCGCGCGCGTACACATGTGTGTACGCATATTACAGAAACTCAAATCCGGGAGAATGTGGTTTTTAATTAAAACATTTCATGCAACGACCCCGTTTGAACCGGCTGCTGTTGCTGCTGCTGCTGCTGCTGCTGCTGCGCGGTCATATGATTATTGTGCGTATACGAGTACGTATCGTCGAGAGAACGCAATACGCGAATCTATCGCGTATACCGACGATATCATACACGACTTGGAGCGTGTAATTATTGTGTGTGTGTGCGTAAATACTCGTGTATTTTTAGTCGATAGAAAAACGAACGATTGGAACGTTAATAATTTTCAGGCAAAGAAATCCATTTTTCACGTATTCTATCGATTTTAAAAACGATATTTTCCCCTTCCCGCGAGATGCATAGACCCAGCGGGATATTATGTATGACGTTTAACAGCTGTTATTATAACACTCGCAGTCGGATTTTATAACGATAAAAAAAAACACTGAAATATACGGTAAAATATGATGGGGAAAAAATTCTGAAATTGGGGGAAAAAATTGTTTTTTTCTTTTTTGTTTACGAATATTGTAAATTAGATTAGAATTTAATGGGTACACATTATAAGCAGAAAAAAACCACTAAAATTGGAAAAATATCACGCTAAAATATCTAAAACGTTTAAAATGTGCAAAAATATAAAATATTTTATATACTCGGTAATCCTCGGTACATTGAACAAATTTTATAATCTGTGTTCAGTAATAATTACCAGGTGTTATGGAATCCGAGACGTGTTCAATCCCTGGTAACATCTTTGCCGTTCAATTTCGGGTTTAAAATAATCGTTTAACAGTTTACACGCGGTTTATGAAACGTTAATTGAGAACCGTCGTAGTCGTATTTTAACTCAACATTTAAAAAAATATATTTTTTAGTTCTAAGTCGGTGCTTCCGACACTGAACCGTACTGAGAATGTGTGATCGCACCGACGAAAATTAAACGGTTCAAACAAAATGTTTGGGCACTATGTTCAGTTCAGAGCAGTGACGATTATACATGATGTTCAAGCTGGAGGCGAAAATGGAGTCAACTCCCTCTGCCAATGAAATATCCACATCGAAGAATAATAACAAAGAAGAATTGTTTGGGAATCCATTAAGACGAAATGCAGATGTAGAAAAAGGAAAAGAAAGTAATTGCTTATAGATGGTGGTTCGAAACCAGTGGATCGCATAGTGTAGTCGCGGCAATAGTCCCACACTTATACTGCACGCGCGCCTCATGGCGTGTAGCCATAGCGGGCAAACAATTTTGTTGAGAATTCACCTCTGAACGCGAGCAGAAGCGAACAAGGTTGTTTGCGTTTGCCCGCCGTGGCAAGACTGAGCGGTCCGCTGGTTACAGACCGCTATTTATACGTCTGCGTGGCTATCCCCTCTTTTTTTGTGCTCAACCGCTATCTGGTGACTATTTTCTTTTCCGGGTTTATTGCGGTCGACTATTATTGCGGACTGGCGCGCTATAATATACGTGTGTTTAGTTTGACGTTGACCGAGCGATCAATCGTATGCGCGTTTGTTATATTTATTATTAATAATATTATTACTTCGCGTATTTCTATGAAATATATTTAACTTAATGATTCATCCTTCCTTGTTGTACACTCGTTTATTTTAAACAATATTAAATAATTAACATTAACATGTAAATTATCATTGTCATTATTATTATTATTATTATTATTATTATTATTATTATTATTATTATTATTCGTTTACTTCAGTGGCAGTGGGCCACACGTCTCACTAGCGTAATATAGAATGCGAAGGAAATATTGTATAGCGTTTTTTTACTTTTCTGCGATACTGTCTCGGACTCGGAACACTGTTCGTAAAGCAATCTTGTCCGCAACTCCTTTATATTATTATATCGACACACACAGACACGCGAGCGCGCTACAAATAATATATACTATCGTATATAAAATATACATGGCCGTGACGCGCTGGTATATGAACCGCGCGCGGTGTTTGGCATCAACGAGGATCGTATCAAAGAGGCGTTTGGCTCGATTCCTAACTAATTAAGTATATAAAGCTCCGGCGAGATGCTCACAATAATATATTAAATATACGTGTAATATATATATATATATATATAAATATGCGTGTGCCGTTCTCGTGGACCACACACGGGTGAACGAGCGTGCGCGCCTCCCCGCCGAAACTATTATTTTATTATTATTATTATTATTATAATTACAGTTTATTAGAATATACACGGTGGCAAACGACATTTAATAACGTCAACCGTCCGTGATAGATGGTCGGCGCGGGTCGTCGGTCCGTTAAATTAAAAAGAAGGAAAAAAATTTACACTCGAGTTGCACTGCCACTATGACGCGACGGCGACGGCGGAATCACGATGATGATAATAATAATAATAATAATAATAATAATAATAATAATAACGATATTATTAATATAAATGTATTATTATACAGAATGGACGGAGAAAAGATGAACTTTTTGAACACATCGCAAGTACAGAAGGTCACAAACTTAATAGCATGGCGAGATTTTCAATCAGCTGAGAACACTCGGTTTCTTGACAGATTAAATTCAAACGATCATTAAAGAGAAAAAAACTCATTCGTTCCCACGCGCGCGCGCGCGTTCACTCCTCTTAAAGTATAAATCCGATTTTATTTTCCGGACCAGTCTCCATCATGCATCTCATTCCGTGATGATAAACATTCGTGTTCTTTATTTATCTTTATCGTTTATATCCCATGTAAACTCCTCCCGAAACGTAAAATGTAATTTTAAACTATTGAAATTAATTTATTATTAGGTATTATATTAACACTATAGCTAACGTAGCAGACGGCGCGCGACGGACGCCGGACGTCGTTGCTAATAATTCGAGAGATCCTGCCGTGACGCCGCGGCGGTCCGTTGCAGACGAAAAAAAACAATTATAAAACGTACATAAAAATACGTTGTTGTTATTATTATTATTATTATTATTATTATTATTATTATTACATACGACGTATTTATAATGTCGCACGGAATATTAAAAAGTGTATTTTAATTTTGTATTATATGTACGTCGCAGGCGGGTGAAAATTTGTGCCGGACCACCATGGTAGACTGGTAGGCTTGTGCGCCGTGTGTGTGTCGTACATTATTTTTCGTGCGTGTTTTTGATTGATTGCGGACAAAAGTATGGTGAAAAACGAAATAAAAATTATTTTTAAGCTTTTACCGCGCGATTTAACCGCCGCCGCCGCCGAGAAACTGAACGAAATTAAAAAATTAAATTAAAATAAAATAAGAATTGTGTGAAATACGCGCGATTTTACGCTCTCACACGTCGCGACGACCGACGGCCGGAGGATTAGAAAAAAAAAAATTAAAAATTAACGCGTGTATTTCGTTTTGTCTCCCATCTATTTAGAACGACGATTAAACTCGTTTGTATACATTAACCGTTGCCAAAACGTGGTCTCCAAAATAAACGGTTATTATTACGACGAGCCGTTTAACGGAGAGAAGAAGAAAAAAAAACGATGGCGAAAACTATTTATTTATTCATGATAATATGTTCGAAACGAAAAGTCTTAGTAATACGAGTAATAGGCGAATCGAAACGGATTACGGCGATAGGATACATAAAGCTTATGCATTAAAACGCCTATTTTCAATGCGGATCAGAACGAATCGCGCGCGTTTATTTGTATTGAAAAAAAAATAATAATAAACACACTTAATGGACACAGTACAATTGTATAATACGCGTGTAGTAATAATAAACACGAAAAGAATTTGCGTGCGTAAAAAAAAGAAAATGAACGCGCGAATAAATACCGACGAGTGTTATGAAAAATAAAGAATCATATAATATAGTCGCGTGGAATTTGTTTGTTTGTTATTCTACTGCGGTTCCGACAAAAAGTCATCATCGGGTATATTAAAACGAAAAAAGAAATTTACAACAGAATAACAAAAGAAAAAAAAACACAATTTACACAGAGGAAATTGCGAATATTACATTGAAGAGTTTAAAAACTAAAAAAAAAAAAACGGCAACTGTCCCGTGCGATTTGTTGTTCTTCAGTCTACTGAATGTGATTTCCCGTCGTATTTCTCGTCTCCGTCTGTGTCCTTCCCCCCTGCAGAGGAAAGCCTCTGTCACGATTAAGTGTCATACAAAGTACAATTTCTTACATATCATTTTCCGTTAAGAAATTTTCCCGTTTCGCGAAACACCTCTGATTTCACTGGCATTCTGATACATTTCTCGTGTTCCGCTACGGTTCGTTTATATATATATATTGCACAGTGTACATTTTAAGCGGATCTCCGTCGTTCATCTCTAAAGATTTTGTTCGCTCCGTCTTCTCATTCTTCGTTTTTTCCGTTCCGTTTTTCATTTTTTTGTTTTGTTTGTCCTACAGCAATGCGGGAACATCGTGTGGTGCGTTATTGCCCCCCGCCGTTACCGCCATCGTTTGTTCCAATGAATACAGCCTGCTGTAGTAGTTGACAGCCAGTAGAACGGTCTCTCCTGTTCCAGGCTATACGTGATAATCACACATTTTAGCATACAATTTTTCTCTAACCAAAGGCACTGACGGGATAAAAGCATATAATCACAGCCTCATTTATACCATCACGGACGCTGCAACGGTTCGGTCCGACTCGGGTCGCCGGGCAGCCCGTGTTCCGATCTTTCCGTTCGTCGTCTTGAGTGTAACGACCGAATCATCTCGTCTGGCCGATCTTCGGCGGAATCAGCGGCGAGAACCCGTCGCTTGTGGACGCAATCGCCCGGGAATCGACTTTCTCTCGGACAGCGTACCATCATCGTCTACGTGTTCCAGTCACGTCAGAACGTTAAGAAAACGTCTTGCGCAATGCAAGTAAACGTATTCGCGTCGATAGTACCGATATCCACGGAAGGGAGGCGAAACATAAGAACGTTTCGGGTGTACAACGAAAAGGGAGTTTTTGTACGTTTTTTACCAAACCTAACCACGGTGTGTACGTCGTATGATAAAATATCGCGTGGGAAATATGATAAAAATATTTATGAAACGGCCACTGCCGCCCGCGTACTCTCAAACGCGTCGGATATTATAATTTCATTTAAAAGAAAAAAAAGGCAATAATTTGGCCGTTTTACAAATTTTTTTTTTTTTAATCGTGGACACGGTTCTTCATGATCGATAACATGATTGATGACAGACATGGACGGAGTTTAAACGCGGTCCCGTATGAAAATCCACTGTATAATTGGCTCTTCACAGCTATACCGATCGCACTACGCGTACACGCATAGCGATAATGTATTATTATTATTATTATTATTTATTATTATTTATTATTTATTATTATTAATATTATTATTTATAGGTAATAGTAGTCGTCCGGAGGTCGGTACGGGTCGTCGTCGTTGCGCATGCCCGTCACGGCAGCGACGCGCGTTTTATTTTAAAAGCGTCCCCGCGGCGCTCGGTCTTACACCAGTAAGTCGTGTCCGTTGCGGGCCAACTGTACCACAAGAAAACAAAAAAAAAGGCATTTACTGCCGCGTATTCACCTAGTGCTTACTAATATATTGTCGGGCGCGAGAGGAGCGTATAATTATATTTTCGGTCCATAAACGCCCTCGTGAACGCCTCCCGCGCCCGTTCGTTCCCAGTGTACACACACACACACACACATATGACGAGTACGCGATACAATGGCGGGCGGCCACGGTTATTGGTTCGTTTCCAAAGCTGACAAAGTGTCATCGTCGACGACGACGACGGCGGCGCGCGGGGGAGTAACGACAGCGGCGTAGGAAATCGAACGTTATCGCCGCCGCCATCCCGTTATCGTGTATATACGAGCTTCGCGTTTACACGACTAATGTAACATAATATACGTAATAAACTGTTACTAAAATATATTACGCGCGCGCATTACACACACCACGTACCCCTCTCCTCCCCCTCAAAATAGTGTACAGTCGGCGGTGCCGGTAACGCTTGTCGATCGAATTGACAGCGATGTTTTATTCGCGTTATATTACCCCCGCACACCCACTTCGCGATATAATATTGTGTATGTACGTACGTGCGTTGTCGTCGGTCATAAACGTCACCCACCGTCCGTCCAACAAAGACCGTCGCACACTGGCGGGTGAGACGACGTGTGGGTGGCGTTTTGTTTCGCGACCTGTCGAAACAATATTCTCTCGTCGAGCGCGCATAACCTGCAACGGAGCCGCGGGCGACAAGCCAGCTATGTGCGATACGCGTCCCCTTGCAGTACGACAAAGTTCTGCGTACCGCAAAAAGCAACCGTTAACGCGGAGTGCCTGCGGAATTTCGAAACTTTTTTTTTTTTTTTTTGTACGTTTTACGAAATTTCACAGAACTCGTGTGTCTGCTGCTGCTGACGACGTTCGTCATCAGAAATTTCGTGTGTATATTTTTACATGTAATTTTCATTTTTATTTTCGCCATTGACGCGCGTCGGTATATCACGTCGCTCGTTGTTTATCATTACGCCGATTCGTATTCGTTATAAATTGATTTGCTGTTCGCATTAAGTCGAGATATGACTTAATTGAGATGGTTATATCTTGAAAAAAAAACATTTCACTTTCTGAGCGTTTCCTGTATACGCCATCGGCTTACAGCGAATTATCTCCGGCGCGTATTGATTTGTCCGTTTGTTAGAGTGTTCTTAAAAGTAAATCCTTAATTTTCACTCATTGCTCGTCCTTGATATTATATTTTTTTTTTTTTTTGAAATCGAACGCAGATAATTTTCTGTCGATCGTTACATATTCTCGATCACTCTGCCGTACAACGTATAATTACAGTACGATCGGACGATGAATAGGACAATAGCGGCATTAACGGAATGGTTATTGTGGTAATATATGAGCAGGACGCGCGTTTTATCGTTTCTCCGCGCATGTCGGCGGCGCGTCACTCGCGGGAAATGGCGCGCACGTCGGAAATACAAAAACCGCGGGCGACAATATTATATAACTAACGTGACGTGTTATTATTGTTATTTGTACTTCGGTTGTAGTAGTGATTCTCGATAGTGGATCGATCTTTTCAATCGATTCGAATCGAGAAAAAAAGATCGATCTATAAACGAATCGACAACAAAAGATGATCGATCTTTTAAAAAATCGAAATACCGTGACCTAAAAAAAGTTTTACTTTTATTGAAACAAGTTCTAATGTTTATAATACCATTAAATAGTAACTTAAATTTTTCTACCAATTTAGTTTAATAGCCACTCTCTAGTCACTACCTCCTCACACCTATGTATATACATCACCAACAAATAGATATCCATGTATAATTTTAATAATAAATAATCAATTTTAATGTTTAAATAAATAATAATAATTTATTCCATTCGATTCGATCCGATTCGATCTTTACAAAATTGGATCGATTCATAAAAAGATCGGTCATCAGAGATCGATTCAATAATTGATCTTTTGTGGGAAAAAGATCGATTCAGATCGCCCATCACTAGTATAGGCGGTTAGAACACTCGGATATGATCGGGGGGGGGAGTGCTTTACATAATAAATAAAAAAAAAAAAAAAAAATTGTTAAATCGCGGAAATAATTTATTATTGAAATTGCGTAGAGATCGATGGCCCTTTTGATTCCCAGTGAAATTTCAACGCGAATATTTCCGTAACAATCAATCGAGACGATGTTTAGCCGGTTTTACTCCGACGAGTTATCGCAACGATTTTTTACACTTACAACTTTTACTAATTCAACTCGTCACGTTGAATTACACATCGCACTATTATGACTCGTCGATCATATCTAATACTGCGCGCAAGTCATCGGCTGCATCGGTTCGATTAAAAAACTATATTTATATATTGGGCTGATTATCAGCAATAGGTTTTTAAAGATTTCTTTCCCTTAATCTGTTATATACGTATAGAGGGAGAACCAGGTTCGTAATTACTGGAGGGACGGGGATAAAGGAGGACGGATGGACTTTCTTTTTTACATAACATATCACGTAAACGTGTACAGAAAGAATATAATAAGAAATAAAAAATAATATTATTTTTCATTTACATTCAGATGTTGAAGTAAAAATAGATAAAGTACTGAATAAAATTATAATTGAAAAACGAATAGAAAACCGTAGAAATTGTATTATGAAATATGTCGTTTTTATTGTAGAAAATAATAAAAATGTATAAAATTCGAGTCATTTCGACTTTGATTTGGAAGAGAAGTTATATTTATTGGTTATGCAATGATTTGTTTTTAAATCTTTACTCGTAGTAACATTCGTAATTATGTTACTGTGGATCGTTCATCGTAAGTATTCAATTTTTTTTTTTTTATTATTTAAGAATATACAAAGAAGAAATTTTCGATTTATTTTACACGACGCGGCGATTTAAGCAGCTGTTTAATATTCACCGATCCAACGAATAAGAAAATCAACCGAATTATATACAGTAACGTATCGATTACGTTTTACGAATTATTTTTACGTATTTAAAAGAAAAAAAAAATCACGAATAAATAAGTTATTATACGCGCGGGTATAATATAAAATTTATAATACCTTGTGGTGTGTAAATTTAAACGATTTATTTTTTTTTTTTTAGTAGTCGCGATAAAAATATTGTTAAATTATAATGCGCGCGAAACGGAATTATAACTTTTTGAACAAGACGACAGTGCGCCATATTTTTATTCCGCGCGAGAGAAGGAATTGGTTTTGTTGTGTTTTATATCTTTTCTGTTCATCTCGGACGAATTTCGAGTACATTAAACACATAATGAAAAAATAATATAAAAATATATAACGTACTTAACTCGGACATATTTTCTTACCGGTGCGAAAGTTTCTTTTTTAACGCTCTCCTTTAAAAAAAAAAAATCGAATACCGTCGCCGAAGCGTGAAATAATATATTATAAAAGTAAATGTTATTTTTTTAAATTTTTTCTCTCTCTCTCTCTCTCTCTCTCTCGAGAAATGATTACAGAATCGTATTTAGGAATTTTCATTGGATGAAATAGTTTTTCAATATTTGTATCGCGGGAGGCCGTCTCCCGGTCATGATGTATTTGCTCCCAACTTCTAACTGGTGTGTACTTCTTATTCTGAATAGAGTGTAGAAACGAGCTCTCTTATATTATTTGTCTTCCACGCCGTCCACTTTAGGCCTACCAGAATACTTATGGATCAAAATATTTGTTACACAAATACCATATACAATACAGGGTGATCCAAGTGTCCGAACTCCGGTGGGTATTTTACGCCTCAGATGCAACTATAAAAAGTTTCACTAAACCCATGGTTCGATTCTCAAGCATATAAGGTAGAAATTTTAGTGTTTTTTTTTCTGAAAAAAAAAAAAGATGATATTTTTCTCTTTGATCTGGTCATATCTCTTGAACTATTGGCTGTATAGGAAATTTCAAAACCAGTTTCCTGTGTAGTTCAATGACAGATACAGTCGGCAGAACCCGGTCTCGACTTTCCTCCCTCGTAAAAATGCCACTGGACAATTATGATAAAGTATTTTAAACGTTTAAAAAAATACTCGTGTAAACAGTACGAGAAAATCGCTTGGTCCGGTGTAAAATGAAAAATGACGTGTGCGTATATATATATATATATATAGGCGTACAATATTACATTTTTTTTTTTATATATATAAAATTCAATACCGCGCGTTAATAATATATCAATTCATCTCGTTTTCCTTATACACACAATATAGACACGGTAATTATTGTTATAATTGTACGATAAAACACGATTTTCTATTCATATCGGTGAAAAACGCGTGGTAATCATTCGATATTAATTAATTAATATATATATATATATATATGTACGAATATATTATATTTCTTGTAATTCTGCGTTACGAACCTCATATTATGTATGACGGCAATCGGTGTCTGAAAGGTCGTAGCTATATATATTCGATTTATTTGAGTATTAATAATTATTATGTTACCTATACGGCACGATTATAGTATGAAATATGTAATAAACATTATAACGTTTAGGCGAGGCTATTGGCAATATACTTTCGAGATTACGCATTATATTTTATATAGCAATAATTACATATAATATGTTTTTTTTTTTATTATAGAAAAACAGTTGCGCAAAAAAGAAATATAGAAAAGGTCGTATTATACAGAGTGATTCGTGTTCAATTTATGGAATATAAATTATTTTAGACGATTTTTTTTTTATGAAATGTTTTTTATAAAAGTGCAATCGAAATTTTTTTCTTATTTTATATTGAGGTGTAAAAGAGTTTTTCTTTGGGGGGGGGGGAATTGGTATGTATAAATATAATTGCATATGAAATTTATAAATAGAAATCCAATTGTAAATGGGCGATATGTACAAAATTTATAGAATTTATCAATATTTGAAGTGTTTTGTCGTTACAAAAAAAAAAATAAATAAATATATCATACGACGATCCTATTTAACCTATGAATTACGTTATTTAGAACGCGTTGTCCTCAAAAAAAAAAAAAAAAATTAAAAAATTGTGAATGAGGCGTAGGAAAATCAAGAAATATTTAGGGCGATTACATGTGTTTTGAGACACGTTTTTTTTTTTTTTTTTTATTCGAAAATCTGTAACGCAAATCGTTCGCGCGGAAAAAAACAAAAACGCCCGTTCGAAAACGCGTGTCGAATAATTTATTCTACGTTATATTATAATTTTTGTATTTATCGTCGGTAATCGATCTAAAAAAAAAAACAAAAAAAAAAAAAACCGTGAACAATTTTCGAGATGAAATCAACGTGAATTAACTGAATTCCGGTTAATAATAAAATCGTAATAGTTTCCTCGATAAATAATTTATGCACAATAAATTTATATTCAAAAATAAACATTTTATTACCACGTTATTCCGGGTTCTAAACAGTCAATTTTAAGGCACATTAAAGCAATTAATAATAATAATAATAATAATAATAATAATAATAATAATAATAATAATGATAATAATGATATACGTTAAATTCGTGCGTCTCTCTTTCTCCCTCACTCCATATACGCAGTGCGAGGATTAGACGGGGCGTAATTGGCTCTTTTCGAAATCGTACACTTATTATACACACACACATACAAGTGCGTTCGAAACGGTTAGACGTCGTTTAAGAGACGCCGTGCACGGTTTATTATTTATTTATTTTTTTTTACATCCGCCGTCGTACTGTCGTATACAGTAAATCGTCTCATTACGAACGAGTGTTTTTGGCCCGCTCGTAAATACACAGACCGTTCCGGAATAATTATCCGACGATAAACGAATATTTTGTTCGGTTTTTCTTTTTTTTTTTTTTTAAATTAATATTCGGGAGACGGACTGCTCTGTAAACGCGAGATGTAGAGGCGGTTAAAAAAAAATGAAAAAAAAAAATACGGTGAATTCATTGAGAACGGAAAATTTAAATTGAACGTACGTTTTGTCAACGTTTTTTTTTTCTGACGTTCCGTCGACTTTCCGATTTTTAAGCGTTTTTATCGTTTACCGAAATATCACAATATCCCTATGGCGATTCGATAGCGTCGATATTTTACGCGTATGGCGCGTTATTGTTTTTTGCTTGTGTAACGCGACCGAATTATTTAGTTTATAGAATGCGGGGGGGGGGACTATTGAGTTTAAGGCCCTACTTGGCCCATCCTCGGCGCCGCCGTTGGTTTCAATGGGTTTCAAGCCCTCGCAATACGTTATTGGAAAATGAAAAAGTTAATCGCGCCCATTGCACGGGGGGGAGGGGGGAGGGGCTCTTTGGTTGGAGACAGAGCGGACAATTAGACACTCGTATACGCGCGCAGAATGAAAAAAAGAAAAAAAACTCCGTCCGCTTTCCCGCGGCGATTCATTAACGAGTCGTCGTGACACTTTCGCTCGGATTTTACTAGCCCCGGGGATGGGGGGGGGGGGTGTGCGCGCGGTTAAGTAAATATTATGTCGTGTGGGTGGGGACCCGCGACGAGAAACGGTCCCGAATTTTTTCTCTCTCTCACACACTCTTCGTTCGTCCCTTCGTCGTCCGCCCGCCCCGCGACGTCGTTTCTCCGTGTCACCCGTCTGTCTCCCCGACGCAATTATTTAACGCGCGTCGTCGTCGTCGTCGTCGTGTTATTATTATTTTTAATAACTCCGACACGCGGAGTGTCGTGAAAACTTGCGCGCGCACGCGCGTTTAATTATATTTCGTGTACACTGCGCATAGTTTGTCTCGACAAACATTTGTTTTACTAAATGTCCGCCTAACGCGCGCGGGTCCGTGTCGATTACACTAAATACCGCTCGTCTGCCCGGCTGCCCGTGTGTATGCCTGGCCGTGTGCCGCCGCCGTCACACGGGATATACTCGCGTGTAGAAGAAGAGGAGGAGGAGGAGGAGGAAGAGGAGGAGGAGGAATTCGGTGGTTCGCCGCGGTGCCTCATTGCGGCCGTTTCTAATTGCCAATTACCGTTGATTTACGAGATCCCCGACTACGCGTAACGACGACACGGATATTACGCGTGGCCAACCCTCCCCGCCACCGCGTTATTAATCGTTATTCCGTTTTTTTTTTTTTTTGACATTCACGCAATTTCAACGTTTCGCCGCTATTCGTATTTAGATTGGCGAAAAAATAGCAAATTTTTTTTTTTTTTTTTGCTTCCTCCTCCGATCGATCTGTGGCAATTTCTCTATCTATCTCGGGGATTTAAAATAAAAATTGTTCGTCATTAAAAACCGGGTTTTCTTCCCCCATATAATATTTCGAATTCAAATTGCATAAGTAACTACAGATTGCGTATCGAAAAGTGATAAATTTTACTGTTGTCCTTATAGTAGTGTTTTATTTCGACGCGTTCATTAGAATTTAAAAAACGCAAACAAAAAAATCATAAAATATTCCGGAAACGTTCTGCACCAAGCACAAGAGAAACACGAGAAACCGCTGCGAGTTATGTTCTCGCACGCTGTTTCCGCCAATTGCAATTCACCGTTTAAAAATAATAATAATCGATTTTCGTAATAAAGTTTTTACTCTTAAACATTAAACGCGATATATATATATATACGAAATTTCGTGTAATACATTAAAATATAATCTAAAACGCGTATCATATAAATATGTGTGATTATTATAATTACAATACTATAATTATCACTGGTCTCGGCCGTTTTGTACAGTCCGTTTTTTTTCTTTTTTTATGTTTTACTACCAATAATAACAAATATTAAACGATATACGAGTAGTGGACATTTTTCAATCGAGATTTTTAATTTTTTATCGCATAGTTTTCAATCGTAAATGCAATAATAATCATTATTATTGTCGTTTCTTTAATTTTTCAATAAATATTTATTTTTTTTTTTTTTTTTAATAAACACAATTTTTTTCGCCATTAAGGCAATAAATAATACGCTATAAAACAACGTATTTTCTTTTTTTTGCTTTTGAAATTTACACCGTCTATTATACAACAAACTCGTAACACGGACACGCCATTGTCGCGGACGTTCCTTCGGAATAATATTCTATTAAAGCGGATTTTCTATTATACTTTGTATACCAAACGCATATTATTACAACACAATATCGTGTATACGCCGCGGTGTATTTGTTCCGAGGGGGGGGGGGAGAAAAAAATAAAATCGTAATCGTTTTTTAAACGTTTTTCGTATTATGGCGATAAAATATAATCTCTCTTAACACATTTATATACACCAGCGACAGGTTTCGGAAGAGTATATAACTGCACACACACACACATATTTCAGCGTGCTTATATATATGTTGTATACAACAGCAGTTATGATCTAAAGAATCGCGTTATCTCGCACCATATGACAATATAAATGTGTATATATTTAAACATAATACGTATTTAACTGCACCGAGTTCCCTACGACGACAATTTTTTATTATTATTATTATTATTATCATCGTCATCATCACCGCGCACACATCACAGTAGTAGCGGTTATTACCGCCGGAGTATAATATTATTAATACACACACACGTGTTATACGAAATATATATTTACAACTTTATTGCGTGACGTATATATTTTCTGTATAACATTATACACGTGTTAAAACACGAACTAAACGAGTGAGACGGGGAGGGGGCGATAAGACGTTAAAAAAAAATACGCGTATTGAAAAAAAAAAACCAATTCTTTTTCTCTCGTATAAACTGCGGGCGGGCCGCACAGTACGCCCTCCTCCCTTGGGCCGTGTTTTTCTCGCGATCTCCTGCGTGTACGGGATTCCGACGAGATCTCGCACGCAATTGTACACAAACAACACGTTTTGTCAGACGAAATCGGTAATATTGATGTAATAGAACGCGAGAACCTTCCATTACCGCAATGTCCGTTCGTTCGACGACCGTTCTTTAGAACGTGCCGTTTGCCCGATAGCAACGGACGAAAACCGAAAAACAAACGCCACGCACCGGAGCGTACACATTATAACTACATATATTGAAATTCGACAAATCGTGTTAACTGTTTAGACTACGTTATAATAACCGGGTCGTAAGACTGTGTTTGTATAGTCTCGATAAATGGGAAAAAAAAAAATCGCCACTCTTTCGAAACGCTCGAAGCGAGACGTTTTTCGAAAATCCTTACACGAACACCTCCGCGTGCGTTTCTGCACTGGACCGTGTGGGGACCCGGCGACAGTGGATTCTCGCCGTGATCGGTTCCCGGGGGGACACGTGGAAATCGACAATTACTCGATCTCTGCTGCAGCGCGCGTTCAACCCCGAACGTCGCGCGACGGACGCCCACAAGAATCGTTCAGATGTGCGCGCCCCCACGCGGAGTTCCGAAAACGTGTTCGCGACTGCGCAAAATAAACGTTTTTATTATATATATAATATATAATAATACAGCCACCGGATAACGCGCGTAATAATATTCGTATGTTCGTGTGCGTTACACGCCACCTCACATGTGCGAAAAACCGATTTCGAGGGTATTATAAATTATTACGGCAAACGCGCGTGTTCGTACTGCCGAAACGAATTTATAGCGAACGTCATTAGGAGGACATATCGTGACGATTATTATCGCGCCGACTGACCTCTAACACGTAACGAGTTAACGTAATAATAATAAATAATAACCCCAAGCGAATCTCGTTTTCCGGTTTCACAGCGTCCCCCTTGCCCGGGGGATTGGAATTCCGTCGCATCGAAACAGAAGGAAAATAAAATAAGAATTTGACCGAATTTCGCGAATTCGTCCGACACCATTAACCGCCGGATATACCGCGGTATACGCTTGTTGTGCAGTGTGGGGACGTGGAAAAAAACAAATAATAATCCGTCTCGGTTTTAACAATAATAAAAAGAAAAAAAAATCCGTTCTTTTCTCCGTCACGGTTCCATATTATAGTATATAATACACAAAAGAAAAAAAGAAAAAAAAATCGAAGATCGCGAAAAAAAAGAAAATAACAAATACGGCGAGAGAACGCCGTTTGGTTTTTTCTTTAAAACGGAACGGCTATTGGACAATTTTATTTCGCGTGTTTCCAGATTTACTCGCTTTTTAGAAATTTCTCGTTTTTTATTGTTTCATAACTATTTTTTCCCCGTGATATTACATCATCGAGTAACTTAAAAAGAAAACGAATAATTTACATTTATGTCCGTTGGATTTAACGTATTCGGGGATCTCGAGTGTTTTTCACCAAAAAGTGTACCCGCACGTAATTTTATCGTTTAGTACCTAGACGCGTTCTCAATCAACAAGACCGTTCTAACGCCACGTATCGTTAATTATTCAAAGTCGTTTTATTTTTTTATTTTTTCATCTATTTCTTCGATGTGTATTTAAATTTACGTGATTTACTCGAATTCGTCGTGTTTTACAAACGTATGTTATACGATCACGTGTCTACTTGGAGCCACGAGCGAAGATCGATATTATAATGCGTTCTCGAATTTTGCGAAAACGGCGAATTTCAATACGGTGATATTACGAATAACAACAAATCATAAAATTGCGATAAATCTCCGTTTACATTTTGTTATAACCGCGTTACGCGAAATAATACAAGATTTATATATTTAATCACGCGATGTGGTTTATAGAATCCGTAGAATTGTTCTTATTATTCAAACATCGCAATGGCGTGTGTTCTGCAATTATATTAAACTGCGCACGTATTACTCGTACAGTAGTCGTATATACTTACTGTTTTAACGCGCGTTTTCTAAAATGTTGAAATAAAACGCGGATTTTTTTCTATTCTGCGACTGATATTTTTCCGCGGTAATGCGCGCGCGATTATTGTACACAAAACCATTGGCAGGATTTCCGTGCAGGGCGTGCAATATTAGTCGGTTATAATTTTCTGCTCGACTTGTACAAATCGAGTGTGACAAAACTTTGCTCGCGAATTACGTATAAATAACTATTAGTATACGTATTTTCAGATATTACGTATTGAGTGCAAATCGATAATAAAAAAGGAGAACGTTACAAGTGCGCATTTGATTAATATATACGATAAATCGGAATTGTAAAATCGTGTCTAACGCGTTCTACGAGAAAATGTGCTGATGAGGATAGACCTAACTCCGAGTCTGGTGGCCAACACATACGTACACCACAATTTACATACGACGACGATAATAATTGTTGTACGATGACGTCGATCATTTATCGTAAATTAAAAAAAAAAAAGCGTTACTTGTCAAAATCATCGATATCGCCGTCGTACTGGAAACGTAATTAACTCGATAAATAGCCCCAAATGTGCGCGTATTTTCTATTTCAATAGAACTCAATATCGATCTGACGAGTGTGTTATACGTATGTTTTCTACGTTTCAATAATAGCTTATTATGACGATATCCGGAACCGTGTAAACATACGGCGGCACGTGTGTATTTAACATATGTCTAATTAAGCATCGTATTTTGTATTATGTGTGCATGCGGCGAGAGAATGTTATATTGACGAATATATCGAAAGACTGCTGTCACACTTGATTGTCACGAAAATGGCTTTTCGATATAATACGATGTGTGTGTGTGTGCGCACATTTATATCGATATTAAATTATATACCGATGACGAGCGTACAACACACACCACCACCTGCGAACGCGGTATTTAATATTTTTTTTTATATACATATAATATACGGACTCGAGAGTGCTCGTTACGCGCAATGGAATTTATTTAAACAGCTTTTGCCGTATAAAGTATTTCTATATCGATTACGCGACGAATTAAAAATGGTTTTATTTTTCTTTTACTACGGCAAATAAGCCGTAAACACGCGGCCCCTACAACAGCAGCACACGTAAACCCGGTTGAACGAAACAAAAAATATTCTTTATTAAAACCCATACAGTTTTTATATAATAACCCCCCCCCCCCCCGTATATAAAGGAATTATTAAATATATTAATATATTTTTAATTCATATATAAATTCAAAAATATTTTAATTACATACAGACTTTTAAAAATAACATTTCCTCTATTAAATATTATTTGATAATAAGAGTTTTTTTTTTTTGTTAACAATTTAATTCAATATTATCGTATACAATGGTTTCGTTGTTTTCTATTTTTTTTTTATTCGTTTTTTACGTTACATTTTATTGTAATGTCCGTCGTAATTTTTTCTATGTGATTTCGTTAGTTCTTTTTATTTTTCTATTCTGTTGTTGAGTTTTTTTTTCGCTTTATACCTAACGCGGAGGACTTCTTATCGTAACCGGTAGTGAATAAACAAATTTATAACTGCAGTGACTCATATATAAATTTATTACTCATAAAATACTCTTTGGATTAATTATACGATATTATAATAATAGTGTTTTTAGTGTATACCAAACCGATGTTAAAAAGAATTTAAAACGCGAACATGTATAAACGCATATACATTGTATTGTTATTAACGCGCACGCGCATGTTTTAGAGCGTATGGAAAATGATCGTTTTGCAACAAGTCGGCGATTTGTGCTATTCTGAGTTTCGAGAAGGATTCGCTTTCGAATGAAGCACTTGAAACTGGATGCGTTCATTTTTATTGAATTAAATACATTTGGAAAAACACAGCGCGTTTCAACGCTTCAAACGGCAATAAAGAAAAACACGAAGAAGTCTGAAAAAACTCGTATACGATTTATTTCAAGAGTGTGTTCTGAATCCCGAAATGCTACAAAGTATAATTAATAATAAACAGGGTTTCGGACGGGAGGATCGTTTTACTAATGCAACGCCCTTTATTGTTGTTTTAAAACGTAATAACATAACTCCGTATAGCGATGGCGGTTAAAATGGAGAAATTAAGCTAAGCTCAAAACGAATATCTACACTGAGATCCGGTGCTAGACAGTAGAAAAAAACCAAAAAACGGAAACGGAAAACGGAATTTATCATCTCGGCGAATGTATATCCGTGAATATATATGGTGATATAATCGATTGTTTAGAGAAGCGAATTTTTAATAAATCACCCGGGGCCGTTGACCGTTCGGCCACCAATAAATCGTCAGCGACCACTACACGCGTGGTACGATCGCGATTTTAGATTCGAAAATATGTACACAAGATTATTGTGTAATTTATACGGGGTGTCGTTTGACCGTTAAAACGTGCACGTGTCTCGGAATGTCATTTATACTTCATTTCACGGAATGTCGAAAAGAAATAATATTATATGACCATACGTGAGAGTATAAAATTGAATTTCAATAAAACAGGATCGGGGAAAAAATAAAACAAAACTGTACGCGTTCTTAATCAAAAAGAAACCGTGAAAAAATTAATCTTTCTAAAAATCCGCAAAAGTCGCGTATTTGTCGTCTGAAACGGGGGGGGGGGTTTACAATCATTCAACCGTTTCTCTGTATTTAATCGAATCGTAACGATTTACAGAGAGAGACTTATATACATTTTATATAGCCTGTGTGAAAAGACGGAAATTAAAATCACATGTATACGCTGTCGTCAGGCCGTGTAAAATATTATATTGGAAATGCCAACGGAAACTGAAAATGTAAATCATAAAAATAGGAAAATGAAAAAAAAAAATTGTAGTAAAATATGAGTTACAAAAAAAAAATATAAAAAAAACACTTTAAAACGTGACGATTCAAACATTTTTTTTATAATATATTTATGCATAGCGAATAATATGGAGGTTCTGTTAAAAATATTGTCTTCCTTACAAGTGTTTTCGAATCACTTTGAACGGTACTTTTGTCTGTTTCCTATAACATTTTCATACAATAATTTTTTTTTTTTTTTTTAGCGACTTTTTAAATATATTTAAATTGTAGCGGATTTTTCTTGAGATTTCATCGAAAATCCAGGGACATGGTGAAAATCGTCGATGTCGATATGTCGTCGTCGTCTTTCCACTTGCATTAGGTATATGACGAAATTTTAATTGCGAAGCTGATTTCGCGTGTTTGGCCGTGGTAAGAGTTAGTCGCCCGTGAATCGTAAACACGTATACACGTATGTCGTGACGTGAAAATACGATACAAGACTCCGGAGAGCGTCGCTTTTTGTTCATCGACCCGACGAAAAGAAAATGTAAAAAAAAACACTCGGCTGATACATTAATATTATTTATAATATAATATATATAATTCGTATTATATGATGACTTTAGACTCGCGTGCCATTGTCGTTCACGTGTAAGAGCGCGTGCACTCGAAAAACGCAGAGTTTACAGACTCGAGGTAGAATCTGCACGAGGACCAATAAATAATTATTATATAATATAATATAAAGTGGTCGATATTTTTCGTCGTTCGTTACACGCGCATAAAAACGGAATTCGTTTTCGTCCGTCATACTACTATATGACGCGAACAAATGTCGGCGATAATAACTAATAGTTTTATCGTCTCTAGAGGATTAAAAAATAATATGAAATGTATTTATATAATACGGTCGGAAAACAAATCTTAAATTTTTCCCCTAAAAACAGTGGAAAATAGGGGGAAAATTTTGTTGTTGGAAAACGAAAACAAGAACAATCATAGTGACATTTTACGGGGGGTTTTTTTTTTTACAGTAAATTTCCGAGATCACACTCGTAACAAGGCATATTTCGCTGTAAAAATATTTACATACTTAGGTTTATCTATACGATATTTAATCTCGATGATTTTCATATTTACCATCCACTCCAATACAAGACGATAATTATTAAAAACGGCATTTCTACTACAGGCAAACTTTGACTCGGGAAACCGAAGCGATTTTAAAATTGATTCTCTCGGGGTGAAATTTTAACCGGCAAATAATAATTCGAGTCGTCGATGCGGAGCGTTTATAAATGTTTTTTTCTTTTCAGAATCGTTACAGGCGAGTTTTGTACATCTCATGGACCATCGCCAAAGACGACCACTAACCGCCGTCAACTGGTCCAAATCCTGCTCTGCGATGCAAAAGAGAATTCGGTTATTCGTACAATACACTATAATGATGCGGCTATCAGACTATAAAAAAATAGTAGTAGTAGTAGTAGTACACGTATTATTGTGTTATAATATACCCGCAAAATCCGGGGATATAATACGCGCAGTATGTTTATTTTTTTGTCGTTGTGTTGAATTTATTCGTCGGCAGGGGCGAAAAAATAATAAATTGTAAATACCGAAAACGTTTTCCGATGATTTTTATCGCGTTCCAGCGAAATAATACACGAAAACACTTCCCATACATAACGCACATTTCGCATAATACAACGACGATTATGAACGGGTCCCGCTGCGTTGGGTGTATTATAAGTGTACTAATACGGACACGTACAATCGCGCGGTCGTAAACGTTTTTTTTTCTTTTCGAGAATTCAAAAAGATTTTTAAAAAAAAAAAACCGAATATACACGTTTTATATTGTATTTATACGATATGCTTATTTAATATAATGTTTTTTTTTTTTACATCCGGTTTATATACAATATTTTGGAAAAAATTTGTCAAACCCAGAGGTATATATATTTTTGTTTTCATTCGTTATTATTCTTTTTCCGCACAAATAATATACGCCAATGAGCATAGACGACGTTTGAAATTCGCCTGTTTTTTTTTTTGCTTTAATGGGTTTAAAAAAAAATCTATTCACAGACTGACGTACGTATTATATAAACGTTTTTTTTTCTTCTCATTTTTCGTTTTCAACGAAACGTATAAATTATATTGGCTACTTCAAATGTTTCCACGTTACGGAATTATGACGTCAGAAAAGTATATAATAAACACTTTTGCGAGGAGACTTTAACGGCACGCTTTCTGTTTTTTTTTTTTTTTAAACACTATTTAGGACGTACGACCGCGTACACATTTCAGTTTTAAATTAAATATAATAATTGTCATAGAATGACATTTAATTCAGTGCTCGAATCCCGGGGGGGAGAAAATTGTGCAGTATTCGAAGAGACGCGAAATCGAAACGCGCGTTCTGCTCGTGCAGAGCATCGGCCGCCATTAACTATACCGAAAAACCGCGTCAACGTTAACACTCGATTTGGCATATTTAAATCGATGTTTTTTTTTTTTTAGGGTGTCGAATTAAAATAATAATACGATTTTCATCACGACGATTAATATTGTTTTATACGTCATATAAAACGCTGGTGGAGAGTGTATATAATATATATATATATATATAAGGTTTTTTTTTCGAATAAATTAGTTTATTTAATACACGATATAGCGACGGTTAAAATTATTATTAATTTTTTCGTAAATTTAAAAAATCTGTATAATTAGCATATATATATATAAATATTTAGCACTCGCTTGTTTCTTTGAGTTTCATAACATTTATTCGTATACGATTAATTATCATTACCGGACGTCCGTGATCGAACCGTTTATAATATATTATAACGATTATTATTGACTCGGTCGGAAAATCCTGATGATAAAAACTCGTTTCGTTTTTTTTTTTCGGCGTCAGTCTGTATTGAAAAGTGTAGGGAAACATGATTTTCAAACACGTCACAATAAAATAGTTGTATACAATTACGAAATATTTATATGCTGTAAGCACACCACGGGACATGTCACAATATTATCGTTTGAATAAATATAATAATATTATTATTATTATTACGTGTACGCGTAACACAATTTATATACTAATCCGTAATAATATCGAGTACGTGTTTTAATGTTTTACAGCGAGTATGCTGCGCATTTAATTATATGTATACGTGATAAAACAACATTAAGATTTTATCGGATCTTCGTGATTCATTAAAGTGAAATTATACTCGCATTTATATTATTATTTTTTTACTCCTCTACCCTACCTCTTTACTCCATTCAAGAGTAATCAAGAAGCATTCAAGAAATATATTGTGTGTAACGCGTACTGGACAATTCGCGAAACCCAACACGTTATTATAATAATTTTAATAATAATAATAATAACAGTAATAATATGCGTAAACGCGTTAATTAGCCCTGCAGAAGTATTCGTTTAAAATACCGTATATATAATGTGTTCACGTAAATAGAATCGAAATTCGTGAATCGTATTCCCGAACGATAATTATCAACTGTCATGTTTAATGAATAGTAGTTCAACGAGAAAATTATATTATTTCACTCAAGTTCAAAAGAAATGTTATCTGTTATTCAAAAAGTGTTCAGAAAGCGATGAAGTAATAGATTTACACGTTTTTGAGTTTTTGTTTTATTATTATACAGCATTCAATGTTTATGATCCGAAAACTAAATTCAAGATGACACGTTATTCCATTTAAATATTGGACAAATCTCGAATATTGTTAAACATTTTTTTTTCAAGTGTTCAAAATTCACTTAACGAAATGTTTTCGCCTTTATTAACACTAGTTTTTTTTTCCTGTAAATATTTATTGTAAGTGTTAACAATTTTGAACGTAAAGAGATTAGTGGTAAGTGTATAATTTTCTTTTCCTAAAGAAAAATGCAACACGGTGTAATTTGAAAAATTAATTTCGTTGTTTATTCCAACAAACCGATAAACGAATTAATGATACGCGATAATAAGACATCTTAAAACAGATGTTAATTCGTCGCGAATTCGACTACTATTGATCGTTTTTCACGCAATTTTCGTTGTTTTTTGTCTTTTGGCCTTCAAAAAACTGAATACTGGCAATTTCGATGCTTCTTATTATCGCACTTCCATCGGTTAGATGGTGATAGGTTTTCTCAGAGCCATTTCGTTTTTTTTTTCTTAGAACTAAAATAAGTTCAATTTTAAGATAAATCATTAGAATGAAAACGAAACAAACGCACGAGATACACGTACACGTTGATATAAATTCTATATGATGTAAAATGGAAATATATTATCACTTCTAAGTATAATAAAAACTACAGTTTTTAAAATATATTCGTTATTTTGTTAATTATTTCTCTTGCGTAAATTTTAATTTTTAATCCGTTTATTCGTTTAACGTGCAATTTAAGAACGATCTAAACCTGTCACATTAACAATTCCCGTCGTTTCAACAGGATTAAATATTATTAGTTGTTTTATTTGAAATCTGTAAAAATCGGAATAGGAAAAAATGGTTATCGGACATATTACAACGAAACGCTAACAATTTTTACTTTTTTTACTTTAAGTGTTTCTTATTATTGTTCCGCGATTGCAGTAGTGTGCAAAACAGAAACACGTGCAAATTCTATAGGACATTTCAGCCGTGTCACAGTGATTAAACTCCGGTCAATGCATATTTCGAGATGGAGAAAAAGAGAGAGAGAGAAAGAAATACGTTGTAAAAAATACGTATAAAAATCGAATGCGAAAAAAAACAAACGCGGGCACGAATACAAAAAAAAAAAAAAAACAATACGGCTATTATATAATAATACGCGAATATTTTCTATTTAATTACAAGTAATACGTTTCTCTTTTATAATTACATTATCGTATAATATTATTGTGTTACTCGTACAATAATAATAATAATAATAATATGTTATTGTATTTATTTGTACGCGCTCGTGTATATTATAGAGACGGACGGCGCGTTTTCATTCCATATACGTAGCCGAGCGGATTTTTATAATAATAATAATAATTATTATTATTAAAAATACTACCTATGTATGTACGCGCGTTTGTGGCGGCCGTGTGTGTGTGCGAAATTGACTAATTTACAGTGCCGGCGACACATGAATAGAAAGAAAAAAAGAACAGCGTCTCTCGAGTGTATACGAGGCTGTGTAATCCCACGCGACGAGATAATACCACATTTTATTATAATATGTATTGTGTACGTACAAGGCGTTGGCTATTTTCTCGCCCGTCACCGCGCTTTATTGTAACCCCGCATGAATCGAAATATTTATATATGTCTAATTGGCGTGTAATCATTTCTTTTTCTTTTTTTAATCGGACAACAGGATGGCGTGATTATTGGACACATCGTGTCATAAGAATCGACATTGTGTCATAAGAACAAATTTAAAAAAAAAAAAACCGTTTTCTTTTCTTTTCAAGTTAGGTCGATATTGACACGACTGCTACAAGAGAACGACGAGTCTCCCTCGATTTGATTGATTATTAACTTTTTATGTTTTTGGATGCTCCAAAATCGAACTCCAAAGATTCACGCCATTGCAATGTAGTTTTTGTATTTGGTTTTACAACGCGATCTGCTTTCCCCTCCTCCCTGTGAACACTTTTCTAACGCAATTTTCCGCGCGCACACCTGGAATCTGCTTTATTCGATAGGATTTTCGATTATTTCCCTCCTCCCCCACAATAGTTTCAATATAAGCGCTTGCGTGTTTGCGGACATTATTGCATATTATAATATAAAATTATCGTTTTAATTGTGTTGAATATTACGTTCGGGTGTCGATCAAGATTGCGTTTAAAATGCCCTTAACGTGAAACGCGCGTTGCCTAATCTATACATTAATTATAATACTATTTTTATTAAATAGGATTCTGCGAAAAACGCATCTGCTCCGTGTCACGTGCGTCTTACGCCGTATACACGTATACAGAGTGTGTTTTTTTAAACGTCGTCGGACGCCGAATTTATAAAACGGTTACGGGAGAGACGGAATGGAATTTTTACGGACGACGGTGTACTGAAATATACGTGACCGGCCCGCTAGATAAATTCGATCGAGTGAATTATCGTTTGTTTTTCGAAATACCCGACTGCGAAATAAATCTTATCTAATCGATTTCGCGTGAATAAAATTACGCGCGCAATAGGACGCAGGGGAAAAAAACTAGTTCTCGTAGATTTATTCCCGGTCGTTTAAACAAATATTTTCATTTGATAAATTTTTTCCCATAATATATTACTCGTAGTTTGGTGAAATTCCATTTTATTATTCCGTATACTCATTAAAAAAAAACACACGCACACACACACATAAGTACAATGACATCTTGTACACTCTGTACAAATCGACGCATAACATAATCGTATGAATACAACTGGTACATAACCGTTATGATCTACACATACGACCGGCCGCCGTCCAACTGCCTGACGCGTAAAAAAAAAAAATTAAATAAAATATGTTCTATTTTAAACACATCTACGGGGACGAGCGAAATTTGTTATTCGAACACGCGCGCGAAATTTTATCTGTACTGTACAATCGCACTTATTATATTATAATTATCGTAATACGTTATAATAAATAAATAATTGAATACGCGTCGATTGTTATTGATATTATTTTCTAATAATAATGAACGCGACGATGCGCAACAACGCGCTTTGTCTGACGGACGACCGAAATATGGATTAAACGAATTGCACGCCGAATATATTGTTGAATTGCCGCGGAATTACCTCGGCTTCGAATTTTCTCTCTGTTTATTTTACGTATTGAAAGACGAAATTACAATATTGATCTCTTTTGTTTTTTTCACGCGAAAGACTGAAAACAATTTTTACCGACGAATAAGGTGACGTACAAACGTTTTAAAATTGAAAACAACAGTGTCCCGAACACTATTGGTGATGGATGGTCGGTTTCTCGATCTCGCGTTGTACTTCGAGTCGGACGCTGTACGTTGAGAAAGAAAACCTACAGTGAGACTATCGTGTTAATAAGAGGACGCCGCACAGGCACAAACGAAAAATTGAGAATTAAATAAAGAAAATGTTTCGGCGAATCGAAACGTTTCAACCGTTTCACGGGTAACAAAAAGTATACTGAAAACGACAATTGTACTTGAAACACTGGATTTTCACACGAAATAAATTACAATCTATATAGTAACTGTACAACAGTTTTTCGAAATATCTTTAATTATCAAGAAGAAGAAGAAAAACAGTAATAATTGTATTTTTAAAACGCTTATAATTTTTTTTTTGTAAGAGTTAGAGGTATTTTTAAAAATAACTATGTGTTATTGTGATATTTGTTTCTTGCGAAAATTTGATAATACGATTGTATACACTCTTCAGTGTATATTTCCAAAAGTAATTATTCTGATGAAAATCATAAGAGTGTCCTCTTAATTATTATACCACGCAAGCAATGTGTATTATAAATATATTATAACCTCGGAAAACTCGTAATAATTTTCCCACGGCTGATTATATTATTTTAATTACGAATTTTCCGCTATACGGTTTAATATATTACAATATAATAAAAGACCGCGTTGAAACGGCCGCGGATAATATAGTCTGTGATATACGTACACAAAAACTCATCGTTACACCGTTATATAATATTATACCAAGTGAATTTATAGGAGTTTTTAAATAACAACGTACATAATAAATAGGCGATAAAAGATTTACGCGTATAGTTTTTAATACGGAGTGATTCAAAAATCTTTAACGGGCATAAAAACGCGTAAATATATAAAAGCAAAAAAAAAAAAAAAACAAAAATTATAAAACAGCAAAACGTTTTACACAAAAATTATCGAGTTTGTAGCATTAGACCGTCTACGTATATACAAGTAATTGGAAGTTTTCCTCAAAGGTCGTTCAGCGTTACGCCTCGTCATTTAAGGGCGCTATGATTTCAGTTTTGAGCTTTGAGTTATAGTTATGGTCCGATTTTGCAGCGCCCTAGTCCATTTAAACAACATGTATAACGCTGGAATATAAGTGCTCGACCGACGATCATCGTATATGGTATGCGCTGATCATCGGTCGTGATCGAGCGTTTAGTGCTTAGCTGACGGTATACACGGTTATAGTCGAGGACGCGTGTGAATTTGAGTAAACGAATAAAGGTTAATAAAACAGTGAAAAATGTAAAATAAACGCGTAAACGAGGAAAGATGAATCATTACGTTAATTTTATTTCATAGAAATACGCGAAATAATATTATTACTAATAATAAATATAACAAACGCGCATACGATTGATCGCTCGGTCAGAGTCAAATCGAGCACCCGCGTATACCGCCGACATGGCGCGTCAGTCGATCGCGATAAAACAGGAAACGAAAGTAGTCACCAGATAGCGTTACGACAAAACACGGAGGGGATAGCAGCAAGACGCATATAAATAGCGGTCCGAAACCAACGGAACGCTCAGTGTGGCCGTAGCGGGCAAACTCGAACGACTTAGTTCGCTTGTGATCGCAATGAAAACACCATGCGTGTAGTATATCACACATACATACACGGTGTTTTTGCTGCGATCAGAAGCTAACAACATTGTTCGCGTTTACCCATCGTGTGTGTGTGTGTGGGGATTTATGATTTCCTATGGAGGAGCGTCTAATCTAACCTCCACTGAAATCGTATTAAATCTCCGTCCATTTTCTCTACACCGTGTGAAAACTCTTGGTGTCTTTTATGTGAATTTTCTAAAGTCTCCTATCATCTGTACGTCCGATTAACTTAGAGTTTTAAGACCAGAGCGCGTATAAGCAACAACAGTGGTGTGCCTGATTTGTAGATGTTTTGTTTTTTTTTTTTTGTTTTTAATGCGGCGATGATAACATCATCTGTTGGAAAAATAATAATAATAATAATAATCGTAACAATGTTTATCGTAACGTAAAGGGGATAAAATTCCGTTTCGATATACCGCGCGTCAGCGCACTGCTGTAGCGATCATTAATAAAAACACGTCATCGCCGCGAACGTGGCGTTTATATTATATACACACACTCACATCGTATATCGACTTTGGTCAGTGTATATTATTATAATATAGTAAGTTATATACTTACATAGGTGTATTATTATTATTATTATACGAGTATTATGCGTATACGTAATGTATTATAATAAAATGAGCGCGTCTTGACCGCGAAGGGATGGGAGACGATGATAAATAACGTACAAGCAGCATCAACAACGAAAACACGGTGACTTGTTAAGAGTGTATCGTACGTTAACATACGCACTGGGCTACCAGATTAAATTCACCGGGGATATTTTTCTATTTCATTTTTTTTTTCAACTGCAATACCACTCAAAAAATTATATTAACAATTCCAAATCAATATTTATTTATTTTTTTAAATGTAATGGAAAAATTTACCTTTTTTAATAATATTAATACTCGAAACTATTTTATTTTTTTTCCAGTGAATATTTATAATATATTTATTGATACGAGTATGTAATTTATAAAAAAAAAATTGTGTTATTTGTTGCGACATGAGTTTCGGTAATTTAAAACTGACAAATCAGTGTACCGTACATTTTGGAAACAACTTGTATACGCGAGTCGGGAAGAAACCTGATTTTTGAATCAGTGGCATACGTGGACAGCTGCCCGTACCAAAAGTGTTTGTCTCGTTCACCATTTTTTTTTTTTTCGAAAATTCAACGTGGTGTCGTTTTGATTAGTAAAGTAAAGGATTACATTTTTTTTTTAAATATATGCGTGCGAGTACGAAATAGTCCTAACACGTCACAGTGATGACCAAAATAACAAGAGAACCAAGACCAATGACTGGTTAAATATTTCGACGCGCGGATGGGTTTCGCCGATCACCTATTAAAAAAAAAAAATACAGTAAAATCATATTTATTGCAAATGTCGTCAGCAATTTTTTTTATAATAAAAAGAACAGTTTCAAAGGTAATTTTGAAAAATCGAAAAATTACGTATAAAATCCAAGACGGCGGACCCTCTGAGAGATGGCCACTTTCCTATTTGATTAATAACAAGCTCGTAAACAGATTTTTTGCAAAGTCTCGGGGCTTTTCAATTGAATTCCGGAAAACTACTTTTTTTTTTTTGAAGCTTAAATGACTGGATTAAAATTAAAATCCTAGAACCGCTCGTATTTTTTTTATGTTATCAAAATTGAAAAATTTCTGGGTGCGTTAATTGCGAACTCGAGAACGTAATGGAAGTCCTCCTGCTGTCACTCCCCCGTAGTCGCGCATATTCTTTATACAGTTTTAATGAAAAATTCATAAAAAAAAGAACCACGTGAACACGTTTAAACCGTTTTGTAATATAATTGTATATATTATAATACACGTCGAAAACGCCGGGATAACCGCATTCTTAGTTTTATTACTGTATAATATTCATTAATGAAATTCGGAATCCGTGGCAAAGTTATAATATTTCGTCATTTAAATACGTATAAAAATAATAATAATAATAATAATATACCAAAAATAATGTGTACGTAGTACATAATCGATTTCTCGGATTCCGCCGTCGCCAATTAGACCGCGGCCGTCGCTGCGAGAAGATTTTATTTTTATTATTATTATTATTATTTTTTTTTTTATATCAAACTCGTATGTTATATACGTATACGCGCATTATAATATACGCGTTAGGATATCATTTGAATTTTATTTTATTTTTTTATCGATAGGTGTGAATTTACGGATCGTCGTAAAAATAACGCGCGTGAGCCACGTTTTTTTTTTACCAACGAAATGATCGTACCAACGGTTGTTGTGTGGATGGAACTGGGAGAACGATTGACGAGATTAAATCGGTTTTCGTATTTTGAAATACATTTCGAAATAATAGTCTACAAAATGGGTACGACGATATTACACGTCGCTTTGATATATTTATGCGATTTACGTCTCTTTTTTTACGACAAAAAAAATAATGTCAGTCTCTCCTGTATAGTTACAGAGTAGAGGGTGTATCAATTGATATTTCCAGGCGAATCGATTTTTTTTCACTCTTCGTATAGCACGCATAATTTTTTTATAACAATTACGTTTGTTTTTTTTAAATAATAATGTTTTTGGCTTTTTCCATTTATGATGCGTTTATCTGTATGTTGCGAGAGAGCCGAATGAAACGCCGTTTGTTTTATACATTTATAATATCCGTCTTTTTTTAAAAACTCGGTAAATTTTACTAAAAAAAAAAAACGCAAATGTCGTGTTGAAACAAATTATTATTTAACAACACGTGTATACGTATTAGTATATCGGTGAATATAAATGAAATATATTATATTTTTTATGTCAATGATTATTGCAATGTGTACTGCACATCATATATCGATATATCTAATGTTATACGCTTTCGTTATTAATTTTTTTTTTTTATTATCATTATTAACGTATTTTTATGTATAATTCGACAGCCGATCGGTTCTATTAAGTTTTTGTCGAATATTAAAATATAAGCGTATAAAATATGTCTACATGTGTAATAAATACGTGGGAAATGGCAAACAGATAAATTTAGTAGACTGATATAATATTTTGTATTGATATAGTCATAAATAATAACGACGGACGAATAATAATAATAATAATAATAATAATAATAATTCGTAAATTATTTACAAAAATATACGAGTTCACAACACTTTACTGTAATCAATACGACAATAATAATAATAATCATTTAAAACGTTTTAGCATTTAAACCTGTTATATTTATTACCCTGTTTATACATAAGCGCGTTTATTTAGCGAATATTTTCCAAAAACAGATTTAAAATTAAAATCGATATATTAAATAAAATCAATATACACAGAAATATTTTTCTACTTATCATTTGAAAACAAATTGATATACTTAAAGAGAAATTTATAAAGAGAAATTCGTTTTCTAAATCATTCAATAATAACAAATCGTATTTTAAATATATATATATAATTTTTAATAGTTGAGAACAAATTCAGTTTGTTCTTTTTTTTTTTACTCAATATCACGCTTTGCATCACTGCTTGTACAATAATATTCCGATCTCATCCTTTGCGGAATCGCCACGACCTAAGCAAATATAAACTTATTATAAATTCCTATAATTATAGTCTTTATCTCATCCACGTTCGTTACCTATATAATATGTATTATCATTGTATATAATATTATTAATAATAATAAAATACGTACAAATATATAATATATGATAGTTTTAAATTAAGTTATTTATATACGCGCGATATAGTTTTTTTTTTCATATCATTTAAGTGTTGATAATTGGTCCGAATCAAAGTTTAACGGATGTATATTATTGTAAGGCTTGAATGTGGGAAGAACTATTATTGTATTTATAAATAATAAAATATACCTACGCGCTTTTTTTATTTTCTTTAAATTTTATTAATGACCTGTTGGCTGTGTTATATATTATAATCGTCCCCGCACATGCACGCGAACTCTAATAATAAATTAGTCATACAATTGCCATCGACCGGTCGATAATGTGTGTATATACACACGAATAGAAATAAAAATTTACATTTTGTACAAGTCAGGTATATATATATAATTGTAATAGCGACTATTATTATACGCGAATTCACGTGTTTCTTTTCTTTTTCCTTTTTTTTTTTAATCATATTTAAAAATTTTAATCGGAAAATAAAGGGTTTTCTCTATGCACGACTCGACAATAAGAAATAAAATATATAACTTGACAAAATTAATAGTTTCAACGGAAACTACGACGATATCTTCGTAGTTCCTATAATATTATATAGCCGATAAAGAATAGACGCGTGTTCGATAACGTACTTGATTTGAAAGAGTTTAGGGAGTGTCGAAATGTGAATGTACGCGAGAAAGACCGCGGAAAATGATTATAACGAGTTGTCGTCGTTTGGATAAAAAAAACAGCTGAACACCGGAATAGGAGATTGGAAAATCTCTGGAGATGGTCGTACACGGAACAACGAGAGTATTACGTTACAGAAAAATGACGGAATTACGACCGAAAGGGAATGTTTCTGGGCCGTAGAAAACTGCTGAGACCTGTAGACACGTCTGAAATAATATTTCACTGTTCGATAAACGAATTCGGTTTTTTTCCTTCACATTTTACATTACCTACTGTTGTCTGTTTCGACACGTGTAATACGATGTTTTATGTGTCTATTATATTTTTTTTCCAAATATAAAAAAGCGTAAACACTGCGCGAGCTCGACCGCTAATCGCTAATCGAACAAGAAAGGAAAGATAAATTAAAAAAATTATAATAATTATGGAGCAATTCATTTTCTCTAAACGGCCGAAAATTCCTAATGCCATAGAATAATTATAATGATTCAAATGTTATCCTTTTTTTTTTTTTTGTTTTTGTTTTAGAACCGCCATTAATTCGCCCGTACTATATTATAGACACGCGAACGTGTGCCCATCAACCTCGTATTACACTGCGTGTTGCTCTATGCGAACTGCGGCGTTATTTTCTAATAATTGTATCCTGTATAAACAAATATTGCCCGTAGCAATATCAGCTTTAAACGTTTTTTTTTTTTTTTTTTTGTTTTATAGCGATTCGCGATTCTCGCCACGAGACTCTTGTGGCGTATAAAATTCGAAAATTTATATACAAAAGAAAAAAAACGAATCATCCACGATTGTAGTCCCAGAACTACGTCCGTATAAGAATTGGGTGCGGATGATTCGGACTCGCCAACTCCGGAACACCCGCGACCGTGCCACCTTTTCATTCCATAACACATTCCGTTTCTCTCGACTCGCCCCCCCAAACTGCCGGTGTCAACCGTTCGGCGAGTCCCGTATACCACTGTGACCGCGGCTCGCATTTTCCACGAGGTCACCCGCAATGGTTTTGATAAATCTAACCATAACGCCGGTCGTGCCACATAAAAAAAAAAAAACCTCCCGTTTCGCACTCTTCGACACGATATCGTCTCGTCTTCGCGCATAATCCGTATAACAATATCCCCGTCGTGTATATTATTTATTCTACAAACGCGTGTAATATGTACGCGCGCGCGCGCGTGTGTGTATAGGTATAACGCGAGCCGCGGCGGTATATATAAATCGGTATTATATATACAAATAATAATAATAATAATCGTTTAGTCACGACGACGAAGGCGGACACACGTCTCCTCAAAGCGACCTAACCGCGGTGTGTGAAGAGACGACGCGACCGAGCATTACACACACACACACACTCCTATCAGTCATATTTTTTCCGGGATACGAGAGAGGAGGCTGCGCGCGGTTAATTCCGACGCGATTGTTCGCCGCGGTGTACACCGCCGTGAAATAAATCATCGCCGCCGCCGCCGCCGCCGCCGTCGGATCCATTTTATAAACGCACACTGTACGCCGTAATAATAATAATATATCGTATCCTTTCAATTACACCCGTCAAACGTACTCAATATTCAATAATAATAATAATAATGTGTACAATACGAAACGTGTGGTGTTATTGAGGGAAAAGAAAAAAAAAAATAGAAAACAGTTTTCAAATCGCTTTTGATATAATAATATGTAATATGCGTACGACGCGGTTGTCGGGCGCGTTAAAATGCGGTAATTGGCGCGGAAAAATAGAGTGCGTTTGACAGAGATACGTATGCGGCGGCGAGAGAAACAGTACACACGCGCACACTATAATAATAATAATAATAATAATAATAATAATAGTACGGCCGCGGCGACCGGTTGTTAATCAGAGTCCTATTGAAAAAAAAAAAGAGTACGACGACGATACCGTCGCGCGCGATCCGCCGCAGCAGCCTCTGCTCTATACCACAATGGACCGCGGTCGGTCGGCGAATACGTTTTTCACCCTATTTCACGGTACGTCAGACTCATTTCAGAAACAATTAGGGAACCCATTCAACGTCTCGCCTGCAGCTCCGACGGCGATCCGAAACGATCCGTCGACAATGCGGCAATTATATCTTTCGTAATTGCGCTTATATACACAACAATCGATTTATATATGTGTGTGTGTGTGTGTATACTCACACCTATTTTATTTTTTTTTATTATTATTTTACACGTAAAATTCACGTGTGCACGAGAGAGAGAGAGAGAGAGCGACAACGAGCGACGACGCCGTATTATAAGCTGGTACTTTTATGTCGCACCGCTCGCGTACGCGCGCGTGTAATTTTTTGAAACGAGCATAATAACACATGTGTCGTCGTCCCCCGGCCGTCTCGTTTACCGCACAAAACAACCGCGGTCTTATAAGCACCGACGACATTTCGACGTTTTATTATTATTATTATTATTATTATTATTATTATTACTGGTATTGTTATTATTAATTAAATTTTTTTTTCTGCGCAACGATTTCGACAGTTCAGTTAGTGGCAAGTCATTGGTCCGGTTTCACAAAGATCGCGCAATTATATTATGTCTGTGCTATATGCGACAAGGAAATACGAGAAAAGGTGGGGAAAAAAAATGAAAAATGTTTAAATCGAATCTGATGGCTTTAAGGTTACGTCGTGGCTGAGGTGGCCACTCGAAAATTAGCAATCGCGTGGATCTCACTCACGGCGGACACTGAAATATCCAAATTTTCGTACTTCGTCACGAAACATTAATCGATTTAAACTATAGCTACTAAATTGGATTAATTGGTGAATTTGAGTAAAGCACTTTTAAATTCCGTACTACGCGCGATTTTAGGGACTGTCTCGCGCTATATTAAATTTCCGGCACTCTCTCCATGAATGTCTTGTGTGTGGCCGCGACACGGGTTCACAGTTATTCCTGACGATTGTTTTATTATATTGATGTTACATTTTATGGTCGTTTTGATGGTTTGTATTGTCGAATAATAATGTCAGCCGGATAAATGTACGGTTGACCGCGAATTGATTTTTGTACGTGTTTCGCGCGATCGAGTCATATATAGACACGAAGTATGAATATTATACAATATCGTTTTGACGATAATTTTAACTGTGTTTTACGATATTATTTTGCAAAAATTAAAAATTGAACGTATAAATGATGTACTTAAAAATATATATATATATATAATTTACGGTACAGATTTGCGTATCTATCGTTCGGACGCGCTTAACGTGTCACATCGCGGCCGATTTATGAGGGGGATCGTATTATAACATTTGAGCGCGCACTGTAAAACCGTGTGTGTGTGTGTGCAAAACGCTATTAAAACGAGTGTAATGTCGTAAAAAAAAAAAATAATAATAATAAATAAATAAACTACCATTAAATTTTTATACGTATTCTAACCAGACCGACTGACGACACGATTATATAATATTATTATGTTATTTAATATAAAATATATATATATAAAAACCTCTTTTCACCGAGAGAGTTAATCGACGCTGTACATAAAAAGCCCCCCCCCCCCCCGGTCTATTATAATATTATTGACTCGACGACGTGTACGAGTATTATATCGCTCGAAACTATGAATATTTTGCTGGCGTGTCCGAATAAAAAGAGACGGTGAATTATTACAACGAGCACTAAACACATACGTTTTACATGAAAAAAATGAGTGTTTTAAAATGAGATAAAAATCTTAAATGTGTGTTTACAGTACATGCACACCGGTGACACGCGATTATCGTCGGGAAAAATATTATACTCGATTCAATGCGAAATAGAAATAAAAATTTTAAACGAAATCCTTAGTACGTTTCGTCTCGTGTTATTTAAATATTTAAAAATACATTTGTGTGTCGTACGATTAGAAAAAAAAAAAACGCTTACCGTTTTGTCGGCAAATATAACTGCCACGCGTTTCAATTGAGAAATATTGCGCACAAAATATATAGAAGTTAGGTTATTATAACTTTGGCCCTTTGGCCGCTATTTCGTTCCATTCCTAATTTCTGCTAATTTCTAAGCTCCGCGATTTTCGCATTTTTCACGGACGGAAAGCGTTAAAATCAGTACGTAAATTATGACGCCGCGTACAGATGAAATTAATTTTTTCCGCCTATTGGTTTTACTCGTCGAAGCGTAAGGATTACACGAAAACAAATAAATGCTTGTGTTGCGCGCGTGAAGTAGTAGTAGCCCGTCGGCCCGCATGTGTGTAGACTGTAATATCGCGTATGGCGATTTTCTGTCGTTTTTTTTCTTCTTTTTTCGCTTATTCTTATCGGTTTCATACAATTCGACGCTTATTGGCTCTAAAACAGGTCGCCTGGCCGTCGTTTCGTCGGTGAAAATCCGTCGTTCTGAGAACAGACGATTATTATTTTTTTTTTTTTTGTCGAGTGGTACACACAACGAAGATTTGTTACCGAAACATTCGGAGCGTATACGACGCGCCGCAAAAGCAGCAAGCGGATCATATCAATGCGGTTTAGTGCGCTCTCGTCGGGCACATATTATTATTATTATTATTATTGTTATTATTATTGTCGTTGTATAAGAATGATAAATACACGTAAAACCGCATATTTTCCTCCCCGCGGAGTATATATAAAAATTTTTTTTTCTATATATACGTATATATATATATATTATATATTAAACGTATTGGTAATATAACGTCGCGGACACTTTTGTGCCGCGGAATCGCCTCCGAATTCCACATTGCACCGGGGGTTACGAATAACAAATAAACGAAAATAATAATAATAATAATAATAAAATACTCCGACTGGCGGACCACTGTTATTATAATACTCGCACAACAGCGACAGGTACAGTACGTATTATCGACATAAATTGTATACATTATATTATGTATAATTTTTCGAGTGCCGGGCGCGTTACCATTTTTTCGCTCTTTCTTTCCCCAAATATATGCGGACGAGAACGCAGCACGCGCGCCCGCCGTTATACATACAGACAGTATATTATTATTATTATTATAATATACTGTGGACGAGCCATTGAATAGGAACCGCGGCACCGGGTCAATGAAATGTCCATTACACACACACACACACACAATACAATATAAACCGGCCGATAGAGCAGCTGATATCTCGTATTGTCCGTCGTCTCGCGCGAAATTATTTGTTACAAATGACTTTTCCGAAGAAGAAGAAGAAGAGAGGAGAAAAAAAAGTGTGTTTTTATTATTGGCGCGCGCGCGCGCGTGTACGTTTTCGTGCACACTCCGCATTGATTTTTCTCTCCGGGGGGAAAAAAGAAAAAGGAAAAAAACGCGAGCGCGCGCGCGCACACAATAATGCGCGTGTTTATAATAAAAACTGCGCGGACGACGGGTGCGCGACGCGGTCCGTGTGGCGGTGGCGGTGGCGGCCGCACCTGCCGCGGAGCCGGTGTAGGCGCGCGAGGACGTCCCGGCGCTCTATAAAATGTGTCTGTGTGTGTGTGTGTAGCGGGCGGCCTGCGCGTCAATCTCTTTCTCTTTCTGGTGCTGCTCGCACTATACAAACACACGCGCAAATAATAAAAACGATACAGCGGGGCGCCTCCTCCGGTACAATATGAACGGTAATAATGAGCGTATAATTGGCGGTGACGGGCCGGAGAGTGGAAAAAAGCAAAAAAAACAAAAATAAATAAATACGAATATCGTTCGCGTCGCTGTGCCGGTTTAAAGGCGCGGCGGCTGGAACGAACTACGCGAACAGCCCGCCGCGGCGGGGCGGACAATGCGCGCGTTTGTTGCACCGACGGACGGGGGGGGGGGAGCAACACAAAAGTGTGTTCGCCGCGATCACCGCGTTCGATTGTACGATTATTGATTTTTCACTCGTCTCGCGGGCAAACAGAAAAATCCACAAAACGCCTCCTCGCCTCGGTCCGACCGTCGACGTTATTATTGTTATTACGTAGCGCGCGTGCAGAACGTTTGTATTTTTTTTTTTTCATACGCGTACACGTTCTAAGGCGCTTATACACACACACACACACACACGAGCGAGCGAGCGTTTTTATTATAAACTCCGTATAACGAACACACGAGTTTATAAACCGCTGATACGTGAGAGGAGAGCGCACGCGCACGCCGGACGACACACACGGGACGACGACGGTGACGACGCGGACCGGCTTCTCGGAACGAACGCGGAACGTGGTCACGAGGTATTAATAAGCAGAGAGAGAGTACCACCGGCGCTACGAGACGGTAAAAACGTTCGTTAGAGGGGTGAAGGAAAAAGAGTGGTGAAGAGTCGCCGGGATGTCGTGAACGTTTCCCGCGCCGTATCGACCGGGATGAATTATAAGATTTTTACAGTGTATTGCGATAATAAATTAGAAAACGGTGCGATAAACTCCCCCAGCCACGCCTCACGTTGCATTCGATACGACGGTTTGGTGCGTCGGTAAAATTGAAAAACACGAGCTCGTTGCGATAACAAAATACGTAATATTCGACGCGACGAACGACTGACGTTGTTTTCGAAATTTTCAAAACCGAATATAATTATATAAATAAATATTTCAAAACTCGTAAAAAAAAAAACACATTCTCGCGTTGATCGTACACGGTTATCAAACAAGTTTTAGTATCGTCTTGGAAAGTGTACGAGACAATGATTGGATTTCTTTTTTGTCCTCCTCTAAAACCCGAATCCTTGTAAAAAACGTACTATAAAATAGTTTAAAAAAAAATAAATAAATATGTCCCCGCGGTCCGCAACTGTTGGTGATCTCATACCGTTCATTGATCGTATTATACGAAGCGTTATAATACATACGCGTATGAATTACCATTTGACTTCGTATGAAAATCGCCACTTAACAGAAAACGTACGGTTATATGGACACGATAACCGATCGATTTATCGTACGTACGGACGTCAAAACGCGCGATATAATACGTCTCTCTATGTTGTCCGATCAAACCCCCCGATTTTTATTTTTTTTTAGTTCTATGAATACGCGATAATGTGTACACACAACGATAAACGATCAATTGTATACATATTGATCGCCGTACAATGATAATAATAATAATAATATGCGATACACGCGTGCGATATGGTTTCGTCACTTTGCCCGCGTTCAATCCTCGTGTCGTGTGGAATATATTATACAACAATCAAATAATCAAATATGGCATTATAATATTTTGTTTATTAGACGGATTTTTACAACTCTTATAGGCTTCGAGACGTAATAGTTATCGAGAGAGAGAGAGAAAATACGCGGATGGAAATATCGGGGAAAATTTAAACGGATTTTCTGTTCATATACTATTATGCCAGCCGGTTTTTTTTTTTTTTTTAGTCATTTAGCACGTCGCTAAAAAATAAAAGGAAAACCTATTTGTCCTGCGAGGAAATCGAATTCGAATTTTTCAATTATTTCGATTTTATACACAGTTTACACGTGTAATATAATTTTACCATTGAAAGAAATCGGAGAATCTGTATAGATTCTTTTGAAAATCTGCACGTTTTTTCGGTAAAAAATAAGATAAAAAAAAACTAAAAAATTATTTCGAAATGATTTCGCGAGTACTTAAGTTATCCAGAGGACGACGGAATCGGTTCCCATTTAGTTTTTAACAAGAACGAACGAATAACTATTGGTATACACTAGGTAATTAATAACATTCAGTTTTATTGTATTGAAAACAAATTCACGTTTACACGTCGAAAATACATTTTATCGATTTAACAGTCGTATGAAACGAATAGAGCTGCACCGATACGGGCGTAGATTTCACCCCACGTGTAAAGCGTTTTGTGATGGCAATATTTTGTTAATAAAAACAAAAAAAAAAAACCTGAAAATCTACACACAAATAATCCAATTTTTTTTTATTTATATATTTACATAGAATGGAACGTATAAAAAAAAAATGTTTATATCGAGATGAACGTTCCAGCTGGTTACACTTGAATAATATACTATACTTGATATTTTTAAAAAAAACCCTATAACATAGTTAAAGCAAAAATCATTTTTAAAACGGGATTTGATCCGGTTTTCTGCGCATCGCCACTTTTTGGACCGGAATCCGCGATATTTAATAAATGATTGAAAACAATAATTTATTTTAAAAACCGTTCTTTCCGTCGATTAGTATCGAATAACAAAAAAACATATTATTCTACCGAAATTTTTGTGAAAACTTACAAACATTAATTTTTAAATTTTTTCGTATAATCTTAATCGCTTAAATGTATACACACACACATACACTAGAAATGAGTGTAAAAAAAAAAAATTGAATAATATTACGAATATTACTCGACGACAGTTACAGGTGTTTTGTAGTGAATCTTCTCTAAGAAAAGAGCACATTTACACGCAATGAAATATATAACAAAGTTACACGAAAACAGCGAGTAGAAACGTACCTATATGATCACAAAGTGTATACACGCTGCTGTCTATTTTTTTTATCAAAATTTCAACAGTATTAAATGTTGTACACGTAGTAGTAGAACGTACGAAAATGTACGTTTTACATAAAACACACATTATTGAGTAAACTTTTGTGTATTTAAAAAAGAATTACGCGCCAGTTAGTATAATGTGCACTCGTACAGAACGCGCGTATCGCCCTCCACGCGAATATAACAAAAAATAATTTCATCGAGAAAACGCGCGTAAAAGTAACACAAAACACGGAATAATTATTATATAATCTACGGCGTATTTATATAAAAATGTAATGCTATTATAAAATACATACAGACGTGTAGTCGGGTTTTATTTTTAAATTAATATATTAGCGCGAGTTATAATAACGGCTTTAATTATTATTATTATTACGCGCGTTAAACGCTAGGAATAAAATCAAAAAGGAAAAAAATATCATCAAAAATCTTTAACGTCATCGAATTAAAAGACAATATTTATTTTTTTTATGTTTTTTGACGCATTTCGTCGTTGTCGTTGAAAGAAAAACGACAAACAAATATACATTTTTACATGTATACCGGTGTATGAAAATATATAATTAAGCCAAAGAATATTCAAAAAAATAAAGAAATGTATATGCCATTTGTTAGTTTAAATTAATATTATTGCCGGTTTTGACGAAAACTCGTCGTCGGGCAATAAAATAAAAATAAAAGTACACGATAAGAGAATAAAAATTGCGTAGAAAAAATTATACATATTATAAAAAAAAAGAAAGAATTTTAAAATTAATGTTTTTAAAACCATTAACGAATCGAAAAAAAAAACAGTAAAGAAACGCGGCGAAAAAAAAAAAACTACTGAAATAATATCGTATGTAAATTCCGAGTCCGGAAATGTTCACCGAATATAACTTTACAAATACGTGAAAAAATTTTTCGAACATTTTCTTCCAATTTCAATTATTTAATATTTATTCAAGTCATAAAAATGTGTAATTTTTGTTTTTACGCGCTGTACAATTATCATTATTATTATTATTATTATTATTATTATATACCGCGTAGATTATAAAAAATAAAAATCTTGAATTCCCGAGTCACGCGCGTTTTTTTCTTCTTGTTATTATTATCGCATTAAAATTTTCCGACAAAGTGCCACGGGAAGAAAAAAGTGGTATTGCCCTCTGAGACCCGATCGTAGTTCCTCTTTTGCGTTTTTCACGGAAAACGATGATTTCCAAATTGAATTGATACATTTGAAAACGGAGTGAATTGAACATCCGCGAAGGCATCATGAAACACAACTGGCTTTCAAACTCGGCTTCGTCGGCAAACGGGCCGAAAACTTAAATATAATTTTTAACGGATTTCGAGTTTCAACAATTAAAGAAGAAGAAGAAAAAAACACGGAAAATTACCGCTGTATTATTATTATTATTATTAATTCATCACACGTAATCGAGTTTTGTAAAACTTGATTCCAGAACGATTTTTTTTTTTTTAATATTATTTCATCATAAATCAAAAAAATATTTCGCGCGATTTGTAAAAAAATATCTAATTCCCCTCCTCCTACCTACAACGTGATTGGCGACCGATGAAGCATTGATCTGCAGGCGGACGGGCACACGCGCGCCCCGGAGTTCCGCTCGGAATCGTCTCTTTATCTAACGCAACGGATTTACGCGTTGCTTTCGAATTTGTTAATCTAAAACTGGCGGCCGTACGCCGTGTCACCGGCAACAGATTCTTTTTCTCTGATATTCCGTAACAAGTGCACCCTCGCCACCGGTAAAGTCAAACAGACGCTAAAAAGCCCGCACGTCCGACGAATCCGTCATCCAACATTCACGGAATCCGTTAGACACTTGAGAGTTTTCCTCCTGATGGCGTTCTTCAACGTTTACGCGCGCCGCACACAATTATGATTCCGTCTCGTTCTGCGCGAATTACTATTATTTGTAAAACGTGAAACGAGAGAGAGAGAAAAAATGTACCGTTATTACAATTTCTCGGGCGGCAATATATTACCACGTGTCCCGTCCCATTGTCCCCCACACGTCTCTCAATCGTCCCGCGAGTTTTTAACACCGCGCAAACGACTAATAAATACACGAGACGGTGCAGCAGAGGGACGGCAACGCGCACAAATAATAATAATAATAATATTCTCGTTTTAATAGAGTTTTCGTTATTTACAAAACGAGGAACTAATGGCGTAGAAACGCCGGGCGTTATAAAATGAGCACCGGTCGACTGCGCAGGGTGTACACGTCGGCGGCGGCGGCGACGTGCGCAGATAAAATCGCCGGTGGCGTAAAAAGACTGACGACGTTTTATAATAACGAAGTGGGACTGCGGCGGGCCGGATATCGCGCGTTTAAAAACGGGGTGTGTGTGGGAGGGCGGTTCTCGATTTTCGGAACTTATTACGTGTCGTATTTGCGCGCGGAATACGTTCGTTCGTTGTGCGCGTCAGATGACGATTGCGCAGGGACCGTCCCGTAACCCTTTTCCGCGGCGTTCACGGTTCATTAAGTTTTTTTCAACAATTTTTTAAAAGATTCGGACGGCGGTCCGTTCCGCCTATAAATCGCCGTTAGGTCTGTACAGCGCGAAACGCGCAGAACGCGACGGTGTGAACGCGGACATGCGCGAGTTCGTCACACACTCAACATCTCTTTACAGCCGCTCTCCCTCTTTTCTTATTTTCTTTTTTTACCCGAAAAAAAACTTTAGCGGAGTTTTTTTTATAAAAAAAAAACGCTGGTTTTTTTTTTTTTTTTTTTTTAGTCAAATTCGCCCGCGATCGAAATCGCTATTCGCGAACGTCGGTTACGAAAAACCCTGTACTCTCGCGCGCAGACGATTCCCGCGAGAATCACGCTTCCGACGTGGAAACACCAGCTGGCGGCTGAGAAAACCGAGTCGTTCATGCACACGCGCGGCGGCGGAGGAAATATATAAACCAATTGTTACTTTCCGGCGAAGAAAACGTCACAGGCACGATGTGGTCACAACTGTACTCGGCGATTCAGTTTTTTTTATTATTTATGGGAACGCGCGCGGCAACACACCGGGCGGCCATTGAGTAGAGAAGCTCCGTTCGTCAATTTGCCCGTCGACGACGATTCGCCGACGGAACCCTCGGACTTCTTGAATCTTGAATCTTGTTGGGGCTTAATATCACCGAATCACTCGGTAACAAATCGAAATACTTTTTTTGTTTTTAATTTTTTCGTTAATTTCTAACGAATGAACGACGTATGGGTCAATGGCGTTCATTACCGCCGCAACGGCAATATATATATATATATATATTTTAATAGTTGAAAAAAACTAAACGATTCGGTACACTGTCTTATTCGTATTGTATAAATTGGTTTTCAATACGGATTATTGTCTGTACGCGAAAACATTTCCACCTGCTGATCCAATCGATTTTTACGCATTCTTTATTCCTTACCGGGAATAAAATAATGTATTCAATTTCATATTTCTACACACGCGCTCATACACTCACGCGAGAGCGTGTAACGATTCGTAAGAGAGCGATCGACGTGCGAGCGAACGGATCACGCGTGTGCATTGTAGTGTACACTCGTTTCGAACACAGAATTTTTCGTTCGAACCCGTACTACAGAACTCCAAAAAAAAAAAAAAAAATTCGGTGGATTCAAATATTTCAAATTTGAAATTTTAAAATATCATTTAAAAAAAAAAAACACTCGATGGATTTTCAAAGTAGACCGAAATCGATTATGCAAATCTCCGTCTCGTACACCGAGAGATTTCCTTCACCCCACGGCTACACAATGCGTAAAACGTGTGTAAACATAAAATCCGTCTCGCGTTATATAATTACTTAATAATAATAATAATAATTGTCTGCGACTCGTACTGCAGATGCGCGAATTATTATTTGACCATTTTACTGTTGTAAATTCTGCGGAAAAGAAAAAACGTATGATATATGAAATAGTCGTTCGCCTCCTCACGCTTCAACGCTATCCTATTATTTATCATTATCACGTCTCAATCGTTCAGTACGTTTTTCTACATTTTATATTAATCACTCGCAGTAAAACACACACAGTGATTTCACAATCGCAGTTAAGCAATACGTCGCACCGGTGGTTTATTTCCCATCGCGTAATTACTGATCGATTGTTTATTATTTATCAATTTATTTATAAAGCAGCTCGTGTACATAAGAAGCTGTCCTTCGTATTGTTTTCAACCATAATACAAATAGCAGTAATGATAATAATAATAATAATTAACGTGTAATATTGTGATGCGGTACAGTTAGTGGCGACGAATTGTCTTTGTGATTTTCAGCTTCTGTGTTTATTATACACACTCTCTCGCTCTTTATAATCGAATTTCCAGAAAAAAAAAATAAAATATTTACGCGAAACGATATTAGCAAATATTGCGCTTTGTCCGGTATTTTTCGATACTTTTACGAAACTGATTTCGTGGCGTACAAAACAAAATAATTTTTATTTCTTTTATTTACGACAGACCGTGTGATTCGAGTACCTTTAATTCAACACGATGATTACGACGAGATTTTCGAAAAACCCGTGCCAAACAGTTGACAAACGCAAAACCGTAACGATAAAATCGACCAGAAGAAAAAAAAACGTAAATTAAACAAAAGTCACGCTATGTTATAACAGTAATATTCGCTTTCTCGATTTATATCGCCGGAATCCAATCTTCTTTTTTCATTTTAAGAAATTTTGTAATACAATTTATTTTGACGATTAAAAATATACACACACACACACAAAAAAAAAGTTAAAACGGTATAAAGAGAGAGAGAGAGAGAGAGAGAGAGAAAGAGAGAAAAAAGAAACATAAAAATATAGTACTACTAGATTAAATTAAATAATAAAGCTTCCGGAAACAAAAAAAAACTATTATTTTAATAATAACTCGTTGATTTTTACAATTTAAGGATAGGAGGGAGGTCAAGAGTTACGTTTTGTGATTTTTAAAAAGGGAAATAAAGTAGAACGTTTATCGGACGATAAAGGGGGACGTATAATGAAACAGAATATGTGGGAGATCACAAATACACTCATTGGCATGAAGAGTGCCAGAGAGGAGAATCGAAATACAATCAATACGATAAACCATTAATGTTGTTATTCGTAAAATAAATATTCTCGTGGAATAATAATAATAATTATTATTATTATATTATATTATGTATACACAGAATGAACATTGACAGTGTAGCGATTCGTTCGTGTTGAAATCACCGTTTTTTTTATTATTATTAATAATAATAGCGTTAGGTTGGAGGTTAGTCGTACGTATTAATATAAAACGTAATGTAATTATACATTCGTGTTATACCGCGAAAGTATTATTATTATTATATTATATTATATACCGCTACAATAAATTCCATTGGGATTTTTGAAAAGAAACAAAAACCGTTGGAAAACAAAACTAACTCGATCCCGTTTTATTTTTCCGATTGTAATTGAATTCAAATTTGGTGGTACGGCCGGAGCGCAGTATTTTTAATTAGACGAAAAAAAAACGTTTTCATTCATATTACGCATACACACGCGTTTTTTTTATTCGAAATATTACAATTATCGTTCACAATAAACGCAACTAATTATAATAATATATTTATCGTTATAACATATATATATATAATAATTAGATAATGCGTTACAACAACAAATTAATATATACGCCAACGAACGATTTCATCGACCAATCGTAAAATATCAATTAGATAAGGAGGAAAAAAAAAATGTGAAACAAAAATAAATACCGTGTACAGAGTGTTAACGCAAATATTTATGTTAACCTGATAACGGGCATTTCGGTTAAGAATAATAATAAGAAGAAAAAACCGAATAATATTTATCTAAACCGTATAACGTTGTATTATCTGACTAATAAATTTTTCTCTCGTATAATGTTTTTAGACTGTTTTCGTTTCAAAGTTATCGTTGTCGGACACACAAACCACCTTCGATAAATCCGCCAATAAAACTAATTAATTTATGCGCGCGAAAGTCACGTAATTAATTTTTTTTTCCCCCATTCGATTTTAACGCTACTTACAGCGCTTCAAACGCGGATAACAAAATTAATCAGAAAATCGAAATCCGCCGAGAACGCAATAATTATAACAATTAATAACGTTTCGACGTTAATTGTATATACAATGAATAATTATTACGCTCCGTATATGATTCCGACGTTTTACCCAACATAACGCGTTCGTCTTTTTTTTAACTTATTTCGCGAGCATACGGACTTTTCAAAGTCTGCAAAATGTACACGTGTCGATTATCCGATTGATCAGACGAATACCACTGGGAGTAATAAACGCTCTAAGCATATATATATATGTATATAATCGAACATCGTTTCCTTTCAATTACCGTTTAATATATCGGATATGATTTTATTATTTCGTAACGTAAAGTCAAGAGGTATCATAATAATAATAGTATTGACTGAGTTAATGGGAAAAGCGGATACTACGCCAGCCGATGGCGAGCGAATTTTAATTCATAAACGGGGAGTGTAGAGCTTTTCCGTGTATTCATATCGGGCTCCATGAAACGACGTAGGAATAAATATGGTTTTCTCGTTTGGAAATCGAACGTTAATAAAGTGTGCAAGACGAAAGCAAAGAGTTTTATTTGAGGCTGATAATTAATCGATTTAAACGCATCGAGACGGTACGTGCCTAAAAAAAAAATCGATTATTTATTCATTTTTTCACGCCATTGGTATAAGAATATTTTCGTTTTGAAAACGGTCTAAAAATATTCTTCGAAACAAATAATTGACACCGACTTAGAAAATTTGTTGTAATCAAAAAATCGCTCTGTATATGTTTACACGAAGTGTACACCAGAAAATATATCATAATATTATTATGTACGAGTTATTTTTTTGAAATTCCGATAAAAAAATTAACCGAGAAGTAAAACCAATTATTATATTAAATATAATATGTGACGCATATACACAAATATATACATATATTATAATATCTAATCATAAAACAACAACGAAAACAACCAAAATAAATACACATTTTCAGTGTTCCGATAAGTTTTCACGTTAAATATAATGTATACGATATTATGCGTTACAATACGTTATAGGTCAGTGGTTCTCAACGTTTTACACTTGATGCCTTCTCTTTACTAACAGTCAGATGGTCGTTCACCTCCTTCCTGCCTCTACATTTCAAACCCAAAAAATAGTGTATATTTAATAACGACAATTATTTTATAAGTCGAATAATAGAACGTCTCATATTATTATAAACTAGTTAATTGAAAATGTACACTGAAAAAAATAGTTAAATAAAATATTATTTATTTAGTCAATATGTCACGATGTGAAATCCGTGACTGTTTGCTACTTGTTAAGTCGTGGTAATAAGTAATAACTCATAGCAACAAACATTATTGTATTATAGAACGTCGATTAATATAGGCGCAATGTTATTAAAAACGAGTTTAAAGTTTAAAATGTCAAATTATAAGTAAATGATACGTTTTGCGATAATTTTTTAAATTTTCATTTAACACGATTCTTGTAATTCCCACGATATATTCCCCCCCGCCTGCGTAATACCTAAATTCCTTCTCGGTTGAGAACCACTGTTATAAGTATATTCAATAACTTATTATATATATATACGCACGTATTAAACACACATACGTAACAAATATTAATTGTTTTAAACGTATATTGACCGACAGAGACATTCAAATTAGAAAATACGCTTAAAATAATTATTACAATGTTATACGCCGCCCAATATGTAATCACTGGATAATATTGAACACGCATAGATTATAATATTATTAATGATAGTAATCGAAACACGTGCCTATACGTATATACGTTGAAAACAATTGAAATCTGTATGAAAATAATATGTAATAATATTGTTAAACCGCAATGTTTCAGAGTACTTGATTACGACGAGTATTTTATTATATGTTTAATAAACTTTTGTATTGTCGAGCGTTTAACGTGTATATCGATAAATGTTTTTTTATGCATTTCAAATGTAATATCGATTAATTTCGAAAATTTTTATTGAATTTCATCGCTGACGATTGTATGGTAAAAAAAAACCCCACTTGATCACGTAAATCGATAATAATAAATCGTTTGTATAGTATAAATAAATAATAATCAAAGCTGGGGGGGGGCAAGTCGTCTAATTCTATATTGCTTCGTCAAACGAATGCAATACCAAATAATTGTCAGATTAAAAATTTACTCGTATTTTTCTTTTGCGACTTAAACAGTTCATTAGGTGCTTAATTTAGTGGAGTAATTCGACGTTTTCTAATTTTCTATTAGAGCGAACGACTAAGAGTCTAAGGAGACTTCTCCGACCAAACGATGTTATGAATAACTCTTAAATAAAAAAAAAACCGCATATATTAGTTTTAAAATTATTTTTTGTATCAAAAAAAAAAAAAAATTAACTTCGAACACGTTAATGGTAAAAAACAGTCACTATAAATCCTCGCATGAAATTCAACATAGAAATTTATAACAAATTTCACCTCGAGCTCACTGAAGTTTTCTAATATCTTCTTGAAATATTATACTATAATAGTATATAGTTTATGGTGAATGTCGGTCAGAAAGTTAAACGTTTGTAGTAAATTGACAATTTTCATTTCAATATTTCCAGTAACAATTATCGAATACACACGGTATTTTTAAAGACGAATTGCAATGCATTTCAGGAAATCCGAGTTATATAACGTCGTATATTTTATGCCCGGCAAGAATTTAATGCAGAAATAGAGTTTGAAAAAAAAATTAATAAATAATAACGAACGATATTTTCCGTTTAAAACGAGTGACGTTCGAAATTGTATTTTTAACTCCGAGCGCAAAGAAACGAAAAATAAAAACACGCTGTACGCAAATATGAATAATGTTATAGTTTAGTGGCAATTTGACAATTGGACCGAGACGCACAAACGCCAAACTAGCGTGTCGCCATTGGCTTCGTTTATTAATTGCCAGAAATAATTATTATATTGTTCCGTAACAATATATTTTGTTAAACGGACCTTGACGACGAAAATATTAATATATTATTTTTGTTTCTTTTATTTTTTTTTTTTTTTTTTTACTATTATTATATATTAGAATAATAAAAATGTTTAAAAAAAACGCTCGGACAAAGTTAACTTTAAAAAAAAAAAAAAAAAAAAAATAGAAAAATTCAAAACAAGACTTTTCTATACGGGCAGTGTAAATAATTTTGCATACGCAAACGACATACGATTTATTTTTTGTAAACAACTGTGTCAAATTGTTTACGCGTGCGTAATTATTTATTTCGTATACGTTATAATATTATAATATCATCGACGGTAACGATTTTTTTTTTTGAAAATTTTAATGAATAACCAACAAAAAAAAAAATTACTAATCGCTTATGTAAGTTTCGTTGCCTGAAATCAGTCTTACGGTAGTAAAATAGATTCAAACGAATTAAAAACTATTCAGAAATAATTTTATATCGTTTATTTCCGATTGTTCGACAGCGTTTATATGGGCGTACTACATTTTTTTTAAGTCCTTAGGTATACAAAACATTTTTTTTTAAATTTTACATTAGACGCAATGGGGGGGGGGTTAAGTACGAATGAAACTATAGGTCTTTACATTTTTTGTCAGGTTTGTTGCTCAGTGCTCATATTCTTAATGAGCCATACAAGGATCCACTTTAGTAAAAACGTAAAAACCAAAAAGCAATGGGGGTTTTAAACACCCAAAACCCCCCCTTGGCCACGGCACCGATTAGGTGTAAAAAGATTTTTAACGGCAACGAGAGGAGGTTTAATTCAATTAATTTTATAAAAAGTTGTCTTTTTTTTTTACAAAACAATATATAACTTTCTTTTTTTCTTCTCGTTTCGTCAATGAGCCCCTTTAGTCGTTAAAACCGATCATTGATGATCATGATCAATTCATCCAATAGATCTTGTAAATAAAATATATTTTTGATTCCAAACGTAAGACATAATTTAAAATTTTTTTTTTCATTACCTCTTTCGTATAGTGTTTCTTAAAAAAAAATTTTGACATTTTAATGAATTTCAAAAATATTCTTTCGGGTGTAACTATTCATAACGGGGAGTGTACGTAGAATTTTCTAAAAAAAAAATGTCAATATTTTTGTTCCAAAAAAATGATACCGTTTCGAAATAATAAAACCTGTACGTACATTGACATTGAATTTAGGTTATTTTTTTGTATTTTGATTATAAAAAATCATTCGTGAAAAACAATGTTCTAATAAGAGTGTAAATTCAAACACAAATAAGTTAAAAAAAAAAAAATTGTACTTCAACAAATCGGCCCATGAAAGTATACCGAGTTACGTGTCTGAATAATATATAGTATATATATATATTCAAAATTCTACGAAATACAGACCAGTAGAAAAAAACTTTTTTTTTTTAAATGCGATTTTCGCCTGTCTGTATAATGCGTAAACACTATTTTTGTGTAGGAGACCGGATTTTTTTTTTCTAAAAAAAGAACGTTTATTCGGTATAACAATATTCTATATTTTATTCCTTTGTTTTTCGAATTACCGCAGAGATAATTCGACGTTTGAGTTGATTTTCACTCAAAAAATAATAACTTAATATTTTTTTTTTATAAATTAATTGCACGCTATTTATTGTCATTGCTAAATAGACAATTTTCTGACTTTTGAAATTTGCAAAAAAAAAAAAAAAAAAGTATAATTAATTCGACTAAATGTACGGGGGGGGGGGTTTATTTTAACGAGTCTTAATCGGCCTTGACAACAATATTACACAGTTTTATATTTAAAAAAAATATATTGTGTATTTATACACACGTAATAACGATTATTGCGTAGATGCGTAATAACGTATTTCGAATACAAATTTCTACGTCGTTTCAAAGAAACCATTAGTTTTATATATTATCGGTAGATTTTTTTCTCTTATTACTCGTATTGTAATTTAGAGATCCGGTCTAACGAAACCGATATTCGTTTTAAATAATCGAATGATTCAATATAATATTCCAGATGATTCATTATCTGAATTCATAAATTAATTATGATTCAGTACATGTGTATTAGTGATTCAAACTAGTTACTGGCTTTTAATATGACTGTGCGAAATCAATTTATTACCAGTCATTGAAAAATTATTGCGCACTGTGTATATATACATTATACTTATACGCGGATGGACGTGTGAAGGTTTATCGCGAGTAAAAAAATGGAATAAAAAGATTAAAACATATGTACACGCGTTATAAAAAATTAATATCTTTAATTAGAATTGTACGTTATTATAAACACTATTGACGCATTATAAAAATTGAAAAAATATATATATACATATCGAATTGTATAAAATATTATATTATAATTGTAAATACGCGTATATTTCGAGTATTTTTTTCTTTTAGAATTCATATAATTTTAGAAGAAAAAACTGGAACCGCGCACGAAATTCTATTACACGCTGTCGTAATTTTAAAACGATCCATTCGCATCTATTTGCACGGATTATTTCGAGGAAAAAATACCGCATGATAATATTGTATTCAGAAGACGATCGACTGTTTTCGATTTTCTGCGAGGCTAGTCAAATTTACTTTTATTTTAAACTATAATTTAAATCAATTAAAAACTTTTAGAATAACTCAAATTATAAGTTAAAAGTCTCAAATCGTCATAATTAGTAATAGAAAATAAATTTAGTTGACATTTTATAAATATATATATATATAACCTGTAAAACAAACATCGACCGACTTGTCACGGCAGCTGTTCAAAACCGTAGAAAATTAAAATGTAATCTATTAATTTATATTCAATAGTATAATCATTAGTAGGCAATTTACTTATTATAATTGTATATAATAATAATAATAATAATAATTTACGTTTTAATTAATATATTATTCGAAAATATATTCAAATAATCGTTATATAGTAATTTTTCACGACGCTAATGATTTTCACGAAAACAAATTTCTAAGATAAATAATAATAATAATAATAATACCTATTGTATTTGATTGCACGCGCGCGCACACACACACACAGAAATGCGTACAATATAAATTTATGATTTGTGTACACGAATATTTGGCACGAGGAACAATTGGGAAATCGTAAATAAAGATAAAATTGATGTTTATTAATCGATTCCTGTACAATGCACACGAATCTTTGTAATCGCATTTTGTCGGACGCGTTACTAAACATAATGTTATAACGGAATAATATTTTGAAATTGTTTTTTTTACATAACATACCGATGTTATTCTGATATTATATCAATCAATTGAATGACGGTGTACATTTTTATATATTTTAATATTATAATACACATTTAATGCATTTTTAGAAATAAATCTATACGTTTTCGAATTTCTACGTCACTACCGCGTGAAAAACGACATAATTAACAACCTCTTCATCTGCGATGCAGGACAGACAAGTAGAAGGAAAAGGGCGCATATGAAAGAGATTCCTCGTACAACTGACATTTCGATTTATCCTCCCTTTTTCCCTCTTTTTTCTTCCCTAATTCCACGAGCCATCCCAAGCCTACCTAAGATGGTTTGATTAATGACAGAGACGTATTTAGGAATTTGGCCAAAGTTTTTTTGCCCCCACCCAGGAATTCGTTTCACTCTTTCCGAGCGCATCTTCGGTATTCGACATTATAACACAACTAACCCGTAAACGATAGCTACCATAATATATAATACAATAATATTATATTTCATACGCAAATTCACATATAATAACATTTATCGTATTGATAGATTAATAAATAATCACATTTTTAGACTACACCGCAGTTGAGTATGTAGACATACAAACTGTAACGCTGTCGCCGTTGATCGCCATGATTCAATTATGAAAGTTCTAAAAGAAAAAAATTGACGATGACAATGACCAAGATATGGCTAGAGCTATTGGTAATTTAATTTAGAACACAACAATTAAACATTATGTACATATTTTCGATATTTTAACCACTCTTCAAAAATCAGAATTTATAGTACATTTACATGTTTTGCAATTTACGCTAACCATCATACATAATTTGAGTAACAAACTGCAAAAAACAGAAACTTCGGTCCAAGCTGTAAATACTGTTACAGAAGTTATACAAACTCTCGAAGAAAGTCGAAATTCTGAATGTTTTTCAAACTTATGGGAATCGATTGAGGAATTTTCAGACAAGTATAACATCAGATTAGACTTTCCAAATACAAAAAGTGTAGTGAAGTTCTTTCTGATAGTGTTAATTGTTAAATGTTTTTCGTTAAATAAAAATATAATTTGCACAATCATTTTTCAGACACAGAAAGAAAAGAACCGAGCTTGTAATTGTTATTCAAAATGAAGACACCGTTTAAAATAATTGGATGACACGTGTTTACTTTCCAGTACCGGATAATATAATTGCGAACATGAAAATTAGATTTTCAACAGAAAGCGCGAAATTGAAAAAGTCAATTGGTATATTTTTAAATCTAAAATATAAAAACGGCTAATTATTTTCTTAACCATTATAAGGTAAGCGTTTAAACTAAAAGCTGTTATTTTTATTTGTTTGTTAAATATTGTTATATTGTATTTCGGTCCTCGTTACAATTGTAATGAAGACGACCCGAAATGCGAACCTAACGTTCGCTTATAGGTGTTTGAATAATCAAAAACTCAATAATAATAATAATAAAACACAAGAAGAACGACTGAAGTCAATTGTCACACATCATAATACATAACAAACTAAAGGCGAATTGGATTATCTATTGACTATTTCAATTAGTTGGGCGACATCATGGGTGGAGCGATCGTTTTCATCAATGAGACGAATTAATGCTCTTATTTAATGTCGAACGTGTAATACACGAACGATTATTCGGTTTCGAGTGGTGTACTCATAACAACAATGAACTCAACACTCTTATCGGAAAAGAAAGCCATAATTATTATTGTTTAGAATTTATTAACGTTCAATTAATTCGTTTGTGAAAAAACAACACAGTACTTGTTAGCTGATACACAGTGCGTGATTGTCTTGCGTTTTGGCGAGATCGTCAAAAAATTATGCATACAAAGAGCTCCATTTCCGCCATCTATTTTTTACTCTGTAACCTATTGGGCTCGGATGTATTTTCACGCTCTCCGTTTTACGTTCAACAAACCGACATCGCAACTGTTCGCAATAATAATGCGTTTGCCGGTTGGCGTCCGGCACGGTTAAGAGGACGCTACACCGAGAGTAAAACATATGTAACTCTGTGTAAAAACTAGTTTACGGGAACGTAAAATACCGGGGCTACGGTGAAAATAAGAGCACCAGATTTCGGTACCACACAGAAGAGAACCTAATCTATGTCATAGCGTTTTTATTTATTTTTTTTTTTATATATATATAGTTATTTTAAATTAAGTAATTGACTATTGAACTTTAATGATTTTTTTTTATACGTGTATAATAAAAAAATCGAAACGAGTTATGAAAAAAGTAAAAACGCTACGGCATAGATTAAGATCTCTTCTAGAATATAGTCCCGAAATCTGGTGCTTTTAATTTGACTGTAGCCCCGGTATTTTACGTTCCCGTAAAATAGTTTTTACACAGAGTTGTTGCATATGTTTTACTCTCGGTGTAGCGTCCTCTTAATTGTGTGCACCACGCGTATTATCTTAACGGACTGTTGTTTCTATTCGAACACATTTGCCAATCGACGATAAAACGATACGGATGATGAAGACATGATGGATTTACACACACATACGCGTGTTACTCACTGTAACCCTTGTTGAAATATTACAATAATTTTTGAACTGTACGGTGTAGGTAGGCATCGAGCGAAATGCGCGCGTTGCGTACGTTTTCAATTTTTACTAAAAACAAATCGACTATAATGTTATATCCGTATACGCCTTATCTCGCATACGACCGCGCGCATACGTATTTATTTAAATTGCGGGTACAATGGTATGATTGATCTCTATGACTCTACTGAAAAAAAAAAAAACCTAACAACGGTTTAATTATTAATACAACGATAATAAGAGAAAAATAAATTAATTTTTATATTTAACCTAATAGACGTATTTATCTCGCGTTCTACATAACGTACGGGCAATTAACCTAAGATATTATCATGCGTGTGTGTGTATATACGTAAATTATGTTCTAATTACCAATTAAATATTTATATAGATGCTGGCAAATATGAATAGTGTTATTTCGTTCGGTTTTTTGAGTTGTCGATAAACATTTATGTAGCGTATGTATTCCGTATGTTTGTATAATCGCACGTGTGATATTATAAGACGTGGAAAAAAAAAAAAAACAAGAACAGTACAATAGAAAATTACGGTAAGAGAAATCGATTAGTTCGTAACGATTATAAATATTACAAAAACAGATTATTGCGTTATTCAATTCCGTGAAAAAATATCAAATTGTTGCCGTTGTTATTATCGTTATACTGTTTACCGCGGTCAAAACGAATGTTTTTAATCGTTACGATTGTAATATCTTAAGTAAAATAAATTAAACATATTCCGTTAAAAATTATTAATAAAATAAAACCGACACGATTTTTTCTTTTTTTTTTTTTTTTAACCAGGTATTTAATATTCCGTAACGGAAATCGAAAATTACACATCAACAGCGTACCGCGTTTACGAATACGGAAAACACGTACAAAATATTACTTGAAAACGAAAGGAGAAAAGAATTCAATCCGTTTACACGTATGTTCAATGTTGTCGATAATTGATTGGAAAAATATTTCCTTAAGCCAGAAAATATAACGATTACAGTAAACATTTTTACCAAGTGTGAAAATCTAATTCAATAAATATTCATGTAATCGTAATTAAAACGCGCATTTTAATCCGTTTTTATAAGTCTCCTTACTCGATAACTATTTTTTGTAGGAACATTATGATAATTTTTAGTCATGCATTCGACCAACCAATAACGAGATATGCAAAAGCTTACACATACCTGTTTCACAAATAACTACCCGTGTGTTTTCATTATTGCGATTACGATTAAAAATTAAAAATATAATAATAATAATAATAATAATAATAATAATAATAATAATAATAATAATAATAATAATGATAATATTACACTATTTATTTTTTTCCAAAACCAATAAAAATCATTAATAAATATATTACGTTTGACCAATTAGAAGTGGGAATTCGATATAAATTATTATTATTATTATTATTATTATTATTATTATCTCTAACAATAGAAAATTTCCACGTTGAAAATTATTATAATGAATTAGATCCGCAAACAAGGTCAACAGTAAACGCGTTCGAATCGAATTCATATTATATTTCTAATATTATTATTATTATTATTATTATTTAACCAATTGAATTCAGAATCAATGTCGTAACTAAATAAAAAATAATAATAATACGTTATTATCGTATAGGTTTACGTTTTCTGTAGTAAAATGTCGAATCATTAATTTATTTACTGCGTTGTATTTAAAAAAAAAAAATCATATAATCGATCGGACAGATTGTGCATGTCCGTGCGTAAACACGACGGTATAATTTAATATTTAATTTTATGAATTACGTAATTAAATTTACTTATGTACACAATTTTATCGATTCGACAAACGGTTACTTTTCTCGATAAATCCGAGTCATTGAGTGAATGAATAAAAATTCAACAGAAGTCGCACACAAACCTTCAACGTTTTATTCATTCAATTAACCACGGACAAATGAGTCACTGCTAAGGATTGAAAAGACATAAAAAAAAAATTATAAATATTTTCGATATGTTAATAAAAGAAAGAATTTTTCAGAATAGATAAGACCTTTGTGTTAAATGTGACAATTCTGAATCGAAATGTCTTTTATATAAAAAAAAGTAATTAAATGAAGGAAAAATCAATAATTTTACATTTCTCGAAGAAGTAATAATTTCGAACAAACTTTTCATCGTTTGAGTTACGAGTGACATCCGTCAAGCAGTAAAAAAGCAAATGATTTTTGAAACGTTCGCTGAAAAATACGGATTTTGTGTGATATTGAAAGTCGTCGAATTTACTTTTATCGTGTCCGGGATTAAATACAGCTGTTGAAAGTATATTTTCTCTGATAAACAGCACGTGGACGTATTCAAAAAAATTAACTCGACGCAAAAATTGTGTACGCTTAATAATAACGAGTTTTGATAATCTGCAGTCTTGTGAAGAATATCGGAAAACACAAAACGTCGTTGAAGAAAATAGTTCATTGATCGGCCAAATACTTGGCAAAATACATAGATGCTGCATCGTATATAAATCGTCCAGGTTCGACTTATACGTAGGAATTTTTTTTTTTTTGTCGAAACCAATTAATTTAATTTCGAATTTTCTGCGCGGGAAGTACTTGGTCAATGACAATCAATGTTTTAAAATTCGAAACGAACGCCGTATTTTTCGTTATTACAATAGTAGCACGCATAACCGACGCGTACGTACGTAGGTCTCACTTAACATAAACCCATTTCATATAGTAGAAATAAAATTATTCTCGAACTATATAAAGTATTTTTTCCGGTGTTTCTGCAAGACTTATTACTTTAAACGATTTCATTTTTTCGATTTTTTTCATCAGTCCCCTGTATGATAAAAAATTGTAATAACAATTGAGGCCGGGGGGTTTTTTTTTTTACTTAACTGAATCTCTCAAAAAAAAAACTTAGTTAACATTAAAAAATAAAAACATTTTCTTTCCCGTTTCAACAGATTCGAAACCGAGATCTATCAAACGTTACAAGTGATAAAATCCAAAAATCCCAGAGCCGATAATTTCGCGGTACTTTTCGATATATCCATGTGTGTGTGTAATGTGATAAAAATTATCTTTTTCAAAACTCGATATGAATATTTTTTGGTTTGTATCGGCGGGACTCTCTCTCTCTATATATATATAAATATATTATTTTTTCTCATTCAGACATACGACTCGGTTAGTATAAGTACACACGGATTATTATTACTATTATTATTATTATTATTATTATTATTATTATTATTATTATTATTATTATTATTATTATTATTATTATTATTATTATTATTATTATTATTATTATTATTATTATTATTATTATTATTATTAAAATCTTTATGAAGTCAAACGAATGAGAAGGATGTGAATTCTTTTTTTTTACAACAACAACAATAATAAATTGTCAACGTTCGAAACACGGGCGAGCACAAATTTTTATTGTGTGCATCTCCAGACGGGGGGGATTAATAAACCCGATAAGCATACGGTATTGTATATATTATTATGTTGCACACGACACGCCAAACCTGTGTCAATACGTCAAAACCGTCCGAGAGAGCTCGTCACTCCCCGCCGTTATCCGCGTATTATGATTTTTATACATTTGTATGGTACAGAGAGGCTGCACAGGCGTCGTCGACAACGAGGCATTTTGTCATGCATTGGCAAATGGCCGTGCACAGGATTCCATTTCGCGAAACGTCTACGTCCGGACGAGCACCGCGTTGTGAGGTCCACGTCGCGCTTGAATAATATACGTTTAAATATTATTATTATTATTATTCGAAATAATAACGCGCGTGACAGTTTTTTGGCAAATTTTGACGAAAATATTGGATGGGCCGAACGCAGAGACGTATCGAGGCGTAAAGGATGCGCAGTGACGATATGAAATCGGAGAAAATCTAACCGAAACCCTACACACGTTTATGTCGATAAATTGGATTTTATGATAGAAATTTCGAGTAAAAAAAAAAAAAGAAAAAACAGAAAAAAATGTCATTTCTAAGAATGGATTCAAATTGTTTTTTTTTTTACGTGCGCGTGTTAATGGTATAGCATAATCGAGAAATAGAAATCGTGAACGAACGTCTTACTCACGTTCGCCACAGATTGTGCAACGAATAAAATATCCGAACGTAACCTTATTTAATAATTTTCTCGAACGAGACGAAATCTAAACGCGTATATATCAGGACAGTCGTCACTACAATATAAATATAATCGAATACTCGCGATTAAAAAATATTTCCACTTAACGCCATGAACGGAATGCCGGTGCGAAGAAAACCCTCATCCCTCTACCACGCAAAAATTTGTCGTTACAAAAAAGATTTTTTTTCTTCTCGCGCGTACAATCGAAACACGCGTTAAAAATTATCGTAAAATCGTAATAAAAGAAAAAAAAACGTGCATCGTTTTTACTATTGTTCGTACACAAAAAAGCTATAAAAAAAAATTCATCGTAAAACCAATTCAGGTGCTTCGTTTTGAATCTAAAATGAAGTATATGAGGAGCGCGTATTATATTATGTGTATAGTGTCCCCCCGGTCGCGGTGTGATTTCGGATTCCACGCGGTGTACTCGAGTGATAAAACGACGATGAGATTACCACGGCTGGTATTACACTCCACTAACGCAATTCACTTAAAAACAGTGGTAAAAAATATTAATAATTAAAAGCAGTTACAACGCCACTTACGTCGCGGTCATAACGGATGCATTATATTAAGTACTCGACAAGTAGCTGGGAGAAATTAACTCGGCGTTAAACGGTTATATTAGTGAAATACGTCGTTTTCTTTGCATCCCCGTGTACCGGCGACCGGCACCGAGAAGCGATTTAAAAAATGTTTTCGAACCGGGAGTAGGAGGAAACGAGAATATTTTCGTAGCGAAACCGCTTTACCTACATATTATTAATCACGTCATGATTAATACGCGTGAACGAAATTCATAAACGCGCGCGCGTCCGTCGTACAGACCAGTAGTTGATATCCAACCGAACTCGAGGCCGTCAAACGCATTTACACATTTTCGATTGAACTTATATTGAATTCTCTGTCTTAATGTATACATACATACATATATATATATATATATTGAATAATATTTATTAGACGGAAACAGAGGAGAAAAATATTAAAGACTTATATATCAATCATCGACGTTCTACGAATTAAAGATACTTTTTACAAAAAAAAAAATTGTGTTATTTACTACGTTTACACGATAGCGTTAAAACGGTTTGAAATCATTTAAAATGTTATCAAACGTTTACGTGCGTACACGTGTATAATATTGAATCGGTTGTATTTTATATAAACCGTTTTTTACTCCACGACTTTAATCGTTTGTTCCAAGAGAATGACTGGTAACGGTTATGGATTGACCTACGACGATTGTTTTTTTTATATTTCTCACGGAGATGGCATTTTGTCATAATATACTTCGTACGTTTTTATTGATTTAAATTTTAAATTGATTTTTATAACGTCGCGGACTACTGTGATGTTCAAGTTAATATTATCGGGGGGAAACAAACACGAATTAAACATTAAAAAGCAAAATCCGATGAACACGAGTGACAAGTGCAAAACGTCCCGATCAAAACAATCACATGGGTCAATTCAATGTGCACATTTGATACGAAGCACGTAATATTGCAAAACGGTTTTAAATTCTTAAACTACATAACGCGAACGATTTGAATTTAAAAACCGTTTCGAATTTATTTTTTCTCTTTCTCTTAAACCGTGTTCATCACATGACACGGGCACGGATGTTCGATTTCAAACGCTTTAAACGGATTTTAACGTCATCGCATTATATAAGAACGTAGTATATTGTGTTGTATACGAGTAATATCGCAATCGAAAATTTATTTTAATCTAATAAAGCATAATATTACGACCGTGTGGTGGTTGCTGGGCAGAGTCTTCGGCGCTCGTTTCTCCCCCACTCCCCTTCGTGCGAAGCAATTATTTTTGACGAGAAATCCGCACAGGAACTCGACGTCCTGTTAACAGGACGACGACGGCGAATAGGAATAGGAAGAGAAAAAAAAAACCCCCGAGACCTCCCTCGGTGGAAGATGAGGACCACGTGCACAATACACCGGAGGCTGCCGCTGTTACAGCTAATGCGTATAACCTACGAGCGTTTTCGGAAGCGCTCATCTCCGTACACAGCCGCGCCCCATCGCAGTCGCTCGTTTAGTAAACTCATTAACACGCAGAGGAGCGCACATTATTTTTATAACAATAATAATAATAATAATAATTGGTCGCGGTTTTTTTTTTTCTTTCTTTACTTTGAAAACGCGCGCGCGTACGACGGTGTGGGGTTCGGTGTAGAAAAACGCGCGGAGTGTTACGATTTTGAATTAAACATGAGACGGGCCGTAAGAAAGAAAGAAAATTATATTTATATACAAATATAATACGGCCGTGGCGTATATTAACGCTCCTCTCGTATAGAGAGAAATCGTGAGCGCGCGTAGGAAGAATTGTAGAAAAAAAAAAACACTCCCTCCAACACGGCCCGTTATGATGTACGATCGACAAGATCCTAATGATAAATATCGTATTTTATTATTCGTGTGTGTGTGTGTGTGTGTTACTAATTTGCCAGCGTTTCACTGCAGCAGCATCGGCAGTCACGCCCACGTGGGAGATAAAAAAAAAAAAAAAAATCGAATAATACAAAAAACGTTTTATTCGTTCTTTTTCATATTATAATATACAACAGTGCTCGGGAGAAAAAAAAAAATATATATATATAAATTGGATTTAAATCGTATTTATAACGCGGCTGCGGCGGCGTCGCTCAAGGTGGTCGTCGTCTCCGTTCGACTCGCGCGCGCCCGGGTCGTTTAATAAAATAATTACAATGATATACGGTGCGGTGGTGCGCTCGGCTGTGGACTCGTAAATATCCGTTTTTTCTTTGGTAACCGGATTTCGGGTTATCGAACAATGTACGCGCCCGCGTTTATTAAAAAAAATAAAAAAAAAATACACACGTGGACAGCGGAATAGAACGAGTTATAAATAAAAAAAAAAATCCCGGTAATTTATTACGAACGTATCGTAAAACGATATTTTTTATACGCGAACGAAATTATTCACATTATAAATAATGACAATATACCCGGCTGTTTTATAATACCGTGCGCTAATAATCGCTAATTATTTTTATTGTTATTATATTGTAATTGTTATTGAAAATTATTCGTTTCGAAAATGTAAATTATATCTGTCGTTTTACGCGCGGCCAGTACAGTTATAGGGGTTAGTCAATTTTCCGTTCCGAGCCAAGCGAATCGCCGCGAGTCTCACAATTATTACGACGACGTGCACGTGTGTTCGTTCCTCCCGGTTGAAAATTTCGGTACTCTTTCGACGATCGCATTTCGATTTTCTCGAATAAATTTTTTTCTTCCAAGCGTCAAGAAAAAAACTATGGAATACAAAAATGACACGAAAACGGAAAATCCGATTATCGTTATTTTTCGTACGCTCGCAATATGTATAAGGGGAGAAAACCCGTCATTCCTGTTTTGTGTTATTTATGTAGAGAAAAAATTTTAGACGTCCGATACCCATTTAAGTCATAACTGCAGGGGTAATTTTATTATTATTATTATTTTAAGGGCCCGGCTTATATATTATAAACTGTTCGTTCAGAAAACTCTTGAAAACCCTTTAGGCGCGTTTCTTTTCCAAAATAGTTTATCCGATTTTGAGCTTATTATTATATCGTAGGGAATTATAGAGATTTTCGATATTTCCTTTTCCGCATAAAAGTACTGTGATTTAATACACGGAATGTGATTATACATGTGTATTCAATTTACACGCGCTATTTATATTATATAATAATAATAATAATAATAATAACAATAACAATATTAATAATGATAATGATAATAATAATAATGATAATGATAATTACACCGAAGCTCGGCTCGGAATAGTTTTGCCAAGACTTGTCCTCGGTCGCTTTTAAAATTTTTAACAATAATGAAATTCCAAAATCTTTAATCAAAAACATTTTACACGAGCGACAGCCTTATTTTTTTATTTTTTTTTTTATCTTTCGTACGTATAATTTGTGCGCGAGAATACGAGACTATAAAATAACAATTCTTTTGACGAATTCGTTAACACGTTATGTAATGTATGCAGCGTACACGAGTGTACAATTATACAATTTACTATTACTTTTAATTACTCGTGAGTATTCCATATAGAGAGTATCTCGGCGTGACACTTGTTTCGCTCTATTACGCTTTTTTCTTTTTCTTTTCACAAGTAATAATCGTTACATGACCGAGCAAAACTGCGTGTCGTTAAACAGCGACTGTTACCGTCATACACCGGTGTTTGTGTCGTCGTTATAATTAATTGAATCCGCTCGCGCGTTAGCGGCTCGAGAAATAAGCTAACAAAAACTGTTCTCCTAGTCCATTTACCACGACCGGGACAACGTCGGTCGCAACAAAAATCAAATCGAACGACGGTTTTAAACGTTCCTACACGAATGTAGTCTTTAGAAATTATCAAGTTTTACTCGATTTACTTATTAATAATACGTTTTGTTAGTAGTATATTTCAAATAAATATACGTTTCATAATAACACTACGGGCGAACCGTGCTCGTCAAGTGTAACACGGAACGCCAAAAACGATGTGGAAAATGACGGATATTTCTCGCGTTATGTCTTCCACGCATTCCGTTACCAATTCCATTTCCACTGAACTTCATTCTTTTCCCGATTCCGCGCATTAATTTGTGGATTTTTATAGCTCTTCGCGAACGATATAATTTCGTCGCACGTTCGTCGTCCGCGGCCAATTACAACGATTTTAATCGTTTCGTCATAGCGTTTTCGCGCGGGGGCGTCCCGTTCAGACGAATGAATAATTAGACCATTTGAAATCGTGTCCAATTAAACGCGATACGTGTTCACAGGGATCTTAAGCGGACGTGATCGATGTGATGATCGTTTGAAGTCGACGGGCGTGCCAAATCTCTCTGGCGTTCTGCTCGTGTAAAAATATTATCCGTTTCTATTCTCGGCCATACGCCGTTATTGTATATGTTGTTAATAATAATTATTATTATAATAATAATAATAATAATAATAATAATAATAATAATAATAATAATATCGGAGCACGCAATAAGTGCGCGTTTATTACAGTTCGCGTTTATTTATCGTTCTATTTTTACGTAAAACGCGCTTCGTTGTGTGTTAACAAAACGCAGGAATTTCGACTGGATTTGTCTGCTGCCATTTCCACCACCACCATCATCTCTACACTCTTAAATGTCGTTAAAAAATTCAAATTCCGTTACACGTGCGTCGGAGTAACGACATCATTCGCTATTCTCGATTTTATTTCGATTAACGGTTTCGGGCGTAGTGTTCCGTTATTATACGTATCGTTTTAGATAAAAATGTTTATTACATAATTCGATAAATATCGTAATTAAATCGTTCGTCTATACGCGTATATTATTGTAATAATAAATAATTTCGAATAACGTGTTGGAAAAAAATTCGTATATTCTCACACGAAACGTTTTCGTGCGTATTGATATTGTCCCGGTGTAAATATTATTTCTCACTTGGAAAATTTTTCTCTATATCTACACTCCTTGTCAATAATTTCTCGGTTTTTATTTTAGTTCCTTATTTTTTTTTTTTGTTTTACGCGATAAATTATTCCCGGGGGCAAAAACTCCCAATTTTTCCGGTTCCCGACGAATCACACTGGTCTACAAATGTAAACTGTTTCTAATCATCAAAGTTGTTACGTAAACTATTCCAAACCGATTTTTCGCGCCGATGTCAAATCCGTTATTAGATTTTTTTATTTCATCGCCTTTAGTTTTTTACATATAGCTGTTTAACGTTTATGGGGGTAAAACAATAAAAACTATTAATTTCACAACGTGTATAACGTGTACCAACACGTTACCAACATGTTGTCGTAAACACGAACATCCATCAAAATCCAATAAAACAGGTGAGATTAGTATTTTAAAATACATCCAAGTTAAACGATACGGTAATACGTATCGAAATTCGTATGAAACACATAGAATGTATATTGCGCGTTCAAAGAACAAATTTGAATCGATTTTATTTTAAAAACTGTACGCGCTAGACGAAAATGGAAAACGGATTTGATACCGGCACGAAATAATCTCTTTACGTTTCAGTTTAAATTATCTATGATGAAATTTTATTGTAGACAAGTGTTATATTTTCTGGATTCATATGCGATTTATTAGTTGTTTTTTTTATTCTTTTCTTCTCTAATGAAAACCGTACAAATCTGGGCGTATACTCGCGCGCGCGCGCGTAATGACCGCCGCCACCGTCCGTAAACGCGAACGCAACAAAACCAGAAACAAGTGTTAGACAAGTTTTCAGTGTGAAACCCCATTTAAAGTAAAGCCAATATAATAATGGCAACCGCGCGGAGAACGCGAGGAGTAAATTCCAATTTTTTTTTTCACACCATTTCAACGGAAACCGCATTCTGACACACGATGAGCCGTCGTCGCCGGCTTATTAAATCGCGAATAACGGATATAATATGTATTTCTATATATATATATATATGTGTATGTATAGACGCGTGTGCGTGCAGCATCCATCAACCATTGTATATAATACGAATATAATGTGAAGAAGATTAAAAAGTCGTCCAGGTGATAAGCGTCGTTCGCCGATGGTACGGCAATTATATGTCATCGCGTATATACCGGGCATTATATATATTTCAAAAGAGGACGTGGCGTTTTTGCCGAAGCGACGACGACGAAGTTCGCGCGCTGTGTGCGTTGTTATTTGTTTTAGAAACGAAAAAAAAAAGAAACGAAACGCCGGGCGCGCAGTACGCCGAAAACGTTTTTCTTCTTTCTTACAATTCCACCGGACGAAAACATTGATATTTATTTGGTTTAAGAATTATTTAAAAAAAAAAAAAAAAACCCCCCCCCCCCGTCGTCGCTCGAAAATATTGAAATCGAAACGAATACCTAATAACTAACGTAACCAACGAATGTTTGTTCTACGAAAGAATAGTTTCACTTCGTATGGGGTCAGCAGGGCAAATGTCTATAAATACTAAATAAATACGCTGTTGCGTTTTTCAATTTAAAAAAATTGATTTCGCGAAAGCTCGGCGAACGCAACGGTTCGAGCACGTGATGAGAGGGACTCGTAGCGGCATCAGAGTGGAAACCGACTGGGAACAGACTCGGAGAGCCAGGAGCATCCCCTAAGACGCGTTGTTGGATTACCAGCACGGGACCGGCATAAGTTATATAGTAGTCGGCGAGACAACAAATTGCACGGTCGTGAGAAATGGATGACGTGACAGTGGTGTGACAGCGAAAAGAGTCGTGAAAGAATGAGAATCAAATGGATATTAAAATACGAAAATAACTTAACGCTTGAATTCGCGCGAATATCATATTATGCGTGAACGGCTCGAAGACACACAATACAACGACGATTTCGTTCTTGCTGTATAAACGGCCGGCGAAAAGAGTTGGCATGTCTAAGGGACGGACGATGATCGTCCCGCTTCGTTCGCCTCGGGGGAGCGTTCAATTGTACGGGATTGTATTATTTTTGATGTATTCAAGTGACACGATAAATCGCGACGAAACAAAAAAAAAAAAAAACCGGCGATTCAGAGTTAGGTCGATTCGTCGTCGTATTATACGAGAAAAAAAAATTTCACCGTTTTATTGATGAAAAAAATTTTGAATAAAGTACGTGCAATTTATTGTTATTATACGCACGCTTAACGGGCAGCAGCGATTTGTGTACGATTCGTAAAGTCCGCGCAGATTTCTCGTACAAAACGAAAACTCGAAATCGAAAAGAATACTTAGAATTATTTTGTGTTTTATGTTTTTACAAGTTTTTACTTATTTATAGTTTATCACAACAAAACTATTACAAATAATCAAATGTTGAAATGGATTTCGAAACATAAAAAAATCGACAACTCCTGTCGATGTCTGTTAGTCTCTTGGTAATAAAACGGTTCGGAACAAAAATCAAAGAGGAGAAATTAACTCGTGCGCGTTATGGATTTTACGAAATACCGATTTTGAAAAACTATTTGCAAATGTGTAATAAAAAAAAACACACACACACACACACACAATTGTTGATTTCAGTAAATCGTCCGGTAGATCCTCTCAAAGTAGACATGATATCATTTGCGTTCAAAACACGAAAACCTCAGATGGTCCATATCACGTTTATACAAATATAATTTTCGCGTCCCCTTTTAAACGTAAACCAATAATGACACGCAAATAATATTTAAAATAAAAATCATAAAATGACAACATCTGGTCTAAAAAGAGAAAAAAAAAAATTAAAACCGATATTCAAAATATCGAAACAGTAATACATAGGTATATTATCGTTGGAAAATCGATTATTGAACTCCAAGTAAAACCGCGTCAATGGAAATCGAAAGATTTTTGTCAAACTGTGATTCGAAAAAAAAAAGGCGTATTACGATGCTCATTGTACGCACATTAATGATTGAGTGTATCAATCAAATCGACGGTCGGTATAGGGAGTTTAAATTGTTTCGTAAGCGATTTCTTTTCATAAAACGATTTTTCTAAATATTTCAAAAAGATTTTTTACCGTTTACCCCGTGTCGCGAAAATCGTGGAAATTATTATTATTATTATCGTTTCAAAATCGAAAAATATCTCAACGTTAACGAATTGTTTTTTTTTTTTTGTGTGTGTGTTTAAAAACTGCCGTCTTTAATTCGCGTAGCTCTCTAATCACCGACATTACTCTTATGGTTCGATAATAATATTAGTGTTAATAATTTTCGTGTTAAAATCTCTCTCTCGGACGTTAAAACGACCGCACGGTATACACGCGGCGCGTATACACTTTTAATAATACACGCGAACAAGAGCTCAGTAAACGAGCTACTCGATCTGCATAATATACACTAATTCTGTGATGTCATACCGACGGAAAATTTTACGCGTCTAACAACGTAATTATAAGCACGTTCGAAATGTCCGTACAATGTACACAATAAGCGTGTGCAGGCGCGCGGTAATAGTCCGAAAAGCATTAAAACGATTATTATTATTATTATTATTTCTCTCTGCGTAATTATAATGATTGAGAAATTGTTCTCAGAGAGAAGGACGAGAGGAAAGAACGCAAATAATTACTTGAACGCGTCCCGGACGTCGGTGGAAATTATTTTCACCGTATTTTGTTGTAAAAAAAAAAAAAGCGCGTTAAAAACACTCGTTTTCTCTCTCGACAATTTATCGGCAATCCGCGCGGAAATCGAAAAACACAAAACCGTATCGCCGCGGCAATAGGAATTTCAAGAGATTTGACTAATTCGTGGAAAACGAAGTAGTGTTTCCAGACGAAATTATTATGAGTGCACGCCTCCTAAACTCAACGGGATTTTCAAGATAAGTAGACGGTGGTAGACAATGTTTCAAACGGAAATTCATGAGCCGTTTTTTTTTTTTTTAAAAACATAAAAAAAAAAAAATTCCCCCCTCCCGTTGCGTTCCTATCGTGGTAATCGATTACCGCGTACGAAATGCATGTAATTCAAAACGATATTTCTCCTTACGGTCTTCGATCATTTTCGCTATGTTTAAAATCGCTCGGAACCAGTGGCGCACCCAAGGGGATGGACTCCGGGTCCGGACCCCCACCCCCCCCCTTGACTAGTGCAATAGTATTACATTTATAGATGAAAATCCAAATTCTGATACAACTTTCATATTTTTCTGTTAAAATTTCGCATACGACATAGGCGTTAACGATTTATTGATTATATTATTATAATAAGTGCAACATTGTTTTTCTACATTGTGTGATATTGAGTGTCGAGTGATATAAAGATACGGGGATTATCTATTTTTATTATCTATTAAAAGTTTTGTTTTTCATAATGCAGTTTTTTAGACCCCCCCCCCTCCATTGAAAAAATCCTTGGTGCTCGGAACGGAGTTACTACAACAACGTTTTGCTCCCCGCCGAAAACGTTTTTCCCTCTCGTTCCGCGTCGACGGTTTTCCGTCATCTGGCCGTCGCGCGGTGCCGACCGTTACACGCATATCGGCCAATAAACGTGTTTTAACTTATTGACAAACGTATCATCGCCGCGGCGTTCGTTCCGTACGCGCGAAATCTCGCGCCGAAATCGCCTATGTATGTGTAATAACCCCCCCGGACGACGCGTGCCGTCGGGGGGTCTTCGTCGTCCCCCTCCGTTGAACTGCAAAAGGACAAATTCATCACATTGAACCGAGCGTAACGAGTTAATAACAATAACATTCGACTCTTCACGCTGTACAATAACGTCATCACATTCGTCGTGCGGGCGCACACGGACCCCGGGGGTGGCAGGAGAAACGAGGGGAATTCGTTTTCGGGGGAGGGGATCGCGAGCCGAACAAAATGGCCGTTGACGTACGACGCGACGTGAGGAACGAGCGCGTCGTATTGTCGTCCGGGCGGCACACAGAGAGAGAGAGAGAGAGAGAGAGAAGAACTACGCGCGATAAACGACACGTCTCCACCACATCCCGTCGTCCGACGGGCGGTACGCGTCTAATTGAAAAGCGTATCGTTATAACGAACGAAGTTTGGCGAATTAGTTCCGGTCGGCCGGAGTAGAAAAGCGAAAAAGACCCCGCGACCGGTGGCGGCGGGGAGAGCGTTCGTTGTGATATTATGGGCGGGCGAGGATGACGGGAGAGAAAAAAAACCGGAGAACGGGACGGAATCCCGCGGCAGGGACAAAAAAAATAAAAACGATTCCTTTTCCCATCCCCCCGCCCGTCGTGGAGCCTTTGTTATATATGTATATAATACCCACTCGGTGCGAATGACATTCGTCCGGAGAGTATATTATAATATAATATATAAATTCGTACGCGCATAATGTACAGGACAATGAATTTTTTTTTTTATCACCGTCTCGATTTGACTCGCGAAATGTTTAAAACGGGTAATTATTTTTTTTAGGTCAACAGAAAAAAAAAGCATCTCGTTTTTACCGCGTATTGTTCATGAAAAAAACAAAAAAAAAAAATCGCTGCGGCGAAAACGCAATTCGTTTCAACTGAACGATTGGAAATGATCGAAATGTCGACGAATTAGCGCTGAACCGCGCGCGCACTTTATTTATTTATTATTATTTTGTATTTTTATGCATATTTTCTTTTATTGTATTTGAATGACAGATTTCCATTGTCCTAATCGGACGCGATCGAACAGTCTGCTCCGAGAGCTTTTCTCGCGTGCGAAATGCGGCGCGGCTGCCGTTTCGATTTACGCGCGTGTACAATATTCTAAGCGCATTTTCTGTTTACACTCGTCCGACGTTCGACAACAGATTGAAATCGATGGAAAAATCACGTGACGCGAGTTCAATATCGAAATTGGCGAAATTTGAAGGGAAAAACAAAAGTAAAGGACGTAATGCGCATTCGGATATCCTCGTGAAAACAAATTCGACTTACAGTGAAATGCCGTGGCGAGTAGTGAGCGTTGTACCGGGAGTCGGTACCGGAGCCGGTGCTCATAACGAATTGTACATAAAACTGCCAATGGCACTCGGGGAACCGTTTCGCCGTTGCCCGTACGGCGGCTCGTGTGAAGCGGTTTGCACGCGAAATCTTAAACGCCGCCGCCGCCAAATTATTTAACGGCGAAAAAAACAGCGTTCGAATCGCGGAACAGAGGCGGTTGCGCAGATTGCACGGAGCTCCTACGCAATTTTTTCAAAAATAATCCTCTCGCGTTGTATTCAATAAACGCTATACGACGTTTCGAATAGAACGAAGAAATTGCCGTTATCGCAATACTCGTGTGTATGCGTATTGTATAATATTTCGTTTTCCCGTTCTCGTTACTCCACGCACGCTATACGCTCCCTCTGGATGACCGGACCGGCGGCACGATTCCCCTTCGCAAGACGGTTTTTCGAATGCCTAACACCTCGTCGTCTAACACCACGTCATGAATTCATATACTCCTCGCGCAGTCTAGTACACACATAATGCGTATATAGACACGACGAGGCGGCGGCGGTTGTGTGAATGGAGTCACTTAACCCATTGTCCGCGGTGTCACATTAATGGTTAATTTTTAACTTTATTATATCGCACGATAAAATATTGTATTATGTACGTTGTATTATTATTATCACGGGGCTGCGGCGTTCAAAATATATCGCGCACCGGCGTGTGCACCGACTCGTATGACTCGTTACTTTTTAAACATATATACACTCGACTACGTAATATTATGTACGCCGGGTATATTATAAAATATGTAATACGACAATATATCATATTACGTTATACGATATTATACACGCGCACCAGACGACGAGTCGCCGTCGTTGCTGCACACATATAGCGCGCGCACGCTCTCCAGCAACAGCAGCAGCAGCAGCAGCTGGTGAGGAGAGATCACGTCAAAACGACTCGTTATACGATTATCCGCGCATGGACGCGGTCTCCCCGTCATATATTACTTACAATAATAATAATAACAATAATAATAATAGTAATAGTAATAACAATATATTTTATAACGTGTGTGTGTGTGTGTGTGTGTGTTTTTTTCCCTTCTTTTATGTAATATTGTCGTCGTTTCGGTCGTCCGAAAACGCGCTGGCTTACGGCGTGTCCGCCGATCGCGCGTTTTCGCGCAGCTAAAATTTTTCTCGCCGTCGTCGTCGTCGTCGTCGTCGTCGTATGTTTCACATCATAACGCGCCGGCGTACACCAAAGAACGTAATAATTTTATTTTAATGGAGAACCGATGATTTATAATACGATTCGTATTATGGTCTCTCCGTCTCCCCCTAGGCATAACGTGTCGTCGTCGTCGTCGTAGCGTTTTGTTCAATTCTTTTTCTTTTTTTTTTGTACTTGTGCATCGTTTTCCTAACGTCTTTTCGGCGCTCGACACGTTCGTCCTTCACATATTATTTATATACCTCCGTATACAATATAATAATTTATACGCGTTCGCGGTCGGTGTCGAGCGTTACGCTTTTGCGGTTTTTTTTTTTTTTAATTCGTTTACTATAAAACGTCGCGCAAGACTTGTTAATGTGACCGTCGCGCGGACGACGACAGTAATCTCTAACAACGATTCTCGTTGTCCGCACATCGCACACGCACACGGTCTCCGAACGAATCCTCCGCGACATTTCCATCCTTTTGTCGACGAACGTTTTAAAAAAAATGTATAAATACTTTTTTCGACGCCTCCTGCGCGACACACCGGTCGGCACCACAGTTATATTATGCCGACTGCACGCGGTTAAGTTTTTCCTGCGACCTAACTAACCTACTCGTCTCCTCCGGAAAAGAAAAATAATCGTTTCCGTCCACTTCGTTCAATTCATTCAACGATGTTGAAAATATCCTTTATAACAGCGGTGGCCGCACTAATCTCAATTTTGGGAGCCTCAAATTTATAAAGCCGATTCGAGCCGAGACACATTGTAAAGCGATGTTTATGAAACGAAGACACATTATTCATTTTTAACCAAATGAAGGAACATTTATTTTTTACACTACACAAAACACTATTATTATTATTATTATTATTATTAATATTATTATTGTTGTTTTACCTATGACAAGCGCTTTTTCGAGTGTTCAAGATTGGTTCGCGAGCCGCACGAAACTGATTTAAGAGCCACAGGCCATCGTTGTGGCCACCACTGCTTTATAATATCAAACGCGGAAACAAAAAATTTTTAAAATGAACTAATGCATTTTTTTTAAGCGAAATTTGCAATATTTATTGTAATGAATTTTTTTTTCTTTTTTTTTTTTACTATAACTTGCTATTTATATATTTTTTAACGCGTACGTTTAAAAAAAAAAAAATTATTATTATTAAATTCACTTTTTTCGAGCTACTACGCGCTAGTAGTGGGGAATTAATAGAATTATATTATTAATAGATTTAGATTTTTAGGGGAATTAATAGAATATAATTTCCATTTAATTATTTTATATAAATTGGAATTTTAAATTGCAATTGCAGGAAACCCTGAAAAAACAAACAAAAATTTTTTTATTAAATTAAATTAAATTCGTTGTCAACAAACCACTAGTAAACATGTACCGGTCGTTATGTACGAGAATTACAGAAGCAAACCGTAAGAATAAAAAAAAAACTTTACGTCTCGCATTCGAGCCCCAGAACTCGATGAAATGGAGAAATCGTTTTTCTCTCCAGAAATACATTGAATTATGGAAAACTATTGACTATATTTCGTAAATCGTTGATGACAAGAATAATAATCTGTAAAATATAGATACGAATTAATATCGACTGTGACCGCGCATTCGCAGACTCGGTCACGGATTCCGTACGAATAGCGAATTTAAATTAAATTAAATAAAAAAAAAAATGCGATTTATACACGACATACGCGCGCCACATACGGTTATTATATGTACACGCACCGTAGACAAGCTGAACAGATTATTTTATTTATTATTATACGCATTACAACGATTTTGATGTATGATCTCAAAAATTGATATACATATATATGTATACGTATGTTAATGTAGAAAAGAAACTGAAATCGCCGCTGTGGTGCTAATATTTGTGTTCGTATTTAAAACTATTACGATTTAATACACTCGCGTTATATTTCACAATACACGTATATATAACGACACGCGTTTTAAATGATTTCTATACTATATACACATCATGATATATTCAACGTGTGCGCATAATGACTTTGATCCAGACTTATATCATTATACAATGTCACTTATGCGGAATATATAAAAAAAAATTGGTACTCGAACGATTTAACGAATTATATTTACGGCGATATAACTCGAAATTATTAAAATTACTCGTATTATTATCATTATTATTATTGTCGTCACGATAATAAATCCAATTTGAAATTTCACAAAAAAAAAAAAAAATCAATCAATCAATTTACTACTTTATCTGTACGCTACTGGCAATAAATAATAAATTAATGTCACCGAATATTCACGAAATAATATTATAATGCGCGTGTATAATATTATATAAATATCAGAAGGAAACCAATAAATTATGTCCAATTTAAAATATATAAAACGTAATGTAATAATCGTCGTGATAAAAGTGATAAAAAACAAAAAGTAATTGAAATTGAATAATAAATCAATATTTGTTATTTAATGGTGTTTTTGTAAAAGAATCTGACTATTTTTATATTCAAACAGTATAATACTGTTTAAGTACTTATACAAATATATAACGGAATGTAATTAAAATTGTCGTTAACGGTCTCGAACATTTGGACGTTCAGAAAAACTACTATTTATTATAAGCGATAAGTGCCAAATGTCATGGTCAGTATATAATTCTATAAAATGTTGTACAATAGCTGTACAATCGGACAATTATTACGAAATTAATTGAATAATATAGTTTATATATATAATATAACGAATAATATAGTTTTTGATGCTGAATCGTATTGTTTCCTTGAACAGAAAACTACGCGTTTAATTTATTTCAATTATTTTTTAAAAATAATGATATTTTTCTTAATCACAATTTTGGTTATTCACTATCCACCCGTTATAATTGTAAAAAAAATAATAAGTAATACATAGTTTTTTAATTCTGTTTTATTTTTTATGACAATATGGCGGTGGCACACGATGGCAGTGTATATCGAGAACTATTTCAAATATTGAATTTTCATTAATTTTTTTTTTTTTTTTGCTTGCCATATAATCGCGAATTTTCTCTTGACAATATATTGAAAAATAAAATAAATATTTATTTTGAGAAGAAAAAATTGGTATCGTTTTTATTAATATTATATAAAGCGTAATTATATATTTGGACGACGATATATATATTTTTTTTACCGGATTAATATTGTGATTTATGCATTATTAGAACGTTAATTTTTTATGTTAAATATAGTACAAAAATTGTTCGAGTCTCTAACAACGTTTTTACTCACATTAGGTATATTAAAAAATTGTGAAGAATGAAAACGTCTTTAGGATATACGGATTGCGAGAGAAAAAAAACAAATATTGACGTAACCGTTGAAGTCCCTATATAACGAGTTGTCTATGCGAAAATCAACGAAATAATATATTTTGTTCGAATACAAATTTTCTAACAACACATAATATAAGTAACTATTCGGGAAAATAAACAATTAGTACTCGCATAATTAAATAATAATAATAATAATACTCGTGTGTTTACAAACACACTACGTGTGCGGTGTTTTACATATTTTCGGTGAAATTTTACTATTATTATTGATTTTAAACGCGCCTGTAATTATGACGAGAAAATATTTTTGAATTCCTTCAACAACACAAGCACCGTGTTAATTTATACAATATAATGTTTTGCAATTGTCGAAGCCCTTCAACTCATTTCCACTTTGCCATCTAATAAATTCCACCGATTCACTCTCTCTTGTCTTCAATCCCTGTCTTATAATGTTTTCAAATCTTCATCTAATCCACTCATTCTTCAAATTGAACATCTTTTGCTCTCCCGCAAAAAGATATCCCCGGCTTCGATACCCAATTCCTACAGGTTTACAGGTCACTCGGGCATCTCTGACAATGAAATTGCCGATTCATTAGCCAAATAATCTACTGCTTCATTCCGTGTTCCATCGGCACCATTAATTACCCGGATCCGACTTCTGCCCCGAAATCAAATGTTGTATTAATAAATTATGGCATAATTCCTTCGTTAACTTACCACCACATTTCGCCTCGTGGTTCAGAAGTTTAAATCCCTCTATCCCCATGGTTTCATAATCTCTTGCTAAACGATCACATCTTATTCCCGTTTTCGCTTTGGTCACACTCTACTTTAAAGCGACTCTCCTCTCTGTACATTTCACGACTTCCCTGCCATCTGCGACATTAATCGTATCCTTCTCGATTGTCCCTATTTATCCATTGAGCGTTTACGGTTCCATTTCTTACTCAATTCCCTCAAAAATCCTTTTAACGCCAGTCTCTCTTTTTCACAATCTCCTGCTGTCATCCTCGCCACATTATTCTTTTTCCACAACTCCGGCGGTCGCATAATTTTGTAATCGCCAATTCATATTTTTATTATTTTGTATCAACTGTTTTTTTGTATTTAATATTTTGTTAGAATAACCGTCGAAACTAATATTGCATTATACGAGGTTTAAATAAAAAAAGCAAATTTATAATACAGAAACGTGTTACATAGCTTTGAACTATATAAATACGTAACAATGTACATACGGCTCCCGATCATATTTGCCCAATTAATAAAATAATATTGTAAACGTTACGCATTGTATACGCGCGCACGAGTAATAAAATATAATTATTTACGCGATTAAACTGTTTGTGTTTGTAATGTGTTAAATATTAATAATAATAATAATAATAATTTATAATATTCGATACGAAGAATTATAATAATTATCAGCAATAATTTTCGATATATATATATTTTTTTTCTGTGCATTACGCGCGGTCTGAGAGAGAATACCTCATTAATTTGTCTATAAAAAAGAACAAAATTAATGAATATCGACACTAACCTTTAATCTATATTTAAATCGCACCATTAATGAAATTTATTGAGATCATTTCTGAAGGTCAGTGCAATACGTTTATACATAAAAATTAATTTAGAGACGAACAGTACATAATAATATATTACACATGATAATACACACACACACACCGTTATTAATTTATGTACAGTAGACAAAACACAAATGTTTAATTGGAAAATTACAGTGTACGAAAAATAATAAGGTCTACACAACATTTATGGTTTTATAATATTATTAACACGCACGTATATACACCAGATGATGATGATGATGATAATAGTGAGATGACCGATGTACGTAAATTCATCGCGAAAAAACCGGAAGACTATTTCGTGATACGAACGACCTAATAAGAATATTGATTTATACGTCGTATTAACAGTATTCGTTCCGTTTAGAACGCGCGACAGGAAGAAAACAATTAATGTTTTAAATTATATTATTAAACGTATTACAAAAAAATGATCGCGATCGTACGCGTTCCAGATGAAATATGACAAAATTCGAAAATATTTTCAAATATAATTTGATATTATATATGCGCACGCAGATTTAAAAATATTAATGCAATAGTTGTATTGTCTTTTTAACAATTTCGATTCGCCGCGTAGTACACGCGACGACGGTCTTTTTTTGTTCATTCTTATTCCCTTGTCGTATTTATTTCTTCTATTTTCACTCAATACCCGGCCATGAATTTTCCGTCGTCGACACGAATAAACAAAATTAATATATATATATATAACAAAACAGATATGTTTCTTTATCTTTCATAATAATAAAACATACGCGTGTAGATGATAATCGTATTTGTTTCAAATTATTATAATTCGTTTAACGGCGAATTACACAATAATTTAATTTGTTTTTTTTTTTTTGTTTTTTTAAGTACGGAAATATTATTCGTACGTGTGCGTGCGTGTAAAAACGCGAAACGAGTTTCAGATTCGTTCACTCATATTTTAACGTTTTCGTATGGAAAATCGTGCTTATGAATACGATATGAATTAGAAAACAGATTTGTAATTACGGCTTATATAAGCGGTTTGTAAATACATTCACGTAAGTATAGTTGAAAACGAATTTTGTCGCCGAACAATAATTAAACACCGCGCGAGGTTTTGAAAATTTCACGGAAGGCTCACCGTTTTATTTCGACTCGCGTACCGTTTTACCGTGATACATTTCTTATTATCATTTTCCCTCCAATTCGTTCGTTGAACAATCACTGGAATTCAACATTTGTCCGTAATTTGTCGAAAACAAAATTAACATTTCGCGCGCATGTGTAAATAACAAATTTTTTTCTTGTTCTGTTATACGTGGGAGGCTGAACTCATCGGCGTCGCGGGGAGCCCAGAGCCCTGCAACCGAGACACCCCAAACGTATTATGCCGGTGCTAGAGATGATTTTACGTTTTTTTTTTATACGCGCGCCTCTATATCGCGTGTATTTTAAAAAAATAACGAGCTTTATTTCCGGAGAAACGTAAAAATATTAAACACATTGTTATTATTAATTATTATTATTATTGTTGTTGTTGTTATTTTAAGGAGGAAAACGGAAAAAGAAAAAAAAAAACAATTCTCGTCTGGAAATCGTGGCGACGACGGTGTTTGTAAAGGAGGAGGACCGTATAAAATATTGTAAAAATAATAATAATAATTTGTAGTAATACGGAGCGCGTGTGGACCGCCGCCGCCACCGCCGCCGCTCGCGGGCCGTTTCCTATACAAAACAAACCTCTAACGCAGTCCGCCGGGTCGGTTACACTAATTAATTTTCAGGGACGTCTGGCGCCAACGTCATGTTTATTATATAATAATATCGGTGGTGACCCGTGCAAGAGAACGTCATATCCGGCCGCCGCCGTGAAAAGCACACCGCCGTCACCGGGACTGGCTGCGGCGTCGGATTACATAATTAGTCGGTATAACGCCACCCGCCCTGGTTTACCGTGTGTTCACACGCGCCCGCGCTCGGCGGAGGGGGTAACGATATTCGCGGTTAACGACTAATAACAACAATAATAACAATATTGACGATTGATTGATAACAATTTGGAATATCGATCGAACGGACGGAGCAGCTGCTTTCGATATGAAAGAAAGAATTAGACCCGGTATAGAGAAGATACCAGGCCCTACGGATTCGAGAAGTGTGTACCTCTACTAAATACTAATAAATAAGACTACTGGCTAGATAGTAGTAGTCAGGGGCGTATTTACTTCATCCCTTATGGGGGGGGGCGAATAGAAAAAAGGGCCCGTCGAATCGGTTGCCAACTTAGAATTATCGAAAAATTATATAAAAATAATAAGTTTTAAATAAAAAAATGTTTTATGACATTTTAGTTTTAGTTCGATTAATTTTAGTTGTCAGTATATATAGGTACATACACAAGTATCTAGGGGGGGGGCGATCGCCCCATCGCCCCTCCCCCCTTGTATACGCCCCTGGTAGTAGTACCTATAGTGTACACATTATTCAGATTTTTAAAAAAAAAAAATATTTTTTTTTTTAGTTTTTCCATTAGTTATCCACTTATCATTGACGATAATCGACTATCGTGAATCTGATATCAGCTATGGTTTTTGCGTTTTCGTGGCGGATCACAAGGTTTTATTCATTACCTTATCAGTTATTAGTTATAAGAATTATTATTTAAAAAAAAAAAAAAAGTTGACATTGTATTTAATGGTATAATCGTAGAAGTTAATTAGAGGGGATTTGCCCCCTTCCCCCTCCCCACAGCTCTGTATTACTGTACACACGTTAAAAAAATGTGTAGTACGAATCATCTTTATGAAAAATAGCGGCTGGAAGGTATTAAAAAATTCTCGTTGCGCGAAAATAATTATTCGAATATTATAAAATTTAACGGTATCGAAAAGAAAAAACAACTCGTCCACACGTAGAACTACTATATTATATATTTGAATTACCGTTCTTTTCCGATAACGCATCGAATCGTATTTTCTTTTTCGACATAAACGATTTTGATTTTGAATATTTTTTTTTATTTTATTTTTTTTTGAGTATTTTAAAGTCGTTTTTAAACTTTTTTTTTTTTTTAATTGACAAACAAATCTATTTTTTTTTTTTGTTCGCTTATAATGTAATATTTTCGTAAAAAAAAAACCGAGAAAAACTTCAAAGAAAAATATTATACGTGTCGTATAAGTATAAATAATGCACCGGCTAATACGATCATTATAGTTGTTTAACACGCGGAGCATCTTGTTAATCGTAATGAAATTTAAAAAAAAAATGAATAATTCCGGTAATTTTAAATATTTTTTCGATGTTATTTGGTTGTACAAAAAGAAACATATTGTTAAACGACGTTATTGCTCGTACAATTAAAAACGGACGAATGGTATGTGAAAAAGAAGATTTTTTTTTGAAACAAAACGTGAAAACGGTCGACTAACTCGCCTCGATTATATTAAAAAAAGTATCGTTCGAGTACTATTCCAGTCTTATAATTATTTAAATCTTTTAATTTTTTTTTTCTCACCCCATTTCCACTCAGCAATTGGAAATTTAATCGAAACATTGTTTGCACGCGTTACGTTCGAAATTGCATTTCGAGAAAACGTTGAATTGGCACGTTGCTCGCGCTATTCGTCACACATTATAATATATAGTTATCGAGTAAAACTTACACAAACAGAGTTTCATAAACGTGTGCGTGTGATAACGCATTTTCATCCGAAAGAGTAATTGACAAACATTAAATAAATATTCAATAAATCAATCGAATTGCCAAACGCGTGAAAACGATCGAAATCGTACAACGACGAGGTTTCAATCGGTGTTATATTCACCGGTATAAATTTAAAAAAAAACTCGAATTCAACGACGAATCGAATTTTTTTTTTTTTTGTACCATTAAACGTTTGAAAAACAATTTTTTACTCGACGAATAAAGACTTATTTTTAAGTGGAAAAAACTGCAGGTTTTATGTCCGAGTCGGTCGGTGAAAAAAAAAGAAAATGTTCTTTAATTGCGAATTTCGAAAATCAAAAATTTGAAAATTCGCGACGTTATACGAACGAGTTGAGAAGTCAATACGCCGTAACGACATGTATTTTTTTTTCTGGAAAATTCTAGACAAAATAATTGATAAGCGCGCTCGAGCGTTATTTAATAATAATAATAATAATAATAATAATAATAATAATAATATTAATAATAAATACGCAGTTGTATGTGTGTGTGTGTGGCGATAATTCATTATTTTCCGGGTGTTTCTCCGCGCAATAATTATTATAATATTCACGTTTTGTTGTGCGTCCCTTTAAACGGGAGTGGCGGAGAAAAAAAAAGAGTTTATTTTAGTTTTAATTTTATTTCGAATACGTCGCCGAGTCGTTTTCGAGACAAATTAGCCGACAAAGTGACGGTTGCGCGTAGAAGTCGGGTTTATATTTATTTTTATTTTTTTTTCCGTCTTAAACGGCCCGTGAAATGGCTCGCGTCTAGGAGTCGCGGCGTCAGACGAACGATTTTTAAATTTTACCATGTGCACATTTCAACTCGTAAAAACTACCGTCTTCGACGAGATCTTAAATATCGTTCTCTCTATATGCGACACGGACTGTACTCGTTACACGACGAGACGGTACCGGGGTTTGTCTTACTTACGGATTACATAATCCGCAATGGGATTCTGTAGCCAACCGCTAATTATTGAATGCCGCTGATGGAGATACCGATTTAACCTATATATATATATTTTTTTTTTTTTTGAAGATTTTTAACGCTATTCCCGCAGTTTTGGTGATATATATTTTGTTTTAGTAAGAAAAACGCTCGCATATTTTCATTGTGCAAGTATTTAGTGTATTATTCGAATCAACACGTCGAAGAAAGTGAGGAATCGAAAAGAAAATATAACATATAATTAACGATAAATCATATTAATTTATATTCGATTTGACGGAGAGAGGGGGGTTTATTTTAGGAACGAAATCAAGCCGCAGAACAATTCGAATGAATAAAGAATATTCGAATGGTTTTGAAAAAAAATTGAGTTTAACCAATTTCGCATCGATTTAAGCAGATGTATACACAATTATCGTTTTAGCTTGTAATCATCGTTTCACAGTGAATTCATCCGTGACCATTTATAGGCATATGTTATATGAAAAATCGATTTTTTTTTTAATGCGAATCTTTACTCAAACGCGCGTATATTTATTAAAATAAAAAAAAAATACGTTATATTTATAATAAGTACAGGCGTGTATATACGATTCGAATGTGTATTATATAAGATTATAATAGGCGGCAGTAGTTTATCTAATAACACAGACAAAATGTAATATTGATTTATCGTACGATTTATGAGTCAGGTCGAACTTGTCGTTCGAGCCGGCATATAATATTATATAAATATGAGAAAAGCAACCGTTATAAACGATCGTTTTGAACGGCTAGAGGACGAGAAAAATACCGATACCTAATAATATACATAACACATGTACGAATGTAATAAATAAATACGAGTTCGTGCGGCGAAGTTCCATCGATCCTTTACACGAATAATAAAATATATTTTATAAACGGGCTGTTTGCGAATTGTTAGAGAAAACGACACGCTACCAGCTATATTATATATTATATGTATATTTAATAATATTATGTCGGTCCGAACAGTTGCTAATGTCTTAATGATGATGGACGACAGCTGTTGCATCGATTGGAATTCGCTTGGTGGTTGTTGAAGAAAAAAACAATTTGTTTTATCGTATGATTTGTTTAAATATAGCCGAATTATAATTGAAGAGGAGAATCACTTTGCCTCCATCCCACAAACTCGACAATGGAACGAAATTATTTATTTATTTATCGTTCGTATTAATAATGTTCATCCGCGATATTTCATTTGAATCCACAAAAAGACAAAATGTTTTGAAATTAAAAACAAAATCGAAATCTTTGTCTAAACCCGTAAACCCAGAATGAAACCGTTTTTTTTTTAATTCAGAAAAATGCTGAACCCGTTTTCAATTCCGTAACGCGAAATACGACAAGATTTCAATCCGTTTCGGTTCCATGCAAAATATATTATCATCTTCATCGTCAAGCCACTATTAATTATTATTATTATACGTGCATATACGTTCAGTGACAAAATACATACTCTCAAATCCGATTTTTATGGTTCCAAAACGCGTGCGCGAACACATTACTATTATCATAATAATTTGTTGCTGTTCGTGAACAATTTAAATTTATTATTTTAATTCGTATACACTCGCGGTGTGTACACACGTGTATGAATCGCGTGGGCGTTAATCCTCAACGACAACGATAAATCCGAATTATTTCTTTTGTGTTGACATAATTCCCGCAAGTGTACCAACACCACCACTACACGTTAATATTATTATAATTTATAAATGAAAATTTTCCTATATAAATGTCATTCCAATTCCCAAACGCCCAGGATTTATAAACATGCGCGCAGTGTACGCTTTAAATATACGAATAATTATGCGTGTTATATGCTACAATAAATATACGCGCGTGTGTATATGTATAAAAAAAAAAATTAAACTCACGATTACAAACACATGATTTTTTTTTATATATAATATATACTTACATCGAGTACCGGGCGTATAATAATCGTATGCATAATGTAATCGTACGCGGTTAAACGCACTGGTCCGTCAAGTATCTATACCGATTTCCACACGCCGCAGAATGGTGGTGGCGATAGAATAGCTGAAAACCCTTTTTCTTCTCCCCTTATATATAAATAAATATATATATACATTTAAATATTAACAATAACGAGTGCATAATGTAATAACGCGTTAAATTTCCATAACGAACAAAAGTTTAAAAATTGAATCACACGCCCGTAAACGACGACAACAATATTACACTTATAACGCTGCATTAACAACGTTTGTAATATATTATTATTATTGCTATTACAATATTTTATAATATAACACTGCGGTAATAATTTACCTATTTTAACGTATTTTATTGTATAAATATAATACGCGCGTTTTATACAGGAAACGAGAAATAAAAAGAAAAAACGAATCTCGTGTGTACGACGGTATACGAAATATGTTCAAACGAGCGCGTCCGTACGAGCGGGAATTCGTTGAAAACGCCTTTTTTTTTTTCGTGCTGGGAACGGAGAAAATTATTTCCGCCAAAACAAAATTGTAATGACATCTTTCGATCGGCTGATAAATCCGTCGACAAGGAAATATAATATATCCATCTACCTCATGCATAGAGCCGTGTCGTAAGAACCGCTATACAATCCATATCGGGTATAAATTCCAACGGATTTGGATTCAGCGCGAATGAATACGATAAACGATACCGCCCTTCCAAACCTGCGAACATCGATTTTCATGCAACACTTTATGTCATCGTCGTGTTAACACTGACTGAACACTAATATTACGGGTAATTCGTTTTCTTTTTATTATTTCGTTTCCTTTATATTATTATTCAACCGTGGATAGGTAAAAAAAAGCCCCGATCTTTCGAGTGTACAAATTTGAATTTCGCCCTCCGACTCGACCCCGCATTAGCGCTCGTTAAGCGCATGTTTTTTTTTTTGAAGTGTATTACGTATATATTATAATATACCACAAATATATTATTATAATACGATTTTTCGGTGTTAATTAATCTTTTTCTAGAGTGCGTTTATACGCTTTGATGTGAGCGTATAAACTATTCAACGGGGGAGAAAAAAAAACGATATACCTTTATATGATGAATAGATGATTAATACGATATATATTACTCCGATCGTGTTGCAATCGTGTCGTATCGTTTAACAAAAGTCATTACAAATGTTCGAATCGCGTTTAGGGTGTGAAACGTGTCAAACGACGAAAAGGTGCTGAGTAACACACACGCACACCCCGCGAACAAAAAGAATTAAAAATCATTCGCGCGCGCGTGTGCAGGAAAACGAGTCGTGTTCGACCGAGGTGTACGTAATACTCGTACAAAGTGACTAATATAATATTTAGAAACATTTTTTTTATATATATATACGATTCATACATTTGTTATTCAGCAGTAACATTTTTTCGCGTGATTTATTTATTAATTAATTATATTTAAAAGTCCTATGCCGAGTCTGCACGCCACGATATTGTCGAAGTCAAGGGCAAAGGATGATTCACAAGTCGTGGGAGCGAAAGAGATTTTAGGTAATCTGAAGGACACAATACAGGTTGGATAATTTTTTTTGTAAAAAGGGATTTTTATTTTAACTCAATTTCAATTTACACCCGTGCAAGATCAAAACTGCTCATTAATTCAGTTCACAAGACAGGAGACGGCGTAGAGATTGTTATCAATCAATCGTTACCAGATGCGCGTACCAGATGTATTGTGTGGAATAGCGATGAAACTCATTTCCATTTTTCTGACACGAATTTTCTTTACAAGGCTGAACATTTTCGTAGAGAATTTCAATAAAATACAACTTCGTAACTAAAAAATAACTGTATGGTGCGCCGTGTCTTGTTTTAAGTGCGACGGAGCCTTGTTTTTTTGAATAGAGCGTTGTTACTGTTACTCCGGATTTGTACTGTGACATGTCGAGGGATATTTTCCACTCCTAAATGGAAAGATATGATTCAGAAGACTTTTGGTTTTAACGAGATATAGCCACAGCTCATACCCCGCCAAGCATGATCCTTGTCTTTCAAGGGTGTTCGCGCCTCACGCAATCTTAAATTTGCCGCCACCGTCGACACCCAACCGTGTCTCAGAGCTCCCTGGACCACGGTTAACCGAGACATACGGTGGCAACACTGTTATGCTCGATACGTGATAAACGCGCCCGTCGCAGCTCTACGCGCCGTTCTCTTTTTGCTGTTACTAGTAGTCTCCGCTCGTTCGAATGCTCTCGAACTCGCACGTGCCATTTTACGTACTCTCGTAAAATATTTCGCTCGCTCACCGCCGTTGTGCGCAAACGGCACGGCACGCTCGCCGTCGCGAATATTATATTCGCTGTTGTGCTGCTCCGCCGATAGACTCGTACGATTGTGTTCTCGTCGTGTTCGAGTCACGCTCCGAATCCACTGCGCTCACTCAGATTGCTGCTCGCTCAGATTGCTCCTCGCTCAGATTGCTCTTCGCTCGGATTGCTCAACGACGCCAGCAGCTCCACGGTGGTGTCTACTATTGTTCCCCCCCTTCCCGATTGTGTAACTAGTGCGAAGCTAGTATTATTATTTGTCTTGCTCATTAACCGTTATTTTGTAATATTTATTCACACGAAGCAATAAACCTTTTATATCTTATATTTATATACGTGTAATATTTGGGTCTCAACCGATTGTCCCGGGTGCGTGCGATTGGCGTCAACTGTCCTCGGAAAAGAACGCCGTCGCCAACATTTGGTAGCAGAGCGTGGTTTAGTCGTTCGAATACACACGGTATATTCGGTGAGTACTTATTTATCTCATATGCGTATATTATTATAGGGTGTGACGGGAAGTGCCAATAACGTGTTTCTTATCGTGGTCACTAATAGTTAGATTTGGCGCGACGCACTTCGTTATCGACATCGTTGTCGGGTCTGTATACGACCAGTTATTACGCGTTATATATAGACGTACTACCTTGGTTTACATTATCGGGATGCCCATATAATTGTTATCGTTATATTTTTTGAATTTACACGTACGGTCGTCATATCCGATCATATATAATAATATTATCGCGCTCGATATATTATTATTTCGCTCGCTCACTAATACGATCGATAATTAATTTACGTTATTTTATTATTAATTTCTTTGTACACGCTCGTACGCATACTTATCTTATCATGCCTAACGTTGAACGTGCCGTCAGGACAAAACAGCGCGTAGTTATTAAACGCGAGGCAACTTGTAACCGTATTCGTCAGATACATTCCTTATCAACTCGCGCAGCTGCGGACCCCGATTTAATGCGCCAGCTGGTCATTGCCGCGGAAGACTTAGATGGGTTGTGGGACAAGTTCTTGTTGGAAAACGATGCGGTTTTGGAAGCGCTTTTAGATTTAGATCAGGTAAACGAGTTTTCGCAAGATCTTGAGGTAGACATACGAGCTCTTATATACGAAATTAAAACTCAGACGAGTAGTCAATGCGAAACTGAAGACGCTGCTTCAGTGTTAGGAGATGCTCGGCGCTCAATGGTGCCTCAAATAGAGATGGAACCGGTTAACGTAACGCCTGCTGAAAAGGTCTGTCGTACTTTGAGCGAACAGTCGTCTGCTCATGATTCCGGTCCCCGTCCGTCTACTTCGCTCCAGTTCAACAACGCCCGGTTACCAGATCTGCCCCTACCAATATTTAATGGAGATTTACATCAGTGGCCAGTGTTCCGTGACAGGTTTATTGCTCTAGTCGACAGTAGGACCAACTTGTCCAAGGTCGAGAAATTTTATTATTTGTTAGGTGTCTTGAATCGAAGCCGCGCGAGGTGCTGAAGGGTATCACCGTTTCCAATGATACTTACAATTTAGCTTGGTCAGCGTTATCAGATCAGTTCGACAAACCTCGTAAGCTAGCGTCATCTATCGTGGACCAGTTGTTGGCTGTCCCAACTGCTCAAGTTGAATCCCTTCCTGTGCTCAACGGGTTTATATGCGCCTTTGATGAAAAGGTCGCGCTGCTCCATACCTTCGGTATTCCGGATCTAAGCTCCTTTTTGCTATTCTCAATTGCGTCCAAGTGCCTACCTCTGTCTTCACGCAAGTTATTCGAGGCAGAGAATGCGGAGGAGTATCCGTCGTTTGCCGGACTGATAAGATTCGTCAAGGCCCGCATTCAGGTTCTAGATAATGCAGACGCATCACCGTCAATCAATTCAAGCAGATCAGCAGTTCCGGTCAAGAAATCCAGTTATCGACGTATAAACCAGATGGCGTTGGTAGCGACACCCAAACCCGGCTCCAAGGCTCGGCCGGTTAAGTCAAATAAATGTCCGTGCTGCTCAGGCGTCCACCAGCTTATAGACTGCGCTCAGTTCCAAGCAGCTTCAGTGGACCAACGGTACGAGGTCGTATGTACCCATCGGCTCTGCATGGTGTGTTTTAGCGACTCTCACATGTCGTATGCCTGTCCATCTTCGTGCTCAGCATGTTCACGTCGACATCACGTGCTTCTACATCGTGAATCTAGTTCGACGTCGAAAGCGAAGGTGGGCCCAGCCCAGACCACACTGCTTGGATGTCGCCCCACCCCTGCCGTACTATTAGGTACTGCTCTGGTTCACGTACGGGATATAGGTGGTTCACGTCAGACGGTACGCGCTCTGATCGATTCGGCATCACAAATCAGTGCGGTTACGTCTAATTGTTGCTCGCGACTTGGGTTGCGTCCCTCGCGTTGGACGTTACCGGTGACAGGCTTATCAGGGCTAGCTGTCCTAGATGTGATGGGAGACGTTCAGCTGCAGATACAACCCCGTGGCACTCAAGCTCCACTCATAACAGCTCAAGTTTGGGTGCTGCCTTCGATCACAGGTGATATGCCAGCTCGGCAATTACCTCGTCAAATACGCGCGAAATGTGAACACCTATCGCTTGCTGATCCGCAATTTGATACGCCTGCGCCAGTCGAACTACTGCTTGGTGCGGATGTTTTTCCAGATGTTTGGGAAAATCAAAAGGTGTCATTGGGCCGCGGGTTTCCGGCAGCGTACAGCTCAGTATTCGGTTGGGTCCTGATCGGTCCTATCCATCAGGGTTCCGGTATACGTGCTCAATCTGTGTTAGCAACAAGCACAGCTTCGATGGAGTCTCTCATGGAGAAATTTTGGAGAACTGAAGAACCGGATGCAGCTCCGCTCCAATTCACGGAAGAAGGCCACTGTGAAGTCATATTTCGAACTGAAATGTTTCGTGACCAACAAGGTCGATTCACCGTTCCGCTACCGGTACGCAAGGATAGCTCGATAAAATCCTTTCCGGGAATGCGCCAGGTAGCTCTTAACAGGTTTCATCAATTGGAACGCAAGCTCAATCGAGATCCGAAGCTTAACGCTGAGTATACACAGTTTATGCGGGAATATGAAGAGCTCGGCCATATGTCTCGCGCCGAAGACGCTGGTGATTATTTCATTCCACACCACCCAGTACTCAAGAGTGTTGGAGATGACCTGAAGCTACGCGTAGTCTTTGACGCGTCTGCTCGCTGCCACTCAGGATCATCGCTGAACGACCTCCTTTGTATCGGCCCGAAGCTCCAACAAGATATTGTTGATGTGTTGACTGGGTTCCGTGTACATCGAGTAGCGTTCACAACTGACATTTGCAAAATGTATCGCCAGATCCGGGTACACCCAAAATATCTTGGATATCAACGTATATTTTGGAGAGCACTTCCGCAAGAACAAATTAAAGAATATACGTTAAATACCGTAACGTACGGAGTAAATTGTGCACCGTATCTCGCTCTTCGTGTACTACGTCATATAGCGGAGAATGACTGTGCAGATGTTCCTGATGTTGGCACAGCGCTACTTCATCAAACGTACATGGACGACATATGCGTGGGTGCTGAGTCATTGGAGACCGCTGAAAGATTGAAGAAAAACTTGATTGAGACGTTGGCCAGATCAGGTCTTTCGCTCAAGAAATGGGCAAGCAACTCCCGGAACTATTGGGTGATCTCCTGCCGAAGATTGTATTGGTGGCTCTCTCGCGTTCGAGAGAGGAGACGAAATACCGGTATTAGGTTTAAGGTGGATGCCAGAAGCTGATTGCTTCACCTACGACGCGTCGACGTTCCAGTTGGTGCTCTCCAAACGCGGGATCCTATCCATGATCGCTCGGATTTTTGACCCGCTAGGTTTTTTAGCACCAACAATTTTTTTCGCTAAATGTATTATGCAGCGCTGGCATGCGAAAGTATCGTGGGACGACCAACTGCCGTCGGACATCATGCAAGAATGGTATCAGTTCTACACCGCGTCCGGGTGGCTAGCATCGGTCCGTGTTCCGCGACATGTTGGTGGCTCATCTCAATGTCTGTATCATCTGTGTGGCTTTTGCGACGCCTCTGAATCCGGCTATGCTGCGGTAGTCTATCTTCGGGTGACAGACCCAGATCAAACTGTCAAATTGTACCTGCTTGGTACGAAGACGAAATTAGCTCCGATGAAAAGGCCTACTATTCCGCGGTTGGAACTATGTGGCGCTGGACTGCTCGCGCAATGGATAGCTCGCATGAAACGTATTCTGGAAACTCACCTGAAGATTGTCAGCGTGTTTGCTTGGTCAGATTCGACTATTGTTCTGTCATGGTTATCGACACCTCACACGGCGTTCAAACAGTTTGTGTCCAACCGAGTCCATCAGATCCAAACCACTCTACCTGAATGCCGATGGGCTCATGTTCGGACCGAAGACAATCCGGCTGACTGCGCCTCTCGAGGATTGAAACCGTTTGAATTGTTGAAACATCAGTTATATTGGACTGGACCATCTTTCTTGAAGTCTCCAATCGAGAGTTGGGTTTGCGACATATCACCTATGCCAATTGATCAGTTGCCAGAGGTTCAACCAGTCTCACTCGTTCTTGTTAACACAAGCCCAGATCAGGAATGGTACGATAGGTTCTCATCGTACGATAGAATGCTGCGTGTGGTCGCGCGTATGCTCCGATTTATTGCTAAGTGCCGACGACAAACCATTGAGCAAGATTTTCTTACTCGCAAGGAACTAGACAGTGCTCTCTTCTCGGTCGTGCGATGGGCTCAGAAAATCTATTTCACTCATGTCTATAAGGCTATATCGTCAGGTCAAATCGTAAAACCTAAACCGTTGGCTCGTCTGTGCCCGTTTATTGATGACATCGGAGTTATTCGTGTGGGAGGACGTCTACGTCATGCCAGATGCTCTGAAGACCGAAAACACCCAATTTTGATCCCGAAAGAATCCCACGTTGCCAAGCTCATTGCTCGTCATTGGCATCAACTAGCTAGTCATGCTAGGCTCAGATTGCTCGTATCACTGATTCATCGACGTTTCTGGATTCCGGGTGTTCGTAATCTTGTTTATAGGACGATTGCTTCATGTACCGTCTGCTCGAAGCTAGCTGCAATCAATCCGCAACCGATCATGGCCGACCTCCCAGCGTTTCGAGTTCAGGAGTCTCGCGCATTTTCCGTCGTCGGTGTAGATTACGCCGGACCGTTAACTATGAAGGAAACCAGTCTCCGAAAAGCTCGTTTAAATAAGGTTTACATCGCACTTTTCATCTGTCTATGCACCAAAGCTGTCCACCTTGAAGTAGTCTCAAGCCTGTCTACCGATGCTTTCCTTGCAGCATTAGATCGATTTGTTGCAAGACGTGGCCTGCCAACGTCTATATATTCGGATTGCGGGACAAACTTTGTGGGTGCGGCAAGACAGCTGAGGAAGATGATCAACCACCCAGACAACCATGAACAATTGTCGAGTCATGTCGCCTGCTCGTGGCACTTCAACCCCCCGGGTGCTCCCCACTTTGGCGGAATTTGGGAAGCTGCGGTCAAATCCACCAAGTCATTGCTGATCAGGAGTATGGGCTCTCAGAATTGGACGTTGGAAGAACTTTCGACTATACTATGCCGCGTGGAAGCTGCTCTGAACTCCAGACCTCTTGTTCCACTGTCGTCTGATCCGAATGATCTTGATTGTTTAACACCTGGTCATTTTCTCATTGGCCAACCGCTGCTCTCTGTTCCAGAAGGCGACGTTACGGTCGCTCCTGTGAGTCTGCGCAATCGTTGGAAGCTGCTCCAACAAGTATTCCAGTCCTTTTGGCGACGCTGGTCGCAGGAATATCTGAACACTCTTCAAGCTCGTGGACGATGGTCAGATACCCAGGATAATGTTAAGCTCGGCGCTATGGTGGTTATTAAGGACCCGTTACTTCCCCCACTATCGTGGCGTTTAGGACGCGTTGTAGAATTGTTACCTGGCTCAGACGGGACAGTGCGCGTTGTAAGGGTACTCACGGCTCTTGGCATCTTGATTCGACCTGTGGTCAAGATTGTTGTATTACCAGTCGAATAAGATTTGGGCCCCGTCACACCTTATGTGTATATATGTATGTGTGATTTATATTTAGCTCGATCAATCTGCTCCTTATGTTGGGGAACTCGTCCGTGGTTCGGGACGACCGGATTGACCACCTGACAGCCTAGTAATATGAACCTTTTGTATTTCCTTTTTTTTTGTATAACGTTATTCTGTTTTATTTCATTTTGCTCTGTATATTCATATGTATTATTTAAGTTTGTTATGTGTTATTGACAAACCCATTGTATACGCTTATGTATGATTATTTGGTAGATATTAAGGTTAATATGATTTTACTTATTGTTCTTTATTTCTATGAGCGCCATCAAAATTATTGTTCCCCCCTCTCCCTGTCACCGCTCGGGTGGAGCTGCGCGAAACTGCTAACGCGAACTGCTTAACCTCCACAAACATCGATGATCTCGCAACACTGGACGCTCACTTGGTTGTAAGCTTCCCGACTGGAACTTCCAAGGGGGAGTATGTTCGCGCCTCACGCAATCTTAAATTTGCCGCCACCGTCGACACCCAACCGTGTCTCAGAGCTCCCTGGACCACGGTTAACCGAGACATACGGTGGCAACACTGTTATGCTCGATACGTGATAAACGCGCCCGTCGCAGCTCTACGCGCCGTTCTCTTTTTGCTGTTACTAGTAGTCTCCGCTCGTTCGAATGCTCTCGAACTCGCACGTGCCATTTTACGTACTCTCGTAAAATATTTCGCTCGCTCACCGCCGTTGTGCGCAAACGGCACGGCACGCTCGCCGTCGCGAATATTATATTCGCTGTTGTGCTGCTCCGCCGATAGACTCGTACGATTGTGTTCTCGTCGTGTTCGAGTCACGCTCCGAATCCACTGCGCTCACTCAGATTGCTGCTCGCTCAGATTGCTCCTCGCTCAGATTGCTCTTCGCTCGGATTGCTCAACGACGCCAGCAGCTCCACGGTGGTGTCTACTATTGTTCCCCCCCTTCCCGATTGTGTAACTAGTGCGAAGCTAGTATTATTATTTGTCTTGCTCATTAACCGTTATTTTGTAATATTTATTCACACGAAGCAATAAACCTTTTATATCTTATATTTATATACGTGTAATATTTGGGTCTCAACCGATTGTCCCGGGTGCGTGCGATTGGCGTCAACTGTCCTCGGAAAAGAACGCCGTCGCCAACAAAGGGCTATATCAATGCTAATGTTTACGAATATCGTCGTCAAACCCTTGAACAACAATTTTTTGAAACAATTGCCGGAGAAATCGCAGGAATTCCTCGGGATATGTGCTAGAATGAGTGATGGAGAAGACTTCAGCGAACAGCTTCACATTATATTACGTGTAACGCCCGTAACAGTCGTAAATAGGACATTCTTGAAAAGTCTTTAACTAAAAAAAACTTTTTTATACATTATCGTTAAATAAAACGTTTTTTACTAAATTAACCGTAGAAATGTGGGAGTCCACCTGCCGCACACTATATGATAATAATTATATGTAAATTTCATCGCGCGTAATTCGACGGCCGGAATTGATGGGAGGACAGTGAAAAAAAAAAAGACACATTAATATTCATAATATAATAATAGCTGTGTAAGACGCGTGATTGTCTCGTTTGAACGAAGAGACAGAAATAATTGAGACCCACAACGGATATACATGAATTATATATATATATTTTAATTGAATATTCATCCCCGACGCGCTCATTTATAAATATGTGTACAGCAGTTGTGTACTATGCGCGCGCGTTATATTATAATATATGTAAATATTTGTGTTTTATATAAATATAAGGTATAATGGATTATTAAGATTTTTTTATGTAAATATATATATGAATTTAAAGGGATTTTTTTTTGTTTATCACGCCCTGTCTGGTTTATATTATTTGATAGTTATTATTTTTATAATGATGACGTAATTATAATAAATAAGTATACTTTTCTCTAACTAAAAAAAATCCATCTACCGAAATAGTTACTATATTATAGAATCGAAAAATCTGAAACAATTTATTCTTCTTACATACTAACCGTCGACATAATATTATGCCATAGGGATATATAACAAATGAAATCTGAACGGGAACCGATTGAATTGACGGCTTTTCGTTTCAAAAGAGATTTATTATTATCCCATAAGTGATATTTTACTATTATGATTTATAACACCAGCTATTACCCGAATGAAATGAAACGGATTTTTGATTTAAAGAAAAAAAATGTCTAAAATATGATTACAAAGAATTTTTTATCGCGTGAAACAATATTTACTGTGACCGAAAACCGTAAGAGCTGCGTATCCTTTTCAAGAGCTGGATGCACATTTGTTTTCTCCGTTTGTCTTGCGGGCAATAAAGCAAAACGTTTTTCCGCGATATTCGAATGTTGTAAAGAACAAAAGCGTGTGTAGCACAGCTGGTTGAAAGACGAGAGTCAATCCATGTGTTGTTGGGAACTGATTTTTTAAAATCCCGTGGCAAAAATTAACGGCGAGAAAAAACCGCGCGTATTTGTGGTAAATAATAATCGATTTAGCATAAATTAAAGGAATTGAAAAACGTCATTTTCAAATATGTATAATTACGAAAGAAAAAAGAGTTCCCATTTTTTTTTTTTTTATGTAATTTATGTCTTAACACGTTTATTGCGAACTGCGCGTATGTACAGCGTTTGAATTACGAAAATATATTATTTCGCTGTATGCAGACAACGGAGATAAAACAAATACCCGCCGTATTATAACGTCCTTTCTTAAAGGATTGAATTATATATATATATATACGAACTAAGAAAAATCACACGTGAAGATGGGCGCAGCATCGGTAAAACGTGCGGGGCTTCGTGTCCTTCGTCGTATAGTCGTATAAACGGCGCGTATAATCGATTTAATAACAAAACGAGAATCTCTTGCCGGACGTATTTATTACGTTTATTTATTTCGTATTATTATTATTATCATTATTATTATCATTATTATTATTATTATTATTATTATTATTATTATTATTATTATTATTATTATTGTACTGTGGTAATGGTAACCGCCGAGCGTATTATATAATACAGTTTAGTGCGCGCATAATACGCACGCCGTATATTATCGCGAGAATGGAATTTATTGATTGCCGGTCGGTGGTCGCGCGTTGGAGACGGCTCCGGAGTCTGTGGTACACACACACACACACACGTATTATACGTATATATACACGAGAATCAACAGCATCCGTGAACGGCACAATGAAGCTATCAAGATCGCGTCGTATAGTCGATGCAAATGCGCGGTGGTCGTCCGAGATAATATGTACGCCGCGCGTTTAATTAGTTGACAGTGATGTATATTATGTGTTGCAGGAAGCTGCAGCCGTGTGGTTGGCGGCTACTCTGGACCGACGTGCGCGCGCGTTTACGTTTTAGGCGTTTGCGCGCGGGTGGTGGGGACGAGCGGTTAGGTTAGGTGAGCGCGCGTGTGGCGCGGCGAGTACCACTAACTACTTCACTCGACGGTCTCCGCAACAGTTATTTCACTTAAATTAGAGGTAACCGTGTTTAATATAGTAATAATAATAATAATAATAATAATAATAATAATACGACGAAAGATTTGTTTTTTTTTTATAGAAGAAGAAAATAATATAAATAAATAATAGAATATTCATGGACAGATTGACCTGAGGTCACTTAACACCGGCCTTAATTTAAAGTAGCCCCCCCCCCACGGATATCAGCAGCATCACTGACCCGTTGTAATTGTATTAAAAATAGCGGTGGTGAAGAGAGAGAGAGAGAGAGAGCCATTTACCAGATACGGTTAATTGCAATGTACAACAGCGGGTTACGGTATCACACAAGTCGCAACAATTCCTACCGTTTACCGATTGGACCGCGAGTAACCACAGTGGTATACATCGTTCTCATCACACGGTTAATTTTCGCATATCTTTATTATTCTCGTTTTGCCATTTCTCCACGAGTATTTTAACGACAAGTGCCTTTACCGAATTACCGATATGAAAATATTCAGAGATACAGCTGACAGAACACGTTATAATCTTAAAGCAGTCTAGAATCACGATTTAATAGTATTTTGGATAAGGCTATGGGGGAAAAAATGTCGGCATATATTATTAATCACAATTTGTATTTGTATAAAACTTTCCATAAAGATTCCCTCTATAAACGGAACGTCTCAAACGCGCTCTGTTGCAGGTGATTTATGAATTCGGTACGGGGGGGGGGGAAACGTCTCGTCCATTCACGTTCAATACTCGTGAGACTGAACATTTACGGGTGTCATATGGGTTTCCGTGAGAGGAGAGACGAAAATTACCAAAATTTACTCCTATATTCATTCCGTAAAAATTACCGTTTATTATATAACAACAAATACTATACGCGTTTATTGACACCAAATACCATATATTATGACGCGCTCTCCATATGTAACACGCGTTATTTATTTTAATTACGTTAATTAATTTTATTGTAAAACGGACTTGGTCTCCAATTATATACCGTTTCGATCGTCGACAAATTAAATCACATAAGGTATTGTACAATATATTATTATTATTATTATTATTATTATTCGTATTATTCACTGTTTTATATATGATGAACGTGTGTATACATTATGTTGTACAAAAAATATGATTAGTCCGAGTTCCGAGAAAACCGTGTCGAAGTGCGCGACGTCTTAACGACCGATCAATAATAATAATAATAATATATTATTATTATTATTATTATTTACGGTTATTGTAGTAATAGATAAATAATAACGCCTAAATATTATAATAATATGTATGTAAAAATCACTTATCAAGATTGGTCGTATACCATGTTAATTAGATTAGGTTTTTTTCTATCGCGTCCGAGCTGTTATTTTATAATAATAATAATAATAATAATAATAATAATACAATGTTAAAGACGTGTGTATAAATAATAATATTATAAATATATAAAACGTTTTATAGACGAACCATAACACTCTAAATAAACTCTATTATTATCATATATATATAATATAAAATTATTTACATATTGATAAGTATACATGTGTGTGTGTGTTATACAGGCGATACGATGAGCTTTACAACAACGTCATTCGCCCATCGTCTCTAAACAACACAATTCCGTCAATCGTCGTATGAAAGAGAAATACCTAATAATACGTGTTCATTTCGTACTTAACGCGTGTCGAGACAGAGTCATTTCCTTACACGGAAATGTGTTTTTCACAGACTGAAAATTCATAATTAAACACATTAAAAAATTACATTAATCAAATTTCTACAGGTGATTAATTTTAGTCTAGTTTGACTACGTATTTTTCGATTTGTCGAAATCGCGTCCATTTGAGTGTTAAAGAATTGCGCTACTGTAAACCAAGACCATCTGCACACTGTGCATTTTGATGATTTTTCAGCAGCTCAATAACCACCAACGGTTATTTATTATAAAAATTGTGTACCGAACCGACATTTCACGTGAACAATATACAATACAAATTTAAATTTTATGCGCAGAAAGTGTAAAATAAGTATAACGATTCAGTTATATAATAATGCCAACGGTAATGTGTAGTAAAAAAAAAAAAAGAGTATTATATTAACGAAACGTATCGAGTTGGAAATAAAACGGAAAACGTGAATAACGTAAAATATTACGAAAATACGTCGTCCCACGCGAATAATGATAGAATTATTATCATATTAAAATATTTACAGCATCTATTGAAAACAGAGAAATAAATTCGACAATAGCGTTATTCAATTTTATCTAAATGTCGTATTTAATAAAAGAATAACGTAACCGTTTCGTTTAAAAACGTATTTATATATATACAGTGTGTAAACGCTAATTGAAAACACTCAATATTTTTGCGTAGAGCAATGCATTTTGAATTCTGTTTTTTTAGATGGAAGTTGTACTTAATAATACATATTTTTATGGTCTCTGAACTTAAATCTGTTTATTATATTCGCGCATGCGCAATGCAACTTTTTTTTCTTAAATGGCAACCCCCACTTTTGAGCACAAATTATTTTTTTTCATATTTTTTTATGAATTTTAGTGGTTCAACCAACTTTATATGTCCAAAATTGATTGAATTACAGCAATCTAACGAAAAATATCGAAAATTTCGCGATTTTCATTTTTGTCCCCTATTACTCTGAAAAAAAACCGTCCTAGATACTTGAAAACTACCCCATCTAATTTATTAAAGTTTTATTTCATTTCGAACTACCCATTGTTAGGTCCATAATTAGCTGAGTTACGGATATTTCAATTTATTTGAAATTTTCCGCAAGAATTTGTAATAATTTTGCCGTTACATGGACATTTTTTAATTACAGAGGTTGATTCTGTCACTTTACCATTTATTTTATGTTCTACAATTGTTTTTTAACTTGTGAATGAATAGTGCGACACTGAAATGTCGATTTGTCATAATTTTACTTGAATAAATAGGATTAGGAAAGAAAAAAATGTAGGTATGTAATTTATGTATTTTACTTTACTTTTAACAGGTAATTAACAGTTTAATTGATAATAAACTTAACTCTAGTAACAATTTTATTTAATTATAATAACTTGTTACAAGCTTCTTTTATTCTATCTTTTAAATGTTGAAGATTTATAGGAGGATCGGCATACACAATAGTTTTTAAGTGACCCCATAAAAAGAAATCTAATGGAGTAAGATCAGGTGATCTTGGTGGCCACTCAATGGGTCCGTGCGTTCCTAGCCATCGATTTACAAATGTTTCGTTTAAATAATTTCGAACAATAATTGCATTGTGAGCTGGAGCGCCATCTTGTTGAAAAATTAGATTTTGTCTAATAGCTAACGGAATATCTTCAAACATCATTTGTAAATCATTTATTAGAAAATTATAATATTTTCTACCATTAAGTGTTCCATCATAAAAATATGGTCCCAACAGTTTACCACCAATTAAACCACACCAGACATTTGTTCCCCACACGGTTTGGTTGTTAGTTTCAAATGTGCAATGTGGATTTTGATCGTCCCAATAACGGTTATTTTGTTTATTAATAACACCATTATTGGTGAACTTAGATTCATCTGTCCATAATATCGAATTTAAAATAAATGGATTTTCGTCTAATCTGTCCACCAACCAAGCAACGAATGTAATTCTACGAACTGCATCACCCTCGCGCAAATGTTGAACTATATCAGGTCGATACGGATGCATTATTATACTTTAAAACCTTATGAACCATAGTATGAGATATTGCAATTTCTTTACCAACGTGACGTGTAGATACTCGAGGATTTAATCTGACGTACGCTAATACTTGGTTCTCGACCTCTTCACCTAATGAATCACTTCGTCTTTGTTGTGGATTGTTACTTCTTTTAAAATGATTTACAAATTCTAAGATTTTTTCTATTGAAAAAAATTTTTCAACAAGGGTGTTCTCTATCTGGAGTAATTTATAAAAAAATTAATTTAGAAACATTCTCTAAATAAAAATAATAAATTTAACTAAGCATACCTGGGTAACGTTGAGCATAAGTTTGTGCTGTAAGACGTGAATTTTTTACGGGGTCACTCCCAATAAGTAAATAGCATATCAACTTTCTCCGAATGATTCATATTTAATATTGCTTAATAGTCAAATTTTACAAAATGTTGTACAATATAAATGAACAGCTGAGAAATATTGAACTATTTGCTTATTTCATTTATTTTCTTTAAATTAGTGTCAAAGCAAATACATTTTGATATGAGGCCATTAAGATAAAGTTTATCCAAAAGATACTGTAGAAGGCCCGATAAAATTTAATGATCAATGTTAAAGATAATAATGAAACAAATTATTTAAGTTTCTGTTGCAATTTTCAATAGTATAATTGTGAAAAGTAATATTGAATAGACATTTCAGTGTCGCACTATTCATTCACAAGTTAAAAACAATTGTAGAACATAAAATAAATGGTAAAGTGACAGAATCAACCTCTGTAATTAAAAATGTCCATGTAACGGCAAAATTATTACAAATTCTTGCGGAAAATTTCAAATAAATTGAAATATCCGTAACTCAGCTAATTATGGACCTAACAATGGGTAGTTCGAAATGAAATAAAACTTTAATAAATTAGATGGGGTAGTTTTCAAGTATCTAGGACGGTTTTTTCAGAGTAATAGGGACAAAAATGAAAATCGCGAAATTTTCGATATTTTTCGTTAGATTGCTGTAATTCAATCAATTTTGGACATATAAAGTTGGTTGAACCACTAAAATTCATAAAAAATATGAAAAAAATAATTTGTGCTCAAAAGTGGGGTTGCCATTTAAGAAAAAGTTGCATTGCGCATGCGCGAATATAATAAACAGATTTAAGTTCAGAGACCATAAAATGTGTATTATTAAGTACAACTTCCATCTAAAAACAGAATTCAAAATGCATTGCTCTACGCAAAAATATTGAGTGTTTTCAATTAGCGTTTACACTAATAATAATAATAGACGTGCTCGTGAAAACGCCCCAAACTGGGAGCACCGCCGTTGAGCGAAAAATAAAAAAACGCAACGGAACGGAATGAACAAAATAATAATAATAATAATAATAATAATAATAAACGAACGTAGGGGCAAATATAATGGCGTGTGTGAGAGTTAAAAAAAAAAAAAAACCGCGAAGAAATCGTGTAGTGAAACGTTAAAAACAAAAAACGTCCGTGTGGCGTGTTATATATATATATATATAATATCCCCGTGTCTATAGTATTTCGATTAATATTAAATGATATTATGTGTTATAATCGATTCTTTCGAATCTTCATGATCGAAACGAAAACGTTGTTCGTTTCTAAACCGTTTATACGGTTATTAAAAATGCAATATTTTAAATATCAGCCGTCGTATATTAATTAGAACTCGCGGCGAGGGCAAGAAGTGTCGTCGTACGTATATTTGCGGGAGAAAATATAAATATCGAATTCGATGTGATAAATTTACGTTTATACATTTTACCGTAAAAACAGCGCGCGTCCATAACGGCGTTATTTGATAGGTCAATGAGACAACGAAACAATATTATATTGACAAAACAGTGTAAACGCGCGCACGCGCGCAAGAAAAAGAAAAAAGTGTACGACACGTGGATTATATTATAACGTGTTTTTTTAATAAAATCGAAATTACCGGAATATTTTATTTTTTTTTTTTTTTTTTTTTTTGTGTCTACACCTAATTAATACGACAAACAGTACGGTGTACGAGTTATTTTCTAAATTTGAACTCGGAATTGGCTTCTTTTTGTTTTTTTTTTTTAATTTTATTTCAGAGACGTGTACTCGATGACGATTTTTTTTCTTCTCGAAGCAGTTGTAGTAAATAATTTCTTTATTTCTCATATTCTTTCGGCTTCTCTATATATAATCAATATATGTACGTATATATATATATATATTATATATATACGTATTATTTTTTTATACATAAAAATATAATAAGGCATCGCTATAATTGTATTATATGCGGGAAGACAAATCGACGTTTCTTTTTGTTTTGAAAAAAAAAAAAAAGAAAATCTTTCCCTCAAATCGCAAAATTATGTATCCGATGTAACGTATTTATATATAATAATTGCATATTTAAAATCGATTTTTATTTTACAATTTCTAGAATCGAAGAAAACATAGAGAAAAAAAACGAGGAGAAATCGCGCACGCGTAATATTAATGAATTAAAAAATAAAAGAAAATCTTACCTGAATAATACAATCGTCGTCGGTTTACAACACTAAACGTATCGTTTACTTAATGTCAATACACGAATCGAATATTATTTATACGTAAATATTCACGAGTGTATTGCGATGATTCGCGTGGCAGTGTCTATTTTCTAAATCGTTTTTCTTTTTTAACGTTCTTTGCGGGATATAATAAATTATAATATCGTCGTCGTCGTTCGAGAATGTTAAAACGGTGGTGAAATCGTACGACAAAATTATTATTTCATATTCGTACATTGTACGTTTCATTGGCGCGAGATCGGAATAAATAAATTTCTCATCCAAAGATATGTACGGAAACAATGATTTTCTTTTTTTTTTAATACGTTTTTTCTTTTTTCTCCTTTTTACTTTCGTTACTCCCGACGGAGACGCTAAACGTACGCGTACACGAGGACGGACACGAAAAATAGGATAAAAAAAAAATAATAATAAAAATACTTAACTAATTAAAATTCTCCGAGGTATACATTTTTTTTCCTTCTGTGTGTGTGTGTGTGTGTGTGTCACAAACGAAGCAGACACACTTTTCTTCCCCAAGCAGTCCGCTTTATCCATAAATAAATAAATATATATATATATATATATACTATATATAAGAGCTATCCTTCGATCGTATCTATTTTAATGAGAAGTGTTTTTCGTATTTATTATATTGTTTTATTACGGGTTTATATTTATAAATAATTAATACACGAGCGGAAGGCGTGTGATGGACCGATCAGGAGAAAATTTTTTTCGGTGATCTGTAATATAATCAATGTATAATAATAATAATAATAATAATAATAATAATAATAATAATAATAATAATAATAATAATAATAATAATAATAATAATAATAATAATAATAATAATAATAGTAATAATAATAATAATAATAGTAATAATAATAATAATAATAATAATAATAAAATATACGTTGCTAGTGGGCAGCGTTCGGAGTTGTTATTTTCGAATATTCCGAGATAAAACAATCGTACATTCTTGACTCTTCCGAACCGAGAGATATTTTTTTTATATACATATATATATATAACTAATTCGTAGTTAAATTCGCTTTGATTCTTTATGTTTCAAACGTGTTCAAAAAGTAATATATTCGTTATATATATATATAAATTATAATTGATCATTTGGATTTTTCAATTTTTTTCCACCCGATAATACGGAGCTATTTTTTCCCATTCATTTCGACGACACGAGATTACAATATGTACCACATAAATGTCCACTAATATAGTTTTATTATTATTATTCTTTAACACGAGTTATGGCCATTGACACAGAAGACTTGTCTAGTCTGTATGACTAAATAAGTCGCGAATATGTAGGCGTAGAATCGCGTACGAATAAACTCTTTATTAGATTCTAATCATAAACTATTTATAGAGTAAAAAAATACTTGATTATTAATATTTATATATATGTGTGTGTGTGTATATCACTATTCAGTCGTCGATGATATACACAAGCGATAAAATACTTATAATATACAAACAAGAAATTAAATAATAGAAAAAAAAAACTCATTTTCCCTATAATACGCGTATTATTATGTAACCACGTATATTATGTGATAACGCGTATAATATTAAATTTAATTAACACATATACAACAAGGAGAACGATATATGTATTTTACTTCGTTTATACGTTTATTAGAGGCTGTACAGTTTATAATTATCACGTATTACGATTGACTATATACGTATCACGAAGTAAGAATGTATATATATATATACATATATGGATTTTTCAAACAATTTTACTACTCTTTAATAGTATATATCGTCCATTGTCCACTGCAATATTGATGATAATTGAAGCGATACGATTCTGAGCAATGTTTAACAATGTTTCTGACAAGAAATTTCTTTAGTAGTAGTAATTACTACTACTACTATTACTAAAAAAAAAAATAAATACAAACCATTTTGAAACGTCATAACCGCAGTGTTCGATTTTCAATTCGCAAATATACTGTGGACAGGCGCTAATTGAACCGTTTATAATATCCTATAATAAATCAGTGGCGCTGATGTTGCAAGTTACCATTCGGGGAAATTTTCCCGGTAATTTTTTTTTCTTTTTTTTTTTGTGTTTAAATTTATCGTCAGCCAGTTTCACCGACAGTTGTCGAAGATTTGACTTTTTGTAAATTATATTTAACAATATTGGTTAGTGAAAATTGGGTTTCGTCGGCATTCGTTACCTTTACACGTTGTTAAAACGTTTGTTAAGTTAATCATTCGAAATCAGCTTGTTGACATTTAATCGGCAATTTAAAACGCCACGGATCAACTAAATCAGTGCATTAGGAGGTACTAATCGCTTATTTTTAATATTATCACTTACCAGTTATCGCATTTCGCGGTAACCAACGAGAACGTTAGAATTACGAGGTAACCGTTTCGGTAATCCGATTAACATAATGTTAACTCGACGACAAAAAGAATTTAATAAGTAATGTGACGGTGAAACTCACATAATTCGACCGGATGATAAATGTCAACAGATTGTTAACCAATAATATAGTGTGTTTAACAATAGTTGGCGGAACCGGGATACAGAAATCGTTGTTTAACAAAAATAAGACAATTTCTTTCCTTTTTTTTTGTTTTTCAAGTCGCCCGTTGTACGCATTGGATTTTTTCTTCCGGAACACGAACTTTCGGCGCCGTTGCGCGGTATACATCGCAGACCAATGAAATGAATTACGGGACACAACAACGGGTTTCTGGACCGGCCGATTGGGGGGGGGGGAGGGGGAAAATTGAAATATACTCAGCGTGTAAGAATCAATTTCGGACGTTCTTATAATTATTTTTTTAATTGTTTATTATTTCGACGGTTTTTTAACAATCATTACTCGATTTGGTATAAAAAAAAAAACGTCGGTTTCGTTGAACTCGCCGATTGCGCGCAGGATTCGATTTAATGTTTAATCCATCGGCATTGTCTGTATATTGAAATTGTTTGACTCGAGAACAACACACGGATAGTAAAATACCGATTTTTCCGCGCCGTACGAATATTCGGTTTATCGTGAAAATTCGTTGTGCTTTTTTTTTTGTCTATAACGTAACCACCTAACACCGTGTACTCGTTTTTAAACGCGTATTGGCCGCGCGGGGACGGGGACGACGAGTGTGTGAAACGATCGGCGGCAGGACACGAACGCGCGGTCGTGCCGATAAGTGTAAATTTACGGGGGAAAAAAAAAGGGAATAATAAACGGAAAGAAAGAAAAAAATCGCGGAAAAAGAAAAAAAGAATAGATATTAAGTCGAAACGGCACGGTGTAAAAGAAAAAAAAAAAACACGATATTCCAGTTTAGATCGCACCGTGCAGATCTCACCGCCGACCTCCGGCGCAGAGACGCGTGTGAGACCATCACGACGACGACGACGACGATGACGACGACCGGTAAGAGTTTGTGGTGGTGGCGCATTATTTTTACAGCGTCGTCGTCGGGGCCATTGTTCGTTGAAAAAAAAAAACGAAAAAAAAAAAGAAAATAAATAAATTCTCGTTACGCGTACAAGTACGGAAATTTACATTTAACGCGTGTACCGTCTCGCGTTCAAGTGAATTCGAACGCCCGGCCAGTGGCGTAAAGAACAATTTTTTTCATTTTCTAAACGATCGCTTCTGGATTTCTAGTCGGATACGTTTCGCGAAACTCGTAGCGACGCGAGAATTCGGCGATACCGTTGTTCCGGTATCATCACAGTATCCGTTGTGGAACATTCGTTACCGGAAAACGGGTGTACTTGTACAAATCGGAACGCTGTTTATACCAAAAAAAAAAGTGGAAAAAAAAACGCATCGTTGTAATATTAAAACTGCCGGTGGAGTGATTCGTTAATGCGCTGTTTGTTTCTTTGAAGTTCGTGACGCCACTGAGCGCGACGATACGAATGCCCGATGATGCCGACAAAAATCCCTGCAGGATTATAAAGAACGAATTCAGGAAAAAAAAATGGGTTTTTAAAATCGCCATTTATTCTTAAGAGAGTTAGGTTCATTAGTATTTATTATGTAATAAATAAAGTACGTTTTTTATTGCTCCGTACGGCAACAAAATGTGATAATCGTAAAAACATACGTAATTTTCGTTACACGCCCAACGCGATTCTTTTTTATTCAACGACCAACGATCGCAAATACGATTGATGTACGAGTTAGTATGTTCGAATATCGCGTAGCTCGCTATTTTAGAACGTTCGCTCCGTCTATTCATCCGTCTCGTTTATCCAACGTCAAACGGAATGGAAATATGACGCGAAAAACGCATAACGATTATTATTATTATTATCATCAAAGTCCGGACGATTGAAAATTCGCAATAAAACGCAGAATTATGGAATGCACGACAACTGTGTGCTAGAAAAGTCTGTTTAACGCGGCTTAAACTATTTCAAATTTCCAATGTGTCCCGAAATGCTCGACACGAACGTTTGAGTTCTGCGAAGGATCGGGTGTTGTCAGAGCACGTGTAACGTTCTACAATCACGGCGTAGGATTTTAAAATAACAATAATAAATAAAAATTTAAATCGCTATTACCGTGTTAGGGCGCACTGTTACAAATTATTTTATACGTCTTTAATACAAAATAAATAGAATGTATTGAAATCCGCGTAATTTATTTGTTTTCTTTATACAGATCAACAACGATCGTGTAACGTAAAAATTACAAAGTCGTATTCGCTCGTTACACGCGGTAGCCACGTAATACAGTAATTGACCGGCTTTTCTTATTTGTAAACGGGTATTTATTTTTATTTTTTTTTTCTAATTGTTTCACATCGGAGTCACGTCGGAACAACGACTATTGTTTCACAGAGATTTTTTTTTTTCCCCCATTTAAATTATAATTAACACGACTATCGTTATAAGTAAATTTTCACAGTGTTTTTTATTTCACCCGAATCGTAACGATATAACGATTGAAACGTATTGCGACGATGGTTTTTACGCGGGAAACGTTAATTTCACCACGCGTATAGTAACCAATTAAAAACTACGCGATATTGCATTGGTTTGGCCGGTATACGGTACAGAAATTTCTTTCAATTTTAATCAGCCGAAAAGTACTTCGTCGAACCCGTTCGTTATTACACCGAACGAATCGGTTTTCGCGAACTCGCGAAAAAAAAATATTACCAAAACCCCCTCGTCTCATCCTCCGTACTCTGGTAGTGTACGGAAGAGCAACGGAGCACAATAATTAGCTCGTTTTTCTGGGGCGCAGATGGCCGTTGTCGCGAGCACGACCGGGTTATAATCCAATTAATACACGAACAACACACACACATTCTGCACACTACACACGAACGATGGCAACAAACTGTGGCGTGACTTTATATATACTCGTACGATCCCGTCTGTAAAACACATTGTGTACGACGGCGAATAATAATAGATCGGTATCGAATAAAAAAGAGAAAATACGTTCGTCCCTGCAAAAAAATAAGGCCCCTATAGAAACCGAATATACCTATATATAAATATAAATATATATATATAAAAAATGTCCCTCGGAATATAATATATTATATACTCGTGGCCGAAACAGGGACCGATTGCGTATTTAGTACCGCAAAGATTTCGGGGGGGTAGAAATTGTATGCAAGCACGCGAAGGGGAGGACTCGATTGCTGCAGAGTATACTATAACGATATAATGGCCGCTCGTTCACTCCTCGACGGGAGAGTAAATAATAGTATATATTATAATAATAATAATAATAATAATAATAATAATAATACCAGACCGTAGAATAATTTTTAGATTTATAGAGTGTACTTACTGAGGAGTGTTCACTCGTATATTATACACGACGTGTGTAAACGCGTATACTTCTGCAACAGCACCGCGAGACCAAATAATATGGACGACCCGGGGGAAGACACAACGGAGAAGAGATGATGGCTGCTGTGCAGCTGCTTTTCGGCTCGTATATTATATTTGATTTTTGTTGTTTCCCCATTACTATTATTATTATTATTATTATCATTATTATTATATTATCATTATTATTGTCTAACGTGTCCGTTTATTTTATTATTGTAATATGTGTGTGTGTGTGTGTCGTTCCGCGTGGCGGCGGCCATTGTACCGCAAGATACCCGCTCGTGATCGAATCAATGAGCCTTGAACTTGCGCAATCGGTTAAACGCGCGTTTGGTTTACTTTTTTCTTTATTATTATTATTATTATATAATGTATTGTGCAGCACGGGACTCGGAACGACACAAAACGGAACAAATTTCATTATTTTCGAAATATTTGTATATAAAATCGGAAGATACGCTTTGTACCCGAGTAGCATTTTGGGTACAGACGCCGTTTTAAGTCATCGATAAATGATGGTCCAATGTACGGTGCAAATCTGGTTCGTAGCACCGTGTTCTCTTACAAAAATGAATACCGATTTTTAAATCAGTTTAACCGTGCCATAAAAATATTGCTTTCGATTCAAACATCGTAGTGCCGTTTAAAATAGGTACACGAATCAGTGTGCGTTTATAGTACAATTGTTAGTTAATTATCGACTTGTAAGTTGGTCCGATTAGGTTATGGTTATGCTCCGTTTTCACAACGCCCCACCGTTTTGAACATTATGTAAAAGACTGGAATAAGTGTTCGACCGACGATCAGCGCATATAATATGCGCGGATCATCGGTCTTGATCGAGCGTTTAGTGTTCAACTGAACAGTCGGTACAGGAAACGTATGAATATGTGAGTAAACCAGTTAAAGTTAATGAAATAGTAAAAAATGTAAAATAAACGAGTAGATGAGTGTTCAACTAGGAGAGATGAATCGTTACGTTAATTTTATTTCATTGAAATACGCGAAATAATATTATTATTAATAATCAATATAACGAACACGCAAACGGTTAATCGCTCGGTCAGCGTCAAACTGAACGCCCGCGGTATACCGACATAGCGCGTCAGTCGATCGCGATAAAACAGGAAACGAAAATAGTCACCAGATAGCGCTACAACACAACACGGAGGGGACAGCAGCAAGACGCATATAAATAGTGGTCAAAAACCAACGGAACGTTCAGTGTAGCCGCGGCGGTCAAACGCGAACAACTTAGGTCGCGTGTGATCGCAACAAAAAACACCATGTGTTTATATCACACATACACACACGGTATTTTTGTTGCGTTCAGAAACTAACAACGTTGATCACTTCTGACCATCGCGTATATATTATCACCGTCACATCTTCCCTTTCCACTGACACAATCATTCTCTATCTTATCTATATTCGTATAGTATTATGTTTACTATACTTACTTTCATCAAAAAATTGTATTTCTTTCTATCATTTTTTTTTTTATGTACGATATATTAAATTAATATAATTGTATTATATGTCCATCGCTGTAACGGTCGAGCCTTAAAATTGTTTATTAATGAAAGCTCATAAAAAATAATTTAAAATAAAATTTACGAGACTAAAATAAATTTTACGAACACTGAAGATATGAATGAAACGATTTTATTCCATTTTCTACGATAATAAAGTATAATTATAAACTATTTATTATAACGTAAAATACTGGCAATGTCTCCAGCGACCGTCGAGGCGTTTTAACTTATATATAAACGATCAAATCGAACGGAAAACGAGACGAGTTGTTCGCTTGTTTTGTCATCACACGATTGAACAGTTATCGCGTACACTATATTTTCTATTTTTTTTTTTTGACTCGAGCTGTATTTTGAGACCCGACGTACCACTTAGTACACCGAGTTTTCGTGGCAAATGTTAACAGTTTTTGCTATACCATAAGTTATTTTTATATAATATATTGTTGGTTTTTGCGTTACAAACGTTAAAAATCTTTGACCAGTACTTTTATATTTTTTTTTCTACTTAAACAAATCGCTCATAACGTATTATAATACATAATAGATATTCGTCACACGCAGCAAATCGCAAATGAATTCCGCGCGATTCGTCGTGCAAAAAAAAAAAAGCTTTTGAATTTCGGAACAAATGAATACACAGAGAAACAATTTGCGTCCATCTCGTTCAGGCCTTTGCCGTTTTATAATTTTAGTAATTTTTTTCGGCGAAGTTCTATTGAACGAACGGTTTCGGTGTCCACGTCGGTAAAACGAGAGTTTTGTCTGAACCGCGTCTGACGACAGGAAATGCGTTCGCGTGCTGCCATCTGTCGACTGCATAACGTACACGAGCGGCGCCGCTCGAAGACTTCAATAGTGGTACGCAAAAACCTAAAAAAAAAAAACCGAATTTGCGCATCACTTTCGCGATCGAATTTTTTTCTAAACGATTCTTGTTATGTAACAAAAAAAAAAAAATCCAGTAAGATCACGTTCGTTTTGTACACGGACAATTGTCGTATTTTTATTTCTTTTTTTGAAGAGCTCGCAAACTCGACGGCAATCGTAGAGACGCGTATAACAACAATCCATGGTGACCGGGGGCATGATTTTCATCAAAATAATTGCTTAGCGCGGGAAAGAACTCTGACGTCGGTGCTTTAAACGACGAATTTTCGTACGCGATAAATTAAAATAAAAAGTGATGAATACGATTTTTACCGCCACTGTTTTATATCGCATCTTAAGAATTAAAATTATTAATGTAAAAAAAACAGCTCCGTTACTGTAATTTACGATGTGACGGCCGTGATCTTCCGCGTACTTATTGCCCCGTGAAACCGTTTTTTATAGTAAATTTTTCGACTTTTTTTCTTTTTTTTTAAAACATTTTCCACATTTTTGCGATATTGTCAAACGCCCCAACGCGCGTAAACGTTCTCTTAACGCGTTCGTTATTTCATAACAAATCGCGTGGCTCTCGAATTATATTATAAATGTAACGAAAAAAATCTCTGTAAAAAACTCACTTGAACGCCGTCTCGTTTTTTCCCCGTTACGTATTATTATTATTATTATATAATTATAAAATAAATAAATTATTATTAATATTAACTGTCCGCGGACGTTCGGTCACGGTCGTCGCGTTATGTACACTGGTACACCGGCAACGGCGGCGGCGGAGAGACGACGACGATCGGCCAATGGTGACGGCCGGTGGGCGGAACGACCGAGACAATGAACACATTAAAAAAAAAAAGAGAGAAAAAAGTCCACGACGGACCAGACGACGACACACGTGCGATGTGCTCGCAATAATAACGTACGAAACGATATAACTGTATTTGACCGCCGTATATAAATATATATACGTTAAAATATAATATTTTATATTCGTCGTCGGAATATAAATATAAATAATAATAATAATAATAATATTATTATTATTATATATAAAATATTATGTGAAATTCACGAGCTAGCGAATATAACAGCGGCTTGTCAACGGTCAGCGCGCTGTACACCCCTCCGGCGGGAATCTGACGTCTCTGTATACATTAGCGGTACACAGTCGTCACAGATTATTGTCGGCCGTTCGACAATAATTATACACGAATACTTTCGGTTTTCATCCTCCGATTACCGTTCGATTATTTGTACGCCGGTTTTTTTTTTTTCTTTTTTGTGACGGTATTATTTACTATATTTCGGATATAATATATATATAGAGAGAGAGAGAGAGAGAGAAAAAAAGAGTTTTTCGCGAATAGTAATCGATGGAAATACGGGTATAGTATAATATAGGTGCGAGGCCTTATTCTATACACTCTTTACCGAATACCGAATCTGTATTTCGATAATATAATTTATAAATTTAAAAAAATTTTCGGGCGAGGAGGAAGAGGTCCCGGCGGACCTCGTGGACACTGTACGGGTAATATAGTAAACTATTTGATCTCGTGTAATTTATGTATATGCTAATGTTTCTTTTAAATATCGGTTTCGAAAAAAAAAAAGAGATTTGTTTTCTACGATTATTATTGTTATTATTATGCGTATGGCCAAGAAGAACGTTCCGTTAAAAAAGAACGTATAGAGATATAAAAAATTAATCGATTAGAGGAAGAAAAAAAAAATACTCTTAATATCCTTCTTGAGATTTTCTGCACGTTTCCTGTATCATCAGAAATCTACACCGGAACGAACGTTTGTAACTCGTCTGAAGTATAAGTATAATACTATTGTTTTAAATTTATTTATTCTCGTTCGGTGTATATTCATTTTGTCTTAGATTATATTTAACGGAGTGTCAATCTTCTGATTGACACGTCGATTGTAGAACAAGAATTAATGACGGACTCGAAATATTTCTTTATAACGAATACGACAATTCGACGAATTATTATAATTACAAACGAGATGTAAATCGTTATTTAAAACCGCCCAACCACAGCACAAAATGGTCCTTAAGAGTTACGCCGATGCAGCTTCTCGGGTACATTTCCCTCGATATTACCGCGGCGGCGGTTATAATTTAAATTTACTAGCGCGCGCGTTTCGCGCCTATTGCAAAAAAGAAAAAGAAAGAAAAATAAATCGTTTTCTCATTCCGCAATGGACGTTTTTCCTCGTGTCTTCTGCAGAATACTTTGTTGTGAATTTTAAACGTATCTGCAGACTCGTCTATACGGTCGTTGCGCACTCCTGTACTTTTCCTCCTCCCCCATTCCAAGCTTATAATACATACAACACCGTCTTTATATAAATATATAATACGATAGTGACATAGAACGCGAGAGAGATTTCACATGAAATACATTTACGTCCCGTACAGATACAGACGAGCCGACGACGCTATTATTATTATTGTTTGTTTTTATTGTCGTCGTCGTCTCTCTCTCGTATATAAAATAGTCAACTCGCCGAGTACACAATATTATATTATACGCCGCCGTGCAATAGTAATTTACCGCGGACGTACGTCTTATTTAATCGAGATCGATCGGAGACACACACACACACACACACGTGTACGTGGTCGCAATTTTATTCTCTAACCGCTCGCGCTTATAAGTCTTAACAGTCACCGTGTACGTATTTCATTTTATATTTTTATTCCGTTAACGTTTCGCCGCCGTCGCACGCTCGTTTATTATTTTGTATTATAGAAAGCCATCGACCGACCGACCGACCGTTCGCGTGCACGCCACATTTGTGTGTGCTTTGTAAACAACACGACGATTAACGTGATCGCGATCTATAAAACGCGCGTATAATATTACGTATTATAATATCCGATCGGTGATTCATATTTTCTCTCTCTCTCTCTCTCTCTCTCACTTCTCATTTCCCCCGACGCGTCGTTTGCGCTTATAATAACAATAATAATAATAAAAAATTACACATAAACGCCCATCGTATCCGTCGAATGATATTTCATATTGGAGAGTTTCTGCGACTCGTGTAGTAGTAATTTTGTTTCCCCGTACACGAGAAACACAAATTTAATCGATAAACGTGTTATGTTAATAAATAATATTTCGGGGGAGATTCGTTACCCCACGAGAATTTAACAATATATAGTTCAATATGATTGTTAAATGTGTTCGACTGTTGGTTTCTCGTACACGGATCGCGGAAACTAGTTTTTTTTTTCACGTTTACGTTTCCCGTGTAGACGAGAAACAATTTACGACGACAAGTTTACGTAATTTCTGTGAGTCGCGGAGGACTCTCTGCAATAGAGAGTCTGCAGACGACGACGCAATTTATTATTATGTCCGCCGCGCCGGTCAGTCGGCGACTACGCCGTACGCGCGCGCGTTATTGAATTTCGTGCGCGCGAAAAACGAACGAACGATTCGGCTTCGGAATATTGCTTCCCGGACGATTTCGGTTTTTGGAGGACACGGGCAAACGAAACGATTTAGTGTATCGCGAAAACGTACGGAATTCTGAAATGCTTAAAACCGTTTCGAGAGATATGTCGATGGGGGGATATTTCAAAATCGACATCTCCGATGTGTTGTTACAATATTCGGCTCTGGTGGTACTTCGACGATGACGTGCAGTTTCTGCGTTTCGCCGCGACCTGTACGCGATTGATATGCCGAGTTCCGAGACCGTTTTCGATAGAATACAATTCTATCTCCCGGCGGACATTCGAACGACGTTATGTTTCACGAAATATTCTTTCAAACGGCAAAAAAAAAACCAAGCCGATATACACAACTTGTTTTATTTACGTTTGAAGGTCCCCGAGCGTCCAAATTGATGAAATACTTTCGCGTTATAGTAACCCAACGCCGAAATCGGAAGTTAATGCGCGAACGGGTTATACGTATAGTGCGTATATTTAGTTGATGTGCTCACAGTTTCTGTTTTTTTTTTTTAGACGAAAATCCGGTCTATCAATCCGTTGATGTATTGTCACGCATAATCGCGTACCGATTTTATTATATTTTTACATATTAATTTAACGTAATGCGTTAATTTTACCAACGACTTTTATTTCGTACGCGCTCCTCGACTAAACGAAGACGACGACGACGACGACAATCGGTTCGCGCAATCGCCCGCGTATTATAAATATTTATTCTACGTTTACGAATAATACTCGTACACCGACTCCGCGTTTTTCTTTTTCCTCGATTTTCATTCCGAAATCGTTTTTTTTTCACCGCCCCGCAGCTCGTATATACACGTATTACAATATTATTATTATTATTATTATTATTATTATAGTCGTTTTTTTTCCTCTCTTTCTCCGCCGCCGCCGCACGCGCGACAAGTCGGACATGGTTTCTTGTCGGGGATTATTTATGACGAAAACTCTATTTATAAGCTCCCGTGATAAATTCACGTGTTTATTTCGGACACGTTTTGTTGGGACTACGTTTCGTAAAATGTTTTAAACGCCGTTCTCGTCCGTAACCCTTACACGTGTCACCCGTTCCGCGCATTTCGCTCGTTATTTCTTTTGCTTTTACACAACGGCAATAACGTCGTCTAGTGCCGGTGGCCGAGAGTTGCTGTTAAAAAAAAATCTGCGGCTAAGAGAAACGCGATCGATTTGTCGTAAGGGATTTAGAGGAAAACGTGTTTTCGGCCCAGGCGTTTTTTTTTCCTTTTAAATTTAAAATTATTCGTACGACTTTTTCGTAATACGCGCGATAAATATTACGTTTTTCTAACAATAAATCTTAATTATTTTTTTCTATTTCACTCGTATACTAGCGTTTTATGAGGGGGGGGGAAGGAGGGAAACAAAAATCTCAGCTCTTATACATCGGGGATTCCATGTCCGACTGCAGGTCCCCCATTGCGTTTTACAAAACATTCTATACAACATTACACAGGAATCGCGTTTACATAATGGCGCGTTGAAACCTGTTGTTAAACACGGGACTGGGAATAATTCTATAGAGATTTCAGAACAGTTTTCGCATTGATTCGTATTATATCATGAATAGTTTTGAAAACGAATTAACTCTGTACCCCGAAAGTCCATTCGAATCATTTGTTAGAATGACAATAACTTACGCGACATAAGTGTATCTACGAACATCGCAATAGTCTTCAACGCGTACAGTTTTCACCGTTATTTCGTCACAGAGTGGCACTATACTCCGCACGCGTAGTTTAGAAATAAAATGTAACGGTTCTTATCGTCTGTTTTCAATATTTTTTCCTGATAAACGAAAAAAAAAATCACTCAATTTCCGTGACAGGCAAGGTAATAATAATTAATGTCGGTTGTTGTTTTTTTTTTTTTACTCGTATTCTTTATTTAAGAATATTAGCGTGCGCGCGGTATTCTGTCGATTAGTGGTGTCTCATATAGTGTAAATGTTGAAAAACAGCAGCGACAGTGCCTACCGTAGAAACGTAACACAAGTATTTATTATATTTTTAAAATAAAAACGACGTTTTCTCAAACCGGCGGCGATGAAAAATACACACACACACACGCACGCATTTTTTTTTTTTCATAAAATTTTTAAAAGAATTTTTCGTTACGCGCGCCCAACAACGGCATCCGTCGAAAATAAAAATTCGATATTATATACGACTCTTAATCCTCTTCTCGGACCGTACGAGACGACGCGCGTACGCGGGCGCGATGGAAATTCGTGTAATTCGTAATGGGCGGCGGCGGACTGCGGGAATGCGCGCGCGTCTGTCGGTCCCCAGCAGCCAATTAGGTATCTCGTTCCGTAACTAGAAATACGGCTACCGCGGTCGCGGTATACGACGCCCCCACTCCTTCTACCGTCCCCCCTGCCCCCACACACCGCCTCCAACCGGGGATCGACAGGCACGGCGGCACCAGATGCGCGGTTCCGTCGAGACGACGACGACGACACACACACGCGCGTACAACTCGCTCGTTTTATATTTTATAACCGCGTACCGTATAAATAGCTTCTCCTCCCCCCCCCCACCACACTCGCACAGCACTCGGCCCGAGAACGCGCGGTCGTTATTTATTTATTATTATTATTTTTTTTTTTTTGCAAATAATAATACACGATATTCAACTTATTGCGTTTAATTGGACTCGTACGTTTATTCGTACGTTTATATACTCGTATTACGTGTATTACGCGATTTCTTCGTCTGGTCTTGACCTAACCGTGCGCGGCAACCGGGCCTGGTCGTCGGAGAACGAGGGAGAGAACGAGAAAATACCGAATTTTTACGCCCGCTGCGTTCGACGTGTCCCCCCCGCATTACGCGTAAAATTCTAAACGGTTTTTTTTTTCACGATAACAATAATTGTTTTGGTGTTAACGGTGATCCGATTGTGGTTTTAAGAACGTTAGGGGAATCGACAAAAAAAAAAAATAATAATAATAATCGCGCTCACCGCGGCTGTCTGATGAGAATTTATGTACGTATTTGGGCACGTAAAACATTCAAATCGTAGGCGGATCTGCGGGGTGTAAAAAAAAAATTAATCAATTTCTATTTAAATATTATACAATAGGTTATAGTATTGGTCAGTAAACGAGTGTTGGATACTTAAAATAAGGCCGGGCACACTCGAATGTAAAACTCTGGATATCCGCCAATGATTCAAATCCTATATTATGGAATTGGACGACGGCCTTGGATTTTCGATCTATACGTTTTGTTCGTGAGTTTGTATTAAGAAAAATGCGAGATTTCTCCACTGTTCTTTTACGGTTACGCGCGACTTTAGTCATCGCTCCTCTTATTGCGTTCAACGGGAAAACACGTTTTTAAGTGTGTGTGTGCCGAAATTCAGTTGCCGGCGATTTTTTTTTTCTCCTAATAATATGCGACTGGATTAGTCACGTGAATTGAACAAAATCGGTTTGAGCCGTTGAAGGATGTAAATTGATCGCCGGCCGATTTCGCAGACGTCTGTCCGGATTTAACCAATAACGCTTAATGGCACGCGGAAAACGGTGTAGTTTAAATAGTGACGACCGTCTGACGAAAAAAAAAGGAATTATCGTACGTTTGTTGCGCACGCCGTACCACGCCACCCGTTCCGAAAATATGTCTGCTGTGATAAATAATATTGTCAATGTCATTATTATTACAGTAATAATTATTACTCGACCGTTTTGTTCAGACATATTTCACGCGTTACACGTTAAGAATAATAATTTATGTAACAATCAGTTAACATTTTTTATTTGACATTCGTGTACTACCAATAGTATCCGGTTCGATTTATCGTATTATCCACGTTCGACACCCGACGAACACGCACACGTTCGGTAAATCGTCCGTTTATAATTGTCGAGGTTACAGACTCGATGAGAAACTCCGCCGAATCGCGCCCGTGTCACCGCGACGGCGCCGCACCGCGCGCATAATATTATTTCTCCGAACGTTGTTGATTTCCTTCGGTCGAGTTCTGTCTCGTTTTTACGACAATCGCGTAACAACACCACTGATATTCCGTGTACAACGAATTACGGTTATTTAATGATCGCGAGAAAATAATTTCTTTTTCTCTCGCAAATTCCAATCGTCTCCGCCGGCATACACAGTTTCACGGCCGAAACGATTTACACCGTTCGCGAGAACGTTTTCGAATTTTCTTTATCGCGCGGCGATTCAGTCGCATTGTCGTTAATACGCGCATTTACTCTCCGTCTGTATACACACGCATTTCTTTTCTTTTTTTCTCGTTTTTAACGATCGGTTAACACCACGGACGCAGTTAACGCGCGGCGCGAACAATATACGCGTACAAATCTCTGTTACGCCGCCCCGTAATTTTTCTTCGATATACGAAAAATGGGATAACAAAAAATATGATATATGACGTCCTGAGAGAACGCACACGGACAATATTTTCTTATACCGAATACGTGTAATACGCCAAACACTTAATTTTTTTTTTTTTTTAGTGTAACTAAATATTTTAATATACAAAAACTCCGCTATTATAATATATAATGTTATTATATGAGGTGGAGGAGGGGGTGGGGAAAGGGATCGGCTTTCACTCGCCGATAGAAATTTTATATTGTGATCGTCCGTTCAATGAGCGTTTATATACAGTGGAAAGAGTGTACAGGCTGCAGTGAATGGACCCTTTTATTATTATTATTATTGCTCAACGGCATTCCGCCGTTCTCCGCGGCCAGTGGTCCCACATTGCGCGCGCGCCGCGTCCTTCTCCCTCATTCATACGCTCGTCTTTCTTTCCCGTTTTCTTTCTTTCTTTTCGTTCAATGAAAATAACGCGTATTATAACGTTTTATTATTATTATTATTATTTAGTATATTATAATAAATATACGTACGTGATCGGGGGAGAAAAAAAAATATTAATGACTCGTCCGTCGCGGCGCGTTTGTCGCACATCTCACATTACTACCTCTCTGCACACGCACAAATATCACACAGTGGCGGCGAAAACCGCACGCCAATATAAACACGAACGACGACGGCGCACCTGTTGTTGGTGGCCGGCCGAATAAGCAGCAGCACACGCTCGATGATATTATTATTATTATTATTATTATTATAATAAATAATCGTAATTTATACGAGTATTTTTTTATTTTTTTTTTGTTATCATATTATGAAAACGTCAAGTTGAGTGGAAATCTAATAATATCGAAATTCTCACGGACCCGCGAGACGCGTTCGCGTGTGAATCTTACACGACGATATTCTTATTTGTTCGCGCGGCGCGAAATAAGTAGACAATACATCACGTTTACGCGCGCGCAAAACGCGAATTAATTTTATTATTACAATCCGAACGGAGCGAGGGAATTCATCGGGGTTTTTTTCAACGATGTGCCTGTGTGTGGGTGGGTGTGTGATTTTTTTAATGTCTGTACCAGAAGGAGTGCGCCGATCTTTGCAGACGCGCACAATTCGTTTCCAGCCGTCGGTGACATTTTAGACATTAGATGATTTTTCGAATAATTTTTCATAAAAATATAACTCAGAAATTACCGAAGAGTCACACACACAAACACACAGAGGATGAGCCAGGAGGGTTCAAAAGAAATTTTCGAAATATTTATTATATACGTTATTCGATTAATTTGTATTTTTTCAAATAATTCAATAGAAAACCAAATCAATACTCGCCGGTTGTGAGACGTCTGAAACATTTCCGCGTCAATTCTTATTAGCCGATTTATCAAAGACCTTAACTCGGACTCGGTTTAAGAGAAAAACTAACGAATTTCGTCTCTTGGCTACAGAATTTCGTCGCGTTTTCTACGATCGAGTTAGAAGAAAAATCAATGTTAAACCAATCGATTATTTTGTGTAATATTACAGCGTTGTAACACTCGAGATTCCGAGTTTCGTATAATTATAGTACGATATTATTAATAATACGTATTATGCGTCGAAAGTCGCTATTGTTTTCACAATCAACGAAAAATACTACGATTTTAACGTTTTAAATAGCGAGAAAAACATTTGGGTAGGGGAGAAGGGATTTAGGGACGAGATGGAAACGCTCTCACCGTATTCTACGCCACTGTGTTTAGTGCACGAAAACGCGCGAATATTGTATACGACCGCGCGATCGCCGCAGACCTTCATCCCTTGACTGTCGCGGATATATCCCTGTCCCTTGACTATGTATGTACAAGAGAAGTCATCCGAAAACCGATAAGCTTCCGACGCGTTATTATTGTATTTTATTCTCGTTTTCGCGATAGCACAACACAAATATCGCATTGCAGACACGTGTTGTGTGTGTGACGTGCGCGCGCGTGCGGCCTCGTGACAAGCAGCTATTTTATATAGCGTAACCGTTTCGGTTATATTTTTCTTATCGTAGTCCGTATAATAATAATAATAATAATAATATTATTGTATTATTGTTGTTCAGCCGACGCCCGAGAATCCGTTGTGAATCCTGCAGGGATGATGGTGTGTGTGTGTGTGATGAAGGGTATGGAATGGTATATATATACTCGAATTTCAGAAAATGTAACAAAAGATAAAACTCGACGTATACGGTCGGATAAAAACGTGCACGTGCCTATAACCGGTAAAACTCTTCTTCTTTTTTTTAAAAAAAAAAAAAAAAAAAATATTATTACGAAAATAATATTTTATTTCGAAAATATTGTCGAACACAAATACGTATATTTTGCATATTTTTCTGGTAAAAATAATTGACACCGATCTGTTTTTCGATTTTAGCTGTGCGATCGGGAACCGATTATTGTGTACGGTGACTGGGTGATAGAACACACGCGTTATCCTTTGATTATTAATATATCATATTATTAATATATATATAAATAATTTATTATATAGTATAACATATTTGTAAACGAAACGATCTCTAAACGTTAATTTTCTTTCGGAAGAACCACAGATTAGACGAATTATGATTAATTATGATGCATCTGATCTGTGGATGAACTGTAACTATGAACTTATCGCGATTGTTTAAATAAAAAAAAAAGTAATAAAAATAGTGTAAGTGTATTAGTTATAGAAAAATATGCGCTACGGTGTTATTAGTATAGCACGTGTCCTGTATTTATCAAAATGTGAAAATTTATGTATTTTCGGAACGATTGGGATGTGTGTAATAATAATCGTATTTAAATATCAATTTGAAGGTCTTATTTTAACTTGACATGTCCATTGTCCTTATATAATTAATTTATGTATAAATTAATAATTAACTCACCCTAATTCTGGTTACGTCACTGATCATTGTAATATATATATATATATATATATTATAAAATAAGTTAAATTCATTATAATAGAAAATAAAACTGTAGATGGCGTTTTTATATAAATTTGGTATTTAAAAAATTTTGTATTGCACAGTATGGGCGTCAAGATCCTAAATAATAATATATTATTTATATAGGTGACGGGATATAATATAATTTTCTTTTTTAATGGACACATTATTCGGTATATTAATATCAGCATAAATAATAATTTAAATTCTACGGGGTGGGGGGAACAAACGATTTCTATAATATTATAATATAGTATCACTCGATTGTCGATAATGTCTATTTATTGACAGGATCGGGTCATACGCATCTGTCTGCGCCTATGTAATACGCATAATTTATAAGTATTACGACTTTCATAATAACACGATCGATTTATATTAAAATTATATTTACAACGACAACGGCCATCGATATTATTTTTTTTTCATGTATAATATCGTTATACATACCTACGTAGACGTAGTGGAGTGATGAATTGTAGAAAAAAAAACAAAAACCAAAAAACAAGAGTTCTCTTTATGTATTATTCGATAAGCAAATAAATTTCGATTAATTTTTTTTTTCATTTAAATAACGAGAATTTTACTTTTTATTTTTACAACGTCAGATGACGTTTCGTTTGAATTTGAAAATCCTTTTCGCAAATTTAAAAAAAAAACCCCCTATAAAACTTTCTATACGTTCTTGGTCGTTCGCGATCAAGAACAAAAATAACAAGAAAATGTTCGTAAGTTTTTTTTTAAATTTATAATTTCAATTCCGAATCGACTGTATCCATATAATATTTATCTATATATATATGTAAATAATAAAACATATAATGTATATATATATATATGTAAATAATTTTAATAGTTGACTCTACTATAACTGATGTATGTATCGCGTACGCGTATCGGTCATGATGTACAACGGTCAATTGTACGTTATTAGTACTTATTCAAATAGCCTCGAACGCATCTTATACCTTTCAAGACGGACGTTAAACGTTACAAGATTACGTCATGTCCGTTTTTTTTTTAAATATATGTAATCTGGTAATTGGTACCAAACTTGCATATACGGCAATAGTAATTGATATACAATATGAATATACGTCTTATACGTAAACGCATACGCGTATTATTATTATTATTATATGTATAGTATATGGCTTAGCGAAGATGTTTGATATTGAAACGAATATGCGCATATATATATATATTTAATTGAATAAAACGATTATTATTTTGATGGCTGCGATAAACGATTCGCAGAGAATCAAAATAAAAACGATTGAAAACGAACTGTATAGCGAATGGCGGTCTCTACTTCTTAGGTTATTATCTCTGCAGTTCTCCCCGATCACTATCACACATAATATAACAATCGTTTTAAAACTGTACTTTCACCGCGATTTATGTACGTTATTTTCTTTTCAGAACAGACGAGATTCGTTGCCATCACCACGCGGTATAATAGTCGTAAAAGCCGAAATTAAAAGAATGTTTTTGGGAATTTTTTTTTTAACATACGTAATATAAAGTTACATATTTAATGAATATAACTATTAGTTTTAAAATTACGAGAAAAAAACGACGAAATCGTTTTTTTTTTTTTTTGTACCGTTTTTATGTAATTTTTACGTACGCTCGAAAAAAAGTATTGAGAAAATCGAAAAATTACCTGTTTAAAGTACCAGCTATATAAATGCGATTTGCTTCTGGAAACAAACTGCGTGACTGTTAAGATCGGAGCACTCCTTCTGGTAGAATTTTTGGGTAAAAAAACATCATTGTGTAAAAGCAATACATTCCTTCTCCACTGCGCTTGGAGTATAAAAATGTCCATGCTCTCGTTCGGTATTCATTGTCGTGTATGCAATATTATACGCGATATTCACACGAGGCAAATCGTTATTACGACCGACGGTCATTGGTTGAAAAAATAATAATAAAAATTACGCCAATTGTCCCACATACCATTAAAAGATCGACAAGTGATCGTGCGTATAAAAACTAAGTACTCACACACACGTTCCAGTGAACAATACGCATATAAATAAAACTTACACGTGTTGTCTCGCACGCGGTACATGTGGAAAGTTCGAATCGAACATTACATGGATTTATGCGTAAAACGTTTGTATACGATAATACATAATAATAATAATAATAATAATAATAATAATAATAATAATAATAATAATAATAATAATAATCGTATACGAGATAACCATATAAACATAACTGTCCTTATAATGATTTGTAATACCGTGAAGAAAAAAAATTCGTTTAAAACGTCGTATAATAACGATATTCTCTCATTATGTTGTCCAAATTAGGCGCGTATACGATACATATACATAGATTCTATTATAGAGACAAGTTATTATTATTATTTTTCCAACACAGTCTATACAGCACTACAATTTATATATATGTACTAACTATATATACGCGGGCAAAAGTTGTTTTTTTTTCTTTTACGCATATATATATATATATATATATATATATATATATTTAGAACCGCTTGCTGTACACATAAAATATTGTACGGCAACGACCCGTAATATAACGATTATATTGTTATTACTCTATAATATATTATTCGCCACGTATCGTTTATTATATAAAACTTGTATTTTGTATACGGTTTGTGCGGAGAAGAAAAAAGAAATTGTGACGTAAAAGTGAACTTTATTATTATATTAATAGAGAGACAGCTGCTGTTGTGCTGTTATGGGAAGAACGCGATGATGACTTTCAGAGTGCGAACCGAGGGAAAATAATAGCTGACGATAATAATTTAATTTTTTTCTTTTTTTAAAGTATAAAACGAAACTATATGTTATATATATATATATATATATATATATATTGAGAAAATACGAGAAACGTTTCGAATAATGAGTATTCTGCGGAGAATGAATATCAATATCTGTTACCGCGGAAGGTTTTTTTTTTTTTTTACACGCAATGGAGAATTTAGAGTTAGAGTCCATCTGTTCTCGGCAATTCGTTGTAATAAAGTAATTAAAATTTTTTTCAATTTTTCACGTTAGAAAAATTTGAATAATAAATTATTTAAACATAAAGTCCTAAAATATCTAAAAATTATTATGAAAAATGTTTGGTCCCAAACAAAAAAAAAAAAATTTAAAAAAAATCTTGTCTATAAATCATCCGAGCAACATTTATACTACGGTCGAACGTTTATACATAGAAAAAAAAAAAAGAAAATTCATCGTAAACTGCTTTCTCGTTACGTGTTACAGAATGTAAAAAAAAGATACTTTATACTATAATTACTATACTAATAATTAATATATTGATATACTAAATTTACCATTTATACTATTATATAACTGCATTATTAATCGAACAAATTCTATAAGTAATTATAAGTTTGTGACCCCGAAGCAGTTAATAAGTTTTGGCCTCTCACCGTCTATTCATCAAGATTCATCGGTTCATTTTATTAAATTTATGTTTATTTATTTATTTATTCTTAATAAATACTGTTTAAATATGGTTTTTTATAATTATGATATATATATTTTTTATACTTTTGCCTCTATATAAAAGTAAATATGGCGCGAATTTCAAAGCAAAACTCAACATTTCCCCCGCCCCTATATACGGTCGCATATATTTTTCCACCTCCTACACCAAAAAAAAACCCCACGAAAAATCGTTTATGCCGTTTTGAAATGTCGAAAAAGTTATTCCGTTGATCACGGGAAAGCAATAACGAATTTCAGTGCATATTATGACAATATCATTGAAATCATATAAAGATCACACACAGTCTTGAACGTTACAACGTTGTTTGTGAATGCGCACGCAATTTAACCGATAAGAAATACCGATTTTTTTCTATTTATTCTAACTCGAATGTAGAAACCGCGAGAAAATTAGATAGTTCTTCTCAAACCGCGAGTCGAGTACATATTTTATTGTATCTCTTGAAAAATCTGCTCTTTATAAAAAACCGCGTACAATAACGCGGAAAAATTTACTATTCGGCAATTTCGATTTCGTTTTTTGCAATCATGTAAGTGTGAGGGGAGATTCTTTCGTTAAAAATTATTTAATAAAAAAATAAATAAACAAATATTTCTCATACGGTTTCTCCTTCGGAGACAAAAAAAGAAAAAAAATCGTATCGATTACACCGCCGTTATATTCACAGTCGTGAGCGCGCGGAAATGAAACGAGAAAATACTATTCGTGCGCGTGGGCCCGCTGACGAGATGTTACGACGTTTTGTCGTCGTCGTTTTGCCTATTCAACGCCTTCTTTCCGTCGCCGGGGAAAACGATCGTTTTTGTACGTTTTCCCCCGCAATCTCTCCTCTCCGCGCTCGCCCGTTCGTCGACATTCCTCGGGAATAAAATAATAATAATAATAAGTAAATTTCGCGCGTTATATATTTATAAGAAAAACTCCGTGCAGATAATGTGTGTGATACGCGTGTGGGAAAAAAGCCCACCGCGAACGATCGTACGCCGAGTATACGTTTTATAACGTCATCCGCATTGGTCCAGCTGACTATCACCACCTCGTATTACACAATTCAAATGTCAAATTAAAGTTTATAACCGCGGCCGTTCGACGATTTCGTCAGTGCGCGCACGCCCTTTGGCACGCGACTCCTCGGGAAATCGGTCATCGGCGCGGACGAGTAAAAACGTCTCGAGTTCAGTTATATCGGCGCTGACGACTTCACGTAGATGTCTCTTTTTTTGTTTACTATTATTATTTGTTTTCCGATCTCACCGCCGGACTTTTTCTCGAATCGTCGGAACAGTTGAGATCCGCGTTATAGGCGAGGCCAAAACGGCCGACACGTAATATAGGATCACGGACGACGAGGCAAATGTTTTATATATATATATATATAGAGCTTTTACGAATATTCATTTCGCGTTTTCTGCCGCTATTCTCGGATGATTCGCGCCGTACGCCGCGGCGAACACTGTCCGTATCCTTCGAACGGCCCGCGGGTTAGAAAAAAAAATAAATAAATAAACGAGTCGGCGGTTCAATCACTCAAAAATAACACGTTAATTTTCTCTCGTATTTTGTAACTTTTTTTTTTTTTTATTTCGTTTTATTTTCGACCTATTACAGTTAATAACGACAATACAATAATACGTTTTTTTTATAAATCGTTCGGCGAAACACGACGACGAAAAAATATATAAATGCGTGACGGCCGCGTGCCCGCCCGGTACGTACATATTATAGTAAACTCATTATTAACCGTCGCGAGCGCACGTACAATAATAATAATAACGACGACGACAATATAAAATAACGGACAAGGTGGTGGTCGCGTTGACGGGCGGTACGCGAAACGCAGCGGATAGGTACGGCGGACGAGGTTTGTTCCATAATGACGCGTAACGCGCCCCGGCGTTATCAGAAAATGAACGACGCCCCGGCGAACGCGTCGCGAGGTGGCATGGAAGACGGCGGTGGCGGAGGCGGCGGGTAGAGACAGTTCGGGAAATTGGAATAAGAAAAGTCGGCGGGCGTAAATGAAAGATAGTCGCGAGCGTATATAGAAACGCCGGTCGACGATTGGCGCGCGCGCACCGCCGCACTTCACCGTCTAACCGGGGCTCGCGTTTCTTTCCCGTTCCCACCGCCCGTTTGACGACCCCGGGGCGTTTTATGTATTATATTATATTGTTACATTACATTGTGTACGCGCGGGAAATATCTCCGTCCGACCGAAAACACTAATTTCCCTTTTCAAAAATTGTCTCTCGACCCCGCCGCCGCCGTCGTCGTCGTCGTCTTCCGCCCCACCCGCACGCACATTACCCCGCCCGTCGGTCCGCCGTTTTATATTATAACGTTTTACGACGACGCGCACACCGTTCGTTTGTTGTTACGACGATAATGATTATTATTATTATTTATTATATAATAATACGCGACGAGCGGCGTCGCTGTGCGTTTGTACAGAGCGTTCCAAAAATCCGTTGATGCACAGTTCTGAAGCGCGTCTGTTGTACCTCTGTATGACGAGTACGCAAAAAAAAAAAATGGAATATCGACGATTCAGAAAGTCGAAGGAAAAAACGATCGCCCGATTCTAATTTTAACATTGTCCTGTTCGATAACAGTGTCTGTTAAGCCACAAGCTCGCTGAGCTACTACTAAAATAAAACACTATCGCACGTTATTATGTTATAAATATATATATATTGAAATAAAACATGTGAAATAATTAAAAAATTATATTTATTTTTTTCGTTAACCAATTCGATAGTATTTACAAGAAATATATTTCTCAGTACAGTGCGATCAGGTTAGGCAACCTAAGAAAAGTTAGCTTATATATCGAAAATTTCAAAGATAATTGAATATTTGATCCAAAAAAAAAAAAAACGGGAATTCAAGCGTTAAAGCATATCTTTAATATGTATTATATTAATTTTTGTAATTAATTAATTAATAATAAACGTTCAATTGTTGTACGTTGCGATAAAACGTAAAACTGAAATCAGCTATTGAAGAATATTTACTCAAAAAAGGCGTTTTCAAAAAAAAAAAAAATCCGATAGCGCGTATATAAAATCGATTTTCATTATTGTCTCAATTTCAACTCATAGTTCCCTTGAATACGGAAATCGGTTGAAATCATTTGTTTTATAGTGTTTTCTAGTACACGAAATATTATATTACGAATTCTTTCGAAATATCTTAAAGAGTTATAAACGTTTTAAATATTATAATTCTTGCCAATTTTTTTTCTCTACAATCTCGCGAACCTTCTTAAGAATTGAAAATATTTTGAGAAAAACAACAATACCCCTTTATTGTAATTTTATTATTTGTGTAAAACTTTCGTGTGTTATTAGGCAACGACGATCTATAAAATATGGCATTCGTGAAATGTTTTTCGAACGTTTTCTCCGTTTTCGTTTGGAAAACGCGTTCTGTCCGCGAGCCCCGTTGCCCGGCGGCGGTTATTCGTTTGCCCGGCGGTGTACCGATGAGCACAGCCTCATAAATCTCGTGTTTAATGTATTTTATAATAATACGACGGTACAACCGCTTCATGCAGTGGCAAAATTATTTTCTATACCGTATAACGGTGAACACGTATAAAATATATAATTTATTGTATAAACCGCCGGCGTGTACACGTAAAACGTATAGCGAATATAGTATTTATATATATTATATGTAAACCGCATTGTTGTTCGCGTATAAAAAAAAAAAAAAACGCTGGATTTTTTTATTTTGTTCTTCTTATCCACCGTATCCACTCGGAATACGAGAAGAAAAAAAATACGTATAAATATATATATACGCACCCGACTACGAATCGTGAGCATTTCCACAATCACGAAATTTTAATTTCAAAACCGTGCAAACTTACAACAATAACCTACATACGTGTGTGTTCGTATACATTGTTGTTGTTATTATTATTATTATTCGAATACGACGTATGCTGCAGCGCGACGAATAACGACGACAAAAAAATGCGCGAGAAAATGAATAAGTTGTGTGGGAGAGGTATTTTTTTTATTTTTTATTTTAACGTGAAATATAATATATATATATATATAAGCGTAAATCAACATTCATAATTTATACATAGACCGTACGCGTTTGTACGTCGTCGTGTCGATACAATAAAATATGTAATATAATGTAACGTTAATAACAATAGTAATTTATTATGACGTCTCGAATTTTCGTATGACGACTGTACGATTCTGTATTTATCTTATGATATTTTCGTTGCTTGTAGGATTTGCAAAAAAAAAAAAAAAAAAAAAAAAATATTACGATTCGCAAAAATTTAATACACGCGGAATAATTTTTACTCGATTCTAGCAAATATTTAAAAAAAAATGAATAAATAAATAATTGTTGCTACATGACCGTAAGAAATCGATTATACGCTCGTTGAAATCCATTTAAAACGTTAATTTATTTAATTTTTTTTTTTAACGCTTTCCGCTTTGTTACGATACGAATGTCACTAATAATTTTCAAAAACATACGTTCGACAATAATTATTACGACGCGTTTATTATTCGCTCCTTTGCACATCACACGACGTTACGCTGCGAAGCGTATTCGAACGATTTAACCGGCAACGAAAAATATTTACGTATCTATTACGGAGTATAAAACGATAATAGTTATACAGACGTATTATCAGTTAAACGCGATTTCACTAATAAATTAAAAAAAAAAAACCTTTAAATACGAGCAACGCGTATACGAACATTTTGATACGTAAACGAACGAATCGTTCTGCACAGTACGTATACGCGAAATCGTGACAAAACGTTATTCGTTAAGGGGATTGAAAGCGGATATTTTCTCTCTTCGTCTTACACACATGAAACATAGTAAAATAGACGTTTCCTAATGCCGACGTATCCATCGATCTACAGTGGTGCGATAAGAAACTTGAAAACAGATTTGAATTCCTCGCGAAGTCTACTTGAGATCGATTTTCCCGCGTTTTTAATTTTTTCTCATAAATCCTTAAAAATTAATCTAACGATTTAAACATAGAAGAATTAGCCAATAATCAACTTTTAAAAATTTCGAGATAAAAAAAAAAAATGAAAAAAGTGGGAAAGTCGTTCTGTAGTAAAATTCAAATATCTGTTTTCAAATTTCCCATCGCACCACTAGATCGGTGATACGTTGGAAGAATGAAACGTCTGTTTTGCTATGTTTCGTGCGTGTAAGACGAAGAGAGAGACTGCTCGCTTTCAATCTCCTTAACGAACATTTCTAACACCGTTGTTACTATTATTTTGTTTTAATTAAAATGTAAAAATATGGTTATTTTGAACTTATAAAAAAAAAATAAATACGCTTTAATAAAATTTCTTTCGTGTTTCTATAAAAAAAAAAAAAAAAAAAAACAATAGCATAACGAATGATGCGGATTATAATAGCGCAGGATACTAGAAATTCATTCGATCGCATGAAAAACGACGACGTGCCGTAGAACGAAAACGCAGAATTTGAAGTAATGAAAACCGCATAAAATCGAGAAAACTTCAATGCTCCGCGCGGGCACCCGAAAAATGATCATCTCGTTATACAATAGTAATCCGAGGCGAAATAATTATAAGAAGAAGACCTCAGCGCCTGAGCGATCTCGGACAAATACGAGTAGTTGTTCAACAAACACATCTCGCGAGTTCGCTGTTCAAGAGTGTCCATTGATAAAGACCGAATTGCCGACAGCGATAGGCGGTGAACGAAAACGTTTTCCGTATAGCAAAGGGTTATCGAGAAGTTAAATTTTAATAATAATAATAAAAAAAAATTATTACTAAACTTTTTTTCTTCTTTTCGAACCGATATCAGGAATCATTGCGTTTTTCAAATCAGTAAGACATTCCCGTATACGTACGCATAAGAATTTCTATAATATACTACTCGAGTAGTGTCTATCGCGTACATTGTCTTTCTCTCGCCGCACGCACTTTTGCAATACCTCCTATATCGCGAATACGGGAACGTTAATATTTTATTCAGACCGGCATGACGTTGGGCCGCAATAGCGGTCTCGCCGCATGGGAAGACGACGACGAGAAAAATAGTTACTATATATGACAGCACACGGCTAATTGGATCGATAAATCGTTATATTGGTACATATAATATTATATAACGTGAGATTGCGATCTTTGGCGCGCGCGCACACACGGACACACAAAAACGACCACAGCATCGCGACGCGGAGGTGGTATTATTTTTATTTTTTAAATATATTCCTTTCCATTGTTGTGCGTTACAAACTGTTACGCGATACGAGCGGTGTACATTATCGCGCGTCTAATATAAAACGTTTGTCCATTCGGACTTTTTTTTTCTTTAAATCGTGAATATATATATATATATATATATATAACAGAATTTCGAGAAGTGCCGGGGGAGAGAAGAAGAAAATGAAATCGCCCCGTTCGAAAAATAAATGTATAATTAATCCCCGTTCCACTCGCACGCCAGTATTATATTAATATTATAAACGCACGTCGTCTCCTCCCTGCGTTCGAACGAGCAAAAAATACGACTCGGTTTATAAAACGAATAATAATAATAATAATAATAATCGATTAAAGAAAACGTGTTTTTTCGTTTCGGACGATCGGGTTTAACGACCGATTTGATTTTTTCGCAGAGACGAAAGAAATACAATGATAATCTGCGCGGAATTAACCGATTGAAATAATCGAAATCGTATATAATAAGAACACGAGCGTTGAACAACGACGACGTAATCTATCTGTCTGTCTAACAAATAAAGTGTGTTTTATTGATTTATAAGAATTTTTTTTCCATTATATACGTATAAGGAGAACCGTTTACAGAAACAAAAGTCAGGAACGAAAAGAGAAAATTTCTAATTCAATACAGTTTTTTACTAATTACATTTAAAATAAAATACTACACAAATTTAAAGAGTGTAATATTTTCGAGGAATTCGCGTAATAAAATCTTTTTAAAAAAAAAAAAATGTAACGAAATTAAGTATACTTACTGATGATTGAACACGAACATCCGATGAACTATTACTATAATTTATAAGACACGTATTTTAATTTCTAAAGTACTGCACGTGCACAGATGCGAATATAAGTTTGTTCTCATTGCCCGGACCGCTAATCCACATTTGCAGACTAGGCCGCAAATAATCCATTTGGGCACTTTTTTTTCACCCGTTAATACTAATTTCAAAATATTAAATAATAATAATTATTATTATTTGCTGAAACGTACAAATCACTTATATTTACTACGATCTAATGCCCGTATATTTTTTTTATATACGTTGACAGAGGTGAAAATGCTTAAATGGATTAATGGGGAGACAAGAGAAGATAGGATAAGAAATGAACATACGTGAGAGGAAGCTTAGGAGTAGCGTCGATCGTGGAGACGATGATGAACGAGAATAAACTTAGGTGGTTTGGTCATGTTTTCTCATAGAGAAGAGAAGATTCGGGAGGGATGAGAATGGTTATGGAAATGAATGTTGAAGGAGGAAGAAGAAGTGATTGAGTGCGATATGAGGAATACTGTAGGTGTGTGCGTGAAAGATGTGGGAGAACGAGTCGAGTGGAGGTTTAGGACAAAGGTGGCCGATCCCAAATAGTTTTGGATAGAGGCAAAAAAGATAAGGAGAAGAAATGCGTCTAAAATCGTTTTAGTAAAGTTTTTCTTAAAATCAAGTGATACGTTATGGAAATAAAACGCAACTCGCACTAATTCAAGCAAGGTTACGCGCGCGCGTGAATGGATTGACAAATCGCACAGCGTTACCCGACCGTTAGATTAGTTGGTAGTCTGCAATGTCCACCCGTTGTGATCAAACTATAGTATGTCCCGAGAGAAAAGAGAACGGGATTTTTTTTTTAAATAATTTGAAAATTAGCAAATTAGTGAAAAAAATTATCACATCTTTTTTTCATTTGCTTTTTAAATGTTTAGTGACACCTCTCCCCTCTGCTTAGCTCTCTCCACTTACTGTTTTCTAGTTTATTTTATTTCGGCTTTTTGAAGAGTGTCCTCTTCACGTGCTCTGCGATACGAACAACGCGTATTGTAATTATGTCGTGCGTACGCGTACATCGTATTAATTTTAATAAACGCGCATTATCATGCTGAATTTCTATACATTGAACACGACGATATTTTAAGACTATTATTCGTATAATAATAATAATATATACCGCGGTGTACGGGGGTTTCGTGCGCGATTCTCGGTCGATGCGCCCACACGGGGCATATAAAACATACACGCTCGATGAAAAAAAAAAAAAAAGAAGAAAATCGCGTCGAATATATTTAATATTATACCGTTGTAAACGAGTTTGAAAAACTGAGAACGAGTACGCCGCGATAAGTCAAAACATTTTCGTTATAAACCTATACCGGCGACTTTTATAACCCATTAGATTCGTATACGAAATCCGAGCGTCTAAAATGTGGTGCACTCGTCAAAAACGTGTCGATAAAATGGTTCCGGACCAGACGATTGCAACTCGCTGTAAGTGGGTACGCGAAGAAATCCGTCGATGATAACTCAATCCATTTTATTTATTGACGTATAAGCGTAAAAAGAATCGTTCATTGCGATATACACGGTGACGAAAGACGCGCGCGTTCAACGACAAAACACATTGGACGTCAACGAAAATCGAATAACTGTCTCGTTTCAAAACGAGCGTTCCATTTTTTTTCCACTACTATAGAAAATCAACCGCGGCAGTATTCGAAAAACGAGAAACAGAATAAGTAGGTGTTCAAAGTGATTATTACGAGTGAAAATAATTGCTTCCGTTGATGTTCTTCTGCAAAATAAACGAAAACAATTGATTTCCCGTTGAATTTAACAGTTTAACTATTGAGAGTTACGAAAAGATTAAAATTCAAAAGGGATTTTCAATATATATATATATATTTTTTTTTTTTTTTTGAATATATAGTTAAAATAACGTAGTATAAAACCGTGTAGGCTTGAGTCTTTGAAACTAACAGGTTTTATGACTTGAAACAGATGGACGTAGAAAAAAATCCCTACAACACACAGCCGCGGAAATTCACGGGATTTTTGTTTTCGGTAATTGGAATGTTTGAACACATTTACGAAAACGATCGTAGAACGGTTTTGTTTTGGAAACGCCCGCGGAGAACTGCACTATGATCCAATGCGTGTGGACGAAATCGCGTTTTTAGCCGTTTTTACCGAGGAATAAAAATGTTTTCCGGTAGTTTTGGTTAAAAAAAAAAAAAAAAAACCATTTGAGTAAAAATCGAAAAAACTATCTCCTCCGTTTCATAGTGTACCGTGTAAACTATACGAAAAATAGCGAAAAAATGTTTTTAAATATAATATATTACCGTTTGCGCAAAGTAAAAATATCGAAAAGAAACGCGCGCGGTTTTCTCAAAAAAAAAAAAACCAGCGATTCGTATTCGTTAGAGGAATGAGAAAAATATTATATTATTCCGCGATCGCGTTACGCGCGGCGGCGTCAGCGCGGCGCCGCTGCTCGCCGCGCGCACGGCGACATTCCGCCCCGTCCGGTTCCGCCGCCGGATAATTAGTATTTACTGGCGGACGATTAGCGATCTGAAAACGAGCTGTATAATATAATAATAATAATAATAATAATAATATATACAAGCGCGGAGAACTCGTACTCGTGTGTACATTATTATTGTGCGCGTGTGTGCATTATATATAAGGCAAACAGTATGGGAAAAACAATACTATACGTGTCGTGGCTAATTAATTGCGGTTTTTCTCGTTTTTGCGCGAATCGTGTACGACCGGCGTCTACGCGAACGATAAAACCGGGGATAGTATAGAATTTATTCTCGAAAATAATAAGCGTGTTGGAAAAAAAAATGCCATTAATAATAATAATAATAATAATAATAATAATAATAATAATAATAATAATAATAATAATAATAATAATAATAATAATAATAATAATTGAAGAAACGGGAAAAATATAATACGGAACGCCGCGGCGGTCGCACGGCTAATGATGAGAGAGACGTGAACAAACACACAAACACACATAACGACTGTCGACTATATTAATATACATCAATAATAATAATAATTAATAATAATAATCTTCTTATCGTTTCGTAGTTTTTTTTAACGTTAATTTATTTTTTTTTTATATAAAAAATTAATTGACCAAACGCATTTTTCAACGATTTATATAAAATACCGTAATAAACCGTAAGTACGTCTTCGTAGAAATTTTTAACTAAATATAGTACAAATATTATTCGTCGGTCGTAAATAATACGAGCGAAGAATTGTAAAAAATTTCGTATTCCGCCGGACACTGGGCAGTGAGTGATTTGGCGTTTTTCGGCGCAGGAAAAAAAAACATTTTATTTTGGGCGAGAAAGCGATTGTGAAATCTCAGGACACGGTGAAAAAGTCGAGAAACGTTTAAATACGATACACGCGCGTCGTTTAAACGACTGTTCGGTTCGAAATGAAATCGATAATGGGGTGATCACTGCAAGCGATTAAGAGTTAGTGAATCGATATTTTTTTCTCATAAAAAAAAGGCAAATATAAAATCGTTTTTCAAGTACATTTTAATAAGACGATTATAGGGGGAAAAAAATTACAATTCGTATTTCTGATGTTTATCATATTTTAGAATCGTTTCGTTGAGTACTTCTTCGGATCACGTATCGGCGACAAGTTTTTTTTTTCCTTGAAAAATGCCCGTACATTGATTTAATCGATTATTACGACGGACAATAACGCATTTATAGTCGATATTACTAATAAAAAGCTCGTCGATTCTCTCTCCAAAAACGTTCCTCGTTTTCGCGAGGTCCGTTTTTTCCATCAAAATTTTCACAGCAGTGCATGATGCGATTGGGATCATCATACGATTGTACAAATTTGAACAGGTAACACTTCAAATCAAAAATATATTCACACTTACATGCAGATATATCGGTACATGCTTTATGGTTATGTTACTGAACTCAGGAATGAACGTTTACGTTTATACGCGTTTTTCGCATTAACTGCTTTAACCTTCGCATTAACTGTCTGCTTTAACGTCGTTTTCGTAACAGTTTCGCGTAACGCAAATTTTTCACTGACCTCCCAGAAACTTTTCCACGTCATAAAAAGAACGTTTATATTTCTCTTTAGGGGTAAAAAATAAAACCGCCCACCTTTCGTCGTCACGTTTTTGCACGCCACGAACTCGTATTTTATATTATTATTGTTATTATTATTATTATTATTATTATTAAAAAAACCGTTTATAACATACTCGTGTACGCACATTATGATGCGGTACGGTGTCGACGTCGATAAATATAATAATGTACTGCGCGCGACACGGTCTCTCTCTCTCTCATATCGTCTTCTTCGCATCCGATTAAAACGATTGTCGTCGGAGCAGAGACCGGGCCGCGTGTGTGACAGATGCTATCGCGCGCACAACACGTTATTTCACGATGATTTATACACGAGGTACACAGCCACAGCCTCCTCCGCGACAACGTCTCCCGCGACGAATATTTATTGATTTCTAATAGTACCGCTTTTTATTATTATTGTTATTATTATTACGCGTTCCGCTGTCCCGCGGGCCGACGTTTCTCTCTCTCCTTTTTTTTTTTTTTTCCAAAAACTATTTATATTTATACATATCATATTATATTATGATCTATAGGCGTTGTGTCATTTTAATTTTTTTTTTTTTTTTATCCAGACCCGAGACGACGACGGACTGCTGCTGTGCGGTATACGCCGAAAGCGACACCTGGACCACTGCTGCTGTTGCTGCTGAATTCGGCACGTAACACCACCACCGTCGCGATGTACGTCCCTTTGTCGCTCAAATAGACTTGGAACGGTACGCGTTTTCGCAGAAAAGCGTACTCGTTTATTTTCCGAGGTTTTTTTTTTTATTTTTACTTGTATTCGAATAAGAAACGACTTTTTCGACGTATTACGCATAGAAAAATATAGAGTAGTATTTGTCTTGCCGAACTTTATACGATTAATATTACAGAAATAGACGTTACTCGTAGGAGAAAAAAAATCAAAAGACATGTATTTATTAAAAATATTGGTTGTAAATGAACAGCGGAATGTTATTCCTCTGCGACACCCGACTTTCGGGGAATCAAAAGAAACTTTTTTTTATTCCCTTAATTTCTATTGGAATAACAAAAAAAACTTATCTATAAAGTGTACCTAACCTTTATGATCTATATACCTATGTAAACTTAAAAGCAACGATAAATCATTTATCGTTAGAAGAAACGATTTTGAACGGAACTTCGGTGTAATGCATTTTGTCGAATAATCTGAAATGGTTATAGATAGAAACCGTGACCTAACGATTTCCCACATTTTTTGAATTTAGTCGAAGTAATAAACGTCTTAAATTGTTTTTGAAAATTTTAAACCTTAAAAACCAAAAATCACCTCTTCTGTGAATTGAATACCTCAAAACCAACAATTGCTATAAATAGGCCGAAATTATAAGACATTTTTCGAAAAATTCGCGTTGTTAACACAGTCCAGAGTTACATGTTTGGTGAACATTTCAGGTTTCTATCATCGTTAGTTTCATAATAACGATAATCGATTTTGACGGAATTGCGTTTTTACCCTTTTTTTTTGTGATTTTTTTGGTAATTTTTTTTTTGACGTTTACTATAAGTATTGAAAGAGTCGAAAAATAACCTCTTTAAAATACAAACTAAACGTGATATTCAACTGGAAAATAGTATTATACGTAAAGATCGGAGTACCTACTTCTTCTGGTAGATTTTTTGGATACATACATAAAAAAAAAGAAACGCGTCATTTTAAAACCAAATCTCGTTCCGCTTAGAACCTAAAAATACAAAATAATTTATAAAAAGCGCTTACATTTAAACATATAGTTTTTAAAGCGTTGAAACTCGCGGACGCTAATATTATAAATCGATTTCTGTTATAAAATAACATTCGTGTCTGATCAGTGGCACGCACGCACGCCTCCGACAACTGACAAATCCTTAATAGTACATAAAATATAAATTTTTCGTTGACGGTTATTGCTGGTCTATTACGATTAATAATAATAATAATAATACCGTTTTAAGACGTGTGTAGGTATTATAATACGCGTGATAGCCGGAAGGCGATTACGTTTCCTTATTCCAATCAAATAACGCGCGAGCCAGCGTTTTGATTTATAATTTAATTTGAAACTAATTTAACGAAAAAAAAAAAAACGCTCTCGCCGTTAATAATTTATCGTTTATAATATACGCCTTTTTCTTTTTATTCTTATTCTTCTCGCGCCTCGCTCATATATAAATAATAATAATAATAATAATATCCATTCGTCGTATTTTCAATACGCGTTTCCGAGACAAATGTTTTCTCGGACACACACATCTTGAATTGTAATTACTTTTACAAACTCACGTGTGTGTTTGTGTATACCGTTTCCTAACCGCCACCGATCACGTACACGAGCGAGTAAATCGTTGTCGGCGCTTACGGCCATTTGAAATAAGTCGAGTTTTTATAATATACACGAACGCTCTGCAGAATACCGTCTCTCTCTCTCTCTCTGTGTATTTCTCTGTCTCCGGCACGTCTTCTCTCCGTCGTATGGAAGCAAAACGCAATTATAATACGTCTAACATATTATATCATTCAATAATAATTACAATTATCTTTGGCCTATAGCGGTCCATTATATATAAGTATATATACTTATATATAGCGTTAAAAAAATACGAGTAAAAATCGAATCTGTTACATTTTTAAAGCGTTAAATAAAATTTTTTAAAAATTCGCCCCTCCCTCCTTTACATGACTTCTAGCTTCGCCACTAGACTATATATTTGTAACGAAGACGTATACCCCCGACATTCACTTTCTCCTTAAAAGTGTCATGCACATTTTACCGGTGTCAATGACGGGTCTACTAACCGAAACGTGTGTATTCAACTCTAAAACGAGTGGAAACGTATTTGAGAAACACTCGTGTCGGCGGAATCTCTGCGGTAAAGAATACATTTTTGACGATTTTTTTTTTTTTTTGTCATTACTCAGAGTCGATTGATTACATGGTCTTGGTTAGGTTGGTCGAAGGTGTAAAAATCAAAACCCGAAAACGTATCCGATTGAACGAATTGACGTTAAAAACACGTAGAGTGGATTTTTTTTTTTTGTTGGGTATCGCGATAAAAATGTATATTTTGTTATTGATTTATATTTTTAGTAAACACATATATAGTAGGTGTATGAAAGTCAAACGTTTCGTTTTTTTCATAACGTTTTGTTTTCTCCTCGAAGTGAATTATGGAAATTAAACTAAATATTTTTGTTGTGTATGTGTGTGTGTGTATCGGATGGGAGCAGTGTTGAAAATGTAAAAAAAAAAAAAATGTTCGCAAACACTTGTGCTCGTATAACGTAACCGTAATGATCCGGTGCCCGTACGGGGAATACTCGAATTGTCGTAGAGGCACCGCCGCCGCCGCCGCTGCACAACAGTGTCACATCGGATTCTCGGACGTACGTTTTTTTATTATTGTTATTCATACACGATTTCATAATATCTTCTCGTTCACACAGCGTCATTGTGAAATATATACAGACGGTAAGTATTCTTATACGTATAAGAAAAAAAAAAAAAAACGTATAAAATAACGTACGTAACGAAATCAATAAAATCAAACGCGTTTTCGTCTCATTATATTCTCCGGTTTATCTATTGGTGGCGATCGTGAATTGATAATTTAATTGCGCCGTCGCTACCGAATACCTGGACCACCACCATCATCACCGCCGCAGCCGGCACGCGTGGTCGTAACCGCACACAATGACCAGCCCCCCCCACACGCCTAACGCGACTGTAGCGGACACGCGCGCGCCGCACTCGTTGGACAGATAAATCCGATCGATCCCCGGGTCCAGTAGAAGAGGCGCGCGTTAATCACCACGTGGCTGCCAATTACCACCGTGTTATTGTTACGCGTTCGTATTTTATTATAAAACGAATAAAGTCTTGCGCAGCGTTCGAATTGACGTCGCGTGTACGTTTGCGTGTCGCGCGAACACATTAGCGGAATTACGGTGTCAATACGGTTTCGTACATTTTTTACTGTCTAGACACAAATATGTTTGTGTTACGACAACGTGTATCGTAACATTTATGTCATTAGTGCGTGAATGGACGCGAAATGTATTTTCAAACGGTTGAAACAGTTGTCTGTTTCACGAGAAAACCTACGGAAATCGTGCGACGACCGAATGCGGTGGATTTTAATCTACGCGTTGTCCGTCCGTCCGTCCGTCGATCGAGCGTTTTGCAATTTCGGTCGAGGGGTTGGTTGGTCGCTCCTCAACCAGGGACATTATTTTTGTCGATTTTTGTTCAGTATTAACGAGAGAGTGTCTGCTCGCGAATGCAATCGCTCCTGCCGCTTAATTTATTTAGCAAACCTTTCTAATAATAACTTCGAAATCGATCGGTTGTAGAAAGGTTTAAATAATAATATTAAAAAAAAAAAAATACGTGTTATTAAGTCATTTATTACGTCCGTTGTTGATAGTGTTTGGTAGACGCAATGTGTCATTTTGTCGCCACCGAATAACACGGACATTTGAATTTCAATAGACCGTTGTATTGTCAACAGAATTGTTTAAGAATTAATTTACAATAATTAATCGTTTTATAAAAATTAACAATTTTCTAAAAAATCGTGTTTACAAAACGAGACCTTCCGGATCTGTAAAAAACTGTAGTACACGAATATGACTATTCTTTTTTTCCCCTACATTGCAATATTGTACGAAAGACAACGCTTTTTGAAAATACGTTTATTCGCGTGAACGTACTACGAGCGCCATCTAGTGAAACGATTGATCGTTCCGCGGAACGTCTGTAGGACGTCCGCCAGAGTGTTGTAGTGATTTCACTTCACGTGTGTTGTACCGACGCGTAACGGTAACGCATACCGCAAATCGGGGATGAATTCGTCTAATCCGGTGATAATACCGTGTGGCCGTTAGATTGTCCTGGATAATCCTTTAGAAACGCGTGTGTCAAACATCACAATCCTGGCTACGCCACTGCGTTTGTATACGTGATACACACACGGTGTGTTTACCGCGGTTAGAGGTGAACAACGTCGTTAGCTTCTGCCCGCAGCAAAAACACCGTGTGAATATGACGTGTGACACACACACACACACACACACACCACATATCGCTTACCAGTTACGAGTTACCACACCACCATACACACTTACCGCTTACCACTTACTAGTTACCGGTTACCAATTATAACGCCACACCACCACACACACTACTTACCACTTACCAGTTACCACACCACACACGGGGAGGGGGCATAAAAAACATTGTTCGCCTCTGACTACGACAGTGGCGTCACCAGGGGGGTTTTGGGTATTTAAGGGGATGTCTAGTCCACAAATTTGTAATCAAAAAAGTGTCCCGGGAAAAAGCTATTTGTGAAAAAACCACTCATCAAATTTCCATGAAATTTGTTCTACAATTTAAAGAAAGATATTTTCTATGTACCCTCTTTTTTAAATTTTTAGTTACTCGCACCATTCATTATTACTTGTTTTTTGAAAAGTAAAAAATTTAAATACCAATAATATTTTTTCTAATGACATTTTTGAATTTTTTTAAAAGAGCGTACCTAGATTACGTGATAAGGAATTTAAAAATGTTTATTTCAAAAATATCAATTAAATTTTAATAGGACAAAATAGCTTTTTCCTTTGATAAATAGATGGCCGGGAGCTAGCGATTCTAGCAGGGGCGTATTTACTTCATCTCTTAGGAGGGGGCGAATAGAAAAACGGCCCGTTGAATCTGTTGCCAACTTAGAATTATCGAAAAATGATATAAAAATAATAAGTTTTAAATAAAAAAATGTTTTATGACATTTTAGTTTTAGTTCGATTAATTTTAGTTGTCAGTAGATATAGGTATATACACAAGTATCTAGGGGGGGGGCGATCGCCCCATCGCCCCCCCCTTGTATACGCCCCTGAATTCTAGCGGAATTATTTCTTGTCGCGAGTCGAAAATAATATACCTCGGCCCCCGCATAGATCTATAATCTGTATTCTGTATACCTGAAATTACATAATAATATATCACGCCGTCATCGTTATCTGTATTCTAAAAATATAGCAGCTCTATAAATATTTGATTGTGTTTACTACATGTTTATTTTATTATATTATTTGTACAATATTACAGTAATATTGACGAAATTCGTCGATATATTATTTTGTTTTCGATTGTCACCATGTCGGAGTATAGAAAAGGTAAAAAAAGTCATTTACGACTTGACAAGTCAAGACAGGTCACGACAGGCCACGACAAGTAAAGACATGTAACGACAAGTAACGACAAGTCAAGACAAGTCATGCCGTGTTGTACGCGTATTTTATACCTATCCGAAATTATTTGATATTGTAATTTACTTGATTAATATATATATATATATACGAATTATTTTCTATTTAACGGATAGAAAAATACGCATAATATATTCGTATAGTTCATAATCGAATTGTATTTCTTTTTCTTATTAAATTAAACTCGAGAGACCTAATGTGTGGGCGTTAAAATTTTTAAGTGAATACATTAAACAAAAATTTTGTTTTACACGTTTTTTTTTTAACGCAATAATAATAACCTAACCGGGGGGAGTGGTGATATATCGTCCGATGCGCTATCTCTGATTACGAAAACACACTAATAAGAACTAGACATCCACCTTAAACGTCCACTCCATTGCTTTTTATTTACGTTTTTACTGAAGTGAGTCCTTGTATGGTCCATTAAGAATATGAGCATTGAGCAACAAACCTAATGAAGAATGTAAAAACCTATAGTTTTGTTCATACGTAAACCCCGCCCTCCCCCTCATTGCATAATCCTGGCTACGCCACTGCGAACCAAGTAAGTAATTTGAATATGAAATAATAAATGACCAGTCATAAAAATATGACATTTGCGATATTGTAAAAATATATGACAAAATATTCCGTAAATCTCTTCCTCCTAAAAAAGAAAAAAAATTCTGGATCCACCACTGAGAATATTATACCTATGATGCGCGTGTATATAATAATTACGGCGAGTTTGGAAATGTGAAAAATAACAGCGTTGGCCACTTTCAGAAGAAATCCGAAATCTACGCGCATAGATTATATATTGTATTTATGTGAAATATAACAGACATTGTTTATTTTGCGAGGAAATAAAAAAAAAAAAACCGATAGGAAAATTTCTAATCTCTTGCGCTTAACAGAATCTCAAACATTCGCTTTATTATTTCGTGAGCGTAATTTGTTATTCGCTTTTTTTTTTACATATCCGATACGTCATATTCGCGCATAAAATATAGTTGTCGATAGATTTTGACGTCGCAAACAATCGTACGTAATATATATGTGTGTGTGTGTGTGTACGAGACTTGTACGTGAATTATTACATTTTATCTTTTGAAAACGTTGTATTTGAATGTGCGATTTTTCATATTTATAAAAAGACTTTTTTTGTACCACGCATATTATAGTGCTTTCTGCTCGTAAAAGAAAATTATGTGAAAACTGTAATAATAATAAAAAAAACCAATATATTTATATTTGTAATACTATCAATGGCGTATATTATTATTATGTTTTCCGTTCGAAAAACTTGCCGCGCTCGACGTACATTCAGTTTTTTTTTATGTGTAATAGTTATACACGAGGAATTCTCACTGTTTTGTTCTTCGTAGTAGGTACGAATGTTTTTAGCAGCCATTGACGTGAATTTTAAAATCTTTTCTTTTTTTTTTTTTAATTCGCACGTTCACTGTATTAACGTAATTATTGTAACAAATCGGCGATTATTTTATATTTAAAGTAATCGAAGACATTGGCTATCATAAAATTATATTATATTTCACGTTGCGATTCACGGTTACTTCCGAACACAGCGCAATATTACCAGTATTACTGTATATGATTATACGAAGTTCAGAATCTTGAACGTTACGATTCTGTAATTGTGTGAACGTAAAAAACAATATTAATATTATAATTTATTGATATGTGAAATATTGATTTTTGTTCGTATTCGATTGTATATGGAAAACGCGATAAAATTCTGTACGAGAAGAAAATTCGATAGTTTTTCTTAAACCGAATCGAGTATGTTATATTAAATCTCTTGAAAAATCTACTTGTCAGCAAAAAAAAAAAAAAAAAATTCATCAAAAATTGCTTTTAATGGACAATGCAACAATCGCGGAGAGTCAACTGACTTCGTTTTGTAATTAAGGAGAATTCTTTTACATAAAATAAATTGATTAACAAATAAAAATTTAATAAATAATACGGAAAATATTTTTATTTCGAAAATCCCAATAGTATTCACGAATAATATATTCGTATCGATATTTCTGTTTCGCGGTTAAATTTATTAATCAAACGTATAAAAACAAAATCGATTATCTTTAATTTCAAATATTCATTGCTACTTTTAACCAATTTTTATTTCTTTGAGGGTGTTACGATTCACGTGATTAATACTTCTTTTTTTTTTTATATATTTTAAAGAGAAATAAATACGTATTCGACAACGTACAATTATTGCGTATAATTTATGAAACGCATTGAATAAATTATTTACGAATTTATTCCAAATCGATTAAACACGGCATTTCTCTCAGACTCTGACTGGACACAGCGTCCCAGATCAGTTGGTGTTCGGAAATACGCGCCGCCGCATTGCGCCATATTATATTTGTTATTCCGTCATTTGTTTATATATTGACGTGTATAGTAAAATAGTAATATATAGTGGCGTACTTTCAATTTCTCTCTGAGGGTAGGTTTTTTTTTTATACACAAAACATCGAAGCTTCGTCCCCATAATATTCCAACCATATTGTTATTATTATTATTATTATTATTGTTATTATTGTTATTATCATCAAATAAAATATATCAAACAATAATATAAAAATTTTTAACGGTTGTGAAAGAAAAATTTTTTCCGTTAATACAGTGCAGAGTCAACGCACGTGTCCGACGAAAATTTACAATGACAATTAGTTTTGAAATTACGGAGAGAGAAAAACGATAATTTTTACGGAATCGCGTTCATACCGTTTTAATATAATTTTTCGACAGTTTTTTCGCGCGTTATAAAAAAAAAAAAAAAAGTATTGAGAAAATCGAAAAACGATCACTGTAAAGTACCGACTAAGACGAAATTCGTTACCGGAAAATAGTGCTACGCGTATAAAGATCGGAACACTCTTTTTGGTAGAATTATCGCGTACGGATATATGTATATAAAAAAAAACACATCATCGTTTCAACATTGCCTACGTCATATTCGACTGGATGCAAAATTCTAAATCGTTATGTAATATTATAAAAATCGTAATATCATATTGTATTGATAAACGATTTGCCGGAACGTGTTGTTTTCGTCATCCGTCATTATCCAACGAAACGTCACACGTGCGATTTAAAATGAAAAAAAAAACAGACAGACACAGACGCTTTTTCCCGTGTGGAGTGAATCGCTTTTAATACAACGTTATTGAGTCGTTATTAACTCGTTACTCGTTTTGCTCACGCGCCAGATCGGTCTGACTCTTGAATGTCTATCCGAGCGATTAAAACTCTCACCAAACAAATAGTTCGCTCGTAACACAACGTTTTCACGCAATCGTCAGTTTTTATGTGTTTAAAAAACGTCCATGCAATCGCGAAACTGTCCGTTTCACTTTCAATTTTTATTTTTTGTTCAACTCGTGAACCGGAAAACAATTATTATTTTAGTCGAACAACGATTTTTCTTTATTTCCGTTTTTTTTTTTTTTTTTTGTTACGACTGGGAATCAAATGAAATTTATTATTAAATTAAACACGAAACATAAACAAAATACAATACAAACGTATTTAACACGAACAATTGCAGTCGACATTTAAGCGAAAAATATACGCTTGCCGTTTAACCATTTATTTTTACGGTCGACATTCGTAGCCAATGGTAGTGACAATAAAAACACAGCGTTTTTCTTTCTTTTTCTAATGGAAACTATTTCTACGTCCTTATTCTACTATACATTCAATACAGAAATATACATATAAATATTTATATATTATATATATAATACGTATATTTACGTGTACGAGTATGTGTACACATCCCTACGGGAGAGATGTCGACCAGTAGTTCATTTTTATAATATTTATCCAGCCGTTTTCTTTCGTTTATCGTACACTATAATATATATATATATATATATAGACTTTTGCTCGTGTATTTGTCATTTAGGAACTTCGCTGAGTCTCTCCCAAATTCTATATGTCGTTCGCCTCGCGTACATTAAACTTTTCTCTGTACACTGCATTTTATGTACAAAAATCGCCTGCCACTGTGTTTGACCAATAACGACGGGAGCCCGAAAAACAAATATTACCCCGCTGCTGAGAGTGAGTGAGAGAGAGAAAGAGAGAGAGAGTGACAGAGTGAAGAATGTTTGCGTTGTGCGTGTAAATCACGAAAAATCCATTGTGGCCACTTACGAGTATTTCTCTATCCCATTGTTTCTCCTCGACATTTCTAGTGTCGTTACCTCAAAAATAGGTCAAAATCAAAGTCATTTATCTACTCAAGACACACCTAATATACTTATATAAACACTCAATTGAGTCAAACGTTTTACGAATGACGAACAAAATTAATGTTTTTATTTTAATATTTGGCATCCGGATCATTTGCCTTGAGGAACGATATAATACATTGATGCATTCGTTTTATTGTTTCTAATTGTACAGAGACAAACGTAAACTCAAAAAAACTCTATTCTTGATCGTGTTTTGAACAAGACCAAACTGAACAGTTACTCAATTAGGCATTTCGTATGAAAAAATATATATTTTAAGTATTTTTTTTTTTTTAAACCTTGTTGTTTACAAAAATGTCTTTTCATTTTTTTGTCTATGTGTGTGTGTGTGTGTTTCATTTATTCCTCATAATATATTTTCATCGATTTTTTTTTTTTTATGTCTTAAACATGATAACATGCGTTATACATGATCATAACGTCCCAATGAGATAAATAAGTTGTTTGAGGATGATAATAGCTCATGGATTAGTGACAATTTTGTCGGACATAATTTACTCTTTAGCCTAATTATCCCTTAACCGTATTGTTCTTTTCACGATTTACACGGACCGAAAAGGGTTTTAATTTTTCTTTCAAGCCCTACGAATCAAATGTGAACGTCAGTGACGATTTAAAAACAAAATTCTGTTTTTTATAATAATAATAATAATAATAATAATAATTATTATTATTATTATTATTATTATTATTATTATTATTATTATTATTATTATTATTATTATTATTATTATTATTATTATAACGAACACTTCGCGTCCATTGAATTATTCTTTTTCTTTTTTCTAATAAATGTTCGTTAAATTCTCCTTTTGGATACCAGGGCACGTCGGTATTTCTGGGAACGGAATTACCGATTCTCCGACTTCGTCAACCAGACATTTTGCTGTTTCCTATCCCATCAGAATCATCGTGTTCAAACATCGTCTCTAATTTGTTAGACGGAAAAAAATCCGTGTCTATCTTATCCTTCGCTGAAATCTAAAATTTTCCTCGGTTCCATCAACTCCCATTACCTATTGATTTACACCCTTGTTCTCATATTATGATCTTTTCTTAAATCCTCTATTGCCTCCTTAATCGATGCGCATAAATACATTTTCTTTTTCTCTGCAAACGCTTCAATGATTTACGTAATTTAATTTTTTTTTTTTTGCTTTTTGTGTATTATTTAACGTCGCGTATTTCACATTATTGCTTTTTGTATTCCCACATAGTAGATCTCATTTTCAAACTGTATTTGAAATTTTTTTATTATTATTATTATTATTATTGAGGCACACAATATTTTTGTAAAAAACTAGACCTCTATAAAATAAAAATACACGAAACGGTATCAGTAATGATATTAATAGGCGTATTGAAAATTATAATTTTACTTTGAAAACCGATGGGTATTGTAATAGTATATTAATAATAATTGCTTTACTTATACACACATGCGTACACGTATTTACATTTTAATTATTTTCATTTTCCAAAATAACCGTTGTACGAAATTTTCTTGTATATATATATATAATCACTTTAAAATTCAGTTTTCGATGTAAACTCATTTAACCGGACGGTTTTAATTTAATGTTCCGCACACTTTTCAAATGCGAAATTTCTGCGCATAAATAATAATTAGGTCATTACTACACGATCGATTCAATTTGAAAAACGCATCAAAAGCGTATCGGAAAAACGTAAATAAAACTAAAATTAATTATAATAATATGTGCTCGGACGAAAGCGCGCACGACGCGCATATAGTTTCGTATGTAAAGATAATGGGAAATATTTTTAAAACGAGTAAAAAGAAAAATCATTTACGCGCGGTGGTGGGCATTTCGGTAGTATGACGGACGCGCGTATCTTATACGTGACGAGAATTCGGTATTTTCAAACACTGTGAGTAAACGTGCGCGCGTACACGCAGTGCTCGGATTGGAAAAATAAAGCGAAGGCGACACTAAGAGTTATATGTGTGAAAAAAAATAATTAGTGTGCTCTACAACGATTGGACTCAACTCCTGACACGTGAACGGCTTACCCGTCAAATCGTACATTTTCATCAAATTATCGCAACACGATAACGTGTACAATTAATATATATATATATATATACATTTTTTTTTGTAACTTATCGTTTATTAACGTAAAAAAAAAATTAATAATTACACGAAAACGTACTCTACGCCCGATTCGGTACACAATTAAATAATATTCCACTGCCGTTTCACTTCTCACTCACAAAACACCGTACACACCGCATACAAATTACCCATATTATAAATTATTGATAATGATAAGACTTGGTCGACCACAAATGGTGACGAGGAAAACACGGCTTGCGTGGAAAGAAGAGCGCTTAGAAGAATTTACGGGGGCCATCTTAGAAAACGGAGTGTGTAGAAGAAGAACTAATGGGTTCAACTCGTTTACCAAAAATCTGGAATTAATGCATACGCGTTATGCGAGCAAGAGAATCGAGTGGACGGGCCACCGGTCGAACGGAATAATAAAGAAAGCGTTTGAAGGGAAAGTAGACGGAATAAGTGCTCACAGGGAATAGCGTCGACAGAATCAGATGGAAAAATGTAGTAGAGGCCCGTCAAGGACTGTAAAAGCTGACGAAGAAGAAGAAGATAAGACACTTTTGTTCTTGTTACGAATTATCAATAAATCCTTTAAACGGTTTTTCATTATTCTTATTCAATGCAGCTATACGAAATGAGAATTTCAAATAGTATTATTTTAACGAAATAACACGTCCTCGCCCCCGCTCCCCCCCGTTCTAATGAAGAAAAGGGTGCTCTTAAAAGTATGATAAATCTGAAGAGGAGCTCTGTCCCGCAATTCGAGCACTGCGTATACGTGTATTGTGTTGTGGACAGTGCGCAATACGACAACGAGTTCTGCAGAGACGAGAAATACGCGTCATTTCAGCTGTGTGTTTGTAATACAAAAAAAAAAAAAAACTCATTATTCCTCTTTCTGTGGTTAAAAAGGACAAGCGGTAATAGGAAATAAAAAAAAAAAAAAGAGAAATAAACGCGAATTAAAAGTACTCAGTTGGTGAAATATAATAACATTATTATTGATTTATACAATTAATTCAATATATGTGTACGCGCGTGTGTATAAAAATTGAATTAGTTAATGTATATGGAAAATATTAAATGTATCCGATTTTTAGTCTCAATCCAAAAGAGCCTGTGGTACGCGTAGTATTCAAAATCGGGAGACTTTTCTTTCCCGTTATTCCAAAAACAATAACATTTTCATCGTATTTTTACGAGAAATTTTATATTGTACCCGATATATACCGATAATTACGCTTTTAGTATTTACCGGAGTTTATTCATTACACCAATTAAACAACACTATTTTAATCGTGTTTTTACTAAAAACCACGAAGTGGTTTAAAAAGTTTTTAAAATGGGTTTTTCAGTCGTATTATTATTATTATTATTATTCATACGCTTCTCGCATCTCGTCGTCTACACGAACAAATTTACGAATACGACAGAAACACGCGCGCGATCATTCCTTTCAATACCGTACACGTCACCGTCTCGATTTCGACTCGTATTCGTTATGACGAGAAATTGATTTCATTAATATTATCGCGTGTTGTGTACAGTAAAATCGAATTGAATTTCCATTCGGTTTGAGCTACTTCAACATGCACATTTAACACAAAATAGTATTGTGTTTGCCGATGTATTATATAATAGGCGTATAAATTATAATATTAAAATAAGAAATAGTATTTTTCGTTTATTTATTTGCGAATTACGCAAAAAAAAAAAAAAAAAAAAAAAATAAATAGAAACTGTTTATGAATGCTGTGGATAACGGTTAAAGCAAGTTATTAAAAAACGGTGAATTTATAACGGATAATTGTTATTTTAATTTAAAAAAATGTTTATAATTCTTAAACGATTCTGAACAAACACGATATAGTATAACTGTTTATTACACAATTAATGAATATGACACAAATTATTATTATATATTATGTAACTTTAAGCTTGTAATACACTAATCTTATTTGAAGCTTTTAAACATTTTTATAAAAAATTCCACGACCAATTAATACTAAAACGTCGAGAATTTTTAAGGGATTTTTGTTCTTGTAAATTTTGTATTGTTTTTAATTGTTCAAAACTAGCTTGGGATAATCGATAAACGTGTCAAATGAAGTACTGTGTGAATACAATTTGCTCGATCATCGAAGCACTCGTTCTGTACAAGGAAAAGTGAGTGTCTACAGACAAAAGGAAAAAATAAATAAATAAAACATAACAAACATCATTCATCAAACCTATATATATTTTCCGCGCTCAAAATCTAAAATGTATTTGAAAATAAATCGCGATTTTCAGTGAATTACTCTAGTCCAAATGTCCGTATGCATTACAATTTATACGAAATACGGCTAACAAATTTGCCTTTCAAACTATTTCAGCGAACGTCCAAAATACTTTCGAGAGAGAGCTCTGTTTAGTACCGTACAGACGTGAGCTATGCGCACTTACTGATGTTGATTAATAAACTTTTACTACTTTTAAATCAACGATTTTATTAATTACGAAGTTCTTTTGTACGCATCCTTCCGCCTCCGTTCCGAAACATTGCAATATCTAAAACTCTTTTCGCGTATAAAGTTTCGTCGGGGGAAAAAAATAATAAAATAAAAACTGTATTTCACTGTCGAAATCTTTATATATATATGTAATTGCTCGTCGGAGCGAACGTCTGCTTAGATGTTTTATTTAGTTTTTTTTTTCAACATTTCGTTGAACATACGCGTATAGCGGAAGAAAAAAAATGTCGAGCCGTTCATCTGCGTATAAAGCAGTTCCTATTTACATCATTATTACATTTCTACTGTGAAGCACAATGAAAATCTCAAGGGTTTTCTTCCGAAAACTATACTGGAAATAAAATATCACATATTATATTTTTAACGAACATAACGACGTGCGTTTATCGCAGAATTAATCGAATACGCGTAAGTTATTTTAATGATCATTCAACGTACATATAAAAATTCACTTTGTCGTTTTTGTTTATTCGTGTTTTTTTTTTGCTTTAAATTTCAATGAGTAGCGATTTTCGTTGTATTTTTTCCGCGAGGCGACTTATGTATCATTCCCTCCCACCCTTCGTAAACAAAAATTAAACTTCGCAATAATGAAATTTAAAAATATAAAAATAATTATATATATATATATATATATATATATATATATTGTTCCGTATAATGAATAATATAATAAGTAAATGATCTAAGATGTTTATTAAAACGGACGACCAGATTGTTATGTAGTGTACACATTCGTGTAGCAAACAGTTGCGCCAAACAATTTCGCCAAAACGAACTGTCTGCTCTGATTGGGTAAACTGTTTGCCGTCAAAAATTAACTCGCTAAAACACGCTTAAATTTAAATGGAACCAACAACACGGCGACGATTCGAACGAGACAGAAATACGAATTAATATTACAACGGTTTTTCAATTCTACCACACTGCCAACCTTTGTGCCGATATCTCGCATTTGGCGCTATGACAACAGCAAAACAACTGATGATCGTGTGTATTGTTGTTGAACGTGCGGCTGCGGGGACTGATCATAATACGGAATATCGCATCTGTTTTTAGTACACGGAGGCGATGAATAACGGACCGCCGCCGTTACCTTCTGTTCCAAAATGATCAAACGTATACTTGTACCAGTCAACCTTTGTTCCAAAAATATTCGTTCAAATCATATATATATATATGTATAATCCAAATAACTTTTGTTTCCAATGAATTTTCGTTCCGTTGATTATTGTCTGTTCAAATAGACTATTATTGTTTCCAATCACCACGACGTTAAAACACATTCTGTTATGCAATATTATTTTGTTGTTCGTGAACGCGGATTAACGGAACGTGATCGATAACAGTTAACTAGGTGACGACACGTCTTCAACAACTAATAGGGCGATAATAGGTTTTTTGATTTGTTATCGGTTTCCCGAACAGTGTTATTTACCGTATCGCGAAGAACGAGCCGCCTCACGATGATTGTCGCGGTACGCGCAATTATTTACCAAGCGAAACATGTGCTATCGGCGAAACGTACTATTTGTGTATTATTTATTACGAAATCTTTACCGCCTCACACTAAAGACAGCCACTGATTTCAAATGCGATCAAATCACCGGCGGTTATGAAATTGTTGTTAACAATTCAATTTCGGTTTTGGCCGTAATTTTTCCCCGAGGAAAATCGTTTTCACGTTCGATCGGACAACAAACGAGACAATATTCATAAAAAAGTCGATCGGAACACAATTACGTGTACGTTTTCGGTACGAGCAGAACGTTGCCGCATTTACGACGAATTATGTTAAGGGCCAGTTGCGCAGTTTCGTAGTTAAACAACGATTGAATTTTATTCGTCGATTATTATCACGGGTGTTGTACAGTGGTCGGTTAAGGTGTGATTAGCTAACCAACACGATTAATATTCGACGTATTTTACAATATTTTCGTGAATAGTATTTTCATTGGTATTGACTTACGCGAATTTTGTATTGTCGTTAGTCTTATCGTTTATTATTTCACAACTCTTTCCCCTGTTTGAATCATATCAACAATATAAAACGCATTGCAGTTCCCGTCAATCGAAATCTATCGAAGGATAGATTCATCGCCTCTTCACCAAGTGAAATGATTTGTCCGAGGCTTAAAGATTTTTCTGTCTTCTCAGAAAAGCAATCATTACGGCCAAGTGATTTAAATTCGTCATTTTCGAAATCAAAATTATTTGAATCAAACTCACTGTCATCATAGTCAACATCCATTAGAATTTTCGATAATTAAAACAATAAAAATAGCCAGAACTAATATGGAAAATTAGTGAAATAAAATTTCAAAACGAATTCACAGGATAGTTTTGTTCGAATATATACCAAACAATTGATAATAACGATAACATGAATTATAATCGTCGGTTAAGTAGTAAATGGCCGTTTAACCACAGGTTAACCGACCGTATTCGATTGATTAACTAAACGGGCCTTCAATCAACGATCAAGTAGTTAACAGACACCTGTACAACGTCCCTTTGAACCTTTGAATCGTTGATTAAGAATCAACAATTGTTTAAACGAGCGTTGTACAACTGAGCCTAAAGCTGTTGTATTCCTCGCGCGATTTCTGAAAACATTCACGGAAAAAAGATATATATATATTTTATTTAAGAGAAATGCGCTTTCGTGCGGTTTTTGCTAACTGCTTACGTCGTGCAGTCGATTCGAGTGATTAACGATCGAAGATATTTAATAAAAAGCGCACAATTGTTTTCGTTGGCGTACGTGTGTACGATATGTGCTCACGGGGCATAAGTGACCGCGGGACTCGTGAAACGTGATAAATACGGTTAAGTCGGTTTATCGTAGAGTTTATTGGTTTGCGCGGGCTGACCGCTGTAATTGAATGGAAACGAGACACCTGACGTATGGCTCGTCGTTATTATAGAAAATGTCTTGTACACTCGGAATTCAAGTCCGATTCAATTCTTTGTCATCGAGTACTGTTCTTTGTCAAAATATACGCTTAATGTATTATTATTATTATTATAATATATAATTATAATTATTTTTATGTTTTTAAATTTCATTAATGCGGAATTTTTGTTTACGAAGGAAGGGGGATTGATACATAAGTCGCCTCACCAAAAAATATACAACCAAAACCGTCACTGATACGATGCCAATTAATATATGACATTTCGATGTATGTCCAGTTCATGGATTTGGTAAAAAAAAAAAAAAAATCAGCGATAAATTTATGAAACGGGCTATTTATTATTGGGGAATAAAACGCGTGCGCGCGCACACACAAACACATACAGCTATCACTATTTAATTAATCACATGATAACTCACTAACATGCGTATCTACATTGTTATTTCTGTTGTCTGCACGTATATAATTATTAGCATTAAATATATTATGTTTTATTGATGTTAAGGGTAGTACTTATTCATGTATAACTAAATTTATATATATATGTAAAATGGTAAAATTGGTATGTGGTTAATAAATTAGGTTTCCAACATAATATTATTTATATTCATTTTCATATATTGATTTATGGAATACGAACGTTTAAAATATACCCATATATTTCTAGATTGGTTAACGCGCGAATATAATAAATTCACACACGTGTACACAAAGTGAGGTTTTTATTATTATTATTATTATTATTACCGTCTGCCAAGCATTAGACGTACGAGTATAATAATAAAATATACATTTACCGTGTCAATAATAATAATAATAATAATAATAATAATAATAATAATAATAATAATAATAATAATAATAATAATAATAATAATAATAATAATAATAATAATAATAATAATAATAATAATAATAATAATAATAATAATAATAATAATAATAATAATAATAATAATAATAATAATAATAATAATAATAATAATAATAATAATAATAATAATAGTAATAATAATAAAATATTTTTATATAATACATTCAGGCGTCTGTAAACTGCGTCGGCAGCAGGTTATATTCGATGCGAAATAATTGGCCCTGTTTATTTTTCTGTATTCTTTTAAGAAATAAAAGTACCCATATACCGTTTTTCGTAAACGTTCTCCGTCCGATTTTCCATACAAATCGATCTACATAGAAAATGTATAATTGAAAAAAAAAGTGATGTATCCGAAAATAAAGACATTTCTAAAAATTCGCGAATTTTGAGAAGAAAAAAAACGGAATATTCTTTTTAGATTCCATTGTAAATTTTTAAATTATTAAACAATTAATAATTTTAATATCGCTGCAATAGAATCGGGGGGAAAAAAATGTGGAAATTTCCGCTATTCTCAATTTACCGTACGTTCTATATACGAGAACGGCGTTTCCTCGAATTTTATTCGGATATTTAGTTTTCAATTATCATATTACAATTTTCTTTCTACGCGCACCGACTTCCGGAAGGATTTATCGAGCGAAACGTTTGCGCCAAAACGATTTTCGCACTATTCGTTCGAATAAATTATAGCTGTAACTAATATTAATATGCCTGTTAATAAAAAAATTAAATAAATCTAATAATAGTTTAATTTTTCGTAAATCAAAAATTTCACGTTGTGAATAAATACTGAACTCTGTGATAATTGAACAAAAGTAATTAGCGTAATTATTCGGAGGCTCTGCACGGCTCGAACTCGGTTTATTATAAACACCGAGGAAAACCGTTAAATCGTTTATCCCAAAAACCAATATCGAAATCGTACGAAAATCCGATGATTGGATGATGTTGAAAATCGACTCCCCTCTATTGAAATCAACGAATACCACCGTAATACTTGAAATGTTGAAATCAAACGCTGAAAACCGAGTTGAAGTCGAGTGGAAAATAAAATCGACGGAATTAAAAACATTATATGGCGAGTAGAAAAAAAAATGCGTTAGCTAGCATTCGGTCGCGTGCTCGTATGTAATAATCAACGTTTGATCCGATATAAAATATTTAATCGGACTTGTAAATTCCTCGACTCATGCAATTTGACTCTCAACTCGTGTAGAGTTCAAATGTTTTTCGTCAGAATTACATCCCGAACGGTTGAATTTCTTTCGCGTTCCGACGCGCGTAAATCTATTGAACTTTTTTCAAATTGTCGTTTGTCAACCGCGGTGGCACACCGATAGCGTGCGTTTCCGATTCCCATTGCCAGAGGTTCTTTTTTTTTGTTTCTCAATCCGTTGTGATAAATCGATATAGACTACGTCATGTTCAATAAATCGTCGCGCGTACAGCAACGGCGTTTCGTGACGTATCGAAATATTAAATTGTAACTAATACGTGTACAATCCGTATAAAACCCCGTTATACGAAACATAAAACAAAATATGCAATTTCATCGTATGATAATAATTTTATTTGTGTCACATTATTTCGCGTGAAAAATGTGTGTTTTTCGATCACAAATCACGACCGTATAGGTAGCCCCCCCCCTCACACCCGGACAACGATTCGGCAATTGTCATGAATGCGTATACAGCGAAATATTGCATTAACGCGTAGGTACGTCTAAAAATGTAGTTTTTTTTCTTTTTAATATCCTTTTAAAAATATATCACGATGTAAAAACGATAAATTTTCTTATAAACCGTTTGCGTTACGTCTCACTGACATTTGCATGTGGGTAATATAATAATACGCAGTGAAAAACTTTATATAAGTCGACGGAGGACGCGGAGAAGGACTCGGGCGTGGAACGCGCAGAAACGACGGGAACACAGTTGAAACGGTCATGATGTCCGCAGGAAAGACACGCGACGCCATATTGGGTGGAACAGGGGCGAACAATTCGAGGAATACCACGACGATTCAGGACCGGGAGAATTCGTTAGATGTTTTATTGGCAGCGAAAGATCTTGTTGAATACTACAGTATCCACGCGTATATTAAAAGCGTTGAAATATGTGTCGTAATGTGTATTATGAAATCGTTATTTATTAATTTTTGTATTTGAGAAATTAAAAACAGCGTCACGTTCCAATACGAATTTCTCCGGAAATCGAAACGTAGTGCGATGTACGGTCAACGACGGCGTAGTGCTTTTCATCGGGTTTTTAATCGAAATCGGTAAGAGCGAGATTAAATTCGATTAGAAATCGAATATTTTCTTTTGTCGATCAACGACAACGTTATTATTACAGTCATTGTAATAACTGATCACATGCAAATGTTTACGTTTTAAATGTCGCGTCGTATTAACGCGCCTGCGGAAATAACGATGGGAATTGAATTGATACGCGCGTATCGGAAAAAGGCGACGGCAAAGTTAGGCGATAATTGTAATGAATTTTGTAACTGGAAATTTAAGCGATTCGAATTAATTACTAACGTTTAAGTTGATAAATTCGCGCGGTGATTTAATAATATGATGAGGATTTCTGTCATTGTGCGATGATGGCCGACGATATTTTTCACGCGACATAATGGCCCCGTTTAATACAACACATAAATTGTAATAAACAGAATTAAGAAAGGAGTCGAAAAGTGCGTGGGGCGAGTGGGGAATAGGAGTGTCGAGCTAATGAAATGAATCACGTCACGAAAACTGACGTACGTGATGAGACTTCGTGTGTCCGCGAAGAGAAACCGGACGAGAGATCGTTTTTACGAGGAACGGAACATCTCCATGCTCTCGATCACGTTCGCACCACAAATTCTTTCAATTCTTCTTCTCCGGACGCGGTTTCTCCCGACGCCGCTGATTCCCCGTTACGTCGAGCAAACAGAATTAAAATAAAAAGACCGTCCGAATCGAAATCTCGGACTCTACGTGTTCGTTTATTTTTTTTTTTTTACGATATTTTTCATTAACGACAGAATTTCGATGACAAAAAAGTTTAAAAAAAAAAAAAACACACGTATAAACTGGTGAAAATTCTTATTAAACGTGTGAAGAGTCTAACGTAACACTCTTCCTCGAGGATCTCGTCTATGGTACCGTGACGATTCAATTCGTTCTTTATATTCGCGTACGTTAATATTTGCCGAAGACGTTTAATCGTTTCGCACAATTGAAAGCCAACAAGAACGCGGGGCCGAATTGTTGAAAAAAAAGCCTACCGAACTGTCGGCGTGACTTCAATAATTTGTAACTGCACGTACGCATCACTGGAAACGAAAAGACGTTTAGATCATCGTTTTATTTTTAAATTACTTAACGGACACATTTTTCAATTCCTAATCACGACTCAAAAGAAAAGTAATTGCGCGTGTAACTGCTGTTAATGTTTTTCAACGCATATTTAAATAATTTATTTTCTTAAATGCTTTGTTGTACCTTGACCTCACGTGACGGTTGTATACAACCAATTGCGGTATTTATGACCATCGAAATAAAATTATATTAAATTACTTAAAATCGTGATATTTATATATATATACGGCACTGTGCGTTAAACAATATATTTATATTGGCCGCAATATAATTCATCACGTTTATAAAACGATATATTTTAATGTTATATAGCAACCGTTTTGTTTAAACGTTCTGTTGCCTTCTTAGGCGAGAGAATAAATAATCTCCAAACTTTGGCGTAAGTGTATTTAACGCCTGAATCATTGCGATATAAAACAATATCGTAAACGTGAAAACCGTTTCAGGACACAACAGCTGGACAAATATAATGAAAATTAATCTGAAGAGTTTCAAATGCATCATCCAGTCGATTTACGACCAATTGTCGGAATATCATTTGTCGACGGATACCGTGGATCCGGACGGATTCGTCGGATTGGCCGATTCCATCCTGCGACTGGTGTTCGTCCAACTATGTGCTGCTTTCGGACTGGTCCACGCGCTGATACCGCTGTGCAATGTGGCCCCGTTGATCCTGTGCTTTCTGCTGAACAACTTTTGCGGCATCGCGAAGGCCCGGGGCGATCCGTTTAGGTTCGCCTTGAGACTTCTGGTGTTTGCGTGTCAAACGGCGTTATTGTTTACGATTATTTATTACGGGATCGTATACGTTTTCTATCCGATATTGTCCACGATTTTGTACGTTATGGGAAATTATCTGGTGGTTTTTTCGATTCTATACTGTTTCGCCGACGAACCAACGATGCCGATTCGTTAGTTAAACGTATTTCGCGTCCGACGTTTCCACAACGCAAATCATATTCGTTCGTTATGATTTCAGTTCGTTATGATACATTCGAATGTGAATGTTAAACACACGCGGGCGGTTTTTTCTTTTCGATAAATATTTACTAAAGTATTATAATGATTTTGAACATAAGAAGATGCGTGGGTTTTTTTTCTTTATCTAACACATACGCAAACGCGACATAGTAAATATTATTGAAAGTTAACCAAACAAACCGATCGAAGGAGTGCAGGTACGAGATAATGAAAAGTGTCGAAATTTGCCATAACACGGTTTTTGAATGGCTGGTGGTGAAAAAAAAAAAATGAATTTTATGTGTGGTTCGGAAACGGGAATTTGTTAATGGATCGTTTTCAGGCAATACTTGTAAAGCCCTCCGCACACGAGGCGATTGCAACGCGGCACGATTCTTGCGCGATTTATGCGATATATGCGATTACGCGGGGGCGCACACGACGTTTGCGCAGTTCTTCGGTTACCTTTTTTAAAATGTCAAGTTCATTTAGTGAACTTATAATCTTAATCCTTATAATGTTAATTATAACCAAAAACATATCCTTATTTAACATTAGTATTTATAATATTAATCATAACAAAAAACATAAACTACTTATTTAATATTAGGCTTTATAATATTGATCATTACAAGTTTGCGTAATTTGAAATTACCGTGCTTTCGTCTGATGAAAACGATAAATAAGATAAATAAGTAGCAACTAAAGAATGACAGTTCGTAGGGGGAGAACTTAGAAGTATTTCGTCTATGATTTGCGCTTATAGGTTCTCAGTTGTGAATCAGTCATTGTTAAGAGATCTGGTATAAGACTATTTAGAAACTATCCTGGCATCAGAAGTAGTAGCGGCTAATTTAGCTTTCTTGGTTTCAAAATATTCGGTAAAGGCATTGTCAACATCAGTGGATATATTTTTATTTCTTTTTACTCTTTTCCCTGGAGTAGATGTGGATTTTGTAAATGTCGATTCCGGAGTAGTAATGCGTTCTGTTTCAGATTGTGTCGTAATTAGTCGTATGCTATTTGAAGTAGAAGGGTGAGGGGGGATAGTGGTAGAAGCATATTTGGTGATGAGACTGACTTGATGTCCCTTTTTGAATACTCCGACATAGAAAAATTATAAAGTTCAGGATGTTTTTCAATTTCATCAAGAAAACGAGCGACGTAAATCTGACTTCTAACGCACCTACCTGTACTGCTGTTGTTAAACGATAAAATTTTTATAAAAAAACTGACAATTTTGTATACTTTCTAATATATTTAACTCATATTTTAGACATTTGTGGAGAAATACTTTTAAAAATGACAATTGTCGATTGAAATTAGGCTTAATGACGTATTAAAGTCTTCAGTTTTAAGATGTCTTTTTATCGTTTGCCACTATAATTCTATCAATTTGTTTGAATTAATTAATTACGTTCAAATTACAATGTTGTGTTTGCGTTAGTGTGTGTTGGATAAAGATAAAAAATACGGGACAATTTCAAATCTCATAATGTTCAAAATTATTAATAGTTTAATAAATATTTATAGAAAGAAAACCCCTTGTGAAAAATATCAAAACCGTTGAAGATTTATATGATTTTTCTACTATTTAAGTAGTTTAACGTATAAAGAGATCCGAAAAAAGCCGACTTTCTCAAATTATTTTATAGTAACGTCTGTGTTTTAATATGTTTTTGTAAAGATAAAGTACGATGAAAATCTCCGCAGAGTTCGATAATAATAATAATAATAATAATAATATACGTTTGGATACATTCAAGGAATTTTAATTTAATACTTTCGTAAGAATTTCCAAAATTGTTTATAAAATCCAAAAATCAATTTATTTATGTTAGTTACGTTTTTCAAAATTAACTTTACATTATAAAACATTCTTTTATACACTGTAGAAGATTAATCAGAAACGTATTTATAATAATATAACAATAATATATATATATATATATATATATATATATACATGTACATTACTTGTATAAATTAAAGCTTTTTGAAAAGCAATACAACAAACAAATCGTGTTAGAATGGTATTTTTTCTTAGGAGCATAGTTCAGAATCTTTTGGACACTTCCTGTGCCACTCTTTGTGGTAGTATATAAATGATTATAATATTTAGTATTTTTGTGCGCAAGTATATGTGTTGACAATTTCAATTTAATTCGAGATGTCAAAATGTCCTCTAAATTTTAGGTAAAAAAAAAAATGATTTCCGATTTTACGAAATAATTTTCCACACATATCATATTATACGTTTTAATTTTCCGTTTACCGTTAATGTTTAATATTTTAGAATTCTGGTTCATAGAATTCGCTTTTTGCGTAGTTCAAAGAATACGTTAATAACCTCGTACCTTTGTTACAACTGTGACGATTGCATTTATTTACTGTTTATGACTACATGTATTATGATACGACAAGAAGGGACATTTAATTCTTAGCAAATTTTGGCGATCGTTTATTATTCGGGAAATATCACTGCATAAAATTTGCACTTAATCGTGGAATGTTTGAAAGAGGAGAAAAAAAATTATTATAATAATAATGAGTAAAAAGTTTAAATGTGTACAATGAATAAAACCGATAGTACGTTATTTAAAAATCAAAATATGAAATACAGTTATGAGTTTAACGAGAGAATATGTGAGTGTATAAGAATGAAAAAATGTAGAACGTGTGTTTGTGGTGTACGAGAAGGTTTTTTTTGAAAAATATCGCCGTATATAAAACAATAGTGTAGACGAAATCGAAATTAAACATAATATAGTGTCAAATTATACGTTTATAATCTAAAAATGAAATTTTTTTTATTTCCTTTTTCTCGTCGTTCAATTATTATTATTATTATTATTATTATTATTATTATTATTATTATTATTATTATTATTATTATTATTATTATTATTATTCAATTTGACATTAACCAGCGATTACACATATTATATTATTGTACGTAGAGACAACGATCCGTGTGTACATTTTTTTATATAACTCTCTTAAAAAAAATGCGCGGTAGATTTTTTTCGCGCATTCGCGTTACACGAAAAACTTCGTTTTAACGGCACCGTGGACCGAGTTAAAAACGACAATGTACACATAAGCGTCGTGAGTACTGGGAAAAAAATTAATATATTTTTTTTTTATAATTTTCCTATTCGCGGTTTTTGTAAAATACGAATAGCACACGAGGTGTAGTGTATTTAAATTGGGAAGTATACTATTTAAGCGCATACGACTCCGAATAAATGCCCGTTATAATGTAAAAATGACCGCCGCAAATGGAATTCCGAACGATTCATATTATACTATAGCGGCCGAATGTACGCGGAGACGGACAAATAAAAAAAAAAAACGGTGTTTGTAAATGTGTTTTATTTGTGCGTCGTTTTTATTCAAACGTTCGCGTAAATAAAAGAAAACTATAAATACGCGTTAGTGCGACGTGTGTGTGTGTGTGTGTGTTGTATAAAAGAATAAAAAACTGTTCCTTTCAATACGGTTACATTCGAACGTTAGAAGAAAACAAAAATTGCGTACGATACTCGTGTTATTTTTTTTTTCATTCGTTCATTCGTATTACACGCACCTACCTTACGTTTAACATGCGTATTCGCGCGAATAAGAATGCGAATTACAGGAGAAATGACAAGTGTCAGAAAATAACGAATTCCCGTAACGAGTACTAATTTAAATATCTCATTTGTATTTTCGTAAGTGTACCGGAGTTTATAGCGTGTTTACGTATTATAGCGTGTTACGACACAATACGCGGCCTTCGAATTAAATAATAAATGAAAGCGCGGAAAAAAAAACCAATCCATTAGCGCCGAAATTGCGTATGCCCACGAAAACGAGAGAACAAAAAATTTGTTTTTTCTTACGAGTTACGACTATTATTGAACCGATGTAGTGCGAATTATTGCCGTCGAGATAGTTATGACAAAGAGTCTCTTTTTATTATTATTATTATTATTATTATTATTATTATTATTGTACTCGTATATAGTTTGATTTTTGGTCAGACCGATTATTTTCTCACGTACACCTGCAAGCTGTCGTTTTGCGAATAATATGAATTTCAATTTAACGCGACACCGGGCTCAACGAATATTAATTAATGATATGTTTTTTCTTTTTTTTTTTTTCAAAACTATTATTAGGCTTGCTTTGCTCGTTTCGTCGTATTCGTTTTTACGGATATCATTCGAAAAAAAAAATACATGAAAAATGTAACTCAAACTTCAATGGTGTAATAATATGGTTTTCATTATTAATTCGAATACAAATTAAACGTGTTGGTTTTATTATTTACATTACGCACACGAGCGTCGTACGTTATTTGTGTCATGTTACGTCGTTGTGTAACGATGATAAATTTGTATTCTTAATAAATTATACGAGAAGAACACGCGTAAATGATTATTATATTCCGTATTCGTATTGTCGATATAGTTTACGATATTTTGTTGCATTTAATTCCAACTAAAACGACAAATACTCATTAGAAAACATGACGATAAATACAACGAGTAAATTTTTTAGCCGAATTAAATACATTATCGTAAAATGTTCACCAGTCTATAACTTTTAATTCAAACGCAATTTTAATGTTATGTAAAAAGAGTGTGAATTTTTATCGCGAGGCAGATTTCAATTGAATTTCATCTTATAGGAGTAAAAATAAACCGACGAAAACGCTTATTGCTCGGTGAGTATATTTCGTATGTACCGCATTTTTTAAATTATCACGTGTAAACTCCTAAATAAAAAAAACGGTATTTATGAATATTTTTTTTAATATAAAATAATTTTTTTTTTCAATTTATGTACACAACACACATTGAAATCGGTATGGAAATATTAAAATCACGAAAGAAATATCGAACGGAACGTGAAAACAAATTTTCTATCAAACATTATTTATACTTACCGAGATACGACCAGCTCATGACGACGACAAAAAAAAAAAAAAAAAAAGAATTCTCAAAATACGTCGCACACGTACATATTAATATATAATAATATAATGTACATTATAGAAACGTCGTTCGTCTGAAAAAGAAATTTGTATACAATACCCGTCTTTTTTTTATCCAGCCAACAACAATGACTGTGTATAACCATGTGCAGATATAATAAATAGATTACGGGAATAAATTCGAACTCTACTTTTGGAACGATGTTGCCAATTTTTTACATATTAAGTTCTTCATAATATTGCGGGATTTGCGTGATTATAGTAGGAAAAACGTTGTTTAGTCCAACTAACAACAAAGAAACGCAACGAAAACCGAGTTTGCTGGCGAATAGTCGCTGACCGGTTGTGGTGATGAGAGGAGATCGCGTTGTTGCATGCAATGATTACATGTCCATCATTACATCGTCTCGCACGAACAAAGGTCGCGTGTATGTAATAATTGATGATCGTGTATGAGATGTTGTATTGACTGGTGTAGATTCGGAGTCTGACACGACGATGATAATGAAATCACGACTGCATGTGGCGTATTACTCGTAAATTGTACACTGCCCAGCGGTCGGTTTATCGAATTAATTTGTGCTCGCTGACAACGCGATTTTGAGTAAATGTATTATCGGGGAATGGGTTGCGTGATTTTTTCTCGGCGAATATAAATCGTTTTTTTCTTCTATTATTTTTTAGAAAAATTTTAACAACGTCCGATACACTCTTCGATCGTTCTAATCAAGTTTGAAATCTTTTTTATGAACGCATAAAATATAAGTCGATCTTTAAAACGGCAATCAATAACGATTCGTACATTCGTATAATATAATTTATGGAAATTTAGACGAGTTGTTTGTTTGTTTGTTTCTTTTAAATACGTTGAACATTTTCCCGTAAATAAGCTTATTAAAGACACGGTGAAGTGAAGATGTATTGTAAACAGACTCGGTAAATAGATATCGAAAATTGTATTTTGCCGGAGACGATTTTATCAGAATAATTTATTTAGGCTAAATGTCTTATATTAGAGGTATAATTATATTATATATCTAATATCAATCAAACATAAATTTATTATTATTATTTATAATAAAGATACACCTGGCAGTGGAATTTTTGGAATGGACTAAAAATACGATATGGAATTTCAAGTAAGTCTATTTAAAAAAATGACTTTTATAATTTTTTTTTTCTACAAAAATATTGAACATTTAATTTAATGAACTAGCCTATTACTAGCGCCAATTCAGAATTTTATGAACACGCATATTTTACGTTATATTTATTTTGTTATCGAAAGAGGTTTACTTTTTGTTTATATAATAAAAAACATATTTGTTTATACTGCTTTCGATGAAGCCGCCCACTATAATTTATAATGAAGAGAATGACCTAAATACTGAATTTTTTATTCAAATGAACTGACACATGTGTTTCGTTTTATTTATTTATTTTCGGAATTGACACTTTCTTTTGGACAAGCACACCACTATCCCCCGACATGATACAAGTCGTGGTATGTAAAATATTCAATTACTTGTCAATCGGTATGTTCACGCTATATACGCTATATTAAAATCGGGAGTGACGACATTTACGATGTTACACTGTAAACTGTTAAGTAACTAAAAATTACTCTACACAACTAATTCGTTACAGTTTCATTGACTTTTCCCCCTTAATTGAACTCGTTAAATAGTTATAAGACCCAAGAAGTGACATATTTTTTTTCATTACTGTTGTTTAAAAAGTTAAATTCCTTATTATTATAAAGGATTTTTCGCAAAGACAAAGAAAAAAAAATCTCAACAATAATATAATAATCAAATATTATTATAAATAATTGTATATTGTGAAAATTAAATAATATTTTAGAAATTTTTTGGTCATACGATTAACTTAATTCTTTTTTTTCCAACAAGTCACTTTATAATTACCGTGACTCGTAACTTATCGAAGTTATATATTCAACATATACGAGTAACTACTCAGTTACTGAAATCGAGCGTCCGGCTGTATTGTAACTATTAAAGCAGGTGACCTTTAATTCTAAGAAAATAACTAAATATAGCCGTTCTTAGTTTTACATTTAAAATAAATAATTTATGATTTTTTTTTTAAATGTATTAAAAAAAAAAAATACTTTATTGTTTTTAATCTCTACACTTGTAAGCATAAAACGTTTTCTTTTCTTGTGCTATCAAATCGTCGACGTTGTACTTTTTGTACCTCTTGAAACGAATTCTTTTTCACCATATAATTGAAAAACAATAGGTTAGGTTTATTGTTTGATTGTTATTTCAAATAATGAGAAAAAAACCTTCAATTAATTGAAGTCCATTGAAATTCACAAAGATTTTTAACGGAACTTTTTTTCAAAAAAAAAAAAGGAATAATTCACGCCTCGAAGGCGAAAAAAAGTATAATATATATAATTAGGACGTAAAACGTAAAATCTAATTTTGTTTCGACATTAAACGTTTTTCACTCGGCTATTTTTGTGTTTGTACAAAACGAATGTTCAAACTCACAACAATATTCCTCGACTCTACACTCGTATTTATCAACACGGTTAAGGCAAGTCGTCGTCGTCGTCGTCGCTGTCGATCGATGTCTAAATCGAAATTCTATTGCGCGCCGTTACGGTTTCTCTCAACGAATATTTATTTTTTTTCCGTATTTTCCATTCGAAAGCGTAATCGATTTCAGATTATGTATTGTACGTATCGAATAAGACGTGCACTGCAATATTGGACCGCTTTTATGTCGAAAAACAATTACTACGCAAAGTCTCGAATTCTCCCGTCGAAGTCGAGCGAATCGAAACGAGAATGTGTTCAAAACATCGGAATTTGCAGCTCATCGTACCGTTCTTAATTTTCTATTGCGCAAAAGTACACAACGAAAATATTAATATCGCGATATACGCTACAACGCACGTGCCCACTTCGAGTTTTGTCTTAAATTTTCGAATTCAGAGATAAATGTTATAAAATGAAAATGTTACAATTATTTTTTTTTACACTACGTCTGTAATTTACGTATAAGTAAATTGTTATTATAGTCAATAAAAAATAAGAAAAGATGAAATAATATGACCGTAAAAAAGTCTTAAATATACGCTAAAAGCGGTGAATTGTTTATTGTAATGGCAATGCGAGCAAATTTGTTTTGTTTTTTTTGTATCTATTATTCCGATATACACACATTATAGAGCACGGAAATCGTTTATATTATTTATTTAAATTTTACTGCGTTTAAACGTCGTATGATACATATTCAACATGAAATTGTGTTGAAAATTATTTACTCGATTTAATCATCATAATCCGAAATATGATGAGATTTTTTTGTTATTGGCGGCAGCGTAGTATCTGCGAAGATTATCCGTCCGAGGTGGATTGGTGAGGAGAGGACTATAAGAATAAATGTGTTTTCGTTCATATGAATAGATATTTTAACACGTGTTCAATTTCCGTTTTTAATAATATCAAAATAAGAGACAGGATATAAAATCAAATTTTTCAAAGAATTGTCAATTTTCTTTCGAATATCGACCGTCTTCGTATTTTCTCATCGATTACCATTAAACGCGTTTAATAGAGTTACAATCGGGTTGGTCTTATTTGACTCGAACCGTAATCGTTTTCATAAACTAACGAAGCAACGTAAAAGCAAAAGTTAAGTCCAATAAATAAGTCATAGTCGATATATTATTAAATTTATTTGCGATTACTTATCTGGAGGATGTACAAAGATTTTAATTGATGAAATTACACCGAATATTTAAAAATCAACTAAAGCCTATTATATATATATATATATATATATATATATATATATATATATATATATACGCGTATTTGTTTATTTTATAAAAAATCTTTTTATTTATAAAAAAAATTACTATAACTAATCGATATATCATTATACGAGTTAGAAATTGTGCATATTTATATAACGTACAATATATAGTTAAATTATTGTAATTCGGTTATACGTCGTGATAAATCAAATATGTAGAATTATGAGAAAGTTTTTTAATAGTCCGGTTTGCGGAAACGTATTTTAAATAATAACGGAAATAAACGAAAATTGTGTTAATCTCTATAAGTGTTGGAATCAAATTTGTTACGATTCGAAGCGGAAAACATAATCTTATTGTGAAAAGTCGATAGTTCGAAAGTGTAATATACTTTATATCCAATAGCGTATTGATCGCGGGAGAGGGGAGTGGTTGTACATTTAAAAAAGAAATCAATTTGTTTTAAAATCTACATAATAAGAATACACATTACACATGAACTATGATTTATTTGATCAACAGACATAAGAATCCCTTTCAATATTCTTAAAGTAATATTCATTTTACATTCGATGATTCGCTCAGATTTTGCCGATGTTGTCGACTACTCAATTATTTGTCATATTTTGTTGCCGAACGGAGAACGTTTATAGTGAATTTCGCGTGATTTTATTTAATCCCATACACAGCAATTGAATTCTATATAAATCATGTAAAATTTAAAAATAACTGCAAATTAATACATAGTTTTTTTTCCCGATTGATGGAGTACCATTTTAGTTTTGAAATATGAACAAATTTAATACCTTTACTTACTTACTTGTGTAAGTAATTTAAAAGTCTGAAAATTCGTAGTAACTTATTCTGTAACAGTCGGTGTATATATATATATTTATGTTAAAATAAATACCGTATACTTATAGTGCAGTGTAATGTGTTTATTATATTCGTGAAATATTGGAAGGTTTTATCCCCCCCCTCTCTCTCGTCTCCCGCAGAATCACGCGTATAATTTACAATTTAAGTGTTTTTACTCGCATTACCGTCCCGAGAGGATTTCACTAATTTAAAGTGGCGGAGGCGTAATAACGTCGTTACGTTGCCAGTTATTGTATAGTGTTATTATGTATAAAACGGAAAATTTCGACTAAGGAATATAAATACATTAGATACATTAAATTCATTATAAATACAGGAATATAAATGAAGAGTGAGTTTATACGACGCGAAAAACTTTTTTTTATTTATCGAAAAACAAAAATGGAAAATAAGAAAAGAATTATTGACTCGAATGACAAGAGTGTCCATTAGTATTACGTTATATTACATGCAAAAATTTACATTGAAGATTAAGGAAATCACTGGAACATATTTTATGCTTAAGACGACGAATAGTGGATTATCGGGTAGAACCACGATTGACGAGTTATTATGGGTGTATGAGTGGATTAGAACGGGTTTTCACCGCGGAATCGTTTATTACAGTATTGAAGCCAGTTTTTGTCATTTTTAAGGTCTGATCTCGTATAAGTGTAACGCGTACGAGTGCTGAGTATCGTAAACGATTAGACCGAATCAGTGGCGGATTCCGAATTTTAGCTGGCCCGAGAGAATTACATTTCACCGGTCCAAAATAACCGCGTAAAAAAAAAAAAAAATTAGTGAAAACGTAGCGAAAAACCAAAAAAATCAACAATGATACATAAGAAAAAAAAATTCAAAATGATTTTAGTTGATTTAAAATATTTGATATGATTAGCATAATTTTTTTACATAAACATTTGCGATAGACGGTGGCAGCACACTATGCAAATTACAAAATTTAATAAGATAAAACATACGCAGAAGTCCAAAACTTAATAATATGACACTTTTTAATATTTAGGTGGTAATCCCTACTATTTTTTATGATGTCAATAATTCTTTCGATTTGAACTATAGGTTTAAACTCGGATCGAATAGTTAGACCACTATTGTAAAACGGTTCCTTAGTCAGTGCTGTGGGTGTATTTTGCGATTAAAGAGTAGGCCACGTCCACTACTTCGTATCTACACGACACATTTTAACGTCGCGTTTCTCTTTCCCATTATCAAAGACGTATCGGATGTTACAACACGTGGTTCGCGGGCACAACACGTAAATTTACGGATAATTCGGATATAATTTATAATAATAGCAAAAGAAAAAGAACTAAATCGTACTTAAAAGACTAATGCATATGCACCTATGTACGTGATGACGTACACAAAATAATCAAACAACAAGATTAATCGATAATGATCGATGACGGTGATACCAGCTTATTACGGGGCTGCTTGAGTGGTACGACTAAAAGTCTATACGGAAACAGTGAATTACACAACTGCACGTGACAACGTTTGGATCGTCAATGCGCACGTATAGCGAAAAACTCCGAGCACGACCGAGCGAAATACGCTACGACGTGCGAAACCGTCGTAAAGCGTCGGTGACACGATGAACACGGACGAGGGCTTTTGCGGAGCGGGCCGATTACGCTACAACCCTCAACGGCCGGTGGTGAGACGATAAAACGTTGTCTGTTGTGATGGTTTCGTTAACGATCGCCGCGACAATGTGCGGACGGTTGTATTATTATTATCGGAGTGCGCGCGAAGTTATTCATTTAAACCGAGCAAGTTCCGCGATCGCTAAAATCACAGTAACGCTATACTCTATTCAGTTTGGGATTATACCTGAAACGTACACGCTGATCGAACACCGGAGCGACGTTAAACATCTCAGGTGGCAAATGGCAGCTGCTCTGACGATCGGCTGTTGTTGTCCACGGTAGTGGCGGCACACGACGACGGTTTCGGCAATACCGATGGAACATCGCCCGTGGTGCGGACATGTGATCGATTTTCATCCGTTGTCCCGGCATAATGTAATAAGAGCAATATGAGTGTGTAGAGTTCGTTTTAGAAGTATACCCAAAGCAACGATTGGACGACGTAAGATATACGGCGTCGTTTTATATGGAGTAGACAGAGGCGCCATATTGTACAGGACGGGCGGAACGCGTGAAAGGCGTAAATGAGAATAAAGCTGACAATACTCGTGTAAAAACTATTGAAGAAGATTAGTGAGAGAGAAAAAATAAATGATGCGAAAATCGTCTGCTCATAAATCGTAGAAACAAAAAGTTATTCGCTTTAGACAATTCGTCGTTAACCGTATTATTATTATTATTATTTACGCTGAACGTACGGGGTATATTTTTTTTAAGAATTCTACAGCGAAACGATAACATTTATCGAGTACACACACAATTTCATCGTCAGAGAAAGTCGCTCATCGCATATTTCGGTATTGCGAACGCGTATGGCGTGTATGTGTCCCCCGTACATGTATCGCCCGAAAATGGAATTTCGACGTACGGGTCGCGTTCCAATTAAAACAAAATATGAAAAACCAAAAATAAAACGCGATCTTTCTCGTGTTCTCTTGTGTAACCGAAATTCTCTTCTCCCGAAAACTTTCGTTTCATTCAATTACACTGTAAACTAATTGTGAATACTTGTATATAACATACTCATATAAAACTCGTATAATAATATATTTCTTCTCATTCTATTTCCGCGAAGTGCGTTATAAATTATTCGCACAATATACAATTATATATCCGTTTCTTATTATGGCGTTTCGTTTCGTGAAAAATCCGTGGGCACCATTTTATAGTATGACTGGAAAATAATCAATTTTTTTTTTTTTAAATTATTTTATTCGAAAAAAAAGCTGCGTACGTCTACATTAGCTTGTACTGTATTTTGAACTCTTAAAAAGTATAAAAATTGCCGGCAGTATAAAAAAAAAAAAAAAATACATCGATCATTTTTACCGTTATTTTTTTCTTTTCGGTGTCAAATAAATATACATATTATACTGAACTCGCGTCCTGAGAACTACTCGTACGTGTAAAAGTGTTGAAATAAAAAATAAATAATAACGCCAATTTTATAATAAAACCAACGCGTTCTTCACATCACCGAGCATCATATTAAATGTTGATGATTGTACTCCTACTGTGCGCAGAGACAATTCTTCTGACAGGGATCGAGATAAATGTTGTAACTCGTATATTATTTTAAATCAAGAATGGTAAACTTTTTTTGATTGATTAATCTTTGTAATTTTTTTTTTTTTTTACGTGAAATGAAAAAAAAGTATTCATATAAATCTCGTTAAAAACAGCGAATTTATGTTTAACTCAATTATAGAAATATCTTATTACTCGCCATTTTTGTTTTAATTGACTACTTTTCGTGACTAGCAGCTGGAAATAAATAATAATAATAATAATACAATTATTTTATTTAATTAATTTTAATTAATGAAACACTGTGTTTGTATTTAATCGATATTCGCTTTAAGAAGTATAAAACACAAAAAAAAAAATAAATAAATAAAAAATTGCGTGATTAATTTTTCACAATACGACCGATTTTAATCAGTTTTCTTACGTCATAAAATTTTGACAAATAAAAATAATCTCCGTACGTGTCATAACGATGAGATGTCATCGGCCGTCCCACTTTTAATATTCATCACTCGGTGCGATAATATTTTTATTCCAGCATTGTCGTTATAAATTATAATAATAATAATAATAATAATTATAGGACACGCGTACATCGGATATCGTATTTAACCCCGCGAACTTGTCTGACACGACTAATATATTATATTGACTGGTACTCTGCGGTTACAGAGGTTTAATTCAGTCAGAAGCAGACGCATTTGATATAAAGTTTGAATGCGGTTAAATGCTTGAAAAAAAAAACCATTTATGTTTCGACGATACTCGATTGTTGAATATCGAAGCGATTTTTTTTTAACCGTATAAATTGCAAGCGATTTTTCATATTTTACGACATAAAAGATATAATTGCGTACGAGCTGGTATTATATTTATTATGTTTCGATTATAATATTTCAAGATATTTATATAATAATAATATATTATATATTATACCGTAAAAAATTTGAGAAAAACTGCAAATAAGAAATATAATATACGTCGTATGAGTATAAAATACGATATAGTAATTATCTCATATTCAACTTTATATAAATATATTTATATATACATTTATTGGAGGGACTGGAAACGACCGAAATCTTTATTTCCTTTTCCAAATAAAAAACCTGGAGGAATCCATCGATTCATTGACGATACATAATTTTCATAGAACATTTTACATAATATCATAATGTGACCATTGTTTGGAAGAGACGCGTTCAAAACGAACTCGTTTCATTTTGATTTTGTTCAAATTTTCCAGAAAGCATCAGAAATGACAATTTTTTTTTTTTTTGCGTGAAGGAACACATCATTGGAATTTCGTTTTACGTTTTGTTTTAGGAGAAACACGAACGTTTATATATTTTTTCTCTTAAATATCATTTATAAAGTACCTATTAGAATTAAGTATTTGCCAACAACACTGGTTGATTTAGTCAAAACAGAAAATCTAAATTCTAATATATATCTTTGCCATTTGCCTAGGCGTTTTACTTTAACGTTAATACATAAATTATTATATAATTAATTACCTTGTTTTATAATGTAGTTCCGCTTTACACTAGTGTAAACGTTATAATTTTACTAATAATTTGTATTTTCAAATTTTATAACGGGTCGACCTCAGTCGTCCATTATTAATTCATATATCAAATTGTCGCGTATCTAAAAGTAGTCGTCAACGTGTAAATATGTTCGAAAAAGCGTTGAAAGTATATATTTCATATTGACTTAGTGATTTGGAAATTCATGGTTTTATACATTTGGATCAATGGGAAAGTTTTCGCAAGGAAAAAAGTGAACGCAAGTTGACATTCATATTTTCTGAATATAATTTGACGTGACTCGTTTCTGTCGAATGTTACGCGTTTGTGAACGATATTTGTGCCGTTCGAATTCAATTAATATTTTCCGACACAAACCTTATTAGATTTAAATATAATTATAGAAATGTAATATCATTATTTAAGCTCACAACGCATCTAATTATTTTTATAGATTTGTTAGGGCAATCATGCGGACAAAATTAAAAAAAAAAAAACATTTAACGAATCACGATGAATCGTATGATGAATTTGTACAAAAAGAAAACAGGGGGAAAAGAAAAGCCAAAGTATTCAAATTCACAACCATTTATAAATTCAATGTTTATAAAATGTGAATCGTCAGATTAAATCGAATCGAATCGAAATAAACACGTGTAATAATTAAAACAATTACGGGTGAAAAAAAAGAAAAGAAACTTCGTGATAATTTAGCTCGATTTAAAAAAAACACGCGACGATTCGAATATACGCGTAAAAGAATAAATTTCAAAAACTCATATGCAAATTCGCCGAACGTATAATATGAAAAGTTGCGAAACAATCGCCGTTCCCTTATTGCTTCGTGTGAGGTTTCCCGAAAGGATAATAAATCTCTTTTTGCCACAACGATCGAGATTAGAGCACGGGCGATGCTGCCGTATTCGACTCGTCCAGTGCGAGTTTTTTTTCCACGAGACTATGACGTGCAATGAAACCGCTGAAACCACTACTCATAGATATTACGTAATGGATAGGCCACACACATATAGACTAGTGGACCGCGCGTAGGGAAAGAAGTCTGGGGACGATGTAGAGTGAGAGGGAAAAAATATTGTACGGGCTAACGCGGTGTGCCAAACGACCAAATAAAAAAAAAATTATGATAAAATTAAGTCGTACAGTTGTAATATTACTGACCGGCATCTGTGATTTTCACCGCGATTGACCGCTTCGTTTTATAATATTATGTTAATTATCTATATCTTTGATAATAATGAATGGATGAAAATATAAAATATTTCGTCTTCCGTGATGTGGCCAATAATTTTCTCTCCTACACCTCATTTCGTCCCCGACAACTATCCGGCGGTGGCGTAGTGGAATGCGCGTTCTAATAGTTTATATGTCTTTGATTTTATTCATCGTTTCATGGAATAATTCACGGAACAAAAAATAATTTTTAGCTGAATAGGATAGAAGATGTGATTACACTATCTCTCTTCTTCATATAAGAACACTGCCCGCTATACATTCTGTATATACATAGCCTATTCATTATGTATTATCTATGCTACTACTACTAGTTACTACTAATACTACTACTACTACTACTACTACTATTATTACAATGATTCCATAAAAACATAATATCAATTTATTATAAATTTGATCGGAATTTCGGTATTATAATAATATTACAATATATTTTTTACACCCAGAAAAGTTCATGGGATATTTATAAGTATATAAAATGTAATGTATTTTTTAAATTTAAACATTAAAAAAAAAATAAAACGCTCTGCGAAAAACAATTTAACAATATTCTTTTGTAAATCTTGCAGTCGTTTAGAAACGTACGGGGCATGTTATATAGGTCGCATTCCGACATACGTGTTGGTACGTATATAACGCTTTTAAATTTCTATCGATTTTATGTCAATTGATTTTTTTTTCGTTTATTATTCGTTATATATGCCCGTACAATATAAATGAACACGCGGAAAGATTTTCTTTCTTTTTATCCTGCGAATAATCATCTGCAAAGGATTTAAACAAACGCATTAATTCAATACGTGTTTTTCAATCGCCTCAGTCATTAAAAAAAAACCCCCCCCATAGACCTTTTTCAAAACGTAAATTACAAAACCAATTCCAAAACGTAAATCGAATGCGGATAAAAATTCGATTCAATATCCATACAAATACCGAAAATGTAGAAAAGTTAAATGATATATATCAGTAGCCGAATGTTAATAAAAAAAAAAATCAGTTGACGTTAAAAATCAAAATATTTAATCGTAAAATCGAGTTTAAATTTAAATATTAATTACTAGAAGCCAATACCGAGTTAAATTCAATAAATGAACATCGGTGATCGATATTTTGCATGTTGTTATATCGTCCAATTGAAATCGACTATAGTGCAGCACTGAAAACCAACAGTCATCGGAAATAGTATTTAAATACTATCAATTTTCATCATCATCGTTATAATTACTAACAATACTTGTTATATAGTCTTAAAAATTATTATATTGTGAAAAGAAATGGTATTAAGAGGGTTGAAAACGAGCATTTTCTCTCTTCGTCTTACACGCACGAAACATAGCAAACTAGACGTTTCCTACTTTCAACGTACCGAACGATCTAGTGGTACGATGAGAAATTTGAAAACAGACTTGAATTCGCCGCGAATTCTACTTGAGATCGACTTTCTCACGTTTTTACTTTTTTACTATCTTAAAACCTTTAAAAGTTGATTATTGGCCAATTTTTTTATTTTAAAATTGTTCAATTAATTTTTACGGATTTATGAGAAAAAAATTTAAAATGTGGGAAACTCGATTTCAAGTAGACTTCACGAGGAATTCAAATCTGTTTTCAAAATTTTTAACGCACCACTGGTTCGATCGGTACGTTGGATGTAGGAAACGTCTATTTTGCCATGTTTCATGTGTGTAAGACGAAGAGAGGAAATCAATCTTTCAATCCCATTAAATGAAGAAAATATTTGGAAATCGAATTACTCGGAATTTTGTGACGAATACTATATATAATACAATATATTGTATATATAATACAATAACTGCGCAATAACATTTAAAAACCAAATAACACAATTAAAATCTATATTGGAAAATCGAAAAAAATAAAACCGGTAATAAAATTCGAAATCAAAATCGTAATATATGCCTTTTGAAAATAAATAATTGAATATGAAATAAAAGAAAAATAATCGAAAAACGATAAACTTAATCGAAATCGAATGCGAAAAATTGTAATTCGGTTTTTTTTTCAAATAAAACCTCGCAGACGTAAAATTTTTATTTTCAAACGTTAAATCAACTTTTTTTCTTTTTCTACTGCATTATTTCATAGATCTAGAAATAAACGAGAAAGATTATACGTGTTTTTATACTTTTCAACGCTATTGTGAACGGTTATTGTTACTCAAATATTTGCTCATAGGAGTTGAAAAAAAAAAAAATTCGATCGATCCTCTACGAACTTAAAATTTGTTTTCGTCTTCAAATATTCACATCGTTACACGAAGGATTTAATCAAAAATATAAGAATTAATGCAAAATTACCGAATAGAAAAATTTCGTGAAAAAAAAAACATATTCCAAGAAATTATTTATACATGTTTACCGAGTTTAGTTGAGGATAAAAAAAAATTTACGCTGTACGTAAATAAAAAATGTGTTTTATGTTTATACGTGTGTGTTTCCGCAAACAAAACTCACTAGGAATTGTAAACAGAAAAACAAGAATTTTATATTATATTATGCAGAACAGGATGATAGGTAACCCGCAATAGGTATAACATATAATAATTATTACAACATGATATTATGCGTTTACATTCGGTGTATTTCGGAAATGAATCAACGAAACACATGAATAAATCCCGGTACAAACCATACGGTTTACTCGGGTGAACGGCGAAATTATGAATTTACGATTCACGTGGCGTTTTCCGCGAACAACAACAATAAGAATAATAATAATAATATTATTATTATTATTTGTAGATGTTCGTATTATAAAAATATTATTTATTTTCGCGTGGCAAAGAAATTTTTCGTACGATGTGAATTCAACATATTTTACTTATACGACGAAAATATTTATAAAAACTGCGCGATTTGTGTTATATACCCACGCGTGTCTTATTAATATTCTTCCGAGTAAAAAGAAAATGTTGTAAAAATCAAGTAAGCGCTATGATAACCGCTAGTGACGCGCATTCAAATAAAATTGATGATGTAACAGAAAATGTTAACTAACGAACGTGTGCATACGATGTTAGGATTAGACTGCCGAATGAATACATATTGACCCCAGCAACGTTCGGCCAATCCCGTTTCTGTAGACGAACGTAAGATGTTTCGTATTTTCTACGTAACTAAATGACGATATGAGCTATATCGTATAATTGTTGTGATGGAAAAAAATAATAATATTACGTTTCACACGCTTATATTTTTATATATTTACTTATTGGTTTTAATAGCGAAAATCGTGCCAGAGAATAAAAATAGTAATAATATATTAAATTGTATATAAAATGAACAAAAAAAAATAAAAAAAAACGTAAATAAACATCTTATAAATTTTCTTTTTGACATTCAAATCATGATTTCTATACTATCTAATCAAACCTTTCTTCGGCCGTCGCACTGCACCATCGGTAATAAGGTAATATTATATATTACGTATATTCGCAGGTATTGTTTTTATGAAAATTCCACGTTACTCCTGCAATATTTTTGATATATTTTTATACTTTTGGCGAGTAATTTTTACTATAAATTTTTCTTTTAATCGTATCGTACAAACGCAGATCGGGTCTCAAATCATTCAGTATACAATCGGGTGTGATTATGAAGTTTTAATGTACATACCGTCGCCTCTCTTGTGAAAAAGACACATACGAAAACACATTTAAATACAATGTAAAATACAGAGACGTTTATCGTTTTTCTAAAAGAAATCTCGTACAGGTATCTATAAAATATGTAACGCGTCTTTCAATTTCCAGTTTTTTTTTTCAACCGAAATCGTTAAAAACACAAACCTAACTCACCTGCAGTAATATTGTCTATCTTTTAGTCGCGTCCAGTTGACTTCAAATTGAGCTCGCCGTCAAAAATCGAGAATATAACGTTTTGGATCTGAAAATGCCATTTATATAATAAATGTTTTCGTGCGTATTTACTATTCCGTTGTATTCGCTTATTTTATTGTTTACTTTAGTCTGTGAACACAACAGATGTTCGAGTCAGACAGTTAGAGCACTATCTGGAATTGGACATTACTATTAAAGCGCAATCAATCTTTATGTATATATTTTAAGAAAGAAACAATTTTGTATATTATGTTTACTTAACGGTTTTATAAGTATAAAACGAAATTCGCTCTTTCTCTCTTTCTTTCAATGTGTACATATTTATACGTACACATTACACATTGTGTTTTCGTGTATAGCGTACGATGGTTAATAAATTTGAGTGTAGTGCTAAAAAACAAAAAAAAAATAAATAAAAAACGGGTACACGTTTATTTAATAATAATAATAATAATAATAATAATAATAATAATAATAATAATAATAATAATAATAATAATAATAATAATAATAATAATAATAATAATATATAAAAACTGTCAGTCAAGCAAGACGTGTTATAGAATAACGAAAAATATTAAAATGACGAGTATTTAGGGATATGTTCTTTGCTATACCGATTAGTTATAGTAATTCTGGAATAAAGTCGACGATTTCATACAACAGTTAATTTTTGATCGAATTCCATCGAATTTCATCGATTTGCAAAATTGAAAATAATTTCAGTATTCGTAATTCACGATAAATAATCATTTGCGTACTAAAAATATACGCGTATTTTAGTCTATTTACCGTAAATAAATAAATGAACTCAATGGTAATAAAACCATTATACTGTATATAATATACGATTAGTGTGTTTATTGAAAAAAAACTGTTGTGAAAAACACCAAAATGATATGTACAGTGCTAGGATTTTAATGTATTATAATACCTATAAAAAAAAAAAAAAAAAATGATTTAAAATTCATTATTTACAATACCGAGTCTGTAAGTCCGCTTATATGCACGTATATGTTTGACATTATATTATTATAACATTATTTTGGCCAACGGGATTAATTCATTAAGATATATTATGTTGAAAAAAAAATATTTTTTCAAACAAGAAAATCAATAAAATCAAATTATATTTAAATTACATTTCGTGTAAACGCTTTTGAAGACGAATTTCCGGAAACCGTTTTGATTCGTTTTATACTAATATAGTACGAATATATACTACAGTAGACTATTGGCACCAATCGTTTCTCCTCCTGCAGACGTATACATTTCATTTATATATCTACGCGGCGTCTGTTTTTCTTTTTTTCTTAATTTTTTCTTTCCATTTCTTCTTCATCCGTCTGTCGAGTATTTACTCGAACGCGCTTAACTCGCACGTTTCAATCGAAACACGCGGACGGTGTTTATATATGTACACAAATCCGATGGAATGGGAAATTATATATATATATCATCTATAACGAGTAAATTGATTTCGCCGAGTCGTAACGTAAAACTCATATAAATATATACGTATTGAATACGATTTGGTCGGTGGTATAGAAAGTGCTATTTATCGGAAGATACAAAAATATATATCCCTCGGGACTTTTTATGTATTTATAATTAAATTATCGACATTTATTTGCGCAATCGCGCGCGTATGCGGCAAATGTGTACAATAGGTTTATTAATAATTTCCGTTTTATTCATAATAATCAAAATCGGTTCCGCGAGTGTAATACGCCGTCGCAACACCTGATCTCCGGTGTTCCGTACGACGACGGGCGCGCGTAAGCAGTTTCCCTTCTGAAACGAAAAATAAAGCGATTTTCATTGATATTTACGAAACAGTGTTCGACGACTCTATCGCGATTTCACAGTATATAAATTTTCCAATCCGTTAACAGTAACCGCCATAACTACTATCATAGAAACCCAACGGTGTAACTGAAAATTAAAAAACCGTCGCGGTGAATAAAAACAATCAAAATTATACCGTTTTCTGACAAATCGATTTATCGACGTGTTCGAATAAAATCATTGGTCACTCGTGCACGTCAACACTGCGTTTTCATGTAAAAACGACGAGGTGCGCCATTACTCTAAATCGCCTTTACGAAAATTTTAAACGAAACGACATAAATATCGTATCGCTACGTGTTTCGAATTAACGGCGGCACGAGCGTTTGTTTTTAAAATCAATAATGATTAAAAAAAAAAAAAATAAAAATATATATTCGTATATAATATTATGTAAATCAAAGTCTTATTCTCAGTCAGTGCGTGGCAACGCTCTCTCCTTTGTGATGATCGTCAGCGCCTCGCGAGCCGATCGTCCGTGTCCGTCGGCCGTGTATAACTTTCGCCGGCCGCGCGATAACCATTTTGACATTTCCGAACACGTTACGGGCGACAATAAGCGGCAGGGGGAAAATTTTATAGACCGTCGGAAAAATCGAAAGTTCTCGGCTGCTGCAATCGCCGTACCGTGATAGGAGATCACGGCGTATAATATCGCTACGTTTTTTTTTTTTTAATAATAATAATTCGACTCGCGTACGGATAAGATTTTTCCCTTCGAATCTATAAACGCAAACGGTGCCGCCGCGCTATCACTGCACTACAAGGCGGACGACACTCGGATTCGCGCGTTAAAAATATTTCACGCGCGTTTCCGAACGATTTTACACGCGCGAATCGGACCCGTGGCGACCGGGACCACCGCGGCGGTCACTGCAGGGCCCCCACTCGCGCTCCCGGGTCTATCGGATTTTTAAAAGCCCCGCACGCTGCAGGGATCAGAGAGAGAGAGAGAGCGAACACAAACGGATGTGTGCGTGCGTGTAAGCCGTCCAGCGCGACGTAAATCAATACCGGACGGAAAAAGCGTTTTTACCCCGGGGTTTAGATTGTCCCGCGTCGCGTTATTAAAGGAACGACGAACGGCGTCGTGAACCGAAATGAGCGAAACGACGACGATCGCGAAGTAGAAGAAGAAGAAGAAGAAAAAACTCGCACGCGCGCAGCATGACACGAAGAAATCCCGTGCGATTTTTATGTGTCGCGTTTAATCTCCTCTTGCGAAGTGCGCGGCGCGTGCGATATTTATATATCTCATACACGCTTATTATACGGTTTTTCACGTTTCGCACGCGAATCACGTGCCCGTCGCGTTTTATCGGCCGCGCTGCGTGCCCGCGGTAAATTGTTTGGATACGACGACGGCGGCGACGACCAGGTGTGCGCGACACGCGTTGGTTATTGTCCGTTTTTATTCTCGCTTACCCATCATCAGTTTCTAAAGGCAAGGCCTTGTCGTAGTAACCAATCTCTTCTATCACGCGCCGAATTTTTTAGAGTCGCTGGTACGACATGAAGCACATTTGTTGCTTGATGTCACTGAAGTACGATTGTCTGGGTCTTCCTCTCGATCGTTTACCCATAGTTTTCCCTTCAAAGATGTTTGTGACAAAATCATTATATCTTAACAGGTGTCCAATAAGTTTCGCTTTCCTTTTCATAATAACCGTAATTATGTTTTTTTTTTTCATCTATTTCTTGCAAAATGACATCGTTACTTTTCTTCTCGCTTACCCATATTCGTGTAAAGACTTCGTCGAAACGGGCGCGTGTACCCGCGGTCCGAAGGACTAAAAACGAATGGAACGTCTGCTCAATGACACGTGGAACGCGTATGTGACGATCAAAAAACGATTCCAGACGTGCGTCCTGGATACGAGAGTGGCGGAGCGCACGATTGGACGAATGTAACGATTCTCTTCGTGATATTTATCGCGTTTGAAATCCCGTTGTGTTTACCCGTACACGATTTAAAATACGCGGGTCGCTCGACGGGGATGTGATATTTCTCGTCGATCGTTGATGAAGGAGGTCTGTTCACACGCGTGAGCGCCGTCCGTTCGGTTTCAGTGATCTCCAAAAGCGTCGTCGTCGACAATTATAATGCGCCTATTTTGAACAGTATTGACTAAAGTAACATTTTCACGGCACGGTTAAACCGCCCGTGTAGAAATTCGGTATTCGTTTTTTTTTTATCACAAACACTGCGCTACGCATAAACAAGATGCGTGCAGTAACTCGAACGATCGTTTATCGACGATTTAAAACGGATACTGCTGCGCCTGAAATGCTACTCGGATCGCGCTACAAATTTAGAATGTCGAACACTGAACGCCCGTGTACGAATCGACTTTAATACATATGTGAGAAATACACCGGAGCGGCCATCAGCGTAGTTATGCGTTTTTATTTATTTATATTTATGACGGTAATTGACGGCATTAGACACCACGATTTGTATATGAAAATTATAATTATACGCAAATCATATTACCTCATACGCGTATTCGGTACGTACACGATTCGTTCAGATCAGACGAGTCCCCAGGCATTTGAAAAGCTCACTAGCAAGCGTCGGTTCAATCAAGGATATTCAGTCCATACAATCGTTTTGAAATATTTTAAAGTGTTAATTGAAATTGTTAAACAAATTATAATAATAAAAATTATATAGTTTTTTTTTTTTTTTACTTGTTCAATACGTTCAGAAGAGCGAACTAAAAATAAGATTTAAACGTCTATTCGGAGGCTCGTTTCTTGTACCTACTGGTTTCCGGCAATATTTTTCGTCAAAGCTTCAAAAATATGTTTGTAATTATTACGTAAAGCGTTTACAGTAACAGACCATGTGTAGATTTCAGAGTGAGAGACTTTAGAACGTTATTCGTAACTGAATTTCGTGCCACCTGTTCGAACTCGAGGAAGAATTGAACACGTTTTTAACGAATTGCGAACTACGCCGGTGTTGCTTCTGAAACACGTATGGTCCAACTACCTTGGCAATTCGTTGAATGCGCGGAACATGGAACGAAACCAGCGAAATTCAAGGGTTCCAAACACTGTTGTAATCGAATTCATTACAATCCAGTAATCGTATATCTGTTATGCGTAATGTTTATTTAAATTTTGAACTAAAAGGATTTTATTTAAATTTTCGTTGTATGATATAGATCGCGTAAGTACACGTGTTATAACGTAAAGAAAAACGAATGTTCGAATGCGCCATCGGGCCCGGAGCCTCGGAGTCTCGTGTCCCGCGTGCCCATAGAGTATGAAGACGAAACCGTATCCGAGTTCATAACGACTTCAAATGTTGTTCAATTTAAATTACTACAATGTACTCCGTAATATAAGAAAAATACGAGTTTTGAAACGTCACAAAAGCTGCGAGGAAAACGTTATTTTATACGTATTCTCTCTTTTATATAATATATCATCTACGGATGATTTGCAATATAACGATCGGCAGCATTCGTTTTGATGTCAAAGAGATATCGTACAAAAAAAACAATAATAGTTAAATACCATTAGACTACATATTTTATCGTGCGAGTACGTAATAAGTGTGTATATATATATATATTCATTACGAAATAAAATAAATCATTGTAAACGTGAAGAGAAACATTAGATATTCGTCTTTTTTCCCCCCCCAATGCTTTCGGTTTGATCATGTCAAAATAACAACTATCCAAATATCCCGCCGAACCTACTCTATAATGTACGTGTAGGTGTACTATTTTTCTCTTCGGTTCGTGCGCACTAGCGCACTAATGGAATTGGAACGACACATTTTTAAGGACAAAAGCTCGATGTGAAAAGAAAAAAAGAAACAACAACACAGAGACAGAATTATGTGGGGGGGGGGGGCGGGATGGGAAATGTATATACCAAAGAACGAACAAACGACGATGATTCTCGTTTCTCGTTTCGCGTTGAATAAAATATAGATAGGTTTTTCGCGGTGTCTACTTTGAAGAAATACGCCAGTTTTACAACCACGAATGTATACTCGCTCGCATTGTATAATATAATATTACGACGTGCGCTATAGAAATATAATATAATGTGTAATATAAAATAATCTGTTGATTCCGCTCCCAAATTCGCGCCCGCGGGATAACAAGTGCCGCGTGTATCGTGTCGCACTACGTGACCGAAATACAATTTTTCCCCCATCACACCGACAAAACGTTTTCTACGCGCATATCGTACGATGCGAAAAATATATTATATTATTATATTATATACTCGACCGATTTTTATTCATTTTATTTCGTTTCTTTCGCTCCTCTCGCCGAAAATGTCCGATATTATTCTGTACACGAATGGACGGAACCCGTTTCGACTTCACGATTTTACACGAATTTTATCGACTTCACGAACTGGACACGAGAATTGTTTTCCGCGGTGTTTTTATATTCACCGCGAGAATCGAACGGAACGCGCGTTTTTATGTTCAACAAAAGAAATATTGATAAAATAAACTTTTGCTCTGTGCGCAAATTTAGCGCTTAAAGAGCTCATGTATAGTTAAAAAAAAAAAAAATTAACAAATCTCTCGTAATTCATTGACATTCGATTTTATTAATCGTCAATGTTAAAATTAATCGCTTATTACAAATATTAATACTCAATAGTATGTTAACGGGTATCGGTTTACGTCTTATTTTTCTCACCTTCATCTCAGCTGACATTCTCGTTACTTCTTTCGTCGTGTCCATTTTCTCAGCTTTCTTGGCTTCGATAGCTGATTTTGTCTGCAAGTCGCTATGTTGTCCTTTTGTTCCGTAGACCTTAAATGATATTTTGTTTTAGATTTATAGTAAAAGATCTCTCTGCATTTATCAACGTAACTGGCAACGTTAAGAGAATAATATTAAAACGCAGTCAACACTTCTTGGACAAATTTCATAATAACTATACGACTATATTATATTACATGGTTGTATTATTAAAATCTTAACAAACTCTCTTATAGAATTGAAATTTGTTTAATTCTTCTTTTACAACATCCATTTAAACTAAACGTGATTAATTTTTGTGAGACTTCGGCGCGGCCGATAAATCATTATTATATTTTATTTTATGTTGTAGAGTATGGATTAAGGTATATAATAAGTTAATTGCAGTATTGAATTATTATGACTCGAATAATAATTGAACAAATACTTCGAACGTAGTTCGTTCATGACTTTGTACTGATTATGAAGTCCGTTGCAGATCATAACCAAAACTTTAATATTGTGACGATTATTTTCAAATCTTAAATCTTGAGCCAGCTTTATCTATATATATTTTTTTTCCTTTACGTATTAAAGAATTTAAATTTAATATTCCATTTATTAGCGATACTTATATAGCACAAACCTTCTTCATATTTATTAACATTTTTTTTTATCTTTGTAATGCATTTATTTATGAAAATCAATGTTTTTTTTACTGCGATGATTGAATGATAATTGTATGATATAAAGTGACGTTCCGATAAGACTTCAGTCAAGGTGATGGAAATAAAAATGAGATGAAAATATATTATAAAGAAATGTCGATCATTTTAAAATAATTTAATAAGAAAATATATTTATTTAAATTTTGTTGCATAATTCTAAACATCCGAGAGCTCTTTCGATGCTTTAAGGATCTTGTGGGCCCTGGTGCGATACACACCGTGATTATAATATGTACACAATATTATTCGCTATCGGTTTGTCGGAATATCAAAAATAATTAATGATTTTTATTTTGTGAATGGAGTTCGGCTGTAATTTTTAACTGGCTTTTATAATGGCGTACGTCAGTTTTGCGAAAAATATGCACGATAATTTTTTTTTTCGTTAATTTTGTACCTATAAATGTAAAACACGTACGTATTATGTTAAACTGTTCCAGACATATTATTTATTTTAGTTTGATCTGAAGAGATCAAACTTTGTGTAGCTGTATGGACCAAAGACTATACGATAAACGTCGGTTTTTGAAGCTTATGTATTAAACCGTTGTATCGAAAATGTATTGAACGACCAATAAATTTTTACATTATAAAAGAAAGGTAAATTACTCGCATTATTGCGGAGTTACAAATAGGTTTTCATTTTAATTTCTTATTATGAAATAAAACATTTATTTTGTATATTCATATCGTATTAATTATAACGCGTTTTCCGTTTTTGAACACAATTATACGTATGGTTTTAATCACACTTAAGTTGAAAAAAAAACGCTCTTTTCTCGATACATTTTTCAATTTTAATACTTATGATAAAACGTCCGTTTAAAATGTTTAATGAGCCTTATGAATAGTTATTAACCCGATAACGTGAAACGCGAAACGCAAACAAAAAATATGAACCGAATAGTCTTTAATATTATAAACATTCTTGGTATGCAATCTTTTAGGCATCTATTGTATTATTTTTGGTAGACGGCGTTTAGACAAACACTTTTTTATAGTTATTATATTTTTTTTACAGCTGTATATATATTATATTTTACATTATTAGATTAGGCAATGACGCGATTCTGCTGATGTGCAAAACGTTTGAAATTCAAAAACAACCTTCTTAGTACATTTAATATATCATGTATTGTATATTGTACGCCCGTTTTGATAAACACTTATGGAACGGTCATCATATAAACAGAATAAGTTGCAGCAGCCGATGACGATTTTACGCGCGGGTCTGGTACCGAAATCGAAAATCGCAAAGCCAATGATATTTTCTATGTGATGTACATGACAATGTAGTCGCGGACTTAAAATGATCGGAAAAAGTCTACGGGTGGCATAATGTTTGTTTTACTGGCAGAAGGAATCTGACAGTCGTGCACTGCATAAGCGAGTATGTACGCCTTTTTTTTTGAGAACTGAATAGGCAAGTAATTTATACCATCCTATTAACAGGAAATCGTTCAATAATTTATGATTTGAAAACATTAGTTTTATATATATATATATATATTCTGTTTCGTCTAAAAAGAAAAAATGTGCATTCACTTAGAGTTAAAAACATAGTCACAATTATTTCAGACATGACTTTTTCGTTAAAGGACACAAATAAATAAATTGTAATCATAGACGTGCGTACTGCGTAGGGGAGTGATTATATATTTTTCGGTATTTTTAACATAAATTTATATCACCTACACGATTAACCTCTTATTCAAGTATATGAAATGATTAAAATGTGGTCAATGATTTTAAATTTTAGTATCGAATTTTTCGGGGATATTAGAAGTAGAGGACACTCACAATATATTATATGAATACGTTACGCATCCTATCTCCACATTGGAAACAACAACGAAATAAAATACAGTATTACTTTTAGAACAAACATTTTTACAGTCCCATCCATACGAACCATTCGACATCTTTAACTGCAGACTCGTTACCCATCGATTCATTGTATAATTAACATATTGTGAATGACAGATCTGCCAAACTTATTATTAATGAAATTACATTTATAATATTATAGACATTTGAAATTGATCGATAATTCAAATATGTATTAAATATTACAGTGACGGGAAATCTCGCAAGAATGGCAGCTGCTATACTATTGCCCTTCCCTACGTCTATACGGTTGTGCTTAATACAGTACACTTGTATTTATCGTGAAATTATTAATGAAAAATATCGAGGTATACGGCAAAACGTTTCAAAAACTCCAATCGTACTTTTAACACGCGAGATCAACTGGAAAGAGAATATATAATATTTTGCAACGTTCCCGATTGAAATGGGTAACGGTTATGTCCTAGTTTATGTTCCACTTTAACAATGAATATCTCATTGGTTATTATAAAACAATGTTTGCAAATTCACTTTTATTCACTGACGTAAATCAGGTTGGCCCGGTTTACTAATACAGGTAAGATATCGTTACGCTATCGGAATAGACTCTATCCGTGGTAGGTGATCTATCATTTTACCACAAAATTTCACGTTATCATTTCAGATAAATTAAAAATTCGCGTAAGAACTATTAAAATATTAACTGTCGTAATATTGAGAATTTATCTGTAAACGAAACGCACTTGGCAACAGATGATTTATCCGTATGCATTTTACTTTGTATATTTCTATTACTGAAGGACTAAGAGAAGTCATATTTTTTAGCAGTTTTTTTCCATCACACTCTCCAATTTTTATTACTTGTGTTTATAAAAAAAAAGTAATATTTTTCTGCTAGTTTGAGTATGATGTGTGGTGTACATTTTAAGTTGAAAAAAAGGAGGTTTTTGAAAAAATAATATAATTAACGAGTATACGGACATAGATTTATGTATGAATTTAATGTTGTTATAATTACTGATCCAGGTGTAGAAAATGCGAGCAATCACATAGACTTCATAGACCAAAAATATGTACTTACGACTTACCCACGAGTGCTTTCAGTTTGTGTAAATCGCCATGTATACGTACAGCTATATAGGCATCATTCTCGAGCAGGATTTTTAATTAAACGCGTAGGCGAGAAATATCGTAAAAATTCCTTTCCTTCCCCGCACTGACTGCCAAACCGCAATATCACCTAATGCCGTGCACGAGTTACAATCGGTATTGTGTACATTATTGCAAATACAGGTGGTGTGTATCGTATTTTATGCGTATGTCGTATAGGTTAAGACGGTGAAAGGGATACGTGACGTTGTGCTCGAATATAAATTATTTTATTAGGTTTTAAAACAGTGAAATACCGCGGATGAAACGCTTAAATCATCGCGGTAATATTCGGCTTATTGGAGGTTTTTGTGTTACAAGCGTATATAATATATATATCAATAGATCTTTGACAACGAAAAATTTTGAATTTTCTTCACTTCAGGGAAACTTTGAGAGTTTTAATATTTATTCGAATTACGTGTATATGAAAAATATTTAAAAAAAAAAAACCGTATGATACACTACAACGATTTTCAAACGAATCGTAATTAAAAATATTGCGATTTCGAACCGAGGATAAAGTGTTTGAAATTCGACTCGACAATCGAATTATAGGTATAAGGAACTTTATTTTACGAATTATGAAGAAGTTTCAGATTCCGAGCGAAATGATTTTATTGTTTTATTATTAGTTTTTCAACATCATAATCCGTAAAGTCATCCTCGGCCACTATATAAACACGGCACTAAACATCGGATAACAACAACTCGGATCGATTTCAATATAACATTATAGGATTTTTACTGCAATACTAGTATATAATAACGTATGGAAATTCACGAATTTCCACGTAAATCTACAAATTTTGAAATTTTTATAGGAATATAATATACGGTGGTATCTTTTACCATACATGTACACAGTTTTTATGTTTCTGAATTAAATTAATTTCTAAATTTTTCCCGGATGATACGCGCACATTTTAACGGCTTTTGAAATAACGTGTACGAGTAACGAGATAGACTCCGTGTAAAATTTCCGGGTGTTCCGTTGTTAAACTAAAACAATATTTTAATAGAAACAGAAAAACAGCGGGAAATTTATGAAATTTTCAAAAATGTCGTATTTTGTATTTATATATATATATTTTTTTTTTCACTATAAAATTTATAGAATTTTTACACTTCGTTCGGGATCCAAAAAGTAAATCGAGTCGAGTATTATATTATATGCATAACAGTGCATAAACATGTACACCGCTCGTCGTATAATTTTATAACCGAAACACTGTGTCGCAACGTCGTCGTTTAAAACGTTTTTTAACGGACCGGCAGCGAGCGGCCGTCGTCGAGTTGAAAAAATTATGACTACCGAGGGAGCCGCGCCTTTTTGAAATACCGCCGTTGTCAAGACGTAAATTGCACGTGTACAGCCGAAAATGAAAACATAAATGTCTAATATACATAGGAATAAACATTCGTGACGCATTGTGAAACGCCAAAAAACACCGAATTTTTTTTACTTGTTTCCAAAAACAAATTACGATTTAATTTTTTCGATCCGGAATTCAAATCGCGTTGAAAAATTATCCTCGTGTTCACAACGCCGCGGCCGAGTATACTGTTCGTTATTATTTTTTCAGTATTTTTTCTGTTTTCTTGTTGTTATTTAATATAATACGTACAGTAGTGAAACGTCTAAATTTCTAATTAAATAAAATTAGTTCCACGGACTCGTATACAGCATATGAATATAAATGTATGCGTGTGTAATAATAATAATAATATATTCGAAATTTTAATTTCCTACACTTTTGAATAGCAACTGTGCGTGGTCGTTCAATGTTTGTTTTGAAAGTCGCGTGAAAATCATAATTGTTTTAAGTCTAAGTAATTTTTTACGCAATTTTATCTTGATTACTATTAATCAAGAGTTTTATATTTAAAAAAAAAATCGAGTTTCATTTTCTCAATTTTCGTATTCTTAAATTAAGAAATAAATTAATAACGATTTTGAAAGAAATTGGATTTACTTTTTTCTTTGTTTTAACGAGTCAACAATACTGCAAATTGCCTGGATTTGGTACGTATATGTATAATTAGTATAATTAATTTATCAAATACTCGTGATCGACAAAAAAAAAAAAAAAAAGATACATTTATTAGGACACAACGCGAGAGTTAGAGGATTCCGTAAAGTCGCCGTTCTTAATTTATTGTTTGAAAAAAAGATATATTTGCAAAACAACGATGTCATAATAATATTTTGTAGTTTCAAGTCGATATCATAAAATGGCGATGCCAACTTTACGCACATTTATAAAATACGTCGATTATTTATTTATTTACTACAATTATAATAATAATTATAATAAAAAAACGTATAAAATACGTGTGTTCAGTTTATTTTATAATTATTATATCGTCGTACGATCCACGTTCAAATTTACGTTCTGCACATAACATGTATTAACACCTCATTGAAAATCTCAAAGGCTCCATACAGATTTTGTACACAATATGATATGAATATTCAAACAATTAAAACGCCGACGCCGGCGGTTTTTTATAAAATGTGCTAAACTGTATTTCAATATCAAATATGTCTTGTTAGATTTTACAATATAAATGTACACGAAACATTGCATTACTATAGCGAAGAGAATTTTTTTTTTTTTCTTAAATATTTCGTTCCTATAACGCAACGGTAGGATTCTCCGATTATAATAATTATAACGTAATCGTGTAAATACGCATTTGCGCGTATAAATCGGTTTGGACGACGTATTTAATTTTTATTTTTTGAAAACGCGTTCGAAAGTTATTTTTTTCTATATATCAACTCCTGTCGGTAACTAATGTTCTGAATAATAAAACGTGTTTTTTTTTTTTTGAACATAATTGAATTAACATTTGATTCCAAAAGGAAAAAAAGGGGATTGGAAACGGTTAGGTTATTTGTACCATTTTAGCTAGACGAAAATTCAACTACTTAGAGTGGAATTATAAATTTAATTCCGAAAAAAAAGATTTTAAATTGTCTGCCTTTTTTTCTAGGTCATGTACAGACAGTGGATTTTTAATTTTGTAATCGAAACTATATTATAGAATTTGTTTAAAATATCTAATTCTTTTTCTATTGCGTTCGTCACAAGTAAATTTAAAAAATAACTAAAATTTGATAAATAAATTTTATCAAAAATCGATTTCTTGCATAATCTATAGATAAGTGGCTGAAATTTTTTTTACAGAATTAAATTTGATTTTTTTTTTAAATGGTAGAACTTTTCTATAGGCCTTTACGTCTAAATCGTTCTGTTACGTGAGTATACAATTATTTATCTCTTTCAAAACCTTGACATGTGCTTGCTCGTGCTACCATTTTCTGATTCCTGGAACGTCCATTTCATTAATAAAAATGGTATTCCGGGAAGTCATACACACACACCAACGATTATTTATTACTCATACACTCTCCATAGTGAATATGCTTGTGCATTTAAAATGGTCTATGCAAAAACTTCTTAGAAACCGACAGTTTCCGATCCCCTTAAGTGCTCTTAAGGCCCTTCTCCCCCCAGTACACGATCAAACAATTTGCGCAACCACTGTGTTTGCGCAAAAACACGATTGTGCAAACTTTAGTACGTACACGTTCAAACGGCTTGTGGTGTGAATCTCAAATACATATTCGTATGTTCCGCGGAAGTTGCTTGTTTGCGTCGCAATAATGTTATTATAAGCCTGTTTGACAGAAAAGAAAAACGAAAAAAAAAATCGGAGATCATGGACGAAGGTTAAAGAAGAGGGCAGAATTTGATCGCGACCGTTTAGTATCAAAAATTAAAATAAGTTCAATGGTCGACTACAAAAACTGTCTTCGAATGGATGCAGATGCGTTTGGGGAGTTGCTAGAAATGATTACATAGGTATCTTTTAAATTAACAAAACGTGATATTTCCACGCTTCTCAAACACTGTCATACACGTTCAGACCGCTTATCAATCATCGCACTCAATTCATGCACCATCGAAATGTTCGCGCAAATTGTTTGATCGTGTATGGGGAGGCCTTTACAGTCATTTTTACGTTGTATTTTGTTATTGATAGTGATAATATCGCCGACGTCTTTGTAAAACGAATATTAGTTTCGACCGTGTGTGTTTGTACGTAATTTTCTGTTTTTTTTTTTTTTTTTGCTCTTTTTCTGTTATTCAACGAATAATCGCTATACTTAATCTCCACTAAAACGTATTTATTTAAACAATATATATTTATTATCCTACTAGCTGTCCTGCCCGGCGTTGCCCGTGCCAAAGATTTGTATTTTTTATTACAGCTGAATTACCCGGCTTCGCCCGTGTACAGTTTTGAACGAACTTGCATCATTTATTAAACTTTAAAATTTTAATTCAATACACATGCTCTTCTTCTCCCTCGCCTCTAACCCAGCCAGTAGCGTATTTTCAAATTTTTTCTCGGGGGTCTAGTAATTTACATTACCTATAACTATTATATAAAAAATATATATTTTTAATTCCGCCTAAAATAGCTGACCCGACAGACTTCGTCCTGTCAAAAAGATTTGTAATGTGGCAGTTTTTGTGCCTACGTATTTTAAAAATATTCTCCTGAACAGAACCGTCAACCTGGTGATAGGGCGTTGTGAATAAAAAACATATATAATGATTTAAAAGTAAGTAATCGCTTTATTGTTAATCATGTGAATCAGAATTATTATTATTATCATTGTAGTGCTTTGTGGTATACGATGTTTTTGTTTGATTACCTGGCGCATAGATAAACAAATCTGATGGTTTTCCAACACGGGAACAGGCAACATACAATTGACCATGTGAGAAACATGGGTTTTCTAGATTAATACCACAAACACTTAATGATTGCCCTGGGACTTGTTTATAGTCATAGCAAAAGCAAGACGCACTGGAAACTGTAGTCGTTTAAACTCAAATGGCACATCAGTCTGAATCATTGGGATGCGCGGTATGAGAACATCTTCTCCTTTATACTTTCCTTTGAGTATAGTTGCTTCTATCACATTGTTTAGTAATTTTTATCGCTAACCGTGTACCGTTGCAAAGACGCGGTTGGTTGATATTTCGCAACATTATAACCACCGATCCAACCTTTAATTGAAGATTGTGAGGTGGCAATCCTGGCAAATCCAGCGAGTTTAAAAATTCCGGTGGATAGTTGACTACATCATATTGATTAGTAGCCGAATCAACTGATTTATATATCCTCAATTCGCCTGTAATTTGTTCTTGAATTTTGAAATTTAATTCATTTACATCTATGTTTTTGCAGCCAGTATAGCTCGTTCGCTCAACCAATCATGGTTTCTGTAATTTTGAGAAACATCTGGAAACACCTTCTGAATAAGTTCATCTTTTGATCGAGTTAACTGACAAAAACTTTGAGGAAAGTTAATGCAGCCAGTCAACATGTCTATAGGAAATTTGCCATTACCAATGTCAATGAGTTGTTTAGAGAATATGTTTCCAGATTGGTCATTTTGCAACTCGACACGCATATTCTTGCTTAAATGAAGTACTTTGACATGTTTCCACAAACTGGAGGACTTTAGACATGCATTGAGTTCATCAGCTGGCGTTGATCGTGGAATCACCGGCAATGTTTGACGAAAATCTCCTGCTAATAAAATCATTGCACCACCAAATCGGTTATTATTGCTCCGTAGATCTTTTAAGGTTCTGTCCAAAGCCTCCAAAGATTTTTATGTGCCATCGTGCATTCATCCCAAACAATCAATTTACATTGCTGCAAAACCTTTGCCATTGCAGAGTTCTTCGAAACGTTGCAGGTTGGAGTTTCATTGCTTTGCATATTTAATGGCAATTTTAGTGCTGAATGGGCTGTTCGACCACCTTCAAGCAAAGTTGCTGCGATTCCCGACGAAGCGAGTGCAAGTGCAATTTTATTTTGTGAGCGAATTGTTGCTAATATTAATGAAATCAAAAGTTTTTCCTGGACCACCAGGTGCATCTAAGAAGTAAATCCCTCCAGTTTCATCATTTGTTACTTTCATAAGAGTTTTAAATACATACTTCTGTTGTTCATTTAACAGTGGAAGATTTGTTTGAATTAATTCTTTCAAAGCGTTGAGATCATACAGTCTTTCTCGATGCAACTCTTGGTTAAAAGCGTCATGCATTGGACGATTGGGCGCGGTCAGGCCTAATTGAATTAATAGTTTGTTTGACATTATCAAGCACATGTCCTCAATTGAAATCAATGCTTCATTGTAAATTTCTTCACTGATTTGTATATTTGGATTTCCCATTCTATTCTGTATTTGATACAAAATATCATCACACATATAATCATTGTACTTGATCCACAAATCAATTGGGTTTGATGGGAAGCATGTAGATATGATTATAGAAAACAATATTCGTATTTGATGAGCGTGTGATGATATTACAGCATCATTGAGAGTTTGATCCCAATGAGCGTCATTTTCAAGCAATTGCAAACGTTGACAGGCTTCTCTGTAGGATCCACACAATTCACCATCAACAGTTCGTAATTGTTGGAATGATGTTGGGCCACGTACATTGACTAATAGCAGTCGTAAGTAAAAACATTCATCATTGCTTGGATGTACTGAATAAATCCGGCCAATCGCATCGGTGGAATATACATCTGTATATCCTGGAACTGGTTTTCCTTGTTTCCGTCGTATAAATCTCCTTGAGGATTGATTCCAGGTATAATATTTTGGCATTTCAGAATATAGCAATGTTTGTGCGAAATCATCGTTTTGGCATGTCTCAAAAAACTGGTTAATGTAGTAGATGGTGGCTGAGCAGCTCTTTGTACTGCGTTCTGTGCTGTAAAATACACTCTTTGTCCATTTTCTAAATGCACAGATAAGTGAACAACAGAAGGGTGTCTCTCATGAATAGGAAAAGAAAATATTCGCCAAACTGCTTCATTACTACTGACATAGCGGCCCATTTGGTATTGGGTAACTTCATCATTGGAATTCTCTGCACCAATTCCAATCACAGCCATATCACTCCCTTTGGTTACATATTTGCAAATGTATTTAATAGATTTCACTGAATGGCAAGATTCAACGTTGATGTGTGCTTTGAATGTCTTTGATAAAATGGGTGAATATGGAACAATCCAACGATTATCTATTTCAATATCTTGTTGATTTAATTTGACAATTGTTGATTTTCCATTGTCTGCTGTCGATCTGCGACGATACAATGGATAACCGTCATTACCAGTAATTGTTTCCGATATTAATGTCCGTGGATATCGTTTTGAACATTTACCATCCATCATACACGGTGAATATTGATTAAGAGTTCCACAGGGACCATGTATCATGTTTTTGATAACTACCTCATGCAATCCAGGATCTACTTGTACATTAGGGATTTCAGCTGATATCACTGCATCAACTTCATTTGGCCTTATCTTTTCAACCAACCAAATCAAAATGTGTGCATGTGGCAATCCTCGTTTCTGCCACTCCACAGAATACATCCAGCAGCGTGTCTCACCAAACACATTATGTTTTACGATGAAATCCATTAAAGATTTCAACTTTTGTCTAAAGACTCTGGCTGTAATATCATGACGATCAATGGGTGATTGCCCAGAGAATAACTCCTGCTTGATTTCTATCCATTGCGGATTGCATGTAAATGTGATGAACAAATCTGCTGTACCATAATGACGAACATACGACATGGCATCTTGAGCATATTCGTGCATATGCCGAGGGCTTCCGATGTATGTTGCTGGAAGAATAGTCATCCGACCGACATTCTGTGCATTTCCATCAGTATTAATCGCGCTCGCGCTTCACGCGTTTGTGATATCCGAATTCTTTCACGTTCATTTCCGTCGTCACGTTCTTGTGCAGTACGATTAGATCGGTAATTAGCTTGGTTTGTAGCATTTCTGGTTCTTCTACCTAAATTGCTTCGTCTTATAGGAGGCATATCAAATATAAATTATTTTTTCACTAATCACGAACTAAACAAACACTAACTAACTAAACACTCTGCCCAAAACACGATATACGAATTTGTTTCGTGTAACAGTTGACAAAAGCAAACTCAGTAGATTAGGTAACAGACAACTTTTTTTTTTTAAATTTGATATGACTTGAAGTCAAATCCTTTTAACCGTACGAATTGTTTTATTTATTTAAAAATAATAAAACACTGTTGGTAACGCGATTTTTGTAACCATAGCAATAAAGCTCAAATTGACTACGTTTTAGTTACAAATCATTTGTATGGGAAAAAGAAAAGGGCTATTTTTAGGGTTTTTCCAGCAATAATTCTAATTTTTCTCGCCGTAAAAACCATCCTTGAACTTCAACGAACATTTGAAAAAAAGATTTGGCCAAATTGGTCCAGGCGTTGTTGAGTTATGCGCTTATCAACACATTTTGCGATTCATTTTTATATTATAGATAAATGTTAACATGTTGTTTGCGCGTACGTTATAATACGAGTTCCGTTTTAATGTATAATATGTATTTGCAAATGCGACGTTTTGCCAATTTATTAAAATAGTTTATACAAACAAACGATCCGACGTTTATTACATTTCACTCTTGTGTTAGTTTTCAGAGATTGAGAATCGACGGTTCTATTAATTATTATGTAATATTATATTACGTCGTAATGTTTTAAAATCGATTGTTGTGCTCTAATTATATAAACGATTTTGGACGCATCATGTTGGTAGATTAATTTTTGTAATTTTCTTTAGAGACTAAACTTCCATACAATGCGTATTCTGTAATAAATGCGTTGGTATGGAAACATTTTATTTTTTGGAGAATGACTATTAATAATAATAATAATAATAATAATTGTCGTTTATTCACTGTTATAGATACGTCTCGATTTATCTCGCAGCAAATCTTCCGCATACGTTTTAATCGATCCGGAAATGTTTAAAACGCGCGTTTTTCTTTTCCTGTATTAACGCTTGAAACGATACGTTTATATCTGTTTTTTCGTTGAATTTGGTTTTAATTTTAAAATTTCATTGTTCAGCTATAAATCAAGATAAATTATGGGTTTCATATTTTAATAGACTTCCGTGTATTGCCTTCCACGATAATAAATAGACATATGAAATTGGATACAGAGGGAAATTATTGAGAAAACTGTAACCAAAAACCGAGAAAACCAGTAGACATTTTCATTATATAATAAATATAATATATATTATAATTAATTATACTAATATATTATATAATAACTCTTATTCGATCCGTAGTGATGTGTGGATGCGAGACTTGAACGCTTCAAATAAGCTACAACAGAATATCATTTCAATATTCGAAAGAAAAATTCTTAGGTCGATTTTCGTGGATGCGAATACAGGAGAGTGGAGAATCAGAAATAATGTGGAGATTTGGGAGCCGTATCGAAATCCCAATGTAGTCGAGAAGAAGACGGCTCTGAAAGAAGGTTCTCCTTGTACAATGTGGTGCACGTGAAGGTGTAAGACCAATTGGACGGCCGAGGTGAAGGCGAGATGACCAGGTTACAAAAGTCGTAGACCGAGTTGAATCGGATAGAGATCGGCGAGTTTTTATGGCTTTGGATAGAGAAAGATGGCACGGTGTATACGTTTATCAGTATGATATCGAAAGCCGATGAGCTATGAAAACGAAGAATATAATATTAATTATGAGATATCTGTCAATGTTAATTTTTTTCCTCGCTGTGACAAATATCCCTCCCCCCCTTTAGAAAATAGTCCTAGTTACGTCACTGGTCGGTCGAACCAATACGGTATGTCGAACGTGCAATAAGAAATTCGTTTCGGTGTTCGTCTCCGTTTTCTAAATGAACGTTTTAGTTTACCCGCTGAGGTTTGTTATTATTTTGTTTTTCATTTAATTCGTATAATGCCGAAAACGTTTCCGCATTTGTACTGCGTGCGTGTGTATAACGCGTAGGTACGTGCAAGCAGTTTAAAGTAGATTATATAATGCACGAACGATGAATCCTCTCTCGGCGACTATCGTAACGAACGGACTGCTACTACTGCTTTTTTCTCCCCCGGTTTTCTGCTGCTGAATCATCTATCGCCGCCGAGTTTTCCAACGCCGTCCAGCCACGTTGTAATGCCGCCGGAATCCGTGTCTCGATAATATTATAAACCGTATGTGTCCCCGTACGTTTATTATGTAAACGGATTAAAACGTAAATATTACAAATATTATTAAGAGGAGCGGTTTAGAAAATTTTCAAATCTTGACGGTGTCCGCTAAGACACGAGATGCAACTGTTAGCGGCAAGGGAAAAAACGAGTAAAAATGGAAATGTAGGATTGCAGGAAAATTATGTATTTCTAAATTCCGTAATAGCGCGCCGTAATAGATGTGCAAATAAACTAGTGCGAATTAATAATAAAATGAACAAACGCCGTTTGATTATTATTATTATTATTTTTTTTTTTTTTTTATCACAATTGCCCGCAGTATTTTGTGTACTGTTGCGTATAACGCTCGGGAAATGTGTGCGAATTTCCACATTTGCCATTAAAATTGGACACTACAGTGTACATTGCCCGGTTGTATGGTTGTACAAACGTCCGATACGCGTGATACGCATAGGTAATAGTAGTTTAATAATAAGAATTCAAGAAATTGGGTTATTGGCTGATGACGCGTGCGTTTCAACTAGCAATAGTTATGACGGCGGTACTTTCTATAGTTCTCTCTGCAGAGAATTAAAATAAAATGTACGCGCACGTCGTCCTCCGCGCATCGTAAAACATTTCGGATAAATATGATATTTCGTTTTTTTTTTTTTTAAATAAATTAAATAATATCTATGTAATTCAAATAGCAACGAATTACTCATAACAATAGCAATATTAAAATATAATCGTAAATGAACTCGATTATTTCGATGTTTTACTTTCAACGTTCATAAAACGTCTAATTCTTTTTTTTTTCTATCCGACAGTCCAGTAAGGACTTGCTTTTAGGTTATTTTATTCAATTCTTTCCGCCTCGATTTTCCGAACACATGCCTGAAATTTTTAAGTCTGTTCTCCGTTAAAAGTAATAATCGATTTTAAGTCAACGTTTTATTTAATGAAAACCGCATAAATTTTAACCGCAACGTGTCAACACCTCCGACGTAGAATTCCTCGAATGAGTCTTTCCAATTGCCTGCAGACGTTCTCACTCTTTTAAAATCTTCGTGTAATAAGTCGCGTTTTTTTTTTGCACAGAGAACACTAGAGTAATACGACGACTACGAACATGTTCACATAAATTGACCAACGCAATATAAATTTTAAATTGATATTTCGGTCATCGAGGAAGGGATTCGATATGAAACCCATACCCCACATAAATACGCCACTGGCTCGCAGGGCTTAGTTATTTCGAACGAATAAAAAAAAAAAAAAGCGTCCGATTTGTATAAAGTTTTTACATTGTTATCTCCGACCGGAGCGCGCTTCATCAAAAACACACGTTTTCATCCTAATCCATTTTGGAGATCCGTAAGATACGCGATGTCCATTAGTGGATTTAGTTACAATTTGTTTCGTGTTACAACCGTACGCCGCACTCGTCTGTACTTATTTGTAAAAAATGTTTCTTTTTCTCCGTTTATACTTTAAAATGTTCTTTGTGCCGTTGACATAACGGAATTGTGTGCTTTTTGCTCGACACGAAGCTAACAAAAAAAAAACTCTTACCTACCAATAAAATTACGTTAAAATAATTCCATAGCGTGCGCGCGCTAAATGCAACAAAGTTGTCTTCATAATTTAATCAATTTCATATAAAAATCGTTTACGATGTTTCGATGAATGGATTGCCGTTGCATACGCTCTGAACCATCTCCTGGCTTACAGCTACGGATAAAAGTTCTACTAATTATATTATTATACTCGCGGGTTTCTTTAAAATGCCTCGATGGTATTGATTTTACGTTCGTATTCGTCAGCGATGTTCATTTTACAATAATTATATTACCGTAAAATGAAATACTCGATAAACGTTTCTTTTTTCTATTCGTTAGCTATTTATTATTTTTATTTCCAAGTTTACAACAAACTTCACTGTTTTTTTTTTTAAACAACAATAATTAGGCATGTCCTCGTAACCAATGATGTTGGTCATCATTTTTCAGGATAATTTAATTGTCGAATTTTCGAAACACTTTTATTCGACCGACCGATTGCGGTCAGGTAACTGTCATATACGAGACTACTATTCAAAGAATTTACATCTGATGTAATATCCATTATATTTTCTCGTATTTCCCGTTCAATAGATTTTACTTATGACTGAGTCGAACACTGCAGCATTTAACTGAATTTCGTGTTCTTGAACAGGTGTTCAAATAAATGTCTTCTGCTGTGAATCCGCAAATGACGTTTTTTTTTTATATGTTTTTACGTTTTTCTGGTAAATGAGATGTAATTTTTTTGGACGGATGGTGCGTATCAATCAAAATTTCATACGAATATTATAATATTATTAATGCGAGTGATTTTGCACGCTTCCAAACTTTCTTGTGCGCCATTTTAAGTTCATCCATTGCTTATGTAATATTGTTTTCGAATGGATTGTCCGGTAAATTTTCGGTAAAATGTAATATGTCACATAATTACGAAACAATGAATATTTTTAAAATTCAAATGAAAAAAAAAAATGAAAAATTTTCCGAAATCGTTTTTGTGAATATCTAAAAGAATTGAAAATCACGAATAATCATTTACCACGCGTACTATACGTATTTATACGCATAGTATAGTGACGTTATCGTCAAAGAAAAAAAAATTCTTATAAAAAGAGTGATGTTGTGTGTACTCTGTTTTTGGCCAGTCACAGGAGACAAAAAAGTAATTGGTAAAAGGATTTCCCTGTAGAATATATGTAAATGAAATAGAATTGGATTGGCAAAAGACATTAATGCGAGTTGAAGGAAATTTCGTTTCGGATGATAAGCCTCTACACATCATAATAATATATACTTAAAAGAACGGTATACATTTTAGCGAAATGTACCGACTTTTGCAACTGTACGACACACTCGACTTTTAGCTGTTTTTTTTTTTTGTAAATCTTCGATCCAAGTCTGTTTTGAGTACAATTTATTTACCTGCCAGTCCGTTCATTTTTGTCATAAAAAGTAGTCGGTTTTTTTCATTCTAAGAGTTCATAAAAATTTTTCAAGTGGTACACTTTTGTATTTCTGTCATGTTCTATTAAAAAAAAAAATCTTTTTAAAATGATATACATTTTCAAGGCGGCGCGTTTACTGAAAGAAAGAAAAAGCGTTGCGCTATTATTTTTTTTTTTCGGTATTTTATATACGCGTATAAAATATGTACTGAACTCATACGTAGTCCAGGTATATAATTTCGTATGTTATTTCATTTCTATTTGTATTTTATAGTTTGCGATTAATATAAACAAAACGCATTTATTTAAATTTAAGTTTTATGTGTTTGTTTATCAGTTTACGTCAATACATAACGTTTCCCCCCGGTAGTATATTTGGACAACGCGAACATTTTACTTCAATTGCCTCACATAAATGCTTCCATGCGCGTATTTGAGTCTTACCCGTTTTGAGAAATATTCCAACACACAATATTATCGTTAATAATATCCAAAAATTATTGTTTTTCTTTTTTAGAACTGTTTATTTGCCGATACAGTAAATGTATCGAAAAAATCCATTACTAATTCACGAGTGTAAACTATGTGCAACGCAATATGATTCAATGCGTCCGTCGTTTGATTCGTGTCGTATTTTCGTTTCATTTTTTTTTTTTATTATTATTACATTTTTTTACGAACAACTTTTAAGTGATCTCTCGACCGACGAGATGATTGTCGACTTTTCGCGAAAATGCTAACGGATATTTTATATGGAACGTGCAGAATAACGCGTCAAAAGAAACGGCAATAATAATGTTCCGGTCCGATCGAGTGAGTCCGGCGACGGACATTCGAACGAAAGTCGACGGTACAAAATATTCGTGCACAGACGAAAAAACGACACGGACGGACGGCCGACGCGAGAATGACTTCTAAGCGAATCGTCGCAGATACTCTGCAAATGGATAGACCTTGCTGAGAAGTGATGTTGTCCGCGGAAGTGTTCGAGAAATTTCTCGAAAGTGTAAATCCACGTTAAGATGTACGCGTTGCTCAAATTTCAATTAGATAGTTCGTCTTGTTGTTTTTTTTTTTTTTTTGTTCTTCTCAAATCGCACTTTTCGCATTCCCAAATTGCGTAACCATTTCAAATATTCGTTAGATTTCTTTATTTCCATTTTGAACTATCCGTAAACTTGTACATAGAACTCGCGTGCGATATTGGACTACTGAGTCGAGATAAAAGTATAAAATCGTGACGAGTCTCCTGAACCTCACTAGGAATTTTTCGAATTAAATCTTCCTTATTGCTGTTATTATTTTCACCAATCGTTTCGTTTTTCTCGATCGTCTAGAATTTCGCTCGTGATATATTCCGCACTCTTAAAACGAACGACGCGTTTTGTATCGGTCCATCATAAAATTATTGCGTTATAATCACACCTCCGCCCTTTCATTTAGTTATTGTAAAAAAAAAAAAAAAATCTCCGTACGAATCGTCGTTAAACGCGAGAAACGGAAAATATAAATCCACTTTTGGGCATACGTATATTACATGTATAATATTTCTATTATGGCGATTTATTATTTCTTTTACGTAGTTTCGCGGTTTCGTGCAGAACCATGTGTACAAAGCATTAAAAGGCCAATAAACGGCAACTCGTAATTGCGTTACACGCGGGAAAGTACACCAAAGTCCTGGACCTAAGACCTTTATTGCACGAATCCGTAAATCGGCAAACAAGTTTTGTATGTTTTATCGGTACGTACATTTAAGTGCTTAAAAAAAAAAAAGAACGCTCAAAAATATATTTTTGTTTTCTAGTATAAATATATGGTTTATCGCTTATAGCCTTGTCGCTGCATGCAAACAAATCAGGTCCGAGTCCCACAGCATTTATTCGGAATTTCCGTGAGGCATAATACGAGCGCAGATTAGACGAATATTCGTGTGATACGGGTGTTAAAATAGTGCAATTGCGTAATTGACGGGCGGACACGTATCGTTCGGGCGCGTATTACAAAAATCAAACAGACGAGCGAGGATTTATTTTTTCGTCAAAACGTTCCGTACTCGCACGAAATCATTCGTTGTCGTACGAGAATTCAAACTAAATTCATCGCGTAATTTCTATTAAAATTTTACGCGTCCGTATTATTATCCCCGGATGATGATGATGATGATGATGATGCTTTGCGGTGTCTGCGCAGCATATATATTATGTAGGTACACCGACGACCGTAATCCTATTGGTCGTTAGATCAAAAACGCGCGCGCGCGCGTGTGTGGCTTCGGCTAGGAGATAATACGGGAAAGGGTACCTACTCGCAAGAACCGCATTCTCCAAAGTTTCCAATTCGGTTCGAACAAAACCGATGACCGCCAGTGAATACTTCCTCATTCGACCCGTACGCGTCAAACTTTCGTTCGATTAAATGTCTAATTAACGTTTAAAATCGGGTTCGTTTCGGCGGCACAAAGTTTCCGCTGCTCGGCGTCGTGTGAATTATGCGTTGTACACCGATTGGACGGATTGGACAAAACGATGTGTTATAATTAAAGACCGGATTTAATTGATATTGCAACTTTTTTTGCATTTAAGATAAATCAATTTGATCAAATATGTATACGATTTGTATTAATTACAGACTTTCTATTTAATTTTATGTTGCAATTTATTGCAATTTTTAATGTTTTTGCAATTTTTTGCAATTTTGTACATTTTACGTAATTAAATGTACAAATCAATATTTCTAACTGATTTTATAATATAAAAATAATAACATTGTGGATTTTCATTATTGGTTAGATTATATGATCTAAGAAGTATAAAGGTGTCTTATCTATACTTATATGTACAAATTCTATTATTATTTAACTATTGATAAACTATACGTATATAAACTATTGTGACGGTGTACCTATTTTTGATAGGCGTTTATCGCTCGTCTGGAATTTTCTAGAAGTATTTTCAACGTAGTATAGTTCAACGATTCGTGTGCGTTTACCTGTTGATACCTTAGTACCTATTTCTTTGATCAATTTGACCGCACAGTGAACGTATTCGTCGAAATGCCTAAAATAAAATCAAATTTAAAAAGTAAAATTTCGAATTGGATTGCTCCTTATAATGAAAATAAAGAAGTATTTTCATCAGATGGAAAGATTATATATTGTCTCGTATGTGAAAAATCTGTGTCTACTGAAAAAAAATATCTATTAGATCATCATTCCAAAACAAGTAAGTTTTGTACTTTATGCTCATACTACACGTAATATTACACGTAACTCCATATTATTTTAATTCAAAACTACATGTATATTTATTTTAGTTCAACACATAAATGCATTACAAAGGAATAAAGAAAAAAAACAGCTTTTGATTACTTCTCAAAATTCGAATAGTAAAAATGTATTTTTTGAAGATTTATGTAATGCATTTGTTGCTGCAAATATTCCTTTGCATAAGCTGGGCAATCATGTGTTAAAATCATTTTTGGAAAAGTATACTGGCAAATCAATTCCGGTCGAAAGTACTTTAAGAAAAAATTACATACCAAATATTTATAAAAGCGTTATGGACCAAATAATTAGTGATATTGGGAATAATTACGTTTACATAATTGTTGACGAGACAACCGATCCAAGAGGTTTGTATAAATAATTTTTTTTAATTTCTCATAAAATAAAACATATTTTTTTCGTTTAGGTTTGTCTATTGTAAATTTATTAATTGGTAAACTAGATGGGACACCTAGTAAATCATATTTAGTTGCATGTAAAGAACTAGAATCCACCAATTATGAAACTATTTGTCAGTTTATTAATTCCTCGTTAAAAATATTTTCTAGTATTGAACAAAAAGTATTACTTTTGATTAGCGATGCTGGTACTTATATGATCAAAGCAGCAAAAACATTAAAAATATTTTTTCCGAAATTAATTCATATTATATGTATGGCACACGCAGTTAATAGAGTTCTAGAGAAAATTCGAGAATTGTATCCCGACATAAATAAATTGATTAACAATGGTAATGTATTAAGTACCTATGTAAAATTTAAATACATTTGTAACTTATTTCGTTTATTTTAGGAAAAAAAGCTTTCCTTAAAGCACCATCGAGAATAAATAAATACAGAAAAGAAATGCCGGGTATACCTTTACCACCCGAACCTATTATTACAAGATGGGGAACATGGTTAAACGCTGCACTTTTCTATGCAAAAAATTTTGAAAAGTTTAAAAACGTGATTGAAAGTTTAACAGATGATGCTTTAAGTGTCGAAAAGCTGAAACAACTTGTACAAGATAATGCAGTCAAATGTGGTTTAGCATTCATAAAATTACACTTATCTGAGTTATCCATGAATCTCAAAAAATTGGAAGAATCTAATAGTGAACTATTGAAAAGTATGGATATTTTTAGAAAAATTGAAGATATTTTAACAAATATTCCTGGTCCAAATGGGGAAAAAATTAAGGAAAAATTAATGTATGTAATTGAAAAAAATGAAGGGTATAAAACTTTAAAGTGTTACTATGAAGTCATGTCAGGTAAAGTAAATGTTAATTTAGATATAACGCCTACTTTATTAAATTGTTTTAAATATGCACCAATAACTAGTGTTGACATAGAACGTAGTTTCTCGTTGTACAAACATATTTTAAGTAATAGAAGATTTAATTTTAATGAAAATAATTTAGAAATGTATTTGATCATCAATTTTAATTCCAAAATGTAATATTTATAGAAGTATTTTTTGTATTAATTATGTATAATAAGAATAAAAACTTTTACAATAATATTGATTTTATAAATGTATAATTATAACTTGCATTTTTGTAGTGCAATTTATTTTGCAATTTTTATGTGTTTTTTGATGCAATTATACAATTTTATTATGCAATTTTTGAGTGTTTTTAATGCAATTAAATCCGGTCTTTAGTTATAATATAACAGTGTCCGCCGCGGCGCACATTATTATGTCGCCCGGCATTTGAACGCTCCGTATACCGTTTGAATACTATAAACCGCTCTGTAGACACAAGCGAGCGGTTTTTATTTATTTTTTTTTTTTTTAATATACTACTTATAATAGCGTGTTGTTAAATAATAATTGTAATCATCGCGAAATCATATCAATACTACGCAATAACGAAAACGCTGCGAAAGTAACGGGATAATTAATGTAGTATACAGAAAATATTAACTATTTATATAAATCTTAACCTCGTTGATCCGTACGAGAAAAGAATATAAAATACCTAGTGGTAAGCGCTGAACGATTTGTCCTTAAACAAATTTCATAACTATTACTCATATGCGTGCAGGCCACGTTCGAGATGGAGTAGTGGTCAGGTGTGGCCCAGGTTTATTGATAAAATAATCGACGTTTTTTTTTTTTTTTGAACACTCATTGCTGCTAGTAATCGCTACTCATATTTTTTCCCCTCCGAAACAATAATTATTTTTTATGTTTAAGTAACGAGTTATCGTTATAATTTTTTTTTATTCGGGTATTATTTATAATAATACCTAAAAAACTTTTGGAAAAATTACACGGAACACTACGCGAGAGTCTGCCAATATTATTATTGTTATTGAAAAAGATGAGTTATAGTATTTTCGAATTTTTTTGATTTTTATTTTTCCGTTCAACAAACGATCGTCCATGACAAACGTTTAACGCACCGTGTGCGCGCGGAAAATCGATCAGTAAGCGGCATAATAAAATCGAATACCTATCAAAAAAAAAAAAAAAAAAAAAATAACTCGAAATAAATGTTACGTTTTGCGAATAAAAATACTCATAAAAATGACTAATTTTACTGGTCAAAAGTTTAACGAAATGTTGATTTATAAGAATTATAAAATCACAAAAAATTCAAAAACAAAATTTAAAATTGCGAAATCGAGGGGAGGAGGCAGATGCTCCGTCTTGTCCCCTCGCCCTCTCATATGCTATACCGCAATGTCGTCTGAGAAAAAACGAAAACCGATAATACACATTCGTCTCGTCGAACGCTCCGTCAGATTAACGGCGTCGTTTGGCCTCCGTTTACTGCGTTTATAATAATATTATTATTATTTATTAATAATATTATTATTATTATTATTTATTATTAATATTATTATTTATTATTATTGTATAATACCTGAGACGGTCGTACGGCCGGTTGCCGAGCACGGTGGGAGTTCGGTGGCGGCACATTATGTCGGTAGCGGTAGCGGCGGATTCACCTGTTTGAGCGTGCGGAGCGCACGCGTCAACGGCGAGATATACGCCGCCACCGAACGCGTCGAGCGCGCACCGAGTGCCCCGCGAGTTGGCCGTGTCGCGCGCGTGCACAGTATCGCGCGTAGTATCGTACGCGCCGTTTTCGTCTGCCGCACGAAGCATCATCACCCACCACCATTCGCCTGTCTGTCAGCGACGGTCCGCTTTTTTTCAAGTCCGTTAGCTCACACGCGCATTTTTTTTTTTTTTTACATTTTTTTACGCCTCCGTTCGGCCGTATACCGTCCCGTTCTGTGGACGCGCGCGCGTAAACGCCGTTCGCGTACCGCGACAAAACGCCGCCGCGCCCGCAGTCGTCGCGTAAAGGTGAGGATAACAATTTTTTTTTTTTATACATTTTCAAAACATTACGCTGTGTGCGTGTACTTCATTGCGCGGGGGGCGGGCGGGGTCTTTTCTCTTTTACCGGAGGACAACCCGTCGATGGCTCGAACGTAAAAAACGACGTGTTTGCGAAGGATTGGAGAATTGTTTAAAAAAAAAAAATTAGGAAGAAGAGCGAAACGGGAACGAGTGGAACTACAGTTGACTGTGAAATTTAGGAGAGAGAGAGAGGATTCTGGCAGAAACGATGTGGGGGGAAGGAAGAACGGCCGGTCGGTCAGACGAGTGGTCTGCGGTCCGCATGATTGAAGGAAGGACTTTGGGTTATAATCGTGATGAGGTCGGGGGAAATGTTAATTATTGTACGCGCCGTCAATTCTCTTTGAACTCGTTTGTAGAGCACACGTAGTAGTACACCGGGTAGGAGCGGCGTCCGTGATTAATATTAACGCGAGTTGTAATCGCGGATTGTTTTTTTTTTTTTTTTTGGCAGCGATCGTTTGTGGTGGTAATACGAAAGAACGGGAAAATATTCTGCTGCGGTATAACAAAAAAATAATAAAAATAACAAAAAGATCGTTTTTTATTTTAAGACGGTTTTAACGGAATTCCGATGGAAATCCATAAAAACCTTTTGTTTTCGTCCAAATCTCGAGTTACTGTTATTATTATTGCGTTATTGATACGGTCAATAACGGCGCGCATTGATGATTAGAACTCCGTGTGCGCCCATTGCTCGCCTGAAGAATCGTAACGCGATTGTATTCTGCGAATCGGATACGAATATATTTTGACGATAAATCCGTGTCGTCACACTACGCATTAATTGCCGTATGATCCTAATTTATTGCCGCTTTTGTTTTTTTCACCTCGTCGTATTTCCCGTTTTGTAATCCACCGCTGTGGGCGACGGGGGGAATGTATACGAACGAAGATAAACGAGGATTTTTTTTTTGTTTTTTGTTTTTGAAACCCTATCGTTACGTTTCTCGTATACAGCCGCTAAGCCGGACTGTTGAGCACGGGGACACTCTTTTGGCAAACGAACACCCGGAGAATCAGCAGAAACATCGCCGCAGTACGTCGGCAGAGAAATGGACGTTATTGTGCTCAACGCGCTATCACAAAAATCTACGAGAATAAAAAAAAAAAAAAAAATGGACGTTTTGTTGAAAAAAAAAGAAACACAGAAATGCGTTGGATTCAAAGGACCAATATGAGCTCGGTTTCTTGGGGAGACGCGAGGCCGGGTCACGCGGACCGCTGTATTTTCTTGAAACGAACGAACCGGTCGATTTTTACTATTAAACTTTTTTACCGCTTTTTAACGTTTTCACAACTATAAATCGATACAAACGATTGAATGTGGGTGTAAAAAAAAACGGCTGTAGGGATGCGCGTTGCTGGCAGACACCAAAAAAAAAAAAAAAAAAAAAAAAACGACGGAGCTTACCATAACGTATAAATATTCGAAAAAAAAAAATAGTGTTTTACGTAACAAATGATATAGTCATTTATAGTAAATAATTTTTGCGCGCGTTTGACGAGTAGTTTCGACTGAAAACGGTTTTTTTTAAATTAAAAAAAAAAAGTTAAACCTATCTCGTGATAATTTATGAACAAAACATAGCCGTGTTTCTATAGTAATTTTTACGTCCTTTAATTTGAATACTATTCGTTTTAACCGTAAGTCAGTAACGGTTAACGAGTAATGAGATAAGCGAAAATAAACGGAAAGGTCGAAAACACCCGTTTTGAGGGATGGGCAGGGCTGTGCACAAAAGCCACGGGACTTGTCGATATTTTACAACGTTCATCAGTAAGACGTGGACTGATTTCAAACCAAAACTCAGCTATTCCGAGGAATTAGTTCCCCAGACTTGTTTGTCGGTGTTTGTTGTCTAATTTGGCCGGACTACATCGCAATCAGTGACTGCAGAAGTGCTTTTGATAAACGTATTTTTGCGCCATTTCCGACAGTCGTCTTGTCGTTATAAATAAAATATATTATAATTCGTAAATAGGTAAAAAGAAAAATCTGAAAATGACGTGTGTGTATTTTTACACTTGCCCGTATCTCGCGACAGCCTTGTCTATACGTACACATGAGTACACCGCGGATTAGTCGACGCGTTATTAAGCTGCAGACTGCGGCGCGTCAAGGTTCTTTAAATCTCATCGTTCATCTATTTTAATAAGATCTACAAGCGTAGATCGTACACGGTCTATTTGTCACATTATTATTATTATTATTATTATTATTATGCGTATAACGCGTTATGGATGGTGTTCAGTGTGAGGTGAAACAATATTATTATTATTATTATAAAAACATCGAGGCTTGTACCTACGCATGCATTGCCACTTCAGACTCATTGTGAATTTCGCTGTGAGTCGAGTACCTATACATACCAGTATATACATATTATCATTATACAGTGTTGTACAAAGCATCATTTAAAAATATTTCAAATATCGTGCAAGTGGTTTTCACATAATCTACAAGGTGACCAATTTTTGAACGATTAGTATACAAAATTATTTTATTTAAAATTAAGATTTTTTTAAAACCTCTTTGAAATTAAAGTAGCAAAAATTACCAAATTTTAAGTAATGTCCACATTCTTCAATGCAATTTTCTGTATTCTATTCGTACAGTTTTGCCCACAAGTGATCTAATGTCTCTTTATTATCGATCTATAACAGCTCTCTAAAAATAGCTACTGCGTTCATTTCGTTTAACGAATAGGTTTCAGATCTGGTGATAGTAAAAACGAAATGTGGAAATCGAGTGACTACTGGAGAACAAAACCCTGAGACGATTCGTTGAATTTTCGTTATATTGACTGTATGTGCAAGTGTACTTGCAGTTTTGTTAGTTGATTAACCTGTAACTTAAATGAGAATGTGCTCCATCACTGATAAATATGAGTGCATAGGATTCATCGTAAAGAAGAACTTGTACGAGCAAAATCTTTCAGTTGGCTATAATTTTCAAGGAATAACTGTTACACAGATTCCCGTTCAAAACCTAAAGCTAATATGTAATAATTTATAAAACAGTAATCGGCAAATAATTTAGACTAATACGATGATATTTTCCTATATAGGTTGTCGGACAGTTTATAATATGCCCGGAAAAATATTTCTAAATAAATAAAAAAAAAATTTGTTTAAAATATTTGGTCGCGCTATGTTTGAAATACCGAACAATTATTTTCAAATTGTTTTATTCACTACTTATGAATAAAATCATTCGATACACATTTATTTAAATATTTTTGAAAAGTTTCATTAGTATAGTATTACTTATGTGTTATATTACAGGAATACCGTACGGGCACAAAACGAGTATATTATGTATTTATATCGCTGGCAAAAATAACAACGGCTGTCCGATAAATTGAAGGTAATCCGCGTGTAATGGCTTCATAAGACCGAACGTGAAGCGGTGGCCAAAATATTATATTTGTAGTGAAATCTTCTGACTATTACCGCGTCATCCCACCCGCAGGGATTTGTGACGATTTTCAATGAAATCCTCGAGGAAACGCCACGGCGTTTTATTGACGCAGATTTTACGAGATTATAAATTACCTCAAATTGGATTCTATTTTTTTCGTTCGGCTATCACACCGTATAATGTACTAGTCATAACAACAAAAATAACAAATAATAATAATAATAATAATTGTATTATTATAAATTTATAATTTATTAACGTTATTATTATATAGGTATTAAATATGACATTCGTATAGAATATTATCAGTGTTGCAAATTAGTTAATTAAAATTATTGAATACTGTTTTAAATATTTATATTCTTGTGTATGTGTTATAAATTAATTTAAATACAATTTGTTTTAATAACATTTGCTTACATACGAATAATTTTATTTTTTTCTACTATTAATACGAATTTAATTTTATCACATTCGCATAAAAAAAAATGTGTATATATATAATATTGAACGGAATTTCGCTAATATTACTCTTCACTCGGACTTGACGTGTTATCTCGAATTTTGAAACAAGTCAATCGTATTTATACTTCACTGATCGCAAATAATCACCTCTGGGGAACAAAAGCCACATTTCTTTTTATCACAATTGAAAATAATTTCTATTAAACATTTCACCGTACTTGTAGTATTTTCGGAAAACGTGATATTTTAAAATACATAATGTTTGCAACACCGACTGTACCGAATTCGAACGCGTTTCTGTTCCACTGCCTATTATAAAAATATAATAACGTTGCTTTGAAAGTTCTTTTTTGGCGTGATTTATATTTTGAGTTTTTAGAAACGTATCAAGTCATTTCACAAAAAAAAAAAAATATATATATATTAGTATATATTGTCTCGGTGAGATAAAATATTAGTTTTCACAAGTTTTGACGGTTTTATGATAATTTACGTTTTACATTAATACCATATACGCATATATTATATAATATTATTCCCATCGCGCTCACCGAGTTATCAAAAATTATGTCGCTTTTTTTTATATATATATATATAGATAATTAATTTGAAGGAATCGCGAGACACGTATAATTTTTGATATCTCAGTAGAGAGCACGGTGGAAACAATATTATTTTCACGCGAAATCATATAATATTTATAAGAAAGAGAATATAGTGTACAGGGGAAAAAAACAATAATCGGTCAATGATCGTAGACGTTATTTTCGAATCATCCTATTTCGTCTTTTTACCACACAAATAACTCGTTTTATATATATATAAAAAAAAATTTCGAATATTTATATACATATAAATAGACAGGCGAAAACTAATCGGTACACTGTGACTCGTGTTGTTTATGCGGCTAAATAAGGATACATTTCTTCATTATACAGTTAACGTGTAATTATCAGCTTATAGTTAATAATTAAATTATACGTTATATTTGCGCAAGTTAAAACGTAAAGTCGTGTCGGTTATAACATGTCATTCGTTCACTTATACTAATGAAGAAGATTATATAAACGTTTATCTGAAACGTACAATATTCCGTTGAAACATAATAGTTGAAAATGTTCGAATGAACTCTGATCTCAACGAATACGATATTTTGATAATCAGATATTCCGTTATTATTATTATTATTATTGTTGTTATTATATAATTATTGAGTATTGTGTGGGTAAAAAACGAGCGATATTCTATTTCAATAAATATTAAAAATAAATATAAAAAAATTCTAAATCAATATTGTTATATTTTAGTAATCCTCTTGTTATTTATTCTCCTAAGCACATTATAGTACTAATTATAATTAATATTAATCCTTCCGAGTACTTATGGGTAATATATTAATTTAGAAATTATCGGAATATTAATATAATTACAAAAACAAAAAAATGAAATAAATTATAATAAAATTTTTCATATAAATATACGACGTGCACAAAACAAAAGCGTTTTTGTTTGTACGTCATAATCTTGAAAATAAATAGACGCGCGTTTCTCGTACTAAGTTCCTTTCATATAAAACAATAAAATATAATATGTTAACACATATTTTTTAATCGCGTACAAGGACGCACATATATTGTAATCTATATACACCGCGTATACATTTAGTTCAGTAATTTATTACGTTATTACATATACTACTTAATTTTTTTTTTTTTTGCTAAACTAATATACATACGAGTACATTGTATGATTTACATTATTTTCAATATTTATATTATTAATAGTGTACTGAAAGACGATAACTGGCGGTTTATATTGTTTACAAATATATTGCCCACCTATATATATATATATAACGGTTCGATGATAATATAATAAATTTTTTTTTACATTGTTTAGAACGACTCCAATCCGATCGAAAACAACGCCAAAAAAACTATAACGTTAACGAGTTATTTATTTTTTTAAAATAAAATCAAATATTTTGTCGGAAAACGTTGTATTATCAAATATACATACGCAATTGAAAACATTTCGTTTGTTCGATTAATCGAATTAATACGTTTTCTTCGTCGTTGTTAACGAATAATAATAATAATAATAATAATAATAATAATAATAATTCGGATCGGATTTATTGATCTGCGTCTGCATCGCTGAAGTGGCGTTTCTCAAACGAAGACGTTCCGAGCGGCAGAATTTTATGCGTACAAAATTAAAAAAATATTTTTCAAAAATACCTATCAGCTCATCCGAGGAGATTCTTTAACACGACTTTTAAATTGTTTTGTAATATTTTTCAAATAAAACTAACACGTGCAACGTTTTATGCGGTGAACCGTCGTCGAATCGAACGAATTACAATACAAAACGATTGGAAATGATTAATCGGTTTCTTTCTATGTCTTTTTAACACAGACCGACTAGAAGAAACCGAATTAACCGATTTTATTCAACTATAATAATAATGTATATGTAATAAACAAATTTTAGAAAAAAAAATTGGGGATTGGCCGTTTTGATGCCATCGAAACGTCAATGAACAGATGACCGGTCTCGACTTATCGTTATGGAAAACGTTGAATGCGTAATGGAAACAGCTTTTTATTGCCTCGGTTTAGGTTTCATCTAACTTGTAGATCTCAAGAAATAAGAATTTAAAAAAAAAAAACACGTCCAATTGACAAAAATTTCAATTGAAGTCTTTCGTTTTGTGGATTTTGTCAATAAGGCCTCGTCGTTCTTACATTTTTTTTTTTTTATATAAACGACGTTGACAACGTATTTTTAAACGGCAAATTAGTGTTATTTATTTTCGATCGTAAGACGCGTACTGTACCGTACGGGGCGGAATTTTCGAATTCAATCAGCTGTATATTGGAGTTTTGCGTATTGTTTTCTGGTTCGTTTTGTTTCAGTACACACTACTACTATAATTCGGAACTTTTCTCGTATTATTAAGTTACTCTCTCGAGTAAATTTATTAAAATTTTAATACGCACAAAAACGATTTATTTTTCCGTACGGGATACCACCGTTAAAATGATTAATTCACTGCGATCAATCGCGAACGTTGTTTTCCCGTTATCATCGATTCAATTAATTATGATTTTCGTTTAATCGTTAAAAAAATATTTAATTTGTTTCTCCTCATTATTTGTATTCGAATAATAAATATTTTAGATTCCGAGCCGAGCGGAAATCGGCATTGGTTTTACGCGCATGACGTCGTGTTAAAGACTATACTCAGAAATTCTATCAAGAAAAGAGGGCTCCGATTTTCGCAGTATTATACACTAGCGATTAGAAAATCGCTATTAGTTGGTACTTTGGAAAGGTCATTTTTCTCAAAAGCGTCTAAAAAATATAACTCAAAGACTAACGAATAATTAAATAATAAAACGATTATCGTTATTTCTTCGTGATTTCGGAACGAATGGGTATGGAAACTTGAGATTTTCATCAAATACGTAACATTAGATTGTATAAGGGAATAACAATTTTCAAAAACTCTCTTTTACATTTGGACTATTTGTAACAATTACACGGTTCGACGTGTTTAATTCGTCAAAAGACTATTGATTTCGTTATACGCCGAGAATATTACGCACCGAAGCTCAGAATCGTTTTGTCGACCGCAATGATTTATCATTGCTTTCATATTTATAGTGATAACGATACACTATAAATTCAAATAATGGACACCTCGCGATTGGTTACTTTTTTAAAAATATTATTATTATTATTATTGCCATTACGACTGTTTCGTAGCTTAGGTGTTATTTTTTACACGTGTATATTTGGCTTTTTATTTATTTTTTTTTTTGTAATTTATTATTTTCTCAATTCAACGATCTACAACGGTGCACACCAGGAGCGTATTTACTTCATCCCCTTGGAGGGGGAGGGTCGAGTAGAAAAACGGCTCGTCGAATCTGTTGCCGACTTAGAATTATCGAAAAATTAAACGAAAATAATAAGTTTTAAATAAAAAAAAAAAAAATGTTTTATTACATTTTAGTTTTAGTTCGATTAATTTTAGTTTTCAGTAGACATAGGTACATACACGAGTATATCTAGGGGGGGGGGACACACACACATTTTAAATAAGCGCATATAATTTCCGTCGAATTGTGTATGCGTACGCGCATTGGTATCATCCGTACACGTTTCACACGCTCGGCTGAGTGTGGGGGACGTTATTGTAAATAAATTTATTTTCGTAAAACAAAAACGGAATATTCGACGTGTACACACGGTGAAACGAGACGATAGAACGAACGTGCGCGGACCGAACGTTTTTAAAGTGAGTTTAAACAATCGACGGGAAGCCGAGTAAACACGGCCGCCGCCGTCCCGGGGGAGAGACTCGTTTTCATCCCGATCCCGTCGCCGCCACAACGCTTATTTATCTCGTTTAGTCTCAGGTGTTTTGCAACGACGCCTCCAAACACACATTTCACCGTGTTCGTGAAATATTTTCATTATTATCATCGCGCGGTTCGGGGCCGGGGCCAGTGTGCAGAAATCGCCCGTTTGATTTTTTTTCCCGGGTAAAAACGGCATTTTCGCCAAAATATTACTATTGACGGCTAATAGTGTCGTTCCACTAGTTTTCGCTGTCCGAAATCGCACGCGTCGTAGTGCAACGGTTTTCGTCGTAAGGAGATTTATTTGTGAAAAAAAAAATAAAATTTAACACCCGGCTTCTTACTGTTAAAAATTACGTTTATTTGTCGAGATAACCGACAGAAACTCCAACCGGAAAAAGAAAATTAACCGATTTATAGAAAAAAAAAAAAAAAAACGTACTCGTCCGTTTGTCACGGACGGGTGTCACATCGTCGGGAGAGATCCCTCCTAGAGGATCCAATCACATAGGATCGCCGAAATCACAGTGCAGCGCACGGTTTCCGTTTATGTATACATTATACTACGAATCAGTGCTCGAAATAGATGAATTTTCGAACCAGATACGTTTTATTAATTAATATTAATAATAGGACGACTTTTAGAGAGAGAGAGAGCTCGCCGAGTTCGGATAGGAATAACTCGTTAATCTTTAGCAAATATTTTTGTTTGAATTTATTATGATAATGTTGATTTTTGTATATGTGTTTTAACTGTCGCAACTCATTGTTTTCTAACAGTTTCAAAATAAAATAAAAAAATGTTGATTTTGATAAATTTGAAAATTATACAAACAGAGAGTAAAGAGAGAGAGAGAGAGTTTTTACTTTTTTTTACATATATACTACCATATCTATCCGTTCAATGTTAACGGAAGCTTGAATAAAATATACGTCAATACAAATCTGTTTACGAGTTATTAAAGAAATTAATATTATTTTTTTAAATTGTAAAATCATTTGTATTTTAAAATTGTAATCCAGACCGTTCGCTATTCATTATTGAACATTACGTAATTATAAAACCAGAGGAATAATTGGTTAAACGTAAATAAATCTGCGTAAATAAATAAAAAATAATAATAATAATAAAGTCGTAGCAATATCGTTACATTTTATAATATAATGTTTTCATATTGTTTGTATTCCTTTTTTTTTCACTTTTTTCTCGCTACACGCCATCAGCTGCTGTTCAGCTCGCCTCCGACCAACCGCGCGCAGCAGTCGAACGTATAATTTTCCAGATGAAATTTTTTTTTTTTAAGTGCCGAACCAACACAATTTAACGAATATTAAAGTTCAAAAAATCGTATTTAACGCTCAACTGCAGGCTTAATACAGTTAAATAATTGCGTTCATTGGACTGAAATTTCGTTCACGTGATGCAACTGTTTATTGTCGAATGAACGCAGTAGTAGTAGCTAAATTACATGTAAATGGCTTCTGAACATTTTAAAATATTTTTTTCCTCTTTACTTTGTTACTCTGCTCTCGAAAACCTCGAATAAAATAAAATTTAATACATTTCATCACTATTCGTCGAATAATAAAGACGTTTTTTAAAACGAAACCTTACGACGTATCGCCGAATTTCATACATTATCGACTTTCCCGTTTTCGGATATAAATACCATTATTTTTTTCGCATAATATTGTACTTAAAGGACTTTCCGGTTTTTTTTCTTCAAATAAATAAAAAATTAAAAATTTAATTAGGAACGCTTTTGACTGTCGTTTTTAAGAGACGAATCGGTAAAAACAAATTGTTCTATTTCGAGACACACACACAAACTTTATCCGAGCACTATTCGCGTAGATACAATTATGATTACACTGAAGTCAGACAGTATATGTATCGTCTCAGACATATGATGGGGGTATATATGTATAATATGCGATGTTATAGCTGAATTTGGATTTTATCATCGCTCGTTTTTTTTTAATTCTTATTCGCTTTCCCGTTAGAAATTGACAAGGAAGTGCGACGTTCGGTAAATACTGAATTTTTTTTTTCATATTTATCACACACGATTTTTTAAGCTCGTCAATATTTTTACCAACATTCGCTCTCATCTATCGCGTTAAGAAATGTCGTATATTTATAATAATCATATTATTTTAAACTTGTAAAATGATTTACTCAAAATTAAATTCGCACGAATAACTTTACATCCCGAGAACGGACTTTACAAATTTTTATCAAATTTGAAGTAAAACACAAGTTCATTTCACGAATTTTCGATCGAATCTGTATACTAATTATGCAAATATAAAATTTTACGAATTTTTTTTCACATATTTTGGTATAAATTTTATTTTTTAGATATTTCGTAAATATTTGGTTTTTTTTCGATAACATCGAATTTAACTTTCCGCGTTTCACTATCGACATTTTTCTAATAAATTATTTATACACGTACGTCGTCTACGGCGATGGTTATCGGCGTTGTCTAAATGGATTAATAGAAGTCTAAGGTTACGTAGAAAATAGAATAGAAAGAAAATTTGCTAATGTATTTAAAAAATAACCTGGATTGAAAGATATCAAAATAATTTATGATACACTTCAAGAAAAAGAAAACATTTCGGCAGAAAAATTAGACGTTGGACCTCTTGCTGTAATCAATAAGTAGTATGCGAAATATACCTTTTCTTTTTAAAGAGATTACGTCGACGTTACGATCACTTTGAATTAATTCGTCCACCTGATTTCTGTGGTCCGCATCGATCACAGAGAAATTGCAAGACCCGCTACCGAGGTTCATCTTCAATATACGCAATTTTCGAAATTTTATTGCCCGTTTATCCACAGAGTAGTGTCTCCGTGTCATTCTAGTCCTATCAATAGTATCATCACCACACACACACATAGTTTGTAAACTGCGATTAAAGAAGTCAAATGGATTCAATTTTTCGGCTCTTAAAAATCCAATTACTGCACGTTGTTTTAAACGCATGGTTGAACTACAGGCACTGGACTCCATCGTGACGGCTGCTGATAAAGAACGCGCGAACGAAATATAACAAAACTTGACGTGTTTGATTTGTAGCTACAAATTGGCACATGCACATACGGCGTTTCTTTCGAAAGTTATTACTTTTCAGCCGACCTACAATTACAATGAAATTTCGTTCAGAATCGTTTTGCCGAATGTAATCGTTCTGTTGTCGAATTCGTAGCTAGCCGTAATAAAACTTAAAAATCTTTGCGTCTTACGCGAGACGTAAATTAGATTTGATTCAAGGCACACCGTCGGCTCGCAAATTTTTAAAACTAATTTTCAAATTCACGACCATATGGAAAATATCCCGGTAAATAACAATTTATTTTACCGATATTCCGGCAAACAAAATCTCCCGTCGGCTGGGCGCCAATTCCCGCCTCACCGATTTCCCGTCAAAGACGTATTTCGTACATTCATCTTAAAGTCATAATAATATACGACCCGTGTTCACCGCGTGATTCTGCAAAGATCTCGTACGTTTCAATAATATTATTTCGCGTTTATCCCGTACGAATTACCATACGATTGTGCAGTGTGCGCCTCCTATCGTATTCTTTGGACCCATGTACGTATATAATTTTATACATTTTAAAGTCACGTTAGACGTATAAATTTCAATATATTATATTTCAATAAAATAAAAGCGAATTTGCGGACCGCGCTTCAATTGAGCTCTTTTAAAAACGTATTCCGATCGAATTCGAACTTTTCTCAAAAGATTTTCTGCTGCGAATCCCCCCCCCCCCATCAATATTGTCTCATTATAATTCGAAGAATCGGCAAATTGTCTACGACGTTGATGGTTAGGTTAGGTTGGTCAGATGACTCGTGTTGTGCTTCTCCGCGCACCGGCTCATGGCACTTTAGGTACCTTTACAATGAGTGTTATTCTAAAAAAGAACAAATAACCATTTGTGAGATACAAATTTTCCACTGCTATTGGTTTTTATTATGTCTATTTTGTAAAAAAAATCACAGAATTCAATAGTAACTTTTTCCGTGATGCGAATTGCGGGACACGATGGGGTGTACCGACGTCGTTTTAAAACATTGCGTCGTAAAATATTACATTCAGTGACTATGGAAATTAGAATTGGAGGAATCGTCCGGTTTTACAATTTTTTTCCCCCTCGTCACTATAAAACGGACGGTGTGAGTGTGAAAAAATCGAAAAAAAAAAACGTTTTCGAATTTGGTTTTACATTTTTCTCAACGATATCAGAGTCAATTTAGTTTTTTTTTTATGGTTTATTCGATAAAACACTACGGGGAAAAACGTGGTTTCATAAAAATGAACATAAACAACATTCGTCGTTTTCCCTAACGGTTTCATTACGTATTATTTTATATGTATAAAACAAACAAAAAAAAATCGAAACCGAGATGACTCACAAATATCGAATCGCGTTTGAAACGAATAATTTACGGTTTATAAAAATCTTTAGATTTCCGTACAGTCCGATAGATGTTTTATGTGCCCATAAATTGTTCAATTGTAAAACTCGAGTTTCAGCAGTATTTGTCGCGCCTTCACGGCGCGGTGTCGAACGAGAAATTCGTACGAAATTTTACGTGTATTGTGAATGAAAAAAAAAAAAAAACGTGATGTCCCAAACACCATTGCAATTTAAATTTCATCGCTAAAAACGTTTTGCGAAACGTTAATTGTTATTATTTTTTTCAATACTTAAAAACGATTTTCCCCTCTAGTGTTTTCCTCCCGTCACGAGCATCGAATACGTTTTATTTTATTCGACTAACCCTCTTGTTTGTGTACGACGTCGTGCGAATTGTATCGTATATATTATTATATGAAGGTCTCGAATGCGGTTACGTTGCCGTCGGATAACCGCGAATGCGATTTATCCGTCATATTTGCGGTTATACAATCGCGGTATAACATTAACGATTTAACGTTTTACTTGACGGTTTTGGAAAATTTCACCAACGAATTGTGTAAATTTGTTTTTTCCCCCATTCTTTTAATTCGTTACGTTTATGACAGTGAATTATAATGTATGAATGGGGCTTCAACGCATTAATTCCGCTTTTAAATAATTCGAGAGTTATTTCTCATTGAGATATATTGTGTACAATACGTTATTATTGCGTCCGCTTTAATAGCGTAATGTAAAAAAAGGGCTTTTGGACGACTCTGTTGATCTATTTCGTTCTGTTGAAATATTATGAATCCGACATGTTGACAATCAATAAATTCAGAAGTATCCTAGTGACTTAATACGTTGCCAGAGAGTAAACTAAAAGCACACCCGGGGGAATGTTTATAAATACTTCGTACTTTGATTCAAGTGTGCTAGATTGCTTCGATAGTAATTCGTGATCTCTGCACAATTTACTGTGATCAGCGTACTGGATGATATGAAAAAATTCGTTTTGAGTGACTTATATTATTTTATTTACGAATATTTAAAGAGATAATTATTGTTTGAACGTTATAAATCGTTTACGTGCTTTGCAACATAACAAATTCGGTATTCTACATGTAATGTCTAGGAGTTGTATATGCACAATTATCCCAATATCGGTGAATGTTACGGGTATAGTCTTCTGTTTCGGGAGAATTGGGCATTTGTCTATTCGACTTAAGTCCACCTCACTCAATTCAAACGTTTTACAAATGAAAATATTATACTCATATATTTTTTGTATAATAAATTACCCGGTAGTCAACCGGGATTTTTAATTTTTACTCAGAGCTTTTGCACACGGGGACAAATACCGACTGAGATCATGGAAAACGCCGAGTGAATTTCTATATATTCTTTTAAAAATTAAATTTGTCCTTTAATATCACCAATATTCTTTTGAAGTATACAAATATAAAATACAGTGTAATATTATTTTGTAAAATATAAATACATGAATATAATATTTGTAATTTCGTTTTGTATTTAAACGTTTACCGGGCAAACATACAGATGTAAATATAGATTTAGAAATATAATGAATATTTCATATTTATTTACGGGTATAGGCATTATTAAAATGTAATTTCGAAAATTACACTTTTTTTTTTTAAACAATTTATCAGAAATTGTAATTTCTATTCAAATTCGGACCACGGTCTGAAGTGATTACATATTATATTTCCCATCCCGCTCGTAATATTTAATATTTATTTCACGTATACAAATAAAACACATTTTCTACATTTCATGAATTATTTATGCGCGTAATAAAAATGTATTAAAATTTATCATTAAATAAAAAAAAAAATCGAAAAAGAAAAAGATAAAATAACTGAGTTTATGACATTGCATGGACTACGTAAATGTAATCCCCCCCGGTATTATCGTAGACATTTTTTTCGCCGTTAAACAAATAATTTAATTGAAATTTTACCATATTTGAAAAATAATTCTAATAATAAATAATAACGCCGTTGAATACAAAAAGAAGGGATAGGTGGAGAGACGCAAGAAGAAACGTATGGGAATAAAGCCGTTTTTTCAGAAAAACAAAAGCGTTTTTTCTCTATATTATTACACATAGGCACATATTATAACGTGTATACGAACTTATAATGTTCGTTTATACTTACTAATATAAACGCGTTTGTCGTAAATTTCCCAAACACGGGATTCGGTATCGATTCTCCCGTTGCGCGGTTTGCGGCGTTACAGAAACGTGTTTTATTCGCCGAAAACCACAGTTACAGCGTTTCATTTACATAGGAAAATGTGTTATACGCAAAAATAACAACGTTTACGCGTGTTTATAGCGAGTGGCGAGTACGGAAGAAATTGTTGCGACAGTGGTGCGATTTGCTCGTACGAATGATAAACATACTACACACGCCCGTCGCGAAATTCTCATTCGTTTTCTCGAAAAAAATCGCAAAAATTCTAACGCGACCTAAAAAAGCGTATAATAATATTACTTACTATATTTAAGGCATCTTGCACACGGAAAAATTACTATATTCGCATTGTGTGTGTGCGTATTATGAAACTTCCACTTCTTCTTTCCGGTCGCAAATGTTAGCTAATAGTTATAATATTCCGTTCCTGTATCCAGCCAATATTGTCATTCAATATCTTCGACGATCCTTCGTCGTTGTGCATTCACGATTGGATCATTCGGAAACATGTCTTTCGTCCTGGACTGTTTCACACAATCGCACTTGTCATTCTCGGCTAAACCTCATTTATATTACACATTTTTATTACTACCGCTATTTTTATTCAATTTATACGTTTTTCCGTAAGCTCTACGAGAAAGAGTTTTACTTTTATGTAATTCTTCTCTTGGTTCTACATTTTAAACTCACACTGTTTTCCTCTAAAGTTCAACATCGTTTGTTTTCAACGTTTTACACTTTGTTCATTTGGATGCAACATGGCCAACACTGTACTAACTTTTCCTCGATATTAAAATGGTATTTCGGTGGTTATGCACGGAGTGTACGATATCGTTTTACATTTTCGTTCTCTTGCCCGTCCTTTCCGTAAACATGCCTAAGTGTTCGAGACTTTATCGTGCGGAGAGGAAAATACAAATGAAAAATTCATATTTTTCACTAATTACAATATTGATAATACACGTAATCGTATCAAATTGATATAAATAAAAATCGATTAAATAAATTATTCAATCACCGCGGTCGCCGCCGTTGCATAATATATTCGTTGTCGATGAGAAAAGTAGCACTGCGAATGGCCCGTGTTTGTGTGTGAGAGTTTTTCTATTTCTGTTTTTGTTTTAACTATTTTATTAATAAAAGAAATACCATCGGGTTTACAACGTAATTTCTCGAGAAAATTGTATTTCTTTCATCGTTTTTCTCTTTTTCCACGTAAAATACGTACAATTCTGCACGTTCTATATACTGTAGTACCTATTATAAATAATTGGCGTTATTTCAGCAACATCGTTGAATCTACAATGGCCAATGATAGCTATATATAAATATATACTTAAGAAGAGGAATACGCGTGTAACACTATATATATATATATATATTATGTAGTATATTTTGTGTTGATTTTGGTCCAGATCTCTTCGCAAAAAAAAAAAAAAAAAAGAAAACGAAAATGGACGTACAGCATTACATTTGTTGCCGACAAAACAACTGTTACTCGTGTCGACGACATCATACATTACTTTTTTTTCTTCTTCTTCTTCTAATTATTTTTGATGATGTCGTCCCACGATATAGGTCATTATATAACATACCATGGCGTGTAGTAAATAATATATATACATTTTTTTTTTCAAACGTTCAGTGTACGTAATTAAATATTTATGTAAACCGCAATTAGCGTTTTATAACGCAAATCTATTAACGAAACTTCTCCAATTAGCGCGTGTACACATATATTATATGCCTGTGTAACAATACGAGCGTTATTAATTTGTACGCATTATAACAACGTCTACGAAGTGGGGATTCGCCTCGCCGGAATCGTTTTAATCCATTCATTATTCCATCCATTTATTATTGTAAATATCGTCATCGGGCTGTAATCGATCTGTCGAATAATATCGACCGAACCTAATAAAAACCATTTTCACAACAAACACTTTTTACGCGTTGGTTTTCGATTTGCGAATTACAAACAATTGTTTTTTTTGCACTTAATATATTCGCATATTACAGTTGTAAGTAATTTGCTAAATATTTACATAAGTCCTTTGTTTCAAATAGAAAACGATTTAGTTGGCCTGAGACGTGGTAATATCTTTTGTACGTATAACGATAGTGCGTTACGGATATTATGTAATATTTTTTTTTATAATATTATACACTAATCGCTCTGGTATACACAATTAAATAAATTAGCGTTTTTGTAATTTGGAAAAAGAAATTCAACGCGTTAAGTTTTAAAGACGAAACGAGACAAATTTTATTAACACGAGTGAATACTTAATTGGTTAAAAATTGGTTTTTTTTTTTTTTTGGAAAACCGAGAACGGAGGACTGATAACTGTGTGAATTAAATAATAATAAGTTAAACGAGAAAAAAAAAGAAATACGCATTTTATATACGCGTTATTTTCCGGGCGAAAGTTTTTTACAAACTTGGACGACAACATTATTATTGTTACGCGAACTCGTTATTTTATACTTGTAATTCAAAAAAAAAGTAAATTTTAGAGAATAGGAATAAAAATTTTATATTCTAAAAACGCGAGTCTTATTATCGTTATGTCTTTTTGAAAACCTGCTGGCATCTGGTAAAAATTCGTATAATAATAATCGTTCATAATAATATTAAGTTGTGAAAACCACTATTCGAGAAAATTCGCATTGCTCGATGCGTCACCACCATGCACAAAATTCGGCTTCTCTGATTGAGCTCCTCTTAATAATAATTATGTACAAAAAAAAAAAAATATATATACATTTCGCTATATTCATTCCGTTATTATTCAGTTCGCGTGCGCGTTTGAATAATAATAATAATAATAATATATTTGCGCGATGATCAATGTGCTTTCTCGCTCTTGGCCTGTAGCCACCGAGACGGATATTATTAATATATCGCTATTAAAACTCTTATTATTTTATATACAATTTCTTTTCTCCTGCCATTCTTTTCCTTTGTGCTAGTTTTCCGAGTGTATATTATTTATTATAAATATTTAAATATTACGTGACTCCGGGGCATTGAATAAATCTCGGACGTCCTGTCACGAACAGTCATCGTGTCAATTGAAAAATGGATACCACATATATCAATATTACTCTTTTTAAACCGAATCGCGCAAGATCAAATTTATCGACCGTCATAGAATTCACCGTGCGTATTATTATGATGAGAATAATGAGCAGCGTTCTATTTCACATTTATATATGTGTGTCGGAAAAAGGAAAATATATTTTTAAATTTGTTCTCATCGAAATATTATAAGTCCATGTAAATAAAAAGACGAAACGTAATAATATGTATATGACACTTCTTGCAAACATCTCCTCGGAAATGGTAGGAAATTCCGGTTTTAAACTCAGCGATTGAATTCGTACGAGTGCTGTACACTGTATAGGGAAACCACGCGTGATATTCAAAAGTCGCTTGCAACGAAACCTGTGATATTAACCGTAATAAATTGCACAGAACTGTTGTGGTCTGTTGGTCCGGCTCTTGCGCAATTCGAATTTTGTACGGATGAAATTTCCATTCGTGCTGGAATGTGCGACAGACTGAACCCGAGTAGCATTTTAGACGCAGACGCCGTTTTAAATCATCAATACACGATGGTTCAAGATACTGTGCAAATCTGGTTCACCGTGTTTCTAACAAAAATGAATACCGAATTTTTACATCAGTTTAACCGTGTCGTGAAAATGTTATTTTCGACTCAAAATAAGCACACCAAGCAGTGTGCGTTTACAGTACAATTGTCAGTTGAATATCGACTTGTAAATTGGTCCAATTATGTTATGGTTATGATCCGTTTTCACAGCATGCCACCCTATTGAACACCATGTGAAAGACTGGAATAAGTGCTCGACCGACAATCATCGCATATGGTATACAACGATCATCGGCCGTGATCGAGCGTTTAGTGCTTAGATAACGATAAACTCGGTCGGTCGAAGAAACGTGTGAATAAGTAAGAGTTACTGAAATAATACAAAGTGTAAAATAAACGAGTAAACGTGTAAAACGAGTGTACAACGACGAAAGATAAACCATTACGTTAATTTTATTTAATTGAAGTACGTGAAATAATAATAATAATAAATATAGTAAACGCGCATACGGTTAATTGCTCGGTCAGCGTTAAACTAAAGATTAGCGTATACCGAATACAAGGTTAACAGGCAAACAGCGTTATTTTGTGTGTGGGTTTCGAACCGCTATTTATAAGCGACTACATTCTTTTTCTGTTTTATCGGTATTTCGTTTACGTTCAATGCACTTTGTTTTTCTTTTTGCTACTTCTGCATTTCGTCTCAAACAAATCTTCGTTGTTAGTACTCTTCGATGTGGATATTACATTGGCCGAGGGAGTTGTCTCCATTTTTCCTCTCTTTAGAACACCGTGTATAATCGCCACTGCTCTGAACTGAACATAGTAATCAAACATTATGTCTGAACCGTTTAATTTCCGCCGGTACGATTAGCACAGTATATTCAGCACAGTTCAGGGTCAAAGGCATCGACTTAGAACTATAAAATATTTTTTTTAAATATTGAGTTAAAATTTGAACCAATACACTTACATTGAACTACAACGGTTCTCAATTGACAGTTTATAAGTCGTGTATAAACTGTTAAACACCCACGATTATTATAAAGCGACATTGAACGGCAAAAAATGTACACGAGAATATTCTAGTCGTTCAGTATTTCAACTGAGCAACTAATGCTGACGACATTTCTTCGGTTTGACAAAATTCCTCGGCTTTGCACATCACGACACTTGTCGGCGAAGGATTTTCTTTTTTTTTCTTTGTGAAGCCTTCTTAAAAGCAAAGCGAACAGCACTTATTAACAACAACCGTCAGCGAAGTGGAGAATTCAAAAGGAAATTCGTATGAGATAACATCTCGCGCAGGCAAAGTGCGCCCCGCGCGAAATCTCAGCGTTGAGACGCAGGAGTGCGTTTGATGTTTACCATTTGTACTTGACATAATTTTCAAATATCGATATTTTTTACACATCATTTTAATGGTATATGTAATTGAATTTGTTTTCAATAATAATCTATTGACCAAAAAATGTAATGTTTCAACTGTGTGTTTCTACAGTTTATGGGTCGTCAATGGTATTTAATATACTTATTCTCCGTAGTATGTTGCGTAAAAAGGGTTAGTGACTATACAGTATCTCTTTTTCAACTATGAATATTCGGTATAAGGCATAACAGATTATTTGTGTAATTTATAATTTACACGCCTTTTACAAATTACAGTAATATTACTTGTTATAAATAATACTGTGGATCATAAGATAGATCCGACGGATCGCTCATTACAGCATTAAGCATCGATACTTGGACGGCGCACGACTTCTTTGCTATTTTCAAAGCGATTTATACAACAACTCGCCGACACATTATAGACAGACTTCTTTATTCGTTTCAGCGACTGTGTGAGATTTATTTCGTATGAACTATTCGAGATTCGACACGAGTGTGGAGAAAAAATTCCAAACGTCTTACACGTCCCCGGAGGATACCGTTTCGTGAAACGATTTTTTACTACAAATTTCCGTACTACAACAAATCAAACGGCACCGGTTAAGTTGGATTTTACAAAAGTGGACGTGTGAATCCGTTTAGAGGGTTTGTAGCAAAGAGCTTACTGAATGATAACGTTCGCGGGATAAAACGAATTCGAGACGGACTTAAAATATCGTTACGCCGGAACAGGCGACAGTATACTATTAGTCAGCAACCAGAAGTATTCGCATCCCTTTGAGCGCGATGTCGGTTGACATAATATGAAATCGAAATTTTTTAAAACTTATCGTTTTTCTAAATAAATTTCCTGTTATAGACATACGTACGCGACGATTCTGTTTTGAATACATTTTAGATTGTATATATAAATATTATTTTTTTTATACCTGTATAATACGCGTCACATAATATAAAAGACGATTCTTTAACGCGTTTCTTTCTCAAATCAGATAAAACTCAGTTATGCGCGTTTATGTATATTGTATGTGATGAGAAATCACATCAACGCACGAATCGTTCTCGAAATTTCTCTCCAAAAGGTTGTGTCCCACCGAGTGTTCGCCTCGGGCGAAATAAAAAAAATGTATAAAATGAAAATTTCTCATTCTTTTTTTCAACCTTGTACGTTAATAACGTATAAGCATTTTATTACGTATTTCGTAACCGAGTGATAAATTATTCATACGAAATATTTATAAACAGATTTCAAGACGATTTTCAAAAGTTCCTAAGTACAATGTATTATAAAATGATATGGTTTTGATTTCTCCCGCGGCTATAATAATACGTCGCGTATTATAAAATATAATTGGAAAAAAAAAACACTTTTTTCGCTTTTACTATATTTATTTTTTTTCGAGTGAAACGAAACGTTTTGTATTTCTACAAGAAATACGTCGTTTGACATTTAATACTGTTTTGCGTTATAGTCGCGCCTTCACAAATTAATTTTTGTTTTTTGTTTTGTTCTTTTTTTTTAGAAAATTATAAAAAATATACAATTGTTTCATTCATTTCTTCTTTTTTTTTTTTTTTTTACACATTTCTTGTTTTTTTTTATCGTAAATAAGACAGAGTTGTTTGAATATGAATTTTGCGAAAATGTCGTTTTTGTGATTTTCAAACATTGACGATAAAAATTACAAAAAAAAAAATTTAACACAAAAAAAATCAACGTTTTTGTTAAATAACCTACCTTGAATATTCAATTTATTCACGGTAAAAGTTACGACAAAATATTTCAGTGTTGGATGATTTTAGTTTGAATTGGGATTTCAGAATGTGTATATTTTTTTTATTGGGAAGTTCAGTGAGAACTTATTCGAGTATTTATATGGTTTTTTCACTAAATTTTAACTAATCTAAATCATTGAGTCTTCGCTGTTAAGAATCATAACCGATTTTAATTATTAACGTTTTATTTAATAAAAATAAATACTAACTATATATTTTATGATGTAGAATTCCTGAATTAAGTCTTTCCGATTTCCTGTAGATTTTTGCTATACACTTCTGTGAGATTAATCAAAATCATAACCATTTTCTTATTAAATAGTGAATTGTAATAATGTGCTATTATACTAATTAAATTGATTTTTTTCTGGTCCGCGGAGAGGGGTTTAATGCGAATAACTCTCTCCGTCGTAAACACGCTATTATAATCGTATCGCGGAGAGGAGATGATAATTAAACGTTTTCCTGAACAATAGTTTTCAGTAAAAACGATATTATTAATATACTTGATGATATCAAATTGAAAAAACAATATGAATTATTCAGTTATAATATTATAGGCGCAAACCTATTTATTTGCAGTATGAAATCAATTACCGCGGTAATAGTCGTTGCATATATTCGTTGTCGATAAGAAAAGTCGCATATACGTATATATGGGAGGGCCAAGGGCGCAGGTCGATCATGACCGAAGGCGTGGTTCACCGGGTTGATCAATTTGTTCGAGAAAACGGGCGTTTTACGATTTCAGATCTTTCAATAAGATTTTCCGAAATTTCTCGAAGTACTCTACACAGAATCGTGTCCGAAAACTCGGGTCACCACCACAAATGCTGGTTCTCTGCAAAACAGCTCACAGATGTCGACGAGATTCAACGTGTCAATACAGGAAAAGCGTTTCTCGAACGTTTGGAGATTGAAGGCGAAGAATTTTTACAGCGAATTGTGATTGGAGACGACGATACTTACATATCGTCCAGTGTATAAACCCAAAAAACGAAGAACAGTCGAAGCAATCAATGCACACTCATCATTATCCAAACAAACGCGTCACAGACGCGGCGGGATGTTGTGCGCTCTGTGTCGTTACGGCAACTATTAGAATATAATATTGAACGAAAACTGTCGAGATTTGGCATATTATAAGAAAATGGTGTATAGGTTGCGAGAAACGCGTCACAGAAGTGGGCCGTATGCAGTGAACTTTGTTGTAACGGATTTTGATTTTGAGATAGCCCTCGTAATGAAAATAAATAAATATTATTCACGTGACAATTTCAATACGTGTTTCCGCGGCACATATGAAATAATAATTATGTTCGTATGGCGGTGTTCCGTACGTCGGTATACGTGTGACGACCGAATTTTACCGTATTAAAAAAAAAAAAAAAAACAAGTAACTTGATAAAAAGTATTTATTTTTTTTTTAAATAGGTTTTTCGAAGTCGATAAATCATTTAACACGGTGTTGTATGCTTGTATCGAGTACGCGCTCGAGACGCGAAATTAATAGCGGACCACCTCCGTGAGTTTTCCTTATTTACGTGTCGCGCTGCGAAAATAATCACTTGTCAGAAACATGAATTACGGGCAAAAGAGGAGCTGAAGAAGAGCCGTTCTTTGCCCCATAAATAACTTTCGCTATAAACCTATGCATGAGGGAGGGTACCGGTAACGTGTAGTTACCGCGTATATACAATCGTAATATTATATCGTCCCCCGGCACCAATCGCATGTAAAAAACGTTTTTTTTTTTTATATCGATAATTATTTAACTCGTAGCTCGTGATGTTTCGTCTTTTATTTCCACTACGAATACGTCGATAATACTGTCGCGATTGCAGTTTTGTACTTCGGATCAAACGGATATTATCACGGCCGCGCATCGGTCAACGTCTCGTGCGTCTTTTTTTATTCGTATTATTTTTCTACGAATTTACCGCGAGTGTTCTTTCGCGCGATTCTATTTTTTTTTTTTTCTGGTGCTATTCCAATAATCGAGTAAACGCGTTTTCAAGAGTTTTCCCGAATACGTCTGGAGCACAAAACACACGTGCGTGTGTATGTGTGTGCAAGAATTTGTCGCGTCTATGGAATTGCAAAGAAAAAAGGATTTTATTTAAATATAAATATTTCGAGTGACTGTGTAAAGTGTGAAGGATAATAATTAATTAATTTCGCACGTAAAGGAATCAAACGTGTATAAAACGTGATAAAATTCAATCGATATGAATATCCTGCTCCTTCCTTCCGCTATTGAAAAAAAGCTATCGATTACGTGTTACGCGTTTTTTTTTTATCGATTTCTTCGACGACGGCGGGAAAAAAAGAAACTATTTAAATTTCGATTGGAATTTTTTTCTTCTTTTTATTTTTTTACGGCGAAAACCATAAAATAAAAAAAAACTCGAATAATAATATTATATTACGTATATAATTATGTCGTACTGTATAAAACAGATTTTATTTTTTTCACTATATGCCGTTGTTATTGTATTTATCTTGTACGCGTCGTGGCCGCCACCGACGACGGGACGTTAGATTTCACGATCGCATAAAAAAAAAATACCAAAAAAAAAATTTTAATTAAATTTTATTTGTATTTTTAACGACGACTCGTTACTGATTCGATACTTGTGTCAAAAAGAAAATAATAATAAAAGAATTTGAAAGGGACCGCCGGGAAAAGTGATAAAATCGCGTTGTCCTAGATTATTATAAAGTTGTGTCCGCGCGTCGCGTCAGTTTGAGGAAACTGTATTATTATTATTACAATACATATATACGGACTGTACGAAAGTCTAAACGAACGGGATTGTTGAAACTTATAAAATATTGTATTTATTATTATATTTTATCCGCTCTCGTGAATATTTTTCTACTCGGTCACCGCGAGTTTGGCGGTAATTTGTTTGACAATCCAGAGATATGTGGAAAATGTAAATCCGGTACGAAGGACCAATAATTTCAATTTTAGCCGAAAAAAAAATCTTTCGTTAAAATATTAAAGGCTGTGGGTATAAAAAAAAATTTACAATTACGTGTATTCACGAAATACGTGAATCACAAAAGTAATGTAATTATTGATAATTATGAAAAAAAAGTCCTTTTGTTGTTGACGTTCAGGAAAGTCATTATTTATAAAATACTTCCCGTATGTTGTATAATATTTGAAATATATTTTTCGAATATTTTTAAGCATTTCGAAATACTTGCATATTAAAAACTATGTTTTTTTTTTGTGATATTGAAAAACAAAACCTATTTGTACACATATATTCGTGTAATAATTTAAGCCAAATTGCGACTTTTTTAGATTTTGGTAATTTTTTCAAAGGTAATACGAAGACAACAACAGCGATATCTTATAATCCAGCTGTTGCATTGAACACCTTTTGAATGCCTAAAAAATCGGATCGAACGACGAAGTCCACGTGTAATTCATTCCCCAATCGAGAATAGAGTAATTGTACGATTTAATGGTTTATGTGCATTTTATATTACGTATATCATAAAGAATTTACAATGATCATATAAAAATACACATTAAACTTTGTACGAATGCTGATTGTTTATAATGTTATATTGAACAATACAAGAACCGATTAGTTGTAACACTGAAAAGTAATATTTTTGTTTATACAAACATTTTTGTATATATAAAAAAAAACTTGTATTCATGATACACAAACTGATATATATATATATTGTCAATTTCTGCAGGCTATTTGTAATTAATTGCTCATATGTCGAAATTGGTCCATTAAAATTATACTCATATTCATGGTGGGTGAATTTTTACTAAACATTTGGGAGTATTTTTATTTTTTCGCCCGCAAACAAGATCCGCGATAATATAAAAAAAAGAATTCTGAATTCATATTATTCATATGACATTACTGATGTGATTCGTCGAGTTTATTCGCGTATACAGTGATGTGCTCATCATTTTTGAAAGATATATTATACACTTTTGACTGATTGTAAGATTTGTGGGAAGGGAAGCATAATATTAACATATATATTCATTTGATGTTAAATTAAGCGAGACTTTTTGGTTTTTTCGGCGATTTCATCCGACACTTAATCTCGTCACGTCGCTATGGATAGCTTACATAATTAGACCATTTAAATGATCCTAAAACAAAAAAAAATTATAATTTAGAAAAACGTATGATATTTTATTATTTGAGATTATTAAATCTCGGTCATTAAATTTCTCAGCCTACGTTTTCTCTCGCTTTCCCGGGTGTTTCAAACAATAACAGGCAAAGTGCATACAATTTTCAGCAGTTCAAGTAGAGATAAAAATAACAGACTGGTGCAAAGCGTCCAATGCTCTTTTCCTTATGACTATATTTTGGTATTAAAATAATTTCGTTGACCAAATTTTTAATTCAACTAAACTCTTTATGTACATAACGTGAATAAAACTCTACTAGATATCGAAAGGATTTAATTTCATTTGTATCGATCTGTGGATATTTAAAAAAAAAAAATATATATATATATATATATATTTGTTATTAATGTTATACGGGCAAGATCGTTCGTTTCCCCGTTATTCAAAATGTTTCCGAAACTATCGTGATATACGTGGAACACTGAAAAAAAAATCGTACACGAGTAAATCACGAAGCTATTTTAATGGGATTTTCGCTGCAGTGATCTATATTACACTCATATAGTCCTTTAGACGAGGAATTTCGTTCGTAAATCCCACACGTTGTCAGAGTCAACAATGAGGTGAAAAGCGACTATACACACTACATAATATACTGCTGCAGTAGATATTATAAAACATAATCTTGATTGATCGGTTGATCGGTTCACCTTTACATATTACGGCTTGTTGTTACTTGTATATTATAGTGGTTATAACGAGAAAACGCAATGTCAATATTTAACAATCCAAAATTAAATATTCGATATTACCTCGATTCCGTGAAAATTTTCTAATAAAATGTTTTATGCATATTACGATACTCGCAATTTCGATTTTCACCTTATTAATTATTCATATTTGCCGCTGTTTATATACGCATACCTCGCATTACCTTACATCGAATCAACAGTTCGTTTTATCGAAGAGAAATTAAAAAAAAAAAAAGAATAATTTGAAATCGTAATAAATATAAAAATGTTTATAAAATTAAAAATCCGTTAGTTGTTAAGACTTTGTGGTAATAAAAAAAAAAAACTTTTACAAAGTTTACGGACATTATGGATTTAGTTAAAATATTTTTATCCCCGGTCTTATAATCGCATTAGACATTTTTCTATCTTTACCATTCTTACACTATACACAGCTACAGATGAATGCACTTACCGAGTGCTATACGCAGAGTTAAAATTTGGCTTGGATTCACGACGGATGAAGATCGATTAAACGGTCGCTGTACACTTAGTGTTCATATCGTGAACATTTTACGCCAAGAAAATGCCCGTAGTCTCGCGTTGAACAATATTTTTAATTACACAAAGTTTGCGCGATAGAAAAAACTTTATAAACACTTCGGTTTTGTTTTTTTTTTATACATAAATTTATCGACGAGAATATAAACAACACAAAACTATCGCGCGTTTTGTAATTTGTGTAGAATAAACCTATTATTATTATTATTTTTTTTTAAAGAAATTTATTTAAAATAAATTTCGTGTGGGCGCCCCCGCGAGTACAACACTAGTGTGTTGTGAATGCCACGTGAAAATGCTCATTTATGTACGGGACTATAAAGCGTTATTAAATATAATATTATACGCGTCGTAAAAGATATTAAATTTTACTTTTTTTTTTTTCCTTTTTATACATTTTGCGGTATTTTTTAATATCGACGTTTTTATTAATTTTTATATACGTATTACATAATTGTCCGTGAATAATCGTATTCCGACGCGCGGGTTCGTATATATTATTTATATTATCCGTGCGAAATGTTGCGCGCGTTTTTTTTTCTCGAAGTAAATAATTTCGGAAATGAAATAATTTGCGAGGAAAGAAAGAAGAAAATGAAAAACTCGTTTAATACGTATATAATTTCTGCGAAGAAACTATTCGACGTCGAGAATTTCTACACCGCGCCGAAACAATACATTAGGCGGTAAATTAATTAAGTCATCAAAACGTATATCATGTTCACGCGGCGTGCGCGCAAGTAAACAAACACGTAAGAAACGATAAAAAGTGGAACGACGTGTGCGTATATGTATAATATATGTATACAGAATGTGTCACGTGGACCAGACGAATAGCTCTTGTTCTATTCGGAAATTGTATGTATTTTATTGTACTAATACTCGTCTGTACTATAATAATAATAATAATAATAATAATAATAATAATAATAGAATTTCTTTTCTAAAATCAATTTCGAATTGTAAAAGACTTGGAATTAAAAATTTTAAATCCTATTGAAAAACAAAATGTGAAAACAGCCAAACGCGCGCTGTGGAAAAACGTGAGAGTTTCAATTGCGTTAAGCCGTTAATTTTTGAACAATTTTTGAAATCCGATAAAACAAAAAAAAAAATCAAATATTTTTCTTGCGATACTCGGTGCCGAATGAGTTCCTACCGAGAAATCACTACGTACGAGAGTAGTCGGCGAAAAACAAAAAATTACACAAAAAAAAAAAAAGCTTAGGAAATATTTTAATTGACAAAACGTTATTCATAACGACAGATCTCCCGCCCGCGAAACACTCCGTATACGAGTGCGTATCATAATAAACCTCCGTAAATCACGTATGAAAACGCTGTGTAATTCATTATTCGAATATTATATTATCATAAAAGCCGGTCTCGTACATGGTGTACTGCGGAATTGTAATACGAGCCGGAGGCGTGTAGTGCGTAGTATTATAAATATACACACGAATCGATTGACCGATAAATCGTCTCGTGGACGAGGAGTGTTAAAGAAGGGGGAAAAAACGAAAAATCGTAAAAAAATAAAACGAAATCGCTATAATATTTACAACGACCGTCGGTTTTTTTCTTTTTTTTCTTTTATCCGTTATGAAATAGATATACAATTCGTACTTTTCGATCGATTACATTTCGGTCGGAATATGGCAATTTTGAAAACGTCGATAATTCCCCTATACGAGTATATTTTTTTTCCCCCTGTCATTTAAATTTAATATTACATGATATTTTAAGGCCTGAAAATTTAATGAACGTAAACTATCATCTCGCGCAATACTACGAATTAGAAATATCTAATGCCTTTGGTGAAATATGTTCTTTTAAAAATCCATAACGTGTCCGATTTTCGTATTTGTAGCAGCGCATTCGTTATAATTTCCAAAACGTTTTTTCCTAACAATTTTAAAAAGAAAGTATCGAGTAGAAGCACAATGGGAATTTAGAACGATTTTTATTATAAAAAATATGGACTTGAATACGAGTTTACAGTGTGAATCATTTTGAACTCATGAATAAATACGATCGTTTTTTTAACAATCGTTTGTTGCTGCAAGAATGAACCGCCGCTGAATTTGTGATAATTTCACGTTTTACCAAAAAAGTGTATACTTACAAACATCTCCGCGCGTTTAGACAGGATAAATACATGTGAATTTTATCCTGGACGTCAACAGAAGAACGATTTTTCTTTCATAATACTGTGAAGAAATATTTCTTTTTAGAAAAGTTGCACTCGTAAAAGACGTTTTTTTTTTATTCACACGTGTAGCGGTCTTTAGACGTTCGCGGCTATAGGATTTTTCTTTTTCTAATTTTTCGCCGTCGTATTCGTACAGGAGTAATAAATAACATAATATGACTTGCACGAGACTATAAATTTTTTCTGTGTAAGATTTCGTCGAGTAAGCGGAACTGATGAAAAGAGTAAACCATGCGGACGATATATAAAATTCAACAAATTTCAACTATCCGAACGAATTCCGAAATCCATTTGCACTCAGTATTGTTCGTCACCATATATACAGTCACACTGTTGTAAACATGAATTTAATTACGTCGTTTACGATACTTTTTAAGCCGGTTTTTTTCTATTCTTTTTACTAGGAGAAAAACGTTTATTTTAATACTTTTTCAATAATTCAATACTCGTACTTTGTTATATCTGTTACACGAACACTATCACCGTACCCGTGCGTGTAATAACCACATTACAAAAAGAGAAAAAACAACGTACAAAACGATCTTATAAGATTATATTTCTGTTTGGTATTCGTGTGAATAAGCGATTTCTTCGTTTTTAATACAATAAAAGAGGTTTCCAAATCTGATTCTGTCGTGGTGTTCCGTCAAGGACGACTTCAGGTACAGCAATATGTAAGAGAGAAGAACATCAATGGCACGACGCGGTATAATTTCTCGGAAATTTGAATACGCTATTTAAAATAAATTATTCGAATGTTGAGACATGATTGACTTCTGACGATATCAGTTAAAAACGAATATCCAATTATCTCCGCAATAATAATAATAATAAAAATAGAACATTTGTTTTTTTATTCTATTTCGTACGATTTTATAACAAATAGATACGATATAAAGGTGGTTGGCGAAATTCACGCCGTTGGTCGAACAACATATCCCTGGCAATCACAAAAATAGTTAATATATAAATTTAATTTATATATATATATATAACGATTGTAATGGTCAGGGAGATGTTGGTACATCACTCGCGTTAACTCTTCCGCCGAACGATCCGTTACCGCATCCGTCGTAAAATAAAAATGAGTTAAATATTTCGTATTATTATTATTATACTGTTATATTGTGCGTATAATTATGTGCTCATGTAATAACACATAAACACTTGCCAAACCTTGCACGATAATAGTCAGATTTGCATTACACACACATACGTATATAATATTATAGTTTATTCTCTCGCTGTGTGCACAAAGCGTATATTTGTGTTGCTCGTGCGTGTAACATAACGCGTGGGGGTTCTTGGAATATATTTATAACTGATAAATTGTCGAGAAAAAAAAACGTTCGTTGTAATTAATACGATTCAGTGGACTGAAAATTTTCATTCGGTATGTAAAAAAAAAAGATATATTATACGCGCAATTCGGGAAATTGTACTATTTTCAGCTGTATAAATGGAGAGAAATACGAAATTTTTAGGAATTTATTGTTGTGCGCCGCATCGTTCCCAAACACGAATCCGTGTACCATTATTTTCATACGGCACACCGAAAATATTTTAACCGACACAGTACACTTAATCCGGAAGCGTTTTGTCCGAATTCGTAATCCGAAAAACTGCTGGTCCTCGGAACAATATTTAAGTCGAAAAGTGTATTCTCGTGTACGCCGAGAATAAAACCGTAGAAAATATTTGTCATTAGAAAATTTATTGCCCGTAACGCGTTTTATACGAAAAATATTTCATCCGAACATTTTCTACACCGAAACGCGTTTTTAGCCATTCCGAAACGCGTTTTTAGTCGAATAACATTTGATTCGAAAATGCTCTTTATTGAATATATCAACATATATATATACATGCCCTGTGGTACATTAAATAATATTAAATTATTTTCATAATATGTGTATCCTTTTAATATTGTATAACAACTGTATTTTATGCGAACAGTCACCGTCATTTTTGTGGTTTCATTTTCGAAGGTAAAATCCTTTTCGAATGGAAATACATTTCGGTTGAAATTTTTTTTTTTCTTTGGAAAAGAATATTGTTTTCTACAGTCTTGTTTTACACAACGAGAACACGTTTCGGCTTAAATCAATACTCGAAACACGAACGATTTATTAGGATTTTTGGTGTCGATTGTTATTTTGTTATTTGTATTTGGGCGTTTGAATACCATTATTAATTAACCAAATTAGTAGTATTTAGCGTGTATTATTCGGATTAATATTGGTTATTACTGTTCCTGTGTAGCCTTTTATTCGTTACTATTACTTTCATATAGTATCCACTCTAAATAATAAACTTATTACGTAATATAATGTATATTATTTTTTGTTAACGAGTAATTAATTTAATACTATTGCCTCGTCGGATATAATGTCCGATTTTGTTTTTTTTTTTTTGTAATTTTTACGCTATGATATGTTTTACGTGGCCATTTACAACTTACTAAGGCGTACTGCTGTGCCGAGCAAACGATATTTACTGGCTCGGCGGCAATCGTAAAAAAGTAAAATAAACAAAAAAAAAACCGACAAACTCAATAACAACTGTAATTATATTACGTATACACAGTCGGCATAAACTTAATGAAATAGCGAGAAACGGAAGAACGTATTATTTATTTGTATATGTGTCGTGTACTCGTACAAAATAATACGTATAATAAGTCTGTATAAAATTTTATGGTTTAGAGATTTGGAATTTGTTTTTCATTCGTTTTAAATACAATTTTTCTTTTTATAAGGACATATAAGAGTCCACTTTTAGAATTCGTTGAAAACTATCGGCGTATGTTTCATTGTGTTCAACTTCACGAGCGTTAAAGTATATAGACCATTTTTTATAAAAAAAAAAAAAAATTAATATCTCTCTCAATATATGAAAATATTTATCTTATTCCATTTTTTTTTAAATATAATATATAAACATATTTATTTTTACTCTTTTTTATGGGAAAAAACTATTGCCGTCGACATTATCATCGGCTTGTGCTAACGTTTGCAGCAATGTTTTGTACTGGCCGTACACGCGAAATTGGCAATTGTGTTTGCAGACGTGCAAGTCGACTTATACGTATACCAATATAATAACGTTTCAATAGTTTAGACACACACACACACGGACACGGTGAAAAAGAAAATCAAATTAAATACGACGAATAAAAAAAAAAAAAATTACGGGAAAATTACTTTTTATCGAAGAAGGAAAACATTTCAGAAACGCTTGACTTTTCCATATTATAATATCTTCCGCGCGATTCTTTTCACGGAGTTCACGTAAATTAATTGAATTGTTCTATTATTTTTTTGCCCTCGTCTATTCGTTCGATATTTATGCAGAATATATAATAATTTTCAAAATTAAAAAAAGAAAAACGGCTTTTACAGGAATTTTCAAATCGGGATGCTAAGGGTGGTGGGCTTCTTTTTTTTTATTATTATTATCGATTTCCCAACGGGCCTCGTTTAACAGTCTCGTTTTATTGTTACGTTCAAACTGGTTAAGTTTTCCGCATACTGTATTATTACATTAAATTTATTTAATAAACCGAGAAATGGACCGTATCTGGTAAACGTGACCGCATACGTTTTCGATTAAATCGAATTTACTGCGGGAAAGCGGCCTTAAAATTGTTAAACGTAAATTACAATTTGAAGTGGTCATTACAATATATATATATATATGTTAGATATCCCGTTTTCGCCTTCGTTTAAAATCGAATTTTCGCGAATATTCTATTGTGGATAATTTGACGACTCCGTTACTCGTTATAATTAAACTCAATGTTAAATTTCTAGCGACTCTGTAAAGTGTATAGTTAAGGTTTTTATTTTTATTTTTGACCGATCAAAAATTTAGCACATGAAAGACGATCGAACATCATCATTGATGCGAACCATTACGGGGAATGATACGAAAATGGAAAGAGTTGAACACGCTCTACGAATCGAAAATGAACTGAAGTTTTCACCACCATTCCCCCTCCTCCACGGGTTTGGTACATACTATAAGGGATGATATAATCTTACGTGCATATGAACAAATGTAATTATCCCCGCGGTACAAAGGGATAGAGATTATTTATGAAGCCAAAAGAATATTGTGGAATTTGGACCGGGGAAATAATGCTTTTCAATCACAATATCCAGTTATTGATTTTGAATTGTCACGAAAATCTTCGATTGACGGAAATTCAACGCGAGTACTACCTATATGAATAATGTAATTTATGATGCAGGGGAAAACAATTATGAAAAAAATATAATATTTCCGATATTGTGTTATTATAAGAGTAGAATAAATTTAAAAGAATCCACAAACTAAATCTGTTCTCATTTAGATGGAAATATATTTAATCTTGGATAATATTTTTCTTATTTATTCCCGCGGGTAAGATTTAGTTGCTAATTATTAGCCAGCTCATTTGTGCCGAAAACGTCTCGTCTAATTAACGAGCTTATTTTTAATTATTATTTTATTTCAAATATTTCGTTCATTTCAAAAATGGAGTGAAAAGAATTAGTTATAACTCCGTGTTCTCGAAAGTTAGTGCGTAAGTGTTTCAAAAATTGGGCGCGAATCGCGCTTTTGGAATGTTTATTAAAAAACAAGGTGATAACGGATTATAATGGTGCACAAGTTATTATATATATATATATATATATATATATATATATATATAAATACGTATAAAATTATAATATTATGTAAATATTAATTTTATCTGCGGCTTTCGGCGAATGCGACGGAATATATTTTCCGAATTATAAATATTCCCGCGCTTATATATATATATATACAAAGAGGCGAACTCCAATGATAATCCAAAGCGGTTTTTAGCGAATTTTCCCCTTCCGGGACTTGGCGGCGATTGTGATTTTTTTTTTTATAGACACGACGATTGCGAATTGTTACACAGATTAGATGAATATTAAACGAGTATTCGTCTGATCTGTGATTATTATATGATATTATGCAGATGTCTGAAGCTCATAAATAATCTGTACTCAACGCGACCGATGATATTATATCATCTCTTCCGTCCGTGCAAGCGTTGGACAATTAAAATAAAATAAAAAAAAAATTCCCTACTTTCATGCGTTTGAAGTATGGCAAATATTATTGACGTTGAAATTCCACGTAAACGGATGTGTAATTTCACAAATCGTGTTATTTCGTCCATCGAAATACTTGAAGGTTTTTATGAAGGATTCCCGTATTCGCGACACGGTTTATTTCGCAACACAATTAAAATCCAGATTTTTGCTTAAAAAACGTATTTTCGAAAGATAAATTTAGGATTTTTATTTATTTATTCGTCGTTTTTTTTTATGTTATGTGTGTATATTATAGTTTTAATTTGGTACATATTTTACTTTATAGTTTTTCGATACTTATTTGTTTTTGATTTCTGTATATTTCAGTAGTCAATAATTCGAACAACAGAGTTAAAGCCGCGGAAAACAAATTCTTAGGGAACGAATAAGTCTATTTTTTTTCGCTTTTTTATTTTAGATTCTTTGCACATTTCCAATGTGTACGGTTATTCCGGAAAAAACTCGATCAAAACGTATTTGAGAAACTCTATGCGTCAGGTGCAAACGGAAAGTAAATTGTAATTTATTTTATTTTCATCTTGTGTTATTTATCTTTGTAGAAGCGAATAATGATCTGTTAGATCGTTGACCGTATTATTGATATGATATACCATAATATTTGTACCAATATTGGTCGTATAATGGACAACACGTGTTTATCCGGATGAAATATGTGAACGAAATTAAGTCACTGTCATCCAGAATTTTGTTTTTTAAATAATATTTATTAATAAAGTATACGTATGCACGTAAAAGAAGAAAAAATATTTATATCCTTTCCATAAGAACGTTCTATACAGAATAACATCATCACAACAGGGTGATTTTTTTTCTTGGTACGCCTACAACGATTACGTCCAATTTCTGAGCAAAATATTTAATTTTCTTTTTTATTACAAAATACCAATCGCATATTCTTATAAAAAAGATTTTTTGATTTTTTTTATTAAATGGTTAAACCCCGTTAGTTTTTATAAAATAACGTTAAAAATTGAGTTTTTGAATTCAAATTTTCCTTCATTAGTTTCGCTAATATAAATATTTAAAAAGCAACAGTTTACAGACTAGTGGAAGCGGCTTTATAAATCAAACTACTATTATGTCTACAAATTTAGCGTAATAATAAAATAGGTAAAAAAAAAAAACTGTATGTTATGAAAATACATTGTTACATATTATGTATTTCAAAATTTTACTTCAAAAAAAAAAAAAAATTAAGTTAATTAAGAAAAAAAAAATCGAAAATTAAAAGGATCCCCTTTGTGCATAACGTGCGCAACGTTAAATCCGACAACAGCATTTTTTTTTTGATTTTAAATGCGTACAGTGTATTAAAAAAAACCTATACGTATGAATTATGATTATTATACATTTAGTGGCGCATATAGATTGAAATGGAGGTTTTTTTTCAATCGCTTACACTCGCGTATATATATATATAATTTACGTGAGATCAAAAAAAAAAAAAAAACCAATCGTTTCATCTCGTAATTATAATAAAACGAACCGATCGATAAAGCGAGTAATATAAACAATGCCCGTCCATGCGTACATAGTGCGAAAAAACAAATGATAACTGTACAAATAATATTCAACGATCGTTGTATACGCAAATATTCTCCCAGTCAGTATTGATAACAGAACAATTGGATCGCGGTTGTGATGGAATTTTAATTCAAAAAATTTTTTTTTTAAACTCTAAAAACGATGAGATCCAAATACAATCGGGTCGACTTCCCCGTATAACACGATTAATGATGTAAATTAAAATGAATCCGAATCGTTTTTAACGATTCGGTCGAACGCGTTGAACTGTATATAATATAGTCGCTTTATATAATACACTCGTATAATGCATATATATTTAAAAAGAAAAAAGAAGCCAATTCGATAAAAAAAACCATATAAAGCGGTGCGAAGATGTTGATGTTGTACACCTTATTATTGATTTTATACTTAATTTTCGGGATACGATTTGTGTAGTTTGAAATTCTCAAAATTTTCCCGTTGTGGAGACCTATAATACCGCACAACGTTTATTTGTTTTAAATATAATTCGTGACGTACGGTGTTGAGTTCGGATTATAATGCAATTTACGTCTAAACGAACGAAAATATACCGTTTCGTTTAGATACTCGAAAGCCGTATGAAACAAAGCGATTCGAGCAAACGATTTCATGCGATACACACGAGCCATTTGATATTCGCAGTTATCCTTTAAAATACAAATCGATTTTACGCAACGCCTTTTACGTGTCGCAGTTCTACGCGCGATTTACCGAACGAGTACGGAGCCTGAATATACATAAGACATAGTTTGTACGGCCTACAAAACATGTATGAAGTACGAGCATTTTAAAAACCGGTAAAGAAAATAAATCAATAAACTGATGGATAACGAAATCGAACGCAACAAACGCGTAGGCATGGCGTATACGTAAATATAATGTTTTTTTTGTTTATTCCTTGGGTCAGTGCGTTATCGGGGACAGCGCTCGTATAGTCTGACACAAAACGTATTAACGCTGTTTAAAATACGATTGATAATTTCGTTACAACTGCGAATACGTTCGAAAATCGTATTTAAAATATTGTGCGAAAACAGTTCTTTTTTTTCTAAATAATATTTCGAATAACGATAGTTAAAAAAAAAAATTGTGGGATTTATAACACACACACTTTACCTGGTCGTGCCACTGCGTGTTATTTCATTTGCATTTCTCTGATTTGTTTATACGAGATTCTTTTAATATAATCGTAATTGGTCTCAAGTCTACACGACATTATCGACATTTTTATAAATAATCGCGAAAATCGAATATGTATTATTTGTGATAATAAAACGTGGTCTGTCGACGATACGTCCGTGTTGCGGAACCGATGGCGATTTCAAATTTGCAATATTGACGATTCGACGACTCGTTTGAGAAATATAAAACTCGACACCGCTCGCGGCTGACAATACCAGTGTATTAGCATTACGACGTGCACGTATAATAAATTCGCGAAACATTTCAACCGAATAAAACAATATCATTACCATTTGCGTAATTAGAATTCCGATTAAAACGCGTAATCCTATTGACGTGTAATAACGTATACCCGTGTATATTTTTATATTTAATTTTATTAGGAAAAACGAGTCGAATCAGAATATTTTCGAGCGATTCGCGAGAAGAAAATGGACCGATGGCTATTCAAATATTACATATTTTTTTTTCTCGTTTTTTTTTCATCGTCGTCACGACTCTTTCAAATTATTAACAATTCTCGCAAGCGCCGCGAATAATCAATTTCTTCCCCCCCCCCCCAAAAAAAAAAAAACGATAAATACGCGTTCCGAAAACTGCCTATACAACACTCGTCGTAAAATATAAGTTACCGCGGCCTCTAGAAATAGGAAAGATTAAAATATAAAAAATTCGTATTAAAAAAAGATATAATGTTTATACATATATTTTTTTTAATGTACGTCAGCAATATTGAAACGTGTCGCGGAGTGTGATAAATTAATGTCTAATGTTATTAAAATACGATTTTGGATTTTAGAATACTTACGCACCAGGATAAAATCGCAGATCTCTTGAAAAACCGAGTTGTCAATTTTCCGAACAAAGCGATTTCCACAAAGCACAATCGTTTCGACAAACACCGCGCACAGCTGTACAGGATGATTTAAAAGGAGATTAACGTATAACACTGCGTGTAATATATTCAAAGGTACATCATGCAATATAATACGAGTGGACAGCCGATAGGTCCGAACCGATCCGAAACATATAATAATATAACAACGAATTATCAATACGACGATTAATGGACTCGTCTAAATATTTAATGTAATATATGCCCTATGAAACTTCTATGTAGGTCGTCCGTTCGCGTCGTAGTGTCTCCGGACATAATTCTACAGTGTATGTTTTAACATATAAAATAGTTGGCTCTAGTGCGGCTATTTAATAATGAAATGCCGCTACCCAGTGGTTGGTGGATGTGTCACACACGCATATTATTATATTATATTGTTTTTGTACGATTTTTTTTTTTCATCGTATATAGCGCGGCAAATAGGAGCGAAAATCGGACAATATTATAATAAAATATTTATTTTATTATAAACTACTATCTGGTGTTTTTTCCAAGAAAAAATTAACTTTATCCAAGGAAACATAACAAAACATTGTTGAATTTATATATGTATTTGAAGACGAAGAAGCAATAAAAATGGCTGTTGAAAAAGCGGCAAAAAGTGTATGAATTCTCGCGTGTCTATACGAAAAGACGTGGTTCAGCAGTGAGAAACGAAGTCGTATTAAGCTACGAGACGTTTAGTTCTCAAATACTATAGATGAAGATCCAAAAAAAAAAAAAAAATGCGTTTTTTGACTGCATTATAAAATTTATTGACGGATGATCATCAACAGAAATCATTCAAACAGTATACGTATTGGTGTTGAAAACCTATTTGGGAAATTTTTGCCAATTTTATCGTTAACGGATGATATTATTAGTTCGAGTTCTGCTGAAAACTTTCCTGCTCACCGAGTACAAATTCCTCAAACCACTCTTCGATATTCGTGTATTTTCGCCGGATAATTATCAAAAACGTATTTTATTTATACACACACACGCGTGCGCGCGCGCGTTTTGTGTTGCCAACAAAAATAAGTGTACGACTTTAATATTAATAATGATATCGATAGTAATAATAATAATAATGCCGTTATCATAATAATATATCGTCTCGTGTTATTCCTTCTCATTTCTTCGTATATACGCCCTTTGGCCGGCGGGAAAACGTCTCTTATGTTCCGCCGCCGGTGTTGTATTTTCACAAATCCGACAATATATAAATCATCCGCAGCGCGAATCTGTTTCTATATCCTCAATCAGCTAAGCTCATCCTTTCCTCTCCAGTTCCGAACAAAAATCAAAATGAACGCGTGTTATTATTATCAAATATAATACACACGTCGTTCGCGAGCAGGATTTTCTTGTCGCCTGCAAATAACACGCGTTCAAACATTCGAAAAACTTCGGTTTAATAATATGTAATATTTATCAAAAAAAAAAAAAAAAAAAACAGTAAAGTATTATAGTCGAATGCCGTAGACGAGTCGAGTACAAGAGTTCTATTTTCAAAATAATAATACCTATTCCGAAATATAATTTTCAAACGTTAAAATGCACGGGAAAAAGAAATACAACGATAATATCGGATAGTTTTTTAAAAATATTTTCAAACGGCGTACCCGAGATAAACATAAATAAATATTTATATATAATATTTACTGTTTTCGCAAAAAAAAAAAAAAAAAAATACGTGTTAAATTCCGTTAAGGATAGAAAACATTCAAAACGTCTATTGCTATAATTATTAAATGATTGCGAATTAAAAAAAAAAACAATGAATAAAACCTAAGGATTTACTTATGAGAACCGACGCATTTGAAACAATCGTATTTTTAAAAAACGATCAATCTCCTCTTTTTTTTTTTATACGTCACTATTAATTATAATCATAAAAATGTTGATGAGCGTTATCTGCGGACCCTGCAGCGCATAATGGTTATGTAGACCGCGTATAATCGGGCTCGGATGATGGAGTTCACTGAAGTTTTCCAGCTGACGTTTCCAAATGTTCGGTTACAACACTCGGCGGCTAACCTTTAGGCGTCGGATCGATTTCAATTATAATCGCGGCTCGTTGAAACTGTATATTATTTCGACAATCGTGGAATTGTTTGATAAAATCTTTTTTCATTTTTTCATTTTTTTTTTCATTACTTCTTCTCCCGATGAGATATTATTTTTTTTCTTTTGAATAATTTTCTTCATTCGTTCGAAAACCGTCTCAATTATTGCGACATATTTTTGGTCCGGTGACGCCAAAAACCTCGAGTCTTAAAATACGCGAAACTTGTAATTTCATTTTGGATTCGCCCGTCCACCGAGTTGTCACGAAGAAATTAATTTTATCTCGCCGTATTTTAGGTAATCAAATAAAACGATTTTCCCGACATATTATTATAACCTAAAGTGTTATAAGTGTTCACCTTGTCGTGAAGAGAATTACATTAGAGAATCATGCACAATGTGGCGACGATAAAAAGAAACGTTCACGCGCGAAAAAGCGTACACCGCTCCGTTAGACCGTTTGGTTCTCACGCGAAATCGTATACAAGAAAAAAAGATAATTTTTACGGACTCGACGGGACGCGCGGACAAATTATTATTATTAAACTGGTCGGTCACACGTTTTCGTCTACGAGTTATCGTGGACGTGGACTCGTCTTTTTATCACCATACGTATACCTCGGCGAATATTTAAAAACGGGTAAAAATTAAATAGCAAATGATAATAGTAGAAAAAAAGAGTTCTACGAGTAGTTTATTTTCAATGTAACATGAGGACTACGCCGTCTAGTAATGATTGCGGTACGCAGGGTAAAGAGCAAAAGTAGTACTACAAGTGCTCCGTTTTCTCGAGTTTTCCTCTTCGACTGATCGAAGATAATTTCAACGTTAAAACGTCGATTTCCACAACAAAAAAAAAAAGAAAGAAAAGAAAAATACGAAGCGAGTTTAAACGGTTTTGTCGAATTATTTCACCGAGAAACGCACGGCGTTCATCCTAATCACGATTTCTATCGGTTCTATAACTGTATATTGGTTCGTGAGTGTTCGTCGTCCACGGCCACTGTCCCCTGTCCGTACACGTTTCGGGAATATTATCAAAAAGCGAATCGTTTCGATTGGTTCGCAGTAGACGCACAGTCAATTTCACTTATTCAATTGCGAATCTACGCGGGAAAAAAAACTTTTTCCGCTATTATCGCGGGGGCCGACCCGTCGAAATGTTATAATGTGTAATATCATCAAAAAGTCGGCCGGCGTATTTATTATTTCGTCGCGAACGTTATAAACATAGACTCCGACCGACGGCGGTTTTTAATTCGATTTCGATTATCGTTTGTATTTACCTACGTCCCCTACGTAGTCTCCGTGTTCGGGAATCGAGAATTTCCGACGACGATCGCGTACGGGACGACGCACGACGTTCGTTCGTTTCTAATCAAATATTATTAACCGTCAAAAATGGAGTGTTTTTCGACCGGTGCGCCGCGGGGAGAAACGCTCGCGGGCGGGCGAAAGAAATAATAAACAATTTTCCAATTTATTTCCGGTACTGAGATGTGGTTTAATTGAAAACGGTTTTCGTTCGCTTATGAACCCTCTCCGAAAATATTATTATTATTATTTAATTATATCAGTTCGTTACGAGCGCGACCGTTAAGGACGTCTAAAAAATTATGTTTAAACCCTATGGTGAATTTTCACTATTACATGTCGATTTTGTTCGCTTTTATAATTTCATTTCTCGAAATTCCGGTACGGAAGATAATATTTTAATTTTCTGTTCGTTTACACGAATTACGGATGAGGATACGCGTTCCCAAACACATTCCATTTCCTTGGGAGCGCGTGGCTTAATATCATCTCGGAAAGTAGATCGATTTTTTGATCGAAACAGATTTTTTTCTTTCTCGACCGTGCTTAAGAGAACAAACATTTTCAAAATGCTAATCGGGTTTCAATAGAAATATATATATATTAAAAAAAAAAATCGATACCTTCGCCGTGCATATAGGACAAAGTATTTCGAGTTCAAATCGTTTTTTCGTCATTTAATTTCTGTTCCCTTTGAAACAACGAATTCCCGTTGACATTAGGTGTAAAACAATAAATACGCCGTTTGCCACTGCGTCGCGTTGACCGTTTTCCGATTCCGTTCTGAAAACCGAAGCCTGAAAAACGTCAAATGAAAAAAAAAAAAAATACGAAAACGCCAACGGAGGACGAGAAATCCTGTAAATAATATTATAAATTGTTTTTTTTTTGTTTTTTTATACTGCTGTTCAGTATTATTTTGCGTACGGGATACCGGCGAGAGACGAGAATTTACGTTTTTCCCCTTTTCCCAGCTCGCCGCGCATTCACGCCGAATAGTTGTTTAATAATTATTTTCATTGTACACGCCCCGGTCTCGTTCCCGGCAGTTACTTCCAAACTCCCAAAGGAATACTCAAAGAGGGGGGTTTACAGCCTTTTCCGCCCCTCTCCAATCGGCAAAGGCATAAAATGTATCGCGTACGGTAATCGTGCGGTCAAGAGTCGCGTTCCAGCCTTCGCCCCGAAACGAACGCACCTGTCATCGATCCCGTCGTCGGCTGTACCCCGCGAACGGTCGTATCCTTCTCACGCTCTATCTCTCTCTCTCACCGAGGACCGCGACCGCGGTAATCGTTACTCCGCGCGATTCCTCGCAGCCGATTATCACGATTCGAAACGTGCGGTCGAAAAACAAAATCCACCGTCTTGTATTAGTTTTTTGCGTTTGAAATCGTCTTTTAATTCATAAGAAAAAAAGTGGTTTAAAATACGAATCGTTTATTAAAAACTAAAATCGTACACGCAGTAAAAATGCCGAGCTCAAATTATGTGTTATTCCCGAGTGTTGTTGAGTTCGTAAACCGTCCGTTTCTAAGCCGCCTCGTGATTCTTTCAGATCACGTACATTTCAACGGACTACAGTTAAAACATAAAATCGCTTATTATGACACGAAAAACGTTTTTATAATATCACCGTTAACGAGAACAGTATAGTGGGCGAAATATCGAATAATTTTTCTTCGTCGCGTTGTACGTTATAGAAGTATAGTATTATGAGAATTATAATTATATTTATTGTGTATAAAAAAAAAAACAAGGTTTTCTCCGTTTTAATAATAATTTCTTTAAAAAAAAAAAAAAAAATTAGAAAAACAGCGAGGTACAGTTGTGGATGTACGTCGGTTAACGTACTCGGTTAAAAGATTTCAGAGTTTTGTTTTTAACTATGTATTCGAATTTATAGTTAAAAAGCAATGGAAAACAATTATATAAAATAACGTGTAATTTATAAAATTAAAAAAATAAATAAATATTTTCGTAAGTGTAGTGGAAACTTACAGAAAAAACTTGGTAAAAATTTCAAGGACCGTTAATTTCGAACAAACGTAATACAATTTTCCGCAAAATACGTTTACATTTTTATTATATAATTTTTTCATCGTAGTCGACGGATAATCCGTATTATACCACGTTTGTGTTGAAACAACTGCTTGTGCAAATCCGAATCGCAATTTCATAATATAATATTTTTTTTTTGTGTGTGTGTGTGTATCAAACCCGTTGTAGGAATTAAACGATTATGCGGTCGTGGTATCGCATTATTATATACACCGCGTACAATCAAATACGGGAATAAATCGAGACGAAAATTAGTAAAATGATCGATTAAATAGGCGTACGACAATTCAATGTTTACTATTTAAAACAACGCTCATACAACTGAATGCGAATAGCGCGTTATTTATTTGATGCAAATATTTATGAAAAAATAATAATAAGATACGAGGAGATTTGTGAATTTTTTTTCTCCACTTGATGGAATCGTCACGCAAAAAGCTAAAACGAAAATTAGCAAAACACGAATCCGGGCGAATTGAACCGGTATAATTAAATGGAGGAAATCCACGCGAATAATCGGATATCACATCTCCCGTGTCTTAAGTCAATTAGTTTCTTAAACGCGGAGACTCGACGGCGCTCGTTATTACAATATTATCTCGCTCGGTAGTTTGTGTAAAATATACAAAATAAACAAAACGAAACTGAAAACGATATTATTATTATTCCGAGATGAATAGTATTCGTATATACATATTATGTACACTCGTTCGGCAAGAATTCGTTTGTACGCCGAGTTCATATACGGCGCGCATTGCTGCGAAGGAAAAAAAAATTAAAATATTATTATTAAAATATTACTTATAGAATCCTTTGGCTTATTTACAATTTTTATTTGACGTTTTCCGGCTTTTCACGCGCTCAATGAGCGAGTTGGAAACTTATTTATACCGTTTTGCACCTGAAATAGACGCAGACGGGGAAATTCGATAGTTCAAAATATGTAACCGAATTTAGTTATGTGAAAAAAAGTATTGAACACGTAGGACTTTTTCCTATACGCTGTTTGTGGTTAGGCATCGATTTTTTCGATATATTTTCTATATTAAAATCAGGTTGTTCTTTTCAACATTTGTTCTAGCACACTTAAGAAGAAAAAGGGGAAATGAATTTCGACCAAAAACCTATGTCCTACGACAACCAATCTGCAATATTCTGTTATAAAATTTATTGGGATTAGGAGCGGGTATTTTTACGGATTCGTGAAATATATTCTCGAAATCGACTTCTCCCCAAATACGTAACCTTCTGAAATAATCGGTTGGAAAATTTAAAAATTGTCCATACTGGGTTTTTAAACATAAAATTGGACTAATCGATGTATAATAGAATTCATTTAAACGTATTGTAGACGTACTTATCGAATGATTTTATCAATCGTGGTACTTATACGTTGGAATTGAAATATATTTACTTTTTTTTCCGACGAATTTCTCTTTTATGAGTTTTCAAAACTTAGGTCTTATAAAAAAAGCAAATCTCAAAATATCCATTCACTACGAACAAAATTTAACTTAATACCGTTTTTCTTTTTTTTAAACGTTAACTATTGAAGTTTAAAAATATTTAAAATTATTAATAATTAATCGAAACTTACTCAATTAAAATTTTTGTCACGTTTATACTCAGTTTCTGACAAACATTATAATTTATAAGTGTCAGAGTGTCTACGTGAAAAAATAAAATTGTTATTAGTTTATCAAGACAACGAATAATTTTCTAACACCTGATAATACATATATATGCATTATAAAATACAATTTTTCTTTTCGTACGATACACGTCAAAAATAATTTATAAAATTTCAACGCGCGCATATTATACCGGTGGAGAGGTGTCGATTTCGATAATTTCCAAAACGAGTGGAATGATTTCTGTTTATGTCACGTTCTATTCGCTTCACATAACGTATACGCATATAAGTATCACGTCATTACTCGATTTACGTTTCTGAAAGTTTTCTACGCTCAATTCACACACATAAGAAAACGTTGGGCTTTTTGGAGAAAGCGCATTTTAAAGATCCAAATGTTTAGTTTCTAATTGACATGGTTGTTTTACAACTTTTACATAAACGTTAAAATATCGCAATTAATTCGGAGTTTATCGAAATCTAAAATATAACCAAATTATATTGAATATAATCAATTATTATTTTCGAAAGTTAGATTATAAAATGTTACTTTTTTATTTTCACGTGCGACCAAGTTTTCGTGCACGGATGAAACATATTATAATTGGTGGCATTACGTTTTTCGATTTACCGTTAGACTTTTTGGCAGTGATGAGCAACGCTTACATATTAAATTAGCTAGATAAAACACACGTATATCTTAAAATGTATATATTTTTTTCCTCGTACATGGATACAATTTTCGATTGTGTCAATAAGCGTAACCTAACCTAACAATATTGTTGTTGACATCTGAAATTTGGCAATTATATAAATAACATTAAACTCGGTGCAGAGCAAATTTCAAAATTAAAATAACATATATTATTAAAATTGAATTGTCATCGCTTTCGTCGATTAAAAGACGTGTATGAAGTATTGAATTTTAAATTACAAGCGAAGCGGATTATGTTATATTTCGTCTGCAGTCAAAATTTGTAAGTGTGTAATAATAATGTTGACCGTTAAATCAGCGAATTTCGTCTACAACATTAATTCGTTGATTGACACGTTTTTTCCCTTTTCTCCACAATTTTCCCAAGTGTGAATTACCGAAAATATACGGAAAATTGTAAAAAAAAAAAAAATAAAAATTTGGTATCGACATTGTATCGAGTATAGACGTCGTGTTACGGTTTTCGTCTGAAAATGTAATATAAGTCTAGACGCGTAGAATATATCGAAAATATGGAGAAAAAAAATTAAATTAACGTTTTGCGTTTTTCTTTTTATGTGCGTGAAGTTTGAATTGAGAATAATAAAATAAACGGGGTCTCGCTTCATATACAATCCGTTGTAACGCGACTTATTTTTTGTTTTAAATTTACATCCGACACGAAATGATCCATTCGAATCACACAGCATCCGAGACTTTTTTAAATTGGATTTTTTTCGTTTTATTTTAAAGTTAACGTTTTTCCTCGGAATTCGTTTTGAGTTATGGAACATAACATTTTTTTTTTTCTTTAGTCAACCTGGGATTGCGCGAAGAGTTCGTGGAAAATTCTCACATTGTTCTTGTGGTGCTTCTTTTCGTCTGTATACTGTCGAGGTAACGCAAACGCGCGTTAATAAATCTTTTAAGAACACACGTCGATTATAAAAGCGTGCGATGCCTTTTTATTTATATCATAACCGTCTCACTAGGCGTATCCGCGCAACATGAGAAACTATAATGAGTTTCACCTCCTTCTCCGTATGGTTTCTCTACAGTGCACATAATACGAGTATAATATTGCGCAAAGCAAAATTTTAAACAAATTACGATGATTTTATAACGATTATGGCAAAGTTTTATTATGTTTCGAGTATAATATACGGTCGTTTAAAATATAATAATATTAATATTAATAATAATTATTATTATTATTATTATTATTATTATTATTATTATTATTATCATCATATGACACGGAGTTGAAGAAAAACTAATGAGAATAAACGCGAGGAATAGTATATTTAATAATTTTTTCTTTTTTTTTTTTTATGTTTTTTTCGTTTTTATCGTATCCAATGAAAACATTGACTACGACAATCAGCTTTTTGGTGTGTAAAGTTTATATATATATGTATTTATACGCATACATACAAAATCAAACTCGAAAAAGACTAATAAATAATATGAACGTTTCAAAAGTTTTCTTTTTTCCTCCTTTTCGTCCGTAAAACGTTTTCAAATATTAATTTCTTCGAAACGTTCTCTGGTCATTAAATTAATGAAAAAAAAATATATATATATAATAAAATAGCTATAGAAATACTATATACTTAGTATATTATATACTCGTTAGATACTATTGTATACATATTTTACGGTTTTTTTTATTTAGCTTTTACGGTTTTATGTGTATATTTTTTTTTTCAGTCAACTGATAATATATTGTGCTCCGTTTTTTCTCTCTCTTTTTTCAACTTCAAATAGTCGACTGTTTCTGACGAATTTACAATATTTCGTATTGTCGTATACGCACGAAGAACTTACAATTATTAATGACGACTGCGCGTTATAATTTTTTTCGTTTTCTTACATTTATTATACGCTTTCCCGTTTACCATTACTTTTCAATACGGTCGTTGTAAGTGTATGAAAAAAAAAAAAAAAAAAACGTTTTTTCCATAAGTATAAAATAAAAATATAATTTCTACGTCGCATTAGCGTGATGCGTATACCATAACAGCGGTAATCCAACACGAACAGAGAAATTAATTAATTGTCTTTTCAATCTCACGAAACACACTTCGTACATCTTATTTTATTCGATAATATTAATAAATAATAATAATAATTTTTTTTCGTATTACACAATTTTTAAACGACTTATATCTCAATAATAAGCGTAAACGTATTTTATCTCACAATATGCTTTCAAATCTGTCGTCGCGTTATCATTACAACTACGAATTCGACTACTTACCCACTACTGTAGGCGGATGTGAAATGTTATAATACGCGCATTAAAGGAGAAAAAATAATCCGTGAATATTAGGCAGGAGGTTAAAAATTATAAACCGAATTCTTTACGAGTAAAATTTTATGAAAAAATGAAAAAATGATAATAAACTCAATTAAAACTCTCCGCGGTGAGAGGCGGCGGAGAAAGAAAAGGCTGAGGAATTAAAATCGGATTTTTAAAATAGAATAATTTTTTTTGTATATTATATGCTCGTATAATTCGAATTTTACATATAAACACATCGTAGCACAATATTATAGACGTAGATTCTTGAGAGCGTTTAAATATTGTTTTATAATTTAATAAACTCAGAGAATTATTCGTATATAAGTATATAAAATGTCAATTGTTATTATAATATTTTCTAAACGTTTTTCTCTTCTGAATTATCTTGCTGTTAACCGCAATTGCGATATAGAAATAATTAAGACATGACGTTCAATTTTATTGTCTGTTGTAGGTTGTATCGTTATAGTTGAAAAAAGTGAAGTATGTCCTTATCGTTGTTGTTATTATTTTGTATAATAAAACCTTCATTATATTTCCCATATGCAGTTGGCGTGGATGATATATTATTATTATTATTATTGTTGTTGTTGTTGTTGTTATTTCTCTAAAAAAGCAAACGTTTAAGCGTAAAAGTAATAATATTAATAATTATAATAATAATAATAATAACATAAACTTCGGGGAGTTTTAGATAAATGCCGCGGGGTCGTAATAAAATAATAAATTGTACAAACAAAGTCTCTCGTACGGCGTACATTCGTCTCGCTTTCGGTGTACGGCAGTGATAAAAGTAAAACGATTTCTTTATAAATTTATACCTATCGCAACGCGTCGACATTTCCACAACACGTTTTGACTTTAAGGCGAACACGAAAAAAACAAAAAAATCGTATCATCCGTTCCGGATTCACTGTCAATCCGACCGATCCGATTTCGGTTTGGAAACGTATTTGAATATTTTTAGATTCACACGATTTACTACGCGTTGATGATGTTAGATTACTTCCCGTGACTTTTATACGAACACGATGTTATGCATAATATCGTGTTGTATGCATACGAATAATAAAACAATAAAAATAAATATATTTTCGTATATCAAATGATATATATATATCGTCGCGATTGCGTGTGTAGTGGACAAAAATTATAATAAAAATTATTATTGAAGTACTTATTAATGTTCGTACGCCGGTTTTCGCAACCCGCGAATGAACGGGCTAACAAACGTGTCACAGAGTCAGAAACGGGATTTCGTCGCGAGAACGGAAAAATACAACGCGCGCATTACACAACATTTCGATTGCTCGTCAAGTATTTATTTATTTATTTGTTTTTTTTTTTTTTGAAAGAAAGTATTTTTAGGAATATTATTTGCAATAATTCCGGTTGGAATTATATAACGCGGCGTCGCGTTTTCGTCGTCGTTATTAATTTTTTTTTTGTTTGTTTTCAATTTAATTCACTATTGAATAACAGTATTCGAAAATGTCTCCATATATATATATTTTTTTTTTCTTAGTTTTTCTTTGCGAAAATCGAAAAAATCATTTTCACAAACTATAATTTCGACCGGATAGAAAAAGCGTTAAGAACGAGAGCAGAACGTTTTAGAATAATTGTTTCCACGCGAGCGGCCCATAAATTTGAGAAGTATATAAAATCTCGGTAGGACCAATGTACCGTTTACGATTGAATTCTCGGTACGCGCCGTAGAAGAATTTTCGCCTAGCTTTTACGTTTCGAAACGGTACGAAAAAATTCCGATATGGGAAAATAATTTGCGGGAAAATTCGGAATTATTATAAATAAGTAACGTGTAGTATTGAGCGGAGTTTGTCAGCCGGCGAAGGCGTATCGATTATGACGACGTGTACTCGACTCTTTTGAACGCGCGTTCTCGCGTCGTCAGTTATGATGAATACGATCAATACGTTTGGTAGCGTATAACATGACAACTCCATTGCGCGCAAATTACGCAAGACAATCGGCAGCGGAATTAAAACCTCTGTACACCATTCAAACGTATTTATTCGATTAAAGATTCCGCCGACTGTATAAAAAATTTCGGATGGGAGAAGTTGAACGCGCAAAAAACCTTTTTTATTTTGAATTACTTGTAGAATTATTAATATAAAAATAAAAACCCGGTTTCTACAAAGAGAAAAAAAATTGTTTTTATTTTAACGAATACGTATTTCAAAAACAACGTTTTCATTTTCAGCGTTAAACAACTACCGAGTCGTTCGGCGCGCATACATTGTCTTTTATAAAACGGATGACGTCGTCCACGATGAGCCATGGAGGATCGACCGACGGTTCATACAGATCATTCCGATGTTTTCATTATTTAACTAACAATTTAAATTGATTGTTTCGTAGAGGATTGAGATCCCAATTTAACAAATTATTATTTTTCTCTAACATTTCTGATGCTTCCCCTATGTTTAGTTCATGATTACTTTGGACTTGTTTTAATCGTTTTATTGTTTGTACATTATGGCTGTCCTCTAATATACGTGTTCTGCTATTAGAATGTCTCTTGATTTCTAATATTCCTAATGCGTTATTTAAACCTAATTCCTATGTTTCTTCCAGCTTGTCCTACGTAACATTTTTCACAATTTTCGCATTGAATTTGGCGAATTTCTGATTTTTCTGCTTCTTTTATTTTGTCTTTGGTGTTTCCTAATAGACTCATTAAATTGTTATTTCTCGATGACACGTATATTAATATCATATTTTTTAAAGATTTTTGAGGTGTTCTATGGCTCATCGATGGATGACGGCCATCGGTTTTTATAAAAGGGCCGAACGACTCGGTAGCTGTTTAACACTGAAGATGAAAACATTGTTTTTGAAATACGTATTTGTTATAATAAAACAAATTTTTTTGTAGAAATCAAGTTTTTTTTATACATCTGAAAACCTCTCCTCTAGACGAGCCCCTGATTACTTTTCAACGGAAACAACATTTTTCTGGACGGACAAATTATGGGAATGTGTTGCTGCATATGAAAAGCAATAAAAATTAGTAGTTTAATACATTTTGTAATCCTAACTACAATATATAAATATATATACCAGTGCACATGTCAATTATACGGAGGAGTAAATTCTTTAGTAATCATTAATAAGAGTAATCTCTTAATTATACGAATATAGTTATATAATATAAATATTAGGACTAAAATGTTTAAACAAAAATTCATACACTATTCTGCCATTTTTTTCTTTTTGATTTCGATTTTAATATTTCGTTTATTTCGTCTCGAGTACATCAGAGTCTGGAACAAACGTTCAACTGTAAATAGTCAATTATCATTGGAAAAATAACGAATCGAATAGGAAATTAAAGAGTCGAAACGCGGTTTTCTTCTTCTTTTTTTTTTTTGTTTTGACGAAAAAGTTATTTCATTATAAATAAAATAAAAGTTTTTTTTTTTGTTTTTTTTATTAAGGCGGATATTTTATAGATTCTTATTGGTAACAGAATGTTTTCGTGGAGAATTTTTTAGTTCGGGATTTGCGAATTTGCTCTTCGTGACGATTTTGGGATTTGGAGTTGAAAAATCGATTTTCTACATAAGAAATTTGCGTAGGTTTGCGTGGATGGCAAAGAAAATTGATTCACATACACGAACAGAACGACTATAATCGTATAAATATATATATATATATATATATATATAATACTCACAGTGATTGATTATGTCCCAGTTGAAAATAATATGAGGTTACGTTACTATATAAGTAATTATTTAATTAATTTTCAAGTATATAAATATAAATATATATATATATATAATATATATATTTATATAATAACGTTCAATCATTAATCGCGATTCAACATGACGTCTATTAAGACCGATGTTGATTAATTCGTCGAGAGTTTTTCTTGTACCGGTCGCCTTACATAGAATATTGTAATAGGAAAATAACAATCCAATATACTTATACGCGAGCGACGCACTGTTGTTCATAATATACGTCGATACGTCGTATACATTCTGCGATTAGAATTTTTATATTTTTCGCGATTTTCAATATGTAAACGAAAAAAATGTCGAATTTCCATTCTCTAAACAGCAAAACTATATTGTATAGTTTTTACGCGTGTTTTGTAAAATATTTTAATTTAACGCAAAATTTTTTCTTATGTTTGTTTCAGGTACGTAATGAGAGTTTACGTCATCGCAAGCTGTATATTATAATCTTAATACATAGGTAAATTCGTAAACACACATAATATTATATTATTCAAATTAGTTTAAATAATGTACGTTTTCGACGATTTTCTTTTTTTTTTTTGAACAAATACAGTTAGGTTACCCGAAATAACATTGAATCGTTGTAAAGTCATAATACGCCAATATCGTTCACATTTCTACAGTCATCTTTGACTAAATACATCTCCGTCCATACCACTTTCAAATAACAAAAAAAAATAAAAATAATTTTAAGTATTATTTACCAAAAATATTTTATTAATAACATAAAACGTATTTTATTTGAAAGCGTTACGGTATCTGCGTTTGATTTCGCATCGAAAGCGTTTTTAATAAAAAATTCTTCATTTTTTCACGATGCAACATCTGTTCTCGAATTTTTTTTTTAGTGTCCTTTTAACGTTATAAAACAACGATTTGCGGAGCACTGCAGTAGTGCCGATGACAATCGTAAATATCAATTTGAAATGAAAAACGAGCAAATGATTTGTCGACTTTTTTTCCATTTCCATTACAATATACAAATCTCATCGTAATTTCGTATATTTGTGTGTTATATTTTCGTCGCGAATAGCTATTAATTCTACTGTTTTTTTTGATAATTTTCAAATTCGAATTCGTTGTACGTCAAACGGATTGGTCACGTCAAGGCCTCTTCGCGCCGTCATTTTCCGGTACATAACGCAATACACGTTATATTATACAATATTTGCGGTTATTTAAAAACCGATCGCTGTTTTCTTTTTCTCTACGATTATAAAAATAAACGGATTTCGTTTCGAAATTATTTAGCCGCGATTGAATTATACAACAATGGCTTTCGAATTCAGAATTCAACTCATTTTTTTTTCTATCAAATCTTCGAGTTCTCCTCTAGTTTCCGATATTATAACGCAATAGGAAAAACTAGCGCTATTCTCCTTTCGTTTTCACACAGTTTTTTAGTCGTTTCGCAATCGCTTTTGATTATTATTACTTTTATTATCGTTATTATTATTATTATCGTTATTATTATTATTATTACTGTTATTATTATTATTATTGTTACTGTTATTATTGTTTTGTGCAGCGATTCCCGCCGATCGATATTACGTATCGCGCGCACGCCGTTATAACATAAATCCGTACGCGGGGAATACGTGCGCGTCGAGTCCATTAAAACACTCCGGCGGTCGTCGGTATATACGCAATATTATACGCGAAACAATGGCCGCTCGCAGAATATTATATATATACACCATGCTTTGTTTCATTATTGGCATTAAAAAAAAAATAAATAAATGAATAAACGTATAATACCGTCGTAAAACCGTTTACGTGTGATACACGCTATTGCAGGGTGGCTGGCGGAAGAACATTTTCGAACACATCAATACACGCGAATATAACGCAAAAAGTTACCGTACTACACGTTTCCAAAAATAGAATTTAAAGAAAAAAAAAAAAATGCAAATCAACGTTGGATTTTAATTCCGTGCGATACGCGTGGTTTTCCGAAAACGTAACATATATAATAATTTTTTTGTGATATACAAAAACGGATTTTGAAAAAATTCATATTAAATCTAATCAATGGGATTTCAAGTGGACCTCACGATGAAATCAAATCTGTTTTAACAAAATTTCCCGTCGCACCGCTGGACCGATTGGAAGTAGGATACGTCTGTTTTGTTACGTTTCGTGTGTGTGAGACGAAGAAAGCTTTCAATCCCCGTAACAACACGTCGTAATAGTAGTTCACATATAAACGTTTAATTCGCCGTGTACAATATTTCCTTTTTTGTTTTATTATTATTATTATTATTATGTTTTCTTAATGTCTTATTTTTTATTGTAATATTCATGAATTCTCCTCTGCGCGATTCGGTCATTTATTATGTTTTCGTATTTTTTTGCTTCATATCTACAAATGGAAAACTATTTGTCCCGAAACCGGTAGTAAATAAACGAATTTCATACAACCGTTCGTTTATATTTCTTAATTTTTTTTTTTATATATACAAATTTTAATACGCTATATGTGTATTTTGCACTAGCGTGCTGCAGTGTAATAGAAAACGTCTGTTTCTCTTTCTCTCTCTCGAATGTATCAACTATAATAATACATCTATAAAATATAACGATTTGATTTAATTTAAATCGTGTCAGCTCACGATTAAATCCTACTCGTATTTATATTTTTTTTCTCCACATAATAATCGACGACAGTGTCGGAATTTTCACACTTTCGTATCAGGCGTCCGCGTATTATACTTATAAATATATATATATATATATATTTAATTTATACAATTGATACTCCATTGTAAAAGAAAGACGAACGGTGTATTTTTTTATTTTTTCTAGAAAATGAAAACGGTCGGTCGGTCAAATATACGTATATACACGTATTATTGTATATGTAGCGATCAATAAATGTTATTGTGTTACAATATTTTGATTTGGTCAACGCGAAGTAACCGTATTAAATTAATTATGACCGATTGCGTGTACGAAAATATTAATCATTATTAAAATATTGATAATAATAAAATTACTTAAGTATTAACCAGGATCGTATTTTACAATATTAACAAGTACTGAAATATGCGATATAATAAAATAATAGAAAACATTAATTTATAAGATGCCGTAAAAAAAAAACAGCGAAAAATTATTATTTATGAATTATATTGGGTAGTTCACGCTGCCAAAATATGGCCAAAAAAATTTCTAACAATTTAGCACAACGGTAGAGAATTATTCTTATTTTTTTTTTCAAAGTTAAAAAATGTATGAATTACGTAAAATATATTATAATATAATTACGTATAACATAATTTATAAACGCTTTAGAAGAATCTTGGTATAAGTTTTAAAATTTAACACACGATTTATTTCTAAAAGATATTTCAAATCACATTTTATAATATAATTGTAATATTTCGAGTAATTTAACGATCGTATTGATTTAATGAATGAAAATTGTTTATAAATCAATAATTCTTCTAAAAATTTTAAAATGTTAATAATAAAATACGCGTCGTAAATAGAAATTTTTATTTAATTTTTTCCACCATTCGCATATCATATGGAATTTTATTCAAGCTTTCTTTTTTACCCACATGATATGTTAAATTAGCTTAAACTATCCGGACATATTCAATGCTTTGGATTCGATTATTTCCTATGACTATTGTATAAGACGGCCGTGAGACACACTTCAAACGATTCTCAAACAGTGATTATAAATTCATCCCGTTTCGGCGGTTATTTGATTGATTGAAATTCTATCGCCTTACGTTCATAATATAATATCGTCGTCACAAGCATTCATTCGCCACGAAAGCTTCTCTCGTTTATGTAATATATACGTACGTACGAATATATTCTCCCAAAAAATAAAAGAAACGTTCGTTCGCGCGATTCTTCATTCGACATTTTTAACGCAGATTTCGGTTTTTCTTTTTTTCTTTTTTTTTTTAAAAAAAAAGCCCCTCGGGTTCGATGTTGGTTTATGGTACGAAACAAAAAGGAACTCTCTCGAAAAATCGAAAAACACGCTTTTTAAGTACACGCGTATAATATATTTTATACGCCATCTGTGCTTGATTTCCCGCAATCGTATTAATAGGAGGGATTCGTGAACGTTTTACGAATAACGTTTTTAATGTCGGAAGAACAAAAAAAAAATAATAATAAATAAGACATCGTCGTAAAAATCTCCGGTTCTTTTTAAATTACACGCGATCGGACGGTTTTTATTTCAGATAATATATATATATATTAAAAAAAAAAGTTTTAAAATAAAATGGACGTGCGAGTACGATTGGGAGGCGGTTCCAATAACGATAAAACCGAGTAGATCCGAATAGAGCCGGTACGCAAGAAGACGTCCGCGGATGTCGATAAATTCAATTCCAAACGTGCGGCGAACGTACGTTAAAGGATTAATACACAAGTGCTTAGCTGTGCTTTACAGACTTAACCGTTATTATGCTCAATTAATAATACGAGAGTTAAAATGATAAATCGGATGATACTACGTAGCACCGAGATACGGCGTATCGATGAAACCCGTTTGGATTATATCATTACGAGTGACGCTAGGTCGTTTACACTACGGATGGAAAAAAAAACAGATATACGGATAAAATTTCAATTCTAAACCGTTTAGAATACATACGATTGTAAAAAAAAAAGTTTAATTTTTGTGCCCGCCATTAGAGAAGCAGCTCCCAGACGTTTCCTCGAGGTTTCTGTCGTAAATAATTTTCTTTTCCAATTCAGCGGGAACATTATGATCGTATCCCCGGGCAACTGAATATAATATAAATACGATACTGTTTAATGCATTAAATTATTATTACTATTATATATATATATATATATATATATACTTACTACTCCGTCGTAGAAAATCATTCCTCTTGCGTAAGTGGCGTTCTATGTGGCTTATAAATGATTAATTCTCCTCTTTGCGGCGGGCACTCTATACCCTTGGCCGTTTACTTTTCAATTAGCGTCGCGTCTTATTTAATATAAATATCGCGGTGCCGCCGTATTTAACATATGTATTTAATACACATATGTTTACAGGCGACTTAACCGTATAAGCGTAGTAGTACGAATCGCATTATTATTATTATTATTATTATTATTATTATTATTATTATTAAGTAATAATCGAATAATGTTATATTATACCTGAACCGTACGACACGTATTTTAATATAGAATAAACAAGTTACAGGCCGTTTAAAAACACGAAAATTACTATAGAAAAACACGTGACAATCATTTCGTTTGCGCTGCAATTATTGCCGTAGAAAAAACGTAAAAATCACAAAATGATTTATTGCTAAAAAAAAAGGGACTGTACGTTGGGTTAGCCGAAGTTTCGGCAAAAACGGACGCGCTCATCCGACAAAAAGTTTTCTTCTCAAAATCGTGTGATATGTGAGTGATATTATATATATATATATTACGTATAACTACTCTAAAATCCCGTCGAATAAACAACTAAGTCGCGGGAATATTCGATTACGTATATTATTATACAATATATCGTATTACACGATGAGAGCAACGTCGATGATGATGATGATGATGACCGTGCCTAGAAGGTCGGTGGATGTCATATTATTATACGGTCTTAACAGTTGCAAGCGATTAAATGGAAAATTGATTTTCGAAATTCGATCAATTTTATTTCACCGTTTAATATCGACCACGCGTAAAGACTTGAACGTGAAAATTTCACTTTTTAAAATATACAAACGTCGGACGATTTCTGTTCACCCGTCCGCTGCTGTAGCCCGTCCTCGTTCAGATAAAAATATATTATCTACACAATCACGAAATTATAGTTATATAAAGATTATGTTATAAAACGTGTGTGAAACTATTCTCACCTTATTTATCACGCCAATTTTCATTGGACAATTACATATTAGAACACATTTTTACTCTTAACCGAGTGATTTTTTTTTTTTTTATAATCAATCGAATTTCGGCTCTTTACACGGTAAATAACACAACGTTTATTGCCAGCGATAAACACTGCGAACGAATTCGGCTATATTTCCACAGATTGTGTATTTATTATCGCTTTTCGATAATTATAGTAATAATATTATTAAACTCGATTGGGGGCTTTCGAATAAAAATATTATTTTTCTCGCTTAACGTTAAACGAATTTTTTTTTTTTTTTTTGTTTTGAAACGAGTGGTTTTCGACACAATCGCCTCTCGATTTTCTTCCCATCTCAAGTATTATTAATTTCTCGAATTTCAAACCATAATAGTTTATATAATTATATATATATATATACGAGTATACGTTCAGGCACTCTGCAGTGGAGAAAAACGCGTGTTCGACACCGGTCGATCGGAATCTCATCGTTTTGATCGCACGGAATTAAAACCGCGCGCGCGGCGAAAAAAACTGCGGCGAGGAGGGAAAAATGTTTGTCGAGCGTGTGATAAATGGTATAGTCCGAGATGGAATTTTCTCGACGATTTTAATCCGCTTGACGTTTCGTTACCCTTTCACACCACCTCTGACAACGTACGATTCCCGTGTCAGTCCGCACTTCCAATCGCGCGCAGTCGTTTGTTCGTAATAGTTTGCGATTTAACACCGGTACAAATAGCAGAGGAAAAAAACACGCCGAGGAAATAACTAAACGCCTCCTCGGGATTCACGAGCGTTTTCAAAGTCCCGTTTGTCGTTGTGCTCGTATCTTATTATTATAACGAACGTGGTAATTAAATCGGCGTAAATGTCGTCTCGTTCGAACGTCCGAATCGTTTTTAGTAGAATTCCGAATTATCCTAAAAATAAATCGCGCGCATATAAAAAAAAAAAAAAAATTGCGTACACGCGTGATTTTCGAACGGTGGACTTTATATCGATTTTTTTTTAACCATATTCGAAATCATTATGAACGACTTGTCGCGCGATTTGCGCGTTATAATATTATTTTCGTACAGCTTCGCTCGCGGCCTACAAAAAATATCGAAATGAAAAAAACAAATAATAAACGATTTCAAATACAGATGATTGCAAATTATGTAACAGAGTGAAATATGTTTGTAAGATTTTTGGATCGTTACCGAAGTTGTTGGCAGAAAAATGTGAATAACGGTGTATAAACATTTTACGTCGTATTTTATAGACATAAAATTGCACTTGGTTCCCGTCAAGTTCGAAACATAACGCGTTAATGTTTCCCGGCGTTATTTACTACGACATTTTTCGACAATGAATCAGACTGTTCATTAGTTCGCGGTTGTCTATTCATGAAAACAGAGTAATCTTTTCTCCGGCACAACAAAGACCTTCCGTTATTTAACATTGTAGTGCATATAGATTTTATTCATGTTGTCTATTTGAACATCATTATTGTTTCTTTTTTGTCATATTAAATATAAGAGTTATATGAACTAATATCAATTACATATGTTTATTTAACGTGGAATTTTCGTCTCGCGGTCGTTGAGTCGATGCTGTTATATTTGAGAAACGCGAGCTCAATGCGTTCTTCTACTGTTTCATTACGCCTAGTAACATTTATACTTGCGACGGATTTCAGATGTCTTTCGTCTCTTTCACTTCGGTATTGTTTACGCGCGGCCAAGAATACTTTTCAATATAATTCCAAGTAATAATAAATGACGAAAAACGAAATGAATATTCAACAAAATTAATTCTCGGCGATTGGATTCTATAGATAACATTCATTGCCAATAATTAAAAATTACCGTTACGATAATACCAAGACTTAGTTAATACATATTTGTGAATAATCACACGTTTAGCATACACACGAGCGATATTTTTTTTTCGTTTTCAGTTCATTTAAGTTCCAGTGCGTTCCATTTGCTGTTATTTTAATCGTATTATTGCTGCCTTGTCCTATTTAGGATCGTACGAGACAAATCAATATGTATACGTAGCTATCATTGATGTTCAATCGTGATTTTCGTGATTTTGTTTCGATTATGAAAAATAATAAATTTACGATACGTCGCATTGTAAACAGTTTTTATACCATTGATAACATCGAAGAATTTTTGTTTATAAATTCAAAACAATTTGTTTTCGGGTTATTTAAATAAAACTCATAGCCACATCGTGGACTCCCTAGGTTTCCCAAGGATCACTCTCGATGTATAACAAGATGATTTTATATATATAAAAAAAGAAATTTCCCGGATTTATAATTTAAATATCGTTTCTGTATTATTTGAGTGGACGATGAGAATATTCGCAATCATACGAGACCCCGTCGTGGCGCTGACGTTTATATAATATAATAATATTTTATCATATCAGACTTATACGTATTCAATTTTAATTAAAAGCACGCACTACACTCCCGGGTATACGCATATTTTATACAATTTATTAACTTATACCGTCGTATCGTTATCGGACTGTACCACTTATCATTTATTATACGACACGGTACAGCGTTTAAATTACCGAGTATATTTACTTATCTACTTGTAAATATATTTATCACGTTTTACGCGGAGACGCCTTTGATCTTGATCCTTTTTTATATACTTATCCTTTTACGTGCTAAACTCATCCACAATATAATATGCAAAGGTTCCCAAATTGTAGGCCACAATCCAAAAGCGGGTCGCAAAAAGATGGATAGCGAAAAGTCGTTTCACACGAAGTACACGCTATGAAAATGAATTATTATTATTATTATTATTATTATTATTATTATAATTATTATTATTGTTATTATTATTATTATTATTATTATTATTATTATTATTATTATTATTAATCGATTGTAAATATTTAAAAGAGTTTTGGTTTTCTATTCAAAATACACATAACATTTTCTGCTAATGCTATAAACGGTAGCTGCTTCCCGTCCAATTATCTTCATATAATCTTGCGAATAGTCGCTATTATATTACGTTTAATGTATTTGAACATTTTTTTTATTTTTTAAAATTTTAAAACATTTCTTCAAATAATAATATATATTCGAGAACACAAATTTAAATTATTATTAATACGTATAAATTAAACGTATACGAAATAAAAATAACGTAAACTCGGCAAAATATTTGAATAATAGAGTAAATTAGTGTTAAATAAATGTACATTTTTAATTGAATTTCCTGCAGACATAAGAACATTCGTAGGATTATACAACGTGTATTTCTGAATATTAACGGACGGGAAACAGAATACCGCCTTTTGTTTTTGGTTTTAATCGGGATTATTCTAAAATTTAAGCGCTCGATGAGTTCGGAACAATCAGTATTATCATTTTAATAGGAAATTTTCAATACGATATTTACATGACACATAACTTGAAAAGTTATTTCGAACTATTTGATAAATTTTTTGACTTTTTGGGGAGTTATTATCGTCTGCGTGTACCAATATGAATAATATTGTAATGTTATTAAATATAATTAAACATCACTGTACATTATGATCTGCTCAGCTTTATTTATTGTTACATAACTATTTTTTCTTAATATGTTGAGTTTGTCTGCGGTTTTTGAAAATCGGTATAAAATTTGATCTATTTCAATACGCTAAAATTAAAAACAAAATTAATATGTAAAAAATATTTAAGCATATATATATATATATCAGAAGTAATTGTAGAGATTTTATCTGTATGATAATACTGCAAAAATATTATAATATAATATAGAAAAATTGATTTCATCGAAGCCCCCCCCCCACAAAAAAATCGCCGATAAAAATATATATTGAAATTAAATTTAATATTTAAAAAAAAAAAAATTAAAACAAAATTACTATTACGTTTTAGTGTCAGCCCTTCATCAAAAGACGAAAATGACATTTTTTTTTTATATATAAAATTACGTATACACATTCAATTTTAATCGAAAGCACGCATTATCCTCCGGGTACACGTATATTTTACACAATTTATTAACTTATACCGTGGTACCGTTATCCCACTGCATCACTTGTATATTATTATACGACACGGTACAGCGTTAATTTTTTTTTTAATTATTTCACTCTTCTACACCACACTACAACAATATTTGGACATAATATTATATTTCTGAAAACGATTAATTATCAAAATGACATAACTTGTGAAATTTGTACATTTTCGAAGAAGATAATATTAATTATTTTTTAATTATACACAAAATCAATGCACGTGTCAGATTATTGAGAAGCCTTTGTCGAAAAAATAAGAGTTTTTTTTTTTTTTTGAAAAAAATGACGTATAAATTTTTACTCACAATTTACCTTAAAACTATTGATTCCATAACAATATAATAATGACACTGATTTTATAATATACAGACAAGCTATTCAATACTAAATAATTGCGGATCGACTGTTGGCCGCTACACAGCGCTGTGGTAGACACTGTCAACAAAGAGAGGTACCCCATCGCTCATCAATATATTATATTGATGGTAGCAAAGTCCAAGAGGTGGTGATAAATTTTCAATCTATGGGGAAAACAAAATTATTCTCGGCCATAATATTTTTATTTTTTTTTTTTTGTGCTCAGTTTTAACCGACAACACTGGGGGCTCTGTGTAAGCAATGCGTCCCCGAATAATATTATATTTTGTTGTCATAATAACAAAATAAATATCTACGGGGAAAAAATTTATAAAATTAATACGAAATATAATAAGTATATTAGTTTTTTCGTTTATTTTATTATTTTATTTTGTAACGTCCGAGCCCCACAAAAAAAAACCTCTCGTCGGCACTAAATTTAGAAGTGTGCAGGGAAAGTACTGCACACATGATTGGTTCACACTTAGGCATTATCGTATTAAATATTTAAAGCAATAACTGTATATCAATAGATCAGTACTAGCGAATAACTTAAAATGATGTGTTTAATACAAATTAGGAGAATCAGTGTGGAATCATATTTCAATTTATTACAAATATTAAATTTGTTTATACGGAAAAAAAACAGTTAAGTATAATATTACGATAACGTTATAGAAATCTAGCGAGAAATTTCGCCCTCGTTTTCCATTCACTATACGTTTCCTCCGGCGTCGAATAACCGACAACTTTTTCTTCCAATAATGTTTCAGTTATAATAATTTTTATTACACTATTCATCAAAATATCAAAATTCAGATGATTGCCGATAAGAATAGCCGCGTATAATTTATTTAATTCTAAATAGTTTTAATTCTAATTTAATTCAAAAGTAACGATTTTCAGATTATTGCGTTTTTGGCGCGTATAATCTGTTTTTCGTCGAACCGTAGTGATGGAAGTTCGTTAAAAATTCTCCTTTTATCATTTTAGGTTAGAGTTAAATGAGCGTAAATTTGACGTAACGTAAACAACACGTTTCTAATTTTCGGTTATTACGCTCTTACCAAAAAGTTAGCGTAATGTGACTTACGTTCGTTTGGTTCTGATGTACAGTTATATATCCCTATACAATGATTTATCTGTGCGTTACAAAATCAATGATAATAATTTTGTTAACGTTTCTGAGGTATACGGTATACGAAATTTTTTCCGTTCGTTACCGAGCAACGGTACGTCCACGGCGTTTCTAATTTTCCAGTCTGTCTGCTTGTCAGAATAAGACTGACACGCATATTTCGCAACGATTTATTCATATTATAATATTAAATAAATTATGTACATCGTATATATTTATAATTTCGTTAGAAAAATGTTTATTTTTTTTTTCACTTTTGACGTAAAATTCCCATACCGATAGACGTTAGAAACGACAACGGGGCGCTGTTTATAATAATTTTTATACATTTTTTTTTTTTAATAGTATTTTACTTGGAATATTACGGTGTAATTTTCTTTATTATTTTTCTGAAGCGTCATCGATAATAACACTTCCCGGACCGATTATTTTCGATATTACCCGCTATTTAAAATATGTTTAATTTTTCGTGAAATCAATCTGGAGTTCGGACCTCCGTCGGACGGATAATTCGAAAACAGTGTTAGTATTTAATTACAAAATAGTATACACGTCTAACATACAACATAATAATATACAAGATGATTTCATTTTTTTTCATTCAAGAGACGGCGATTATTATTTACCGAGATTTCAAATAAATTTCGTTTCGCCGTTTCGTATTCGTTATAAAATGGTCTGTGGAACAAACTATAGCTATATGAAGCACGTTCAAATTTATATCTCAAAAACCTTATATAATTCGAAAATAAAAAGAAATGCCGCTTTTAAATTCGACATGTTTATTTATTTTACACTGTGTTATTGAACTGAGATAAATAAAAGGAAAATCATTTTTCAATTTCGAAACGCTTTCGCGCATTGCTGCGATTTATACACCCACGCGCACATCGCATATCGCATATTTTTATTACAATATTTAACATTTTTATATTCGATAGAATATATTATTAAATAGCGGACGGTATAACCGACGGGCTTGAAAATGTCCGATAAAGCGTCTCCAAGTGGGTAAATACTCAATACAATATGCCACTGTAGTAGTGCCTTCCACTGCGCCGTATTTTCAAATGCTTATATTATATCGGGAAATATTCAACGCATTTCGAAAATCGACTCGTTTAAATGAAAATATATATTATTAGTTTTATAATTAAAATCGTACGGATTACCGTTTAAAAATTGATATATTATAAAGTAAAGTGAAATACTCAAAGCGTTAGAAAAATGAAATATTTCTGTTAGAAAAAAATTCTAAATCTATTTGCTTTATATTTCTTTGAAATAAAAACAATATTTTCAGTTCAAACGTTTTAAGGACAGATTAAAAAGAAAAAAAAATTTCACGTGTACTTATAGGTTTCACAAATTTCTTTCGAACACACAACATGCAATATTATTATTATTATTATTAAGCAGCGTGGGTTCTTCAGAGGAACACGAGAAGAAAAAAAAACAGCCGCCAAGTCACGATGAAGAGACTTTCGACAATAATCGACAGACAATTTAAATTATTATTGATCAAACTGTCATTACTCCGTAACGTACAAAAAATTTACCCGCGTAAAATATAATTATAAAAAAACAAGGAAAATTCCCTAACGTTTTAAAACGCCAATAATTTTAGGATATATTTATTGTAATTTTTCGTGAAAATATTACGGTGTTGAGTTGTGGTTTTGAGAGATTTTTTTTAAATAAATTTCCCATTTTTTTAAAACGTTAAAATATAGTATGAAATATATATATATAATATATATGAATTATGTATCTCTTTTTATCGTGAGCCTTCGGCGTTTTTATGACTGCAAAAATGTTAAACACGTTTTATTTCCACGATTTTCATTCGTTTTTAATAATCATTTTATTTCTTTTTCAAAATTTTATTCTCGTAAAAAAATCTATACGAACCGTTCGCGAGAAGTTCATGGAAACTTCAGTTGAATAATTTAACTATTTGTATATAATATTCAACGGGGTCGCTTGATATTATTGTCAATTTTCTTTCTAAAAGTGTAATTAATTATACTAAAATTGTGTATTATTTTAATTCCTACCATTTGCAAAAGGCGATTCGTACAAATAATTATTATATTATACCAGTTAATATTATATAGGTAAAATATTTAATAGTTTTTAATATATTTTTTTTCTCGCTCAATTAACACTTCTGATAATGACTTTTGTCGAAGCCGCAATAGTAAATAAACAAATTTAATACAACGACTGCAAAATATTATATTTTCTTATATACACATATATTATGTATAACGCTTTTTTGGTATTAATTTATAGTTTTAACATATCATTTTTATTAATTGTATTTTTGTTTCATAAACGTTTATTAGTTTATATTGATCGACGCATTATATCCCGGGTTTTAAATATCACAACGATTATCAAAGAAATCGTACATTGGATATCGTTTATTTTATAGTTTTGTGCAAAATTATTAATTCTGGCACGACAATAAGCGCGCGTCGTCGTTCATAAATTAAATTTGGAAATTAATTTTTCTCTTATAAAATGGCCAAGGAAAAGTGAGTTTTTTAGCGCATTAAAGGCGTTTCCATCCGCTCGTTCAGATATATCACTCATCTCCTATAAGTGCCGTTGTTCTCTTTTGTCCACAAAACAACCGATGTGTGCAATCCAATATTTTATATATAATACAATTTATTGATGAGTTTTCACCAGAAAAAAAAACGTTCAAAAAATCACGTTTCTTCGATCGTCGATGCATAATCGGGGAGTTTATTAATGAAAATACGAAAAATTCAATTTTCGTTTTCCGAATTAAATGTTTTGTAAATGTATGTTCTGAAATCGGGCGTTAGGAATTTTTTTTGTTTTTATCGCTAAATCGCAACGAAATTCAGTAAATAACAATATATATAATCTCTTTAAAATAAATTTCCGAAAGGCCGAATACTATGTATGTAATAACGTACGAACTTCAAAGGGAAAATCTCGACCCGTAAAGGAATTTTTTTTACAACTTTCTTTTTTTCACCCGAAAGTGTTATATCACGTCTTTTTGTCGCAATTTCGGTGTTTGCGCGAAATAACCGACATTCTATCGGCGTAAAGTCTCGAACGTTCGATTTATGACGGAAAAACACTAATAATAATTATTGATTTAAAATTTTGTAGCTCTAAAAATCGGAAATAAGAAAAATTAATAGGAATCCTAAAAGAAGCGCCGGAAGTTCTAGAAAACGCACGTGCTTTTACAACAAGCGGATAAAAAAACATAATTTTCCGCCTTAATTTTGTTATCTGCTTTCCAATTCATGTACATATATTACGAAATATTGTCTGTAAATAAGAACTTTTTCGCGCAATTGCCTGAAAATCACTACGTTACTTTTAATTGTAGTACACCTACCGTTGACTGTAGTAATAAGTTAATCATTAGTTCATATTCGAATGAACGTTTATCTCATTAACTGTATAGTTGAAATCCGTTATTGTAAGTGTGTGTATGTGTACAATATGTCGAAATCAGTTTTAACCGGTCTAATAAGTCTGCCGTACAACTAAAGCTGGTTTTGAAATTTTGCATTCTCGTTCGATTGAAATGTGTATAATCTATTAAAATCAGTGGATCGAACGTTGTGGAGCTAATGATTTGGTCTTTTGCCGATGGCCACCACGTTCAATCTATGTTAAGGGTTTGTTATTTTTTTTCTGCGAGGTTATGTAAAGGACAAATTTTACGTATCGTCCTCTCACCCGAGGCTTGGAGTGTTAAAAAACCGTATAGCAGCCGCGAATTATTGTCGTCGATACGTTAGGTTAGGTTAGTTAGTGTTAGGGGAGAAGTAATGCTTAACGGCGATTCCTCCCCTAGCCACGATACCGTCGGAAAAAAAAAAAAAAGGTTAGTTAGTGTTAGGTAGTGGGGGACAACCTGACTTAGTAATATAAATTGCGATATAAAACGCGATATAAACGCGATATAAAAAATTGGCGCTGTAAAAATCAGAAACATGCCGATTGTTTATTCCTCAAAGGGATTGTGCACAAAGAATTTGTGTCCCCGGAAAGTGCTGTCAATGGGAAATTATATAAAAACGTTTTGGAACGCTTGTGCAAAATAATCGTACGCGTTGGACTCGTTTTGTGGAAAGATCGAACTCTTTTCCAACTGCGTGCGACAACGCTTCAGCACACGACTGTCACTCGATTTTCGGACAGAAATATGGTTGTGGAGGAACAGCTTTTTATGAACCGCCCTTCGTATTCATTACATTCAAGTCGTCCGTATTATTTCGTGTTCCCGAAGTTGAAGACGGAGCTCAATGGAAACCGTTTTTCCATCATTGGATTCGAAATTCGCGGAGCAGTAACCGATAAGCTCAAGGACGTTCCTGACGCAGAATTCTCTTGAGCCATGGAAAAACCGTGGAACAGTGCGAGAAATACACTCGGCGTCAAAAAAATCGCACCTTTTGCAAATCTGTTTTCAAAATACTCGTAATTTTAACTACACTCAATCAAATGTTAAGGTTTTGTTATGCTATAATATATGAAAGATGATATATGAAACAGTGTGATGTTGCACGGCAACTAAACCTGAGCCGTTTTGCCGTTCAATGAGTTTTCCAACGGTTTCAAGATACTGATGGCTTCACCCGAAGGTGTAGATCAGGCCGACCACGCTCCACAACAGAAAGAGACGATCGCTTTATTGTCTCGACGTCTTTACGCAATCGATTTTTGAATGCTGTAGAACTTCAACAGCAACTCCATGCAGCTCGCAGAACTACAATAAGCATCTTTATGGTTAGGAGAAGGATACGAGAACAGAAAATTGTGCCTCGTAAACCTGCTACCAGTCTAAAACTCACTGCACAGCACCGCAAGGAACGATTACGGTTCGCACTAATCATCTTTCATATATTATAGCATAACAAAACCTTAACATTTGATTAAGTGTAGTTAAAATTATTTTGAAAACAAATTTGCAAAAGGTGCGATTTTTTTGATGCCGAGTGTATATTGCGTATAGCGTGTAATTTGAATGAAAAAATGTATTTTAAACGGTTTGTAAATTTTCTTCTAACCTCTGTTGTGGACGTAGTCCCAACGCTTACGGAACGCATTTCGTTTAATGTTTTGTAATAAACCGCATCTTTGTATGTAAATTTATACGATAAATGCGTAGACTCGTGAATTTCTGGTAAAGACTTTTGTTACATCCTGTATGCATAATATTTACTGCTGCCGAGTAGTTACCGACGAACTCGTTCATTGTCAAAACAATAATAATGTAGATAATGCGTATATATATATTTTTTTTGGTCGGCTCTCGTGATTTATTACACTGCCGGACGTACTTATCCACAGTCATCTCCGACAATCGCTTCCCCTGAACAAACCACATATAACGTATATACGTTTGTAATAATAGCGATGAAGATAATAAGAACGCAATAATATATATAGGTACAGCATCCGATTAAGACGATGACGACGACGACCGGATTCCTGTTTTATGAGAACGAGAAATATTATATATATATATATATATAAGCTATGAGTGGTGAAATATACTATTTATGTAACTGAAAAGTTCGCTATATAAGAATCTCGAAATTACAAATTCTTCGGTGAAACGATATAATCGTGACTTATTATTATTATTATTTCTGTTTAACTAACACAAACCGTACCGTAAGCAATTTATTACTACGTCTTCTATTACAAGCGTCCAGCTACAGCAGATAAAGGTCGGTTTGACGTCGGGAAACGGACCGTTGATGATTGCGTGTTAATCTTTACAAATGTTTTTCGTCTTTCAGGATGAAAAAATAATACGCGCTGTACACATAAGCGTACATATTACATACGTTAAATAAAGGGTGAAAGAAATTTCTTATTTTGCCTTTGGTTTATCGCTTCATTTGTTTGAAATTCCCGGGATAGGTTCAAACACTCTTTCGATATTTTAACGATTTTCCTTAAATACGTAAAAAACAAAAAAAAATCAAAAATTATTTTACTTACAACGCAAAAGTATTGAACAAAAATATCCCTTACCTAAAGTCCCTGTATGGTCTAAAAAATAAAAATATTGTTGAGGTACGTAGTGGAGCACTCAAAACACTTAAATGGATTCAAATGGTTCAAGGAGTTTTTTTTTTAATTACATTAGTCAGTTGAATTTTTTTTTTTAAATATTATCGCAAGTATTTTCCACTTCAAATGTGTGTGTGTGTGTGTGTGGAACTCTCTTAAACGCAAACGACCAGCTTTGCCACGTATTCAAATGACGTTGTTCGAAAAACACATTTACCAAACGATTTTCGATAAAATAAACCGAGCTTTGAAAACGCATTATTATTACAAACAATAAATAACGGAAAATGTTTTCTTAAACGCGTGTGTGTGTGTATTATTGAAATGTAATTATTTCACTGCGGAAAAATAAATACTTACCAGAGGATTTTTCGGAACACTGCGCACTGCAATCGCTCACGGTGGTTTTGTTTTCGTTTCCGACGATATATTATTTGTTTTTTTTTTTGTCTTTCTTGTCGTCGCGAACAGTGACAGTACAATAAAAGCGGCGGTTTAGTCGCAGAAAAATTGTAGTCTCACGTCTATACTTTAACCAGCTGATCACTCCCAATACTTTCATTTGCGTTCCTAATGAAATAAATCGAATATTTACACATTCTCGCGGTCAAGTATCGGGTTTATTTCTAATTATTCGCGGTAGATTATTTTAAAAACCGAATCGTTTTACAACGTCTTCCCATACACGTCGTACTATTTGTACAATAAGAATACTACGAAAGAAAAAACCGAATGCGATTGTACGAGGAGAATTAATACAATTTGATTTAGAAGAACTTTTTTTCCCCACCGTTGCGCGTGTGATATCAATCGCGTGACTTTGCACGGAACTTCAAACTTCATCCTCGCACCTTTTTTGTTTTTCGTAAAGTTTAACATTATAAGCCGGGGCGAATAAACAGAAATTTCATATCATTTTTTTTAAATAACTTCGAATTTTAATAGCAGTACACGCGATAAATCATTTTATTCGAAAACGAGCGGACCGCCTGTGTAATTTACAACATTTTTGTTATATAAAGGTCTATGAGTTTTTGGAAAAAATTTTCTTGTAATTCAGTGCAGTAGTTCGTTGTAATCGAAAATTTCTCTATTATTACTAGAACCATAATTTTTTTATTTTTTTTTTTTTTTGAACAAATCACGTTTTTATGTATTTCCTCTATTTCCACGTAAAAATTGAAATTAAAAAAAAAAAAATATTCGTATATTATCGATTTTTTCTTGTTCTTACGAATCTCATATGTACACTTGAAAAAAACAAAAACGGACAGCCGGAGACCGTTAAATAGTCTCTGTCTACAATAAAATAATAATAATAATACGCACCGCATTATAAAATATTATAATTTACAGCGAATTCAATATTATCGTGCAGGGTTAAATATATTTATAAAATAAAAATATAACGATAAGGGACACATACACACACACACACACACAATAATATTCACTCTTACGTATTCTACACTGCAGTGTGAGTCCAATTCGAGCCGTTTATAACGAACACATATTATATAGCGAACAAAATATTCGTGTGCATCCGAGCAAAAAAGTACTTGCTGAGATCTTTTGAATCGAAAACTTATCGCGATACGTATATATATACAGGATATCCTATTCGAACGTTTCCAAAACGTAAAAATTCGCTTAGGGTTTCATCAAATTCTCTATAAAAATCGGTATATTTCACCTCCCGACAGGCGGGAAAAATCCGTCGGTGGCGTGCTTTTGGTCCACTCGTTTACACACATACACACAAAATCTCGGCTAATTTTTTCAGTTCCAGAATAAAAAAGAAAAAATTTCGCATCTCCAGAAGACCAACGCGTCGTGAAGCGACGGGATTACTCGTTTTTTTTTTTTTTAAATCTGCTGTCGCAAAACGAGATGATGGTTTCACCATATAACGCGTGCTGCGAGGAAAATGATTCAAAATGTTGTCGACAGAATTTTTGTTTGTCGGCTAAAAACGGCAATGGGCCGATATAGCCCGATACTGGAGAATCACTAAACTGACACGTCGTAAAACATGACGTTTTTATTCAATTTCATAAAAATTTCGACGAGTTATTGCAAAAAAAAAAAAAAAAAAAAAACACCGGCAAAGTTCATCCTGTATACGCATATATTATTATTATTATTATTTTTATTATAATATTTCCTCGAACCGAAGTCGGCGTTTGACGTGCACACCGCGCCTAATCGATCACACGCGCGAATAAACACATTATGCTGGAAATATTTTTTATTTTTTTTTCCGCAGTACTCGGGCGCTGTTAGTTTAAAATTATTATTTGTTATCATTCGTTTACATAGTTTAGGCCTCCGCTTTTATTAGCGCGTCACTGCTAACAAGTAGAAACGCAATAAAATATTAAAACAATAACCGTACGAATTTTTCGTATATTTTACCGTAGAAATACGCGTTTTGCACTCGAAATATATGGTTTCGTTGAATAATATACGGTTTGTGTCAATGAGTTTTCAGCGTCACATGCTGAATTCTGAATTCGAATATGGCGCAAAAAAAAAAAAAAACAAAAAAACCATACAAATGAAACTACCGACGTTTAATGGAATTTATAAAAGAAATTAAAAAATATAAATATAAACCTATTTATTAATACTCATTGTATTTACTTCGCTGGAGGTTAAACAAAACCGAAAATAAATCTCTCTGCGGAGAATATCATCATCTCTCGCGCGAACGTACATATATTATAACTGTATTTAAAAAAACCATTTGAACGGTTTTAACGAATTATAATACCGCGTAGCGTATTGTGTGTACACGTAATTTATTTATTATAATGCAAAGGGGGAAATTCACGTTTTTTCCTCTCCCCTCGATTGTAATATAATTATAAATAGAGGAAAAAAAGCTATTTTTTTTTTCATGAAAAGGATGAGAAAACGTCACTAAACGAAACGTTTGCGGTGATATGACCACACTATACGAACACACATTGCACGTATACCTCACACGTGATTTTATAACGTATACGATGATATATGGAGCCGGTCGATTTTTTGAGGTTTATTATAAATTTTATTTCACTCACAATCGAATCCCTCTTAACCACAATATTATTCATGATTTACAAATAATATTTGTTTTTATTGTGTTTCGCGTTACAATCGAATGTAATGTCGGGTTTTGACTTTTATTTCGTAAAAGAAAAAAACAATTTTTTTCAAAAATAAAAACTTTGAAGTTTGAATCGACGACGCGAAAATATTTTAATAACGAACGTGTTTAATACTACTTATACAGGCTTTCCAATAATTGATTTTCACATCTGACTAATGGAATATTATCACTGTGTTATCTCTATTGAAATGTAATTTTTATAAATTTATAATAAATTGAAAATTATTAAAAACCCGTAAATTTTTTTTTTTTTTTTGAGCTCGTGGATTTATTTTTAATATTATTGGCATTAATGAAAAAGTTCGTACGATTGTACGTAACTCTACGAGTGATGTTATAAACGAATCGATTAATTTTATTATTACATACATTTCAATCGAATGGGAATGAAACGTTTCAAAATCAGCTTTAGTTGCATGGCAGACTTGTGGATCGGTTAAAACTGATTTTGACACATGATACACGGGTTTCAACTGTACAGTCAATGAGATGATAAACGTTTGAATATGAACTAATAATAAACTCATTACTGTAGTCAACTGTTTAAAAATATTAAAAATAACGTGGTTAATGGGTAATTGCGCGAACAATTTATTATTCAATATTTTTCTCGTACATAGTCATATTTCACACGATCAGTGAACTCTTTTAATTGCGAATAATTTACTTTGTGACTATATTCACGCTTTATTGGTACAAAAAAAAAAAAAAAAAAAAAAATGTTAAAAGAATCCCGTACAATAACGAACAGGAATTATACGTATAAATTTCGTGTGCCGTAATACTCGGTATTTACGCGTAAAATTGAATCGTTACTACGCTCTAAAAACACTTTTATATTTTTTTTTAATTGTAATATTAATCATTTTCTCCACATAATTCATTTTTATTTATTTGTTGCCATTCCGTCGCTGTGTTCATTTACACACGGTTCGAAAACGGACTTAATAAAGATCAATAATAATTTTATACGCGGCGCTTCGATTTTATACACATTCTTGTACCGAGTTCGTTTTCTTGGATTCCGGTTTTCAACTCTCGTTTTAAACGTAGAAATCTATATCCAATTATTGTTTTCTTCGTTTAATATCATTTCCTTCGATACTATTTACATTCGATTATTTTCCAAAATAATAGGTGTTCGCTTTTTCTCGGCAAATCAACGTTATTCGTTATTTACTTCGTATTTCGGAATGTTTTATCATACCACTCGTCGTCGTAGAAATATTTATTTTTTTTTTTTTTGTGTTACTGTCAAATGTGAAGTTTTTTCGTGTTCATTATGACGTATACGTGTGTTATTTGAAAGCCTTTTAAACAAAAAAATAAAAAAATTTATTTCAATTCCGATTTTCTTCTTGAAATTCCTCGGAGGTTAGAAAACCGTCATATCAATCCGAATTTGCTCCCGGACCGCTTTGAATAATCCATTGTCGTTGCACGACCAAACGATTGTCTAGGATATTGTGACCAATTTGTTCTTTTACCACACATCTTTCCGTCTAATTATATCGTATTTTTATGTAATACGTAATTTTTTCCCTACTCTCGTGTCTGTCCGCAGATATCGACGACTGGCAGCGGGACGACACAAGTGTGCGTGCGTGCGTGTGGAAACCGCTGCGCAGGAATATGGAGTCGACGGCACCGGGCGTACCGCCGCCGAGACGGTCGTAGCGGTCAGAGAGAGAGAGAGAGAGAGAGAGAGAGTGAGGAGAAGCCAGAGCCAAACCTCGTCGTCGTCCACCCGGTCGGTCGAATAATAACCGCTGTTAATAATTAATAAAGCAGCGGACGACGACGATGGCCAACGGTAGCGGCGGCGGCGGCGGCGGCGGCAGTGGCGGCGTCGGCGGTTTCGAGGCGCTCCAAAACGTCCCGCAGAACGTGTTCCCGCCCATATACTTGCCGACCGGACCGGACGGCGTCGGCGGCGCGGCGAACGGCACTCACCCGGCCAACTACACGGAGGCCATCGAACGCGAATACGTCGAGGACTACGTTTTCCAGTCCGCGTTCTCGTTCGTCTATTTGCTCATATTCACTCTGGGCGTGTTCGGCAACGTGCTCGTCGTCTACGTGGTATGGGCCAACAAGCACATGCGCACCGTCACAAACATATTCATCGTCAACCTGGCCGTGTCCGACATCATGCTCTGCGGTCTGGCCGTGCCGTTCACGCCGCTCTACACATTCACCGGTAAGCGGTCGTGTCCGAACACCATTATTGTGGCGTATTTACGAAGCGGGAATGGAGGAATACGGGAGATAGATTCCTCCCTCCACCCCTCGAGTTTTTTTTTTTTTTTTGCAGTTCCCGATATTGTTTTATTTACAATAGCAAACAATTATGATTTTCCATGAATGATCTAGTTGAGGAAATACATCAATAAGATGACGGGATAGGGCGAAGGAGTCGATAAAATGTTTTTCAATACATAAATCTATACGCCACTCCGCGTCCCTCCGTCTGTCGCGTAAATGAAAGGTCTTTCGTTATTCGCACCGATGTCCGTGGTTCTTAACTTCTACGATCGCTTTTAACATCGACGAAAATCCAAACACGTGTTGAATTTCATCGGTCGTAAAATTCGATTGCCAATCGTCACCTGCAATCATATGCGTACACAAACAGGTCGCACGAATGTGTCAATCGCGTTGTTTATTCGTTTTCTATTAACGTGCACGCGTTCAGAACTGTTCGGGGATTTTATTCTATTCTACATATCATTATATCCATAAAATAAAATCAATTACAATGATTATTTATAAAAGCAAAAATTACAAACGCTTATTGTATCACTCGAAACTTTTTTTTTTTTTTTTTTTTACACAAAATGTCGTTTTTGGCCCGACGATACCAGTTAAGGATTAACAGTCCTTCGTGTCGTATTGCATTACGGTCCATCCGTTCGTTTTAGTCATCCGACTGGTATACTCCTCCTTCTGATATCCTTTCCAATACTACATAGCCGGTCTCTCTATTCGTCCAGCTTGTTGTTTAACATTCTTTTAATACCCAACACATTTCAAACGCTTTTAATCATTTACGCTGTTATTGTTCAGGTTTCACACCCGTATCTAGAGTTTGTGCATACTTCATGCATATTATATTGTATAATCTTCGATCGATTTTTTTTCTTCTGATTTTCAGGCTTACGCTTTTCGACTCGAGTAGGGTTTGTAAGGAATAAGAGGGGGAAAAATGAGAAAGAAAATATAAGAGGGACAAAAAAAAAAAGCAAATGCCAAGCCAAATTAGCCTTTAACCAATCATATTCAAGTCGGTCGATTACCATTTGGAAATTAGAGGTAACTCGAATCCCTCCGAAATGGTATTATTGCTATATTTATACGTGTGTGGAATATGCGCGTTCGTAACATAAATGCCGAAGCGTTTACGAACCCGTCCTTTGGACCGAGAATCGCGTTGATACATAAACTCACGGTTTTTTTTTTTTTGAATTTTCTATATTCAATCATGCAACACGCGCTTATAGTGTGCTCGAAGGATTCGTCTACACTGATGTACGTAATATAATACTAATAAGTACGTGAATTCGCTGCCAAGCGTGCGGCGCGTTTTGAATTTGAAATTCGGTCAATTCGCGTCGTACGTATTCGAGGAAATTCTACGTTTTTATATGTACGGCATATATACGAGTATGTATAGGTAATATAACGAATTCGGGCCGAATATATTGTGTTGCGTCAGGGTGTGTATAAACTACAAAGTCTTAGATATGAAAAAGAAAAAGAGAACTCCCGAATAAAATCGAAATGCACACATTAAAACAAAATATAATCGTATACACAATTCACTGGGCGCATATTCCAATTGGAATTTCAAAATTACTTTACTCCACATAGCGTCGTGAATTACCCGGCAGCGGCGATTGCTACGTGTCGACGGTCCGCATCAATCCCGGTGTCGTTTTCTTCTTTATACGAGCGTCGGTTTCTTATGGCCCTACGGACGTGACGTCCCTGTCGAGTGATTCTCGAATCCCTTCCGACGACGGACCGCGTACACTGTACGTATTATAAAAAAAAAAAAAAATGTGTATTTATATATATATATATATAAAATACTCGCATATATGTGAATACGCAAGCGAAAAATAAAGAAAAATCCATAGGAGTTGTGTATTGAATTTTGATATTTGTTACCGAATTTCGTGAATTTTTGTCCAAATCGCGGTAGTAAATTAACGAATTAACCGCACTACATAATAAGAGGGGGCGAGAAGTACTACCGGCATTTTGAAATGCATTAAACCGTTTGTGCGATTTATAATTTTTATTAAAATAAAATATTCCACATTAAATGTTGTCGAAAAAAAAAATTGTAATTCGGTGTAATAACAATAGTATTGAAGTATTTTTCCGAAATCCTATATTGTCGGCTTCATTTTAGTCAAGAAAATTTCTGACATTGTATTATTTCTTATTTCGGATGAACGAACTAATAATTTATAATTTAGAGTAAAATAATTTATATAACGTCAACGCGTAGCGCTGAGAAGGGTTTTGAATTTTACGCTGTCCAGATTCTAAAAATACTCCTCGGAACGATACTTTATACAGGTCAAAAGAGACAGTAAATACTTGTGTATAAGACCTACGGATGATAGTCTTAATAATATAAATCTTGTACTTTACGTATTATAAGAGTCGGATTTAACCGCGTCAAGGTATATACAATATATTGAGAGTACGAAGTAGTTCGTGAATTCACAATACGGAAATCGATGCGTAAAATATCGCGTAATCATTGTAATATGCAGTATAAATTATTATATTAGTCCAATTGATTATCGTACGAAACAAAAATCTGCAAAACGTGTTCTATATGAATTTTTTAACAGATGAATTTTGTCGATAGTAGTGAAAAGCGGTAAAATCCCAAAATATATCTCTGGTCCTAACTTGTATTTCTTTTTTTCTTTATATACTTACGATACACTTGACATACGTGTAACGTCAGTTCGATATTTCGCGGCTGTTCGAGTGTCCCCGAATGCCGGCGGCTTTCTCTCTCGTCTTCGCCTTCTTCAAACTCACGCGCAATCGTTGGAATCGCTGGCACATAACAAACAAATACAAAACCCGCAAAACCTTTCGTAATAAGCGCGATCAAATTTTTTTTTTTTTTTTTGAATTTTAGTAGTTCAAACCGATTTTATTTATTTATTTTTCGTACCTTTTTACGGTATACGGAAACGAATAACGTGTAAAAATTATAAAAATCGTAAACGTAGACGTATAACGATAATATTAATTACTGTTTATGAGTTGAATATATTCGCGATGATTGCATTTACGCTCTACGCTCCACATCGACGTGTACGGTTAATTCGAAACGTAACACGCGTAAGATAGAGTTTGACAGTTGAGATTTGTTTGGAAATTTAGTTTTTATCGCGACCGTAAGTGAAAATCCTAACTTCGCGATAATCCTATATACAATGAATTATTACAATTTTAACAGAAAGTGTAAGCGTGTATTTCTCGAACTGACGACTCGACGGTATTTCGTTAAAAATTTACTCGTCGCACTGTTCGTTTTATGAATCGTCTTCGAACGGGTTGATTATTACTCGTATTATCGTAATAATACACACGTTTAGCGTATGTTTTTCGCAATTCGTTTCATAAAAAAAAAAAAAAAAAAAAAACACTCATGACTTCAGTACCTCGGATCCGTAGAATATATTGTACAAATAATTTCAATTCATATGAAAACACATTTATTTAATGTCGAATACGTAGAAACGCTGTGCACCGTCAAACCGTTTCGTTAATAATAATTATTTTACACGCGCAGAACGTCTACGTGAACTAAATATATATGCATGTATATGTATATATATTTTTTTAAATTTTCGCGTAGAAAATTGTAATTTGTAATACATGCCGTTGACGAATAATCGTTTGAAAATCTACTCGTAAGTAACGATTACAATTCGCACGAGTTAGCCGTAGTAATAGATAATTCGTATAGTTTGCCAGTACGTACGTTGTGAACGTGACATGTAAATATTTTAATATAACGGAGTTTGTTCCAATAACGTTCCCGCGTTCTGTGAAATACTCGCGTCGCGGATTATTTCTAACGTTCGTCATTCCGTGCGGCGTTGTTTCAACGCGATGTTATTAACGGTTAGATAAAATGCGATGACGTTTTAACCGCGCCGGGTTATATTATACGCTTGCGGTTTATAAACCCCTTTTGTAATAATAATAATAATTATTGAAATTATTGTTATTATTATTGTTATCATAAATAATATTTAATTTATGATATACATTTTTAAAAATTTAAAAATGATTTTTTAATCATAAATAATAAATCATTTTTAAAAATGATTTATTTATGATATAAATTGTATAAATTTAATCATAAATAATACGTATTCGCTTTTCACGGATTGATCGTGTGCATTTTAAACGTTTTCGTGCGTCAAAGAGACGTGGATCGCGGGTCACGTTAAGTTTTTCGCCACCGAAATTTCATCAAAAATTTTACAAAATATTTTTTAAACGATTTTCACGACCGACGAACGTATTGAAAACACTATACATATATATATATATATATAATCAAAACGTTCACTCATTTAAATTTGATGTTTTCGCGTTTCAAATTCGAATCGAATTCGTTACACTGTTTTATAATTACGATAATGTTATTTTATAACAATACATCGTTTGGCGGACCTGTACTGGATAGAGCCATCCGTACCGGTCGGCATTAACAGAAATATTTGTGTAAATAATAATAAAAAAAAAATATATATATACAACCGGAGCTGTTGAATTAACAACACGAATAAATAGTATTAATTTTACCGTCTGCTCGTGATCGCCGGCTCGCTTTTCGTTTTAATACTTTGAAATAATAGTTTTAGAAATACATAATATTTACTTTTGTTAGAAACGCGCGGATATTTTTAAAACGGCTTTTTTTTTTTTAAATTTCAGCACTCACTTATCGGTTGTATGTCTGTTACGAGCTATGGCTCGTCGACACATTTGCTACGTAAATATAAATTGTTTGATATTTCCCAAACCGTACATTAAAAAACGAATAGAGGAGAGAACGTACAATTATTATGAAATTAGTTTTTACGTTAACTTTACCAAAAGCCCGTTACGTTACTCAATTATTATTTTCTTAATGACTTAATATTACAGTATACCTACGAAATGTAATCCTTCAATAATTACAAATAGTCGTCCGCTATCGCATCTGCCGCCATGCGAACGAGAACCGAATCGGAAATCGGATGAAGAGAACGATATTACGTAGCTACTGTTTCGGGTTAAAGACGAACGTGATGGAATGCAATGTTAACTGTTCATCGATCGTTGCACGTTATATTATATGAAAATTACAGATTTTCAATGTCTAAAATTGAAAAAGATTTTTTTTTTTTTTGAAATTTCAATTTAGGATCGATACGCTACGTATAATAGTTTACGTTTTTATTGCATTAATATCATTAGGTGAACTCGGGTCGAAATCCGTTTAGGGCGTATTGTTGTGTGTTTAAGACGCGAAACCGAAGTGGACGGAACGTCCGAACCCATAGAACCGTATAATATGCGGTGCTTCATTGCGATCTGTTTATCAGCGTTATCGAATATTTGGCTGAAATAGAGGACCGGACACGATGGACACTTGTCATCCTCTACTCTAAGAGTCTATAGCAACAGTGTATTGCAACGCCGTGTTTCAGCTCGCAATTTTAAATTGAAAACAAAAAATTACCAACCGGTAGAAACGCGCCTCGCGTTTCTACAAGTACACGCGTACTGTCATTTAGTCCCCCTGCGCGTTCGGAATAGAAAATCCCTTAATTTCCGCCGCGATTAGACCCTCGTTAATAATTTCTCATCCCTTCCAAACAGATATCCGCCCCGCGATCCTAAACGCTGAGTACAAGTATTTGCGAAACGTCTCTCCACTCACTCCGGAGATACACCTACGAATTACACCGAGTTCTTGGGCCTTCGTCGAGCCTCGGATTGCCGTTACGCCGCTGAACACCCGAGACTACTGCATAATATATTATGACAAGCATACCGTAACGTATTGGCCGGGTCTGGAGAACCGTTAGAATACACATTTACCGTTGTGTATAGACTGGTCGTTTGTACCGAGGGGATCCCCCGGCAATAAAGTGGAGATGGACGCGACTGGAGAAGCGTTTGAAACGCGTTGCGTCCTCGTTAAAATACGAGTATCCGCAAATAGACGGTGTACGATCATGAATTTTTCGAATTTTAAAATATTTTATTGTCGACGACGGCGATAGAACATTAAATGTAACGTGTATCGGTAAAATTATAATTTCTATTCCTTTTGTTTTGTTATATATAATTTTTTCCCGGCGCGTATAGGCATCGAAGGATCTGCGGATAACACGTAATATCGTAACAAAAAAAAAAAAAAATCGATAATAAATTCGTCAACTTGTTCAAAACGTAATCGACCGATTTATTATTGCTTTTTTTTAAACACTTAAAGTGTAGATTAAAATCTAAGTATTGTCCAAAAGCCCGAAATTAAATTCACATCTAAAATATCAATTCGAATATCCTATTATTACGTTTTAAAGTAATTTTTTTTTAAAATACAATTTTTCTTTATTTCGTCTCTGCGTAGAATATTTGAAGCGTATATTATTATATTGTACCTACACGTATACATATATATATATTTTTTTCTTTTCGGGAGAACGGTCGAAACGGTTTATATATATAATATAAGCTCAGTCCTCTCTGCTATTTGTCGCCACTCTAATCCCTGCGCGTGCCATCTTGTGCGTAATGCAATTTAAACAAAAAGTCGGTTCGTAAGCGCACGCGCACATTTCCAAAATTAACTTCAACAATTAGCGCGCAACAGCTAATGGAATACGTCCGAACGGCGCTTATACCAGCGTGCTCTTATACGACGTCACTACATAATCTGTACGTAATGCGTACAGGGTGTGCCGGAACGATTTACCCAGATTTAAAGAGTTTAATTGGGGGGAACGGGGGAGATTAATACATTGACGGATAAATCAAATAGTATTTACAAATAACAAATATTTTAAAATAATAAGTGGATATTAAGGTGCCATTTAAATTCGTTTAACGCGGAAACACCGTTCGAACGGTCTTTGTCAAGAAAAGCGTCCGTTTTTCACGATTCATTAATTGATGATCATCAAACGATAGATCATAGATTATCAAACGGTATTATACCTTTAAATAACGACTTGTATTATCGTTATTATTTACATCAAACGTCAAAATTTAAGAGAATAATTTCGCCCGATAGAATTGCCCGATTAATAATTTGGCGGGGGGGGGGGGGGAGAGGGAAACCGAATTCATGTGAATCTTCGTTATTCGCGCGGACAAATTGATAAATCATCTTCGGCGTATCCCGTACATCTGCGTGTGCACTGCCGTTTTTTCGCGAGTTATTTATTTTTTTTTCTAGTTAGAATAATTAATTCTTCGAAAACGTTATCTGTACGCGTTGTACGCGAGCACGCCGTGTACACGCAGGCACGCGATATAAAAATATTAAAATGTCGACTCCGTTCGTTAGCGTTTGCGCTACCGCCCTTTGCCGGCCGTCGTACCGCGTTCGATTCGGTTTTTTTTTTTATTGTTGTACGACCTTTCGATAATCGTAGTGTGTCGGCCAGCCTCCGGGCACCGGAATCAAAAGCGAATCGAAATATCGCAAATATTATCATCATCATTAACGAATGCAATTTCTTTATCGATATCGAATTTTTCACAAAACCGCACAAGTACTCGGGACCGATCAGCTACTTTTATAACTGACGGACGTGAAAAACCAATAGGGTAATACGTAAAAATGTATAATTATTTGTCTGCACGCATCTGATTTTTGTCGCGCGGTTTTTTTTTTTTTTTTAGAGTCGATTTTGACGACGATTAAAAAAATTATATTTTCTGCGCACCGTTGTATAGATACGTCGCGCGCGCACAGCTCTTTTCCCGTACCGATTCGTAAAACACTCGCGTTACGGTCCGGTTGTTCAGCGAGAAACACGTACAACGTTAACGGAGTTGAACGCGAACTCGTTCCAATTTATATACTATTCGTTTCGAATGTATATGATAGCGATGAGAGGCAGAATTTAAGACGTTTGAATTTGTAATTTGAATTTCTGTTAAATTTTCGTATTGGAAATAAAATTCGGCCGTTTTTTTTTTTTTTTTTTCATAACGTTTAGAAATTCTGTAAGTCATTTGTATTCCAGTTCGGTTGAACGGTCCGTGTCGCGGTTTATCACCTATAAAATGTATTATACGATAAATTAATTCGGCAAGCGCACAATCCGAAGGACACTTGTCCCGAATCCGTGAACTTTTTATTGTAATATAAACCGCAAACGTTGCGGAAGAAAAAATAGAAAACTTTTCCCATCATCGCGTGCTTACGCGCACGTACCAAACGCAATGTTTTTTTTTCTTTTGACGAGCCACTTACACGCTGCGTACGTCCTCTCTTGAGGTAAAAAAGGAAAAAAAAATTTTTCCCCTTTTCTTTTTTCGACTCGCACAGAAAGACTAATTAAAAGTTTTAATTAATTGTTTTTTTTTTTTTTTTTGTTTCTCTTCATCTGTAGCTGTTCCGTTCACACTCTCACTCTCTCTCTCTCTTTCTACCTTTCCGTTTGTCTTGTGATCGTAAGAAGTCATCACAACGGGGTAGTTTTTTTTCTCGTTTCTCTCTTTTTTTTTTTTTGGTAATTTTTCTCTCGAATATTTATATAAATAATATTTGAATTAATTTTTTTTTTTTGATAATCGATTTTACGTTTCAACGGATTTTCATTTTAAACAAAATAAATCGAAGTGATTACGTGCCATACGAGTCGGGAGAGTAATATGAAGGAATGACATAATAGGACAGGAAAAAAGTTTATAGGAAAATAATAACGAGAACGGAATATAATTTTCCAACGAAATATTTTCTTGCGGCGTCTTATGTTCTTGGGTTATATTATTATGCTTCTCGATTTTCAATATTCCCCTTTATATAATTTTCTTCCATATTACACGTCCCTTATTGGTTTCATATAATTTTCCTTAAATAAATATATGTTTTTCGTTTTAATTATCCCGTAAATCTCGTTCCTTGTAAATTATTTTCTTCCGACAAATTATTCATAACAATAATCGTCTTGGATACGACGAATATTTTCTCGATTATCGTGCTCGACTATGTGCTCGAAATAATATATTTTGAACTTCTAGACGAAATATTTGTGTGAGAAACTGCACTGACAATAATAAGAGGCGCGTAAAACCAAAAGATTTTCAACATCTACTCATGAAAACGAAAAAGAAAAATCGTTAAAACGTTCATAGCTAAAAAATAAACATATAACCCAACGTCGGCCGCGGTCCGTTATATACACTATTACGTTTATTCACTCGATTTAAATATTTTAGTGTGAAACGTTGGACGAGTGTATTTATTTTATAATCTCGGCACGCGCTATTTCTTACGAAACAAAAACAATAGTATAAATAATGATAAAAAAAAAAAGAATAAGAAAAGTTTTCATTGCATATTTTTTAGTGTATTATATTCCCAAAACGCGTCGACTCGGTGGTAATTTTCGCTCGTAAACGTCTGGTTAATTATTCACGGTTTTTTTTTCTTTCTTAAAATTATTTTATATGTATACAGAATGAGTTTTTTTTCTTTATTTCAAGTACCAGGGTTTATTTGCTAAACATCTAGTTTAAACAAATTTAAATTCGATGTGTTTTTTTAATTTTGTTATTCGACGTATTAAAATCGTTTAATTTAGAGACGATTATAGAAATGATTGTAACTTCGCGTTTTAAAGAATTCGAATACAAGCTCATATTATATTTCTACACGAATCGATTAATTAAAATGACAAAAGAGGAATCACACGCGTAGTTATTACTTAAGTCCAATTTATGAGACATATTTTTCACACGTTGAAATATATTTGTATATATCAAAGTACATTACAGTTTTAAAATTAAAATTATATAATGAAATTTCGCATTATAAAATATCGATATAATAACACACACACACACACACGGAGCAAAACGTTGAGTTAGGTTCTAAATCGAATTCGAATAGTTTTATAAAAAAATATAAAAGCGTATCGTTAACAAATTGTATACGTTTTTTTTTGTTTTTTTTTTTAGCCTTTAAGCAACAAAATTACTCGTGTTTTGTATTTTAAGTAGGAAAAAAAATGCAATTATTAAAATTACGATGAGAAAGTAATTACCGCGGAAAGACCGAGGAACTCGCACATAACTCAACTTAAAAAAAAGACGCATGGACAGACAGTTACGCCGGATTAAAAAGGCTTGCCGCAGATCGTGAAAAACGGAGAATGAAGATGAATGTTTAAACCTACCGTAAATATAACGGTTGAAAAAGAAAATGTATAAAAATATAATACATAGTTTGTTTTTTAGCATAATTGTATTTTTATTTTTTTTGGTGTCTGAACGCGTATGCCGTACGCTATATCTGCGAGTGTGTAATTTATTTTAAATTATTATTTTTGTACGTAACGCGCTTGGAACGTGGACAAAAAAAAAACAACGAGACGCCTCAATTTTTCGTAAAAAACAAAAAAATTACAACAATAATAAAACATTTCGTTTATATAATATGCATGCAATATGTGTAAGTACCACAACAACGATCGGCGGTTAGTCGTACTCATCCCGGCCAATCCCCTAGCACAATTCTTTGAAATATTATCATATAAATATTATTGTACGCGTAATCAAAGACGGTATATCTCATGACGTGATATATGAGATTCGTGATGAAGACCTCTGCAGGGTAGAAAGTTTTCTGTACGTGCATAAACCAAATGGGCTTCCAGCCTAAAAACTACAAAAACAAACGGTTATAATGTTTTGTTGGTTGTTTGTATTATTTTTAATTTTTACAGTATTATTTAATTTCTACGCTCTAAAAAGTTCTCTACATTTAAAATGTCTAGGAATTATTGTTTGCTGGTAATTACGTGGAAAAATAAGTTAGCAACATTTTCGAACATCGATATCTCGTTACATCGATGATTTGTAGACCTAGGCGACAATTTTTCGAACATCATTGTTACTACCATCCTAACTCTTTGCATTAGACCGCACTCCATCTCCGATACTTCTGTGTTTCACCATTTCTGAACAATATTGTCATTATTTTTCAAGACAAAGCAATTTAAAAAAAAAAAAAAAAAAAAATTAATGTCTGAAGGTATTAAGAGATCCTAATTTCCTTCATTATTATTAATCACACGATAAAAAAATTCATCCAATTTTAAAATGTTAGATGAATTTTCTTGTTTTATACATATATATTACATTTAATGGTTTTTAATTTATGTAAAAACGTTCTGATATTTTGATCAATTATTCCAATGATTTCGATGATATTCTTTTTCTATATCTTCATTTCTCGGTTTTCGCATTCTTTTGAGGAATTTAAGGTATTGCAGCTAACTCGAAATCGAATTTAATATAATATGTGTACACGTAAAATTTTAATATTTTCACTCAATTAGTCTATGTGAAAAAAGAAATGTGTTATTATTTGTATGAAGAGTATTATATTTTTATTTAGAAAGAGTTTACGAATATGGAATAACAGATGAGAATTTTTTTTTTTTTAATTTCTCGTGTCTCGTATAATAAACTTTCTTTTTTTTTTTAAGAAACTCTCCCATTTTTGCGTTAAAACTTTTTACCATAGTCCAGATTCCAATAATAATTATTATTTATTGTTTAAAGTATACATTTTTATTAAAAAGAATATTTTAACTCCCTCGAACGTTTGCTCATGAACAGTAACGTCTTAAATTGTTATTAAATAAAATTCAAATTTGTTAGTTTTCAAAGTTTCAGAATGAAAATTCTATTTTCCTTCATAAAACAATTGGTTTTTTTTTTTTTTTGCAAATTTTTTCCATTATATACAAGAAAGTTAATTTTATAATTAACGTAAAAGAAATAAATATTTAAAATTCAGTCGACAAAATTAATTTTTTTTTTCGAAATTAAAATTTTAAAATGAAAATCGATTTATTCGGATTCTTTTTAATTATATATATATACATATATATATATATATATATATATATATATATATATATATAAAGAAACGTGTTATAAAGAGCGTCCTATTTGAAGTCTATCATGATAACGTGACACGATAATGGTCACTTCAGAACAGATAAGGGGTGTTCTCATCGACTCGAGCCCTTTCAAATAATATATAAAGCATAATTTTATATATTTCGTTTTTGAAGCGAGCTCAAAAGTCTTATTGCATACGACTTAATACAATCGTTTTCGATTTATTATTATATTTATTACAAAACATGATTTATTAATATATATATACAGTATTGCTGAGCGCAATCCGGCGCAGACTAATAAATATTATGAAAATATCGATTTATCCCAATATCGTTCGATATATACATAAATATACCGACATATATAGCATTACATAAAAAGACATAAATTTCCCGTTTTAATTTATTGCGCGTTATGACACACAACGGGAATGTGCGACAAATGCACTACTGGTACGAAATTAAAAATAAATAAAATAGAATTCCGCGAGGATTTCCATCTGTAATTGGCGTCGATTCCGTAGCGTAAACTCAAAACACAATAAAAAATATATAATAAATAATAATTAATAATTTATATCCCACGATAGTTTTCGAATTGTAAAAACAATATAATTTAAATAAAATGAAAACTCGTACTTTAAGTATTACAATTGACAATTTCTACCAAGAATTATCTCAACAGGATAGAAATATCGACTTTTTGGTGAAGGGCGTTTTTCCTCCGGGGATACGACTCTATCGAGCTACTTCTGCATATAAAATTATTTTTTCGTTTCATAAGTATATTTTATCCAATGAAATATGTCCGCAAAAACGAGAAAACGTTTACCGCGTACATTTTACACGAGAATTTATACGAATTTCTTTCGATGTTGTTTTGACGTTGACGGATACGTTTTGAAATTATTATTTATCGACTATTCGAATGCTTTTTACATTATTTAAATTAATTTTTTCGAAAAAATATTCTTTATAATTTTAGAACATTAGACTGCCCGTAATTTATTGTGCCAATAATTTGAAATGTCATAAGTCGTTATATTAAAAACAAAAAAAAAACCGTGCGACAGGTCTGAGTAAATTGTATTAAGAAGCGCGTTAAGAAAAATTATAATTATTATTATTAATTTATTTTTATATAATCCGTAGAGATCTTAAATTGAATGTAAAAAAAAAAAAAAAATTATCGTACTTATACAAAACAATACCATATTTCTCTTTAAGATAATTCGGTTTATAAAATGGTATCGGAGTACTTTTGTTTCACAAAGTTGAAGATCTCTCGTCTCTGAAATTTTTAATAGGCGATTAATGGAATTTTAGTATAGGCCCAGACTATTCGGAATATTTTTATTTCATTTTGCCATAATCATTTCCAAATTATTGTAGACTATATTAAAATAGACGGATGGTTAATATTTTAGGGCTGCGAGTTCTGAATAGACGTAGCTATTGGATATAAATACATAAGATAACTCTGACAATATTCAAATTCATCACGTCCGTTATCTTATACCGTAGTAGAAATAATCACAATTTAAATTCGAAAACCAATACAGTAGTTCACTCTCCGAATTATAAAAAAAAATAAGAATAAAGAATTTTTTTTTTTATTACGATCCTTTTATGTTTTTATTATGGCGATAACGTGTTATAATTTAAGCACTGCTCTCAGCTAGTCGATTTTCACTCAATTTAAATATAAAATATTGTTCTTTAAATCGAGTAGCAAGTCAACCAATGTTTTTGTACTTTTGGACCGTCGAATCGGTGAGATAATTGTTGGAATATTCGCGTCGAAAAATCGCACCGTTTGCTATATATAATCTTTATAGGGACATATCGTAATATTCGCATATATTCGTGTATGTAATGTAGTGGAAATGATTTATACTCGTGTGAATAATGCGTTATTGACCGTTATTTTTATACGTAAACACACACTCACAAAAACCCTTTTTTTTTCTCCACTGCAAGAACGCTTTTTTTTACGCGAAAACTTACATACATATACTTACGAGTATATCTTTACGAGTGTATCCTTTAGGACTATTTCTGTCACGTCTGAATAGAAATAATAGCGAACACAATCCAACACGTTGGGACCATATTTATGATCGCTCGCTGCTGAAAACACAGGGCGTGTGTGAGCGGTATCGCGAGGGTCCGAGGTAGATGTTTGTAAAGTCCACGAATTCACGTGCGCTTGAGTCCTTGTAGTTAGAACGACGAGTACCAGTAAGTGTGACCGTATCGTCAATACCGCAATGCGTTTTATCTATACACGATTTATGACTACTCGGAGCGGGACATACTGATGATCTTTTTCAATTCGTTTAATTAAGTTACATTCTTTGACCTCGTTAAATGTTTACGGGTTGAAACCCATTTTTATCGGATTGTCTTCATTTCATTGCGACACACATTTTGGAAACGTCCGTTGTAATAGTAGTATTTTACGTTAGGTTAACGAATGAAATTATCGAAACGGCCGTCTGAATCGAAAAATGGCGGACACGCCGCATAAAACGGAACGCGCCGGAAAAAAAAAATCAAAGCGTAGTCACGCGAGAGAACGTATACAGTACTGTTATAAGAGCCCAGTTATCTCATGCGTTTGGAATTCTCGTCCGCAGGTCATTGGATGTTTGGCGAGATATTCTGTCACATTGTGCCGTACGCCCAAGGCACCAGCGTGTACACGTCCACGTTGACGCTCACGTCGATCGCCATCGACCGCTTCTTCGTCATCATCTATCCGTTCCAGCCCAGGATGACCGTATGGACGACTGCGCAGATCATCGCCACCATATGGATATTCTCGTTGGTGGCGACGTTGCCGTACGGCATTTACATGGCCAACAAGGAGATCTACGGCAAGGACTATTGCGAGGAGACGTGGCCCCAGGAAACGTTCAGAAAGGTTAGTCCGCAGTACATTATCATAAACTATAATAATACGTAGTGTTTAAATCTACGCGCGTCCCGGTGGTGTGGACAATGAGCTAAAAAAAACGTACATACTTGTATAAAAAAATCGTTTCGTAAATGTCCATAATACATGATTTCTCACGTACGTAACTCTTTCGCGAAAATATGAATATTAATTTTTTTCTAACGTCTTTACAAATAAAAATGTATTCATTCGTTTATCACGTAGATGTATTGTGCCCCGTACAGATTGTATGTTTCAAAATACTGAAAAGGAAAAACAAATATTGAAAAATCTTATTGTATTGAAATACGGTGTTTATACTTCAACACTGTACACTCACGCCTAACTCACGCTTCGCCGAATTCGCGTCGAATTCATGTCATTCGCCATTTTTTATCGTATTAAATCCAGAAATCCAGGGACCGAAGTCACCGGTAGTCTTATCATACCTTTATACGCTCGTTATTATTTACATATTAAACGGGTACTGTGAGTACGGGATTTTTTCAAATATTAACACATGAAAACATTTGTAAGCATAGATAAAAAGCTGAGACATTTTTTTTATTATTATTATTATTATTAAAACGAAAAAAAATATATATATATTGTTAGTTCTTCATTTTTCTAATTTTTTATTAGTTTTATAATTTATATTTACAAAAAAACAATAATATTATTTAATTTAATATTATTCCCAATTTTATAAATCTTAATGTCAAGCACTCATCTAAACAATATGTATATTTAACATAGATATTTAGGTACAAAATTGATATATATATATATATATATAAACATTTTTAAGGTCTAGAAAAAAAAATTACAGACCTGTAAGTATTCAAACAAATTTAATAATAATAAATATTGTAACTTGTAGTTGATAAGCGTTAATAGTATACAATTTTTATCAACAGTATATTTCGATAAAATATTTTATTAATTTTTTCAAACGCTCAACAAAGACATTATTATTATTATTTAAACAAAAAGTGTCTGTCTTATCAATATTAAATTTTATTATGACAATATTATTATGTAACGTGAAATTTTGTGAATTAGTACTTACGCTTTTATAGTTCAAACAACAAATTATTGCAAACTTCAGGAACACGGAAAGTAACGAATTTATACAATTTTGCCTCGTATAATATTATTGTAATTTCTTTGTAGTGGGCGCCACTATACATGACCGTTTTCAAACCACTATATAACCACGCCGTACCGCGCGTTTTAAAATGTCAAAAACATTATTATTACGTCACGTGTTCACTCATACACACATACTGCAGAATCGCGGTACATAAAAGTCTATTCAAGATGTAAACTCAATCACATTATTTAAACGACATATGTTTAGCTGTTCAATACACCTATACTTCCACGTCGATTTCTCTATCGACCGATATCGCATCGTTCTTCCCCACCTCGTTTCACAGCGTTCAAATAAATCGAAACCTAAATTATAAGTATTTTTATATATATATTGATCATTATTATCGATTAATCGGTAAGTTTTTGTGACAATCGATCAAACGGTTTTTGTAATAATTTTTAGACAACCGTTAGCACGCCCAGTCACGTTATAAGCGATACTATCGAAAACGGTATAGAACGCGTGCGAAAATGCATAAAAATGCGTGTTATACGACATCGTAAAAGCGCGTTTTTAGTTCGTGTTAATAAAAAACGATTTTTATATATATAAATAATAACTTATAATAATTAAAACATTTGTATGGAGAGTATTTTATACGTATAAAAGTTGTTACGCCAGTCGTAGTAAATATTTTTACTCTTAAATCGGTGTGTCGCAGTGTAAAACGCGAGCCTGTTATATAGCTGCGACCGCGCGTCAAACATATTTTTTCCTTTTAATTTTTGCAATTTTGCAATATTTCGTTAATATTTCAAGTTTGCTACTCGCGGCAAATACTTGTAGAAAATATAATACGATATATTCAAATTAGTATAACTTTCGATCTGGCAACCCGATTTCTATTTTGCATAAATGCGACACGTATAGAATGACTGCGAGAGGTTTTCTTTTCAAAATTGAAAATCATTTTTAACATTTTTAATTTTAAAAAAAAACCGTCTCCGGAACATTCTTCAGAATAGATTCTACACGTTTTAACATAGCTAAAATCGAACGAGAGAAATCGTCATAGCTTTTTGTTTAAAAGTACATTTATAGGTACAGAAATGATACCAATAGAGTTATACATTTTTATTTTTTTATGATTATTATAGAAAACCCCTTTTACATTTTTTATTATACGAATTTTCCATATAAAGTTATTCTTCCTTGATGATGTTACATATAGGCTACGAATAAAGTTAGTCCGTTCTCTGTTAGAATACGCTCCATTAATTTGGGACCACAACAATGTAGGACATAATGATCAACTTGAAAAAGTGCAGAATAAAGTTCTCAGATTTATATGTCATAAATGTAATATTCAAAGAACTCCTCACTCTGGTTACGATAACATTTTAAAACTGTTAAACTTAGAATCTTTAAATGTACGTAGACACTTATCATACAACACCTTTCTCACCAAATTACTAAATAACGAGATTGATGATTCATTTTTATTAAGTCAATTAAATTTCAAAGTCAATAACCACTACACTCGTAACAATCATTTATTTTATATTCCTCAATCATCTAAAAAGTATACGTCATACGACCCCATAAATATTTTAATGTCTACAGGAAATAGTAAACTATCTTAAAAAAAAACATTGAATGTGTTCTTATTATTATTATTGTTATTGTTATTATTATTGTTGTTATTACATTTATTCTATATATTAATCTTTTTATATTTTATTATGTTATATCGTATTATTTTAAATTATATTATATTATTGTTATCTATACAAATATATTGTGAATTGGACTTTTGTCCGTATAATTAAAAAATATATATATATATATATATAAAGTTAATTTCAATTAAAAATTATCCGTCAAGCGTTGCTTTTCAAAAAACAGTAAATAATTTTCTATAAAATATACCAAAATCGGAAATCTTCACATTAAAAATTTCATTTACAGTTCTAGTTTCATCATTCCTATTATATCACGGTCATAGCGGTAATTTCTTGTGTACCGCGACTAATTTGTTAATAGTCGGCACACGCCTGAGCACAATATCCGCGAATTTTCCGTACAATTGACGAGATATATTGACCGTAGAGCGATCTTAACCGTCTTGTCACTTGGAAAATCTTCGTCTTGGTTTGAGTTTAAATGTTTCCAAATGTCAATCAATGACGTTTCCCAGAGACCGCAACTCCTATCAGCTTTTCCTGCTCTACAACGGTATCGTTCTTACCTTTGCTGTTAATCTCGGACTCTTTTCTTTCACTCTCTTAATCGAAAAATCCACATTGACAACGTTACGTATGAGGCATTGAAGATTCATTAAAAGAATATCTGACGAATTATGCTTGCCGTCTGGTAAAAGTCGCTTTTTGTGCATTAGTATTCTCGAATATCGGTCAGTAGTAGTCAACTGGAGCCCGTATACATCTCTTGTTTGCTGCCATCGAATCGAACGGGTGTGGCGTTTCTCGCCTTTGCAACCTTTGAATCAGGCATGCCGCGTACTCTCCTTAGGATCACCATCCGTTTTCCTCGGTACACTGAATCTCCACAATCTATCTGATTGCCACATTCTGTTGACGAACTGTCCTTCCTCCGTAAAATAATCTCTAAGGGGATGTTAAATAAGTTCTCCGTATTTTGTGCAATGTATTATTTTCCGATTTCGCACTAATCAAATTCTAAATTTAGCATATTTTAAATTCCTCCTCCCTAACCACCGATCACCTAACCTCGCTAATGAGCCACTAGCCAGCTGTATGAGATGTTACCAATAAAGACGCCGTTACTTATCTTCCACTAATTCGTTTTGTTTTATGTTATAATTCTTATACTATTTTAACGGTTCCAATTATTGCAGCTAAATTAATTCATATAACGTACCTATATAATGTTGGTCGTGAGTTTGTGTGTTTTGTTATAAAACGAATAAATAATTCCCGGTAAAAACATATATTGCGCGTATTGTATATTTTTCGCGGAGAGACCAAAAATTCAGCAATTCACTATCGATCGTCATCGTCTCGTTGACTCCTATACCAGTCACGTGTTATATAACTTCAATATGGTCGTTCGGAAGCTATTACAGTATTATTTGCGTTTGAGGACTCGACAAACATTTAATATATATATATATGGTGTATGGCATTTTGAGTGCGGTAAACACAATATGCATATACACGTACGTTTATATTATATAAGACCGACTGAAAACGAATCATCGTCGTATATAAACGGTTTGTGTGTATGCGTGTCCTTTAGACATATTATTATATACCTCTAACCTAACTTATAAATGTTCGTGTACATTTATGTGTGTTTGATGATAAATATTGGATGTTTTAGAGTGGAATATTCGGAGGTATTAATCTCGAATTGGTACGCGGTCCCGTTTTATATTACGTATATAGCGTAAAATTGTTATTCAAACGCGTATATAATAATTAGTGCGGTAAATATATGTATACATCACGGTGAGTACGGCCTGTCTTGTAAAAAAATGCTAAACTGTTTTAAAATAGGCTTTTGAAGTAATTTCATAACGAAATTGCATATGATCAAATTGATAGATAATGACATTTTCGAGTGAACTCAATTTCGGATTTTTAATTCACTAATAACAAATTATTGCAGTTTCAAAAAGTAAAAAAAAAAAATAATAATAATAACTTAAATATCGAGGTAACTTCTTTTGTAATTAGTATAAATTAAAAATCCAAAATGAGATTCACTTCAAAAGGTTCGCCCTCATTCTCTGCTTTTTGATAATAGTAATTTAACACTTAAATTATTACCTATGTACCTGTTTTAATAGTTCCGCATTCATATTATATTTTTCTGAGATTGTAACTGATAATAAAAATTAAATGTGGTACTAATATGGATTAACGTTTCAAATTTACTTTAAAACTGCGTTTAAATATTTTTAAATTATACGATTTTCATTATTCTTTAAAATAACCACCAACACAAAACCTCTAAAAAATAAATAAATAATAATTGTAACATCCTATTGTTAAATTAGTATTTATTACAGAAAATATTATTGTAAATTATATCTCATTAATATGTTAATGTATATTATACATTAATTATATTAGTGCCACTGCCGGCGTGAGCGAGAAATGACGGTTATAACGTGTAAGTCCAATAAGCGTATTATTAGGTGAAACGAAATAAAAATATTAACGATAACAATATGAATTATGACATAAAATATTGAGTGGATACACTCAATGTATTGGTATACATAATTTATTATATTATATGACACCACACAAGTATATTTAACACGTATTATATTACTTATTTCCCAGCACTACATTGAACAGTACAATTAATTATTCTTCGAAATACGTTGTGAGTACTTGTAAGTTGTTACAGCAAGTTGTAAGTTCTTTGAAGTAAGTTGACAATTATGATTATACTGATAATATCGTTTCGAAGATAAACAATAGGTATATATTTTATCGTATTTCAATTTTGTAAAAAAATCGATAAAACGGATTTCTTCGTAGCATTTAAATCCGAGTATTTAAATTTTGTTAAAAATACTTCTAAAAGGTATTCAGAATACGTCAAAAATACTTTTGTAAAAATTGTATTTGGAATATCGTATGAATATTTCAAAAAGTATTTAAATAGTTGTATCAAAATACTTGTATTCGAATACTTTACAAGACAGAAATGGACTGGATTCATTAAGGACTGACGACAGCGTACTTAACAAAATATTTGAATCCGGAGAAATATTAGGATCAATAAAAAGAAAAAAATATAGCGGTTTACACTATTAAACATGACGAAATAATTAAAGCGAAAATTGAAGGCCACGATAGGCCGAAGCGGATGCCTCGGACACCAGTCATACAAAAAAAGCCATCTCTGATGACGAAGTTATGTGGATTTGAAGAGAGTGGCAAGTAACGGAGAACGCGATAAAAGAATTTTTATATTTGAATAATATTTATATCTGAAGATAAATAAACATCACAAATAACTCAAAATGCAATTTGAGATTCCCGGATGGTTGGTCAACACAGGCCAGATGGGGCTTTTTTACGCTATATTCGATATTTAATTAACGTTTTCGGAAGAGTGCGGCAAAATTATTGCCTTAAATGTTGGATTGTGATCGTGTATGTTGAAAAATTCAATATAAACCGATTATTTATTTATTATTATAAGTACGGGCGTGAGCCCAATTTATACAAAGGCATAAGTATACAAAAACAAAACAAAAGCAACAAAAATTTACAGACATATTACAATATAACTTTATTAAGTTAATAGAGAAATGACGGAGTCTCATTGGCAAGCCTCATTAACCTTATTACGGGTTCATTCAATAAATAGTTTGTTGAACAGTGAGGTATGACAAAACTTTGAATTATTACGGGTGTTTCGTATCGGCACCCTAAAGTTTATTAGCTGAAGAAGAGAAGGAGAATCAACGGAACCAGAGAGAAGTTTATTGAGGAAAGAAATATTATGAGAAAGACGACGGTCAGATAGTGAAGAAAGATTTAATATTTGAAGGACGGGTGTGTAATCGTGAGGGGGGCAGTTAATTTTAAAAATATATTTAATAAAACCAAGAAACCGATAGAAACCAAGAAACCATTATAAACCGATCATGATATCAGTCGAAATGATGAACCCGTTATACATCATAGACGACATGCTTTACAATAGGTGTTGTACGTGAGTGGGTAGTCCGTCCATTTGATCTGCTATCCAGTAACGTGCACTCACCACGCATATATGAAACAAATTAATAATTACAAAGGAACAACATACAATATAATGATTATTTTGAAACCGAATGAATGTGATACCAGATGTGAAAACGGGATTAATATTATTGAATCAAATGTTTCGATCGACAGACGTTTGTAAATCGTTGCGCATAGGTAATTGTTTTTTTTTCCCATTTTAATGGATTATAGACATTATCACATTTCTTTTTTGCACGTCATTTTTCAACTCAAAGCGATATCGTAATTACGCGTTTAATAAGAAAACGGTTTATTTATTACTTTTTTAATCAACGCACGCATAAGACGCACGTAACTTTCGTAACAGAACCGGATAATTACGTAATTGTTTTTCAACAATAATAATAATTTTAAATTTTCAACGGTTTAAGTTTTAACTACTCGCGTATTTACAAATTATTATTTAATATTTTCGTTTTGAATTATTTTTTCTTTGTTAATTAATATATATATATATATATATACATAATTTACGAACATTAGCATTCAAATCATGAACACCTGTTTCGCTTTGAATTATAATAATTATAATTTTTATAATTATTGTATACGTACATTTTCTCAATAAAAGTATAATCAAGACAGTAAACGGGAGGGAAAAAACGAACCGTCATAAAATAAATGTCATTTGCAAAATTTCGGATAACGAATCGATCCGCGGTGGCCGCGTGCATATAGTTTGGAGTGTGGCAAGCGTCGGAAAACTTTGAATGCGCACATCAAAATAAAACGACGTTTTTCTTTTATTTCAAATATTTAAGAACAATAGTCGACTTTTGCTGGTGATAAATAAATAAATATATTTATATACGTTTTTAAAACTTTTGGAAAAACAAAAAACAAAATTTTTTTTCTTATATATATATAACTCTCACACAAATACAGTACAAAGACTCGCATATAATAATAATAATAATATTATTATTATTATTTAAAGTTATGAATTTATAAATTGTATTATCCGACGACGAATAAATACGAGCGGTTTTCTTTATTTATTTATTTTTCTTTTCGAATAAAATGAAATAAGCGAAATTCTTAAATAAACTGCGTCATTTTATATTTTAATAAAATAAAGTGGTCGTTTAAATGTGACGAAAAGAAAATGAATAATAATACTCTTAGTCCGGATAGCGGAAACCCGTATTAAAAATATTATACGAAAATCGACAAATAATATTGAAAACCGCTTTGTATATTTATATTAGTAGGAATTACACTGAAACCTGAATATTTAATACGCATCTTGCAAATATTATTCGAATGGCAATAATTGCTATTTCGTTCACTCGTTCAAAAACCACGTATTTAATAAATTATATTATTTTTTAGGTTTCTAATGTAAAGGGAATAAATTGAAATGAAAAAATAAGCTTCGACTTCGAGTACGAGTTCGATATGAGTGTATTCCCACTCACTTGTTTTATGAATTACATGCATTATTATTTTATATCAATGGAAACTTTATAGATGAATATACAATCAAGCCAAAGAATATTACAAAAAAAATATATATATATATATTATATATAGAAATTGTTGAATTACATTCGTTTATCTATTACCTATCTCGACAAAAATTCATTATCGGATATTGTATGAGGCAAAAAATAAAAATACAACTACTGAATAAAAAATGAAATTGAACGTATTTACGTGGGAAAAAAATACGAATATTACAAAGTAACAGCAGACATAGAGTTTAAAAAATAATAATAGACTTATTATCCGTTTGCGTTAAATACCGATCAGGACGGTGACGGATTCTGGTCGGTTACGATCAGATGACGTCGCGTATATCACGAGGTTAGCTACAGTCGATTACTGCGTTTGGTCACATCAATTCTAATTTAAGAAATGTGTAGTTATGTGAATTTTATAATTTAATTCAATTGTTGTAACACTTATTAATTATTTTATGCGAATTATAATTATAATATTGTGAATACACATTTTTCTTGTTTGTTTTTAATATTAGAAAAGAGCTAATACGAAATAAGGCATGCCTACGTTTCGTTTCTCATATATTCCGTATTTTAAGCATCTTAATCTAAATTACTGTAATCCCTCTGTTTGTTTGGGAATACGAAGAATACGATTAGAAAATAAAGTACGGTGCGGTGGGACGAAGGTGGTAAGTTAGGGGACGAGAGAGAGAGAGGATGGCGGCGAAGGGATGAAAAGGAGAAGTCGAGTTAGGAGAGGATTCTAAGTCGTACGCACTTCTAAGAAAATCTTTAAGCACGTAACGGTGCGAAATTCGGCTGTCCAGAACGCTTCTTGAAGTGAACAAGTGGTAGAGTGAGAATGTAGAGAATAGGCCGCGAGACTTATTACAATTAATACTATACGTGCCGCGAGGATAAGAAAAATTGAAAAACTATATACTCCGTGGAAATAATATGTTTTCCAAATATAAAATTCGATTGGCACACAATTCAAAGAATTTAAAAATTAATTGTTTTCACGACTTCGGGGCATTTTTATACAGTTAAAAATAAATATATTATAATATACAATATTGGTCACTTGATTATAAAAATGATAAAGGAAAGTTATCTTTTGTTTTGCATGGGTATATGTAACGAGCGGAATTCGTACAAAAATCTTCAAAAGAAAAAAAACGACTAAAAGAAGTTTCTTAAGAAAAAAAAATTTATTAGACTAATAAAATGAAAATAGAAAAATTAAAAATGTTATAATTCATTTGCCGAATGAAATTTTTTTTTTTTTGTATTTTCTGTTAAAAAAAAAAATATTTGCTAACAAAACGACTAACGGTTCGCATGAAATAATGTTATTTTTAAGTTAAACACCAACCGAAACTTGCAACGGTGGTGAGTAGAAAATTTAATTTACAATAATACAAACCATTATAACGGCGAAAAATAATCCCGTCCGCTCTCGCACCGCATATCATACGAATATAAGTGTAATAATGCTGTTATATTGTTATTGCGCAGTCGACTTTGATTAAATTTTCACAGGAAATTTTCGTCTTTTTATTATAACTTTACAAATGAAAATACACCGTGCTTAAAAATCAGGAATTTCGAGATTCCGCGGCCTTGCGTGTATAATTTTATATGTAGAGGGCTCGGGGGCGTATTTATCTATATACTCGTATATACGAGTATAAAGCAGACCGAGCTAGAAATTCGTTCCAAATGGTTTTTTTTTTATACATTATAATTGAAGTAAATTTCTTTGTAAAATTGTTTTTTCTTCTTCTTCTTCTTCTTCTTATTATTATTATTATTATTAGCAGAGCTCTTTTTTTTTTTTAATTTTCTCAATAATTCGAACGGCGCAATTCATGTGATTGACGCGTTAAAATAATATAAGATTGATCCGAGAAAACGCTCGTTTTACCGTGTTCCGTCGACGACACATAATAAATAGCTATTGCCCTATCGCATTTATCTGCGCTGTCCACACTACGCGGATACGTTGTTTTGAAAAATTAAAAACGCGTTTATCGCGTGTCCCACAATAAAAACAGTAAGTGCGTGTGACGCGCGAAACGGCAAGTGTTTTAAAGATTTTTTTTTTGTACGAATATCCATTTTTTCCGTCACGATTGATCACGCGACAAACGGCTGTTAGATCAAAGTTAGATTTCCAATAAAACCGTACGGGTGACGAAAAAATTAATCCTGTTTCTTCGAACGGTGACGTCGCGAGAGATTTTTACGCAGAGATTTATCGGCCACGCGTGATGCACCGATAATAATAGTCAATGCGAATTAAATTATCCACTTAGTGTCAACGAGTGTGATATTTTTGAAATATCTCAAAAAAAAAAAAAAAAAGGAAAATATCGAAATATATTTTGTTATAAAAATCGTAATTTTGTTCTCCTTGTCCAATGATTCATCCGACCGTTAATGTTGCTTTTATTTGTATAAAATACACGATTTTACTAAATATACCCATAGCCGATTTTTACCAATACATATTCAATACGAATCTTGATTGTTTTCCATAAACCCGTCGATTATTAGCAAATTTTAAAATCAAGAAACAACCATTCGATTGTAACATATTTATTTATATTTTTTAATATTTGAAAAATAAGGAAAATTTACCGAAAACGTTTATTGAATTACAATATAATCTTTCGTTATTTATACAATTACTCAAATTGGTCCGGTTAGATTTGAAGTACAAGGCTAATGCTTACCATCATTAATGGATAATATTTTATGCATTATCAGTATTACGTTATTTTTTTGTTTGCTACCGAAATGAAACTTTGTTTTTCAAGTACATCAATGCAATTACGATAATTTACTATTGAACAAAATAAGAAATAAAAAAAAAAAATAATAATTACTACTTCTTTTTTTTTTTTTTAATAGTTACCACTTGTATATTACTTGCGAATTATATTATTCAATATGTATTTATTTCATTTTTTTAAATTTACATCGCAAATATATAATATATATACTAATATATTTTATTTTTCCAATAGGATTTATTAATATATTCTCTTTGAATTCAAATTATATATTGCTTTTTTTTTTATAATATTTGTTTATCCGATAAATATAAAATTAGTGTATTCACGTCCGAATCACAAGGTAAAACTATAGTTTTCTCGAAATTTTAGTATAAACTAGGTATATGACAAAAAATGATTTGTAATTAAATCGATTAAGAACTACGTTTATTCAAAGTAAAAAAAAAAAAAAAAACGTTTACACGAATACTCATAAGTAGATATTAATATTAAAACACGATGAAAGACGATTGTTTCTAAATCATCCGAAAATATTTTATCCGACAATAGTTTTATCCGAAAGTGTATATCCAGGGCCGGCCCAATATACACTTTCCCGGGGCGCGATTCTTATTGGGGTGCCTTAGGGCCCCGGACAGACGACCAGCGAAAGCCGGACATTTTTTTTTGTTTTCAGTGAAAGCGCATAAAATAATTATGATGACGATTCCAGTAACAACTGTAAGCTGCGAGAGAAGTTTTAGCAAGTTGAAGTCAATAAAAACGTACTTACTACGATCAACTATGACAGAAGAACGTCTCAACAATTTGGCATTAATCAGCATTGAAAACGATATTGTTTCGAAATTAGATGTAAACGAAGCAATACAAATTTTCGTTGATTCGAAATCGAGGAAAAAATATTTAGAATAATTAAGAATCACTATGTACTTAGAGAATCAATAATACATTTATCGATAATTGTGTCCGAATAATTATTTTATCCAGAATTTCATAAATATAAGTCGTTTTAAACAGTACCTATATGTAAAATAGTATTTAGTATATTGAATATTTTTTTAGGGCGCCTTATGAAAATTTGCCCGGGGCGCGCTATAACACCTCGGGCCGACCCTGTGTGTATATTGTTCCAACGTTAAGTCTATAATATATTATAAACATAATGCAATATCGTATTTATTTTTTTTTTCCCGAAAAATATATCGGTAGGAAATATATTATCATATAATGCCCACGCCACCGGAGTCACTGAAATATGCAAAAACCGTTTGCTTAAAATATCGAGTAAGATTATCATAATTTTCGAGTTTACAATAAGTACATTTTTTTTTTAATACTTCCGTACACTCGCTGCAGCGGTTATTATATCAAACAGAAATGAGCAACCGGTGTGGTGACACATATTTTTATCCGACATATAATATTTACAGCGCGAATTATGTTTTCGTCCCGTAGTCCATTGTAAGCGTCGCGAAACCACTTGCAAAAAAAAAAAAATCAAAAAAAAATTCACTGAAAAGAGACGGAGTTTTAAATGAAAAAGAAACGAAATTTTCGCCGTATCTAATATTTTGATATAATTATTATTAGGACGTGGATTAAACCGAATTATTTTGACATTGAAAGTTCGAATAATGACGTTAAAAAAAAAAAATACAAATATTGTAAGATCTCTTTTCGCGATAATTTTTATCATTTCAGACACGACATTTTAGAGTATAATCAAATCCGAGGACTTTAGACTTTAATGTTCACTTTTACTCCGCACAAACGCTAATCGATAACAACAAAATGAACGAAAACCGTAAAAATATTAATACAAACGGTTTTTTTGGCGAATAAAACGTACGATGAAAAAAAACACGTTTTTTTTTTCATTCCAGTACAAGTGCGCTCCAATAAAACTATTAATAATTTCAATACACTCGGCAAACGTGCACACCACGGGCGAGATGTCACACTGCTAAGATGTTACAAGTGTCAGGACACTATCGTTTAATATTTCGACATTTTTTTTTCTCCCCAAATAATTCCGTTTTGTTTTCGCGCTATTTTCAACTGTGTTCATATAAAAGTCATCGGATAACAATTTTTTGTTTCCATTCGTATTTGTAAATGAATTTTTCAGAGAAATTTTCGGAGTAGAAAAAACCGTTTTACCGGGTCACGTCGTTAAATGTTAAACAACAGTTTTTAAAGTCCGTGTTGATTCGAATGTATTCTGAGGTCAATACACACGCGCCGAGTGGCGGAAGGCTATAAAAATCCGGAATTTAATAATAGTATCCGGACCATATGATTCAAGAATGTGATTTTATCCGAGGTTATACGTCCAGAATCCCAAGTACCATAATACACCGCATTCATACCGTGAACGTGTATAATATTACAGCATTCGACGTCGCTAGTAGTGTTTTTGTTCAAACGTACGCTGTGTGTTAAATTAACGGGAAACTTGTTTAACGCGAGTCGTATTCTCAGAAAAAAAAAATGTAGAAAAAAAAATGTACATACATTGTAATTATTGCTAACGTAATTATGAAGGAGAACCCGAAGAACGCTGTTTTTATAGCGTTTGTATTTTTGAATGAAAAATTAATTTACGCAATGGAAACGATTCGGCGTTGTATCGAAATGACGTTGGAAGAACTGACGAATTTTACGATTTCAATGTCTTATGGATTTTTTGGTTTTCTCCAACGTTTTTGCGATAAGGTTTTTTATTATTTTTTTTTTTTCATTTCTTAAATCGTGTTACGCAAAGCTTGTCTAGCCGGTGTATTTAAATGATTCGTTTCTCGATCTCGTCCAATAATATCACAACGCGCCACTGAAAAATTACGCGCGAAAACGGGATTTCATCGAAATCGCATAGATAATTTCGAAAACAGTGGTATTTGAATACGACGATATTACATATCGCTCTCGTATTCATATCCGCGTATTATACAATAATGACGTTTTAAAACATCTCCGTCCGACATTCGTTTAAGCGACGTCCAAAGCATTTTTCTTTTTCTAAATGCGTTACCCGAAACCGTATGTTTTATATTATCAATATTCAAAACGAATACACGTGTAAAACCGTCGAAGGAAAGTGTGGAAACGAAAAAGAAAAAATTCTAAATCGAATAAGTGGAAAATAGAGCAAGAAACTTTAATGACCCGCGCGGACTCAATACGTTTGAACAAATGAAAAACACTGGGGGAACACACTGTACGTAGTTACCGTTCAAAGTATTGCTCTGTAAACATATTGACGTATTTCGGGTGACCAAAACGCCCGAAACGTCGTCTCCGGGAAAAATGCGTTCTGAGATTATTTACTACGGTCCGTTCGGTCCCCGCACTACACGCGGGGTATAACGTATTCCGTAATTGTACGTCGCCGGCCAGTGCGGATTACCGGTGTTTTGGGCATTCCGGACCGGACGTTTCACTGCGATCCGGGTAAATACATTCCCCGGGACTTAATGTACGACGCTTTTTCGCTCATTCGTTTTCCGGAATTTCACGGGAAAACTGCGCTCGCCGGATCGCGAGAAAACGCGTGCCCCGCCCGGCGATTGTTACACTCGTGTTATTCTGCTAGCCGACTGCTGGCTGGCCGTTCGCGTTCTCTCGCGGACGGTCCGCTATTTGACCCGGAAAAATCTTCGTCGACTCCTCTAATCGATTCGACCACGACGATTTCGAACCTCCCCGATCGGGATGATGAATACCGAAAAATAATAATAATAATAATAATAATAAATCTACAATAAATGTTTCTAGTACTTATTATACGGGGGAGAGGGGGGGGGGGTAATATTGAATAAAACAAAAGTTATTTTCCCGTTTTTATAAAAAAAAAAAAATTTTTTTTTTTAAATCGTCTACGGAAATCCGTCAATATTTTCCCGGCTCGTATTATTCAATAAAAAAAATGATTATAAATATTGAAATTTTGGAAATTATTCCGTAATATACTCACGTATTTTCCTGTCCCGGTGTTTGCATATATATATATAAAAAATTTAATTAATTTCAACAGCCTCGCGTGCGTTTTCCCCCGGAAATTTCGAAATATTTCTATACGAGACCAGAGTAGTGGCCTTTGCTCATGTGCCCGTGTGTACAATACTACAGTGAGTACAATTCATGCAATGCGTTTGCTGGTCCGAACGTTTAGACGCATTCAAAAGTTTCCGGGACGTACCATCGCTTTCTTCTTATAAAAAATGGATCGCGCGTACACAATATCACACGAGTACACTGCACCATTTCGACTCCACGAGTTTTGGGGAAGTTCACTTGTACGTAATATTATTATGTCAGTCTTGTAAAGTATTGGACAAATTTACGTTCAAAGAAAAGTGTACGAAAATAATATTATTCATTCGAACGTAGTATTTATATTTTGAAAACGTAAATAAAATTCGGGAAACGTAAACAAATGTACAGAAATTAGAAACTTATTATATTTCGAAGTCAAACGCTTTTAATATTTATTTCTTTGATGCTCAGTTTATCGAAAAAATACGAAGAACTTCGATAATTTTTTAAATTAATCAAAAATACGACAAATAATACATATTTTATGGAAAAGTTTTCGAATACTCGTTTCCGGGCGAGATGTACATATTACATATTGTAAACAGTAACTTATTTGTTCTCGAGCGCGCGTTTCTGACAAACTGTATATATATATATTTTTTTTTTTTTACATCGCGCGTTATATAATGTTCAAATATTTATATTTGAATTTAAAAAATACCATTTTTTATTTATATTCCTATTATATACATAATATAATATTGGTACAATATCTAGTATACATCGGTTGTGATGTTTATGTATTTATATATTTTACAAATTTACTATATTCTGTAATAATTAGATATACATTTAGGCATTATACGGGGTACGTGAAATTATGTTATTTGCATAATATGCTTATATATAAAAAAAAAAAAAAAATGTACGCACATCACGTATATAAATGGTTCGCGGTTTCCATTAGAATTGGCTTATGGGATCTCGAAAATCAATACGTATGAATAATGAGAATGAGAATGTCGGTCGAATAGTGTGAGTATATCTCGTTAACAGTTCAGAAGACCGACGAAGATGATTATTTTATTTGATTTTTTACTTACGCGTTCGGACGGAAATGTATACGAGTTCTACGATGGAGTTTGCCGATCACCTCTATATGAATTTTATTTAACATACTTATTTTTTTTTTTTTATGAAATACCAGTAAACCAACGCGACAATAAGACGATTTCAAGAAATAAGTAAGTAAACTCATTGAAAAAAAAAAATCTAATTTGAATAATCAAAAATCGCTCGGATTCCTTTGAAACACAAATACTAAGGTTTCATGTTAACGTTCTATTTTTGGAAGAAAAAAACAGAGTATCGCCGGCTATAAATATAAGTGTCAAAAGAGAAATAGTGTAAGTAGGTAAACTACGATACAAAACTATTTTTTTTTTTCATTTAACGTATTTTACTTTATATTGACAACTCGAGAATTCGAGCACATACCATACACTTGTGAAAAGGATTAAGTGGACGCCGTTATAATTTTTACTGTCTGTCTAACGAAAAACATAGCGAAATCATGCTACGAACGTTTTCAATTGTCGCGTTCGAGTCGATTTCGGTGTTTAAAAATGTATTAGGGATTTTGAAGGAAAGATTGTTTGCATAAGAGGGTTTCATGACTGTTTTCTATAAATATTCAGACACAACTTATTGGGATGGAAAAAGAAATCCGAATCTCAATACGTCGCAATATAACTATATTTTGGCAGAAGATATTTATGCGAAAAGACAATGGGTCGTCCACGAAAAAATGTTGCCTTCAAATTTGCAAATAAATGTTCTGCTGAATGCAACGTGAACACCACGATTTAAGAACTACATAGCGTGTCGTTTGTCTATTAAACAGACGTAAACGACATGTCGTTTCCGATTGTGACGTGTTCTGAAGGTTTTTTTGGATCACTCGTATTATATAGTCACTATATAGATAATCAAACGCGTTTTTATTTTGTTTCGCGATTTACCGTTTAATCCGATTCGACTATAATATTTCCGTCGATTACGCGCATAATATACAAAAATTCAGCAAATGTAGTTTTTCGTAAAAAAATGCGTCTTCATATTTCTTAGACGGATATGGGATATCCGTATATGCCGATTTTGCCGTAAACATTGGCGTGGAAATTAACTTTGTGCTCTGAAACTTTCGTAGGAGAACTCGTAACTTTCTGGAGTCCTGAAGGAAATTATTTTGAAAATTCCCTTCTTTGTGGTTTATAGCGTTTTGTGTTATAATTTTCCATTTTATGTTCATTTACAATCGATATCGACCTTGACACCATACAAAAAGGGGTAATTAAATGTAAAAATATTTAATAATAATAATATTATTATTATTATTTCGTAATAGATTCGTCCGAGTTTTTCGACTACTGCGTGTGTTCATTTTCCTCCAAAGATATTTATTTTTCTATTTTTGGTTTTGTTATTCGCTTTACAATATGTCGAAACGAAAAAGCAATGTCCTGTCCGAACGGTGAAAGATGCCATTATAATATCAAATTACGAGTTCTGTAAGACGATCGGGAACAGTGTATTCAATATCCAATTTAAGACCTTAAACCTCTAAACGAAAATCAACTTGATCGAGTGAACCAAATTTATTTAAAATAAAAACATTGCTAACCTTTTTATTTCGAACATTCATTTCACTATAATATTGAATAAATGGAACATTCAATCGAGAATTCACTCGCAAAATCATCGGATGAGTTCAAATCTTTTAACGAAATTAAATTTTATTTAATTTATAAATGGTTGAATATTCATACAAATAAACGTTTACTACGTATATACTCGTAGTTATACGATAAACGACAACTCGAATGATTTCCCAAGCCGTTCGAATTACGTTTGCGCGTATAGGTTTCGCCTGAGAAATTATGGAATCAATTTTTGTAACGTGTTGGTGCGATAAAATTTTAATACAAAACTATTTGTTTCTCGGATTAACATAGAATTATAAAAATAAATAATACATATATATATATATAGCGATATAATTTATGTAAAATTATATTGTACTTAAAATACAAACCATATACGCGTAGTACATTCTTCTTCTTCTTCATCAGGTTTTACAGTCTTTGAAGGACTTTCGCTGCCTCTACTACATTTCTCCATCTGACTCTATCGATGGCGTTCTCTGTCGGTATATCCTGTGAGCACTTATATTTAGATCATCGTTGATCCCGTCAATCCAACGTAGTCCAAGCCGCCTCCTTCTAAGTCTCTTCCCGTCTACTCTCCCTTCAAATGTTTAGTTTTATAGTACCTATCTACAAAAAAGAATCAAATCGTTGAATTGCGCAAGAAGAATATAAACAATTTTACAATTAATATTATATTACAATAATATATACATTAATATGTTTTATTGTCTACCGAAAATGAACATTAATAATACATTATTAAAAACATTGATTTGAAAAGTTACAAAATGCGATTTATTTATGCGATTATTGCAGAAATGGGAAAAGTTATTAATTTCGAAATATTAACCCTATTGTTTGTTCTAAATTATATTTCGATCAAATAAAAGGTATATACATATATAATTAGAAATAATGAGTTTGATTTCTATGCCGACGCAAATTTTAACGCGGTACAAAATAATAATAATAATAAAAATCAATATAAATAAATTATTCGTTCGACTAATGAAAATGCGGTAATTAATTTTCGATAATTAATTAAAACGCCCGCGAACGAGTTCCGTATTGTTAAATGAACTTTTCCGACGCTGCAGATTTACTCAATTATACGCACGAATTTATTTATCGCGTGACGACGCGTGTAAAAACATTTATTGAACGCTCCTTATTCCAATACAATTGAATGTTTCGATTTTTCTGACACATCATCAAAAACGTTATTTGAACGCGTTTCCACATATTGTATTTATCGTAGAAATTAAAAATCAAAAGAAAAAAAAAAAAATGTATTCTTTTAGTATAATATAAAAACCTCGTAAATGTTTAAAACGTAAAAAAATCATACATTTTCAACATCCGAATACGCCAACGGCCATTAAATGCTCAATGGATTTTCAACGCACTGCGTCAAACGTGATTTCCTTTCCCCCCGCACCCGATTTTATGGTTCTGACAGTGTACGGTTTTTAGTTCGTTTGATAGTTTTCAAAATTTGTTTGGCACTTTTATCCCCGCGCCGCGCCGATAAAATCTACGGGCCGAACAGTGGCCGGGGAAAAACTTTTGTGTGCCGAATAAAACTTTCCGTGCGGTCGTCTGCGGTGTGCGTTTCTCGACCTTTTCGAATGGTGAGGAGGGAAAATGTAATAGTCGTATTACCGTTGTCGCGGTATTGATTCAGACGAAATTACCGAAAATTCAAACGAGTCACTTTCGAACTTCCAAATACCGTTATTTCGTGTAGGCAATTTTTATAAGCATCGGATTTTTTTAAAAAAAATCATCGAGCGCCGAACTAATATAACAAAAAAAAAAAAAACCGTCTGTATTAAGCGTTAAACTATTGAACCGTAAAAGCAATATAACAGGTCGTTTAACGTTTCTTTTTATACGGTTACATGAAATCATAACTTATTCGGATATCCGTTTAGAAAGTTTTTACCCGTTAATAATCAATTATTATATCATTGTATTGTCATATGGCTTCGGCTACAATTCTGTACATCAGAACCAGACGAACGTAAGTCCAAAATTAACGGTTTTCAGATTATTACATTTTTGGCACGTATAATCTGTTTTTCGTCGAACCGTAATGATGGATGCCCGTTAAAAATTCTTCTATTATCATTTTACTAGGGATAAATGAACGTAAGTCCGACGTAGCGCAAGCAACACCTTCCTAATTTTCAGTTATTAAACTCTTATGAAAAGTTTGCGTAATGTGACTTGCGTTCGTTTGGTTCTGACGTACAGAATTGGTTTGGTGTGTATACGTATAAGTAGGTAAGAAATTAAGCGAATGATATCCAGATCAGCGATCCGACAATAACGTAATAAATAAACGTAACAGTCCCCCCATATACACGGTCGAGTGACTTTTTATATCGATTATAATATTATTTCACAACACGATTGATTAGAATAAATAGTATTCTTATACCAGTGAATTTCAACTGTCGTACCGTTTTATATGAATTCAATTTAATCGAAACGCGAGTTGAACGGAATCGATTGACCGGCTCGCGGAATTGATTGTGTACGCATTCGTTATTGTACGGACGTATTCGTCGTCCTCGTCACATAATATATTGTAAGAAAACGAACAGGCGCGTTTCATTAGAACGTTCGAGAAACATTTATATACGCGTATAATTATATTATAATATTGTTATATTCGTATATGAACAAAAAGTAATTTTCCAAACCGCACACGCCATCATCACGCGTACGATCTAATCAAACGACGTCGCCCCGTCTTCGTTATCCGTTGTTTGTCGTTTTCCGAAACGAATTACCATACAAACAATAATATTGTTACAACGACGTATTATGTGTGTATACGTGCAAAAGTGAAGTATACGCGTGCCCTCGAGTAGACGACTCAAAAGTTCGAAAACGATACGCAGTGTATATTTAAACGAAAAGTCGAGTTTTCCACGGCGAGAATAAGACAGTCGTCGTCATAATATGACACTCGCGGTGTGACCGCGAGGGATTACACGCATTTTTACTACGCTCGAAGCGTACAAACAGTGCGCGTTCTTGTTTTATTATTCCGACACATAAATCATACTATGTACGAACGGTATACACTGTGTATGGCGACACAGCTCTTATACCGCTCGCCGTACAAGCCTGAAATAAATAAAATAATAATATTCCTCCGGTTTTTTCGTTCGCCGAAATTTTTATTTTTTTTTCCCCCCTTTTCTTGTCAAGCAATCAACAGGAATTTTAAGTACCAACACGCGTGATCGATAGTGATTTCAACGGAAAACTATCCCGTATTTAAAAGGTGTCATACGATTGCGACGAATTCCAAGTGGAAGCAGGTGTTCTCACACGTTCGCTCACCATCGGCGTTGTATATCGAGTATAAGAGTGCGCAAATTTTTTATATTTTTGTTAATGTCAGATCACGTTTATTCCCCCGGAGCATGCTGAACAAAACACCAGAAACACGTTCACGAAATAATATCTGTACAGACAATGTCGTCAGAAATCGACGCAGAATTTTTCCGAAAAAAAAAATAAGACAAAAAAAAAATCGTAAAAACAAACCGCTGCCGTTGCGAACGAACAGTCAAGATTTGTAGAGTGTTATTATAAATACATTTGAATACAACACGAACTCGAAATCGATAAATCGATTTTCGAACGGGACTTCGGTGTAATAATAATAATATTTATCGTTTTCACACTGCAATAATAATGACGGACTTTTGCGTTTTTGTCGCTTTCAAAAATAAACAACTTGTCGGCAATATTAGCGGGCCGCGTTTAAGACTGTATTGGGGTGAACATCGAAAAATCCTAATAACCCCGTTAACGTCCCGTCGAAATCCACTGTATCGACGATGAGCGGGTTACGAGTGCAAGGATCCGTTCGGCTCATCCGACCAGTCGAGAAATTGTGCTCGGAAGATGAAAAAAAAAGTCGATTATACGATTCGAATCCGAAGGAATATCCGTCGAATTCGCCAATTTCGTTACGTTTTAACGTTAACTCAAATTCAGCACATGTCGGTCGGTCGACGTTAAACAATATCGCAAATGTCAGTTGAGCCGCGGTAAAACTTCTCGCGAAACCGGACAATTCGGCCGGGAGGGGCACAGTAGTGACCGGTGACATCGGATTTCCGCAAACTATTGCGGTCGCGGTCGATTCGTGTGGCCGAGAATGCCGCACGGACGGACGACGCGGCCGCGCGTAATACCGCGCGATTAAATCTCGCGCGGAAACCGAAAACTTTCCGTCCGCGTCGCGGCGAATCGTGTGTACGCGTAACGAGTTCTCGTTCCATAATAAATAATAATAATGATTATAATAAATAATAATAATAACGGCAGTGAATAGACGTTACCTGGTGAGCGTTGCCGTCTTTCGCGCGAAAATTTAATTGTGAAAACTACAGATAAAACAAAAACAAAATGTGTTAAAAAATTTGTTAGCCGCGTTGTAATGCCGTGGCAAATCGGAACACTTCCCGTATGAAACATCCGTCATTTTATTTCTCGTTTTACTCTTTCACCACCGGACCGATGTTATTCAAACTGTGCCATAGTATAATCTTCTGCGTATAGGTAGTACCCTACAAATTTACATAGTTTTTGACATTTATTCGATTGGTTTTTTTTTTTTTAATTAACCATTTTCGTCGGGGTGTACACATGACACGAACGAACATTCGTGTTTATATATATTAGTTTTAAATTAAGCGTGTTTGGATAAACGAAAACGTCCAAAACTCGTCAAACTCAATTCGAAATACTCGGACGGGAAAGTAATGTCAATCAATCGTCGAAACGAAATAGAGAAGCTGATTGCTAACAAAATAGCACGTTACACTATTCTCGTAAAAGTGAAACAGAAATCTAATGATTATCGACAGCCGATGTGCTTGTGGAAAAAAAACAAAATGTAACAACCAATAACCATATATTTATTAATATTGAGAACGTATTATGGCGATCAAAGTACGGGGCTCCAACTATTTTATAATGCGTATTTCGAGCTTATTCGTGTTTATTATTTTATTCGGCTTCGTTATGTTTCATTGAATGACACTAATTTTTTCTCGTCTTCAAACTTTAACTATCCCCTATTCCTACAATATTTTCAAAATAATGCGTTTCAAACGTTTTTTTTTTTTTTGTAAAAAAATTGACATTATGACGGTTTTTCATATTATGTAAACTTTTCCCTTCCGTCTTTATTTATTTAACAAAGTAGTAAAAACACAGAGGAATTTAGAAAATTAAAAATAAAAATCAAAAGGATTTGTAAAAATAAATTATCAAAAAGATAGAAATAAAAAATTATAAGTTAATACTCGTTAATATATTTTTTTTTACCGGTAAAAAAAACCGGTAGTAATAAAATAATTTATACCACAACCTTCTTTTATTTTATTTTATTTAATACTCTTTGGCTTTTATTGTATATTTAAATACATTTTGATATATATATTTATTTTATATATTTTTTTATTTTTTTTTCACGTTTATTTCGCGTACAATTATTTGAGATTCTGAGCGAAGCGAATTTATCGGTATAAATTTCTTTTTCTTTTTTTATTTTTTGTCCGTGATTGTTTTCTTTTCACGTACAATTCTACGATTCATACATTTATATAGTACTATTTTCCGGTAATAAATTCGATCTGGACAACGGATTTTTTTATTTCACACGGTTTTTTTTCTCTTTGTCTCGTAAATTTCTCGAGCGCAAACGCATAGAAAATGTAACCGACTCCCCCTTTTCGTACAATTGTCGACATATCGGAAATTCAAGAAAATCGAATCCCGCTGAAATTCCAAAAAAAGGATTTGAATGCATAAAATGTAATAAATAATTTCAATTTTAATTCAAATAACTATGTAATTCATTTCCAGTTACATAATATGTCAGATTCACTTGCGTCGCGCGTCCGATCGATCGTGTTCCCAGCGACCCGCACAAAACGTTATAATATAGTGTGCGTATACACACCTGAACAATAAAAATATCCCAATATAATAATAATAATAATAATAACCTTAAATGGAGGTTAATATACGGAAAACAGATATATTTGAGAACGGAATAAGGTGAAATAATATCATTTATGAAACGTACTGTCAGTTACAACAGGAATATAGTTTTGGAAACAGATTTTAATTGGGGGGGAGGCCATCATTTATGTAAATAAAATAATTTCAAACAAAAAAATTAAAATAGTCCAATGGAAGATGAAAAGCGTGCGGCGGCGGCGGCTAATGAACGTGACGAAAAACCCGCAGATGACGACTCGAGACGAATAAATAGTCAAATATGGAAATATTATCGCGTTGGTTGCCATACGATAAATAAATAAATAATAAATCGCCTTAGTTTCGAAAAAGTCAACAGACATTGTCCCGGGCGATTCGCATTTTGTGTGAACATCCAATTAGTGTATTGCTTATAAAAAAGAAAAATAAAACTCGACACCCAATTTGTATTGCTGGACCCGAGTAATACGCGACGTAGGAATTACGCAGCGCGTATAAAGTATAAAGTGCGTTTCGGGAACGAAAATAAATTTGGCAAAAAAAAAAAAGAATCTAAATACTCGGACGTCGATGTTATTTTGCACTGCATACGCGCAGTTGTCTGTAAAAATGAAAAACAAAAACGTTCTCATCAATCGTTTGATTATAATTCATTGCACATTTATGTATACACATATAAATTGTACGCTGCGATCAATTAAAAGTCTGGGCACAAAAAAAAAAAAAATGTCATAATAATAGAGCGTCGCGCATAATATATTTTGTACTGTGACGAGAACCGACGGAGCGAATGATTATAAAATTATAATGAAAATATTATTATTACAGTTTAGATCAAACAGGCGTTTTTTTTAACGCTTTTAAAAAAAAAAGTTTCGACATTTTTGTTTTTGCTTTTTTTTACAATTATTATTAATTATTCCGCGGCAAAAATAATATTACATCGAAGGCGGGCCGTGATAACGGCTATAATATTATAATAATTATAATGTTTAATCGATTTCCGAGGCCTTTCAGTGCCAGCGAATTTATCGGCAAAGATTTATCGCGTTGCATTGTGTCTTTAGCAGCGAGATAATTTTTCCCCCCTTTTTTTTATAGCGATTATATTATTCGAATTATAAATCAATTATAATCCAAAAAAAGACTTATAAAACCATACGTCTGGATTGTGGCATTACATGAACAATGAATAAGAAAGACAGAGAGAGAGAGAGACACACACACACACTAGAAGCTTTCGAAATGTGGTGTTGGAGGAAAACGCAAAGAATAAATTGAATTGAAAAAAGGAAAAAAATAATGACGTGTTAAAGACAGTAGAAGAAAAGCGACCATTGATGGGCACGATAAAAAGAAGGAGATGGCTGATGATAGGACACACACACACACACACACACTGAGACATGGGGACGAATTGTATCGGCTAATAATTGAAGGGATGATAGAAGGAACTCGACCGAGAGGAAGACCTAGAACAAAGTACATATCGGCCAAATAATAAAAGTTACCGGAGTTACTTCCAACGGGGAGCTAGGAGATATGGCGAATGATCGGGAGAAATGGAGAAGACCACTGTCGTGAGAATGCATTTGATAAAAATCGTTTGATTGACAAAAAAATACAATTATTTATATATATATATGGGATAATTATACATATTATTGTATACTGTTATGGAATGTGAGTATAAGAATACAAACAATTCGAAATAATTCGTCGAGGGGGATAATAATATGTTAATGCGATGAGTTATTGTGTGGTCGAAACAATGTACGTAAGCAACGGAGACAATACACACGTACTATTTTACAATAATCAGACGCTTGGTATCTTCAGCGACAGGCGTAGTTTATATTATTATTATTATTATTATTATTATTATTATTATTATTATTATTATTATTATTATACAAAGTATATCCGACCGAAGTTTGAATAGACGCAGCGAAGTTTGTTGTGGCGTGTACACATGTATTACATAGTAAGGCGACCGGACAACGACGTCGCTCGCAGGAGCAACGTAGAAAATTAAGTGCCGCGGTAACGATGAAAATTTCGGTGTCGATAATGCGAAATTCGATAATTTCACGAAGACGTTATTTTCGAAAAACCGTACTTGCCCGCGTCACATACAACAGAAACATTGAAACACTCACTTAAACGCAAAAATAAAGAAATATTTTATTCTTGATAGTATGAATCGTGAACGTATTTTACACCAATACCTTTGCATACATCCATTGAATAGATATAACGAACCGCGAGGCGATGTGTCGCTTTATTGAATTACTCGAACAAAGATTTTAGAATTTTGTTATTACCATGAGTTTGAAAACAACGATAAATCATTTCGAAATACGAAAAAATTTCAAAACTCTATAGGATCGTCAGTTTTCAACGAGCGAAATTTTCTATAAAAAAAAAAAAAAAATTAAATACACTTTGCCGAAGAACTGGAAATGTTTATAAAAGAAAATTGTGTTAATCGATTTTCAAGATGTTTTTGAATATAGTTACTAAGTAACTCACGTCTGACATCGCATTAAAGCCTCAAAAGCAAAAATTACTTTTTTTTTTTTTTTTAATTAAATACTTCAATATCTAATAAATAGCGTAAAATCGAAAGAAATTTTATATTATGATATAAAGTCACATATATTTGATGCGAGTATTTCAAGTATTTATATAAAAATTAGTTTCAAAATTACGAAATTAAATAATTTCAATATTCGGTTTCGGCGGAAATCGCTTTTTTTTTTACCATTTATATTTAATTTTTTGATAGTTTTTGATTTTTTTACTCGCCTTTAAGAAAATTGAAAAATGACCTCTCTGAAGTGTACCGACTAGATGCGCAATTTATTACCGGAAACAAACCATGATTCAGTTATGAACTTCAAGTAGAAGTTTTGAGTACAGACATAGAGGGAAGGAAAACATCATTGTAAAACCGATACGTTTATCGTTCCGCTCAGAATCTAAAATCCGCTCTTTACAAGTAATATATATATATAAACACACACACGCGTATTTTACGCGAGTTTTTCAAATAATATTACAGGAGATTGCACAGGGGGTACAGTATACGAACATACGGTGAAGATTATAAAATACCTGCGGGATTTTGAGGGATTTCGGAGAGAATACCTACGCGCGTATAATTAAATTAAACTACGTATACCTCGCGCATGTTATATTAAATATACTTAGCGCATCGTGTAACACGAACGTCATTATATCCTATGAATTTCGCCGAAAACCTCGCATGATAAACACGGTACGTATATACACTCGTAAAAATTTTACGGATTTCAAAATCGTATATTGTGTAACTTGAAGAACTGGGAATAGCGAAAAAATATTAACAGACTCGTCGAGTATTATTATCGAGAAACGTAATAAAAACGATTCGCGTTCCAAACGACTACTGAATAGCAATAGCGTCTTCGGACAACTACGGTTCTAACATAAATCATTATATTTTTCAAAATACGATCGACACAAATCGCTTTTAATTTACAAAAAAAAAAAAAAAATGTATATACACATTGTGTGTGTATGTCTTTCAACTCATTGAAATATTTTTCAAAACAGAAGAAGAGTTACCGTATATTATAATCTCACAGGCGAAATTAACGAGTCAAGCCAGTCAGGCGTAAACCCAGTACTGAGCTGAATAGACTGACCAAATAGAGTCCAAAATTAAAAACACAATTTCCGCATCTGAAACGCGTACAGTGTTCTGTTTAAATAAATATATATACATCGTGTCCTTTACCAATCCGTACGCCAGGTTTGGTGTGGTACATGACCGCAGAACGTTCGCGATTTGCAGATTCGATTAAGACTCCCGCGTTTAAACAATCGGAACGTGCCAATATTGTCACTTCGAGACGTTCGACAAATAATAATTCGTTTCCAATATGCATAAGGTTTTTATTGGAGACGTGCGAAACGGAAAATCGCTGTTACTCCCGAGAAAGTAAATAGGATTTTTTTTTTAAATATTTACACACGGTATACGAGTACGTCGTATAAAACGGTTTATACACGACGGGATTTTAATCGCCAGACGTTATTGGATTGAAATGCGACCGAGGCTAATATCATTATCGATGTCGGATATTAAAAGACACACAATAAAATCCATCTAAACCGGGCGAGAGAGAGTTCGACGTTTTCGATTTATATTTTCGCCGAAACGCGAAAAGAAAAATAAGGAAAATAATACGCGACGTGCGTACGACGACGATCTTCGCACGTATTCCACATTAAACGCGTATAGTATACATATTATATATATATAATAACAATACTCTGTAATCCTATCAAAATGGATCCGTACGATATATAAATGTGTGCGTGTGTACTTGGATAACGTCGGATATAACTTAATACTTATATGAACGACTGTGACTGAAATTCAATATTTGAATTCAAATTCCGAATTCGACTCGCGGATACTTGTAAACTACTGAATATTATATTTTATAAAAGTGTATACGATAAGTTATTTGATTGCACGTATATGCGTGTAGCAAGACATATCGAAAGTACATGGTTTTATTAAATAATGCCCTTGTGTAGGGCAAAAATAATATAAACGCAAAAGAAAAAAAAAAGTATAATTTATTTATTCATTCTTTTATCGCTGTCCATATATTTATAAATATTAATTTTACGATGTCGTTGTAATTTCATACGTGTGTATCGCGAGTCTCATAATCGAATGAGAAAAAAACTATATGCTAATTGAGTATGCGCTTGGAAAAAGATTGTTTTTATTATATTATTAAGTGTCGATACAAATGCGGAGATATTGTCGGCCTGGAATTTTTGGAATTTTCACGCGATTTAACAAATATTTTCAAATGAACGACATTAAGATAACATTCTTAATCACAACACTGTGAGACAGTCCTAAATGTGAAAAATATGAAAGTTGTAAGAATTTGGATTTTCATCTATAAATTTTATTGCACTAGTGTGTTAACTTAATCATATGATGGGACTCAGTTATGAAAATCGGACTCAATTTGTATTAACGATGTAGACCTTACGGGACTTCTTCATTAGTACGTATCTGAAACATTGGTTTTTTTTTTTAGGTGTTTGTGGGATTCAACGGCATGTGCCGTATGAATTTTATTTATTAATTTTTTTGATAACGGAAACCAAAATAGTTTTTCGGACAAATGTAAAATTTTTCGAATCAATAAAACGCTGATAAGAAGATCATCCGGTATAATCGGTCCGATAAATCATCCAGCTCGTATAATGGATCGTAAAAATTAGCGTTCTCGAGCGGGAAACCATAAACGACTACACGAACTCCTCCAAAAACTTTAATTATAAGCATATAAACTCGGGGGAAAATAAGGACGGCGCGTCGTATAAAAGCTCCATCAGCAAACCAAATTTATTGCAGAATAAGACGCTTTATAACTATTCTAGATAGTTGGTACTACGTCGAAACATTATCTATGGCCATTGTACGAGATCTAAAACTTGTCGGTATTATCATCGGCATAACGACCGTCGTCGCCGAAATTTCCGATTCTCTGTCTGTAGAATTGAATTTTTTCGCAAATTAAGCTTGAATTTTCTTTTAAAAAATTATAATAATTTAACTTGATTCAACGAGTTAAAATAATTAATCAACTTACCTTTCCCGGTTCTAAACGAATTACGTCGATTTCTTTTTGTATAGCCGTAAAAAATTCAGAAAGTGAAAGTGTAATAATTTAAGACATACGAAATTCTCTATTATCCAAATGCATTTATATAGGTATTTCAAAGCAAAATACAGCCGTTTACGTTAAAGAAAAAAAAATTAGTATTTAAAACCTATTGTAATTTTATTTGCATTTATTTCTGAAATTCAAAGCAAAAAAATGTATTTAAAAAATAAAAGTATACACGATATTGTATTGGCGCAATGAAAACACGAGACAAGCACATATGTAAATGTGGTTTTTATCGCAAATTACATTTGATAAGATGCGTGTCTCGAGTGAAACGGGGACTGATTCTCAGCTACTTGCCAACTCCTTGCCACCTTTGAAAATGCTGCAAGACACGGCGATTCAAAATTCTTCGTCTGATTTAAAAATAACGTTATGTAAACGATAATGCTAAAATAATACACAAACTTGTTTTGTTTTTTAACAATTCATTATCATAAGCCGAAAGCGTAAATTTTAAATTATAAAAATAATAATACGCGATTCTATCGATTCGGCTACAGCAGTGACAGTTACACGAAAGGAAAAAAAAACGCAATTTTGTCACGAATTATAAATGCGTTTATAATGACGTGCTGTGTACAGTGAAAACATAATTAGTATCATTAGCCCTTAACCCTGAAGTTACATATACGTGTAACAGACGTATATGTATTATATATTCTAATTTACAATTATTTCAGTCGCTGTAACGAAAATGTATATATGAATAAAGCGGAAGACGTGAATTCAGAACGAGAATTTTCGGAAATCCAATTTCTCGTTTGTTCAGTTTTCCAGTTAATGTAACTTCTGTTATATTATTGACTGGTACCTACACGATATTATACGCAATAGTATACCGGCGTGTTTGGTCGCGATAAAATCGTTCGCAAGGAGTTTTTTTCCGTCGCAGTATATTTTTATACGCTCGTGTATAAAATATTACGTTAGTTCAAACATTTCCGAACCGATTTAGATGTAAATATGGATATATAAATCGTGAAAATGAAATGAAAAATAATAAACCGTGAAATGAATTTGAATTAACCGCGGGAAACGGAAATTCGGTAAAGGCGTTCGCGGAAAACTATAATTGGGACAAATAGAATTCTGGAAAATAATTCCATAGATATAAACAATATTTTATGTATAAACGCGGGGAAAATAAAATAATAATTTTACGGGGAAAGAGTATTTCTGAGAAACGTAGGGACTTCAGAAAGGATTATGTAATCAATTAGTTTCCGAAAAAATATACCAAATACGCTACTATATACCGGGAAATTGAAAACATAATTTGATCGATATAATAAATGCGTTATTTTGAAGAGACGCAGAGAAATTTTATCAGAAAAAAAAGCGATAGGCGAAAGTAAAAAAAAATTCTTTATTAAAATTTTGAATTCCGATTATGAATTATACTGTTAATCTCCGGGGGAACACGTAATATTTTATTAGAACATTGCAAAAGCCGACCAATCATAAATAAATATAATTAATATTACGTCGAAATAACAATTTTTTTTCTTTTAGAGTTCCGTGTCGGTGATACATTTTATTTTTGTACTTAAAAAAACTTTCCGTCTTTGCCAAACAGTAACGAAAATGTGTTTTTTCGTTTATAACAATTTCAATTTTATTCTTTTTTTTTATTTACGATAGAAAAGAAACTCTTTTTGAAGTCCATTTTCGTTTTTTTTTCGATTTTCATTTTAAAAAAATCGAATATTTGTATTTGTAAATAATTCTAATTGGATTTACGAAAAAAAACTACATAACACGCGTCGTTCATCAAGAAATCGAAAAAAAAACGTATACGAATTTTAACGATTTTCTCAATATTTATTTTTGTTTTTTTTTAAAGACTGCACACTATGGCGTTAGTAATTCCTTTAACGATTTGTTCGAATTCAGATTTACTTGTTATTTTTCCTTATACATTTTGTCTCAAAAGTCGTTTGGAATTCAAACCCGGCAATTTTTTTTTTGATAAGTCCGTTAAAACTAAAAAATATAAAAATAGACTATTTTTATTGAAAAGTGTGTATGTATATTATGACTTCTTATATAAATATACATTTTTTCTTAAAAAATAACGGGAATGTGTACCTATCGATGCAGACCATATGTGTAAAGGTTTCGTTGAAGTCACTTCTGACCTAGATCTAAGAACTACACACACAATAATTGAATCTTATAGAATATACCACCAAATCATCATATTGTTCTGGCAAAATATTTGAAAGTGTCGGTCTCATTTCTTGGACACTATTATTATTATTTTCTCTAACTGAACCGACGACACACGTTGTCCCGTTCAATTTTCAATAAATTCGTTTTTCGACCATTTCGTGAATTTACAAATCGGACTCTGTGTCATTATTTCTTAACGTCTATTGACTAACGTTATTGTAACAACTCGAATTGTTAGCAGCCGCATGGTAATCGGAAATTTTCATCGTGTGAAATATTCTTGCTGAAAACGTTCCTCACTCTTTCACCACCAGACGGATGTTTTTCAAATTACGACTCTATAACCTTTTGCGTAGATTCGCTCTACGCTAAATCGAAATTAAACTGCATGACGATTGAATAAGTACATATTTCTTGAGATTAGCCGTTGCCAACGACAACTTTCCCGAATTTTCCAATATTCCGGTTAAATTTTTTAATTTTTCTTTCTCTAAAATATCAATCGGACTATTAAGAACGTTATTAAAAAATAAAAAATAAATTAGCCAAATCGGTCCAACCGTTCTTAAGTGACACGGTGACCAACGCGAACAGCGCATTTAATTTTTTTATATAGAATATTATTATTCTGTATTTTTCTTTACTGAAACAGTCGTTTAAATTAATTTCAACGTATAAAAAAAATGGATTTCCACGAATTCCGCTTTGAGCGGTCGAATTTCGGTCTAATTTTTATTGGGCAAAAAATAGTGAAAAATCATACGCCGTTCGAACGCCTTTTATGAATATTAATTATAAAAATTATCGTCCACGATGCGTTATTCTAAAACGTATCGACATCGGTCGTTTCGCGCGTATAAAATCTGCAACGCGAAGACGACGGATTTCGAACGAAAATGGAACTCGAAGAAAAATGTATATAATTCAATATTGATATAACACCAGATGACAAAAAAATAAATAAATCAATAAATAGAAAACCCATTGCTAACACGAAATATACTTTGACGTCAACACAAACACAAATAATAATAATAAAATACTTTGTACGTTTATGTGATGAACGCTCGCATATTACTGCAGTATACTGTCATAAGAACTCGTTCTTTTATGCGAATTTCGACGAAGACGTTTCGTCTCTATATACATCAGAAAAGTCGTGTGCAGACGATTCTCGGACGTGCTCCGGCAATTCCTATTCCGATGGGAGATTTTTTTTTTATTATGATTTTTATTTATTGGTAAAAACGTCGATGAATCTTTAATTTTTAATTTATTTATTTCTTGCTTTCGTCGTTTTTGGCGTTTACAAAGCGTTTTGTCGAACATCAGTTGATATGCACAGTGTGTATTTCGCGTATTCGCCGTAAGGGTTTGAAATTGAAATCGAGTACACATTTGTACATGGAAAACACTCGGAAAAATTCATTTCCCCCAAAAATTGATTAGACTCTGTGAGAATACATAATAAAAAATTGTTAGACAACATTTTCGAATGTAAAATTAAAACTAATAAATGGAAACAGATTTATTTTGTTTTTAATATTATAATTTTTTTTTTTTCAAAATTTTCTAAATTATGTTTCTTTTCTGTGCTTATATCGGTACAATTTTTATAACATTAACCGTCCAAGAACAAATATAATATTTAAAAATTGCTTTAATTTATATTTCTTTCTTTTTCTAATAAATGATAATTACGTTTTCAATTTCAACCGAAATTTTATTGGCTAAAATTATTTTTTATAATACTGTGTATTTAGCACAGAACTCGTCTTGTTAGTGTAAGAATATTATATATATTAAAAAAAAAACTATAATTTCTACAATCAATAAAAATATTTGTCATTGACGATTTCAGAAATTTCTAAAAGGGAATTTAAAATATTTTAGACTTTAATTAAATTCTCATCAATTCTGTTTAATACTAAAATCGATCGTTTTATGAGATAAATCGAGAAAAAAATGTTTACTAAATAATTATCGATTCCAACTAAATTTTATTTATAAACACTTTAAAATGTATTGTGCACATATGTATACATTTTACTGAATAGAATAAACATATTTTTTAATGCAATTAAATAATTAGAGTTAAAAACTATAAAATCAATTACATGGTTTTGTATAGACCATATAATATATTATTAATATAAAAAATATCATTTATGTATTATACTATTAATTAAAATCAGTTTATTAAAATAACGAATTTTCTTCTGGATTTTGCTTATATATATGTTTATAATATTTTATAAGTTTAAGCTTTTGGTTTTGTGCATAGCACACTGAAAAAATCAATATCTGTTGATTGTGAACGTGGCCAAGAAAATAATAATAATAATAATAATAATAAACAGAATTCCGTTAAGTTCAATCCCCCTCTACACTACTTTTCGCAATAAAACTTAAAAATAACAACGCGCAATGGACGTCGAAATTATTATGTTTGTTGTTTTTGTTTTTTGAATAGATGTAACTTTATATTAGTTATTTCGACGCGAATTCAGTTTCAAGTTTTTGACGCGTGTACAGTTATAAATAGTTGATGACGACTTGCCGTTATCTCATACCGGGATATGGCGAGAAATCGAGACAGCAAAACCGGACAATTTCAATAATACAGTATATTAATATAAATTTGTAATATAAATAATAAATAATTTGTAATTTTATAACAAAATGTTGTTACGCATCTGAAATCAGATCGCGTGCGATAATCAGAGTATGTGTTATTAAAATAATAATACTACACTCCGAAGCTGCGAGTGGCGAAAAGAGAGAACAGCACCGGTTACCTAACCCCTAACCTCGTGTTTCATGCATTCGAGTTAAGTTTTCACGGGTTATCGTTTATTATTTACTTGTTATTTTGGTTATTATTTTTACTGTTGGCGCCATGCTGTATGCCTCGTCTAATGTATTGCTATGCGTATAAAAACGGGGAACTTAAAAATGACAGCATGTGCGCGCGCACAAATGAGAAGTATCGCGAAACGCGAGATGTGGTGGTGGGTCGCTGTAATGCGTGTACTCAGAAAAGTCACGCGCTCTCTAATGAACATTTACTACACACGTGTACGTCACACACGCGCACACACGAAATAGGACTTTGATTGTTATTGTGTGTACGAAAATCCCTTGAAAACGGTCCGTCGTCATCCCTTCAATAATAATACGTATATAGTTAGGAATGCTTTTCGAAATTACATTTTCACCGGAGAAAAACACGCGCGTTTTCTCTACAGCCGTAATTCGAGACGGTCTTATTTTTTTTTTGGTGTATAAACGTTCTCCCACTCCCCCACCCCCAAAAACGAAAAAATCGAATTCAAAACCACGATGGCTTTTGTCATACGCAGACAGCATTTACTTACGTGTTTCTATTTTTATTTTCTCGCAGATATTCGGCGCCATCACGGCCATCATGCAATTCGTCCTGCCTTTCCTGATCATCGCGTTCTGTTACGTCCGGGTATGGCTCAAGTTGAACGATCGGGCCAGGTGCAAGCCGGGCACGTCAACGAAAAACGCGAGACGGGAAGAAGTAGAACGCGAGAGAAAAAGTCGGACAAACAGGTAAAGGGCTATAAAGTTGTGATGCGATGTCGCATTGTTAGCATCTTTCTACCCCCTCCCCTCACCTTATACTCGAAATGGCAGAGACGAATTATAAGTACACAATATTATAAGTGCGAGACGCTTTTCGGAGATCGCTGAGAGATTTATATTTTATAATTTATTCGTCTTATATATGGTATTTGCAAAATAAAAGAGAAGATTTCAGTGAAATTCAGACAACTACATGAGAGTACAATACAGTACTGCTCTTATATCACTGCATAAGAGCGTAACAAAAATTCTATCGTTCAAAGCGAACTGACTTTAACAATATTATGGAAAAAGATTCGAATTTATTATCCCTTTGTCGATGCTGCGCGTCAATGCGCCACTACGTGAAAACGAGTTCACAGATGAAATGGAGTTTCGCATAATATCGTTTTCTTTTTCCACTGATTTATCTATTTCTATCAAACTCCAAATAATAATACATCTCTAGTAACACCGGATCAAGGGAACCAATACCCACAGGACGTCTCCGTAGTTCCGTAGATTTTTCATTATTTATTTTGCTTGCAAACACTTTTGCAATGTGGAAGTAGTGCTCCGTTTATATGAGATACTTACATTTTTTTTTCTTTTTTTGCGTAGAATTATCATAAAATTACTGAAAAACAAAAAAACTGGTAAGATTTTCAACGTTCTTATGTTATTGACATGGAATTTTTATTTTTTTATATTTATAGTCTGAAAAATTTCAACGGGTTTAGATAAATAGTATATTGACAATATTCGAGATCGTATCGCGTAACATATACGTCACTAGACACGATTTTTTACCGGAAAGCATTTCACAATCACTGAAGCACACGAAAAAGTATTCGTAAAAAAAAAAAAAGAATTATACGCGTTATCGTAAAAACCATAATGTACATTTTTCTCGCTTCGCCCTATATACTTATACGTAAATTTAACAATTTTAACGAAATTTCGAGAAAACCGTCGATCTCCGCGTTTATTTCGACGTTCGTTTAAACGGCGTTTAACGATGAATTACGGCCGGGGGAATAATTCGCGTTCACAAAATATCTATATTTGATGATTTCCCATCGGGCCATCAGACGGTTTATACCGTACGAGCGCATACAATTTTTTTGTCTGCCTCTCGCGCTTTCTCTTGTTTGCCAGTCACTTAAGTTAAAAGCAAATAATAAAATATACAAACAGATATTATTATTATTACTATTATTATTAAATATAAAGAATCTCTCAAAGGCTGCGATCGGAAAAGCTCTATTTGCCAGCTATTATACATCTATCTCGGTCCACACGCGCTGCTAATACATGATATATATATATATGTGCATGCTGTGTTGGACGACGCGTTGGTAATATTATTCTGGCGCCTATGTCGGCGACAACGGCCATGAATCCGTTAATGGATTGTTTGTCACAGCTACTGCAAATAATATCATTATTATTTATATATACGAAGAGAATTTTTTTCTTTTAACAGAAGCTGTACGAGAAAACGTGAACAAATTTTTGAAAATGTTTCGCACATTCCGTTCTATCGTTTTTATAATTTTATCGCGAAAACATCGAAATGATCGGAGTAATAATTCAGAAAACGTCGTATAATAATGATGATAATAATAATAATATTAAAAAAAAAAAAAAAAAACAGAAAAAAATTGTTGTTTCTCACGAGATATTGAAAATAATTACCGGTTAGGTTCTAATGATTTACAAAAGGTCTGTTAATCAGTTACTTTTGGTCCATTTTCTGTCTCTGTTGAGTAAATAACTGTCTAGTGCAGGGTTCTCAAACTTTTTATCGCCGAGTACCATTAGACACTTTTATGTACCACCTTCAATTTTTTAAAACTAAATTAAAAGGGTCAAACATTATTTTTTATACGCGTCTTAATTCATTTACTAAGATTTTGTCATTGCAGTATGATATTCATAAATGTACAAAAAAGATTTCTTGAAGAATCACATCAAAACAATTTCTTCGCATATCGCCTACGAGCTTTACCACAGACTGAAAACCATTGGTCTAATCTGTGTGTATATGCATTATATGATTAGAACTTATATATTTTTTACGGTATAAAATCAAAACGCACCAAATTAAACCTATAGGAAATATATCACGCGTTATTCCGATAAAACATCGAGTAATAACAACAGTTTTAATGCGGTAATGTGTTTTGATTTTTTTGAAGTAGAAAAAATCCCCTCGCTCATATATATATATATCAGACATAAATTTTTATAATCCCGATATTTTCTTCTATGATTAATATTGAAAAGCATTCCAGGATTTCTATAACGAAAAGTATAGACACCATTAGTGTCGCATATGTATACGTATATATATATATATATATATATAACTGAAAAGATAAGTTAAGAGGATGACGAGGAAAGACAAACCATAATTTATAGGGTCCTAAAAACGCGTTTGGAACCTGCGTAGAATAGTATTTTCCGAGATAGAAATAGAAAACACATACACACACATACACAAATCCGACGTGAAAGTCCGAGCGAAAACAATTTTTTTGGTGTACAAGGCGGATTAATATTTTAAGCCTCGCGTAAAGGTATACTCTACAAAATAAACGTATACCTACGTGTATCATAGAACAGTGAACGCGCTAAATGGAATTGCGTCATTCGTCTTGATAGAAAACTCTTGAAGATAAATTTGCTCCGGAAATATATTTTTTTTTTACTATTTTTATACTCAACAACGTTATCGCACATAGAGTAACCTCAAGCTGACACTACGGAGTTACATTGAAATTCAGTAGTATATGTGTGTGTGTGTGTGCGCACGTTTTTAAAAATGGTCAACGATCAATTTTTGAAAATCCGAGTGAAAGGAAAAGAGACTTAGAAGGGTTTGCTAAAACTGATAGAAAATCGGATTTTGTTATTCACTCGGAAAATATTTATTGGATTTTAAAAATCATCGTTTCTATATTCATAATATAAAATTTATAATTAACGTCTAATGAATAATAAGATTTTTGTATAAAAAAACAACGAAAAGTGGTGAGTGTATTACATTTATGACGAAATACTGGAATGGAATGTGATAGCTTTAAAAAAAAAAATGTATAACAAAACGTCTTTATATTTCCCGAGATATAGTCTGGTTCATGATGAAACGATCTTAATGTACAGTACGACTGCGTAATTTGTCGTTTACAGTATTTTGATTGTGCGAAAATCAAAAAAATTAACGAATTCAATTGGATTCGCACGAAGTTAATGTAAATACAAAACAATAGAAATTAAAAAAAATCCAAAAAGACGAGTTAGACATCGATTTTTAACACTGTGCGTAGCTTTTATACTTGCGACGTACATTTTCCTGTTACATATAATATATACGATGAGGGGTCGTATATATAATGTTCGTGCGATCATATTTTTTACATATTTTTTTCTCTTTCCGGACTCAACAAACCCTTTTGACCTTAAAAATTACGCCAGTATTAGGTTTTCGTACGGTTCTGTGTCTTATAAACTACGTAATGACGATTTAACGAGAGAATGAAAGCCAAAACAAAACGAGCGTATAACACAAATTTAATTTTATGGGTTGCGTCCTCGAAAAAAAAAGAAAGAAAGATAATCTTTATAATATTCAAAAAATATAATAAAGCGGCTGTAATGAGAAATGAAACATTATTTAAATAATCGTCGTATCGAGTAAATGATTTCATTTTTTCGAACATCAATTTACAACTGCACTGATATCCTGAATTGAAGTGAATAATGAACATCTTCAATATTGATTTTATAAAGCCCACTGATTTACAGTCATCGCAGCGTAGGAGAGGTGTTTTGCAAAACGTACAAATCCAAATTTATATCATTTACAGGAATATTAAAAAGAAGAGGTGTGAATGATGAGATCCGCCCACATATGATACGTAGGTATTTTAATAGGATAGCTGCAGGAGAAAAAAATGTTTATATTTAATTATTCGCAGTGTTTTAATAATGAATGACGTGAACCGTGATAATAACGAATTAACATGAATACTAATAGAATTCGGTTTTTGAGACAGCAAAAGATCACCAGGTCAGGTTTGTCTACGTCATAGACCTATTAACTATATGGACTTCGTCTAGGACGAGAAAATAAAATAAAACAACATCAGATAACCAAAAAAAGGGGTGTTGTGGAAGAGAAAACAAAATAAATTCGTTTATTCCATTACTTTCAACGATTTGATAACGTGTGTTTACATTACGTTAAAATTGATACACTTTCCAACATCAATAATTCAATTTCATATGTTTTTAGTTTATTTTTTAATAATAATAATAAAAAAAACAATATACGTTTTGAATAGAATAAAATGAAAATTGTTTTATTGCAATTTGTCTACGGCACATTAAAATATCTGTTATCTGACATAAAAGAAATTAACGGAATGAACGATTTTACTTTTGTTTTCTCTTCCGCAACACCGATTTTCGCTCATCCGGTGTTGTCTGATTTTTCCACGAGACACGGGACGTAGACGTGCGCAGTCCACGTAGCTGATAGGTCTACGTCATAGGATTATGGATTCGATACATGATAATTGCAGCACGCGTTTTCTCCATGCTCCGCAGGATGCTGATAGCCATGGTAACCATATTCGGCGTGTCCTGGTTACCGTTGACCGCGATCAACCTGCTGAACGACTTCTACCTGCAGACGGCCATGTGGACGCATTACTATTTGTTCTTCTTCTCGGCGCACGCGGTGGCCATGAGCTCCACGTGCTACAACCCGTTCCTGTACGCCTGGCTGAACGAGAACTTCCGGAAGGAGTTCAAACAGGTGTTGCCGTGCTGGCGCAACGGGTCGGCGTACGGTGCCGCGGGCGCCGACCAGGGCCAAAGCGGGCGCCGGTGCCGCGTGGGCGGTTACCGGTCCGAGAGGACGTGCAACGGCAACGACACGTGCCAGGAGACGCTTTTGCCCACTTCCGTCGTGCTGCCGTCCGGCCGGACCACCGCCACCACGGACTGTACCGGACTCGATCTCGTCGTAAGTCCCCCCCTTTTTTTTTATTTTCCACACACAATATGTCTCCTACTGAATCCCCGTAGTAACCGCGGCATTCGTCGTGAAACGTCTTTTTTCTTGCGATAAGTTTTTTTTTATGTGCTTTATAGTGTTTTACTCAATAATTTCAGCGCGGTTGAATCGGATTATAGTCGGGTACTACGACGGGTGAATGATGTCGAAACAATTTTTGAAATGTCTAGAAAACATTCGGATCCTTCTGGGAAAAAGTTATGATAAGCTAATAGGCAGAACGGACCTGGTACGATTTCCTTTTTGCCTCTAATTTTCTAAGAGCAAGCGGAAGTGTGGAAGTATTACAGCCAGTGCTTGGGATAAGAACGCGTTCTCGCATATATTTTGTTAATCGACGACAATGGTTCTTTTTTCCAAACAACACGTGAATATTTTCAGGCCGTTCGAATTCGCATTTAAATATTTTACATTTCCAATCGAAATATATTTTTGTTTTCTTACTGCAATCGTGTTTTTTTTCACACTAATATTTCACTAAACTCACTATATATTTCGATATACATATAGTATAATACGTATAGCAGCGTAGTTTCTTGAAATTTTCACTAAAAAGTTTTTTGTTAAAAGTAGAAAAAAAATAACCATATAATAATTCGCGTTTTGTATGAAATCCCTTTGTGTGAACAATAAAGTAGTGTAGTAAAGTTTTTCTAAAACGCCTTTCTATATTTTAGGATTATACGGATAATGAATATAGTTTGTACGTTTTTTTGTACGAGTCATTTCGATATTTTACCAATAACGTTCAGAGTCCTGTTAATGACGCAACAGTTATTTATTTTAATTACATAACGGGTTGGATTCTCAAACGAAACAAAGAAAATTTAATTAGAACATTAAAATAATATCAAATAATTCCGTAGAATAATGAAATATAATGGGGTATAGAATTGAACAGCTATAATACAACATAAATGAAGTTGATGTTCGTTAAAGAAGTTTGAAGGGTTCTCGTTAACGAAATTCATTAACTTGACTGGTGGATCGAAGCTCGCATAATTATTAATTGTGGACTTAAAAAGGACTATGAAAGGATGGAATATCCATATTATATCGTTATCAATAAGTTTTTTTTTATATATATAAAATAGCAGCAGGTCCGCAAAATTAACCAAGAAAAATCGAACACTAATTTCCACAGCACATTCAATGGTATCGATTTCAAAACAATAGCTCACTTTCCTGACAAAATATCGATTATTATTGCATAATTTTCGACAACGGGTGCATTTTGAGTACTGAAATTCGATGTGATACAGTAATTGAGTGCTGAAAGCTGTCACAGCGAATACATTTTTATAAAAAAAATATCTTGCTTCATGGGAAAAAAATCATACACCTTCTGACCAAAATAAATATGTACGAATTTTGAAAAATTTATTTATTTTTTCTATACGTTCCGCGTACATTTAACGTATAATACTTTGATATGAACCGAGGTTGTGTATTGACGAATGTTTAATTCTCGCGATACGAAACAAAACGAGTTTATTCCACGTGTATGCTCGTGTCCTCTGGTGACTTGTGTCTGAATTTATATTATATCGGCCGTACTACTGCAGGTTCTGCAGTTATGGCTTCTGCGAGCAGCTCTACATATTATGACTCGCTCTTTCGTAGTAATCCGCAAAGGGATGATATAATTTTTTCCGCGAATAAATCATACGTTCATGTATGTATACTAAACCATAATATAAAATAATAATAAAAAATGACTACGGCTACAGAAGGGATTTTATTCGCCAACAGGGTAAAACTCAGTTATATTATTGAATTATGTATGTACATCATTCAAGTTGCCGCGGACTGACAATTATTTAATTCGTTGTATAGAAAATCGTTTTTAAACTTTTTTGACATATATTTTTAATATACTACACGTAGAACTTCTTGAATCCTCTAAACGATTTGACATTTTCATTGTGTAAAACCGTAAAATTCTCGTTAACATTATTGTATGCGACGTGTTTATCGGTTGTTAGGCATATTACTGCGAATAATTTTAACATTTTCCGTTTTGTAATTATTACGTATAATAGTTACTGTTTATTTAAAAATCGATTTTTGTTTTTTTTTTTTTTTTATTGCAGTCTATTAGAAAAAATAAATTTAAACCGGTTAAGACCAATATTAACCGAAACATAAGTCGGTACCGCAATTTAAAAATTTTCAGAACCGGAGGAACTAAAACCGAAATACGTCTCGGAATAAAAATTAACAATTCTTATGATTTAAAAGTTGAAATTACGAGTTTAATCGCAATTTATAATTTATGACTGGGGAAAAAATAAAAAAATAAATCTTTGTTATATTTAAAGTTTAGACGCTTTATCGAAATAAATTATTTTCTAGAACAAAATATTGCGCGGTTATATAATAATCATGTTATGAATCTCGCAAAAAAAAGTCTATCGTGAGTCATAAGTCTGTTTCTCTGTATTATTTCTATAATTTTGACGAAAATTAACAGCTTGTAGAAAAAAAAATTATTATTATTATTAAATTCGACTAACACTTGTCTGTATTTTATACGAAACGTAATATTTACTACTAATATCTAGACACGTAGCTCGGTCGTCTGTGTGAAGCTAATAAAAGTAAAAAGCTGAGAAAAGCAACAGCGCGTAATAATACAGACATACACACGCCATATAAATATAATATAAATAGTATATATATATATATATATATATAATACCGAAAGAAAATAATAATAATAATAATAATAATAATTCATCATAATCTCACAGAAAGTATTAATTTATCATATCCTTGTATATATGTATGATAGCAGGTGAAAACAACTTACTGGCCGTATTGTACCGTAAATTATTGCTAAGCCGCCAAAAGGGGAAAAACGAAACAATACAAAAAATGAAAGTAATAAAATAAAAAGCGATGATATATAAGCCACCGGCCGAGCATTTAAATTATCCGATACGAAACGCAACGTAAAAAAAAAAAATTAAATAAAATCTAACCGACGTCCAACGTGGCATTAGAAGAAGAAAAAAAAACATAATACAATAAATCCGATTTTGGTTCGGTTTATGTTAAAAAAAAAACTCTCCGGAAGAATTTCGCGTGTATAACGAACGTGCGTGTTTAATTAAAATCCGATGGATATACTCGTTTTCTTTTTTTTTTTTATATACGAATACGATACAATATTATGTATGTAATGTAATAGGACAAGAGATTAAAAGTAACGCGAACCCTGTACACGTGATACATACGGGTATATAGAACACCGAGCGCGCACGACGACGATAAAATATAAAAAGAATTAATAATAAAAGTAGTTTAAAAAACAAAAATAATTATTGCAGAAAAAAAATGCTACGTGAAAGGGTATAAAAACAAAAACTTTCAATTAATCCGAAAATTAGTTACGTATGAAAAATAGAGAAATATATTCGTGTGTGTGTGTGCGTGTGTTTATATAAAAGAATTGTTGCGTTAAATTTTTTTTATTAAAAATAATTAATCTCTCCGGTGAATTTAAAGGACGTTAAAACAAAACAAAAAATTTCTTGAAAAAAAAAAGCGCGACGGGAAAGTTTTGCTCTTTACGAGCGAAAAAAGAATATATTAAAACCGTAATAACCAAAATTGTCGCGCGCAATTTTATTATATCGGCGGGCGCCCGGGAAGAGGTTTAATTTTTATAAAATAAAAATAAGTTTTATTAATAAAAATAATAAAAACGAAAATCGATGTAATATTAGTACATCGGATTACTTATAGACTAAAGAAGTTTTAATATATATAAAAAATTATTTTGTGAGTTCAAATGCATTATTATATCGTCCGCCGCCGTAATCACACTGTAATATGAGATCAAAATTCTCTGCCAGTATACCTATAATATCGTACCCAGTTATTACTTTTTCAATTTTCAATTATGAACTCCCAACATCCGTAATAATAGAGTCATGTCTCGTATTTATCGATCATAACCAAACCGTCGAAATATCTTTTCTCCGTCGCGTTCGCGTTCACAACAGTGAAAACCAATAGGAAGTGCCTGTCGTTTACGTTGAACGTTTCAAATCTCAAACTGTTCTCTACTATCAATTGAGTATGTCACGGTTTTTTATATAAAAAAAAAATATATATATTATATATACATAAATATTAGATAACATTAAAAAATAACAGAATGGTAATTTTTTTTCTATCGGAATATTCTAAAATTAAAAGTAACGTTTTACCTACGCCGTTGTTTCGTTGAATCTGCAGTCGTTGCTGATAGATGGATGGATGGATGGATGGACAGTAGGCGCACTGTGTACGTAATACACGATTAATGGAGAATACGACACGCGTTATATTTAATATTATAATATGAAATACCATTTGAATTTAATATAAACGATCAAAACGTTTCGTGTGAAATATTCCGAAAACAATTTTCTGCGTAGTAAAGCGGCTATTAAAACGAGATGTCCTACGGCTGCGCGTGAAGATCGAAAAGCAGACGCATAAAACATAACGTTTTTAGCGTCATTTAACATAAAACTAAACACGACGGAAACGAATTTTATGTAGAGCCTCGTAAATTTTCTTTCGCGAGTTTTCAGTCTTTTAAAATAGAAATATTTTTCACGTGGTTTTTTTTGCACACTTATTGCACACACACACACATATACGCGAATAGGCCCTCGAGTGTGCCAATCAAATTCATTAGTTATTTTTTTTTTTCGAAATTATTGTTTTTCCATACACAATATCATACGCGCGTCGTTGATCAGATTTCATCCGCCGATACAGAAAACACTCGAATCGAACGCCGATAAAAATATAGTTTTTTTTTTCTTTTTTTCTTGTCGTTAAACTCCATTTACAGTATTGTGTAATACAATATATTATTTATGTGTCGATCCGTGAAGTGTCGAACAAGATTTATGACGGTGGTATTACGTTTTATTCGAATATATATATATATATATATAATATACGCGAACGGTTTTATTACGATCGAAATTGGACGTAAATTATATAATATATATAATCGAACGTAAAAATCGTATGTATTTAGTGTAAGGTTTTAAAACGGTTTGAGATAGGTATACTGCGTTTAATGTAAAAGATTGATCCGTATAATGTAGAAAGTTCGGGGGTTTCTTTTATGGCTATTGGGAGAGTGAATACGAATGAAAATCGAGAAATGAAATCGGACTATGCTGATGCGGTTAGAACGATTGTGTGGGGGAAACACGATAAGATAATTGCAAACTACACGCGAAAGTATTGAAATCGAGCGAGAAATACGCATGAAGAAGTAAAAGGAATAATAGTAAACGCCAATAAATGCTGCTATTTAACGTTGAAATCAAAATGTCTTTCACGAGAATCAACGATAATCTTCTACCTACGTCCGATCCATAACGTAGAGTTGTGAAACGCGAGCGGCTATACAAAAGTAAAAACACCTGCAGGGTGTAATTGCGTTCAAGATAAGAAATACCGAGGAAAATGTGTGGCCGGTGCGCATCCAACGCGATATTAAACATTTACGTGTCCGATTAAATGGATTTCAAACGTATATTTGACAATATTAATTAAAAGTTCATTACTGTATATTATGTAAAATCGTCTAGTGGCTGTATTCCGCAGTCCGACTACACAATGTTGTACAGTATATAAAGAGCGAGAAAAAAAAAAAAGACAATCCCATAAACATTCATTAATGCTTTTCTGAAACGTTAAGTATATATATATATATATACGTATACACATCACGGCTTCAATTGACTTTGTCGTCTTAATAAAAAATAATTACACGCACCGACTATACACATACATTTATATATATAAGGTTAATTATTATTCTCCGCGTGACATTTACATTTTTAACCTTCTTAAAAGAAGACGGTCTTTGAAAAGTATATAATATACGGCAGAAACGACTGACTGTGTCTGTTTCTAAGGAACAAAAAAAAAATAAATTGTTTTTGTTTTCATTTTATCAAAGCGTATATATTATAAAATTATTCGTATTCGCCGGTTGAACACGTTGCTGATGACAATGCTGATGACGCTGTTGATGCGTCAGAGCGTGAACAATTATTTCGTGTTTCGTTCAAACGAGCGCCGCGCCAACAGAGTTTTCAACTTCATATTTTCATCGATGAAATAAAGTCGAAATCAGCGTAATATAATATAATATTCATTTTTATCGTTCATGAATATATTATTATCATTATTATTATTATTATTATTATTATTATTATTATTATTATTATTATTATTATTATTATTATTATTATTATTATTATTATTATTATTATTATTATTATTATTATTATTATTATTATTATTATTATTATTATTATTATTAATGATAATACGAAAACGGCGCGCGTTCATTTTATCGACATTATAAAATATAACTTTAAACAATAACAATAACAATTTTCGGTATGTTAAGTTTGAAATTTTATTATATCCGCCAATACTGGACGAATCAAACGTTTAATAGCAAATTTACTCAAAAAAATTAACGTAGAAAATAATACTGGTGAGTTCGAATTTGATGATGATAACCTACTGTTGTTCTACGGTTTCCGTTCATTATCGTGTCCCCGCGATAAACACCTTCCTAAAAGGCGATCTATTGAAAATAAACCGTTTAAGTAGTAAAAAAAAACAAAATATTAAAAATCTATTCTCTATATAACAGTGAACGCGGTTTTACATATAAAACATATCTTCTCATTCTGAATACGATTTAATCTTACGAACAGAGTGTATTTTAGTATTCGATATTCCAACATTTGAACAATCTAAACGATAAAATAATGATTTTAACACATACTTTTTTTTGTGCAAATCGAATACACCGCCTTCTATAATAATGAAAATAATTTGCACTCTAGGACCGGGCTTACGTGTGTAATCCACCTCTGTATGAATATATACAAAGTAAATTATATCATACACGCGTGGGAATATAATAAATATTTGATCGGTTATCGATTTGTACGCGCTAGTATGTGGTTTTACTCGCCACAATTTCAATACAATAATATATTCGCGTTACAATGGATACGTTTTTCTTTTATCCTATACTCACTACAATACACGATATATTTATATATGTCAGTTACGCGCAAATATTTTAATGTTTAATATAATATTGCGAAAAAGAAAAATTTGTAAACATTCCGTACTTAAAATATGAATACATTATATTCAGTGTATTATTATTATTATTTGATGCGACGTAAGTCGTATAAAATATACGCAAGGGGTTTATAACAGGTATTACGTTATATTAGTGAAATTCTTTTGGAAATCACGAATTAACGAACGGCTCGAACGTGTCGAACACGGTTTATGATCGACAACAGTTTTAAGACTCTGAAGTTTAATACGATCGAATTTCCTTTTCGAAATCGGATCCGTTTCCGTATATTAAATACACGAGCACGGACTGTCGCTCGCGTGATGCATTATCATTAGATGAGACGAACGTCATCGATAATAATTCGACGCGTTTAATGCCGATGAATTTAACGACAATTTTGTTTCTATATATTATGTATAATATCTGTAACTTCGGTTCATCAAACCGAGGGCGGTTGTCGTCGGTTGGGAACAAACTCATACACGCTCGCACGTGTGTCGTGGTAAGGTTGAGAAGATATGACAACAGTTTCGCATAATATTGATCTATGTTTTGAGTATATTTTTCTATTATTTTTTATTTTTATTACGCGACTCGGAATAACGATTTTGTGTTGTTTTTGGTGGGGGGGGAATTAAGAGTCCGTATACGCCAGCATCGCCAATAAGAAATTACGGTCCAAAATGCAGTCAATCGTTAGTATTTTATAAAATAAAGAAAAAAAGTTATCGATAGTGCCCCGTCTCTTTTGGATTTATCCAAAAATTACAGCAGAAAATACCAACGACAATATCTCATATTAGAGTATGGGAGTCAAAACGATTCCAACCGTTAGTGTTTCGTTACAGTAGCGTAATTTTTGGATGGTAAGACAAAGACCTCGTGTGTACAAAAGTGTTGAATTTTGTTTTGCAATTCTCGTCGTACTCTAATAGGGACTAGAGTGTAAGAAATAATAATAATAATAAATATTAAAATATTATAGTTATATTTATTAATATGATATGGGAATATAATAGTTAATAGAACTTGAATTTTGTGAAATGAATTCATGAATGTTATAAATAGACGAGGGGCCAAAACCCATACTGCCCCGGGACTCTACGTTTATAATTAATACACTGGCTGGTTAGTTCTTTTTAACTTCTAATGACGACATTCAAGAGGGTTCGACGATCGACTTACATAATACATTATGCATAGCTCACACGCTCTCCACTGTATTCCCTACGAGTTTACTCATAAAAAATAAATCACGATAACTACACGTTTATACGCCTATGGATCATCGAAATAAAGCGATCAAACATTATTTATATTTTTGAACGAGCAAAAAAAAAAAAAATAAAAGTAAAATAAATAAAATTCCAATTTTTATTGCAAGTCTACAAGTTTTGGCATTAATTTTTGATAACGGTTGAAGATAAGTTATATTTATAGGGTATTTCAGAAAGATATATAAATATTATACGCGATGTATTCCTCCTTAAACTATTTATCAGAGTTATTTTCACGAGTTACGATATTTTGTTGTATACAATAAAAGACGTTTAGGATTCCAGTGAAAATGGAACGTGAGGAGTGACCCATTTTACACAGTATTTACGGATATTATTTTTTTTTTAAAAAAAAAAAGAATAATACGAAATAAATACATTTTTTTTTTATCTCATTTTCGCATACGCTAACATTAAATAGAACACTGTAAACGTTTTGACGTTATTCGTCCAAAAACGTTGAATTATCGTTTACATTTAAATTGTATTTAATATTTCGAATAAAAATATAATCACGTTACTCATTCGACAAAAGTCTAATTATTATTAAACCGTATAATTAATTTTTTTCTTTTAGATTTTTAACTCCTAATTTTTATCACCGACATTTTCGTTTCTTATTGACTATTAAATTCTACTCATACGTTGTTTTATTTTATTCCGTAAAAATTGTAAAAAATTTAAATTATAACCAGTCATTATTTTACTTTGAATAGAATTCATTACGAGTAAACAATATTGACTAACTCTCCGTCTTCGCGTGAATTTATTATTATTATTTTTTTACAACGATCGACACGATTGTAATCAGGTTACAAATGTTTTTCAAATTTTCATCTCGTTTTCGACTTATTTCTATAGATATATGAGTTTTTTTTTGTATGTAATACATTTATATTTTTAAATTGTAGACTTTATTTATATTTTCATACTATAATATCTATTCAATCGATTCGTTACCAAGAAAATAATAATTTCTACGTTTTTACTTTCGTCAAAACTTAAGATATTCACGGAGAAACGGGGAAAAAACTTTAAACCATAAAACAATAATAACGAGTAAATATAAGTATATATTATAAATATAATATAATAATAACGAGTAAATATATGACTCGGGCAAACGCCGGGAAAATCTACATTGACTTTGAATATCGAAAATTTACAGGAAACAACTTATTGACATGAAAACAATAATAATAGGTAGTAATAATAATAATAGGTAATAATAATAATACCAGGAGTGTTCAAAACGTAACAATTACCTATTGACGTACGCATATGAAGCATAGCGTAGCGTAGTCGTATATATCGTTTAATGCACGGCATATTATTTTTATTATTATTGCTTGAAAATCGATTAGAGTTTAAAATAAAAGCGATGATAATAATAGTCGTAGAAATATTAGTTGTTAAATTTATCGGATCGATATAATATTATATTATATAAACGATTATAGAATAGTACCTACCTATATACTACATACTGAGTACGAATTATTTATAAACGCTAAAAACAGCTCTAGAAATCAATTCATACTTAAAAAGAAAATTAATGAATAGTTATATTTGAACAGTCTGAACATTAAAAAGTTATAATATGCGCCAAAAACGTATGTAATCGTACTTTTAGTTACGGTTCCGCGTACCAAGTACAATAATAAGTCCGAATATGAAATGTAGGTTTTTTTTTTTTATTTTTACTATATAAATATTTTTTTTTTTCTTAACTTTTCTCGATTAAACTTTTGTTGTGTTAATTTAAAGTAATTTCAAACTTTCCAATATATATATATATGGCGCATATGTGTGCGCGGGATGTGTACAATGTATTACGTGTATTTGTACTAAACGTATATTCCTAAACGTAAAACAACGCGGTTTTTTTTTTTTTTTTTAATAGCTTTTGAATCCATTTTATCTCCCCCATCCATCATCGTCACTCTTCGGATTTCTTGTTCGCTTCCGCTAGGAGTTTCTCCCACTAACACTCGATCGCCTTGTTGTATGTCATTCGTGCGTTGTGCTTCGATCGCATTCAGTGTTTCTAACCGCAAAACGATTCGTTCGCACGAGACGGCGATTGTGGAAACACCGATTATTACCACGGTGTTCGCGGCTGCACGCGTACACCGTAAATCGAGCGCGTAAACGGTCGAACGAGAAACGACTGAACCGTAGACGGGTGGACAAGGGCGAGTCTTAGTTTCGTGATAATCTGGTTCCGAGACGATAAAAAGTTAATTTCGGAGCGTATATTACACAGCATATATAGTCTTGGACTGGTCCATCGTTGCGCTATAATATATATATAGTTCTTTGCTCATTCGATTTTCACCGAGAAGAAACGTTTTTGTCGAAAACGCGCGCAACGAACTACCATCACCGCCACCACCACCTATATACGATGGAAAACCGGACGAATCGGAGAAAAGCAAAAATTCGATACGCTCCGTAAGACTGCCGCCGTGTCGTACACCTCAGCTATGTACAGACGCCGAAAACGGACGCGCGAAAAAATAATCGCACGGATCGTCTCGGTAATCGACATATTTCATTAGAACACGTGAAAAGTGTATCGCACGCTTCCCTTTTTTCTTTTGGCGCCGACCTTTTATAAATCGTCTTATTTCGTTGTCCCGGGGGTTTATTGAAATACGTTTATGTAAGAAACATGATTTTAAAAAATATTGCGAGAATATTTTATTAGGAAAACGTTGGGACCGAGTGTGTAAGGATTAAAAGACTGCGCGCAATAAAATCCGATATATTCGTACAACGGCGTGTGTGTGTGTGTGGAATTCGCACGCACAGTGTAATAATAACGCGGAAACGTCGATTTTCCCGGTAAAATAATAATAATAATAAAAAAAAATCCTTTTAAATTAATATCCGGAAAAACGAGAATCGCATCTTAAGGATTCTGAAAAATTGCCGTTAAACCTTAAATATCTGCATGACTGGAGCAAACAGTGGACGGGAATGCGAAAATGTGCGGGGGAACAAACTAGAATCGCTTAACTGCTTACAACCGCGCCGTTGGTCGAGTTATTCGGAAATTCGTACAACGTTTATTGGTACATTAATAAAAATTCGATTACATCTCAATAAAAAAGAAAAAAACACGAATTCATATTAAAAACATCTCTAGAGGACCGATGAACATCGACGGTTTTCTTCCTCCGCGAAGAATTGTGATTGTATTTTCTACATTAAGTGACGATAAATTATTCGACGACGTGAGAACGACAAAAAAAAAAAAATCACGTTTTAATTATACGTAATTGCGTACACTTTACCCGTAGTCGTTATATATCACGTTTTTAACAATAATCAAACAAACGTAACTCATCTACAGGTATACATAAATACATAAATATAGAATATTGCGTTCGAATTCGTTACAATTAACGAGTACTACAGGCGAGAAGCATCGGTTTTGTTTCGTTTGTTTAATAATTGCTAAAAACGGGGTACATAAAACGACTCCGGTTAAAAAGTGTACACGTATTACGTGTATTTTCGTTTTTTTTTTTTTCCAATTTTCTTTTTGAAAACGAAACCTCTGGCACGGCGTCTTCTTCTTCTTCTTATTATTATTATTTCGTTCGAGTACAAAGTAATATAATAATTAAAATTGAACCGTCTGCGCACGCCGGACGCACACAATGCAAAGTAACAAAGTACACGACGCATTTGCAATATCAAATTGTAGTTTATGAATTTTCAGTAAACGAAAATTGCGTGCGCAATTAGTGTTTATAAATTGCACCACGTCTGCTGTATTAACATGGAACGCTAATAATCATTAAACAATCGCTTCGGGGTCGGACGACGATATTGAAAACTGTTTCGGGAAAAATATTCCGCGTCGTCGTGCGAAGGTCTATGTAAATATAGTTTTTGGGATTGAGAATGAGAAATTGAACGTCTCGGAAACGAAAAATTCGACGAACGGAAATGTTAATTTACTTAAATGTACTATTGTCGACGAGGAAATTATAATCACTCAAAATCAAATCCTAAAAACACGGAAATTGAATAATGAAAGAGAGAAAAAAAAAGAAGCCCTACATTTGCATTTATTTGTTTTACATTACCGCTTACATTTACATAATCTATTATTTTCTTGACGACCAACGTTTCAATTAGTTTTCACGCCGTTTCTCTTTATGATTATTGAAGTTGTTTATGATACCGTTTGGTACAACGTCCACTTGGAACTGGATCACTGTCGGCACACTGTCGTAACAACACGAGAAAAACAACAAAAAAAAACAATAATTATTTTACAGTTTTCTCGATACAGTGCCTGCAATATACATTACAACTATTCTGTTCATTATTATTATTATTATTATTATAATTGTTATTACCGATTTGCACCTCATTGAGAGATCACAATTAATATTCTACCAAAAGTTAAACAAATGTTTACAAATATTTCGATGATGGTTATCAGAACGAATTTTCTGGAACTGCGCGCAATATTCGGAATCATAGGCGTATGAATTATCCATTCGTGAGGTTAAACCTCCTCCCCATTAGCCATAATTTTTTTTTTTTGCAACCAATTCGTTATGATGTTTGTAACGGATATTCATCGTCTTATCATATATAATTTATATTTACAATTACAATCTTATTACAATGTAATAAAATAGTCGGAGTCCAAACGCAGAATTTTTTTTGCGAGGAAAAAATAACACGTATTATTTCTTTCAAAGTCGTTTCTCCGAGTCCGTTTTACCGTCTGAATACCCGATATGAATGATGCTTAAAATAAAATGCGTTTTCCTTATTATTAGTCGTCACTTGTTATCTGCGAACGTTGTTAAAAGTAGATCAATGGACGTACAATCTTAGCGATTCGAGTTCTAGCTGAGGAAGTGTTACAAGATGATCTGGTAAAAAGAAGCCAAGAAAATTAGATTTTGTATTAATAAACATTTTATTGAATATTGCATTATTATTATTTTTTTATATTGAAATTATTTAAAATAATATCAAATGTCATAATCAAGGAAGTGTTGGCTCAAAGCCTGTCAAATATTTTTTTAAAAATTATTCAAAACTTTTTCCTCCCACTTTTGAAAATTCCTGAGAACGTCACTGATCCGAATGTAAAGACATATTCAGCGTTCAAAAAAATATTTGCGTATAAACGCCATAGATACCTTTAATATAGAATGAATAGGATTGAATTTTTTGCCTCTTTTTCCCTTCATAAGCCAAAGGTGTCACGAGGTGATATTGTTTTGTTGTCATAATGCAAATTTAATAAATTTTGTACATTTAATAATAACAAAATATTAAATAAATTTAGAAATATATTTATTACAACACGTGCAGTTATCGTGTTTGCACGCCCAACGCAAGTCGTGGGCATAAACTACAAACAAAAAATACACGAAAAATAATATTTGTTTAGATAAAAATAATATTAGCACTTGTTTACTTTTGCGATTCGATTACTTTACACGAGACATTTTGTCATTTTTTGACCGTCAAGAAAATCGACGAAAAAGTATACTTTTATAGGCCTCAGCTTTCATAAGGATATAAAAGCGAAATATACTTATTATAATATATTTTCAAATTTCTCATGTGATATCCAATTGAATAGTCGAATAATAATTAATTTTTTTTTTTTTTGCTATTTTTGAGTACGTAAGATCGAAAGAGTGTTAACGAATCGATTTTTTTTTTCTGTAAACACTGAGAAATTTTACCAGCCTTATTACTGTGTTTGCATTGCTTAAATAATAATACTTTTATTTTAGTTTTCATTTTATCGCATTGAAAAGACTTTGTTCTCACATAATACACATTATCAGAAATCCATTAGACTATTATAATCTGTTGTGGTACAAACTTTAAAACGTTTAATGCTCATCGCAAAACTGAACGTATATACACAGCTTTATAAAAATGTTGAATAATAATTGGCGACGAATCGAAATAAAAGAGACATCTAGTCGTGTTTATGAGACTGTTAAACAAAAAAATAAGAAATGAAGGTCTTTGTATTAGTTCGATTTAAACAAAAACTATAGCAGAGTGAGGTTCGATTAATTACGCGTTGTTGAGGAGATGTTGGTCCACGAGGTACGGCTCCAGTTGGCCCACGAGTGAGAAACGCCAACAGCAATTCAACGTTTATTGTTATTCCTCAGAGAGAAATAAAACGGAGTACAAAAAAAAAAAAAAAATCACGTCCAAAACAGGCCGTTTGATTGCGGTTGAACATAGGTAACGAAAACGTGTGTTGTTATTTGTTTCGCCGAAAAAAAGAGAAAAAAAAAAGACTGGTACGTTTTGTCGCGTCCGCAGTCGTGATGAGAGAAAAAAGACGTTTCGGCTCGTCGCGTAATGGCCGGCAGTGGATTCCGTTGACAACCGATGATAGTGGTGCCGACTTGAATCGGTGATTTGATAACGAGGTCTGGATAACCTAACCTAACCGACCGATTGAATTCAGCTACTGGACCATCGAGTTTGTGATATCATCACTTATGATTAGAGGATGGAATGCACGTACGACCGACGAGTCGCTTCCTTAACCTGTTTTATTAATGTGGAGTGTACAGATTTTGCAACATTGCGTACGGTTTAAAAGCGCGGTTTTACACGGGAAAAGGAGGAGACGTCGTTTCTGTGTCCGCGAGTGTAATGAAACATTATAATTATAAATACGCGCGTATTTCACTCGTCTGATTTCAATGCGAGAACTTGCACGCATTGTTGGCAATCCACAGGTGAAACGGATCGGTTTGCAGAAGATATCGAACTATTTTAATTAATTTCGACGAAATAACATTTGTGTATTTGTGCGCAGCATTATTATAATATTATTATCATACAAAGTATGTAAGTTATTTCACTTAAAAGGTTGCGTTTCAAGTTTGTTAATTAAATCGAATTCTCTGCAGACGCCGAGTATATAACATTGTATAATAATAATAATAATAATTATTATTATTATTATTATGATACGCGCTTATAATGCGTATTATTTATACTCTGTAGTGTACGTATGTGCCGCGTCATTCCGTACCGTTTAAGAACAGTTGTCGAACGCGTCGAAACCATAAAAAAAAAAATCCGTTTCGTCATTCAACGTCTACTAAACAATGAGTAATAAATATTAAATATTCCGTCTACGTAAATAAATATTAGTAAGCCAAAAAAAAAAAAAAATTAAAAACTGCTATTTAAAATCGTAATAAAAATGACGAAAATGAGATATTGGGGGGGGGGGATTCCAGTGCCTGTACGAATAATTAACACGTCGAGTAATATTTACAATTCGACGAGCATTCGCGTAAATTATATCTCGTGTTTATAAAGTTTATAAATAAAAGTATTTTCCGTTAAAACGAATAAAAACAGTAATTGCGTTTATGTAATATATTATTTTGTAAAACCAAAATCATAAATTAAAACCTATATACGAGTATATACGGATATTAAAATCGAAAAGATAATACGCTTTCAAAATCATATTTGTTCGGCCGTGAGAATAAAAACCCCGGTTTCGATGAAACGTACGAAATCAATTCAAAAATATTCCGGAAAGAAGGAAAAATTGTTTTAAAAATTACAAATATAATTATCCATATTACACTTTACGTTATTTTTACGGAGATTATATAACAGTGTGAATAAAGCGTTTTTAAAAAAAACGAAACATTAATACGATATTACAATATAAATACTAATCTACTTAAATATTGCGCGTAAATATATTACCCGAAAATTAAAACCATCGTCGTAGAAAAAAGCTTTTTCTCAAGCACTCACATTTTATAGTTGTATTGTCTGTAGTAAAGTCACATGTACTTTTTTTTAATACAAATACAAGTCTGTATATACACTGTTATCATATTCGTTTTTTTTTCTCAATATTTCGTGGGCAGTTTGTGATGTAATTTATTTGCTTTTTCCGGTTCTCCAGCTTCTCTCTCTCTACCTCCCCCCCCAAAAAAAAATTATATTCAAATATTTTATAACAAAAAATCGTATTTTATTTCCTGTATACTTGGTCACATCACTGCGATGCTATATAAATGCTATATAGATTGGCCCGGGCGTTTCTAAAGTTTTAGTTTCTACTCGTAACAAAAGTACGAGTGAGAAAGGTTACGAAAAACAAAAACTAACCCCGTCCTCTCCCATTACAAGAGAAAAAAAGTTGATGAACAAAATAAAAATCAAAAACAGAATAAATCATGAATAACGCTACGTACGTTGCGACGACATTTCAAAAAAATAAATAAACCCATATGGTTTTACGTAAGACGTATTATTATTATTATTATTATTATTATTATTATTATTATTATTATTATTATTAATACCAGCAGAAAGCAATGATTGAATTTCTTTTTGTCATTATTTTTTAAACTCTGTTTGGTCCATATTTTTTAACTCCTACAGAATAAGTTTTATTTTACAACCGATAATAACACACACTATACAATTATTGACTTTTAAGCGCATATTCGAACGATGTTAAAACAATGTTAAATGTTCGAATTTAAATCTTACGGTTTTCGAAGTATTTGTTCTGCTTATTATTTGTTTATAGTTTTATGTAATTATAGTTTTTTTTTTTTTTTGTTCAATAGAAGACTTTGAATATAACGCGTAAATCCTCAAAAACAATATGGTCGTAACGATATTTTAAACGCGCGTAAATAAAACCCGAATCCAAAAGGATTAATAACGTATTCCACCCTTGCATTAAGTACGAAATTCATATGCCTTTATTTTTTCTCTGTAAGTCCGTTATAAATTTATTCTTTCTCGTATTATGCATATACGTGTATTATAACATTATTATTTCTTATGATATATTATGATAATTACAAGTCGAACTCATAATGTATTTTCGAGTAAAAAAATATATCGCTCAATTTGAAATTAGGTGACACTCTTATGATTAGTATCAAAATTGTTGCTTTCAACACGGATAAGAAATCTGAATGCTACATTTGTACTTAGAAAATTTTAATATAAATCGAATTGCAATATTATCCGTAGAATATTAAAGCTGTTTTAGAATTCTTGAGAAGTTTTGATATTTAACAAAAAAAGAAAAACATCTCTGATATTTTATATAGACGATAAAATTGTAATTTATTTTGTGTAAGAATTTGGCGGTGGTGTGTTTAGCAGTAATGTGAACAAACGGGGAGGAGGGGCGTTATTTTCCCCGTGAAACGGTTTCATCGTAAACAATTCCGTTTTTGAACAATTTTCGTATTTTTTCACATAACACGGTAGGTGACGACGTCAAACCGCTCTCTCTCTCTCTCTCTTCAATTCTATCTGTAATAAATTCTATCATCCGCGGATAAAAGGATCCGGTTTACCGCAACACATTCAATGAAAACATTTTTATTTTTCTTACAAAATCCTATCGTTTCCTTTGTATAAATTATATAAGCGTATACGCATATACTCGTATATATAGACACGAAATCATATTTCAATACATTGCACTTACAGTTCGACGACACTGACAAATTGTGTTTCTTAACGATTTCCTCCTTCTCGCAATAGATTTTAAGATTCTCGACGTTCAAAGAAAACGAATGGTGACGTAGTCGGCGAACAAACGCATATTTCGATCGTATTGTAAGTAACGCGAATTTTAAATGTTTCTTTTTCTTTTTTTTTTACTCACGAGTAAAATATATAATACGCGTAATTCTCGCCCGCGTAAAAATAAACGCAAATCTGGCGCATTGCTTATCGATTTAATATCTCTGAATTTCGGTGACGCCAAGTCAGTAATTTCACTTCGTTATGCAACGTTGTGTTTGTTTTATCGTCGTACGATAAAAATTTTGACGTACCTATAATCCATTAATTTGACATTCTTGAAAAAAAGGCTTTGTTTCTAAAAAGTTTTTCTATCAGACTTAAGTATACTATGCAGTAATAAAAAATACTATTGAAGACCTATGACAGTAATCAAGAAAATTTTTTTCTTATGCATTTACTCACAAATTTGTTTGTTTCTTAAAGTATTTGGAATACTTTATAAAAGCTGTATGAATTAACTAATACACTTCGTCTTCGTCGACTATTCGGATCTAAAAGCGTAGTACTTACAATAATTATAATAAAAAAAAAAATATATCTCGAATACATTTTGAAACACCTTCAAAACACAAATTAGTATTGTGTATAAAAAAGTATCTTCCAAATACCATAGAAAATTTCACTAATATTATTTTAATAAATATTCAAAACACTAAAAAAGTATTAATATTAAAGTACCGAAAAGAAACAAACATTAAAGCGATACTTCTTTGTTTTTTTTTTTACGTAAAAACTTAGCAAGGTTTGAATTTAAATTATTCAACCAACTAAAATTTAATATTTTTATTTCGTCGGTTTAGTATGTTAAAAAGAAAAAAAATGTTCGTCACGAGTCACACGGCCACCAGAGATTACACTAATATGACACTTTCAAAACCTGGTACCTCTAAAAATCGCTTAGACTAAAACGCGAAAACCACCACATTATTACACTTTGAGGTTATGAACAATAATTGAGTTGATATAGATACTTTCATATAAAATTAACGTTACAGTTTAAGAAATTATAAGTTTTAAAGTTAAAGGAAAATTTGAAGAAAAAAAATATAACACATTGAAATAATTAGGTTAAAACTAAAATGATTTTAGCGTTTAATTTCATTGATGACGAGTATAGGATTTTACACTTGATTTTGAGCCTGTCTATATTTGTACTTTTCTTCGTGTAATATATACGTACCTATTTTTTTTTATATGAAAAAAAATAAATTTTTATTGAAAATTTTTCGATATGAAACGAATGTTTAATTATTATTAATAATTAACGATTAACTTAAAACGGTTGAGAAGTGAAAATGCACACGCGACTAATCACTCTCGCTTACTTAATATGTTTATAACGAAAACATATACTTCTAATAGATACCGAAACCAAAATTACATGTCTGATCGAATTTTCCAACTCTCACGAGACGTGTCGTACAGGATTGATCGATCACTAGCTGAATATTACGCGCGCGTAGAATTTTTTTTTCTTTTTTTTTTGTACTCAATCTCAAATGGTGAGAAAATACAAATTTATACTTTAAAAATAAGGACCACTCGCCTTGCCTGATGTAAAATTGTTTGTTTGAAATGATTTGTCTAAAAAAAAAAAAACGGGCAATTTTTCAACAACGAGAAACCCAGTTATAAAAATGTCTTAACACGCAGTGGCGGAAATACAAGGTATTCTTACAAAAGATTTTTTTTTTTTAATAGCCTACAATTTTCAAAACGTCATGAGTTATGCACGTCACTTAAATTGCCTTCCAAATCTAGGAACTAAAATTTGTTTTTTTACACTAGATTTCCTCTGACAATTTTAAAATACGTTTCTCCCGGTATATAATATGTCAACCCTTCGTCGTGAACTATCCCTGGAAAATTTTAAATAACATGATTTGATTAAATTCTGTGATAAACACGCATCTACGCCTCTATTACGAGAATATGTAATATAATTTTTTATTGCGCAGCGTATTTTCAATGTTTGTTCAATAAAAATACAGAGACTGAAATTATACTTCGGTTAAAAATAAATCTATATCGGAATGACACCGATATGAAATCCAAAGTAAACGCTTATTTACATAAATTAAACCGTTTTAGGTTGACATTTGAATTGTGTAACGTGAAGTGATCAATTTGAATATTATTTATTGTTTTTGTTATGACGAGCATCGCGTCAAACTCGAGGGGGGAAAAAACCAATGACACTTTCGAAATGATGAATACAACATACGAAGACGAAGCGATCAGTCGACTAATACATTTAATTGGTATCAAATATTTTTAAAAGTTCGTGGCAATCGTTCGATCGACCCATTAGAATTTTGGAAATAATGAAATGGCGTGAAAAAATTATTATAAAGGAACTCACACGTAAGTGTAACATTTCTCACATACGAGATCGTCTTAAACCGTCTTGAATTTGGCTGAAAATTTAAGCGTGTTAAATGTTTGCACGAAAATATTTCAAAATTTGTTAACCGAAAAATAAAATTCCACGTTATAAATTTGTGAGTTTCTGGTCGATAAAAACAAAAATTATAATTGTTCCTCAGCCTCCTCACCCCTCCCCATTCTACTCGCCAGATCACGAACCATGTTCCCGATAATGAGAAAACCGACTCAAAAAGACTTGATGGTTTTGATGACATAGGTTTTTGTGCATGCTATTAACTAATGAGAGTCTACGTCTCCACAATCTCACATAAAGTACTATTTAAATGTCCATACGTACACCTAGGATAACATATTTTCAAAAAAAAAAGATAAAAGTAATAGATAATAACTTCTAAATGCTGTTTGAAGAAAACGTAATTCTTTTTTTATCGTACTATTTTTATAAATAATAAAATACATTTTTAATATGTTTCAATATTAAAAAAAAAAATAATAATACTTTAAATTAACTAAAATAAATACTGTGTACATATTTGTATTGAATCTAATTTTCTACTGAAATGTTCGTGTAATTCTATAAGATTGTTATTTCGGTCTCGGAGATGCCAAAGCAACCCCCTTCCCACAATGTATATTCACATAAAACACGCAGAATATCAGTGGTAATAATAATTATAATAATATTGTTATCTGTTTTCATTCAGGACGGATTGATGATGGGAGATCAAGAGGACAATCAGGACGCGGTCGAAGTGATGCTGGTGGCGTACTCCCGCGAAGACGGTATTGCTGGACGTTCTAATAATTTACAACAGAACTCCATTAAAACCCAAGTGTAAACATCTTTCAACAGTAAGCGATAGTAATCATTATTATAATATATTACATACTTATTATTATCATCACTGTCATTAATATTATTATTCCACATTTTGCATCTCGAAAATTTTGCAATATTATTTAATTGGAGATTGGAAACGGTTGTATTATTTGTACCATTTTAGACATATTTACTAGACTACAGTTACTTAGAGCGAAACAAATTTAATTCTGAAAAAAGATTTTGAAGTTATTGATCTCTTTTCTACTCGTATTTTATATAGGTAATCGATTTTTAGTTTTTTATTTTTTAGTTGAAACTACTTTTTAATTTGTTTTAAATTTCTAATTTAAAACAATAGTGGGATCTCTCGAAAATCAACATATTTTGTTACCGAAAAACAATAGAACATTAAACATAGTATGCAGAAGAGCTTTGAATTGATGTGACTACCTATTGAGGGTGTAACGTGAAAATATGTTTGAGTTAGACACCTGAAAAAAAGCATATTTGTGTATTGCGGTTTTCGCGTGCAAAGTACGCTTAAGTTTAGAAAATATTAACAAATTTTCAATTTTATTAAAAATTGTATATATTTTATATTAATTATGATTTTAACGTATATCTGGTTTTTTATTTTTCTTAAAACATGATGGATAAAGATGTTGTAGAGTAAGCAATACTTTTATTTATTTATTTATTTATTTAGATCTTTCTTAGATTGAAATATTGATTAGACATAAGGTAATATGAGACATGCATATATATATATATATATATATATATGAACGGCGACAAGACAAATAAATATTATGAAGAAATCGAGATTGTACATATCATAATGCGTACACGTTTTATCGGATAATTTTCACGAAATCGATATAGTATAATATAACTAATGTTTAATTTAGATTGTTAAATATTGACGTTGTGATTTGTCGTTGACCACTGTACAATAACAAGTTATCATAATATTATGTAAACATGAACGATCAACCGATCAATCAAGATTATGTTTTATGAATGTAGTTCAGTCGCTTTTCTTCTCATTGTTGATTCTGACAACGTGTGAGATTTACGAACGAAATTCCTCGCCTGACGAACTCTGTATGATATGAGGGGATATAAACTCACTGCCGTGAAAATCCCAGTAAAATAGCATCGTGATGCTTATTCGTAAGATGATAATTTAGTGTTCGGCGTATAGGGATCGCGATAATTTCGGAAAACGTTTTGAATAACGAGAATACAAATGATCGTCTTCGTATATTTATAAATAGATATCTCCGGCAGGTATACATAATATATATTAAATATAAAAAAATTTAGAATTTATTACATCGAATAGAAATTATTTGTCTGTAAAAATATAAAAGATTATACGAATTTTCAGTTTATTTTTTTTTTCGAAAAATCCACAGCTCGTTACAAATGAAATTGAATCCCTTCAAAATCTAGTAGAGTTTTATCCACATTGTATATATATATATAAAGACAACCATTTAACTGAATTAAAAATTTAGCGAACGAAATTATTTCAAATAGTCATACAAAAGGGCGTTGTAAACGCTTTGTTCTAGTCTATTACTTTTATCTGTATGCCCTAATATAAATAAATTACTGAAAATTATACGTACTTTGCCTTATCATAGTAAATACTTTATGATACGAGCATAATATCGCGCATCTTGTATTCAGCCACTTTTCGACTGAATGGGGAATAATCAGATTAAATTACACGCGAATTTTGTTATTCGATCCGATCTTTTATACTACTTTCAAAATAGTCTGACATTAAGCCACAACTGGATTATACGATTTTGCTACTGTTGTCTTATTATCTCCGTAAAAGTTACTATAAAATCTGATGCCGCAATGACACTTAAATTATCACATATTATTTATATATATATATGTGAAAACTTTTTTTTAATTTCATAAAAAAAAACGTAGTTTTTTAATCTGGAAGTATTCGGAAATACTTAAAAATATTCGTGAGATATATTTCGAATACATTATATGAAAATTATTTCAAACATTTTATTTAATATAACTGTAAATGACTTTTCTGAACGTCGACGAAAAGACTTTTATTTTTCATAATTATCAATAATTACATTACTTTTGCTATCCTCGTATTTCGTGGGTACATACAGTTGTAAATTTTTATACATACTATATATCTACCGCCTTTTAGATTTTGGCGGATGATTATTTTTTTCGGCTCAATCACATTTGTTGGTCTTTCGTACCGGATTTATGTTTTTCATACATACAAGTACATCTCGAAATTGTCGAACAAATTCCCATCAAGCGGCGGAGTACACGCCGCGGTTCTTCGAAGAAAAAAATACTCGCCGTTCATTGTATAGCCATCGAAACTGCGAGAGCGAATCAAATATAATAATAAATACAATTTTATAAATTTGCGAGAATTCCATTCGTTTAGGAATCCGACGAGGATCGTACAGCCCGTATTATAAATAATACATTTATTTCAAACTGAATGCTCCCCACTGTCATCGCTACCCGCTATTGACGCGACGCTATACAACTTTAATAACGATGTAAATAACGGGATTTTATCACTTTTTTGCGGCGGTGGCGGCCTCTCGAATCCCTTTATTTTTCTACAATCCTACAGTCTTGTTCTATTTACATTCTGCGCGCTTCTGTTTTAATTCAATCTAAAAACCGATTTAACACTATACGACAAGTGAAAAAAAGAGTTCTGTAAATATAGTATACCGTTAATAATATTCAGAATCATTGCGCTACGATGCGCGGCTGATAACGATGTAAACTACATCGTGATTTTTCTGTACGTATTCGTTAAGCTGTTTTTTTCAATTTCGCACGGAATCCACACAAACGTATACGTGGCCAATGGCGGACGGATAGAGCGATGGACGGGAGTATCTACAATATGTGATGCGGTCCGAATCAGGACGGGTCACTTTTGTCCGTTCAGGAACTTCTCGGTTTGAGATAATGTTTTTTTTTCATTTTATTTTGTAATCCTAATTCTCGCGTTTCTTCCCGCAGATACTATTATCCCACCTGGGATTTTTTTTTTTTTTTTAAATACATACTTAATTCAATATCACGCATATAGCGTACCAAATACGCATATACCAAGTCCCTAAAATATTTTTTTCTAATTTTATCACTAACGATAAGACATTGTGATTCACGACATCTTTTAATTATTTCAATATTACAACAATAACAGAAATTAACGCTTTATGTATAGGTGAATAATTAATTTTAATACAATATTGGAAAAAAAATCACTTAATTAATAATTATATACATATACACACACATATATCTAAAACCAAATATAACTACTATACAATATAGCTGGTATATGTAGACATTAAAAAAATATATATATCAGAATCTGCATTATTATAACTAACGACTGTAATATTAAACTCAAATGAAATTATATATATATATATATGTATAATATATTTTTATAAGCCGTTTTTTTCCTCTATATTTAAATCGTATCGGATTAAAACGTCAAAGGATAATAATATTTCACGCGTATAGCAAGGCGGGCTACAGAGGAAATTGGTTTTATACGTCACACTGCGAAAACTTTATAATATATAATAATATACGTATAAATAACACCATATATATATATACGTATATGGTGAATATTGTTACAAAATAAAATGTAAAAAACCGATCAAATTTATAGCAAACTGAAGAGTACCCAAAACACGTATTAAAAAAATATCGTTATACTCATAAAGGTGATATTCATGTATTCTATTAATCAGATATTAATTTTTTTTTTTTAATAGAGTCTAAAAGTAATATAATTTTCGAAATTATTCTTCAATTCATATTGTGATGGAAATTTCATCAATTTCTACTATGTAAAAATATACATTTTACGATAACTGCGTATGTAATTTTTACTTACTAAAAAAGCGTGTAATAATAAATTTAGAAAAAATCCTTGAATGTTTATATATAATAATAATAATAATAATAATAATAATAATAATAATTATTATTTTTATTATTATTATTATTATTATTATTATTATTATTATTATTATTATTATTATTATTATTATTATTATTATTATAGAGTTTGTGCCAGTTGTAAATTAACTTTTTTTTTTTTTTAATAGAATATATTAGTTTTAAATAAAATTTTAATTTATTTTTCAAGTCGGCCGACTATTATATATATAATTCTTATAAATAATGTCATCTAAATATTGTACAATATTATAAACAGTTTTTATTATATACTAATACTACCTATTACATACAGTGGCGTAACCAAAATTGTTATTTGTGGGTAGAATTTCTACGCTAATTGCTATTATGTGTTAGCCGAAAATCAATATCCGTTTTATCGCACATCCGTGCGTATACATAATTTCCTTAACTAACGTAACTTAGTCAGTGTGCATTGTGTAATTATTGTCAGTAAATCATAATAAATCGATAAATCATTAGAGATTTATACGAGAGTCACATTTATGTTAGTGTATTTGAAAAAAGATGATGGTACTTCATTGCCATCACTAAACAAGTGATGACAATGAAATACCATCGCCTCTGAGAGACACGTTTTTTTTTTACATATTTTAAGGGTGGCAATATGGTGCAGACCTCACAACCACGCGGTTTAATTTTTATTAAAATAAGATATTCTGTATTAAACTTTAGAATTCGGTTATCGTTTGGTATTCTAACATTATTCTTAACATCTATTTTCAATTTTTTTTCTTGTTAATGGTTTTGTATGAATATTTATACCAACTGATAATTTAATAAATGTAATTATATACGAGTAATATATTTAATGTATATATAAGCACAATAATTTGATAATAGGCACTTCAAACTTAAAACTCGCAAAAAGTTGATTAAAACTTTTGTATATAGAATGTCTTGAGTTACGGATGTGAGACACGGACGATGACGTAGAGAAACAAATACAAACTGAAAACAATGGAATATATGGTTATGGGGAGGATGATTAAAACCAAATGGACGGAATGAAAATCAAACGATAGACTTTTAGAAGAAATAGAAGAAGGAAAAGTCTAACGAATAATATAATGAAAAGGAAAATCAAATTTATTGGGCATAGTAGACTTCACTATTACTCTCTTAATAATATGTTTGAAAGAATAATAATGAGGCGATGATCAAAAGAAATGCCCAGAATTGATTACTTCCATCACATAGAACAGAAAATGGACCGCCTGGACGAATAGACAGCCTACCAAACCCTATAAAGATAGACACACATGACTATTTCGACAACACAATGATGACGATATAATAATATATAAATCGTTCGTCAATTTACGTAGCGCCGAAAAGGTTTTTAAATTTTATACTGTCCGTATTCTAAATGTCTTCAGAAAATTCTTTTAGTGGTTTAAAGAGAGTTAAGACTTGTCTAAGACGTCGAATGAAAGATTATCGTATATTCAATAATCTAACAGCATTTATAATATTTACATAAAATTCGAATTAATCGCATCAATATACGATATAATAACGGAATAATTCAAGAGTTTATCGAGCATAAATCACCTGTAAAATCATTTTAATATTATTACATTATGTAATAACAATGTTAATTAAATTGATTACATGATATCGATAAAACATATATTGTGTTGTTTTGTAAAAAGTTTGTTTTTAAATTTTTTGGTGGAAGCAAAATAGTAGGGGCAGCATTAAATTATAGATTGAACAATCCTAAATACTTCTCTGCATACATATCGAATAATATTTCAATCAGAGATTTTTCCATACGTAATAATATGTCATAGGAACTATAAACGCCGGTTTTCCGGCTGAATCGGCATAAAATTTATAAGTGGTCTTTTTGTGCGAGCAAATTTTCTTTTTTTTTTTGTATCGGTCAAAGCTTTACATACATAAGCCACGCGTTTTAAAAATGCAGTGTATAATGTCTAAAATGAAGACGGGGACTAAAACCGTATTAACTCTCTTTTTATTAACCTACTTAAATTCAAATACGCGTATATTTATCAACTGTTATAATATGTCTCTGCATATATTACATTTTAAGGTCTTAAATATTTTTAAAATTGTCCGTATTCAAATCGAATATCATAAACTAATTTATTGGTTTTAATTTTTACAATTTACGTAGGTACATCAAAATTATCCGTGCACACCTTTTAGAAAAAAGTATTCACGGGCAAATTAAAATAAAAAAGAAATTTTAAAAATTATTATTGTGATAAATTCTTCATTTCACTCGAAACCCGAAATTTAATTTTTAAAATTCAAAATAGTCGTTTAATAAATCAATTTTTTTCCAATTGTGTTGGAAAATTGAATTAAAGATTAGTCGCTGATTTTTCAAAATTTTTTAATTTCGCGAAAATGCCGATATTTTCCATTAGTGCAGGCAGATAGCCGTCAATATCAATTTATTTAAAGAACATTTTATTTTATACGGTCAATAAAAATTGTTTAAAAATATTATTAAACTAACCAGCTAAAATTAAAAGTTTAATACAAATAATTATTCTGGGTATTATATTTAAAAAAAAGTTATCTATTCCTTATTCGATTTATTTATCATTTTGATTAAATTAAAATAAAGTTTAATATAGCGCAAAAGTTTGCTGTAACAAAATGTTTAATATAGAATAAAACAACATTTACCGCACTTGTCAAAGTCTCTCGTAGGAAAAGTTTTTTTTTATACTTATTTGAATTATCAATTTAAAATGTATATACAATGATAATTATTATATAGTCTGTCGCTTTGTCAAATATACGAGTGTAGATCGAAAATGACTAAGTAATTGAAATTTTAAATATATTCTGCAGTGTAATATCGAAATGCGCCGCTCATTATATAGCTGCTGGTGGCTTAAAAAATATTCATATTAAATTTTTTTTTTAATACGTTATAATAAATTATATTTTATGGTTAAAATAATAAAATTGTCGTATATACTACCATTACGACTAATGAAATTTACCGATACTTATATTTTACACGAATTCAATGACACGCGCAGTAAAGACTTTCCAGTAGAAGGCAATACCAATCGAAAATTCTAAAAAAAAAATATTTTTTTCAAAATCATATAAGCAATGTAATTCTAGTCCGTTTTTATTTACACGAAGAGCAAGAGGCGTAATCATATTTATTCAAAATAATCATACGCTTTATATTAAATGTGTTCGACTTAGAAAAAAAAAAGTCAAAAATCTCTGTACAGGTTATTTTTTTGATATTTTAATTCGTGTTAGAACGAACGTCGTTACACTCGTTGAAAAATATTATATTGAAAATGTTAAAAGCGTGTCAATTTAGGGGCATTTTCAAAAAAAAAAAACAAATTTTGTTACTGTCATAGTATACATATATATATATATAAGTATAATGTACATCAAAAGAACGTTTGACGATTTCTCTGAAGTAAATAATAACATTATCTGCTATTAGCTTGTCGCGAAATATTTATTTATTTAATTTTACATTGTCCCATAAGTCTGTCTGATGATTCCTTATTGGTTTTTATATTTATTCCTGGTCATTAGGCGACTTACGTATACAATATAAAATAACAATATTCCTTGTACAAAAAAAAAAAATAATAATAATAAATGATAACGAACACGTTTCATTCGCAAACCATTATATTCGCCTGTCGAAAGGTTTTGGTTTTTCTTATAAAATTTATTTTATGGTTCTTGACGTAATGACAAGTGGATATTTTGCGTCACAACAACGTTACAGGTCGTATTCCAAACAAACGAATGTTTTCGAAACAACAAAACAAATTACCGTATCGCATTTAAATCCGTAATCAAATGTACATTTTGAAATTTTATTTTCCAAAAAAAGAAAAAAGAAAAAAGTGAGTACGTTTAGCAGAAATGATTTACTTCGAAATGAACAATAAGAGTTTTATACAAAGTGAGAGCTATTAATAAATAACGATTCAAACGAGTTCAATGTGTAGGAATGATAATAATTTCGGAAAAAAAGAAAATAAAGTTTTAACCGCGATTGAATTATCGTCGTATATGGGAAAAATCACCGAGTTTTCAGTCTAAATCATTGAAAGTTTTCGGTTGGATACAACAGTAATAATCTTTACAGACATGGCATCCCAATATAACTCGGTCGGCGTACGAGAAAGTTAAAAATTCTGCACAGGACGAGGGCGACAAAAAAGAGGTTAAAAATACAAGAGTGGAAAAGTTGTTCGAGTGAGTCGAAGAAAAACGCGTGCTACGAGATGTGTTTAAAAAGTCGGAAACAAAAATTATTATTAATAAAAACAATTCACGTCCGACATTGCGCGTATTATTCATTGGCGTGGAGTAAACGCGCTAATATAGCGTTTTATTAACTGTATAATAACGAAATTATAAATGGAAGTAAATTTCCTGACATTTTTAAATGTCAACGTAATTGTTTTTATTGTACGCGATATTAAATGTATTACGACATTCGTTTGCAGGGCGGGGGGTTGGGGGTCCGGATGGAAATTTAGTAGTCTTGAAAAAAGAAAAAAGTATTCATAATATTCTCTCCCGACACGGCAAAAAATATTGCATTGCGATGTTGCGATGGAGCCTACAGTCGGATTGAAATTAAATTTTCGTTTTATATACATTTCTAATGCGATTATATCCTTTCTGTAGTAATATTATAAGAAACCGTTTTTTTTCCCCTTCTAATTATTATAACGGTCGAGAATAACGAACTTAATTCTTTTTCAAGGAACAAGTTACCGATTTCTATCATTTTTTTTTTTTTTTACTCCCATTTATCTTCAAACGCGTATAATAATAAATAATAATAATAATATACGAGTGATTTGTTATTCGAGAAACAAAAACGTTTGAAATCGTAATACAAGAATATTATACACATTGTATAATATACATTATAATACAAACATACGTGTATTTATTAAAAATCTCACGGAATTCCTATTAATCCGCGAGACGTGACGTTTATTTAGAGTTCTCCCCCGTCCCCGAGATTCCGTGTCAGAAAACCGTCGGGCGAACGGATGGGAAATAAATTCATACCACCGAACACTAATACTAACTGCGGTAAATAAATAATCGTCCGGTAAAAGTGATGATACGTCACGCGCGTGTACACGACTCGCGGTCAACAAAATAAATTACGCACCGTGATTCGCGTCTGTATAAATAACAATAATTGCTGCAGTGCGTCGTCGATACAGAGGTCCGATGGAAATTATTTACAGATTTAAACGGAACGAGGAGAGTATTTATTTTTTTATTTTCACCACAACACATTTGAGAATAGGCGTATTTTTTTTTTTTATAATTTTATTTAAAAAATATCAGTAAACGTCGCGAATTATTAGAACGCAACGAAATACTCGCATACGCGATTTAAACGGTGTAATATCGCCGTGATAACAGAAAAATTAATTACGTATTTATTATTGAATTATGCAAAACCGGATTATTGTACGTAATTAACGAAGCTGTGGAATTAAAAAAATAAAAACAATTTTTCTAAATTCAGGCTACTCCGCCGCGGTTGTTTACACTTTAAACTCCATTTCAATTTTTCGTATAAATTTAATTTTTTCTTTTTTTTTAGCATACGCGTTATTAATTATCGGGTGAGTGATAAAAAAAATCTACAAAAAAAAAATTTTATAGTTTTTAAAATTTTAAACTTATAAATATAACTTATAAATAGAAAAAATCGCGCAAAACGTCATTTATATATTCGTTATAATTTTTACGGAGTGCATTTTTGTGGAATACGGAATAATCTAAATTTACATACTTGTATATAGTTTTGTCAAAAAAAAAAAAAAAAAACGAAAAATATTTTATATTTTTTCTTTTTATCCGTGAAATTCTTGGATTCAACATATGTTTTACTCGTCGAATAATATTTTGAAAATAAATGTATCCCGTTCTGTATATAAAATAACAATTCCGAAAGTCTATTAACGAATCGTAAAAATTTCTTTGCCGCGTATGACAGATATCCTAAATTCCTAAATCATTTTCTTATTAAAACGATGCGAGTTTTTCCAGTGAGAATTTTACTAAAAAAGTGTTCTGTATTTTCTATATTCAATAAGGGGAAAATTCGTCATTTTAATCGTATTAGGTACTTGATTTTCGAATCAAGCAATAATGACCAATAATGAATATTTCGAGTAAAGTGTTAACATTTTACTATTCATAAACAAAAAATTAAAAAATCAATTAAAAGTCGAATTTTATTACGATAGGTACTTTTTTATTTTGAAAATGATATAAGCGAAAATTAAAAGAAAAATGTTTTAAAAAAACGTTACAATATCTTTTTTTATTATTAAGTTTTTGTGTAATTACAGCTTATGTTATACAATTATATATACATACATATCAATATTCGCGAGTCGCAAGAAAGAATTCAATGCTTTAAAAATAGTATAGAAAAAATCTACATTAATTGTACCTCAAAGTTTTAATAATTTTTATGTAAAATATATTTATAAATAAAATTCATGATAATTCAAAATCGAAAATGTATAAAATACATATCTACATATGTATGACGGTGGTTTATATATATATATATTTTTTTTTTTTTTTCATTCGTTGAATTTTACAGCCAAAGTCATTGTGTAATCGAATTCAACGCGTTCGTCGACACGTATGACAGTAACATTATATACACAAGCACTATACTCGTATATATAATTTTGTATTATACGTATTTGAGTCTATTTTGTAGAGAAACGACTCGTGACTAAATCCGATCTATAATACAGTTGTACTGGATTTTATTGCCGATGTATGCCATACATTATATCGTTATTATATTATTACTCTATACACATAATAATAACAAATAAATATATACGACGGCTTCGCGCACGATTCCGGCCATTTCAAAAACGTGTCGTCGCATTATTATTATTGTATATCGTGGTCGAGATTTGCTAGCGTATAGACATTATTGTAGCACTTGCTCGCAATCGTGTAGGATAAGGCAGAAAAACAAAAAAGGAAATTTTTAAAATGATTCTCACTAAAGTTTAAAAAAATATTGTTCCCCTTCCCCAAAAAAAAGTACTTTCTACTAAGGGTTAAGAAAACAAAAAAGTTTTGAAAGCAATACCCAGTATAAATGGTGTCCATCTTGATATTATATTCATTTCTGGACTCGGAACGATGATATTCTGCGTGACACTTTGTAACCCAGTTCATGAACGATTCTTTTGCAGCACGCTGTGGAGTATTCGACGAAAAGTCGTAATGGCTGATGAAATATTTATATATATACAGTGTGTAAACGCTAATTGAAAACACTCAATATTTTTGCGTAGAGCAATGCATTTTGAATTCTGTTTTTTTAGATGGAAGTTGTACTTAATAATACACATTTTTATGATCTCTGAACTTAAATCTGTTTATTATATTCGCGCATGCGCAATGCAACTTTTTTTTCTTAAATGGCAACCCCCACTTTTGAGCACAAATTATTTTTTTTCATATTTTTTTATGAATTTTAGTGGTTCAACCAACTTTATATGTCCAAAATTGATTGAATTACAGCAATCTAACGAAAAATATCGAAAATTTCGCGATTTTCATTTTTGTCCCCTATTACTCTGAAAAAAAACCGTCCTAGATACTTGAAAACTACCCCATCTAATTTATTAAAGTTTTATTTCATTTCGAACTACCCATTGTTAGGTCCATAATTAGCTGAGTTACGGATATTTCAATTTATTTGAAATTTTCCGCAAGAATTTGTAATAATTTTGCCGTTACATGGACATTTTTTAATTACAGAGGTTGATTCTGTCACTTTACCATTTATTTTATGTTCTACAATTGTTTTTTAACTTGTGAATGAATAGTGCGACACTGAAATGTCGATTTGTCATAATTTTACTTAATTCAATGCTTTAAAAATAGTATAGAAAAAATCTACATTAATTGTACCTCAAAGTTTTAATAATGTTTTATGTAAAATATATTTATAAATAAAATTCATGATAATTAAAATCGAAAATGTATAAAATACATATCTACATAATATATTTTATATATATATATTTTATTTTTTTTCATAATAATTTTATAAAAAATCATTGTGTAATCAAATATTCAATTCGTCGACACGTATGACAGTAACATTATATATATATATACTCGTATATATAATTTTTTATTATGCGTATTTTTATTTTGAAAACGATTGTGTAAATCGATTATAATAAAATTGTCTGGATTTTATTGCGATGTAATACCATACATTATATCGTTATTATATTATTACTCTATACACATATATACAAATAAATATATACGAAAAAATTATACGATTTATTTAGAAACGATGTAAAATCCGATTATTATTATATATGTGTAATTGTAGCTATAGATTATTGATATTCAATCGAATGTATGTAGAAAAACTACATTATATGACGATTTTTATATAATTATTACTCATTCGTATTTTAAATAAAATCATTGATAATTCAAAAAAGATTTCTACACGTTTATATATATATATACAAAAAAGTTTTGAAAGCAATACCCGTATAATTGTGTAAAATCGTCATTTTTATAACGATATATTGAGTCTTTGTACAGTATAACGATATTGCACTGGTATTAGAAACAAAAAGGAATACATTATTTTATTATATATATATCACTAATAATAAAAATAAATATATACGACGGCTTCATTTCCGGCCATTTCAGAAACGTGTCGTCGCATTAAGTACTTTTCAAGATGTATAAGAAAACAAAAGTTTTGTAATACTTGCTCCAAATATGAATGGTGTCCATCTTTAAAATTCTCACTAAAGTTTAAAAAATATTGCATTTCTGGACTCGGAAAACAGATCTAACGTCTACACGACTTTTGAGCGATTCGATTTTCACGCTTTTGTAAAAATCGCTTTGGAGTATTCGACGAAAAGTCAATGTGATGAAATATTTTTATATATATATATATATATATATATAGAACATGTCGAGCTCACGTGATCTCCCTCGATGTCTTTTCCCGTCGTTGGTTAAGTCCGTTGACTTTTTGATCTAATCCTTCTCTAAATAGCTGAATGCGTCTCTTCAAAATCCTCAACCCACATCTCGATTGCACATCAATAGGTGGAACAAGATCTAAGACGTCCTAAACACTGACATTATCAGTGAGCAGCATACAGAATTTTATCGCTTTTGTAAAAATCCTTTACGGCAATTGCGCGTCGTGAACCAAAATTCACTGATCTGAAGTTTACTAAACGAATTTAGGAAATTCAACGAGTGGAATACGAATAGTTTTCTTGTTTAGCGCACAAACGTTCCGATTTTTTTGTCAAAGCTTTTTAAATGTTTTCTTAAGCGTTTTACGAGAAATAAAAATACAAAAAGACCTTCGAAATCGTAAAAACGCACGCGATTCACATCGAATCGATTTCCTTTTAATTCCGTGTAAAAAAAAAAAAAAAAAAAAAACCCTCGTAATTCTCATAAGGTGAATTTTAACGTGAATTATTATATAGTATCGGCGAAAGTTACGAGTTTTTTTTACGAACGAAACGAAATTTTCTTGTACCCACAACGTTTTATAATATCCGAGAAAAACTATGGGAAATATTTTCGACAATCAAAATAGTCAAAACGTTTGTGTGAAAAACAAATGAGAGTTTTTAACGTCACGCGCACGTCGTAATAACGTGTGAATAAAATAAGATCGGGTCGGAAACGGAGAACACTGTTTGTACTCACACTATGACTGCAACGTGCGAATATATCGTGAAGTTTTATGCGCGAGGCGAACGGACGCGACGTCGAGGGAAACGGAAAAAGAATTACTGGCAGAGGGGAGAAAAAGGAACGGAAAAAATACGAGACGACGACTCCGTTGCAAGGATCGCCGGCGATGGCTTTTATAGGGGTTTTTTTTTCTTTTTGCGTTTTCTTGGCAATAAAACGCGATGGCGAAATTGAAAATCTCAATATGAAATCGCCAGCACATTATACATTTTGTTACACACACACACACCGAGCTGGCTCACATCTAATTCTTTTCTCCCTTCATTCATCGGGTGAAAAACGCGCAGTGGTGGCGGCAAATCGTCGCGCGTGCCTCCGCCGATTCGCTTCATTTTCCTCTTTCGATTCTTGTAAGCAGCGCGTTTAATTTATTACACACGAACACCGCCCCGCGCGTGACGCGGAGTGGTCTTGCGGTTTTCGACGGTCCTTCGGAGATACGCGAAAACACTTTTCGTATACATTTCGAACGATACATTTGTGTTGTGGTATTTTACGCGTAGAAACGGACCACCACCACGTTTCTCTAAAACACGCGCGACCGGCAATTCGGAATTGTTACGTACGAGTTTCGTTTATTGTGCGCGACCGTACAGAAGACGCGTAGGATAGCGAGCGTGTGAGAAACGTGTATTGCGGAATATTGGCAACACACGCCTGTCGTCGTCTCGGGGGTGAATTAGACACAACAACAGTGGCTAATAAAACAGAGGAATAGCGTTTATTATTTTCCACCGCAGAGTTCAGTGAGAACTCGTTCCGGTTTTTTCGCTTAAACCGTCACGTCATTCTCGTTAAAAATAATAACCGATTTTAAACGATAATGTTTTACTCGTTAAAAACGAATAATTATTGACGATATCAATACACACACACTCCTTATATTGAGAACAATCGACTACGTACCAAAAAACAGTACACGTGTTAATATAATAATTGACCAACGCACAACAATATTTTTAATTGACGTTTCGGTCACGGCAGGGAGGAATTTCAATTCGAATACCCCCCACATCCCTCCCGTCATAAGTACGCCGAGGAATTTATATATATGTGTGTGTGTGTATGAGAGATAATTGAAATACAGCGCAAATCTTTGAAACCATACAAACGCCAAAATCAATTAATTATCGTATAATTAATTTACATTCGGTACGCGCGAAATACATAGAATTTCATTACAATAACGAGTGTACACTAATATTGGTGTTCACAAACAAAACACGTTGTATTATAGTAGTAATACGATATTAAAAATCTTAATTAGAATAGTTTTATTTGATTATTATCGATTGCATTAACGTTACGGTAAAACGAATGGGAAATTGATCGAAAAAAAAAACTAACTGCGTAATTCACCCAATAATATTATATTACAATAATTTATATTTTTTTAAGAATACACATATATATATGTATTTTGTTTTTTCATAAAGAAATACTATATAATAAGATACACTATATGATATACATATGCGAGTATATTCACAGTACGCATCGTGTTTATATAGTCAATAACGTGTGTATGAAAATAAAAAATCGCACCGAGAATGGGAATAAAATTGGCCAATACCAGACGGATCCTCGGGATTGTAGAAACCCAACGTCGTGTATTCTACAGACCCAAGAGTACGTATTTTTATTTTTTCGCGATTGTCCCGTAACTACCGGCCGCGGTTAGTTATCCGTGTTGGTGCGGATAAACAATAGGACGTGTATAATAAAATTATTCGAACGAATCGATTTCTCGTTGATCTTGGCGGAAAACAAAAGTTACCGGCCACCAGAGTTTCGAGTCGGAATTTTTTTTTTTGTCGTATTACAGGCTCTCTATGTCTCTCTCTCTCTCTGTCTCGACGAACAGATATTGAACGGAGTTGAGAGAAAAAAAAGAAGAAATTGTTTCAACAAACTCGAAATATGGAATAGACGTGCGAGGGAATTCATTGTCCGTTTATTTACGAGTATAGTGTCCCGTCGTCGTTACGTGTGGTGCAATGGTCTTCTATAAAAAAAAAAAAAATCACAACGAAACAAAAACCCGATCCTCGGCGGCATTAGACATGGGGGATTTGGAGAGTCGTCGTGACGCGTTCTTATAAATTATTAGCGGCGTTTAAACGACTCGCTCTCGATTACATTTTCTAGAGCGGCCGGTGAAAAAAAGAGAAATTAAGTTTAAAACCCCTGCGAAATTATACGCGAAAATTTCGTTGAAATAAGAGCAAAAAAAGAAAAGAAATTAAAAATTACTCAACCCGCGTCGTTGTTATTAAAATTATTACGACAATTTGGCACTGTCAAATGCGTCACAAATTATTTCACTATGGAAATGTCTTAAATACCCATTAAACTTACGCAACACATTTATATAGGCGGCCTAAGGAATTATCATTTTTTTTTTATGTGATATCGTAGAACTATTTTAAACACCATTTTCGTTTGACGTACTAATTGGTTTTTAAATGAAAATCGCACGTTACTGTTTTACAATTAATAATATATTACGACGATATACATTTTTTGTATACATTTCTGCAATAGAAAATACGTTAAAACCAATAATAAATACGGTAATAATATTATTAAATATATGAGAAAAAATGAAAAGTAACTTCTTCTTCTTGTACTATCGACTCCGCCGAGTTTTTCCACATAACCGCGACATTTTTATTTGTGACGTATTCGCTAACATATATAACTATGTTATTAAAATCGAGCACTTACTCGCCGTAGTTTTTCGTTTGCGAAAGCAAATCGTATGAAAATGATTCGGCGGTATAATTGTTTTCTCAACGAGGTCGATGTCAATAATATATCCGATCGGGATGAAAATACGTTCTAAAAACACTTTTTTTTTTTTTGTTAAACCACTTCACATTTCACTTTAAAACAACCTTACGAAAACACTCGCCTTCATAACGTATTATGTATTCATTTATCCCGTTCGGAATATTACCGATATTTTTCGGCAAAGTGAAAAATCAAAAGTACTTGAAAAATTGTTATTTGTGTTTTCACAGGACATTTTTCAAAACCACACGCGTACATTATACAACTGCACGTAATACGCACGACGACAAACGGAGAGATTTATACGATACATAAGAAGTACGCCAGTCACTGATTTCCGCCGCAAACTATTTTACGCCTAGCCCTCCCAAAAAAAAAAAAAAAAAATCATAAGACTTATATAGTTGTCTAAGAAACGTTTATAATAATTGTATATACGACATTATTGAGTAGGTGTAATAATTATAATAAATCATGTTTATAACACTTTGTACATTATTTATACGTACCACGTTAAATATTGTATATACCTATTATTATTATGAATCGATAACGTTATTTCGTAATATCTTATGTTACGCGTAAATAATGTACGTGTAATATATTATAAAATACGTGTTAACGTTAATTTCTTTGTATATATATCATTCTATCTGTTAATAATATATCGTATGTATATATAAAGGAAATATCTTTTCGGAAGAACAAAAAAAAAAAAATGTATTGTTTCTGTAGTTATTATATAATATATAGGTACAAATCGTTATGTAAATGTTAAAAAGAAAAAAACGTTTTTTGTTTTCCTTAACCTAAATTAATAATAATGTGTAAATATTATCATAAGATAATAATTATATTGCAGCGTATAGATGTTTTTCGATGGTGTTTTTAGATATAAAATAAAAATAATATATTATAGTTTCGAACTATTAACAAAATAACCTACGCTTCTATGTAATAATATAAGCCTATTTAGTTTGAGGTAAATCATAATAATAGTTATGTATACATTTGTAATATTTTAATAATGTTAAGTATAATAATCGCATTGAGTGTTGTACGACGATGATAATTTTCAATAATTATTATCGAATTGTGTCCGCGTAGTATAATATATATATACATATAAATTTGATAGAATTAAAAAAAATTTTTTTTTTTTTTAGTTTTTCGTATTTTGTAAATATATATATATATATAAGTTTGTGCCACGCAATTCACGTAATGAGCCCACGTGTTTTGTGTCGTACAAACTATATTGTATTGTTGTTGTTAAACAACAATTATATAATTATTTATCCATCGCCTGTTTTGTTTTGTTCTGTTTTTTATCATGGTTTTTTTTCTGTTTGAACACGGCAATTACCGCATATTATATGTTATTTCATTTGATTTATATATTATATTATAAAGCATAATAAAATCGTTGTTTTTAATTAATAGAAAAAAAATGTAACGTTATTTCAAGTGTGCGTGTGTTATTTTTATCGTGAGAATATCCGACGATTAAATAAAAATTACCCGTACTTTGATCGATCGGCAGCCAATATATATACACGAATAATTTGCATATAGTCGAATATTCCATAAATAATAACTTAAAAACCGTAGAAATAAATGAATATAAATTATAATAAAATTGAAAAACTATGCTAAATTATATCTCTAAGACATTTAATAAATGCATATTGTTATAGGAAGTTTATTTACATATAAATTATCCGTATCGTCGTTGTGTCGCGGACGTCGGACGATTGCCACTTTGCATTATTATAGCAGCGGTCGCATTTAACGTATTTCGAAATCGATGAAATGTCAAAACGTACTCACACAATCGTGTATGTGCATAGTATTATGAAACATATTATTATAAATCTGGATCGACCGACCTAATTTAGTTGAATGGCCGGTGAATTTACATCCCATCAAGCAACGAGTAACTAGCACTAGTGTCGAAATGCATTTTTAAATAAATGTCGGTTATTCAAATGTATTTTACAGTTGATCGCACGTTTCACAGCAAACGGTGTGGTAATAATCGTGGCACTAAATATTCCAAATTTATCGCGCTTTTATACATTAACATGTTTTTTAAAAAAAAAGCCGTTACGTTGGCAGTAATTGAAAATTCACTTTCATAGAGTAAATAATCGACTGTATACACACACTCGTGAGCATAAAAATCGACTCATACTGCAAACTCGCTTTTAAATAACTCTGGCAAAAAAACTTAAACTTTAATCCCGTTTTTTATTTTAAAATATTTAAATTCAAAGCCTTAGTTTCAAAATGTTTTCTTAGAACTAAAACAGAGACTTCATAGATTTAAAAATAGAAAATGGTTTACAAGTTTTAATTTCTGTGCTAGTTAGATATTTAACTGCGAGTTTGCGGTACGAGTCGATTTTTTTGCTCATGAGTGTATATGATGAAATCTATTATACGTTTTCTGACATGAATCATCGAGTGACCGAAACTTATTTTTCTCTTGATCACAGTTTTTAGCTAAAAACATACACAGTAAACAAAGAGATAACAGGTATAGTGAAACGAGAGTGATATTATCAGTATAACATATTACACGTTCAATTCCCAACAGAATGAGTTTAGAAATAAATTTAATTATTTGGAATTCATATAATAATTCAGAGTTTTTTTATTTATTTTAATACATTCGTAAGTATTCTTATAATATTTGGTATCGTTTTTATTGAAAAACTCAAATAGAAAGACACTCGACTGCTTTTGATTTATATTTCGTGTACGTAACAAATATTTTATATATATATATATTACTCTTAAATAAATTTTGATAGCAGAAAATCAATTTTCTACGCAAAACTTATCAACTTGGAGTGGTTTTATGTTTTTTATTTTATATTGTTCACTACATAATTCACGTGCAAAACTTCCGGTAAAAAAATTTAAAAAGTAGAAAAACTTTGGTAAAAACATAGTTGTGCATATAATATATGAGTACATATTGTAATATACGTGCATGTTATATTGAAATGGAATAATTTTTAGAAAACTCGAAACATTTTGACGTTATGAATTTTTCCAGAACAAAATTATATTTCGACTACCAATAAAATGTAACTACGCGTCTGAATTCGAATTTAGAAGTTGATATTGAAAAATTATCATCCTTAAAATTTGTTTCACGAATTTTTTTTTAACAATTTTAAACGAAAAGTATTTCTCGTTTTTCACGAAATAATGACCTGCTGTTACATCCAATTCTTAATCATCTGTATGAATTTCTCACAGTTGATAGTGCTTGAAATAATAACAGCAACGACGCGAGTGTTTACGGACTAGTGGGAAAAAATGAAAAAATGAAAAACTTTCAACAACACTTCGTCATCGTCGTCGTCTGGTTAAATACAGCGAACGAAAAAACATAGAAACGGGAAACTTTTGTCCACCGGATAACAGTTTACTAGTTAAGTATTTAAAAGATGATAAATTACGTATCTTAAATTCACTAAATTACTTACTACACATATAAATATGTACATGGCATGTTTTATTAATAACCAACGCGCAGATGATATTATTATGATATAATATGATGTCGGTTGCATTTTTTTTTTTTTTTTTTTTTTGAGTTTATTGGTTATATGGCAAACGTTTAAATGACGCGTTACACCCTTTTTATATTTTGAAAATCGAATTTTTTTCTTCGTCTTTTAAACGTAAAGTTTACGTTTCTCTGTTCCACAGAGAACTACAGTTTCGATTCGTATCGCATTCTTTTACTACAAAATTTGCGAGTTATAATAATTTTTTTTTTATTATTATTATTATTATTCATTTATAGTTGAACGATATTGTCGTTTTATCCCTGCAGAACGCTGTATTTATGATCGTCCAATATTTACCACGGAGAATTTCACAATTGAGCAACGTGTTTTGACAGCAAATACGCCATTATACAATAGTCGGTGAGGTGAGTATTACGCGGAAGCCGGAAATCGTACGGAAACCTCGTTGAATCCCGCCGAATCGTATAATAATGCACTTAACGAGTCAACAGTTCGGAAGCTGATCAAATAGTTCGATAAAACAAGACGTTCGATTGTGACAACATTAAACGACACCTATCTTTCGCGAAATCGTTATAGCTTATGACATTTTCAGGAGCCTCAACGAGAATCTACTGTTCATGTGACTTTTATTACATTTAGTGCAGTCGTTTGGTCGCCGAATAGGAACTAAGGATACACACGTTCATTTTAAATTCCGAACGGAGCGCGAACGTACTTCTAAGTGTGCTATTCACAGTCATAGTTTGTTCCCGGTAAATAATTGCATCTAGTCAGTATTCTAGGGAGGTCGTTTGTCGATATTCTCAAAAGCATCTTAAAAAAAAAAAACACTCAAAATCAACCGAAAGATTACATAAAAACGCAATTTCGTTGATGTCACTAATTTTTATTTCTTCGTAATTTTTAAACTAATGGTTATACTTGAAATATTCACCAAATACGTGACACCACTATATTATATTCGGAAAGCAAAACATTTTTTTTTAAATGTTATGCTATTTATAACAATTATAGATTTTGAGGTAAAAGATAAATAATTTTTAATTTCAAGGCTTCAGGATTTAATATAACGTCAGACGTTATTGTAACTATATAATCAAAAAAAATCTCAAAAATCTATTCTTATAATTTTCCTTAATAAACACTTCGAATTTTTTCAACAAAGTGCATTTCTATTTTTTGTGGAAAACTACGTTTGACCAAAACGAATTGTCCTGAAGTCTTGGCCTTTTTTCCAAATATGTAATTTTCTACTGTAATAACGAACATTTTTTTTTTTTTAATTTTCACTTACCTAAATATGAATGTAAGAAATTATTTAAAAATTGATGTAATGTTAAACGTAATTCGTTATGTGTATTGTAAAAACACACTAAGTATATTAATAATAATAAATAATATTACACCGAACTACCGTTCAGAATCGTTTTTTATCTAATGCAATGATTTATAATTATTGCTTTCAAATTTATATGGTAGTAATTACAAAATTCTAAAATCTCATTATTTAAGTATTTAAGCGACATAAGTCCGCGATTTTTTTATATGTTAAATATATTATAAATAAATACTGAAATATCGTAAAGAAAAAATATAAACGCTATCGACAAAACGATCGTTATAGCAAAATAGATAATACGCGTATAAAAAAAAAAGTATATAATATGTCGCGCACAACTTTTACATAAAAGTAAAAGTCGTAAAAACGAAATATATTTATGCCAGTGGTAACATTAACATTACATCATAATGTAATGTACACGAGTTACATTTTTGACCTATATAGAGTCGTTTTTCGGTCGTTTTCTATAATATTATTATAATATACAAAAAACGTATCGTTCAAATCGTCCATTTTTTTTTATATATATGTACGCTATAATACTCGTTTATTATTACTAACGATTCCAATAAGTTCGAAGAAACGTATTTCTATTTGTTTTTATAACTGCGCGTTTCTTGCCGAATTCGATCTCGGTTTACATCGCAGTAATCGCTATATGATAACACAAAGGACCGCGAGCAAATAAATAATGTGTTTTTTTTTTTAGTTTAAAAAGGACGCGATACGATCAAAATCGTACGAACTCATAGTTCAGACAAGAGGTCGACATTTTCCGAATTGAAAATGAGCTTAGACATGAACGCGATAATATTTAAATTAATCGTACAAGAAGACCGTACCGCTTCACATGAGCTAACTTCAGACAGAAGAAAGTCTATAAAATATACACATTTTTCGCGAATTAGCCATTACCGTTAATTTTGTAATAACGCGTGACATTATAAAGTATACATTTTATGGCATACATTTTAGCGTTCAGCAATTTATTATATTGAGAATGAAAACAATTTTTTTTTTTTTTTAGAAAAATCCGTGGTTTTTCAATCGTTATATAACCGTCAAAATAATAATAATTTTTTTCAAACACTTTCAAATTCGACGATCAAAAAAAAAATTAAATATTTCGAAGAGGAAAAAAATAAAATGAAATGTGTATACAGTCGTGACTGAGTGTAATCCCGTTTTATCCGTGATGATGCGCCACACAATTCGATAACATCAAAAGCCCGTCGTAACTTACAAAACAGTCCGTCTGGCCAATTACGATAAAATTATAACATTTTTATCGTAATTTTTAAGTATCTCAACTTCTTAAAAATATTTTTTTTTTTAAATCAGCTCTGTTTGTGTATAGATAACATTGCAGTGTTTAATTTGCGTAAAAATTTGGTGTCTTAAATTACAACTTAGGAGTTCTTTTTGCCCGTGAAACAATTTTATCGTGGAAATGTAAATTTTTTGAATATTTTCTGTATTTTTGTGCTATATACGTAACAGTGTGTTCTCTAGGTCATCGTGCGATTTCATTTATTTATGTAACACTGTAACGTCCTATTACGTTCACAAATTATTATGCAAAATAATATTTTCACTTTAAATTTATAATTCGCATAACAATATTTGCCCAAATGAAGTTTTTGTGATAATCCTTTTAAACATTAAATATATATTTATGATAAATCTTGCGTTGAAAATTTAATATTATAGACAGACACGAGTCTTTTATTCACTAATATTTTTGAAATTTTCACATTATATAAAAAAAAAAAAAAATCTATTGTTAAAAAAACAAATCAATAATACGTAATATGTTTTTATTACGTTTTGTTAATAAAATTAAAATATAAAATTTGGTAATCACAAACAACTATACGTTTTAAGTATAATATAGTTTAAAATTAATTTTATAAGACATAAAACGGTCAGTAAATAATTTGCGGTCATCTTTTCATCGATTCCGCCTGAAGCTATGACTAATGGTTATTGGTACAATTATATCATATACGTAGGAAGACAAACATAGTGAGATTTTTTTTCATCAACGGCTATGGGCAATATAAAGTCTGGGCTGTGGGCTTAGCTGTTTGTATAGGTGTACATAGTAGAAGAAATATACAATTGTTTTTTTTTCTTCAATAATAATAATAAAGAGGACAACGTACATGAAGAAAGTATCAAATAAATTGATCGTAAACACGAAAAAAGATATGAAAGCAATTGATTGTAAGCACGAAAAAGATATGAAAAAAAAAACGATTGTAAACACAATGAAACAATGGAAAAACATTGAAACACGAAGAATCTTTGGAAAAACATTGATTCCGAAGCCTTTTTGATAATAATCGTGCACGAGCATCAATAATTATTATAAAAATAGTTTTAATTTTGTAAATTATATAAGTCTATACATACTATACTATGTCTTATTTTCGATAAAAATTAAAAAAAAAAAATGTTATTAACAATGAAATTAGTCGTGTAGAAAATATGGCAACGGGACGCACAAACAATAATTACAACGAACAAACCGTTGTATATTTTTTATAATTTTCTAAAAAAAAAAAAAGAAGAAGAAGAAAAAGAGAATTTAATCTGTATAGGCATGTTTACAAGGCAAAACAGTATTATGTCTCAAACGACGAATTTCTAATGGAAATACAAAACGTTTCGCTTCACGCTTCCACTCGAGGATAATATTATAGTAATAATAATAATGAAAAAAAAAAAATGTTCTTTTTTTCCAATTATATTTTATACTGGTACGCATTTTGACGTATTATCATAGCCTCGGGGGAGAAATCGAAACGATATCATTTTATAATACACTACGCTGTACTTTTAGGAAATTTCGAAAATCGTCGTAATATCTGTTTTAAATATGTCGTATGAATAATTTATCACTCGGTTACAAAAAACGCGTAACATAATACGTTTGTACAGGATCGAAAAAGAAAAAGAATGAACAAAAAAAATCGAATTTTCCTATTTATACATTTTTTTTTATTTTGCCCGAAGCGAGTACTCGGGGAGATTCGACAAGACACGTTTAGGAGATTTTCGAGGAGAAATTTCGAGAGCGATTCGCGCGTGTTCATGCGAATTCTCATCGCACGAAAAAAATATTTATACATATACGCATATACACCCGTTTGGATAATATCTGATTTGAAAACCTCGTTGGAAAATCGTCGTTTTATATGTTATACGTGTATAAAAAATTTATAAATAAAATATTCGAGAATCTAAAATGTTGACGTAATATATTCGAAACATAACCGTCGCCGTACGTATAATACGGAATTCGCTTAAAGGGAAAACGATAAGTTTTAAAAAATTTCGTTTTCACATTTTTTCGACTAACATGGCGTTCAAAACGTTCGGAATTCACTTTGCTATTGGCGCGACGATTTTTTACATTCGTATTTCAAATCCATCTTGAATTCGCCTCATCCCACAAATATTAGTACCAATTTAAGCTCTTTGCTACGCGGACCATCAAAACCGTTTCACACATTCACACTTTTTGCAAAATTCAACGTAATGTTGACCAAAATCGGCGTCCTCCGTGTCGTGTTATACGTTTGGAATTGTTCAAATACACTTGTAAAATACACTCTTCAAATACTTCTTGTGTTTTTCGAAATTTGTCAACAATCAGGATTTTTCGAACTCAGTATAATTCTGAAAAAAATGTTGAAGATTTCGGGATTGAAAATGAACTTAAAAACTAACGCAATCATATTTAAATCAATTATACAGGAAGACGTACCGCTTCACACGAGTTAACATCCGAAAATAAATTTATAAAATATATTGCGGATTAGAGATTACCGTTAATTTTGCAAATGCGTAAGATTAAAAATATCAATTTAATAGTGAAAACACAGCATAACAAATTTTAGCGTTGAACGATTTATTACACTGAAAACATTTTTTTTTTCGGAAATCATAACGCCTGGATCGCGATTTTTTGAAAAAAAATCCTTGGTTTACTGGTTTTCGTTTTTCACTATATAGCTGTCAAAGTAAAAAGAATTTTTCTAAACACTTTTAAATTCGATAAACAATAATAATAATAATAATAATAATAATGTCCCATACATTTCGGAGAGGGAAAAATTAAATGAAACTTGTACAACAATTGCGAGGCAAGTTTCCGACGTGAAAAATGTTAGACAAACTAATATTGTTTGTACTGAGATATATCTAAATTATTGTAGGCGTTGTCAGATTTCATTCGCAAAGACTGCAATGTATTCAACCTAAAATCTTGACAGCAGTTTTGTTTTTGTAATTGTTGGCGGTTTCGTATTTGTGGAGAGAGAGAGAGAGGGAGAGGGAGAAACGCGGATTGGTCTTCAAATTCAAAGTCCTTTAAGGGAAACATTTAAAAATATATTGACTTGCGTAAAGTCGTTTCAAAGAAAACGTGTTTTCGAATTTCGTGGACTCGCGGACAGAACTATAACCGAAAAATTTCTAAAGTTTTTTGCGGCCCACAATCTACATGAAAGATATAAGAAATGATAATTTCAAGTGCCAAAAACTGCGGTTGATTAATTTCCCGAAACATAACGAGCGCGTCTTTTATCCATCGCAAAACACGCGAATACCCGCCCGGCATATTATACACGTTTATAATATTATACACGAGAACGCTCCGCGGTTAAGTAATCCGTTCGAATATTATAATCGCATTAAGTCGGTTTGCCGTTAATGAGCGTAAATATATTATATTCGCGAAACACACTCGCGTATAGTGTTTTGAAAGACGTGAAAAATTATAATAAAACTGCGCTTTAATAACTATTTCCAAATGAGAGAAGACAAATGCATATACGTATGTGTGTGTGTGTGTGTGTAACAATTATTTACCGATCGTGTTTTAATAGATTTCTATAGTTATAATATATAAATCGACTCTTCTATAATAATAATAATAATAATATATCATTTGAAATTTATACCCGTGATTATATTATTATTATTACTAATGGGTGTGGAGTGATTAATAACGTAATAAATCTTCATTAATTATAGACTATATGTACTGTTTATATATACAAAAATGTCATTCGATGTTACGTTGTATATGTAAAAAAAATTTAAATAAAATCTTTTCATTTACTCTGAAAAGCTTTTGAAATTGTGATACTATTTTGGTTAAAATAAATTTTTCGCTTAAGCGACGTGCACAACATTCCGTGGCTCGCTACCTTTCTTATTTTATTATTACGTATAATTTGACCTACCTATATATATATTTTGGAAATTATAAAATAAATACAAAAGCATTTACACGGTTTTTATATATTTTAAAAATTCGTTATAAAATCGTAATATCTAAATCGCATATTGTATTTAAATACGAAAAAAATAAATAAAATACGAGAAAATTAATAATACCTATAATAATATTACGAATATCTGTAAAACTGAGAAACAGGACGTCGCTCTTTTGAGTTACAACCGTTTCGAACAAATATTACCGTAGCCGCCGTATCTTCGAACATCAATTGAAAATACGTTTGAAAAATGAACGCAATAAATAAATTACAAAGTTTTGTACGGAAGAAGTTTTCTGTACGGAAAAAAAACGCTATAGAGAAAATCCAGAGACGAGTGTTGAAAAAGATCAAAGCGGCGTAAAGCAATACGGATAATTAATAGTATATAGATAGACGGATATAGTTATCATTAATAACATCATAGCATATCAAAGGAATAATAAAAAAAAGAACGCAGAATTAATTTGAAAAAACATTTCCTGCAGCATGTTCACCCGTACGGATTAAAAAAATAATAATAAATGTTGGAATAGTACTTTGTATTCTTTAAATATAAAGTGTTCCGGATATTTTCAGGTGGAATAAAATAACAATAATAATCATATTGTGGTCTCGATGTAGTGTCGTCGCAAAGGCTCCGCAGACGAGTTGTACAAAAATGGGCACTTTCGTAAATTTTACGCTCTTCACAGAGCTTTAAAGAGCTGAGAAGTGACATTTCTTATTCAGATTTCCGATGGAGTTATAAATAAAAACACAATTTACACGCTCGTTAAAAAAAAAATATCAATTTTCTTTTTGGATTTTGAAGCGGATAATTTATTGATTTTACAATTTTTACAATGGTGTGGTTTTGTGATCACTTTTTATGTAAAAAGAATGATCAATTAGGTACGTAAAACAAATTTCCAGTGGAAAATCTCATCTAATAGAATACGTTATTTCACACATTTCCCGAATAACTCAAAACTTTTCATCAGAGTGTCGAAAAGTTACTAAAAAAAAAATTGCACAAAACCTACAAAATTGAAAACACGCGCAATTTTTACCGAAATCAATTTATTTGCTTTTGTAGTCGAAATTCGTTCAAAACGAATATTTGAGAACACGTAAAATCGAAAATTTTTCGACTTATAGTAGCATTTCAAAAACAGCATCCTATTTATGTACTTTTTAAGTTTTACTATTTCTTTTTTTAAAATATAATAAAAACTTAATAAAATACAAAATCCGTGTAGAATCATTTACATTTATGGTACAAGATCACAAACATCGTCCTGAGGTAAAGTTCTCGGCACCCTTTGGAAGAAATCCATATAAATTCATGGAGTGAGTGAGCGAAAAGTTGTCGGTAATAATAATTAATGGTAAAACTCGAACGCGAGGTAAAAAGAATATCGAAACGATGCTGCGAGGTTATTCGAAAAGTCTAAATGGTCGCAAGACGAAATTTATTATTCGTCGCGCGATACTTTGTCGTGAGACGTCAAAGCCGACTTTACCGCGAGGAAGGAAAAAGGATCAATGATACATACACGTTATATTTCCAATTTATTTCAAACGTATATCGAACGGAACAAAAAAGTTATAATATATTGGTTTTACAATTACTTATATTTTTGTGTTTTTTTTTTAACTCGGTGTAAACAAACTAAGAAGTTTCGTGCGTTGTACACATAATATATTATACACGGTAGACGGAAACCCGGATGAAAAAGATATACTTTGAGCGAGTCGAAATCACTGATATCCCATATTTATCTGCGGTAAAATCACTTTCCTTTACTTAGAACGTAGAACGGGATACGTTTACAATAAATAAACACACATGAGTGTTGATTTCTATTCAAAATATTTTTATTTTTTAGCAGAATATATAAATATTATAGTATAGAAAATGATTAATCGTTTTCAGATCCAAAAAGAAACACTGTAACGTGCGCGCGTTCTAAGTATGCGAGACCTGCAGCGATCGAATACGTACGCGTTTTCATGTTTTCATACACTTTAAATTTGTTTACGAATTAAAGTGTTATTAATAATAATAATAATAAATGATAGCAACAGATGGAAATCGGAATATTTTGAGAACGATTTTTTCTCCTAAATCGTAAAATATTTATCTCTTTAAAAAAAAAAATTATAATAATGGACACTTTATTTTTTTTAATAGGTAATTTTTAAATAGTTTGAAGCAAACACGCAATAAACACACTTTTTCTAAGATGCACGTAAATCGTCAAAACGCTATATAAAACGACTATAAACATATGTCTACAGCACTCAACGCGTGTTATTAATACGCAAAATGTATTTTTTAAGACATTTACGTAACAGGCGTTTCAAGTTATAAAAATAAAATAAACGATTTATATGCGATCACAAAAGTGTGTTTTCACCCGACACAGAAAATAACGCAATATAACAGTGAAGATATTTAGCAAATTAGTTTATTAATATCAATATAAACCCAATAAAACCTAAACCTAATAAAACAATATAATTATGTTGATTTTTTTACTTTACGAACACAGAAAAGAATGCATAAAATAGCATGGTATAACACAGAGGTGGTACTACGGTCCCTTAATAAAACATATTATCGATGAGCTTGTAAAATTGAACTTTAAAAAATTTAATGTTTTATCGTTCCGGCTGTCATATTATATGCGTGCAGTATTAAAAAAATAAACAATTATCATATTATATATCCATTGAATCGAATGTTTTCGATCAAGGCTGTCACAGCCGAGAAACACCTAAATAGTTTTCTATCCATCTTGAAATCCATCTAAATCCATTTTCTGGTACTTTTCATACAGTGTTTTTAGCGAGATTTCTTTTTCGAAATTCGACAATGACTACATGCGTGTGCGTATATTAATTTCACGCTATGCAAAATAAAGATGTGAAGACTGTATTAACCTCACACTAGTTATCAATCCCTATAACACTATTTAGCTATTAACCCCTTTATCGATAAAATAAAAAAAATTAAAAAAAAAAAATCTATAAGTAATATTATATAGAAACGGTTCAACGCGTTCGAGAGATTTTTTTCCATTTCTACCGCGAATACCTCAAAATCCGCATATATTTCGGTGTAAAAAAAGAGAATGTTAGTAACTAACTCGCTACAATTTACATACATACTTAATAGATTTAATATAATAATAATAATAATAATAATAATAATAATAATAATGCAGACATCATGTGTACGAGTAGATTCGAAAACATTGTCCTTAGTGTCCTGAATAGAACTCGGTATACAAAGTACTTAAATTTATCTAGATCCTTTGTTATTCAATTTTATCCACTACTTATGGATCATCCATTTATATTGATTGTTGCTCGTGCTTATAAACGCGATCTTAACAATGATTCGTGTGCTATAAGTGAACGCATCGTTGATTTTCCTCATCACTTATTCAATTGTCCCTTCTCGTTCACCAAAAGTTTAACCGTATTCAATTTCCGAAAATCACTCAACATTCCTTTATAAATCACCCCCCCCCCCCACTTGTCCGTAACACTAAATCAATACTCATTAATTAAAACAATAATTATATCGTCGACAATTTTGAAATCAGCTGGGGCTTTCAAATTTAATAATCACATTTTTATAGATAATACTTGAACTATCATAGTTATTGACTATAAGAGCTAATAGAAGAAAAAACATTTTTTTTTTTTTTTAATAATAAATAAAAAAGTAACACGGGATATGCGCCGCTCGCTAGGGGTGGTCAAGAGGTGCAGGAAATGAAAAAAAGAAACAAGACGGCGCCTCAGAATAAAAAGTGTGCGATGACGCGTGAACGACAGCGGTTCCGGGATGGGAACGAAACGCATTATATTTGTTGACGCGGACGGATCACTTTTTCTATTTCGAAAACCATCTTCGATTTCGCTTATTATTATTATTATTATTATTTTATTTTCTCATAAAATGCTCATCCACTCGAATTGGCAGATTTATCGCGTCTTCTCCGCGCCGGCGGCACATTTATATAAAATACAAGTATTTATGTAAAAAATCGAGATCCCGTTGGACCGAATGCACATTTGTTTTTTTTCCACGAATTTAACACATTCTTCACGTGTTATTTCTCCACGCGCGAAAATAATATAATTTTACGTTTCGAAAAATCAAATCTTCTCGAACCGTGATTATACGACGTCGCGTATGTATACAGTCAAGCCAGGAAAACGGTTAAAATAATTCTCGCCGAAATGTTTAAAAATGCGTTTTTTTCCCTTTGACGTTCCAAAATTAAAACTAAAACAAATTTCAGGTGTTTAAACGACAAAAACATTTTTGAAACAACGACAATTTTTTTTCAATTCCTTTTTTTCGTCCACAATCGAATACTGATGAGATGCGCACTCGACAATATTTCGATGTAACACGGTTTAGATTTTGTACGGGCGAAATTTCAACTCGGCAGAAGCGGCTGTCCGACTGCGACGCGCAATACTGACGGAGTTTTCGCCTCACAGAACGTCGTGGATTCCTTTTGAACGAAGCCCGCGAACTACTCCAACGTTTTCTCCGTTGCTGTACTCCGTAATAATATGAGCCAAAGCGCTATAAGTGTTTGAATACGTGTACTATATACGTGTTTATTGTGAATTGTCAGGCTTGCGTGACTGTGGAAATGAAAGAGCTCGAGAAATGTGCTTGGTCGGCGGATTCAAACGGATATACGTCCGTACGTCGGACCACGGCGGTGACGACCGATTAGTGAATCATGCGCAGCGACCAAATACGGAGCATCCAATTAATTAACACAGAGAATTTATTTATTTTTAATTGCATATTGTATTGTAAAGTGCTCGTCATTTGAATCATATACCTGTAATACGGTTTACGGTACATCATTAATTGGTATCCGTTTAATTCGTTGACTTCCTAATGATTTTGTTTTGAATCGTCAGAATTGTCCTCCACTCGTCTCTCTCGATTGTACGGCAAGTTGCAAGAAAATTATATGACGTGCTGAATCGTATTCCCTGCGACGAGCAGACTGTGCAGACTGTTGCGGTTTGTGTAAAAAGACTTCACAGTTGACGGTACACTCACGGTACGAAACAATCCGTTGGAACACGATTAATAAATGACAAGAAGTTGTGCACTACATTATACGGATAGTTTGTTTAAAAAAAAAAATTGATATATATATATTTTTTTTTGTCTTTTAATTAATGATAACACGTGTATTTTAGATTTCAACGGTCAAACGCATTTTCAACTTTGATGAGAGTTATTTTAAATTTTCTCGTTTTTCTCGCACTCTCTATGTTATATAAACGTAAAAACTACAGAATTTTCGTGAAACCGTCACCACCGTTGACATTTCCGGATGAATGCATCCTTCCGATATTCATCCATCAGATAAAAAGACAGTTGACATAACAAAGGTTCGACATTGGATCAATACGGATCAAACAAAATCATAATTTTGAGAAAAACGAGACGATTCCGGACGTCCTCATACGATTCAGTCGTAATATTTATTAAGGATTATCGTGTGTCTCGGCCCTTACTTAACTCGAACAAACTTTGCGTGAACGCGGAAATTTATATAAAAATAAATTTTTTTTCTTCTTAAATACGTAATATAAATTTCTGGGACGTATAAAGTAGTGTAATAACGTTCAATATCTACATCGGTGGGAGGAGGAGGGAGGAGGGAAATAAACGTGATTCGTCGGGGAAAACAATAATATTAACATTATATTTTAAACGATTATAAAATCCCGCGAATATTACGAATTTTTTTACAATATTTATTCCCCGTGATTTCGCGAAATAATAATAACAATATTATTATTATTATTCGTCGTCCACTAGACGTATTATATATTATTATATACGAGTATATATTATATCAGCTGTCAAATGAAAATATAACGAGTACACGCATTTTAACCGCGGCGATACGTAACAGGCGGACGCGTTTTTGTATAATATACAAAACATATATTATATGGTACGTATATGAACAAATGGTTTGAATGAGTGATTGAAAACGAACAGTGAGATGGAAAAAAAAGTCCAATCCTTATTCAATTTCATTTGATTTATTATCGCCGTTGCCGTATAAATCGTATTTCTATTGGTCTTAAGTCATATAATAATAGAAACGAAATAACTACTACGCTTCGCTTTCGAAATTAACCGTTCTCGCGTTTCTTCGTTCGAAAATCCGAAAAAGATAAACGCGTTTATTTCGAAATCTTTTATATACATATAAAAGATTCCCGCGTTTTCTTCTCGACCTATATAATATATATATATATATATATAATTTACCGAGTACTTTATATACTAGAAGGTATCTATTTCGTCGTATCGATTTTTAAACGAAATAAGTTTTCGACAAAACAACACATCAATCATATTCTATACGTAATCGTTTTTTCCCTTCTCGGGAAAAATACAAAAAACAAACGTATTTTTTTTTTTTTTTTTAATTGTAATTCGTCGATTCTATTAAGTTTTCCGACGCGAAGAATAAAATATTTTTAACTTGTTTTGTAGGAAACGTCGACGTGTCTATTGAATACGATAATCAGTTGACAAGAACAAAAAAAAGCCGGCAAATTTAGAAATTATTAAAATGAACAGTAATAATAAAGGAATCGATTTGTTTCAATACGTATGTTTCGAGTTCACGATAATGATTTTTTTTTTGTATTTAAAAATTAATTTTTTTCCCCGCGTATTAAACAAAAAGCTCAATTGAAATCGCTTAACGCGCCATTAAACGAATTTAAATATTTTAAAAATGTTAGAACAAAAATCGTAATATTGCTCTCCTCTCTCTCTCTCAAAAAAAAAAAAAAGAAACTCTACCAAAACCCGAAAAACACCGTAAAAGTCTCTGCTGTTTTTTTTTCATATTTATATCAAGGTGCGGGAAGATGGGATAATAATATTTTATACGATATATTTTATCGCACGGTCGTCGGTTTTCGAAAACTCTCAAAATAAACACGATTTGAAGAGAACAGTATAAATATTTAACTTTGATATATTTTTTCTTCGTTCTTCTCCTTTATAATATTATACAATGTGTGTGTGTGTGTATTTATTACCATTATTATTATACGGACGACTTTTTAAACGTCACGCACGCGTAAACCTTATGTCGTCATATATATTTATATAATTATATATATATATATAAATATTTAAGGTATGATGTTATCATATCAATTATATATATATATATATATATAACGTTTTATAAATATTTATAATCGACGATGTAAAGATATGCGTGTATATAACCGCACACAGACGGTAACCACTGTATATAAGTATATATAACAAGTAAGTACTTGTTATTCATTATTCTGAAAACATTAATTTTATTCGTGTGTATATATATATATATACGTCTATTATATTACTACGGTGAGTTGTGTTTATTTAATAATATGGTCCGGACGAAAACAAAAATGTGCAAATAAATATTATATTTTTTGTTAAAAATATATTTTTGCAACCGAAAAAATGTGGAAATCGCGGAAAATAACGCAGACGGCTGATGGCCGTACAATAATCAAAACCGTCTTCACCGCTAACTCAACGATTGCAATAACGATAATTTATGAAAAAAAAAAAAATTATCGTTTAAGTTTAGCATTAAAAACTCAACGGGCTTTGCGGATAATTATAATAGTATTTTGTAATGATGTAATAAAGCGAAGAATTTTCAGAAAATAATGATTTCTCCTATGGGCAAACAAACGATCCCGGTTTCACAATTCATTCGTCGGTTCCGGACACGATGTCTTCAGAATATTGTAAAGAAACGTTTTCAATTTGTAAAATAACACTATTCCGTTCTGCACTGTTGTACGCATCTGACCGCCGTCGATACTCGGACAATACGAGCGACGGAATTGTTTATGATAATTTGCCCGGCCCGAGGCGTTTCACTGCAATACCAATGATATTCGCGATATCGTCCAGGCGATAAAACGGTTTTCGAACGAGCGTAGTATCGTCGTCGGTACGATAATTCTTTCATTACGCTACGACTTTCTAGACGATTAAAAACCAACGCCGGGTTCGCGTACGCATATCGGCTAAAATTTAATTCCGTAAAAACGTTAAATGCGTAAATACAATAATACGATATCGATCATTCGCGCATATAAGAATAATTTGATAAACGAATATCCGACATCGTTTATTTATTTATTTATTTTTTTTTTTGTATTGACATCGTTCAGTTGTACATTTCAGACGTCATATTGTGTTTTGTAGTTTTCCCGCGGCTTACAACGCTGCGTTTGGAGAACGAGAAGCCGCTATAGATGACGGCTACGAGAACGGGATGTGAAGGAAAATTCGTTATACGGTCCAATTACGACCGATTGGCGCACCCAGGGACGGGGGGATTCCTCGCGTTGGCCGATTCGATCCTACGACTGCTGTGTTCGCCCAGCTGTGCGCCACATTCGGACTGATCCGACGCGTTATTGTCGCTGTGCAAAGTCAGTGTCGCCGATCGTGCGCTTTATGTTGAACAACGGTTTCCGCGTCATAGCGCAGGTTAGATCCTTTGATGAATCGCAGGTGCGATCCTTTGATGAACTGTCGGAGACTGTTGTTGGTGTTCGCCTGTCAAACGGCGCGTCTATACGCTATTACGCACTACGGGACAGTGATCGTCTTCTGTCCCACGCTTTCCGCCAATTTGGAAGTCATAGAGGATTGGTCTGAGCGTTTTCCGACGCTAATTCGTTTCGGAACGATCCAATAGGAAACCTACGATCTTGAGCAATATTTTGCTGTATTTTTTTTTTTTTTTTTTTGAACATTTATAAGAAATGTTTTGATATAATATTTGTTGTGTTACGTTATAATGAAATGAAATGATTAATTTTTTGAATAGAAAGACTTTTAAAAAAAAATTTATATTGGATTAGTGATTTTTTGTTTTTTTTTTTTTGAGGACTAAAAATGGTGCATAAACACAATCGCGCGTGGTCCGCACGGTTCGTACTGTAATTGCAGTGTCCTTTGAGGGAATAAAATGATGTCGGAATATTATTGATAGTTTGAAACGTAGGCGAAACGTTTGACGCGCAAAAAAAATTAACGTTAACAAGACGCGTGTATTTGTTAAGCGTATCAAATATATAATATAAAAATTCTGGATAGATGAGATGTGGACATATAAAGAATTTGATAATATCTATGCTATTTTTGATATTGTGTTTGTTGAATGACTTTTATAAATATAGATAATATATATTTAATATTATATTGGCGTGATAATAATAATCATTAGCACTACGTTTTGCATATATAGAATATAACACTATTTCTAATGGCAAGTTTTTAGTTATAATTATAGTTTTATTATAAAATAATACGTTTCCTAATGGTTTTTCTTGGTATTTTTATTTATTTTTTTTTTTTTGTACTCGTAATAATAGTTAATACAGAATAGATTACCCATACGTGTTTACATTTTTAAGTCATTAGAATAAATTATTTTTCACACGCACGCACGCAGAGTGAATACGTATAATAATGTATAATAAAAAAAAAAAAATTATAAATATATATATAAACCATAAAACTGTGGTATAATATTTTATCGTATAAATAGTCTATACGCAAAGGGATTTTTTTTTAAATACGACTGGTATACACGATTATGTTTTGTACATTACGATTGTCGTATACGTAATGTCGGATTTGAAATTTTAAGGGTCCGAAGCAATGGACATTTTTACGGTTCAAAATCATTGGCGATTTGTGTAGAATTCATTCCAAGCGGTAGTTCCGGATTATAGTTTTCTGCGTAAAAAATATTTACCCGATTCATTTGACGCGGATCTGTGTCATTATAAATTACAATATATCTGAGTGAAACGAAGTAAATAATAATCTGGAGTGCAGTCATGTTTTTACATCGCGATAAAATCGGCGACACGTTCACTGGTAAAAAATTTATAAAGAAATATTTTTTTTTTTTAATTTTTTCGGAAGGAAAAATTTTTGTTTTAAATATTGCGATTTTCGGAAAAACATAACGTATTTTTAATATTTTTATTCGGTATAACTAAATGCCGTCACGAATACGACAAAAAATAAATAGGGCTAAACAAAAAACAAAAAAACATTTCGCATACAATACCAAAACCCACGTGTATTGTGTTTAATTCACATTTCCTTGGGGTCTCTCGTCGCCCGAGGTTACCGGGAGATTGTCTGTAATTTAAATTTATTACGTTTGTATTTTATACGAACGTATAGTCAATCGGTCGTCCAAATACGTAATTATTTTCACTCAGCACACCGGACTATGTGTTTTTACGTCGTCATTTTCCAACGAAATATTTTACTTTCGAAGAGTTATATATATTATTTTGTAATAAATATTATATACACTGCAGCGTATATTTATAAGGTATAGGTACACGCGCGCGCAACAAACGTAAAACCGAATAATATCCAAAAGGTAAGTTGTTTATTGTCAAAACTGGAAAACTCGTTAAATTTTCTATAAACAAAGTTTTTGAATTTCGCACGAAACACGAAAACTTTAGACGTTCAGCTGATCTATCTTCCCGCTCGGTCTATGTGGAGACGCGACGACACACCGTATTACACATTGTATATGTACGTGAATATTAGTTATGTAGGTCATGAATAACACACAGTGCGTATTATATGTTTTTCGTGTGTTCCGGTACACTTAACAATAATAAAATAATACACGCGAAACTTTTTTTTTCTTCTAATTCGACGTATCCAATTATATGTTAGACGTGTACGTTCACTCGGTAAAATACGTATATAGACGGCGATAGATATACGCGAAACGCATGTACCGACGTTTGATCACGAAATATATTATTATTATAAAACATCGCATTTTGAATGATACGTCTGCAGTAAGTATACCACTAGATATACACATAAATCACCAAAAATATTGCTAAAAATGTTTTTAAAAGTTTACAACATAAACACGTATTTCCGCGGATAACAATCAGGTCTCTATTTAGTGTATGATTTTCATTGGAAGGTCAAATTAACAGCATTTACGAGTCGCACCGTATACAGTCGCAATATAACTATATAATCCACGTCAAATAATTTAAAAGTCAAAAATTTACTAATCGAATATAGTTACATACCACGCGCATAAATTAAAAAAAAAAAATTTAAAGGATGAATATAATCTCGTACAATACAACAACAAAAGAAAAATTAAATATTATGTAAAAATCAGAAAAATTTTACATAACCTTCAGTGTAATTCGATATAATATTATGACTCGTATTTTACAATATAATAATTACCGACTTCGAAATCTCAAACGCTATAATTATTAACCTATGCAGAAACAATTAATTTACATTTATTGTATTATAATGAATATTGTCGGTATTAACTTGTCGCTCGAATAATTATTGTAGAACAAAATATCATTGATTTATAATTCACTTGATAATCTGAAAAAATTGTCCTTGAATTGTATTCTCAGAATCAAACAAAAAAAAATTCAAGTGATTTTGTCTCCCTCAAACGAGTAAGTATAACTAAGTCTGCTAAGAATTGGCCTCTCACCCTTAGATAACTAATCCCTTAGCCCACAAAAACGTATACCCAACGCACTGGTACAAAGGGATAAGACCTGTGGCCAACATCATTTCCCCTTTTCTTACCACCAAATAAAACACACACCACTGGTCCTCTTCAATCTCTTTTCTGAATCTTCTCTACGGTTTACAGTTCGTATATATTTTCGGTACGTATAAAACATATTACAGACGGCGATCAATGCAAATCGATCGATTATATACGAATATTCTTTCTACTTCTTCTTATTCTTCTCCTTTTCTTTTTTTCCCCTCCTCCTTTGTATTAAACTCCGACGACATTATATAAATACTTATTTGTCACGTACGCACAGCTACCGAGCGTTTCTACAATACCTTTAAAAATCCCCGGGCAACGCGGTATAATACACGCAATCCATATTTCAAGAGCGTACGTGGTGCACCGATCCTGTGTGCGACGGATTATCGGATACGTAGCCACGTTAACTGTATACAAAGCGTTTCCAAACGAATATTGAAAAAAGTGAAGACGATTTGAATTTTGAATATCGAAATAATAAATTAAATTCGAGAAAGGATTCCGAGCGACATCGGTACAATTATCATTAGGTATACTTTTAACGGATGCGGTGACGATATATGAAGTCGGTGTAAAACGTTTTTGAGACTGACTGTAGTACGCTAAAATGAAAAGGTTCGCGTGACAGGTCCTCTACATTATGATTATAGAAAATAGGATCTCGTGTTTGGCGGAAAACAAACACTGAATGTGTTTAAATTAAAATATGATGATTTATATAGTTTGTACATATCGTCTTGACCATTCGATCGGCTAAGTTTATCCAACAATTTTTAAACGTCTCTCGTATACTCTTATTAAAATAAACCTATCTTTTTGTCAATCGTGTCAAGCAATTTGGTTATCCGATAACGTTTATCGAAACAAATTGATGGAGTTATCATGTTGTCGACTTTCCACAACATTTTCAATTCGGACGCATAACCCCTCTTAAATTTGTTTAAAAATATCAAAATTAATTGATCGAATTCGCCGACAGTTTCGAAGGAGTTAAATGTAAATATTATCGAAATGCTCCAGTAGACTCGACTGCAATTGAAACGAACAGGTCTTTTCACCGCTTTTTATATAATTTACTTTGTCGCAATGTATTTGTGCGTTTAAACTGAATCTTCTTAAGAATTACTACTTGTTTTTTTCCATAAAATTTAAAAATTCGCTGTACAATATTGATGGGACACAATTAATTAATTGATCCAAACATTGAAATAATACGCGTGATTTATTCATAAATTGAATAGAAACGTCGTTTTTAATAACATCTGTCGAAACAAAACTTTCAATTGCGGTATACCGTTTTGAAAATCGTTATTTTTTGTTCCGGATAATTTAGATTATCGAAGATATTTATACAAACTAATTGATTTGTTTCGAGAAATATCCATACGTTCACTCGTCAAAATGTTAAACACTAAACTAATATACAGTAGGTATATATAATAATTATTATAATAATCGGATAAAAAATAAAAGTAGCGTTCTTGCACGTATATAAAAGTTATAAAATACACAAACAAAATTTAAAACCATTAAACACGCTAAAACGGACAAGAAGTTGCAGCCCGTCTGAATTTAGCCTCGAGAACGCGCGCGTACTACAACAAAAAGGGACCCTAAAGGAAAACGTTTGTTGTATTTTTCTTCAACTTTATCACAAAGGCAAAAGAACGTTAACAAGACGAATACCGGTAGCTTTTCTGTTTCGCGAATCTTCTCTAATTATTTATATATAATATTAAAATATATTTTATTATTGAAAATAATCAATGAAAATAAATGCACAAAAACAATAATAATAATAATAATAATAATTGCATATTGATTTTTCTATAATCGCCATTAATCGTTGAAAACGAAATTTTAGCAAGTATATTTATACCGAAATATGGTAGTGCACGAATTTAAAAAAAGAAATAGTTATAAAACAACTCAAATGTGTAAAAACGTACTATGGACAAAATTGTCATTACGGATTTATTATTACATACTTAAAATTGGTAGGTAATTAAAGTAGTACGTTTTCACACACGTGATACGTGTACACATAATATGTTAATATTTCCGTGTTATGTCTGAATGAAAACGATATTTAAAAACAGAATTAGAACTTATACGGAGACGAATTTCTAATAAATCTATTATATCCATTTCAAGTGTAACACAAATAACAAAAATAATTAATATTCGTAATTTTTGATTAACTGTATTGACAAAAAAAAAAAAAAACATCAACAGTTTTATCAATAAATTTAATTAATATTATAGGTTAATAGATATCATTTTATTTTTTTTTTTCGTTATATACGTATTTAAAATTACTATACTCGTTTTTTTTTCAAAAGTTTATCGGTACTCCATCAAAAAAAAATACGTAGTCCTTTATCGAAATAATTTTAAATATAATCGAATTTAAGACATTATTTATATGCGTATAAAATTTATAAACCGTTTAATACGCGCGCGTTTAAAAATCTCGTTTGATAGTTATCCGCAAACTTTATAGTACCTACCGAAACCTTTCTTTTTTTTAAGTAAAAAAAATTGTATCGTTCTCTACGCACAATAAATATTTAAATTAAATGCAACTTGTTTTATATATATATATTTAACATTAGGTACATAAGTTTTTACAAAGTCAAAGAAAGCGTAACGTTTAATAATATATATATATATATATATATATATATATATAAGTTGTTACCTATATAACGAAATTGAAATTTCGAATATAAAGCAAACGATTTTGACGTAAGTAAATATTTAATTCGCTATATATAATACCCGGAAAAAGTTATTTAATATGTAATATAAATATGAAAATTAAAGGTAATAAATAGTTCGTCAGTGTCTCAAATTATTTTCAATAAAACCGTACAACGAATACTTAATTGTCCTTTAAATATATATTTTTGTATATACAGAATTATTTACGCAGCTCACGCATAAAACGTGAAATTAAATTTCCATAAAATATTTCCAAAGTTTTCGTCAAACCGTCTAGTGTCTAATGTCTTCAAGAGACGAACGCAAAGTAAACATAAACAAAAAAAACTAATTCTTTTAGAAAATTCGGTCATTTTATTCAACGGATTAACGGGAGCATTCAACGAGACCACTCTGACAATAACGACAACCCCATTATTTCATAGACAAATTACGGTGGCGGCCGTAAAGTCCCTACAAAATATATTAACGTCATTTAAAAAGAAGAAAAAACACAATTTTTTTTACACTTTTACAAAACACATTGTATATGCGGTTTAAATGTTTCTATTTTTATTCGTTTGTTTTTTTCTACGAAATTGTACAATTTTCGGCGATATAAATAATATTTTTTTTTTCATTATTACACGTTCGCGTTACAAAGCAATTTTTTTTCGAGTAACGTTTCAAAATTTTTTTTATTTTTTTTTTGTAGACTTACAAATAGAAATTTCTTTTGTATACGAATTATGGAAAAAGATCAGTGCAGGTTAATTGCTTTTGAAAACATTCGGCTCGTTTAACACTCACGATATTTTTAAACAATATGATATGATTAGTTATACGTAGTTTTTTTTATAAATTCGAACAAATACTAGAAAAGAAAATCATCAAATATTAGTTATTATATTACCATCAATATTTCCCCTAACATTTGAATTAACGAAACATTAAATTATATATATATATATATATATATATAAAAATTATTTAAAAGATATTAAAACTAATAATATTCAGCTGTAGCACAAATATGTAGATAAAACGTCGTAAAATCATTATATTTTTTATCAATAGAATACTGCATGTACAAAATCGTATACTATCGTTTATGATTGTGCGCAGTGTCGTAATTGTAGTGGAGAAACAAGTGGGAGGGGAGGGAACGAGTTTTCATGAAATTGTTATTTTTTCATAAATGTAACAAAAAAACAAATAAATTTCATAAAATTCAAAATGATTTTTCTATCAAAAAATACTTTATAGATTTACATTATTTATACACGATAATTACTTTTTACGTCCTGAGAATACGCATGTAAACGTTGAGATCATTAGAATAACTAACGAAATTTAGAGCACGTGTACGACAAAACGAAAAAACAGAAAAAGTGTTTATTTTTAAAATATTATTATTATTACTATTATTATTGTTTAGCAAAGTACGATATAAATAATATTAAATTACACACCAGCCATAAACTCGTTGTTAATCATTATTGATTAATTACTATACTATTAAAAGTATTATAACATGTCACATATAATAAATAAATATAATATACACACACAGAAAGAGAGAGAGAGAGAGAGAGATAAAGCTGGTATATTAAAATAATTAAAACGCATTTATTTAATACATTTGTATTTATTAAACACTACTGCATATATAATATATATATGTATATTATAATGATACAATAAATGTACCCTACGTTATGTCATATATAACTATAAATTAGTTAAAGTTTACATAATACTTCACTCAGTAATTAATTTTATTTCATACGATTTAACCGAAAAATAATTATATATAATAAGACAACATTTTATATTCTAACTCTCGCACTAACTTACTAAGTAAAATAAATGCATTACATACGTTGTAAGTAGGTCTGTGAATTTAACGCACTAAAAACTACGTTAAAACGGCAACATTTCAACATTTTAATGAATGTCAATGTGTTTATTTTTATTAAAAATTTTTTCCCAATTACGTATAAATGATTAAAAAATAACAAAAAAAATCGTTGTTTGGCAATTTAAAAAAAATTTCATTTTCGAATAATTTACGAAATGGAAAACCGATGCCACTCGCGTCCTCTGTGTCATTGTATTCTTATAGCGGTGACATACGAAATTAGCGGTTTCTATATTTATTAAAACATCTGTTATGTACAAGCCACATCACGTATATTAGAAATATAATAATGTTTTTTTCGCAGTATTCGAACTCACATAAATATTATATACTAACATTCATTCGCTAGACATAGTTGTCATAAAAAAAAAAGAAAAATATTCGACGCAAAGACGCATAGGATTTATCCTTGTCTCTATTTGGCCACCACACAACCGTTAACGGCACACTTTTCGCTGGTGTACAACACGATAAGAAATTTTTTTTCTTTTTCAAAATATGCCCGACAACGTTGCGGGTGAAAAAGGAGTGGTGTCGCCGGGTTGTTGTAGCGTTTGCACGAGTTTCTACACAAATACAGAACATTACGATTAATATTGTTCTTATAATTGTAAAAAAAAAAGAACTTTTTTCACGATCGTAGTGACTTTTTCTAACATTTTTTTTTATATATAGAATAAGTCTCGTTTCAAAAAACAAATATATATATATACCTGTACCACTCGAATGACGAACACGCCAAACATCAAAAACGACATGGTCATCATGGAACGTTCGAACGTCGGTCTCATGATCACGGACGTGATCGACGGGTTTCTATTCTTGTTCGCTCGTCTACCCGTGCTGCTGACACCGTCGTTCACTTGTCGTTGGATCGAGTCGCGACGACTCCGGCGATTGAATTTCGCGCGGAAAAACGCGTTTTGCAACAAATCCAACAGGTAAACTGCGAATAGAAAAAAAACATAAGAAAATAGAAGTATTAAACACTTGCATGTAATCTATATAATTGCTATAAACAGTAGCCAAAACATTTAAAGAAATATTTTGTAAATTATTATAATATAAAGTCACTTTTATTCGATGAACATTACAAGAGTCTTTAACCGTTTGTTTGGGAATCACGAAGAAATAACGATAATGAATTACGACTAAATCGCGTTTTTAACGTTTTTTTATATATTTAAGTTTTCGGTAGTTTTTGAATCACTGTTTCTTTAGGCGCTTTTGAGAAAATCGAACCAAATAAATGCGCAATGCGCAATACCGGAAACAAACTATGACTTCTGCAGAGATCGCAGCACACTTTCCGGTAGAATTTTTAAGGTACAGACATGAAAATAAAAAGCAAAACATGACGCGCTCATCATTAGTGTAAAACCGTTACATTCCTCGCTCATCCCCGCTCCGCACAATCCGATAAACAAACGAGCGTTTTACAATAATGATAACGCGTTAAGAGCCCGGCAAAGCGCATCTTATTCAAGCAAAACGTGATCGAATAAAATGTATTATTATCATCGAAAGAAAACTCGTGACAGTTGTGAATTTATATGCGATCGCCGGAATGCGTACGTACGTACGAAGTGAACTTTTGGGTAAACTCCAAAATGTATTCGTGGCAAATCGCCAAGTGTTTACTACCCGAGACCGGGGGTAGGGGGAAACACGTTACTGACTCGGTCGGATAATTTTACTGTACACGCGACATTTGTACAATCGTTTTATAAAATAAATGATATTAATAATAGTGTTGTGGATATACAAAATGTTCCAAACACTCGTAAATATGAGAACGAGACATACCGGTCCACAAACACGACGTAAATGCGTTTCAATCGAGAATTCAACAGTGAAAAATCGTTTAAAATTCATTTATACTCCAGGCGTATATTTCTTTTTGAATAATATTTTTATTTTTTTTTTTTTTTACACCCAAATTACAATTACTTGTAGTATCGGCGTAATACTAAAAACTCTCGGAAGTTACTTTCCCGTCGTAATCGTTACAAGTCTCGACGCATTGATTTCCATCGGAATATTCGCCTCCCCCCACCCCCCCCCCACCACCGGTAAAACTGATCTCAAGATCTATGATTACAATCAATCTAAAAAATAAAAAAATGCACGGCCGAGACGATATGCGCGTCGTAAAAACGTACGTATCCTGTCGTACAACCGATTCCTGGCGTCCAACAAGTACGCGACCATCAATTCGGCGACCGCGCCGCCTCGACGTTTCTCCTGCTCCGCGTCCTGCTGCAACACCATTCCGTCGTCCGCCGCGTCTCCTACGCCGTCCTCGTCACCGTTGTCGTCAACGACAATACCGTCGAAATCGTCGTGGCCGACCACGGTCGCCTCGTCGACGTCCGTCTGCGGGCGACCGTCTGCGATCGGCAGCCGTTCGCCGCCGTCCACGGTACCGCCGCTCTGCACGCGGACGCCGCACGGCATCGACACGTTCAGCCGCGAGCTGCCGTTGCCCGTCAACGTGCACAGTCGCACCCATCCGCCGTCGTCGTCGCCGTCGTCGCAACGCGTCGTCAACGCCGCCAACGCCACGGCCGCGACGACCACAGCGGTCGAACAGTGCGTGGACCGCATCGTTTGCAGACGGGCCGCCGTGTTTTCGCCGGTACCCGTCGGACTGACTACGCGACCAACACTTTTCTATTTTTGTGGCCGAGTCTCCGGCGAACCCGCCGCGTTCCGAAATTAATTACCGTATAATTAATAAATAATAGTTGTCGTCTTCGCGCGCCCGTTACCGGAAAACGGTATTTTTCGTCACGGCGGCGACGAAATAACACGCACCGCGCGGACTACTTCACCAGAACCGTTTACTTAACCCACTTTACTAGACGTTTTTTTTTTGGACGGGAATTAAGGGGGAAAAAAATGATATTGCTCGGAAATTTTTCGTTTTTTAACGTAAAAGGATATTTACTCGAATTGTATACATTTACGAATTTTTTTTTTTATTTTTTCGGATTCTGAGCGTGGTTCTTTTTTTCTATGTCCGTATCAGTGCCGTGAATCCAATACAGTCATAGTCCGTTGGCCGGTAGAGCAAATTGCGCATTTAATTACGGTACATTACGAACGCCGTTTTTCGATTTTCACAAAAGCGCTTGAAAAAAAAAACAATTAAAAAAACTGCCGAAAAATTACATAAAAACGAGATAGAAACGCTATTTCGGCTATTATCGTTATTTCTTCGACACTTCTTTACTATGTTATTGGTTACATAGAAACTTGAAATATACATCGGCAAACATGTGTGACTTTATATTTTTAATACCATAAAAATTTTCAAAAAAATTTCTTTTAATTTTCGGTTATTTATACCAATTATAGATTTTGAAGTGAATAATTCGAAAAAGAGATAATTTTTGGTTTTAAGGTTTAACATTTTAACGCAGTCGCAGACGTACGTTTGTTTAACTTTGTATTTTAAAAATAATCGTTAGTCACGACTTATTTTTAATTAGTTTGTTCTTTTTAACAACTTTACTTTTTGTGAAAAATCACTGTTTTCGAACAAAACTATTGGTCATGACATTTTTCGAATTTTAAAATTATTTATCGTTGCTTTTAAATTCATAGTAACAACAAAACTCTAAAAAAAAAAAATCTTAATCCAAGTAAAGCGACATTCACAACACTCTGCATATCGTTACGTTTTTGATTCTTTTCATTCAATTCCCGTGTTTTTTTTTCGCTCGTACATAAATATGACTAAAAACATAAAACGCGCATCAGGCCTAAGCTAGATGATCGGATGTTATGATTTTAAATTAGAAAAAAATACAACGCGTTAAATAAAATTTACCAAATATAACACTGTATAAATAATAGCTTTAAAATTCTCGTAAAAAAAAAAAAAATACGATATATACGTATGTTTTTATTATTCATTTTAACACCACTTCTGCTATTCGGTCGTTCGATATAATAACACGAAAAATACAAATTTAGTTACGGTAAACATTTACATTTTTTTTTTCAAGTCGACACTCGCCATTGCTGTTAAATCCAGTTAATCGAATTCTCTATGCGAGGACATTTTAATCATAACGCATTTTCTGCGATATTACATTAAAAAAAAAAAAAAAAATTGATTGAATAAAAGAAAAAATTATTTTGAACAATATAATAATAATCTTTTTTAAAAAGAACTAGACATTTCTTTTCTTTTTTTTTTTAGACATTTTTATTGAAAATATTTATTTTGCCAACAATTGCGCGAATAAAAGGTTTTATAGACACAGCACGAAGAAAAAGAAAATAGTCACTAATACAAATATATATATATATATAATTTTTTTTATCTTAAAGTAATGATAAATCGTCCTATTCGAAAAACGATTCGAAACGAAGCTTACAAGTTTATCTAGAATTTTTTTTCAGTTCAGAATAATATAGAAATACAAATATATAAACGGTTTGTGTTATGGAATTCTCTCGAAGACTGCAGCTAGAATAAATTATATATTCAAAGTACAATGTATATTTTATCGCATTTCCAAATATAAGATAACTCGTATAAACTTTTTTTTTTTTTTTTTTGTGAAAAATAATACAAACTGCGCTAGGAAGCTATAAAGACTTTAAAAATATAAGTCAAAGAAAATAATCGAAATGACTTTGGTTTTATATTATAAATTATATCTAACTAATAAACTGTATATGCAGTGTTGAATCCAGGTATATTTCAGGGGGGCATTTGCCCCCCCTGGAATTTTATTTGCCCCCCTGATAATTTTAATGTGAAAAAAATATATTTATTAAACATTTAATACTCGTTACGATTTTATTATCTTCAATAATGCATATCATACAATTTATCCATTTTACATTAAAACACCTAATAAATACCTATCTAATCGTATATTTTGCCGAAATCAAAGTATATATGAATTGCACTAAAAAAAGTCGACTAAAAAACGGGAGCCCTCCCTAGAAAAAATGTCTGAATTCAACACTGTGTATATGACAAATAGTTAGGTTAGGTTAGAAAACATCTCTATCCTTTTATCGGCTGGATACCTAGGGATTGGCCAGCATACACTCTCGTATTTTCGATTGTGTAAAACCTGCCATTGTCTGGTAGACGCGAAAAACTAATCTCACCGAAACTATTGCCCCACACGTGATTCACTCTGACTTCAGTCTCTTGTCTTCTCTCGTCCTGCTCTTTGTCACTTGGGATGTTCACTACCATGTGACAGAAGATTCGCGCCTATACAGTGTGACGACATTTGAACCATCCTATTATGAACGACGAGGATTCCGTAATGTGTGAGGAAGTTCTGGAGACCGCAAAGTAGGTCATCGATTTCCAATACGGTCTAGCGTTCCTGCATTTCAAAGAACAAGTTTTTTCCCACAATTATATCATTTTCAGTAAAAAAAATAATATAATAAAAAAACCGACGTCGATCGTCTACCGACAATTCAAATAAATAGTTGCGGATAATTCAGTTTAACATTACGTTATTCGCCTTTCTACATTTTGTAATATAATTTTTTTTTAACGAATATCTCCGCAATAATCTCGAAGAAATGTTTCAACGAATTCAAATATTTTTCTTAAAAAGAATTTTCAATTCGGTTCATTGTGAAGAGTCACATTTTCGTCTTGATTATAGGTCTAAAGTGATACAAAAAAAACAAAAAAAAAATACTCAGTTTCCGATCCCCCTTTATGTATTATAATACCCGTGGCAGTAGTCTAAAATAAACGCGCTCGGTGAAAAGTTTTTATATTCAATTGTTTTGAATTATGAATACAAATACTAATTTAAATGGCAATTTCAACGACCATTATTGTACTACGCTGTATATACCCACTACGCGTATATAACGAGAGATTCGGCGCGTGTTTATTTACTGGTATAAACAATAAATGTATACTTAGTATATTTCGCCAAACCAAAGAAAACAGTAAGTTTAACCGGCGGATTTACCGTAAATTCATTCAAAATAAGACGAATTTTTAATTTTTGTTAATAAAGACAAAAATTAAAAGTTCCTAGCGTCCTGCACCTGTACATTTGAACTGGTTTCCACCGGATACAATACTGCAAGAGCTCGCTATATTAAAACGATTGATTTTTATTAAAAATTATTGATTTTTCGGAAACTTCGATTCATTGTCCACACGTGTGTTGATCGCAAGCGAAAACTCATCGAACACAATACGTTTATTTCTAAATAAATATTAATTACGGAATAACACAAATAAAAATATAGTAAAATGAAAAAAAAATGTAGACTACTATAGTATAACGACGAGTAAAATGGTTAATGTAAACGCGCGCGAATTATATGTACTTATGTTTGTCAAATATATTATAAATAATGTATAAATAGAATGATAAAATTCGACTAAATTCATACAGGAATTATACAGAACGATTATTATTATTATTATATTATTATTATTATTATTATTATTACATGAACGTCCGTCAAATTTGTATACGAATATTATTTCGATGCTTTTTTTTTATTCATTATTAAATCGTATATTAAGGAATCATTTTAAGGGAGTATTTTCAAAATTATATCTCCACTCCTTACATGCCACTTAAACTTATGAATTTTTAATAGTCAAAAAGTATATTTATTTTCTACCCTTAATGTCTCGTAGAATACTACAAAAAATTACTTTTTTTTTATATATATATATTCACTCTTTCGTCTGTTTATTTGTTAATTAACTCGAGAAATATGATTTTAATTAAAGAAACCAACAAACCGTTTGATCGTAAACAATTATAGTAGTATATTGCGATTAAAATGTATTACTCTTACATATAATATAATATCTATATATACATTAAACATGCATAATATCTTACTAAAATTTTTTTTTTCATTTTAATTCAAACTCTTTTAATACGATTAACGCCTAATGATTGTACATTCCCCTCGGACCAACTGTTACAGATCTCTAACGCCTAAAATAAGAAACTATAAATTATCAGTGTTAAATTTAAACGTTGGCAATAAATTTTCTTGATAAGAAAAACAATTTTAAAACATATTTTAATTAATACGACTCAAACGAACGACGAACGTTTCTCTGTACGCTTCGAACAATTGTGCTGTAGTGTAACATACACACACACACATTTAATATCTCGTATTTTGTACAACAAAACGAGTGGAAATTCACGAGACAATAAATGATACTATACGTTTATACTTGCTTACAAGGTACATATTCTACGTCGTATTAGCACATATCAAAATATATAATTATTACGACGTATACGTTCGATTTCTAGGCTTTATACGTCCCTCATATATGGATTACAATGCGACGGATTATAATTTATGTAACGGAATCGCACATATTCCCCGACGACGTCATATATATTTGATACACGTTTAAGAGATATAATAGAAATAATTATATACACCGCAATAATATATATTATTATTATTACAGGTACATATTATACTACATTATATTATTATTATTATTATTATTATTATTATTATTATTATTATTATTATTATTATTATTATTATTATTATTATTATTATTATTATTGTAATAACAGAAATACAAACAACGTTGTGCACGTTGACGAAATAAACGCGTTTGTCGTTATAAAAATATACGTAGCAACGAAAATAATGAACACGCACCGTTAAATATTCGATCTTAAATCAAATTAAAAATCAAAGAAACTATACAATTATAATTCGATAATAATCCGAGAGAAATGGAAAAGACATGGGAATGTGTGAAAATGGCGAATCGGACGAGCCCCCTTCTCAAGGACACCGGTCATCCGCAATGTCCGTTCTTCAAGGGATGTTTGGGTGTGTATCCGTACCGGAACAACGAGGACACGACGGAATTCACGTTGGACGACCCGTATTGCCATCGCGTGTCGTACGAGTACAATCCGTTATACGATCCGAACATGAGACTCTGGTTCTACTCGGGAAACAATCTGAAGTTTCTGTACCGGCAGGGGCTGATCGACGAGAATCTGCGCGTGATTTGCAAAGTGAAAGAATACAAGGAATACGAACGGTTTTTGAGCCGTAAACACAACGAATTAGTGATGAGACAGGAAAGGGAAAAAGAACTAGTAGAACACGAACGGAGGAAAATATCCAAAGCGTTTAAAAATCACTTGAACCGTTTGGCGACGGTTTGCAAACATTTGGAAAACCATTTGACGCAGGAAAAGAGATCGCGGCGGAAAAAAGTGAGTGAAACGAGCCTATTTTTGTGTAGATTAATAATAATAATAATAATAGTAGTAGTAGGTTCCACTATATACGCCTCTGGCAGCCAGCAATGTTAAACATCATCGGAGTTCTCTCTCTCTCTCTCTTCCAGTGCGGAAACAATCAACAAAACTCTCGGTACATGACGGGAGGGATTCTCTGAAAAAAAAAATTAACACATTCGTTTTGATACGTCTAAATATTTAATATAAAAATATTACCGGCATACTCGGTCATCATAATAATATATCGGATATTTCGTAAATAAAATTAACGTACAGCCGTAAGTTCTGTCTCACAAACGTTCGCAATACTCGCAAAGAAAGGAATCAGACGCAAACGCGGGTTAGAGATTTTGGGAGTTTGAATCCCATCTTCCTCCTTGAAATGTTTGAGAAAATTTGAAAGTCGAATCGAAAAAAATATATATCGCATATAAAATATATTATTGTTTAAACCAACGGTTCGCAAATTTTTTTTGCGGCGATACTCTTTTTTTTTTTTTTGACTAAATTCAGCCGCGATACCCTGCTGCGAATACCACGAGAGAATATACATAAAAAAATCTACAATTGATAATCGGTTTTTATAATTTTATTGAATATAATTACAATATAAGCGTTCTAAGCACACAAACGACTTAAAAATTAATACATTTTTATACTTGAAAAAAATAATGAAAAGTATTAAAAAAGAGACAAATTATTATAAACGTTATAATAAAGGCGAGGATGACATTTTACGTCATCTAACCGCGGTCGTCGACGAAAATTGGTCTTCGTCGCCCGGGTCGCTTCTCAAAGTGAATATGTGGTATAAATTGAACTTTTTCTTGTTTTTAAGTGTATGCAAACCGAGTGAAACGATAGAAATCTGCGAATTTAGATTAAAAAAAAAACTTCGGCGCACGTTTTCAACACGTCGTTTTAAAACAATATTAAAGACTATAGAAATTTTAATGATTCGACTTAAGACATTTCAACAATAAAGAGTAAATGTTGCGTAATACATTTTCTAACTTCGTATAGGTGGAACACAGTAAAAAGTGTCGCGTAATGCACGTACGATTTTAGACCCTGTTATATATTAACTAAAATATAATAATATATGGAAGTTAATAATTTCTATAACACGTGTACATTGCAGGTATCGCATACAAAAAAGAAAGAGAAAATCCCTGTACCGAAAGAGGAATGTAATTCTAATAACGGACAACTGGTAAAACACAAAGAAATCAAATCGTACACTGTATACGGCCGGGATAAGTGTGGTAAACTAAATGTAATGGATTATAAAGGTACATTTATCAAAGGTTCCCCGGACGAATTCATCCTGTACGGAAATACTGATCGTTTCTTCAATGGACCGAAAAACAAAAAACCGAATGCCAAAAAACAAAAATCGTCATAATACGAAATTAAAATATCTAAATAAGTTTTCCCGGCAACGCGAACCACGAAAGTTCACTTTTAAAAACAGGAACATTTGTTTGCGTTGTTACGTTCGCGTTACAACGTTTATGCCCGATTTTAAAAGATAGTGCGAATAATTTTTTATACCTATCAATTTATAGCTAGCACCAATAGGTCAGGTTTTGAGCCCACATTTATTTTGCGTGGTAATGTAATGAAATCACAAGGGCCGTGGTACATGCTGTTTATGGAGAATAATGTTCTGGTAGGTGAGAGTATGAAAAAAGTTTACGATAAACTTGAAAAACATGAAAAGCAGCAGTTTCAACTGAAGGATTAGTGAGAGTAAAACATTTTAGTGTAGGAAAACAAGAAAAGCAAGTGATGAGGGGTAAGTGCGGTGAGGTTGTGGGTGAAGTCGTGAGGTTCCAGTATTTAGAATGTGTGTTACAAAATAATTAGGGCTTTGGAAATGATAAGATACACAGAATTAGATGTGGTCGGATAAAGTAGAGAGAAAAATCGGGTGTTTTTGGTGATAAAAGTATTCGAAGTTGACAAGCAGATTTTATATGGCAGCATGATGAGACCTGACGTTCTTTAAGGCGGTTGGGACATGTTTTAAGAAAAAGAAGAGTCTAATGGGTTAGTGAAAATGACAGAGGAAGTGGACATAGGAGTTAGGGGAAGAAAATAAAGGACAAAAAATATGGTGTGTGCTGTGATGCAAAGGGATGTGAGAGTGGCCGATGTGTGCGAAAACTGCAGGGAATCGATAGTGAAGTAGAAAGTGATGACAATGGGTCATCGGTTCGTGTATAAACGAGTTTTTTTAGAAAAAAAGGCGATGGATAAGGCGATGCGAAGATATCGTCAAAATGAATTTTATATTATAATATATGTACCAGACTTGTAAAAAATACTTTTATTTTTTATTCTAAAGAATTATCCGATTAATAACGGATAAAAACATATTAGGAATATTTATTTGAATATTCTAAAAGTATTCCATACTAGTTTATTCGTTCCTCCAAATACTGTCTATCCAAATAATTTGACTTCGTCTATTTTGCACAAAAATATACAAAAATAAATACGACTTGTGCATTGCACGCATTTATGAAATTATCGGATACCGCGTAGGATACGGTGATTATATGATTATTACGGTTGGAGAATTTTGAGAAGTTTATATGATTCATAAAAAATATTTCATTGGATATTGGCCGCAACACGCAATTTACAAAATATTATAAAAATTCAGATCAAATTTTTTTTCTACAAATTTGTATTCCAACGTTGAAAAGTATCTTTTAACGGATACAAATGCACAAAGTAAAAGTACTCAAAATCCGTATTCGAATATATATTTATATATTTTTTTAAACGATTCAAAATATATATAGTATTCGTAATACAAAAAAGGTATTTAATTACTTTTATTCGAATACTTCACAAGTCTGATATGTATCTATAACAAATTTCATTTATTTTATAATATATTTCAAGTTGTTTTATACATATATTCATTTGTAGTTTCATTTTTTCTTTTTTTTTACCTATTAAAGTGATTAAAAGTATAATTATGATCAATTTAAAAAAAAACAATATAATATTATAATTTAATTAGAATAATAAATAAAAACAGATAATATATATATAATATATTATATCTAAGCGTGCCAAATAGATTTAAATGCTCTTATAGGGAAAACAAATTTTTTCATTAAAGTTTCTGTATTAAAAATTACGAAAAGAAAACATTTATATGAATATATGAAATAAAAGAAGAAATTCAATTGGCAAATAATTAAATTTAATACGTTTTATTTTTTTTTTTCCAATTTGCAATATAAAATTAAACAAAAATAGTTTATATTTTTATGTAAAATTTCTTTATTTAAATTATTATTCAATTTAAAGTAGTTATACTTATTTAATGAACCGCAGTATTGTATGCAGGTAAACTTGCGAATAATAATACTGCAAATAATTTTTAATTTACCAAAAAAAAAAAACAAAATAATATAAATTTATACATGTATATGAATTTAAAACGACTTAAAATATTTTATAATTTCACACGGTAATATTACTGGATATATCTAGGTATACATACATTTTGACACCATCATTATTCATTTATAATATAATTAAATTAAATGTAAAATTTAAACGCGCAACTGTAAACACACAAACCGAAATTTCGTGATGCGAATGCTAGGGAAATGCATCTAATATATTATTTATATAATTCTATAGTGATAATAATATAGAGATCAAAGAACGAAAACAGACTATATAAAAGCAAGAGCACTTGCTCTGTAGTGATTTACTAGAGGAAAATATATATATACAAATGTTTTTGAAAAAAACTCAAAAGCTATTGAAAATCAAACCGTAATTTATAAGAAAATTTAATTTCTATTTAGGCGTGTACATTATCATATATTATACATATCATTGTAATTAATTAATTATATCAAACCATTTTAAAAAAATTAATAAATATAAGTAAATTATGTAATTTTAATAGATACATAATTTACTTTTATTTATTCATTTTTTTTTTTTAATAATTTGATAAATTATTATTATTATTACATCGTTGTAAAAATTATTCAATATATATTTTTACGCAATTATGTTCGCTATATCTGTGATGCCTGTGTTTCTCAAACTGCAATGATCCGTCGATCTCTGGATGGAAAGGATTTTACGTGAGTGATCTAATGAATTCCACGAACTCATTCGCTTTAAATCAAAATTGAAAAATGTTAAGCAATCGAAACGGTTATTTAACAAATTTAAATTACAAACAAAATTTAATTTATAAAATATAATAGTATAATAATATATAAATGCGTAATTTCCATTTTTAAATTTCCTGTTTATAAAATTATGACTGTATATTATAGTGTGTGTAATGTACGAAAACTATAAGTATCGCTTAAAATATTACGCTTTGTTAGAATTCGTAATATATTTAAAGTAGATCGAGGCAGACGTACTATGTACGAAGGAAAAGTGTTTGGAGATTTGCGAGGATATGGAGTATTGTGGGATAGCTATAAAGTATAGTCGTAGACGGAGATGAGATGTGAACTGTGAAGGGCAAAAAATAAAAATAGCTGCAGAATCTACTGGTGTGAGTTAAAAGCGAAGGGAAAGGAGAAAAAAAGTCCTGCATAGTATATATATAATATATACAAATAGCACTCGAGTTTATTTGTCGAATAATAATTTCATCTCCCTTGAACGAATTTTATTATTTAAAATAAGCGTTCCCGTGCATTTCTTAGAGCTCGGTACGTTTTTCTCTTCTTTTTTTTTTTTGCATATAGCGTCTATGAACTTCTAAAGAGTTCTGCGAACCTTAATAAAGTTTGAATTACATGTGGCTCTATAGGAAATATAATTTTCTAGATTCTGAACGGAACGAAAAATGTATTGATTTTACGATGATGTTTTTTTTTATGTCTGTACTTAAAAATTCTATCAGGAGTAGTGCTCTGATTCTTATAGTCTTATTAGTTTGTTCCAAGTAAAAAATTGCATCTAATTGATACATTAAAGAGTTTATTTTTTGATTTTCTCAAAAACGCCTAAAAATAAAAACTCGAAAACTACCGAAAATTACATAAAAACGCGATTTTATTGAAACCGATCATTTTTATTTCTTCGTAATTTTCAAACTGATGGTTATATAAACTTAAAAATATATTCTCCATATATCATTAACTTAATATTATATCAGAGAAAAAAATTCCTTTCGATTTTGTGTTATTTACAACAATTATAGATTTTGAGGTAATTAATTTTAAAAAAAGAGGTAATTTTTAAAAATGTAATACAATGCCAAACGCGTATACATTATTTCATTTTCATATACATAAAAAAAAAATCTTAAAAATAGTTTGTCAAAATTTCAAATTTTTCGACAAAGCGTATATAATATTTTTTTGAAAATTATATGTGTACAAAACTAATGGTCCTATAGAGTCTAGAAATTTGTACCAAATACCCGTAACTTTTATATATATATATATATATATATAATATATATATTAACGAAAACAAATTATTGAAAATTGTTTAGCTACCTCGATGTATACCGTAAAAAATTTACTAAAATTTGTATTAAAATAATGTGTGTAGGTACTGTATAAAAGGTTGGTCGTAAATTATATATTCTATACACACTATAATATATTATTAATAATAATAAATAATAATAATATTACACCGCGCAGCTCCGCTCGCAGAATCGTTTTATCGCGCATGCAATGATTTTATAATTTTTTAGAGTAATATAACAAAACTCTAAAAAACCTATTAATTTAAGTAATTCTCACTTGAACGACATCCAAAACAGCGCGAAGCTCGCTTTTTCTTCTTTTTTCTTTTGCATATTCATTATAAATATTTTCATATATGTATATGTATTGTCTGTGTCTTACCCTTCGGGTTTGTTCGACTTTCTTTGATAAAAAAAAAAAACTACTTTCCGAGACGTACAGAGTATAATACGTATATGGCAGGCGCGGATTTAGAGTGGCTATGGATACTCGGGCATCTCCTGTCGTCTTAGAAGCCCCCAATAAAATAATATTCATAGGGATAATGAAATTACTCCAGAAAAAGTTATTGAAGAATTCGGTAAAAAAGAAAAAGCTCGAGAGAATTACAGTTACGATATTAATGTAAAAGAACATAATGTTATTTTTAAGTTAACGTTTAATGAATACTGTTTGAAAAATAAATTAACTCTAATAAATTTAATATCAAATAAAAATGTATTACCGATTTTTTTTGTTTTTTTTTTTTTTTTGAGCATTCCCTGTTAAAATTTCCTGGATATATACGTCACCTGACGTATGCAACGTCCGGGGCGGACAATTGTATAGAAACGGTTTTTTAATAAAAAAAACGAAAAACACAAAATAAATATTTAATGATATCGGAAACTATATGAAATGGACGAGGAATATATGCGCTACGTTGGAGCGCCGCCGTATAAAAAAAAAAGCGAATCGATCGATTTATATTTTTAAAACAAAATGATTACGTTATATATAAATTCGCGAACACGCACTAATATACTACACAATATATACGCTTTATGAAACAAAAGTGTTTTAACTCGATAATAAACTATATAATATATTACGCGTACAAAACAACTTATTTACGCAATAATAATTAATATACAGCCATGTATATAATAATATAAAAGCGCGCGGGTGTACCATTTATTAAAGTATATATATAACAAAAACGTAAACCTTTTGAAATTCTCCGGTATAATAATCAAATTATATTATATATATATATCACAACAAAGAATGAGAGGTTCCTCTTGTAATAATATTATTAATATTAATAATAATAATTTTAAAACTATATTATTATATGTACCTTTATATATAGTGTACCTGAACAACTACGTAGTCGTCGTATAAATATCAATTAATTTTCGCATATTATATTAATGCACGTCTCCTTCCCTGATCCGCGTTGACTCTCCGCTCGATGATATTATAATATATATTATATACTACGTGAAGTATATTATACGCCTTCAACCCGATATACGTGTATATACGAGAGTAATCATTATTTATTATATACACACACCGTATTGTGTTAACGCGTAGACACTGTACTGTAGATATTATATTATGTCTAAATATTTTTTTTTTTTCAAAACATTGAATAAAAAAGTTCAATTTTCCCAACTATATATATATTATACATATTAATTATGAGTATAAAACTATATATTATATACACGAGGTGCGATGCGAATTCAGTAGGTACTATAAATAATAATATACGCTCATAAACAGCATCGACGACTCTTTAAAAACATTTAGTTTTTTTTCTTTTTTTAGAGTTTACATTATAATTTATATCAAAACCAGCTAGAGGAAGAAGTGGTCCCATAAGGTATATATATATATATATATATATATATATATAAGGAACAAAAAAAAATTATAATAATAAGTAATAGCTAGAGTTAGGATGTGTATATATATATATATGCATTGAAATCATCAACAGAAAACATTGGATGTATCAGGTACGTCCACGATTTGGCTTAATCTAGATTAAATAGAACAATGTTTTTGTTTTCTGCATATTTTTAACACAATTCATATAATTGTATTATATATAAATCATATACTTCTTCATTTAAATATATCGTTTACTGTACCCAACATGCGTAATGGTCAATTTTTCTTTTACATTCCACATGTGTATATGTATGCTTATAGAAATTAAATTTAAACAACAAAGTAGTAAAAACAAAGAGGAATTTACAAAAATAAAAATCAAAAGGATTTGTAAAAATAAATAATCAAAAAGATAGAAAAAAAAAAAATTATAAGTTAATACTTGTGATAATATATATAAAATATACAAATATACACATGTATATTTGTATATTTTATATATATTTTTTATTTAAATTTAAACGTTTTTAAAAAAAAGAAAATATTAAGTTTTTTACTTAATATTTTCTCGACAACAATTTTCATAACAGATTTTATCCAATTAAATAAACATAAATAATGCAATGAAATATTGACCACCAAACTATTCCTTTTAAAATTATGCTTAATAACAAACCCGAAAACTTTAAATTGCCACAATACTGAAACAGAATTCATATAATAATTCTTATTACAGTTCATCTTTCGAAAAGAAAAATAATTACCATAATTTTGATTAGATGAATTAAAAAAATGTATTTGCTAGCAATGTATTTATATAGTTTTAAAAGTGAATTTCATGGTTTAAATGCGTTTTTGTATCCCGTGAAACAGTATATCAATTGAAAAAACAATTTCAAAATTACATAGAAGAAATCATGATCTTTTTTTTTTTAAAGTTTAAATTTTCCTCATTTTTTTATTCTTTTAGTATGAAAAACCAATAATTTAGAAGTATTTAGTAAAATCAATCGGTTACACCTGAATTGTAGTTTTTGAACTTGTCAATGTCCTATATTAATTTTTTTTTACTTTTCTATTCCTAAAGTAGCCATTATTATTGTTCTTGTAGTTATTAACAGAGTTTTAATCTTTAATTAAGGAAATTATCTTTTTGTGTGATATTTTTGGTGCTATGAAATAACACATTCGTAACATCTCAAAAACTATAACTATACTATATTTTATAGCCTATTACCTTAAAATTAGTAAATTAGTTTCTACCATTTAATGAGACTTATTAATGTATACAGTAGAACATAAACCTTGTCCGTCCATGATAGTAATTACCGTATATAAGTAACCGTAACTAATACCTATCTATGTCGAACATCTGCAATTAAAAACATCTAATTATATAAATAAATAAAACGTGTCAAAGAAGGTAATGGGTTGTAAATGATGAGCAGGAAGTCGGATCAAGTGAGACACTTGGACAGACATTTTTTAATTGTATTATTTAGAATTTGAAAGCAATGTTAAATCGCATTGTACTCTAAAAACGATTCTCGTCAATGCTTACTATGTCATTATAATCAATAAATATGATATCATAATTAATAATAGCCTAATAATTGACATTTATCTCAACAAATATAATCTTCTATTTAAATTTTAACTCTTAAATACGAAAACTGAATTATTGTTTTACATATAAGAAAAAAAATGATCGACTTATATAAATAATTATAACAAATATAATGAATCATAACAAAACGCATTTCAATGATTATTTTCCAAATATAGTAATAAATAGTGACACAGCTATAATTTTAGATGCATTTTGTTTAAAAATACTTGATTTTTACCTATTATAAACTTGCTATTAAGCAATTCAAACTTTATAATGTAATTCATAAAGACTAATATATATTTTTTTATATATTACAAAATTATTTATTTTCTACAAAAAGAGTTACTTATCATTTATACTTTTTAAAATATAGCACACGAAATAACAAAATTATTTCTTCAATAAACCTCTTGTGACTACATTTGTCGGTTTATCATATTTATCAGTTCCCGGCAATCCGTAATCGATTGATACAGACTTTGCAAGATTTGACAATGCCTAAAAAAAAAAGTTAAACACATATTATTAATGTGTTATAATGTGCTATTGAGATGTACTATTGAAAAATAACACAATTCAAAATTCTTTTAATTTGACATTAATCAATTAAAATAAATTAATTGCTGAAAATAAATCAATCAAAATGAATTAGTTCAATTTTGAATGCAATGCACTTCAATATACTAACATACATTTTTATAAAATTTATCAGATCTAAATGTTCAATAGAATTTTTATGATTTTATAATTATTAAAAATTTGCATGAAAAATAACAATTAATGGTAATGAGACACAACTTACTTTGAATGAACTAGGTTCCCAAATAGCTAAATCAGCTAAAACTTTCTTGTTCAGTTGAATATCACATTTAGACAAACTATCCTTGAAGTTATCTATACTGATTCCGTGTTCTTCACATCCAGCTTTTATACGAGAGTTCCACAACTATAAAATTTATGGAAATTTATAAAATATAAATTTAATTATACAATGTATACAAATATCACAATATAAGTATTAGTTTTTAATTTTTATTTCGATATCTTCAAAATGTACAAAGTAAATTTAATGGACGCTTCAAAAATTCAAAATAAAATCTGTATGAACTACGATTGGAGAAATTACACCATATAAATATAATTGTCATATAATTCACCCTTTGCGATAATAACAATTCTAGAATGAGCAATAAATGTAAATAATGGAAAACTTAAATATACCATATCAAAAAGTAAATTATATTTAAATACATTAATATTATTGAAAAATTAAATTAAAAATACTGGTATATATTGTTGGAGACTGTAACATTTAAACTGATTCCTATAGTAAATGTATATCAAAGTTAGAACTGCAAAAGGTTAAAATACGAGCTTAAAAAGCCTTTATAATGATGACTCAATTAAACCAGTATTGAATATGCATAAATATTATGTATAATATAAAATTATAATAATTATAACAATATTAATCTATATTAGTGTACGCTTTGTAAAGATACTATGTTATCATATATAATTGTTAAATACGTATAACTTTTAAGCTTTATGAAGTTTATATTGTCATAAGAAATAACTTTAATAAATTACTTTAAAGAAAACTGTGTAAATTACTCGCTATAAACCACTTAGAATCGATTTAAAAATTATATAAGAAAACATCTAAGTAACAGAATTGTATTTAAATTTTTATTATATTTCGTGTACATTATTTATCACAGAGTTGTGAGTTTTATAAGTGCAGAAACGGATTACAAAATATAATGTTGAAAAAATCGAATTATCTGATTTATTTAATGTCCTAGTTACATGCATATATTTTAAAAAAATTATAGTTACCAATCCTATACTATAATTTGAGCGATTCTCGTATACTGTTTTATAAATTTATACATGAAAACAAGCATAAAGAACTTTGAAGAAATATGATTAATCGACCATTTAAACCAAGTCAGATAAATATTCGTTATTAATTTCCATATATTTATTAATGTCCCATGTTTTTAATCTAACGAGAATAGATTATTTTCTTTTCAATTTAAATCTCAAAAATCTCTGTCAACAAAAACTTCAAATTTAATTGAAACTATTATTTTTCATGATTAATTGGCTTTCTAATGAATCGCTATAATTTTAATTTGTAACAGTAATGCTATAATAAATGATTTGTTAATTAATTTCAAACACATTGCAATGTTAATTGTATACACGGAACTATTTGCTATCGAGTATAATACTAATTACTGTAATTAATCTCATTTAAGTCTGCTTGTTTATATACTTTTTGAAATTACATTTAATATTATCAAATACTTTATACTATAATTGTAAATTTGTTTAATTAATCGAATTGTATTATATTTTAAAGAAATTATAAATGTAATTAATATATTGTTTTCAAAAAGCTTTTATTATTATCACTTCTTTATATTATTTTAATAAAAAAATTCTGTTTCAAAATGTTTAAAACAACAATTTAAAATTAATATCTTGTACAATTATTTAAAAAAAATCAAAATTATCAAATGTCATTTGATAAAAATATAGCTTACATCGATCATGTCAGATTTTCGATTGACCCGTCCTATCGTAGCAAACTGAAGAGCACGATGCACAGCTTTTATAGCAATAGAATAACAGTTTCTGCGACGACCAGAAAAATGCTAAAAATAAAATGTTAATTAATATTACATTATATAATTTTACTTATGAATCTTGTTCATAAAAGCGTACAAAAGTCTTTGAAGTTTGTACATTACTTTAATACTACTTATTTGAAAAAAAATCACAAAAATAGGCTCATAAATAGTTAATTTAAAATAAAAAAAGAGCTCATTTTTTTTTCGAGTTAAACTAGTTTTGTTCGCAATTCAAAATGTTCATGTTGTTTATTTGTTATTTTTTTGTATTTGACTTTTAATTTTAACTAAAAAAATATATAACATTATAGTGGCAATGCCTTATACTATATATACAAAAAACATCAGCTAAATAATAAACATAAAAATATTAATTATTATGTGTTTCTACAGTTCATCGTTGTACACTTCATAATTAAAATTTTTTCACACATTTTGTTGTTTTAGTAATAATTCTCTTTGATTTAAAAAACACAAATACACTATATACACGTGATAAATAATATGTTTGCATAAATTACCCACTGAGTTATTCGTTTTTAATACTCATAAATCGATTTTTTTTTAATCACGACACTGCAAAAGTAACCGAGTAGGTAGATATCAAATACGGTTGCTGATCATCGAATACTAATGTAGAACAATTATTAAATTGTAGATAATCTGATTGTAGCGAATTGGGTTATTGAAATGGTATAGGCACATCAGATTTGGTAAAAACAAAAAAAAAAATTTGAAAACACCATTGCGACACAAATCTTATTCAAAAACAGAAAATAATAGCCAAGCCGTAAATCGATTAACATTTGTGGATATCATAAGGAATATTTTACAAGTCATATAATAATATTTTAATATTCAATTATTATTAACAACGTTTTTTTCGTGTAGACAATACATATATGGCACCATCACCATTATTGCTGTGTAATAATACAAAAATCATTATTTACGATTTCGTCAACACTCGATAAGTACGTTTATCAATGGCGGACACAATATATTGATCGTACGCGATGTGAAGTAAAACTTCCGGAAAACGGCTCGGAAATTAAACGTATATATAAATATATAATAATTTGTCGAATGTAACAGTAATTGTTGAACTTTCAAAGCAAAACAAACGGTATAAATTAAATGTGGTTCGAGTTTGTCGCAATTCAATGAACATTTTTTTTAAAACATTTCAAATGCGAATTCCTTTCGTTCCCGAGACCTGTGAAACCAGCAGTAATGGAAAAAATTCTTTTTCAGAGAAAAATATGATCGTTTTACCGCGGCGATTTTGAATATTTTCCTTTTCCTCCAGAATTCGTCCGGGCCTCTACTCCTCACCATCATCATTGCCGTTGTGAAAACCATTTCAGAACCCGAAACAAATTAACGACAGTAATTTTTCGTTCGTAATATTATTATCGTTACTCAACGTTTCGGAAAATACAACGTTCACACAAAACTACAAAAGCCAGCGAATACAACTGCGGCGATTTTTGTGATATTACATTTTTTTCTCATCAATTATCACTCTATAGATAACGTTATCAACGGGAAACGTGTGTTCACAAGTGTAACCTCAAATTATTTGCTGAAAATATGTTTTCGTGATAAAGAAATTGAACAAAATCAATTTGAAAATTTCGAACACACGAAGTAGCTCCCGTTGTATGGGGCGATTTATTTCCCTGGTGTATAAATTCAACTAAACGTTTGTTTTATAATTTGAGAGAGATGAAGAAAAAACCATGGTACGTACGATTAAAACGATCCAGTGTTTTTAAAAAAAAATATATATATGCATTTTTTTTGTAAAACTCGATTCGTAATTGACGAACAATGAGTAATTTTTTTTCATATTCGTATCGACATTTTAATGACAGCGTCTAATAAATTATATATCATGACAATTATCAATTGAGCAAAAATCAAATGTTTGCGATGATAATCGATTGTTAATATCGGCTCGGTAACGTACGTCGAATCGTGTGTGCGTACGCGTACTATGTAATTACAGATGCGTATTACTTTACTTTGCCTGAAAGAAAATTGTCCGATTACTCCATTGACTTGTAAATTATTTCAATAGATAAACGATTATTGGTTTTTACGAATTTTGTATAAAGTTTTACCAAACGATAGTAGTATATTGTACGGTGAACAAGTAGAAATACATTGTGATGTTCTAAATTGAAATACAATATATTTCAACGCGTATTCTGGTGATTTGGATTTTTCGTGACGTTTTCATAAATATTAAAAAAAACTTACATATTATATATTGCTAACTTTAGACGCCACTTAAGACAAAAACATTTTAATTTATACGTTTTAAAATTAAATTGTTGTTTAATGTTTAATTTATATAATGAAATAATAATAATTGCCTGTAAAAAATATACGTAAGAAATATTGAGTTTTTTTTTAGTGCATTTCACAATTTTTCATACATAAATACATATTTTATATCATAGTCCTTAATGTATATAAATCCAAACTCTATTCATAAGTATGTATTGTCTAAATATAAAAAAAGAATATATTAATCATGTGCAATTTAAATTAATAAAACTCGTGCTTGAAATTTGAACAAATTTGTTTTCTGACGCAAATTATTTGTTGTTTCTAGGAGCCGTAAACAAGCGGAAAGTGATGATGACGATGCATCTGTAGATTTCGATGGGGAAGATTCGGGAAGTGATTATGATGAAAATGAAAAACTTCTTCTAGAAAAAACACGAAAAGAGTTAGCCCAAGGACCATACGATTCTGATGAGGATAGCGAAGTAATTGATTTTCTATCTTATCGATGAATCGCTGAAAATATTTGAAATATTCTTTTATAGAAATACATTTCAAAATAAGTACCCACAATTATTATTATGTATGCTATTATTTGTAATACATGTGTGTTTAATTATTCGTGTAGGAAGAAGTATTTCCACTGCGTAACAAATTAGATCAATATGAAGACAGTGAAGAAGATGATGATGATGATGACGATGACGACGATAATAAAAAAGTTAAAAATGATATTAAACAGTATTCAGATGATGAACAAAACATTAATGATAGTGATATAGAAGGTGCAGAAAGCGATGCAGACGATTTACCTAATGACAAAGCTTGGGGTAAACTGCGAAGATCATTTTACAACACAGACTATTTGGATAAGGATCATGGGGGTAATTATATGATAACTTTTAGTGTTTAATATATATATATATTTTTTTTTTTTTTATTATTAATAATTCAATTTGTTAAGGATTTGAGGGTGAAGAGGATGAAGAAACGGCTAAAATGGAAGAAGAAGAAGCCCTCAAAATTCATCAACGAATGATGTCAGAATTAGATAATATCGACCTCAACAATGAACTCTTTATTGTAAATAATTATATTCTAAATATGTTTTAAACATATTGAATATTTATTAATTGACATTATTATTTTGTAATTTAGGGTACTAAAGAAACAGAAGAAGTAAAAGAAGGAGCCGACACAAATGATATAACGCAAATGATGTCTGTCAAAAAGGACTTGAGTTCCATGAGCGATCGTGAAAAACAAAAATTATTAATGAGAGAAGCGCCTGAAATTTTTGGACTAATTGCAGATTTTAAAAGTGATTTTTTTTATAAATTTTACTAGAATTGCTAAATGAAAAATTATTATTCATACTATATTTCAGCTCATATGAAAAGTGTAAAAAACAAATTATCTCCGTTCTTAAAATTGGTTAAATCCGGAGACATAAAAAAGTGTCGGTTTACAGAATATGTACAGTGTTATTATGAAATCATATTGAAGTAATTCAAATACATATTCACCAGTTATTAAAGTGGATAAAATTAATAAATTTTGTTTTCTTTGTTTTTATTATAGTTATTGTACGAATATTGGATTTTATTTTCTCATGAAATCTGTTCGTAAACCAGTTCAAAATCATCCAATTATGAATAGATTACTTCGATACCGTGAAATTTTGTGTGAACAGAGTAAAATTTATGAAACGACAATATTACCTCAAATTGATCAAATACTGACAAATATCAAATTAGCAGAGTAAGAAATTGCTTCTTCTTTTTTTTAATAAACTTAATTTTTTAAATTTATATTTTCAGATCCAAATCAGCATCGAATAAAAAGAAATTACTTAATCTATTGATAAAACAACCAGTAGAACAAGTTGTTAAAACAGTCAGTTTCAGCAACAACAATTCAGAAATTGTAAACGATATTGATCCAAACGAAGAATTTGATGTTGGTGGTAGTGATGATGATGGTGCAACAGAAGTTACAGGTATTATCACACAATATATGTATGTTAATGAAAATAAGAGTTGATCGATGATAAATAATTATGAGTTATTTTGTAGAAGAATCAAAGACGACTGCCGATGAAAAACGTGGTATAACGTATCAGATATCTAAAAACAAGGGACTGACGCCTCGGCGTAAGAAAGAACTTAGAAATCCAAGAGTGAAAAATCGTATGAAGTTCCGTAAAGCCAAAATTCGTAGGAAGGGACAGGTGCGCTTTATCGATTTAGTAATTTATGCATTAATTAATAACGTACTATGATGTATTTTTCAGATTCGAGAGCCACGTAAAGAAATTCGTCGTTACGATGGAGAAATATCTGGTATTAAAGTCAACTTGTCCAAGAGCATAAAAATTAAGGCTTAATTTTGTTATTCTTTTATTTGTGATTTAATTATTATATGACCAATATTAATTTAAAATATTTGTTATATATTATAATATAATTTTTTGTGAGGAAAATTGATATTCCATAAAATACGAAAATATTGCTACTTTTCCTTGTATCAATACTATTGCGTTAGATGGATTGAAATAAACATTTACAATACACGAATATACCTTTTATTCGAAATCGATGCGTGTTAAATACAAATTTAAGAGTTTAAAATTTTTCTCAAATAAAATTGTTTTACAGAATTACTAAAATAATTTTTCTAAAGAATTTCAAATAAGTACTAAAATGTTAGTCATTCTAATTACAAAAATTTGATTTTCGTCTATCCATTATTCACGCATATTCAGAATGATTGGTCAAATATTTATTGTATTTAAAGGACGATTAAATAACTTAATAATATGTAATGTTAAATTATGCGAGGAGTAAAATAGCAAAATGTATTATCGACTGACATCGATATATGCGAGGGCATACATCGAGTGACAATGTTATTTCTAAAATAATATATTTAAAACACTATTAAATATTCAATTACTTTATATGAAAAAGGCTGATGTTAAAAACGTTTCACAATAATTAACTGAAACTATATAGCTATTGACGACACTGAGAAGTGGAATAAAAACTGTATGAAATTAATTTACAAGTTAGTTAAATTTATTTTTATTTTACATTAATTACGATGTAGGTCGCGTATTGGACCGTAAATTAGTGTGTAGATAGCATATTGGACCGTTATCAACCAAATATTGAAGTTATATAAAATAAAACTTTATTGAATTTAATATATAATATATATAAACAGTAAATTTGTATTGTGCATTATATATTATGTTGTAAATTCATAAAATTAATAGTCTCCAATAATGTTTTGCTACACTTTAAGCGCATAACTGTGAAAAAAATGTCTTAATTTGATAATTGTAATTTGAACAATCCAATGATCTAAAAAAACATATTCTGACGTTTAGTCTTCCCAAATATTTAGCTCAAGGTCGTCATATAGACTTAATTTCCGGCTCTGATTAATGTAAATCAATACGATAACATATTTGCACAAATAAAAGGATACCATACATGCCGTTTTCGAACTCTAAAACTATACGCTTAACAATTTTATCTCTTTTTTTCTTTTCTGAAGAGCTAACTGACATGGAAATGGATTCATCTGGTTATTTATATAAAACTGTTTTCTAAATATTTAAACATTTAAAAGTTCTGTCAACAACATGTGAATTTATGTAAATGACATATATTTTACCTTAATCTTTTTAATATAGTTCTTTCCTAAAACAATTCTATTAACATATAATCCAGGAGTGTGCACTCGATCTGCATCAATACAACCGGAATCAACTAATTCGTCAACTTCTACAATTGTCGTTTTTGCAGCTGCACACATGGTTGAATTGAAGTTTCGAGCTGATTTACTATCAAGTCATAAATTATATTAATAATCGTTTTAATTTGTTGTGTAATATTACTTGAAAACAAGGTTGCCTTCGTGATCGGCCCCAGCAACTAGTAAACACAGGAACACAGTATAGGCAATTTAAATCACATATATTGTGTACAATATTAACAAATTTGGTATCAAAAAAATATATTTTACCCCAAAAACTCGACTCTTATTCTCTATCCAACAAATTATATATTATAACAAAAAAAAATGGTAACACTTTTTTCAATCAATTTTTTATATATTATTGAAAATTTATATGAATAAAAAAAAATACTTTGTACGTAAGTGTTAAACGTTGTAACACTAAATATGGCGTATAATATAGTCATTAATCATATTTATAATATTATATTATAATATAAATACGATATAATATTAAAAATAATCAATGATAATATAAAATATGAATAATGAATCGATATAATATGTATGTGGTCCAAAGTGTAATTAGACGTCTAATAATATACCGAGTCAAACGATTTTTACACTCTCATTCATATGACGTCAAAATCGAAAATTGTATTTATAAACCGGTGAAACTTCATTCTTTTGGAATTACAATCTTCTCGTCATCAAAAAACACTATTCATTGGGAAATGGAAAATTGACGTATTTTTTCCCCCTAAAAGAAGAGAAAATGTTACGTAAACGTTTTAAATTTATTTTGTGATTTATAAATTTTCAACATTATAACTATATTTTAGAATACGGTATATAGAGATTAACAGTAAAACGACAATTTTTTTTTATTCCTTAACAATATTATTAGTTATTACAAACGAAATTGGAAACGTTTTATGAATCCATATAATATGTTAAACGCGCTCGACCTGTGGTATAATTACATATATTGTCCATTATGAGTAGAATGAAAGTCCGAAAATGTTAATAATTTTCATTCGGTTCGCTTTCCTCTCGCCCGTAAAGCCGAATTTCGCATGAAAGAAAACCGCAGGCCTCTCATCGTAAACGTTTAACAATTTAAATATTCGACTCACGTGAAGCACTACAATAACAACGCGTTTTTCCGCGTTGGTTTAAAGCGACGGCAATTTTCGGCAAGCGAAGAAAACATTTTTTTTTTTTTTGTAATAAATATACAAAATCACACGTACATATTATAATTTACTATAATACACTGCAGAACAAAACGCGTTGTTGACGCGCCGCTGCGTTATATTATATTATTGTATTTAAATAATCATATAGCGGGCTTGTCGGTATAGAGATAACGCGTGCACGCGTCATAAGAAGGAATGTTTAAACATAGGAGAACACCGCTGATTAAATATAACAATTAAAAAATAAATAAAATAAATTATAGGTACAGTACCTATATAATATATTATATATATTTAAAATCGAATTTAATTTCGAAATAAAAGTACATCACCGTGCAGAAAATAATATGTTTTTACACGGATTTTTAAAAATATAAAATTTTTTTTTTTTTTGTTACCGACTTTGTTGATCCGATCTAAACCAAAACGAAATATTCAAATACGCGTAGTTTAGTAAAATCAATATTATTCGATGGCGTTACAGCGATTTTCAAATTAAAAAAAAAATTAATATCGTAATACATATTCGTATTTTATAAATGCCAATATATACTGACCGCGTAATTAAATATACACTATACAGGCACATAAATAATATAATTATTTTATTTTATAAATCGTGTGCTGTACCACACGAGTAGGTAGTATTATTGATTTACCGTTTTAATTCTATAACGGCATTATTGGCCCGTGATTATATACGTCTCAGATTATGCGTGTCGATTATTTTAATTAAATAACATATAAAATAAATTATATTATAATTACGTGTATATTTATAAATCCGAATTGTGCGCGTTATATAAAATAAATATATCACACTATACAGAAATGTTGAAAATCGTGGTTTTATGCCAATAATACACATCAGATAATATATCGATATAATACGACGTAATGTTAGTGACGTACACAAATTAATAGACCATAAAATGTTCGATCCAATCCGATCGAGTAATAATATTAAAAAGTACACGATTACAATATTATTTAGCTATATACACGCGTATGTATGTTATTACATTTTTCGATGTAAATTTGTCAAAAAAAGAAATTTCAATTTTACGGTCGTCATTTTATCGACCGTAAAGTCAGTGCTAAGGATAAATAAAAATCGAATTTTCAGAGGATACCGCATTACACATCCTATATATATATATATAAACACAACCCCCTAATCATCTAGCACGAAGTCTATGATTAGTGAGTACTTTATAAATAGCTGTTGCATAATTCCTATATACGTAAATAATATACGTATACGTAAATACCATTCGAAATTTGAATAAAACTAATAATAATATGATTATAATAATAATAATAATAATAATAACGTTGTAATCGGTGGCGGCGGCGGATCTATGAAATTGCCGTATAGTATACGTTGCTGTTGCTGCTGCTTCAGTGGTGGGCGTTTCGATCAATTATCTTGGCTTGTAATTTATATACATTAAAACGTGTATATGTATATTCCTTATTTCCCGCTGAATTAAACGCCGGGCCGCGTAATTGTATATATAATATAAAAATATATCCACATAAAAAAAAAAACGGTTATTAATATTTAATATATATATATATATATATATATATTAATAAAGTTAAAGTTGTTGGTGGTAGCCTTTTGCCGCCGGTGCAGCGAGCACACCAAAACGTACACACGTTCAGATTAACCGACTAACGCGCGATAAATTTATAATATAATAATAATATTTTCCAAACTCAACCCGTTATATGTATATTAATATAAACATGATTGGACAAATTATGATCGTTTATAGAAATTATTGTTTGTTTAAAACGTTTATAATTTACAGGAAAATACGTTTAAAAAAAAACCAGCGAATTATTATTATTATATTTTTAATGAATTATTATATACGCGCTATATTATATTGACCACCGCGGCGTGTCATGTTATCCGAACAATAATAACCATAATAATAATAATAATAACAACGCAACGTAATACTTCGTTTAAAATAAGTCTATTTCGTGCATATATATATATAAAGAGTTTATATGCATACACGTATATATACAAAAGAAATTAATTCTGCCGCCTGTCCATTTTACTCTTACCGTAGTAATCAGGAAAAAACTACATAACCGATATTATCGTATAATGTGTACATTATATTTACTTGCATGGGTTAACGCCGTGAGTTTAACTCGTGTATAGAAAGTGCAGGGAGATGATATTTTAAAATTTAACAAACGGGACTTTTAAAATCCTCTCTACAAACGTTCACACATAACTAAAAGGAATTTTTTTTTATCTAAAGAAAATAAATCTTTAAAACGTTGATAATAGAAAGGAAAAAAGTTATAGCGTTTGTCAAGATCACCGTGAGACACTCTGTGTATTATATTTACTAATACAAATATAAATATATACTCATACTTATAATGAGTATTTATTATAAATAGCCCTGTATTATACAGCTAATACAAGTTGAATATATTATATTGTTACGTTTTAGATTTTATCATCGCCGTGCGCACGCATTTACACGAGCGCACAGAATAGAATATAATATAGTAGGCGTCGCGAGAGAATATCAAGAGATAATATCGTTAACGACAAACTATACATTATTATATATTAAAACTTCTGTGCACAGAGTTATTGTATTTATATATTAAAAGAGTTAATAGAATAACCTAACACGGCTTCCGGTCGTTTTTTTTTTTTTTGTGTGACGTTATATTATTATTACAAAATTTTCTGTAAAAATATTTTATTATTTTCAAATCACTATATACGAGTATATACTATGCAGTTGCAGATGTGTACGTTACACACAGAGCCCGCGGATTCAAAGGAGAAGAAAAAAATCTCTAAACGAATGAGAGCGTATAAGTGATTTTTAAGGAAAAAAATAGAATATTTATAAAAAAACTTTAATTATTCTATTCACACGGTTTTCCATATCAAGTATTTTCTTAACCTATAACAATAATATAATAAACGTAGTGATTTATAGAAAAGAGAATATGAGAACGCGCACGCTGTAAAATGTCAGTAAAAATTAATTTTTATCCTATACCTTAGAAAAGATTAAAAATCTAGCAACGATAAGATTATTATTTTTTTTATAAAATCTAAATAATACGCGTCGATCTTTAACATGTGTATACCGATACATGTATATTTTTATAATAAACACGTTTTCCGCGTTATTCTTATACGATATATTATTGCTCAACTCTTGGTATATGTATATATAGACACTCTTTATAATAATAGCATAATACATATTTATATACACACGCTTCCATTTTTTGCTATACAGACGTACAACAATGAAATAGAATTAATGGTTGCAAAATGAAGTGAACAAGATCAAGTATAATAACATATAATATACAAAATAATATATGGCGTAATAATTTATACATACCTGGTGCATAATTAAGTGCTCTTGTTTAGAATAACGAATTATCACATTAGCCGCACCCTACTTTATTATAATTTTTATATATCCAAAGTGAGCACCATTATATATATATATATTTATTTATGCTTTTTTTTTTTTAGAGGGTTTGTTCTTATAGATATTATGTACTTATCTATTACAATATAAGACCAAAATGAATACAAACGTATTTAAATAGTTTAAGAAAAGAAATGTATACACAATATAATCGAATCGTAAAAAGCAAAAAGATAAAATATAATATGTATTAAAAATAATGCATGAATGGTTAAAAGAAAAAAACTGAACGATGTTAAATAATGAAGCTTCTGGAAAGAAAGAAATGTATTAAGGAATCGATTAAGAAGATATTGGAGGATTGTAAAATACGACGACGAAAGGTGAATACGCATAAATAGAATGTCAAAAGTTTGAAAAAGAATATAAAATAACAGTCAAACAGGATCAGTGACGTCTTAAAAAACTAAAGAAGCAAACAATATATTATTTAATATGACCTATATTCCTACTTATTTTAGTAATAATTTTCCTACTACTTTGAAAAGACCAAAAGAACAATTTTGTCAAAACTTAATGCACAAGTTTCAGGACCTGTGCATAGGTGGTTTCAGTTTTTCGTTTTGTTTTACAATTTCAACAATTTTACCACGTATAAAATATGATAAAATTCGATCATCCAGTATACAAGATTACCGCTGCAACAAATTTAGTAATTTAAAAAAATAAATAAATGAATTAGATACGTTATATTTTTAATTCTTAAAACAATATTTCAATAAAATATGACTCCGTTAATTAATATTTAACACTCTCTATAATATATTCGCATTTCAGAATAACGTGTACGTGTTTGCACAGTCGGATGGTTTTTATAATCGTTCTCCTGAAAAGTGGATTTTTTTTCAGTGTTGTTACAGCAGTTTACACGTAGATATACGAAATGCGATTATTTTAACAAGTGTGTACGAAGTTGTGACCACACAGTCATCGAATTATATAGTAATACGCATATATACTATCAACTCGAAAGTTCATTTAACACTTATTAGATATAGTTATAAAAAGACGTTACATAACGTTTTAAGTTACGAATAACTCGGTATATAACACGTCTAAAGAATTTTAACAATTTTTTTTTGTAAGACACATATAAAAAATGTCAAGTATGCTTATTGGAGATATTTGAGTTCGATTTTAATAATCACGATTTATGTTGAACTTAAATCGTGTTAAAGTGTGTATGTAAAAAAAAATAAAAAACACACACGCGTTAAACTGTCGATTATATTTAATAGAATATTTTATATTTTATTTATAGAAATTGATGTATTAACGAAATCATTAACACAAATGACACTTCTATGGTTCTAAAATAAAATTGTAAATATATGTATTATAGCATTATCAGTGCTATCGCGGTCAAATTATATAATATTTGATTATAAAAATATATAAAAGTATTTTGGTAAATATTTGTCGAAATTTTTCAAACAGAAAATAATATTTATGCGTAGGTTAAAGAAATTTATAAATTCGAAATTTCAAACTCGAATAAGTTAATATTATAATTTTGTTTTTATACATAGGTATCTTTAATTATTCATTTACACAGTTTTTTTTATTGTATATATATATATATATATATAGATTAATGACAAAAGAAATGTCTAAAAGTCAGTTAATTTTGTATCGTATACCTTCTTTTTTTTTCTGTTCTATTGCATACGTGTTATTACTAATAGGTATTTAATACTCGTATAATGTAATTAAAATAATTTGTTCGAGTATAAATTTACGTTATTCGCATGTTTTATTAATTTAATTTTAATGGACGTTTGAATAGTTTTTTAACGCATACAAATTCCTGAATAATATACGCAAATGATGTGGTATAAAAAACCGACGAAACGTATAATGCGTCTATGTCTAATATAAGTAGAAAAACGCCATTGAAATAATAATAAACACGCGAGCTTTAATATCCGCGTGATGAATATCCGTTTAATAAATGAAAAAAAAAAAACGAATTTCCTTCAATAGAAATATAGAATGTTATTAAAGATTGAAGGAAATATATCTCTACACTTTTTTTTGTTAACATATTTCATTCTTCCGCATATTCTGTTAAAAATTATTCAACCCTCTAGGATTTTTAAAAAAATGTTTTTTTTTCAATTTCCAATTGTCACATGTTACCTAATTTTTTTGTTATCTATAAAAATGACTTTGAATAAAAATTTAGGAATTAACTGAATTACGCATCTATTTAGTGACGTTATTTGAAAGGGACGTATAATGGTGGGTATTTGTCCAATTCGTTAACAGTGTACCAGCTGTGAAATAGAGGAAAAAGAGCCCATTTTGTTAAAAAAAAAAAAAGACTTTTTTAAACTTATTTTTCAACAATATCGACCGTTTACAATTTTGCCCTCCCTCCTTCAAAACTTGAAATGACGACGTTGCTTTCAACCACTTATATTTCAAATCTGACTGTTACATAACAACACCCGTATGTGACAACGATAATATAATATGTAATTATTGTAATATAATAATCGTAGGATTGTTTTTTTTTTTTTTTTTTGACGAATTTAAATTTTGAAATTTTGCAGCAGAATAGTGTATCAAACCAGTATCACGTAAAATACTGTTTATCAAAACAGTACTAAGTATATATTATATAATAAGTATATATTATATTAAAATAAAAAAAAATGTATAAATTCCGAATGGAAGAACGTCGGTTGAATTGAAAGTATTTAATGCCTGTGGAGATAATATCCGCGTAGTATATATTATGGTATTGTATTATGGTATTTATGGTATAAGTGATATTGACTGAATTCGAAAATCTATAATTGGATAACGCACAGAGTGTCGCTCATAATAATATAAATATAACTCCGGACGGAGCATCAAAATCGGGTGAAATCTATAAGCGTCGAGTGCAATTTATTTACAAAAAATTAACAACTAATAATAATAAACTATGATCGTTTGTTTTTTAATAATAATAATAATAAAAAAAATTCCGTTATAACCGCGCGCGCGGTCCTGCAGGACTGAACAGCTGGCGGCAATGAATCTCGTGGCCAAACGCTCCAACAAACGGATTATTATTAATAGTCGACGAATATATATATATATATATATTATTTTTATTTATTCATTGATTGATTGTTATATTTTACGTATTTTTTTGTGAATTTCAAAATTTGTAAAAACGTAAAAAGCGTTATAATAATATAAAAGCAACGATCCGACTTAACTTTTTGGAAAGGATAAAGAGCCATACGGATCACTGAAGAAGCAGGGCGCAGGGCGAGGTATTATATACGAATAAGGCTCAAGCACCCCAAACGGATTCATACACGCCGTTTCAATATTTCAGCATTTTTGTTCCAATTAATATTTTTAAATTATTAATTATTGTGTTTCTATTTAAATCTCAGCCTAAAAAAAAAAACCCCCACCACATATTTATTCTGCGACTTTACCGTGCGTTGTTTATATCTTCTACCGCGGAAGAGATGACGCGTGTAACAAAAAAAAAAAAAAAAAAAAACCAATTCGTATAATGTATCGTCAGACGATACCTACTCGTATCGTATACATAAAAAGAAACAAGTTGACGGCGGGAGGGGACGATCGCCTCCATTACCACCCCCCCCCCCTCCGTCACACGCAAATAAGACACTTCAATACTCTCGGAAATCGCCTCCGGGCACCCTCCACATGGGTGCGTTGCTGCTGCGGCGATTAGTGTTTATAATACGTAGTCTCTATTATCCTACATTAAAATGAAACGGTGCGTGCGCGCCATATTAGCTATATATACGTACGCACAGTGGTATACAGGACGTTTGAAAAAAAGAAAAAAATTACGTGTACTTTGTATACACATTTTAAACTAGGCGTTTTTTTCTTTTTTTTTTTCTTATAGAAATCGCCCCTCCACACACACACACACGCACGTAGAATTCACCCCCGTAACCCCCGCCGCCGCTGATACCCCGTCGTATATAATATATATTATAAATACGCGACAATATAAGTGGCGCGGGCATCATATTATAATAACGATCCGCAATAATCGTAACCGGTTTTACATTATTATTATTATTTTTATATTATTATTACCGTACATTATCGCGCGCGCGTGTAACTACTACTATTATAATAGGTGTGTAGTATTATATTATATATATATATACTGCGGCGGCGGTTAACACCTTAAATACACATGTTTGTTATGGCGTTAACGACGGGGACGCGGACGGGCCTAAAGCAAACACAAGCGAGACGATCGCGCCGGTGGTGCGGACAACGCCGTCCAATGGCCCGTCGAGTTTCCCGGGACGGGCGGCCGCGCCGCGGGCCACGCCCAACGCGGCCGTCGTGCCTTCTCTCTTTCACTCGCTCCGACGACGGCGCCTCCTCCTCCTCCTCCACCTCCTCCTCCTCCACCACCGCCACCGCTCGACGCACTCCGGCGGACCCAACGACAAACCGACGCGCGCGCGGCACGGTCATCGCTAGCGTAGGTAGAGGTACGGCCACAGGCCGCCGGCCCGCGGGGTATTAAACAGCCGCACCGGTCCGCGCACGCATACGCCGGGCGCCGCGCACCAGTCTACCGTCGTATTGGCCGCCCGTCGCACGCGTTCTCTCCGCGCGTGTCTGTACACAAATCACCGGTGCCCCATATAACGTGTATTCTCGCGTCGCATCCCGTGTTCATGCGCGTACACAGCCGGTGTATCAGTTATATTATACGCCGCGCGTTTTCAATTAAGAGGTAATAATCGCGTGTGACCGAATAAAATATTATTATTATTATTTGCTATATTTGTATATGTGCGCGGTGCAGTGCGGCGCGAATGGTGCGTCCTTAATATTGGCTCAGCAGTTGGATAGATCGCCGCGCTATTAGCTGGGCCGTACGCCGTCGCAACAGTCGCGCGTTTCTTTTTTTTCTATTTCTAATCGCCGTCGTGTATTATAAAATATGATACAAGTGGCCGCGACGCCGATGATCGTCAAACCGAAAATCGGTTTCTCCATCGAGTCCATCGTGGGCGCGGGTTCCCGTTCGCCGGCCCGTAGCGAGGGTTCGTCCGCGGCGCTGCACGACGAGAGCGAGGCGTGCAGCTCGGCCGCCGGTTCGCCGCTAAACCCGGGAAGCGTATCGCCGCCGCCGACGCACCACAATCACGATCACCATCATTTACGTCATAACCAATTGCACCGGCACCAACTGCACCAGCAGCACCAGTCTCATCCCGCCGCCGGTAGCACTACCGTGTTCAAGCCGTCCGCGGTGCCGGCCACCGCCGTCTCGGCAGCCGCAGCCGCCGCCGCGGCCGTTTACGGGTCGTCGTCTTCGTCTTCGTCGTCCGTGGCCGCGGCCGCCGCACAGTTGGCCAAAGGATTGCAGTACGTGCACGAACCGCTCACCGCTGCTACCACCACCACCACCACGCCGCCGCCGTCGCTTCAACAACAGCAACAGCAGCAGCCCGCTCATCCGCATCCGCACCATCCGTTCGCGTTCGCCGCGGCCGCAGCAGCAGCCGCCGCCGCGCATCACTTCCAACCGAATCCGCATCACCCGCAACACCAGCAGACTCGGGACACGTACCCGCTGTACCCGTGGCTGTTGTCCCGTCACGGAAGGATATTCCCGCACCGGTTCCCCGGGGGTGAGTGATTAGTATAAAATATATTGTAATTCATTTATAATATTTAATAAAATAGAAAAAAATAAATAAAAACGTTATCCTAAAATAACGCCGCAGTGGAAACCACTCTTCTCGCGATAGCCAAACATTTTGTCCGCTATATTTGCAGGATGGAGTCGATTGTGTTGCGGTGCGAATGTGAACGTTCGACGTATTCATTGTACCGTCGGATCAACAATATTAAAACCGCGCGCGTATTTAACGTACAATAATATTATTTCGTAGATATTTATTAAATATCTACGCGATGAGTCAAAAATTGTAATAAATATCACTCTATTGTATATAAACTCAATTACGATACGAGTATTACGATATTTAAAAAAAAAAAAAAAATCTATAGCCATAAAAGTGCTGCAGTCCGTTGTTTATAACGTAATATTAATATGTATATATATATATGGACAAAACGATTTTCCTCATATACGCTTTCAGCTTCCCACGCCCAGCTAGAATGGTTTTATAAAGGTTTTCGTAGAGGTGTATATAAAGGTTTTATATAGGTGCAGTAATAAGTATAAGGATAAAATGTTTCCGTTTCCGAATAAAACGCTCGTTATTCGATGGTGTACGCTATTTAATGGCGTCCGTTTAGGGATGTTTCACACGTTCCGCAACCGCGGTCTCTTAAGACCGTATATTCGTCCGTATGATTGCGCTGTATAGTAGGTGTTTAAGAAAAAAAAAACCACTCGATTTTAAGCGAAAAATTAACGCATTTTTATGAAAATACATTATGGCGAAAAGTAAAAAAAGCAATATATATATATATATTATAACGACGCGAGAACGTTTTCCGCGAGAATATTATTTTTAATTTATATGTACCTACGCCGCGTACAAATTGTTATTATTCCCTAAATATATATATATATATATATATATATATATATAGTGAAGTGTCTAATGAAAAATATTTTTTTTCGAATTCGTTTTCTTCTTACGAAATCGTACGCTATACTTTTGATTTATCGCGATGCTGTTGCAGAATACATCTCTATACGTAAATATATATATATTTATATATACTTTAGTGTAATTTATGCTCGTTTACGCCGCATAGACGACTATATATTATATTAAATAAACGAGTTTTTTTTACTTTTATGTAAAAATTATGATTTGTAAGAACAGCTTGACCACCACCTTTATTCGACTGTATGTATAGTTATGTCGTACGCAATTTAATCGATTTCTCGTAATACCAAATTGTTCCACGAGATTTATCGACTCCGAATATACGATATATTATATACGGTAAATAGATCATACCATTTTTTTTTTTTTTTTTTTGTTTTTTCCTGGCCGATAATTCGCGCGTATATTGATAATATTCGCTAAAATTCAAATATAATATGTAGTAATAATAATATATCTTTATAAATTCATAAACGACATTTGTCTATCCTGATTTTATTCGGAGCCATAGCTGCAATGACAACAAATATGCGGTTAAGTATATAATTTACTTGCAATCCTCTGGATCTATGTACAAACATCGGATTCCCCTAAAACATTAATTTATATAAGTACAAAATATGTAACGAATAGCGTCTTTAATCGATCATATATCAATATTAGCCGTTTCGAAAACTCTCCAAGAAAAAAAGAAAATCGTAATTATATTTATTGTCGTTATTTATACGACGATCTCATTTTGCTAAAGGACTTGGCCTATTGTCGCCTCTAGCGAAAATAGACTTCCATACTCTTTTCTCTCTCTTTTTTTTCTTTTTTTTTTGCTAGAGACTTCACGTGTGAATACTCGCGCCGCATTCAGCCGACGAATCATCTCTCCACATAACGAATTTGTCTCCCTTTCGCGTTCATTTCTTCTTCTAACGCGTATTGCAGGTTATGCCTCATTATGTGTCCCATAGGTTTTCTCGGTCTAATATGATGTATAGCAATACCCTATTATTTGCATGAGCATTGCTCCTTCGCCTTTCGATCCTGCAGCAACTATAATATACGAAATACCTTCTCCCTGCGCACATTTCCGCGTTGTTTTTGGGTTTTTTCTTTTTTTGTTTATCTCGTATATTTTATACTCGATTCCAGTTTTTTTTTTTTTAACGTATTTTAATATCGAATATCAAATGCGAAAAACGATTTTTGTTTTTTAGTAGTGCTCCGATGGTTTTTTTTTCGCTTTTTGTGTAAACAAATATAGCATATAATATAGTGCAGTCGTAGCGAATGTCAAGAATTCAAATAATGCCGGTGTCGTATACGCGTATAACGATCTGTATACGATTTAAACGTATTTTAATTTTTAACGTCCGCTAATTTCGTACGATACGATGAAGGAAACGTGTCTCTCTCTCTCTCTCTCTCTCTCTCTCTCTCTTTCTATGGTATATTATCTACGCCTAACCGCGGTATAGTAGACCGCAATTATGTCTTTTGTCGATAAATACGCGACGCGCGCGAAAGATCAAAAGATTTTATTTTTTTACCTGCTGCGCGCAGGGACGCGCGTATGATTACAATACGCGGGCGGGCGGCCGTCCTGAAGTGACAGAATCAAAAAATATGTTTCGACCAACAATCGGTCCCGTGAAGCAAAGGTTTTTCTTTTTTTCTTTCGGTTACTTTCACGAAAATTTTTACAATAATATAACATTTTATTGTTGTAACCATAGCATATGAGATACGGGAAGTACAACGGGCGGCGTTGTTTTTTTATTTTATTGTCTTTTTTTCGAAGCCCTAGAGCGTTATAGAGCAGAGTTTGCAGTGCTCGTATATATATTATCGTATTATGTAACGACTATATAATATATCAAATAGATACATAAAATATATATATTTACATGACAGTGGCGGATTCGAGAAATACGAAAATAATAATAATAATAATAATAATAATAATATTAATAATAATAATAGTAATAATAATAATAATAATAAAGATGTGTAGGTATTTTGTGAAACGGCGCCAACCGAATTTTTATATTTTAATCAATATATATATGTATATATATACACTGCGGTGTATTCGTAATAATATATGAATTTATGGTATTTAAGACAGAACTATCCGCGTCATTATCATAAATCACATAAAATATACGTTTACATATATATATACATCATAGAGCTATGGATTGATTTATCGCGAGACCAGGATAATATTATAATATATGTACGCGTGCGACAGTATGTAAAAATATACGTTGAATTTCAAACGGGGAAAACGTTTATTAAAAAACAAAAAAAAAAAAATTTTGAAAAATAATATTGCGCGCGATTGAGATTATTTTTGTTTTAACGCAAAACAACGTTTTTGTAGACGCATTATCGTTATATATATGTATAACGTCTAGTTCACCTCGTGCCTATGCGTATTCTTTAAATATAATAGTTTTCTGAAACTCATTGTAAATTTTATTTTTGTAATATAGAATTATACGTATTCGAATTTATATATATATATATATATATATATATGCGCATCCCGAAGGAATAATCGATAAAAATCGTATGAAAAATACGTTTTTTATTTCAGTACCCATTATAATATAGCCATGTTTATATGTGTGTTTTTTAAGTAAAACTTTATTTTATAAAAAAAAATTAATAATAATTTTTTATTCTAACATGCTTAATATACCTTAATAGGGCAGTAGGCGTAATCATCGAATTACTTAAAATCAATTTTATACACTTTGAAAAAAAAAATTTCGCGAATCGCCACACCGCTATAATCTATCAAAACCGTCCCTGTACTTACCAGCCTTTTAGATATTATCACGAATAAATCTGTAGGAATTATCTAAGAGGATAATACGTTTTTTTGCTTTTGAACAGCCGCTATATTCGTGTATATTGTCACAAATTCGCTTTATGTATTATTTTGAATGAGAATAAGAAAATTTGTTTCGCAGTTTTTGTCAAATTTTCGGTTTTTAGGTTATTTTCTTAATTTTTTCATCGCGTTTCCGAAGATTTTGTTTGGATATACAAAATATGAGTACAAAAACGTTGCAGAGATGTTTATATACGCACCAACACGAGCTCTACATAAATATAATAAATTATAAAGTGTACTCGTATTTTAATACAATATTATCGGACGATACAGCTGTAGTAATAATTACATTTTCAGATTAAAAACCGAATCAACGAGATATTCGTCTGTAAAATTCGGGTTTTTTTTTTTGTAATTTGTATTATTTACACGAAAAATACTCAAAAAAAAAAAAAAAAACAAAAAACAAAAGCGAAACGAAATTCTAACGCATTATTTTTACAGTTTTATCGAGCATTATTACATTCCCAGATCAAATAATAACGTATTTATTTCCACAGAGATTTTCTTCGTATTGCAGCGGTGTATTTATCGCGGTTACGCAACACGGTTTTGGCGTTGTATCTCTCGCGCACGTTGTAATACATTCGTGCAACACGCATCATGTCATTTCAGATCGTACATATGTCTATAGGGGATTATTATTATTATTATTATTTTCGAATCGAATCGCGTTTCCTATACCAGAAATTTCACTTTGTCCGAGACAAAAAAAAATACCGTTATATATGTGTACGCGGTGTAAATATACGTATACAATAATGTACGTAATTTGTATAACGCGCGCAGTTGGCTATTATGAGACGGAAAAGTGCTGCGTGCTGTGCGGAACCCCCAACGCGATTATCGTTCGTACCCAATAATATTGAATATCCGACCGTTTTGGAAATTGATCTTATTATTATTATTATTATTGTTATTAAGTAAAAATATGTTCGACGAGATTATATAAGGGGGAAAATCGGCGGGACACACGGTTTTATCTAATAACATTGCAGACCTTTACACGGACTGCACAATACTTTGTGTATAATATATTAAACAGTTATCGTTTACGCGCGTATGTATAGCATATACGAAACACAGCGCGTGATCCAATAAAAATTTGTCCCAACAGTATAATAATAATAATAATAATAATAATAATAATAATAATAATAATAATAATAATAATAATAATAATAATAATAATAATAATAATAATAATAATAATAATAATAATAATAATAGGAATATCATTATTGTCGTACGAGCTGGTGTAGCGGAGAATAAAAGATATTCTCGCAAGAGTCCGGTATAGCGGAGAAGAGAGTGGAAAGAAAAAAAAAAGAAAGGAAAAAGGTGTTCTCGGTTTGTGCGTACAGCATCGTTGCCGAGTGATGCAACACACTATATCGTCTTTGGGCGATGGTACCGTTTGAATGAGATAGCAGCAGCAGCAGCAGCAGCAGCAGCAGCGGCAGCGTATATAGTGGAAAAAGAATGTTTATTTTTTTCTCAGTTCCGGTTTAATATATTATATTATTTTTATATATCTTACACGAATAATATGAATTCTGTCACTGTTGCGATATATATATATATTATATTATGTGCGCCTTTTAACGCATTCGAATCTGCGCGGCGCAGTGTGTGGTGTTCTCCCGCACGCATTTTAAAAATTAAATGTATAATAATAATAATATTGTATACGATTTATAACCGTGTTTCTGTGGACAGACCTTTTTTTCATCTCTTATATAAATAATAAATATATATTTTTACGCTTTTTAAAAACACGGTATTATTTACGCAACATATATGTATTACACGTGTTATTATAATAGAGTACCGTTATAGGTCCTCTTTACGCTCTCTCTCTCTCTCTATATATATATATATTATTGCACGTATCGATATCATATTGTATTTCGTTAACGGTTAAAAAAAAAAAAAAAAATTGTGAATTCTTAAAATCTCTCTTTTTCGGGGGAGAAAAAAAAATAAAAACGTATACCTAAATGGTCCATGTACCATGTAGGTATTGTATATACTTGTAAAAATCGCCTTACTGTATATTGTATGTGGGATATTTTGTATATACACTTACGGATTTATTCCTTATAACAGTTTTCGTTTCGACTGTTCTACCGCGCTTGGAACACATTTTTTTTTTGCAAATATTGTACGGCGTTTTGTGCGTAGACTTACCATTATGTGGGCAAACGTTATATAATAATATAATATGAGATATGTATATAAAGTCACATTTCGGAGCTTGTACATAGTATGTGTAGGTATTAACGCGATATTATAAACGGGGCTCGGCGGTTTGTTAACACTATAAAAAGTACACTGCAAATATCTTAACATACATAGTTTTTATGAAAAAAATAGCAAAAAAGAATTTTTTAATTTTTTAACGAATTATAGCGAAAGATTTGTTTGTCACGCGTGTACGTAAAACAATAGCCATTGCGTTTTTATCATATTCAAAACGATTTTTGCTAAACGTAAAAGAATTCGTGTTCATCTATACATCAATTACACGCGTATATAAATGGATACCTCGTGCGTTATTATTACATGCGCGTGCAGATACTATGTGGGGGGCTACTTTTAAGTTTAAAACGAAAGCGCGTATGACGAGTACATGTGAAATCGTTATCCAACATTTCGTACGCGTACTGCAATGTACGCTTAAAATACGGTTAATAAAATAAATTATAATAGATTTAATGAAAAACGATTATTATTATTATTATTATTATTTTCAACTTGTATATTAAACGTTTTTTTTTTTATTATTATTATTATTATTAATTATACATCGCGAATTCCGGTCGTTTTTATTAGGCGTTCGTACAAAGTCAGTCCGTGTCGTTATTGTGAATTGTGAAAATATTGATTCCATTTTTGTTTTCTGTTATTATTCGGGAACGCCGTTTCCGATTTTTTTTTACCTCCCCTGTGAAAATAATAAAATTATTTTAAATTCGCTGTGGAACGACGACGTGGCTTGAAAATTATCGTACACACTTATGCGCGCAATTATTTTGCAATATTTTAATTTTTTTTAACGCAACCGAAACCGCATTTAATAAATTATATAATTAGTATATACAAATTATATAATAGTTTAAACGGTTTTTTTTTAATGAAATCAACTGCACGTAGAATTACGCGTTTCGTTCAAACATATTATATAGTTGGTGTTGCTGGTGGATAATAAATTATTATATTGGTAAGAGTTATTCGTGAATTTCCGCAACATAAAATGTTGGTGCACGATTTTAACGGAAACAAATTTTTTTCGTACATATATATATATATTTTTTTTTTCGAATCTCGAAACACGCGAACAAATAATAATCGAACTCGGATTTGTGCTACAATATAGTGTGTGTGTGTGTAAACGTATAACGGCCGTATAAATGATATAATAATATATCGAAACACACAACGACATCATTTTATATTTTATAACGTTTGCCACAGTGTATAATAATAAAAAAAAAAAAAATTTGGAATATTACAACGACAATTCAATGTACTCGTATATATATTATATTAGCGTCCTAACAATAACGCGGTTATAGCCGTTAATATAATATATTATAACGACGTGATTTCTATACAACGAGCAGCAGCTCGTAAATAAATAGTTATCGAGCCGTATGTATAATAATATAAGATCGTATGTGCGTTCATTTAACACTTTGGAATCGCGATGATAATAATAATTTGTACCGGGAAGAGTTTTTTTTTTTTTATTTAATGCCATCATCATTTTATGTGCTTAACACTAATAAACTGCAGTTCTATGGAAATCGCTGTTATATTCGAAAGGGAATTCGTAGGCATTATGATAACAAATAATAACACACGTATAATATAATGCTACAGTAAACCGACAGATTCGTCGATTTCGTGTGGTGAAGAAAAAAAATTCAATCATCTATATAATTACTGCAGTATATAGCTATAAGTTGGTATTTCAACTCGTCCGGGTTTAAAGGGATTTTAAGGGAACAGGCGAGATTAGATTTTTTTGTACCGTTATTTTATTTTTTTTTTTTTTTGCGAGACTTAAAACATTATAAGCACTTCCAGTTCAACTCGAATTAAATTGTATATAAAAAAAAAAAGAAAAATCGAATTGAGTTTTACAACATTTCGCATTTAATACACTGTATATTATATTTGTTTCTCGGATTTCTCAGGCGGTTTGCTTGAGTGCAGCAAGTAAGATGAAATTATCTCGACGGCAAATCGCGATCAGTGTACGTCGGTTAAAATTACTGACGTGATTTCGTTCAAATTTTTTTTTTTATTTTCGTAACTTCAAAAAAAAATTCGAAAATCGACGAACGTCCAAGCTTGAGAATTAAGTACAACGTAATTTGAACAATTTCAAAAATCATTTTGTCACTGATTTTTTTAAAAAAAAAAAATTAAAAATATTTTTGGAAAAATAAACGGCTACGTCATTGCAAAATATTTATTTTGCTTGTAAAAATTCCACGTCTAAAGTATGTTATACAAAACCGATACGAATCGTTTAAACGGTTTGTATTTCGTAAACGACTCGATAATCCGAACCGTGGATGGGGTGGAGTACTCCTGTACCGGGGTAACACGTTTTTTTTTTCCAACGGCATATTATTATTATTATTATTGTGTATATTTTTCAATTTTTACAACGATTTTCACACGTTACACGCGATTTTTATCATTACATAACACGCAATACGCGCGCAGCGCGCGCGCGCGTATTAACATATTATTATTATTATTATACGTACACGAACACACACACGCAAATATATCATACGCGTAATTACAGGAAACAATTTGTTTATTATATATATATTTTTTTTTTCGAAAAATTATACTAACATATATTTTTATTATATATTTCAACGGCCTTTTCGTCGAACAAAACGGCGTCATTTAACACCTCCTCCATCGTACACGTTCATTTTTTTCCCTCAGTTTTATTTATTTTTTTATACATATTTTTTCCGTGTATTATATAGAGAAACGCGTCGTCCGGTAATTTAAACCGTTAATTGCCGGCGGATTAAGAGTACGAAATAATGTGTGTGTATGTGTATACGACGAGAAATTAAAGCCGCGTCTCGTATATAAATTAAATTAAATTATTATTATTATTATTATTATTTCTCGTAATTTAATCTAACTCGAATAGTCTATTAATAAAATAGAAGCTGATTAACGAGAGAGAAAGAGAGAGAGAGAGAGAGAGTGAGAGAAACGAAACCGCTTTAGGGAATAAAAATATATAATTTTAATATCCTTTCCTTTTACCGCAACACCGTTTTTTTTTTACGCTTATACGCGTATTTCTATTGTTTTTTTTTTCGGAATTAATTTACGGACTCTAATAATATACGTAAAATAACACGATAATTGACGACGCGATAATTAATAATAATTATATATATATATATATATATATATATGGAGAAAAAAGCATCATACCGCGAACCATCTATACAAACGATTAATATTCCATGGTCGCGCGAGACCCACAGTCCGCTGCATGCAGACCAGCTGCGCACCGCTTCGCGGTGCCATTGACGGGAACACACCGAAGTCATCGGAACTGGATAAGATCGATAATAACGACGAATATTATTATTATTATTATTATTATTGTTATTAGGAAGAATTATATTCATTATTATTTGAAAGTATATATTATGTACCGCGGAAAACGCCATCTGCAGTATTTTTTTTTTTTAAACGTATATAAAATATATAATATTGTTTTGACAACGCGGTAATTTACATATTATATATATATATATTTTTTTTTTTATACGTCATGGGCGAGTACACAAAACGACGGTGCACGAATTACGCGCTTATATAATATTATATCGTTCGTATTAATTAATACCACCGTCGTCACGCGATATTTTACAAATATTTTTTAATATTATTATTATATACGATAATAACCGTATGATATATTATAATGACCGCGTTTATTATTCATTTTATATTTCCTCCGTAAGGCCGCTTCTTTTTTTCTTTTTTTTTTTTATATACGAATATTATCACGTCGGACTCCGCGGGGGCGTATTGGGAAAAAAAAGTGTGATTTTCGCGCGGTCGGCTATCTCCCCAGATGGTATCTGTGATCCCGCATCATTTTGTTTTATTTATTTCTCTGAGCGGCCGGAGGGCGTGTACTCTTGAAATTCATGTTCGGAAATATATGCGATTTTGGTGTACCTAAAAAATAGTAACAAACGCATTTTTAGATGAAAAAAAAAAAGAAGAAAATGTGTACAAATAATATTAATATCGTGAGTCGAATCGCACGATAATTTGTTTATGAAACATTAGCGAATCGGTTCCCGATCAAATCCAAAAACGGTTAATATACTAATTGGATTCGTTTTATGCGGTCAATAACGTACAGTCGTTATCGTAAAATGTGCGTTACAAATGCGTTTCGTAAATGACGTTAATATTTCCGTGCCTATATAACGTATCGTACGCATTTTGAATTAAAAAAATATTTGAAAATTTAAACGTTACTTTTTACTCTTTTCGTTCAATTACAATGTATGGCCAGTGCACGACTAGACCGATGTGGTGTTTGAGTTCCAGATCCATTCGTGGTGGATACTACGCGCCCACATCGTTTACATATGCAGATAAACGACACCAGGACCAAGCGCTTACGAAAATCACATAATACTTAGACTAAAAAAAAAACACACCATAATTTAACGAAACCTACGAAATTCATACGGGAAAAATGTCGATAATTTTCAACCTGGAATTTAACGATAGAATTTCTTCGACACTGTACAGGGACGGTAATTTCCGAGATTCTCTCTAATGTACGCGTAAAACTCGTTCGCGATAAGTGTGATGATATACGCGTGCGTACGAAAACGAAAACTCCTGCGTGGTCCTGTGCAGCAGCGCATCATCCGAGAGATATCCGCGTACACAATATTTATACACGATAAACGCACGACGTCCGTCATTGTATATTCTAATGAAGCTGTTAACAGACGCACGCACCAACAATTGTGTGTCATTTGTGTGCATTGTATACGTTTCTTGAGAGAGGGAAAAGAACATACGAATAGGTATCGCGGGTCTCACCAGCCGCCCCGTCGTCGTCTCGGTATTATTATTATTATTTATTATTATTATTATTATTGTTATTATTTTAATATATTCCAAACGAGTTTTGAAAATAAATTTATTTGACACCGGCGCGCCGTTGAATATCTGATCATCGTTTTGGCTTTGAAATTAGAGTGTGGGTACAAACACACACACGTATTATAATAATGTTATCGGTCTTAAAGATTTTTCGGTATATAATACGAAATATATTATATACAATTACCTAACGCGCCTATACGTGTACTATACTAACTGCTGTAGACCCCATGCCGGGACGTCGTCGTCTTCACGCGACACACGGTCCTTTACCGCGTATATATATATATATATCCTCTGACATCCTGCGATTATCTACACGCGCGTGTGTGTGTATACAAATCACGAGATATTATAGAATTTTATTCGTAGACCGAGTGTTAGATTTTTTTTTTTTAATTTTTCTCCCGGAAAATTATACTGAAATTTTTTTTTTCGCTTTTCTAATGTTTTAAGGATTCGACCGTGCTCGATTTCTCTCCGGGGCGGATGATGGGGGGGGGGGAGGTGAGGTTTATATGAAACACTGAGACTTCGTACCAGTAATATTTTTAATCCGATCACGTTATTTAAAAAGAATTAAATATATGCAGTATATTTGTCGGAAAATTCATTACGGTCATAAAAAAAAAAAATTTCGACTTAACGAGACGAATTCGGTCGAAAAAGTATACGACCTCTCTAAAGTACCGACTTTGCTAACGGAAAACAGTCCTCGATCACGCAAAGATCGGAGCACTCCTTCTGGTAGAATTTTCGTGTACAGACATTGGTGAAAAAAAAAACAAATTGTTACAACTATATAATTTTTAAACTTTTTTTCTCTTTGGTCCGATGACGAACCGGCCGCTCTGAGCGACAATTCTGGTCTAAAAGTCCACGGGGATAGCACTTCAGAAATCTGTAACACCCGCGGAATTTCGAAACGTTTTACATCATTTTTCAATCTTCAATGATACGTTTACATTACAAACGTTCACGATCAGATGTTAAACGTTTACATAAATACAAATAATAAAAAAAAAAAACGCTTTTGTTTACGGACATAAGTAGCTGGTGTACATATTTTCCGCGTTTATGTATACTTTTTCTCCTTTTTTTTTTTTTCTTTTGTATACTTATCGATAATATTTACAATTTTATTTTATCGATTTAAAAACGAAGATTTAAATATTATAATTATTTATTTCGACCCATATGCCTACCGAAAAGTCCGACAAATCTGAAACACAAAACAAACAAAAAATTCAAACCGTTGTTTTTTTTTTTTTTTGTGCTCGCAGGACCGGACATACCGGGATTTCTGTTGCAACCGTTCAGAAAACCCAAGAGGATAAGGACAGCGTTCAGTCCCAGTCAGCTACTGAAATTGGAACACGCGTTCGAGAAAAATCATTACGTGGTCGGCGCCGAACGCAAACAGTTGGCACAATCGTTGAGTCTCACCGAAACTCAGGTGAGTGTCATTTATACTTTATATCGATTTAATATCGATTCGAGCCCTTCAGGACGATTGTCTTAGTCTATTACATATATATATATATATATATATTATGGAAATACGCGTATCTATAATATCGAATATTATAAAAAAAAATCGATACGTTTTTCAATCAATTTTTTTTCATTAAATTTACACCAGTATTTTTTTTTCTTGTATAAAACAAATTTGTACGAAACAAAATGTATTGATATATAGACATAACTGCCATACTCCGCACGAATCGTAATGTTAATGCCGAAAAAGCGAAAACAGAAAAAAACGAAATTCAATATTTTTTTTTTTAGTTTTATATAGATCGCGAAAATAACAAAATCGCTTTAGACGAGAAATGAGTGCGACGAAAAGTCGTAAAACGATCGGAAAATTCGAAAATGAATATATATTAATCGACGTATATGGAACGAGTAAAAAAATAAATAAATAAACGATAATTCAATACAAAATTGTATAGCAGTAATAACGGGCGACACAGCGTGTATATTATACACATCCACCGCAATTTTTCGGAATTAAATAATTGTTATTTCGCGAAGAATTTCGTGTTTAACAAAAAAAAATATATATATATATCTAAAGTTACAATATTATAGCCCGATGTTCGTTTTTATAGTTTAGATCTATAGTTGAAGTCACGCAATCGTACGAAATAAAATTACAAGTTATACAATACGTTAATTTTACGTTAGTAATTGTCTTCTTCAACGCGCTGTTACGCGTATAGTTTTCGTGGTTACGTGTATGGACGAGTGGTTAACCCGACACGAATATTACTCTCATTACGAGTGTTCGATTGTTTGCAAGTAAAACAATTTTTAACCATAAAATTTCTGGAAACGAGCTCGTTTCTATTAGTATTTTTCTCGGATTTTTTTTTTATTTTTTTTTCTCGACATAAAATCATAACAACGGTCGTTCCCGTGCACGTCGTCTCCGCAAGTAATATTTTTTTACACTCGTTACCGTATAATAATAATAATAATAATAATAATAATAATAATAATAATAAGTATACTATACGCGATATATGATAATCGGATTGTATCCGTCAGTGACTATTTATATACGCTGGTTATTATATTATAAATATATTTTATTTTATTTTTTTTTTTGACGTTAATCGCGTACATATTATACGTCCATTGTGCGGCGCGCGTACGAGGGAGATGACGACGACGTATATAATTCTGACACGGTGCGGCGGTCACACACATATTATTGTGTTGTCTGTCCTAACGTCATATAACTCGTTCGTCGACGATGCGAATAATAATAATAATAATTTTTTTTTCACTTCTCGTAAATAGTACAAAACGAGACGCGACAATACACACGAAAAAAAAAACGAACTAATCGTATAAAATTTTTTAAAGTATACACACACACACATATTATAATACCGGTAACGTCATTTTCCTCTCCGCGTCACTGTTGCTGCTACTGATGGCGCGGCATCGTATTCGAAAGGATTATATATAAAGCGTTATAAGGACCGATATGATATTTATTTATATATAATATAATATTTATTATATTTGTTGGAGGGGGGGGGGATTATTATATTATATTTATATAATAATCGCATTTTTTACGTACACGCGCGGATAGAGATGAAAAAGAATATAATATGGCCGTCCTACTATCGTCACTATTTTATAATAAAATGTGTGTGTGTGTGTGCCACAGGATTTCACGACGATAAAAGGCCGGTGATAAACGCACGTCAGTAACGGGTTAGTGACGAAACTCTCTTTCGACCACCTAGAAACAATCACGTGTTTAAAAATGAATTTAAAGAATAAATAAATCGCTTGTTTGTGTGGAAAACCGCGTGATAATATCGAAACTATACCTGCGGTGTAAATAGCTCTATTAATGAAAAACTGATTATAACATACATTTTTTTTTTTTTTGCTCGGTTTCGCCGACGTAACGAGTCTTACACTATATTCTTACTTCGTGTTATTACTTTTTACCGCGAATTTTTACCTGTTTGTGATTATTAAAAATATTTGCGATTAATTGTGAATCGTCTAACTACGTATACATATATTACGAGATTCGACTCGTATACATTCCAGCATGCCCTTTGCGACAAATTTTCTTATTACGTCACTGAGTCGCACTAACGAAAAGTTAAGTGAGGTTATCTAAGGGTCGCGTTGGCGAAGAGAAAAAAATAGTTAAAATTAATAAAAAGTGAAAAAAAAGCGATTTTAAATTTTTTGCGTTACATTATACGCGTATTGCGATTATATTGTATTTATTACTACAGAATACAACAAAAACGATTTTGTAACGTTAAATATGCGTATTTTATTATACATTCGTTGATCGAATATTATTTTTCAAATTCGTTATTTAGTCCAGGGTTCGGATATTTGCATCCGATTTGGCTTGATTGTGTGTTCACAATCTTCTTTTTATACGTATACAAATGTATATTTTACGAATAATTTATTGATTAATAAATAAAACACGATTTTTTTTTTGTTGTTTTTTTTGCTGTATTGAAATGCGTGTTATAATATGACTAGAAAAGAAAATCTTAAAATATGCTTTGAATACAGCAAAAAAAAAAAAAAAAAAAATCGCGTTTTATTTATTAATTAATAAATTACTCGTAAAATATACATTTGTATACGTATAAAAAGAAATATGTGTGAACACACAATCAAGCCAAAATGTTTTATGAAAAATAAAGAAATTCATAAGAGTAATTGTGGTATTAAATTCGTTTATTTACCCTATCGCCGCAGCAGTTTCGAACAGTAATTCATTGTCAGGTATCAACAGGGAAAAAGAACACCACAATAACAGTATAACGGAATAAAAAGGTGTATAAAATTAAAAATATAAAAAAAAAACAGAGAAGAAATTGTGTACGGTGTATAGTGAACGAAATTGTTACAAAAAAAAAAACGACTACGACACGCGTTATTAATATTTTGTCAGTATAAAATATTATTTAAAAAATCTGTTTTATACACATTTAAAATTTATTACGCGTTTATTCATTTCGTACGCGTACGATTTCCCTAAAATACTGAATTCATATAAATATTACGTCGTACTTTTATGAAATTTCTAAGTCTCTATAGTAAAAAATTAATATGGTATTGTACGATTATAATACTCGTACGTTTCTTCTTAATCGCGAATATTCCTAATTTTTTCCCCCCGTTCAATTCGCGTCTTGCAAAAACGATGCGGACAATTTACAGCCGAAATCGCGGTACAATAAAACGAACAAATTCAATAAAATATTTCTACTATTTTTTTCCATAACACTGTCTTTGGTTCGACCGTATACACGCGTTCACGTATAATTTTCATATTTATATAATAAATTTTATCATTTTAAACACACGCGATAACCGTTATTAAATATATATATTTTTTTTAAAGAAAAGAAAAAAAAAAGTTAAACGAACCCAAAATAACAAAAAAAAAAAATGTCTACAAAAAAAAAAAAGAAAAGAACTTAACTTCTCGGTAACATTACACGCAGAGTAAAACGAATACAACACCGGTCCGTCACCCCTTTTTACGCTTAGTCCTGCAATTGGTTCCTCGTCCCGAGCACAAACATAAAACGATCCGCCGCGTATATATAAAATAACACTAGTGTTAAATTAGTTGTTATTCTTTTCTTTCCCCCCCCCCCACACCAACTACGCTCCGTCCCCTCCGCTTAAAGTATAAACGAATTTAGTGTGTGTATACGTGATGTGCGTAACGAAGGGACGCGATGTTTCGAGTACCCTTCAGGGACCGTTTTCGACCAATGGCCGTGCTAGAGGGGATTATACAGCAGCGCTATATACGTATAGTAATAGTGCGGTGTATATAATATTGTGTGTGCGCGTGTACAGCAGCACCCCATGGCCTGTACTGGTTCGTCTGTGCGGCGTGGCAACAAAACGGCGGGTGAACTGCTGCAGCACAGGAGGAGGAAAAGAGGACAAATTATAATAATAATAACAATAATAATATATAAAATAAGAGCCGGGGAGTCGTTAAATTTCTTCCACTTTTTTTCGCCTCTCTCCCCTTATTCCGTACGCGCCAAACGGCGTTTTATTAACGCGCGCGCCCGCTCGCGAAACGATATCATTTTCGCAGCTCCGTCCTCCGCCCGCAACAATATATACACATATAATCTACTCAAATATATATTACATCCCAAAGGACTATGAGAACACACAGTGCGAATCTATACGGTTTATATTAACCGCGGAATTAACACAATATATGAACACGAGCGCGTGTAATATGAAAAAAAAAAAACAGTTTTCGCGATAATAATATATAAAATTAACAGCAAATAAAAATCTCGTTAAACGGTGTGTGTTAATTCCTGGACTCGCAAAACAATACGTCGGCGCCTTATATCGAGCACACGTTAGTTCCTCGTCGGATGCAGCACACGTTTTTCTTTTTACATCGATATCTTTTGTTTTAAGGAAGATGACCATTTTTTGTTTTAGCCTTTCTCACAGCGTTGTATTTCGATGTGTGGTTTTTTACAACGGTTAACTTCGAAAACGCCCTGCAACTAATGAGTGAGACCGCGATATATACAGTAGAAAAACCATCCAAGACTTATTATTATTTTTTTTTAATTTCGAAAACGTTCTCCATTTCAATTTTCTTCGAACGAATCTATACTGATTGTTTTCATATGCCGTTTGGAACACTTTTAATACGTTTCACGATTTTCATTACACAAATGTCAGAAATGCAGCCTAGGCTGGAGGTGAGCCGTACGTTTGTAGGGAGGGTGTTTCTGTAATTAATCCCGATAATCGTAGCGCGTGTAATGTAATAAATTGTTAAGTCTGTATATAAGTAGTAAAAAATCTATATACTTCTTTTAAAAGAGCTCTGGGCGTCACTGCAACAGTCTCTCCTATACCAGAAATATGTATATTTAAAAGTCGAAAAAGAATTTAGCGAATTATTGAATTTTACGTAACTGGCTTGCAATCTTTGAGGAGTCGCGATAGTCGTCGATATTCTGCAGCTTATGTAGACTCCGTCTAGGGGAATTATTCGCATTGTTTTTATTCGTTCATCTAAAAAAAAAAAAAATTTCAATATGGTTCTTTTTTTAATGCCTAAAAATATATAATAGCTACGATGATATACCTACGTAATTTTCACTTTTTATTCTAAAGCGACAATGTACGCATTTCAAAATTATTTAAATGAATAACCGAATATTCTCCGAACGAATGATTTCAACACGAATTTAAAAAAAAAAAAACTCGCCTGTGAAAAAAATATTTATTTATTATTTATAAACTTTACGTGGTGTTGTATTTAGAGGGCGTGAGATGGACTAATGTCCTGGGGGCAGACATTATTTATATCTAGTAAATAATATTAAAGACATTTCTCTTACTTATCTGTAAGATTTGAAGATTCAAATCGCGTGTTATTGAAATAATTACAATTGGACAATACCAGCGGGAGGAGAGAGCGAAAAAGATTAGAATCGATGGGGTTATAGGAGAGTGTCAGAGATAAACTGGACGGATAGAGTGACGGCGATGAAGAAGTATACTGGAAAGAATTTCGGAAGAAATAGTGGCAATTGTGAGAAAAGTATATGAAGAAGACAAAAATGAATATAATACGCGGTGACACGAAGGATTGCTGAAATTGCGGATTACAGAAGGAAACGTAGAAATAAAGGTGAGAACCACACGGAGGAAGGCCGAGACGTTCGGCGAATAATGAAAGATACGACTCGTATGTGTGCGGACAGTACAGGGATGAGTCGAATGCAAACCAATCTAGGATTATAGAGGGAGAGAGAGATCTGTTTTTATTATATTTATACTGCCAATTGTATACACCGCGCAGCAAATCTCATAAGGACTTACGAAGAAGAATTTTTTTTTTTTTTTTTTGCTCTCTCCCGCCCTCCACCATCACGAGTTTTTTTCTCCAATTACGCCGCTTGCATTGCAGACAGCGGCCATTTTGAACGGTGACAGTCACGGGAACGATTTCAAAGGCGTTTTATTCGTATAAACACGTACATAATAATAATAATAATAATAATAATAATAATAATATAATAATAACGATAATATATTATAATTTATTAGCGTAACGATCGAGTTAGCAAACTACATTGACTGGTGTGCCGGAGCAAATGACGAAGGGACGGGTAGGTAGGTAGGGATAGGGGAGGAAGGAAAACGCCGTTTTATCCCGTAGGAAACGTACGCCATCATAATAGGCGCGCGCCACTATATAATCGTAACGACGCGATAATAATAACAATAATAGCGTTTTGGGTGCCCGGCCGTGCTGGATGGCGGGCGCGCGCAAAACGTCGTTCCCCGGGGGCGCGGACGCTGCAGCGGCCGCGTCATCAGCGTGCGTTTAATGTACTGGAAAACTGAGCTTGTTTTTGATAATGAGAGAAAGAGAGAGAGAGAGAGAGTAGAAACCCTCGTCGTCACAGGACGATGTATTCCATATAGAGGGATCGGCTGAGTGAACAATTGTTCCGTCCAACACGGGTCATTTGATTGAGAAACGCTTAGAACGCGCATTTTAATATATGTGTGTATGAGTGAAATTCGCCTGAGTATGACGTACGTACGTACGTCGCAAAACTTTTTAAAATTTAGGTTCTTTTTTTACGAGTATATATGAAATACGGACAATTAAAATATAAACGAAGTGTTTTTATAAAAATAATTCTGATACACGCAGTAATAATGTGTTGTGTAGTGTACGTTTGGTAAACGAATCGTGGAGAACGTAGGGAACCGCGGGATGGTGTTTGTGAATGACTCGTAAGTTACAAATTACTTAGAGAAATATTTTAGGGTTTTGAAAAAGCGTCACCGTTGCGTTCGATAAAACGATTATGACCCCGGTGTAATACGCGCTTTGTCGAAAAATTTTTAAAAATAGTTGTAAAAAGAAATTTTGACTCGAGATTATTTAAAATATACCCGAAGTAACAAACGTCTGACAGTGTTTTAAACTGTTAAGCGCTAAAATTAAAAATTTCCTTTTTTTATGAATTGAACATCTGAAAATCCATAAATGCTATATTTTATATATTATTATATATTATTGCTATATCCAAAATTAAAAGAAATTCTTTTTTATCGTTAATACAGTTTGAAGTTACATATTTAGTGAACATTTCAGGTATCTATCTATGGCTATTAGTTTCAGAATTACGAAGAAATAACGATAATCGATTTTGAAGAAATTGCGCGTTTTTACGTAATTTCTCTATAGCTTTTTTTTTCTAACGCTTAAAAAAAAATTATCGAGAAAATAGAAAAATCTTCTCTCTAAAGTACCAATTAGATGTGTAATATTTAACAACCGGACAATAGTGTTGCACGTAAAGATCGGGGAACACTCCTTTTAATAGAATTTTCTGGTAAGAGGACATAAAAAAATAAAACACATCATTACGTAATATACCAATACATTCCCTCGTTCCGCTCAGAATCTAAAAATAACCGAAAATTCCGAATTCACAGGATTATATAATATGAAAAATCGGACGGTATAATCAACTGCGTTTATAACTTTAGCAAAGAATTTCGAATAGAAAACCAGAATTCCATTAAATATATACGATTGTAATTCATTCGTATTGAATTGCAGTCTCCAAAGTTTCAAAAAGATTCGTGATAATCATTTTTCAGCTCGTGTTCTTCGTGTGAAACGACTTCACAACTCACAGTTGGGAAACCTCGACTATTTTACGTATACATAATATTATTATAACCTCGGCCGGTTGATTAGAAGACAAAAAAAATGTGATGAGCGACTCGAAAAGTCGACTTCTGCACAAAAAGTAAATCGAACGCGGGCTTAGTCAAAATAGTACGAGGTTGAGCCTTGCACAGTGGTGATCGCTTAAAACTGTTTGAAACGCGGACACTTCGAATTTTATCGAATAGTAAATATATTATATTTTATTTAAATTTTCTTGGAAAGAAAGAGAACAAATAGCAGATAATTCTCTATAAATTATTACAATCGTACTTGAACAAATGATTATAAACAAATCGTCTCATTTGAAAACTTCTACGGTACGACAATACTGCAATTGCCGGGGGAAAAAAAAAATGAAACGCTTTTAAGTGTAAATACTGAATCGATTTTTTACGATTTCATAAAATTTCTTTACTATATAATCTATAATATAGTAACTCGATTAGTATTTAATATTAGACTTTTTAACAACTCGCCTCGCTCTCTTCAATGCCGAACCTCGAATATAACGTATAAAATTGAATTGAAATATATGTTTTAAAGGGTAAAAAAACGTACTATATAATATACTATATGTGTAAGAGATTCGATTTCGAAAAACGAACACCCGTGGTGGATTTACTCCGCGGTAACAATAATCTTCGACGGTAAAAAATATAAAATACGCTTACAGACGTATATCTAGTGATAAAATATCTGAAAAATATCAAAGTTCAAATAAAATAATACGTATAAATTCGTCCATCCACTAACGACGCCCACGACTCCCCTTCAATGTATTTCGTCCCCGGTGTGTTCGCACGCGCATTTACACACAATATTTATATTATCGTTTGCGTTTTACTCGTATGTTTATACATCGTATACACAGTATTTGTGTGGGATTTGGACACGCGAACGGGTATGTTTATATTAATAATCACACGTGTAAATACATAAAGAAAACCCCGTGGAAAAATCGGCTCTTGCAAACACATGGTCGCGCTGGGGAAACTTAATGGGAAAACGTGTTACTCGCCCGTTTTTCACGAATAAATTCGATTTGTTTTTTTTTTTTTTTGCTGTTACTGCTATACTCTCGTATGTACACACGTACACATATTGTCAACAAATATTCCAAAATAATAATAAAACACCCGAAATCGTCAAAAAATAAATAAAACCATTTAAACATAACAATGATGATAAAACGATATTATATAGCTGCTTATATATAGAAACCGTCGTCAATGTGTTAAAAGGAGAAATTCGGTGAAAAATATCGTCGATATCTGTGTCTAAACCGTTGATTGATTTCAAATATAGATTTCACATTTTCTTAAAACTATATTATCGATCGACTTGCGATCAGTTTTTTTTTCTTTGAAAAATTATCGAGTATTTTAACATATATGATTTATATATCGTTGATGCTCGTGAACAACTAGTTAAGTCTAAAATTACGAATTTCCGATATTCAAAAATCAAAATTCAAACTAAAATAAGAAATAAATTAATAATTTTATTTATTTGAAACATGGATTAATCTCCTCAACGGCCTTTGAAAAACAACAAATTATTATGTAATAGAATGAGTAATGTTATCTGTTACATAACAAATTAATTAACTTAACTTAATTGTGCCAACATAACCTATTTATTTATTAAATTTATTTTTGTGTAAAATCGCTTAAGTCTACATAGAACAAATTTCGCGTTATTACTTAATTGTATATAACCGTCTATGTGACATGATCGGTTTTTCTCCAGCGCAAAATAATATATTTTTAAAAGTCTTGTTTTTCATAAACGTACAACGACAGATAAAATTGTTGTTTGATCTAAAATCGTTTTACCCGTAACACCGTATAAATATTCTGAATCAAAGTACGAGACGTAACCCAATTTTCGCAAATTTTAGACTTTAATAGTTGTTCACGAGCACCGTCAAAACCAAAAAAAAAATGACCGGTTATTCTTTTAACAGAGTACATACGCGTGATGTCCGTACGCGATTTACGAGTTTCGTTTTTCTGTTATAATTTCAATTAAAAAAAAAAAAAAAAAATCTATTTTTCGACCGAAATTTCGTTTTATTAGCTGACAAAGAATTAAAATTGCGTTCGATCGATTTCGAAACTCGTGTTGTTTTCACACACATTCAAACACTACACTAATACGTTATAATATTATACATTTTGTTCGATTTAAATTTAAGAATTTTCAACGGGATCTATGCGGGAGGAAGGGGTTTACAAATATAATACGCCTATTACAATACATAAAGAAATGTCGCGAAAATATCGATTTTTAATAAATAAATAAATACATTACCGATTCAAAAATCGCCATTTCGCGTTGCCGGCAAACGCAATAAACACAATAAATCGGTTACTCCGCTTATTATTGTTGCAGCGGTAAACGCGACGGGACGTAAGTATATGCGCGCGCGCTCGGTTATAAGACGGTGTTATTTTTATTATTTTTTATTTTTTTTTGCTTCTAAATTACCGCCATTTGTCGGTGCCGGGGCGCGGAAATTATACGCGGAAAAAAAAGAAAGAAATATACGAGAAAAAAAAACTGCTTTATACGATGGCTCCCACGTCACGTCCCTGTGTACATGCGCGCGGACGTTATAGAAACATGTCGGCGGCGGCGGTCGGGAAATCCGGGGCAAATAAAAATTTTAAAAAAAAAGAAAGAAGAAAGTAAATATAGGCGGAGGAGAAAAAATAATAATGCTTTCACGGCTCCCGCGAGTTAGTCGAGGCCGCGGGGGCCACGGGAGGACTTATAAAAACGTTACGGCGCGCGCGATGTCAGCTAACGCTTCTCGTTCCTCGGGAAAAAAAGGAAATCGCCCCGTTGTTCGACTACGCATATGTATATGTATACGCATAGGATAATTCGCATATGTATATTTTAGTAAATCGCATGTGCGTTATTATAATGTGCGCTAGCGCGTTGTGTCCGATCCGAAACGACGCGTATTTATCATATCGTCGTCGTCACGCGCCGCCGCCGAATAACTCACGCCGTATGTAACTTGTGTGTCGCGTAAAGGGTGGAAACGGCACGAACCGTTCGGAACGTTTTTTTTTTTTTCATTTTTTCGACGAAGCGACGCGCGCGCGCGCGCACAAAACGATTTATTATCGTTGTTTGTTTGTTTTTTTTATTATTATTCGGCTTGTAGAAAAAAAAAATAGAAGTAAAATCGAAAAGACGCGAATAAAAATATTTTGTCGAATCGCGGTGACGCGAATGAGTGCCCGGGCGTAAAATAATCTATTTGATTGACTCGGCGGCGGCGGTGCACCGCAATCGACGCGTCGCGCGATTTGCCAATATAATTTTTCTCCGCACACCGTATTCCGAATAAAATGTACAAAATTATCGCATTGGCTTTACAACACGCGCGCGTATATTTTTTCATAGTAGAAAATACATTGCACTATAAAAAATATTATATATCGTACGAGTGCGGCCGAAACGTAATTAAACGTCGTTTAAAATCGAAAACTATCATCCGTATTGAATATAAAATATGTATTTAAACGATCACCCGTGTTACGATCACTGCGTACTGCGTACAGGTTTCGTATTTTTCGCGAGAAACGCTTTACATCCGATATATATATATATATATATTTCGATAATAATGATAATAATTAATCATTTATTATTATTAATTATTTGAACGTGAATTAAAATGAAAGACAAAAGCGAACGGTGCAATGCGATTCGATTACACTTATTACCACGAATCGCGAAATGTATTATATATATATACATAATAAAAAAATGTTTTCTCATCACTCGAAATCGATTTTTCATTACATTATCGTCGAATTTCTTATAACGGTTTAGTCGGAAATTTCGCCTATAGTTTTATCGTCTCAATGTGCACGGCTATAATATGACACTACACTTGTATGGAGTATAGCCGAAAAATGAAATATATTCGAACTGATTGTTTCGGAGCGATTCGAATAGGTTCGCATAGCCGGTGAAGACGAAATGATTTATTTTCGTTTGTACAACGAAATCTCGAGAGAAAAATCGTTATTATTTTTTTTTATTTTCACGAGAGATAAACGCTTTTTTTATTATATATATGACACGCGTGTTGGGCTAATCGATATAGTTAGGATAAAACTATCGTATTCTTTCGAGTTGTTAAACACCGAACATTTTATAAATGTAATTAATGGAACTTTCCGAGAAAAAAAATGTCGTTTTTTTTTCTTTTTTTTTTAATTCATTTCTACAGCGGATTTGACGTCGATGCCGATAGTGTATATTATATAGCCATATAAGTTTGACAATCGTTCTTCTGTTGAACGGAGATACATATATGTATATGACATTTCAAACGATTAAAACTTTTTTTTTAAATATTTTATAATAAGTATTGGATACCTCGGTACAGAAAAAAAAACAGATCGGAATGCCTTTTTTTTGCCATTCAACAGACGAGAAAGAGAAAAAATAGGTAGTCCGTTTTGGCTAACTCAACTCGCGAACCTTATCAATCCTCGGCCAACAGGTGTACATATTATGTTATACGTTCGCGTATAACGACGATGGCTGATATCCTGTACGATCCCGTTTTTTTTGCTCGCCACAGGCTTCGTTCCAGCTCTGCAGCACTCATCACCACCGTACACGAACGACTACGAAGAGGATATCATAACTTCAACCACACACAATATTTATAAGCGCGTATTATTATTATTATTATTATTATTATTATTACGGCAGCGCAAATATTATTTTTCAATCGTTTTATTATAAATCGCGGCCATCTTTCAGGTCGTGCGGGGCGGTTATCACGTATAAATTATATACGTGCGTGCGCTTATATACGTTTTTTTTTTTCATTTATTATTATTATTTTCCCGTCCGCGCCTATAACCCGTCGCTGATGCTGCTGCTGTATCACCGCCTCCTATCCCGTAACCACCGACGACGACTATAAACAACGCGTGTGTGTGTGTATTTTACACGGAAATGAAATCGCTCGAGATCCGTTTTTCGTCACGTACCGCTCTGTTTGTGCGCATATCGCCCAGATTAACCGGCAATCATCCGACGAATAAACAGCCTCCGGGCGCGCATCTTGTCCTTCTCTCTTCGCGTTCGTGCGTGAGTGTGTGTGTATACTCGTATAATAATAATAATAATAATACGCGACGCATCCCCTGGCGCGACCAGAATCTCCCCGAGAGTAATATTTTTACGTGACGCATTTTATATCGAGTATTTTGCGCGATACAGCTACGTATAAAAGGTTTTATTTTTTCTTTATTATTTTATTTTCAAGTGAAAACGTTAAAACAAACAGCGTATTTCCGTATACACATAAATATGTCGTCTCGTTTTCGCCGAATGACCGTGTCTCGATTTTTCGATTAAAATTTTTATTTTTTCATTCTTTCCGTCACACCGCCGCGTTTCGGTGTGCAATATTATATATTTGTATAAATACGATAATCTCCGCGGTTTTTATCATTTTTTGTTTTAATATTTCCAGACGCGAAATGCGGTGGTGGGATATACTGCAAATGTGCCGTGTCTCTGAAATCGTATTACAATATGTTGGAATAGTGATATCAGTACGATTTTCGGTTCGTTCCTAAACACTCGTACGAATATTATAATTATACGTATAAAAATATACTTTGAAAAATCGTGAAAAAGATATACTCCCCCCGGCATCTCGCACGCGGATTCGCTGCGCATCCGTCAACGCGTTTTTCAATCGTTTCGCAAACGTTACGCTCGTTCGATACTCCGCTGCGCTCGAATCCTTTTCCGCGCGTTTATTCCATTCGTTTTTTATCGCATATTTCTCGGATTTCTACGATCCGTATAAGTACACCGCGGCCATTTGTTGTGTTTAATTCGAGTCTCATTGCAAAATGTCTCGACGAGTTCTACGCGTATTTCTACGTAAATTCTTTCTGATTATAAGAGCGCCGAGTACGCGCCGGAACGATAATTCAACAACGATTTTTTTCACCGACGAAAAATAACAAATAAAAAAAAAAAAAAATCGCACAAACATTATACTTAATCGCGGTATAGCGCGGAAAATGATATAAATTTAACGTCTCGGCCCGTTGTATGTGTGTTCGCAGGTGAAGGTCTGGTTCCAGAACAGGCGCACCAAACACAAGAGAATGCAACAGGAAGAAGAGGCCAAAGCGCACCAACAACAGTTGGGAGGAAGCAGCGGCGGTAGTGGCGGCGGCGGCGGTGGCAACGGCGGCCCGAAGAACTCTCATCACGTGAACAAGTGGAAACAGGAGACGCAGAACAGCGGTTCCGAGAGCGAGATGCACCATTACGGCGAGGGTTCGCCGCATTCGTCGTCGGCCGCGGGACAGCAGCAGCAGCAGCAGCAGCACCGGGACGACGGTACGATGATGCACGGCCACTACAACGACGGGTACAGTTCCGAGGCGGACAGCGACGTGTAGAAGATGTCGCGGTACGAGTGGGGAGGGAGGACGTTACATACGAGTATTTTATAATGTGCTCCGCGCCACCGGACGACGACGACGCGGTTAGGCCGTTCAATCGGCCTAACCGTAGCGTGTATATTTATCCCTAACCTCGCTGCTATATCTTCCATTTATAGTATATACTGTGTGTGTGTGTGTGTCTATCGATTGTTACGCTGCAATATAGATAAACCGCGGAATTCCGATAAAATGTGAAATCTTTTTATACAAACGTGTGGCTATTATAACGAAAAAAAAAATTTACATTTTAAATATAAATTACACATGTTCTTCCCCATCAATAGTTTTGTATAGTGTTCATTCCTCTTCGAAAAAAAATCCATTAAATAAAATAATTTTTTTTTCTTTTTAAATATACAAAATCGATTAAATTACATTAATTCCGAATGTTTCAAATAATAATAATAATAATAATAACATTAATAATAAACAATATCGTATTTTATTTACACATGAATGCGTGAAATTAATTTTTTTTTTTTTTTATTCGTATTTGGTGTATATTTTGGTGCGCGCGCGCGCCCGTGTGTACGATTTAAAAACACGCAGTTGAATTAACATAAAAAAAAATAAAAAAATTGCCCGTCAAAAATAAATTATTTTTATCATTGACCGCGGGGTAATTGAAACAATTTCGTTTTGTGCGTATAAAATATTATTTGTATGTGTATGTGTCCACCGCGATCGTTCTCTCCCCAATATCATAACGATATATGAATATCGTGTTTATATAATATTATAAGGATATACGTTTCTATGACTGGCGTGTACAATGTTTGTGTGTTTGTATATATTTAAAAAAAAATTCTAGTCATTATGTATGTCGTTTTTTTCACTCTATTTCGAAAAAATATTCCCTTTCGTGCAGAAAGTAAAATAATATTATATACACTATTATAATCGCGAAAGTTTTTGTAAATAATCGATAAATGTATATACATATATATATATATATATATAGAATACGTATGTTAAATCATTACACTATTTATATATAATATAATATAAGCTCGTGTTATACACATAATATTATATAGTGTGTGTGTCCAGTTGTAAATAACGTATAATTATTATATACATATATTAATAATATATGTTCGTACACATATTTTATTTATATATTATATAAAATATACAAAAAAAAATTATTATTATTATCGTATTATTGTTTGTTGTGTAATGTGTACATGAAAATATTAATGAAATATAATATATATATATATTATGTTTTCATTGTAGTAAGTGACACGATACACTGTATATTATTATTATTATATATTACGTGTATTATTAATATTATTATTATTATTATTATAATTATTATCTCGTAACGGAAAACAAAAACCAAACCCGAACAATATAAGATGTAAAAAAAAAAAAAAATATTGCTTCGTAATATATTTTTATTTTGTGTAAAAAAAAAAATCCTGTCCTCGGAGACGCCACGTTTATAATACATAAACCGTCACTATAATATACTTAATGTATTTATAATATTTATATTATATAATAACAATAATAAATACGTTACGGAGAAGGAAGAAAAGAAAAAATTGATAAATATTGTTCGATGCGACTGTATATGACTCACATATTATTATGTACATATAATATTATTATGATTTGTTCGAAGAATAAAAAATGAAAACGATTTCGTTAACTATTATATATAAATATTATTAAATGTACACCGCGTTTTTCGTTCCATTCTTTTATCCCGCCATACTCACCGCTCGTACATATATTAACCGCTGATATATTTTATCGGTTTATTAACCGCGCGCGTTTTCAGCGTTTTATTTACAACTGGACATCGAGAAGAAGAAGAGGAAAAAACAATTATTGTCGCGATCGAAACGAATGGGGGCAGAAACAGCGATTTCGAAATCGATTTTAAACAACGTCCGTCCGCCGAAAGAACCGAAATTCAAAACAGCTCTGTCGAAATAAATCACTACACCTGTTGGACCGTATTCGAAATCGCAATATTTCTCAATTGCTCGAATAGCGCGAGTTAATTAAAATCGTATTGGAATAAAATAATTGAATACCGAAATAACGCGGATTCGTTTCCCGCGTTGTTGATACATCGGCATATACGCGATGAACCAATAAATAGCCGATATCATAATACGTAAGTACCTCGACCGACGTAAATATAATTATTTACATTTCTTATTGTTATTAAATCGCTAAAAAAAAATAATTTGAATACAATTGCCGATCATCAATTTGGCAACGAGAAGGGTTTATTATAATTTTTTTCACGCACAATTTTCAGTGTTTCTTTATTACACTCGCCTGTCTCTCGTACCGCTGCAGTGAATTTCGGAAGGAAAAAAAAAGAATATTCACGTATACGAAAAAAAAAAAGATTAAGGCTAAAAGAAGGAAAATCATTTTCCATCCAAGCTTGGTGGTCCAAGAGAGACGGATAAATCGCGATCTGCGCCGACCTAACCGCGCGAAACAAAAAAAAAAAAAAAAAAAAACTACACGTTTTTTCGTTGTAATCATTGTTTTAACTGCAGTGATATATATACTCGGCCAACATAATATTTACGTCGTTGTCGTACATATAAATATCATTATTATTATTATTATTATTATTATTATTATTATTATTATTATTATTATTATTATTATGCGGTAGTGTGTTCGTATAAGCGTTTTATGTTTATGAACGCTTACGAGTGCAATAATAATAAGCTACTAAATAATACGGTATATTTCGCGACGGACACGGTAAAATGTTTCACCGCGGGACGTTCAAACGCGTATAAATATATATAAAAAAAAAATCGTACACACCGAATAATAATAATAATAATAATAATAATAATAATCACACGTGTGTACGCGTTTAAACGCAAAATCGAAAACTAAAAAAAAAAAAAAAAACCGAAGAAAAAAACAGAAAAATGATGTAAATATCCGTTGCGGAGATGTGGTCGCGGAACATATTTACACGCGGGTGAGGAAGGACGTTTTGTGAAATTCATAAAACAACGTGACGTAGAGGCGGACTCGCATCCGATATAATCGTTCTCGTCGAGTACCTATTATTTATTTATTTTTTAATATCGTATTATTTGCTTACTTGTAAAACGGCAATGATAGCGAACGGCAGAGCAATTACCGTTTGACCAGCCCGAAAAAGAAGAGAAATAAAAAATCGACAACAACACGTATTTAAAAATCTGAATTCCTCGTCGGACGAAATACGAAGAAAAAAAAACACCTATCGCGTTCGCCGTTTTGAATGCGTGTAGAAAAGAAAATTGGTGTGTAGTGTACGTGACCGCGGCTGTAACAGCAACCGTATAATTTATCAATTTTATCGGTCCAAATGTATAATAATAATAAAATATGTAATAATCTTATTATTATGTACTTGCTGCTAATGACAATGATATCTCCACTCGAGCACACCTACATATATCATAATCATATTCTCGTTTCTTTTCCCTCACTGCCGTTAGTCCATCGGATAATACATTATACACACAAAGAATTTCGTTCAGAGTGTTGGTTTGCATCCACTCGTCGAGCCGTGTGATGAGCGAGAAAAATGAAACTGTGATCCACGAGAGAGTTTAACAATATTAAACTATATATTATATACATTTATCGATGCAATTATTTGGGATCTTTGGCGTATACAGTCATATTCAAATATAAGTACAAGTGCTCGGGATTCTATCGAATTAATCTTTGTAATTTCTACACACTTTAATAATCATTTTGTTCGACGTGCGTACAAATTTTACTTGACGGGAAGTGTGGAATTCGTGCTTTTGTGACGAAATATGTTGGAAATCCGCGTCAAATTTTCGTCGTTCCAATCAGCAACGTTACTATATTGTAAATGATATCACAATCACTCAAGTTTCAAATTCGGATTTTATGTATTTCATTTTTATTTTTTAAGTGTGCCGAAATCGGTAGTTTTTTTTTTTTTAATTTGTAAAGCACTCCAAAACGCGTACAATTTTTGTATTCTCGTCTTCTTTAAACAGTCTTGGTCACATTCGCCGGATCCCTCTAGTCGGGCGAATTAGCGTTAGCAAAGCGTCCGTAATATAATCGTGAGCGCTTAAACATGCGCGTTAAAATTTTTTTTTCAAAAGTGCCTACTATATAACTTATATAAGCCTGACAAAACCCTGGTAATGACTATTGCCGACGAACGCGGCGATACACCGCAGAATGGAATAAAATATAAAAAATCCACACCGTTCTCGATCGTTTCCTGCCGAAAGGACTAAAGGACCACCATCACACGTCATTCTCGTATGTGTATACACACAATTGTATACGATAAATAATATGTACGAGATTATGTTTGTTCAGTTGTACTGTACGTTATTATAATAATACGCTTATATCGTCGGCGTTATTTCGAAGTCGAGTGATCCTCGCGCCATTACAATATGTCATCTTCCCCAGATCGGTAAAACGTCGGTACGCGCGACGGATAATAGTGCCGCCCGGTGGCAACGGAGATCTTACAAAATACATAAACGGAAAATATCGATTCTCTATGATGGATATTTATAAATAATACACTTTCGAAAAAATAATTATCGCGTATTGTGTTAAAGCCACTGTTCGAAATAAAAACCGATTAAGAACCGCATTTAATAATATTAATACACTCGTGAGCAAAAAAATCGACTCACACCGCAAACTCGCTTTTAAATATCTCTGGCAAAATAACTTATACTTTAATCCCATTTTTGATTTTAAAATCTTTAAATTCAAAGCCTTGGTTTTAAAATGTTTTCTTAGAACTAAAACTGAGACTTTATAGATTTAAAAATAGAAGACGGTATACAAGTTTTAATCCCTGTGCTAGCGATATTTAACTGCGAGTTTGCGGTACGAGTCCATTTTTTTTGCTCATGAGTGTATATTAACGAATCTTAAAACAAATTATATTATATAAAGAGTGAACAGAGTTGTTGTGAACGGCATGAAAATAGGAAAAGACCGCGCTGTAGACCGAAACGCATGGGTTTTATTCGATCAAAGAAACGTAGCAGACATACTCGTAAGACCAGATTGCAGGTATGGCGAATCATACGTACAATAGGGAAGAGTGAAAAAAATTTAGTATCGACAGTAAAAAAGTATAAAATGATCTATAAAATCGCGTACGATTAAAATTTGTTTCGAAAAAAAAAATGCGTATACAGAAAAATTGTTCCGTTTTAATTCTATAGTAAATATTACGAATAGCAGTTATTATTATGTCATGTACAATATTATTGCAAATTATTGTATTCGATAAAACGATTCCGAGCGGAGCTATAATCCGGTGTAATACTATTCATTATTAATAATATTTAGATAATAATAGAATACGTCATTTACGATTAAACTTATAGCACATCAATTTTAATAGAATTTCTTACAATAAACCCGTTACGAGTTAAAAATTTTCAAAAATTCTTTTCGCTAATATAGTACAAATTTTGCGCATATTTGGTAAACATTTCAAGACCCTATGACCATAAGTTTTGAAAACAAGTGTACCCAAGTTGAACAATAAAATACACTTTGTCGAAAAAATTGAAATGTTTATCACAGAAATTTGTGACAAACGATTTTCAAAATTGTTTTGAATGTAGTTGAAATGACGCACGTCTGACGCGTATTATTACATTCTTAAGCCTTAAAAACCAAAATCATCATCTCATACTTTATAAAGTGACTATCTCGAAATCTATAACTTCTCTAAGTATACCGCGAAATTGAACGAACATTTTTGAAACATTTTTTTCGATCGCGTTCCTCACCGTTTTTATGTAATTTTCGAGTACTAAGCGCTTTTGAGAAAAATTGAAAATAAAGTACCAACTAAACGCAATTTGTTATGGGGAAAACGACGTGTGACTGTAAAGATCGGAGCATTCTTTATCCGATAGAATTTTTGGGTACAGATACAAAAAAAAATTAAACCGCTTCGTTGTAAATATACTAATATACGTTCCTCGGCGAAACTGTTGAAATAAAAGCCGATGAAATCGTAATTCTTCTTCGCCCGGTCTGATTTTTATTTTCTCTCCACTGCGTCTCGCTCATTCTTAAAACTGTTTTTTTTACGTACGTTTTAAATATATATATATATATATATATATATATTTAATTTTTTAAACCGCCACGTCGTATATTTACCATATTACACATAAATTTATATCCGACGAATTAATTACAGCGTGCCGATGGTTTATTTTACGAGACGTTATTGTATCGACGATAATTATTATCGATTGTGTGCGCGTATAATATTATGTTGTGTGTACGCGCGCGCGAAGAAAAAACGGCTCTGCATAGTTGTCGAGACGCATAAATCGCCCTCGTATAATAATAATAATATTATTATTATTTTTATTATTATTATTATTTATTGTACCTTAGCAGTAACCGTGTAATTATAACCTTACGCTCATATAAATATATATGTTTTTTTTATACGCATTTAAAACGGTTATGGACTTATAGTGGTTTTTTTTTTTGTTTTTTTTTTTGTACGTGTATTGTATACGCGCGCGCGTGTCATTGATGGGAATAGAAAACAACGAGAAACCGCCGCTGTTGTTAAAATAATATACGAATTATTTAATTATACCGAAGAAGACGATGGTTTTTTTTTTATATATAAATATATATTCAAACGACGCCCCCGAGCGATACGCGCGCGCGCGCGCTGTCTAATCGCGGTTGTCCGCCGCGCGCGCAATACGTAAAAAACATAACGAAATTTTTTATTTTTATAATCCACCCCCGCCCCCCCCAAAAAAAACGAATACTTCTCTACGTCCGTATACGTGTGTACGTGTACGTTTTATTAGCTGTCGATATTATTCGTATTATTCGTATTAAGACGATCACAAAACGTCCGAGCCGAGTTCGTTAATATTTTAACGCGTTATTCGTGTTAGGTGGAGACAACGACGATTTAACGAAAAAAAAAAAAAACTTAATACACTTTCTCGACAACTAACTACGCGTAAAATGCACGTGACTTCGAAGAGGAAAAAAAAAATAACAATTAAAGCGCGGGTTAGTTGATGATTTTTACAATGTTTTTTTTTTTTTGCTTTTTTCAGAACGTCTTAGATGATGTGATTTCCTAGCTAAAAAACACGTGATTCGCAATAACGTACGGATGTAAATAATCGATTTCTATTTCGCGTGTTTTGTAATTTCAGATCATTTTTTTCTTTTTTAAACCGTTTTTCAATAACCAATCGATTTACTTTTATTATTGTTTCACGTAGTATTTTTTCTTTCACGCGTAACTAAGACACTCGTGTTAATAAATTTTAGTTTGTGTGAAAATGTACATCGCGAAATGTTTGGAAAAAAATAACTACAATTAAGAAATATTCCTAATATCGAAATGTTTTTTTTTTTTTTTTATCCGGCTTCGCGTATACTCGATGACCGTCAAAACAGCACATATTTTGCACACGCGCGTGTATGATATTAATCGTAATTAACGCGTCAGTGAGCGAAATAAATAATTTAAACAATTTTAAATTGTTTTTTTTTAATGTTTATTAGAGCATTTTTTTTCCTCGCGTCATTAATACATTTTTATGGGTTTTTAACGCGGCCGAGAAACGCCACTCGGAACGAGCCCGGGGGCTTTATGTTTACGTGCGTGATTCATCGGTGCAGGGGATCGATTCTCGTCGATTATTTTTCATACCACCGCCACAACGTAGGTGTCGGTAAAGGGTGTGTTCGTCCCGTGAGATCAAAAGCGATACAGTGGGTGGTGTACAGGGGAGAGGAGAGGCAGGAGAGCGGAAGAAGGAGAGGAGGAGAGACGCAATCGTCGTGTATTATTGTAACGTATAAAGAAATATTTATAGGCACCGGGTACACGAGAAATGTTCGTGGAACAGAACGCGCCAGGTGAACACTGCTGCGGCACATCGCCGAGCGGGTCGTCCTCGTGGCCCAAAGCTGAATTCATCGCACTTGATCGATGAAATCGGTACACGCACCCTTATATAAACACAACAACGGCCGCGATGATGACATCGTACAGCCTAACCGCGGGCGCGCGCGGACACCGTCGTCGTCTCCCCCGTTCCGCGCTGCACCGCGCAAAACATCTGCCGCACATTGCATACCGGTGTATTAATAATCGCGGGCTATTGACGGAAAATGTAACAAAAAAGTCGATAGTTATTATATTACGGACACCGGCGAGCGTGTAAATAACGAGAGATTTCGATCACTGTATTCTGTAGTCGCGTCAAATTCGTTTTATTTTTTTTTTTTTTGAGCCGACGTTAATTAATCGGATTTTGTCCTCTAAAGCGAATCGCGTTTCGAGTCGGTCACTATACGCACGCACTCGCACGCCGCGCGATCTCCTGTAAAAGTCCCTTTTTGTTTCTTCCTGTTCAATTAGGTTTTCCGAGGTCTTCAATTCCGTGGTTCCTTCCCGGGGCAAAAGTCCTCTCTATCGTGCCCTCGTCCCCATATTGGTTCGTCTGCTTTACGTACTTATCGTATGTATATTACTGTAATATATTATAGAGAGAGAAAAAAATCGTTGTACGCCGGAACTAATATGTAGTCAGTCGATTTCCGAACGACGAACGGACTTGTGTGTAAAAAAAAAAAACAAAACAGTACGTCGTGGTGCGAAAATTTCTATTTCGTATATAAAGCTGGACCTCTGCGGTATAACCTAAGGGGGAATTTAAGGATTCAACCGCCTCTTTAAATTTTTTTTTACAATATTTATAATAATAATATGATAATTATTAAATACTCAGGAAAATACGTAAAAATTAAAAAAAAAAAATACGCGAAGCTTCGATGTAATAGAAAAATTCTATTGTAAATTGTTTTGAGAAAAAAAAGTTATAACGAGCGTATAATAAAAATTAATTATAAAAAAAAAAAAAAAAACAAGAATTTTATATAATCACTTTTCGAAATATAGACATTATTCGTAATTATTCAATCATTTTTTTTTTTAACGCTATCAATTCGAACGCTAATTATTATTGTAATAGCGCTTTAGTAGTTTTTTTTTTTTTTTTGGGTTTTCTGACGAGAACGATCGCTCGTTCTGCGACAAAACAAATAACGATAGACGACAAATTTATAATAATAAATTTATAACACACGATAATTATATAATATAATAATACGACACGTACGCGTGTGCGCATTATAGAATATGCCGCGGCGTGTAATGTTTTATTGGATTTGTTTTCTCGTTTTTCTCACTGGCTGTTGCTGCAAACGCGGTCGTGGCGCTCCGCACACGAAACAATAATAAAAGGGTGTCCGCCCGAGGCCGAACAGATAATTGGCCGGTGATTTACCACCGACAAAATATATATTATGTATATAGCGAGTGCCTGGAAAAACGCTGTGGAACACGTTATAAATATTATTATTATTATTATACACGTTATAACGCTTATATATAGGTATAATATATAAAATATATAATCGTTTATGGTTGCGGAGTCTGCGCAGCGGAGCAATGCTCATATACTATTATATACACCTAATAAGTAATAATAAAAAATAATAAGTTGTAATATATATTGGTTTTGTGGCGGCGGCGGTGTCTCATTAAAAATACGTTTTCGTGCAAACCAATATAAATGTTAATATTTATAGTGCTTCTACATAATATATTATAATGTGTATATATATATATATATATGAAAATCCGTATTACAATTCTTTCTTCTTCTTTTCTCCTACGCTCTTTTTTTTTTTCTTTTCGCGTTTTTCGCGTTTCGATTATACGTTACATAATACTCGCGCGTACGTAATATGTATATAACGTAATAAATAGCTCTATCCGAAACGACGCGACAACCGCGTTCTTATATATTGTAAGAACTCATTTCCGTCGTGGTTAAATTAATATATAATAAAAACGATATGCGATCATTAATTTTTGAACTTAATATTGTACAGATAGTTTAAAAAAAAAAATTGACATTTTAACGTCCGTTTTTATCCTCGCATTGTGTACAAACCGAACGTGACGTTTAGAATTTCCAATCACCACAATTTGTCAGTCTTGCATTTAGCGTTACAATGACGAATACCGGCTCTCACACCCCTTAAATACTATTCTGGCCACTGCAAACAATATTGCCTAGCATATTACTGGAAATGATTGCGACGATGATATTATGATTTCCTAGCCGTACATATTATAAATGTACTGTAGGTTTGGACAATAATCTGCAGTCGAGTGTAGAAAAATATTTACGAAACCGAGTTCGTAATATACTTGTAACTGTATAGTATTATTGTAATCGCAATCATGTTTTCCGATTAACTTTGAAATGTTAAATTTATTGTATACGTTTAAATATAAAAGATACCGCGTGCGGGATTTATACATATATAATAATTAGGGACCTGGATGTCCGTAATATCCCATTTATAATATATATATATATATATATATATATATATACAATAATTATTATTGAAACTACTTAATTTTTATGTCATACAAATATACAATCAACCTACTTGATAATAAAAAATTTTTTTTACTCCAAAGATATATCGAATATATAATATTATTGATCAAAAATTTGAACGGAGTCCATTACTTGTACAATAAATTCGATTCTATTATTGTATAACTTGCCGAGTTCTAATCCCGCGTACATTTCATTACTTGTCATATAATTATTATTTTGTAACAATCTTGCGTTTTAATAATAATAATAATACATTTTTTTTTTTTTTTTTTTTAATGAACCACTCGTCGTCTAAATAAATATTAATATATAGTGTCATTACACATTTTCTTAAATAAGAAAAAATTTCAACTTGGTTAATGTAACTGTAACCATTATAACCGGTTACAAACATTTCCAATACATATTTTATAACTATATATATTATATATATATATACACAATTTAAGAGTAACTCGTAACCCGTTACGACTAATCAAGTACAACTCGCCCGTCCCTGATGATTATATACCGTATATGTATATACGCGTTTTCTGATGACGGCATTTATTTTATCGATATTTTCTCCACTTTGCACTGTGCTGTGTGTGTGTGTGTGCATAAGCGCAGGTATATAATAAAATATTATATAGTATTTACACACGTCGCGAAGACGCGATATCCATCTGCTAATAATACGAACACGAGCGTAGGACATTTATCAAATCCGAAACGAGTCGTGCCCGAGTAAATTACATCGGTTGACAGGTTGTTATAATAATAAACCTATAACGCTGAACCTCGTAGTAATAATAATATACAATATACATACGTATTATAAATATACGTAGTATAAACACACCAAACACACTACACGAACACGAGCCGCGAGACGATGTGGCAATTTCGCGTTTTATACTCATTATACGGAATTGTATTTACACTCGGGTAAAAATACTTGTTTAAATGTATTTTTTGAATGCACATATTCCAAATAGACTTTATAAAAACAAACAAAAATATATATATATATACATATATTACAAACATTTTTCGAATGCCTAATATTTTTTTATTTTTTTTGCTAGATTTTAAAAACGCGAATATTAATCAATGTTCGATTGGAGGTGTTTAAACATTTTTTTTTTTTAAATTATAATATTATGTGCCTATATATGAATAAATAACAGGTATAAATTGGCTGTTACGCATGTTTTTTTTTCTGTAAAATAAAATGATTTTTTTTTTTTTTTTGACATTACAGCGTAATAAAGGCACGAGTAAAAGGCGAGTTTTTTTTTCTTTGGTTAAACTCGTAGGCGGAACTACGGCCTGGGCCCAGGCTAATGGTCCCCGTGTTGGTTTAAATGTATGTATTTATCAATATTGTTGTAAATGTCATGAAACAAATCGGGTACAAAACGCGAAAAAATTTTGAGAAATTAATTTTACGTAATAAAAAATGTTATAGTTTAAACTGTGTATTAACGACTGGCCCGTCAAAATCATTATCAGAAGTTCTTAATTTGTGGGTATTTATTTTTAGAGAACGTGGCTTGTGAGTGACCGTAGGTACAATATGCGTACACTATGCAGTGCGGATTTTATCATTTTTGTCTGTTATGTTCAAACGTCTATCGTAATCTGTTCAAATAATACGACTTGATGATTACAACAATATTGACTATTGAGTTTGAACATAGCGTGGTAGTCGGCAGATACACGGTGAATTTTAGTCATCCATCCACTTACTTATTTGACGACCGTACGTACCTACCTATTGGTGAACGGACTGTGGGTGGTGCAGAAGCTTGCATGAATATTAGCTGGTTTTCAACATGAACTGGTAAATTAATGATTTCATTTTTATTTTTTATGACGAGCAGAGCACTTTTTTTATGCCGATTAGACTTATAAGCACTGGAAAATTGAGCATACCTTTCGTTGTTCGATTTTTATATTTGTATCAATTTTGGGCGTGTCAGATTTTAAACGGAAAAAGTGGTTCCTAATTAGCATGTGTCACAAAGTTTATTAATTTAATTATAATAGAAAAGAGGAAAGAGGACTATAAATATAAACGTACATATATCTCAACTCAAATATATTATGTAGATCTTTTAAAACGGTTTTCAATAATATTTAATGTATTTATTTATTTTCTACAGTATGGTGTTTATTGAACAGTTTTTAGTTGTTTACTGTTTCGCACCGAATGTCATGAACAAAATGTCAATGAATATAAAAAAAAAATGAGCTTGTCACGAGACAGGCAGAAGATGTGAAACATCAACGTCGATTGGTATTGAAAGACGTGAATAAGAAGTAAAATGTGTGGATATCGTCAGTTTTTTTTTAGAAGAGATATAAATATATTATTTTCATCAATATAAAATGTCTTGAGACTTGAAACATTATACAAATATTTTAACAATATATAGTTTTTACATTTCATCTTCTGTAATTTCTGTAATAGTAACGTTCGTATTGGATAATATACATAAACTTAATATGTAGAAACATTTACACGACTATTTATTAATACATTTTTTTTTTTTTTTGTAATATTATATTTAATTTAATATTGAGTATATTATACTAAATATAATAAAATAATATTAATAATGCAAAAATAATTAAAAAAATAAAATAGAAATCGGAAACGAAAAAGAAAGACACTGTCACAGACCGTATTTAGTGTCTCGTTTGATAAAAAAAAAGAGGGAAAATTCGTGTGATAATTTTATGTAATTTCTCAAAAGAAAATGTCTTTTGAGATATTTGCGTGCTCGAGAGAAATAGAGTTCAACATTATTCTATTTATCCCGTGTAAGATTTGCATTTTGTAATCTTATGTACCTAATTGAATACAAAATGATTGTATAAGTATATAATAATTTTTATTAATTTAATAAAAAATAAAAAGATTCAAAACAGAGTGTTCGGAATACTGCGGACTGTACCCGAGTCTGTGCTCTCGTACGGGATATTTTATTTATTATTATTATTATTATTTTTTTTTTTTAGTTTTTAATATTTTTTTTTTTTTTTGTCGGACGACGATTTCTCGAGAGATTTACGACTACATTATGGTATAATTACGCGCGAAAGATGTAAGTGTTGTACAGTATATATATTTATATACGCTCGTATTATTATAATAAGTACATTCTGCCAGCCAGCACGACGCGATATATAGCAACGCGTGAGTGTGGTGGGGAGGAGAAAAACGTCCATACGATATTATAATAATATATTATGTACTGCAATATAATATATTCCGTTATATCCGAATATGTTATTATTATTATTATTATTATGTATTTATAATAATGTCGTATTTAACGCGTGTTTTTTCGGATTTAACATAGCTAATCGATCGTATGTTTCCGATCCGAGGCGAGCAACGATCGATTTTCTCCACCGCGATACCCGGCCGGTTTTTACGATGACAACGAGCTGTGTGTTAACCAACACAATGCAACCACCCCCCCGAGTATCGCACACACACAATCGTCGTCGTCGTCTCGTTTCAATAATTATATCCCTTTTAGTCGGAGAATTTCGTTTAGAAACAGCCGTTACGCGACGCGGTGCGCGCATTATAATAATAATAATAATACACTATATTATAACCGCCAATGTACGGCGACATATTGTTCGCAGTCGATATTACTGCAACGAGCGACCAAGGATTTTGTCCTACTACTCTGTCCAGTGAAAGCCAAAAATACGTTTTGTTGTCGACACCTATCGCCTCTTTTAGGAGGATGCAATCTTTTAGGATACAATTGGATCATCGAAAATTCCTTCTACGTCGATCGCGTTCATTTTATTCGACTGAACGACGATTTAATTGAGTAACAACAACATACATTTCGAACGTCTTGGTGGATCGCGTAACGCGTGTTTGTTAGGTGTGCAGGCGTGTTTAAGCGAACGAACGGATATTCGTTTTCGTGTTTTAACACGTTGCGTGTGCTGCAGCGAACTCCACAAACGGTCGTTTTCAAAAGCTATTTGTTTGTTTGTTTTCTATTTATTTTTTTTCGCACAAATCGCGCGATTTACGAAATTCCACGCGGGTCTTTCGCTACGAATTCGACGGATTATTATCGACAACGGTTGACTTTTAAACGGACGGGAAGAGAGTTTCGAAATACGACAATATCACGCCGCTGGGTTTTGGGGGCTCCGGTGAAGAAAAACGGGCTGAGACGTCTACCCCCCGTGGTCACGAGAAAAGTGTCCACTAAACGACGATATTCGGACGAACGACAAATATTCAATTACATCAAATAGTTCGCACGTTTTTTTTTTTTTTTTTACTCCTTCGCGTCTCGAACGGAATCGTTCGCTTAAAAGGTAATATAAAAAAAGAAAAAGAAAAAATCCGCGACGAGTGTTGCCAGTCGACCTTACTTCAGCGCGGCTCACAGGTGTGAAGTTGTAAAAAAATCATAACGTTAATGAAAATAAAATAGAGTTACGACAGTAACACACGCGTGACGCGTGACCAGGAAAGAGATGCGAGACGATGGAAATCTGCACGGGGGGGAGGAATGACAGATTGGCTCGTACACACATATATATATACGAGTTGTGTTCATCCGTATATTACACGCGCGCTGTTATTGTACAAACGATCGGGCAAGGACAACAGTCAACGGACCGTTTAACCATTGGCCATTCGTATATTACACGCGAACGAGTCTAAGAGTGTACACACACGCATAATATATTTTATAAATAAATAAAACGAACAATTTTTTTTTTTTTTTCATAAAGTAAGACGATGCGTCGATCACGGCGAGAGATGTATAGTATGTATAGGAGGAACGTAACAAATTTTCACGCCGATAGCGATTTACCGCATTTTTATGCGCGATCCTCGTCGTTGGAATTTCGGACGTACGTACGAATACGTGTGTTCACGTGGATCGTTTAAAAAAACCCGTAGTAATGTCAGTCGTGAGCAAACAGGGCGAACGGGACGGCATAACTGTGTACGGTTGACGAGTACGAAATTCAATTTTCGATTGAAATTCCGATCGTCCCGGTTTGGTCTCGGACGCGCTGTTGCCCCGAACGCGTTCTTTGCCGACTCTCCAAATGCCTTATTATTTACAGTATTACAAAAATCTTCGTACATTACGTAAATGTGTTAACGTACTGTGATCAAACGCGTACACTTCGTAATACGTTCGAAATTAATTGATTTTTTTTTTTTTATATATAAATCATCGAAGATCTTTTTTTTTTTTAGTAAAATTTAATATTATTTTGTTTTTTTATAACTAAATATAGCGAATATTTTATTTTCTTTTTCAAATTAAACTAGTCCGATATCAATTTCAGTATTATTACGGCGAATATTTATTTTTTTCCAGAATTTGCCCGTCGACGCGACCACCGAACGATACGAGAAAATTTAAATTATTATTATTATCGTTAAATCGACTCTATCTCAATTTTGTATAATTGTTCTACGATTTTATATGCAATAATACATTACGGTTTACGAGTGGTTAAATTAGTTTCGAATCATTTGCACGTAGATTTCTAGCGATTATATAAGGTCCGAGAATTAAAAATAAATTGTACACATAAAATGTGGGACATTATACTAATGTGGGACTCGTATATGAGACATTATATATATCTGTAGAGAAAATAATCCGACACTTCGCAATCGGCTGAACGGGTATTACATTAATTTCTCGAGTAGTGTAAATATAAAATATTTCAATAAAATCCAGTCACCGATGATGCGTGGAACACCGTGGCTCGTTGATGATGCGTGAATTTTGTATGATTCGTACGTGCAACAGAACGCCGCGGTTGTTAATGATTTAAATATGTAATTGAATTTCTTAGCCGATGATTCAGAGGTACGTGCAAAACACAAGAACCGCCGTTGTATATTAAATAAAAAAAAAAAAAAACCGAGCGCCATTATATTATTATTATTATTATTATTTTAAAGCGACCAGTTTAAAATATAATAATAATAATAATAATAATAATCGTTTCGATAAAATCGTGTTATTCTATATGGATGGAAATCGTTTATGTGTTATTTATATTAGTAGTCGTGAAATGTATATAAAAAATATTCTACGCACTTTCACGTGGCAATTGTCGAAATTAATAAAATCGTTTACGGACGCGAGAACGGTATATTTTCGTACGAATCGTTAAATCGATAAAACTAATTTTACTCGCGTAAAATAAAAACTTACATTTTTCGGATAGTGAATTAAATTGCGGTTAAGTTAGGTTTGATCGGTGTTGAATATTAACAAATCGTTGCACGCACGGACGTTTAAATTCCGATAGAGACAATGTGTTGGTTTTACAAATGTCATGGTAAGTTTTTTTTCTTTTTTTAATATTTACTTGTTTAAAAAAGAAAAAAATGTGTGTATTATTTAATAATAATAACATATACGCATGTCTTGCGTTAATTTAAAACAATAATATCATAATATAGGACACTCGTTATTTTCGAACGTATTCATTTAAACGTACATGCATATAGTTAGATAAATAATACAGTTAAAATTAATATGCGCGAATCATCGTTTATCAATAAGTATTTGTTGTTTATTATGTTTACACTTTAGTTATTTATTTTTAAAAATCTCGGTTTTTTTTTTTGTATAGCCGCTCGCGCTTACCCTGTCAATATAGTTATAGTATAAAGTAATATAGTATTAAGTAATGAGTAATAAGTATTAAGTAATATGGTTAAAGTATAGCGTCGTCAATAATAGGTCGTGGAGTTCATTATACGTTTATCATCGACATGTATTTATCGCGCGATTTACCGCCGAGTTATTTATTTCAATATTTTTCGCGGTCATTATAGTAACACCAACAATAGGTGCGCGCGCGTGTTATATTTTAATAAAAATTTTAGAAATTCGTGTAATATAAAAAAATCGCGGAAATCCGCGAGGAGACGTTTGGCCGGAAAAAAGAAACTTCGACGGGACAAAAAAGTATTGCGTTCAATTGTTCCGGTCGTATCGCACGGGAATCGGGATGGAACGACAGCAGTTCCGTGTATCGCGGCGAGTCGACTGTATTTACAAACGGCATTTTAAAGCTCTTTCCGTAGAATAACGAAATTAAATCCAATATTTCGGTATTCGCAGACCGATTATATCGAAGACCGTGGTGCGGGAGTCTGCGGAGAAAATCGTTATACTCGCGCGTCCGAGGTGAATAATACGCACACACGCACACGTTACGCGCGTACAGACGTGCCCGTAATAATAATAATAATAATAATAATAAATATATATATATAAGAGGTGGTGAAAATAAAAAAAAAATTAAAAAAAAAAGCTGCGTGTTAATATAATATTATTATACGAGCCACTTCCTTAATAATCGCGCGATTAATATAAATGAGACCGGTTTTGCGCCTCGTCGTCGTCGTTGTTGTTGTTGTTGTTGTTGTCGTCAATTAAATTGGTATTCTAATCGGTACTAATTTCGTCGATAATGCGCGCTGGGCAACGGGCGATGTGAGAACCGGTTCGCACACAACGCACAAAATACGTGTGCACCGTATTACATATTATTATATTATACGACGTATAAATTATAAGCGTACGCTATAATAATAATAATAATACGATTTTTATATATATATATAAATTCGAGTAGATATTAATTAAAATAATAATAATCGGGACTTCTCGGCGGGCGCACTCCTCCGGGATTCGTTCGCGAACGCGCGTACACAAATCACTACAACGGTTCACTCGTTTCGAAAAATAAAATATTCCGCGCCCGCGCGAATCAGTTGAACACTTTCTGCTGTTGGATTTTCGTCGAGTAGCGGTGAAATTCGTGCACGAAGTTTCGACGAAATCGTTGTTTCGATCGCCTCGCGGAGTACCCCCGGTGGAAGTCACGGTGCTTGCGAAACGTACGCTGTTCACTGTTGGAAAACGGTTGTGACTCGATAAAAATCGGAACACTGATTTCTGGTCAACGAAATTTTGTCCGCGGTAAAAAAAAAACTAAAATCGACGAATTGGACCATATTATATTATATTGTATTCGTTTCTTAAGTTTTTTTTTTAACTTCGCCACGCTACGCTGTGCCTTTATCGTGGGCGGGCTATGTAGGTGTGCACGTTTAAGATTTCGAGAAACGATTTTTTTTAAATAAGTTTTCACGTTATAAAAATTAGAAATCATTATTCGCGATATGGATCGGACGAACGCCGTTTTGGACGGTCACCCGATATCGAACGGAGATGTCCAGCTGCAGGTCACGCAAAACACGAGTGAAACGTGTACTTCGCGACGGCGATTTCGACGAGCGGCTTTTGGTGTTGCAGCGGCACGCGAATCGACGCGCGAGAAGAGGCGCAAACGAGTTCTATGCGAGCAACGCGCGCGCGTGGTCTACTCCGGTACTCGTATTGGAGTCCAGGAGTTCCCAAACTGATGGTCGCGAAAAATCGTTTGACGCGAAAGAGTGGAAAAAGAATTAAACGGTTATTAACGTGTTCGTGACTTTGAAAAACGCAATTCGATCAAAACGAGTTTGTGTACTAGTAAATGGATTTACGGTTTTCGAAAATCCCTTGGTAATAAAAACGCAGCCGTAATCTTACGATTTGCGGTACCATTTTTTTTTTTTTTTTTATTATTATCGTACGATTCGGTTACCGGACAGATCGTAATTTATGGTATAACGTTATTAATTAATTTTTCTATTGAAACGTGTCTCGTTAATATTTTAATCGTCGGTATTTAGTTAAAGAGCTGCCGTTCGATTGATCGTCTGAATTCGAAAATCGTCACGAGCGGGGGTGGAAAAAAATAAATAAAGTTTGAGAACCTCTGCAGCATTACACGGTAATAATTATTATTATTATTATTATTATTATTATCATAGCGTCGAATTAGGGTGTGTGCGTTAACTCGAAATATTTTTTTTTCTTTTTAACGAGAACCGCTTCCGACACGTCGTCTTCCAATTTATATTAGAAATAAAAATCGTTTTTAAAAAAAAAAAACACACACACACACGGTAAATTATACACACCTGACACCGTGGGGGCACTTACACACGACGGATTTGGGTGCGCGCGTAAAACGATGGGGGCGGTAGGGAAAAAAAGATTCCCTCTCGTAATTACAACCTCCGCCGCCGCCGCCGCCGTACCCCGTCGCGGACATTAAAAATAGACCCCAAAAACGCGCGCGCACGCCTTCCAATTTACCTCGTTTAGCTAATATAACGCCGCCTCCTGCCGCGTATTAATTCACGTTGAGCGTCCGTCAATCAATAAATAAAGGAGGGAAGAGAGAAGGGAAAAAAAAAAACAATAAAACGAAATGCCGACGATCGAGTACAAGAGCGGGGGCGGGGGGAATAACGATTTGCGGCTGTGAAATGCGCGCGCGCGCCCGCGTGTGTGTTTCATCCCCGGCGATAGGTACGGATCGGAATGTTAAAACTGCACGGCTTAGGGAATCGTGTTCGGACCGTGTGTATATAAAACAGATGCGATTCCCGAGGGCTAGAGTGTCCGCACACAGAGAGAGAGAGACAATCGACCGGAGGCTGTATTATACGTTTTTTTTTTTGTTTTTGATCACTGCAGTACGGTACAGATCGTAAACGTATTTTGCGCGCGAAGAAAAAATATATAATCGTTTGCCCGTATTATTTATTATTACATGACGATGGTCCCGCACACGTCGGCGATGTGGTGTACACTTGTTATAACCGGACTGCAGGGTGTTAACGAATCCCCCCCAGATTTTCGACGTCCACCTCGATTTTCATTCGAACCACGACACGGGAAAAAAAAGAGAAGATTTTAAAGGAAATAAATCGTTTAAAATATTCGAAACAACTAAATGCGCGTGAATTGTAAAAGTCTATTGAATTGACAGATTCGTAAAACAATCGAATTACTACGTTATTGTGCAACCATAGGTGTGTGTGTGTGTGCAAACCGTGTGTCCGTGAAGACGACAGTTTTCAATGAGCAACCTTTCCGAGGAATTTTTCGGACGTTTTTCTTTTCTTTAAATGTTGGCTTTTTTTTTATTTTACAACACAGCCGTGTATGAAACAGGATAAAACGTAATTCGTCGTACACGATTTGTTGGACTCTATAGTTATTTTTTTACGCGAATGCGCCGTCAGAAAAACGTAATACTCGATTTGTCGATTAGATTCGTTAAATTCCACGTGAAATTCGTTCTGTACAACAAAAAAAGAAAATGTCTCCGCGTTATAAGTCTTTTTATGTTACTCCCTTTTTTTTTTATTATTATTATTATTATTATTATTATTATTATGTCGTCGTATTCGTTTATACATTGTACGTTCGAATTTTCGTTCGAAATCCCTATTTAATCGTTTCGAGTGATAATTTCGCCAATATTATCCAAATACACGTCGTCACGGATCGCAGTAATAACGTTCGCGTAAACGGCGTAACGCGCACGTGAAAATGGATTTAATTTCCGCGATGAACCGCAAACGCGAAATAAAAACAACATTAACGAATTATTATTATAATAGGAAAACATTTACCGAATTTCCGATTGAACGTCTGTTTTTTTTTTCACTCTTTTTAAACGTCACATTATTTTATATGTTTTTTTAAAGCCCGCAATTTGTTTATGCCAATTGTTGTTCTTGCCGTTTTTCATATGACAATATATTCGTATAATATTATATACACGCGCGATTAAACCGTGTCACTCGCGCCGGTCAGCGGCAAATGAACGCAAATAACCCTTTATATTATATCTAAAAGTCAGTAACTCGCTGGGGGGAAACGATATTGTTTTACGTTTAATTCCGCGTAACTCACATTTAATAGAAGAAAAAAAAAGTAAATAAATAATGGCCTTAAATATATCGTTCGTAATTTCGTATTGGCGAATAGACATTTTTTCCTATAATAATTTCTATATTTAAAATCGACAAGAGGTAACTACAATAATTATTAGTATATTTTCTACCTACTGCAGTGCTTAGTATTTCTGGTCTAAACATACAATTCGTTTAAAAAAACGTAAAAAATATTTTGTATAAAATTTTCTAATAAAAAAAATCATTATCGCTATATTTCATAAATGTATCAAAAAAAAAAAAAAAATAAATAGAAGTACTCGTACGCAATAAAATCAACTGAACGCAGATGAATCTACGAGGGGTGATCAATTAATTGAGTAAATAAACGGATTTACGTGCCTAGGGAATGCAATTATCAACTATGGGAGAAATATAATAAAACGTATTGTTCAAGCCGAATTGGTTCTTTTAACAATATACGAACCACACACGGACATCATAAAGCGTAAGCTTAAAAATTAGAAAAAAATCTACCGAAAACCGCGTACGCATGGACTAGTATGGTGAAATCTGAAAAACGTCGGAAGCGTTTGAAATACGTGGTTATAGGTGAATGTTAAAAATAAACTGGACGAATAGAGTAATCCGGTAAAAGAGTATTGGAAAGAGTAGCCCGAAAGTCGAGTAATTATGTGGAGGAGTATAGTAATCAGAAGATTACGAAATGGATGGATAGTTATGACACGAAATGGATTATAGAAGGAAGCGTAGAAAGTACAAGAAGGACCATCACACGGAGGAAGGCCAAGATTAGGATGCGTACAGCGAATAGCGAAAAGATTCGACTAGTACATATACATTTGCCGAATGCGAATTAGCGTTTTCTACCGTCGGAAAATGTCGATTAAAACGATCTTTAGAAAATCACATTAGAAAATCGTAAAAATGTTTTTTTTTTTTTGTTTCTTTTCGAACTTTAAATGCTCTTTCTGTGCAATACCGTTTCGCAAGCACAGGTTTCATTATCGCGTATGGATGACACGGTGGCCAATGGGCACGGATATAGCCAACGTCGACAATATCCGTATTTAGCAGGTATAATACAATAAATTATATCGCATAAGATCGCGCGCATTATATTTTATTGGATTATAATATAATAATTTACATATTATCGTATCGGCGTGTCTGGTCTCGGGGATGTCTTTTTTTTCCATTCTTTCTTTCCTTAAACTTCTCGGTTAACAATGTAAATAGGTGTGTCGCCCGCGGTCTCCTACGCGCTGCGTACAATACGATATAATAACATACGTATTATTGTGTGTCGTTTATTGTATACGGACAGTTTACCGACGGCCGTCGCGACGAATACCGCGGTAATAATAATAATAATAATAATAATAATAATAATAATAATAATAATAATAATAATAATAATAATAATAATAATAATAATATTAATCATTTATAATAGTTGTACGGCGTAATATTATAAAAACTTTGATTGAGACGATGATAATAATAATAATAATAATAATATTAATCATTTATAATAGTTGTACGGCGTAATATTATAAAAAACTTTGATTGAGACGATGATAATAATAATAGGATAACACAAGACCGCTGCACCCGCGTAATAATATTATTAAATAATAATAATAATAATAATAACGTGCGACTTTAATATAATATAATACGAGTAGTACACTAAATACGTCGAAAATTGGTACGGATTATTTCCGAATCCGTCGGCGGTTTGTATCGTCATCGGACGGTGGTATAACAGCAGCGATCTACGCCGCTCGGCCGACATCTGCCCTCGGTTGCTACTGCCAGTGATAATAATATAAATGTGTATGACGCTATGAAAAAGAGTATTACTAACGATTATTGGCAATTATAACTGCCCCGAAGGCTGGCAAAATAATCGACTTCGGTTAAGCGCCTCGAGTTAACCGAAAACGGATTTAACCGATCGTTTACATAAAAACGGTAAAAAAAAAAAAAAACGAGATTTCGTCGAAATCGTTATTTTTTTTTTTTTTTCGTAATTTTGAAACTAACGAGTATAGGAACTTGGAACATTTGTCAAATATTACGGTGACTTTGTCAATTATATCAAGGGAAAAGAAAATGTCGTGAAATTTCTTTGAACTATTCTCGACTATTATTTATTGTAGCGATTTATAGGTTTCGACGTATTTGATTCATAAAAACGATTGGTTTATTATTATTATTTTTTTGTACACGCAAATCATTACGCCGCCGAAAGAATCCGCTCAGAATCGTTTTCATCATTGCGCGCGCGCCTTTCGAATCTGTAATTTGTACACTCAAAAATCTTTTATCCGAATCCATTTGAGCGACATTCACGACACCCGCTGTTCGCACACCTATCTTTCTTGTGTTTTCATCTTACTATAAAGGAATATATTTTATATATACATCCGGTACATACCTCCGAAAACCAATACGAATTATTGAATGTGCTCTTGTCATACATTACGGAGAAAACATTTTATTGTTTCTCGTTTACTTGTGTAGTTTTGTGTTATAAATGAGAGATCGATTTACACTGAAATGTAATCGAGCACAACAAGGATTAGGCGAGGCTGCATTTTTTTTTTTTTTTAATATTTAGAACTAAAATCTCAACATTTTTTTGTTTTTGTTAAAAAAATTATTCAACAATATACCAGAAGGGGGGGGGAGATCCTCTCCTCGTTCCCCTCCGGCCGCCCGCGTGTATACATTTTAAATACATTATAATATATACTCTCAAGTGGCCGTCTTCTGCAGGCATCGTAAAAACAATAGATCTGATGATGGGTGGGTGGTCTTCACTCACACAGGGATTGGCCTGCAGGTGGTTACTGAGTTGACTTATTAAAACGTATTAATTATTGCTATTACTTATTTTATGTAATTACCGGAGATAAACACATTCGTTCTCCGGACACTCTAAACGGTTATATTTGTTCGTAGTGTTTTATTATTATTATTATTCGCCCCTCCGGGCACACAAATTGTAAGTATTACGATATGAACTCAAAAATAAGAAGAGTTCAAAATTTTTTTTTTTTAATATAAATCCGTCGAAAAAATTCAATTGAAATTGCGGATCAGTGGCGTAGTTATAAGAAGAGTATAAGGAGTTTCCGTTCCCCTGAAACCCCCGATAAACAAATTGTTCTCGTCGATTTTGAAAGTAATATTTATATTATAACCAGTATACGATTTTATTATGAAATTCATAATCTTAGACATTACAGCGCAGTGTATAAGTATGTGAACGTAAAAGAAAAAAAAAATATATATATACATAAATAATTGAGAGGAAATATCGATTTTTTTTTTTTTTTGTTCGTACACTCGATTTGTAGAAAACGCGAGACGAAATACGATAGTTCTAAACCGAATCGAATGTCTCTAGAAAAATCTATTCCTCTTTATAAATATAAAAATTAAAAGTTTCGACGGACAATACGACAGTCGGAGAGTAGATTTTGTTTTCGGTAATTACGTATGGAGAATTTTTTTTTTTTAATGAAAAAAAAATCGTTTTTTAAATAACAATTCAATAAATTCCTTCGAACTCCCACCGGGAAAAAAAAAAAAAAAAATCGTATTTACGCCACCGTGGCGGGGGATTGAATAATATAGTACTGATTTTGCACAAATAGCCATTCCAAAGCAAAAAAGAAAGAGTGAACAAAAAACGCTCGGTAAAATTGAGGAGAATAAAAATTACACTGTAAACAACGCGAGTACATACAAAAAAAAAAAAAAAATTGTCTTCTATTAATAATAATTCTACGACGCGTAGAATAATACGTGCAATACGTCGTGTTATATCCGATCGAGTGTAAAGGGGTTTTTTTTTTTTAATTTTTTTACAAATATTTTTTTTTTGGAGTTTTATTTATTGGTATGTTATACGATGCGGTGGCGGAACGTTCGAATTTTTTGTTTTCTAAACCACGAACCGAAAATACGCTGTGTACGATATTATTATTATTAACGTCATTACATTTCGGTGTATATTTTGTAGGTGGTGCGCGTATCGTCTCACACGTAGGGATGGCAATTTTTTTCGTGAACATCGATGTATACATGTTAAAAATATTTGATGTTTAAATAAAAATCGATGTCAAAAACTCAATGTATTTGGAAAAACATCGATATATTTGGCAAAACACCGTTCATTATAAATTTTATTTGAAATATAGAGAAAATATACTTATTTTTTTTTCTGTAATATACAGACCGCGCGATTAGAGAGAGAGAGAAGTACGGAGCGAAGATACGTGTGAGGGAAAAACAGATAATTTGTTCATCGACGAATAAATTGTAATATTAATTTTTCAAGTGTTTGTATATTAGTATGTCTATGATAAAATAATTTCCACGATGATAAGACTATAAATATGAGCAAGACACTGATACCCAGTGATTCACGATTATAGTAAATTATAACACCCATAGTAGTGTTTACGACTAAAACATTTATAAATTCGTCTATTTGTATGGAATCACGTAAGAATATTCATCACAACGTCGAAATTGATACATCGGTAAAGCTTAAATATCGATGCAAAACAGCGCAGCTATACCGTCGATGTAAAACATCGATTATTTTACCCACAAGCGTCGAAGTTTCAAAAAACAATCGATGTTTTTTTTGCCAAGCAGACACGGTGTATTTTCGTGGCCTCCGGCGGGCTCGGCCGGGTAGTGATTTGCGCTCGAAAACTACCGCGCGCGCCCGCGTTAATTAGTAATTAATAAACCCGTGAAAAGACAGGTGAAAATCGACGATATTTACCCGCAGGAGAGAGCCCGAGAAAACGTCTTTCTTCACCGCGCGCGCGTACTGAACACGCCCACCGATTAAGGGCGTATGTGTAGAAATAATATTATGTGAAATACGCGCATCGCGGTCGGATTTTTATTATTATTATTATTATTATTATTATTATTATTATTATTATTCACGTCGTCCGTCCACACGACGGCCGTGTTCGAGAGAGTACCGCGCCAAAACGAGTGGAAAAAAAAAATTTACGGTTTTTCTTTTTTTATTCCAAACCGTTTGTCGTTCTATTTAATATTATTACACGTTCGCCTGTCATTATTATTATTATTATTATTATTATTATTATTATTATTATTATTATTATTATACGTTTTATACACGTATTGTACGTGTAAACTCTTGCGAGGATATTATTGTGTGTGTGTAAAAGAAAAAGGAAAAAAAATTGGCACGTTTACGATTCGAACGTCAAACGTTTATTTCAACGTTATTTTTTTTTTTACGTTATTCCGTATCGTAATGGGTACTCGCCGCGGTATACGAGTCCGAGAAGAATTCGACGATTTCTCGTGTAGTAAAAATACGAATTTTTTTTTTTCATTTGCAATTACCGCGATCACGTAGTAGATTTTTTTTTCCACCACGAATACACTTATATTACGAATATATTTATTTGTGTTTTACCGTTTATAGTTTGATAGAAAATTTACCAAAAAAAACTATGTAGACAACGCGTTGAAATTAAATTAACATATTAAATTCTATTCGAAATTTCAACGCGTATACAAAGATTTTCAGTTTTTTTTTCACAAACTACGAGTGTTTTTTCCGGAATAGAATTTCTATCGGCATAATACGAAAATATAGTTCAGGATAATTTCACCGGGTCTACCGTGTATCCGTTCTGTGTATCGAATCGTCGAATTGTACGAGCAATGTCCGATTATTTCAAAAAGAAAAACGTATTCTTTATATTATGTCTCTATATATACCGCTGAGAGTTTTAATACGACACACCGCGTACACAAAATATTAAACGTGTGTGTGTGTGTTTTATTATAGCCGATCAGAGTGGAAACCGCATTAGAAAAAAAATGTCTCAAAAAAAAAAATTGACGTCGAATTCACGAAAGATTCTTCGAAATCCGAAATTTCGCGACCAGGGTTTTCATCGTTATTATTTTACAAACATTTCTCGCAGCTCCGTTTGGACCTAATTCATAAACAAGCGTTCAGAAATAAACGATATGCTATATATACAGAAACTCAGCAAGATTTTATAAAACTGTTCGTAACGGTTTTTATTCGGAACGTCGTAATTAAATAAGAGTCATTTACGCGGTAATAATATCAAATATTGTGTACAACGATAAGACCCGTATATTTTTTTTTCTAAATCAATATTCATTATAACACACGCTTTTGTAAAATTTCATCGAGTAATCGCAGTCCGTATAAAAGCGTCCGATTTTGAACGAATCGAAACGAATGCGCCTTGTCCACGGGACCGTGGACGTTTCATGACTTGATTACATTTTTACCAGTACGCGACAACCAATATTTATCGCGCAAAAACATTATTCAAGTCGATGAAGGAGTTGTACGATAATATTATATTGTATTTTATCACCACAATAATTTTTATATCGTCGTGTGTGCGTGTGTGTGTGTACAAACACCGTTTTTTGTCCATCGATCAGAAAAGCGTATTGTTTACTTCTCGGACTTCCGATCTGACGTGATTCGACTATAAAATATAATTTAGAATTTTTCACGGGTATATATACGTATAATACTATAAATTATGACGGCAGTCTGTTAAAAAACCAATTTTATTTATTTTGTGTGTGTTATAAGAAAAGCGCGAATGATTAAACGCACGATAGAATATATTATAATGTTTATTATTCCGAGAAACGCACACGTCGTTTTATGAATGAAAATAATTTAAAATATCGAAGTGTTTCGAGGTAATAAAATTTGAGCGGAACGTATTTTTTTAAAACATCATATTATAATGAGTCCGATTGAATTCAGTGCGTGCGCGAAAATGGTACGTTTTATTTTTCCATATAGAAAATAAATATGACCGGGTTGTCGTGTACGGTTATGGATTGTTTTTTTTTTTTTTAAACGAATTTTTGTTTTCCTTCTTCAATACACATATGAGTATACGCGCGATAATAAAACGCGGTACGTAACGTTAATGCGTATATGGTCGAACGAAGCGCGTTAAGAAATCGTCGGATAAGTCGGATAAAACGAGATTTGGAAGAGCGAAAAAACGAAATTTATCTTTCGGACAGGATTACGCAATGTAGAGGTGGTCTCGCATACGAGAATTTATGTTCGCAGTCTCGCGCGCGCCCACGGATGTGTTTTATACGACGACGTTGTCGTTGTACCGGATCATTACGAATTATTATCGAATCCTCCGACCGTTATGTATTGTATTCGTCTCCCCCCCCCGATGTGGGTACAAGGGCGTATTTACTTCATCCCCTAGGGGGGGGGGCGAGTAGAAAAACGGTCCGTCGAATCTGTTGCCAACTTAGAATTGTCGACAAATTATATGAATATAATAAGTTTTAAATAAAAAAAAAATGTTTTATTACATTTTAGTTTTAGTTCGATTAATTTTAGTTGTCAGTAAATATAGGTACATACACAAGTATCAAGGGAGGCGATCGCCCCCATCGCCCCCTCCCCCTTGTATACGCCCCTGTGTGGGTACGGATATTTTTTAGAAATTTCAACACCGATTTTCTAAACGCCCTCCTTCATCAATTATTATACATTTCTAAACACGCCGTTAGACGGTACGTTTCTATAAGAATTTTGATAAAATGACCGACCGCGCAAGTTTTACGCTTAACCCGAAACGAAATGTTATGTTATCCCCAAAAACGATTCTCGATTTGCAAAGCACCTCGGGAATAGGTCGCCCGTAAACGCATAGCTTACAAACTTTTTTTTTTTTTTTTTTTTTGTTTAAATCAATAAATCGTCAAAAGTCGAGGTGGTTTTCTGCGGCGAATTACGCGCAGTCCTCCGTATAAAACAAAAAAAAAAAAATATGTAAAAAACGAAAAATATTAAAAAATAATAATAATAATGCTGCGATATTCGTGAGAGTCGAAGTATTCTTTGTGTCTCGCAAAAACGGAATGAACTCCCTCTGCCAATGTAACGTCCACGACCGAGAATAACTGCCAAGAAGAACTGTTTGAGAACCTATTTCAAGACGAAATGCCGATGTAGAAAAAGGGAATGAAAGCTTATGAACAATAGCGGTTCGAAACCAATGGACCGCACAATGCGGCCGCAGCGGTCAACGTAACCGGGGGCGAACAACCCTGTGTTGCTTTCGATGAAAAATACCGTGTGTGTGTGTGTGTGTTATCTATACACACAGTGTATTTGCTGCGGTCGGAGGCGAACAAGGTTGTTCGCGTTTGCCCGCTGTGGCACAACCGAGCGGTCCGTCGGTTGCGAACCGCTATTTATACGTGTTTTGCCGCGTAACCATCCCCTCTTTATCGTGTCGTAGCGCTATCTGGTGACTACTTTTTTTTCCCCCGGTTTTATTGCGATCGACTGACGCGCTATGCAGGTATTTAGACCGAACGATCAATCGTTATGCGCGTATGCTATATTTCTTATTATTATTATTTCGCGTGTTTCAATGAAATAAAATTAACGTAATGATTCATCTTTCCTCTATGTGCATTCGTTTACACGTTTACTCGTTTATTATACACTTTTTACTATTGCCTTTTACCGGTTCACTCTCATTCTCACGTTTCCTCGACCGACCGAGTTTACCGTCAGCTAGACACTAAACGCTCGATCACGACCGATGATCGGTGTATACCATTTATGCTGATCCGTCGGTCGGACACTCATTTCCAGCCTCGTTGAACATGACGTTCAAAGGGGTGGATGTTCTGTGAAAACGGAGTAATAACCATAACGTTATGTGATCAACTTACAAGTGGATATTTAACTTATAATTGTACTGTATGCGCACACTGATTCGTGTGCCTATTATGAACAATACTACTGTGTAATATAATTGTATGCGTGTGTGTATAAATTAATGGATCTCACACGGTTTTCACGCGACGTCCTATTTCTATATTTTGTACAAATAAAACGTATTAAATACGTCGAACGTCCGCCTATTATGTATGTCATTTTAAGTGCGAGTCGTCGAAAAATTTGTTATTTCTTCATATCCCACATCGTTCGAACGCGTGTTAAGAAAACAATCGATTGATATATCCCATATATCGGTATATCCATACTGGCGTGTAATTATTGATTTTCCATCGCGTGTTTAGAAGGATTTTATTTCGTCGTTACCACCCCTCAATGTTACATAAATTTTCTGAAATAGGTTTAACGTTACAGGCATCAGCTGCTGGTTGATACGTGAAATGTATACGATACACATTATTTGCGCGTACATTTTTAATGCGAATCGTTGTGGTGACGACTTAAAAAAAAAATATGTATATATCAAAACCGTCAAAATACACTGATAGTCGATCGGTGTAGTTTATAGTGCGTGCCAGGAGGGAGGTTGCGGCGGCGGTGTTTGCATTGTATTTTATATTTTATTTTACTCGTTTTATAAATATATATTATTTGCTCGGTAACTCGTAATGGGCATCAAACTACGACGCGCGCGCGATTGCAGAAACCGAACCTGTCTAGAAAACAAATTGTGTAGTCGTGTCGTCCGCGGTCGGCGGAGAAGACGCGATACCTCAGCACAGCATCAGCATTATTATATAGACTCTCCTCTCAATGATAGCCCCACGCGCGCGTGTGTGTGATCAATTGCACAATTGTTTCCATATCGTTTTGCACGTCGTTAGATCCTTCCTGCAAAAGCCATTCCTCTCTCTTTTATCTGTATCTGCGTGTGTATCCTCGTTAATTCTTCTTCTATACCATTCATCGTTATATAGTCTTACTCGACCCGCGCGACAAGCACTGCACAACGTCCCTTCTGTGCCCGCGCATTCTCTGCATGAAATGAGACGAAGATCATCTATCCGCACTGCGAACCGATTCTGCTGTGATTAGGTATATTTTTTATTTCGCGTATTGTATGCAGATTTATTTCGCTGTAATTTCACAACGAATGTGATGTTTTCTTTTCGAACTCTAAACAAATATTAATTTGAAAATACTGCGTTGACCATTCGGTAATAAATGATTGTAAAAAAAAAAAATAACGTAATTGTCGATTCGATTAACAACGGCCCGTTGCAAAAAAAAAAAGTTACGTACATTTTCATATTTATTAATTTATTTTCTCCTATAACCATGTAAAAACGATAATAATCTCGCGTGTTCCAGATTATTTCTACAATTTCTGTTCGGGCATACGTAATTACACTTATACGTTATTACAAGCGACTATTTAAATCGTACACTGACTTAAAAGACTTGCTGCTATACGTTCCAATTAAATGTCGAATTGATTATAATTTATGAAAGAATTGTCGGTGTAGTTAATTTGTATACGACTATTGTATGGACAATTTAATTGATTTCTGTACATGCACATATATACAGTTGAGAGCTATAGTATCTAAACACATAATATAATATATATATATATATATATATATATATATATATATATATATTATAGACGTGTCATGGTTATTTGAATAAACATCAATCATTAGAGTTCAATGCAATACACGTACCACCACCTCTCGCCTAGCATTTGATAGATTGTTTCTAACGTGTATAAACATTACTATTACCTCTATCATAATTAATCGGCGTTGAATCCCAGGTAAGCATCGGGAAAAGGGGAACGTTTATCTCCTCTTTTTTCTTCTGCTTCTAATTCGCCCTTTTGACAAATACAATAATTGTCGATAACATTTATTTATGTAAAATTGTTAATGTACGTCATGATTTTATTATTGCCTTCGATTTCAAGTGCTATGAACAGTCGACACGAATTGTCAATTGTAATTCATTCTCGTGCCGCGCAGATCGCCGTATTTCTAATTTTCAAGCCTGACATTTCCCAAATTTGTATACTTCGGCTTTACTCGTAGGCGTAATCAGACCAATATTTTTGAATGGTGCACAAATTGTGAAGACCTCACAAATCCGTTATTATTATTATTATTATTATTTATTATTATTATGGGTACCTATCTATTTTTCTCAATGATCACATTATACAGTAATACTGATTATTATAGTACAACATTCTTGTAATAATATAATATTGATAATATTTACTTTGTAACAGAAAAAGGTTTTTATTTCTTTGGAGTGCACAAGACTCCTGTGCATCCCCTAGTTGCGTCTGTGGTTTTACTTACTCTAATCAAAAGATCACAGATATCGTATCGAATTGTAAAAAGTCTACAATTGTATAGCGATGTTGTGAGAAATGCCACTTCGTCTATAAGATCCATTCGGTTATGTTTTGCGCCGATGCCAACAAAGTGAGCGTTATAAACGGCGTCCATCGTGTTATGTCAAAAACGAAATAATAAGAAGACTTAAAAAAAAAATATATATATATATATGCATATATATTAGAAAACACCAGCGTATATGGTGTTATATACATTTGTTGTTTTTTTTTTTTTTTCGAAACTAATAGGCCAGAGTAAGTCGACAGTAGTGTAAATAGTAAATATAACGAAGCGTGTGTGCGTGTAGTATACACGCAAATGAAAAGAAAAATGAGAAAGGCGTGTACGGTAAACAAAAAAAAACGAAAAACGAAAAATTAAAAACGAACCGACGCGAGCATAGCGCCGAGTGGTGGTAGTTTGTCATCATCGTTTCCGTCGTATCATATCGTACATGATATGATAATGACCCGAGCGGTAAAACGAACGACCGAGACTCATCTGACGTGTATATTACACAGCCTCTGAACCGCTTGATGTTTATATTAACCGTCGCGTCTCCATAACACGCTGCACGCGTCGTCTCATACGCTCGGAGCCGTTCGCTTTACACACACACACACTGCGCGCGAGACTTCATTTATAATGAAGTCGAATAATTTTTCACCGAGAAAACGTTAAAAAAAAAACACACACACACAAATTATCCGAAACCGTTTAATACGCATACACACACACATTTTACTCGCGTAATATAAGTATACGCGAGTCGTTATACATATATAAATACACCGGAGTTTCTCAATGGAAATAATAATAATAATAATAATAATAATAATAATAATAATAATAATAATAATAGTCGGTCCGCCGCGTTCCCGCCCAGCGTATACGTCAACTTTGGCTTCGGGGTGCTTAACCTTGCACCGATAATATTTAATAATATAATGTAACGCAACCCCGTCCTAATTCGGACACGCTCATTTGTATTCCGTGGCGTAGCTACAAGTATTTGTGTGTGTGTGTACAAAACGGACGTTTAAAATTACAATGTTTTAACGTGTGTGTGTGTGTGTGTATACGTGATTAAGGACAAATGATTTACTGAATGTGTGTGTAATGTGTACCTGTAACGACGGAAAACTCATCGGGCTTCGGGCGAGACGAAATTCATTCCCTAGCGATATGAGTTGGACGTGTATGCAAATGGATTTGAGAGAAGAAGAAAAAAAATTGTTAAAACAAAAAAACGTTCACGAGTTATTAAAACAAAAAAAAAATAAATAAATAAATAAACCGAGTGTGTAAAAGCAACGTGATCATCATGTGTGTCATCCGAATGTAAGAGAAAAAAGAAAATTAGTGACAACGTCTTATATTAGTCCGTAAGCGTATCGGAATCGTCCGGGTAGCTCAATCGGAGCTGCGTCGTGCTCTCAGATACGTGATAGAAATCCGATCTCTATTTATTGTAATGTATAGAAATATTATGTTTTATGTGTAAAACAAAACGAATGTTGTTAAAAAAAAAAAAAAAAAACTCCTATTGCGCCGATAAGGGGCTCCGAAGAAAACTGTGTCGACGGTGTCGTTACACGCGTTTTATATAATCGCGTTTGTGCCGATTGCGTGCGCGCCTGATAAATATTAAAATAGAGAGAAGGAAAAAAGAGAGAACGAAAGAAAAAAAAAAAGAAAAAGAAGAAATTATTACAATATTTATCGAACGCCGCCGCCGCCGCCGCGCGACACGACGCGTTTTCAGTATGTACCGCGCGTCCGCTATATAATATATTATATTATTATTATTATTATTATTATTATTATTATTATAAGAACGTCATTAAAACGATGGCAAAAGTGCTGCTGCTGCTGCTGCTGCTGACCAATGGTAAATATTGTCCGGCGATTAGCGCGACCAAGTGTTGTTCACTCGATGGACGGACGTGAATGAATTGAATATATTTTATACATCACATGAATTTGTGAAACACATTATACGATTTTTATACGAGCAATATAAATATACTGCGCTGGCGTGTGTGTGTGTGTGTAAATAAACACGCCTAATACGTATACGTACGCGATGAATTATTCAAACGGCGAAATCGTTGTTATCCCCCGGTCAACGGGTGAGAGACGGGGTCACACACACACACACACGGACTCGAAACGCGTTTTGCGTTTTATAAAATAAAATATATATATTTTTTTTTAATTTACAACGTCCAGTATGGGGCGGTCGTGGTCTCACCTGAATGTTAACGACGACCACGTCGCCCAACAAAACGGTGCGATTTCTTCTCTTCGTGGGAGCTACCTTATGATAATGTAAAATTATTATAATATGCTACCGGATATATTGGTCTTCTACACATTATTATTATTATTATTATTATCTATTTGCGAATCGACGATAGAGAGTCTGTGAATATGAGAAATGAATGCGCAGGGTAGTGAGCGCGTTCGATTTTATGAATGGAGGAAAGGGGAAACAGCGGTCAAAGAGAGGATATGGCCGTTCGAGCATTCCGAACGATTATTTATACGCTCGTTTGTTTCGATATCATAATAATTTCGTTGAAATTAATATATATATTTTTTAATTATTTGTATTTATTTAAACTCGCGTCTAAAAGAAAAAACTCTCCCCCCCATAAGCGTGTCCTGAGAATTGAAACGAAATAACTGTAAACTGTATAAGCATTCCTAATCCAACCTAATAAGAGTACAGTTTTTTTTAATACAAATACATAACAATTTATTTGTTTCTCACATTATTTACAAGTATAGTTATTATCGATACTGTTGTTTTATATATATATATATATTCGTATATTGTTCGTAGCAAGCACTATACGTTCTGCACATACGAATTTATAAAACTTCGCGGGTTTAAATGTTATTTTAAAACGTATTATTATTATTATTATTATTATTTATTTCTAATTTATATACGTTTTAATTTTAGTATACATATTTATATCAATTATTAAAAAAAAAAAAAATGTAAAATTTCAAGCATACAAATTTTCTTTCCTTTCAAAGAACGAATCAATAAAACGACCCGTTGACACACGTTCTCTCGTTCGGTCCGCTTCCAATCCGTTAAGCAAACTTTACACCTCGAGTACACGAAGAAACTTTTCGATCTCTCTTTTACGAAACGAGAGATAATTTGTTATTATCGTTTCGTTCTTACACTAAATGCATGATGTCTAATATATATATATACGTATAAATATAATTACGCGTAATTGACTAAAATGTTACAATTATCTTAAATCAACTAACGAGAAATTATAATAAATGCCGTTATTAAATATGATATACGTTTTAAATTGAAATTTCGTTTAAACGTAGTAATTAATAATAATCACACCAAATCCGTATAATTAAATACATTGAAAAATAATGAAATATCGTTTAGTCAATTAATCGTTTTTATCGAATACCTTCTTCTATATAGTACATTGCTTATTAACTCATAAAAAAAAAAATGTTTTTCCAGATAGGCAGTCGTCGTAAGACTGATCGTAAATTATGTTATTACGAGTTGATTGATTTAAAACGAAACAATTTGATTACTTTTAAATTTCGATATTTCGTGCCCTCTGTATATGTATTATTTTTCCTTTTCGCGTCGCGGTTTATAATAAAAATATTCATTTTCGAACTCGACTCGTTCAATACGCGCGATATGGTTAAAACGACTATTAAAAAACGTTTTTCGTGTAAATCTCGTGTTCCATAAACGCCGTATGAATTGTGAAATGGACAACGGACACTCGTTTTACGCGTCAATAATATACCGAAAACAATTAATTACAATACAACAAACATTATCGTTTTCATTACTATATTCGGTTTTCGCGTGTAAATTACACGCTTATTATTACGCTAATAATATTATCTACGAGATTTTTAAAAAAAAAAAATTGTTTTTAAATATATTTTCATTGATAAATAATATTTTATGATTCAGTGTGTGTGTGTATACGTAATATTTAATACTATTTATCGTGTTTGTCGAAGACAATAAAACGGTGATCGTAAATTTAATCAATTTATTACATTTCCATAATAAAATTCATATTTTCGGTGAAAAAAAAAACCGACGTATTTTCTTTCTTTTATACTTTTATATTATATAATTAACGCATGTAGTTTATACTGTGTAGTGTGCCCATACTCGAGTGTTATTTATTTGACACTCTGTAATTTCATTGTAAACAGGTGTGAAATAATTTGTCGTAAATATTTTATTGTGTAAAAGAAAAAGAAATTCGAATAAATCTACTTGCCCGCAGAATAAAATTTTCCAATCGAATTTATAACAATAACAACTAGACGTACGTGTAATTTTTTAAGGAACTATTAGAATTTAAAATTAAACTTATATCGGTTTTACGCGAGTAAACGAGAAATTATAAACTTTTTTTTTTTAGTATTTTATCGTCGTTATAAATATTACACAATATTTTTTCTTGACTCTCTACATAACAGTTTGCCTTATACATATTATTATGTTGATAAACTCGTTCACGAATATTATTTATGCATTGTGTTATATAAGTATATTGTCCGTGACACGCTCATATTTAAATAAGTTGAATATAGTCTGTATAATTTATTATATAATAATTAACAGTCGTGCGGAAATAAATGAATTTCAATGAAACTGTAATTTTTAACGAGGCAAAACAATTATTATTATACATAATATAAACAAATATATGGGTTCCGGTTTCCCGTAATATTTATATTTAATATTCGTGTTTGTATCAAATACCACAATTATGTAGAATATAACAACTTTCGCTATCGATAATCGGTTTTTGGACGCTTAATAATAATACGTTTCTTTTTTCTTTTTCCTTTTTTTTTTTTTTTAACTCGTCAAATTAAGTCGATGTAGAAAAATAGTAATAAAGTTTAATTGAAAGTTACTTATACATATACATAATAAAAAAAATGTGATATTTTTTCAAACGAACATATGTGAAAGACACGTTAAAATATGTATTGAAAAGTGTAAAACGGAAATTAAAATTAAATATTTATATGAGTTTTACTAATCTTTGCGCGCGTTTATAAATTTGAAAAACCAGAAGAAATCATCAACGTTCATGGAAGAGTAAATTTCAGAAAAAGCGCGTGAAAACCTTCTTCTACAGTATTAAATCTAATGATTGGTTAGCGACAATTTCCACGTTCCTCTTTCACTGGCCTTCCTCTTTCAATTCTCCGTATGAACTATATCCTTGGTCTTCTACGATTCGGTTAACGCGTTGCAATCGCCGCGGTTTCCCTCCGTCCCTTCATCCCTTCTAAGATTACTGTTGTTAACGATGTGTTCGCGTTTTAGAACGGGCATTGGTCTTCTTTCCGAAAACCCCTTTTCAAAAGCCCTTCTCGATTCGTGATCTTATCAGTGCATCTTGTCCTTTTGCGTCGCGTTTCGAACGCTATTATTTTTACTCCTTTTGGCTATGTAGCCCACGTTTCACATCCATATATAACGCTCCAGATGTATACTCATTTAAAAAGCGACTCGATAAACAAAAAAAGAACCCACTTAACTTTCGACTCGTGTATTTAACGTGCAGGTCACGCGGACGACCGCTGATAATAAATGTTGTGTTCGCTTTGAAATTTATGTAATTTTAGTTGGGGAGAGAGAACGAGAATTAGAGGAGACTCCGCCGATAGCGTTCGCGTGGTGCGGTAGAATATCGGACAATAAAATTAAAAACTATAATATTATATAGTAGCGCGGGTATGTGGCGTCAAATTTGTATGCAAGACGCGAGATTTACACATTAAATTGACGATAATATAAATTATATAGATGTGTAAAAAAAAAAAAAATAATAATAAAATGTACTTATGATACACTCGCGTATGCGGAAAACAGGATGTATTAGTGATGGTGGGTAATTATACACGTTTTGAATATTGAATATAAAACGAATCGGAGAGTGCGTGTATGCGTGTTCGACTATTGTTTTGTAACAAACTAATTTTCGTTTTGTTTTTTTATTATTCTCTTTTTTTTTTTGCTTACATAATTATTAGGCGTTTCGTTACGAAAAACACGCACGTTTTTCTTCTTTTTCTAACAATATTCTTATATTTCCCCTCTCCCGGTCCGCGTTCTTTTGTTCGCAGGATATACGAGTATGTATAACAATTATATTATGTTTTTAAATATTATAAACACGCTTGTAAATTAAAACTACATAATATGTACGTATTTAATTGATAATTGGATTGTTTTATATATATATATACATACAAATATAGAAACGAGACGTACACAAATTGCGAGCGTTTTAAACATCGTAATACGCTCGGCGAGTGTATTACTCTACACGAAAAATTCGACGAGGGCTCCGACGAATAAACCGACGGAATTTAGCGACCGAAATGATATATTCTCCCGGTTAACCAGCTGTCGGTTACGGAGAGAAATATAATTCTAACGCATATTAAATCAGTAATTATCATGTGAAACTCGAGTACAATATAACCACCGCGGGCGAATTATATATATATTATAATAATGACGTAATAATATCGAGTGCGTTTGTTATAACGTTGTATCGTACAGTGTTCACCTGCAGGATTTTATTGTTTTATTCATTCGGCGTTACGGGCGAATATTAATATTAATATATATATATATATTTTTTTTTTTTACGTTCCCTCGTAATTATCTTTTTTTTTTTTTCGTACCGAAATTAATATATGTATATAAAAAAATACAATTAACGCGTTAAGCACTCGTACGATATTATTAATTGGACGCGATCTCTGAAACGAACCGCGTATACTCCGTTTCGTTTGTACTCGCTTTTTTATCCATCGTCAATGCGAACATCACGCACGCACGAGACCCGTGCGCGAGAATCCCTCTTGAGGACGTATTGAATTACAGACGTTTGATATTCCTGGTGTCTCGGGCAAAACACACGGCTCTGAAATATGTACGGAGGAATGCGTGTATTGGTCTTACAACAACGAGACAACACGCGTGTTATAGTCGTATTGTCGTCGCGCGCGTGAACAACATACGTTGTGGCAAAACGAATGTTCTCGTACACTCGTCGACTCGTATATGATTCTATTTCATCCGATAGATTATACGGGTATTTTTAAAAAAAATATTACTGTAAGAGTGCGATTTTCACAAAACGGATTTCCTCTCCCGCGTCATGGAGGATTTCGCACACTGGAGGGAGGCGCTGGAAATATATTTTTACCCCGTGAATTCGTGTCGTTCAGGCGATTTATTTGCGTTTCGTGTGCGCCGCTCGACCGTTTTTCAATATTTTATTTGCCAAAGAGAAAGTCTATCGTCCGAGTTGTTCACGTTTTCTTCTCAATTCCAACCGTCCGCGTTTCGTTTTATCGTATTTTTCTAACTATATTCGCGATTGGGGGGGGGGATTTTATTTGTAAAAAAAAGGCGACTTTTCTTCATATTCCTTTTAGAAACAATACATTTGATTGTATCGTAATTAATTTCTATTCGAAAACGATTTACCCGTCATTGAACACATTTCCGAATTTCATTACTTTTTAACTCCGACTAATTCGTTAATATTCAGTGATAAACTTTTCTTTTTTTTTTATGGAGGAAGAAGAGTTGTTTTCGCAATACATTCGGAAAGAGACACGTTTTTCTCTCTCAAAAATTTACACTTATATTAGCGGAAAATATCATACACACTCACACACGTGTCAAAAGGTTACGCGTTATACAAAGTAATTTTAGTATCGTTTTTTATACGTATAATAAATAAAAAATATATATTTATACGTGTATATATAAGTACCGACGCGTTCGGAGAACAAAAGAAATCGTGTGGAATCTCGTTCAGTTACGCGAACGTGTAGAGTATATTTATTTTATTATTATTGTATTATATATTATGTGTTTTACGGATTCGAGTATAATAATATATAAAAAGAATAATTTACACGTTCGGTCTGCGAGAGAGAAAAAAAAACAAATAGTTTCTCCCGCAACAGGGAACGTCGTCGTAACAAATCTTCTGTAGTTTTATATAGTTATTTTGTACAAGGTCAGCGCAATGATTCGATAAACGTATGAAATACGTGTGTTTTATTCCTTCGTCCAACGGTGGGACGAATTTTTTTTTATTTAAAACATTTCGTTTTTCCGCATAAAAAAATACGCTCGAATTCAGGGGGCAATTATTTGGTTACAAAACGTATACTACATATTAGGTCACTTCGATTATATTCAAAAAAATCTCAACGGTCCTAAGTAACAATTTTTTATTTTATCACATTTTTTCTGACGAAGTGCAGCATTACAAGGTCGAATCTCTGCTCAGAATCGTTTTACACATCGCGCAATCATTACGTTTCGAATTTATAGAACTAAAAAAACTTTACATTAGTAATTCCTCATTTTTTTCTCCTCTTAAATCTCTTCCATAACAGAACGACGTGAAAAAATTCAACAGTTTTCGTACACATACATATTGTACTAATTGATTCGAATTTTAAAATGTATTCTTTAGAGAATTTGTATTATTGAAATCGTAGCGGTTTCCGTTTGAAAAGTCGATATGGTCATCACTGGGGTCCGGGTGTCGATGATTTTTTGCATTTTTTTTGTGTTTCAGAAGGTCTTAGGTGATGTTTCCTATCTGAAAACGTGATTCAATAACATACGAATACTAAATAACTAATTTTTCTTTTGCATTTATTAGCATTATTTGTTTTTATTTTTTTTTAGGGCGTGTTTTGACCTTTTAGGATCATTTTTTGTACTTTTAGTTATACTTTTTTTCGATAATTGACATGAAAAAAAAATCACGATTTTACTATTCTTTTTTACGCTTATAATTAAAAATTTTAACTTGAAACTAAACAATTTTAAAGGTTTTTTATTTTTTAGATCTTAGGTTTAATGTCTAAACGGCATTTTTTCGTGTTTTTTACGTTATTAATGCATTTTTTTTTTTAGGACATCAACATTTCAGCTCTAGTTATAAACACACGATTATAATAATAGGAATGTGAATTTGAATTACGAAAAAATATACATTGGAATTGGCAAATGATTTTTGAAAATATCGTAACGAAAATCGTTTATATTTTCCCAGATAACACGGCGGCACATTCCAATTATATAAACCGAGCAGTTATGATTCGTATAGACGTCGCATTCTCCGCGTCTTTATTTCGAAAGAATAATAATAATAAAATCGCGTATACTGCATTTGTAATATATCTACTGTACGTATATAATTCCATACTTTACGCGGTTGTTATCCACTAAAACAAACTAGTAATCATTTTAAACGATACGAATTTATAGCCGCCTCGGGCGAGTCGTTTAAAATATTTTGCCAATCGATTTTATTTATTTTTTTCTTCTCTCGTCTCGTACATTCATTATTTTCTATTTGTAATAACTTGACGGCCCCGCACGTTTTTCTCAAAGTATATCTACTGTCGATTTACATAAAACACATTCAAATGTTATCTATTAAAGTCGGCTCCGTTGTAGATTTTTAAAAGTAAAAGGTATTTTTTTTCTAAAAATAATAACGTGACTTAGTTAAAAATTAGTATTTAGTAGAAACAAAAATTGATTCGATTTTTCAACATCCTATACGTTTCGAACAGAGTATATGATGTTAATGTTACTTAACGCTGTAAATTATGAAAAACAATATAATACTTATGTCGTTGAAATTTAATTCTTATAATAAAGTCAAATTAAACGCGTTAAATGTTTAAAAATTATATATCGATTTAAAAGTTGATTAAAAAAAAAAAACAAAAAAATACGAGTCAGTCACTTAATTAAAAATAACTTTTAATTCGTCAACGCTTACTCTAAAAAAAAATAAATAAAACAAACAGTTTAATACCAGTTCATTTATAACGGTACGCATTTTTAGTGGGATTTTGATGAGATTAATAAATTAAACACTTAAAAATAATATTTTTGTTTCTAAACCTAATACCGTAAAAAATGTATTTATGATGAATAAGGAATTGAAACAAAAACGTTTAATGCAATCATTAAATAATATTTTATAAAATAATTCTTTGTGAATAAAATTAAATAAAAAAAAAAAATCGATTTTGTATTCCGTTTTATGTGGTTACGTGTAATGTCCGGTTAATGTTTAATTTTCGTACACAAACCGATTTAACATTAACCAAATGCCATCCACCGCTAATGACGAAATGACGTTATCCGTTGAATTTAAATTAACTAAAACGACTGGTTGCGATACTGTAAATTCGTTTCTGACATGTATACATTGTATAATTTTGACAGAGTTCCATTAGCGTTTGCTAATCTATATATAATTGGTTATCAATCGTCGCGATAACGAGCCATGTTATATTTCTAGGATCTTCTTTACGCGTCTAAATGTAATTTATGATTAACCTATAGATATTTGATGTTTAATTTTTTTCTTTTATTATTATAATAGTTCTTATAGGGAATGTGAAATTATTATGTAAAAAAAAAAAGGAAATATTATATATATACATATATAAAAATAATTTTTTTATAATATAATATGGAAAACGTCGAAATTTAAACCGAGTCTGAGTCTACGCCCAAAGTGTAGAGTATATGTGTAGGTTGGCTGTAGTTACAATGTCGATTATTTCGTATGGTTAATGAACATCAGAGCCATCAATTATATTATTATTATTATTATTTAGTTAATGCGATTTGTATGGATAATGTATTTTACTAACGCGTTAATTATTGATCAGCTAATATTTTAATAACAGCTAATCATAAGATTATTCTTTTTATTTTCTAATCTTCTATTGGTGACGCGTCTCAGTTAAAATCATTTCGAGCCCAAAAAGTCCATTGTTATAAATGCAAAATTATATTATTGCCTATAATCAAACTAATCGTATTATTACAATTTAAAATAACAAAGAATTATATATAAAGTAGTTAACTTTTAGAAATGGCAATATCGTTTTGATAACCGCATTGATGAAAATATTCTTATCATATATATCATGCGATATAATATCAAGTCGGACTGATATAAAAAAAAAAAAAAACAGTTAATTCGAAGGAGAATGAGCAGATTTATTTTCATATTCCATTTATTTGACCAAGTTTCAATTTCGAAAATGTGTTCTTGGAAGTGTTTGAAAAGCAGTGACGGGGTTGCAGGCGCGTCAACGGGCACAGGTCGCTAGTATCGTATTTGAGTCGATGAGTGTATCCAGAGATAAATATATTATATAAATAAATCAGAAGATAAATTACATCCTCGCGAAGGAACTTTTGCATCAATACTACAGAAGTGGTCAGAAGTTTCGTTACATTGACGTGCTCGAAAAGTTTTGTTTTTGAAATAATATCCGAGTAGTAGGTATAAAATAAGAACTATTTAGGTTAAACCTTCGTACTCGTCAAACTCGATCAAACGCTTGTGCTAGGAATATGGTATTGTTTTTTGTTCCAAACGCGCCAGTGCTTTTTATACGTAATCAGTGGTTAAGCGATTGGTGTGTGAATGCTTTGGACGAAACCGAAATCGGGTATTTGTATTATTTCAATACGTTGTATCGGGCGAATCCTTTTGAAAATAGTAATTTTTCAAAGAGTTTTCCTAGCGTATACCTAATATCAGTCTGTTGAAATAATTTGAAACAACGAGCATAGGCGCAATTCGGATTGAATTTATGGGGGTGCTAGATGATAATGATGCCTATGACATAATATCAATGTATCGTGAGTTACAACAAGTAAAAATTCGATGATGCAATTAAAAATTTGGGGATGCTAAACACCCCCTCCCCCCAAATTGCGCTTATGATAACGAGTGAAACGTACAATTTATAACGCGAAAGTCGCATAATCCAAACACCATGTTATAACATTGTAATACACTATAAATGTAAGAAGTGTTTTACGTATATTGTTTCGCAGGGAAACGCGCGTACACGGCGGGGGCGGCATTATCAGTGAAGTGGCACAATATAGTAATAATAATAATAATAATAATAATAATTCAGACGTGTAATCGCAATATCGACTGCGTGTTGTCGTCCGGGGTATGAAATAATATTATGTGTTAATTACACGAGACACACTGGAACACATCACGTGCAATACGCGCACAACTTACGAAACGAGTGTATTTTTTTCTTTTTTATTATTACTATGAGAAGCAGCCACTCCTCACCTACCGGTGTATCTATACGGTTACTACTGTAATTTGAACGTATCTCCAGTGTACGATCGCAATAAAAGCAAAATAATTAAACGCGTTTGACGGGCGCCGGGTTAACGGGAGACGCACGCCAAACAGAAATAAGAAAGTATCTCAATTTCGAATTGCCGCGGTGAATTATTGCCGTACAACACGCCATACGTATTGAGCCTGACCGTATAGTAATAATAATAATAATAATAATAATAATAATAATAATAATAATAATAATGATAATAGTTGCGCTCGGAAGATTTCGAGTCGTGTATTTTGAACGCAATTTCCGTGTAGAAAATCGAGAACGATTAAAAAATATATATATATTTATAATACTCAGACGCTGCTGAACGAATTGGCCGGTCGAATTCGATTAAACGCTCGTTTCGAAATTTGGTCATTAGTTTGAAAGTCCAAAACCGTAATTGCCGTTATAAGTCGTCCCTTCCTCTCAGCTCGACATCAATTCGAGTGATTTTCACAATTCGTCGAATTGACGTAAAAGATATTAAGTCGAGTGAAAAGTATAACTTGTGTTTTTCATCGACTTCGGAGTTTTTTTTAAATAAAAATGAAATTGTCTTTTTATTTATAGATAAAATTGACAATAACGAACAAAAAATGTCTTCTCGCCACGTCCAAAGCATATACTGTTTAAACATTATTTTCTCCCTTCGTCTATGCAAAATTAACCTGCGGAAGTTTTAAAAACGATTTACTCGATTTATATTTAATTGAAACGTTTACGATTTTTTTTCTCGCTTTCTGCTCCTGTTCAAATCGTATTTAAAAAAATGTTATAATTTTCAAATAAAAAAAAATAAATAATATTTAACAAGTGTCACTTATTAATTGAATTGGCTAAACGTTATTCGAACTACAGCGTCCGGTTTTACGCGAGTTATTATTTGAAAAACGTCGAATTTCTTAATAATTACTTTAAAAATATGTATTTACATAATTCCGGCATAAAATCCGTTTATATTTTATTATAGCACAACTCCGGTATATAACTTTATTGTTGTTTTTTTCTTTTATATATATATATATAAACATATAAACAATAAAATAATCGTACGAGCCTTTTTGTGTGTGTGTGTGTGTGTGTGTGTGTGTGTGTGTGTATATATATATACGTAAAACGATTTAAGCGTGCCAAAATCTCGTTTCTATTCGATTCGTTTTAAAAGTTAATTACACAAAAAATAAATGAAAAATGTAACACTCACTAGTAAAATCGATCGGATTTTAATTGTCTTAGAATAAATCATTTTTCTATTCGTTCGAATATTTCCTAGTATTCCTCAAAAAAAAAAAATAAATATCGTTCTATCGTTAACACTACTGCCAGTTATATATATATTGTCCGTTTGTCGGTATTAATGACATGCGTGTATAACCTCTGTATAACGTCTGTAGAAATATGAGATGGTGTGTAACTGCCGTCTGCAGAGGAAAGTCAGGACGAATTTAAAACGGTTTTTTATTTTTGTGTTTCTTTTTTAATACGTTCGGCGTACGCAAACGGCGTACAGTTGTGCCTTGTTATAATAATAATAATAATAATAACAACACGCGTTCACGAAAACTAAAACGTTAAACGTCCGGCGTCAAATTAAAATATTATCTCGGGTACACGTTAAACGTCAAAGAGATCTCCCAGCTGCGGCGGTATACCAATTAAACTTGAAAATTCTCATTAATACAAAAAAATAAGCGGATTCGTCGGACGTGTACGGAGATAGTTCTTTATAAACACACACACACACGTATATTTGTATAATATACAATACGTGTGTTATGTACGAGCAAATAAGACGATATTATAACGAGTTTCCTGCGGACAGAGCGCAGTGTGCGAGATTTTCAATGAATTACTCGTGGAATCGCTAATGAAGAGTTATTCGAATACACGCGCTTACGACTTCATCGTAGTCTTATATAATCGCGGTCACGAGTTAGGTTTTTTTTTTTTTATCGCGGTACAGAAAACATTAGTCGAGAAGCTGTACAATTAGCGTCTTATCGAGCGCGATCCCGCACGACGGTAGATATTTGTTCAAGATGGTGTGCGCACACTGTTCTCTCGAGACCATTTGCACGCAGTTTAACGAACGGTATAATATAGCCTCCGATCTAAATCCCCCGCCGAATCTTCATTGTAAATTCGTTTTTTATCGTTTGCCGGCTAAACGGGCTATGCCGCCAGCAAATCATCAATTGCTCATGCGCAATTCGTCTGGAACCGATGCTAAAATATCGTATTCGCTGCGAAAAACGGAGCCATCAAAACGCTTGAAGTAATTAACGATTTCGGAATTGTCGCAACACTGATCGGAAAATACACGACTTTCGAAAGACAATCGCACTCTATTTTCTATATTTTCATCGTTGTTTTTTTTTTCGGTAAATGAATAAAATAAAAAAATTACACGCGTGCAATAAGTGCCGAAACGCGGATGGTGACAAATCCAAAACGATTTGTATTATTCGTTTTTTGTGTACATTGAAAATTATAATTTTCGCTCAACGAGAATATTCGTATTTCTACGATGTCGTTAAACAGCCAACGACATACATTTCATAGTGTATAAACTGCGCTTATTTTATTTTCCGGATTTCTCTCGCAGTTTCTGAAATTGAAATAAAAAGATTCAAATGTAATATAATATAAATATAATCGTTACGTGACTTTTTCGTTTGTTTTAATTTCGGAATATTTGGAACACATTATACAGCAATTATCCACTCGTTTACAAATGTTTTTTTCGGTAAGAACTTCACGGACACGAAGCGAATGCGCTAATTCGCTCGGTAGTTTTTCGGTCATTTGGAACGTGCGTGACGCCTCGGCGATATTATCGTTTCCAACTGACTTTGACGGTCCGGTAAACCGTTCTTGGAGCATTTAACTCGGAAATTTTTAGAATTATTTAAAAAAAAAAAGCGTGCGCTATCCGAAAACGGTTTCTTAAATTAACGTTATTATTCGTTTATTACGGTTTACGGTACGGCAAAAAAAAAAAATGAATCAAAATTTCGTTCAAAATCACAAAATTATTAAACTCCGAGGTCGGATCATCGTCTTTCTCGGTTTGTATTCAAAACGTGGGAAACGCGTGCTTTTTTAGAACTATAATATCTTATCTCTAAATCGTTTCACGTCGTATGGTTTGAATATTCGAATACATATATATAAATTATGTTTATTAGTGTTTAAACGCGCTGGGTAACGGATTATTATCGGCCGGTTTATTAAGGACAAGACAAAATAATCGTCTAAACGTAAAAAAAAAAAAAAAATGCGTTTCTTCGCGGAAATTAATGCCCGAAAGACACGGAAAACGGTGTACGATGGGCGTTTTCGTGTACGAGCTGTCCGAGAACGTATAATATACTTATACTTACCTACTTAAGTGTATATTATGTATACCGTTTAACCATAACGAGACAGGAGTCGAAAATTCGGAAATAATTCGACGGTAAACGCCGCGGTGTTTGTCTGTATAATATGTACGGGTACAGACGACGTGACTTCGTAATAACGTGTATTATCACATAACGACGACGACGACGATAATGATGATGAAGATAATAATAATAACAGTAACAATAATAATAATAATAATAATAATAATAATAATAATAATAATAATAATAATAATAATAATAATAATAATAATAATAATAATAACAATAATAATAATAATATCACGCGTAGACGATAGAATTTGAAAAAAAAAACAACAAACCGAACGTGTGTGTAATGAGAAAACAACAACAGATTCATAAGACGAGGAATATACAGATCGGGAAGAGTTTTTAGTTTCAAGTGCCTGTGGTGAATTGTAATTATAAAAATCGCGGAGAGACATTAAGAATATAACGTGTTGTAGCGCAGTCAACATGTGCTCGGACTCGAAGCTGGTGTCAAAAGAGTAAAAAGTAAAAAATGATAGCGAGACCTTTACGTGGACGACGGGAAAATTAAAAACCATTTTATACATCCAAAACAGTCTTGTAAAGTATTCGAATACGAGTATTTTGATGTTATAGTATTTAAATACTTTTTGAAGTATTTTCATGGTATTCCAAATACGATTTTTTAAAAGTATTCTTTTAATACTTTGTAGAAGTATTTTTAACGGAATTCAAACTTTTCACAAAAATTAAAATCAATAAAAAAAAAAATGTTCGTTTTCAAGACGATATCGTCAGTATATACATAGTTTTAAATAAATATCCGTAGTCGGTATACGTGTTTCGAAGAATAATTAATTGTACAGTTTAATTTGTTTGTTGTGAAATAACTAAATACGTTATAACTAATATGAAACCCGTGTAGTGTACTAGTGTGATTGGATAAAATAAATTGCGTACACCTACGAACTCAATATTATAATAATCCATCAATCGCTGTGCTGGTGTTCCACGTGTATCAAAAAGTCTACGGAATTGGTATTTCAGGTGTATTTATTCTACGAATGACGTTATATTATTATAATAGAATTATATATGTATGTAATATAATAAACTTGCATATTATATGGTATAAAAATAAAAATAGTCATGTAGATTTGTAAAATTAAGAAAATACTTGTATTCAAATACTTTGCGAGTATTCGTAAAACACTTTTTTTTTTGTTGAAATATTATAAAAGTATGTATTTTTAAATGTACGAGATCAGGTGGAACGATGACGAAAAACCGAACGGGTAATTCGAGCCGAATGATTAAGGTGCTGGAAATACGATCACAAAATCGGAAACCTGCAAATGTCGGTCCTTCGTTGGGAAGCAACGGTTGTCGGATGAAGTCGCAAAGTGTCTGACCAGTTCGAGCTAAGAGTGGAAAATTACGCGGAGGGAGTAGGAGAGACGAGAGCATGCGTGCGATTGATTGTCCATTATCTGAAGCTGATGAAAAAGCGACGAACACTGCTCGTCGTTGGCTCCTTTTAAAAACGCTCTATGATCTAATTACGCGTAATAATATTACAACGTTATGTGTGTGATTATTGAATATACGTAAAAGATCCGGCCGAGCGAAAAACAAACGGAAAAATCAACTCTCCTATACGGTGCCCGCCTTCTCATCCGTCGCGCAATCACTTGTCAGCTCTTTCTCGCTCAATCTCTCTCTCTCTCCGGTGCGTGTACTACCGCTCGTACGTAATAACGCGCAGCTTCCCCGGCATCACCACCGTCGCGACGCCTCGAGCGACCACGGCGACGAGGAAAAACGTCGGCCGTCGTCCGTCACGAAAACGATATTTTCTGTAAATGAACTGCTGCAAGTCACACGATACACACTCGTACGATACAGAGCGCACAGGCATCCAAACACACATAATATCTATCCGGACGAATATATTGTTATAATAAAGTATATGTGGCGTGAATAAAGCATTATTATTATTATTTTACTGTTGGAAAGTTTCGAAGAAAGTGCGTGCGGGTCAACAAGCGCCAGAACGATAATAACAATAATAATAATATATGTTCAACGATAGGCGACCGCGGCAGCTGAAAAACGGGACACGAGAGAAAAATACACTATCGTTCCGGATCATAACGTATAATGTATGGAAAAATTGAAGGCGTGATACGAGGATGCGAATGAACGCATATTATTGCCGCTAGGATTTTGATAACCTAAAAAAAAACTTATAAAAATGCCACTTCCCCAAAAAAAAATGCATTTCATGATTTAAAAAATGTCTTAAAGAGGTACAAAAATGCTTTTTAGAAATTTAATTTACATACTAAAAACGCACAACAAAACCCTTTAACATTTTCCTATTAAATTACTCGAGTAAATCATTAGAGAGTATGGTTTGTAATTATATAATATAGGATTCTCTGTTTTCGTCGAAAATTACTCGATAAATACGAATTTATTAATATTTTTTAGAAAGTTTCCCCGGATGAATGTCATCGTATAGCACGTCGCTGATGATAATATATTATAAAATACGATTGTTTTTTATTATTATTATTATTATTATTATTATTGATGAATGGCGGGAGAGAGAGAGAGAGAGAGGAAGGCGATGGAGAAAGGGCGTATATTATAACACTATAAAGGGACGATAGAGAGAGAGAGAGAGAGAATAAGGAACGGGGTATATATATATAAGGAGGTATTATTATATTATATTTCTCTTCTTTTTAAGTGTCGAGAAGTATCGGATAGCCGTATATAATTATGTAGAAATACCAGTTTGTGACAGTGAAATGTTGCTCGTGCGCGTTTCTGTGTTGTACACGTATAATATAATACGCGTTTGTATGTGCGAGCGAACGAGCGCGCGCTAGACTGGCAATCGCGTTAATATGAGAGAATGATTCCGACGAGGTAATTGAGTTGGACCGCATTTATATACACATTATGCCGTGTTGTTAGTGTGTAAATATACGTATAACTGGGCCTGAACAAACGACGAACGCGTATTGGGAATATAAAAACCGAACGGAAAAAAAAAAGAACACGGAATCGTATTTTAACTGATCATAATAACAATAAACCGTCGTGTCTGTCGTTAATATTCAAATACGATTTCTCGCGTTTTATTATTATTATTATTCGACGGCATATTTAGGAATTTTTTTGAGGGGGGAAATGATTAAAAAAAAAAAAGAGTGTTTTCTCTCCGCTCGAAATACATATAAAATAGTAGGCGTCATATTAATTTTTAATAATACAAACATATAAATTTAAACGATAAATCTGTAATTTCTAAACAATTTACAAAACAAATTTTTAGTTTCCTATAGCGTTAGGTTATTATTATTATTATTTTTTTTCTATAGATTATTTCCTCGACATCCGATACTGTGTATTTCAATCTCATTCGGCCTATTTTAAAATTAAAATAATATTTACAATTGGAAAATCGTTTATCGAATACACGGAAGAAAAAAAGCGAATTTTTCTCAACAGAGTAAACGCAGCGGATAATAATGTACGTATTATACTTTATTCGTAGAAAAAAAATTTTTAAATACTTTTTTTTTTATATACTCGTATATATATATATATATAAATATTTTTAAACGTGAAAACGTGCGCGTTCACGAATTGAAGATTACAAACGTTTAAGCTATTCTAATAAAAAAAATATATATATATTATATCGTTTTATTATACTTACCGATAAAGTGATAAAACGAAAACGCAATCGTAACCGTAATATAAATGTTTCGGAAAAAAAAAAAAAGCCGATGGAGAAATACATCTCCCTAATCTCCCCTCCCACCCCGTAAATACTGTTCTCTTCTTCTTCTTCTTCTTATTATTATTATTATTATTATTGTTATAATAAAAACCCACGTAAAAAAATAACGGGTTCGTCGGGGTGGTTAAATAGGAACGTATTTTATATAAATATATTTGATAGGCCAATTATCTCGGAGTTAACAAGCCGTCGGACATGGCGATTATCGCGACTTAACATCTGTTGTGTGTGTGTGTGTGTGTACCTATATAATGTAACGTACACGCCGGGGGATTGTGTCATTGTCGACGAAGACGGGGCGGAGAATGATGCCGCGCGAGAACGCGTGTGGAGATAATATATTATAAATACACACACGAGCGTATCGTATTATTATTATATTTTTTATATATATATAATATTATAAAATGAGCGTATACGCGATGATAATTCAACGAAACGGATAAATAGATAAATGTGAGAAACAGACGAAAATCTCGAATCGCGCGTCGTCAATCCGTTAATTCGCGTTCCGCTGTACAATTTTTCAATCCCGTTTTATGCGCGCCACGAATCTCGTACATAAATAAATGTAAAAAAAAAAAAAAGAATCGATTTATAATAAACTTCTACGGAAATAATCGTTCGTTTTTTTTTCAAATTTAACGAGTCGTATACCGTTTTCCCACACCCGCGCGGTTATTTAAAATTTTTCTATACACACACTTTCGGGAACTGACTTTTTTTTTTTTTTTTTTTTAATTAAATTTTTCGTGATTAAGTGACTTGTGTGCCGTATACGCACACGTTCCGTCGTTAAAATCGTTATATAAACTTATTCCACGACGGTGTGCGCCAAAAGAAATTAAGACTATAATTTATTACAGAAACACGCGTGCGTTGTTCTTATACAACCGTCTCGTAGAACCGTTTGTGTTATCCTGGACGTTTGATTTTAGAAGCAAAAAAAAAGCAAACACAACCTGTAGACGATTAAAGATATTTTTTTAAAAGCGTCACGCTAAGGAAATGAATCGTTATATCCACTACTTATAATCGAAAGAGAGAATTGTTTTTTTTTTACTCGACCGCAGTCCGACCAATATTGATTTCGTTATAAAACTACGTTTTTTGGTCGATTCGGATAGTACGAAATAAATAACTTGGTCGTTTCAAACTCGACGTTTCCCGAACGACATTTATGTAATAATGATTCGGATGAGGTGTAGTCGATCATATTAGAATTTAAACCGATTAAAATCGTTTTCGATCGGATTCCGCCGTATACGTTTGTTCGCACAACAACCGGTCCGTTCTAAATTTCAAATAAAACTCTAATATTCAATTATTAATTAACGTTGTTATTATCGTATGATAAACGCTTATTTTTTTCCCCCTCTCCGACCCGGTTTTAAATAAATGTCTTTATTTATTCAAAAAACGAATTCAACTACGTTTCGTCGTCGTATGAATTATGCGCGATGAGTACGCCGGTCGCCTCAGGGCGCAGCAGCAGGTGTAACGCACTAATATCTCTCGCAGCATTATAAAAATATAATATGTATAATTCAATAGAAGTTTTTGAAAAATGATATATTTACGTATATATATATATAAATATATCATAATCATTAAGCATGTATGATCGTAATATATTATCTTCTACTATTTCGGTCGTCCGATACGTAGTATTAATATTGTAACGTTCAGAGGAGTTCGTCGTTCTCGAACGCGTTTCACAGCTCACGCGTTATTATAATTTATAAGCCTTCAAATTTGACCGTTATTATTTCTTAATATTTATTTCGTACGGCCCATGTAACGCGCGCGAGTCGTTTGTCTAGAACATTATAAAAGCGAATGAGACGTGTATTATAAAAAATGATAACTACGAATTATATCGGATTTATCCGTGATATTTTAACGAATGTGTGTACATTGTAATTCGATATACTCTTACACATTCTATTAATACGCGCGTGTTGTATATTTGTAATGTATTATACAAACACGTTCTTTTTTTTTTTTTTTTAATACGATTCGTGTGTTCATCCGTAGTACATTTATAAAAGAATTTAATACAATTTCCGTTATAGCTGGTATCGCAAACGGTAGAAAGTAATGAGCTTGTAAAAAATTCATAAATTTCACATATTTGGTGAATATTTCAAATTTCTTTAACCGTTATTTTCGAAATCACGACAAAATCGCGTTTTTACCGCCGTTTTCGCGTAATATTTCGATAATTTATTTGAGTCGTCTTTGTTTTTCAAAAACTTTTCGAGAAAATCGAAAAATGTACCCTTTATATAGTACTGACTATGGATTTCTTATACCGAGAACAAGATACGGCTGTAAAGATCGGAACAATCGTGCTGATTCGATTTTTAGATATATAAAAACACACACACACACACACACACGTAAAACTAATCACTTCGCTCAGAATCTAAAATAATAAACGATATCGTATAATATTTTTTTTTTCAGATTTTCAAATATAAAAATATGTTTTCTCCTTTAATTTTTACTCTTTCCATCACCTCCTGTCCCGTACATTTTTCGTATGATTCATCCGTAGTTTTACGCCTTTTAACCTAGCCCGTGTATAGTATATCTCCGTTATTCTTAAACGCAATCAATCGATAATTTTCCCCCCAAATCGTTGTATACCCGTCGGCCGTCACCCGTTATAATAATTGAAATCAAAATATTATACACACATATAAATATATCGGCGATTATACAGCGCTTGTTAGTGTGAAAAAAATTACGAAGAAAAACCGGCGGTGAATATTTGAATTTACGTTAAGAGGTCGAGAACAATAATAATAATAATAATAATAATAATAATAAATAATAATAATAATAATAATAAAAAACGAAATAGAAATCGTGTGATCGACAAGTTTAAATAATATGGTACCTGCCTCCGAGTCTCATAATGTATTATTATATATTTTTAGGAGTTCGAGCGATTTAATATTATACGGGAGCAATCACACACGTACATCATCGTACTATAACAGTGCTGTATTCAAATGTATATTTATCGTTTCAATAGTCATAACACTGTATTATTATATTTGGCCTTGTTCATATATATATATATATATATATATATATACACACACACACACATATTCAGTATACTATCAATTAGAACATTTATAAGTAAAAAAAAAAATAAATAAATAAATATATCCAACGACCACGGTATCTATTATAATAAATGCCCAAGAGTCATGTTCGTATTATTCTGAACGCATACATATTGTATATCGGGCGGAACGCGCTTATTAAACATAACGTAACCGTTTATTAAACGTTCACTATATATTTTTTTTCATTCTTTTTAATATTTAACTTTACATAATTATCGTATATTATATACTCGCGTATACCTGTATATATATTTTATAATATATACACGTTAAAATATATTTATAAATTTACAGTATTAATCGTCGCTGCAACTATGCGTTTGAAGAAAAATCGCGTTCTTTGTACATATATATATATATATATATATATATATATACACATATATAATATTTTACTCTAGCCGAACATGAAATCGGTTTTTAAGGTTTAGCTGACGGTAGAAATCGTTAACAATCGAAATTATAATATCTAATACAATGCAAAAAAAAATTTTAATCTGTAACATAAATGTTGAACATTTAAACCCTGAAAAGAATAATTAAAAAAAAATATCGATTTTTTTGACGTCAATATAGAAATTTAGTAAAATCTGCCCAGTGAAACAAAGGAAACTCGAAACAAAACGATTCCATTCACTGATAGAGAATAGGACAAAAAAAATTTTATTTTTCTTTTCATACGCATATTGAGATAATACTTTTTTAAAAATATTTATTAGTATTAATGGAGAAAAAAACGTAATTCTGACTATATCCATATGATGATACGCAAGTGGCGGATATAAGGGAGGGACGATCGCCTTGATATTTTTCAATATTAATAATTTATTTTTAAACAATTATATTTATTGATGATATATGATGGAAATCAATACTTCGAGAAAACGCCTCTGTTATTTTCTAAAAGATATATTAACAAATTAACGTCTGTAGACGTTTATTGAATTAAAATCGAACGACAAAAAGTCCTACAATATTATCAGAACGAAAATTTTTCCAAACGATTTCTTATTTGGCACTTAGAGCCGCCTTAATAACAATAACAATAATAACAATAAAAATAATAATAACAATAAAAATAATAATAATAAGAAGAAGAAAAGAAGAAGAAGAAGAAGAAATATAGCATACGCGTATACGATTGGTTGGCATCAAACTAAACACACGCGTACCGGAATAGTGCGTCAGTCGACTGCAATGAAACAGGAAATGAAAGTAGTTACTAGGTAGCGCTGTGACACAACATGGAGGGGATAGCAGCGAGACGCATATAAATAGCGGTCCGAAACTGACGGAACGCTCAATGTAGCCGCGGCGGGCAAACGCGAACAACCTTGTTCGCCTCCTCTGACTGCGACAAATACACCGTATGTGTGTATATCACACGTATACACACGGTGTTTTCACTGCGGTCAAAAGCTAACAACGTCGTTCGCATTTGTCCTGTGTGTGTAGACGTATTTAACATAAAATAAAATCGAAAATTATTTAGCTTTGTGGTGCACGCGGAGTTCTTTCAATACGTTTTTAAGACATGCCGAAATACGGATTTTACCGTATAATTTTATTATTACGTCGTTCCTTACCATTTTTCGAAGTATATGTGTGTGTATAACCTGTTAACGAGATGATAAACGGGCTGACGTCCAAATTATATTAACTGGAAGAGATTCGCGAGATTCGCTCGTTCGATAAACGTCGTCGTATATACGATTTTAAACGGATGAAAAAGAAGAACACACAAACGAGTTATCCTGCACATATCTGCAGCGCTTGTTGCCCGTTTTCGCGTGTGTTTCTCTTCGATTCGGCAATCGCGTTTACGTTATTATACATATATTTTTATGTATAAACGAAACCCAATAAATCAAATACGTTTTACACATATGCGCGTAAAAGTAATATGAAAACAAGCCAAAGATCGGCCGTGTACCCGAAGACTACTACACAAGATATACAAGAAATCAACAAATTGTCTCTAATAAGTAAAAAAAAAAAATTTTACAACGTTTATATAAAAAAAAAAAAACACGCACATACACAAAAATATTCTATGTCGTTTCGTTTCGTTTTTTTTTTTTTTTTTTGAAATTATTACGTCGATTCGTAAAATAAAAAGAATAAACAAAAACTGTTGTAATTTGTAATTTCGTTTCGCCGCCCACTACCATTGCGCGGTGTATACGATTTATACGTGTATAATGAAACGATCAAGAATTTATTTTTTTTTCCCATACAAATCTTTCGACTCTCTATCGATTGCCACTAAAACAATTCTCTCGGAATTATCTTTTTTTTTTTGTAATTAATTTATAAATTTTATTTTTAAAAAATATGACAAAAAATGCACACTATACTCTTGACAGAAAACAAAACCCCCCGTAAACATTGTCCGCTAGAATCGTCTTAGTTTTTATCGGACGTTCCATTTCGCATTATTTGCGAATCAGCCGTTATTTTAAATTTCTGTTTTGAAAATACACTATTTTTTTTTTAAAAAAAAAAGAAGTTAATTTTAATAAGTCTAGGAATGCCGTGGATGTAACAATAACCACCGTGTCCGAGGTATTCGTTGTACGCATCAAAATTTCTAACCTACGCGAATCGAGTGATTTTTGAAAAAGTGTTTTGTTTCTTTTTCTTTTTCGAAACGAGCGTTTTCGAAGAAGCCGTGTCAAACGGAACAACACGAAAAACTGTTATGTTTTCTTCCTCGATAAACGCGCGTACACAGTGTGTAAAAATCTCTTACTATAAGAAAAACTTCGACTTCGGCAATACAACGCTACTACAGTATAAAGTATGAAATGATTTCTCGTACTTATAATTTATTGTTTATGATGTTCGACATATTATTTATAATCGAGAAAGTATAATACGTTTTATTACTTTCCATTCGTCCGGGCTCGTGTAGTTCAAATTAAATGTAATAATCGGACAGACGTTTCGAAACTCGATATTAATCATATAATAATAATTAATAGTAATAATAATAATAATATTTAATTTTTAATAATTATTATTATTATTATAGATATCGTTTTAATTGCGAGTTCAAATTCGTCCAAAAGACGAACGAGTAAAATATGTAAATCACTCGCTAATATAATATATTTGTTATTATTTGTTACCCCCCGCGGTACGTACGGCAAAGAAGGCGTTTTCGTTTTTTTTTTTTAACTTGTTCTCGGTAATCGATTCCGATGTGCATAATAAACGTTTCAATCGCCTGCCAACGTACACGTGATTACTGATTTTTAACTACTTTCTATAATAATATTTTGCAATCAATAAACCAGTGATATTCAGCATTTTTAAAATTATCCGGTTTATATTTTTTCGGACAAATTGCAATTTATTAATTTATTACACCACTCCATTTTCTTCTGAAATTCTGGTTTTATCACATTTATGACAAGTAATATCACCGTTCTGTAATTTTCACAGGACGTGATGACATTGAAGTGTTATTACTTTTATTGTAATAAAGTTACACGTGTTTGGTGCACGGACAATCGATTTCATAATCGAGATCAATTCTTAACGAAAAATACGAAAAAAATAACCATTGAATATATCATACTTTTATAATACAATTTTCACAAACACCTATCGCTGCGATCTCATTTTCGAGTCGGATTATACGTCTGTCAAACGATTGTTTGATATTTTGAGTTGACTAGTTTGAGAAACGCAATCTTATGTACACTTTTGATTTGCCTAAATGACAATATATTTTCGATACACGCAACAATTTATAGAATTCTTCTCCTCCCTCGCTTCTATCCCAGCAATTCGGGATCGACCACCTTTGTCTTCAACTTTTATTTGATCCGATCTCCCGCTTCTTTCCCGCACACACCAGCAGTCCTCATATGACACTCAATCGCATTCAACCACTTCTTCTTCGGTCTTCCTCTTCTCCTTCAACATCCTAACCGCTTTCCTCATAACATGACCAAACCACCTAAGTCTATTCTCTCTCATTTTCTCCACGATCGACGCTACTCCTATATGCTTCCTCTCCCATTTCTTATCCTATCTTCTCTCGTCACGGTCCCGCTGAACCGTCTAAGCATTCTCTGCGCTCTATTTCCTTGTCCACCGCCCAATTTTTCGAACCATACCACATAGTCGATCCCACTACACTCTCGTAGAACTTGTCTTTCAGCGATTCTCTTATCGCACTGCAGAACTGCACCAGACACGTTTCTCTCCACTTTTATCCACCCGCACTTAATCCAACGTTCACGTCCTCGTCAAAATCTCCTTGGTCTTTTGCACAAATACTTAAAACTTTCAATCTCACATACCTCGTCTCCGCTCATTGTCATTACGTTCCTCGTTTCACCGCTTCGTTCTGTTTCATCAAACTCGTACCCCATACACTCTGTTCTACTATTCTATTAATCCTTAATCCCTCTCTTCCCGGAGCTAATTTCCACACGCCGCTTTATAGGACTCGACAAATCGATAAATTCAAACGTTATGACTTAAATCGTGCTGTCAACGCAATTAGTAGTAGCGCGTCCGCCGCAGTAATCATTTGTGAAAAAAGTCGAAACGAAAAAGACATTTTACTGCCAAAGGCAGTGTGGTGGCCGCCGACACGACGCGTCGATCGTCTCGGGTCGGTTATGATCAGGGAACGGACTTTAATGTCTTAAAAAATAAGAAAAATGTCCTTAAAAAATACGACCTTATGCCTTAAAAAAATGCTTTAATATCAAAAAAATGCACTGAAAAAATGCACTAAAAAACATTAAAAATGTTATTAAATTCGATAAAAACAAAATTTTGAACAGTTTTGTGTATGTATAATATTATTAAAACTTAAAACTCATAAAAAATGCATCATTATAAAAAATTTATCTTATAAAAAAAATATTTAAATATATACAATAAAAAAAAACTTTTTTGTCTTCTCGCTTATCTTCTTTTTTAGCCTGAAAAATGTTTTATGTTAATTAATAATTATTAATTATAGAGTTTAAATGTATTTTTTATTTTATTTTTACCTAATTTATAATCTTTGTTACACTGAACAATAACATGATGCTTAATATTTTCAAATAAAAATCTTCTACGGTTATCTATGAGTGATAGCGAACACGACTAACGACTAACGACTACGAGTACCTACCTACTAATAATCGGACACCAATTAGTTTTATATCGCGTATCGTAACGTTATCGAGATTATTTGATTTGATGGGAACTACGTATAGCCGTATAGATATATACAATCAGCCGATCTTCGTAAAAATAACTAAAATCTTATAATTCCAAGCAACAAATATATATGAAAAATGACCTAAAAATTGAAAAATGCTTTAAAAACTGAAAAAGTTTAAAAAATGCAAAATAAAAGTTTCATTTTTAAATTCTCTGATGTATGAATCGAATTATACACTTAGAAAGCATTGCCGTATTCTACCCACTAAAAAAATGTGTTTTGCATCAAAGTCCGTTCCCTAGTTATGATATTATAAAAATATATATATCTTATACACAGCGAAACGAGACCGGGACCGCCACGAGGACAACGAGCAACAGTGGACTTATTGAGATATTCTCCGTCCCCGCCGCCGACACTTTTTCGATCGTCGCGCGCGGCCCCGGGGGGACCACCCAAAACGAATAATAACAATAACAATAACAATAATAATAATAATAATGCGTGTTCTTCTCCGGCGTGTACGTGTATACGCGCGACATAATATCGAGAATTTTTATTTATTTATTTATTTTTTTCCTTTCCGGGGATCCGTTTCCCCTTTCCATCATCCGTTCGTACAATGCGTTTATAGAAAATAATAACAACGCGGAGTATAATACATTCCGCGCGATATAATACGCGTCCTCACGGTTACCGCTGTCGCCGGGGTGGTTGGTACCGGTTACGCGGTGATGAAAACACACCGCGCGGGCCCGACCCAGGCGCGCGTCACCTGGACGCGTATTATTTTTCCCCGACGTTGTACAAACACACGCGCGTTGTCGGCTTCCGCGTCAACGGTTTTTGAACGCCGACGTTCCGCATTCGTCTTCACACATTGTCATTGTCGCTCTTCGTTCGTACGCACGCGCGAACGTGTGTTTATTATTTTTTCTCGTTTTTTTTTTTCCCCCCGTTCGATTCGTTGTTGCGTTTTCTCCTTCGAGGGCAACGTCGCGCCGATGATACCGAGTAATAATATTTCCCGGATAAAATAGTAATAATAATAATAATAATAATAATAATAATAATAATAATAATAATAATAATAATAATAATAATAGTAATAATAATAGTAATAATAATAATAATAATAATAGTAATAGAAAAGAAACTTCAACGACCCGGTGGGGTGTTGTTGGTGACGCTTGTGAATTGAACTTGGACAAAGGTTTTACAGTTTTTTGTTATTGTACTAGTTTGCCGGCGCAACGCGGATAAACCATTGCGTCCGATAAAACGATTTTGAAACGGACCCCCGCCGGCGTAATCGGGGACACTTCGTCGAGAACATTTGAAAACGAAAACCGCGCGGACTCGAAGATTTTCAAGATTTTTCTTTCTTAATATATGCGTTCGAAATAACGTCTCCGACATCGTTTTAAATTCTTGAGCCTCGGAACCGAAATATTTTCCCTCTCTTTTATAAATTATAAATACCCATTGCAATTGCTCATAAATAGCTAAAAATTAAAAGACTTTTTTTTTTTTAGTAAAAATTGTCCCGTTAATAATACATTTTAAATTTTAGACGTGCGCGTGCGCTGACATTCGAGGAAATTAAAAAGAAAAATGTTTATTCGACTAATGAAATGATGATTTTCTAAACGGAATCCAATGGACGAAGCGAAAGAGTTAACGAAAACGTTGGAAAACGATAAAACGATAAATATCGCTCTCGTATTTTATTTAAACGTTTTGCGGAGAAGTTAAAAAAAAAAATAATAATTGCTTTTTCGTAGAATTTTTTCCTAGTTTAATTTAATTATTATTTCAACGATTTTGCGCGTACTTGTAAAATATGTTTCGAGCGCACGCGGTGTCGATGAAACGACATACGAGATTTTTTTCCGGGGAAAATATGAAAAAAAAAAAAAAACATCCGAATACGGCGAATAATAAATGGCGAAAAAATAAATTATTATTATTAATACGTATATAAAAAAAAAAAAAAAACAATTATAATAATTATTATTGTAAGACACGAGGAAAATTTCTTAACGTTATTATATTTTATAATACGTCGATAACGTGTTTATTTGAGTGCTGCTGACACTGCGTTTGTCATGCGGTCGCAGAGGCGGTTTTTGTAGAACAATCAGTGCGATGAAGAGGCTGCGCGCACCCGTCGTTCGAATCGCTCTTGGGATTGCAAAATATAATAAACGCCAAACTAAACACATGCGCGCGTGTGTATATATATATAGACAATAAAAACCGTGTCGTATAGTAAACGCGTCATTATACACTTAGTATAATATATAAAATATAATTATTAACACACGCCGCCGGTTATGTCTGTGTTTTATTGATCGTGTGTGACTGGGTGTGCGGCGATGAGATGTGATGATACGATGTCGACACGATTCGTTTGGCCCGTACAAACGATTTCGTCCCTCGCGCGCCGAAAACACAAATGTCCTCGGGGAGGAGCACGACGTTACGGTCCCCGTCCGAGGGCGAGGGACGAGAAAAGTCGACCCCTATGAGCCAATGATTGGATGTGCAAAAAGATGAATGGATCATATTTATACACATATTATCTGTACCATTATGCGTAGACGGAATATATAATTCCGGTTTGAGAGAACAATGAGCGCGCAAATACGGTCTTTTAAATGTGAAATTTCGAAATAAAAATAATATACTTGTCATCGTAACAGGGAATTTTCACAATACCATTGCGTTAATGTTATTATTGAACGTGACGTTAAAGAAAGAAATCGTTTCTTTGCGTTATGCGAGAACAGACGAGCGCGTATGTATTTGGTCTCAAACGTTTTTAATACACACACACACACGAGCGTAGGATAATGGCGAATAATTTATTTAAAAAAATAATAATAAAAACGATCTAATTAAACGCGTTTTATAACGTCATTTATTTTTATAAAATATATATATATATATATATATATATATATATATATAGGATATTTTTGGACGCACGAATTAATACGGGATATACGCATAACACTGTACAATGAAAATCGAAACGATGCCATTCTATTCCGAATGACGCGTACGCATCGTAAAATGAATATTCGTTTCGAAACGTGGGAGAGTAGCCTTTCCATCCGTGGAAACCGTTCTGAAAACTTTACGAATAGCGAATTATTGTAAATTCAACGGGATGTGTCAAAAGTCTCTAACCAGCTACGGTCTGCGCAGGCCGCTTTTAGCCACCAATCGTCGAGCATTTTGAACCGGCCCGTCGAGCCGACCGATCTTCCTCCGATCAAAACATCAGTAAGCTTCGACGACTCGAAAACGACGAATTCCCCTAAAGATTTTGCTGTTTAAGTCACACGCATCTGCGAGATCCGCTTTAAAATGTCCAGCAGAGCATATTAAAATATTCAAAAATCCGTTCGCCATAGAAATCGTAACACACTATCGCATCGGAGCTCGAAGTTATCCAGTCACATTATCCAATGGGATATAGCTCGAAGACTTTTTATAAAGGAGACCGGGCTAGCTACTATTTGATACGGTTTCAGCTCTACTAACAGACTTCTATAAAAACGTAATGCATAAAATGGCGTTGCTGATTTGAACGACGAAAAGTCGACGCACAAATGTCCAAGAATTTCATTTCACGAAAGCAATTCCGAACTCCTCGTTAAGTACAACATTTCAATAATTTCCCCCCTTCACCTCCGTTTGTAAAATTATCGTTAGTTTTTTTTACAGTTTCGCCCACTCTCTCGACGAACTGCGATTCGTCTTTCTTCAATCTCATTGTCATTCCACCCCTTTACTCCAATCGATTTTGGCTCGCTATGTTTAAAGACTCCTGCGCGGTCTACGTTTAATTACAATTTCCTAATGATATTCGGTCGAAACGTTTTTCGAACGCGAAATTCGTCCACGTTTTTTTAACGTCTCGTATTTCTAATAAACCGTTACAATAATTTCATTTGTTTTGTAGGTAGGTTTACACTTTATCGTGTCTACACGTTCTACATAAATACTACACGTACGTATGTGTGCTTCTCCCACGCACCTTATTATGTGTGGTGGTACACACACGCAGCGGTTTACTATCTATATTAACACGTGCATAACACTAGAATAATATAAAGTAGTTAAGTGTATGTTCGTGTATACAGAGTGTTTCGATGGGGGATCTGCAACATAAGCTAAGATTCGATATTTTAAGCGTGGGGGGGTTTGACAAGTTGTTTCCCGAAAGAATCGATTCGATACCGAGTATTCGTGATTACTTTGATTTACGCGATTGCTTTGACTTCCTGATTAGCGAGAAAAACAATTTTTTTTTAAAAACTTTTGCAAATTATTAATGACGCATTTTTAAAGGTCAAAATTCCTCTTTAAAATGTATACATTTTGTATCCGACTAGCTCGAAATAGTTATAAAAAAAAAAAAATCAAATAAAATAAACAAACGTAAGATTTTACTTTTTATCGCGTCCCGTGCTGGGACTTATTCATTAGGTATTTTGTTTGAACCAATAACTTGTGCCAAGTCATCAATTGACGATCATGATTTGGCGGGGTCAGAGCGCATTATATCAGTAGATTCTCATCGGATTGGCTTTCTGTGATTCACAAAGCCTTCGATATTTTATCGTTTAAATCGCCCGGAGTGAGATTTGGCCACGAAAATGGAAATTTCGTTCTTGGTATTCTAGCACAGAGGCGTATGTTCGCGATGATATTCTTCCCGGTACATGGAATCGTGAGTGCGCAGAGGATGCCACGCACAGGCTTTTCTTACCATGTCTCCCATTTAAGATTAAAATTATATAGAGCGGAGAATTATTACAATTATAAAAAAAAACCGTTAAAATATCGAATAGGAGACACCCTGTATACGTGTAATATAATAATAATAATAATAATAAAATGACGTACGCGTTGTAAGGAAAATAAATAAAAAAAAAAAACCCGGAGTGAACCAGACGATCTCTCGCGTTCAGTTATTATTATTACAAACGTATTTCTTTTGTGGGGGAGGGGGAAATACAACTCGCAGACAGTGTCAAAAAAAAAGCGGATTTTACGAGATAATATGCGTTGGATAGCGAGTATGTACACGGCGTTTATAATATATCTAAAACGACCATTGTTAAACATTCATTGTTTGGTAACTAGCCAGCCTCATCCAATATGCGACGCGCACACTAACTGCTGTAAATTACATGTACGCGCGCTCGCGCACCGGTTAAACACGGGGGCGATTATACGAATAAAAAAAAAAACACGTATATTATACGTCATATAAAATAGCTCTGTTATTTTTTATTTATTTATTTATTTTTTTACTCATCCTCTCGCGCGTACCGTCTTTATAATATATAAAATAATACGTTCTGCGCAGCTGAGCACACGCGCATAATATACGAGGACGTAGTGGGATCTCGTTTATGTACGAGCAATAGCAGGTTTTTGGCCTCCACGAAAGACGTTTATTCGTAAAGGCTGGATTAAGAGATCCAGTTGCGCAACGCACCTAATGATGCAGCAGTTAAGGAAGACAACAGCATGTTATTGGTGAGAAGGAAAAACGGTGTATACGAAGACGAGAACGACCGTGCATGATATTATGAGTGTGTAGACCGATTCGAATTTGAAAAAGGCCGTTTGCACGCACTGCCTTGTTGATATCGTATGGATCTGAGAACCGGTCGTTGAGGAAAACGCAGTTGTAAATGAATTCTCGACACTGGAAATAAAGAGATCTGTGAACCGAGGACAAAGGATAACGCGCGCGTATGAGGTAAAAACACTCGATCGAACTAAGAAATTATGTATAGACAAACGAATATTTTAGAACGGGGGTGGGGAAAGAAAAGCGGACAACGCGTGCATGGAAATCAGCTACTACGGGCGGTATTAGAACAGAATGCGATAGGGGAAGGAAACGCCGGTTTGAAGATACAGTAATGAAGGATGCGGAAGCTTTTAGAGATGGTTGTAAAACGGTATTTACTTAAAGTCAACACTATAAGCCGATATTGAAGATTGAAAAAGTGACGGAGCGCAAGGATAACTCACGTCGCATACAACACAACGTTCTCAACAACGTATGAATTATTACACCAACGATTAACTATAATAATTTTAATCAATATAACAGAGATTATAAAAAATATTGTAATTCGAATAATTGAAACGGAGCCCAAATGTTATGGCATTATAAATTATCCGTATAAAACCCACGGGTTCTGAATTCTAATCGTTATATGGAGAAAAAAAAACAAATTATTATGTACAATACGCGCGATGACGAATAAACGCATTTGTATTATATTGCCGCAGCGTGTAAATAAAATTTAACGACGTCCTATTTACTGGCATGCTAATATCGTTCGAATACTAATTTGTTAATAAATAAAATCAATTCAAAACCATTTATCGTATTGACATTTAATTATTTCTGTATTTTTACATTTGTCGTTTACATACATATATATTAAACACATTTTAACGGTAAGAATAAAAGAAAAATCGATTTTAAAATCGTTTTAAACAAAATACAATCGCCGTTACATTGAAATGTTAATTTTATAATAGATAAATCGACGATCTTATGTTTATTATACGAAATACTACAGAAAACTTATTCGGATTTTGATTTTCGAAAAAGAAACGAAAAAATAATAATTGTTTCACATATTTTTGTTGTCCCGTTTAAACACACACGACTCGACGCGGTTTAAAACGTTTCTTTTTTTTTCTCCTCAGATACGACTCATATAATTTAACTATTAATACGTCATTGAAATAACAATAACGTGTATTATGTATTCGTATACCGCAGTAGTGGACGACGTGAATGATTTAAGTATTTCGTTTCGAAATCGTAATTTAATGTGTTTCGATAAAATAATATGTACATATATATATATACTATTACGCAATTTAAATATAATATTCGAGTTTATTCCACGTATCCTTGATTTTTGGAGCTCTTCCAGACACTCGACATGCAGGACCAAACAACCAAGCCACATCACGAATCATGTGGTGTACCAGCTATCATGTACATACGAGTGTATATCACGTATGCGTAAACGAAATTATAGACACATTTGAATAATAATTACATTTTTCATATATTTCGATTACGCCGGTTGTGTGTTAATCGTTGGTTCTCTGTCGTAAAACATATAATCGTTTATTTATTTATTTATTTATTTCGTTTACACAAAAGACTAGAAATTGTTGCTCCCACAGGATAATTGAGTGTAAAAATCGTACTCGAAACGCGTGCACGTACGCGCGCACACACACCACACACGTGTATAAAATAACCAACACGGAACGTTTGAATATTATCGCGTGTTGTCGAGAATCCATTGAGCTATACACAGTTTTCCAAAAAAAAAAAAAAAAAATAAACAAATAACTTTTATATATTTCTACTCGAAATTCTTAAACGTATATTTATACTGACTCCACTGTGTTCTATTACAAAGTTAATAATCTGAGAACTGCTACCGGATCGATTTCGATGAAACGCTTACTAATCGATATTCGTAACCGAAAACGAGGAAAGGTTTCGGCTGTATATTTATTCTTAACTCATTAAATTTTTTTCGGAATTGTTCCAATATTTTCAAGGTTTACGCGTGCAATAAAATTTAAAAAAATTAATGTTCGCAGCTGCGGGTTAAAATAAATTTTCAAGTCGTACACGCATCGAACGGTTTTTTTTTTTTTTTTTATATTAAATTCTCGCTAAAACGCGGTTATAATCACGGCTATACATACATTAAGAATTTAGGAAAAATAACCGTCTCGTATACATCTCCAAAGGCGAATTTGTTTGAAATGAGTCGTTTGAAAACAATAAAATAATCACGATAATATATGTATTAGAAGTCTATAAGTATCTCTGACACTCGCTAACACTCAAGGAAATTTAGCATGTTTTCGCGACCCGTACGGCATGGAATACCGACAATGCGTTTACAGTGATTTTTTTTTTTTTTTTTATAATTCTGAACTAAGTAGTTGTCAATAGTAATCGATCATCTATCACGTTATTGCGAGAAAAATTTAAATTGTCCCCACACACACACACACACACAATATTGTACGTATAATATAAACTTTTATTTTTCTTCGCGCAATATTATCGAAATTATCCTTATATATACGGTTTATCGATTATTTCCCAAAACGTTTTGGAATAAATAATATTTGTGAAACATAAAAATATTATGTCAGAGCGTAGCAACAGTGTTAGCACGTTTAAAGCAGAGGCAATTTTCTTTCTGGCTGCTTGTGGCAACAAAGCGATTCGTCATTTTTTTTTCACGCACACCCTCCCTCTAAACACTCTGCTCGTTTTCCAATACAGATCGTAATACCAGTGCCCAGTGAACACGCGGTTTGTTTCCACGAGATCTTTGAGGAAATTCTCTTCGCTCTAACCGACGCGAGCGAACGATTAAAAAAATTACTCCTCGAATCTACGTTTACGTTAAAAGAATGGCGTTTTTTTTCTTTCGACGAAATGTACCCCCCGCCCGCAGTAACGGTTTATTTTATGATATAAATTACAAATAACCCGATAATAACTCGACTTAAGACGGTTGAATTTATACAGACTCGCCCGTGAGAACGAGACGAGAGACCTCGTGTAAAAATATAGGTACAACAAGTAGTAAAAAAAAAAAAAAAAACACCGATTATTACCATTATTAAATTGTGTTTTTTTTTTTTTTACCACACCGTAGTAATTGTGCCTTTTGAAGGTATTAATACTTCTTAATTTCCGGTCTCCGGTTTTGATGACCTACTTTGTGCGCGACGAGGTCTATTGCGCGGTTACGCGTACGACATATGGTTCGTTATAAATTCCGTATCGCGTCATGTTCGCCTTTCGTGTAGCATTTCAAATACCACGATGTTTTCTGTGCGGTGAGATCAGTATGGTCGTGAGATTCTGGTTTCCGAAAAATATCGGAGCAACAAAAATAAAAAAATAAATAAATAAATTTGTCGACCGTCGCCGGAACAGAAGAACGGAAAATACGTTTTTTTTCCTCACGACGGAACGCAATTCGAACGATTCCAAAAGTCAGCGGCGGGACACGTTTGAAGAGGAAACCGAATTTCTTTTAATTAAAAAGAAACGTTTAATATTGCGTTAAAGAATATGTGAAATTGTGTTTTGCGAACACGGGCGATCATCAATCGAACGAGGCGGTTATGATTGAATAAATCGACGTCGAATTTATTCGCCGACTATTTATCCAAAATTATGTAATAACGTATGTACGTCTATAAATGTTTAACGAGGCTCGGGTGAAAACAAAAAAACAATTTCTTTGTCTTGTTTGCTATCATTTTTTTTTTTTAAAGATTCCAATAGTAAATTATACGCATCGATCATTTGTTACTCATAAACACGACGTTCGCTTCGTATCGGCGCAGTGTTCTGTTTGTGTGTCTCGAAGATGTCCGACAACAGTGTCGTCGTGATTTCAATGTTATTGAACGAAAAACAATAATGAATTTATTATTTACTGAAATCGAATATATTTTGTTTTCTTTTTACAATACGAGTAGGATACAATTAGCATAATTTCTACATACTATTATGTCCGCATAATTCGTAGTATTGCGCGGATGAATTCGAAAAATCTGCCGAATATTGTAAATAATAATAATAATAATAATATGATCCATTCTAAACGATTGAAACGCGTCGTACAGCCTATAAACACGTGTTTTTATAATATTATAATATCGTGTAAAATCCGGTAGCGCAAAAAGATTAACTGCTGAATAACTCGCGTCGATCAACTGACTTAACTATATCGATTATGTCCGCTTGTGAGACGATCGGAGAGAACAGTAAATTTGGAAAAACGTCAAAGCTCCGTCGTGTCTAGACAACGGATACAGTAGTTTTTTTTTTATATATTATATAATATTTATACCCGAGGCGATGTATTATGCGTTTTTTTGCCATCTCGTGTCGCCAACAACCTATTTATAATAATGGCCAATACCACACTACCGCGCCCGGTCGTGGTAATTACCAATAATTATTATCAGTGGTCACCATTACCGCTCCGTCTAATAATTATAATAATAATATGACGATTACACGCGTGTTGTTGTTCGCTTATACCGCAATCAAATAATTAACATATTATTGTAACGATTTTTCAATTTTATAAATTCTTCTATAATACGTGTATTATATATAAATATCGACTCATTCACGTGTAGTATCTCCGTCGACAATATATATTCGAAACAATATTATTATAACAAACGGACAGACTATTTCGATTATATAATTATAATAAAAATAATAATAATAATAATAATACGAACGTTTCGACGGATTAGTTTCAAAGTGTATTGATGTTCTGGATAAAAAAGAAAATAAAATGTTTTTTTGCTTTTGGAGATTACCAGCTTTAGTTGTTACGTATTGCGTCGCTGGAATCTGTTTAATTTAAATTGTCAATAACATGCGGGAGACGGGAAGCAAAGTCGCATAACGTGCCATAGAATTTTAGCACCCGCAAAACGTGTGCTCTAATTGCGCCTGTTTATATAGGCACTACGAGTGTTTTTTAAGAAGTTGAAATTGAAGAGTTAGAAAAATCTTGGAGCATTCCGAAGATCTTAAAATCATGACGAACCGAGTTACACGTACTGCGCCATAACGGTCTACTTAGCCGAATTATAAAAAAGGCGTCGTTATAGAGGGGAAAAATATGCTGGACCGCGTCATAAGTCAAATAGAGTTAGAGACTTTGGGATCGTATGGTGTTAGCAAAAAGGAAAGCGTAGCAGCGCGAGGAGTGGAAAATTGTTGCCGACCAGCCCTTGGGCTGTTAACGAGAGAGAGAAAAAATATTTCGTGATCCGTTCCGTGTGATAATCGTATATTTACATAATTACATATTATTATTGGCGTTAAAAAAAAAAAAATATATTTTTCATTCTCGGCCCATGTATTATGAATCCGTCGCGTTTATTATCACGTGAAATAACGATTCCGTCTAATGAGAAAAACTATGAGCAACAGCAATCTTCTTCGGCAGTACACTTACATATTATATACTGCGAGATATAATAGCTCGCGAGCCACCGAAAATTCGGTGTGATTTTCTTCTCGTAATAATACTATTTACGGACTCGCGAACGAGTATAAAACAACAACGTTTTTTTTCTGTCCGTCCAGCTCGTGCATGTACGTATTACGTATATAATTTAGGGGGCCGATTACTGATGGCCGGCAGTGCACAATATATTCTTTTCGAAGAAAAACGTATAAAAATCAACGAATTTTCACACACAAACACAACGTTTAAATTTATACGAGTTTACCCACTACTATCAGTTCATCGGTCCTAGTTTTCTCTACGCATTTATTATATGTATTAGCGCCCCGCAAAGCGTTATAGTAATATTACAGCTATTAATTATGTACTGCACGTATTATTATTATTATTATTATTGGTCAATCCGTCTACCGCGTGAATTCGCGTTTCAAGAAACGCTTTAGGGGACACGACCGAAACACAATATAAACTGTGTTACCTATTAAAAAAAAAAAAAATGCGTAGTTTGTAATTTTTTTTTTTATAACTAAGAAAATATTTATTATTTTTTTACTTTTAAAAATATTATTAAGTCGACTTTGAGAGTAAAAAAAATTTTTTTCTAGTGTTTTCTTGTTTTGCCACTGAAAAAATATTTATATTCGTGTTTGATTTTGGTTGACAAATAAACGAAATATCGTGTTTTATTTTATCGACTGGTAATTAAAATACATATAAAAAATTTTCTTTAGTTCTGTTTAATATTGAATATATAGATTTATTACAAGAATATATTATTATGTTAAATACATGAAATTAAAACGGATTTCATACTAACGCACAGTGGTGCAGTAAAAAAAATTGAAATTGAAATTAGTTATTTTTAAAAATAGGATGTTATTTTATATCAGTTTAAATATGATGTCTAATGGTTATTAATTTGATAGAGTCACTTAGAGAAGATAACTTAATGCTTAATGATTGTGAAATTATGGCTTTTATAGTGTTTACTGTATACTCATAAAACTATATTCATTCCTCCTCAATGATTGTTCGAAGAGGATCAATATTATATCGCCGATTTTGGTATCGTCGGAAAGCTTATTAGGTAAGGAATATAAATTTACTATAAAATTTACATTTTCAATCAACTGGAATATATTTTATGAACTTGTTATTTTGCATTGATATCGCGTTGTTTCTTTTTAAATTATAAACTGCATTGTAGTTTTAAAAACCAAAGTAGCGCAGAGTAGCGCCCCATATTGTATTTTAAATATAAATCTCTTTTAAATAGGATTTTATAATTTCCAGTTGTCCATGTTTGCTGGGTTTTGTATAAATCAATGTTTTTCTTTAGAATTTATTGAATAAAACGGAGTTAGAATTAACCATTATGCACTGAAGAAAAACTGCTTATATTTAACGAAGACAATATTAAAGACATTGATGAGGAAAATAGTGACGAAGGATTTATGGAGTATGAGAAAATAGAATAAAAACAACTATCGTAAAAACATTTGATTGCTATACAATATCTTAATTAATACACTACACACTGTATGCAAGTATGCAAATAAAGTTTAATATTAAATTGCTCAATAGAATATTTTTTTTTATGTTATAATAAAGTTAAAATTATCATTAAAATAATTTTGTCCAATATTTTTTTTTTTGACCACTGTGTAACGGTGAGAATGGACATTGACTGATTACTTTATCGACCTAAGTGGGTAAAATGGCCAATTTTGTAATTTTTTTTTTTTAAACAAAATTATTATTTTTCTATACGCATAAAATGTTTTTCGATTCCAAATAGTAACACCTAACACGTTCAAGTATATGATCTAAACGTTTTCATTTACTAAAAATATATTCCAGAAGTGGCCAGACCATTATTTTCCTTGACATGACCACTTTAGGCACCGCAATATTTCCCATTTCAAACAAAAAAAACGCGATTTTTTTTTTTAAACACACAAATTCGATTCTACAAACGGTTTTTCTAACAGTAAAAATGCGTAAACAATCCTATTGCAACACGTAAGAGAAGTTTATAAAATGAAAATTTATAATTTTCAATTTTTTCAGCATTTTTTCGCAATAATATTTACATTACAAATACATTTTCATTCTATTTATATTTATACATATATTTTTGTATTGATTAATACTTACAAATATTATATAAATTAAAACATTTTCAATAAAAACGAATTTTCGTTTTTTCACCTACACAAATAATATTTTTAGAAACAGAAATAATATTTTTAATATTTTTGTTTGTGTGTTCGTTCGGTTTTTTTATTTCTCTGCGTACATAAATCGCGTATATTTTATAAATTGTATGTTTAAAACGTTTTTACCAATTTTGTATCAAAACATTTTACGACGATTTTCACAAACATTATTTATACAATTTTTCGATTTATAATCGCGTTTTAAAATGGCGTTGAGGACGGTTCTTTCTCCTGCACGCATTCTTGAAAAATTATTTAATACGTTCCGAGAATCGTCTTATTATTTTATTTCATTCTACTAAAATTTATATTCCAGTTGTAAACACAAAAGAATGTCTCTTTAAAAATTTCTCATCGAATGAATTAATCATTTTATTGCCTCTATATAAATCCCCCACACTTCTGTACGTCTCTTATTTACTTGCGTAATAATATACGGGACGAAAATATTAAAGTATACTTTACGAGTGTACGCCGAAATATTTTATTCTCGTACGTTTTCACATTTTATTAGAAAAATAATAATGAAATAAAAACGTACTAATTCGATATATAAATAATAATATTATAATAACGTATATTTACAATCAGTAATAACTTAGAGCACATTGTTGACCCGCGGTGTAAAATATTATGTACAATTCACTATGCGCCGGACCAACGCATTATTTACTACGTAAATTATTGTTTTTTTATCGGGGAAGGATTATTTAGTAAAAAAAAAAAAAAAAAATGTTTGTGTTTATATATATATATATTAAACATGTGGTGTTTTTTGACATTAAAAATTGAATTTCATTACACGAACGATATGTTATTATTTCTCCTATTATTAAAAATATAATATATAAATATATTATATAATACGTTATCCGTTTATAATAATTTAATTTAGTAAATGCGATATTATATAAGTTTCGTCCTGTACACACGAACGTCTTCCACTCCTATTTTTTTTTTTTTTTATTTTTTTTAATACCATTATTACCATATTATATTATACAATAATAACTATCGAAGTTTTTTTTTCAATGAGTCTTAATTTTTTATAACGTAGTAAATATAGTTCATACTCGATAGAAATCGTTTGGTAATGAAGGGTTTCCGGAGAACTAAAATGAAAAAAAATATATATATTTATAAAATTACGGTGTTACGTATATATGTTAAACCGGTCCGCTGTCAAACGGTCTCCTAAATAGTAATTTGAAGAAGCAAAACAATAATAATAACAACACTACACGCCATCGTAATAATATGTAATAAGTAATAATAAAACGGCAATCGACTTAATTATATATATATATAATATTCTGTTAAATATTGGTTAAACAAAAATATGCGAGTATTATCTCCGCACACGTAATAACAATAATAACTTTGAGATTGACGTGATCGAAAAACTTTATATATATATATATATATAAACTGGTTATCAATATACGTGTGGAAACATATCGAATAATATTCGATCCGAATAATTAAACGTTTTTATTATTTCAATATATTTTTTATATATATATATATATATTTATACATCCGTTCGACGTGTAAATAATAGAAATAATCTGAATGTTACGGTCGGAAATAAACAAAAACAGAAAAAAGCTTACGAGTCTTTGCTTTGTATGAACGTCGTAAGCATGAACAATTTTTCGTTTCCACTATAATACACTGTGAGAATAAGTACTGTTTTGAAAAATCGGAAGAAAAAAGCCGAATTTTTGTTTTTATTTTTTTTTTTTTTTTAATAAAAGGTACACAAAAGTACACTCCGCCGCGGAGTATACTCAAACACAATATTCAAACACTTAAATTGGACATTTATAATTTTGTGTAAAACACGAATCATTTACATATGCGTTACAATAAGAATTTAATATCTACGTTTTTCAAAATAATACGTTTTACCGTTCGATTTGAGTAGAAAAAAAAAAAAAAAACAGGAACCAGCGAATGTCGCGATTTTAAGGTGCGACTTTAAAATTTTCTCCCTATGAAATTCGAATTTATACGAATTTAAAAACCGATCACGAATATTCGAAAAAACCATTCTGAACCATTCGGCGTGTAATTTACCAGAAAATCGTTGTAGGTTTTATAAAACAGCGTTCGTCGGTTATACATGCATTCAGAGTATTCGTTTTGGGAAATATCGTAAATCGACACGGTATTGACGCTGTAAGAAAGTTTTTGTCGACTTTTTTTCTTCCCCCGGTCAATTGATAGTACACAACGATATTCATCGAACATTTCAAAACTCCGCGACCATCGTTTTCGCGATGATACTAATTGAATAAACGCACGGGAAGAAATCGCCTTTTTAACGGGGGGGGGGGGGTTTCTATGTAATTTTATTGTCGAAAATATATTATTGAGAAAATAAAATGATCGGAGGAGCATCGGATTGTAATGAAAAAGTCAGAATAATAATAATAATAAAAAGAAACACCGCGGCGTAATACGATTCGTTCAGCACAGAATGTGTAAAAAAAAAAATTCTATAATAAGATTAAATACAAATATGTAGACAATATTACACTACTACTCTCTCTCTCTCTCTCAACATAACTCGGCGAGTGTATATTCAAAAAAAAAAATTTTTTTTTCTACAAAACTATTTTAAACGATTCACTAGAGATAATAATTATTATGTACAAAAATCTATCACGTGATACGTGATATAATTCGTGAGTTTAAAAAAACAGATGATAATTGCGATTGAAATGTGAATGGGGGATACACAACATATTTATAATATTAACGTCATGTTACGCACACGAGACGTTTATACGATATACGTACGACCGATATATGTGTGTACAGTGATTATGGTTAATTTAATATTCGTGTCATTAACAAATGACGATTTTATTATACGTAAATTAAAAGAAAAACAAAAATTGTTCGAACTTATTACAAACGATAAACCGTTTTTTAATAATACGATTTTATTATAATTATTATAACGTTATACGTTGACAAAACGTATGAGGAAACAGTGTTGTTATTTTTCGTAATAATATAAACGTTATTAATACCGTATTATATTATTATATACCGAGTGATTTTCAATGTTTTCGACGAGCCAGCGATTATTATTATTTATATTATTATTATTGTTATTGTTACTCGTATTATCTGCCGCTGAGATATTTCGGACAAATTTGATTCCTGTGTTTTTTTTTAGTTACAAATAGGATTATTTAAATAATAGTTTTCAAAATATACATATCGTCCCCAGTATATATATATCAATTATATCACGAGCAAACGTTAACACTTGGTATTTTCAACGATCGCCGTTATTTTCCGCAATTAAAATACATTTTTTAATTGTTTTTTTTTTCATTATTCCGTTTACGCGTGATAATTTCATCATAAAAGTAGTTTTTTTTTTTTACACAGCTCAGTATCAAAGGGTAACATAATGTTTATTACGAGATGGATAGATCGAATACAAGAGATCGTAAAGTTATGAAAAAAAAAAACAAAAAAAAATAGAAGAAAAGTCTAGGATTATTATCGAGCTGAAGCGTGTTCGATAAAGTATTAAAAGTGTCTTTTACATTTTTTTTTTTTTATAATTATTATTGTCCAGTACGTCTCCCGACGGTGTAAGGGAGGACTACGTCGGTCCCTTTACAAGGGATTCAACTCTAACGATCGAATGGAGGGAGGATTTCTTAACAAATGAAAAACGCCGCGTCCATTTTTTTTTCCTACGAAAAATAAAAAAAGCGAGTTTTGACCAGCGGGCTGAAAGAAAAAAGTCTCCCTGTATACACGCGCGTACACGGAACGTAAATAATTCTAATAATTTTTTTTTTATTTCTTTGTATCAAACACGAATTTATCGCGGTGTATAGTTTGTATATGTGTATATATAATAACGCGTAATTATTATTTCGAAAATATAATCATCGTGTATAGTTTACGCACGAAGCGAATTTAGCTAATAAAAGCTTATTAAACTCAATCGATACGCGTTTAGTGAATAATTTATTATTAAATTCGTATCATTACAGTAGAGCGCGCGCGATCAAAAAAAAAATTATTGAATATTATAAATGTCGTAAAATAAAACTGTTTTGTAATTTACTCGGATTTTATCGCTTTCTACATATATATATATATATTATATTAATATACACGAGTATATATATATAATTTTATTCGACCGAAGGATGTGTGTATATATTTTTATTTTATTGTTATTACTCTACGAAACGCGTGTTTAATTGCTGTTTCATAAAATAATGATAAAAGTTTTTTTTTTCTTCTTTCGCTCTCTCTATCTCTCTCCATTTTACAACACCCGTTTATTACGTATACATTGATTTTATCTCGACAATATACATTATAATAGCATATTTATAATACTCTACGCGTACAAAACGATTAACACGCGCACGGTGTATATTTTTTTCTTTTCGTAAAATTATTAATTGTATATATTATATAACACAGACCGGAGGTTCCCAAAAGTTTTTTTTTTCTTGAAAATTTTCCATCACCGCGAAAATCAATTTTTATGGTGCTCGTGAGGAGGAGTGGTCGTCGTCAACTATTTCACCCCGGAGAAACCGGGGTTTCAAAAAGTAAAACAAAAAAATTATTTTATTATTATACTCGATTGTTTTTCCCCGTACAAATGCAATTTGTAATAAAATTCTTCGTGAGTTTTCCTAACTTAAATCCAAACACACCATTTTGTGTTATTCTCTAGTAGAATTTACTGATACGATCGCTATTTAATATTTAATAAAATAAAAGCCTATTATTAATGTAAAAAATTAATATATTAGCGCGAAGTGTGTCACGGTTAAATATAGGTTAGAATTATTGTGCCGTGAAGTCAAATAGGCGTCGGGAAACACCGAGTGTAAATAAAATATTAAAGATATATATTTTTTTTTTCAAAAAAAAAAGCGTACTTTTATGTACTTTATGTATTTCAAATGCTTTGTTTGGTAAAATGACAATAATACTAATAATACGATTTGTAATGATTATTATTATTCGTAAGTCGAAATTCGTTCGAAAAATTTAGTTTACCAAAAATGCGAATTCTATGTGTGACACACACACACATGCCACTTTCCAGTTACCAGTTACCACACCAAACACACCATTTTCCAGTTACCACACATACACAAACGGGGCGGGCAAACGTTGTTCGCCTTTGACCACGGCAACACCGTGCGTGACTGCATATCTATTCGTCGCAATACACATTCTGTATATTATATAAAGTATATAAGTTTTTTTTTGTTTTTAAATTTATAAACGCATAATACACGATCGAAGTATTCGAGACTCGTATACGGATTAAAAAATACATTACTTTATATAAAAAAATAAATATATTCTCGTATACAAGCGTGTAATATAATGTTATGTAAACGGCGGCGCGGGCGTTATAGAGAAAGTCACAACAATAATAAGTTTCGTTCAAAACGATGATATTATGATTGAGAAAACGAATAAATATATAAAAGAAAAAAAGTAACCTCTTGTTTGTACGTGATTTATACTGTACGGATAGCGGACGACGGCGAAGATATACGCCCATCCGTAGCAACACGAGGCTAATTTTTAGTAAGTACCATTTAGCAATTAACATCAAAAAAAAAAATTACATTACGAAACGAGGAAGTTTGGTTTATTGGTCGTTTACAATGACGATTTATTTTTATATTTTTTTTTTTTTTTTTTGCTTTCTGCGCATAATTTATCCCGACTAGAAAACATCGCTCTGATCGTTATACACACACGTACACCGCCGATTTTCCGTCAAAAGTCTCTGTTACGTTCGTCTATAGCGTTACGAAAATAATGCGGTAACTCTGAAATTCGCTCCGCGGACACGTCGATAATTTGCAATCGACAACCGGTTCTTTGTCTCTAAATTCTCTCTCTCTCTCTCTCTCTCTCTCCGTGATCTTTGCGACAAAGACTCGAGAAATCACCGACGAACTCTTAGATAATTCGAAATAAATTTATCCCGCAAAGCTTTTCATCGACCAACGCTCTTCGTTTTCACTCGCATCGTGCAGCTTCAATGATCTATTATGCTGCAAAGGATTCGAGCAAAAAATCGATTTTTTTTTCGCAATGGCAATTACGTGGGTGACGTTGAAAATCTGCGTGGAATAACATTTTTTGCCGCGAAATTTCGTCAATGAAGCAATCCGCCCGAACACTTAGATTTTTCGGTTTTCATCGTTCTTGGTTTTTCGATTTTTTTTTTTCAAATCTACCCTCGCACCATCTCCATAACGGCGCTCAAATGTCTTATTTCATCCGTAAATACGTCCGCGCGACCTATTTTTCTCGCGCCGTATACGCGCAAGTTTGAAAAGTATTTTTTTCTTCAAACGTGTTTTATTTTCGTTTTGGAAATCGAAAAACCCGGCAATCGATTTATTTAACACTGTCGCGTATTTACCTTGCACATAGTTATATTATTAATAATAATAATAATAATAATATGTATCTCGTCGCAACTCACAGCTCGCGGGGACCGGCACGCACACATACATACAAATATATTATTCATTAGAAAATACAATTATCTTAACGTGTAACGGATTAGGTTTGTAATAAATTGTTATTTATGTACGGCAGAGAGGCGCACTCGGTGTATATAATACAGCAGGTGCCTCCTAATATAAGCGTAGGATATCCTTCTTCGTTCGTGCGATCCGACCGCGTATAATAATTAACTTGTCGAATATATTTCCCGGCGCGATTTATGCGCCCGTTCGCAGCATCAGAATGTTTATTTTCTGAATTATTATTATTATTATTATTATTCGTTGTTGTTAATATTTCGACGACTCGGCGCGGCGAAGAAAGGAAAGAAAAAAAAAAATAATAAACCCCGCGGCCCGTACTGTTTTATTAGGTGTGCGGACGACGAATCAGGCACACACGGCGGATCCTAATGAGCCACTAACTGTATGTACACAATATATAATGGTTTTTTTTTTTTTTTTTGTACAGTATTAACGAGTATAACATGGCTCGTGTGTATACGACGCGAGAGAATAAAAAAAATATATATTTTTTTTTTTATACGCGTAAATGAGTTCACGACGTGTGTATGGAGAATATTATAATAACGCGTGCTGCAGGTTGAATTCAACTGTTTCTTCTTCTCTTTACACAACGCCCGTGTCTGCGTTCTAGAGATCGGCCAAAATTATTGCACGTTAAAATATCTTTTGACCGTATCGTTCCGACCGAACTATCGATCATCCGGATTCTGCAAAGTCTTCTATCCATAGCATTTATCCATAGTTTACGTGTCTGGCAAAAAAAAAAAAAACGTCCGACTCGAATAATTCTTATCGCATTAAACGCAGCGCGCAACGTCTACAACGCTCTAATCGGGTACAATATCTTACGATCCGATTTATTTACATTTTATTATCCCTGTGGAAGGAGATCAGAGCACTTCCCGTGGCCTCCTCGACCGGTCTCGTAAATGGCGGCTGACGAACGTCAAGTCGTCAGTCGGACGTGTAAAATGGTCTACATTTTGATTACGAATGAATATATTATTATTATTATTATTATTATTATTATTATTATTATTATTATTATTATTATAAACACGCATTTCTAAACGAATTCGTGAATACGTCTCAACGCGATTTTCGATAAACACGCAAAAATATTCTCGCTCCTCGTTAGACCAGTTTATTTAAATCGTGCCGACGATGTTCCGCGGAATTTAAATGGAATTATACATTTTTTGAATTGCTTGAGTGAAAGTTAGAGTTCATATTTACGTGGAATTTTATAAAAATAAGTATAATAAAAAATTTAAAAAAAGTATATATGTATATTGCGTAATATCGTTCTAAAAAAGTATAAAAAATTGTAAAACGTTTTTATTTTTTTTGGGGGGGGGGGGAGTACACGAGCTTCTCGTATCTCATAGTCACAACTCCCGTATACGTAGGGGAAAATTCTTTTTTTTTTTTTTCTACACAATATTTTTCGAACACACCGCAGTACTCTGTATATAATATAATATATTTATGCGAGTATAACGAAAAAAACGTACAAGTATTGCATGTATACGAAACAACGTTATAGAGAAACGAAAGATAACCGGCCAGCGTATCGCGTAATATAATAATCACGGCAATAATGGCCCTATAAAATTGTTAATGCGATATTAAAACGGTTTTTATTGCACTCTCTCTCTCTCTCTTGCTCGTCGTCGCTTCTGATGCTGCTGCTGCTGCTGCTGTTACTGAAATTGATGCTGCAGTGTATAAACACAACTTAATCTCTTTGGGCGAACGAGAATCGTTTTCCCGACCGAGCTCGGGGGCCTTAATCAGTATACCATAAAATTATACACATATTGTACGGACACATTATATTAGGAATTTGTGCGTCTTTATTATATACGAGAGATTGTGTGTGTGTGTGTGTGTCTGGTCGGGACCAATTTCGTTTTATTGCGAAACATTAAAAAAGAAAAAAACAACAACAACAACGAACTCGTTCGAAAAATTTTTTTTGGTAACAAAAGATTCTCCGTGGTTCCGATCGTAAAAAATATATATATATATATATATATATAAATAACGTTTGTAAACGAACGGAGGGGAAAACGTCGAACGCGAGACAGACATTTATCTCAGTATAAATATATAAATTATACACATATTATACGCGTGTACATCGTTAATTGAATGCGGTGTATATATTATGTACCTATAATAAAATATTAACCGACTGTATAATAATATATTACACGTTAAATTAACGTAATAATATAGTGTGACGTTTTAACGTTTATACGGATTATTATTCGTCATAATCCGTATATAATAATATAATTTTCATTTGTTTTTTTCGTATTCTATTAAATATATTCTTTTTCGTTTTATTGTCTATAATATACCGGATCCGTGACGCACGTTTACGCATATTATCGGTTATAGTATTCATATACGCTTGTTCACGAATTCCTTTCTATGTTTTTTTTTTTTTTACGTTTCAAATAATTTTATTTCCCCGTTGTTATTATTATTATTATTATTATTCTAACGGAAAACGCGTTTTTGTTCAAATAACGTACGGGAATTTTATAGACAAATTGTTTATACAATTCGATACCGATTAACATAATAATATTAATAATTAAACCATTTAATTCGGCACACTAATTCCAATCCGTGACACACTCCGCACTAATATTTATTTTAATTAATAATAAGCTTTTATTGCGTTAAAACATTAAATAGCCATTGTATAATTTACCGATAAAATGCTACTAGCGAATGACTTAAAATGCGTGTGTTTATTCACGTTAGGAAAACAACTCGCATAGAATCGTATTTTAATTTATTGCAAACATTAAATTAATTTATACGGGGGAAAAAACCGGTCAAGTATAATATTACGATGACGTTATAAAAATCTAGCGAGAAATTTTGCCATGTTTGACTCCCTTTCATCATATACGTTTCCCCCGTGGTGGAATTGTTGACAACTCACGAGGACGCTCACCCCCTCATCGTGTCATCTTCCAGTAGTTCTTTTTCAGTCATAATAATCCCTTTATCGCGCTAATTTTATCAAAATAATAAAAGTCAAGCGATTGCCGATAAGAAAACCGTAAAATGTTTAATGAATAATCGTGAAATTCTTGGCGCGCCGGTTGGGAAACGCATCGATTTCAATAAGTCTGGGCGACGCGTGTTACAATAAACATATTATGTTGCACCAAAATTTGTAGTAAGTTTTTTCAATATTACATACAATAAATGTATATATAAGAACTAATAGCAGATATTGATCGTATTGCTAAGCTCGTATTGATAACTTCGTCGGTTAAAAGGGAGGGAGGGGAGGAAAAACGTTAAAAATCATTAGAGGAATGACTTTAAAAAAAAAGTTTCCGCCGCTTTTCAATTTTTATTCCACGCTTGGAACGTCTATAACAAAAAATGTTCTGCAGATATAGCAGAATAATATTAAAAAAAAAAATTCTTTTTTCAATTCCTTATTGATTTCTAATAGCGTAAGTGGTCATTCTAAGCTCACACACATTTTCTACAATATAAATGTACATAAATATATAGTAAAATTTTATTTTTTTTTAAATTGTAAATATATACAGAGTCGTATAAATAATTATAAATGTAAAAATAAATTTCACTGGGTTATACAGTCGAAATAAATTATAATAATTATATATACATACATATATATTTAACGAGATTATTATCGGAGGACTGGTTACGCGAGAGGCTGAATAAACCCAGAGAAGAAGAATTATTAAATTGTAATTTACGACTTTCAATAAACTCGTAATTTAGTATAAATATTTTCGGACTCGGTATATTACATTTTTTTTTCTTCTACTTCATCGGATACGTGGCTCGCAGTCAGTATTCCCCGATAAAAAAATATTTATTTATATAATATTATTTTCGATTATATTATTTAAAAAAAAAAGTAAACTCTACGTTTCCTCGCCATATTGAAATTCTCTACACATAAATTGTATTTTTTTCACCATCCGTTTTATTCACGCGTTTCACTGTGTGTAATTTCCACACAATACTCAACTGAAATTCACAATCGCTATAAATACGCGTACAGAGTTTTGCATTAGCGTTTTGTTTTTCGCGTTTCATATCTACACGGTACTCTGTATCCAAATGCGTGTTAATAAAATATTAAGCAAACACGAGAGTTTTTGATTTTCATAAGAACAAACAAATTCCCGCGAGTTCATAAAACTGATTACATTCGTTCGCCTATATATAAAAAAAAATATATAATATTTTGTCAAGTGTAGCTTTTTTTTTTTTTTTTGTTCTTTAACGCGTATGTGTCAACACTCGTCTGCGGTATACGCGTTATATTACGTTATCCCGAATAGTTCATTTCCAAACGTTTGTGTATAAATTGTACACACTTGTCTTTACGAGCGGTACGCCATGTATAGGAACACAGACACGCTTGTCGACTGTCAACAACCGATTAGGTATATTAATAAAATAACCGACTTACGGATTATACAACTAATAACTGTAACCAATCGTAAAAATGTATTTAGTGTTTATAATAACTCAGTGCCTGAGATCGGGTGGAGATAATTATTATTCTAGATTCCTCTTCCCCCTCCCCATCCGTAAACAGTGGTGGACCGGAGAGGAAAGTCGGCAGATGCAATTTGTACATGACGTCGGCCAATATTAAAATTAAATATGAAAATAATAAATTGATGGTGTTTCGTAAAATCAAAATGCTAAGGAAACAAACAGTCGCGGAGTAGACATTGCCGTAAATTGAACGAGTCTACAACTTAACCGTATATATATATATATCTATATTACTGTCATCCTAGCCATCTTATCCTTTTTCCACAACTCTCATCAACCGTGCGAAAATAATATAATATTTTTTTATTATGGATTATCAAACGTCCGAGGGGATTCGTACCGACGTGTGCATGTCAAATACTCTTCCCGTGGACGCAGTAACTGGCAGCGTAAAACAGAATACAAAAAGAAAAAAGCAAATATATATACGAAAAAAAAAGGAAATTGAGTACGTTAAAACGAATAATAATAATAATAATAATAATAATAATAATAATAATAATAATAATATATCGTCGGACGTTTGCATCGCTAGATTAACAATTAATATCCTCTTTTTCTCCTCTTTCCCTCCCCCCCCCCACACACACACAACACACAGCTGTCCTGTTCCTCGTGATCTCCATCACGTCTTCCTCCTATAATCCATCTCATTATCAACTTCGCAAACCTCGATGTTCTTCTACACGACTATTATAAATAACTCCTCCTTTCCGTCAACGTATTCGAACCGTCTCGGCTCATTCTCTCCAGTTTTCCCCCATCCAAAGTACCGAACCAGATATTCATCCCGAATTCTCCAGCATAACGTTGTCGTTTCTGCGATTACTCCTCGTCCCTTTCTCGAACACTCGTGTATTTGTAGTGTCCGTATTTCACGTGACACTTTATTGCCCGTCGATTGAAAACATTTAAATTCGACAAAAAATATCATAAGACGTGATGTGCCGTGTTACACTTATTTCTTCTTATACAAACGCGCACGCGGATAGATCCGTGACGCGTGTGCCCGAGACAAAGAGAGAAGAAGAAGAAGAAGAAGAAGAAGAGGTGCAGGGTAAATTCAAGAGAAAAAAAACAAACTGGTTGTCTCGTTAGAAATTACCGACTACGATCGTTATTGATTTATACATTCGCCGCAGTCACGGCAATATCCAAAGGAACACATATTACAACACGCTCGCACTCTCTTTATTGCTTTGCGGAATACATTACGGAATAATATTTCACGCCTATACATATACGTATATACGGTTTTATTATTTATATATTATATATTTATTTTTTTTCTATACACGCGCGCGCACAATCGGTTTATACGATAATATTGTACACACGCGTATCATCTCGTACTGCACAAAAACGGCATACATTACCGTCGCGTATTTATTTAAGATTTTTTTTTTTCTGCCACGATGACTCTTTAACGATCAATCACGAGCGATTATTACTCGAACGCGTTACACATACGCGTGCACAGCGTATAGGTAATTCCGACGCGTTTGTGTCCGGTAAATTATTGCGCGCCAATAAACCACCATTTTGCGGTGTTCCTGTCCCGCAAAATCGATCGTCGCTGAATTTCAAACGCAATATTTATTATTTGCCGTTTGTGCGGGGGGGGGGGGGGCTACGTGCGAAAAACGGGCATTTCGCGGAATAATAATAAAATACCGTTCGTTTTTCTAGATTCATTTAGAATCAACTAGGACTGCTGACGGAATATACGCCTTGGGTAGTAAATATCGTTTTTTAAAATTCCAATGTAAATTGATCTGAGGCGTCAGGTGGGCCCTCTTACTTTTAATACAGTCCCAATCCGACATGCTTAATATGTCGAAAAAGAAGAATAGTTAACATTATCGATCGGGAAAAAGCAGCCGTTCGCAAATCGCCCGTATTCAAAGTAAAATTAATTTTGTTTTCTTGTTCGACTTTCCGTGTGTTCAAGTCGTAATGAACAACACCGCTTCAACCGTTTCAACGGCTTCGAGAGGTATTCGTATTCTCATTAACTACGAATTCACTATTACGTTTTGTTCGTTTTAAACGCCGTCCGAGAGAATAATCGTGAAGACAAATTCAAAATCAGTACAAAAAGCGGGTACATGTACAATACGTTTCGTCCGTTTTCATCTCGCGGGACAAATGACGAATTCAGTTTTGTCTCACAGCCACCGCGTGTATTTTGTTCGTACGTAATTATTATTATTATTATTTTTTTGTCATAACTGCGCTACAATCGATTCTCTCTTATAATTTCGTACGGATTCCTTTCGCCTGCCGTTTAATAAACACGAGCGTACAATATAAAAATTATCGCGTTGAGAGAGTCTGCTTGCTGTGTTATGTGGCGAATATTCGAGCAGACTTCGTCTTGACGAGCGCACCCCGACCGTTTCTCGGACAAGACGCATTTACTCCGGAAAGCAAACGTTTCGACGGACGATTCAACAATTTTTCGAACACCGCCTTAATCGTACGAGACTTGTCGTGATTTTAACACGTTTTAATACGTATAAAATCACATGCGACGATGATATACTTCATTCGAGTACAGTGTTTCATGTATGCCCGTGGTCCAGCTCGTTGGACCCGCAGTCGTCGTAGGTGTGTGTGTGTGTGTCACGTCGGACGAGGCACACACGAATAATAATTATTAACGTCGAGCCGTTATAAAGCGATAGTGACTGTTTAAAATAATAATAATAAAAAAAAAAACACGTGTTTATTTCGTTCGTCCCGTACACACACGCACACTATTCATTATTATACGTGTAATATATTACAATGCATATCATTCGGTCCATCTGTTGTTTACACAATAGTGGTTTTTTTTCCAGAAAAGATTCACGATCAGTCTCATGAATCGTCGTCGTTTTGTTACACAAATTTTCGTCGGGTTTCCTCCCCCTCCCCACTTTCCGTACAAATACAAAATTGTGTTTTTTTTTTTTTTTATTATTTTATTTAAAAGTTATGTTAATTCGAATACCTATTATGGGATGTACATTAGAATTACTTATAAGATCGTGGACCGCTCATAAGTAGAACGGAGAAGAAGAAACGGAACAGTGGCGGAGGGAAAATAACGATAAAATTCACTCCTAAAAAAAAAAAAAAAATACACGTAACCGAGTACAAAGATTTTTCTATTGCGCCTAATTTCATTCATTAGCAGAATGCTCGCGGAATTTTTCGAAATTAGAGGTTGTCCAAAAATTTTTTTTTTACTTTAAAATAAATGCCGAAAACGTGTTTCGATTGCGGGTGGAATTTCAATCTTTAAACGTTAATTAAAATCGATTTTTTTTTCAACGCTCGAAAATAACCGAATTGTTAAAATATTGTGAAATTATTGACTTTTTTTCGATGGAGTGGATGTATTTGCCAAATAACACGTTCTTTATAGTTTCGTACAATATCCGTTCTTCGTGTTGCCATAATATATAACGTATTATACAATTATTATCCCAGTAGTACTCGGCTGCGCAATGAATAATATAAATAAATATTACTATCAACAGATAAATCAATAAAAGACTATATTTATTATCGCAATCATAATTATTATCTGTAGACGTCGAATAAATTAATTTCATCTGGTTTTGAATGTTCAATTTTTGTAATTCGACGCTTGAAATTCGAAGCTTCTAAACGCCTAAAGAAAACGTAAAATAAATAATATGTTCTGCGCGGTTTGCGTTTAATACAATAACGTATTCAATTAGGATACTAATATTACTCGTGTGGATTTCGGTTAAATTCGATCATGATAATAATCCTGGTCCATTTATGAACGTTGAAAATTGACAAAAAGAGTAGTTTAACGGGGGGAGGGGGTTTTAATGTGATTAAAAGTTATAACACAATCAGCACAAAAATCGCTTAACGCATAATATTGAAAATAAAAAAAAAAAAACGTTTTCACACGATTTCTCTGGCGATCTATTAATTTCCAACGAAGTGTAATTACAGTTAAACATTCAACGGCCGAATTAATATAATATTTAATTTTTAACAATTAAATTATTAGGAGCCAAAAAGTTTCCATATTGTTCCACAATATAAATTTCATTTATTTATTTTATTAAAATATCAAATAAATAAGTCGATCAAACATATTTGATGATATTTTTAAATATTCTCGATCATGTTTCTCCCCCCCCCCTCCTCCTCGGGCATTAGCGACGAAAATCTTGTGTGTACTGTTCGTAATAAAAAAAAAAAAAAAAATTGAAATACGATTTATTTACGAATAAATGTGTATTGAATTTTCAATACGCCGATATAAAATAATTAACAATAAATAATTTATCTGATTAATAAAATCTATATATATGTGTGTGTGTGTGTGTGTGTATAATATTAATGCGTTCGGCAAATTGAATAATCGTAACAATTATACAGTATAATATATTTAAAAACGCTATAATAATTAACAGTATTATAATAGATGATTTATCAATTACACAAAAAAATTATATAAAATTATTTACGTATATATATATATATATATAAACGAATTAAACGGACTTTTACTGGTCACGTGTGAGACGTATATATATAATGATATAATATAAACGTAGAAGTTATCGTGTACACGACTCGTTAAGTACCCATATATTAAAAAATAAAAAATATTATTTATTAAGTGTACAATATATGTACCATAACTGGGTCATAGCTGTTTTCGTCTATACGGCACTTTTTGCGTCAAAAAAATAAAAATAAAAAATTTGTATAATACATTTTTTAAAGCTTTTAGCGAAATATTAAAATTCCAGAGTATACACTCGTTCTTTTTAATCCCATCGGTCTATAATATTATAAACTCATACAAAAATTCTCTCTTACTTCGATACGCGCATTTATTACACGGACCGGTCGAGATTTCATTATTAATATATGTAATTTTTATTAAATCCATCCCTCATTAAGTCCAAATGTTTTTTTTTTTAGTATTTCCATACGTGTTTTACAAGCGTTTCAAACGATTTTTGATGCGGTATTCATATGAAGCCCTCGTCTATAAGCCACGATATCGATGTGTCTTTAATATAAACATAGTTCGTTTGAACAGAACGTCTAAATTTCTCGTAATGCGTTTTGAAATCTCAATTATTCGTCCTTTAATTATACATAATATTTAACAATACACGCGCAATATGTCATCACAAATATAATAATAATATTAATAATAATAATATGATAAACGATAGATGGTCCGTTTAAATAGTATTGTATACGTATACGGTCAATTATTGTTTAAATCGAAAATTATTTTTATTTATAAACAGTGTGTACTAATTAATAATAATTAAATTTTATCGGAATTTATTGCGTACATTTACATATATGCATACATTATTATATTATATATACACACACAGCCGAATCCGAGATATGAAGTAATTACATACACACACAGACGATATACAAAGTAGTTATTTTATTTATTAAACCTTGACTCTCGAGATTATTAAGCGAAAAAAGATTTACTATAAAAGAATTGTATTATAAATTTTGTAGTTTTTTCTTTTTTTTTTAATAAACTGCTTCGCTCACTTCACATTATTATCATATTCATATATAAATAATAACCGGCGTTTTATTTGGGGGGTAAAAAAAAAAATCAATAGAACGATGTAAAACTATGTTAAAAATGGCGCGTTTCAAAATAATGAAACCATTTGATAGACAAAATCACAAATAATTATTTTTTATTAAATTTTTTACTCGTATATTTAATTACACATACATTTATCATCTTAAATGATTACAACATAGTTCTAGTAATATCGTTGGTCCATTTATAACTCTAAACATATTAAAAATAATAATAATAATAATAATAATAATAATAATAACAACAATAATAATAATAATAATTGAACAAAAGGTTTCAACAGATACTATACCGTACTAAATACGATCATATTTTCTTCAACTTATCGCATAAATCGATTTATGTATAACTATTTTTTATTTTTCTTCCTTTCTTATTAGAGAAACGAGTAGGTAAAACTAAGTAAGTAAAACGATAAAACAATTAAAAAATCTTAGGTTTCGTTTAAATTATTATTTACAAAAGTGTAAAAGTGAATCTTCCGTGCTGTTCAGCTTTTCATTAAAAAAAAAAAAAAATTGAAAAGGAACGCTTAAATATTTATTTAAAAATGACATTTCTTATAAAATTAAAATATTTATCGACCGAGTTTTTGCCGTTTTCCATCATGAATTAAAAAATATGCCAATCGGTCACACTTCGGGGAAATATGTTGATTTTTAAACTCGAATCGACTACTCTTATTTGTGAAATTATTACTAAACGGTAAGAAAACAACGTAAACGTTTTTCAAATATTTATTATTCGTCGGTTTCTTACAGAAATTCGTAAAAAAAAAACCGTATCGTGTTAATCTGTAATTATTAATTGTATTATTACATAACTTATAGATTTCTAATCGAATAATTTGAGTAAAAGGAATTTTATAGAGAAAAACGTTATTAAATAATTACGAATATGTATGAATAAATGAATTTGTAAGAGCGTTTTCGAAAAAGCGTTTAAAAATTTGAAAAAACTTTTATTTTGCGGGTGGAGAAACGAGTGATTTTCACACTGGAATACTTGTTTTCAAACGTATCCGGTCCATTCCATCTCGTTGAATCTCCTCCGCGTATTTCGATAATTTATCGTTTACTCCCCTCTCCGCCTCCAATTGTCGATTTCTCCGTTTTTTTTTTCCGAAACAAAAACCCAATCTCCCGATTCGATCATTACAATAATATTATATAAATAAATATATATTTACGTTACGTTATTATCGTTATTATTATTATTATTATTATTTACTGGGCACACGCGGAGTTTTCGGACACGTTATTCCGTGCGACGTCCATTAAAATGATTCATATACGCGCACAACCGGTGTATATATTAAAATATTCTTCCCCCCTCCCCGCGTGTGTGTAAAGGAACGACTAAATACCTACGTATGTATTTATATTATTCGTATTATTATTATTATTATTATTCGTATTATTCGTATTATTATTATATGGACAGTTTAGAGAGAGAGAGAGAGAGACACGTTTAATACTTGTACAAGGTGCGAGTTTAAATGTGTGTGTGTGTGTGTGACAAGTTAATAGATAAGCGCATAATTGACGATGTGTATATATATATACGAGTGTATATTATGTGATGCGAGAACAGGCGAAGACTCGGATTCTGTAAGAAATGATAGCCGACTTCCCGCTGGATGTCTTGTAATAAATGTGTACGTCTTACCTTTATATAAGATCCGTGGAGGGTACGAGAGGGATAAATACGTCGTTATCCTCGCAATGATTGAAAACCGAAGAAAAAATTTGTTTTCCACTGTAGTTTGAATTAAAAGTAGAAGTGCTGCCAAAAAACAAAACAAATTAAACCGATACACGTCCGAAATCAAATGTGATATTTTTTTTCTTTTATTTGTAATTTCAAAAATTTGAAAAGCGCAGCGAGTCCCGGATATCGTGTGGATATCATTTCAAACTAATTCGTTATGATCAAGAATTCTGTCATTACTACAACAATTTTAAAGCAATGACATAAATCGCGTTGAATTCGATAAAACGAGATTCTTCGAAGCTTCGGCTATGTAAACACACTTTGACGGAAAATCTAAAATGTTAATAAAGAAAAAAATATGACTTATGGCGGTCAAGAAAGATATTTTTTGGAATATAATTGAAATTACGTAGGAATTATGTTGTATACAATTTTCAGCGTTTAAAACCAATATTTCTTTTTAATTCAAATAACGTTAAATAAACTATTTGAACTGTTGGGCAGAAATACAAAAAAAGTGTATAAAAAATATTATTAATACTTTTCGAAATATAAATAAAAACGTCATAAAAAGAAAATCGCACTATATTGACGATAAATAATACAAATTTATGGTTCTAAAAATTAACTATCATATTTCATAGAAAAAATGTGACCTACAAAAAGAGAACAATGAAAATCAAAATTCCGTTTCTTCCGCAATATATAGTCTCCCAATTTTTTCGAATTTTTATAGCTGGCCGAAATAATAATAATATAAATAATCACTAAGACTACACTATGTCTCATACGTTTAACAATTTCTTACGTATTCAACGCCGAGAGTTCATTTACAAATCTTGCTGTTGAACATAACGACGGACATAAGTTTACGAACAGTGATATCGTTATATTCGTTTACAGATACGCTCGAATTTCTGTAGTAAAAATACGTTTTTCGTTCCATTCGTTTTCCGAGGAATTTTACGTGTTAAAATGATGTCGACACGTACCGAAAGTGGACGAGTGAGACGGCTCGTCGAGAAATATGAATCGTTTTCATCTGCCGCGGCCGCTTTGGAATCGACGCTGGACTCGGGAAATAGATTCCCGACCGTAGATTCGCCAAGACCAACAACAACGCAGCGATATGTCAAGAAGACATGTAGCGAAACGACAAGAAAGATAAACGACGTGAAACCGGTAGGACGATCCGAGAGATCTAACCACGGGATCGTGGAAGAACGAGGATTCGGAGACGGCTCGCGGATGCTGAGACCGGCAAAAGCGGATTCGACGAGACCCAGAGCACAGCGATCCGTCGAGAAGACGTGTCGCTTAAAGGACGGAACGATAAAACCAGTACGATCCGATGGGTTCAATCACGAGATCGTTGAGGAACGAAGATTTGAATACGGCTCGATGACGCTGCGATCTACGAAGGCAGTAGCCACGGTCAAAGTGGACCGTGTGATCGTGCGTGAAGAATCCGTTGTGACGTCAACTCGTCGTCGTCGCCATCCTAGGAAGGAAATAATTTGTTGCGTTTGTGCCAAGCAGAACCCAGAAATCGGCTACGGCACGGAATGGTCGGCACAACCGTTGTTCAAAACAGCAGCTGGCAAGAAGTCGCATCTCGCGCCGGGAAACGTGAAACGTTTGATCGAACGATTCGAAAACGTATAAAAGTTATTGCATGAAATCAACAAAACGAAATCGGGTAATGAGGAGTCACGGGAGTCGTTGTGTGGATTTCGTTATAAATAACTGCATTTAATAAAACGTTTCTGAGTAGAACATTACGGCGCGTTGTTATTTATTATTAAATAACCCCAAAATGTGAAGTCGTCCAACTCATGAATTTGGCAATATTTTTTCCCCTTTCCGAGTTTAAATCTGAAAAATTCAAATGGCGTTTATTCACTTTAACGGTGTTAAACATATTTTTTTTTCTTTTTAATGCAACAACAGACGAGTTTTCGCTTAAAACGAAGTAAATTACATGTCCACGTCGGACGGCTCATAACACGAAAACTCTCATAATTATCGGCTTTTCGGGATTTCGACTGCACGTATATAATAACATCATGACATTTATAGTGACTTTAGAAATGTCTTCTTTTTTTTTTTATAACCTATTTCGATTTTTTTTTAACGTATAAATATCCTAACCTCTTAATACGATTATCACGGGGCGTATGTAATCGTATAAAAATTATACCTCTCAGATTCCGATGTATTTTCTCTACGCATTAACGCGGCGCGCATTTTCTAGAAAGTAATATTTCATAATTTATTAGTAGCGTTTAAGTCCGATGTTGTATATATATATATATATATTCTGATGACACATTCGCCTCGAGCGGCAAAATCCGAGTAGTTAGATATTATAATCATATAAGTCAAGTACAAATTAGACGCGGGCATTGTACGTATTTTTTTTACGTACGAACCGTAACACGTTACTTATGTAATACTTTCGTATAAATACACTTGTGTAAAACGCGTGCGGTGTATATTATACTTCCTTTTTCTAATCTACACCAGTTATACTGCGCGAACGTATTTAGTGTCGTGTAGTTGGAAATAATTATTATACATAACGACTTGATCGAAATAAAATACTTGGTGATTTTCGGGAAGAAGAAGGGAAAAACAATAGTTTTTCAAACGTTCGGCGGCGTAACTGAGGACGCGCAGATTCTCTTACAAAGGATTTAAAACTATACGGGACAAAAAAAAAAAAAAAATGAACTATTTTAAAATTTAAGCCTGACCGCGCACAGACAATCTAGACGTAGTCGAGTTCAGGATAACGCGTCGCGTTTCATCCACGGAAATAGGAATAGAATATATAGTAACAGGGCTGGACGGTGCTAGACGCATTGTCTGGTCAAAAACACTCATCGCAAAAACGTTACTTATTTATATCGTCGCTTCGGAAACGAACGAATTGTGACGTTTCTCATGACGCGGCCATATTTTATAGAACTGGGTTCTCACGAATTTCATTTATTGGATTTCGCGCCGAAACTTGGTCCAGGAAACACGTCTCGTCTTCATTTTCCGCTGTTTTTTTGCAACCACTTAGTGAATTTTGCGCTTTCTCTAATTCTTCTGCAGCAATCGTACACCCGATTTTCACACGGGGGATATATTAACAAAGTACTATTTTGGAAAGTTACGCACGTCTCGTATTAAGACGATAGAACGACGGAGTTAACTAAATAAAATTACTACTCGTTATATATGGTCCCCACTAATTCGACGTCGAGTGTGCGTTCATAATACATAAATAATAATAATAAAAATATCACGATTTATATAGGAATTTATATACGACCTGTCTCCGGCGACTGTATAAAACTATACACATTACGTTTTTAATAACTTTATCTGGAGGTTTTTTTTTTTTACGGCTTTTATATTGCGTTGGATTTCGTCGTCATGATGCTGTGCTCCCCGTGGTTCTCCAAAATTCAAAACTGGTCCGTGTCCGCGTGGACGCGCGCAATGTTCATAATATAACGTTCATTTCACCTTCTCCTACTCTCATACATAAAACACACGTATCCCCTACTGGGATACGATATAATCGTAATCAAGTCTTTTTTTCGTCACATACACGTAAAATATTATATATTAGTGTAGTTTTTTTATACCCTAAGTTGGTGAAAAAATTAATTGAAAACTAAAACTAAAAAAAAAAAAATGATTTTTTTAATGTCCTCTATATTTGAAAACAAGTGCCGCATATTTAAAAAAATTAAAAATTAATCTATTATAAAACGCGAAGTCGACGTGAGATATGTAACTAATAACTTCTCCTTAGATTGACCAAAAAAAAAGAAAAAGAAAGAGTCTCAAACCCACTGCCTCTAGTGATGCGTTCATCGTGTGTTTTTATACGTTTTCAAAAAATACATATTATTTTCTACAATGAATATTATAGCAATTAAAGTTAAATAAAAAAAACGTTCCCCGTTTTCAAACGCCTTAAATAGTTCTCTCCTATATTTTTCCACGTTTCAGAAAAAAAAAATTCGTTTATCTTATACTTGTGAAATTATATGTATAAATAAAAATAAAAAAAACAGATAACTCAAGTGCGCAGAGATCTTTCTCCGATATCGAATAAAAAAAAATTTTTTCGATACCTTTATAAAATCTTATTATAATAACGCGTCGCCCCGTTCGGATATTCGATTTTTTTTTCTTTTTTATACGATATTCATTATAATATATAAATATCATACACGAAGAAGCAACGGGGGGAAAAAATGAATAAAAAAAAATAAACAATATTAATGGGCCCACACCACCATCACCAACACCACAAGCAGTGCGTATTATTTTAACGCTGTCCGTGCCGGTATAAATTACAATATATATACAGCCGATCCGTATATAAATATATTATATTAAAGAAAAAAAAATAATAGTGTGCGTGCGCGTATATTATAATAAGACGGCGCGAGAAAACAAATGTGTTCGTAGATATTTATTATTATTTTATTGCTCCCATCTCGTGCACTCGTAACACGGTATTGGTTTCATAAATACGTACGTATAATAATAATATACGAGTTTAGTGTTGTGTGTTTTCTTCTTCTTAACAAAAATATTATAATAAATACGAATTGTTATTATCCAGGAGGTATTACGAATGCGACCGCGATTGTAGAGCTCTTTCAGTTTTCGGTTGTATTTCACGGTTCCTCGACATTATTAAAACGTCAAACGACGAATAATACGTAGACGATACATGCGATTTTGTCTGTAAAGAAATTCGGTAAAAAATAAAAACGATTCCGCCACGTTTTTGCACGTCGCGATATGAATTATACATTCATACGCCGTTTCGTTATTCTGCACCGTTCGAACACATTATTTAATACATCGCAATCGTTTCAATACGTACGAAATCGTCAAAAACGATTTGGTCTTTGACTTTGTTCGGAATTCGTTTATTATTTATTAGCTGAATTACCGAACGAGCGAATGTTTGAAATTAAACATTTACTTATAAACGCTTCATTTCAGTTTTGTCTGCGGCGCGAACTGCGCGCGTTCGCGTATAGAGATAATCTCCGAACGCGATACGTTTCATTAAAAAAAAAAATCAATCTATTTAATCTCGTATTTACTGTATAGGTAAATCTTTCGATTCTTTTATCCGCGGTTTGTTATTTACGATAAAACTATCGAAATCATCTAAAAATCTCCGTGTGGTTGTTATCACTCGAATCGTCTACATAGGAGCCCGTGGAACTCTCTTCGCGTTTTCCAGAGCGTTTTAATGAATTTACGACGTCGAAATGCCAAAAAAAAAAATACAGTGTGTTTTTAAGACGCTTTTTAACCCCCCCCTCCCCATTTATTTCTCGTCGCAAGCAGCGTTTCGCCCCTGATGAGAGCGTAAACGCTTTAGGTTTTATCCGTACGTTGTAATTGTTAAAAAAAAAATATTACACATTTGCTCAGCGTAAAATTTAACTCCAGTGTCGAATACGTTTAATAACTGGTCGTTAAAAAAAATCGTTGTTAATAACAAAAGGGCGCAGAGACGAACGCGCGGCGTGTTGATATGGCGAGTCGGCCGGTGGTGGTCGTGTACTCTTATTATAAAACACGTGAACGCGAGCGCATTTCGCCCCGCAGTGATATTATATTATTTGTTATAATTATTTTAAAAATACTTCCACCCGATAAATAAGTCGAATCGGCGATTCGCCTACGGCCGAAAACATAACGCGACGCGTGCAGCGTTGTTGTACAGGTGGTACAGTGCTCATAAACACGTGTTACACACACGCACAATATATTCGAATTTATTGCGCTTGTATTATAATGACGCGTAGACTTTTCACGTAAAGACGGACGGATTAGTGTTATAAAAAAACAACGATAACAAAACGGCGTTAACGAGAACGGGGCGGGAGGAGGTGGTCTTTAACTGGTCAAAATAGATATTTATTAACACTGCGCAGTCTCCGTGCGAACTCTCGAAATCTCACGTCGTCGTGATAATTGATATTATTGATAATATCAATTAGAACAAACAATAACACAATTACCAATTGTAATAATTTGATGAAGATTAATGCTAGTTTTGTCTCGGAGTTGACGCTTTCCGTTATTTTTCGACCGCCGCATACAGTATAAGGTTAAGGGTTACATATTTCTCGTTCGATACTGCGCACGGGCGAAGCTGGGGATGCGATCCGCTTAGTACGAGGTGGCGGAGATTGATAGATCACGTTTGAAATCGACGACGCGATTTCGATTGTCGAGGTAGAGGGATGCAAAAAAAAAAAAAAAATAGCGAGTTGTTTACGGGGATTTTTATGTAATACGAAAACAAAAAAATTATATTAAAGCAATGTCCGATGGATGGCGTCCGTGCACGGAGATACATTGTTGGAGACGCTTGTCGAAGTCTCTCATCATTCTCTTCAACATTTCCACTGGAATCGACGCGATTTCGCTTCTAATTGCGTCCTTTAAGCGCGAAAGAGTCCGTGGCCTGTTGACATAAACCTGTCGACTTCAGATACCCCCACATAGAAAGAAGTCGTAGGGGGTGAGATCGAGCGAAACGTCATCGTCATCATCGAGAGACCAGACGTCCGGGAAAAGTCGAACGGAGGAGATCCATCGAAACTCTCGACGTGTGTGTGTGCAGTGACACCGTCTTGTTTGTTGGACCATTCTAAATAAGAGATTAAAAGATCGAATTGAAATTTTGGGAGGTCGAACGGCGTGCGAAAAACGCGGTGGTGTCGACTATCGAACAGTAATCAATTCAACAGTAGAAAATCAGGTACTGACAACAGTTGTGAAAACAGTAAATTTTATAAAGCTCTTAATTCGCTATAAAATTCATATTTCGTTGAATTTGACGTCGACTTTCGTTAACAAATCTCTCTCCAGACACTGTTAATATATTATGTGCAGTCACGTTATACAAGTTCATCCATCCCATTAAGATTTATGTACCGATGGTATTTATTACGTTTTCCTGTTATTAAAATAAGTTATTTTTTCAATGTTACGGATACATAAATAAATTGTTTCGAGTGTATTGAGTTGTCGTGTTGTCAAGTAAATTTTCACAAGAGTCCGCATAAAAAAATTGGTGTTTCGTGATGTCAAAAAGTTCAAGAAACTATTGAGTCAATATGATTGTCGTATAGACAACGTTAAATCAATATTATAACGAACACGGCGAGCACCGGTTTACGAACGAAATGACCGATGCGCAACACTGCTGTCGCCTGCCACGTCTAATTAAATGGTTAAAATGTGCGCATTCTTCTATCGGTTTCGTTCGTAGCTTCGTCTTAATTCAAATTTCCGAGGAAAAACAGGAATTTGTTCCCGTCTTTAGAACGATTGCATTCGTAAATTATATATTTAGACATCGTCACGAACTGGTTTTTATTGGAGATAATCGAAATTCGGTTCAAATCCGTCGACCATAATGTGTGTAAAACACGGAACGTTTCGCTTCATTTCGCTCGTATATTTAAACAATACAATAAGGAACAAGAATTTCATGCATAACACGCATTGTGATTTTTTTCTCCATTTCTAATAGTTTTTTTTTTTTTTTTTTAGTAATAAACGAATGGAAAATATAATGCATATTATTAAATTTTCGATTCGTTTTGTGATTTTCATAAAACGCCGTTTATACGTTCTCAAACCGTTCGATCAAGCGTCTCACGTTTGCGTAGCGCGGCTTTTTGCCTGCAGCTGCCGTCTTGGACGGTATTGCGGACGACTCCGTACTGTAACCGATTGCCGAGCACTGCCTGGCACGAACACAGCAAATTACGTCCTCTGTCTTACGATGACGACGACGACGACACGCGATCCCGCGGTCCACATTGACCGGTCCACTGATGTCCTTTGCCGCCGCTACCTTTGTAGATCGCAGCAGCATCATCGAACCGTCTCCGAATCCTTGTTCCCCCGTGGTCCTGTGGTAAGATCCCTCGGATCGTCCCACCGGCTTCACGTCTATCTTTCCTATCGTTTCGCCACACGTCTTCTCGACGACGTATCGCTGTGTTCCGGGTCTCGGCGAATCCACAATCGTGAATCTATCCCTCGAGTCCAACGCCGATTCTGCAACTGTCGTGGCGGATGAAAACGATTCAAATTTCTCGACGAGCCGTCTCACTCGTCCGCCTTCGGTCCGTGTCGACATCGTTTTACAACGTGAAATTTTCACGAAAAACGAATCTATGTCCACTACAGAAATTCGCGCGTATCTGTAAACGAATATTAACAAATGTGAACTAATACCTGTCGTTATGTTCAACGGTAAGATTCGCAATGGACTCTCAACGTTGAATGTATAGCGGAATCGTACAAAATAAACATATATGAGACTAGTAGTCGTAGCGATTATTTATAATGTTATTTCGGCCAGCTACAATAAAAGTACACAACAAATTCGTTAAATATTGGAATACTATTGCGGAAATTGAATATATATTTTTATTTTTTTTTACTTCTTATTTTTCATTATAAAATACGCTATTCAATCGATGAAATCATAAATTATTTATTCCCATATTAATAATATTTGTCATATATATATATTTTAGAATTCTTGCACAACAAATCGTACTTTTTCGATGTTTTATTTGACACGTCTTCACGTTTTCTGGATACGTGGTTTCCTGACAATGACCAAAAAAGCTATAAATAAAAGCGATCGGCACACACGGTGTGTGTGTGAAATTAAACGGAATTTCGTTTTTTTTTCTATATAATTCCAATTATAGTACTGAAAGACTTGAGATTTTTACCAGTTATTTGCTTTTATATAGAGTGTACATATACAAAAAAAAAATCGTTTTTGGTAAAAATTTCTAACGATTTTTCGATTTACCAATTATATTAATAATTTTTTGTTTTTTTTTTTTTTTGTTTAAGTGTTTTAAATGTAAATTCGTGGTAAAACATAAACAAGTAGATAACTTTTTTTGTCCTAATTGTAAAATTATTAATTTAAAGAGCTGAGAACGTATCAGGACGTTTAAATGTCGACATTGTAACGGTGTAAAAATCAAATAACTCGCGGTTTGAAATCGTTCAATAACAAAACAAAATAATGTGTATTAATTTCCATTCGTCGTGTTTTCAATAATATCGCACGTCGCTCGTTCCCGGCGGGTTAAAGAACTCGCAAACGCGTGCGTATTCAAAAAAAAAAAAAACGATAGTGTTTCAATCGTGACGCACAAATGTATTATAATATGTTTTATTTTTTCGAAATTAACGATATTCAAATTGCGTTTTACACGGGGGTTTAACGTAGACGCACGCTATCGATTGGTACAAATATCTCCGAGTAATTTATTATTATTATTATTATTATTATTATTTCTCGCGGACTGGCCAAATGCGTTTAACAGCTATTCGGTACAGAAAAAAATAAATAAATAATTTATCACGATAATATTTCGTTTTTTTTTTTTTTTTTTGTTAACGCGCGAGCGCTCGCGTGAAATCGATATTTATACGCCATATTTACAGCCTGGTAGTACCAGTTTGTTTATATATGTATGTGGCATTGTAACTCGTTAAAAAGAAAATAATAATAATAATAAGCGTATAAAACATGCGCATTTCCCCAACGAGCCGTCCGAGTAATAATAATAAAGAAGAAGAAAAACGTGTTCGATTTAAAAAGTCATTAAATAATGCTTATTAACAAGGTATTTTTTTTAAAGACGCGCGTTGAAAATAACTAGTTTTAACACTATATGTCACAAACGAGTTTGAACGAGAAACAAACAAATTTATAATATGAACGAACGGGTGTAAATAGTTTCAAATAGTTGTTACCCCCGTCCCCGTCACAACTATATCGTATCTTATGCGCATGTATTATTGCGCTCGTGGACCATTTTATTTGACGTTATAATTCTGTTGTTTAACAATACCCGCGCTATCCATCAATTATAATAAATAAAAATACTCGAATTTTCACTCGATTCCTATGTACAGACAACGTCGACTTATAAGAATACATTCTGTATTAATTATTTTCAATACACGCGCGAAAATAACGTTTTATTATACCCTTCCAGAATGAGCTATCACCATCATCGTATTTCAACGCCCCGTTACCCTTCCTCTCCGATCTCGTTTTGAAAACAATCGTGCACGTGAAAGAGTCTACGATCATCGTGCCCTGTTCAACGTGTGCAGCTGATAATCTCGTAACGCTGTCGGACGTATTAAAAAACAAGTATCTCAAACCGCGGACAAATCATTAACCAAGACTAGACGGATTTTATGTGTTATTTTAGACACACTGTGAATTAGGACTCGTGGTTTAGAAGTACAAAACAAAGTCCCTACGCCCAGTAAACAGATCGATTTCAAAGTAACGCGATCCGTACCACTAATAAAATGCCCCACAATGGAGTGATGGGGAAACCATCAAAATAATAATATGCACGTGTTACTTCTGGCCGATTTCCGTGTATATGCCTGCGAAACGCGATCAGCAACAAAGGGATAGAAATTATTGATATTCGAAAGGAAATAGGTATGGACCCAATATAAGAAGAGCAATAATTACAAATGAATTATGAAATAGGAAAAAATGTGTAAATGGAACAGTATAAACCGAGTGTTGAAAATGTCTTTTATACTAAACTTTTATGTTTAAAAAAAAGTGTGGGCCGAAGGTGTGACGATCGAGAACCTGTCACTGATCTATAGATATTTATATGGATTTTAAATTCTGAGCGAAACTGTTGGTTTTACCAATGAAGTTTATTTTTATTTTTTTCGGTGTACAAATTTTCGACCAGAAAGAATGTTCGGACGATCTCGTCGCACGTTACGTTTCTGTTAACAAATTGTATCTAAATTACACATAATATAGTATTATATATTCGAAACGTTTTTCGATTTTTTTTTTTTCCCTGTAGTCTCCTTATGCGTAATTGAAAACATCCCGAAAATTGGAAGAAAAAAACTATTATCCCAATAGTTTTTGAACGTGGTACAAAAAAAAACTACCACAATAATGGTTCTAGATTCTTGAAATTTACAACGAATACGTGTATCTTTGCACTATAAAAAAATTTCCTAAACATTTCTTCCGATTCCGGTCTATATTTATAACAATTTTTAGGTGTTGAGCTATTTTAAACGTTTGGTTTTAAACGTTGAAAACGTTATACAGCATAGATCCTACTAGAGCTATATTCAAACGATCTTGATAATCCTAAGTCACAGTTTTTTTTTTTTAATTACCATATTAACATTTTCCGACGCCACCGCGAAGCTCCGGTCAAGATCGCGTTTCATCGAATGCAACGCTATTCGTCGTATTTAAACGTATGATGATAATAATAATAATAATAATAAAACAAAAAAATTCTAAAATCTTTATCCAAGTAATTCGCTTAAGCGACAACTACCACTTTTTTTTTCCAAAATCTCTCCGAATACGAATTTTTTAATAAGTACGAGATTAATTTTTTAATAAATCCTCGCGGCTGTCAATGATTTAAAAAAAAAAAAAAAAAAAGAGTACACTTAAAATTAACAGGGGTTGGACGGATAACGTTCAAAAACGTTCCATCATTTTCTCGAACGCTCTGTATATACGACACGACATCCGTATAAATGTACTTACGTCGTGTGATGTACGTATATATATAATATATAACAGCTAATGATTCGATATAAACGTTTAGTAGTGGCGCACTTACCTATAGGTATAATACGTATGCCCTTAGAACGTATATTATGTTGTATAATATGATCAGAGTATTTAAGGTACGCGTTTCACTAGCGGGAGCGGAAAATGATAAATGAAACACCCGACAACCAGCTCGGACAACCGAGCCTCGATTATTATTATTATTATTATTATTATATCGATACCGCGATATACGTGCGCGCGGTTATATCATCGTTGATTAGTAGTGAGTGGTGCACTGTCGGTCATCGTCGTACAATATTATTACAATACGAGTGGACGACACTAATATTTTTATTTTTTTTTTTCAAAAACCGAAACGACGATTCTGTAGTCAGAATATTATAACGCAATAATGATATACCGCCGAATTGACAGATCGATCGTGCATAGCTGGGGCTGCTCTCTCTCTCTCTATTAAGACGTCTAACCGCACCAACGTACACCATACACAACAGTGTTATCTCCTAAAACGTGTACAATTTATATGCATGTACGGTATGTGTATTCAATAAACGTTTCGAATAAGCTATTTCACCCCGAGGTCACCTACTCGAGAATACCGCGTGTATTCTGGGCGCGCGCCGAGGAGACGTCTCTATTTACAAAACTGACAAAATTAATGATGTGTTCCCAGTGCGTCTCGTTTCTAACCGGGCACCACCGCCGCCGATGCTAAACCGTCGACGACGGTCCACAACGAGGGGTTCTTATACGTACGTTTTCTTTTGATTAATCGCCAACATGCCTCATTAAACCCGCCGTGTGTTGTTCTAACCCGACTAATGGTCTTATAATAATTTATATTATTATTATTATTCTGCGCCGTGTATAACACTGTAACGATTCACGACGACGACGATACATTCTTATAAATATAATATCATTTAATATTTATAGATTTAGATTATGATACATCAGTGTGTGAGTGTGTATTTTAGTATACAGAGTGCTCGTGTCACTGTTTATATACCAACATAACGTAATATACGAAATACGAGTTCGGTTTCAAGAATGATCGGTCGAGAGAGATCGGAATGAGAATAACAAGAGCCGAGTGAGTTTTTCAAATCGAAATGTTTTTCAAAGAGAACAATAATAAGGCTGTAATAATACGGCGATAATAAGACCCACCGTTAACCTATGCGGATGCGAAAAGTGTGGACGACCACTAGCAACACAGTAAGGAGACTAAGAACGGTTGAGAATAGAATGATACGGAGAAGAATTTTTCTGTTCTATTTATGATAACAGAACGGGTGCGTGGAGAAGAGAATTTAATCGGGAACTACGGGAAGAGTTGGAATTGGCACCAGTCAGTAGTAGCTTTACAAGTGGCGGCTACGTTGAATACGATGACTTGGTCGCGTAATGAGAGCGGTACTGGAATGGAAATCTACGGAAAAGACACCTCGCGGGCGGCTTAGAAAGAGATGGTTGGATACAGTGAAAGAAGATGTCAAGAAAATAGAAGTACGAGAGTGGAGGAAGGTCGTAGCAGCGGTGAAAACTCTTTAAGAGTAATGGATGCCAGTAGAAGAAGAAATACAATCTGTGGCGTGATGTGACGAATACCGTCTAAAGCGGGCAAATGGTCGTGGCTTCGAAAAAATATAAAAGAAGAACTTTCTGGAGCTGGATTACCATACGTAATAGAACACTTGGTAGTCCAATGATTCGAGAAAATCAAAACGAAATTTTCTACTCATAAGATATTAAATAACCTTGAAAGTAGACGCGATCGCTTGCAACATACGCCGACGAGCTAAAAAAAAAAAATCGCAGTTGATTTACGGAAAGCAGACGACGAATTACTCCATTACCAGAAATGCACATCCACATTCATCTGAGTTCGCAAACATCATAAATTTGTTTAAAATCTATTCCACGCGCCGTTCCGAATAAACGTTCGATTTCCTAAATCTGAACTCGGTGGTACATTCATACACATGATAATAGAAAAATATTCGTTAACAAGTCCAGTCTCATTGCACGTATATGTATAAACATACAGCGTATAAACGATAATTTTTTTGTTCCAGCGCTGCACATCGTTCCAAACACCTGTTACAATATATATAAATAATATATTATACGTTCCGTATATAATAATCATTTTCCGTCTTTCTCGGCGACCAGTTTTTATTTATTTCCATATCCTATATTATTGCGCTATTTAATTTCGTTGTTAATTCTTATTTAAACGTGTATTTTATTATATACACACACACACGCGCGCGCGCTCGTTTATATTACACAATCGGTTAAGTTTTTTTTTTTTTTTTTTTATTTTTCTTAACAAACATTTCAATTTATGTATCCTTATTATAGTCGAATATCACTGTATACGCGTATAGTGTATAATAATATAACGTCGTCTATATATAATAAAAGTAATCGATTATTTATGTAAATACACACGTATGTACGCAATAAAGTCGTACGATAAACACGATATACATATATATATATATATGGCATGCAGCAGCGTTAAATTGTCATAAAATATGTCGTTTGTATTATTTGTCTGTCCCCGCACCGTTTTAACATCTCATATACGTTGGTGAAACATACAAGATGCGCGGCCGTATTATAACGCGTCTTTATAATATAAATAAATATACGCTTGTATCATATCGACAGTCCGTATAGGGTTTATAAATAATACAAATATTGTACCGTCGTTGTTTCTGAGATATATATATATATTTATTTTTTTTTTAATTTTTCCATCTCATTAATAAACGTTTGAATGGTGTAAGGTATCTCGCTAAATTTAAAGAAATATTCGAAAGCAGAAAACGAAAACCGAACGGTTATTTTTTCGTCCCGGAATCCGTCGCGGCCGTCACGACCATACGGCGTGTTACAAATCGAACACGTTTTCCACGGGCCGGGCGAGAGTCGCTTGTCCCGTTCAAGAAACGAACAAAAAAAATTAATTATCTCGTGAATTTGGACGATATCACACGTTCGGGGCTAATGATAAATAACTATTTTTTGACCGGTTTTTGACAGTCCCATTTTTGGTACCGCGAAGTAATTGGTAAAAGATCGACTCGCGTGCGTGTTCGGGTATACGTCGATGCACATTATTATATCCCATTGACAAAACCTAATCGATTAGATCGGTTTTCGCAGAGCGTTTCGTTTTAAACGAAACTGTTATAAATAATACGCGCAGTGTTATTATATTGTGTGTATACACCGCAATATCCCGCGCTTTTCATTGACAGTTTTTGCAAATCGAATATTATTTCTTTGTGCGCACGCAATTTCCATATTATTTACACCGTGAAAATTACGATTTTACGAAACGGGCTTCTCTCGCAATTTTATATCCGTTCAAAAAGTATATCGTCGAAATAATATATATATTTTTTTTTTTAAACGATTCGAATTTATAACCGAAAATCGTTATTAATAAAAATTAAATTTAGTACGTTGTTGACTAGTGAAAACACATTTTTTTTCCTCGTTCCTAAAAAAAAAAAAAACAAAATCGCTCGTTTTCCGATGACGAGATAGTGTGTGTAGCGTACGATTCGTTTGTTAATAAAAACGGGTTTCGTTCGGAAACGATTAATAGATGTAATAGATGATATCGTCTAACGACGAATTCGATTCGAACGCCGAAAGGCATATTTGTACAAACACACAATCGCGGAGGAGAGTAAGACTCCGTGTTCCAATCACGCGGTTTAGACGAGTATTATTTCGGTTTCCCGCGGTGTGCGAGGAATCATAAAACAAATCGAAAACTGAATAATATATTTGTATGATTTTAATACACAATAAAATGTACGCTTACCGTTCGTTCGACGCTATTAAAAATGACCCCTTCACGCAGTACGCCGCTGCAGTGCTATATAGATCACTTGAAAATTATCGTGTCACGAAAAATGAGCATTAGAAGCACGCTAGACGGACTGCTACGGGTTTCGTATAATATCACATAATACAGTCGTCTCCCGCGAGTGTTCTCGTTCAATTTTTTTTCATTTTTTTTTCAAAGGAGTCGATTATATTCGATGTAATATTCGCTATCGCACACACGCTGCGCAGGGCGCTGGTATCCCACTGTGCAAATATCATTGACTTTTACAGTCATTTGTTATATAGGCGTGTACACACACACGTATATATATGCGTGTGTACAAGGTGTTTCAAACGTATCAGACGGCCGGTGAAGAAGTTTCTAAAACGATTGAACGGTAGGCGATAACAAAATAATTCTCTTATGACGCGATCGTTTCACTACTACCGTGCGCATACTATGACCGTCATAGTTATTGACCACAGTTTCGCGAACTGACACATCTTCAAAATAGTTTTTTAACCACGTCTCGTGTATATTTCATAAGAAAAAAAAACGAAATACGAAATTTTATTATTTTTATTTTCTTGTTATCTGGGCCACGAATTTTACACATATTTTACACACACTCTGTAACATATTTTCGACGGATAAAGACGATGATTTCAAGAATACATTTAGACACGAGCAGACTGAGTTTACAAAAGAATAACGAGAGAATAAGAGAGAGAGAGAGAGATGAGAAATGAAAGCGCCGTATCTTTTTGTTATCTGCAACGTAGCGATGTACCGTCTCGCGGGAACGCAGCCGAGAAACGTACCGGTTAATTAATCGATAACCTGTCCAACCATCGAGTGGAGATGCGATGTCTCGCGACAAGAATATTATGCGAAACGACTGAACGAAAACCATCGGAAAAAAAGAACAATGCTTGAACGGGGAAACAACGAAGGATTTTTGAACGGACGAAAAAAAAAGAAGAAAAATGTACTCAAATAGAACAATCGATCACGGTTTTGTCACCGAATCGGTTACGTGTGCTCTACCACGGGTCACAAATAACATTACCGTGCAGTTTACATAGTCCAGTTCCCGTGCGAACGGGCATTTTTTCGCTTATTTCATGAATCCGGCCAATCACTTGCTTCAAAAAAAATCGATTGTTTCCCGAATTGAGCGATTTCACATTTACGATCTATTATAATATACACATTAAATTAATTAAAATATAATTATAACAGAAAAGTTTTATTGAATCCAATGACTTACAAATGTGCTGAAAGTCTAATCGCACAACATTCACGACTCATCGCTTCCCCGTCTATTCTTTTGTTCATTTCATGAAATAACGTTTTCGAATCGTTCGATTAAACGTTTTACGTTTCCTCGCGAGAGACTCGACTGATTGCTTGCTGCTGTCTTGGACGGTTTTGCGGACCATCCCGTGGTGTCGTAATCGATTGCCGGGTTCTGCCTGGCGCACATGCAGCAAATTATGTCCTTCTTAGGACGGCGACGACGGCTGAACGCTGCGACTGAGTCGTGTCCGTCGCTGCGGCGTTCGTCTGTTTGGACCCACAAAGTTTTTTCTTCGATTCGCTGGATTCTGTGTTCCACTTTCACCAAGTCCATCGTTGTTACGTTTCTATATCGCAGAATCGCCGAACTGTCACCGAATTCCCGTTCATCTACAGTGATCCCGCGGTTAGATCCCTCGGATCCTCGTCCTACCGGTTTCACGTTTATCGTTTCGACTTTCGAGCGGCACGTCTTCTCGACGAAACGTTGTGTTCCGGGTCTCGGCGAATCCGTTTTTATAGGTCTCAGCATCGCCGCAGTATCACCGTCTCCGAATCCTCGTTCCTTCACTATTCTGTGGTTAGATCCCTTGAATCGTCCTACCGGTTTCACGTTTGTCGTTCCGGCTTTCGAGCGACACGTCTTCTCGACGTATCGCTGTGTTCCGGGTCTCGGCGAATCCGTGAATCCGTCTACCGAGTTCAACGTCGATTCAGCGGTGTCCGCGACGGCGGGCGAAAACGATTCGAATTTCTCGACGAGTCTTCTCACCTGTCCGCCTTCCGTGCGTTTCGGCATCATTTTACAACGGAAAACGAATCGAACGAAAAGTGTACGTTTTCTATAGAAATTCGCGTTTCGGTACGCGAATATAACGATATAACTGTTCGTGAACTCAATATCCGTTATGTTCGACACCAAGATTCTTAATGGGCTTTGGGGCGTTGGAAATTTAACAGTTCGTATGGAATAAACAGTCGCGGTCGGTTGTCAAAGCAGTTTATTTGTAATAATATTTCAGCCAGCTATAAAAATACGAGAAAATAAAAAAAACAAAAACAAAAAATTGGATGAAAAACTGTTTTTTTTTTAAATCAAAAAAACCAACCTGTATTTTGGTGCTAGAGTATTGAAATTTACACCGAACATATAACTTTACACTGTATACACGTGTAAAAAAATTAATTTATTCCACTTTTGGCCTACAGTCATTAGGTGTCGAGCTATTTAAACCGTAAAACGTTTGCGATTTTAAAAGCTCAACGTTATACAACACAAGTCCTTACGTTACTTTAACTATATATATGAAAAAAAGGAAATTTCGACAATTCTGATTTTTTTTATTGCCGCTACCGACAGAGTGTATTCCGGATTGCGCACGTCTCCGTCTTGCAGAATCGTTTGTCGTATCGGTTTTTTTTTTTTTTTATATTTAGTAATATTACAAAACTCTCAAGTATTTCTAGTCTAAATGATTCGGTACCGGTTTTTTTTTTTCTGTCAAATATTATTGCCGAGGTACAGCGTGCGAAGACAGTGTACAGTGTGGAAATAAACACTCGGAAAGATTTTTATCAAACGCAACTGTTACAAAACAGAGTAACACACATTGGACACGAGCACCCGGGCGCTGTGCCGTTTCCGTGAACAAACGTTTATACGTTTTCGAACCGTTCGACCAAACGTTTTACGTGTGCCGGCGCGAGACGCGACTTCTTGCCGTCTTCGACGGAGTTTTGCCGACCGTTCTCTGCGATGCCGTAACCGATTGCCGGGTTCTGCCTGGCGCAAATGCAGCATACTGTGTCCTTCTCGGGACGACGACGACGACGACTCGACGTTATTAATTGGAATTAATTTCTTGTAAAATGTATATTTTTAGTCAACAATAACGGAAAACTAAAATATGTTCTAATCAATCGTCCGAGTGCGCGTCCACTTGTACGGGGGGTGGCGATATCGGACTGGTGAGGAGGACAGTCGACGACAATCGTTCGGTATACAAACCGCGGGGATATTATTTTATAATAATAATAATAATAATAATAATAATAATAATAATACGTGTTTGGTATTTAACGACGACGTGTGTTTCTTCGCGCCCAAAACGCGCGTACTACAATCGCGACTCACTCCGATCGATTCCGTAAACGCAATTAATTTCCCTCGTCTCCGCCCTTCCTCGGCGACGACGACTGAGATCAGGTCTCCGTCTCCGCGTCCGCACTCGCTCGAAACCCCGCTCTCCGCATTCTACACGAGTCCGATATTAAACAGTATTTTATTATGTTATTCATATACGAGTATATATATATATATACAGAGAGATGCGTGGACAATACGCGCGAGTCATTTCGATGAATATAGCGTGTGCGCGTGCAGGTGGTCCCCATGTACGCGCGCGGATTTCGCAAAAAAGGTTTACACCGCGGTCGCTCGCCCCCGCGACACACAATGTGCTGCTGCGTGTTGTGATGTCTACGAGAAATATTTAAAATATCTCGCCCGGGGATCCCTTTTAGTTTCTTCGTAAACGGTCTGCAAAAGGGTTTTGCGATACGCCCGCGGCCGAGGGACGTATTTTGCGCGCTTCCTCCGCCGTTCATAACGCGGTCGATTTTCGATTCTTAAACTTGCGTAGATTTTGCTGATCGAGAGGCGAAGAGGAAAAAAACAATACTTGTACGAATAAAAATCAAATAATAATAATAATAATCGTACGAGGATTTACGGGATACCGAACGGCGGAGCGATTATTAGCGATGTATATCGGATGGATTAAAACGACGCGTTTGCGTTCGAATGATTCTATCGGAAGAAACGCTTTACGATTAATAATTTTCCAGTTTTATCTAGTCCGAGTACTTTAGAAATGCCGATTTTCTCAAAAGCGCTTGGAGAACAAAATTACAAAAAAAAAAAAAAAAAAAAAATACCGGTAAAAATGCGATTTTTCCCCATAATTCCTAAAACGATTATTCGTAAATTAGGTAGTTCTAATGAATAAGTAATTCGTTGTTTTCTTCTTTTTTTTTCAATCGTTAATTTGGTATTGTTTTTTATTATTATAATTAAATAACGCGTACCAGTCCATTTTCAACAGATAATATAACGATTACAAAATACATTTCTATATAACCCCCCCCCCCCCCGAGCAAAAATGTTTAATTTAACCGTTCCGAACAATCGCGTCCTCCATCGATACGATTTTTTTTTTTCATTTATATAAATAATCGTCTTATTGCGGTAATAAAACGGATGATTCAAAAATTGCGTAGCACTATTACAGTACGCGTACAAAACGATATTATTATTAACACTTAAAGGTAATCGGGACAATTCGATTTTTAATGGTCCTACGAAACTTTTTTTTTCAAATTTCGTACTATTTTTAATGCTTTTTTTTTTTCTAAACGCACACAAAACGGCGTGTGTTTCGCAATGCATACGATTTCGCGCTCTTCAGGTGTTATGATATTATGTGATCAATATCGCGCCGCGAAACCGCAAAACGTGCGTCTCAACTATTATATGTATATTGTATATATAATGCGTATAAATTTTTTTTTTCTACATTCCATCTTGTGAGAAAAACGTACTCGTATAATCGGTCGGTTTTCATCGGAACCGGGGGAAAAAAATTAAATAGAATAAACGTACGTTCGGTCATCCCTACGTCGCAGCAGCAGTTCGTTCCGCCGTTATTATTATATTATAACGGTTACCGTCGAACAATACGCATTGTTTATTTTCGTTTAAATGCATATACCGCGGTCACGTCGGTTTCAAACGAGACGCGAGGGTCAGAACACGCGTATGTAGACCAAGTGCCGGTGGACACAGTATTTTATTATATAAAACACCGCGTTTTATACCGAATTTTTTTCCGAAATAATAAACGCACACGGCTTTTCTTCGCACGCTGTACCTCGGCAATAATATTTGACAGAAAAAAAAAACCGGTACCGAACTATCGAGCGAATCACTTAGACTAGAAATACTTGAGAGTTTTGTAATATTACTAAATATAAAAAAAAAAAAAACCGATACGACAAAACGATTCTGCAAGACGGAGACGTGCGCAATCCGGAATACACTCTGTCGGTAGCGGCAATAAAAAAAATCAGAATTGTCGAAATTTCCTATTTTTCATATATACAGTTAAAGTAACGTAAGGACTTGTGTTGTATAACGTTGAGCTTTTAAAATCGCAAACGTTTTACGGTTTAAATAGCTCGATACCTAATGACTGTAGGCCAAAAGTGGAATAAATTAATTTTTTTACACGTGTATACAGTGTAAAGCTATATGTTCGGTGTAAATTTCAATACTCTAGCACCAAAATACTGGTTGGTTTTTTTGATTTAAAAAAAAAAACAGTTTTTCATCCAATTTTTTGTTTTTGTTTTTTTTATTTTCTCGTATTTTTATAGCTGGCTGAAATATTATTACAAATAAACTGCTTTGACAACCGACCGCGACTGTTTATTCCATACGAACTGTTAAATTTCCGACGCCCCAAAGCCCATTAAGAATCTTGGTGTCGAACATAACGGATATTGAGTTCACGAACAGTTATATCGTTATATTCGCGTACCGAAACGCGAATTTCTATAGAAAACGTACACTTTTCGTTCGATTCGTTTTCCGTTGTAAAATGATGCCGAAACGCACGGAAGGCGGACAGGTGAGAAGACTCGTCGAGAAATTCGAATCGTTTTCGCCCGCCGTCGCGGACACCGCTGAATCGACGTTGAACTCGGTAGACGGATTCACGGATTCGCCGAGACCCGGAACACAGCGATACGTCGAGAAGACGTGTCGCTCGAAAGCCGGAACGACAAACGTGAAACCGGTAGGACGATTCAAGGGATCTAACCACAGAATAGTGAAGGAACGAGGATTCGGAGACGGTGATACTGCGGCGATGCTGAGACCTATAAAAACGGATTCGCCGAGACCCGGAACACAACGTTTCGTCGAGAAGACGTGCCGCTCGAAAGTCGAAACGATAAACGTGAAACCGGTAGGACGAGGATCCGAGGGATCTAACCGCGGGATCACTGTAGATGAACGGGAATTCGGTGACAGTTCGGCGATTCTGCGATATAGAAACGTAACAACGATGGACTTGGTGAAAGTGGAACACAGAATCCAGCGAATCGAAGAAAAAACTTTGTGGGTCCAAACAGACGAACGCCGCAGCGACGGACACGACTCAGTCGCAGCGTTCAGCCGTCGTCGCCGTCCTAAGAAGGACATAATTTGCTGCATGTGCGCCAGGCAGAACCCGGCAATCGATTACGACACCACGGGATGGTCCGCAAAACCGTCCAAGACAGCAGCAAGCAATCAGTCGAGTCTCTCGCGAGGAAACGTAAAACGTTTAATCGAACGATTCGAAAACGTTATTTCATGAAATGAACAAAAGAATAGACGGGGAAGCGATGAGTCGTGAATGTTGTGCGATTAGACTTTCAGCACATTTGTAAGTCATTGGATTCAATAAAACTTTTCTGTTATAATTATATTTTAATTAATTTAATGTGTATATTATAATAGATCGTAAATGTGAAATCGCTCAATTCGGGAAACAATCGATTTTTTTTGAAGCAAGTGATTGGCCGGATTCATGAAATAAGCGAAAAAATGCCCGTTCGCACGGGAACTGGACTATGTAAACTGCACGGTAATGTTATTTGTGACCCGCGGTAGAGCACACGTAACCGATTCGGCGACAAAACCGTGATCGATTGTTCTATTTGAGTACATTTTTCTTCTTTTTTTTTCGTCCGTTCAAAAATCCTTCGTTGTTTCCCCGTTCGAGCATTGTTCTTTTTTTCCGATGGTTTTCGTTCAGTCGTTTCGCATAATATTCTTGTCGCGAGACATCGCATCTCCACTCGATGGTTGGACAGGTTATCGATTAATTAACCGGTACGTTTCTCTGCTGCGTTCCCGCGAGACGGTACATCGCTACGTTGCAGATAACAAAAAGATACGGCGCTTTCATTTCTCATCTCTCTCTCTCTCTCTCTCTCTCTCTTATTCTCTCGTTATTCTTTTGTAAACTCAGTCTGCTCGTGTCTAAATGTATTCTTGAAATCATCGTCTTTATCCGTCGAAAATATGTTACAGGGTGTGTGTAAAATATGTGTAAAATTCGTGGCCCAGATAACAAGAAAATAAAAATAATAAAATTTCGTATTTCGTTTTTTTTTCTTATGAAATATACACGAGACGTGGTTAAAAAACTATTTTGAAGATGTGTCAGTTCGCGAAACTGTGGTCAATAACTATGACGGTCATAGTATGCGCACGGTAGTAGTGAAACGATCGCGTCATAAGAGAATTATTTTGTTATCGCCTACCGTTCAATCGTTTTAGAAACTTCTTCACCGGCCGTCTGATACGTTTGAAACACCTTGTACACACGCATATATATACGTGTGTGTGTACACGCCTATATAACAAATGACTGTAAAAACCAGCGCCCTGCGCAGCGTGTGTGCGATAGCGAATATTACATCGAATATAATCGACTCCTTTGAAAAAAAAATAAAAAAAAATTGAACGAGAACACTCGCGGGAGACGACTGTATTATATGATATTATACGAAACCCGTAGCAGTCCGTCTAGCGTGCTTCTAATGCTCATTTTTCGTGACACGATAATTTTCAAGTGTTCAATATGGCACTGCAGCGGCGTACTGCGTGAAGGGGTCATTTTTAATAGCGGCGAACGAACGGTAAGCGTACATTTTATTGTGTATTAAAATCATACAAATATATTATTCAGTTTTCGATTTGTTTTATGATTCCTCGCACACCGCGGGAAACCGAAATAATACTCGTCTAAACCGCGTGATTGGAACACGGAGTCTTACTCTCCTCCGCGATTGTGTGTTTGTACAAATATGCCTTTCGGCGTTCGAATCGAATTCGTCGTTAGACGATATCATCTATTACATCTATTAATCGTTTCCGAACGAAACCCGTTTTTATTAACAAACGAATCGTACGCTACACACACTATCTCGTCATCGGAAAACGAGCGATTTTGTTTTTTTTTTTTTAGGAACGAGGAAAAAAAATGTGTTTTCACTAGTCAACAACGTACTAAATTTAATTTTTATTAATAACGATTTTCGGTTATAAATTCGAATCGTTTAAAAAAAAAAAAAAAAATGTTTGTAGAAAAAAAATATATTATTTCGACGATATACTTTTTGAACGGATATAAAATTGCGAGAGAAGCCCGTTTCGTAAAATCGTAATTTTCACGGTGTAAATAATATGGAAATTGCGTGCGCACAAAGAAATAATATTCGATTTGCAAAAACTGTCAATGAAAAGCGCGGGATATTGCGGTGTATACACACAATATAATAACACTGCGCGTATTATTTATAACAGTTTCGTTTAAAACGAAACGCTCTGCGAAAACCGATCTAATCGATTAGGTTTTGTCAATGGGATATAATAATGTGCATCGACGTATACCCGAACACGCACGCGAGTCGATCTTTTACCAATTACTTCGCGGTACCAAAAATGGGACTGTCAAAAACCGGTCCCGCCGTGCAGCATCAACGGAGATAAAAGACCGCGTGACCGTAATATAATATAACATATTATATTAATAAGAAAAATATAAACGATATAATTCTCCGGTTCGGCGCGTTCTCGCTCTCCCGTAAAAATATTTTATTGTCCGGCGTCGTTTTTTGTTCACCGCCCCCATTCGAAGAATAATATTTTCGGAAAGTATAAAAATGACGACAGACGGATTGCTCTTCTCGGACGGATTGCGCTGCGCAGTGCGCAATAACGTAGTAACCCGGAGAAATCGTATACGAAGTTTGAGCGAGTGGGCGAGAGGCGAAAACGATTATTATTATTATTAAAAACTACGATGGCACGCGGTATATCGAGAATGTAATTCATTGGCAGTTTTAAACCTCCCACAACCATTAATTCGAGATTAAGGCAAGAACCTTCCCATCGTATTTTCGATGATTCACAAAGTCAAGTTAGGTTTGGAAGAAAGAAATTCCAGTCGAAGCGTTTGCCGAGATTTCGGCCACTGCTATTATACAAAACAATTATTGAGAATTTTTTTGTGTGTTAATTGGGAAGAAGAGGGGAAAAAAACGAAAATCGTAAATCGAATTTTATATATAAATATATTTATTTTTTTTTTTAGATAATAATGTGAGAATAGTTTCGTCATCATTGGTTTTACTCATTTGCGGAATATGCGCGCGATTTAAGAGTATTTAACAATTTTTTTTTTTTAGCGTCGAGTATTTCGAATTTTAAGAACGTTTCCGTTGAAAAAGAAATCCTGTCTTAATTCAAATCGTATATTATTTTAACGCTCTTGAACAAACCCATTTCAATACCAAATTATTAGAACAGCATTTTAGATACTGAACGGAACGAGGAATGTATCGGTTTTACAACGATGTCTGTAGCGAAAAATTCTACCAGAAGGAGCGCTCCGATCTTTCCGTGTTTCCACTAGCGAATCGCACGTCTAATTGATACTCCAGAGAGATGATTTTGGCAAAAGCAAAATTATTTTACCTACTTAGGTTTATTGTGAGAATATTAAAACGATTACTCTAACGTCAACGCCGTATGGCGTATATTCGATATTAATAATAATAAATAATGTTACACCGAAGCTCTACTCAGAATAGCCTCTCCCCCCCGATCGCTTTCAAATTTGTACAGTAATTATAAAACTAAGTAATTCGCATCTACAGCTGTAACACCCCCGCACCGCCGCTATACCTTTATGCCTATTTCAGTTTTTCGAATACTAACGAATTCGTGTTTCATAAATTCGACTTTTAACGATCGTTCGCGCTCAAGCACAAAGTATTCGTTTCGATTATCATTAACAATCGCCTTCTTCGTCCTTCTAAAAAAAAAAAAAAATAAAAATTATACGCGTTATTGTAATTTATACGACGGATTTTCGACGGCTGCTGCAATAATTCGAGTATATAATGATAATAATAATAATAATAATAATAAATACATTTACTATATATGTGTATATAGTTTACTGCAGCTGTTGAAAATCGCAGACGACGGCGCTTACATTACGCGCAGACGTCTTTATAATATTTTATACATTGTGTCGGCAGTATCGAAATTTAGCAGAGGGGAGAAAAAAAGAAACTTACCTCCCCTGCACCGTGGCTCGTCCAATTTGCTCGTTATTTTTATATATATGCGAACGCTGTTTCGCTCCTATAGTAGTGGTCGTGTGACCATCGACGAGGGGTGAACCGATATAATACTCGTATAATATATACACACAGATATAAATATATTAAACATTTTATACATATATATATATATATATTTTACGCGATGTCTGAATCGTGTTTTCACAATACACCACACTGTGTTGCACGAGAGACGCGACCCTCGTCACCGCCATCGAGGGGCTGGACGATTTGCGTGTCCAAGCCGCAGCAGCCACTCAATAACAGTATATATTATTATTATTATTATTATTATATACAAGTCAATAGTTTAACAATAATAATAATAATACCGACGATAATGCGCGTGCAATGTAGAACCGTACACAGAAGGCCTCGACACCACCCTCCTCGTAAGCGTGTATTAAATACATTATTGTCGTCGTCCCGTTTCGAATCGGCGAATCAAATATTTGCTGCTGCTGCTGCTGCTGCTGATGGTGATGGTGATGCTGCGGCGGCGGCGTTGCTTGTATACACAGAACGATTCGAGCCGACGCGATTGTCCCCGCGCCCGGGCGCCTTCCCGCCGCCACGCGAGCACGTCCGAAAATGTTCGTCGACGACAACAATGCGTATATTATAACGTTTCGAGTATTGAAATCGTCGTTCGATTGTCGGTGTGTGTTTTTTTTTTCTTTTGAAGAAAAATATCGAAATGCCAACGACGTTTTTATATTACAATGCGGTGTGGTATAAAAAAAAGTGTACGATTTTTACTTGTTCTTCCGCGGTTTCACTGTTGAAAGGAATTTTTTTTCCTAAACGATCAGGAGAATGGAAAACTCACGAAAACGTCAACACAACCTCTTGCCCTTCGATAAAGAGGAGAGAAAAGAGTTACAGAAGAAATACTAAATGAATTCACGAGCGCATTGAAGAGTCGAGCATTTTATATTTTTCAATGTATCCGATTATAAAAAAGTAAAATTATTAGCATATGACGGCTTCTGCGGCTTGAGTTAATTCAGTGTGGAAACGTATTCCAATATGAATAATTAAATGTGTGAGTAAATAAACGAACAAATTAATAATAAAATAATACTAAAAAGTGTTTGAGAACTTGTGATTGTTCTTTTATACTATACACCATATACTATAGGCCCAAAATCACGAAAATATACACTTTTTTTACTTTGCGTTATCTTTGCGTTTTTAATTACGTTATCATCTTTAGCATTTCAATTACTAGTAAACCGTTAAACACACCCGTATTTAAACAGTATATATTTCCGATGACGTCGCTATAAGGATATTTATAAAATGTAATGTGAGAAATATAAATATTAGGTTCAAAGGACATATTATTTAAAAATAAGGAGACGAAAAATCTCCTGTTGCGGAACATTTATTAAATACTAACTATAATATTATATCGGCAAAACTTAAAAAAAAAATATATATATATTTAAATAATTAAACGTAAGACAAGCAATAGAAATGTCAAATAATAAAAATAATAATAATAACTTGTTAAACTGGCACTTGTTGAGTCGATTAAAAAATTCACAATAAAAATTAATTTAATATAAACCAGATGGCGGTAGCATAGACTTGCGGTGGGCGTGGTCGTTCACTCACGACCAACCGACGCGGGCGGTTTGTGATGACATCATCGGAAATATAAACAGTGTCTATTGGTTTAGTAGTAGTTGGTTCGCGTTGATGACGACCACGCGTAGTTATCGAAATACGTAAAAATAAGTGCATATTTTTGTGATTTTAGATTTACAGTGTATAATAATAAATAACAGTTTGTGTATAATATTATACAACTAGGAAACCGATAACAATTGGATGACTTTATATTGTTAATATTTATTCTACAATATTATTGTCTTTCTGTATCAAATAATATGAAAATGTCAATAAACTAATCATTAAACGTTGTTAAGGCAATAAGTTAAATTTTGCATTATTATCATCTGCACGTCGGCCAGCGAAAATCACTTGCTCTTCCGCACATCATAATCGCATAAGCTCTATATATATTTTCGCCTATGCGCACATTCGGACAAACATGTTCATAATGATCGGGGACGGATTTCGAGTATAAAATACGGTACACGCGTATTTGACGTAACAATGACAGGAGAAATTGCGTATACACGAGCTGGGACGTTTGGAAATATATTGCGTAGCGGTTGAATCGATGCGGTCTATTTAGTCGCTCGATTGTGGTTCACCAACCGATTGTGCGGATGCGGCGTTTGGTCTTGTTTAGGATAATAAAATAAAATATAAAATAATCGATGGCGACACGCAAACGTCGCGTGTGTGTGTTTCTCTACTCGTTTCGGTGCCATTCACGCGAACAAAAGCATCAGATATACGCAAGGGGTTGATGGTTTTAGAGATGAGATTCGATCGGGGGAGGAAACAATATACAGGAACGTAAATAAACGACGGAATTTAGTTGTCTATACTTATTTTTATTCCCCCCCGCGTAATCGGCACAAAACGATTTGTCGATCAAAACGATTTCCGTGTACAGTTAACTGGAAACGTCGATTAATAAATTCCGTCTTAAAACGCGCGTGGTCAATAAAGTGTGTCGTGCAGTGTACGAGAAAACAAAAATTTTTGTCTCTCGATTAGATTTATCTTAAATGCATTAGAGTGAAAAAAGAATGCGATTTCGCGGTGTTTCGAGGAGTCGAAATTATAATTAGAGGAAGAAAATCGAACGGAAGACGAATTAATTGGAGACGAGTGAGAAGGACAAAGTAAATCTTATTGTTAAATAATACGGTCAGAAAGACGTAATGATGAGATGTTTATTTGACAGAATGTACAGAGTAAATGACGAATAAGAGTGTCACAAAATTTCGTGACCGCACGCGCCTTACATGATTTCGTCGAATTTCAAATAGACGATGTACGGATTTGTCATAAAATATAATCCTTGTGTTATAACTTATCGATAATCGAGAGCGTTTATTGCGTTAAAAAATTATCAGAAAACAAAAAACGTTTGAATAAAGAATATAAAAAAAACACACACACATTTTGACTGGGTACGCGCGTGCTGAATCAATGACAAAAAAAAAAAGTTGTTAAAAACTACATATTTTTTCATCTTTTAATAAACCTTATAAATAAAATCGTTTTTCCCCTCCCCAGTAATGCATACGTATATTATTTAAATATCATTCGTATATTATAATCTATATATGAAAACTCGTGTTGGAAAAAAAAACGAGAAAATATTCTACGTATAATAATTACATACGGAATAACATTATTTACAATATAATCACGTGCGATATAATGTCGTAATGATGACATTATGTTGAAATTAATAGCGTTATCTCGTTGTTATTATTATTATTATTTTTTTTTTTTGTTTTAACGACTAATTATTTATGTAACCACAAACGAATATATTGTCGATTGGGCGACTGCGTTCATATAAGGCGCTTTATCTTAAAACGTGTTAAGTTCAACAACGATAATCGCGCAATTAAAATCATTTCACGTTTTCACAATAAATAATAATTATTATTCTTCGCGTTATTATGCGACTATTAATATTATTATTACGATTGATAATGTATAATCAGGGCAAATTTTTATAAGACGCCCTTAAAAAATATTCAATATACTAAATGCTATTTTACATATAGGTATTGTTTAAAACGACTTATATTTATAAAATTCTGGATAAAATAATTATTCGGACACAATTATCGACAAGTGTATTATTATTTCGTCAAGTACATAGTGATTCTTAATTATTCAAAATATTTTCACAATGTTTTGCTATTTTGAAGTGTGATCGGATTTAGAATAGACGACCAGCGTTTTGACTGAAAACAAAAAAAAATTTCCGGCTTTCGCTGGTCGTCTGTCTAGGGCCCTAAGGCGCCCCGATAATGCCCCTGTGTATAACGTATACGATATATAATATATAGACTGATTTTGGCAGCAGTCGATACTTATTTTTATATAAGTCGTCCTGAAATTCGTCCCGAGTTGAGGGGATGTCTTGGACTTCTGAACAATTAAATGCGTTGCCAGTTAAGGTATAGACCTGTCTATCATCGCTGTTTTCGAACTACGCCGCCATCGATGAAATCACGAATAACGTAGTTATATATATATAAAAAATATCGTCAAAATTAATTTTTATTTTAGCAACCGTTTTAAATGTTTTCGTTAAATATTCACTATGCTACAGTACTCGTATATTTTTTGACATAATTATTTGTTCTCTCATATTCATCGATTAACAAAACAACTGACGTAAAACGCGATGGTTAATTTAATATTCCTTTTTTTATTTTCCAACCAAAGATGTATTTTAAAATCGAAGAGTCGTAATAACTTTAGTATAATAATACATAATACATTCTTTTCTTTCTAATAAAAATAATATTGACAACGAAAAGATGACCATTCGTGGGCCGAATTATGGCAGGAGGAGGCGAGTGATTCTTTTAGCAAATAAACGATATAATAACAATAATTGAAATCTTGTGAATTTTTTAAAATTACATTGTTAATTAATAAGTTCGGATGTCAATGTTACTCGAACAATATTATTAGTATAAGGAAACGCGAAAATTACGAGAAATAATTAGGAAATGACGAGAAAAATGTTTGCAGCCAATATTATTTGTCTCTCCTCGTTTTATCCACGCTCAACACTGTCAATATTTACTCTTATAATTACAAAAGCGTTATACTTAATAATAATTAAATAATTCTAATGGAATAACTTTGAACTGAAAATCGATAATAATTGAGTTCAATACGTTATTTACACACACCGGCAACGGGTACAAATTGAAAAATCGATTTATTTCATTTATTTTTTTTCTTAATTATAACATACTAATAAATGAAAAGCACTGGAAACTATAACTAACAGCGAACGCGTAAAAACAGTTAAACGCGCGTCTAGTGAATGATAAACGCTAAACCGGCCAATTGAAAGAGTTTCTACCCCCCCCCCCCTTACAACGATCAGACGAATCCACTTTTTTCATTTTATTTCTTCTTTTGATAGTTCCTTATGGAGATTTTTTTTCTCTTTACATTTATACGTATTCTACGAACGAGACCAGGGATCAAATATTGTCGAATTTAAAATTCAAACCGAAATTCGGAATTAAAATATTATTACAATGAAAATGAGTAAAAGTTTACGATATAAATGAGGAAAAAAACCACTAGTTATGTGAGTTCACGTGATGCGTTTGAAACGCCAATAGAATAATTTTTGGACGTTCAATTTGGAAATTCGAACAAAGACTAAAAAACTGTTGGCGTGTATACGTATTTAAAAACACTTTTACCGACGGAAAAATACTCGGATTTTATAAAACGTTTGGTTTTCTCTGACGAATAATTTGAGGGAAAAAAATTTAACTCGTCCCGATTGTCTGCAAACATCTCTGAATTTGCAATCGTCGAGCTATTTACACGGGTAATTTGAGAAACGCTACGTCGGGCCAGTCGTGTGTTGTAAGAATACAAGACGAGATCATTTTTTTTTTCTCGGTCCACATTCACCATCTCGGATATATCATATATTTTATCGGACGTTAATAGTGTCGGAGAGCCGAGACGAACCTGAATAAACATGCGGCGGTACACCGGGGGCGCGAGCGCGCGCTCGAAACGATTGCCAAACCAGCAGCATCACGAGCAGTAATTTTTACAGTATAATATGTAACAATGGACCGTGTCATTTATATACGCATACGATTTTATTATTATTATTATTACTATTATTATTATTATTATTATTATTATTATTATTATTATTATTGTTACATTACGTTCGCCTTTTGAGTCGACACACACACAAAAAAAAAAAAACTTAAATCCCAAAAGACGACAATCGCCGTATGAGATAAATTCGATTCAACGCACCACCGGCAATAAATCGAATTTAATTTTCGTTGCCGTACGTACGACGGCGGTTTTTGTAATAATTGTACGCTGCACGACGCGCGAATTCTCTGAGTTGTCTGCGCAACAGTGAAAAATAAACGGAATTTCGCCAACACAATCGTAATTTTCGATCGGATTTATTTATTAATCCGTTTCCCACGCCTGATTTTTGTTATTAATTCATGTACGTTTGTGTTTTCCCTCAACGACAGCGGGATTTAGACGTATACGAACTATGAATGTTAACGCGACACTTAATTCGACGTTTTTGTCTGACATTTTTGTTGTTTCTACAAATAATGTAATTTCATAATCAAATTCAATAACTTTTCAATAATTCGTCGAAACTGAAGTGTTCGCACGTTTGACGGTGTGTAACGTGTCGCCGCCGACTGCCGAAAACAAAGTGCATGACCGTTTTGTGACTTTTGATTTTGCTCGGAGTAAAAGTGTAGAACAAGACCGAACGACCACCGATCGTGTTTCGTTTTGTCTTGTCGTGTTTTGCTGTTGGCTGATAATTGTACGATTACTTTGCATGCGTTCCTTTTTGTCTCCAAACCCGCTCCGATAGCTGCTCGGAGCGGTTTTGCTCTTTCATCGTTCACGGAATCACGTGCGCGGACGTGGTTAAACCCGTTAAACGCGACGCTTTTTCTCTGCCAGCGGTATCGGTTCCTGGAAGCTTTCGTTTTCTTCTCTCAAATATTCCATCAATTGTCCCGCTCCCGCGCCCACAAATCCTTCGATTCGTTTCGTCTACATCTGTTCCCGGACTTTACAAGTGTCTCCCTTTGGACGAGATCTCTTCGATTGTCGTCGCAATAACATTACAGTTCAGAGTCAGTCGGCGGTGTGTGTATCGTGCGCGAATTTCTACGAAATTTTCTTCCCGTACGTCTTCCGTATACTGCTTGCGATAGTCTCTCTAATCGTTTTGAGATAGACGTCCTAACACCCGTACTCTGCGGCTAACTGTCCGTGGTACAAAATACGCGCTGGCGGGCCACAGCATAACGGCGGCGAATAGCCCTCGGGATGTGCCAAACCCTCTCGTTGCGGATGGAAATTATTGTGTACGCGCGCGTAAACGTTGTAATTTTTCACGATCATGACTAGAGAGGTCGGGAGACGATAGAAGTAAGCATCGTTTGGTTTAATGAATAGGTGCACACCTCCTATCGTACGTATTATCATCCGGCCCCGTACAACCACCGTTTCAACGTTATTCTATTGGAAATAGTAAAAATATGTAAAATAACGTGTCTTATATAATACCGTATACTCACTGTACTCGGGGAATGATGATGATGATGATGATGATGATAATAATAATAATAATAATAATAATAATATATGCGGAGAGTTATATATTACTATAACCGAGGACGTTTGGTTTTTTTATTCTTTTCACCAGATAAAGGTATATTACAACGGATACCGCGCGTTATTATTCATATATTATATCGTTCAAATATACGATAGTTATTCAAATAAATCGTGTATGATTCCTACAACTATTATATGCATACATATTTTTCGTGAGAAAAAAAAACGCGTTTCGTTACAGACAAACGAAAACAACAAGAACTCATTTAATATTTTCTTTTTTCTCGAGAAAATAAAAAAAAAAAAAAACAATGACGATTTTTGTACTGTGTGCACGTAGGAATTTAAAAAGGCAGTCATTATACTTGAAATAGTGTGTTTATTTGTTCTCTATTCTCGCCGGTGACGTTTCAAACAGCCTTTACTACGGTTTTTACGTATTGCGCGGAGAGAGTCGAGATGAGAATTGCGGGCACGCAATGCCGATTTTTCTTTTTTTTTAACGAAAAACTGAAATCACATACCTGCATATGACTATCTACAACAGTGGAAGAGAGATATTTTTTCGCGAAATAAACGAATTAACGCTTTACGCGTAATTTCGCGATACATTTAATTTTTATTTTTTTTCTACTTTTTAAACGTCGTCGCTGCAATAGAATTTTACATTAAGCAAACGACAATCGTTTTCGTTCCGCCTGCAAAATGTAATATTTCGCCGACCGGATAAAATCGTTTTTGTTTTTTTGTTCTTTTTTAATGAATTCCGGTCGAAACCGGCCAACGTAAACGCCGTATACGTATACCGATAAATCTATCGTTCGTACGGTTTATTTTAACATAAAATGTAATAAGAAAATGCGAAAAAAAAATAAAATCTATAAATCAATACTCGTAAATAAAATAAATTCGTAAAACGCACCAATCGAGGGATAAAAGATTATTGTGAAAAAAAAAGAAATATTATATATATATATAGAGAGAGAGGATTCGTATTAAATTCGTTTATGATGTTTAAAAAAAAAAAGAAATTCAACTCATATCCGCAGGTATTGAAACGTGAAAATAAATAAAAACGGAATGCAAAACAGTGAACATTACGAATACGAGACAATAAAAAGAATTCGAGAGATTATACATAGTGGAACCTCGATAAGTCGAAATTCAAGGGAAATGCAATTTTTTCGACTTATCAAGGTTTTCGACTTATCTGTAATAATGTAAACAAGGCGGACAAATCGATAGTACGATAAGTGAATTTGTTTGAAAAACGATTACGACGCGTTAAATATTATATTACGTCGTATAGGTATAACGCGAATAATATTATACCGTTTTGAAAATCCGTTTGTATACGTTTAAAATATATCAAAACATTTTTTTCTTTTTTTCTAAACATAAAATACGTCGCTCGAACGATTTAATAATAAACGGGAAATAAATAAGCGTATAAAAAATAAATAATCGCGGGGTATAGAGCGCAATGATAATATCGCCTGTTCGCACGAGTGGCATTCGTATTCCTCCGAAATGAGACAATCATCGACGTGGACCGTTTTTTTTTTTTTTTTTTTAAAAAAATATTATCCTATTTCTCCGCCTATATATATATATATACTATAAATTCCCCTACTTTGCCGTATTAATATATTATTAAATTTTCTCGCCTTCGTATACGAATAAATATACGATAAATCGGAGGAAAAAATTTACCGTTCCCGTTCACGTGTGTGTATGTGTGTGCGACAAAATGCTATTTTTGTTTCTTTTTTTTTCCGTTTCTCTTCGACCGTATTATTTTCGCGACGACATGCCCGGGGGCCATATATTATTATTATTATTATTTTTTTTTTTTTTACGGAACGTCGCCGCTTATCAACACAATAATCGTTTAGGCGTACGAGAAAATATTGTACAGAAAAAGCGTCCGACATACGCGGTGTCGTGTAAGAGAGAAGCTGGGGGAAAAAAACGCCGTCGACTTAAGAAAACGTGAAAAAAAAAAACGACTATTGTTCGTCGGCTGTCAGTCGTGTCCGCCGTCGTCGAAATACATTCGTCGATCGATTTTTTTTTTTTTAATCCTTTCTGTTTACTTTTTACAAAAAAAAATACTGTCGTCGCGATCGTCACGGCCCCGCGCGCAATACAGCGCTAAATAAAAACGCTCGTCTATCGCGTACAATACCATCACGGCGGCGGCGTCCAGTATACAAAAGGATTTCGAATTTTTCATCAGATGAGAATTATTGTAATGTTTGGAGAGATTATAGGCCATTCGTTCGTCGATCGCGAGACGTAGTAGTGTTTCGAGTATATTTATTTATTTTCTTTTTGCGGTCCACGCTATATATTTTTTTCCTGTAATAATTCCGAAAAGGGGGAACTGAGTAATATTTTAACACGAAGTTGATATATACAACGAAAACGTAGACGTTGCAATTCTCGCGTTTCTTTCGGCGTTCAAATAGCGTTTTATAATATCAGTCGATTCACACTGACGAATCGTAGAAGAAGAAAAAACGTCCAGGGAAAGACGAGGGCGATCCCCTGAAATGCGTTAACTATGTTGCCTGCGAATTCAGGACGTTTGTCCGCGAAACGTTAAAACTGCACGGCGAAGAAGAATACGCGTAAAACAACGCAATGACACGAAACGTATCGATTAAACCGTTTTTAGTGTTGTAAAATCCGACATTGACTTTTTGAATTTGAACGCGCGTCGTTTTCCGGAAAACGTCTCGGCGAAACGGTTTCGAATATTCTCATGGAAAATTCCAACGGGAATGATTTTCGCGCGTGATTAATTAAAACGAAATTTCAGAAATTTTATTTTATTTTCGAAAAAGAAGAAGAAAAACCGCGAACGGAATTGAAGTAAAATATACCGTATACGTTTATTAATAATAATAATTATTGTATATTAATCGAAAAACTCGTAGTTTGAATTCTCCTTGTTCTCGGCTTTTTCCCGAATGAATCGCTGACATTAATTAAATCGCAAATTAGTGATTGGTTAAAACAAGCGCCAAGAAGAAAATGATAATATACACCTAACTAACAACTATTATTATAATAATATATTGTAGGTTTATACAAATAAAAATAATTTTAAATTGTATTTTTATTTAAATCCCATTTATGCAGAACCTGCGCACGTTAACCAAACCATTGAGTCTTAAAATTACACGCGCAGAGTATAAAGCTGTATAGAGTGTATTTATCTCAGAAAATAACAGCCTGCATGCAAAAAAAAAAAAAATAACACAACATGTTGTACGTATACAGTTCAATTTCGAATTAAACTAATAATTGTAAACTAAGATTATACGTATGATGTACACCAAACATAACCATGACGTATGCTTCTTCGTTATATAAACCAATTACAAACTAGAATTATACGTATAATATACACCTATGAGTTACCGATCCTAAACTTAAATATCGTTTTGTATACGTCGAATATTGAACGTATATTAAACGTCGAATAATCGTCTTTTGACCCAAAAATATACTTGGATTATCTCTAAAATAGACCGCGAACGTTTATAGTTTTTATTAATTTTTGTCGATATGTACGAATATATATTTATTTATTATTTTATAGATCGTCGCGCGCGTTTTTGAAAAAAAAAATTCTTTTGTCGTCAAAAAAAAAAAATAAGCGAAAAAGACTCCGGACGAGAAGAAAGTGGAGGGAGGTGGGGAAGAGAAATAAAAAATTTCATCATACGCCTGGTGTAATGTGTGACGACGGACACACGTTCTGAAGACCGGCACATCGGATGACGTGATTGCCGGACACGGACGGTGACGTTGATGCGCGTAAGATGCCGACGCGAGTGTAATAATAGCTCGGCCGAAGAAAAAATAATATAAAGAAAAAAAAACCAGAAAAAAAAACGTCTATAGTACTCGTATTACGACGCGTAGGAATCGCGTTTGTGAATTCGAAGCCGCTTTTGGAGGAAATAATAAATAAAAATAGCCGTTTTTTTTCTTCATCTCTCCTTTCGTAAAAAGAAAACGGGTAACGACGAGTCCGAGAGGTGTTGCACGGTGGACGTCGCTTAAAATGCGAATTATCCGTATATGTAAAGGACATATTTTTTTGGAGTTTCGTTATTGTACCGCATCACGAATTCGAAATCAATAACGACGATAGATCATTGCGTAGGTATTCGATAAAACAATTCTGCGGACGAAAAGCGGAGTCGCGGAGCGGTTTAATATTATTCATCGTCAGTAATAATACAGTGTTTGTGTATCGAATCTGCGATTAACCTCACGGTATACGCGCATCATTTTGACAATAATTTCTAACAATAAACCTGTAAGGAAGTTAAGAAATTTATTTTGTTAATATATTGTGTACAATACAAAATCACACATATTTTGGTAAACATTTCAAGACTCTAGAGGATCGCGTTAGTTTTGTGGGACGGGGAAAAACAAATCCTTAAGTTCACGTTATTGAAACATATGCGAAATAATAATAAATTTAGCATACGTGCATGCGATTGATCGCCCGGTCAGCGGTCAAACTAAACACCAGTGTACACCGACAGAGCGCGCCCGACGAACGCGATAAAACCGGAAAAGAAAGTAGTCACCAGACACGACACAACGAAGAGGGGATGGTCGTATAGAAAAAGACGTATAAATAGCGGTCGGCGACCAACGGACCGCTCAGTACGGCCCCGGCGAGCAAACGCGAACAACGTCGTTCGCCTTTAGCCCACCGTTGCTACACGCTATAAGTGCGTGAGAAAGTAAGCCTCCCCCCCCCCCATGGATGCGATCAAATATCCGTCTATGCCTGGTAGGAACGCGTGGGGAGCGATCAAAACATGGTCGTCCCCGGATGTAAAAGGTTATGATAATACGCATTCCCTGACGTATGAAAGTCATGGAGGATACGATGGAATATAATTTTTTTCTCCATGATATTTATCGCGTTTTTATTATTTGCGTTGAGGTAACAGCAGGAGTCGAAACGACGTGATCGTACTATCGACGTTAGCGCCAAAATCGTTTATACTTTACACGACACCGAGTTGGTTGGTGACGAAAACGGAAAAATAGAAACGCCAATGCGTATACCAGGACTCGCTATAAGAGTCCATATATTTTTGTGATTTCGCATACGAGAGAACGCGCGTATTGAGTATACGGAAATACGAAAAGAAACAAAACAAATCGTTGTGTAATGAAATGCCATTCCTCTCCGTTCACAATCCAATAATAGCGTTTTTTTTTTTCGTAACAAAAATTTGTAATAATAAACCCGCGACGTCGTCGTGGTGAATTTGTGCGTGCGCCTCTCTCGGCTCTCAAACGCGCTATAATACGTGCATTTAAAAGTATAATGAACGGCAGCGCGAAATGGAGAAAGAGCAAAGAGTAAAAAAAAAAAAAAAAAAAAAAAAATAGACAGAACGTTAAACTCATACGCGATAATAATAACACACGAACGAAACACAATGGCCGTTGGTCAACTGGTTTTTCGCCTTTTCGCAGTCTGTCGCGCGCGCGCGCGCGCGTGCACGTGTGACGGACAACCGCCGCGTCTTGCTGCTCTCTGCTGGACCCGTCCGTATTCTCTTTTTTCTCTATAAAAGGAAATGGAACTTTTTCTTCTTCTTCTTCTTTTAGACGTTATTACCGTGACAGTTACACGCGTCTCTCAGCAGATTCTCTTCGCGGGTCCACCGCCGCACACCTGCGGCGGCCGCTGTATTTGCTGCGCGTTATAAACGAGCTGACTCTCGCGTCCGTTTCTTTTTTCCTCCCCCCGATTAAATACCCGTTTCGAACGTACCGTATAAACTACGGCCGGGAGATTTACACGTCGCGTAAAACACATATTTTTACTAAAAAAAAACCGATAAATTAATTACGACAAATGATAAATTCGTTTCGCGTTTTAGAACGAAAACGTATTTCGTCGTAAACACGTATATTTTTCTGTAGATATTTCGAGAAATTCTTTCGACGTCAAACGTGAAGATAACAACGGTACCGTACATCGTACGTCCAGTGCGACGCGGGAGACATTTTTCGATATTTCAACAAATTTATCTCGACTGCATTAGACTATACGTTTCTGTTCGTTAACTTTCCGATTCGTTGACCATTAGATTCTGATTCGGTCGAAAATAAATGTAATACAAACGTGTACTTGACAACGCCGGTACTCGACGCGATTGGTTGTGAACACGTCGTCGTCGAACCCCCAAAACAAATTCGACAAATTTTTCATTATTTTATTACATATTTTTCAATTTTGGCCATTTCAATTACACATATAATATTATATGTACATTTTTCTGGTTTTATATTACATATAATACCCGGCCCTATAGTTGGGAAACGAGGACATATCGTTTTTAACACGCGTAAAAACTACTTAGACAAGTAGTACTATGGATGAAAATAAATTGAATGGACTGTGTGTGCTCAAGTGTTCGTATAGAGAAAAAGTTTATCCCCCGACACTGAGTTTGTTGAAAAATTTGGCTTGGTAAAAACGAAATTTACAGTTTTTGTTTCAAAATATTATTTTTCTGTACATATAATCCATTATTTAATTATTGCGTTTCTTTCGTTATTTTTAATAAAAGCAATTTTGTCGGTTCTCAGTTTTCAAATACGACTTGATTTTTCGATATCTTTCCAACGGGATTCCAACGCTCTTTGTATCGAACGGCGAACAATTATTTTTTTCGAAAACGAACAGCAAATGTGTGTTTTTAACGTGTCGTACCAATAACTTTTATTAATTATCCGTTTGAATACGCTATATTTATATAATAAAACGCTATATTTATATTTCATTTTATTTTCTCGCTTCGAATGTTTTTTTTTTTTTTTTTTGTTCGGAATTATCTTTTAAACGTTTTATTTACATATAACGGAGTGTAACGACGACTAGTGTAATTAATCGCGTTAAAAAAAAAAGCGAAACAAACGTCCGTCGTGTTTGTATACAACGCACGTTTAGTCAAAATACACGATATTTCAGAATGTCCGCGATGAATATATTTACCGAACACGAGAAGCCATTAATTATTATTATGCGTTGTTCACGTAAAGGCGAATTTATAAAATATCCGTTAAAAACGTTTTTAAAACACATTCTGTCAGCAAGGAAACAATAATAACAAATTAGAATACCGTTCTCGTCTAATAGTATACACAGATTGGATATTTATTTTACGAATACGTTTTTTTTTTTCTTAATAATTTATTACACGCCTTTGTAAACATTTTTACGCATTTCGTTTTTCCTTTATCCGTTTCATTCACACACACCGCCAGAATCCTTTGCAAACGATCCGAACAACAATTAAATTTCACTCTATTTTAATTAACTCTCTTTATTTCGGCTATATATATATATATATATAAAAAAAATCGTTTGTCGAACAAAATCAGGAGAAAAAAATATAAGAAACTCTGAAAATAGACACTCAACCTATTGTATTAATTGTATAATTTACTTAATTGCGCAAACCTATATAACGCGATATTAATAATAATTAATATTAAATATTATAATATTGTGAAATGTATTTAATTAAATGGCGTTTCGTTCGGGATTCGAGTTGGCAAAAATATTCCGTCGCGGCGAACTGCACGACCGCGTTAATAATTATTATTTATACGTACGATTATCATACCGAAGAATATTTACAAATATTATATTTACGCGTTTTCTTACTCGTATTTTAATCTAATTGGATAACAAATTTCAAACGACTTTATTAAAAAAAAAACACATACACATACACTTTATATAACATCTCGAAACCGGTTATAATAATATAATATAATACGAGTACATTTATACAACGCTGCGCGACGAGCACAATTGGTATTTTGTCGACATTATGTAAATATATTGTCGTAGCCATATAAGTACACGAGTACTTACGTGACAAATATTTAAATACGGTCTCTCATTAGAAACTTTAAACGTGAATTTAAATTTCATGTATTATCTTCTCCTCCGCCTTCTTCTTCTTTTGGCATTTCGACAACTGATTTTTTTTTTAACCGCCTGTCATCGACCACGTTAGATGGACGATCTACGTTCTTCCGCTGCAACCGTACACGATTTTTCTAGATCCCCTTTAACTATATACATCGGATCGCGTGTTTTCTATTGGTCCGCAGAGCGAGATTTGTCCCTGCTTCTCCGACTCCCCTGTCCTCTTCGTATTAAATTCGTCCTAATGCGTTGGAGCTTTTTTTGTCCGTTGAAATATAACCGCGGTTGTATCGGCGCGTCAAATATATAAATCCACTGGTAATTTTCAATTTTTGACTTATTTGACTTGGCTATGTTGTAAAGCTCGTATAATCGGAGATTATATATATATGTATAGACGAGTCTTAAATAACGTACGAGACTTTTTTTTGTTTTTTTTTTTTCAAGAAATACACGTATTATTTTTGTATATAATTTGCGCGATTTTCGTTTAATATTTACAGTGAAACGTCGTTAATATCTCTAAATGTAGCGGAACGAGAGGACATTTTCCACTACTTATCGTCTATGGGAAAACGTCTGAACACGAGACATTCTAAAATTGACGGACACTTTTATATAGATTTCGATGATTTTTATCGTAATCGTCCAAGTACATTTTATATAACAATATACGTATATTTTTACTCATTAATACAATACTAATATTTTTAAATAGAAGTCTTTTATACATAACTGATTTTTTTTTTTTTTTTGTTTCAATAAATGTTAGTTTCATCTTAAAATTATTTTTATTTACATTTTCGTAGATTTTAAACGGTAAATATATTTTCATAAATTCGCAAAACATACAAAATAAATAAAATAATTCATTATATTGAATAATTACACGGAATAAATGGACGTAATTTTTATACAGGTATACAAGTATGTACTCGTATACAAATAACCGATAATAATTCATGCGCACTTCACATTTTATACCCACAAACTCTCCTGTAAATATGACGGACGAAATTTCATAACGAACCGAGAGTGTATCTAGAGCGATTTCACTGTGTGTTTCACACCGTTTTCCCGAGCGCGCTTTCACTCTTCAACATCATAAGCAGCTATGCGAACGAGCTATTTTCGATACGCGCTCGTGGTCGTTTTTAATTATTCGCGCGAATACCTGCACAACGTATTTATAATATCGACAAGTTTTTTTTTCCGAAAAAAAAAGATTTTTTTTCTAAAAAAAACCACTCGCAAAATAAAAATTCATCTGAACGATTCACACACACACACGCACAAGTATATATTTATATAAAGTCTCGAGCGATATATATATATATTGCGTATATTGTACATTACGATACATAAGTAACGGCACTCCGGAGACTCGTAACCTATCTACGGCGGTACACGTACGCACGTATGAACGCCATGAACGTGATGGACGAAAAACGGTAACGTTTTGAACATATTTTCGGGATTGCAATTTTTTTTTTTTTTTTTACTGTATAACCGGGATAAAACGAAAGCGCGATCGCTCCTCGGGGATCTCACTCGATAGCATATAAATAGTATACGTCGCCAATATTGAAGACTTATATATACATATTATATGGCCTCCGGTGCACGTGGGTGATCTCGCGGAGAGGAATCTGTTTTTACGACATACACGACGCTATCGTTTCTTGATGTACACGTATATAATATATACGAAAAATCGCTACTAAAAACGTTTGTTTGTTTTTTTTCCATATAGATTTACAAATCACGTTTAGCCGTTAATGTCCAGAGATTGAAATGATTCTTTCGGAACGGCCGCCCGGTGGTAGATTTAACATTAAGAAGAAATCCGATAATTCGTAATGGACGGCTTACAATTGTACATTTCAAAATACCTCGTTTTTTTTTTTTTTACCATATTTATTCTATCCGAAATATATTTTCAATAACGATAAACAAAAAATGTTCTTAAATCGCTATAAGAAATGAAAAAAAAATAAATATTATTTAATCACAATCATCAGAACATTACACAGCTGATGTTGTTTAAAGTACTTTATACAATGTCTTGTTTTCTTTTTTTTCTTTTCGAAACAAACTGTCTATGACTGTACATTGTGTTTAAAATGCTTTTTCTCTGTTACTATTAAAACAATTATTGTTTCTATAAATTGTCTTTACAATACAGATCTACCAGTCCGCCTCTACTATAAAGTCTCTCTCAGCCTACTATTATCCCGTTCCACCAACCATAGTTTCTGCGTCAATTCCATCTTGTTATGCGCGCGATAATATTCACCAATCTCGTCTTAGTGTTCGCTACAAAATATCTTCGCTCATAATTGTCACCGACGTTTCCTCTTATTTTACGGTATAATAGCGTTTTTTTTTCTACGCGGCGTTAGACCAGTGTGATTACTACTGTTCACAAAACTTCAATCGTACTCTCCTATTATTCTTTCCGAAATGCTATTTGAAAACTTTTTGGTCATAAATCCTCTCTTTTTTGTATACAGTGTAAACGTAATAAAATTATAAATTATTATATATATTATGTGTTTTGGTGTATTCAAAGCATCGAAATACGAAATGTAATGAAATTGTTTATGCCGATTAATTACAATTCACTGCAGGAACGATAACCGCACACTTCGAAAATTCCTCCCAAACATTGATTCGAAATAAGTAACGTTTTGAAAATCTCTTATTTTTTTCCAGAAAAATAAAAACAGATGTCCCGTAGCACGACGTGATCTACATAAAAAATATTCCGCTCCTCGTCAAACTTGTTATTATTCTATAATTCCTTTATTTATTTATTTTTACACTTGTAAAATTTCGTAGTTTAGATTTATTTCAGCTCCCCAATCAAATTTTTCAATAAATTATTGTTTTTTAAACCGCGATCGAATAAGTCAAAAAGTCGAGGCCTTTTAAAACGTTTCTTTTACAAAATAAAATTCTCGAGACAACACGCGAATTTTTTTCTATTTTTTTTTTTTTGTTATTACGAAACTCATTTTCTCTAAAGCCCTTCAAAAATACACACACACACACACACTTGTGTGTAAAAGAAGTGTTTTTGGAGAATAATCTGCGCGTTCGAGTTTAGGATAGACGCGTGCAACGGCGTTACCAATACACTCGAGTATTGGAAGTTTGATCGAAATCAAATCATACCCCTCCCCCAAACACACACACACACACACACTATTGTTTGTTCGTCGATTTCCTCCGGAAGCAATTTAGCAATCGAAAATACTTTGTGATAGTTTTTAAAATACACCGGGGACTCGATGCCTACACGTAATATATATATATTTATTTATTTATCTGCAGAATGTATACCGCAGAACGGCCTCACAACGCGTGATACACACATTTGTATGCGTTTATTCATCCCGCCGAATAGAATCAACGGAATCAATTTTTTTTTTTTTTGTTTTTTATTCGCTATTTTTGTACATATTAATCGGTGGATTTCGATTAAACAGCGTCATCGGAAGCAATCGATACGCATTCAGTCATTAAAATATCGTTCGAGCGACTAGCCAAACGAAGTAAGTCGTGTCCTATAATTCTATAGAATCTCCTTTGAGCGTTTTAATTCTGTACGAATACGGAATGTGCCGCCGTACAGCAATCGTCTGGGTCCTATTTCCCCGACTCGTTACTTCCATCCATATCATTCGCTTTTTCCCCGTCGGTTATTGCTCTTGTGCTCGCCGTTTCCGATTGCTGCACGGCACGCCCGCGAACCACTTTGGCGTTCAATGTAAACTGTTAAACAATAATGATTTCGTAATCTCTTTCAGTTCCGCATTGATTTTTCTTCTGCGCCGTGTGCTCGATCCGTCGTCAAATACTGGTGCACATAATCTTTCTTAGTACCTTATTTTCGAGGGATACGAGCTATGAGCTATACACAGCTATGAGCCGCATTCTCGCATCCGCGGTAGGTGTGTCGCTATGGCCGTATTTATGGTCCATATATTATGACCTTAGTTTGGGCTCATTTTCCGCCCTCCTCGTGTATAACGGCCTCTTACTTCGGGACTTCGATTCGTCGCGTTGTTGATAATCGTCGGTTATCGAATATATTCTTAAATTTTTTTTTAAAAAACTTTAAACTCCCAAATTATTACGATCTTCGTCCGAAAATAATTCTATTACTCGGTTCCGAGACCCGTAGATTTTCTTTGTAAGCGTGTGTTTGTTTTATAATATTTGTCGTTGCCAAATATTGTCGTCCCCTACAGGTTTTCAGGTGGTCCGAAGAACCTGACACCAGCACGTCAACCCCAATAGCACTGATTTTATAAAACGATACGTCGTAGTGACGACTGCAAGAGGTAAATGCGTTTAGACGATATCGTCGTCGTTTCCGTTATTATTATTATTATTATTAGTATTATTATTTAATCTTCTATATTATATTAATAATAAAAATAAAACCTTCATGTCGTTATACCGGTGCGTACACATACGCGCGATTAGTTGTCAGAATGAGTTATCAACGCCGAGATTCGATAGCCCGGATTACGTTCCATTAAAAACGATATTTTGTACATAAGAAAGAAGAGATTGTGTTTCGTCGCGTCTGGGGAATAGGGTCTTGCGCGATATCCATCGGCTGTATATAATATTATATCCAGGCCGAAACCAAAACATTATTTTATTGTTTTCATTATATCTCGTGTTCAGCCGCCACCTCAGTATACGTATAACACGCGCGTGTGGTGTGTCGACGGTACTACACGAGACGTTTCGATTAAACAAAAAAAAAAACATACGGTAAAAAAAAAATCGTATTTATTGTTCAATAGCAACTGAGGCCAACGAGATAAAATAGATTTAAATCTTTTGATATACGACGACCGGCGCGTCTCCTCGGCTGAGAGTCCTCACGTGTATCCATACGAAAATATCGAACGCGTTGTGGTGCATTTTATAAATCTATTTGGTTTTTTTTCTCTCCAAAAGTAGTGGACTATATTATTGTCGGTCCACGCGGCGATTATACGTCATCCTACACACAGATATCGAAGAACGAGACGTGAAAAACATTCGAATACTTTTGCTCGAATTAATATGTATTTTATGTCGAAGCTGACGATTCGGTCATAAGAGAATCGGCGGAGAAGCTCGCATTTAAAAAAGAAGAAAACATTTGTCGTTGTGTGTCGGTCAGAAGCGGCTTTAGGATATTTGTTTTTTTTTTTTTTTGGAGAGGAGGGAGAGATGAGAGCCGAAATTATTAGAAATTAATTATAATATTTAGGCCTTCAAATAAAGTGTATATTACTCAAATGTTTCGAACATGAAAAATAATTTTCTGTGCGACTTACTTCAGCCCATCTCCCTTGAATCAGCCACAGGTACCGGTGCGACTTACTATACTATACTGTCTAGTAGTAAAAGTATGCGCGTGATAATTCAAAAGAATTAAAAGACGTAAGAATCAAAAAAAAAAACACTCACGACGAACAATATTCAATCGTGATTAGAGAGATTAAACGGACTGGTCGGCGGTCGTGTTGAATTAGTAGGAGAGTAGATTTTTTTTTTCGATATGATTGCGTCTTATGGCTGATGGACATTCCGAAAATTTGTCCAACACCGAGAGAAATTACCACGACGAAGTCATAAATAATCGTTGATATTTCGACATTTAATATGTCGGCTAAATTCAGTAACCACAAGACATATCCGTGTTTGTCGACGTATTACGGTAGACACTTTGATTTTTAGCGAATTTTCTATCGATTTCGGATGACTGATGGATTGAATTACATTATTTCGTCAAAAAAAAAAGAACTCTCTTCTTATCGACTTGACTTTATCTATTCGTCATTTTGTTCGTCTACAGCCGGCCCGATGACGGCCAAACTAAATTTCTACGACGTAGAAGAGATTGAAATTCAAAAAGTGATCACCCACATTAAACATTTTTTTCATTTTTCGTAAACACTAATTATTATAATTTAATAAAGTAACGTTTTTAAATTTTTATAATCTATCGCAATTATATTGTCCACTAGGCCAGCACTAGAATGACGTGTGACGACACTTGCTACACTCTGAGTACATGAGTCGATGCAGAGGCGACTCAATCATCATCACGAGCGTAGGCGCTTTCAATTAATCGCGTTGATCACGCCCGTCGAAACCGAGTGGCAAATGGTTCGGCCACGGTAGTGGGAGCTCGCCATCGATTCAGTTCGATCGGCCGACTCAAATGCGTCCGAGACGTCCGTGTATCACACGTCCTGTGAAACGTCCAAAAATCTCTTCTTTTTTTTTTTCTCGAAATCATATTGCGTTATGCGTAGTACTTACCGAAAATCTTGGACCAGACTAGTGTAGCAGAGATTTCGATTTTCGGGATCCGAATCGGATGTAGCCCAACTGCGGTAGTTCACGAAGCCTGACGATGGGGTAATTCAACTAACGGCAGCTCGAAACGTATTCTAAAACTAAAAAAAATAATAATAATAATTTGTCTTTATTTTATTTACGTTTTACGTTTTGTTGTACTCACATTATATTATAACGGCGGCGACGGCGAAATCGAAACTACGCGGCGAATAAAAATAATAATAATAATAATAATAATAGTTTGTCTCCCCCGAGGCGAAAATGCCGTCGGTTTCGCGCACGATGGAAATCGATCGCGTTTATTTTATGTCGCGCACACAACATTTCCGCGCTGCGTCGGTTAAGAAGGGATTTTTATATATTTATATAAATAAAAACGTAGTATTTTTCTCTCTTTTCCGGTCGGATTTTCGCGATCAGACCGGCGGAGGAGGAGAGCTATGACAATATTGGTTTTACGACGAAGCGTGGCGGCGGCACTGGCGGTGTTCTTTTTTTTTCATTTTATAAACATATTATTTACTTTTTTTATATCTCGTTACGTATGGCGTACGTAAAATAATAATAATAATAAAAAAAAAATTGAAAACAGTTTGACGTGACTACATATACGTATTACGCATTGGAAATCGGTACTTTTCGGAGTTTATAGTCGTTTTTAGCGTATTTCCCTTGCGCGAAGCTGTACAGGCACACGATATTATTATGCGCCTATGCGCCCAGCAACAATCGACAAGACCTCGCCCGAATTTCCCGTCGCCTTTTTTCATTCTAATTCCGTTGAATTTAGCGGTTGCTCTCGGATAATTGGTGATAAATTTTTTTTCTTTTACCGCTCGTGACAAGGGATTGATCCTTTATATATTATTTCGGTTCACCGGACGACTCGCCTGCTCGAGGTCCTCCACCAGTGAAACTCGGTGCTTTGGGTGCGCTAACCGAAACGAATGACAACGGAAGGAGACTGTCGTGAATTCTAGAAGAACGAAATCATTCGGACACCCGACCCGATACGACGCAATGAACTTTTAAACGCCATTTTAGAAAAAAAAGGTTTTACGCAAAAGAACGACAGAACACCTCTACGTTTTGTCACACATCCGCAGCCGGTGCAAATTACAAGACATTAAAGGGGACTATTATGAACTCGTGGCTTTAACGAATGCGATGTGTAAAGTTTTTGGAGAGAGAGAGAGAGAGAGAGAAAAAGAGGAAAATCAACCGGATTATTATTTTTTTTTTAACAAAAATCATCTCGAATGCGTTTTAATAAACTGTGTTTTTCACTCCACTCGTACAATCAGTCAAACATCACAAAAAAAAAAAAAAAAACGTTGGCCGAAGACGAGAAACGCAAACATAATCCAACAGAACTCACATCATTTATATAATCTTTTTTTTTTTTTAATTGTATATAATTCTTTTCTCTTTTGTATCGTTTACCTATTGTACAATAATTAAACGCGTTACCTTTATACAACGTTACTCTGTACACAGTCTAAAGCTACAGCCGGCTAACGAATTTGATAATTAAAGCGTTAAAATAATAAAAAAAAACCGTCTATATTATTGTTATATACTATTATATTATAAAGACCGAGAGCTGCTTCTACGCATCGAGAATTAAACTCCTGTCTGCAAGCTATGTGCAATGGGATTTCTCGCGTCGTTCGTCGTGAACGACGATTGTTATCAGCCCGGTATAGGTACGTTATCATCAGTTCGCTATAGTAATTTCTTACCGTTTTCGCGCCGGTTCGTAATAATATAATGGCGCACGAGCTGCTCGCCTCATCACGATTAATCCGCTCTGCGTGTGTATCTTCTGTGCTCGTCAAGCTCGTCTGAGCAGTTAGGCATATATAAATGCCAAGCCGACATATGCGACGTACGTATAGATCGTATAGATCCGTCGTACACGCAAACCGACGACGCGGTAAGCAAGTGTACGAGTATGGTATGCACGTACTTATTATACGTGGTAGTTATCGAAAGATATACGGTACAAGACGAACGCCTGAAAAGCCTTATTCATTTATTATTATTATTATTATTATTATTATTATTATTATTATTATTATTATTATTATTATATGTAAATGTCGAAGGAGTTTGCATATTTTTTTGGTCTGTGAACATTTACCATCCATCCCCGTAAAGTTTTCAGGTAATTACGCGCGTGACATTTGCACGGTTTTCTAAGACTTTTCCAAATGATCTCATATTCGGATTCTGCGGTCACTTATTTACAATTCTATTTCGAGGGGAGGAGTATTGTGTAATCATAATCACATAAACTTAAATCGAGTTTCACTACTAAAATATGTTATATTTTCTTTTATAGCCTGCTGTAATCCTTAGTTATGGATTTACGTTCACTAATCGACTAATGTGTATGTATACTAATATGCGGTGTCGGAGAAAAATAACAAAATATAAAATGCTTATACCACTTTACGTTTAATTGCACATAGTTTTTTTCTCTTTTTCATGGACTCAATCTTTAACGTCGATTAAAACGTAGAGTTCTTCCAACAATGTCCAACAAAAACGTGTATGAATATTGTTGGATCAATTTTTCGGGATACGTACTTCACGCTATACAAACTTTAAAAATTAATATTTCGTAAATATTTTTCCAACGAGTTCGTATGTGATTTTTGGAAAGGTTTTAGAAACACTCTTTGTTTTTTTTTTTTTTTTTTTTGATAAATATCGCGATTACGCCGTAATAATAAGAAGAAAAAAATCAAGTGATATACAGAAACCGGACTGTCACAATTTTTAAAATATTTTCAAATCTTAGGATTTTTAATTTTCTCGAATAAACACACGTTTTTATCAGTATTACAAAACGATCAATCGTCTGGGTAATGGTCTAGGGTATGGTCCGAGGTGTTGAAAATCGAATATCATTTAAGAAGACAGTTTATCAAGAGAACGCGCGTTGGGTCAGGTGTACTGAGAAAATACGAAAACGTTCAAAAATTGAAACTGTTCACGATAAAAACAGTTTTGAGGTAAAAAAAAAACCCTCTTCCCCCCTAAATATTGTGTACTTGAGACACCGAATTTTTATACAAAATCAATTGACGGAGTTGTTTTTCCGAAACGTCATTAATTCGTACGAAGTTTTTCGAAAAAGAAAACGGTTAAAATTGTATTTTTTAACACTCTTTTTATGAATTAAATGATATTTGGCAGGATAATAAGAATGGTTTACGTTATTGTATAGTAACGTTGTAATAATTTATTTTGTATACAAATTTCCGCATTAAATGTTTATTTCAAATAAACAGTACTACCGCAATAATAGTTAGTAGCCTACATAACCGTTTGCCCCGCGCAGTAAAAACAATTAAATTATTCTGATGAAAATCCGTGTTATATATGAGCAGACGCCGTCGTCGTCTTTTAAACTCGTACGTATACGATTCTAATTAAGAAATTAATACACGACAGCCGACGATAAAAAATAAAATAATAATAATAATAATAAAACGACTTATCTCGGCGCATATATTATAATCAGCTCTACGGCATAAATACACCAAAGCGCTCGTTTATATGTACTGCGGAATGTCGACTGGAAATTCTTGTCACACGGATCGGAGAAGACTTAACCAACAATCGGGCCGAGATTATTCGGATATGGACCCGAAAAACCGTATTTCGTATATACGTACCTATAAAAAAGCATATATATATATATATATACGCGCACAAACAAGCCGCCTCGTAATGTATAATAACAAGTAATGTTATAACGCTCGTTTGTATGTTATAAATATATAAACTCGCTTTTTTTTTATTCAATTATCCCGTACTAAGCGACACGTTATTTTGATTTTATGTTTTCTATCTAAATCGCGCAAGTGTAAACCTACAAAACAGCGACGGCGGCGCACGACGTTAAATGTAAAATTGTTCGCGAGCAAATTCCCTCCCCGCGAGTTCATAATATTTAAGTACACGATTTTTTATAAAATACAATATATATATTGCACGATTACTGTTTAGTAGTCGAACGTGCAGAACGATACTCTCGTTTTCGATTATTCACGATAATTTTCGCGTCGATGTTGCCAGGAACGTTAAAGAGTCGAAATCTGTTCCGGAATTTAGTAGGTTTTTTTTTTTTTTTGTTTTTTATTGCGACCGTAATCGAAAATCCACAAAACTCTTCATAATAAGAATCGAACCGCGGAAATTATAACGTCTTTTTAGCTTATTTTTTTTTTTTACAGAAAGTGCAGATAGGTCACAGGTATTTGGAACAGAATTTACGGTTGAATTTCGTCCGTTTCAATGAATCTCAGTATCGATAGCCGTTTTCATTTTCCGACTTCGACACATGCGTCGTGTGAAAATCTTTTCCGTCACGCAATCCGTTGCAAGTGAACCTTTGGGTTAGGACTTCGTATTATCGAAACCCGAGTCCGAGTGTAATACGCGTTAAAATTAAAAAAAAAACAATCACTCTGTATATAACAGAGTAATATTGGCATTCGTAAGTAATAATTTTTATTATTTTTTTCAACACAATGTGTATATACAAGTCCCACGACTGTATTATATTCGTCGTGACGTTTAAATTAGTTTTCTTTTTATATATATATATATATATATATAAAAAGAATTATAATATAGAAACGTGTGTGTGTGTGTGTTGTGTTTAACGCCTATCGAGAGAATTGAATGTAAAAAAAACGTCTCGTATAAATACTTGCAGTATACGTATTATGTATATATACACACGAGTGCGACATTAACAACGTGTTTATTTATTCGATCTTTTTATTATTATTTTATTTACTTATTTTTTCTCTCCGTAATACGTCTTCATTCGTCCCCCACATCCTCTTGTCGTCGTTTTACATCTGTTCCAATCCGAGATTACACGTATACACACATACACGCACGCGCGCGCGCGCTTATAAAACTCGTCGGGAAATATTTCGAATTGTTCGAATACGCCGTTTTCATCGCACGCATCGATATTAATTAATTATAATAATTCGAACGGATGACACGTTACGTGTATATTTATACACATATATTACGAGGTGGTTTTTTTTTTCATCTAGATAATGACGATAGAATTAAATATAATATTGCACGATGGGGATATAAAAAACAAACGAGAAATTTATCTAAATAAAAAGTATAAAAAAAAAAACGGATGATTTTATTAAAATCTATCATCAATCATTGCGGTTAAATAGCCTACGAAATTATACTAATTATACTTTTTTTTTATTTAGGCCCTTCTATACAATTAATAATAAATATAAGCGTCTTATATAATCATCTATGTATACATTGTACGTATCTCGCTGAAAAACTATAACATTTAAATTCAATATATACCCTTCTCTCCTTAAACAAAAAAATGAGGACACTCGGAGGAGTGTTTCGAACAACTCTGTGAAAAAAATCGTAAAATTATTGAAATCGATACTACATACTCGTATATATAGATTATGTTTGAAACTCAATAACAATTTAAATGGTCACCGTGGTAACTGTTAAACGCCTAGAATCGCAAAATTTTCGGTATTAGCTACCACCCTCGTTGGATCTACCTGGTCTAATTGTGAGTCTATATCATTCACAGACCCACTCAAATGCACGGAAAAAATTCCAACAAGCCGTTTAGGAGGAGTTCAGTGACACACACGTAACGGACAGTCGAAATGTATGATGTATAAAGATATAGATTTATTAATATATACTTAGTACTCATCAGTCTTCGATAAAAGCGTTAAAAGTTTTTTTTTTTTTGATACCGGTGCTGGACAATATTTGTCAACAATTACTCAAACAAATATATATGGTTTTATTTATTTATTTTTCAATTTAATGAGCTAACAAAAAGTACTCTTTGTTCGGTATTATGTACTTTTTTACAAGCAAAAAGAATTGTTGTGCTCTTCCCCTAACCCGATATATTTCGTTTCTACTTTGTACAGGGCTTGTTACTTTTAACCTTCGCTCGCATCATATTCGCGGAAACAAATTTTACTCCAATTCAAATGTGCATGACCATTGTTAAGTACTGAAATTAATTATTTCCGGATTTTCAAAAATTGTTCTCGCGGGAAAAAAAATATTAGAATTGAATTCCGTAAGAAATACGATTTATAAATCGTCCGAAAATTATAGGATCGGTAAAAAAAAACCCGACATTTGGTCGTCACATTTCGAAAGAGAGACAATAGAAAAATGCAAAAAAAAAAAAAACCCCCCGAGATATCTCAGGCTTGGAGAAGAGTACAAAATTTTACACACAAAAAAAAAATGGTACATAATAGGTACTTAATAATAACTTTGGTATAAAGAGATTCAAAAGTGGCGCTGTCTGCAGGCTAACATAGCCTTGGGTCCAGTCCCTTGGTGCACATAATGTTCGTTACCATCGATTTTACTAGGGGCATCAAATCTTCTGACAAATTGTCTGTACATTCGTCAGGGTTTTTGATCAGCCCGGCCCTTTGTAACATGGAACCAGCGTTGTTGATTCCGAGTTTGTCGACTTCCAACCAATCTAATACGGCTTTATTGCTAAATGACACGGCATCTGTGAGCTTCTCATCGGCTCTTGAGTCGTCGTCAACTACTACTCGTCTACCTGTATTAAACATTTCATCGTCACGTCATCGTGAATTTTCAATTGATAATAGAAGGACGAGATTTATTTGTATACCATTTATTTCACCGCTGTCCACTCGTAACAAGTCGGCTCTTTCGTCCGCCGCCTCCGCACACTCTGTTGTCCCCGTTTCGTCTGCAAAATAAATGCCCAATTATATTATCCTATGGAACAAATTGGATATGAAATCGGATCCGCAGAAATATATTATCCAACTCGTGATAGATACTCCGGTTTTTAGACCGTCTAAATGAAAATATGCCGATAAAATGTTTGACTACACTCCGTATAGCAGCGGTCGGGCGTATTATTCGCGGTAAGTGTCTGCCGCTGGTGTTTTAAAATCTAATATTTACGTTTTAATCGTTTCGTTGTCGTCAGCTCGTCACCGAAATCGCGCGTGCGATCTTCAATCCGATTTAATTGCGAGAAGGCGTTATCCCGCATTTCTTTTGCGACACACATCGACGGATACAACGACGTATTGTACAATTTCAATGAAATATTAACGCGTAATTCGATTTTCGCTTTTTCGACATACATACAAGCAATACGAATAATAAAATGATATTATAATTACTTTTGAAGTTTTCCATTTTCGTCAACCAATCATGCATATCGTCCAAGCGCTTTTCAATCCGATCCAATCGCAATACTACCGAATCGCCCTGCATTTCCTCTGCGATACACAATAACGACGTATCACACGTTTTAATCATGCGTAAAATTAAACGTTAGTTAAGCATTTTATTTAAGGCGTATTCGCGTTCGTATTTTAAAAATATGATAATTGTCGTTAATTACGTTTCGAGTTTTCTAACGCTTTCATCTGGTCACCGAATAGGTTTACGCGGTCTTCCATCGCGTTTATTCGCAAACTGACGGCATCCGAAGTCGCTGATAAACACAATTAAAGGATGTATTTTTCTACTCTTGCCGACCACCATCCCCCCTTCCTCGAGCGCTCAATAGATTAGACTTTTTTTTCTTTCTACAACGTACGAGCAGCAATGTATTTAACGTATTTCATACCGGTCGACTCGGCCGTCGTCTCATTCGCTCGATCATCCCGGATTCGGTCCGTTCCGTCCGTCCGCGTTGCAGTCCAGTTTCCTTTGACTGGTTTCACGTCCCTGCGGACGGCAGGAGTACGGGCAGCCGTGCGGCGAAGGCGATTGTCCGCATCGCGGTCGCGTTCTTCTCTGGTGGCCCAGCGGATTATCGCCTTGACGATGTAAACGGTCCAAAAGAACGAATACACCCACGTTATCCACATCATAGTACGGCTTGTGATCACTCGGTCAAAGTACGCGAATAAATCAGGCTGGCAATCGATTTGCGTTCAATGTAAGTCGTACTTGTTTATTTGTCAGAATTACGAATTCTGACCCGATGTCAAAAAGATACTATTGAGACGTGGCGAAATATTTTGTTATTTCGTATTCGATATTACCCTAGGAACCGCTTTCGTCCGAACGCCGTGAATTCAATAGTAATATTGACGTGTAGATTATATATTTATTTTTGTTCCTAACGCATATTTTTGTTCCTAACAACGACGAAACAAATGAAATACACTGTGTGCGCTGGCCACAACGCGAATATAGTTCTGCGATTGGGTTTTGATTCGAAAATAAAAATGTTTTCCATTTGTGATTCAATGCACCTCCTCTACCCATATAATAATTAAACGGGGCACGATTGAAATTTTAATTCGTTTTTATTAAACGTGTGCGTGCGATTATTATTGTACAAAAATATTTGTCGTTTTGAATTACCGCTTTAAATTTTTCGGCAAAAATATATTATTCCGATGGACGAGATAATCTGCTGTATTACCGTCAAACGTTATTAAACGCACACGGTGGCAGATTTAAAGGGGAAGATGTTCGGGAGCTGAAGCTTACCTACTGTTCGGCATACTGGACTTTGTTTATTATTATTATAAATTACATAAAATATTTGATATCACGTAAAACCAAACGCGGTCTACACCGACAACGTTTATGATTATATCGCTTATGGTGTTACGGTGTTATCCGTATAATTATGACTGTTCCACCACATGGTTTCGTCCACGGTTGTACAGACAGTATCGTACGATTGTGCTGTCTACGTTTAAGATACTTACATACGTATAATAGGCATTGGAGGAACTTTGTTGATACCACAGCTCCTTTGTGTCGTCAAAATAATTCCAAGCACATATCTTTCTAGAGAGTAGTGACGCGCGAAATTGATTTTCCCGATCCATTTCAGCGTCAAATTATATTAATTTCTTTTTTGCTCCGAAGTTCTACGCAATAAGTATTCGAAGTGCGCATTATTACAGTAAAATAGCGTCCACCAAAAAAAAAAAAAAAAAAATGCTCCGGAAACATACGTTTAATGCGTAAAAAAAAAATTAATATATTTTTTTCATTATTCAAACAATTGGAATCGGTTATTTTTAAAAGTCGTCAAGTCCACATTTTGTCATTTTATAGACTATATATTTCGTGCGGCAATCCAAGCGTTTTATTCGTGGCGCGAATAAAAAGTAACAAGTACATGGATTTTTAAACACGTCAATTTATAGTTTGATTGTCAAAATCAGCACTGCGTTCTGTATTTATTTCTCTGCAATATTAAATAAATACTGAACGCGAAACGTGGACTTCGTGTGCCATTTCCGATTCAATTGTTTCGCGTTCAAATAATTCCCTCGGGAACGCTCCTCTTAGACGAAATACGAACCGAAACAAAACGGACGATTCGCATTTGATTCTCGTCGCCGTTCTCTGTGAAGACCTCGTTCTCGCGAATATATTCATCGTATTGCATACACTCGTGTACGTAATGGCACACTCTGAAGGTACGACGAAAGTCACAACTTTTTTTTTTTTTTCAAAAGATGGATAATGATACATTTGGTGTTTATTTCAGACTCAGTTTCACTTAGAAATTTTGTCGGACGTAGTTTTGAGAACTCCCGTCATACATTTTTTTTTTTTTGTTTTCGATGATTCGACGCCACTGCTCGTAGGTACAAACGCGCGCGTATTATTTCACGCGGTCCGCACTGTGCCGACGGCATTTGTTTTTATTTTTACACCTTACTTAATCATCCAATGGATTGGAGAAACACTTTTGTTGTTTCGTTTCTCGAAATTTCTTATGCCGGTGATCGTAAAAAAGAGAGTTCGCTCTCCGTGTATCTCTTTCCCCCCGTCTCATTCGTATTGAAAACCGATTGAAAACCCGAAAGAAAAAGTCAAAACAAATTAACGAACGGAAATCGACGACGGACGCGCGCACGTCGTCGAAACGATTTTCTACGGGGTGGGGTTTACGTCCACATAAACACGCGAAAATATAATAATAATAATAATAATAATAATAATAATAATATACGAACGACGTTATTCGGAATTAATCGATTCCGACTCGGTTTTCTAACGCCGATCGGATCGGAATCGACGGACCGCGCGCACCTTAACACGACGCGTATTTTTTCTACACACGCGCGGGCGGGCATTTCTTTTTTTTTTTTCCATTTTACACGGGGATAGGGGGAAAGGGCACTGCTGCGATATAACGAACAACGCGACGGCGGGCTCGCGCGCGCATATCGGAATTATTTTCAAGAGGGCTTAAAAGATTATGTTGTCCGATATAAATATTGGATAACTATATAATATGCGTACAAGCACACCACACACTGCGTTACAGAATGAGAAGGAATAAATAAATACCAGTTGTCAACGATAACGTCCGCCCGGTCGTCAAAAACGCGTATTATAGTCCATCGTATGTATATAATATAATAATAATAATAATTATTAGTTTCGGCCGACGACGACGCCCCGTCCGTGAAATTATTATTATTATTGTTAAAAACCTCCCGGTACACCGTATGGTGGTGGTTTGTATTTATCCCCCGTCCGTTTTTTTCTGTACACTCGCGCGAGTGACGGTAAAAAAAAAAATCTCTTTTAACTAAACGTTGAACGTATTTTCATTCCTCCTCTACCCAGCACGGAGACTGCAGGAATTGAAAAAAAAAACGACGAATAATCCGCGCGAAAACAGCGGAAAAAATACCAACATTAATCTTTTGGCCGCAGACTCACTCGAGTAGTGTTCCGAATGGTTTTTTTTTTTTGTTTTGTTTTGTTTTTAGCTCGATCGTATATTTTTACAATGGATATAAAAATTAAAACTTGAATGTAAAAAAAAAAAAAAAATGGCAATCGCAAGTGAATCGATTCTTTCTCGACGAATCCGGGCAAGGAAAAAATTAATAAATATAAATACATACATTTTTTTTTTTTTTTGTTTGTTAATCCAAAAGAATTCTATTAAAAATTAATATTAATTCGCGTACTCGGTACATGTACTTGGCGTCTCGTTTTCTGTGTTTGATGTTTTATCCCGCACCTTTATTCAATCGAGCGAGTGTATTTTATAACTATTATTGTTTGTAAACACTGATTTACGACGAGAATTTAATACTCTAAATTAATGTAAATTCTTCGATATAACTATGTGTGTGTGTGTGTGTGTGTGTGTACGCTTCTATGAGTCGTAATTACTAGTATATTATATAATACCAATTATAAAAAGAGTTACAAACAAAAACAAAAAGAGGTTTAAATATTATAAGGAGAATTTTTTTTTAAGACTTTTAAAATAATTAAAGAAAAAACGATAGTTGTCTACAAGGATAGACATTACGTTATGAAATATACGAGAGTACAAACGAAAAATTGGAATTTTCTCAAATATCAAAATGAAAATGACTTGGTAGCGAGAAGAAGTAGTAAATAAAGTAGCAGCAAAGAAAAAAAAGTCGATGTTTCCGCCCAGGATCGAACTGGGGACCTTCTGCGTGTTAGGCAGATGTGATAACCGCTACACCACGGAAACTCGGACGTTCGCTGGACCGGGAATCGATTACTTTTGAATCGGTTTGCGTAAAAAAGAACGTCTCGATTATTGCGCGCGTAAAAAACACATTATTATTATTATTACGAAATGCGAACTTTCCGATTCTTTCTATAACGTCTATTCGACTAAAGGGTATTTGTACGGTTTCAAACATATTCCCCTACTCTTCTTCATACTTTACAATAGTTTTACAATAATTCGAGTGAATCATTACGCGCACATCGAATAACATTACCTAATTATCCATCGGAATATTCCGGATTCAGTTTTCAAGTCCCGATCGATTAAACATACGATAAATATTACACTCATCGTACCGCATTACGGGTAAACGTTTCTTCAATTTCAATCGGTGCATATAGGTACCGATTGTATCGACACATTTTTTATAACTATAATAACACAAACTCTCGTGATCTCTTTTCACCACGAGGCGTACGTATATTCATGTGTGAATACACACTGTATAAAAGTATACTCTTTTATTAGAGATTGTAAATTGCGAAACGTTAAAACAATTTCGTAACGCCTTTTGTACAAAATGTATTACGTTTCTCAAAGCTATTCATCGGGTTTTACGTATCCGTTTATATACTAACGCGCGTATATACTTAACTAATAATTATTTATTGCGTATTTCACGTTTATTTTAATATCTACACATGAAAACGTTACGAGGAAAACAGTTTTGAAACGTGTACAACGTAACGGAATGGTTATAGAATCCCATAGCCAATACACAATGCACAGTTTAAAACGTTTTTCTGTATAACCGGAATTCGTCAAGAATCATCCGCAGAATAGGTACACTCATCGCGACCCCGTGTCGAGTTCAACATCGTAAGGAAAAATAAAAACTAGAATCCATCATTACGGTTTCATAAATCCGAACGAATTATAGTTTTTTTGTTTTTGAGTTAACGATTTAGCGAAATTGTTACAGTGACTTATACGATTTAAAATGAAAAACTGCAAACCGAAGACGTGAATTATTGATTAAAAATTGCGGACGATTCGTCAACGTTTCCGTGGTGTAGCGGTTATCACATCTGCCTAACACGCAGAAGGTCCCCAGTTCGATCCTGGGCGGAAACAAGTGTGATTTTTTTGCATTTTTTGTTTTTTTTTTTTTAATCATTTTACCGACATCGGATTCCGAACGATTCGGTTATCAAATCATTTTTCTTTTTAAATTACTTATATAACTCACCGTCGTCGTCCACTAACGATAACTCACGAACTAATTCAATTCTTTTGACAAGTACATATAAACTATTACATCGACATTTTTTAATAAAAACACAAAAAAAAAAAACTAAATTTTAACTTGCGACTTTTAATTTTACTCGGTAAAAATAACTCGTAACGAATTCTACTTTTGCTTTTAAATTCAGATGATGATTGCTTGAATAGTCTATAGTAACTCTATTCTCAAGCCTCGATATTTTTTGCTGGAGACATATTTTCCGTGGAGAAAAACGAATTCGTCGTAACCGTTTGTATAACGCGTATAACAAACGCAAATTTCAATTTCGAAATTTAATTAAAACTCAATGGGAAAAACGGCATAAAATTTAATGTAAAATAGGCGAATTCAACGTACACGGTATCAATTAATAATTTACCATTTTTTTTTTTTTTTTTTTTGTTTCTATATAAAGTAAACTAGAGTATATTATAATACACTACCACGTGACGTGACGCAAAAATACAAAATTGCCACTTAAAATCGTTTTAAAACGTAACACATTTTATTACTCGCTTTACATATACTCATTCGGATTAATTCGCCGTATAGTTTCAAAGTGTGTTACAGGATAAATCATTAACACGTTTTTAATTGATATTTTAATACGTGTTAAAAAAAAAAAAAATGTTAAAAATATCTTTGTTATTAAAATTTTACTGAAATTCCAACAGAGCATCTCGGGCGCGAAAACGATAGATTTTATACTATAAGATCCGTGCTGCAGGCATTAAAATAGCCGTATTTCATTTTTTAATGTTTAAAAGTCGGGAAAAAATAATCAAACAACGAGCGTTTTAAAACGAATCTCGATTTTTGAAAATAAATACATTCGGACTTTCGGATTATCTCAAAAACAAGAAACCACGACGTAATATTGTTCGTAACTTATTATACGATTCAGATTAGAATCAAATGAGAAATTTAGTTAAAACAGGCATCAGTACGCACGAAAAACGCAACGTGAAATATGCACGGGATAAATTGGTATTTATTAAAATCATTCGTGAGTATAAGTGAAAAAATGTAAACGCCATATTATTTACTAAAATTAATTAATATTGATATGCGGTGTGGGTAACGTATGAATCGCGTCATAAAGAATATGAGTATATCGAGTGATCGGGTCTATATCGTTTATTTTTTTATATATATATATATATATATAATATTTGTGTTTGTCGAAGAAAACGACGACTTTTTCGAATCGTATTATTAAAAAAAAAAAAAAATACAAAACGCGACTGTTTCACAAATAAACGCGTCTAATTTATGTACAAAAATATTGAAACAATTTCGTTTATGTCGTTTTATAGATCGTCGCAGGTCTTGTGGTTAACATATAAGTCGAAAGAATATAGAAAAACGAGTGCCAATCCTATTGCGAAATCCTGAACGCTATATATATATATATATATGTAATGAAAATATAGAGATTTTCAATTAAAATTCCAAAACGTCCGTTCGGTATTTACAAATAATATATATCGTTGGCGGTATATAATAGTTGGAGTGCGATTTATATAAACTATATATTTATATATCCGCTTGAACTCCGTCCGGTTATATACTTATAAATATATTTTAATGTATACCGATGTGCGTAGATATTATAAAACTGGACTACAAAACGCATAAATATAATATTTATTAAGAGTGTATTATGTTATAATAGCGTTATAATGGTTAGATATATACAACAATAATAATAATAATAATAATAATTATTATTATTATTATGATTTATTGGACTGCATCAATAACTCGCTGTTAGGATTTTCGTCTATTTATTATAATCAGCTGGTATTACTTTATTATATTTAGTACAGTAGCTGCATGATTATATATATATAGCTAGTTATTTCTATAATAAGTGTGTCTGTTTTATACAAGAAATCGCACTGATTACAATGGAGCAATAATTGTGGAAGAGAATTAAAAATCTATTTAAAAAAAACATCTCTCCCTCCAACAAACAAAAAAAACAAAAAAAAAAAACTTTGAATCGGTTTTGGGCGTTGGGTTTTGCTTTAAATCTCTATACCAAAACGGATATATACTGCATACATTTATTTAATACATTGGTTATGATAATTTAAGGTTAAAAATAAAAATGAATATTGTTTCATGAACAAGCGGTAATACGAGCGAAATGTACCTTTTTCCACAATTTTCTGCAGATAAGTCTCATACGATTATCATTTTGTTACTAGACGTGGATGCAAACATTGTAGGTATGAGCGCACAAATTGCATGTGCTGATTGATGATGGTGTGCGCAAGGAAGTCGCGGGTTCGATACCAATGTGTGTACTACTGTACTATTTTCAAATTTTTTTGCATATTTTTCCGCTTGCGAATCGGTCGTTATAACTGTTTTTACTTCGCTCGTAATATTGTAATCGGCACCAACGACTCGTCATCGTCTACTTCGGATGGTTTTTCATAACGAAAATATTATTTCTTTTTTTTTTTTTTTTTTCCTAGTTCGAACTCCGATCGATGAGTTTCGTTCTAATATAGCTTATCTATATAATGTTATAGCATTATGACAAGAAAATATTACTTTATGGTTTTAAGAATCCGTAAATTATATTTTAATTTCAGAATCGACTCCGATTTTAAATGCGAATTCCCGTATGTACCTATATATATAAACACACGCGTCAAACGACCGAATATATATTTATTATTACGTATGAATACATAATAGTGACTATGATTTTTGGTATTAATTTCAATTTTCTATCGTTACGATATTTTCTTATCGTTATCCGTAACAAGGTTATCAATACGATTTTGCGTTATAACGCGAAATAATTTTCCAACAACAATAATACTCATATGAAATAAAATCGAGCGTTACTCGTAACTGTTTCCGTGGTGTAGCGGTTATCACATCTGCCTAACACGCAGAAGGTCCCCAGTTCGATCCTGGGCGGAAACATTAAAAGTTTTTTTTGCATTTTTTTTTTTACGTTTTACTTTTATTTTTCACGTATGAAAAAAACGTTGAACAAACACACGTATTTGTTAAAAAATTCGTCGTCCATTCTATTAGTTACCTTCTAAATCTTTTACAATTTTTTTTTTTTTTTACTTGTTTTGTAAAATTGTTTGTACTTGAACGTATTACTCTCATGAAGAAAATCTCTATTTTAATTTCTTTTAATGGTTTTCTACGAATATAAAAATATTTTCGCGGTTCCGAGTAAAAACTTTAAAATGAGAGTGCAAATGTCACTCAGTAATATATTTTTAAAACCCCGTCCAAGACCGAAAATGTCAATTTAAAGATACTATGTAATGTCCGAGCATTTGACCAATTTATTATGTCGCATAACAAATTTAACGCCGTTATACTGTCCACGCGCTCGACTCGGCTTGTGTATATTATCGAATTTACTGCTAAGGAAAAAAATATATTTTAAAATATTGTTAACATTTGAAAATAATTTGAAATCGACAATCGGCGAATAATCAATAAAGCATTTCCTCGTGCGAAAGAATTGTCAATATCTCCACCGACACGGATATTTTTTTCATATTCTTCCAGACACGAACGTAGTTACGATTATTATTATTATTATTATTCTAATACTCCCCACTCCTTCGTAGTTAATTACGGCTAATTCTGTATAAAGGAAATTAAATTTTATAAGAATTAACTATATACAAATCACAATTTCTACTTCCAACTGCGAATATTTGCTATTGGACTATTTCCGGCATTTAAACCTCAAAAGCGTCTTAATTGTTTCTGACTCTTTTGATTTGATTTGATTGAAGAGAAGCAGCTCTATTGTCGATCAATCCCATTTTTTTTTTTTTTTTTTTTTAGTGCATAGATACTTTCCTTCTAATTCTTCGTATAAAATCTAAACTTTTTCACCTACGTACACACGGCTTTAATGTTAAGTTCTTGTGGATCATATAATCCAGGCATCGTATGAGCAACGAGATGGTCGATTTTCTCAGTTAATTTAAAAAAAAAAAAACTTCAATAACACACGTGACAAAACAAACGGACATCATCGTTAGCCGCAAAATTTTGCTTTCCGGTTTACGAAGATATCACGAGTAATTCTTTCAGATCCATCCCTGATTTTACATTTTCCGGGGCTCAAATTATAACGGACTGTAGAACTCTTAACATAATTTTTCTCTCATTAACCCGTGTACGTGTTTTTGTTCGTCTTTTTTTCCCATTTATTCGGAATTTCGAATTCGTTGTGTGATTTCAATATTTGTAGGTATCGAAAAATGACTGAAAATCTCTCTCTTTTTTTTCGTTTAACGAAAGACAATAATAAAATATTTTAAACTGTTAACGAATGTACGGGGGATTTTTTTTTTTTTTTTTTTTTTTATCCGAACTACAACAACTCCGTACCACATGCGTAGTAAAATAAACATCGCGGACAGGTGCAGCCGGTGTGCTGCTTATATAATAATATACGGCAGTCTGAACGAGGTGTGTATAATATTATTATTATTATTATTATTATTATATTTTTGGAGAATAAATTACCGGGTGAAAGTACATAATAATATTATATACGTGTATAATATAACGCACGTACACGCGGGAGGCATGTTTATAGCCGTCTACGTGTCTGCTGTGGACATTTTTTTTCTTATACGAGTATATAAGTGTGTGTGTGTGTGTGTTTTCGTGGCAATAATATCGCGCGCGTCGTGCCGCGTTTTTTTCTCGTCGTGTTCTCGTATTAATAATCGTCGTCGTCGTCGTCGTCGTCACCTCTCCCTCGTTCGGGCGAGCGCGACATCGCGGGCCTCGGGAGACAGTTGGGTGGTGGAACGTCGGCGGCGGCGGCGGCGGCGGCGGCGGTTCACAGCTTCGATTGTTATCGCACACACACACACACACAAGACATAAAGACTTTATTAACCGTCGTCCATAAAATATGTGCGCGTGTGTGTTGCCGCGAGGATTCCAGAAAATATGTCACTTTTAAGGTATTTAGCCGCGCGGTAAAACGGACCCGACATTCCACCGAGATCGAGTTTCCAAACGCGCGCACAATATTATTCAACACGTATTCATTCCCCCCATACCAGCAATAATATATAAACGTAAAGACTCACCCCGCGAACTGCGTTTTTAATAATAATTATTATTATTATTATTTTTATTATTATTATTATTATTATTACGCGTATTTTATATTCTACCTGGCACTGTTGTCCGGGACGCGTATGAGCGTTCCGCGATTCGTTTGGGCACCCGTATTCGATAAAGTATAACGTTCTCAAAAGAAATTCGGTGGTACGAACGGGGCTGATATTAGGTAGGAGGTACACGTGGAGCTAACGGGTTATCATCGGTATTACGAAATCAAATCAAATTACGGACAATGTTTTAAATCCGCGTCACGGTCCATTAACACTTTTCCAACATTGCCTGTATTGGTGGAAATCGTCCGCTTTTCTTCAACACATTTTAATCGACTTTATTGTTTATATTTCAAAATTAACGTCAGTTTTTTTTTTTTAAATTATTTAAAAAAAATAAATACTTATAAAATATCCCCCCCATCCACTCCAGACATCCGTGCCGCCGGCCACTGATCTCAATGTGCATACACGTATTACTATTATATATCATTAATTTATGATAATAATATATTGCATCGTCTAATCAATTATTGTTTAAAATATAATATTATACGGGAATAATGTTATTTATACGCAATTCGTAATAAAATAATATAGATAATTGGAGGTTACGATATATATTAAACGAAATAGGTATAAAAATAAGCGGGAAATCGAAATCGGAGTGCGTAGTACCCAATTGACGAACACGGGTGCTGAAACGGACCAGAAAACGCTTATGCGCGTCCGAGACGATTATAATAATAGTAATAATAATAATGCGTGTATTTATAATTCCCCGCAGTGTGTTTCACGACACCGTTTTTAAAATATTCTTTTTTTGTCCGTCTGCAGCAGCTCCGCGGTGTCTGACGCTGCCCATTGTTTCGTATATTATAAATCGCGCCGTGCACACAGCGTACTCGTTACAGCCGTTTAAGAGAGAATATTTTATTCTCGTATGAACGCTTTAAAAACCATTATCGACCTGTGTACGGTATATACACACGCGGGCGCGCGAGGCTCGAATTGGAAAAAAAATTAAAAAGACGATGGCAAAAATGTAAACAAAAAAAAAAAGACCGACACTTCGCAGAAGAAATCCTCGAGAGTACTGAAAAGAGAAATTTTTTTGAGAATATTTTTGTTTTTCAACCTAATATAATATAAAGTCACGCGGTGCGAATATTTCAAGTGTCTGTATAACCGCATTAGTTTCGACATTTACGAAGAAATAACGATGACAATCGCGTTTTTACGCTATTTTTCGAATTCGTGTTTTTTTTTTTTTTTTTTTAGTAGCTTTTAAGAAAATCGAAAAAAAACGATTATTTTAAAAAGGCCAAATGGACGAGCAATTATTTCTGCGTAAGACTGTAAATATCGCGGTGCACTCCTCCTGTTATGGAATTATATAATAAGTAACGCGTCATTGCGCGAAACCGATACACGCATTCCTCCTCGGTCGGCCGGCCATCAGTTGTGAATCGGAAACGTCGAAAATCGTATGGCCGATAATCGTTGTAGCTCGTATCATAAATCCTGCGCGTAAATCGGCTAACGGAAAACAAAGAAGAAACGTCTCCTCACCGCCGTCACACATAAAAATGTACAAACGCTAGTGAAGACGACGAGTACTTACAATACACACACACATATATAAACGGGGTGTAAAGCGTTCGCACTCTTCACAATGTCTATATACAACGTCCCGTTTCAATTTGTCGTCCCCGGACTGCGGTTCGGGTCGTCGTCGTCGTCGGACATAACCATAAAAAAAAACCGACGAGAATTTGGTTAACGACGACTACGACGCACACACATAATATATATATATATAAATTGGTTGTACACAGTTCCCCGATAGTCCCTGGAGACAAATTCGGTTTGACGGTGCTCGCACATGGTAAATCCTCCGGTTAAAAAAAAAAAAAACAACAACAAAGTAAAACAAAATGGGTTTTTTCTATTCCGTGCGTACCGCAGTCGATCGCGTGCACGACTTTACGAACGTGTAATGCGTATAGCGTAAGACTCGACTAACCGCGAATAATGTGCGCCGCGATTACGTATTATGTCTACGGAGAAACGTGTCCCCGAGCGCAGTAAAAATATCGCGCGCCGAACACTTGTTCAGACATCCCTGTTAGGACGGCGTGTGGATTCGATTTCCCATTCGATAAAATTAAATATTTCAGTGTACAACGACGAGCCGGGTACAGGGGAGAAGAACGAACCGGAGTAATCGCGGAAGACGTTAAATGCAATATATAGCTCTCTCTGACACGGTTGAATAACGAAAATAAAATTAATCGCGGTCATATTTTGAGACGAGGACTGAGCAATAATTATTTCATTGGCTACACATTCGTGTTATATATAATATATATAATAACGGTATAATATAGCGAGTTGAATAGGAGGAGGGAAAAAAAATATACTATTTTAAACATTTCGTTTAAATAATGCGTGTTAGATTTTTTTTTTTTACCTTAAAAAATTGATTGGACCGTTAAAACACATTTCCCCCCCCCCCCGCCTTTGTAAATCGTCGTTTAAACGGAGAAATTTTATTCGAAGAATAAACAATACGTAATTACAAAATTTCTGATCGCGAACGATTTAAAAATAATTACAATCGAACGTTCCGTCCACAAACACCGATCATTTAATACATAACTCAACTGTTTTGATTTTACATAGGATTCTGTAGATGGAGTGTACGAAAAATAAAAACATTATTACAGTAATTGTTTTCCGAGAAGAAAAGAGAAGTCTTTTTTTCGATAATAGAATATTTAAAAAAATGTACGCACACCTTTGAATTTATTTACACACAATAAATATATTATTTATGTCGTGATCGCGATAATTGCAATTATTTAATTGTATTGTTTCCGCATCGTTAAGAACAATCCAAAACGCTGTTAATACAGCTCTGGGATAAGTTGAAAAGATCGCTCGTATATTATTATTATTATTATTATTACTTGTATAGTCGTATATATGTATAATATAGCAATAGGTATACTGCGCCGCCAGCTAAACAATAATAATAATATTTATTCGCCTTATATTTTTAATTTATCGACAATTATTAATTACGAGTATATATAATATACATTATATTATGATATATGTAAGCTTGTATTCGTTCTCACAATAATTTATGAACGTGTTAATTAAAAAATAATATATATATATAAAAAAAGACATTATATCTTCCCCCTCCCCCCCGTTTTAACAGCACGCGTTACTATAATATACAAGGTAGAAGGTTATATAACACATATTTATATTTGTATATCTTTTTTTTTTTTCTATATAAAATCGATTTCGAAAAACTAATATTTTATTTTGATTATACGTTTTGTTTAACGAACGCTTATAAATGTTATAAATCCGCAGCCACCTCCGCGCATTTATTATTTACGTATGTGTGTGGGGTTGATATACTGCACATAATATAACGCGTATAATAACAAACAAACACATTTTGTCATTATATATATATATTATAAAATACGATAAACTACTAAACGAGGAAAATTAATTATACGTTTAATAATGCCCATTACAACGCGAATATTGGAATACGTGTTGTATATATTATATAAAAGGTATCTCTTACAATATAGAGATATTAATTATTTACTAATATTTGACAACCACGACAATTAAGTTATTATTATTAAAAAAAAGAAGTTTAAAATATAATATTAGATTTAAATGATTGTTTTGAGCGGATGAATTTGAGTTAATTTATTTTCTTCGATCGTGCGTAACAAAAAAAAAAATCTATTTATGCGAGAAAATACCAAATACGGAACAATAGAATTAATAGAATTCGACCGTCTTCAAGAACACGTGTAAATAATAGAATTAAATTAAAAAAAAAATAAATAGAACTCGCTTCCAGACACATTCTATACGTATTAAATTGAGTAGCTATCATTTCATACTTATTTCGTCGATTTACGCTTATGAGAGTTTATTCTCCACAGTCGATTCGATCGGATCGAAACAAAGAAACGAACGCTGTCGTAATGGGCTACAGGTCTTGCAGGGACTGAGTCTAACCGAATCGTACCGCACACAGGCGATAGATAAAAATGACGTGGCGAAGTAAACGCGTATTTCAATATCGTTTTGAAGAACAGTCGTGTGCTGAAGGCAAATTAAAGTGTAATTATCATCGTGTACGGGCGAGTCAGCAGGAGTTTGTTCTTTTACACCCAGCTCCCGACAATACTGATCAGAAGAGTAGTAGTCCATTTAAGATGATTTTTCAGCAGAACAAAAACAGTCCTAGCCCTCTAATACGACAAAAAAAAGGCATTTTAAGAGCTATTATTGCTGAAAAATTTACGTATTTAAAAAAAAACAAATGTTAATTCGAATTACAATTTTTGTACGATCTGTATAGGTAAAAAAAAAAAAAGAGTACGCTCCGAAAATCTTTCTTCGCAAATATTTTTATTTTATTCCTTGAGAATCATGCGTGTGTATACATAAAACACGTACATCCGACGACGTACCGATCGACCTAATGATGCGATTAAGACATTCAAAAATTGATCATTAGTAATTTTTTTATAAATTTTAAATTTGTTCGAGCAGTTTTTTAAGGATTTATGAAGAAAAAAAGAATTAGAAATGCGAGAAAGTCGTTTTACATAGTAAAATTCACGACGAATTCATATCTGTTTTCGAAATCATTATCGCATCACTAGGTCGATCGATACGTGTTGGTGGAAATACGAAACGTTTATTTTACTATAATTCGTTTGTCGCAAGACGAAGAGAGAAAATACTGGCGTCCAATCCCCCTCGAATTACAAAACTTATTATACTTCAACGATTTAAACGTTCGAACGAGATGACATCGTATTACGTTCGTATATATAAAATAACATTCACTCCGCGGACGAAGAAGACGGATGGGAACGTGTAGCATAATATATTATAATTATTTAAAACTCGCGGCTCTGGACGATTTCTTTTTTTTTTTACGCAGCAACAAAACCGAGTATTTTTTTTTTAACATGTTTTAAATTTTACACGACGTATAATATTGTATTATAAAATGTACAAACGTGTACATAATATGACGACTGCGTTTATTATATAATTTTTTTTTTTTAATTTTCGTGTCCTTTGCACAGAGTATAATACACGCGCGTCCGTACCGAACACGATTATTATTGTATAAAGTATAAAAATTAAACGTCCGAGGACACTCTGATACGAGGGAATGGAGCTATATAATATAATAAATTTATTAGCTATATAATATAATAAATACATATATATAACCTACGAGTCGACAAAATCGACAATCGGAATTAGTTATTACATAACGCACGGCCGTTTACGACTCCGAATAAATATATTATACACACATATGTACGTTTTTATTGTTTAAATATATATATATATATATATACACATATTTAATAACCCCCTTATATATTATAAATAATATATAAACGGTCGTGGTTATTTATCAAATCCGAATCGTATCGTTTTGAGTTTAATGCTCACAGTTTCGTAGCCTAGCTATAATGTAATATATACATAATATGATAAGTGTGCAATAATACCACCGCAATATTATAGCTACCACTCGAAATACACGCGCTCTCGAATTTAGTTGATCGACGTTTTCACGTAATAAAATTTTAAAGACCCGAACAACTTTTCGCTTGTTGAAACCGTAAAGCTGAAAAAGTAATTATCTCCTTGTACAGCCTCAGTATCGAATTATTGCTTTCAACGCTATTGTCGAAATCCACTAGTACTGATGATGAGTGTCTATTAAAAAAAATAAATAAAACTATATGTGTGTAAAGAACGAGATAGAAATTTTGTATATTTATAAATTATGTATAATATATTCACTCTAAATGTATAAAGTTAAGAAATCTTTATTGATAAAAAAATTATATAAATATATATAAAAACACAAGTGTACGTTTTTATCATCATTGACGTTTCGCTAAAAGGCGAATCGAGAGAAAATGAACAGTCGGCGTCGGTTTGGCTAAAAGTACAGAAAAAGATATCTCGAAGGCATGGGAAATTATTTCGAATAATACCACTTTTTCTGTTTGTTACACTATAAACTCGTATATAATTTTTTCGATTTTTTTTCTTTAATTTCTTTTGTAATTAAATATAAAAAAAAAGAAATATAAATTTAATACGTTAACATTTTTAAAAACCGCGTAATCGCGTTATTCTCGAGTCGTCTCAATCGTCGTTCGTTGTGAAGGGGGAGAGAGGTAACACCGAATCCCCAAGTGCCGCACAAACTCGCAAATAAAAATATATACTTCGTACTTTAATATTATTGTAATAAATAGTTTTTTTTTTGTTTTTTATTTTAGTTAATATTAATTCTTTATGCGCAATTACGCTCAATCGAGCGATAATGTGCTGCACAAGAGCACAAGTTGTTTTTAATCGTTTTTCTGATTGGTTTTGCGTTCTTAATCGTTCTAAATGCGAAATTATGACCATTAATGTTATGGCCCGTTCTCCATTTGTTTCCTCTTCATACCGTTTGTCACGCGGTCGACCAAGGATTTTCGGCAGGGTATTTCTATTAGAACGTTATTCTGTGCGCTTGTGCACCCTATTCTCGAGTACGGAAATCGAGTTGTTCCGGGATTCACATTCAGCCAACGGTTCAAGACAGCTCGAGCGCGTTCAACGCAGGTCTTTAGGATTCGCAAAATTTCTGGCTTAAAATTCTCGTCGTTAGCCGCACGACGATAGATATACTATCGCTGTTGCTTTTATTGGCTTGGCTTCCTCAGCTGAGCGTAAACACACAGCAGGGCTGGGGTTCCGTACACAGTCGATTCATCTTTATTCTACACTGTGTTTCAATGCACCACCAATGGCGTCCCTCTTAGCTCATTTTCATATGTCCCCCGCCGAGCCATCGTCAATTACTTTTGAGCGATTTCAAGACGATCAACGTCGAACACCAATGCGAAACCGGCCTTCAGTTATTTTTAGTTAATGTACGTATAAGTCCGACACGTCATGGTCATATGAAAATTCGCAAAATACACTTGTTTTAATAAGTAATATTAAAAAAAGACACTTGTTGTATTCCACATTTACGCGTGTATCGCCCGTATAAAAAAAACAAAAAAGAAAATATTTAATAAACTTCAATATAGTGTTTTCATCTAACATAGCGCGTCGTCAAAAATAAAATTCTACACAGCTTTCGGATATAATCACATATCACTGGTATATAATAATAATAATAATAATAATAATAACAATAATAACAATAATAATAATAATATTTGTAATACCATATTGGAACCGGAGAATTTGCAGGATTTCCGATTACAGTTAGCACACGCAGTGTCACATTACCGCGCGTATCGTACAAAGCTGTAAACCGTATCGTATGGTCGATATTTTATATTATTACTGTGCAATGCCAGTGTATACACACACACACACACACACACACACGATATGAGGGGGAATCGAGCTATAATTTTCTCGGATCGTATAAATGATTTTCTTTTTTTTTTTATCGGATTCGGTTTATACGCGACCGAGTATTATATACACTGGCGAGGAAATGAACGAATAAAATATAAAAAAAAAACCGTATACACATATATATTATTATATTATATAAAAAAAAGAAAGCCGAGAAAACGTAGTGATGGTATAGGGGTAGAGAAATAGATATATCGGATGGGCGGTGCGGTATATAGTCACGCGTGATAGGTTTATATTTGTGTTTTATTAGGTCGGGAAAATGGCGTTTCTTATTTCTCCGTTCTCTCGAACAAGGACGAAGTGTGCAGGTCTTTTCGTACACACACACATACACGCTTAGTATACAAATGTGTGTGTGTGTGTACGCGAAATCCGATTCAATTTCCTGCGGTAAACGATAAATTGAAAAAGCAAAAAAAGCGGACCCGAGATCGTATATATAAGAAAATAAATAGATTTACTCCTGCAGCATCTGCAGCCAGATCGCTAGGCCGACGGGTTTTCGGGGGATAAAATATAATAATAATAATAAAAAACAACGTGCGCGCGTGTATTGTTTTCTCTCTCACTCTCTCTTCGTCCGCGGTTTTATACACACGCGGGGGGATTCGCCCGGGAGAAAGTTTTGTTTTTCTCCGTACACTACGCACTTATTATAGTACGATTTGCATATATGGAAATATTGTGTTTACGAAAATGTACCTAACCCGGGGCAATTCGTTTTACTTTTCTTTTGACTTCTAACGCGAGCCAAAATATCGCCCGGCGCGAGCGAAAAACAAAACGGTATTCTACAAAAAAAAAGAAAGAAAATAAACGACCGAAACCGCTCGTCCCCCGGAACTAACAACGCGACGCTGGCGAACGTCGCGAAAATCTCGAACACGTATGTAAACGAAACGCTCGTTTTTACGCATTTAGATTTATATACGCGTGTACGCGTTACGTACGTATTTTCCTTTTTTATATGTATACATATAAAATATATACGCGATATAATATCGTTTTATTTATTTTTTTTTACTTTGACGGAAATTTCATCACGTAGTAATGCGTAACAATTGCTATTTATATATATATATATATATATATATATATATATATAAATGTACGCGGTGGAAATAAATCGAAAGTTTCCCAGTTACCAAAAAAATTTTCTCTATTTTTCACGGAAAATAAGATTTGATTTAAATATAATAATTAACGATAGAAGTGTGACCAACAGCAATAATAATAATAATAATAATAATATTAAACGTTTTTTTTTTTTTTATTTCCAATCGTTCGGTTTTCAATACGTTATAATACGTTATTTTCGTTTTTATATATATATATATATATATATATATATAATTCCAAAACTCATTTCAATAACATATCGGGGATATGGTTAACAATATCGATTTTTCAATATATTTTGTCAATAAATCGTTTTTAATAATGTTTTAAAATAACAGTACAACAGTAAAATTATTTTTAAAAAAAAGTTTATATAATAATATTATTGTTTCGTTTATTACTAATATGTATTAAAATGCCTTTGATCAAACGAAACAATAAATGTTGTAAGAAATGTTCAGACATATAATAATTCACGTGTTGAATTCATTGTTTTCAAATGACGAATATAATGAAATTTTACTAGAAAAACGTGTTTGACGTGTGCTCGATTTATTACGAAAAACAAAAGAAAACGAGTACGAATAATGAAACGAGAATTTATTTCGCGTTTTGTTTAATTCATAAACCGATTTTTTGTTTTCTTTTTATCCTATTACTATAGAGGCGAGTTGGAAGAAATTACAAAACTGTAGAAACGTCGAAAAATGTCGTTCGGCAGAAAAAAAGAAAATGTTTTCCTCGATAGAACGCTGTGTGCTCGAAACGCATTTGTAGGCGGTGATGTAAAGTACCGTGGAAAAAGGGGAAAAGAGACGGAAAACGGGTCCCTAATAAAAACTTTTTTTCTTTTTTTTTTCTTTCTACAAAATAAATCGACCAGAATAAATCAAACGAAAAATGTAAATCGATTTGAACGAGTCATCGATTCGCCGCGATAGGATTTCGAAAAAGACGAAAAAAAAACCTCGACTCACGTCAGAAAATTTTAGAGGAACCTTCCGCCGCACATTATTACGCGGTCGTTGCGCAGTGCCCACAAACGTGGATACGTTTAACCGTGCGATGGTAAACTCGTTTTGTTTCGTTTTTTAATTCCCCCATTGTCGCGCTTGATATGTTTACATATTGTTCATACGCGTATTATTACATATTATATATTATTATTATTATTATTATTATTATTATTATTATTATTATTATTATTATACTTCTCGGACGGTATTGTCTGCATCGCGGTTAATCATCTCCGTGATCTGTGCGCTGCGATTAGAGATCACAATCATTAAGACGTCATGACGCGCGCGTATAGGCGCTGTTAGGCGGCCGGTGGTCTTCTGTCTGTTGCAGAAGAGGTGTACAGACCACGTGTCGGTTTTTATTACGTCTGAAAAACGGAGAATAAAAAATCCACTAAACATTTTTTTTTGTTTTGTCTTCTGAAACGCTTCTCTCCTCGTTACAATTATTACAGGTTCGGTGTATACGCGTATAAATACATGTATATATTTTTTGTTTTTTATGTAGATATTTTTTTACGCGCGCGCGCGCGCGACGAACAATATTTAAGAAAAAAAGAAAGAACAAAAAAACGGTAGGTATAATTTAGAATGTATCCGCGTATAATACATGCACTGGAATAAGAGAAAATAAAAAACGATTGAAACACGCGGCGATCAAAAAAAGGAAAAAAAAAAACGAAACGAAAGTAAAAGAATTTTATTACGATATAAACCATGTGTGCACTGTGCATTGTGTGTACGTAGGGGAAAGAGAAGAAATTATATACTTGATAAATAAAATCTCGAAATTATTTCAATACGATTCAATGTATTCAAATTATACAATGTCATATATAAGTATAATACTCTAATGATATATACATATATATATATAAGTATTCGAAAAAAAAAACAGAGTTTCTAATTAACGAAATAATAGCGAAAATTTTGATTTATTTGCTTAAAAAAACATTAATAGTACTTGTATTACGAGAATACTTTTCTCGTGTAAAATATTAAGAGCGCGTAAAATCTTTTCTTTTTATTATAACACACACACACACACACTGATTATCGCTATTTATCGAAGCTAATAATATTTTATTAAAATAACTGTTCAAAATCGAGTATTGTTATTTTTTACAATAATAATAACGTAAATATTTGTAAACGATTTATTTAATTATATAATTACAAGTAAAGAATACGAGAGGATTTTAACGGCTTATTTTTTTCGCGTAAACGAAAGAGACACGAGCCGCGCGTGAGATTAACATTGCGGCGAACAGTAAGTGACCGCATCGTAAACGATCGATGAGAGAAGAACGCTAAAGATTCGCAAATTATTATCGCGCGCAATTTACAATGATATGTACGTTTAATATTATTGCGAAATTCATTGGATGTCCGTTAAAATGAACATTTCCGTTTCTCGTGTCCGCGCAATCGTCGCTCGTAAACAGCGGCGCAACCGGGAAATATTTTCGAGGGGGGGGGGGATTACAATTTACACACTGGACAATGCGATAAATGCTAAATAGTAGGAGCGCACTACATACACTTTCCTACTCAATACGTATTACGTATCAATAATATACGTGCTTCAAACGTCTGGCACATTACAATTTACGTGATAATTTCGTATTTATATGATTTATCGATGAATTCAAATGTTCATCATATACGAGCGAATACGTTACCGCGCAGAAAACAATTAACGCGCCATATAATGTGTTATTTTATTGTATATTTCGACTGTTGTGCCTTAAACACGGAGGTACATGAACTGTATCGACAGTGTTTCCCACACCTGTAAATGAAATGCCCCATAGACACAATAATAACATCCGCGCGTTTCGATAGATTTGGACCACGACGAAAAATGCATGCGATATGGAGAAGTACCACCATTGTCGTCGTGACTCGCGGAGCGAAAGTGACTTTTGATTTGTCACTCGTCGATTTTCTTCACCCGTCAGTTATCAGTAATTCAATTGTTTCAACGTTTTCAACAGATGTGATTATTATTATTGTTATCATACATAGAATAATATTAGATTAAATAATGAATATTTTCATATATATTATTTAAGCTAATGTTTCTGCGTTCTCCGTGTAAAGAAAGAAAAAGTTTCGCGAGAGGGGGAGGGAAGGTTGTAACCGCTTGTAAACGACCGCGACGTTATTATAATCCGTATATAAATTTATGTATATTTTTGCTTTCGTATTAATAATAATAATATTATTAATATTTTTTTACCGTACACGCATAATATACGTGTATTGGTGATTTGTTTTTTTCCTTCTCAAACGCACACGGCAATAAGACGCCGCCATTCTACAAAACACATTTTACATCACAACGAAATCGTATCGAACGGAATCGGAGTGTGTGGGGGGGAATCATTCCGTATATTATTACGGCCCGCATATCGCGTGTGTTATAGACGTAACGCCCGTGGCGGATTTATATTTAATTTTTTTTTTTTTCAAAAATTACCGTTTTCTTTTTTGCCGTTACGCGAGATGTTCACGTACACAGGTGCACGGTTCTTTTACTTTTCGGTCGAATTACGAGTGTTTGTGGTGTGTAGGATTGGTGATTATACGGTATTGTCGTACGAGTTTTTTTTTTTTTATATAATAATAATATGTATTGTATACGAATGACTTTCGTGTCGTTCGTACGGGCGCGCGCATTGAAAAAAAAAAAAAAAAAAAAAAAAAAAAATAAATCAAATTTAATAATCGATCAGAATCGTATTAAAAAAAAAAAAAAACAGAAGAAAAAAATACATGTTGGTAAAATGTCGTTGTTAAAAAGAAAATTTCGAAAAAAAAAGTGCGAACGTACTCTTATTGATAAATTTAACTCGGTTTCGAGGACATATTAACGTTAACGACGACGACGGCCTATACACATGGCCTGCATGAGTAATCGATAAAAAAAAAAAAAAAATGATTCGACAAAACGATTCGTTCGAATATGATTTTTTCCTCTGATATTGCGAAAAAAAAAAATGCGGAGTATCGAGGCTTAAAAAATAAAGTCATAATCAGCGCTGTTCGAGCAATCGTCATCTGAATTTAGAAACAAATACAGAATTCGTTACGAGTTATTTTTACCGAGTATATAGTTAAGTCACAAGTTAAAATTTAGTTTTTTTTTTTGGCGGTTTTTATTAAGAAATTTCCGCGTTATAGTTTTTGCAGTGTACTTGTTAAAAAAAAAAACAATTGAACTAGTTCGAGAGTTGTCGTAAATGACGAGGACGGGGGGAGTTATATAAGTAATTGATGAAAAAAACAAAACGATTTGGATAACCGAATCGTTCGGAATCCGATGTCGGTAAAACGATTGATATAAAAATAAATATAATAAAAAAAAAGTGCAAAAAAATCGCATGTTTCCGCCCAGGATCGAACTGGGGACCTTCTGCGTGTTAGGCAGATGTGATAACCGCTACACCACGGAAACGTTGGACGTTCGTAGTGGAATTCGTGTATTTCAATTCGACGGATAGCTTTTGTTTACCATTATTTTCATTATCACAAACGCGCGTAAATAGTTTTACACTATAAAAAATATATTATTTTCCTACCGAAATCCGTAGACAATTTCAAAACAAACTAATATACAAAATATGTAAACCTATTTATTTATTTATTTTTTTTTTTGTGATTTGTGTCTAGTAAAGAACACGTATTTGTGTGAATTACAATGAAAACAATAATTTTAACTAAAAAAAAAAATTGTACACGTATGTATGTATAGATTATAAATTGTGAGCTTTTAAAATATCGTTCGATGCGGTCTGCGTAAACGTTAAACAAAACTTGTCTTCTTTTGAGAAATATTATTAATTCGTTAAAACGTATTAATTACTCTCTTTTTTTTTTTTCGATGAGGTAATATTATTATTTCCTATGACTCAGATACATACATATAACACTCAAAATATAAATGATAACAGATTATATTGTTGTACCTAATGTGTTGACTAATGGATGTATGATGGTAGTTCTGTGTGTCTTATTCCAGTGGCGTAGTCATTGGGACAGGGGAGATATGAATGTCGAATCTTCCACTTGGCCTTTTTATTATTATTATTAGTGGAATGGAATTTTGAAAAAAGCGTTTCTGATTAAATGCGTACAATCAAATGATCAAAGTATCATCGACAATATATAAAAAATTTGATCGAAAAACGGACCGCGTGAAAGACGCGCGTTTGTGTGTTAACAGACGGCGAATACGAGAACACGAGTCTTGGAGATGACAAGTGACGCGACGGCGGGCCTTAGTATTAACGCGTCGTGTTCGTTACCATCGATTAAATCTATACAGGGATTTCAAAAAAAAAAAAACCGATACATCTCTACGACGAAATGGTTCCGAATCCAAAAATAATTGGTCCTGAAATACGAACTATAATTTTTCCGCATCTATTAATTTAAACGAACGCAATTAATGTACTTAAAAAAAAAAAAAAACATATTTTATATTCGTTCTTAAAATAATAAAATATTGATCCCCCGTCACGGACCCAACCTTAATTAACGCTCTCCACTGTCTTCTTAACATTTGTACGCCCTGCGGGAACGGCGTTGGACGCTGCGTTATACGTTGCGCAGGATCTGTATAATTGTCCTTCGTCCCTTCTTACTGTCGGATAGCGCGCTCGTCAACGGTGTGTGTAGCAGCTTACGTGCGCTTTTCGATATCGCATCCGACTGATGATGACCAGTGTCTCGGTCTCCGTTTACGGGGTCCAGCAGCTGTACTTCCGCGACCCGTTCGGAGTCTGTGCGTGTCAATACGACCCAGTCGCATGCAGAGATCATACGAGATATAAGACGATACAACATACGAATTCAAGATAAATATATATTTTTTACCGGCCCGTCGATTCCATTGATACGTGTAACCGTCATCGCGTCCATTAGAGTCCTCCGCGTCCACGGAGAAGGTGGTGGTGGTGGTGGTGGTGAGATTTTTCGCACCGTTTCGCAAGCTGTTGATATAAGGTTTTACAATTCCGTTGTCCTCGAGCGCACGAATAATTCTTTTCGAATATTTCAACGCCAGTGTGTTGTTATGTAAACGATACGTACGCGGCGCGTATATCGAAATAATTAAATACCGTACAAAAACGCCCACACGACTCCACGCGCTATTTCACATATTTAACGTTTTAAAATGTTTTGTTTTTTTTTATTTCGTAAACTATTATAATTCGATATATCGCCTTCAGAATAATTTATACCCGTTCGCGTAGCACACACACGCGCGTATTAATCAAATAAATAGCGCGTTCGTGTATAATTACAATGTTGTTATTATTATAAGCGTTTTTTTTTTTTTTTTTTAATCCCATGTCGCGTCGTATAATAATAATAATAATATTGTTTATTTACGAGTGTATATATATATATATTTATAGAGAGAGAGAGAGAAGGACTCGTATAACGTTCGTTTTAAAACATTTTATTATTTTTTTTTTCTAAGTAGGAAAGTATTTCGAACTGCCTTCTAACCAAAACCACACCCATCATATCACGTATATATGACCATTATACCTATACACACACACACACATTTATACGCAAACCGCATAGCAACGACTGTGCTGGAGAGAAAACGATAAAAAACGTAAATATTTATTATAAGCATTTTTTACGTGGGTATACGTGTGTATAATTTTTGTTTTCGATTCCGTGATTAGATAATTACATACAAATATATTTATGATTTATTTCGAATATTGTGTCAACACGTTTAAGAACAGCGTTTTGAAAATAAATTACATAATGTGTTTTCAAATATGAAAATTTCGGAGAAACGCCTATGCACGGGAATATTTGACGGAGAGGAGCGTATAAAGTGTACGGTTGTACCCCTTAATTTTTAAAATATAGTCCCGATTCGGTTAAATTTTATTTTTATTATTATTATTGTAGAATAAATTTTTGTAGTGTCGTTCATAAAGACATAATACGCGGTTAGTTATTTAGTCAGTTAGTTTCATTTTTTTTATTTTTCATAAAAAATATATAGTGTAACGTGAGCTTTTTTTAGACGAAACTTTCCTATAACGGTATTCTATTAAATCAATAGTGATTTAAACATTTATGAAACAATATTTTATCAACTACAATGCGTATATATATATATAGTTATTCTCGTCCATTTAACGTCGCGTATAGATAATATATTTTCAAAAAATTCAGATATTTCATAAAATTCGTATAGCAGCGCCGTGTCTTTTGAGAAGGCGTACTAATACCTATTATTGGCGAGCGTTATTTCAGCCGAGAACGGGGCAAAGGGTTTCAAAGGGATTCTCGCGCGTCTTACGAAGGGCGTGAAAGGGCGTTACGCTAGTGAAGAAACGTTCAGAGAATAAGCCCTGCAGCTGTATATACACACACACGTTAACGTATAGAAAAAAATATATATTTATATGTGTTCGCGAAACGCCCGTAGTTATAAAAAGAAAGAAACACCTACCTATCACCGTCCAATTACTATATTAATTATTTATTTACAATATTATTTACTTGTAATATATTTATTCCGAAAACTAATCGAACCGTTTAATTTTCGCGGGTATATTTTGTGTTAATAGCTCGGTCGTTCCGCGCTTCAACGTCGTCGAAACTAATAAGCTCGCGCTATGCGATTAATCCCCCTAAAAATACGTACTGAATTGTTATTCTTTCATTCGAAACGTTTTTTTTTTTTTGCCCCTTCGTGTTTTTTTCCACGCGACCATCAAATTCGCAAAAATCCTACAAGAATCGTAACCGTTGAAATCGACGTTGTAAATTATCGATTGTCCCTGCTGCATTGTACCCGACGGATTGTCACTTGATCGACGTCTTTTGGAAAATCGTTACTGTTTCGGAAACAAAATCAGACAGTCATTACAGTCGAGTTAACGATAATGGTCCGTCGCCGAGCGACTCGATTACTTTCTTTTACTCCGGAATTGCGTTAGCGTTTTTAAAGAATAGTGAAAAAAAAAAATGTCCGGCCTCGTTGGACCGATCGTTTAAAAATCTATCGTTACGATTGAATTCCTCGTCGAAAAATGCATGCATACGTTATACCAGCCGGTAGGTAATACACGAATACTTAAAATACGATTGGTTCACGAATAGTGTAATATTATTATTAAAGAGAGTTTATTTCGACTGCGGAGGTTTGAAAAATTTTCATTTATTACGTCGTGAAAGCGTCGACGGGTGACTGAAAATTTCCCGTTCCAAAATCGTCCGCTCGTAAGTATTATATACTTACGGACCTGCAGACGCTCGTCACTGCACCGTAAAAACTGATACGTTTTGAGATTTCTCGTTTATTTCTCACGAATATTTGCGGCAAAGGGCCGCGCGGTCACGTTTCCCCTTCCCTCGTGCAGCCACCGTTTTCTATTCCTCTCACTCTCTCTCTCTCTCTCTCTCGCTGATGACGATTTTTTTTCCGGCCTGAAAAACGGTCCACGACCGTATAAAATATGAGATGGTATCTAGGGAAATACACTGTTCGCGCGTATACACGCCATCCATATTGTATGAATGCGCAATTGTCTCCTCCTCCTCCTCCTCCTCTGCAGCAGGTCCGCAGGGCCACCGCGTGTATTCGTCCCGTTTTTCTCGACGACCGACACAAGGGCGCGCGCACGGTACCGACGACGACGACGACCGAGACCGAGCCGAAGCGCCCGCGCAGCGATTCGAAATATATACGCGAGCGATTTATTATATACGGACATTATACAAGTTTATATCGGCCGTTTTGCCAGAACTTATTTGTAGTTTGGGAATTGCGCGGCGGTCATCAATTCCATCCCAACGGACGTTTCCCAAAAACGGATCCTTTGTCGGCGGTGGCTCGTCCGAAACGCGCGTTACCGCTGCTGTATAGTGTACGGGGATATGACGCGACGCGAGATTTATCCTTTTATATTCGACCCTATATGCACACGATACACGCCTCGCCGCCACGTCAACGGGGACGATTTTATATTTATTTTCCCCCCCCCTTTTTTTTTTTGGCCATCGCGAGACACGTTTTAAAAAATATAACGTCGATCGAATATATAAAAATTTCGGTGTCCGGGACTTTTCTCTTTTCCTCTTCTTCGAATTTTAACAATAATTGTTGAGAAATTTGTTTTTTTCACACGCCGCGCGTCTACAAAACGGCTCATAACGGGTATAAAACAATCTCCTATAGCCCCTTACAGGTTGTCCTGAAAAACCCGTGATGGCGCGGCGCATTATCGCTCGTGCAATCAATTTAAAAACTCCTCGAGTTTGTTCGCTTGTAATGGGTACAGGGTGATTTTTTTCTAGGCTTCGTGTACAGTTTTAGGGTTTGCGCCTTGTGACGCCTTCTTCGTACTTACAAATGCGGTAAATCAAATCGACGGCGTGTTTGACGTCACAGACGATGGATTAGTCACGCGTGCGTACAGTGTAGTATATATATATATACAACGTCTTTGGCGAGGAAAACGGATCGTCTTTGCACGGTCGGTTACAGACGCGGCGGACCGTGGTCGCGGTATAACGACGAGGTACGCGAAACAATAGCCGTTTTCCGCTTTTTGTTTTTCGTCCACCGTGTCCCCCCCCCCTCTACGTGCATATCGGTCCGAACGAATGAGTGAAGTTCAATTTGTGTTCACTCGCCGTCGTCACACGGATTTCGAATACTCAATACGTCGCGATTAATATTGTATTACACGGGGGATTCTATAATCGCGATTCAGCTGAGGAGGAAATCAAAACGTTTGCACGTTTCATTCTAAACGTTTTCGTCGATGATTTACAAACGGACAAACAAACGGAACCGCGCAAAGCCGTGAAAGTACAGAAAACGTTCAAAAATCGAAATGTTTACGCGCGATAAAACCGTTTGGAAACAAACTCTGAAGGCCACAACTTGTACTGGAACACATCAAATTCGTTACACGCAAAACGAATTACAAATATTAGCTGCACAATAACTGCGAACGCTGCTTTCGTCTAAATATCTTTGATTCTCAAAATGTTAAGGGATTTTAAAAACAATGGTAAACATTTTATTTTCAAAATGCTCGTAACTTTTTTTTTAAGAATAAAAGACGTTTAAACAACCGCTCCCTCCCTTATCGTATATAGGTAACTTGTTTTGTGTACAAATTTGACGCCTAAATTATTGATTGTAACGTTCACGGTTCTTTCTCACGTGAAACAATTATTTTGATGTTAAAATCATACGCGTGTGTATATGGATGTCGTTCTTTTACGTCCATTCTTCCCCGTTTTCTGTTTATTAAATTCTGATTTGAAAATAATAATCTAAAAATATCTATATGTACATAAACGAACAAGTCGACAATTCGAAGTAATTATATGCATCGAATTGTATGCCCCGATTCAATAACAAATGATGTCCTAAAAATGGACCCCCTCCATCGGGAGGAGAAGTCCGATAGGAATACCGAAATAGAAGCGGATTGCTAAGAGCAAGAATGAATTACGATATTAGAGATGAACCGCTTAAGTGATGTGGCTCAGCACATGTGGCCTCTGAATCTGACAAAGAAGAAGAAGAAGATGAATTTCATGCATATGCTACTGACTCGAAAGATAAACGAAAAATTCAACTCGGTTACTAAATGAAAAAAAAAAAAATGTTTAATTCTCGTACAAAATATTATTTATTTATGCTCGTCAATACCTTTTTATTGGATTCGATTATATAAATTGCGTTTATATAAATTTGCTGTTGTCGTATATGCCAGCACAAATTGTTTAAAATCGTAAACATTAACGTCGTAATACATTATTTATTTTCACGTGAATAACTTCAATCGCATTTTCTTCACGATTAAAAAAAAAAAGAGATTAATAAAAGTATAAGAGTATTTTATAATATACGTATTATACCGCGTAATATGTATATAACTATATAATTTATTCCTCGTAAGCTGATTCTGTATATATAGGTAAACATATATAATGCGAAATAATCCTCAGATTTATTTCCACAATGTGTACGCTCGACAGTGTTTTTTCCCCCCCGTATAAAAGCTTTTTATACGATTAAAATCATTATAATGTTTGACCAGATATTAAATTCCTTCGTATTACGTGTTTTTATAATTAATTTTGTATCTTTTTACATAAAAAAAAAAACATAAACACAAACACATACACACATTGCAGTAATAAGCCCGAAGCAACGAAATTCACACGCTACGTTTTAACGTTTTTTTATATCGGAATTTTTTTTTTTTTGATATTATACTAAACCGATACGCGTTGTTACATAACGTAATTTACAACTGGTTCATTTTTTTTTTTTTTTTTTACTGAAATATATTTAAATATGTGTAAAAAGATTTTCGTGCTCGTATCGTATAATATTATATAAATATTCGTTTCAACGCGATATAATAATGAAGTCTAAACGAATAAAATTAAAAACAAGCTGCACCGTTCCTTATTATTAACGATTTCGTGGCGAATTTCTTTTTCGTATTTTTTTTTCGCACGATTAATACGTTGAAATCAAATTAAATTCACGGCCGAACAGTCGAAAATTTAACGATTTCCGACTGAGATTTCGCATATTAAGTAAACAATTTTTTTTTATTTTTATTTCGATAAAGTTGTTTTTTTCGAAAGTAAAACGTGACAAACACAAAGTCAAATATTTAACATAACGAATTTACCGATTTATTAATCAGTCTACTGTCTGCAGGTTATTAATATACTTATTAATACGTATAATTTTATATATGCAAGTAAACAGTAAAATGTCACAAATACGTTTTTCTCTGATACGACGTCCGATTGCATGTCTGAGCGATATGATAATTATATCTATTCCGTCTATTCCTGTAAAAACTATTATCTATTATTGTTCGTTCATTTATAAAATCAAATCGTTTATATTTTTGAAAACACGTATACCAGTATATATCATAACAATTTGACCATCTCGTTAAATAAAAGACGATTTTTTTTTTAGATTTTCTCGTGAAATAAGAGAAACGATTTCATTAAGTGGATACGTTTTCTTGAAACGATCGCTTGAATCTAATAAGAACCGTATTACGAACGTTATTACGTTCAATCAATTTCATAAAAAAAAAAAAAAAATTAATAATAATAATAAAATAAACAATAAATTTATGAAAATATAAAAGAAATTTTGTTGTCTATTAAAACGTTATAATATTATTATTCATATAAAATACTGTAAACGTTTGTATTAGAGTTATTGTATTTTTCTTTTTGCTTAATTACCCGATAATTACTTATACATATATTTAATACAACAATTATATATTTTTTTTTCTTTATTTTGCATAATACTCTTTGGATTGATTATATATTCACATATAAATTACATAATATGTGTATATTTATATTTTTTTGTACACATTTTTTATTTATGAGCATTAATTTAAAGTTTCTATTTTTTTTAACATATCTTTTTATCATTTAATTATTTATTTTTTTATATTTTATTGTTTTTACATTATGTTTCTACATTTTCGCTTAAAGATTGTAGATATATATAGAGTAAGTTATAGTAGTTGTACAGGTTTATCGTTTATTGTTATTAGCGCGAATGGCCATATAGAAAATATTAGCGAACGTTTCGCAGGAAATTTCTTCTCGTTTCACGAGAACAAAAAGAAAAAAGAAAGTTTTTTCAATGGGGGGGGGGAAAGAATCTTTACCAAATTCCATACAAAATAGTAAAAATATCCATGAAAATATCAATAAGTGTGTGTGGAGGATATATTATAAAATATGTATAAACAATTTTGTAACGTTTTTTCTTCTCCTTTTCTCTATTTTATACGTATACGTACGTTTCCTCCTAGTGTTGAATTTACTAAAAAAAAAAAAAAAAAAAAAAAACGTTTTTTTTCTCTGTAAGTGTCATCTTGATCAATATATAAAATATAACGTACCGGCGCATTTAACTTTATCGGTATAAAAAATATGAAAAAAAATAAATAAATAAAAATTAACGACATTTTATTTCTAACTAAATACATATTACATATATATAGTCTTAAACATTATTCATTTTTAAGTCTATACAACGGGCGTAAAAAAGATATGTTATTCCAGTCTCGAAACACTTCATATTGCACTACAACAATCGATATAACGATACATATGATTGAAACGCGCGCGCCTTTTCGTTCTTATGAACGTGTCATTAATTGTATTCAACATCACAACAGGCTGCGTAAAATAAAGATGCGTCGTTTCAGTGATCGAAATACATAATATATTATTCATAACGACACTATACTTCATCGCAGTCTATCATATTTTGTCGGTATTGAGGAAAAAAAAACATTTCATTTATAACCGAATACAAAATATGTGTAATTTCAGTCGTGAAAATTACACGCTTAATAATGTATAATTATATTTACACGACGTACGAATATAATATTGTAATTAATATATTATAAAAAAAAAAAAAAACACCGAACGGATTTCTCCGCGATAATACGCGCGCGCGCAATCATTTCCACGCCGGAACGGGTGCGCGTTTTCAATAATAACTCGTCTCTTAAAAAAAAGCGTTTTTTTTTTTTTCTCTCTTCTTCGGATCCGCGGTTAATATTATTAGAAGAGGGTTACGCGCGCGCGGATTTCATGGTATTTATAGAAGAATTGGGCGGCGGCTCGCCGGTCGTGTGACGCCCGACGGGCGGCTAAAAAAAAAAAAAAAAAAAGAGAAAAACTCTTTTACCGCGCGTCGTCATTATCCCGCCGCGCGCGCGCGACGGTGCAGCGAGAGAGTGGTGCGCGCGCGCGCGCCAATGCATAAAATCGTGCGCGCGTGTGGGGGAAGGATAGGGGGTATGCGTTGACAGGAACAGGAGAAGGACGTGTAGAGTAGAGGAGGATTACCACTTCATTTAAAGCCGCCATTTCGTAAACGGCCCGCCACGATTGGCCGGTTCGGTTTAATCGATGACACCCGGGGACGCGCGTGAGACAGTGAGAGAGAGAGAGAGAGAGCTTTTAGCGTGGCGGCGGCAAAAACGGTTAACGACGACGCGGCGTCGGCGGAACGTGCGCGCGGGGTGTATGCGCCGGCGACGGGACGACGGGGAAGCGTTTTTTCGCGATGGGGCCGGGAAGGTGAAGGGAATTCGAATGATGCGCGCGCGCGCGCGCGGTGGCGACGACGAAAACGACTACGACGACACGATGCCGTTTTATTAATGAACTTGGCACAGTATGCTGTTTGTTTCCATTTTAGTTTAAAAGCTTTCCTCTCCGTTTCGCAACGTTTGCGCTGTGTGTGTTCCCCCCCCGTCCGGTCGTCGCACCGCTGTGTCGCGCGTACGTTTACGTCGTCACACACACACACGCAAACAAAAACGAATCCGATTAAACGACGAAAATGCCCCGGGACCAGTTTTTATTGTTCTCGCGTTCCTCTGGCGCCCCCGCCACACACACTCCGTCCGCCGCGCTTTTCGTTTTCCACCCTCGTCGAAATTACTTCGCGCAAGCAACGTACAAAACGTTTCCAAACGCGCTAAACGCCGCGGCCGCGCTTCTTCCGTCCCGCAGTGCTACTCGCAACGTTTTACACGGTTAGTTATACAAACACAGTTGTATTATATTACGGAGGAACAAACAACAATATCTCCGTATCTCCATCCCAAACCCATTTTATTTAGCGTATTCACATTTTCTTCCTTTTCGTCCGCTTGAAATTATTCCTGGGATATTCGAAAACCCCGTTATCGTTTTTATATAACGCATAATAATAATCCTGGTCGCTTTTTAGAAAAACGTTTGTTTCTTTTTTGTTTTCTTCCGTTTTTTCTTTTTTTTTTTAACTATTTCGTTTTTTATGAAATTGTAAACATTCACTACAAGCGCGTTGTTGTAGCCCCGTCCACGAGCTCAACGACCATTTTTTTTTTTTGGGGGACACACACACGCATATATAATATCAAAAAACGACATAATTTTAACGCGATAATCATAGAAATGTTTCGTCCGGAATTCAATAGTGAATTTTTTTTTTTTTTTGTCAATAACTCTTTCTCTTTATATACCGTTCTTTTTGATAATATGTATTTTTAACGGCCGAATAAAATAATCGTTTTAATCGTACTTGTGTCCGATACACGCGAAAAGCACAAATGAATGGTTTTTGAAGAATTGTCACGAGTCTCAAATTCTGACGCGTAATAACTTCCGAATTCGCCTCCCTCTCCGATAGAACTGACCCGAACACGCTCCCCATGATAGAGATCTAAACGTCGCGCAATCACGAAAAGTGTTTTGTTTTTTTAACGAAGACAATGCAAGACTTAGAAAATTTGTATTTTATACATTGTACAAGCGAAAAATAGAAGAAAAAAACGTACATTCCTTGTTTATAGGAAAGCATTTATAAGGACTAACTGGATTACTTCCATTTACAGTGAATTTGTTTTAGGGAAGGGGACAGGAACTTGCCCACCCCTTGTGGGCCGCGGTGTTTTGTTAGGAAAAAAAAACGTTTTTTTTTTTTTTTGTGCTTATTTTTCAAACGATACTTCACAACTCTGCTCCATCACCCGTTTCAAAACTTGAAACGACAACAGTGCTACCATCCCCTATACCTACATAAAGCGAATGATAATAATAAAATTACGTATTTAATATTTCAATTAATTCGTACAGCGCTAAAGCGACGACGTACGGCGTATACATGGAAATTTCCATAGATCGATTCTTTTTTTTTTATTTTTATTAATCGTCGGCTAATTTTCGTAATATTTATTGTGCACTACGACGTTTGTACGGAAATAAATACGATATTATTAAAACTAAACGAAATATAAAAATTCAAAACTATTGGAAAATTTCTCTATTACGTACGAGAACGTAATATAGGGGAAAAACGAAAATTCGAATATCACTTTTATACGAATGCCGCCCGTTCACAGTGGTACGCTCTCCGTACACTGGCACAGCGGTTTTCAAACGCGACGAACAGCGCGCGCGCACATTTTCATAATTAATAATATAAACCGCGCGTCCACACTTGTGTCAGTTTTAAAAACGAAAACGAAGTGTTTCATCTCCGATTACGCGCCAGCGTCCCCCCATTAACATTCCGACGGGTGGTCCCGCGGCCGGTCGGTCTGTCCGTGTCAATTTCCACCGGATCCCTTTTAATACTTTCGTTACAACACCGTATATTATACTGGCACAATTTACACGAAATATTCGTATATGTTTACGTATTGTGTGCGTGTCAACTGCAGACTCATGAGAATAACCGAGAACGGGTCCGACTTACTACTGACTTCTACGCACGTGTGTATTACGAATGACTTGTACACGGGAGTCAATATATATACATATATAGTGAAAATGAGTTATTCAATCGATTCCCGTTGAAATTGAAAATTTGGTTTATCGTTCATTATATACGTACACCGTTTGGAGCACGTTTCTTTCGGACACCGTCGATTTCTATTCGTACATGTATTTTCGATTTTGAACGGAGCAAACAATATTCGTTATGATATAATATTTTCAATTTACGCCCCGATAAAAATTGCCCGTGTCCCATAATGGAACACGTCGTCGACGAATTTATCCCGAGGATTTGTGTTTTTTTCTTTTCAACGAGTTCGGGGGGGGGGAGGGCTAATGGTTCTCACAAGTCGTTGAAAAAATCCGAAAACCGTGTGAAACAAATCGCCGACTAAATGCGCGATTTAATTCGCAAACCGGAACGCGTAACGCGTGTCGAAATCGTCCGAGCACACGAAAAAGTGTAGTTCGCGGACAAATCGTTTACGAACCGTAACACACTTCGCGCGATTGTATAGTAACACGTGCGTAAAACGTTACACATTAATTATTATTTATTTTAATCAGTGACGTGGCCAAACGGGAAGATGGAACTGACGGATTCGCTGCGGCGTCTCACCGAAAATGTAATTTTCAACGTGTAACAGGTATTTTTCAGCAGTTTTTACTAACTCGTACATTTATCAAAAAAGTAAAAAAAAAAAAATTTAACACCCCCCCCCCGCCCCTCCATTACGAACGGAAATCCTGGCTGCGCCACTGATTTCTAATATTTATTATATATTAAAAAATTCAATTTCACGGGCCAAATAAAACATTTATCTAAAAATTCCTTCGGCTCCCGTTTTCTTAACGTTTAAAAATTAATTTGAAAACCGGTGTTTTTATACAACAACACGCAACACTATATACCGATACGATACTCCAAAACGAATTATTAAACGTTTTCGCGATCCAATTTTTAAAAATAATGAACTTAAACGGGAATTTTTAATTAAGTTCAAACGTGTAAAAAAACGTGAGATTATACGTGAAGTGACGAATGATTTTTGTTCTTCTCGAAATCCCGAGCCACGCGAAAAACAATAACACGTTTTTTAAAACTTTAATTTTTTTAAATTTTCAAACACTATTTTTGGGTGTAGAAACAGTATAGAGTGTCCACGACGCATGAATTACGTTATCCGGAAATAATAATTTTACGTTTTTCGATTATTTTTTCCACTACACTGCAGTTTCGAAACAATTGTAAAAATAAAAAAAGAGAACATTTATTGTTTTGTACACGGTCCACTCTCCTATCTTATTAAAATATAGTACGCGAGCTTAGAAAATAATTCAAAATAAAATTCTAAAAAAAAAAAATCTCTAATATATATTATACACGTATAAGCAGAGTTGTGCAGATATTATCGACAAATGTACTCGCGGTTATAATATTGTAACAAAAAAGAAAAAAAAACACCACGTATATTCTTGAAATATTTCCAAAAAAAAAAATTTCTAAAACTTAAATTGATTTCTAAAAAATAAAAATGTTTTTTTTCCCTTTAATCCGATTTTATAAAATAACGCATACACACACACACATAACAATCGTAGTGGTACGTTTTCTATACGGCAACTGCGCGCTAAAACCGCGATTGAAATATTCCGCATCGTCTCGTCGTAATATCGAAATGGAATTTTTCACTGTCCGCCATATCATACGCACGAGTGTCGATAATATTATTTCCATTGTATCGAATTTACATATTATTATTATTATTATTATTGTCGTACAGACGGCCGATTGATTTATATACATAATACGCTCGCACACGAGAAGCGGTAAACATCTGTACACGTTATTATTTAACACCTTTCAGACGTGTTCCAGTCGTACGATGATGATAATAATAATAATAAATAAATATATTATATTTATATATATATATATACGTATATATAAAAGAAACTCGCGCGCAATAATAAAAACACGTTATACACAAATTTCTTTTTTTCCCCGAACACATTGTTGCGCGCGTGATAAAATCCCTTATCTCGTCCACGACGTAACATATATAAATATTGTGTTATATGCGTTTTACGGGTAAAGTCGAGAAATTGATTTGTCCGTTTGATTATCGCGCATTGCTGATGTTATGTGTGTGTGTGTGTGTGTGTGTAAGGGACGCGACTACGAGGATTTTGTATTCATTTTTCCCTCGTGCGTCCGTATCTCTGTCAGATTTCGTCCCTCACAACGCGTCACTACTTCAATACTTCATACGTATACGTATTTTATAGGTACTATACAAAGTCATTATTATTACTACCAAGAAGCGCGTGTGTGTGTGTGTGTGTCATACACGGGTGTGCCAGTGCGTATAAGACCGATGATAAATGGTTAGAAGAGATACCAGCACTACGTCGTCGTCGTGAATACACGTCGAGTGGTTGGTGTATCGGTAACTCGTATATTATACACAAAGACCTTTATATACGTATAAATTGTGTATAAAATAATGTGTTTGCCTAATAATATTAGCAAAAAAAAAAAAAAAGAGAGAGAGAGAAATAAGACGAGGAGGAAAACGACGTACACAAAACCACCCACGAAGGGAATTTCGCGTTTGTTATTATTATATACAACCGGCGTATACGATTTTATATACGATTTCAACCCTAAAAACCAGCAGCTGACGACACACCGTTTTCGGCCGCTGCGATATAATAACCGCAAACACTCTATCGCGGCGAACACTCCGTAGTCGCATATTCATTGTGTGTGTGTGTGTGTGTGTGTATAGAAATTACGAAAATTATTTTTATTTTGTACACAAAACGGCGGCGAAGTGACAACCGCGGTCAACTGGTGGCGGTGGTCTTGCAGAAGATTATCCGCGTTCGTTTTTCGTTGTTGGAAAATCGAAAAAAATCGCCAACATTTTTTTTTTGTTTTTTTCGAGAAGTGAACTCCTCGTTTTACGATTCACACAAATCGTTAATATATCGGAATGTCGTGTAAACCTCCTCCGGAATCGATAAAGTTGTGTAAATCACATACTTTTTTTTTTATAATCCAGCGAGTTAGTTCATTCGAAAATAAGGATTCTGAGCGACGATATAATAATATTTTCGTACAATTCATATTATGAGAAATGTAAAATTCTACGAAAATACGAAATCGTCCACAAAGAGGAAAAAAAACGGACAGCTTTACAATTTGTTTTTTGTTTTTTTTTTTTTTTTTTTTTTACTCGCCATTTCGCCGGATTGTTCTACGGGGAGGAGAAAAAAAATCGAAAACCCGTATCGAACTCTAGCGATACGTGTCGTCCGAGGGGTGTTTTTACAGGAAAAAAAATTTTTTTTTTTTTAAACCGTATCCTTGTAAAATCCAATACATTTTGTGTCGGACGAATTCGAACGAATCGCGTATGTATATAATATTAAAAACCCCAACGTACGGCTCGTTTTCGGGGGGAAAAAAAAATATTACGTTACGATTTACGTTTTTCGTAATCGAATATACGCGATTCGCTCCGGGTATGTACTCTTAAAAATTCACTCTATTTTCTTGGAACAATCGGCGGAACGTTCTTGAAGACGTTATTATTATTATTACGAGAGTTCATTTATCGTTTTTGTGAATTTCGTAGTGGTAAAAGGAGGAGGAGAGTTTAACGTTTTTTTTTTTTTTTTTTTTTAAATCGGACTTTTGAATAGACGCGTTTTACGTCACATTCCACACCATCGATGTACCATCGACGCATGTTTATTGCGAAAGACATCTGCCGTTAAGATCCCGCAGCGTCCGTTTGCGCGTTTATTATATTACGTTTATATTATTACAGTCGTACACGGAGAGAGATAATGTCGTTGCGTGCGCGTCATACGATTTCCCGTAGCGATTAGTATATTAAAATACGTTATTGTTACATTATATTATGATGAGATACGCGTATATAAAATATATTATGTACTTTTGGCGGTAATAAAAGACATTTTATTATTTTTTTTTTTTTTATTCATATATAACTCTTTGCCAACCGCAATGGCCGCGCCACAAAACTACTACTACTATAATAATAATAATAATAATAATAATAATAATAATAATATGCGTTATAAAAACCATTTTCTTCGTGTCGGATTTCGAAGATATAAAATTTCACCGCGCGACGTTCGCGCCCGCTAGTATCGGACTATTATTAATACATATGTGCGTCTGAAATCGCGGAGGGAGGTTTATATAACCGCCACCACTACATCGTCACTCGAAATGTGTTTGATTATCCGAAGTACCGGCTAATTCGATTCGAAGTGTTTTTTTTTTTTTGAGAATACAAATAAATACCGTAATGGACCAATAGTCTAGACAAATGGTTCTCAAAGTGTAGGGGGGTTCCCGTACGAAAAACGCGAGTCAGCGTCTCACGTGCGAATACTTCAATAATATCTGCTTGCGAAAAAAAAAATTCTTATTATGTCGTTTTCGACTAATCGTGTGTTTTTTGGATTGGACTTCGAGACGGATATTAATCAGTGGCCGAAAACGCTATCCCTTTGTAACGAATTTTTCGTGCTCGTGCATACGCCGAAAATACAAGTAGAGAAACGGATCGCGGAAGCCGGTTCCGAACACATACGAATTTAACTGTCACGTTAGATAACATAATTATTGTAAAACTGTTGTAAATAAAACCACGAAACAGTTCCCGTACCCACGTCAGAATATATTAGAAATATTGAAATTAAACGTATTTAAGATCTTATTATAGTGATTAAAAGTCGTTTGGATTAAATCCTTTTCGTTTTATACTGTTTTCAGATTCGGAACGAAGCGAGGAACGTTTTGGTTTTACGATTATTAAGTGTTTCTTTTTCTACTATTATTTTCGTCCAAGTAAAACGTAATTATTATTACACGCCAAACGGTCTGATGTAGTCGTAACACTTATCAATGCGCGTTGTTAGACAACAAATTTAATCGGTAACTCGTCACTTTTCCCCCCGACCATTGTGTATTTTATTCAGTCAGTACGGTCGAACAGTTTTAGTCGAGTTGGAGTTGGCCAAATATAAACTATTATCGAAAGAGTGCCGTGGCCGTGAAAATTCGGGAACCGCTTGTTTAGACTCTACGGGATTCACAAACGTATAGCGTAGTCGTATTAAAAAGATAAAAAAAAAAAAATTCGGTGCTTTATCGTCATAACTGCTATAGGAGACGGAGAGAGTGAGAGATTATTTCGAACGTTGACAAGGACGTCGTATTTATCGTCTGTTTAAAAATAGTTTAAAAATAGTTTTCTGTGTATTTTTAGTATTTTTTTAAGAATTTTCAAAGTTTTTTCTCGCTTTATCGTCGAAAAACGCGATTGACGTTGATAAATAATATCGTAAATATCACTGGGGGGGCAAGCACACAATGAACAGAACGAATTACGCGTGGATGGAAAAAAAAATAATCCTTATCGTCGTGTTCTAAACAACATTTCGACGTTCGCTCATTATGACAAATTCATCGGGATTAGCTACGCGCACCGCGTTAAAATAAATCGAAAATGATAAAAATTTCAACGTAAAAATGAAAAAAAAAAACGCTAGTCTCTCTCTCTCTCTCTCTGTATATACAATAATTTCATTGTAACGTTTTTAACCAGGTTTCCCAGAAAAAAATTCGACGCGGTCTACTATCGATTGCGTGCTGCAAGTACATTTCAACATTATTCCCGTAAGACCACCCAAATATTATTTACTCTTACAATAACCACCACGTTTTATTTTCGTAACATAACCGTATAAAATAATTTCATCCTTCGGTGTTCATACGTGTTTAACGTTTATACACATAAATGTCGTCTGGCACGGGAATATTCGGTGTAATAATAATAATAATAATAATGTGTAGTATTTTTTTTTTTCTATACGTTTGAATTAAAATATCGATAAAACTCCGTAATAATATACGCGTTATTAATATCGTGCGACGCGTGAATACGTATAAATTACATTTGTATAAGATATAGAGGCGCATTATCATTTATATCGGGTGCGACGTTTCTATTAGATTTCAAAAAAAAAATATATATATATATATTTATATAAAAAGAATAACCAACAACAATGTGCGCGCGCACGTATAATTCACGCGTTAAACACACTATCCTCGCCGATAAAAACGAGATATTTCAAAACGTATACACGACTATACATTATGTGTGCGAGTAAAGACATTTTTATTATTATCATTATCGTTGTTATTATTTATTTATTATAATTATTATTATATAACAATATAGACGTAACCCTATACGCATAAGGCGTGTTTTGACACTGCGCCTTTATATATAATGTTGTATTATAAGTAGACAGGCGCACGATCGGTTTCGAAACCCCCGTGGTTCTCTGAGTGTTGAACGGTGAGATTTTTTTTTAAATATTTCTTTTTTTTTATTTCATTTTCGTTGACATTAAATTAACTCGTGTATAAAAATAAAATACGGACACCGTTTTGGGGTGTCGTTTTTTATTTTTTCGTTTCTTTGTTCACACACTACATACGTACATAAAGAAATAAAGAAATCACTCGCGAACGGACTTAGCGGAACCTATCGCTCTTCGACATCGAACCGCGTAACACAACACAACGCATACACATAACTTTTATATAATAATAATAATAATAATAATAATAATAATAATGTGTACAGGTTATGCAGAGTGTCTTGGAATAAGAATTTTTTTTAACAAAAATTTCGCAACGTCTAAAAATCATTATAGAACTTATATTTTAATAGTTATAATAATGAAGTTTTTAATGAGTATTGAGTAAAAAGCGAATTTAACCTATTCCTCTTGGTCCAGAGTCCCAATAAACATTTTTAGAATACCGGAGAATATAATATATATATATATAATTACGTTTTATTTGTATTACAAACACGAGCGGTATGTTATTAAAAACTAGTTCAAGTCAAGTTAATTCGATAAAAATAATTAATTTCGTCCAGTTTAATATGTATTTAAAAAAAAAAATAATAATAATACGTCAATACTGTTTCTCGTGAACAAGTTGTTAAATATATTACGTATGTACGCAAGAAGAAAACTTTCGAAAAAAAAAAAACAAATGTTTGTATAACACGTGAAATACTTAAAATCTATATCGAAACAAATTTGATTTTTTTCTTTTTCTTTTTTTTTTTTACGTACAATTCAATAGTTTTCACAAGTAACTCGTCATACTCGTCTTGAAGAAAAAAAAAATTCGCGAAAAATAATAATTTCGTTATCGTTCGCTTACACGTGGTTCGATTGTAAAATAATGATTCGACGTTTAAAAAAAAAAAAAAAAAAAACCCCGGTACAATGTACGGATTATTATTATTATTATTATATAAAATAAGAGTATATAATATTATAAATAGTATATTATATTGACCGCGTGAACTCTTATACACATTTCGACGTGTGCTTATAAAATAATTAACGCCGGCGCCAAAGCGAGTAGGTACACGCTTAAATGTAACGTATTTACCGATTTGCGATTATTATTTTTACATAACGTATTTATTATAATTATTGTAATTCGCCCCGTTTTACCGCGCCGATCAAATCGCGTATGTATCATAATAATTGCGTTATTAATAAAACATATTATCGAGTACGTGGAGGTGTATAGAGTTTAAAAAAAAAAAATCAATTCAATTTAATATATTTATTACGTCGTGTAATCGATTTATGCGCGCGTTGGAATCGTCGAATCGTGTGTATGCGTGCGTGTAACATTAATCCGAGAATTGAAATAAAATGACGAACTCGTTATTTTTAACCTGCACAGTTATAATATTTTATTGAACACTTATACGCGCGGTTTTCCTAATATAATTGTCTACAAGGTGGTAAATTTCAATTTTTTTTTTTCTCTAATCGAAATACCGACGCGAAGTGTCGGCTAAGAATTAAAAAGTAATGACGATCGGAGCCATACGCCGTTTTACCTCACGACTGCTTTTCCAACGTAATAGACAAATTTATTATTTCCACGAGAAAAAAATTACGAGCAATACTCATACCGTAGTGTTTTTTTTCTCTTCTCTTAGATAATAAATACGCGTAATTATCCTACATTTTGCTACACTGATCTGTGTTGTACATTATTGTACGCATTTATTAAAATATGAATTTTCCTATATCGTATATACTTACGAGTGCTTCATAATTTATCACTGTGCTCCATTTTTTCTGCTTATAATTTTTTTCGTCTTCCCTACGACAATTCATACTCAAACTACATAGCTGTTTGTTACATGAAAATGTTTTTTGTTTTAAAAAAAAAAACGGAATTGTAATTATTATTATTATTATTATTACGAGTACTAAGTAATATCGTCGGGAATTGAAACGAATTTCCGTCGTCGACCAATGATGGGTTAACGATAAAATTAAACTATTTTTTTTTTTTTTTTATTTTTAAAAATTAATAATACATCGCGTTGTGTAGACTTCGTGTAAACAGTCGTGTTTCGAATAATTACTTCCAAAATCGCATAAAACGAACGAACGATAAATCGAAACGGCGATAGTAAGCGTATCGTAAACGTAGCGAATCGTGTTTTTACAGTTGTGTCTGGATTTTAGTCGTGTACTTGTCGATATATCCGCAAGACATTATTCTACTGTTTTGCGATTTTCATGAATCGTAAAATAATATTTTTAAACGGCGCAGTACAACATCCGTAGACTCGATTTTCTATAATATTTTTTCCACCGTTTATAGTGTTTTATTATCGATTTCGGTCCCCTCAAAGTCGTATCCGTGCGGAATATTCGATACCGGAAAACGGGCGAACTCGTAAAAATCCGGCTACTATTTTTACGTCGAAAAATTTGTCTACAGAGGAATAAAAACATTATTGTAAAATTAAAATCGATTAGTACATTTTTTTTTGCTTTTTTTTAATTTTTTTTCGTTCGAGTTCGCCACGCGACTGAACACAAATTGTATTCGGAAACGGAACGATTTCCGCGGAAAATCCACGACATTATTCGCGAGAAATATTTTTTGTTTTTCACTCAAAAAATTGGCCGGGACGTTGTTGCATTGGCAACATTCTTCTCCGCCATTTGAAATAGCGTAAGTTTTAAATTCGTTTTTGTTTTTCTTTACGAGCGTCAATTTTTATTAATACATAATATATTTTTCTTTTTTGTTTACCGCGATTTCGTTGACGTATATTATTGTACAATACGATATTTATCGATTTCACGTGTCGAATCAATTGAACGAGTTTGAAAACCATTGAAAAAAGATAATATTTATAAAATAATTTTATATAATTCGTTCAATCGTTTTTATTGCTTCTTTTTTTTTTTTTTTTTTTTTTAAGACCACCGTAGTCGAAAATTTCGAATACGTTTTATATTTTACGCGATTTTTTGAGTTTTATTTTTATTTTAGTACAATATTGCGATCGATTTTTTTTTTTGCTATAACAACGAACCATAATGTGCGATTTTACAATCACATTATTGACTTAGCGTACAATATATTATCGTGATTGACCATATAATATAACTTATATTTATTTATATATAAATAAATATATATATATATATATACATATTTACAATGTGTGGAATACGATATCGCGTATACGCACGCGCGTGTTATTGACCCCCTGACACGTCTTACAAATGCACAGAATAATAATATTTATAATACGTATATTGTATTAAAAAAAAAAAAAAAACTCAATTAAACTTATTTTTTTGTTTATACACCTGTGGTGTAAAATCTACGCAATACAGAATATTAAAAATATACGCGTGTCACGTTTTTTTTAAAAAATATTACACTCGCGTATATCAAATATATTTGTTTTTGTCTATAATTAATAACGTATTATACGATGTAAATGTGTAAATATATACACGATAATGAAAAGTCTAAAATGATTTTTAAACGTTAAACGTGCATACAGAGCGATTTTTTTCTTTTGTATTACGAGCCAGTATATGATTATCATCTGCGCCGAAGTTTCTATCGTTTACGGATTATTTACAGATAGGCTTTTCGTACGTCGAACAATGTTTTAAACGAATTCTCGAATCCTTTTAAAACCAATTTATTAATAAAATTTAAATTAAAAAACAAAAAACGCGATTTCGTCAAAATCGTTATTACGATTATATCTATTGAAATATTCGACAAATACCTGTGACTTTATTAACTGTACGTTAAAGGGATTGAAAACGAGTGTTTTCTCCCTTCGTCACGCATATATAGGAAAATAAACGTTTCCTATACATTTCGAACGTATACCGATCGAATATATCTTGATGCGATATAAGAATACCGAAAACGGATTTGAATTCGTCGTGAATTTCATTATAGAACTCGTTCCCTCTTCCCCCACACTTTTTTCATCAAAACCTTCATAAATCGATTAATTAGCAATTTTTATTTTAAATTCGTTCGAGTAATTTTTCAAGGATTTGGTGGGGGGGGGGGGAGAAGAAGACATTAAAAACGTGAGGAAATCATAGTAAAATTTACGGCGAATTCAAACGTGTTTTTAAATTACGCACCGCCGGATGAATCGGTACGCTGGAAACGGGAAAGCAGGTCTGTTTTGCTGCGTTTCCCGTGCACGGAAAACGAAGAGAGAAAACGATCGATTTCAATCCCTTTATAAACGTTTAGCGGTGAGAATCGCTTTTTTCCGTCCCTCGTAATTTTCTACGGTAAATAATCAATTTTCAAAAATCGACACGTATAAAAATTCCTATAAAAGTGTATCATCGATTATACGATATCAATTATACGAGAGATCGCATTATTGTCATTCAATAATCAAACATGACATAATCGTAACAAATAAGTGATGGCCGGGAGGCGGGGCAAGGGGCATATTGAAGTTATAACAAAATTATCATAAAACAAATTATTATTAAAATTGTTTTTGGTTCTCGCGATAAAAGAAAAAAATGTTTTTTTTTCTCTCTGTTTAATTCACTCCGTATACAGTTTATTCCAATAAATACGCTATCCGATAGTGTTTATTTCCGTGCTTTATTAAATACACGGTTTATTACGGCTTTACCTATTCAATTATAATAACGAACGTGCAAAATCGAATGCGCCAATGGTTCTCAACGTTTTATACTTTTCTACTGACAATCAGACAGTCATTCCTCCCTACATTTTTAACCCAAAAAAATAGTACATTTAATAATGACAATTTTATCAAATAAAAATATAAAAGAACGTTATAAAATATTATGTATTTAGTCAATGTGTCACAATGAGAAGTCCGTGACTGTTTGCTTCTTACTGAATCGTGACGGTAATATCTCATAACAATATAAACATTATATTATAGGCGCAGTTTTATTAAATCCGTTTAATGTTTAAAATGTTAAATCAAATAAATAAATGATACGTTTTGCGATAATTTTTACAATCCATTTTTACATTTAATACAATCCTTTTTGTAATTTCCACCAATATATTCCCCCCTGTACAGTATTCCTCCTTAAGAAGAAGCGGAGAATTCCTTCCCGGTTGAGAACCACTGAAATACGCGCATTATAAATATATATTTTAGTGTGATACAGGGCAAAACCAGCATTTTTAGCTAATCACTCTGTGGTATTTGCCAACAATTTTCGTGTAACGAATACGGTGATTTTCTTTTTACACGCGTATTAGGTATCGCGCACGAACTGAGAATTTTCACTTCTGGACCGTAACACTTTATTTTCGAAAAATATTTCAAACGGATCCAATTGTCAATTTTATCGTGTCCGTTTCAACGGGTAAAACGGATAATAATTTACGTATACGCGATTGTGTTTTCGAAACGAAATCGATAACTCAGACTGCGTACGTGTGAATGCGAAAAATAAATAAATAAATATAGAGTAGCGTACTCGAATGAAACACGTGCGCGTCGATTATAAAAAATATATATAATCAATAATACTTCCTCGGTGTAAATAATAAAACAAAAACAGATAAAAAAAAATTCATTAAAGTAAACAAGTGTACTCGTACGTTATGCATAATACTTTTTTTTTTAAGCGTACAGTATTTATAGACATTGCTTAGTGTACCCTGCAAAGTCCGATTTGTATTTGCGTTATTTAATAAAACGAGATTTTTTTTTTTTTTATGGAAATTAATTCACAAGCTCGTATATTATAATATTATGTTTGTTAAACGAAAACGAACAAGTATTCGTATAATTTATGCGTTATAATAACCCCGTGCGTCGCTGCTATTCGTTCGCGTATTATTATTATTATTATTATTATTTAAACGACGAAGATATTAAAAACCAATTATAATGCGATTATTTTACGTACGCGCAATATAATATAGCGTGTATAATATATAAAAGTGGAAATAAATAATTGTTAAAAAAAAAATCCGTGTTTATTAAACGCCGTATTATTATATATTTTATACGCGCGCACACCGCTTTCTCGGTTAAATTACATTACTTCGATAAGTGTGTGACTCGTCGAGTGCGAACAATGTTAATAATAATAAAAAAATCAAATTATTTCTTAAAAAGACTAAGAAAAAAATAACGAACGTTTGAAGACGAAATCGTGACACTTACGGTTTCGATTTTAAAATTATATAGAAAACCGTTGGCTGGTTTTTAAAAAACAGTACGAATTTACACCGTCGTCGGTACATATTTTTATTAAAATCGCGTTTATTTCGAACAGTGTTTTACCGAGAGTGAATTTTTTAATTCGAGAAAACCTCCGTTTTGTTCTCTAATATATCCGCAGGCAATCTTACAAAATTACCAATCACGATCTCTCAGAATATTATCCGGTGCGGAATGTCTGATATACTCCTTTTCCCGATTGTGCGCCCAAGGTGAAGACAGTTACAAAAAAAGTTTCAACAATAAGTTTTGTAAAATCGTGGACGTTTTGTACGGTGTTTTCCACTATTACAACGGATTTAATTCCGGTGAAAAGGTTTAAAACTGTGACATTTCCTATGTCTTTTTCAAATATTTTATTGAAAAAAAAGATGTAGTTTTTTTTTTTTTGAATATTCGTTCTTGTATACTAAAAAAAACCACCTCCTATAAATAATTTCCTAGAAAAAAAAATGCTCGAATCTTTTGTCAGAATTATATTTTATTCGTTTCAAAATGATTGAATTTTCGTCTGAAGCTAAAAACGCCGTGTTAAAATCAAAACCGGTATTGAAATTCAAAACGTAAACCGCGTAATGTCGTTGTAGAATCGATTTTCTTACGTACTGGCAATAAGAACGGATGAATATAATTTGAAAAAAAAAAACGACAATCAATGTGGAAAAGTGATAATTCGGTTTCGAGTGTCTCCTTAGACGTTTGTTTCGGACGGTTTTTTTTTGTTTTTTTTTGGTAGTTTTTTCTACTCCTTTATACCCGAATTTATGAATAACGCAGTAATAAAACTTCGCGCATTAGAAAATTCGCGCGAATATTTCGAATCCCGTCCTCCTCGTAATATGTGACAAAAAAGAAAAACGGAAGAACACTATTCTATCGCCAGTACAGGTGCAATCAGCCGTTAGGACCGTTAAATATTCTTTTTTTCGTATTGTACGAAAAATATTCTCGCGAAAATTATTCTCTCGCGTTGTGTTCTTCGTTTTTATATTTTACGCGCTCCGGGGCCAATATTTACTCCATCGGTTTTAATTTGCCCTTTTTAATTAAAAAACCGTTTTAATAGTGTATGTTTAATACTTTTTATATAATGTTTAAAACTTTATTATGCGTATATATATGTGTGTGTGTATATATACGAGAGTATTATGCAAAAGCTTTTGAACAACAATAGAAGTTTTAATAGCCCCGAGGGATTACTTAATTTGAAAATATAATATTACGCGCGGAAAACGATCCTTGCGATACTTCTTCGAAACTCGCTTTGTTTCATATAATTATTGAATGCATTACGTATACGCAATGATTTTAATATTCGTACAACTCTTTCCCTCTCTCCACCCAGAATAACACATTCAATAGTATATGTATTATATACATATATAAAACGTATTAATATATTATAGATAAAAAAAAAACTATAATTAATTGAAATCGCGTTCCTAGAAACCAATCTATATTTATTATTATAATAGATATATTAACTATATGTTATCATCGATAAATATTATATTTATAAATATTTATCGCTAAACGTCAAAATTAGGCTAGATTAGGTTATACTCGTGCCAATGATTTAACAGCGTTAATTCGCTGTGAAAATGAATCGACGAGTCAGTTTTTTCTTTTAACTTTTTCAACTTCGAGTTGATTGTTTTTTTATTTTTTTAATAAGCAGAAAATTAGCTCAACTATTTCATACAATAAGCGGTTTTAGCGTTTGATAATATTAACATAAAATAGCTTGCGAAAATCGGCGTAAAAAATAAATAAATATATATTACAACAGTGTAAAGTCGATAGTTCTTACGTTTTCTCTTTGTCTTTTTTTTTTTTTTTACTTTAAAAATTTACGATTGACTTTCAAAAAAAAACTAAAATAACTTTACTCGACTCGGTTAAACGTTTTACAACTGTCTAAAAAAAAAAAAAAACGTGTTGTACAATTACGTTTATATTGTGTAAACACTAAGACGCTTTGCTAATATTTCATCACTTGATTTTAAAATACTTTTTGCGGTAAATACGATTAAAGTAAATTTTCCGGTAAAAAACTTAAAATTAACTCGAATATTTCGTGACTCTCGACCGTTTAGGTTTAGGCGAATTTTCCTTTATAACCAACCGTGAAAAATCGTAAAAAATATATATATTTTTTATTAAACGTTCATTCGGCGAGCGTACATCTCGAGATTATAACAAAAAAAAAAGAGAAAAAAAAACGTTTTCATTTTCCTTCTTTTATTAATATATTTACGCGCACAGAATCGTCCAGTAAATCTTTTCACCTTTACAGTTGTTTCCCTCGATATTTAATACTATCGTCCAGCGAATTATGCATAAATGCATAATTGGAACGAGTTTTTTTTCCCTTTTTTCTTTTAAATTACTACTTTCTTGTATTTGAAACGTGGATAATTTGAACTAACAAAACGATTAAACCATCGCTCCTCTTCAGCAATGAATTTAGACAAAAATGTTATTTATTTATTTTTAATAACTAAACACGCGGACGGAGTGAAATGTTTCGTAACGAAACGATTTTCGTTATCGGTCTGATATTATTACATCGTATGAGATATCATTAATATGATGACGATTAACGGACCGAAAAAATAAAGGGGGACTGGGTGTTGGTTGATGTTAATTAAATGCGAATTATACGGATAAAGATACTTTTTTTTTTTTTTTTTTTTTGCGTCGCGTCAATCTTTTTACACGGGTGTTTAATTATTTTCTTAAATAAAAACGACATTTTTTTCTCAATAAATTTTTAATTTTCATCGTTTTTCGGCTAATTCATTGGATACTCTAATTCGTTTCTACTCGAACTCCCTGAACACGGGTTACACCTTTCGTCGGTGACTTTAAAAACATTATGATACAATGAAATTTTCAGTTGACACGAATATTTTGTATTGATTATTATATGTATATATATTTATTTTTTTTTTTGCACGTTTACACACGTAATACGTTACGTAAAGAATATTAAAGCCAATGGCCGCCGTAATCACGTCCGTGAATCTGTTACGCCGGGAATTGAACGCGACGACGAGATCGTCCGTCCGAGCCACATTGTTTCCGTTCGAAAATTTTGTACATAGCTAAACATGAAAATCGTTGTAAAATCTGCAAATAGCGATGGTGTGAAATCGTCCGGAGTCGTATACGACTATATAATGTATAAAAATCGAAAAATCATTTGTATAAACGCGTGTGAAAAAGAAAAGAAAAAAACGCCGCACGAAAAGGTGAGAGAGATGATGATGCGATCGTCTCCGTCGCTCTCCGCCCGAAACCGTCTTGAAAACTGGCACCGCAGAAGACGCGAGGGGGGGGACCTCGCTAATATTTATACAGTTTGGACCTGATCCCGGCGCGCGCGTATAAAACAATAATACGAACTCGCGCGGTATATAATTAAAAAAAAACAAACTTCGCAGAAGGGTGGAAGAGAAAAGAGTTAAGTACGACGTAAATATATATATATACTGGTGGGGGCGAGAGTCGAGTTAAATACGCGAGCGTATATACGCGTACGGGCTCGAGCGAGTAACGTTGGGGGGGTGAAGGGAGACGGCGGCGGCGGAAAAAGGGGTGGCGCGTCGAGGACACAGGCCGGCGGCCGTACTGCGCGTAACCATGGTAACGGCGTGTGGGTCGACGACAGAGGGGACGCCGGGTCGAGTGAGTGGGTATACAGTGGCTGTCGCTCGCGGTAGGGAACGGCGGCGGATATTATAATGCGTCGTCGTCGTCGTCGGTGGCGATGGTACGCGCAACGCGAAAACGACGCTAAGTGCAAAGCAATTTGAGCTGCCGTTACGGATTACGAGCGTAATGGGTTTAGGCGAATATAAACCGGAAACTCATTGCGCGCCCGAGACTAAAAAGCGCCGGCGGAATTAACTCGCCCTCGTCCGCGCGCCCGGGGGGGAGTAGTCGTACCCGCGGCGCGTTCGCCGACAAAACCCTCGCGCGCAAATTATTTATCGACTCGCATCGCGCAAAAGGGATATCGTCATCATCATCGCATTCGCGTTATTGTCGTACACGCCGCGCATTATTGCAACGACGAATAAACACACATTATCCGCGTGTGCGTTCTCTAAATTATCGTAACGTATAAATAATCGTTAATTAAACAAATGTTTTGCATGTCGCTCGAGCGACGAATACATTATTACCGTAATATATAAAACGTTATAAATCGTTTCGAAATTCTGAAAAAAAAAAAAAAAAAAAAATTCGAGACTCGCGTTAGTTTCGAAATAACGCGAGTTTCCAAAAACAGAATTACGTTTTGGTGTGGAAAATTTTGAAATGTTTACGAAAGAAAAAATTGTGATTAACGATTTTCAACGATTTTTCAATGTAAATAAGTTGAAGTAACCGCGTCGTACACGTTCTGTAACGTTAAACGTTCAAGCCGAAAATGACTTATTCGTGTCAATTAAACGCGTCGAAATCCATCGATTTGGCTACGACGAATAACATCTTTTCTCTCTCGTCCCCAACGCGTTATAAATTCACATATCCGTTGCGACACATTTCTGTAATGTGATTATAATAATATGGTAACGACGTTCACGGAGAAATAACGATAATCGGTTTTCGCGAAATCCCGCCGTTTCGTCGTAATTTTTTTTTGTTTTTTTAGCAGTTTTTCCAGGCGCTTTTGAAAAAATCGAGAAAAATCGCCTCTCCTTTAAAATACATCTGTCTGCCGCCGATTTTCGTATCCGAAAACAAACTACGGCCACGACTGAAAATCGATACGCTCGTGTGTGTGTGTGTGTGTATATACAGGAAACACTCGGTTAGGTGTAGCCGCGAGTATTACTTTATAATGATAAAATAATAATACTCGCCGGCCGGGTGTACAGGGCGGCCCCGTAATTAATAATTATAATACTCGCACCGTATACGCCACCACATAATAATACCGTCGGTGTCGCGGGACGATTAACAAACGCGTAATCGCGGGACGGGGACGCGTCGTCGTGCGTGGCGAGAGTACCCGCGCGGCCCGAGCGAAAACAAACATTCCCGGGAGCGTGCGCGCGCGCGGCGCCATGTCACATACCGCGCGATGTAACGATATAATCGTTTATAACGAGCTATCCCGCCGCAAATCCCTGCAGGGAGCTCCTGCCCGAAACTCGATTAGTTATTCGGCCGTCCGTGTTTCAGGGAGCAGTGGAGACGGGGGCCGCGGGAACTTTTGGTCCGATTACTTCCCGATCGTGAAGTGACGCGAAGCGATTTAATAATAATAATAATAATAGCCGGCGTTGTGTCTCCATAAAGTATATAAACGTTTTCATTTCAAAATATCGTAATATCGTTCGACGAAATCGCGCGGTGGTTTTTTTCAAAAAAAAGAAAAAAGAATCATTGTCATAGCTTTATTTTTAAAATCATTTTAACGCTCTGCTCTTGATATTTTCTACAGACCCGTAATGATATAGTCGTTTGGTCATGGATTCTAACGCGGGGAAGTCATAATAAGTCATGTCCGCAGATTCTGTGGCCGGAGAGGAGGCGAGCAAATTCATAAATGTGTTATATGTGTTCCCGTCAAATACAAAAAATTATATAAATCAAAAAAAAAAAAAACGGGTCCTTCGATACGCGTTTTTTTTTTTTATCTTTTTACGTTTTTTTTTTCTTCTTCGTCTTACACGTTTCACGGGACGATTTATTATTAGGCAATAAAATACGTATAACGCGAAAAATTAGCATTCTCATAGTTCATATCGTCACGCGCGTACACAATGGGTATTCGGTTTATATTTCTATATAAAAAAAAAAAAAAAAAAAAATAATAATAATAATATAATTTATCGATTTTGATGTTGGCGATCGTGTCTGAAGATTATTTCGTCGCAAGCGCGCCGAGACCAAATCCTATACAAATTAAAAAACAATATAATATGTGTCCACGGGATTTCGATCGCAGTCTCCGTATGTGTACCGTGTACAATTGAGTGTAAAATATATTTTTCTCCTTTATCTCGTCCGCCACGTTTTTACCATCGCATTACATATATTATTTTATTATTGTACACGATGTACGCGTGTATGTATTACTATTGCACGAGTGTGTCGAGTGGAAATCCGATAGAATCGCGCGCGGGACACATTCGAGAACCGTCTCGATATACACATTTCATACACGTATACGATATGGTTAAAAGAAAAAAAACAAAAATTTCTTGTTTTCAGCCAATAGTCCCTTTTATAGTTTTCAAATTCCTGCGATCGGTTTCACGAACTTTTATTAATAATCGCGTGTTCAGCATTAGTATCGCAGAACAAGAAAAAAGTTGGAATTAATATCGCGAATGTGTACAAAAATCATGTTTTTTTCCCCCTATAGGTATTATATAAAACCGATGACTGATCTATCAACGCACGGCTCAAACCACTGGACGGGATGACATTTGACGCGCAGATAGCGCATGCACGAGAAAAAGAATTTTTGAAAATTCTACACCTGAATGGGTCAAATATGAGAGGTTTGAAATTTGTAAAAAACCTGACTGTAAGGGAAAAATATCGTAAACCACGAATTAGACGTATAATTACGTTGATTTAAAGATTCTAAAAATTAAAAAAAACCTCCTTTTCATTCTTTTAAAATGTCACTTAATGGCTCTCCTCTTTGTACTCTTCATGACTTCACTGCCATCTGCGACATTAATCATATCCTTATCTCAATTGTCCCTATTTATCCTTGAGCACTCACGTTTCCATTCTGTACTTAATTCCCTCAAAATTCCTTTTAATGCCCATCACATTCTCTCTTCACAATTTCCACTACTGTCATCCTCGTCACATTATCCTTTTCCCACAATTCCGGGTTGCTATTTTATATAAATTTTGTAATCGCCACTTCATATATTCATTATTTTTGTATGACTTTATAGAACTTTCTGCAGCTATACGTCGTCTTCATTTCTTCACCGGTTAACAAGTGATTAAACCTTGAAGATAGCGGTCTTGTTCATTCTTCTTTTACTTTAATGAAACATTGACGACATCAGTAAAAACAAAATAGTGTTAAGAACTATGTCAATATTAAATTAATTTTAAGCAGTTAATAAATTTTTGTATACAATTCACAGCTCATTTTCTTCGAACTCTCATTTTCAATAAAAGGTATAACTTATAAATAAAAGAAAACGTAGAAAACGCTTACCTGCAATAGTGGCAATAAAGAACACTTGCCCCCCTGCCATTAACAAGTGTTGGTTTATATACCACATTTTAATTAATTGATTGGATTAGGAGTACTATTTGATGGCATCCTTTGCCAGTTTTTTAATTTTGCCTTTTTCAATTTTGCTTTTATCCTTTGGACACTCGTGTGCCAAATGCCAAGAATCATCGCAGTTACCGCAGAGGAGAGAATATTTATCACCACAATTTCTGAAAAAATAAATTATAAAAATTATCTATTTGCATCAGGCTGAATTTTGTTTTTTTTTTTAAACAAATTTAACTAGTTTTTTCACATAAAAATCATATTTTTTACGATGATCGCAAAAATAGTTTTGAGAATTACCCGCTTTCTGTGCAATCTTTTAAGAAATGGCCGACTTTGTTACAGTTGGAACAAACAATGACGCTACTGGTGTTAAGTTCTGAGTGTCTATCTGGGCAGTTACGAGCTATATGTCCGTTTTTGCGGCAGTTGAAACACGATATTAAGGATTTAGGACAGTCACGTGGTAAATGCCCAACACCATCACATCTGAAATTTTAAATTCATTATTAAACTCATACTCAATTTTCAATATCTAATGAATATAATATAAATGATTAAAAATGTATTAGACTTTTGAAAAAAACTTTTTTTTGTTATATGAAATTTAAGAAATAAAACATACGAGTACTTCCCGACGAAAATAAAATAAATCATAGCAACAATTAGATGATATTTAATAGCACTACACAGGAATCGAAATTAGTTTTAACAATGAACCGTTATCTAAGCGTTATGCTAATCCAAGACGACTAAATATTCTATTGGTTTATATTATTTTTCACCAAACTACGGACAGACCACCAATGGTGAAATTGTTCACAGGCTTTGTTCACTCTTTTTAACTGTACGGATTGAACGTAATTATTATTCGTGTAATACGATTAATTACCTGTAACACCTTTCCTTTTCTCTACAATCGCGGGAAATATGGCCATTGCGATTGCAATTGTAACATTTTATTTCGTGGCCATATTCTCCATTACCATCTCGACTGTAGCAGTCCTTGTACAAATGTCCAGAACGATTGCACCGAGAACATATAATTCCGTTGCCCTTCGCTAAAATAGGGTAACAAAAAAATATTCAAATCAATCTTTAGAAATTAAAAATATTCCGGATAAAAACACATGTCAAAATAAAACTAGATTGGCCAAAGAAAAAGCAGTTAGAATATCCATTATCAACGAGTATGTGTAGGGACAAAATGACGTGGGAGCACAAATAATAATATAAAAAAAAAAAATACCATAATGTGCGCGCAGTTTTAAATCAGAAAAGATTATTTAAACAATGGTGATTTGTAAATATAAATTGTCATAAATCAAATTCAGCAAAGTTTTCAATTCCACTTTTACGGTCGACGGAAAATTAAATATTATCTTCGTTGTCCGATTCATAAATCGATAAAATGTTAAACAAATCCAAGTCATGTCTATAACCGGATTCGCAAGACGATCTCATTAATATCAGAATTATCAAAAAAAAAAAAACAACGATTGTCCTATTGTTAATATATCTCCGTGAGAGTATCCTTGAGTTGACTTATATTCAGAAGTCAACTTACCTTCTGTTATTAAATTAACACACCTGCATTTGTACTGCTAACGTTTCCTTCTTTTCCGCACGCCACCTTCGGAGGACAGTCTATAACTTTAGGTATCCATTTATTCTTTCTCAAGTCCAAAAGGTCCAGTATTATAAATTTTGTTCTCGTCGAGATATATTTTACGGACGTCAACGATTTAAGAGTGCCGAAAGTGCAGTCCAAATTGTACGACTGCAAAAATAATATAATCGTAGAAGATATATCTGTTAAGAGTAGTTTTTTTTTACGAATATACAATATTATGTAAAGCGGGGAGAGACGTTTTCATAATTTCGTATTAAATTTTCGGCTTTTAAATACGGAAATGTTGCTGGTGTCGTGAATTGAATTCGAGAAAATTCCGTCACAGCCCATGAAATATGATAGAAAAAAAAATTGTTACCTTTGAATTATAAAAATGAAGAGAAAATTTCAATTCAAGGACGATAGCGTTGACTATAATATTCTTTAATTTTGTGTCAAACTTTAGATACACGAAGAAAAAATTGAGACTAAGATTTTTTTTTTTTTTTTTGACATTTCGATGGATACAAGAAATTGAAAGTCGTACAAAACGAAATAATACGTGACCGATCGGTGGCTAATTATTTTTCTAAAACGACGTAATTGTAAAACGTAGAAATATTGTTTAAAAAAAGTGAGTATATGCGTACTTGTTCTAATACTTTTCCGGTGGTTTTCAATAGAGTGCACAAATATTCTAAAGCATCTTCGGAACGTCGACTTATCAGGTACGTAATACAATACGACAATATTTTCGAGTGAATAAGTTGTCGATTGAACAATTCTCCGATGAAACTAAAAAAGAAAAAAAAAGAAATGTGATTATTTTCAACATTTTTATGGCAATATATTTTCATAAAAGAAATATTGAAATTAAAAATTGAAATAGTATTTTCATTTATTTATTTAAGTTACTTGGAACAGCGTAGAAAAGAATATTGCGATGGCCGTGTACAAAAAAAAACGTAATTTTATGTTTGCTTAATATCATTATTAAATGATATTTTATGCGAAATGACATTACCGGCAATTCGCCAAGGAACGGTCATGAAATCTTTTTTCGTTTTCTTCGTGTTCCAACAGAAGTTCTTTCTTCTTTTCCTGTATAAAATTATTTTATATTATATATATATATACATTTAGAATAAATACGAGTATTATAACGAACACATCGATCTGAGGTATACGATCAGACAGTTCCCCTCTATTTTCTTCGGTATATTAATAATAATAAAAACAAAGAACTATATGCGATTTGGTAAATCTAAGCAACTTTGTTAATTATTGTCGCCTACGATACTTCAGAGATCTTCACCCATATCAATAGACGATATTATTATAAGTATATAGAATAAATTACGGGATCTGTGCACGAATTTATTTCTTCCAGTCTTTTCGCGGATTCCGCTTGGTGACCTTTGTCAGATTCAAATAAACTCTGACATTTTTTTATCAAGATTAACTTGAATGATGTCGTTTGCTTGCTTTCCGTACACGATACTTGTACAGATTGCAAAGCCCAACACAAGGCCGCATAACGAGGAGCGAAGTTAAGTTCTTGGATCGCCTGTGTGCATATTATGTACATACACAACGTATAAATAATATAAAAAATACGGAAAAATTGTATCAATATTTACATTGATCACTCGAATTGCATCAATTTATAATAAAATTAAAAATGATAATAATTTTTAAACTGATATTATTACTTTCTTAAAAATCAAATCGACGACGTTTTCCAGACATTCCACTGTAGTTATCGGTAACTCCTTGAAACTTTTTATTAAAATGTCGATGTTGTCCGGCGCGATCTTATTCAAATAAGATCGAACTTTCTTGATTACTTCCTGTCGACACGAATACGAGTAATTGTTAAACACAAAAAAGTTCTCAGCTGACCACCAGCGACACAGATTTTTCGAATTTCAATCCATTAAAAAAAAAAAATATTTAATTGAAATTCCTGTAACGTAATACCTCGGTCGTATTATCATCAGGACCGATTTCAGCTTTCCCAGCAGCCTTCGCTCTTTCTCTAGCCACGAACGCTGGAACCCACGCTTTCTCGGCGTTGTTTAACTGGACGTTATTATTCGTTGGTAGATATACGTTTATCGTTTTGGTCGCAGTTTTTTCCCCGTCAGTATTACCTTTTGTATTGGCTAACTACCATTTTCCAATAAAAAGAAAAAAAAAGAAATTCATTTAATCGTATTTACCAGTATATTACTAATTGTATAATCATAGGCAGATTTAACGATTTTTCCCCCTCTAAGTATTAAAAATTTCTTTAATCTATACGATAGTAAATTTCCAGGATATTTGTTTTCTTTTATTATTATTATTATTATTATTATTATTATTATTAAATCGGTATAAAAAGGAATGAAGTGTATAGACCTCTCATTCTGATAATATACGATGCATTCAGAGACAATATAGCCTCTATACTGTAATTTTATAAAAAGCGATTATGAGAAGAGACGCAGAGAATGAAAATATTTATAGGAAAATTCGAATAATTTAAAATTAACACATATTTGTTTAATTTCAAGTTATACAAATTGTGTTGTAACACGAACGATTTTAGACACTACATTTCACGAGGATATTCATATACAATATACTCACGTCTAACGAATTGCTCGGGATCGGATCGTTAGGTTTTGTGTCAACGCTTTCGATTTCCTCGCGAATGGGGTGGTTTTCTTGTAACGGTTTAATCGTCACTCGCGATTCACCACCGCCTTTGCGATGTCTCGCTCTTCTCCGTTTCTGTTATACACACGAATATTTCATATTCATATGTAATAAAATGTATATTTAAAATAAAAAAAAAATGTCAACAATTTCTAAGCCGTATATACGAAATAAATATTGGGCTACGTAAATTCCAAAAATCATGTTTTTAAATACGTATAAATCCTATACACACAGAAGTTCATTTACGTATGGAAGCTCTGTACACCGCCGTACTCAAACTCGGTTAAGTAAAAAAAAAAAAAAAAAATGTTCATACAATAACGTTTTTCGATATTTAAACACATTGGATAACGTCGAATTTCTCACCTTTTTCCCGTCCGTTTTCGTAGCGTCCCGCGTATGTTCTGAAGAGGGAAAAAAATTCCAAAATAAACCGTGGTAAGTATATGCGTGAATTATTATGTTAAGTGTACAACATTATAGAACCTTTTTTAGAAACGTCGAGTTCATCATCCGCCGTCTCTATTTTCGGACGTCCAAAATCGTTGCTATTACAATTATTTCTCGCGGGCCGTTTCTTCTGAAATTTTACGTTAAGAAATTACATTCGTATTGGCATACAAATATAGTTTTTTCGCTCGTGGCTTAAAATACATGGACGTACCGCGTTACGCGTAGTTATCGATATTCGTTTTATGAAATCCTATCGGTATGAATTTGTTTCAAAAAAAAAAAAGAAAGAAAATCTTACCGCAATCGATTTCGGGACCGCAGTGGATGATACACGGGAAACATCATCTTCTTCGATCTCGGGACTCGTAGTTCTATTGCGACGTCGCATACACGGCGGTACACAATTCTCCTTCGCAAACTTCCACACCGTTCGTTTGCATTGGTTTAGAGCCGAACATGTCCTTCTGAACGCGTTCATTATGTTGATGATGTTAACTTTTTGACAAAAATTACAAACAATATGTGACGTTGTTACAATGTCATTCGACGAATGAATACCGATTGTTTATTTTCGAATGGCACCGACGAAGTAACACGTACGGTACGCGATTTACTTGTTTACTATTTGTTGTCTAGGATATTACGATTTATTATTAATATTTCTTATTGGCCAAAATGATAAAAAAAAAATATATCGCACGTGTTGTGACGGATTTCTCGACAAATAGGCCGGATTTATTCGCAGAATCGGGTCCGACGCGGCGAGATGACGATAAAATTAAAATTCGATCGAAGAAAAATAATCGAAATAAATTGTAAAAAAAAAAAAAACGCGACGAATGTGGAAATTATATATATATATATATATAAAAGAACATTTATTAGATAAATTTAATAAACAAGATGAATTCATATTTAAAAAGTCATTTATTCTTCTTATGGACAAGATTAAAAAAAAAAAAAATGTAAAAATATTCCGTTTTCTCACACGACGAACGACGCGTGTCATAATACGCGTTTCAGGCCCGTCGCCCCAAGAAAATCGTATTTATTACTACGCCGGTGATTCGTATAGTTTTTTTTTTTTTTTTTTTTTTTCAAGTTTTCCAATTATTATTATTATTATTATTATTATTATTATTATTATTATTATTATTATTATTATTATTATTATTATTACGTTTCTTATTTTTTTTTTTATTTCGTAAAAACAATTTTTTTTTATACGCGAAAGATGCAAACAAAAAAAAAGGCGATAATATAATTATCAATTGTCGTTCCACACCGTCAAATCGTATACCGGACAATAAGTATATTACTGGATAGAATGCATTTAAAACATTGTTTTATTCGCGTTATAATAAAATAAAATATTGTTTTCGGACGTTTTACGGTTACGATATTAGAAATCGGTACTTACATTTTTTTTACTAAAGAACAAAATTTTTACAATTATTGTATTGTACGAGGTTTCAATAATAATAATAATAATAAAGTTGACGGTAGAACTGCAGTTGTTTGTATTGTCGAAAACGAATTGTTATAATAACACGCAATGAGTACGCAAATAGTAGTGACAAGTACCAAAAAGGGTATATGAAATACATACGTCTGCGCGTATCATTTAATGCAAAGTTCAACGATATTTTGACTTGAAATTATCGCAAAAACGTATTTCAGTGAACTTGATTTGTTTTTGGTACAAATTTTGCAGGCCAAAATTTATCTCCGTAAATAGGTTCGACGGATAAGGGAGACGCTTGTTTTAGTTTTAGTCTCCCTCCCCCCACATACACACATCGCGAATGTTTTTCGCTTTGACCAACTCTGCACATGGTATACGCGTATTGTGTGAACGAACGACCAAATATTCGCGCCGAAGTCCTATTTTTATAGTGTTAAAAATGTAGTTATGAACCGTGGAATTTATTTTTTATACCTGTTTAATTGTTTCACTTAACACATCGAATATTACATGTACGGCTGTTACGTTTTTAGAATTTAACAAAAAGTCGCCCCGCAGATTAGCTCATCGCAGCGTTCCAATATATTTTATCGATTGAACCGCTGTTGAATCCGACATCGGACTCTACGAATTATATCTGCAACGGTACAGACGTAATACATAACACACTTATAACGCCGTAACGAAAACTGTTGTATAAAAATACACACGCGGTGTAAAATGAAACGCGCTGATAATACTACCCAGAAGCGAGCACGAAATCGCGGAGGAAAAACGATTACGTCCCGTTTGGAAATCGTACGTGTATTATTATTTAAATAAACTACTGCGCGTGCACGCGTTTTTTTCGCTGCGAGAATATATTTCAACTCGAAAACGCGCGAAATATACTCGTTCATAATATGTATATACCGGATGATACAGAAGTCTTTATGCTCTGTTTTAAGAGTTCCAATTTGTTTCAAAAGCGAAAAACGTTTTACTTATATATTCGAACGAATTGTCGTCAATACAATTTTCTAGAGTCTAGAATCTAGACCATATTCTACTCCGTCGTATCCCGTATTCGGGCGTATACGATTCCGCGCCGATCCTCTAAACCTCAGTCTCAGAGCAGCGTAACCGTGCGAACGTCCCGCGTCACTCGTGGCTCGTGTAATCGTTACGCCAATCGTCAAATCTTCTCATCATGACACATCCGTCCGTCCAGATAAAATTCGTAAAATTTGTAAATTTACAAACACTCGGTCGTATTTTTTTTTATTTTTTTTTTTTTTGAAACGCTAACAGACGACCCGATTGTAAGAACAAGCGCGTCCGTCGTCAACATTCACTCGGGCGCACGTGGTTGTACTCGGGACATGGTGTACTCGCGTTATTTTCGCATGATTTATATCGTTTGCGTTATGTTTATCGGACGACGACGACGACGATGTATCTGTGTTCTTTTTTCCTCGACAAGTTTTCGTGAGTCTTTAAAGCAGACCACCCACTACTACCGCAATACACGGATAATAATTGCGATGACGACGAGAAAGACCATCGGTCGTCGGTACGTCGACGTTATACAAATATTATAATATACGGAGTAAATAGAAATATTTTATGTAATACGACACGTGTTTTTTGCTACCGGATCGCGCGCGCGCGCACTTAACACGGCGCCGACGACAGCATCACTTAGTCCGAAATCCGAATGGCGCGCGCCGTTATTTTTTATAGCTATCGGTTCTATTTTTTTTTTTCATTCTTGAAACACTATACGTGAAACGTGTATAATCGTCGAAACTCCGCGGTCGTTTACATATTTTTAAATTTATTTATATAATATGTGTTATCAGCGGGGCATGTGAGAGAATACGGAATTAACGATTCTGCGAGTTTATAAAAACAAAAATGTTCAAACCCCTCTCTCCGCGTAATTTCTCTTATCGGGGAACTTTTTAAAACCCGTTTAATACGAGTTAAAAATATCGTAAAAAAAAAAATTACGATGCTATTACGCTTATTGCGTGTATATAAAAACCGATTTTTAAAAAAATTAAAATAAGATTTTTTCTTTTTTTTACTTCGTAGCTTCCGGAGATTTTTGCGTTTCCCTCTGTTTCGTTTAACGACAACGCACAAGACCGGGCTAGAAGTAAATAATAACAAGTACACTGCAATATTAATAGTACATTAAAATATTGTCGCGTACGCGCACTAGATCGACGCGGTCATAAAAATAAAAAATAAACAATTGTCGAAGTTATGTTACGCGTACCGAATCATAACAAATAATAATATTTTCGTGTTGGTTACTGTATAAAAAAAAAAAAAGAACAAAATTAAAATAATAATAATAATAAAAAATAATAACGGAAATGTTTGGGTTTCGCGAGGAAAACGTGCTCTTTTTTACTCTGCCAAAAACACCCCCCCCCCCAGCCGTTCTAATTATTATTATTGTCGTACTACGTCATTATGTTATGTATTATCGTCGATTATTTTTATTTTAAACGGAGTTTTTTAGTCCGAAAACACTAACGAAATACAAGAAGACAACTATTAAGAATGATAACATACATATATAATTACAAGTTTTACAGAGCATTTAGCCAGCCAGCGTCGCGGGCCCTCGTTGACGAAACGCGTCGAATACGGTGAATACAAAGGTATAAAAATAGCAGAAAAATGTACCGAAAAAAGGAGTGGGAGTTTCTCAGTTGACGGGTAGGATGCACGTTAAAGTCGATCTCCACTAGAATGGTAGGTGAATCAACAGAACCAGACATAATAATCGTCATGCGAGTCGTCTAAAAGATTCGACAATTCACTAGTCGTGTACCGGGAGGGCTATGCGATTTTAAGGAGAATTTTCTTCGCACTCGCTCAATCGTTTGGTAATCGCGAGAAGACGATGGATCCCATAAAACCGGCCCACAAAACGGTCGTCGCTAAGGCGTACGGCTATAGGTATAAATGATTTCTAAGGAGCAGTTAATTGAAATTCTTTGTATAAAAAAAAAAAAACTCTAGACATTTAAACCGAACAAGACAATTGCGATCTAATGTTATTATATTAACGGCCTAGAAATTCGGTGCGATTATCACTCGTCTCTAAATAAACGTCGTTGAATTCATGCAATCTAATACTTGATTCGTGTCTCAATTCAAAAGTCTCGGAAAAATGTTTTAAACTAAATTGAATTTTTCTTTTCGCCCTTGAAACGATTGTGCATAAAGCGAGATTTGGATTTTCATTACACCTGCCTGCCATTTATTCCGATAAGTCTATTCCTTTGAAAATCCTGGAAACATCTGTGAGAGTTCCATCGAAATCAATGCCATCAATTACCGAGTGCAGCGGACTGTACAAAAACACATACATAAAGATAAATGACAAAAGGCATATTTGAGATTAATTTTTAACAAAAACGTGTACCATCCCTAATTTAAGATGGCGGTTTTTTTCCAAAATATATTCCCGAAATAAGCGATCGATAAATTTGTTAATACACATAACAAACATCCTGTATATAATACAGATGATTACTGTTTACTGCACCACGTGAAAGTAGGCTACCGACGGGAAATTTAATGATCACTTGCGCGTATATTTATGTTATTATAAAAATTATACGGCAGCGACCGTACCAATACATCGTATTTACGAAAATAGTTTCGTGAGCGAAAAATAAACAGAAACAATAGTAAATATATGACCTACCGTCGACCGTATCGTGTATAATATTAACTGCGTTTAAATATACGTTTTACGTTGTTTTTTTTAATTTTTTTTTTGTTTTTGCTTTCTTGAAATGTGTATACACGCGCGCGTGTATCTCTAATCCAATACGTTTATATAACGAATATTATTATTGTGTGTATTACTATTATTATTATTCTCTGCGTGTTTTCATATTTTCGACTATCGCTTCCCTCCCTCCCCAAATATACGATATACGACAGTGTAATACACGAAATCCGCGTATTTTGAAAGAGACGAAAAAAAATTCTCGCGCGAAAACAGAGTCGAAAATTATAAAATAATTTTCCGTAATCAACCACCAGGCCCCAGTTACCGCAGGCGTCGGTAAATGAATGAAACGACGAAGGGCGTTCACGATAAGTCCGAAGGGTCGACCGTATAGGGACGCCGAGTATCAAACATTTTTTGTTTGGGGAACGAACTCGGTAGATCTGTTGTAAATGGGTACTATTGGAATCGAAGGAGTAAATTTTCGAGAAAAAAAAAATGTTTTGTGTATTGTTTTTTGGATAAATTAGCGAGTGTACGATAATGTTAAATGTAAATCGGGGATTTTCACTGCAAGACACCTATTTTTCTCGTAAAACAATATAATCTCAATGTGAATATAGGACATATACTCGTAATTCGTTGATCAATTTTGGTAAAAATTAAACTTAAATAATTCCATGTAACAGCGAATTATTATTTTATTTTATTTTTTTCTTGAACAAATAAACGCGTACTCCGGTCTCGATTTTCGGATTACTCGTGTTCGCGTCAAAAATGTTAAACCCATTTTCATGGTGAGGGGGGCCTCATGTACTCGGTGCTCATGTGGCCGACCCTCCCCTTGTCGCGGCGAAATTATCGCGATACGCATTCGGACGACATACGCTAGGCGGACAATATTAGGACAATATCGCCGTTGCCGCGGCGGCGTTTAGCCCGCGTTCTCGTCCCACGACGACGTTTGTCCGGACTCGCAACAAACAATACAACAACAACAACAACGCGGTCCATTGTTACACTGCGTACACGCGCTTGTTATGCACAAGGCCCGCGGCGAGCCACGTCCGAGTCCCTCCCGGTTAACTCTCCTGCTTAATCGTTTTATTGTCAAAAACCTCTCCTCACACGCGTCTCCCGGCGGCGGCGGCGGCGGCCACTCCGGTCACCGTCGCGCGCTCGACTGCCAACGATCGGACTGACGGACGAGTGGTGGGTTCAGGGCCGGATTTAGGAATGTGGGGGCCCCGGGCCCACCTTAAAAGTATATATTATATTTCGATAACATAATATATTTAATATATTATTACAAGTGAATTTAATTTAATAATATATTAACATTTACCGCAAAACAATATTTTACTAGACATTTAAAATTTATTTTGCAAATATTATATTGTGTTTTTTTTACTTGGATGCGAAAAAATCCCATTTTGTGGAGGCCCGGGGCCCTCCTGCCCCCCCCCCTAAATCCGGCCCTGGGTGGGGTGAGGGGCACACGACGACGCGCGCGTTTCCTTTTTTCTCCGCCCTTACTCTTTGTACACATACAAATCCCGTTTGATATAATTTACATTATCGCGTTTTATCATCAAATCGACGATTTATCATTTATTTGTTTATTATTATAATAATATAAATATTTATTTTTTTTCGCACCGATATATTATGGTGTTATGGCTGAGAGTCATCCCGAAGACTTGTCCGACACCGAGAATTATTAATAATTAGGTTAGGTTAGGTCAGTTTCGTCATCCTGCACGAAACCGTTGCCGGGGCCGGATTCAAGAGGGCAAGGGCTAGAGGGAGCCTGTACCCCCCGCCCCCCGGGGCACAATTTGCGTCGTCTCATTTTCGTATTAAAAACGTGTCGAAAGAAGTTTCATTTAAACATTTATTTGATTAAAAATTTTTTATATTAAAATTAAACCGATGTACCTAATTATTTTATATTAACAATAAAAACGATTTTATAATCGTTTTGACTGTAATTAGTAATAAATATGAAATAATTTTATTGCCAATATTGTTACAATAAATGTGAAACATTTATAAATGAACATTAAATACAAGTTATTAATCTGAATTAAAAAATAATAATAATAATTGTTTTGGGTAAATGGGCCTCACTGCAAAGGGCTCATATACTCACATTACGGCCGTAATCCGACCCTGACTATTTTGACATTTCTGTGTCGACTAAATTCAGTAACCACAAGACATTATCCATGTGTACCGACGTACGTATGCCCGCGTTGATGACACATTAATTTTTATTATTATTATTATTATTATTGCATTTTTTGTTTATATAAAGTGTAAATCAGTGCGGGGTATGAGAGAAGGGGGGAGGAATTTATCCGTAAATTATCGATTTCGCATAATTTCTTTCGATTTTCGTACTCGTTTCAATCGTCGTATATTTGCTATTAATCGCCTTCATTTATTAATAAATCACAGTCCAAGGACGATCGTCAATTGCAGGTTAACGTTTATATCGACTCAAATAGTCTGTAATTTGGTGTAAATAAGCACCGACTGATTTATGTGTAATGTGCACATACGCAGTTTTTTTTCTCCGTATACAAAGTTCAAGTAATTTTTTTTTTTTTTTGGGAAACTGTTTTGCTTAACGCCGCGCAACGATTAAATGCGTTTAACGTTATTCGCAAATTCCGTAAACGACGGTTAATAATAATAATAATAATAATAATAATAATAATATAATATTATATATAATAATAATAACACAAAAAAATGTTTATCTAAAAAAAAAATTAACTTTTGAATTGACCGAGTCAAATCGACTGAAATTTATTTTAATTATATAAAAAAAAAAAATGTGTAAAAACGCTTCCCCCGTTTTAATAAATCGTAAATCGACGATGCGCATTTTAATATTTTTGTAACAGCGATGATGCTGTGCGCGTATTGTTTGCGACGTGCGTGTGTCTGTACAACGGCCTGTAGCGGTCCTGCCGACTTAATCGTTTTATTGTCGAATAACGGTTACCACGTCGTCTCTCCTCTTTTCTCTCTCTCATCTTATACAATACGTATAAACACCTTTAAAAATAATAATAATAATAATAATAATAATAAACGAACGAACGAACGAACGAGTATAGCGTTTTAAACAAACGCCCGTTGAGATAAACAACAGATTGTTATGGTCGTCTCGACAGACATACGCATAATATATATACACGTGTGATACGCATTTACATAATACGTATAAAAATACATATTACCTACAGTTTTCGTCCGCGTTTCAAGATCCATAAAGATCTTTCGTCGTAACAGTTAAATTATTATACATCGCCTTATATATATATATATATAATATACAGAGTGATGCAATATTAATTATTACTAATTTCTCGGCCGCGATAAACGCTCGATAGAATATAATAATAGAGATTTCGTTTTCTTTTTCTTTTTTTTCTTCTACAAAAAGTTTTATAATTATAAGTAACGCGCATTCGTGTGTTACTGCAACGACCGTTGTTTTATTTTTCGCGTTCATATTTATATATATTTACACGCGTCGTCTTGTAGTAAAAGAATATTTAAAAAAAAAAAAAAAAAAACGCAGATTCCGAGCGAAACTGTAATATTATTGCGCAGGTTTTACGCTTATTTTCTTTCTATATCGAACACTCTGTACATATTATATGATATAGACGTCGTATACACTTATATGGGGACGTGCCACGTGTTTCGCGGGGGTTTTAAATTAATTTTTCAACGATGGATTTTTAATTTTTTTTTTGCTTTTATATATAATAATGGATACACGCGCATGTATTATAACACTGTATACAGTTCGTACTGTAGTTTATATTTTTAGCTCGTGCCGAACCGATTATCGTGATGGTGCGTACATGTATATATAATATAATTTATGAATTTCACATATACAAACGCGTTACGAGTACTTAAGTGTATTATACGTATATACGACGCGTGTATATTTTACCGCTTGACGTTTAAAGCGTCTAAATTTAACTGAAATCCGAGGCGGTTATAACGCGCGCGTGGTGTACACAAATTAAAAATCGAGATGTGTTTGTTTTTTTTCCTTTTTTTTTATTATTATTATTATTATTATTCTTTTCGTCGGCGCGTGGGTGTAAAAACGATTATTTACACGGTTTGTTTTCGACTCTTACGCGCGCGTAATACAATTGCGCATATAAACCTATGTACCCGTTTAATTTATTATAATCGTATACAATTATTATATAAAACAATAAATAATATAGAACAAACGCCAGTAATAATAATAATCATCGTTATACATTATACTCGTAAGTGTATACAACGTATAATTTAATAGTAGAAATTCTGAAAAAGCATGAAGGACTATAAACCCGCAGGGCTTGTGCTATTATTACGAATGTTCAAAACTAGGTACCTGAAAGTTCCTTTGCGCAATCGAATAAAAAACAAAATGTGCTTGACAATCTGCAGTATTTATAGGAAACCAAATTAAATAATGATACAAATACGATATAATTAGTGATTACACGTATTATTATTATTATTATTATTATTATTTATCACGCTTTTTTTCTTCTTCTTTCCTAACGCCTGTTCACCTCGCTTTTATTTTATTTCTATCCGACGCTTCGAAGAAAACACCGTTGAATTAATCCTGTTGTTTGCCTTCCTTTTTTTCTTTTTTTTTACTTAACCAGTGATGAACTGAATTATATATATGTATATAGGATTCAAACCATACACTTTTTTTTGAACATTATTTGATTACTCTGAAATGAAAATAATCGATGGATAATTTTTTTTTTTTTTTAACGATACAATAAAATTCAAAAACTGAAAACATACGAATATATATTATATATTGTAATCAATACATTCGTGCATTTTGAATTGATAAGCACGACTGAGGGGGGGGGGAGGGCGAAACGTTTGCCGCTGCGGAGCGGAGAGCCAATTAACACGTATAATAGCAGACAGAAGGATACCAGACCGCGCGGGAGGACGATCGTGACAAAAACGGCGTAAAGTATCTGCAGGGAAGACGGTTTGCGCGAGCTCCTGCAGAGATAATGACAGATGGACTGGGTACACGTAAGGCAATATAACTCCGTTTTATAATACACGATTTTGTAGAAGAAAAAAAACACCGCGACGGTTTAACTATTTGACCGACAAAATAATTTCTCGGTTCAATCCCTGCGTATAGAGTAACGAGCGCATCATAAGACGCGCAGTATACGTACACTGCACATAACACGAATTATTCTTTATTACGTTATTTCTTTTTTGCTCTCCTTCACGACGATGTTTTCAATGACGAAACGCTCTCTCTCTCTCTCTCTTTACGGTCGGTAGAGAGCATCTCTCTACTGCAGAAGCCGCACCGCGGACCACTTCTCCGCCTTTATACACCGTCGGGAAAATATAAAATAAGTAATAATAATAATAAAATTATTATATACCGGCAATGTAACAACAATATATATTATATACGACAACGTGTCATCGCACGCGTGTGCGAACGATTAAATATTATAAATTCGATAAAAACGACGAGGCTCGTCATTATAACTATATATATAATGTATTGCCCATATTGTCGTCGATCCGACGGGCTGGCGCTTGTACGGTGTGTGCGTATGATTTCACAATAAAATTTTCCACTACATTCAACCCTGTGTGTGTGCAGTGTGCGCGAAAATTCCGTTCCACACCGGTTTTACGTACATTACGAGTAATTGTCCGTGTGCAAAAAAAAATAAAATAAAATTACTACGCGCGCGCGTAATAACGACGATCGGACGGCGGATTTTGGATCCGAAGACGCGGCGACGAATGGGGGGGAAAAAAAAGAAGAAATATAAAAAAGAAAAAAATTCCTTTTTTTTTTCTCTTGTTTTCGCCGGTGCTTACTACTGCGTGTAATGCGATGCGGAATAACGAAAACGACGGACACAATGGCTGCGCGCGCGATACACGCGTATTATTCGAGTGGCCAACCACCAACGCGCGGACAAAACGGGGCTCGCACGCGTTTATTTCTTCTTTTTTTTTCACGATATATAACATAGCGATTTAATGAAGTGGTAAAAGCAATATAACTCCGTCGTCGCCGGCACATCAGCAGCTCCTTATACAAAATAATATGTATAATACAGTTCTGCCGCGGTTTATCGCAATTGACAATGACGACGACGACGGGGGGGGGACATATTATTATTATTATTATTATTATTATTGTTATTGTAATTGTAATAAAAGGTGGAGAATTCGGCCCGTCCAATTTTCTTCTTTTTTTTCTCGTTGTCTCGTATCGACGACGAAATTCTTTTGTAAAACTACCGATTATATTTCGATACTCGTACATCGATTCCGCGACGCGGTAACCCGCGCCTCTGCGTATATACCGCGACGTACACTGCACCATCACTATATAATATATAATAAATATTCTGGTGTTACGACCAAAAGAAGAAAAAAAAAGAAATATCCCCGTTGCCGACTATTATTAATATAATATGACGGCGAGAGAATGCGCGCGCGCGTATAAGGTACGCAGTAAAATATTCGTTCGCGACATTACGTACAATAGATGTGGCGCGTTTCGTCGAAAATTATTCGAATTACAACACAATACGGCGCGAAATGATCTCTGGAGAAAAAAAGAAATTTTCCGATATTAAAATACACTTATCCGCGTGCCGCGCGCGGTCTTTTTCGGTCAACTTGTGCACGAAGCGCGGATTCCGTGACTGTTAAACACAAAAGCGTTTAACGAATGAATAGACAGTCGATGGACCAGCCTCCCCCGATCACCCGCGCTGAAACAGAATCCAAGAAGATTTTCGCATGTGTCACTCGAGTGGTTTTCATCGGCAGACTCTGCAGAAACCGATGCGACTGAGATCAGTTATTATAGCTTCGAACAGTTCCTAAAATTGTGCGTAGTACGAAAAGTGAAGTGTGTAGTACGAAATTTAAATGTGTGTGTGTGTTATTCAAATTCACCAATTTATCCTTTTAGTAGCTATAATTTTAATTGATTGATATTTTGGGACGAAGTGTGTAGTACGAATATTTGGATATTTTAGCGACTGGCTTCGAAGATTAAGAGACCTAATAAAAAAAAAAGCACGCGCGTTATAAGCAAAAGAAAATTAACCAATTTCTACACGTGCGTATACTGTCACGTGTATCGAATATTTATTATGAATGTTATATATGTATATATGTAATGAATAAATGTATAATACGGTTTAAAAAAAAAAGTCATGCGTGCCGAGTGATTACAATATAAATATGTGATAATTTAAGGATCGGAAGAGGAAAACCCTCTTGAGGTTGGAGTAAATGGCAATAGACGTGGGAAAAGAAGAGTTGTACAAAAGGAGTTAAAAGAATTGAGTAACTATAGGGGGAAGCATATGGACAACTGTAGCGATCCAATCAAATGATTGAAAAGACGTAAAGAAGGAGTGAGATGATTTAAAATAAATAACATTTGTATGTTTAAAAACGTTTTCGATATCTCGCTTAACCGTCTTTTCGATCAGAGAGTACTACTGTACACAGCGTCCTAATTGAGAGCTGGTGAAACTTACACATATATATATGTATATAGTTACGTGTATATAATATGTACTTTCACGCAGTGGCGATTGTACATAATGTTCAAGGATGGAAAAGGCGAAAATGGAACCGATTCCTCTGCCAATGAAATGCCTACACCGACGAATAACAATCAAGAAGAAAGATCAATTTTACCGGGACGAAATGCAGATGTAAGAAGAAAAACAACGTAAACGAAATAAGAAGAATAAAACGGGAAAATAAAGTAACGGCATAATATTGTTACGCGTATTTCAATGAAATGAAACGAACGTAAGGAGGATTCATCTTTCCTCCTTTGCACACTCGTTTATTCGACGGACCGAGTTTGTCGTCGGCTGAGAGCATTAAACGTTCGTTCACGGCCGATAATTAAATACAGTGCTCGAACACCTAATTCCAACCTTATACGTGATGTCCAAAAGGGGGAGTGAGGGCGAAAATGGAGCACAATCGTACCAATAACACACGAGTCGGTGCTGTCGGATCAGAAATATAATAAATTTAAAAATATCAATTCCCGACTTCCCTAACCGCCACTGCTTACACGTGAGTTTTCCATCATTTTTCTTCTTCTTTCGCTTCGCTTTGCTGGATCGGGCGACTTTATAGCTTTTAACACGCGTTTCAAGCGTTTGCTTTTTTTTTTTTTTTTTTGCGTCTGACGCGCGGGAGAACGAAAGGTTTTCTCTTTTCGATCGTGATTAATTCGTTTTCGAAACATTCGTAATTCGCACAGTCGTCGTATGCGCATGACTATTAACAATTATCGGTGTTTTTCGTCAAATAATTTTCTCAAATCGTTTGGTTTTTGCCATAAAACGCGGCACGGACAACTGGCGCTGCTGCACTTACACTACGCGTATTTTCCACGCGAATTAATCCGTTGTGCGAATTTCGGACACCAGGATAATAACAATAATATAATATACGTTATTATTATTATTATTATTATTGTATTGCGCCTTTTCTTTTTTTATTCATGTTATGTGTGCGTAATAAACTGCGCGTTTCCTTTCTTCTCGTTTCTTCGAAAAATTGATTCGCGTTTTATTATTTTTCTACGGCCATACACAATGTATTATACACGAGCGTTTCTCTCGCGCGTGACGCGTTCGCGCGCGCCTCGACCACGCGTCGTTGTTCGCGGCCAAAAGACCGTGTGATTTGCGCGTTAAAAACGGGCCGTTACACACGTATAATATATCGTTATCGTATTATATATTGTCACACGCATTTATTTATATATATATATATATTATATAAAATTATTATTGTATTATATTACGCTGCGATTATCGATACCGTCCGGGGGCGGTATAAAATATATTTTACGCGTAATAATATATAAAGAAACGAACATTATTTATTCGTCTGAAATCGAAACGAATAACTCCGCGGACGTTTCTACGAAAAATAAAAACACACTCGGCGTCACAAAAATCGCACGTATTTCAAAATTCTTTTTGAAAGTAATTTTACCTACACTTGATCAAATGTTAGGAGTACTGTAGTAATGCTATATTATTTGAAAGACGATTAAATTGAATTAACGATATGTGTTTTTGTTTATATCGGTGTTAAAAAAAAAAAAAAAAAAAATTCGAATTAATCGTGAAAATAGAAAAACGAATTTTATTGAGATAAAATCTTACAAACCGAAACGGACAATGATAGACTACATATAAAAATAAAAAATTAATTGCTATATTAAAATCTAATGCTACCTACCACCCTCTCGCCTTAATATTACCGCTTCCATACGATCTATCATGGATCTTAATTTAAACTAAATAGTTTTTAAGTTTTAATAATTATATAAATAATAGCAACACAATAACAAAAATATGTATAGCTAATAATGATGATTAACTTATTTTCAAATATGAGTAAGTATTGTAATACAAGTTGTGTGATATCAATGAAATCCTGCGCACGAGAAGAATGTTTATCGAAAATATTAATAGTAAATATTATCATTTCAATAATTTCACGATTGAAACTTTAGGGAGAACTATTCGCGTATTGTAAAAATCGAATGTTGTAAAGACTGCAGTTTTATAATAAATGGATCCAGTGTTTCGTAATGCGCGAACATTAATATTGAATCGTGATAAACTTTGTGTTGAAAACTACGAAGCTTATAGCTCTACGAACATTATATTATAGAAGTAAAACTGACAAATAGTATTTTAAACACGCGTAATACGCGTCGCAATTAGTACGAAACAATATGACGGTTGTAAATCATCGTATCTTATTGAGAAAAACACTGGAGTCTACAGCGAGCTTTGGTTCGGAACAAATGAATATTAACGAAAATTAAAAAAAAGATTTTAGAACGATTTCGATTAGCAATTTATTGTTGGACGCAATGGCGGTTGTACGCGTTATGTTCAAAGGCTGGCGAAAATAGAGCCAACTCTTCTGCCAATGAACTGTCCACGTCAGGGAATATTAACCAAGAAAAAAGACCTATTGTACCGAGACGAAATGCAGATGTAGAAAAAAGAAAAACAAAGTGCATGAAACGTAAACGAAATAATAATAATAAAACGGGAAAAGAAAATAATCGCATTCGATACTCAGTGGATCGCATATGTAAGAACCGTAACGCGAAGAACGTGTAGTGTAGCATCGAACAGGAGGCTTAGATGGATGTGTGGGGTAATAAGAGAAAATAGGATAAGAAATGAATACGTGAGAAGAAGCATAAGAGTGTAGCGTCGTAATAATAATGGTCGTCTTTAAACTCAGAAGAAAAACGTGTGTGATATTAAAAATAAATTTAAAAATCGTGAAAATTGTTTGCGTAAAATATCTCTAGTATCGTACGAATTAATTTCAAAAACTGACTTATTTAATTCACTTTACATCGCGGTGAAATATATTTTAATCATTTCTTGCGCGTAAGTTTCACGTGAACGTGCATTTTCCGACTTCGAAGATTTCAAAATCAAAATATATAAATCCTCAGCCAATCAAATATATCTCGAACCTCTCGTCTGTTTGTATGTGAAAGACGACTTGATTCACTTAATCAGGCAGTAAAGACGAAATATTTAACAAGTCCCGGAGTCTTCGAGTCAAGCAGCCTGCAGTATAAAAAAATTATTTCTTTAACATCATACGTATTGCCGTGAATTTGGAATTCATCGACAAGAGCCAGACAATTGTGAAAAAAAAAAAAAATGAAAAAATTGAAATGTGAAAGTCGACATCGAGTTCACGACAGGGGCGTATTTACTTCATCCCTTAGGAGGGGGGGGCGAATAGAAAAAAGGGCCCGTCGAATCTGTTGCCAACTTAGAATTATCGAAAAATTATATAAAAATAATAAGTTTTAAATAAAAAAATGTTTTATGACATTTTAGTTTTAGTTCGATTAATTTTAGTTGTCAGTAGATATAGGTACATACACAAGTATCTAGGGGGGGCGATCGCCCCATCGCCCCCCCCCTTGTATACGCCCCTGGTTCACGACGAATAATAAAATGATGAATTGACTCGATTCCACAAAAATATATTTACTTTTATTTGGTAAATACGTATTACAGTGACACCGTGTTACCGTCTCCGGTGTACAACAACGAGATTGGCCGTTTATAAGATTTTTCATATAAGAACGCGACCAAGCGGCGGTTCGTCCTCAACAGGTTTCAACAGGTCGAAACTCGCGCATGTCCCACTCGCGACAGTTTCTCTGCATGCACGGTCACGTCAACAGTAGCCGACCAATTACACAACAGTTAATCATTTTGCGGTAGTTCCACCGCTGATAACGTCTCCCGATATCGTTCACAATATTAAATTACATTTTAAAAATTCGAACAAATTATTCTGTAATCGATTTAAATCCCGATTTAATAAATTATTTTTTTAAAACACAAAACCACTGCACGCGGGTTAATTAATTAAATCCGGGTTATTCAGCTATAATATTTAATAAGAGATAGGTAATGTTTTTTTTTTTTTTTTTAATCCAGAATGTCCGAAGAAAAACCATCGAACTGTAATGTCCGGTATTGATGGAAAAATCAGTTATCAGACGTCGGAGAAACAGAAAAAATTAAGTACAGAAATTTTATTGCAAAGAGTATTACGGCGAAGAGAAAAATATAACCGAGCGTTTGGAATTAAAATTGGTTAATAAAGTAGAACTCGAGAAATTAAATGTCGAAAAATTCAGAGATCGAGGAGAGACGAAGGTTGCCGAGATTCGAAGACATGACTTCAACGCAAGGTGGAACAACGTAGTATTTAAATACTTCGTCAACAAATTCTTATAAAAATGATAACTCTTTTCCGGTAATAATAATTATCACATACGAAACAAAAATGTAAACCCGCCGTTCCGTGGAAGCGTGTAGAACACCGGTAGAATACTACCGTAGTCATGGAAAAGAATACTTTTGATGGACCGTACGGCCTGTGGTCATAGATAATAAATATATTAATTATCTATGGTTGTGGTCAAACTGAGATAACGTGATAAGCGTTATCGATCGGAACGACAACCGCGAAAAATTAATGAAAACGTGTGTAATGGTATACGCTACGAAGTTTTTGTAGTAAATCCGTATTTTATAATATTTATATGCCCGATTCTGTCGTAAAATCGTAGTTTATAATAAAAAATACGTTCTGTTCTATTGAGACGGCAATGAGTGGCAGCTCGAAGCTTATAAATCACAAAAACGTCCGACCAAAGAATCGTGTGTCGTGGAAGCGATTAAAACGGTATTGCAGTATGGTGGGAAGAAACCGGTGAGCCAGGAAGGCGAAAATCGCGGCCAATTACAATACAACAGTTTATAACGTGTACTGCAATTGCGCAAACAGGTCGCATTTGCCCAATTCTAGTCGTTATTCCGACAAATACGTCGGGGTATGCTTTTTTGTCCTAATATTGAACGAGTTACGATTGTTTGCTGGCCGGCAATTGGGTTAGTTACAAGGAATTGCTGTTGATATAACAAGAGACATAACATTCTTTTTATTATCCGATCGTGTTTTGTATTACTGTTCAATCGTCCGTACTGTATGGCAGACACCTTGGATAATTTTATTGCATCTTGTGTGAAGATAAATGGGAAGTCTATAAGATTACAGTATTTGCAAAGTTGTTTTTCGCTTAAAGGAGATACTACGTCTCTGCCGAGAGAAGAAACCGATAAAGAAGAAGAAACATATTTTTATTCCGATTTTAGTTCAAATGAAAATGTATAATTCGACTGATTATTTACTTTGGTACATGATTAGTTATGGTTTGTTGATTTATTATTGATATTTATTTAATTCATTAATTATAGATCTGTTAATAATAAATAAAAATACCTGTAGATAGGATATAATTTTATGATCGTAAATAGAATTTCGGAATCATGTAACGCTAAAATTAAATACTTATATATTTATATATAAAATAAACTACATTTTATACGTTTTGTATATTTTACTTATCGCTTATTATAATTTTTGTTTTACTTTTTATAGCATCTCTGTGTGCAAAAATACAATTATTCTTTGTCAAGCTGTACCTGAAATATCTTCAACACATTCACAAGAACTGAAATATCCAACGCCAGGATGTGATGAATCTGGTCGTGTAACAGAAAATTATTTTTCTCATCAATCTCTATCCAGCTGTCCTCGCACCAATAAGTCTAAGAGTAAACCTCAAGATTGTCAACATTCAGAATCACTAATGTTAATAACTCTTATTTTATAAACAAAACAATTAGTTTAATAATAATGAATAACAGTTAATATAAAATGTATTATGTTACAGACGCGTGGATGCAATGACTCTAGATGTACTACTGGCACTTTTTTACTTTGTATTCAGTTTATTAAATTTGTATTTAATTAAATTCTAGTATAAACTATTAAAATTACTATTTTGTAGACAAAACCATGTCCACATTAAACAAACATTTGGCCCAACGTTCGTCAAACATCCAAAATATTCAACAAACATGTTTGTCGAACGTTTGGTCGGTATAGACATGTTTCCTCACTATTTTGTTTGTCAATGTTCCAAATAAAATTGTTCGGTCTTTATTTGCTTTAAACAATAAATCTTCTGTTAAATGTAATATTTCTATTTAAATGACTTTTTTCATGTGTAAAAATGCAATACTTAATGAAATAATAAATTAATTATATATACTATACACATTACACACAGCCATTTTTTTTTTATGTATGTACATTGTAAGTATTGTGTACATCTAATAAGTTAATAAAGTACATCGGACATCGGCAATTAAATTTAATACTAATTATATTCGTAATTTTTCTGTAAATGTTTACAATTCATATTACAGTAACCATGGATCGAGAATTTAATATACACATCTTAACTTATAAGAAAAATCTTATAACTATATAGGTACTTAATTAAAACGAAAGCATTAAAATTATTATTTTTAGTCATTTCATGTGTACAGTTCCTATACACATAGAAAAAAGGTAATTTTTTCTACAAAAAAAAAAAATTATTATTTGTGTTATCGTTTCTCACTTCATTTTAATTCTAACAAATTATCTTCACAATCGTGAGATATTTGACGAGGAAAAATATATAATAAGACCATAAACGAATTGAATGTCGAAAGAACGTGCTTGAAATATTACAATATTGCAGAACAATAAAACTTTTATATGTCCATAAAGCGTTTAATTGCCTATTCGAAAAATCGTATGCTTTTTACATTTTAGTGTATAAAAAAAAACGGAGCCCTGAATTATGTATTATGTACTTTATTTATATATCGTTTTAAAAACCGAAATTCTCAGATGCGCTATGTATTAAGCGTTTTTATTCCGTACCTAATTATTGTAGGTAAGTGCCTATATATAATCTTAAATGAAAAAGATAAATATTATTTAAGTTATAAATGAAATGTTCATAAGGTACTTAACAAACAAACAAAAAAAAAAATATATATATATATATATGTAGGTGGTATTTTATTTAAGTACGTACCGAATTAGTGCAGAATGTTTTTAATTCGTAACGTTTGATGATTTCAAATGGATAAATAACTACGATGATAAATAAATTTATAAATATTATAATATTATTGTTGTTGTTGTTGTGGGTAGGTAGGTAGGCAATTATCAAATTATCCTTAGGACACCCGTCAATTACGTATTGATTTCGGTAAAAATAAATCTAAGTAGGTGTATTATTATTGTTATTATTATGTGCTCTTCTAATGTTAATAAATATCAAAAGATATACCAATCACTTATAGGTAGAACGTATAATTTTCAATAGAAAAAAAATATATAAATCAACGTGATTTATCGAAGCAAAATACGAATTAACGGAATAGCGTACAATTTCGGAATTATATACACAAAAACCAAATGTGTTTTTAACGCGTACGTGCAGCCAGTAGTGTGCCAATTTCAAAATCAGTCGTATTTTCCTTTTATACAATTAATATTGTCAAATCACATCACCGTCAGAATAATAATAATAATAATATGCATTTTCTCGACTTTCAGTTTAATATTCTGCGGTGTCTCGGAATTTTCCCCATATTGTTCACAGCGTCGAAACGGAAATCGTGGGTTCTCGTCGCTATTCACCGAGTACTCGTTTTCGGTTTACTAGCTTTGACTATACTTCTGATGACCGTACAATTGTGTGTGGCCCCGGACTTGAGTGTGTTGGCACGGACCATAGACATGTGGACGATGTTTTTGTCGGGTCTGTACAAATGGTCGTGCATGACCGCGTTCAATGAGCATTTTGCGAATTTCAAAACGACATTAGTGCGAATACAAGCTCAAGGGTCAATCGCTTATGGCAGTTCATCGTCAGCCAATCGGTTTACCGAAAACTATTTGACGAAAACGAAACTCGTGGTCTGTTGGTACTTGTTTTTCGGAAACGTCGCAGTGGTTCTTATAATCGTGAGTCCATTGCTCACGTATGCGCAAAGGTAATTCGCACAACGTTAAACGATTCGTCACTTCGACATAGAACTCGAATTGAAACTCACAATTACGATATTCCAGGGACCGGACGAACTTTGAATATTTCAACGATCCTAAAAGTTACCCTCTTATGATTTGGATACCATTCGCGGTAAAAGACAGATGGATATTCGTAACGATATTCACAATTCAAACACTGGCATTAATAGTTATTGTAATGATTTATTTGGGTATCGATTCGTACCTGTTTGGTTCTGTTTATTCGATTGGTGGCCAACTCGAACTGCTCAATTCGTCTATTAACAATATCGAAAACTCTTTGAGAACTGATGAGCAAAATAACATACTATTAGGTACTTATATATAATACGTATTTAAATGAAAAAAATATAAAACAACTTAGAAAATATAAAATATTTTTAATTTTTTTTTTTTTTTTTTTTGAATATAAACTTACGTTATAATAATTATTTAGATTTCGCGGACAATAATTTATTACGTAAAAACAAAAAGTTAACGATTTTTACTGAAGATCAAATACACCGATGTTTCTCAATACTTCGAGAATGTGTAAAACATCACGTCCAAATCCTTTTGTATGCAATTCGTTTATTCGCTTATTATAAAAAGAAAAAAAAATTAATATTCATCTTATGACTATAGTTATATTCATGATATTCGTACACAATTCAGTTCACTTATAATTATTGATTACGTACATGGACTGACATCATTGTCGTTCGCATTGTTCCAGTTATCGGTAAGTCATTATATGATTATTTATGCACAGACTAAGCCATTAAACGTATAAAATATATTATACAATTTGTATATTGTATAGATATAACAATGTATCGTGTATTAATGTATTTCAGAACAGTGTTGGCATCGGCGAAATAATGAGCATAATATTCTTCATTTTTATGAGTACTTCGCATCAATTTCTTAACAATTATTTCGGAGAATTCATCATACAAAAAGTAATCCGTACGAATTATTTATTTTAATTATTTATTTTCAAAGACGATACATTTCTCGTTTTAGCAATTAAGCGTTTGCACGGCATTGTATCACGTTCAATGGTGGCGTGCGAACAAAAAAATACGATGTGTACTGACACTGATGATCATGAGATCTATGAAACCAATTTTTATCTCGGGATTTTACATGTACAAGTTGTGTAACGAGTCGTTCCTCAAGGTAGGATATAATCGTACTATTCATACCCATACGACTAATTATTTTAATTATTAACAACATAATATATTTTAACATTTATTAAAATTATTTTATTATTATTATTATTATTATTATTAATTATAGTCATTGGATTAATATATATATATATTATTCTAACACTTTCAGTTTGTAAAAGCGTTGTATACGTACTACATGGTGTTGAGACGTGTCAATGCAAATGACAAAAATCTATAATGCCGGTGAGTCAATTGAAAATGTAGCACTGTAAAAAAAAAATGTGGAAATCGACAACGATGCTTTAAAATCAAATCATTATTAATAGGTACCTATACTTATTTTTAATTTAAATTTGTATAATTCGAGCTCATGTATTCGTTACTTTTGGAAGTATTCTATTATTATTTGGTATAACCAGAAATAATAATTTGGACAAATATTTATTCTATTTTAAACAGTTTAAACTTTTATCTCTGCTAATTGGTCTGTCATTGGTTCAACTAATACATTGGTTTTACTCAATTTAATATCTATATAAACGCTGTTTTAATTTTATATAATAGTGTAATTAATATAATAGAATAATCGTCGGATTAATAATATTATATTGTTGTAAACATTTTCAGTTCGTAAAAGCGTCGTATATGTACGTATTACATGATGTTGAAACGTGTTAATGACGCGAATGACAAAAATTTATGATGTCGGAGAATCAATTTAAAATACATTTTATAATAAACTGTAGAAAATACGTATAGATATCGACACCGAGACTTTTAAATCAAATTATTATTATCATTATTATTATTATTATTATTATTATTATTAGCACTTATTTAAATGTATAATATTTATAATTACGAATATGTATTATAAATATACGGAATCTGTTATTTTCTGGAGCAGTTGTTTGTGTTTGTATGCTTGAAAAATGTTTTATTTTTAATTTATTCGCTTTGTCATTGAGATTAATTATTGTCACCGATTCAACAAATATATCGTCTATATTATGTGTACTACGCATTTGAAAAAAAAAATATATCGATCGAACGATAAATTAATAATCAAACAAACGCAGAGGCTAAAGATCCGTTTAATATATTCCGTCATAATATGCGGAAATATGTGCACTATGTTTCGAAAATGGTACTACTAAACAACATCTTTAATCCAATGTATGTGTCGATGATAATATTATCAACGGTCATCGTTCGAATAGCCGGAAAAAAAATTCTTTACAAATCGTGAAATGAATCTAATCCGGGTTTTAAATCAATTAATAATGTATATTGAAATAATTTCGATTTTTTTTCGTCATAAAAAGACTATCAATCATTTGTTTATAAAATCGCTATTTTAGACCGTTGGCGTAGACTTAAATTAACCTAAATACCCGATGTCCAGTAATAATATCACGGTTAATATTTTATTGACTGTATATAAAAAAAAAAAAAAACAAAAATTGTATTACGTCAAAGAATTTTCGGGTACAGACATAAATAGAAAAACGACTTTGTATAACCAATGAATTCCTCGCTCCGCTCAGAACCTAATATGTAGTTATTATAATATTGATAAAACGGTAATATAAATAATTATGTAACGTAAAAAAATTACGAGGTACGTGCGTGGATGAAACGTGTATATATATATATAGTGATTTAGTACGATTAGCTTATAATTTTATATAATAAAAAATAAATAAATAATTTTGTACAGAAGGCGTACACGTTTTGAAAATATAGCGTTCTTTTTTTCTTTTATTCCATATAAAAATACACATAAATGTGTATAAATAAATCGCGGCTGACCAATATATACATATAAGGGCTGAGAGACAACACCATATTACGTCCTATAATTTCTGGTTTCCGCGAAAAATAACTATTAATATAATGTGTAATGATTTTAAACGCCGTGTTTGAAAGTGCCGACAATATCTGTCAATTTTCTTACGGAATAAGTTATTAATTTTAAACGCCGTTTGCGCAATTGTATTATTTTTTTCGCGGAACAACGAAATCGAAGACATTTCACGGTAGATAAACGCGTATACCTATACTCGTTTCGGTTTTTGTGTAAAAATACGAATTCGTTCAAAAACAAAATATCGAAATTCGGCTTACACACACATTTATATTTGTCGGTAAACCAGGCACGTACACTGGGGGGGGGGGGTGTTTTGGATGTTCAAACGTCCCTCGAAACGTTTGGTTTTTTTTTTTTTTTTTGTATGGTTATTTACTCGAATTTTTTAATGTTATATTATATTTTTTAATAATTAAATAGACAGGTATTATATGATATTACATTACGGTCGTGGGACATTGGCTCCAAAGCGAAATAAAAATTTAACACCACCCAACGAATTTCAATTTAATTAAAAAAATACTTAAACAGGATTTATAAATAAAATGACATTATACGTATTTTGTATTGACGTGAAAAAATTCAAATATACACACAGATAGAGGAAACACCTAAGCTATATAATATATACATGACGGAACAATTACTGCGGATAAGGATATCATAAAAGTAATAACGTCTCTCTTATTACAATTTATTATAGACGTTGTTATCGTAAATGTTTTTCTTCTGTATCTGCATGATACACTACGATATACTATTTTAAGTATATTTAAAAGTAATATCGTAAAGATATTTTCACCATAATGGCTACAACTTCACGAGAATTAGATTTAGTTCCGTGTTCTTTTTTGTTACATCTATGTTTATATATATAAAGCATTATAAGTATAGCTAATTTTCATAACAAAATTTCGTGTATATTTATTTAAAAAAAAAAGAAAAAAAATGTTCCAATATTCAATAAATGATTTTCAAAAACACCCCCTCGAAATCTGTTGTTGAGTACAACATCCCTGCGGGTAAACCTAAGCGTTTCGATCAGACAGTGCCGAGGGTTCGGCGTGTTCCCATCGGAAACCGATGCGAAATTCGTCTGCACGACGGCGTACAGAGGATGTCAAACGATGTTCTTTGTGCTCGTTTTGATCACGTTCACGATTATCCGCGAACAGTTGTTCGGTTAAATGCTATTATCGTGGACATCTCATGTGTACCGAATTTCCATACAATTCTCGGGTTTTCGTTATAAATTCAAAAATAAAAATCCGAAACGCTTGAAAATTCAACGATAATGTTTTAGCGTAATTAAAAACGCGACGACGACTTGTGATTTTCATTTTCGATAAAATTATTCGTTAAAAGTTTTACAAAATGTGTTTGTCCCATTAGCGAATAACGAGTGACGGCGGGGTTTTCTTTTCTTTTTTACTGTGACTCTGATTTCAATATATTTTCTGTACTATTTCGTAACCGTATTAATTTTCGACAAAAAATAAATAAATAAATACAGTAACTCTTTGATATAGTCGAATTGTACGGCGTAGTAACACGAATACCTTACGATATCCGGGGGTTTCTTTTTTGCCATTCCAAGGCGGAGTTATTATAGCTGCACATCTTTACAGTGTCGAATTCGTGTTTTATATAGGGGAATGAATATAGATTTTTTTTTCCCCTCTAGACACGTGGTATTCGTTTTTAAATATAAATTATCGATACTGAGGGCATTAAAAATCTTCAAACGATTTTTTAGTAGAAAATCGTCACGGATTGCACACGTTATTGTTATTTTACTATATAGTCCCAATCGGCCAGCTTCGGTAATGGTACTTAATGTTGAAAAAGAAGAAGTTAACAAATGTCAATCTGGAAAAAGCTGTAGAGACGTATTTGCATAGCTTAAAAATTGCCAATATCCATCTGCTTATTTGAAAACATAAAATTCACGGCCTGGTGAAATTTCATAATGGCCTGCTCGAAAATTTGCGCACCGTAAAAAAAAAAAACCGAAATGACGGCCCCCGCCGAATCTCCTCCGACCTTTTCTGTACGAATAAATAAAGTATTCTGTTCCGATACGGTCTGCAGGTCTCTACTTTGGTTACGCGTACATTTTGGAAAACCTTGGCGTCGCATTCCGTGACGGCCGCGTGATAACCGGTGGTTTTCTTTCACTCGTTTTTATCAATCATATGACGACGGCGACGACGATTGATTATTTCAGTCGGTCATCATCATCATTATTATTATTATTATATAATATTGTTGTTGTTAAAAATATCGTTTAATTTTCTATTCGGTCCGAGATCACCTCCGTCTGTTTAAATATTAAACGACTTACCGTCGATTTTAAAAAATATTACATAATAATATTCGGCCACCGTCGAATATCTCCTTAATGACAAAAAAATTAATAACGAATAATAACTGTAATTAAATTTGTCGTTTCGCGAAGAACATAAGTCGTTAATACATTTTTAACGATGATCGTATTTAATCGGACGCTCGTTTTCTCGCGCTTCGTTTCATTTTCAAACGTTTAATGTGATATTATTTGAAATTTTAATACACCGTGTCCTCCTCCTCCCCCCCCCCGTTCGAGTGTATTCGTCTCGTAAAATTTCCGGTGAAAACCGAAAAATGGCCGCGGCACCGAATCCGGAATACTTACAGGTAATAAAACATACGATTTTATTTCGTTGAACACTTAATACTTATGAAACGTTTAAAAATCGTTCGATAATATATTTAACGCCGTCTTCTTCATGCTGTTTGGAGAATGAAACTAATACCTAATGTTTTACAGACGCTACTCGAAACGTTCAAATGTTTCATTTGTATGGAGAAAATACAAGACGCCCATTTGTGTCCGCATTGTTCGAAACTGTGTTGTTACTCTTGCATGCGTCGATGGCTAACCGAACAACGGTCTCAATGCCCCCACTGCCGTGCCACGTTACATTTGCACGAGATCGTCAACTGTCGATGGGTCGAAGATCTCTCTGAACAACTCGATTGTTTGAACAGCACCGTCGATGCCGGCAATGTCAGACAGTCCCAAGACCAAAGGCACGTAGTCAGCAAAAACGTTAATGCTGCGTTCGTATTAGGTTATATGTTTGAAGAAACGTTTCTTATTTTTCAGATGTGAAACGCACAACGAACAACTCACCGTGTTTTGCATTACGTGCAGCTCGACTATCTGTCATCGATGTGCCCTGTTCGATAGTTCAACCCACAACGGTCATAAGTTCCGGCCTGTTGAAGATATCTACAGTGAGACGCTCGCACAGCTAGGTGAGAGTTGTGACAGTCTCAAAAGGAAAGAAGAACTGATTAAGAAAGACATCAGTGAACTCGTATGTATCTGGAGATATTATTTGTAAATATTAAATAACATTTAAAATCTATACCGTTCTGATTCAGCGTGTCGGACAATTATAAATATATTTGTGTGTCTACATTCTTATCCCTTAAAGGTGTTATTGTTAACAAATTGCAGTACTGAATCAATTGCAATATTTATTCGTATCAAATCTGTATCATTTTACCAAAAATGTAAATTCAATTTTGAGACACTGTGTAACATTTTATCAATTTTAAACTACATAATTTATAATTAAGCATTTTTTTTTTTTTAAGGATAAAAATATTATAGAAGTCCGACAAGCCAAAGATCAAAAAGTACGCGAAATACGCTTGGCCGTAGACTGTATAATGATGGATTTAGAAAAAGATCTCAACAACAAACTCACTACATTGTTAAGTCAAAAAAATCATCTGCTTACTGAATCCGAACAAATCGAAGAGTTTTTGAATGATTGCGATTTAGAAGTATCTCGCATGCCAATGTCTCAATTGATTAATAACGCTTCTAGGTTTAGAAGAACCATTGCTGTAATGCTAAAGAAACCGCCCCAGACTTTAATGACTGTGTATCCAGATTTTCATAAGTAAACTATTTAATCGTATTATTAAATAATTTATTATATTACAATTTTATTATTATTAGCGAAGTGATACCTAAATTCGAAGGTGGTAATATAGTGATTAAATCATTTTCTGAGAAAATGCTACAATCTGAACCGATCTATTCGCTTCCGATTGGTTGCAATGGTGTCAGTTGGAGGCTTAAAGTGTATCCTAATGGAAACGGCATTGTAAGAGATAGATATTTGTCAGTGTTTTTAGAGCTGACGTCTGGCCCACCTGGAGTGTCTAGGTTAGTTACATTGTACTATTATTATTATATTTTCATTATAAAATCAAGTTCCTGAGTTTATTTGATATTTCTTATCATGAACAAACTGTTTCCATTTTAAAACTGACGATGAATGTATATTTCTTAATTTTTAGATATGAGTATCGTATTGAAATGGTCAATCAACTGAATGTCAATGATACGTCTAAAAATGTACGTAGAGAGTTTATATCAGATTTCGAAATCGGTGAATGTTGGGGATATAATAGATTTTTTCGACTGGATTTATTAAATAACGAAGGATTTTTAGAGCGAGATACATTAATTTTAAAGTTAGCAACTTCAATATAAATACCTATATTTATTTATACATATATACATTTTATTTTCTGACAGGTTTAGCGTTCGTCCACCGACATACTATCAAAAGTGTAGAGAGCAACAATGGTATTTATCTAAATTAGAATTCGAGAGGTCTGTAATTTTACAGCAATTGGAAGAATTGAAACAGGTATTGTTGACTACATTATATTTGATTTAAACAACCTATAAATTAATTTTCTTTTAACATCTAAATATGCTAAATATTTTTTTAAAGAAAATCCCTGCCAAAGTTAAACCAGTCGGTAAAGAAATGCCGAGTCCAAAGAAGAAGCTTAAAATTAAATTACAATCGTTATTGGATGAGTTTGAGTGTACAGAAGTGACTGGGTATGGATGATTTTGAATCGATATAAAATTTGTTTGTGTATCAAAGCTATTAAATTACAACAGTGTTTTATAGTTAAATGTGTATAATACGTATTATTTATATATAGAAAACCCATTGTGAGTTCAAACAAAAATCAAGAAGATCAAGGGACATCTGGTGGAACTGCTTCTAATTTGGTACATCTGCCACTATCTATACAAACCTTGTACGACAACGAATTCCAAAACCGTTTTCAAGGCGAAACTGCACAGTCTATGTTTGAAAGACTCAATCGTCTTTTTGAAGAAACCGATGTAAATCTTTTTTTTTCATATATATATAAATAATCTTCATACACATATTGTTATTACTTTTTTGTGTTTTAGAATCCAGATAGAGCTTGTTCTAGTCCTACGCACATGAATAATGTAAGTGATACTTCGCTAGACAATACTGTCGAATACCCAAATCAGCCAGGTTCGTAGTTTATGAAATTAAATAAATTATTGAATTAATTATATACATCAATTGTTATTACACGTCAGATTTTTGTTTGGAAAATTGTTTGAGAAATATTAGTGAAAATCAGTTAAGTTCGCCGAAAAAATTAAGTTAGTGTACCTACCTATATTAAGTAATATTTATTCTATTATATTTATCACGTACATTACTTATTTTTATAATATTATATTTTCTTTTGTTAGCTACTGAAAATGCGCAAATGGTTCATAAAATTAAATCTGACATATCTGAAGCTCGGTAAATTATTTTATATCCATTTTTACCTAAGCGGTTTTTATATAATATACTGGTGGTTTACTAATTTAGTATTTGGAATTAATGGTTAAACATAACTCCAAAATAATGTTATAATTTTTACTATTAGATTTCGCTTGAAAAAATTGGAAAATGCTATGCGTATTTCTCTACCAGGTATTCTAATTGTTATTAATTTTTTTTGTTTATTTTTAATTATGTCGTATGTAGTTGAAGTAATGTAATATTTTGTGTTATGTATACATCACTAATTTTAATCACATTTTGCTTAAAATAAAAAAAAAAGAAAACATCGAAAAACTAAGTAGTAAACATTGTAAGACATATTAATATACTAATGCTGAATTGCACAAAATAAAAAAGGTATACAAGTGATTTTTAGTTAATTTTACTTTTCATCACATTCCATAAGTGGTTATTTTAAAATTTTTTGTAGAGCGTATTAGTGTTTTTTGCGAAAATAATAAAATTATGTGTGTTAAATTTTAGATTGTACTGCTACTGGTGTAGCAGGTTCAATGATTCTAGTAAATCCAACAATGCCCGAAAACAGAACAGATGTATCTCATCAAACTTCAACAGATCATGGGTTACATAATTCAGTGCTTTATGTAAATATCAAAATGAAAACAGTCATCTTAAGTTTACAAGTTTATATGACTTACAATTAACAAATTTTATTGTTATAATTTTTTTTTTTTTAGAAAAATGAAAAGACTGCGAATAATGTGGTGCCTCAAGAAACGTCCAGTTCAAATGGATCAAATAGGTAAATTGTAATTATAAAAAATTAGGTTACAATACTAAATTATTAGACCATGAGGATGAATGATAATTTGCATATTTTTTGATTTCAGATTTTTGGACATGACAGATTTAGATGATAATCTGTTTAATTCAGTTTTCTCAGACTACCATCATACACGTAAATAATTATTTTTTTTGTGTCTCATTAATTGGATAATAGTTATTTTAGCTCAGTAGTTATTTTTTTTTGGTTAATTTTGTGATTTTCAATGAAAACATACTCTTTTTTTCTGTATTAACCCTATGGAAATATTTTTAATATTTTATATTTACAACTAAAACTATGAATTTATAACAAATGAATTTTTTTTTGCTCGCTTATTAAATATTTTTTTTGTAATATAAAGTTCAAGTTTATTTTTGAAACATTTGCATTTAACAAATTATATATTTTTTTCAATTTAAAGTTAACTTTGATTAAACGTAAAAATATTGTTTTTTAATGTGTGTGTATATATGCATCAATTGATATTCATTACAAAATTGTTATTTATTTCTTTACAGGTGAATGGGAAATAATCGATCAAAACTTGTCGAGTGATGACGAACAAAGTCCCAGTAATGAGTCGTTGGGTCCTGATCATTTGACTAGAGATGAATGAGAGCATTTCAATCAAAAAAATAAAATAAAAGTTATATATATTAAATCATTTAAAATTTAAAATTGATCATTATTTATTATATTGTAAATTACACATATAAAACGTCTTAAATTACTTGTCAATAAAAGACAGTATTTATTTATCTTAAATTTCAATCACTATATATTTTTAAGCAAAATTTGTTAAAAGTTATGAATATAAACAAAATATAATATGTGACTAACAATCATGTTAATTATTATAATGTTATTTTTTAGTTATAACACATCTCAAAAAAAAAAAGGACTTGTCTTCTATAAACGAGTAATCGTTCCTTTTTAATGTACTGTATTGTCGATAACACACTATTGAAAAATATCAGATATTGATTTTAAACTCAACATAGAAACCAGCTAATAAATAATAAAAAAAAAACCTCGTTATAATGTTCTCACAGTAGTTTCGTAAAGAATTTTTGAAAAAATAATAATTTTACAAATGTTTTTATTAAATTTTCTACCAAAACTATAAATAAATAACACTGAAAATTATCTTTTAATTTAATCATGTAATAATTTATTTGTATTTACTACTTATTTTATGAAATATATTTTTACATTTACAAAACAATAATTCTAAAATTGAATTACTTAAGCGCATGTAATTACTTTAAATACGTATGTATTGAATTTTCAAGGACTGAGTTTAACGTAGTTTTAAGATTTCTAACTTTCCGAGTGACAAATCAATATAATCGTTTTTCAGTGCTAAATATGATGAAAAAACTATTTTTCATATACATACAGTGGAACTTCTATTTAATGAAACTCACAGAACGAATACTTTTAGTAAACCTTCGAAATTTTATTTGAAAAATGTTTTTTTTATTTAACGAATTTATTTCGTAACATAACTGCAATACTAAAACTACTTTGCTATATATATCAAATTATAATTTCTGTAATCCAAATACGGATGCGGTGTTACCTTCTTGTTATCGATTGATAGATTGTACTACACTTTACAAATGTATTGTATCAAAGTGAGCCGAATTCGTTACAGCTGATTCATTATATAATCATAGTCAGAGTACGTACAGAATGATATTAGCATGTCGAAAAGTTTTTTATTTAAATAAAAATTAAATTCTATACATATTTTATTTTTTACAAGCGTATTATTTTCACTGGTATTCTATACAGATACATACATTTAATATAATAAATACAGAATTTTAAGTGGAAAAGAAAGTCATTTTTTTTTATAACGAATTTTTTTCAAAAAATAAAAATCCGTCGACTTTGTTAAACAACAGTTCTACGGCAACATTTTTTAACACATTCGTAGAACTCAAAATGATTCTCGCGGTATAAAATGAATTAGAGAAAGATGGGAAAAAAAAAATTGTTTTGTTTATGAACGTTATCAGGTCCGTTATCAAAGTAGTCGTTTTATATTTTTCCAGAAGCGTTTCTTAATTTTTATTTGAATTTGAATTTTCAAAAATTCGCACCAAACGCGAGTTTTTATGCTCATTCGATGTTCTGTGTTTTCGGTTTTCGACTATAGTGGTCGCTCGTGAACTTTGAAACCTAAGAAGGTTCGACAAATTGAATGTACCGTTTATATTAGTCATAAAAATTTTCGAAAAACGGTATTCGATTGACAGCGATGGGAAAAGAGCACAAAAAACACAAGAAACACAAGCACTCCTCCAAGCAGCATAAGCACAAGCCCAACAAAGACGGCGAGTATCACGTTCCGATTGTTCCGCTCAAAAGCGACATGCGTATGAAGCCAGTGCCTCCGTCCTCCATTGTGCCGAAACCCATTGGTCCGGTTCTGCCGTCTGAGCTATCGTCGAACCCGGACGGTATCGGTAAGACAAATACTGACGGGCCGTCGGACGATAAACAAAACGACTCCTACGGGCCAAGTTTACCGCCTCACCTGGTGCAACAGAAACGCGTGCCTGGACCAAGTTTGCCTTTAGATTTTAAAACAAAAACGACCGTCCAACCGCAAGATGATGACATAACGGGATTTGGACCCTTGCCTGCAGAGTTGATAAAGTCGGATTCTGAACAACTCTTTGTACAAAAACAGTTGGAACTCAGGGCTGAATACATGAAAAGGAAATTTGCTGGAGAAGTGAGTTTGTATTCTCATAGAAATTTGTATAGTTATTAATTGTCATTTCAAATGACTTCTTTCCATAGTTGATTTACTTATTATATACTTTGATAACTTTATCGTAGGTGTGTGATGAGAACAAACAGCAGACGGCTCGAGAGAAATGGATGTTGGAGTTACCACCAGAAAAAGCCGCCAATTTAGGTTTGGGTGCAAGACAGTTCCGTAGACGAGAAGGTCCAGATATGAGTAACCGATCCGAATGGACTGACACACCATTAGACAAGCAGCGAAAAGAACAAGAACCCAAAGAAACTGAATTGTCTGATATAGATGTGTTAAAACTAGTTGCGATTCAAAAACGTGACAAAGAAATGGAACAAATGGCAGAGTCCTCGGAAAAACGAAAGCCTTATTCGCTATTAGAAATGCACCAGGAGAAACTGAAAAAACAAAAAATGGTAAATTTATTAAAATGACTGCAAAATATTTCATTCTAAACTGATATTTAAACAGTTAAAGCCAACAATTTAGTATTTTTGCAATATTTTATCAATGAAAAAGCAAACAAATTTTCTTTTAACCTTACGATTAATGGTTTAGGTACTAAATTATTTTCTAAGACGTTTTAATTGCTACAATTTATTTTACACCATTATTACACAATTAATATTTTTATTCTATTTAATATGTTAAAGTAAAGCATTTAACAGAAAAATGGTTACATGCATTTATAACAGAATTTTTCCATTTTTTTATTAATTTTGTAGAATATTTTTACTAGTTTTTTTTTGTTTTAATAGAGGAATAAATTCTCAGATTTACTAATAATGAATATAAATTATTCATAAATTAAATAATATAAATAAAATGTATACAAAAACATAATAACAATAACGTTTTATAAGTATTAATTTGAAATTTAAAAATATAGGTGCGCAATAAAACCAGCATAACTGATTTTTTCAATCACTTATTGCATACATTTTTAAACATTACAAAAACAAAAAAAAAAAAAACAGAAAATCATTATTAAACTTAGCTTGAATCAATAAAATTCCTGCAAACACAACAAATTTGAATATTTTCTGTTTGTTAAGTGTTTATGTTTTTTCCAGTTAAAAAGTGAAGATAATTTACCGAAAGAGAGAAGACCGTTTAGCAGAGAAATTGATTTGCAGAGTAACAAATTCGACAACGCTCAGAAACAATCAATATTAAAAAAAGCCAGCCAACTTAATAGTAGATTTTCACAAGGCGAAACAAGATTCCTTTGAATAAAAATTAAGCTATACGAATTGTGCGACTCATCGGTAATTAGACCTATCATTAAACAAACATTTATTATTTTGTGTGATTTTCTCAAAATGAATGAATGGTACGAATATTTTCACATAATATTGACGAGCGCAGTTGTTTAATAATACAATTGTAATCGATTCAAATATTATATTTTACGATTATTAATAGACTTCTATACATATATTTGCATCATGTGTTAACAGTCACAGACCGGACGTATTGTATTTTATTTTCACGTTTTATCTCTTTTATATCAGTCAAACTTACTTCGAATCGAACGGTTTTCCATCTCGTATCATTGATATACCTAAAAGAACAACAAAAAACATAAAACTCGACAGTGAAAAAGAATTGAAATACTTCCGAATGTAATAAATCAACGATGACATTTTGGAAAAACGTATGTATTTGATGATAAAATGACTTATAGTATACGATTTATATACTTGGTGTGCCACAAAACGGTGGTCATTGTTCTGTTGATTCTGTCCATTTACACAAAGAAAATTAATAATTTTTTTTTCTTAGTGTTTCAACAGCAAATTATTTTGTACACAAACTGTTACCCGTTATCGTGACTAAATAAAAATAGAACAACACTATTAATTGTTATCCAATGTATTGTCTAATCAACTTTACAATAAATTTAATAAAAATTATAAAATTATAACACACTTTGTGACTTGTTAACGCAAAATTTAAACAATCATATTAAACCGTGCCGCTGTGATTGTTTGAGGCTATTTTTTTGGGCCATCCTTGCCGATCGCATACCCCAATCTCTGCAAGTAACGTATGGTCATACCGGTACAGGCCAACGTCACCATGTACCTGAGCGGCGTGAATATCTTGTACAAGCCGTAGGCGATCAACAAGTAACTGGTCCACGAGTTACCGTTTTTCACCTTGTCAACCATCCATTCGGGGAAGCCCAGCGATTCCAACAGGACGGGCACGTTTACGCCGCTGCTGGCAACGAAATAAAACGAGCCGAACCACACGGTTGACGTGACCAGATGGACGGGCAACAAGATGTACCAGTATTTCTTGGCCACGTTCTTGAACCGTTGAAAGATGCTCTGCGACTTGTCGTCTTCTGTTTTCGGCGGCGGTGGCGGTGGCGGTGGCTGCTTCGGCTGAGCAGGAGCAGGTATCGTCGTCGACGACCGTTCGGAGCCGGGAGAGCAAGAATCTCCGGCGACGGCCAAGCACCTCGAACACGGGACGAGCGGAGACCGCCATCGTCGCGGTCCGAACGCGTTCAGCCACCTGGCGTTGTGCATTGTGTAAAAAGCGCACCTCGAGAACATGACGTGTTTTTCGGCTAACTACGGACGGCGGCGTACGTCGAAGTCGAGCGATCGTGCGAAACGCCAAACACGAACCTCATCGTTATTATTCGAATGTCCGGTTCCGTCCGGTTTCCAGTCCATAGATAATAGTTCAGCACGTCGGACCGCGTTATCACGCCGTCGCCTTATCTCGCCTGATAACGGATATCACGTTACGTTTTTCACTATAACTGTGATAAGGTTAGGTTTGGTCACCGGCCTTCAACCGGAAGAGACCGTGGTCTTCTGAAGCCACAGTGGGTATACTCGAAGGCCATATCGAAACTATTTGAACGTTAACGCCCTCCTTACACGGGGATATACTTAAAAAGAAACTTGCCGGTCATCTTTACACGCGGTATATCAAATTGGCGTCATCTCGCGACTTCGACAGCACAGTATTTCAGTAATTTCCGTTATAAAATACAAAAGATAAATAATAACATAATAATTATCGAATTATTGACTTTAAAACGACTCGGTCAACTAGAGTGGCGGGGAAATTGACGCGAGTAGTCGCGCCGTCCGAATAACGCTATTGAAATACACACTACGCAATTGCCCAGTCTCCCAGATAGGCGATTACAGTTTCTTTTGAGTATCCCCGTGCGAGAAAAGCCTAAAAGTTACTTTATATATAACAAGACACCTTTCGGGGACGTTTTTCATTTCGTTCCACAAGCCATAATTTGCTGGACAAAGAAACGTAATTATAATTTCCACAGCTAAGACCATACTGACAATATAACATGATATCCGCGTTTTTACCATTTTACAAAGCCAAGACACCCCTAATCTTGTAAAGCTTTTAAATATATTAATAATATCCTCAATAAGTAAACGAAGTGTTTGGCATAAAAAAAAAAAATTAAATACTCGCGTTTAAAATTTAATGTACACTGAAAATTATAAAAACCGATAAAAAAAAAAATTAGGTTGTTTTTACATCTTATATAAAACTTAAAATTTTAATTGTCCTTAGGTTACACACATACACATTAAATACGCTAAAAAAACTAAAAACCCTACGTAAAAGTGCGTACGAAATTCTGTTCTAATTCAAGCGATTTCACTAAAAAAATATATATTTTTTCTGTATCAAAATTAAACAATAAATTGTTACACATGATTTGACGCTTGTATTTATATAGTATTTGTCATTATTATTGTATCAATATTATTTTATCAATTATTCTGATCTTGGTAAAATAAATATTATAAAATAAAAATATCGATTTTAGTTTTAGTTTTAAAAAAGAAAATAAATTCAACGTCAACTATATACATTATACAACATTTATTTATTCATAATTTGAAAATGTAATAATAATTAACTATAATGGTTTCGTTTTAATTGTTATATATATTTATTATAATACTGAAAAATACTTAATATCCTTTTAAACTATAAAAAAAAATATATATGATTAATTGCAAAACCTTTGATGGGGATTAGTCAATGTTAATAAACACAAAAACATTTAGGAAACACAATTAAAATAATAATAAAATTGTATGGATATTATTATAGACATAATTAAAACATTCAATAAACTGAATCATATTTTTTTGGTATGAGTGTCAAACACAATGATAAGTAATAACTAATATAATATAAACAATTGTGTAGTGTTCTATAAATATTGGAAGGCATATATCGTCGAATTTGATCTGCTAATAGTGTTAAAACAATGTACTTAATAATTAATAATCGATTTTCAAAACGAATATATATCAAACAATCTTTTAAAGAAGAAATTTAAACAGAACTTTTAAAGTTTTAACATTATTAGCAAAATTCGACTTAAAACATTTTATTTATAAATTATAATATGTAATCTACAAATAATTTAAAATGCAAAAAAATGTTTAAATGGAAAACAGTGTGTTTTTAATACATAAAACACGTAGAATAATTCTTTTCAAACATAATGGAGGAAATGATAAAATTTCAAAAATTGCATCTTTTGAATCTATAAATTACACATTACTGATATTTCATTACGTTCAAGTTGACTAATCTAATAATGTTCGATAATGATCTAATAATGTAAATTGTTTCCATAACATATGTTTTATTTATAAAATTATTACTTACTAGTTAATTAAATTAAATTATTAAGTATAGTTATAGGCAGTTATTGCGAAAACCAAATCCAATTGTCTCATTACGATTACTTCTTCGATTGAAAAATGCCAAAATATGAATAAAGGAAAGACTTAGTGACGTCAATAACTACAAAAATATTTCAACAACTCTTAAACTAAGTAAGTATGCCGTTTGAGTTGGTCAAATACTATCCATACATAGTTATACAGACTACTGTTCATACCAACAATACACAATTATTGGTTTTGTTGCTTCCTTCGTGCAGCACGTTGTTTGTCAAATCGCATTTCCATTTCTTCCAGAACTTTTGGTGTATATCTGACAACCAACTTGACGGATCCTTGGGCTTGTTTCAGTAGCTCCACAGCTTTTTCGTGATTTTCTCCTTCTACACACTGTTAAGTAATTTCCAGAAACGTTTAATGTGAGGATAATTGAATTATTAATTTAAAAAAAAAAAAAAACCAACCACCCCATTGACCGACAGAAGTTGATCGCCTCGCTTTAAGCCACCGTGTCTATCGGCTACACCGCTAGGTATTATGCGCGATATATAGATAGGAGAATTCTGTTCTCGTCCACCCATCACATTAAATCCAAGTCCTTCTTCGGTTTTGGGCAATTCGACCACTCTCGGATGGGCATGGCCTTCGCTAGCAGCGAACGCGGCGACAGTAGCTTTAGCTGTAGCTGACGCACGCACATCCTACATATTATATAAATATTCAGAGAAATGAAATATAACACAGGCGGTAAACATTTAAATCGACTCGAATGTTTTCTGTAGACACTTAACCTGAGATCCCTGTATGTCGACAGTTTCATATACGTGTTCGTATACCTCTCGGACAGACGCTAAAAAATCGCTCTGCAATACTTTTTGTAACGCGGCCAACTTGGTCACTGGCACTTCTCCGGCTAGACAAAAGTAGAAATATCACGAGTTATTACCGAATAAATAGAACAAAACGACTAGAAGACAGAATGAAGGATCCATTACTTTTTTGGAGCTTTTCCAACAGTTCGATGGCTCGTTTGACATCTGTGTGAAAACGAAAAAAAAAACCAGAAATATTATCAACGTTACCTACTGCAAATCCGAACCGGACTACAATTGGCAAGTAATGAAACAACGTTTTTGCTACGTTTTACACTCGCCTTTCGCCAAATTCAAAGGTTCTCCAGCTACGGCCATGTTCTTCGTTTCTCCGTCGGGTCAGTTGACAATGATGGCTGTTTGCCGTTCAGAGAACGACGCCGCAAAAGTCACGAACGAAATCACCATAAAATGAAAGAAAAATAACGACGAAATAACGACCGACTTCTTTTTATTTCATAAAATTCCGTCCGTCCGTCCGATCGCGTACCAGGCGCAACAAAATAACACAAAATTCTATCGAAATCAATGATTACGGTGCATGGGTGACGGACGATCCGTTTCTTTCTTATCGTGTCAATGGGTTCACGCGCGTTTGTCCGAACGACAGTTTGTCCGAATCGAGCGGCACGCGTTCTACTATATTAATACAGTGAAACTGATGGACGGAAGAGTTTGTCTGTACGCCCTGATTTCCGAAACTACCTGTCGGATTTGAAAAATTCTTTTTGCATTTGATAGCCAAATTCTCGAGGAAGATTGTGGGTTGTTTAACATCACACTTACGACCTTTAAAAGCCGAGTAAAAGAGTCAGAAAGAACGCTAAGCGAAAACGACGTAATAGCGCGAACACGGGCGGCGTCAGGTTATTTAACCAGGACGGGCCAAAGGGAGATGCCAACGCATATTAAGGCAGGCACAGCCACCGTGACGTCGACGATCTGGACCTCCCAACCTTGAGCACTCCATATACGTTACCTTTGTAAGAAAAAAATTGCTTATTTAATCTCTTAAGGTCTTTTTCAATTCTGGTTACGCCACCGACTCTTAGTGACCAGGAGTTTTGGAGAGGGGGGGGAGGGTCAAGTTAATTGCTTGAAGGTATTTATTTAAAAATAAATAAAGTTCAATCAAGTATTTAAGTGTAGTAAATAAAATAGTAGGCAACTAATACGTTTTCTTAATTTAAGTGATATAATATAAATTTAACACGGGTATACTTATTTCAAAATTATGTAATTTAAAAACATAATCAATACATTGGCAAATCATAACTTATAGCGGCGCATAAGGAATTCGAATTAAAATTTTTGAGTTAAATCAAATTTCCGAGGCGGTCGTCCATCCATGGCCCGTTTTTGGCGCGACCGAGCGATGCGACACGCAGTGACCGACTGCCGCCGACGTTCACAACGTTATGGTTAATGATGAAAATGAGTTTTTAAAAATGTCGATGAAGTTGTTTTATTCGTCTGCAGTCATAGACCGACATGTTATCTTAGCTGAACTAAAAAGATTATTATATTTTTTTTCATAGGCGTATCATAAAATAAATTAATAAAAATATTTCAATATAAATTAAAACGCGATAAGTGCGACGGAACGTGCAAAATATAATTGTGTTGAAAACAAAAATAAAATCTTTATCTTTTTTATGTTGAACACTCGAATATTGAATGACGAATTAAACAATAATAATAATTTGAATCACGCAAGAGGTGGCATTTTTTACGGGCAACGAAGTTATATAAATATAATTAATAAGAAAAAGAGAGAACGTTTCTTTTTTTTTAAAAAATTTCTTTTACGTTTTAAAAACTAATACATTTTTATTTGGTAAATAGCGCAACAATATTTTTGGTTTCATTAGGAGGTGTTTATTTACAATGTTTGATGGGGGTGGGGTGGTAGGGAGAGTTCGAATCGCAGAATAAGAATGTAGTTGTCGAATACATCAAATCTCTTCTATAATTAGATAATTATAGAAGAGATTTGATCTACATACGCATAATACGAGAGTATAAATTCCACACGACCCGTTATAGTCGTCGTGGAGTATCTCGGCGAATAATCGCGGTCGGAGATCGCATTTTAATAACTTTTTTTTGTTTTTTTTTTCTTTTTACATTTATGAGCAGTGCGTTAAACATAAAATCGGTTTACAATACGCGTACACAGACCCCCCCGTACGGACTACTGCGCCGTTGAAAATGCGGTAATACGTTTTTTTTAGTACGTCCGCCAGGCGCGGAGCCCAGTGTTTTTGTGGCATTTTCTACGGATTTTTCCTAAAATTTCCAGACACGCCGGACGCAGTCGTATGCCGTTGTGAATTCTCGTATGTATATGTACTGAAGTAACCGGCGAAGTTTTTTTAAAAGAAAAAAAAAGAGATATTCGTTTACTTTTTTGCGATATATCGTATCGCGCCTCTTTATTAATTTATTAATTATTTATCTGTAGGGGGTTATCATCGAGTGCAGTTGCCGGTTATCAGCGCGAATTCCAATTCAACGCATTCGGTTCTTTTTTTTAATGTTTTTTTTTTGTCGCGTTCGAGATGTTGCGTAGTTTGCGTTTATTACAAACGACGGCGTAACGTTCGTTCGCGCGGCCGGTTTTCGCTTTTCCGGTCTCCGGTTTTTTTTTTTTTAAATAATTCACAAGCCAAAATCGTCGTTTTTTGTGCAGATATTTTGAATTTTCGGAACTCGGATTTCAGTATTTTTCTTTCTGCCACTCCGTAAGTATACTTGCTCCTTATATATATATATTCGTATATTATTATTATTATTATTATTCGAGTAAGTCTGCACGCACCAAGTCTAAATACATTTGAGAAACTATCCGTATACGTTTTTCGACGGAAACCGACCGTTCATCGGTCAATCGTTTCTCATTTGAAAATACGCGCGGGTGTTTTAACGTTTCGAATTAATTGAATTATACGTATTGTGTTTTAAACGTATCGCTTGAAAATGCTTAATATTTTAATAAAATTGTTTAACTTGTTTGCAGGTACCTGTTATATATATATATATATTCGTAATGGGCGACTGCAGTGTGGTCGATTCGTCAAAATCGAATGATACCGACCGGGCCACGGTTATCGATGAGTGGAGAAGTGATCCAAACAAAACGTTGAATAACGTTAATGGTGAACAGAACTTGGTAGAATCGCTGCAGAATACTACGATGAATGACAATAATACCGTAACTGAAAATCAAGAGAGCAATTGCGCCGATATCACCAACAACGGAAATGCAGAAAGCGCTCAGAACAATCAGTATAATCAGAAAAACCATAATAACAGTAATAAAAAGTACGCGGCGTATCGAAAAGGACGAGGGGCTGCTTTCAATAAATCGAATCATTGCAATTATCCTCTCGAAACGTCCAACTTGAACGTCAATTTTCAAAACAATAACGGTGCACATGTACGTGGTCGCGGTCGCGGCCGTGGTTTTGTGAAAAGATTGCACAACGAAAACGATTCGTTTGAAGGCGAATCCAATCCCATTCGTGCTAATCATAATGATAATTCTACTATGGGTCATCGTGGTCGAGGACGAGGACATCATCGTGGCGGCAGCAGAGGAGGAAGATTTAAGGAAAAATCAAATGACGGTTGGTATGGGAACAACGAGGACGGTCAGAAAAAAAAAGAAAACGATAAATCCACTGGTCCAAAAACCGAGTATATACCTCCGGATATTGAAAACGAAGAATCTATTGCTGGAATCGAGGCAGGTCTTAATTTCGATAAGTACGAAACAATCGAAGTAAAAGTTAGTGGAACTGACCCTCCAAAACGTTTGACGTCATTTCACACTTCTGGTCTACGCAATATTTTGTTAGACAACTTAGTGGTTTATAATTTCTCTACACCAACGCCTATACAAAACTATGCCATACCTATTGTTATTGCTGGTAGAGACTTGATGGCAAGTGCACAGACCGGTTCTGGCAAAACTGTAAGTACACATTTATACAAATCGTACACATTACATAAACTTAAAAAGTATAATTTTTTTTTCTCTTTTAGGCCGCATACGTTTTACCTATTTTGCACAATTTACTAAATCAACAGTCACAATTAATTTTTGACGAGAATCATTGCGAACCACAAGTCATTATTATGGCACCTACTAGGGAATTGGTTGTACAAATTTATGAATGTGTGTGGAAATTTAGTAAAGGAACTATTATCAGAAATGGGCTTTTGTATGGAGGCACATCTATTGGTCACCAAAAATCTAAACTTCTTCAGGTACTCTTTAAATACTCTAATACTTAAATAATAATTTAATAATTTCCAAATAAAAATTGAACATATAATAATATTAATCAAATATTGTGTAATATTTTTCTTGTGTAGGAAGGAGTTCACATATTGACTGCTACTCCTGGACGTCTAATCGATTTTGTTGAAAAAGGTATTGTGACATTCTCATCTGTCAAATTTTTTGTTTTAGACGAAGCAGATAGAATGTTAGATATGGGCTTCAAGCCAGATATAGAACGTGTATTGTTACATCCTAGTATGACTCCAAATGTAAGTTTTTATTATTTTTATTTAATTTTCAAAAAGTAAAATCATAATTAATTTATTTAGATTTATTATAGTACCTTTGTTATAATATCATAGTATATTTTTCATTTCATATAATTAAAATTTTTTTTCAACTTAACTGTAATTATATAGTACTAATAATATACAAATATATAAAGTAATATAGTGTAATAAGTTTTACCTTTAGTTTTTTAAAAACAAAATTTTTAAAATCAACAAGTATTAGATACAAACGTTTTAATGATATTTAAGGCATAAAATGTATAAAGTATAAAAAACTAACCAAATAACAAACTAATCAATCAATAGAATATAAACTTTGTGCTGAATATCATTTAAACAATTTTTTTGTAGAATATAAGACAAACAATAATGTTTTCTGCTACATTTGCAAAAGAAATACAACATATGGCGACTTCCTATTTGAAACCAGATTATATATTTGTAGCTGTAGGCGAAATAGGAGGAGCGTGTAAAGACGTAGTGCAAACAGTCGTGGAAGTAACAAAATACGGAAAAAAAGAAGCATTGCTTAATTTTCTTAAAGACATGGGTATGATGTTAAATATGTTATTGAGTATAAAATACCTATAGGTAATGTTGCCTGTTATTACTTTGATTTATAAAAATATTGAAAAATTATTCAAACTATGGATATTTATTTTTTGTTATTATTTTAGAAAATTGTCAAGGTACTATAGTGTTTGTTGAACAAAAAAGGTACGCAGATTATATTGCTGCATATTTAAGTGAAATGGATTTTCCAACTACAAGTATACATGGTGCCCGTGAACAACCCGAACGAGAACACGCATTAAGGGATTTTAAAACAAACAAAATGAAAATCCTAGTAGCCACTGCTGTGGCAGCTCGAGGCTTAGGTAAATGTATAATATTGTTGTAGTTGTACGTGTATAGAATGAAATAAATATTTGCAAATCAATATGTATTTATAGACATAAAAGGTGTAAATAGTGTAATAAATGTCGATCTACCAAAAACAATTGATGAGTACGTTCACCGAATCGGACGTACCGGCAGATTAGGAAATGCCGGAAAAGCTATTTCTTTTTTCGACCCAGAAACTGATGGCCCACTGGCATCTGAATTAACTAGAATACTTAGCCAGGTAGGTTAAGTATATTAAGTAAGTTATATATTATATATTAAGTTTACTTATTTTTAAGATTTTGTTCAAAAAGCAACAACAATATATATATATATTCAAAAAACTAAATATAATAAAATTATATTACTAGTTTTCATGAGATAATTAATATATCGTGGTTTCAATTAATTAATTTTAATAATATATATTATAGGCAGAACAAGAAGTACCATCTTGGTTAAGTGATGCTGCTAAACGTATACAAGCTTCTGCTGTTGATGATTTCAGCGATATAAGAAAGGTAAATTTTAATATTAATTAGTCTATACATTTTTTATTTTATTTTAGTTACGATTTCTATGATTTGTCATTATTTTAAATAGGTTTCTTATACATACGTGTGTGTATGAATTGTATAAATTATGATAATTTGTTTATTTTAGAATGTTGAAGTGACTTCAGAAATAGTTCCAACTGAAGAAGAAGTCTGGTAAACTACAGGAGCAATTTAGATACAAGTCTATTAGTATAAATCTATATTTATTTATTATTAATAGTATTTTTGTTATTTTTATATAAACTAATAGAGTTGGGCAATGTTTAAATATTTTATTTTTTACGAAGTTTTAATATTTTACCAGATCAGCAATTAAAAATTTTGAGACCTAAGGCAAAATCAGAAATGATGTCTTAATTGGGTAGTTCTTTTCTCCTTTCTTCTACCCATGTAGTGTATTTAAATAATTTAAATTATGACCAAAATATGACTATTTGTTGCAATCGTTAAAAAGTTATATAATATAATATATTGAATGTATCTATGAACATTTGTATAATAAAACACATTAAATATTTATCTCTTTGAAATAATCAAACGTCTACAGATAATATATTGTAGAACTAAAGTTTATATTCCGTTGAATTGGATTTTCCATCTATATTTTTACCACCGCAATTTTATAATTTATTATATAAAAATAAATATATATATTTTTATATATATATAATTATCAAACTGTTAGAACAATATAAATATACACTATAACCATATAAATATTATATGGAATTTTAACTATTAAACAAACTTTCCTATAAAATGTATTATTATTTTATTTTTGAAATATTGTATATGCCAACTATTGTTATATAATAGAATTCATTATTAAGTTAATACGTTTAAAAATACATAAAAAATATTATGCTTATATATATTTTTTTTTTAATTAATTTAATATTTTATACATTTTAATACATTTAAACAGTAGGTATATATAATTAAGTTTAAAAAATGAGTTCTTGTTTTTTTGTATTTAAATATTTATTAATATTTTGCCCAACTCTATTTACATATTCAGCAACAGTTCTGATTCATAAGTATAAATAGATAAAATATCTTATTTAAATGTATTATAATTAAAATTTATAATTGTTCGTTAACACTTGGATAAGTATTTTAAGATTAGAAATTCATAAAGTATTTTATTGAAATTGTACATGCATTTAATGCTGAAAAAGTAAAAAGTTAGGAAACGGTTAATAAAATATATGGGGATCAGAGTGTGGGACCAACTAAATTGCTCATATTTTTAAATACTACAGTATCGAAATACAATTATATTTTATATATATATATAAAACAATTGACATTATTATTATCATCATCATAAAGAAAATGTTATTACACACAAATTACAAAATTATCTTCAATAGACATCTCTAATTATGATAATAATACGAACGAAAATATATAAATGTAATTCTAGACATTTGTTAGTTTGACATTTTTAGTTGTCTTACAAATTTTAAACGAAATACTTGTGATAGTGATAAGTATAAAATTTGACATATAATAATCTAATTCTATTTATTTATATATTCTTATGATAGTGATTTATTTTGTGAAATTTTATATTTTTTTATAACGTCCATGAAATGAAATATTTAATTTTTTCAAGCATTTTATTATGTGATGATTTTTGAATGTAAGTTTTATATGAACTAATGACATTATTATATAGAAATTGATAATTTATTATTTATTTGCATTATTATTATTATTATTATTATTATTATTATTATTAAATAAATGCCGTAACCTTTATTATTCACAAAATAAATAAAAAAAAATAGTCAAAGAAGATAATAAATAAATAATTATTTATAGTACGCCAGTTCAATTGATTCTTATAGCCATAGATTAGTACCTACAGATATAATTTTCATGTTATTTTAAACCGTATAATTATAATAAATAATAGCTATCATAAAGTAATTTAGATTATAACAGTCAAGGTTGGACATGTTAAAAGTTAAATTTTTCATTAGACCTCTTTGTTTCAAATATAAACAATTTATCAATATAACAAAGTTAATTTTTAACTCAACGTTCATTTAAACATGTTAATTTTGATTAAATCGGAAAATATTTCTAAAATTAATTTGCTTACTGGATGTGACGTTTTTAAACCTAGAAGAAACATTGTATTTCTAATAATAATAATAATAATAATAATAATTTCGAATTAATATTTTTAAAAGTAAAATTTATGTATTTTCAAGAAAAGAATTTAATTAATAAATGTTGAAGTAAATATATTAAATATTTTAAGGATAAAAAAAAGATTTTAAATTAGATTTAATGTATTATTTAGAGTATTAAACTTATTGGTTAATTATTAGTTCATTTATTATTATTTATTTATTTATTTATATATATATTTTTATGTAACTCTGCCTTGATGAATGTGGGCAACAAGTAGGCACAAATTAGCATAGAGGTGTTTTTATTCCATTGAGCAATTTGATTTCTGTAAAACAAAAAAATTAGTACACAGTATACGTTCAAGATTAGGTTTTAAAAAATAAATCAATTAATATTTTACTGGTCAGTGAGACTATCAGTGATGTTGCACTAGTGTAACTTTACTTCTGTGTTATTATTAATTATTTCTTATATATAATTTTGATTGCATAGACTTCTTTCTTACAGTGTACACTAAATATCTACAATATCTATTCAATATATTCAAAAAATTATTAATTATTGTCTTGTGTTAAAGTGAATGCTGAAAAGGGGAAGATAAAATCCTCCTGTCCGGCCCGTACCAACTTTTTTTGTTCCAATTAAATTTATCCCTTTTTAATTTATATTTAATTATATAAATTACTAACATATAGGTAAATATGAATATAAATAATTAATATGTAATAGTAGTTAATTTATGTTATTATAGTAATAAAATGCCTTTATTGTTAAGTTTATCTATTCACTGTTTAATTAGAAACATTATATAATATACTAATATGATATTTTTGTGAAGAATCCTATTTAATATTTACTACTTAAATGTTATCGAATGATTGTGTTGCTTTATAACAACAGCTGATTATGCTATGATTTAAACATTTCAAATTGATTTTGCAAATTTTGTTATTAATTATAATATATACTTAAAATTGTTAAATTATTAATACTGTTTTAAACTAATATTTTAAACATTTATAATTTTACGTATACAACTGATTTTTAAATTGGTTACAAAGATAATAAATTATACTTATTTGATTACGTTTTATTCGTTTTTTTTTTTTTTTTTTTTTGTTTTCATTTTGTGTATTCTGTAGACTATGTAACAATGAATAAATCTGTAAATACAAATAATAATATACCATAATATGTCTTTATACCCAGATACCCTCAGCATTTCCTAAGTAATGTTTCCGTTAGTTATCTTCGAAAAAATTTCACTCGGCAGATCTATAATTTTCAACAAAAAATTTGTAGGGAATTGTTGAAAAATCCATTTTGTTTAAAAAAAAAAAATTACTCGAAATTGAACGAAAATTTTAACAATTTGGAATAGGTTAAAATTTTTATTTTCGCTATGCAAGCAATAATAATATTTAAAAAAATCAGCAATACTAGTGATCGTCTAAATCAGGGATTCTCAAACTTTTGAGGTTCATCCTCCCTTTTATAGTAGTGTAATTGTATTGTAAATATTCTATTTCTACCTGAGGATAGACTATACTGTTAGGTTATAACTATACTGTTGATAAACTGGACTATACTGGTGATAAAGTGTACAAACTTTAAGGGGTTATTGTATACCACAAATGCTACAAAACAGTTCCTATTGACCATAATCCGATTTTCAAGTTTATGGTGGAAATTTCAATTATTGTGTTTTTTTTTTTTTTTTTTTGAAAAACCCTAATTTTTCTCCTTTAACTGACCATGTCTCCTGAACTATTGGTCCTGCAGCAAATCTAAAAGTGTAATTGAAAAGCTTGTGAAATTTTCTTCAAGAAAACATATCAAACAAGGTTTCAATAACATTTTCAACACATAAATTGAGTGTCTGTAAAGAATTTGACGGGGGGGAATAAAATAATAATCCCACGCCTTATATTAGCTATTCGAAATTTCCTGCAGCATAACACGACAAGACTACCAGAAATTACGGTAAAACGCGAATAGGTTGCACCACGAATCGTTATTGTTTGTACATTATTTGTTCGCACGTAATAAATAGTATTTTTAATTTTAATTTTTTCTTTCGTTCTCGCAAATAATAACGGCGAAGAAAAACAGTTACGATAATTACGAATTCCGGAATAAGAAGAATATTTATTTTAATACAGTTAACGAATTCGAACGAGAAGTACACAACAATATAGGTATTATAATATTATTATAGAGGAGAAAAACGCCACGCCGGATATTTACACACCAGTGTTTTAATGACTTTTATACGGCTATGCTAATTTTTAAGTCCCGTGAGTCGGAACGGATTTAAAATGATAACTACGAATAAAAGCAACGCGATAAATACTTATAAATAAAATATATATATATTTTAATTCTAAGAACTCGCACAATATTATATAATAATATTAATATTGTTTCACGGCCATATCGTTCATTATACGTATAGCAAAAACGGTATACGTCTATAAGACCATAAACGTTCTTGAATTAACTGAAAACGGTAATATTATATAATAATAATATAATTTTCTATACTTACTGTTGGTGTACTCGGATATTTAGAGAATCGAATTTGAAATCGGATAAAGGATTTAACAATGAATTTATTATTATTATTATTATTGTATAATAACGTTTTTAGATTTTTAGCGGAACGAGGAAATGTATTTACAACAATGTGTTCGCATCTATATAGTTTTAAACAGTTCGTTTTTCGATATTCTCAATAATTTTTTTTAAAAATTGTTATTTATTCGTATTTAATTTCTTAAACTAATATGGTCGTAGTAACTTTAAATATACACCGAATATAATTATGTAACTTTATTGACATCTGCATTGAGGAGTCGATGTAGTGATGATGCGACAAAGCTTTTGAAAATATTTGAATTCGTCGTGAATTTTACTTTTGGAAATCGAAAAACGAAGAAATTTCAAGTGGCTCTGTCAATTTTATGTCAAAAGAAAAAAAACTTAAAAAAAAACGATCTATTTATTCGAATTTGGTGCTAAAAACGGGTGTTCTTATTTAAAAAAATGCAAGTTGTAATAAATTTGTAAACTCCCCCCCAAAAAAAAAAATGTGTATTTCAGTATCGATTTCAAAAAAAGCAAAAAATATATCATTCTAATCCAAAGTCATTTGGCTGATAAATTTAGTAATACCTTTTACCGTAAATAGTCATTACACGATGTTCGTAAAATAACACAGGGAGTTTAAAAAAACTTTTCATTCACGATGATGATATTTTCTATAATTGGCAGCGTGCGATGTACGTTCTTTAGAAGAAAATTATTTTTAATCTAAATTCGTTTTTATTACCCAGTAATAAATTTTAACAGATGTGAAACTACTAAATACCGTGTATAATAATAGTAATAATGGAAAAAAGAAAAAGAAAACCGATCGAATAACTCGCATATATGTATTAGGTATACCATTTCGATAAATTAAAAATCGTTTAAATTGCGTTTATTTTTCAATATTTAAAACACTCAGAATAATTGATCTATACACACAAAAGTATTCATTACCATAATTATACATAATTAAAACAATATATAATATATGTTATAATTTATAATTAATACATTTATTTATACAATTAAAAATAATAATTTATACATGAAACTATATATATATATATATATATTATATAATACGCGGTTTGTCCCAAATATTCAAATAATACGTCTAAATAGTATCTCCGCGAAACAATAAAATATTTTTTGAATTTTTAGATTTTTCAACAGTAAGTATTGTCTATTAGAAACATCCATTTCGTCAATCGTATTTTTTTTTTTGTGACGTCTCTTATCCTGTACACGATTGAATAAAAAATTATTTAAATTGAGTAACCCCCTCCTCCCGATTGCATTTTGTCAAAACTGATCGACGTGATCTTGCGGAGGCTGTCATTAAAAGATATGCACGGATTGAATAATAATTTTCATTAGAAAATGGATGCAAGGCTATATATCATCGCGCAAAAAAATCAGCTCGTATTTAACGTATTCGTTGATCGGTCGGTAGGTTAAAAAAAAACGGCTTTTTTTCTAATTTACGTCATCATAAATATTAGAATTTTTTTTTTTTTATTCCGTTCGTTTCACACACTTATAGGGCGTTACGGGACCTATGAAATTGCTTTACTGTACATTTTTCAAACGGAAATTGCTCGTCAAAAAAAGTATGTTTAACGTGTTATACAATTATATCATCGGACGTGTTTTGTATTACAGTGTACTTGCTACACATATATTATATACCGTATAAATTATAAAATATTCGATTCTCACGTTTTTTTTTATAATAATAATAATAAAAATAAAAAAAGAAAAACTGAGACGAGTGCAGATGATTTTTATATGTAAGACCCGTGAAAAATCACGCTGAGGAATAGGTTTTAAATTGCAGTGGGGGGGGGGGGGGAGAGAGATAAGCGTTAGAATTTAGAATGTAATAAATCACTTATTGGAAAAATTTGAAAAAGAGAACGTTTTCAAAAGGAAAATCATTTGTTTTGTAAAATATCAGTCTACTGCAAATGAGTTTTAAACATTTTAAGCATTTTTTTCTTCTATTTTTCAATACGCTCTCCGTATAACTTTTATGTTTAAAAAAATGATTCGTATGAGTCGCTCGATAATATTCTTTTCTTGAAATTCTAAACGTGATATTTAAACGCCACAATTTAAGTTTTTACGTAATATGCGATTTATACAAACGCGTACTTATGTATTTTTTTCTTATCACCGCCGCGGCTTGTCCAACGGACAACGTGTGGCGTTTATGTTATTAAATTTACACTTTAAAACGCTCGTCATACCGAAATTCGAAGAATACGTTTTCGAGGCCTTTAACAAAATAAAAGAATGATATCGTTTGAAAAAAGACGTTTTAAGATTTTTTTTTCTTAATGTCCAATAGTATATCGTTTTTTCAAGACGATATTTTATATATATATATATATATATATATATATATATATATATATATAAAAGAAACGAGACCTTAAAAATATAATATTCTTCAAATCTAATAACAAATATAACGTTTTAAACCGTGAAAATTTAATAAACACAATTTAAGACACGCCATGTATGCCCCAACGATGGTTATAAGATATTGTTCAACTCTATTTTCCATTGCGCGGTCTTCTATCGTTTAATATAAATGTGTTTTCTATAAATATATTATATATATATATATTATTACATATATATATATTATGTGGAAAATATAATTTTTCACTCGGCGTATTAACGTAAAATATATAAAAATAACATTTTTGATTTAACGCGCGCCGCGTATCGCGTAATACTCGATGTAATTCGCGCGCGTTTTATATTATTATTATTATTTGTTTAAATATATAAAATCAAATATTATTACAAAACGCACACATTCTATCGGGTTTATATATAATATTATTACAAGACCTATCACGTAAGTAACTACTGCTATTATTATTATTATTATTATTATTTTTAATATTATTATTTGTCATCATTTTCAATATTAATATTATTATAAATAGTGCTCAAAACCGTTTTCTATCAGTTCGGTGTAGTTTTCGTGGTGTTCGCGTACGGAACGGCGACCACCGTGGCGTTTTTGTAGTTGTTTTGCGCGCTGGTGGCATTGCTGTTGACTGTCGAAGAGGTGGCGTTCGAGCTCACGGCGTGCGTGGGCGAAACGTCGTCCTGAGTCGACGAGATTTCCGTCCAACTCGTCATGAATTTGTGTGTGTTGATATTGTTCTTTATGGTCTCGTATTGGCTAGAAGAGGACAAAAATAAAAGAAGAAAAAAGTTGATAGAAGAGAAAATACAATTTTCGTTTTCCGCTCGATTTTAAAGACCGCCTGCAGCACACGTAAATTATATTTGATCTATAAACGCAACTAAAAACGAAAATCCTCAATTCGATCGTTAAAATGTGTGGAGAAAACGCGTGTGCCTATCAATCGTTTACAGGAAGATATTTTTTTATATAAAAAAAAAAAAAAAATGTTATTTTTAGAAAGTTTTTTTTTCATACGTTCCGTTCTACATTTTTTTTTCAATATATATATAGTTTTTTTTCTATTCTCTTATTGTCGTTATTTGTTGTGATTATATCAGCTTATTTCGATTGTTTTTTTTTTCATATAGTGAGCTATACGACGTTAATTATAAATTCCTAAGCACTATATTTTTATATGGAAATTTATTTTTATTTTATTAGTTTTATAAAAAAAAGGAGTGTACGCGCCTGTCTTTACTTTCCCGATAACGAATATTTTACATTCGTAGTTGCTTTGTAATTCGTTTTTTTTCCCGTTTATTTCAAATACCAGAATTATTGTTCGTGTTCAAAAGCATAATTTTTTAACTAGTATTTTTTCGCAATTATTATTATTATTATTTTTTTTTTTTTTGTATACGAAAATCTTCAAGCCTTTTACTGATATAGGTAATTTTTTCTCAGAAAAAAGTTCATTTAAAATAAACAACGTAAAAAATTGCTTTTAAATTCAAAACGTCAAAAAAATCTAAAAATCTCTCGTCTGATATCCCCGTAACCCATTAATAACATGAGACACGCATCGGGTTCGTCACTCGTTTTTGTTATTATTTTTTTTTTTTTTTCTACTCGTCAAGTAAGTAATTCTTTTTTTTCTGCTCTTAACTTTACATTAGAAAACGGCTTCTTCCCTACAAATAACAATCCGTGTAATGAAAGAGATGCGTACCTACTACTATAATTAGTTCTTAAATCGCTTGTCATTTTACGATCGTTCCGTTTCGTAACGCATCACATCATCGCGTTGCAACGGTGCCTAAATCCCGTCGATCCGATATTTTCGTGACCTACTTTTTTTTCCGATCTATCCGGTGCGTTCTTTTTTTTTAACCTAATTTTCAATTTCTTTTCCGAAAGAAAAACAAGAGTTTTCGATATTTCCGTAAATACACACCTCCGACACAACCCATCTGTTTTACAATATTTTTTACGGTACATACCGTAGTATTGTATATATTTTTAGTAATTAAAGTCTTAAGTTATTATTATTATTTTTTTTTTTTACTATAAAAATGTATCAAAACAATTATAACAGTCCGAGTTTCGTACGTGAATTTATCGTTTATATATATATTTACCTGGCATGACGTGGAGAGAAAAAAAGTTACATTTAACGAAAAATGTACGCTTGTGCGTATATTTACGTTCGATTATATTTCAGTAAATTACGAACGAGTTCTTCGACAAACTGTATAAAACATTTCTCTGTAATTTTTATAATATTTTAAGTGTATATTTACGTTTTTTTTTTTTTTTTTTTACAATGTCTTAAACATTTTTATTATGCCGATCTTTAAAAATATTTTTGAAGAATGTACGCAAAACCGGAGGTATATTATACATCGTATATAATTAATATGCTATGTAGCAGTGGCGACACCAGGCTATTTTTCCAAGGCAGGCAAAAGGGGAAGCTAACATATATTAGGGCAGGCACAGTCGTAATCACACAGTATAGGGTCACAATTGTGGGAGGGACGGAGTGAGCCACAGTGGCGCCCACGGTCTGGACCCCCTCCCCCAACTTTTGGGCACCCATCAATACTTATATATATATATATATACGGTACCTTTTTGTAAAAAAAAATTGTTTACTTAATCTCATAAGGTCTTTAATACTGGTTGCGCCATTGAACATCAATGACCAGGAGTTTCGGAGAGGGGGCCAGGTTAGTTATCTAGCGGTACTCATTTGAAAAACAAATAAATGAAGTTTAATTAAGTATTTAAGTGTAATAAGTAAAATAGCAACTAACACATTATCTTAATTTAAATAATATAACTTTATGAATATAACACGTATTCATTTTGAAATTATGTAATTTAAAATATATTAATACTTTAGCAATTCGTAACCATGTATAGAGAATCGGAAATTCAAACCATCGAATTAAATCAAAATTTCAAGGCGGGCTCGCCTTTGGCGCCGCCACTGCTCTACAGTAAGATTAAAAAAAAAAACAAGAAAAATCTTTTACCACAAATTAAAACCTTCAACTGACTACTATTGCACATTATAATCTTTATATATCTCATGCATATATATATATGTATACAGAGTGTATATATATATCCGTCCAAACAATAAATTTTAACAAATAATAATGGCCCGGCTGCACCGCGAGTGGGAGTTTGTGGCGCACCGGTCGAAAACCACCCGATACGGTAAGAAAAAATACAATTCACATTTGTCGACTTACGAACTGTGGTGTTTGTTGTTATTGTTGTCTTGCGATGGCTGTCCGTACCGCGTGGACGGTGGCGGCAGCGGCGACAGCGGACGATACTGTTGTTCGTAGCGGACGGGCGGTTCCATCGGCGTGTACGCCTCGTATCGCACGGGCTTTTGCCGCGGCTGTTCGTCGTAACGCTGCACGTTACGCTCGTCATTGTCCTGTCGCATGGGCGACGGCTGCACCGTCTGCGGCCGCTGGTGATACGGTTTCGGGTTGACGTCCACTATAGTGAACCTGGGCGGCGGCGGCGGCGGTGGCGGTGAGTCATTCGACCGCCGGTCGCCTCTCACGTCGATCACGCCCGAATGCACGACCGCCACTTCTGGCCGGTAATTTTCGTTGTTGTTGTTGTTGTTGTCAACGTTGCCGCCGTTGGGCCGTTTCAACGGCACCTCCACCAGTTCCTTGTCCCACGGCGAGACGCCTCTGTTCTCGTCCCACGACGAGCCTCGGTTGTCCCACGGCCCGCCGTCGCCCAGCCCGTTGCCCAACGGTTCCCTGTCCCACGACGAGAACGACGACGACGGCCCGACGAACCTGTTGCCGCCGCTGGCCAACGGCGGTTCCCTGTCCCACGGCGAGAACGACGACGGCCCTAGGAACCTGTTGTGCTGCAGATTGTTGATGATGTTACCGTACGGCGACGACGGCCTGTCCCCCCACGACGACGGCGACGACGACGTCCAACTCTTGTAGAACGGGTCGGCCCACGACGGGTATTTGGACGCGAACTCGCTCGGTGGCCGGTAGAACTGATCGCCGCGGAACTCGGCCGGTTCGTCGTATCTGCTGTCGTACACCGCTGCGGCCGTCTTGGACGTCGTGATCGACGTCACGCTGCCGCCACTGCCCCTGCCACCGCCGTCGCGGGTGTACGCGTTCCCGTACGACTGTTGTACCTGACGGTTCCTTTGCAAGTCCGACGGCGCGCGGTTCCTATATAAATAAATATATATATATATATATTATGAGCCCATATTATACAATATTTTAAGTATTTGTTTCCAAGAGCCTCTTCTACTTCCGGCTATCATATTGGTGCCCATACAGATACTTATATTAAAAGATGGTGAAAACCGTAAAAGTGCAGTATATATTCTTATGTTTTTAAAGTTTTTAAACTAAAACTATGTTTTCATAATTCCCTCACCCCCCCCCCCCCCAAAAAAAAAAAAAAATTCGATAACTTTAGTAAAAACTTTTTTAAATAAAGTTTACTAGTTTTTGCGTTCTTAAGTAAAGAAAAAATTGTTTCGATCCAAAAAACATATATATATATATAAGTAATGGAAGAAATCATTGTTATTGAAAAACGTCGCGTAAAGTGCGGCATCAAATACAGGGCAATTACCTGTTGGAGTCGTGCAATTGCCGGATATCGGCCGTATAGGGTACGCCGCCGGCGGGCCCTATGGCCGCGTAAGGGTCGACCTGATAGCGGGACGGCGACGGCGGCGGCTGGCGGACCACGTCCGGTAGCGTCGCGTAGTAAATGATCCGTTTGGCCGTCCGGACTACGGGCTGCTGTTGCTGCTGCTGATGCTGCTGGTAGAAACTACTGTCGTGTTGAAGTTGCCGGTATAAGGCGACCGCCTCGGTGGCAGCCGTCGCCGGCGGCTGGGACGGCGTTGGCGGTGACGGTGACGGGTACTCTTCAATGCGCGAGTACACGTTGACCTCGGGCCGCGGCCGTCGCAACCGTTCCGTCCAGCCGTTGGACGTGACGAACTTGTGGTTCCGCAGGTTCCGCAATTCCACCTCGGCCGACCGCGCGTACCGGCCGTGCGACCAGTGCAGCTTGTCGTTCTCGTCGGCTTTTGCGCGTACCGACGCGGTCGACCACGCGATCACCATCAGCTGCTGGGCCACCACCGCCAGAACCGGTTTCATCGTGAAAACCGCGGCCGCACCGGGGAACGTGCACGACGGACTGCAAGTGCCGCAAAACAGGCGACCACCACTCGTTTCGCAGCGTCCCGCGTCGCCGCGCGTGCTCGTCGCCGATCTGAAAATACAATTAAAACGGGTTTTTATCTCGTGAATACCGAACGTAATATAATGTACACCGTAGGTTAGAGTAGATGAAAATGAATTTCATAATATGATTTTCAATTATTAGTAGTCGAAAAACGATTGATTTTCAACTGTATACTAGTTGAGTGTTTTTATTATTTGTTTTTTTTTACATAAATAATTAGAAGAAAGAACGAACAATTTTTTTTTTTTTTTAATTTAAACTAAAAACACACATTCGGAATAAGAAAATGAACATTTCGCGTGGACTCACACGGTAATCTTCACTGAAAATGTTGATTAAATATTACGCGGCCATTGAAAAGTGAAAGCAATATGAATATAAGAAAAATCATTGTAATCGACAGCGCTAACGGTTTATTATAAATACACTACGCAATTAATGTCTATATTCGTATTACTATTTTGAGTTTTTAAAAAAAAGGAGGAAAAATTGTCCACGCGTTCAATGGCGACAAGTTTAACCGGGGGGGTTTTTTGCAATTTTTTAGTCGCTTTTTTATTCGTTTATGCGAATATATTATCCCAGCACTCTTTTTCTACGTGCATATAAAAAACGTATATTCAGAGACAAAAAAAGAAATCACATCGTTATAAAAACAATACGTCCTTTCCTACGTTCATAATCTACAATATTATGCTATACACATACGACGAACAGTAGAGCAGACGTGTAAAAATTATTAATGGAAAAGAAAATTCTAAAACATTGTCTGGAATCAATTTTATAGCATTGCACCCTGATGTGTTGTGTACACCGAAAATCCGAACCGAATGGGTCACCGGGCAGAAATAAATAATTCTCCTATACTTCTTCGCTTTAGACTCAAGTCGACTGCCACCGGAGTCATACGCAGCTTCACAAAACACGAAATCTCTACACTTCTTGGTAACCATCAGCTGCCTTCATATCACTCTCAATTCCATCAATCCTTTTTTCCTTTCTATATATTCATTTCCATAACACGAAACCGAATCATCGCATCGTCATCTCGCATTCTCGTTTCCGCTGCTACGCTCTCGTCCTCTGTCCCGTCTGTTTCTGTCCTACACTGCCGCCCGTACAACGTTTTCTACAACCGGCGGCTTCACTATATTTACAGTTTTTTACCTTTCGTCTCGCCGTCACACGAAACACATTGTATAATAGCTCCCGCGCGCTTTTTTCTGTTTTTCATTCGTTTTCCCTCAGCACCACCGTCATTCGTATTGTAGACATTTGAATCGATCGGTTTCGCTACGCGCGCTTATCATTGCCTCGTGTATTCTATTTATTATTATAATTTTATGAAAATAAACGATAATTATAATAATTGCTATAACGTTTACCGTGATGACGGCAGTATTCGAGGTAGTGGTGTAGGCGTCATGGTAAACAACTCGGTCTAGCGATCGAACCCGGCAGTGTTTTTTCGGCATAGTCGCGTTTCTTATGTACACATTATTCGCGGAGGAATCACGGTTTGGTGAACTCTCGCATCATCATCATCCGTGTAGTACATACCTATTATGTACACATTACGGACTGGAAAATCGCGCGGTTTTGTTTCGTGGAAAATTGCTGTGTAATAATATTTTTTTCCCTCCTTTTAATTAGCGAATAAAAAATAAATAAAACGTACCGACTTTTTCCCGTTCGTTTATGCATAATATAAATTTTCGTTCGGAACGATACGGGAACGGAGGAAATCGAATAATTTTCTAAAACGTTTTCTCTCGCCGGCGTCGTCGCTGACACCGTCGATACACGTTGTCTACAGTTGCCGAGAACATGAACCGAACGCGCATTTTATTAACGAATCGAATCTATGAAGAAGAAATTCTGTACACGTAATTTCATAGACGAATCCCACGAGCCTCGACTTGTAGCCACTACCGAATTTTGCATGACGTGGTCGTGTTTCATGTGTCCTGAGGCAGTGATTGCTGATACGAAAAACTTTAAATTTCCAAGTGTAAAACAGTTTAATTCCAACGCGATGACCATTCAATATATTTTGTTGTAGAATTTCCTATAAGGTTTAACCAATCGTCCATGAGTTATTGTATGAAACTTCTCGTGTTCGTTGAACCGTCCAAGCCAAGTGTAAAACTGTTCGTTTCATCGAAGTGTCAACAATGAAACGGACGAGTATTGCGGGCACAAAAAAAATCTTGCGACTAAAGAGACAACGAAGGCTGACAAAGGTCGTTCGAAACATTTCAGCCTATTTAATATGACGAATGAAAATCGAACAATCCACCAAACGCTTGAACTTAAAAACATTGTGATTAACGATTTTCGAATTATTTTAATAAACGTCTTATTAAATTTTACAATATTATATTATTATATAATCGTGTCGGTTGCGAGTACCCGCGAGAAATTCTCTTTATTAAAGTAATAAGTATTAATATTTTACTTTCGCGGTCGCCATAAACAACAGCAAGCGAGATACTCACAGTTTCGAAGCGTTTTGTACAAAACAGTACCGTTTAACGTTATTATTTTTCTACGTTAAAAAAAAATTATATAGTATTCCTTTTTTTTGTCCTCAAATAAAACATTTCGTACGAGTGTATATGTTTTTTGGCAAATTTTATAACACATAAGTTATAGCGTACGTGCCCCCTATGTATGTCTGCAAGAATTCGCAAACCTTTTAAATATATGTACGACGATATTACTCAATGGCGTATTTTCAGGAGGTATGAGGTTTAGCCGTAAGAATTAAATTAAAAAAAAAAAAAGCAGAATTACTGTTTTAGAACGCCGAACGCTATATACGCAATACGGCAAATATTACAACTAACCCATCAAGTAGTAGCTGGTGTGTGCTTTATAGAGAAGTACATTAAAAAATTATTATATTTCTGAGGAGTCCCTACCACTCGTATAAAACACGTCGCTGCAGATATTACCAAGTGGTATAATTACAAAGTCCCGTTTAAACGATTTTTCCCACCGCATATTATATTGTTATTATAAATAATATATTTATATAGCAACGATAGACGAACGAACGTGTACACGCGCATTATTATTATAATTCACTCGCTGTTATATTTCTTAAATTTATTGCGTTATAAGCATTATTTCTCTCGATGTATTCGAGATTATAACAATAATAGTAGTATATTATAATAATGTCGCGTCGAACGCGGCAAAATATAAATCATAATATAACAACATAATCGTTCCCATTCAAATCCATCGGTACCACCGGCGATAGCGATCTCTCGATCCTCTCGATCACCGTTATTATTATTACGTAAATATAGAGGTAGCTCGTGCGAACGCAAAACGATGAAAATGTACGTTCGGTATAGAATTATATAATATCGTTGTCGATATCTCCTTTAACACCGCTCCTAACCGTGCACATACGTTATATACTACAGCAGGGTGTATATCATATATATTTGACCACGGAACAATATAGAATATCCGTTTAAAAAAAAAAATAATAATAATAACGTTTTAAAATTTTTTTTTTTTTTGCCTTATGTTCTCAGCGAAGCGAAACAAACTTCCAGAAATATAGACATCGCTTTATGAAGTGTAAAACGGACAATATAAGAAAGACCGAAATAAGAACCTTCCCTCCCTCCCCCCCCACTCGTATTCGACGCTACAGGAGAATTCGTGAAATAAGTTGAGTAAATCGTAGAACAAGAGAAGATAGGACAAGTTTTCTAAAACCGTTGGAGAACTAAATTAATAAGAATATGCATATATGCTCTACGGCACAACAATCCGATACTACTAGGAAGAATATCCAAAGACGGAAAAAAAACATTGGATGAAGCTGGATAAGCACCATTGGAATGCACGAGCCGATAGTAAAGATAATAAAGATGTAGCGCGCGGAGTAGTTGAGCGGGAAAATCGATAAATTACTGCTAACCGTAGCCGCGAGATGTTAAAAGAGAAGCAGACTGGAACAATAATGTTTTGTTACGTTTTTGTTCATTTAATCTATTCGGCGAATTCCGCGTATGTCTCTCTCTCGTCCGAACGGGATAAACGGAATAGTCGTACACCCCCGAGGCGTCTTGTTCAACCACTGTTATTATACTCGTCAGTTAGTTGTCTGTGGAAAAATTGACATTACAAATCCCGGTACAATCGACGAAATGGGATTTTCGAAGTACACATTGGCAAATATACGAATACAGTATATATTTCGAAATACTAACGCAAAAAAGCGCGGCACACCATCCCTGCAGATCGCATACGCAACGAACATAATGATATAATTGAAAATCCAACGGTATTTCGTATTACGATATTCGTTCGTTTACGCTTCTGCGCGTACGCTAATGGTTAGGTATTCGATCGGGGGGTTTTTTTTTTTTACAAACCAATTTATGCAACGTTCGTCTCCATAATTCATAATACACGCACTTGTAATAACTGTAAACCGAACACCACACGTGTATACTCGTATATATATATATTTAAAATTATGTTATAGATCGTAAATTACACGTCTGTTCTTCCGTCGTCGTCGTCGTAGCAATTATACATATTATTATTATTATTATTTCGTCTGCGGATGCGACGCGTGGGTTGTGCAATTAAAAGAAAAAAAATATTTCGTAAAATACTACAACTGTGTATAATAATAATGTGATTAATACGGCTCGATGTTGTGCGCAGTCGAAGTAGAATAAAACGCGCAGCGAGAGGTCATACACACGGTGTAAAAGGAAAATAAAAATAATAAAACGCGCGTATATTTAATTACTTATGAATTTATTAATACCCCCTCGTGTCTTATATAATATATATATATATATACATTTTCGTGGGAAATTAAAAAAAAATATATATATATATGTATATTATTTTATTAACGCGAGTTTGCAGGTTAATAACTGCGAGTGTGACCCATTAAATAAAGTCTATCCGTTCGTTGGTACGAATACGAAAAAATTTTCATATTCAAATGCTTAAAAGCGCGTTAAAACGATTTTTGAAATTAAACATATGTAAAAATCGAATATGTTTTATGCACGTGTAATATTGAAAGAAAATAAACCTTTTCTAAACTTTAAATAAGACTGCAGTACATATTATTTTATGTAGGCGCTTCGTATTTGTCACACTTATTAATTCTTTACATTTCAAAGGTTTTTTTTTTAAATAACGAAAAATAAATGCCATATTGGGAAAATCAACGCGCGTGTTATATTTTATTATATCGATAATTTTACCCGTTTTTTTTTTTTTTTGCGATTTGTCGATAAAACTATTTTCAATACACACACACACACCTATTATTTTATTTAAATTCGAAGCATTTGCTCATGATTTTCAAAAACGGAGACTTATGTATTTGAGCAGTGACGACGCACACAATATCCTTACCGATCGTCTGCGCAAATCCAGTTCGATAATTTTCTCCATCGAACTGCTAGAAGATATATATGCGTAAAAAAAATTACACTAGAATAAATCGCCATTTTTTTTATATAAATAGTCTTTTTAAAGCAATAATTCGCGATTTTTATAGTAAAAAGAAAAACACGTTTTATTCGAATTGCAAAATAAAAAGAAAAAAGAAAGAATTTGGTTGACTCGTCCGAGCGGGTTTAAATACGAAAAAAAAAATATTACAGCCTACAGACGAATTATGGGAGAATGATTATAAATCGCTTATTTTTAATCATTGTCGCCGAAATATATTATAATATATATATTGTTGCCATTGTCGGGGGAAAAAAAAGGGAAGAGAAACATTGCAGCATATATAAATATATATTTTATATTTATATATGCTATGAAATTTTAACAGGAGATGCTCAAAAAAAAAACAAATATTTATTAGAGCTAACTTCTTTTTCAAACATTAATATATTTTATTAAATATTAACTTAAAAATAAACATTAATTTCTTACATAATTTAATGTAATTTTCTTGAGTGTTTTTTTTTTTTTTTACTGAATTCTTCAATAACTTCTTCCGGAGTAATTTTAATATCCCTATGAATATTATTTTATTGATAGCTTAAACGACACAGGAGGTGCCCGAGCACCCATAGCCCACCCTGTATATACTCATTCGCTTTTCTACATTTGAATATAAATAATGAATTATTGGTATTTTAATTAAAAAATAAAAATTGGATGTTAAAAAAAAAAAATAAATTTAGACTGAAGTAATATATAATTAAAACGATATTAAAAAAAAATAATAATAATCGTAAATTGTAAAATTGGCGTAAGAAATGATTGATTTATAATTTCGATGTACGATAAATATATAAAATAGCAGCTGAGTATAATGTGTTGGATCGTTTGTGATTTCGCGAAACCTCCCGCGATGGATTAATGAATTTACGTATTTTATTATTAATAACTACACTATTAGTCGAATCAAAGGTCAATTTAAAATTTAAAGTACGCGAATAAGAAAAAAAAAACTCCGTGAAGTCTTATCTCATTTTAATTATTATTAAATATTAACGAATAGTGAAAATATTTAAAATTAATTTTATTTTTCTATCGACTTGAAAACAGTTCCCCCATTCCCAGGCCGTAGTGATTTGCACACTTTATAAACCTCCTTTACTCGATGAATGATGATAAATTATTACTCACGTGGTTCAGAAGTTAACGACGAGACGACGTGGGAATTGCGGTTAAAAGTCTCCTCTGAATGTCTTACTCGCGCGATTCAAGCACATTGGCGCGGTTCAACGACTGCAGACACTGGTCGATCTTCGCGAAATCCCGAGGAGGCTAATGCCTCTGATTACCACCACCACCATCACCACCACCACCACCACAATTTTACCGTCGCTGCCGATTCCACCACGACAACACATATATATATATATTATACGGTTTGGTCTTGCGAAAACAACGACCATATATTATAACAAGAAAAAAATATATATAAATACTTCGTTATGAGTTTCTGCAGTTTCACTGGACCGGACAAGGAGACAAACCGACAAAAAACAGTAAACGGCGTTTTATATGAATGTATACTATGTATGTATACATACATCATAGTCATGGGTGCCGAGTACGGGGAAGACGATGGAGGCAACCGCCTCTCATGAAAATAAGTAAAATAAAGTAAGACACGAGTAATCCGTAAATCAACGTACGTGTTTATGTTAAAAGAAATGATAATTCATACGAATCAATAAAACAATTTTTTTTTTTTGTTGAAAATTTACTCCTTTTGTTCCAATGGAACCCCCATTTCTAGATCTACTGAGTTCGCTACCCACAAACTGTTTGTAACTCGGTCCCTATGTATACACAGTATAATATGTACCTACATTAAGTCAAAAAGAGAAAAGAATCGTTGAACGATTGTGTCTTCACTGAAAACTTCGAAATAAAACAATAACAGAACCAAACAGAATATAATTCGAAAAATCACATGATTTTTTATCAAAATTATCGGAGGAACAATTATGAAAAATGATTTATTTTTCGCTTAAAATCTAAATAAAAAAAAGTATGGTTATACTGAAAGTTGTTTGCATAATTTTGTTAAACGTCAAAAAACGCGTATATTAAATTAAAATAATAATACATTTTCTAGTAAGACTCCTACACTACGAGTCCGTTTTGCAGTAAATTCTGATATCACTACATCGTTCTTTTCGTCCAAAAAAAAAAATATATATATCTATGCATATCTGTTAGAATCTGAAGCATTTGTTCAGCTATTTTTACTCTTATTATACTATAAATTCGAAAAAATATAACTTATATAAAACCATTTATTTGACTTCGGAACGATATTCAAGACTACACGATATTATTGGGGATTCGACGATTTTTTTTTTTGTTTTCAATACACTTAAAAAAACTATATTATGAAATTAAAAAGGAAACGGTTCCTTTTAAGGTTTTAAATGACTTTATGCGAATTTTACAAAAACCGGATACGTGTGGTCTGTACTTGTAATACAATTTGGAGCATACATATAGCTATTATTTTATAGATAACGAAAAAAATAAAACGTTTCCCAGACGATTATTATATTAACACGATTTTCTTCCACGTAATATTTCTTTTTATTATTTCCAAGTAAATATTAAACAATTATAAAATCGTAATTTATTTATAATATAGTATAGGTACAGTTTTAACGATATATTTAATTTAATATTAGTTATTATTTTTGTATTTTTATATATACGTTGTTTAATAATAAATAATTTCAGAAACAAAGTGGAAAAACAATCAATTGTAAACAATAACTACGAATACGAAGTCTTAATAATCAAAACAGATTTATAATTAACATATTGAAAATTAAAAAAAAATATATATATATATATAAAAGTTAAATAAACGATTATGATATAACATATTATAAACAAAAACTGTTTGAAAAAAAATAATAATATATAATTACATATATAGTAACGCACTGTCGCGCTGCTCATCGGAATAATATATAAATACAATTATTAACTCGTTAATTAATATAAATATATAATGGACATGACGTGGTAATTAAGACGTTCACCGACTCGGTCACTGCCGGGACAACAACCCTTTGATCTCGTTCAAGAACACCGAACCGACGACCATTTTCTCACAATTAACGCACACTGTTGCCGAACAACGTTCGTCGCCGTCGCGTTTGGTAGTGACGGTGAGTAAAACGAGACAATTGGACGACAGAGTCTGTCCGCTGAACCTGAAACACACACACAGAGCAGCACGCGAAAAAATTATGGTTATGATAATTTCTTTTTTTTCGCGAATTCCGTCACACCGGAACCGCATACACGTTCGCCTGTCGGGGAAATTGACGAACGAAGAGGCGATGCCCTTCTCGCGAGGACGTCATTCGAGGGAGCTACGGACCGCGGTAAACATAAGCTTGGTTTTCTTCTTATATTACAAGCAATAGTTTACAAGACCGGAAACAGTATACAGAGTGAATTTTAATTTCAAACGAACGCTTATGCTGGTATCTATACCTGCCGCGCAGAAGAGCTACCTACCGCTATTTTCTTTATATATTTTAATAAATATCTATTCTCGCCATTTAAAACGTATTTAAAAATTAAAAATACTAAAAAAATTACCTGAACGTGTTCTCTTCTTTTTCCGCGATAACGCGCGCAACGTTGGCTATTTCAAAAACGGCTTTCGGTATTTCTAAACCGGCTTTTATCAAACCGACTTTGGCCATGTGTTCGTTCATCCCTTTGAGTTTGACTGAAAGTATAAAAAAATGTACATTTTTTTTTTTTTTGGTAAAATCCATCAAAACGGACCGCCGCGAATTACAGAGCGAATTACGCGTATATTTTTTTAAAAAAATCCGACGGTCCGGCTGATGTAAACGAAAAGATTTCTCGCAAAAACTACGCTTTAATAATTTCAATTCTGAGGGTTTGCAATATAAAACGCAGTGAAAAAAAAAGTGTTTGATTAGCGCTTATTTACCGTGTTCGCTGACGAAATCTTCCTCGCACATGGACAACGGCTGGAAGAGTTCGCCGATGGGTACGCGCAACACCACTTCGCTTTTGCGTTCCATGCCGGCGGTAAACCACGAGACTTCCAGAACGAGTGGTTGAATGGAATCCTTGAAATCGACCCCGAGAGCGCCAAGAGTGACCGAACCGGGTAACAGTTGCGCGATGGGAGTAGAATTGTGAATGCTCATGTCCATACTCTATATACACGCATACAGATGTACTGTGTAGGTACGCTTAAAATGCACAACGTTATGCGATATGATTTTATTTTTTACAAAAAAAAAAAAAAAAAAAATGATTTCAAATGAAATGATCGATCGGGGGGGGGGGGAGGTTTTAAAAAAAACCTAAACGGATTGATGATCAAAAGCGACAGGAAAAAAAGGACCTGCGCGTTGTTGTAGTATACCTTTTGGGTCCAGTGGATGTTGGCGAGCGCTTCTTTTTTATCGTGATTGGTCAGGCTCAACTCCACGCTGATCATTTTGGACGAGAACGCGTGAGGGCTTCTCGTGAAACGCGCCAATATGCTCAGTTCGTTGTGTCCCTTTATTTTGTTCAATATTTCCGTTTTCGCGGACGGCACGAAACTCGGAGCGACGATCTATATGTAAATTATGAAAATACGTATTGGACATACGTTCAATATAAATTATATATTTCGCGATACATTTCAATGAGATAGAAATATCTAAAAAAAAAAAATCGTTTCTTCCGAGTACAGAGTTTTTTTTTTCTTTCATCGCTTTTCTTCTCTGCTCACCACCCCCAAAAACCTTCGGATGTACTCCGCAATAATCGTACCTTTCTAGAATGTTGCGAATTGAGCGCGTTGACGAGTAACGACGACGACGACGACAATTGACCGACATTGCTTTTCGGGGAGAGAATATCTCCTCCGAACGACGGCACTAGAGTTTGTCCGACCGGAGCGACTATACAACATATTTTATACGATTATACACGATTAATACACGTATTTCGTGTTTATTCGTATGGAAACAAAAAAGAAAAGAAAAAAATTATATAAAATTACTATTATTTATAGCGAACGGATATAGTCGAGTAAATCGATTAATATCGATCGCGTGTTATAATATTATAACGTTTTAAAAGAATACTCACAATCGTCCAGTTCTAACAACAAGTCCACGTTGCTCTTCACCGACCCCGTTGTTTTCGTTTCTTTTTTGTTCGCCGCCGCGACGACGACGCACTCTTCGCTGCTGTCGCTTTCTACGGACTCGCTTTCGGAACCGACGAAATTCACGGATTTTACGTTTTTCTAATAAAAACAAATAAATAAAAAAACTACACGTTTCATATATACTTTTATTATATTTTTCAATTTATATAAATTAATTTAAAAAAAAAAAAAAAATTACAACGATGTTTTTTTTATTCTGCGTACAAATGTTCAAATGCTCGGATGATATTTCAATTACGTTCCGATAAGGCAAATCGTATCTACCAGTTGATACTTCATTTGAAACGTTTTACAATTTTTCTCAATAGTTTTTCTTACGCGTAATTTAAAACGACCCAATAAAAAAATCGGGGAAAAAACGCTATTTTCTCAATGGTTTTCGAACGCGATGCGAAAAACTACCGAACTAACAGTCTTAGAATCTCGAAATGTACACCGAATATGTAACTTATTGCACTTATACACGCAAAAAAAAAAAATTCTTCCAATTTTGGAGTATTTTTAGATGTCGAGTTATTGAATTCATAAGTTATGGTTTTAAAGGCTGTAAATGTTATACAACATACAAAGTTACTTCAATTATATTTTTAAAAAAAAAATCCTTGACATCCTATAAGTCACAATTTCTTTTTCACTACATTAAATTTTCCGACATAGTGTATATTATTACGCCGCAAAGCTCAGAATCGTTTTTATCGAATGCAATACCTTTTATCATTGCTTTCAGATTTATATAGTAATAACAATACTTTATCGAAGTAAATTCACTCAAGCGACATCCACAAGTGCAATCGCGATGGCTGGCAAACCTTTTTCCAATATCGGTTTTGAAAATTCATATACTCGTATATATATATTTAGCTGCTGAAAATTGATTTCGATATTCCTATTCGAGGTACAAGTTTTTCACGACAAATCGACGGGATTAATTTTCTTTAACCACACGACTACGGGCGAAATACTTATTTTTTTTTAAAATTTTTTTCAGACAGGAAAATTTGCCATACTCCAAAGGTGCGCGTCCTCAATCGAAAAGTACGGGTTAGGTTATCTGTCGAATCAACTAACTGACTCTTTTCCTAGAACGTGCTACAGTCCCTTAAACGTTGGACTCGTATTAAAAATACGTTTTGAGCACCGCTTGTCGATGAACGCAATTTTTTTTAATTTTTTTTTTTTTGCTATATACATACATTAGAAAAACCAATTTGAATTTACCTGCGGTTCTATTTTTTCGTAACTCGAATCCGACGACGAATCTGTAGTGTCGGAGTCTGAGTCGTCCGAACTGTCGTCGTCGGAATTCTCTTCCGAATTACTACCGTTCTCGGAGTCGGAATAGAACGTTTTCTTTTTGCTGTTGGCGGCGGCCGTCCTCTCGGCCTTGTTCGGTTTCGCGGGTTTTTCTTGTTCCTCTTCCGGCACAGCTACGCAACGAACGCTCGAGTCCGTAGGGAAGTCGGGGAATTGCGGCAGGTCTTGGTATCCGATCGCTCGACAATTGATGTAATGCGACAACGAACCCATTTGATATTCTTCGCGATCTTCGCGGCAAAGTAATGTCAAAAAAAAAAAAAATTGAAACGCCGAAAATAACGTATTCGGATAGAGAATTACTGTATGTATGGTCGAGTGAAAAATATATAAAACTCTCCGAAGACGACTGCAAGAGTCCCCCCCAATGGCATCCCAGAAAAAAAAAATTATCACCTCCTTCGTCCAACGTTTTCAAAACTCAATATTTTCGTAAAAAAAAAAAACCAGAGCGCGTATTGGAATTAAAAGAATTCTTCTTTACCGTAATCTATATTTCGGATTTTACAATTAAGCTGGATGTCGAACAGCTATTGGTGTCCGGAAGAACATGAATTCGGCGTAAAATTATGAGGAAGAGCGTTTCATCAGTAACTACTGTTGATTATCCAAAATTCGTTTTTTTTTTTTTTTTTTTTTTTATACGAATTTTATTAAATTTACGGCATTTAACTATTTTTACATCTAAAAATTCATTTTTCAATTTGAAAAAGTATAAATCCGTTATATATAGGTCAAGTCGACCTTTCTCAACGATGCGCCCGATCTTCTCGTATTTCCTTCCGTGTATCTGTTCCCACAACACGAGAAATCATTCCTTTCCACACAGTCGCACCTCCTCTTATGCCGACACAATCTGCCTTTACACAAGACGTTACGCCGTCTTAACTATTAGTCCTGATCTCATTAACCTGTTATCGGTTCAAATTACACCGTTGTAATTTTAATTGAATTAATGGCCAGTTTAGGAGTAAAAAAAATAATAATAATAATAATAAATGCATATTTTCTTAAGGAATAATGAATTTGTGAATAGTACAATGAAAATCGTATCTATACGTGACGTTCTCTCGCACGAGACTTTACAAAAACGAATTTGAAAACGTTTTTTTCTCTTTCGGTATATTTGCCAAAAATATTGAAACCACGGCAGGTTTTTTAATAACACAGTTTCTCAATACAATAATAACAATAATATACAAGTGGCTGTGTGCTGCACGTACGAAATATTATATAGACGAATAAATAAATAGCAGTTTATAATAATTACCCACGAAATTCGACTGCAATAACGGGGCGGGCTTTTCGGCCAGAAATATGTTGTTCGCGTGTTTGCTCAATACGCTGTCCTTGAATTGCTCCGGGGGAAACAGAATGTTGTTCAGAAATCTCGACCGATCGCGTATGTCATAATTTTGATCGTATTTAGCCTGTTTCAACACGTATTGGCACAGTAACGTCGTTTGCGCAGGATTCGTCAGGAACAACTTGACCGCCAAATTCATTATTTGTAACTTAACAATGTCTTCCTGCGCATACATACATACAGTGATCGAAATGGATTGAAATGAGTTGAGGGGAGAGGAGGCAAAGTTGTAAACGGTCCGTGTATTGTTGAAAAATAAGCGAAAACAGTTTTTGTTTTTTAACGAAAAGCCTTATTAACCTTGATGATGAACTAAATTTTTTATGATTTAGCGACGTTTGGATCTACTGAATTTTAGAAAACAACAATAGTTCTTACGAAGAAAAAAATATGATTCAAAGATAATTTTCTAAAATTAGAAGAAGAAAAATTGATTTTTAAATATCCAAGAAGGACGAACAATTTCGAACAAAATAAATGGGGGACGGAATGTGTTGACTAAAAGACACGGAGGGAATGGAAATATCCTCCTAAGGGCCTGTTATCCGGTGACGTTTCGTTTTCCGACGCAAAGTACGACTGTATAAAACGCATGTGGCGGCAAAATGTTCTGCCTTTTGCTGTTACCTCTGTGACAAAGGTTTTGGCCACTTTTCGCAGCACGTCCGGCGCTATGGTGTGCACCAATTGCGAGTACTCTCCGAGCAACCACAAGATGGACGCCCTGGCTTGTGGTACGGCTATTGAGTCCATCAGTCGAGCCATGTGTCTTATGATGTCGCAATGCGCTTCGGGTTGGTTTTGCAACAGTTTTTTAATGACCACCACGCTTTCGGCGACTACCGCTTCTGTAAAAACAGACGAAAGAAAAAAATCAACACCGTCCGTCCGTAGTGGTGCTTTTTTTTTTTATCATCGTATACGCCGATTTTCCTGTCGTTTACAATTTATTAAATACATTACCGTCACGACTCGACAACATTGAAACAAGCCCGCTGAGACACGTTTCCGTGACTTCTTTGATGTTCGACGCGCATCTGAAAACAAAACGTCCGTTTTAGAGCAGATGCGTATACGTAATCCCTTTATGTACTTGAAAGGATTGAAAACAGTAATTTTTCAAGGGGTCGTGTATGCAACATGGACAATTCTGCGTGTTCGTGCGATAGTGTCGTGTGAGCGAATCGTAACGACAACGTGCTGACATTGATGTCAAGAACATGAAATCTCACGATTGACAAAGTAATACGATAATATATAGGATTATGAAAACGCTACTATTAATCCACTGTGAATTCTATTTAAAATCAATTATCTCGGTTTTTTTTTCATTTTTTTTTTTTACCCGAAGGTCTTCAAAAATAGAGTATTTAATTTTCGAGGGAATTTATCGAGAGCAAAACAATTAAATAATGTATATCTCAAGTAGATTTCACACGACGATTTCAAAAAGGGATTTCAGATTTCTTATCGTACCATCACTATATAAATCAATCCGCTTCCTTAATGGTGTTGCTCGTGCTTGTTTACTTAAGACGCAAAATATTAGGCGATTTGTAATCTCATCGTATGTATCTTTGTGTATAAGCCTTTAACCAGTTATTAGCGTTAGTGCACATCGCACCGACGATGAATACAGAAAAAAAAATTGATTTTTTTACTCAAAATATGATTTACAACGGGAAAACGCTGTTCGTTCCAAAATCGTCGTCGGACTTCAACAATTTTCAATTTTGAAAATACAAGACTTTTTATAGGAGTTCGATTTTTGATTATTTTAATAAATAAAAAAAAGACCACGAAAAATGTGTTGAAATATAAATCCGTGAAAACCGTTTCATATTCCAAACTCTTACTATACACAGCGTTTAGAAATAGAATTTTAAGAATCCGAAGTCCTTCCCGTTTAGAACAAAACGTATTTTTTTCTATTGAAGTCCGATCGTTGTTACGAGGATTGTTCAAAAACTGAAACGTTTTACATGAGGTAAAACCGTTTCATGACGGCGGAAAGAATCTGAAGGCCAAATTTTTTTTTACATGAAATACGTATGCAATAACGCTAGAAGCTGTTTTACGAGATTTAAAGGAAAAAAATTGCTACGTTATTGATCACAGGCGATAATATTGACATAATTTTTTTATAAACATTTGGAAATACGACAACTGGTAGTCTTCAGAGTTATTTTGATTAAAACCGTAAGATCTTCTTAAATGGATTTTTCAGTTTTCAGATCTGTTTTTAATAATGTGTTGTTGTCTGATGGGGAAATCGAGACCGAGACGGAATCAAACAACAAATGCCATAGCCCATAAGTGAGTAGTGTTGTTATACGTAGAACGATTGCTCGCAAGAGCGGAATGTCTGTCGTCGACGATGGCTACAGTTCGGAGTCTACAGCAAACGAGTATGAGTTGGCGACTATTATTGTTCTAATAAGCGTCGATTTAATGACATTATTAGATACGCCGACATCGATATTTGACGGTACACTTACGCGCCCCCATAAAAACATTTTTCCGAATTCGTCGATTTCTTTTTTTTTCTTTGACGTTAAAACGCGATCGTTTCCTGTTTTTTTTTGTTAATTATTATTATTATTATTCTTTTTTTTACAACGGGTGTTCGAACGGGCAATATATAACGGTAGTCGCACCGTAAGAGCGCGATTTGCGAGAAAGTATTTCGAAATAACAATAATAAATGAAAACAGTAGAATTAGAAAAAGACAAAATATTGTTGTATTGACGATATTTATTTATTATTAGTATATATTTACACGTCGTTCATGACTGGGCAGACTTATCAACAGAAAAGGAAATAATAATCGAATCGGTTGGGATTTAGACGATTTTTGTTGAATTATTTACAACGAAACTTACGGCTTTATTTTGCTAAATAAGTAAACGCTAAACAGCAAATTGTTGGAATTAAGTATTTTTATTATGGAAACTGGAGGGGAATTAAAGCAGGGTAACGAAATCGGGTAAGGGGTTAAAAGTAGAAGGGAGTCAAACGAATTTGGCCTCATTGTGGAAAAAATCCTGCCTACGTGCTTGCAATAACGTTTTAGTATTCTCATCCCTTCCAATACATTATGTATATTGTTTAATTTGTATTATTCGTTCGCAATGGATTTATTTTTCTTTTTGTTCCGATTTTTATTTTTCCTTGACCTAATTTTTTTTTTTGTATTTATATATATATATATATATATTTAACCCTTATTAAATCAACTGGAAACAACGCCGTCGAAACGACATTGTCTTTATACAGTGTTCTTCGATATTTTTTTTCCGGACATTTTACAATGTAAACACAATTAATTTTTCACCAATTATTAATAATTCTCTCGAAGGCTCTATTTTAAGTGTAACGACGAGTCAATGAATATTGTATAATAAATAAGTACTGTTTTATTATTGTTTCATATTTTAAAACAATGATGAATAATTGCATTAGAAATATAATTTTTTACGAGCGAAACTCAAATTCCAAAAAGAGAATTAACGTTGTTAATTATTATTTTGTATTATTTATCATAGAATTGTTTGAAAAACTACCACTAAGCAAAAAGTAATATTGTAAGAGCTCTTCAAGAGTACTATATGAGGATGGAATATGGTTAAGTATTCCAAATTATAGTCTGCAAACAAATTGTAAATAAATACTTTGCGTTAATATTTGGTTATCTAAATAATTTTGTTCGGTATTCAAGAATTTTTAAGAGCACATTGTCTTTGGCACTTTGAACAAATTCTAAAATTATTTGTATGAAATAAATCAAACACTACAATATTAATACACACTAAATTACTGTAAAATGTGTCATAATTAGATCATATAACTTATATTTCTCATCAGTAAACAATAATATCAAAATACATTTTCCATTAAAATAATATAATATATACCTTCCAATTGCTTGAATAGCAGCGGCAACAAATTGCTTATCCGTACTGGAAATATATGTCTGAACTTCTCGAAGTATTGTCGATATACACGTTTCATTTGCCAAATTCGTCATGATGTCGAGTTTTAATAATTTTATGTGTGTAGGATCATTTGATCTGACGAAAAAACTTTTTAAATACGGTTCAAACATGCTCTAAAAAAAAATAAATAAATAAATTTGTTACAAATAATAAAATTCTCGAAATAATAACCAATTATACCTTTCTAGCTATTGAAATTGATGCAATGGAATTCAGTACAACTGATTGAACTTCTCTGTGACTTCTTAACAAACGTATTAATGCTTTAGCGATTACATTGACCTCGGTTTTCGGTGCCAAATGATGATATAACTGTGCGACACTCATCACCACCTAATAGTTATTAAAAAAAATAATTTAAAACTCGGTCAAATAAACTAAAATAAAATATTTCATATTTTTAAAAAAATGTATATAATTACAGCTGCATTTCTGCTCTGAAACAAAGGTTTGGCATTTCTAAGCAAAAGACGATGATCCTGATCCAATACTGATTTATCGTCTTCAGTACCAGCCTCCTCGCAACTGGATATATCAGAGTTTTCCAAATTTGAATTTTCAATTTTTGTACAATCGTTAGTATCCTGTATATATAAAACAATTTGTTTTTTAATTATTCAATAACGTTTTGATTTTTCTTACATTTTTACTGGGATTGACAAATTGAGTACGGCCATATCTGGTCAACATGTTTACAATAATCACTTGTCCCCATTCATCGATATCGACCAAAAGGTTGCACAGTTTTCTGTAAATTTTATGTATAAGATCAATTCTTTCTGGACAAACCTAAACAAATATTTACATACAACTTTGAACGTCATATTCAACAACAGTAAACCTAATATTAATTGTATGACAAAGAGATTGAGTAAAATATGTAGAAAAATAATTTAATTATATAAACACCTCCTCAAATGCCATGACAGTTGATCCAACGACAAGTGTTGATTTATCGGCTAATAACTTTTCTATTACTGTAATGAGCTCTTCTTTTTGCTCGGGGTCCAAACTAGAATAATAAAAACACAAACATTTTTTTGTAGTAACCATTTTGGCAAATAGAAAGTAATTAATTATTAAAAACTATTATAGCTCGTGCAGTGAAATTTAAAATTTGTTCAATACAAACAAAAATTTCCATCTTATAAGAAATGTAAAACTCCTAATAATTCTGCTAGGACCACGAAAACTTTTTCATTTTAGACAGATTTCACTGTAAGTACAAACGCATTCTCATAGACATCAATAACTAACTTACCTATATAATTTAGGGATAGCGTGAGCAGCAGTTTTCCGGACATAAGGTGACATATCAGCAGCTGAATCTTTAATTGCTAACATGACGATTGGAACAATCATTACGACTCTAATACTCGATAATACTCTTAGAGCCGAAGCACGTATCAATTGATTTGGATCCTAAAAACAAACAAAAAGGTAAAAGTGCATAAAATCACAGTATATTTTGATAATCATTTTATAAAATATGTATGTTATGTATTACCTTCAAAGCTCGTTGGAATGTGGATATAGATAGAAGCGCTAAATCTTGTTGCTGTTCGGCGTAACGAACTAGATACACGTACACTAGTTTTTTCACTTCGATATTTTTAGAAACCACATTTTTAACAACAGACGGAAACAGTTCCGACGCATCCCTGCCTTTGGCGATCATCTAAAAAAAAAAAAAACAAAGAAATATACGTTTTCGTGTAGGTAGATAATAATAATAGTATTTAAGATAATGATACTCAAAATCATAAGCTTACTCCGATAATCCGTTTCATGGCTTCAAGTTTTGGTCCGTCCTTTGCTGAATCTAGCATTTGTTTCAAATCGTCGTGCCTGGTCAAACGTACATAAGCAATGACAATTAATAAACAGTCATTTCGTTGAATCGAAATCAAATCGAGAATTACAGTTGAATACGAATTCGGTGAAATCATACTTTTTATAATCGGATACGAAGAACGAAGACAGCCCTCCTGAAGCCGGATCGCTAGCGTAATCACCATCGCCGGCCGCGGACAATGGCAAGCCGTTCTTGTCGTACGTTCCGTTTGTGCCGCTCGACATGTTACTATAACTCTGCGGTGAAATCGAAAGCATTGAAGATGTCGGTAGTACGTGGATCATTAGACAGACAGACGTTTAAAAGTTTTTAAACGGTGCAGCCAAAATGGTATGTAATGTTAAAAATGGTACGTTGTAGTACGTTGTTTTACTCACAGTTGTCGAGGACGAATTCATACGATTTTCTTGTCGGTAAAATCGGGAATCGATACGTGTTCGGCCGAGTAATCGGATTAAACAATTAATCCCCGATTATTACGCGATGAAACTGTCCGTTAACCGGCTTAACAACAAACAGACGTCCCGTAATTGTACAGAGAGAGAGAGAGAGAGGGAGAGAGAAATATCGAGTGAACGAACACACTACAAGAGAAGACTGGTGAACTTTAAAATATCGTACGCGTTATCAGCGAAAGCCGTTGTCGACGACGAATGAAATAAAAAAAACAAGAAATATTGATAACGCGTGAAACGGCTGGTGAAAGGTAATTGTATAGAAATAAAAAAAAATAAATGAAAAAAATAAAAATAATTACGTTCAAAATATATTATTTATGGAATACTTAATAAAATTAATATTTCGCATTAATTGTTTCAGAAAAAAAAAAACAATAGTATTTATTATATTTAAATAATATTTACGAATTTCTGGTTAAAATATTAACGTCGGTTGGGCAAGACTACTAATTTTTACTCTAGTAAACTATTCGAATACAAGTATTTTAAATTTTAAACAGATTTTTTTATGTATTATTTAATTTTGTCTCGCAGATTATCTATATATACTGTTTGGAAATCTAAAAAAAAAAATTTGTAGTTTTTTCCGAACATATTTTTAAATCGTTTGTAATTAACTTTAAAAGTACACTAGAAACAGTTTACTTACACGATTCATAGGAGTTGAAATGCGTATCGCCGATCATACGTATGTATTAACACGATACAGACGCGATACAAATTTTAAAAAATTTCAATTTTGAAAAGCTTTCAGATGTGTACATTTATTGTTTGATTAAATTTACAATTTACAAACGATTTCAACTCGAAAATGCTAAATAACTGTGTTATGATCGTATTTGTTTTTGATCTTCCTCAATAAAAATTGTATAGCTATTGTAGTAACGTTACCAAACGTGTGACAATATTTTTTAATATTAATATTAAAAATCTAACATATTTTGTTCAACGTCAATATTTTTTTTATTTATAACATCGCATTAACAAGAAGAAAAATATATATATATCTAAAAAAAAGACCGTATAATAAAGTTTTATTTTTTTACTTAATATAATTCGTAGTAATCTTTAATTGAATATTTATAAATTTTAGAGACAATATTTGTTATTATTCTTTATAATAAATATTATATAATATAGCATTTATAAAAAAAAATTGAATAAAAATATCCGTTAAAAATATACTTTTGATAAACAAAAAGGCTTTACGGCATCACAAAGTCATTCACATCAAATTAAATGTATTTAAATACAATATAATATTCTAAATATAGATTATTTACAGTCGAAATGGCTTCACAAATCATTACGTTTAACATTTCGTTAACGAAAAACAACTCATATAATTTATTACACGAATACAATAATGTAACAAATGTACATGTGGAAATAATTAACAATAATATTGCATAAATTAAAATTTTTTTAATATGTATTTGAGGGGAAAAATATATATTTATTTATTTATTTTATAACAAACTTTATATGAACAATTAAATCATTTACATGAAACATTTATAAACAATATGTTTTTTGCACATACGATGAAATATAGTATTTTTTTTTTTTACACGGAAAGTAAACTGTAATTAAATTTATCATTTCACCAATTCAATATTATAATACGTACAAACAAAACCACTTTCGAACAATTGAAATTCACGTATAGTTTACTTTTAATTACTAATCAGCATATTGTATAACAAATATTTGTTCATTTTCTTCCATACTCAATTTGTATAGTTGTGATAGGCTTCGGAGCAAACCAATTTGTTCCTCGGATGTCAGAACTTCAACTCCTTAATAGCTTGCGGTAGATCTGGAAGTTTCATGTCTTTTAACTGTTGTGGTATATTCATGTTTTTCATGGCGGAAACAGCTCTAGACGGCGCACCGGCAAGACCGGCCTAGGCAAAAATTTTGAAAAATTACATAACCATTTTCTTTAAAACAGTTTTTAAATATGGACTGTAATTAAACATTTCCCCCACCTCTTGTTTCTCCAATTTGTTTTGTTCCTCAATCCTAGTAAGTATTTCAGTCATATTAGTTTCTAAAACCATTCCACCCATCACGAGTTCGTTCAAAATGTAATGGATCTGAAAAAATAAAAGGTTTTTTTTAAAAATTACAAACGCGTAATATAATATTAAAAATCAATTAAACGCGATTGCATTTTGAATAATATTAGCTATAGAAAACAGAAATACTAACATTTGTGATTAATTATTTTGAATTACCTTGTCGACATGAAATATAAGGTCGAGCTCACAAACGTTTTCAAAGCATTTATCAAGTGTTTCGACAAACACTTGTATTAAATCGAGTATGCCGAGTTCTGATTCTGATGAGTCCACGCAAAACACGAAATATAACGTAGCGTAATGTCGATAAATTAATTTGTAATCCGATCCTCCGATGAGACTAAAGAAAAACACAACAACAAAGAAAATACAAGAATTTATATATATTTTTTTTTTTTTTTTGTACACACGAAATACAGTGAATAATTACAAATTGTAGGTAAATTTAAAATATGTAATAAACCCTGTTAATATGACGAATTACCTGCCGCCTTCGAGAAAATTGCAAACATTGTCGTCCCGTTTGGACACCAACTGAAACGTTTCTTTGATGATTTGCTGCTGCATGTCTTCGTTCTGTCAAAACAAATAACGACCAAAGTCAAAAAAGCAATAATAAGCAACCGTAAGATTATTAAACAATCGTAATTTAATCTAATGTCATGCTTACAAAGTATTGATAGAATTTCGAAAGTCTGGGCTTGCCGTAATTGTTGAACACCAATATCGCCTTGATCATGATTCGTTTTTATTCCAAAGATTTCGAACTGATGACAATGACGGTGTTGACGAAATAACGGAACAAATTCGAAGACGAATCGACCACGAGATATATTTTCATTATGAAACGGGCGTAATTTCACTACGAGCTTGGAGATCAGAGTTCATGCTTAATAAATTCGATGACAGTAGAGAATTTTCTTTTTTTATTCAAAAGCGATTCCAACGTGACAGAACAGGAATTTCAAAAATCCAATTACGATCGAGCTAACACAACGATATACGTTCTTACTCGCAATCATCACACATATATAGGGGTTCATAGAAAAAAAGGAAAAGGAGACGCGTGTTATCAATTTTTATCAATTCTATCGGGTATGAACTGGGTATGCGGTCCATACCGTACTCGAAGTAAACAAAATATATCCGCCTAAAAGCATGGGTTTCAAAAAAATGTCTATGATTTTTATAAAGAAAAAAATTTGGCGCTAATGTTTGTCGTTGATGAGAAATCGGTAACAATTAATTGTTGTTTTTTAACATTAAAGATATCAAACAGCCTTTTAGGCATTATCGAATTAATTATAATTTTAAATTGATTAATTCACGCAATACATAAAAACAATATTGTTTAGCACATACTTATACTTTATGAAACACAACTCATTAATATATATTATTATTATTATTTTGTGTATGAATACAAATGTTTAATTGGTTTTTCTTATGAAATAACATATAATAGTAACGATTTATTTAGAAATTTTTAAAAATTTTAATAATTTTACTTATGAAGTATAGTCCTCTATTTTTAGGGAGGCCAAGTTTATTATAGTTAATTGTTGAGGGGACTGAGCCCCTCTGATTCCCGCTAATGGATGAATTTGGTTCGACGAGGAGGAATCATTAATATCGTCCGCTGCGTATATAAGAGAACGCGCAGCTTTATTCGTAATAATTCAACGCGGTCTGATGTGCTCGCACGTTTTTCTTTTTATTTATCGTATTTATTATGACACCGAAAATCGAGATATGCACGTATCAATTATATTATAATGTTTATATATACTCTACGCATACTTGTCTACAATATTAAAATTGAAATTCGAAGCACTTATACGAGTACACAAATCGGGAAGTGAACAAATCGCAGTATTTAATGGGAATTAAATAAATTAATAATATGACGCATACAGTACGCTGCGCAAAAAACACGTGCGTAATCGGTAATTTTATCAACGTAGGTACATACTATGGTAATAATAATAATATATTATCCACTTCAACGTGTATTTATTTTTTCCTATCTATAATTCTGTATAGACTTTAAAATATAATTCGTACGATCATCGCCCGAACACTATGGAGAATATTCAAATATATAATATATATATTAGCTATTTTTAGTATATTATTTTGTAACCGTCTCCACCTCAAAACATTTGGCTAGTCCAAAATTATTATAAAACTATAATCTATACAATAACTAAACAGCATATATCTAATATATTTTATAAAAAATTAATTCTTACACGCGATTAAGAGTTCAAATAAAAATTTGGATAGGCCCGCCGGACATAATCGCCAACAACACGTCACTGTATTGTAACGCAATTTAATTGTATTACATATATTATTATGTGTGTATGTTCGCGATATTTTAAATTTGACGTAGCTTTTCGAATTTCAATTAAATCAATTTCAATGTGTGTTTAAAAAAAAAAAAAAATCTGCAAGAGCTGCTGTTATTTCAAAAAATATTGGAAGTTTGTGACAAAAATTTAAAAAAATTTCGAAATTTTTATATTTGAAAATTATTATATATACCTGGCGATATCTTTCGAATATATATATATATATCGCCCGTGACCTATATAAATATATAATAATATGAGCATGACACAAATTCCATTCCATAAAATATAATTTACAAATATTTTATACGTACCGACGATTTCAAGCATATATCGAGCGTTTCTTATTTATTTTATTTTATACGGTTTTAATCGAAAATTAAACCGATGATTTTTTTTTTCACTATTTTAAATTGTATAACGCGACGACGAACTTTTCTTAAAAAACAAATTATATATTTCTCGTGTACATAACGCATTTATAGAGTACAAAAACCATGAATAATTAATATAAACGCAATAATAATAGTTATTTATACACATATTAAAAGTATAATATTAAAGTGTACGTTTAGAGGGATTTTAAATGATTTTTATATACTTGATATTACGTATCTATTCTCGAAATTCCTTTTCTTTTTAAATATATTATACACTATATTATAACTGTGCGAGTTTTCTCGATTTTAAATCCCGATCGGAGTGAAAGTTAGGTTAGCTCCGATCTTTACAGTCATACTTATTGTTTCGGCGAATAGCAAATTGCATCTGCAAGTTGATACTTTAGAGAGGTAATTTTTCAATTTTCTCGATATATTTTTCAAGTTTAAGGAGAAAAAATTACAGAAAAAATACGTATAAAAATGGTAAAAAACACGATTACGTCGAAATCGATAAATCATCGTAAATTTCGAAACTAACGGTTATAGAAACTTGAAATATTCATCAAATATGTAACTCTATATAATATTAAGGAAAAGAAAAAGAAAATTTTACAAAAATTTTCTTTTAATTACCCCCGACCCTTTTCGAACGTAAACAGTAAAATAATAATAATAAAAAACCGTGTAAAATGTCATCCGAGTAATACGTTCACTTGTGCCTATACAGTGGTCGTCAAACTTTTTGATCCCATCTACACTCTTTTGCAGTGTCCTCACCACAATATTTTAACGGCTCACAAAAATTATTAACGAAATAAAAAAAGATATCATTTCTATATGCTCGTGTGTAAATTTATTTATATTTATACAAAATATATAATAATTAACAAAAAGAAAAAAAAGAAAGAAATGAAACGTTTTATATAATATTTCGAATAAAATGAATTATTGAATAATCATGGCCGTCGTCGCAATATTATAATCAATTTTTTTCCTGTTCTATGAGACTATTACTAATGATCAGGGTTCGGGACTTATGTCATACTTTTGTAATTTATTGCAAAAAAAAAATAAATAAAAGAAGTAGCAGTGTGCGAAATAAATTCATTTCTGGATAGCATGATATCAAATTTGAAATTCAAACGTGCTAGTTTTTGTGTATTTTTTAGATTTTTCAGTAAAGTAACTTATTCTATCGTTTTTGTGTAATTTTTCTTTTTTGGATATTCCGACAAATTCTTCAAATTTTTAATAACAACTATAGACTTTTTACCGATCAGTGAAATTAAACGTGAAGCACTGGAATATAAAAAAAAATAATATAATCGTATGATTTTGCTATCTCTATATGTACAACTCATTGTCCGTCATCATTTTCTATCTAATAAATTTATTTTTAAGAAATACGACGTCCGTATCGTCGAATGGACGCCATAGACGCGTTCCCATTTATGAATGTCAAGAAATTTGTTTCAATTTAAACATTTTCGTTTTGAATTCTTACGTATTTCGTAATTAATAATTCAATAAAAAAAATATTCCAAACGCGTATTTTTCGATTTCTCATGCACATTTCACGGGTTTTTAGCGCGTACTCTCACGTTTTTAAGTGCTACCGAACCGTGCTAACAATACACCAGTAGCGACTTTTTTTCTAATACCTCGCCGCTGCTGCTCGTTAACTATTTTTTTTTTTTTTTAAATTTTTATTCCGCGTTACAGGAAGCGTACGTTTTATTAACCAACAGCACAATACACTGCAAGGCGACAGTACACTACTAATGTTTCAGAAACGTATTTCGAAACTTTCTCGAATGAATAATATTATAATCGATCCGATGCCCGCAGATCGTACCGTAAAATACATACGCGCAGGTACGTCGATAATTCTTTTGAACATATTATAATGGCTTATTAGTATATTATAATACACACTGGTATTATAATAATGACTATAATTTGTTGTACACACACATATTAATATAATAATCGTTTTTCGCTTTTCATTTCTCCGAACGGTGGTAGTTTTTTTTCCGTCCCGCTCACCGTACTATATTATAATAATACAATATTAATATATACCTACAGCAGCGCGTTTACTGTTGTTGTAAATATCTTTTAAATGGGTTTCCGAATGGCAAATGAATAATAATAATAATAATATATAATGTTAACACGGTCAATTACATATTTTATATATAGAATGGCTAATTATATTATTAATAATTAAATAGTTTAGGACGACAACGATCGTGAGAATTATATCGTTCGAAACACACACACACGCGCGCGGGGTCGTGAAGATTATTAATTTCTCGTTAACGAGGGAAACGGGCTAATGTTCGCTTACGAGCTCCCGCCATATCGTATTTATAATTATCGTTGACCGGAAGAGTTGGCTAAGACGTTTTGTTGGAATTACTTCAGGTGTATGTGTGTGTGGTACTTGTGTCAATATAAAATAACGAAGTATTCTCTGTGCGTGTCAGTGGTTAAAACGATTCCGTAGTGCAGGGTACACCACATTCGACGTCTCCGTTCAATAGTATATCTCAATCGACGGCGATTATCATCTCTCGTCATGAACTTGTCCAAGAATTCCGCGGGGTCCGCTGCGAGCGGCGGGGGCCACACCGTGGACTACTACATAAAACGTCAGAAGAACAACGAGGCGGCCAAAATCAGCAGATTGAGAAAAAAAGAACACGAGATCCAACTGGCCGAACAGAAGCGTAGACTCGAGATCGCTTACGTGAAACTCCAAAAGCAGATCAATTACATGCAATCCGTGATCCGCGCTTAGGTCGTCCAGCCGTAATTCGGGTAAATTATCGCGCGCGAATTATTCGATAATTTTTTTTTTTTTTTTTTTTTTTTTACGATTCGCGCGAACTTTTAATATTATTTCGATCTGTCGTAAAAAAAAAAAAAAAATAATAATAATAATAATAAAAATATTTGGTATTGAAAACAAGGTATTGCGGTAAATCTGATAGTTTTCTTCGGGACAGTTTCTGTATAACACGTTGTCTGAAGTCAGTGATGAGACGACACGCCTTGTTGCATGACGTTTCCGATAATCATTATTTATAATTTTTTTTTCGTTTTAAAATACATAACGTTTGACTCCGTGTTTTAATCGTCTGTGACGACACGCAATTATCATACGCGGGACATACAACTTTTAAAGCTCAATCGTATTGTTGTTTTTTTTTTTTTTTACAATTTTCAATTTACTCGTATACAGACGTTAATTCGATTAAAATTACAACGGTTCAAATTCATAATTATTATAATAACGGGTTAATACGAGATCGGATTAATTAAGACGACTGTCTTAAACAGTCCGTGTGCTCACGTCGAAATACCGCAAAAAAAAAACTCGTTGATTACATGTAAAAAGTATAATTATTTCTGGGGGGGAAAAAAATATACGAGAGCAACAATACCAGCAATTGTAACATGTTTAAAAACAATACATCGATTATTATTTTATCAATAATATATAATACGTTAAATACGTATTCGGTGTTTGAACCAGCCGCAGCATTTATTCGAATAATCAAGTGTATTTGATTACACTATAAATTCAGTGCCGGATTAAACGCTTCGCGCGACTTAAACAAATAATTCGGACGGGCCCAATTGGCCATAAAGAGTAGAAAAAAAAAGGTATACACCTGTTGATACATATATCAACCGTGTTTCTAAACTAAAAATTAAAAAGAAAATTTCATTTTTTATAATTTTATTTATGAATATAAATAATATTTAATACATAATCGTGTGGAATAATTTTTAAATTATAAATAATTACTAAAATATATATATATATATATGTATATTTATTATAAAATTAGTCACTGTTATCGTTGCGCAACCGTTCACTATTGTCTATTCTCTATTCGTCTATACACAATTCTTTTTTTCTAACTTTTTCATTTGAAAAATCAAATCAAATGATGAATAACATCATCCCGGTCTAGAGACTTTATACATTTTCACTCTCAATGCTCAAAAATCCGAAATTCTGCAGATTATGTCTACAGATTTTTAATTTTCTCAATACAAAAAAAAAAAAAATTGTACGAGCCGAATTTATTCGAGGGACTTAAACAGTGCATAATTTGCTTATAGATTAATCCGACCACCGATTATAATACATTATTATAACTAATTTTCATTACTTATTATATTATACATTGTGTTAATTTATAAGCGCAGAATTAAAATAAAAAAATTATTAAACTCCTAACCCCATATTATATCGATGAATATTTATATTCGACATAAACGTATTACTAAAAACTAGTAAAAAAATAAATAAATAAATATTCTAAAAGTATTTTACTCAAGTCCGAACTTAATAGTATATAAATGCGTATTCAAACAATATAAAACGCAATTTCATAAATATATATATAGATTTCGAGTAAATAATGAAAATATACTTACATTATAGGATTAATAAAAATTCCTATATAATTAAAATTATAACGTATTCTGTTTACTGATAGATGTCAATTTATTTTTTATTTTTTTCAATAATTTTACAATTTATTTTTATATCTGTTTTTTAATTACTCACATACTCGCTTTTCTTTTCAAAATCAGATACACTCTTTTTATTTCATATTAATTTGGATTTTTTATAATTTAATAGTTAAATTATTACTGTATTATTAACGATTGAAGTACATATTATACACCATTGGCCGCTATTTGTAATTTATTATAAATTCATTTTTTTTTTTATTGCCTTCGTCCGCCTCGTTATTTTTAAACTGCACGCAATATTTTAAGATTATTTAAAAAAAAAAAAAAATTCAAATACTTCCACCGAGTTTTACGCAATACTCCAAAATTTAAGGTTTTAATAGGCGTATTGGTTCAATATTTTTACACAAATTATAAATGCATATAATATATCGTGTCCTATTTACAAATTTACACGTCCGCGCACAACGCTTAAGTTAAAAAAGCAAAAAAAAACAACCATATTTTTCCATTTAAAGGAAATAATACTAAAAGTATTATACGAAAAAAGAAAAATGAAAATAATACGTTTTCTTTTATAAAAGTCAATATATTTATAGATTGTCTAATATTAGACAATCTATAATTTTATAATAATAATAAAAAAGTCTGTATCGAATAATGACTAATACATATTACGTATACTATGTTTGTTTTGAAATACGTATACACCGTTACATATTATAATTATGTATAGGCGATAAAATAAAATGATCTGATCTGTATGCCTCCTAATTGGTTTTGTTTGATTTTTTTTTCAGAGTATAATACAATTCATTCATTCAATCCACCAGCGAATCAATGGCATTATCATATATCAATCAAATATTTCTAAAAAAAAAACATAAAATAAACATTTTTTTTTTTAACCGTTTTGAAAATTGTAATATTATAACAATATAATCATCTTATATAATACATTAACATTGTGTATATTGATTGATTAACATATTTTGAATCCCAAAACAATTTAAACACATTTATCTGCATTTTCGTTATATATATTTAATCATTTATATTTTCGTTTACTATAAGTCTTATAATTTTTTTTTTAATACATATAATAATTAATAACAAATTATATGTATTTTAAAAATTAATTCTACATAAAATACGCGGTTTTGATTTCTACTTTTATCGTCGTAATCCAATGATTTTTAATTTTTTTAAATGTCTCATCGACCGTATGGTTGTTTAGTGATATAAACGATAGGTTGTGACATAAAAAAAAAAAACACTAACTAATCGATTTTAATATATTAATATGTAATGTTATAATATTGAAAGTATTGTGGTACATATTCTAATTATACAATAACCTAATAGGACTAGCACTTTTTTTTTTTTATCGTAGTTTATCGTATGACAAGAATAATAAGATACAGATTTTTTTTTTTTGGTACTCGTACATATATTATATTGTTCTTTATTGTATTTTATTGAGATAAAACAATGCGAAGAATGCGACAAAAGAGTTGTTTACAAATTGATTGGGTTAAAATGTAAATTATATTATATGCTCCTGCGAAAGCCTTTTTTACGACGCTTAAGAAACGAATATAATAGAATTTCGAGTCTCTTCCATTTTGCACAGTTCGTTTTGAACATAATTGCTTTATTCCTGCGCATGTCTTTAAATTAAATCTAATTAACTGCTCTGGTTGTATTCTTCCTAATCGTGGTAATGAAAAGTGTAGGATAGTCAACGGGTTTTTTTTTTTTGACCGCAATAACAGCTGCAGACTACAACTGTCCGATTTATAATATGTGTTAACGTTCCCTCCTCTTTGAGTTAGGTCTTCTATCTCCTAAACACCCAATCGAATCATTAAAGCTGTCATCAATTTTATCATCTCTGCAGGCTTACGCATTTGAAACACTTTGGTATTGCCAGTTATTTATTTAATTATATTTTTGTTTATTTTGTCATATACATTACATTGTATATCAAACTAATATTAAGTAACTATTTTTCGTTATATTTTAAAATCTAAATGTCAAGTTGTAATAGCTGCTACCGGATAATAACCAATAAAAAAAAGTAAGTCTCCCGCGTGATGGTTTTAATAAGACGAAACAATGGGGGGGATACCTATTATAGTAAGTATACGCGCGCGATGAATTTCCGAATGAATTGTAATTTTTTTCTTTAATAGAATAATGTAAATTTTATTTTCCAATTTTTACAAAAATCATCGTTACATACATATACAAATAAGTTCGGTTTACTCGCGTTTTATACAAAAATCTTACACATCGTCAAAAATCGCGTTGAAGTTAGAAACATATACGGACTTGCTCGGTCATTTGCTACTGCTGATTATACATGTGTAATATTTTTCATGCACTTATGATTGTTTTCCGAGTTTTACTAGAAATTCATATTTATATATACTTATTTCTCGAACAATAAAATGTTATATGCTTTTTTTTTTAAGTATATTTTTCGTTATTTATAATAAACAATATTTTGTACTTTACTGTATACATAAAAACCGGACTCATCTGGTTCTTGCCGAGGTAATATTGAGCCAGGCAATTCCAAATGCGCGTCCAAATATCTCCGTGAATAACAATCGGAAACATATTCCTCGTTACTAACAAAACCACATCGAAAAGTGGTTTCCGGATAAAACGTTGACATCTTGTCCGATTGTTTCAATGAACTCTAATGTTTTTTACCTCTTTTAATTATTAAACAAACGCTCATTTCTAAAACGGACGTCGATTAGAAGTCGCGGCGTTAATCGCGTTGAAAATAAACTTTTATTATTTATATTTTTGTATTTGAAATTGCAAATTAATAGTAATAAAATAAATTATATTTTAATATTATGTATTTTTAAAAAAATATTTTACATTTTATACTTAACAATAATAATGAAAAAAAAAATGTATGGCCTTTTACAATTTATGCCTCGGTCCTATGCAATGTTATAAATCCGCCTCTTACTATATAAATAATTAAATATTATATGTATTTTTTTTTATCTTTCAAAAAATTCATATATATATATATATATATATTATGAAATCCCCGTCTCTGTCGATTTACAAATATACATATATATACTCATATATAGTAACAAAATAACAAATACGAAATAAAATAATATTATTATTATAGTTCTTCGTAAAATGTGTTCTTGTTATTTATTATTATTATAATACATTCGTATATATATAATTATTTTTAAATATCAATACACATGTTGGAATATAAGATTAAAATTAATATATTTCATAGATCGATCAATCCAATTCGCCGTATTTGTATAGTATAAATATAATGATTTTTGACCTTATGATATAATATTGTTTGTATAATATAATATATGCCGCGTGCAGTAGATTATTATTATTATTACTATTATTATTATATTACGTACAATATTTAAAACATTGAAATCGATTAGTCATTAAAGAAATTTCTCACAATCGGACATCGCATGCTCGTGATTTGTGTATTAAATAATAACAACAACAACAATAATCGCGTTATAGCCGTAATATCATGTAAAAATGTTCTCTGGTATTATTGATAAATTATGTACGTACATATTATATTGTACGCATATTTTAAACCGTAATAAAAATAAATCGAAAACAATAATATAATACAAGACTTATTATTATTATTGTTGTTTTACTTTTAATCTTTTAACACGCAGACACAATATTTATAATGTAATTTTTATACGTGGTATAATCGATGATGGTGATGACGCGGTTATAAGTACGCCACTATTGTAGTTACTAAACAATTTATTATATTATAATAAATTACATGTTTAATAATGTTATATTATAATGAATTACGCGCATATAGTATTTTACAATATTCATACGAATAGTCACCGATAATTCAATCAATATTGTATAATATAGTTAAAAATTAAAATTTATATACATATTATTTTAATCGTATTTTATCTATATATATATATATATTTTTTTTTTTTTATTTTATACATACTTGTAAAAAAAATATAAAATTATAAAAACATAATATGTTTTTATCGTTAAAAATAAAAAATGCGTATATTTATTATAATAAAATATAAACCATATATATATATATATATAAATACTATTGCGAACATCATAACAACTATAATATTCAATTAACATTAAAATTCAGAATCATTTCGACAATACGTTTTGTGAGTGAATAGTCTTTGCTCGAGAGATTTTCTACTATGTCAAAATGATCGACTCCATTTACTAGTTCTTCCGTTGTGTCCAAACCGAGTTTGTTCAAAAGCTAAAACGTGAAGGGTATATAAAGCACGTGCATATGTATTATATAAAATACGCATTTATTAATTATTATATGAAGTATGAAAAATAATCATATTATAAAGATTTACACAAATAACAATCGCGGTTATTTGCTAATATAATATTCGTGTATAATAGCAACAACAATAATACAATATTTGAACTTTGAACGAGATGTAATGTAATAAATCACGTTCGTTTCTATATGTATATGCTTGCATATGTAATATTATTATTATTAAATATCCAAATCTAAATGATATATAAATTGTAATATAATATTATTATAATATATAACCAATGACCAGAACATTTTTGTCCTGTTAAGCGCGTTGTATATCACGTACTGCAAATAATATCAAAACGTATAATGATGATGACGCTATAAGAAATCGGACGGATTTTTGTTTTGTTTTTTTAAATTTTTCTTTTTTTTTTAAAAAAATCGATAAATTATAAGAATATAATATGTTAACGTTTGATTTATACGTCTAAATGGTACATCAAAGGCGCGCGACGAGACTAAAATATAAATAATATAAAGTATTTTTGTGCTATCTCAGACTGTCATAATCGTTTTAATCGACGTAACACGCTTTGACGAATAGAAAGAATGGAGACATAATAATTGTTATCTGTAAACGATTATACTAATAGGTGAAATCAACGGTAAAAGACGACCTAGAGGCTGTCATCCCAGGCAATGACGGATGGACACATTGAAAGCAGACCTGGTAAAGGTTGCACGAAGAACGAAGCTATAAGAAGACAGTGAAAATATGGAGAGATATGACGAGAAATAATTGAATCAGCTTAGAGCCTTGAAGGGAGTGGGTAAAAGCTACATAAAAAGTGTGAATTAAACAATTTCGACACGTCGTGCGAAGCGAAATGAAAAGAAAACCACTGACTTGAGCGAATTGCGACGATTGATGTTGGAAAGCTGGAGAATCGTTTTCCGCGAAGACCACCAGCACTTTTATATGTTTCGTTACACGTGAAAAATCGAGTGCGTTTAAATTCTGCATCGGACTCAGTTCTAGACAATCTTTTCTGAAAATAAAACACAATTATTTACAGACGAGTTTACAACGAAATCGTGGATTACCAGCAAATTCTATTTGAAAATACACCGCTTGTCATTATTATTATTATTATTACATATTATAAACAGTTACAGATTTCTTTTCAAAACATTTCGGCAATAATACAGTAATAATAATCATCGAGAGTAGGTTAACACATACAGACAGTTATTTGTATAATAATGTATTATAGAAAGAAATATAGAGTGTAGAGTGCAGCAGGGAAAATCGGTAAGAAATTTTTTAAGAAAATTTTATTACTCGTTTAGATTTAGTGCTTCGTTCACAGTGGTCTCCAGCAATGGCTCGAGATCGAAAATTCCGCTGATCAATATAAATCCGTTGACACGGGCGTTTTCGCATGTTTCGGCGGGGTGTATCATGGACGCGGCTAAATGTGCGCCCGCCGAATGTCCTCCCAACCATATATTTCTATATATAATTTAAAAAAAAAAACGAATAACATTTTATTTGCTTGATAAACTGTTATCAGTAGTAAACAAAAATGAAAAATATAAAAATTATATATACGAACAGTCTATTATACACATTATTATAAGGGGATTGAAAGCGGGCATTTTTCCTCTTTGTCTTACACACACGAAACATAGCGAAATAGACGTTTCCTACTTCCAACGTACCAATCGATACGAAATTGGTGCGATAAGAAATTCGAAAACGGATTTGAATTCGTCGCGATTTTTACGACTTTCCACTTTTCACTTTTTTTTTTGTCTTCGAAACCTTTAAAAGTCGATTATTGGCCAATTTTTTTTTTTACTTTAAAATTGTTAGAGATTTATGAGAAAAAAATTTAAAATGTGGGAAAGTCGATCTCGAGGAATTCAAATCCGTTCTCAAATTTCTTACGTTGGAAGTGAGAAACGTGTATTCTGCTATGTTTCATGTGTGTAAGACGAAAGGAGAAAATATATCCGTTTTCAATCCCCTTGAAATATACGTGAAATACGTAGTTTTTGACTTACTCGTATTTCAAACTGGTCTTTAAATAAAACACCAATTGACGGATTTCTTCAACAATGTTGTACAGAGTTACTGGAGGGGAAAAATATTAACTACATTAAATCGTTGTATATAATGCTATTTACGGTTGTTAACCGTCGATAGGCGTTTAAAATTCAATTATTTATGAATCATCTAGAGTAGACGAGAGTAAAGAATTCTCATAAATTATTATTAAAACTAGTAAAAAAAAAAAAAAGATTGATTTCCGCATTCTCCAGTACGATGGATTGTCCCTACGCAATGCGCGCGCGTAAGATAAATGTACCGAAATTCAATGTTTGGCGTTAAACGAGTTAAAAGTAAAAATTAAGTTATTTTTAAAAAAAATAAAATAATATTAACTATTATAACTAATTATAGTGAGTTACTTTATACTATTCATAAAAACGAACGTACCATATCCAAACTTTACTTCATATAAAAGTATGTGTTACTACGGGTTTGGTCTGCCGTCTGGTGTTTCGTATCTCATTTGAAATTGAGTAATATATCATACAACAGCTCGAAATCGTTTTCCGTATAATAAATAAATCCAATATCTGTGGCAAGTATCCCACTTGAAACAACAATTCGGCGGGATTCGATATGTTTTTTTTTTTGAACTACGCATAATATGAACCCTCTTTATAATAATAATGCTTACGTAATTATGTAGCTAATTCGGGTTAAGAGTTAAAATTGATATTTCTTTCTGCGTGTTATACGGACGCTGTAGAGAAGAGGAGGGCTAATTTTTTTTGTCTTTTTTTTTTTTTTTTTATAGAGATGTTAGGAGGGGATTCTGTTCGATTCGGAGTTGTGTAGGAAATCCTTATGCCTCTACCTGTTGGCGCGAGATCGTAACCGGGTACGATGACGCGGACGCCTGCGTTTACCAACGGTTCGACGCAGTGCGCAGAAATGTCCTTGGTCAACTGTTGCCAATAGCCTCCGTGTATGTAAACGAAAGTGTGTTCCGGAGAAATCTCCAGGCCGCCGTCCTCGTAAACGTCCAAAAGCTGTCGATCTCCAGATCCGTATCTAATATTTGTGGTTTTGCAATATCTCGATTTCTTAATACGTTCGCTCACTGAAATTGTCGTAACACGTTTTATCGTAACACAAACGTTTTTCGTCGTCTCGGCCATACCAACTACATATCTGGATTTTTTTTTATTGGTGATTGGGGGGGGGGGGAGGACATGCAAATATTTTATTAACGATACGTATAATACAGTAGAAATCGCACGCACACAATAATGTTTTTTTTTTTATAAAATAACCAATTGTTAGTGAAATAATTGTTTTAATGACCACGTGTAAAAAAACTAATTTTTTTTTTTTTTGGTAAATTAATTTAAATGCACTTAGATAAAAAAAAAAATCACCGCGTATTTAGTAAATACTAAAAAAATATAAATATTAATAAAATATAATAATATTAAATATAATATTTATAATATTATAAATATTAATATAATAGCCACGAAAAGTAATATCAGATAAAAAGACCATTTCGAATTAGAGCAGGTTGGGTTTTTCGTTGTGTTTTAGAAAAAAAAACCGAACAGTCGACTGTATCTAAATTAAATTAATTTCAATTTTTTTTTACGAAAAAGAAAGAAAACGGTTGAAATAGTTTTTACTCACTCAGCCGGACCTTTTCGATATGATTGTTAACCACTAAACTCGGTTCCATTCGTTTGCACCATTTGCTGGGCGAGTACAGGATTTCTTTGCTGATATTCTGACAAAGAAAATAAATGGGTAAAAAAAATAAAGACTTATCTTCATAATATTATAAAAACACAAAAGTAAATCGATTTCAATACTTTTTTGTCCATATTACTACTACGATGTGTACTCATCGGAAGCTATGGAAGCAGTTTAGCGAAAACTACTTTTTTTTGTAATTTATATTGACTTGAATGCTGAAATTAATTAACAACGACCACAGTATAGAACACTCGTGTATAGAACATTGTAAAACCACGAGTTCGTTTATATAATACTTAAATACGCTTTTATAGTTTGAAAACAGCTGTAAACCTGAAAATCGTTCTCACTGTATTTTATTATGTTATTGCATAACTTGTAATGGAGAAGTATACGTTGTTTCACACATTATTGCGGTACATTTACATGTACATAACTATTAAATTTCAGTAATGTAACACTTAAATGAAAATAATCACTCGTTACATAATCAATCCAATAACTTCACAATATATATATATATATTTTTTTTTAATACGAAGAGAAGGTAGGAAAAAATTATTTCACTCTTCACATTAAGTAATATGATATTTTTTTTATCAAATTTCAATTAAATATAAATATATTTACACAACAAAATACATATCAACAGTTTATCGATAAACAAAATACATAAGTAATAATAAGTAGAAATATTGATTAAAAAACGTTTGTAATTCATAATTCAATGATGCCATACGAAATTAAAAAAAAATCTAATGTTTTTATCGAAAGCATTAAAATAATCGGTTAAAATATATTTTCAGTAACTATATAAAAGTATATACATTTAATATTTAGCAGTCTCATTTTACTTAATATTACACATTCACATTATACTTTTCATAAATCGAACCTGATATTATTTTTATAATTTTATATGGCTTTTTCTAAAAATTTATTGGGATAGAATCTTAAACCTTCAATGCTTTCGTCTCGACACGATTTTCCCATTTGTTCGGTACACAACAAATACTCCTTAGCCAATATAACTGGAATTCCGATGGACGTAGACAATTCTTGAGCATTCAACGATCCATTAGTTTGCAACACCTCAACGGTATTCTTCAATACAACGGATTCGTCGCATAAGCATGACTGTAACGCTAACATACCGCTGTCAAATTTTTTCAATTTTACCGCTGACGCATCGTCTCTATTCATTAAGTAACATGCCTGCAATAAATCGTCCGGCGATATCAAATCTAATCCTCTAGCTCTGTTCACCCGACAATAAACTTCGGCAAGTGTCATTGTACCACCAACTTCTTCTAAAGAATCTCGAATGATTTTAATTATTTCTTTACTGAGAGTGATGTAATACTCGTTGGAATCGTTGAACGAAGACTTAGTTACAGGATCGTCGACGCCAAGGCCCAAAAGATACGACTTGAACTGTATGGTCTCGTCGTCACTAATAGCACCTTGTTTCTCTTTGATTTTTTCAGAAATGTTTTTACTCAAGGACACCATATCTTTTGCAGTGATCATAAGCCTATCCAAGTCTTTAAAAGCGTCTGTTATACTGACATCGGACGCCTTTTGCTTTTCATAAATATTCCTCTCGATCCCTCCTATGCCAGTTCTGATTTTATGCGTGACCTTGCTGACGTTCCACTTCTGTTCGCCCACGGTTTTCTGGAACGCGTCCAGAAACCCGTTGGGAATTTTGTCTTTGAAGTCGAGTTTGACGTAATCGCCTTTGGCACAGGACACCGGGCCCGGGTTCTTATTGTCGGACGGCGACAAGTGAACGAGAACGGTTTTGGTCTTGGAGCCAAACAACGATTCGGTGACCGTAGGCTCGGCGAACACGACGTACCGGAGCGGTAAGGACAACCACGCGTCGCCCGACGTCCAGTACAGATGGACGGCGGTCAGGACGACGGTACCGCGATGGAACGAAGTCTTGTAATCTCCGTCGTACAGAGTGACGTTGCCGTGACGGCATATCACGCTGTCGGTCGCGTCTTCCGGTTTGGCGTATTCGAATCGGTCCATCCCGGAGGCGACCGCAGTGTGTGATTGTCTCGACGGTTCCCCGGTGCCGCCGCCGCCAGTAGTGTCGTGCCAATAATCGACACAACGTTCCGGCGGGTTTTACTAAACACGAGGGTGGATGCGTTTGACAATCGAAACGATTCGTATGAAAGTCCCGAGGGAAAAAAAACCGAACGAACGGCACTCGATTGCGCGGTACAACGGAAAACGGTTCGTCAGTTTCACGAGACGAAATTACGCAATAAGAAAAAAAAAAAAAAAACAAAAAACTGATAAGAAACAGTCACGTCGGTTATCACGTTCGCGTGTGTTATCAGCCCGTCGTTGACGATAAACGGTATCCGGTTTGTAACGGTTCCCGAGGATTTTTACCGGTCGACGAGCCGAAACGTTCCGATCGGGCGATTCGTGCCGCGACGAAAACGACGTGTTATCGCGCCACAGCCGCGCCGCTTCGTGAGATTTACCGTATCCGTTTGTCACAAAAAAAACAAAAAAAAAAAAAAATTCGATTTTCTTATTTTCGAGTTCAGTGCGGGAAAAATCGTGTGCGATGTAAGAATACAGGTCGCCGCTGAAAGGAATTTGTCGCCGTAACCGTATTAAAATTTCAACCGAAAACACCTGAGAAAAAATGATCGTCCGTACGTCGACTACGTTGTTCGCCCATCGGACGAGCAGCATCACGGCTTTCAGAAAACCGATCGATTACCGCGGCCTGAGTAGTTTTCTTAGACAACGAACGCCGAACGCGCGACCTTTCAACGACAACACAATCGTCCGGCGTTCGCCATACGGTGGCAGGAACGTATCGTCGATATCGTCTACCACGTTCCCGTCGTGGTTCGTTGCCTTGTCGAACAGTGCGCCGGTCGCGTATGCACAACAGTTCGTCGTCTCGTTTCACGAGATGACCGGCACGCCCTGGTGGGCTTCGATAATGTTCAGTGCCGTTGCCCTGAGACTGGTCGTCACTCTACCGTTGACGGCATACCAAGTAGGTAAAAATCACATTGCCGATTTCATCCGATATATGCGTTAATTCGTTGTCCATTCTTGTATTCCTCACACCAGGAAAATAAACCATCCCCCGTGGAAAATCTATTGTTTTCAGCGTGTTTCATTGGTAAATATTATTAACTTATAATTTTTCATTTCTATCCTTTTGATTTTTGTTTTTAATTTTAATTTTATAAATTCCTCTCCGTTTTTACTACTTTTTTATTTTAAATATTATTGTTTTTGACCACCGATTGCATTCATTAGTGCCATTGCCTTAATTGATTTTTAAATTACGTTTATGCATATTTCTTATTGATATCTTATCAATAAATTGTAATGTAAACAAAATTCAATATTTTAATGTGTAATATTGAAGAATGAATTTAAACGTGTTACAATGTACGACACCCATTGCAATATCACGAAATCCTATTAAAAATATCTAATAATTATGTTTGTTTTGTTTTTTATAGCATTACATCAATTCGAAATTAGAAAATCTTTCTATCGAATTTCAACCGACAGTAAAGGAAATACAAAAGGAAGTGGTCAAAGCGTTTAATTCACAAAAATGGCCCCAAAAGAAAGCCGAAAGAGTTTACAAAAAAGCCGTGAGTGCGTGTATATTCGTGTTACAATTTTTTTTTTTTTTTCTACATTTATTTATTTTTCTTTTGCCGATAGTTATTTAATGCACTTGCGCCATTTTAATGTGTTTCAAATGTTATTTTCCATTTTTTTTTTTCTAAAATTTATTTCTTATCTTAATGTTCTTGGAATTTATACCAAATTAATTTAATCAATTTAAGTTAATTTAATCGAATTTTTAAATAATAATCTAGTTTTATTTTTAAAGAAAATTAATGTTATAAATTTAACGTGTAATATTGAAGAATGAATTTAAACGTGTTACAATGTACGACACCCATTGCAATAACACGAAATCCTATTAAAAATATCTAATAATTATGTTTGTTTTGTTTTTTATAGCATTACATCAATTCGAAATTAGAAAATCTTTCTATCGAATTTCAACCGACAGTAAAGGAAATACAAAAGGAAGTGGTCAAAGCGTTTAATTCACAAAAATGGCCCCAAAAGAAAGCCGAAAGAGTTTACAAAAAAGCCGTGAGTGCGTGTATATTCGTGTTACAATTTTTTTTTTTTTTCTACATTTATTTATTTTTCTTTTGCCGATAGTTATTTAATGCACTTGCGCCATTTTAATGTGTTTCAAATGTTATTTTCCATTTTTTTTTTTCTAAAATTTATTTCTTATCTTAATGTTCTTGGAATTTATACCAAATTAATTTAATCAATTTAAGTTAATTTAATCGAATTTTTAAATAATAATCTAGTTTTATTTTTAAAGAAAATTAATGTTATAAATTTAGGTAAAAAAATATTGGAATGAAGCAATAGTGAAAGAAAACTGTCATCCTGCTAAGTCAACAATTGTAGTTTGGGTACAGTTGCCCATGTGGATTTGTATGTCGATAGCGATTCGTAATCTCACCCTGATGTTGCCTCCAAGCAATGAAGGTAATAATATTAAGAGTTAATAAAACATTAATATTAACACATTTCTTTTTATAATATAAATATATTTTAAAGCTGTTGTTAGGTTTTATGAACTTTCCGAAGGTGGAGCATTGTGGTTTCCGAATTTGACTGTTGTCGATCCAACCATGTGTTTACCTTTAATTCTGTGTCTTTCGAATCTTTTAATTATTGAGGTAACGCCATTAAGTATTGGTATTTATAATGTATATATTTTTTTACAAATGAATATTTTTTTTGTTTTATAAACTTAATCGTTTGTACCATTTCCAGATTCAATCCCATTCACGAAATAAAGACCCGACTCGTAGTCAAAAGATCATAACAAACTGTTTTCGTGGTTTCTCTGTTGTTATGATGCCATTTTCATGCTTTTTGCCATCGGTACGTATAAAAAATTAATTTCAAAACGTATACAATTCAAAATTCGATTTTTAATAATTCGTTTTGTTTTAGGGCGTGACTTTATATTGGACTGCATCAAGTGTTTATGGGTTATCTCAAAATTTATTTTTACTGTCTCCACGAGTGCGTACGTTTTTTGGAATACCAAAAACACCTTACAACCATGAACAACCGTATAAATATTTAATTGATAAGTTTAAATGTAAATTAAGAATTTCATGATTGTTGTTATTGTAATTTATATTTTTTTGTGGAAATAAAGTTAATTTTCATTTGTAAGTACCTACTGTTTTACAATTATTGTAAATCAATGTCCATTGTTTGTGTTAATCGAGAATGGGTTATCTAATCGGTCAGCTATGTTGGACAAGGTAATGTTATTTGTGAATGCACGTTCAGATAAGACTTTGTGGAATCGCCTTGTTTTTTTCAGTAATATTGTGTTCTAACCTTTGATCCTATGATCCTAGATAAGTGTATTAGAAAACACAAGTAAAATGGTAATTCATTTTCAGTTCGAATTTATGCCTCAACATGAAGGGTTACACGGTTATAGTGATTTTATGTTTATTGTATTACAAAGCGTCATGTGTAAGTAAATCAGTGTTTAAATAATGAAAAAGGAAAAAAAAATTCTAATTTAATAATAATCATTTATAAATATGGTTAGATTGTTCATTACGGGGATACAGCGACAAAACCGTCGCTCACCGAGGAACGTTTAAATTGGGCAGCGTTCGAAGAAAACAATAGACAATTCGCTGGAGTAAAAAATAGTGGCGTAAAAGAAAACTACAAACCTGAACAAAAACCAATTGCGTCCACGATTTATAATCAACAGCAGACCAATCCGCCGCCACAACGGTTTAACGAGGCAAGAATTTTATCTTATATTGTTACTAATATATATTATTATTATTATTATTAAATAATTCAGCGAAATAATGATTGTGAATTTTATTTAATTATTTTCGTTACGTTTTTCCAGAATAATGTTGCTGTATCGTGGGACGGGGAAAATTGTCCACCAAAAACAACCGGCCTATTTCCTGTTCAAACAGATTGTCGACAATTTTTAAATTGCTTTAAAGGTCGTGGTTACGTCCAGTCGTGCGCACCCGGCACTCTGTTCAATCCCAACAGTTTGGAATGTGACTTCCCCGCCAAGGTACAGTGTCTGAACGGAAATCCATCAAAAATCGATTCTTCGTTCATAAACAGAAACCCTGTTCAGAATTTCGATTTGAACACCGCTCAGACCTACGATCAGAATCGTGTGTTCATTAACGGCAACACTAATCAGTACCAGCCTCAATTTGCCGGTCAACAGCAACCGCAATTTACTAGTCAATACCAGCCGCAATCCACTAATCAGTATCAACCACAACCTACCAATCCATTGCCCGGATCGCAGTTCGTTGTCGAAGGACAAGGGCCGAATCCAGTTAATAATTATTATCCAGGAGTGTCTACGAACAATAACGGATACGGTGGTCAGCTTAACGCCGGAATACAGCCTCCTCAACAGTTTCGGCCGGTTAATCAAAATCATAATTTTGCACCTGAAAATACGCCGGACGTTTTCAACGCAAACCTTCCAACGAATCCCGGTTCATTCAACAATGACGCAAATTATCATTCCGGACCAGTTTTACAATCGTACCCGGTCAGACAGAATTTCAACCAAAACCCACCGAGAATCAACGGTAATAACAACGCGTACGCGAACCAAGGACGACGAGAACCCGTTCCCGATTACAGTGGTCAATCGAACTCTGAGAGTTCCCAATTTTTCCCAGATCAAAACAATTACGGAACGCCCAACAACAACAATTACGGAGGAGCGCCCGGAAGTTACGGCAGTGTTCAACAGCCTCCGCGGGGCACCTATTTGACTGAACAAGAACAAATCAATCGGCAAAAATTAATCAAATACCGTAAGCCTTCGGTGACGGAGAGTCCAAAACCACCGACTTCAAACGTGAATCCGACGTCTTGGATGAAAGACCAGCTTAAGGGCAGAAAAGGGACCGGTCAAAATTCTTACACCAACGGTTACGCGAACGAACAAGGTGAATTTCAAGCGTCAAATAAACCGTCTACGGCGTTCGACGTGGACAACGGACAGTTACCAGATGCGAGTCACGTCCCCGTGAACTACGGACGGGAACAGTTCGTAAACGGTCACGGTTATAACACGAATCCTTCGCCCGATCATTGGGCTCCTCCGCAACGGCCTGTCCAGCGACAACAGCAACCAGTGCACGTTCTTCATCCGAATCAAGACGGATTACCGACTGACGTACACCCCGGCAGAGTGAACAAAGAATTCAAAATAGTTGTACCGAATATTTCCAGTCCGATCGACAACGGGGCCGGTGAACAGTTCGTACCGTGGCCCACCGTCTCCTCGCCTCCTCAGCCGAACAACGGTAAGATTCAGTCGAAAGACTCGACTCCCGGCAGAGGTTATCCGGCCAAGACAAAGTCGCAACAATACCCGGCGACGACGGCGAACAGACGAAACGAAAACGTCGTCGGCTCCACACCGTTCGAGAACCGCGTTTACAAGCCGCCCGCGCCTGCGGACACTAACGGTCGAATTCCACCTGCACCGGCGAATTCGCCGACCGACGCCGCCGCCGCCGCCGGCGCTTCAAAGTGTCCGAACGGCTTCAGCGGCATCAAACCGCATCCGACGGACTGTTCGAAGTTTCTCAGCTGTTCGTTCGGCCGCACGTTCGAAATGGTCTGCGGCCCCGGCACGTTGTTCAATCCCGCCATATCCGTGTGCGATTATCCGTACAACGTGCAATGCAACCGAATCGCAGAGGAGACGACGACGACGACGACGGAAGCCGACCCTTCTACGGTTCCCGTTGAATTCACGACGGAACAACAAGACGGTTATTACGTTTCGCCCACGGATCTGAGGCGAAATTTCGAAACCGTTGAGGTGGGTGAACCGGCTGCGACCACCGAAACGGAACCGCCGGTAACCGAAACGGAATCCGAACCGTTAGAAAACGAGAGCCGCGCGGTATTGGAAACGTTACCGGCGGAAAATCGACAGTTGAAAATCTTGAGGAACCCGACCAGCATCGATTTACAGGACAACTTTTTGCCAAACGGCACTTCGGTGGCGCGCGTGCCTCCCAATGACAACAGGAGAGACAACATCGCGGTGCGAATCGATCTGAAACCGAACAGCACGCAATCGATCAGGTTACGCGGCGGTCCGAAGTTTTCCGAAGGGTTTTTGCAAGTCCAAGACAAACCTTTCCAATGGGGCGTGGTGTGCGACGAGCCCAACACTTGGACGATCGAAAAGGCCGATATCGTATGCAAACAGCTGGGATTCAAGAGGTATTTATTTTTTCCAAATACATGATTTCAATTAACGCGCGTTTCACAGCGGCGTATTCATATGGGACGACGGTAGGGTGGCCCGGATTCGTCCCGGGACGTTACCGGTTTAGGAACCCATGTCCGGACAAAGGTTCTCGGGACACCGGATTTGTACCGGCTTTGGACTTTTGCATTGTAATGTCCCGGAAATTAAAACCGTCGATTATTTCGATAACGAACGTCGGAATGTACATACGACAATCACGGTTATAACCGTTTTCTAAATTTAGCCGACCTAATTAGCCTTTAACTACATTAATTTTGAATCGGGGAAAAAAACCGTGTTACGATTTTAAACTTCGAACACTACGATTACGAAAGATATCATATTAATAATATGTATTTAACATAATGTATAGTTTATACATCAGTGTTATGATTTTATTTTTTATGAATTTTTCGGTGTCCCGGACTCCTTAAAATTAAATCTGGCCACCCTAGATTTTACTCTGGAAGTCATAAAAAAACTACTCGAAACAGAGTTTTTTCCTTAACCGTTTTTTGAGATTTTCAAAAAAAAAACGTACGTTTTTCGTGCCAACAACAACAGCAACAAAGAATTCGTCTGCTTTTTTCAGTTATAAACCAAAAATTATATAATATGTCTAACAAATTTTTCATCTCTTAAATCGTGTATCTGTGAACATAAGGATTTCAATACGGTTGAAAAACCGTTTCTGTTCGCTCGTTCCAGTACTCAATCAAAAAAAAAAAATTATCCGCCGATTCGCTATACCAAACGCTTTAAATATACTTCTATCGCTCGTTCATTCCTTTATACTTTATTCTATTTGACGTTATTTTATACAGGTTTTCTCTGATTCACAGATCAAAAAGTAACAATTTGAAATAAATTCTGCATTTGTCAAAAACTTAATATTAAAAAAAAAAAAAAATCAATATTATTATCGATGTTTTCGCATTAATATATATATATGAAAATTAAGTTTTTGCTTCTATAAAGTACGCTTATGCATTTTCTGTACCCATTACAATTTTTTAAGTGTCGAAAAATACGTATATATTTTTAAACAAAATAAATAATAATTTTATATATTTTTAAAGAAAAAAAAAGGTAAATTAAATTTTTACACATTTTTGTACTTATCTAGTTACTTTTTATACGTTTTTTTTTTATCGTGTTTGTATACTTAATTACACACACACAAAATGCATAAAAGTAACGTATTCTAAAAACTTTTCTCAACCGCGTATATTTTTTATTCCCGACCGGCAACGACCATTTTTTTTTTCCCCAATACGAAATATATTTAATTATTGCAGCGTATTAGTTTTTACTTTTGTCATTAATTCCAAATCTTTAAAACGGTGTACTCGTATAGGTTTTAATTTTTCAATCAAATCGTAGAAACCTACATAGTCATAAGTTTAAGGTGTGCGGAGGACTTTATAGTTCTTCCGACACTCGAAATAAATTTAATGTGCGCTTGGAAAAAAAAGTCTGTTATAAATGGACGTGATATACAAATATGTTCTACGTCATTCGACCGATAAAAAAAAAAAAAATTCTTAAAAATTGCTAATAACAGTAGAGCGTTGTTTTGTTTTAATTACAGAGGAGCAGAACAAACGTGGCAAGGTTTAACCGTGACTACTGATAACCCGACTAGGTTATTAAGAAATATAGGAGTGACCAAAGTATTGTGCAACGGCCAAGAGAGTGTGTTTCATAACTGTAAACTTCAAAATAGTAAGTTAAAGATGTATAAAAACTTTAAATAAAACTTTCAATGAACACATGTAATTAGAGGATTCTACAAGTTTTAAGCGTTTAAATTAATTTTTTTTTTTTTAAGTACACTTCGTCGCGACTCGTCTGTGATACAGAGCTATTAATCATGTTTTAGATAAAACTTGCAATGTGGAGAGAGATGCGGTCTGGGTGAAATGTCGAGGGAATTCAGGATCTGAATGTCAACCGGAAGAGGTATCGTACGATGGAAAATGTTATAAACTGTTTGTACCCGCACTGGAGAAACAAAATAAACTCATTCAAGATCTTGGATTCAGTAAAGCTGAAGCATTGGAACACTGTCAAAAACGAGGTGGAAAGCTTTTGGACATTGGCTCACAAGTAAAGCATTTAATAAGTCAACATAATAAATTTGTATATAATAACATTCTAAATAGTTACATTATTATTTTTAATTGGATTTTATGGAAAATTTTGTTTATTTATCATCGACGCTTGACTGTAAGTCATTATCTACAACTATTCTGTACTTGTAAAATAAAATTGTTGTTTTTTTTTTAGAAAGAAAACGATTTTATATCCGAGTGGTTATCCAGACAAAACGTAGAAGGTCCCATACTGACATCGGGAGTCGGTGTGTCGTTATTAGGAAGGCCTATATGGATTTGGGAAGGTACCGAAAATCCGTTTGTGTATCAAAATTGGTGGCCAGGTGATAAAAAGAATAATACATTTAAATACATAATGTGTATAGAAAATAACATACATTTTATGTTTTTCTGTTGTAGGTTGGGAATTCAAAAAAATTGCTTCGCCTAATGTCAAATCGAACCGTGCGTTGTGTATTGTTTTACAAAAATCATTCTCCTGTCCTTCGAATCCAAACAGTACAAAACTATGTGATTCTGAATACTATCATTGGGAAACAATCGACTGCGGAACAAAAACCGACCGACTACCTTACGTTTGCGAAAGAGATACTGATGACATTGGTAAGTTTTATTTATTAAAAATTTTGAGTTAAAATTAACTTAAAAATACTATTACCAGGTTGTGTGCATGGTGCGGGTTCAAGCTACATTGGTTCTGCGAATACAACTGCCTCGGGCAATGCCTGTTTGTCTTGGGAGGATCAAAGTGCTTTAGTGGCCATGAAGTACAGAGTGTCAGAAAAAACGAGAAAAATATTTTTGAGCAAACACAACAAGTGTAGAAATCCGGATGGTACTGATTTACAGCCATGGTGTTATGTACGAACATCGACGGGAATAGTGCGCAGTGAATTTTGCGATATACCTGTTTGTAACTCGGCTGCTACACCATCGTTGAGAGGTTGTAAATAAAATAAAATGTAATATTGCATTAAAGTATAAATATTGTATACATTTTTAAATTGCAGCAAGTCCATTGATTGAAAAATCGAAATGTGATGTTGGATATTTTGAGTGCCAACCCAACGAGTGTATTAGTCAAGCTTGGGTTTGTGACAATCAAGCAGTAAGTTTAATTAATATGTTTGTAATTAATTCAATGAAAACGACATATTTTAGAGTAATTATTAAATGATTGATTTGTTTTTAATTAAAAATTTAAATTTTTAATTTAAAATAATTGAAAATGTTTATAAATTGAAATAATTTATTTTTGAAAGTTAATAAAATTACTTTCATTTTCCTTTTTTGATAATTTGAATTCGATAATAAAACGTAATTTTTCACTATTTTTTACATTTAAATTTAATACATTTAGTGATTTAATATTACGTATAACTCTAAGAAAAAAAATGTAGTGTACAATTTACTTTAAAAGTATTTTTTTATCACTAAATTTTTTTTCAAAATTATTGAATTAAATATAACATACATATATTTTTAGCTCAGTTATTTATCTCTCAGTAAATAAACTATCAAATTAACTTGTCGAGTTAATTAGTTGCTTATTCACAAAACTAACTAGTTAAAATCGGTATAAAAACTTATACTAATAATTAATGTCCATACACTTCATATATTCTATACATTTTTGTTCTTTTAAAATTAGTAACATCACTAATTTTGTATGTATTATTTTAGGATTGTAGGAATGGTATGGACGAAAAGAATTGTTCCAATGTTTTGGACAATTTTATTAAAACTCCCGAAGTTCGTTTAACAAACCACGAAGCAGAAAAATGGCTTCACACCACTGTGCATACTTGTGCGAACCGTTGTACGCAAGCTGATGGTTTTGTTTGTCAATCGTTTTCTCACAAGTCAGTAAGAGTCACATTATGTTGTACGTCATTATTCATTGGTGTTGTATTATTTTCAGCGAAATCGATCAAACGTGCATATTGAACGAAAGGACGAAATATGACAATAGCACAGTTTTGGAATCTGATAAAGATTGGAATTACTATGAAATCGACAATGCTCCTTGTATAGGAAAATTTATTTGCGATAATGGAAATTGTGTGGATAAGTCAAAGGTACATCTTAAATTTCAAACAATTTAAAATACAACTTAACAGAAAGTTAATGCATTTTTCTGAGGAGTAAATGTTTGATAATAATAAGTTTGGTTTTTATTTGTTAGGAATGCGATGGTCATAATGATTGTGGAGATCGTAGTGACGAAATAAAATGTACCGGAGCTATGATGGGATATGAAATTAGATTGGCTGGCGGTAATTCCTCTAACCAAGGCCGCGTCGAAGTCAAAGGTAGTAAAGTCGAGTATAATGTTAATATACATATATATATATATAAATCAATTTAATACGAATTTTGTGGTGGTTATTATTTTTTTTTATTTAGTCCTCGGCGAATGGGGTGTCATATGTGATGATATGTTTGATCTTCGAGAGGCCAACGTCATTTGCCGAGAACTTGGGTTCCCAAATTCTGTCGCCGTAAAATCGAATTCGTATTTTGGAGTGCCTAATCAAACAAGATTCGTATTGGATGATCTAAACTGCAATGGAAATGAAAATTCACTATACTCGTGTCAATTCAAAGAATGGGGAGTTCACGATTGTAACGCGCAAGAGGTTAGTATATTTATAATTTATTATTTCTTTTTTTTTTTTAATACAATTATTTGTTCTAGAATAATCAATATAGATTTATTTTGTATAAAATAATTTCATTGTATTTTGTAGTCGGCCGGTGTAGTGTGCAGAGTAGCTAACGGGAAAGCTTGTTTGGACGAAGAATTTGAATGTAAATCTGGAGAATGCATTCCATCGCGTTTCTTGTGCGACGCGTATACGGATTGTACCGACGGATCTGATGAGTTGCCCGAACTTTGTAACGTGAGTGTCACTACTACTACTACTACTACACCAAAAATCATCACAACAACTAAAGCTCCAAAAAAATATATTCAGAAAATAGCTCCAAAGACTAAAAAAGGATAATTATTGTATATATCCTTACATAAATTTTTATTTTTATAGCTATAATAGCATACGATTTAATGTTACAATAGGGTTTTATTTACGTGCCTACATAATTTACATATTTATATGTCTGTTTAGACTCGTTTTTGTTTGTATTCGTTTCTCTAGATTAAAACCCCCTCTTTTTTTAATATATAATAATTTACTTGAAAATGTTTTTTTGTTTTTAACCATAAAACCGAGTCAAACACTAGCATATATATATATTTTTGAATATAGAATAGTTTTAAGTACTGGTTGGCAATAATACGGAATTATTAATGAATTCTGTTTATATAATTTACTCGCATTGTTTATTTGTGGTATGTACCAGAATTGTATGATTTTTGAAAAGTATATTATAATGAAATATTCATTTTATGCGCGTGTGTATTGTTCGTTTAATGAAACATTTTTTTTTTCTTCTCTAAAGACTTCAAACGGATAATTTTTCATGAAACAAAGAAGATTGATAACATGTACAAGGTCGCAGTGACATTTCTTATTTATTTTCTATTTTTATGATTTATTTTTATTATTATTTTTTTTTTTTTTTTACTTATTTTAGCATAGCATTACACCGTAATGTTAGCATACATTTACGATCGGATCGCAAAACATAGGTAACGAAAATATTGTTTTTTTTTTTTTGCTCTTCGAATACGGCTTTTGGTTTTTCGAAACTTGCACGTTACACAAGTAATAATACTCAGACGGACGATTTTTACAAATTGTAGTGAAAACACTGTTCGATTATATCGTTGTTATTATATATATATTTAGGAGGAATCGACGTTTCGTTGATGCAAGAGTATAACGAGGAAACGCGACGGACAAAAGTTAGAAATGGCCTATATTGTAAAGGAAAAAAAAATGTAAGTTCCACATATACATAACTCTTTTTTTTTTTTACAATTCACTTATATATATATATACATATAAATAGTTATATGAAGTATAAACAGAGTAGGTACACCACATACGTATAGTCGATCTGACCCGATTTTGAAAATATAAATATATGTAATACAAGTGCAAGTGATCAATGCTAAAATGAGTAAAAAGAAACACTCGAGTGTCCACGCGATGGAAGTAGATTTTCTTCGCCGTTTTTCGTAAATTATTATTGTTTTTAGAGTTTTTAAAAAAAAAAAAAAAACGGAAAAAGAAAATTTCGTTAATACGAACAATACGACCGTATTGTTTATATAATGACGAAAAAAATGTTTAACGCGTGAAATTTTTGTGTTTTTTTTTTTTTTATTTACGTTTCGTTTCGTACACGTACCGCAGTCGCCTTTAGAGGTCCGTTTGGTGGGCGGCCGTGAACGTCGAGCCGGTATGGAAGGCCGCGTCGAAGTGCGTCGGTTCGGCGTGTGGGGAACGGTGTGCGACGACGATTTCAGCGCGAACGAGGCGCTCGTCATCTGTAACAATTTGGGTTTTAAGGGCTCGGCAGAAGTGAGTACGACGTGGGTGTGTACGCAGTATGTAATACGATTTATAATACGACGATTTTTTTATTGTGCAGTTCAAAAGAGAAGCGTTTTTCGGTCCGGGGAGCGGGAAGATCTGGTTGGATCAATTGAAGTGCTCGGGCAACGAAACGTCTCTGGACCGTTGTTCGCACGCGAAATGGGGAGAGCACAATTGCAAACACGCCGAAGACGTGTCGGTCGTTTGTCATTCGGATCGCAAAAAGGTATAAATTTTCTATTCTCTCTTTTTTTTTTTTTTTCCTAAACGCGACTTATTCGGAAATGTGTTGCGCGTATTCGAAACAGTTTATTCGTAACGGATTATAAATCGAAAAAGTAAATTTTCAAAATTTATTATCGAACCGATTATTCATTTAATAGCTAGGAGAAAAAAATTTGGTTTTTTGTCTTTTAACAAAAAAACTCGTTTTTAGCTATTGTATCATTATTAATCATCAGTACAATAATTAACAGATACGTTTGATGTAATGAAATAAAAGTAATTACGGAGAAAAAAAAATCGAACTGTTCCATGATACACTGTTCCGTGGTAACATGAAACAAGCGTAAGAATAAATCGAAAATATTTTATTTCGGGGTACAATTACTTTTATTATTACAGTTTTATGGTATTCTTAAACGTAAAAGAAACAAATGATATTTTTAGATATAGGAAAAAAGATTAATAGATACAAATGTGTCTTTAAAGTTCTTTATGAACAGAAATCGCAAATGAAAACATCATTTTCAATCTCACTGCCGAACATAATATGAGCTCATTTCTGGCACATCTCGCATTGAAGTCCTTTAGATTTTGATTTCTCGCCACAAAAACGACAGTCTACAGTAGGTACGTCTTTCGCTTGAACTTCCCGCCCTGCAATTGGTTCTGATGTGTAACAGTTCGTTTCATTCCTCCACCCGTCAAACCATTTTCTAATCTATTCCAATGAACACGATTCATAAAACGCGATTTTAAATACGTAAATATCCCCCTAACGTTTTGGAGTTTAATATTATTTACTATCTGATGCACTGAAAATATTATATTTTATTTACTTACGTACGAGTACATACAAAAAAAAAGAAAAAAGATATTGAATTTTATCGTACAAAAAGTTATGATGGTTTGAAAACGCAACGCTAAATATTTATGACCGCGTGCCGTCTCATCTGGATATCAAAACGTAGTCATTTTACGGTTACGACAGGTATCGTCAAGTAGCTGCTGCATGTCATCAACGAATTCTGTGATGTTTCATGTTACAATCTCGTTTCATAATATCATAAAATGATAAAACATTTTTAACGGACGTCATGTCGATGTTCGTGTGGCCGCCACTCTATGCGCGCGTTAAAAAGTACGTTCGTCGTAACGCGCGCATTCTGCAAAAATCATGCAATACCACCTTCTCCCCTATATTTCATATAATTACGTTTGTTTTACACAAATATATTATTTTTTTTTAGATAATTTGCGCCAAACGTTTAATCATGTTTTCCCTCGTGTTGCCGAATATTATTTGCTGATACAATTATAAAAAAAAAAGAACTATTTTACCTTTATTTTTTCGATGTACATAATATTATGTTTGAGGTCTATTTCACTTATTCCATATACAGGCACAGTGCGTGTCAGGCGCGTAACGTTACAAACAAAATGAAATTACAGTACATAATATTATCTATGAACATAATAATATTCACTAATATAAGACTTATTGGAAACAATACTTTAGTATCGTTAGGACATTCTCGATTTCCTAGGGCTAGGAATTTGTAGCATTTGCAATTTTTTTTTTTTATATATATATTATAGGTTTAATTTAGTTATTCTTTTTTTCCACCATTTTATTTACCGTGTAAATAAAATAGACGAACGACTCGGAGACAACGGTAGCGAAAATCACGATTCCGACGAAGAAGATTCTTAAAGAACTGTTGCCAAATGCGTGTGGAAAACGGCTGGTGAAGAAGTCAGCGAGTATGGTACAACAAAGGATAGCGTTGGGATTCAGTTCCGAGAGAGGAGACCATCCGTGGCAGGTGAGTGAAAATTTTTGGTTTTTCTTTCGAAACGATTTAAAAAAAAAAAAGAATTTACATTTCAGTGTTATTCGAATTCGTTAGCGAATCATTTTTTTTTTTCTTGAGTGAAAATTGTTTTTTTTTTTTTGTTTTGTTCAGGCCAGTATAAGATTGAAAACGTTGGCTGGTGAGACGGAACACGCTTGTGGAGCGGTGGTGATCTCCAAACACCACGTGTTGACGGCGGCGCATTGTGTACGTGATTTGGACAAAGACGTTTACTATGTCCGGGTTGGTGACTTCAACACAGACGTGAGTACGATATATTGTATATATTGAATAATGATTAGGACACCGATGCGGTCGGCACATTTGCGGTCATACGATTTTTTTTTTTTTTTACTATACTATAAACCAGGAGCGGTGATCCAGGACAAAATGACCGGGGGGGGGGGGGGAGAAGTGATTGAGAGAAGTGATGGATTGAGCTTACAATCGAGTTTGAGCCACAACGCGGATTTTTTTTAGCGAACGGGAGGTGGAGGCCTCCCTAAATCCCTAAGCCCTTGCTATAAACTGAAAAGTTAAGATATATGAACAGATTTAGTGTCGATGTCACGCTGATTCAAAATTAGATACTACCAGTCCCCTAAGATTGGAAAATTGTGAAGGCGGTTTTTTTTTTTTTTTTTGTTTTTTAATCTCGTCACGATAATTTTAAGAATTTTTAATAACCAATCATCGACATCAAATAAAAATAGAAAGAGTTGAGTGATACAAATAAAGGTTTTAACCATAAATGTGCCGACACCTAAGTATTATACAAAGTGGGTATTTGAAAAAAAAAAAATAATGTAGACCAAGAGTAAGCTCTTAAATTTTAAACATTTTAAACCAAGTATGATGTACACGTTAATTCGACTTTTGTCATAATGCAGATCTTCCTGCGGCTCTATTGATCATTTTCCAAAATGTAAATATTATATACAACTGTGATGTTTCAATATTGAAATTTCATTTTCGCTACGGGTTGATTTTTTTTTTTTTTGACGCATAACTTCTTATTTTATTGAAAATATTGTAAAACATTTAAAGAAAACATCTGGTTTTTTTTTTTTTTTTTTAATTACAAACTCGTTCGCGTTACGTATACGAAAATGTGGTTTTGTTATAAACGATACTTGACTAATCACTATTAGTTAGATACTCAAATTATATGTGATAAGTATTGTTGTTATAATCCGAATTTATAATATTCTAGGCGGGGATTATTGTAATATATAAGGACATTTTGAAGATCAAACCTCTTTGTACCACATTTGGCACGTGACCCGGGGATACATTTATAAAGGTTTTTCAGTAATTCGTTTTTGGTTTCAGATTGTCGAAGACTCCGAACAAGACGTTTATATCGATGAAATTTACAGCCACGAGGACTTCGAAGGAAACATCAAGTTGAACAACGATATATCGATCATAAAATTGAAAACCTCCGGCACCGGTATCAAGTTCAACCAGTACGTACAGCCCATTTGTTTGCCAACGAAAAGCACAAAACTTAAACCCCGGTCGAACTGTACCATTACGGGATGGGGATCGGACGGAACTGTGGGTTCGGGTAAGATATAACTTACAGCGTCTCACCGGTCGCGGATTTTGAATTTTTGAAATACTTCCTACTTAAAGCATACATATGTTTATTACATATATGTGTCTAAGTCTACTACAAAATGCGTAATGCGCCTTATGCATAATATATTATCTATTTGCTGTGTGACACAGGTTACGCTAAAACCATGCGATCTGCAACGGTGCCGATAATTGACGCGAAAATATGTAAAGCCGAGTATGTGTACGGCAATTCGTCTATTAGTAACGGGATGTTCTGTGCAGGCAATTTGGACGGTGGACCCGACGCCTGTCAAGGTGATTCCGGAGGACCTCTAGTCTGCTCTACCGATTTGGGTAAAGTCTTACGAAAAAAAAAATTAAAAAATTTAAACACAATGTGTATATTATATATTATTATTTATAAAGTGTGGAGATTTAAATAATAAAAAACCATGTCAATTGTACGATATTGTTACTTATAACGTCTACGAGATGTTATATGCATTGTGCTGATGGTAAAGCGATTTGTGTTGCAATCTGCCTGGCGATCCGAATCGTTTTTAATTTAAAAAAAATATAAATAAATGTAGATAAAGCCCTTAAGTATTCCAGATATTAATTTAAATTACTGGTTTTGATTTTTTTTTTTTTTTTGACTAAATCATAACGCGCTCAGATATTGTTTTGTTTTTCTATCAAACAGGTGAAACGTTAATGGGCATAACGAGTTGGGGTAACGGATGCGGACGAGCCAACAGCCCGGGAGTGTATACCAACGTACAGAATTACGAAGAATGGCTGTTGAAAACTTTATTGAAATCAGTGCAGTTTGAAGGGCAAAAACAAGAGTAGTGTAAATCTTTCGCAGGGACACTTTTGCGTGTAATCGTCCGATTTATTTTCAAACACTCAAACCCTTTAGAACATTATATCAAATCCTGCACGTGGTTTGTTTTGAATATGATAAAAAAAAAAAAACCGTTTATAATGTCTTAACGTAAATATAATTGTGTATACAGAGTTATCTATTTTTTTTTTTATCTTTCGAAGCATATAATTAATATTACAAGTTATAACTAAAAAAAAATTCATTTATCTTAAACCGTGGTACTCGGGATAAACGTAAATTAAAAATAATTTTTTTTTTTTTAACTTTTAAAAGTAATAATTTTTAGGTAATTTATCCCATGCACAAAACAGCAACAAACATTATTTTTTTTTACCTTTTGAAAATATAGTTTTTATATTTTTTATTGTGATGATTACAAAACTTTATAATAAACTTTTTTTTTTACAATTTACAACTTTATTTTGTATGATGTCTTTTTAAAACGGTTTTTGATTTCATTGATGCAGAATCGCTGCTTCTTTGCAGTGACGCAACTAAGGGGAGTGATTAGGGGTTACAACCCCCCACCCCGACATTTTTTCATTCTTTACATGTAGAATGTAGAAGTATTAGTTTAAATAATACATATTTTATTCTGTGTATGTAATACGAGTAATAATCACATCTATTGAAAACGTTAAAATAATTGAATTACTGATAACTGATGGGTGAAAAAAATTGATGAGTGATAAATCAAAACTCATATATATTTATCCGCGAGTCACAACAATGGTACCTATATGGCATATGTTTTTTGTCGTGGTCCAAATTTATCAAAATACACGGAGGTATTATAGTTTATATTATAGATTTATATGTCTATGGTGTTTTTTTTACTTCATGCCGAGAACGATTTACTATACTCGCCAATTAAAACAGCGTGACAACGGCCAAACGAAAACTTTTGAGTACCTATTATATTTTTATAAAAATAAATATTATGAATTGATATTAAATTATTGTATTGCATCGTTATCACAGTGGTTTCATGTCGTAACCACTAATAAAATATCGCATTATAAAAATGATGGTGGTGTTAGATGTGTGCGTGACAAGTATATTTATAAGACGTTTTAGTCTTTCAAAACGCTAATTTTTAATAAAATCTTGGGCTTCCTTTTTAAAAATTTCTTTTTTAATTCAAACACTTAATACTCATTTGATATATACAATTTTTAGTAAATTTTGTGTTATCTTACCAATATAACATGATCGCAGGAAAAATCAATAAGTATGTATTTTTTTTTTAAATTAGTAATTATCTACATTGCTATAGGATGTGGTTATTGTGTGAAATTTCAATTAAATAAGTCCAAACGCAAAGAGTTATACTCTATAGTCATCCAGCCAAACGTATATATTTATATACTTACTAGCAAATATTAACTGTATATTCATTGCATCGCATCATCCACCGTCCGTGAGTAAGTATATATTACCGGCTTAGTTTTAATTACATAATAATAATAATAATAATAACCGAGAAAGAAAGAAAATACGAACATGAAATTTTTTAATAATAAAAAATATATAAACAATTTTTTTGTTACTAAATATTTGTATATATTATCATACCATTTATCATATTTAATTTGGGTTACCAAAATCCGAAACATTTAAATTTATTTTTTTTTTTAATTGAAATACTTTTTTGTTCTTAAGGAATTTTATTGGGAAAAAAATATAATAATTACTTACTTTTATATAATTAGTTTTTTAAAAAAAATATAATTCATGTATGAAAATACGAGTGATTCGAAATAAGGAAAAATTATTTATTTATTACATTACAAATATTATGATTTATATATGTGTAGGGTTTAAAATTAAAATTATACAATATCATTATTCGGAATTTTCAGGGTCCAAGTTTCTTTTTTTTTTTTTTGTTGCTTCTGTAGATTTTTGACAAATATTTGGCTTATTTAACTATTTTTTAACCAAACAAAGCATAACGAAATTCCACGTCTTTTATAACAGCATGTAGAAAGTGTTTGTATACGAATGTTTTGAAAACAAATAAACCATTTTATCTTCTATTACATGCTTGACGACGGCACTCGTCATTTTGGCGATGAAAAATTTGTTCGAATAACATTTCTTCGTCAAATGCGACGTTATATTCCGTTTATACATTGCGTATTATTAACGAAAATCATTGTTTATTTTTGTCTTCTCGTGTTCATTTAATTATTTTATTAAACGTTTACGATGATCGCATGGAATCTGGGACGTACTGATATAAATACAGATAATGAAAAATATGTATAACATATATCGACATAATGATATTTTCGGGAAAAGACGACTAGGATAAACTACGGTTGGTAAACAGTCAATCGTTTGTAACATATTACACGCAGACATGTGTTGCAGTAAATATATTGGAAATCAGATCTAGAATTCCACTATATCATTAAAAACTAGTTACCGCTATACTTCTAATATGGGTGTTGGTTAAGAAGGCATTTTTACTATATTTATAGGTACGCCTGTATATATAATAGATTTTAATATTCGCATTTGAATCACTTTATTTTACACGTACATTTCATCGTTAATAATAATAATAATAATAATAATAATAATTATTATTATTATTATTATTATTATTATTATTATTATTATTATTGTATTATTAGTATTGTAATAATTTGTCGCAGTCCTTAAAATATTCAAGTTTTCGTACTACACGCAAAATATTAATTAATTGAAATTATAGCTACTATAAAAGGATAAATTGGTGAGTTTGAATAACACACTTTTAAATTCCGTACTGCACACTTCACTTTTCGTATTACACAAAGTGTGTCGCACTACACACAATTGTAGGGACTGATTAGTCGATTTCAAATAAAACGGACAAATATTTGCGTAAAAATGATTTAATATTTTAAGCGTTCCTGTACGTAAACATAATGTTATACGAGAACTGTTTTATGTTATTTATATAATGAAATTAGACCGGTAACATTATGTTCTGTTGGGTACATAAAAAAAAAAAAAAAAATTATTTGCTAATACACGCGGTATAATCATTTTTACATTTAAATTAAAAATAAATGTCTATATTAAAATAAAAATTATATTTCGTTTACTTGTCAGTGTACATACGGCGGCACTTTTTTTAAATGTAATTAATTCCACATTTTTAATGTAAAAAATATTAGGTACGCACTATACGGTTACTCGTAATGCGGCCAGCCGTCCGGATAATCGCAGTGTACGGTTGATTCTGCGGTTCAGATAAAAGTTAAATATAATGTTGGTTTTAATATTTTATATGTTTACAAACCATTTCCGAAATGGACTTTGAAGAAGTCGTCGCTGTTTATTACATCTATAATCGCTACATACAAAAAAAAAAAAAGAAAGGTACTGGATACATCCTTTTTTATAAACACAAAACCGGGTATTTTGAAATTTTTTTTTTTTAAGAGCTTAAAAAATATGAAGACAAGTATTTTGGTTACACAAGAATGAGTTTAAAACCATTTGATGAAGAGTTATTGAATATTTTAAGAATATTCATAACGAAGCAATAATTCATAACGACACACAATTCCGAAAAATTATTAAACCTGAAGCAAAGCTGACCATATAGTATTACGATAAGTAAAAAAAAAAAAAAAAAAAAAATAGTTAAATTGTATAAATATTTAGAAAAGTACACAAATATTTTTTCTATCGAATTGAATTGAAAAGTTCTATATAAGAAATTTCACTCTTGGGCGGCCATTGTTTCCGCTGATGAAAGAGGCGATTGAACTAATATCGAATCATTTACGATGGTTTCTTGAGATGACGTGGTTACGGGTGTTTGCGTTTGAGTCCGAGTATACGGATGGTTTCTATGTTGTGTCGAATGATGTCCACGATATGGATAGTCCCATGTGTTTGGATAATTTGAAAATTGAGAGTCTTGGATAACTTTTAAAATATCCAATTTCGTTTTCGTGCGCAAATGTTCTGGTACTTTTTTAAAATCTTGTACCAAAGACAGGAAAAAAAAACGATCTTCGTCGACTTCGACATTTTTGGTTTCTAAACTTTTGGTCAAAATTCCGATAAGTTCTCTACCAACGTCATGGTTATTATTTTTTTTGTTCCTTTTTGGTGCCCACGAGGACTCGGAATGAACAGCAATATTTCGATCTTCTTCGATGTCATCTTCGTTATTTGGTTCGGAATTTAAAGTTATATTAGAAGCGGTTGAATTGACCGATACGGTATTTTTTAAAAATAAAAGACTATCGTAAAAAATGTAGGGATATTTTTTTTTTGCCGCAGATCCGTTTGGGGCCTCCTTTGCTTTGTGGGCTTTCACAAAACAATCGCGAATATTCCTCCATTTCTTCTGAAGATTCATACCTAAAAAAAGAAAAATATTTGTTTCAGATATCTGGCAACAGGCTGTTCATTCGCAGAACTACAACTATATATTTCGAATTGGAGTTAGCTGCACTATCGCAGAAATAGTGCTGCGAGAAGTATGTGCTGCAATATGGTTTTGTTTGAAAAAAATACGTCTACCAGAGCCAAAAGAATATAAGTGGTATCAAATCGCCGATTAATTTTTCAAGAGAGCCAATTTTCCTCACTGTATAGGCGCGTGCGATAATAAACACAAGAATTATCGCACCTGCCAATATAGTGGATCAATGTGCTACAATTATAAAGGATATTTCTCTCTGGTTTTGATTGACTATTTGTGACAGTAATTACAAATTTGTGTTAATAGACGTTGGAGTATATGGCAAATTTGGAGCCTGGGGAATATTTCAAAATTCGAATTTCTATAAAAAATTGCAGGAGAATCGCTTGAACATTCCCAAACCGTCAACTATTTCATAAAGTTATACCACTTGTTTGCCGTACGTTTTTGTAGGAGACGAAGCATTCGCTTTAAGTACAACTACGATGCGTCCGCATGCGAGAAATGATATTTAAATGTTACAAAAAAAAGAAAAAAACGTATAATTATAGACGTCGTAGGACTGGACGTTATGGTAGAACGCACATTTGGCTAATAAATGGCTTATTTTTCATAAACCCATTAATGCGAATATTGATTTAGTAAATGATATTATCAAGTCTGCTTGTGTTCTGCACAACTTTGTGAGGGACAGAGATGGTTTTATTTTTGAAGACACTTTAAATAACCAATTAACGGAAACCATTTCTCTAGATGGTGTACGGAGACATAACAGAACTGCAATCGTGAATTATTTTCAGAATATTTTATGACTGAAGGGAGACGACGACCGACAAGATAATTACATTTGAAAAATATTTAAAATTAAATTTTTTATATTAATATTATATTTTTATGATTTAGTATTTAAAATAACTTGCATTGCAGTTAACTCTAACAAAGTAAATAAACGAATACTAACCAAGTTGTTTCTTTTCTTCCGATGATAATTCAGCGCCATAAATGTTAACTATTTCTTCCCATTCTCTTTGTTTTACATTTCTGTCAGAGTAATCCGGACATTTTGTGTTCCAAAGTGATTGTCGGCTCTGGATTTCAATAATGAATTTGTCCGTGTCGAACTCCATTTACGTGATTCCGGCACACGGTATTCGGTTTATAATGTGTACAACACATGACACACGGTATCCAACACAGTCACGAAGACGGTTAGCCGCAAACTGCCCGCACAGTGCGTGTACCGAATGTGCGGATAACCGTCCACGGGGCCGCAGTTCTCCGAGAGCAACCGGAACGGTTCGCGGGCAGCCGCAACTCGGTGCGTATACAAATTTTTTCTATATTCACATATAATTTATGATTCGCGCGTAACCGGACGGCTGGCCCGCACTCTATACGCACTATGCGGGTGCCCGCAATGCGGCCAGCCGTCCGGTTAACCGCGCGTGTACGGTAGAATCTGCGGGCGTATAAAATAAAAACAAAATATTGGCGTTTAAATAGTTATTAAATTATAACTAAACGAACCATTTCTACAATGAACGTTGAAGAAGTAATTTCTGTTTATTACATTTACGAGCACTATATAAAAATGAAAAAGAAAATGAAATACCGGATACATCCTCTTTTGCAAACAAGAGATGAAACCAGAGACATTTCGAAATATTTTTTGAAGAACTTAAAAAATACGATGACAAATTCTTATTGGCTATATAAGAATGAGCCTTTTGGCAACAGATTCGACGGGCCGTTTTTCTATTCGCTCCCCCCCTCCCCCCAGGGGATGAAGTAAATACGCCCCTGGCCCAACTATTATAATTTTTTTTTGTTTACTCGATATACATTTGGATTATAAGTCTAAAAGTCGTGTTGGTTTTATTCACTCAAACGATTTTAATTTTTTCAAATATTTTTTACTGTGAATTTCAAATTCCGATTTCGGGTATTTATACTGTAACCAGTAGCGAATTTTCAACTTTTTTTCTGGAAGGGGTGTAATCATAATCACATAAACTCGCACCAAGTTAAACCACTACAATATGTTATTTTTTTACAAATTATAGTCTATATTATGATCCACAGTTATGGTTTTAGGTTCACTGATTGACCAATATGTATGTATGAGTTTGCACAATTACAACGTATCCCACTCGTAGATTAAATTAATTTTTTTAAATATTATTTCACAATACTTATTATTATCAACTGTCAAGACGTGTCAACACGTTTACCGATATATAACTCATTGACTCTTTAACATATTACAATTTTCTATTATAACGATTTAAAATAAGCAAAAAAAAAAAAAAAAAAACCTCAGCATCTGATGGTGGGAGGATGGAAACCCTGTGCACGTAAATACGTCATTGTTCGTAACACATATCCTGCATCCATACGATCCTGCAGACGTCGTGTCTCACAATTATTGAACGACACAGTACAATGTAATATTTGGTATTTTGATCGCGAGTTCAAAAAAAAAAAAATCGGTAGCGACAGGATTAGCGCAAGACCCTTATACATACTATAAGAGTTCCCTACACTAAAAAAAATTTACCGGCCCTATACCTGTAATATATAGGTAAGAGGTACTACTCTTTTCTAGTATCACTTTTCCTGCACGTTATTAAATAATAAGCAAGGGTCAGGGACATATATGTCTTCAGCACCCATTTTAATAATAATAAAGTACTTACTGCTAATTTGTGTGCACTTGTATTTTATCGAAAGGTAAGTATAAAATTAGATTTACAAGCTTTTCGGGAATTGATCGTACAATATTAAGTAATCAGTTATACAGATATTGTTGAGTTTTATATTTTCAAAAATTTGAAATAAATTGATTTGAATAATTCGACGAGACGGAAGTATTATAGTATATTCCATAAATAACTACAGATAATTATTTGTATGATTTTATACTTAAATGTTATCTTCAAATTTCAAATACCGAATACGGGTAGTTTTATTTTTAGGCAGTTATATTATATTTCATTATACGAACCACGTTATTTTATTTGTCATTTGGTGTTCAACAATGAACACAGAAGACATACGTATGTCCACGGACTCCCTTCGATTTTTCTTGTACGCAAATAGTAATTTCAATATTATAATATGTTATATTTCTGTTAATTAAATAATATTCAAAACGATTATTATTGTATTCGCATTTTGTGATTGTGTAAGGAAACATTTAGTAAATATGATAACTAAAAAAAAAATAAATAAATACTTTAAATGTTTTGGTATAAAATTAACGAGGAAAAAGTTTATTATATAGAGTGGTTATTCGGATTCGTGCAAAGTAACATAGGTATTGATGATCTTAATAGGCATTAAATACACGAGGCTTGACATACAAGCCCAACACCGCCTCTTGAGGAGCGCGTTTCAGAGCCCAACACTCAAATTCTTTAGCCACGCCATATTGAAAAGGATAGACTGTACGAGGAAAAGCCGAAAGAGGCAGGGCGACTTATATATTCGTCATGTAGACCGGATTAAAACCATCATCTCAAATGTCAATATTAGAAAAGCAGCTGGGGATTATAGGGTGTTTTGGTGAAATTTATCCGATCGGAATGATGTATTTGCATGAAAGTCATGACGTTCGAAATCGAGCAACTATCAAGAAGAATTACGTATATAACGGAGTCGCGTTTAGCTTTCATTCTCTTAATAATATAACCTTCTTCTTCCCTCTCGTCTATATTCCAATTATTTGACGCAATCTCTCATATCCTCACGCACACACCAGCATATCGTAATCGCATTCAACCACTCCTCCTTCTTCGGTCTTTCTCGTCTTCCTTCAACATTAATTTCCATACCCGTTCTTATCGTTTCCGAATTTTCTCTTCTCATAACACGACCAAAGCATATTCTTTTTTATTTCCACGATCGACGCTACTCTTATGCATCCTCCCACACATTCATTTCTTATCCAATCTTCACTTATCACCCCACTCATCCATGTCACTCGAAAATCTTCCGTTATTCCACACATACTTTTAACATTGGTACATGATCCTTCATCGCATCAATACACGTTATTCGGACTCCTCTTCTCATTAACGTCCACTTTAAAATTTCTTTCGGCGCTCTGATGTCATACGCTTTCTCTCTAATCTATAAACACCACACAGGGCTTTTTATTCTCCCCATACTTCCGTACAACCCGTCTCGCACAAAATAACGGTTTCATCGTCGACTCTTCAGGCACAAAACCAAATTGATTTTCAGTTACTGACGTCTCACTTCTTAATCTCTCTTATCCCAAATCTTCATAATTTTATTGCTCATAAAGCTTATTACGCCTTTATAATAATTCCTACGATTTTGTACGTCTCCTTTGCCTTTGAATACGGGTACCACAATACTCTTTCTCCACTCGTCTGCCATTTTCCCCTCTACTAGCACTATACTTCATTAAAAAGGTCTTTCAACCACCTCGTGCTAACGCCAACATACCCTAACGTCTTCCACTGGCGCTTCCATCCGGTCCTAACGATTTTCTCCTTCAATACAAATTCTCTCAGTAATAAAAAATAAAAAAAAAAAATCGTTACTTTTCGTTTGCAAAGACCGAACGCGCGAGATAACACGTCATCGTCGTCGTATCAATATCATCATCAAGCGGTAGTTCGGTTATCGGAAGGCGGAGAAAAACAAAAAAAATCGCCGCTGCCGCGTTATCGCCTTTTCCGATATAATTTATTCTCCGTTCCTCCGAAACGGGAACGACGCGTTGGCCTAACGACGAATACGTTTTAGTGGACGGCGTGACGGCGCGCCCGTCCCACCAGTCCAAGGGGTTACCCGTATACGATTTTCTCGACAAAAACGTTACAGTTCCAAAAGGAAATAGATACTCGAGCAGTATTTTTTCCACACATACAACGAATTATAACAACGCCCGGTATATTTATAAAAAAAAAAAAAAACTGACAATAAAAATATTTTATTAATTATTATTTTTTCTTTATTATTGCGGGCACATCGTCGATTTGGGTTTTGGCAACACTGCGTACGCGCGCGCGCGCCATCCGCGGTCTGATGAATGACGACGGCCGACGGCCTCGACCGCGCGCGCCATCGACGTTGCCGCGGACGGGTGGTGGCGGCGGGAACACGCGCAGTTATAATACTTGCCTACTATAAACGTAGAAAATACTATCTACGGAGGATAGTAAAAAAAAAAAAAAAAAAAAAAACTCCTCGCGTAGTGTCCACGCACGCCGTAAACGCGGTGCGTGCGTATGCGTACTAACAACGCGACAAGCGTATTATAATAATACGCGGTTTTTTTTTTAATTTTTTCTGTTTCTCTCTCTCTCTCTCGATTGTCTTGCTCCGTCGTTACGGTAATGCCAGTTATTACGGATGGCCGTGGGACGGGTGGCGGTGTCGACACGGACGTTAACATAACGCGCGGTGTCCCGGCGGGCCGCGGCGTGGCGGTGTTGTCATCGATGGACAGGGAGGGGGGCGGGGGAGATTTGGTCGGAGAGCGCATGCGCGCGACTCGTTGCGTATACACTATACGGTCACAATGTAATGTAGTCGTACCGTGCGTGCGGTACCGCGCGGGGGAGAGGGGGAAAATGCCGCGTGCGCATGCGTACATCAGTCTGCGATCCGAGTTGGTCAGAAAATGGCGTCAGTCAAGTTTCTGGAGGAAGTACTCAGTAAGGACGTGGACGAAAACGCGTTCAGTGCAATCGTCGTGTCGCTGGAAAGCGAGCTCGTCACCAGCACATCGGTCGTGTCCACCGGCAACAGGAGTCACCCACTGACTGGCCACAACAGCAATGCTATCGCAGCTACCACGGCCGCGCCGCAAAAACAACAACAGCAGCACTTGGTCAACGGCGCCCGGGCCGCCACCTCGATGAACAAGTGTATAGTAGCGGCCAACGCCACCGTCACCGCAGCCGCAGCCGCCACCGGTACCGGTACCGCCGCCGCCGTCACCACCACCATTATCAACAACATTAATAATAACAACAACAGTAGTTTAATGCCGGGCATTAGTCAGGCGGATTTCGTTGGCCACCAGCACCAACATCAGCAGCAACAACAACAACACCAGCTTCAACAGCAACAGCATCACCAACAACAACAACAACAGCATCATCAGCATGTTGTCAATCCCACGCTGGCGCATAACTATGCGGCGACGCAACCGATGAAACAGCAGGAACCTATCAAAGTCGTCTATTCGAATTCGGCCAACAGTCGTAACTACGTGCCGGTCAATTCACTGCCAAATGGCACAATCAATTCCACCAGTACAGGTCAGAGCTCGTCCGTTTTAAACGTGTCTCGCGCGCGTTATAACGTATTTGCTCTGGTACACGACACTGATGATACGACGTCGATTGCATCTAAAATCCGTTTTGTTCTCTGCACCGTTGTTATGGATACACTATTTAATATACCTACTTCTTAACGATATTGTTGCTGATTATATTCTCTGTTAATATCGTGTGGTATCGGGCTCTTCTATTTTCTAGTCTGTGACCTATTTATCAGCCTTCAAAACATCTAGGACTTTCGAAACAAAACCATTCGTCGCTTATGTTTCATAACCAACCCATTCTTCTCAAGTTCAGCGGATTTATTTTTGCCATTCGACCATTAACTGGTGATAATACTCATCATACTATCCAAGTATCGTAGGTACACACAAATGTAATCTCATTTTGAAAGTAAATCACTGCTATGTCCAATCCGATTGAGTGTAAATTTTTCAAAAATCAATTTTATTTCCTCCACTAATTCCTAACATTTTACCTATCTGTTCACGTATAATTTTTCAAAATGTGTGGTTCCGTTTATAAAAAAAAGTCTTTTATACTTAGGGGAGGCGACATTATTGTTTAGTTTACTTTTTATTGTAAATAGTGTGTTTTTGTGACCGGTGAGATTTTTATATTTTTTATCACCATTTCGTCTTACAGGTACTGGAACGGTTGTTGTAAATAAATCGACGTCTCAACAACAGCAGCACATTTCATCTCCGGTGTCTACAATGACGTTAACAGGACAAGTGACTTCTAACCAATCCTCCATCACGTCAAACGTTATCACCGTTTCCAAACAGATGGCGCAAGGCGTAGTTTCTGGTAACTCTCCTCAAACAATTTTACCAGCCAACGTGCAAATATTGAATGTAAACGCCTTGCGGCCGCAAAACTCACAAGGCGGAGTTAACAAAAATATGTCAAGAGTTATGATACCACAAGTAGTCGGCGGACGGCCTGGTGGTCAAGCGGTAAGTTCAAATATTTCATTATCTAACACGCCCGGTTTTTCACTGAATCTTTTCAGAAACGCGACCGTGTGTGTTATTGATTGATTGAAATTACATTTGTTACAGCTCACGTTACAAGCGCTTCAACAAGCACAAGGTGGACACATATTGTTAAAGACTGAAAATGGCCAATATCAATTGTTACGTGTAGGCCCTGCACCTGGTCAAAGTACAGCCATTACTCAAAATAACGCCAATTTCAGAGTGCAGTCTGTAAGTTTTATTTAAAAATCATTTTTTATAATACTACGCTCTTATATTTGCTTATTAGAAGACTATCTGAATTTAAAATATAAAAAACATTTTTTCAAAAATTAATATCATGTCAGTAAAAAATAATTGGTAAAATGTGGTCTTATTTAATAAAAATCAAAATGCATTAACTATTGTTTTTACTTGATAAATAAATAAATTAATATATATATATATATATATTTTTTTTTTTTGTTATCAACTTTTTCAAATAGTTTTTTTTTATTATACTGATCAGTGGAAATTAATCATAATATTATTTAATCAATGTTATAGGATTAATAGGTTTTGAGCCTTTTGAGCTATCATATTCCCAACATGATCAAAATAACAAAAAATAATCTCATAATCTATTTGTACCAAATTATATCAGATTTAATTGTTATGATTTGTAAATGGCAAGTAGTTACATAAAATTATTTAAGATTATTACTAATTGGTATATTAATTAGTTTAAATATCATTTGGATTCTAATTATGAAATTCAATTTATATATATATATATATTTGTTAGCAGCACTTTTGTTTATTAATAAATCCTGTACAGTTGCTAAATTTATTTTTAAAAAGAAGTAATTAAATTTAACTATGCTTTGAAATCAATGCTTTAAAACTAGTCTTAAAAATTAACTTGTAAAGACATTTGTAAGTATGTATAAATTAAAGGAATGAACACAATTTCAGAGTAATGTTTCTATTGCTGGCACACCAACAACACAGACTCAAGCGATTGCTCAACCACAACAGGTATTTGTCTAAAACTTATTCGTTCGATGAAACTTAAAGGAGAGTTGGTGCTTTATTTTTTTTTTTTTATGTTTATTTTGCAAGGTACAGCAGCATAAAGTTCAACAAGATAATACTAAAGAAAAGTGTCGCAAATTTCTAATCAATTTAATCGAATTATCGAGTAAAGAACCAAAACCTGTAGAAAGAAGCGTGCGTACCCTCATACAAGAACTGGTCGACGCTAAGGTAGAACCAGAACAGTTTTGTGATCGACTTGAGAAACTTTTAAATGCTTCACCACAACCGTGCCTTATTGGTTTCCTCAAGGTATATTAATGTTGTACACCAATATATAATCCAACTTCAATTTAGTTTATAAGTACGTATATATATATTTATGTATGGATTTTAATCGAAATGTTTTTGTTTTATTAACAGAAAAGCGTACCGCTCTTGAGGCAATCACTTATGTCGAAAGAAATGGTGATTGACGGCATACGACAGCCACAAATCAGTGCCCTAACTCAACAACCTACTGTTGTTCTAGCTAATCAACAGCAAGCAACGGTAAATATTAATTAATATTTTAAAAAAAAATATTTTTTATCGAATTTTTATTGAAAAATTATGGTCTGTCCATTAAATGATAAAATGTAACGTAATTAAATTATTTTATATTTTATTAAATATTAGAAATGGTGATGTGTTACAAACTGATAAAATAGTTTAAATTTTATATATTTATCATTTAAAAAAAAAGTATAAGTTATAATATTATTGAAAATAATAAATACTTCAAATTCTAATTATATAAAAAAAAAAAACATTTTCCTATAATTTTATTATATATAAGATGTAAAAAAAAAAAATCAATTGTCATATATTATCTACACGATTGTGATGATAAGAATTGTTAATACTTTAATTTTATTTACTCTCAATAATTATATATATATATGTATTTTATAAATTCGTGTTCTGAAATAAATAGTATTTTCGTTTACTTATATATTTTTCTTTATATCATCCCGTCTCGTTTTACATGACACACACACAACAGCAATAAAATATGCATTTATGAGGTCTTATCTATTGCCAAAAGTAAAGTGTTTTCTAATATTACAACATACTGTTATAAGCAATTCAAGTACTTTATATTAGACAAATTTCTTACGATTTTATTAACTTTTCACAAATTTTCATTTGTTTTACCTAGTGTTATCTGTTCTGTATGATTTACATTGTATTCCATCAATGTTGGCTGATATCCAACGATAATGTATGCATATTAGAGTCATAACAACTGCATAAAACTAATTTCTTTGGTTTTATATTATAAAAATGGCAGGGGAAATTGAAACAATTTCGAAATTCACACACGTGTAATTTTAAATTTAATCTGAATGTTGTGCTGATTGGCGTATATTAATTAACAGGCGTGAGCTTTGGACAAATTAGTTTTCTCTGATTTATCATCAATTCTTGTGGAATAAAAATTTGATCAGTAGTATGTAATGAAAGTGTTACTTGCATTTTTACAATTTTCTTGCATCTTTTAAAATGTCAGTGTTTTGTGTTCTTCGTCATTGCACGTTTTAATACATTGTTATAATTTTATTAGAACACACAAATAATGGGAAATATCTTAAGTACTGCGTCCAATCAACAAACACTTAGAATAATGACTTCCCAACCGGCTTTAACGCCAGCGAGAACAATAAATTCTCAACAACCACAACATAGAATTGTCTCTGTAAGTAATTGTTGTGTTATTAAAATAGATTATATACATAATTCTCTTCTAAAATTCGTGTTGCTGCAATTTTTTCATCATGAAACAGTGAAATGTAATATAAAAATTATACAAACGTATAATTTTATGTTGTAGCAACAAGTCAGGGTACAAACCCCAACGGGCCTTACAGCCGTTAATAAAATGGGTTCGATACGTATTCAACCGCCAATAGCGTCTTCACAAACTAATACACTTCCTCCGCCTCTTACATCAACCTCAACACCAAGACCAATGGGCACTGGTCGTCAGATGGTCGTTAAGGCAGTACCCCTAAAGACTCCGGTTGCATCACATATTAAGATCAATACTACTACCTTAGCATCAGCAACAGTACAAACGACTAGTATAGCAATGTCTCAACAACCTCGTTTACCGTTGCAAACAGCAAATTTAATAGTGCAGCAACAACAACAGCAGCAGCAGCAGTTGCAACAACAACAACAACAACAGCAGCAGCAGCAGCAACAACAACAGCAGAAGCAACAACAGCAGCAGCAGCAACAACAACAGCAACAGCAAAATCAGCAGCAACAGCAAAATCAGCAGCAACACCAACAGCAGCAGCATCATCATCAACCTCAGCCTCAACCTCAGCCTCTCCCACCACCGCCACCAGCACCAGTGATGATCAACAAGGTACCGACACCGATCAGTGTTGCTCCAACAATAGTGGCTGCCTCCTCAAAACCTTCTAAAGAAAAAGAAAAGAAGTATTTTTTGTCATCGCCTGCGTATGTGTAAGTGTTAAATTAGATATTTAATAAATGTAGGTATACACAATGATGTGATTATTTATATTCATTGATTTGATTAATTTTTTTGTTGTTAATTAGTGGCGATGATGATATTAATGATGTTGCGGCCATGGGCGGTGTCAACCTAGCCGAAGAAACCCAAAGGATATTAGGTTCCACTGAATTTGTTGGAACACAAATTAGATCGTGTAAAGATGAAATACTATTACCACAAAATTCATTAGCAACAAAAATTAAACAAATTGGTAACTACTATGACTCATATTATTTAGTTTAGATTTTGACCAGTACTCTTATTTTGATATAAAATATTCAGCACGTGATGAACAAATTTATCAAAGTAAAAATTATGTAATTTGTTATAAGTAAATTTTGTTTTTACTTTTACGTTATTTTAGAGATTAGTTTTTTAATTATACGAGAATGGTGTTGATATACATCATTTTAAATAAACTGTGTCCAAAGTCGTTTAGAAGTTTTACATTAAAAATTAAATTGCATACAATGTATTTATTGTGTCGAATAACGAAAATTTAAAAGAAGAAAATAAATTTAGTACTTAATTATTGTTCTTGTTTACGGTTAAAACTCGTACAGAATATTTATAGTGTTTTACTCGAATGCATGCAATCTAGGTACTCGAATATTAATTTTGTTTAACGTGTTACCGATAAATCTTCATTTAACTGAACACCTTTATATACAACAAAAATTAATTGACCGTCTCATGACAAAGACCAAAGATATTTTTTCAACATCATTCCATGCAATAGTGTCCATGTAATGGTCAAATCTTATTAAATAATTAAAATGAAATGTGTTTCTTTATCAAGTTTTTAAAATACTTATAGTAAATATGATCACGATTGGCAATAATTTATGTCTCAACCTTGACAATCTAATTCAAAATAAATATATTAAAAAAAAAAAAAGGTAGGTAGCATACTTCACCATTCAATTTTGTGTAGGTAACATACTGAACTGAATAAATTTAAGTATAAATGAGAAGAATAATACCCATTATGTGTTGTTACAGTATTAGTATTTTCTAATCACAATCTTTGGATACGATGTAATTTTAATTTCAATGCTGTAATGTCACAGAATTTATTTTAATTAGGTCTTAGGTTTTGTAGCAAACTAAATCGTTAAAAATGCATTTAAATTTTCATAAACATTATTTAATTAAAAAAAAAATGCCTAGTTACAGCAAAAATACAAAAACAAAATTATATATTAAAATTAAAAAATCCAATTTACTAAGATATATTTAGTTAAATTATATTTTCAATAAAACAGTTTATTGGGTGTTAATATATTTCTATAATTTTAAATTATATATATATCTAAATTTTTGTTCACAGTAAATAGGGAAGGTTTAGAAGATACTGCCGCTGATGTACCAGCATTAGTTTCCCATGCAGTAGCTGAACGATTAAAAGACCTTTTAGAAAAATTTGCTGTTGTAGCTGAACATCGTTTAGATTTTAACAAAGTAATGTTTTAATAAATAAGACTTGTGATATAATTTTTAACGTTACTATGTGTTTGTTTTATGTTTTAAGGCGGACAAACGCTATGAAATCACTAGGAATATTCGAGGGCAAATCAAATGTCTTGAAGAAATCGACAAGGTTGAGCGTAAAAAACAAGACGAAATGGAACGTGAGCTTCTGTTACGGGCAGCTAAGAGCCGATCTAAAAATGAAGATCCAGAACAAGCGAAATTAAAAGCTAAAGCCAAAGAGGTATGTGTGGATAGTTATATTGTTATTACAAAGGTTGCGTTTTAATAATTGACAATTCATTTCGTGATTTTTAGATGCAAAGAGTAGAGATGGAAGAACTAAGGCAACGAGAGGCCAATTTAACTGCTTTAAATGCAATCGGACCTAGAAAAAAACCAAAATTAGAATTGGCATCAAGTCCTAGTTCACAAGTAAATTAATAATTAAAATTTCATTAAAAAATGTTTTTTTATTTTAATATAATTTTTCAAGAAATATATTTTTTTAAGTTAATACTATTTTGAAATCTTTATTAAAATTAAATTCATTATTCAAGTTATTTCTATTAAATAATTTCCAACATTTAAAATAAGTCTTCTATTGATACATTAAGTTTACATAAATTCATCATATTTGGAATAATTATTAAGAATTAATTTTTAAAAATATTCTCTACAACTTACAAATACGTTTTAAAATTTCAAATCTATTTTTATTAGGGAAAAACAGATGTATTTTACATTTTTTTTTTTTTTTTTTTAAAGTTTTTTTCATTTAGCATACATTTTTTTGTTTTTTTTTTTAAGTATAAAAAAGTCATATTACAAAATATTAATAATGCGCTTCTTGGAAGTATTCAAACGATTAGAGAAATCATGTTATGTCGTTTGATTTCAAATCGTAAAATTCTCCCGTGTTTAAACACATGAAATTTAATAATTTATTTTGTTTTTTCAGAATTCAAATTCTAATAATAATAATAATAATACGAGCTTAACGAATAGACAAACAGTGAGTAATTGTTACTATATTGTATATATATATATATATATATATATATATATATATATAATTTTTTAATATTTCTTTTTTTCTTGTAATACAGATAACTAGGCAAAGGATAAAACGTGTAACTATGCGAGATACCTTGTTTGTGCTTGAACAAGAAAAAGACATCCGCAGGAAGGCGAATTTCATGTTCAAACCGTTTTCAAAGTGATATATATCATTTTCACATTGTCATCTATCAGTTGTTTATTATCGCTGCAGCTGTGGGCTAGTCATACTGACTATCATTGTTTTTCTGCCTCACCTTCAGAACTAATTCAAACAATTTATAATTGAATACCATCATTTCGGCAACTATTATTATATATATTTATATATTCAACATATGATGAGAATCGTCTGCCAAGAATTGTTAATTTTTGTTATAATTTTTTGTTCTTTTGTTTTTTTTTTATTATTTCAATCACTAGCTGTTAATTGTTGTTTTTTTTTCTCGTTAATTGCAACATATTTTAAGTGACGAGAAAGGTTGGACCATGTTCGTGCTAAATAATCGACTGCAGTGAAAAAAAAAACTTTGCGATGTATCAAATGTGGCACTCATCGAGCCTGTGTTAAAGATAAATGTATTTTTTTATTTGTAAATAACACTAATGTATTTTTTAGAGCATGTATGTTAAAAAAAATATTTTGTTTATGTAAAGACAAGAAAAAAGTTACTCGATTTTTTTTCTGTGTAAGTTATGCCCTCATGCAAGTGAGCACTCATTATATTATTTTGTATAATGTATATATTTTTTTATTATCATAAATAAAATCAATAGGGTTCAGTGATTTTCACACACGTACACGACATTTTCAAACTGTTGCCTTGCCTTCCGATTACGTTGTCTATAATATTATGTACAACTATAATATCGTATTCATGTATGTGTTTCAGACACCGGTTCGAAAGACCCTGTCGACAAACGTGATCGGCATATTATTAGGTACACAAACGAGAAAAGTATGGAAACTAATACTCGTTCAGAAATGTAGTACGTAAAAAAGTAATGTATCGCGTGCGAGTACCTTTTTTTAGACTTTTTCAAACTACGGCTTGTCACGTCGTTTATGGAATTCTGAGTTAAAAATCGGGAATCGATATTTTATACGCGCAATTCAAAGGACGGACTGTTACTATAGTCTACCACTACTGTTTTATAATAATACAGGATTATAAGGATACGAAAACGTTTCGTTGGCAGTGTAAAAAAAATTTTGAAATCGTACAGTTGGAATAATATTTTGAATGAAACGAAAGAAATTTTTGTTTTTTTTTTTATTATTTTTTGGAAATATTTTAAAAATATCCAGAATCGTGTGTCATTCGTGTATTAGGTATCTTTACATTTGAATTTCACTCTTTAGCACTTTTTTTTTTATCGTTTGAATTTCGGTTTTTTACAAAGAGAACCGCATGCTCAAAATTTTTCTAGTATTCCCCGTGGTACATTTCTATATAGAATTTATTTTATGTACTCGATGTAATTAATTTCCACACGTTTAGTAGACGATATTCGTAGAAAAAAACTGTTCTCTTTTTCATTCCGACGGTTATTTAATCGCTTCGAAAAGTTCGTGTCGTCGAAATTTGTATAATACAACGCGCCGAAATTATAGGAACGGTTCCAACGCGCGCGCGCGCGCGTTATAATCGCTACAGGGCCCCGTGACAATTGTAACGCCGATGACACCAATCAGTGGGGGCTTCAGTTTTTTTCTGTCGTCCAAACTCGTCTTTATTGCCAATACGTTCTACAGTCAAACGACGCGATGGTTTCGGTTCTTATTTTTTGTTCAATTTTTCATACTTGAGCCGAGAGGATTTACCAAAAAAAAAAAAAAATGTTTTATTTTTTTAATTCTCCTCCGTTACGACATCGGCGAGCAGTAAAAACCCGCCGTCTGGGGCAAGACGAATGTTATTTCTGCAAGGCGTTCGGCGAACGCCGTGAGGATTTATTGGCTGACTCCGTACGACGGAGGAGTCTGATCGATACGACGCCGCACTGGTGTTCATACAGACTATCGACGAGACGTTCTGAACGAATGAGTGGGACAGGTTTTTTTTTTTTTTTTCACAAGCTCTTTTCCGGATTCCAAACGGTATTTTGAACGTGCGGGACTCGGCATTGTCAAACGGTAGTTTTGTCACTCTTTTACGGGGGTCGACCGCGCGGTTTTCCGGTAGCTCGGCACTTACCTGCTGCGCACAACGGCATTGTCCGCGACGTATGGGACGGCGGCGGAATGGACCGAAAACGTGCGCGGAACAGGAGCTGCGTTGCGTGATAACGGACGAATCGGTTTGTCGCGCGACAATTATTGTTCATCTTCCTCGTCCGTGAGTTCTTCGCGAACCGTCGTCAGCGGTTGTTTAACAATCGCGCAGGTGCCGTCGTCAATCGCTGCGGATGGACTCGGTGATAATATTATCTTTCGTCTCGTCTGCTCGCGTATCGTCGTCAGCAGCGTACGTACCCGCGTCCAGCTGCGAAATCGCACGCGGTGTAAATGAATGTCGTGTTCACAATAACGCAGCGTGTTATGGGCATCTGTATGAAAACGGACCGGAGCCGCTGACGAAATCGGAATGAAAATCCGATATTTATATACCTATTTAAACGATCACAGTTGAGATCATCAAACGCGTTCCTACAAGAGCTGGTTATATATATTATACTATTGGTACGATAGACATTCCTAGAAATGGAAAAATAAAAGAATGGGAATTATAAAATGAGACGTGAAAAAGGAAAAAAAAATTTTTGGCGTACTTTGCCAATGGTTAAATACGACCTGACTTGTATGCGGGAGGTTGTGCAATTCATTTTCGTTAAATTATTACAATATATATATATATATGTATATATCAAAAAGTACGATGAATATATTTTATTTTTTTCTCAAAACTTGTCCACTTATTAACGTAGAAAAATTAATAATCGTACACAACTGTCGGTAACTGTGATTTACTCTTCTCGTATTTCATACATTCGATGGAAAATTTACAAAATCGTAAAAATAAGTAAAAGTACTTCGTGTTTTAATTACAAGTTTTTTTTGCATTTTTCGCGGATTTTATCCTTTTTGGGGCATTTTTGACGTTTGTAATGCATTTTTTAATTTTTAAAGACATTTTTGACGTATTTCACGTATTATGATTACAAAAAAAAAAAAAAAAAATTTCTTCATTGAAATATAAACATAGTATTTCGTAATATAAACCATTTTCATTTTGAACTATGTAACATGTAGAGAAGTCGTTCTCAGTGTATAAAAACTTGTTGGCAGACAACCGTCGGTCATTTAAATTTTAAAATATTAAAGAAGCTTTTATTGTAAAGTGTAATACAAATGCAATTTGTCAAATTAAATTTTTTACACATTTTTCTTATATTTTACTCATAATTTTATATACGTTTTTATAATTTTACATGTTAAATATTTTTTTTTTCTGAATTTTAATATTTACTTATTTCATTATTAAAACAATAAAATGATTTAATGTAAATTTATGTTTAAATTAATTTTTTGAAAGGGCATTTTTTAGAGTTTTTAGGTCAGAAATGCATTTTTTGATAGGGTATATTTTGATTTTTTTTTAGAGCATTTAAATCCGTGCCTCAGTCATTAATATTATTCCGAGGTATAATTTCATGTTATATCAGCCTAATGCCTTGAAGTCAAAACGGTTGGGAATCGCTGATATAATCTAGGTATAGTTGATTTTTAAATTTATACAAATTTTTATTTTCTATCCATCGTTGTTGAGTACTCGTACATATATTATAATGATAATAATAATAGCGTATACGCGGTACTCACTGCGGTGGTTCAATAATTCGACGACGAATTCACCGGACCCGCGGAGCTCGGGTAAAGTTAAAAAAGTTTAAAATTGTAACGTGTAAATGTATATTATTTATTATTATTATTAGGTTTGAATATTATTTATTTTTATATTTTAAATATTGTATAAGACGATGGGGAAAATATTAATAATATACTACCCCAGGGATCCGTCCAGTCGTTCGCGATGAATACGAGAATACGCGTCAGCTCTCTATAAGTACAGTGTATACAGTACAGATGATAATCTTATTCAAATACTGATCACTCGCGTTTTGACTTGAAATTTATTTAACCGTCTTTTGTTTTAAAAGCCACTGTGCGTTAGCGTCATCGTCGTATTCGAACTATTTACACTGCAACACATTGATTAATTATTTAATATAAAATTATATTTATACAATTATTTAATAATTAATAATATTAAATAATACATATTTAATCGTTGATTCAATCGGAAGGTATATTTGAAAATATTCTGAATAAACCACGAAAGGTTTAACACATTCACGATTGTAACTGCCTACTATACTACTGTACAATGTTTTTGATTTTCGCGTTCTCCATCTGTAATAATCTCATATGAAATCAGAACATTGATGGAGCTTAATACCGTGTATTACATATAATTACAGTTAGTTTGTCGAGAGCAAATCGTTCAATTCGTGTATTCGAATTTTTGTTTTTTTTTTTCGTAATCGTTGGTGTTAAATTTGCAGTATGGTTGAGTAGTCAATAAACGGCACGCATATGTATAAATAGTTGTAACGACAAATTAATGAACAACAGTTATAACGTATATTTTATTAAAAAAAAAAAGACATTATTAGTACGTATAAAGTAAAAGAACAATGTATATTTTATCGTCGAGTTTGATACCAGACGGGAAAATTAATAGCACATTTCTACGATATAATATTATAATTATTGTTAAAATAAATAAATAAATCCCTCGTCGTTTTATATTATATATAGTTGCCATTATATTAATTGTTCACCGTTTACATTATATGTACAGCAAGCTATATATATATATATAGCTCGTGTACCAAACTCGTACATTTTTTGTCTTCGTTCATTTCTTCGTTTGTCCAATTTTCTCGTCTTCGTTCGATAAGGTATTCGATTTGTTGTTATACGTCAGTCGTATGAAATACTTACAAAGTACACGCGTTTTATAGATACACCGAATATTATTTTATCGATGAACGCCTGACCGCTTCGTACATAAATATATATGGACCGACAGTAGGGTATATATGGATTTTGATGATTATCCTTATACAATATTGTGTCGCCTTCATTTCTAAAAAAGAAAAAATAACGAAACTATATTACTACATGACAAACAGTCCTAAACAGGGGACTTATTAAAATTACAACGGAATCCGAATCGAATCATATTCAATTTAAACATCGGATAGAAATTTAAATTAATTTTTAAAACGATTATATAAATTACACAATAGGTTATTAAAACTATAAAATTCAATTAAATCGGTACATAATTAATTATTATATGGTTCGTAAAATAAATTACTTTTTTTTATTTAAATATTTTAATATAGTTAGGAATATTATAGGTAATTAAAATATATATTAGGTTCGCCTACTATATATATATATATATTAAAAATCTCATACATCAAATTAATATTCGATCCGGAATCGTTATTTTTGTTTGTTTCCATTCGAATATTTCCAATCACTAATTCGAACCGAACACTTCCCCGGTCCGGGGTACCGATATTCGAACAGTTCGTAACAATCACTACAATAATATACATAGTTTTTTTTTATATAATATATAGTTTTGTATATACATGGGAATGGGATTGCTCACTGCTTGGCCAAAACTTCATCCAATCGTACATGCCTCTCCTTTACTCAAATTCCCTCGACAGACTTCATACCCATCCTACGGCGTCACACAATAGAGTTTTGGTCTACTTACTGGACCAACCTACCTCCGGATTTTGCCTCCAGTTTCAAAAATGTTGTTCCTAGAGTCCTTAATAAAACTCGGTTCAACAACATAAAATTTATCTAGATCTATAATAGTTAAATTTAATCGTTTGCGTGTTGGACATTCATTACTACCCCCCGCTCATGCATACAGACTTAATCTAAACGACTCTCCATTCTGTACTTTGCACCAAAACCAAAGCACTTGTGATCTATCTCATATTTTATTTGATTGTCTTTCCCTGGCCTCCCAACGCTTTTCTTTATTTAACACTTTAAATTCACTCAGCATTTCTACCGTTCTCCCCTCTATTCTTAATTTTAAATCTAAGCACACAATTAAATTAATCGTTTCTTTTATTTTGGAAGCTGGCTTTACTATATAATTGTTTTAAATGCTTCTTTTTATTATTATTATTATTATTATTGTTGTTGTTGTTGTTTTTGTTACTTTATTTAATTATTTATTATCTATTTAGTTTTGTTTTTCATTTTGTTCTGTTTTTGTTTTTTATAATCTATACTTACATAGCATATATAGATTTATAAGAGTTGAGCTGAATAGTTTTTACTAGAAGCTAATTAAAAAAAAAAAAAAATAGTTTTGTATGAAGGAACATGCCTTGTTTTGCAGTATATTGTATATATATATATATATAAATATATATATATATAAACAAATTAATATACTTTAATATTACATTTAAATCTGGACCAAATTCGAATTATTATTATTAGTATTATATAAACCGGCCCCGGAGGCAAACGCGGGGTTAATTAACATTCTGTCAGTTTTCACGATTAAAATATTATATTTCTCGGTAGCCGGTGTTGCACGCGGCGTACCACTACGGCTATAATACACGAGTATATATATACGAAACGTCGTGAAAGTTTTGATTTTAAACTTTGTACTCAAACATTATTAAACTATATAGGTATATGAGTACACTTCAATACCTTTGAACTATATAGCCAAATCCGAGTTGGTGGAGGCGTAGCGAATTTCCAAAACAATCCGATAAACTCTCTACGTATATACGTATAATAGGTATCTATCTACCCATACACAGACAGTTATGCTAGACTCGATAATAATATGTTTAATGCGTAAATATGTATTATGAACGTATCGAACCGAAACTATAAATGCAAAATCAAATAATCCGAACCGCGTATTATTATTATACTGTAAAATATTTATACGCACGCGCAAACAAATTAGTGGGCATATCATTTCAATTTTTTTTTTTTTTTAATACGTTTATTTTTTATGCAGGCCACAACCCTGTCTGAAATGTTCAATACAGTAAAAATAACTATCGTTTGTTTCCAATACAGTAGTGATTTGCAGCAATGGCGTACTATGACTTATCTGATGGTGAAAGAATTCAATAGCCGTTGTACATATTACACAGGCCGACCAATTTAAAAAGCCGGTCAATTAATTACTAATATATATATATATATATATATATAATATTTAATTTTAAACACGCGCAAATCTATACTCTGCGTGGTCCAAATGAGTATTGTTGGAAACCGTGTTATTTGTTTTCGACCAGGTTAACATACGACGGGGTGCATGTTCTTCACTGAACATATTCAGATATTTTCATTTTTCCCTCGTATATATTTTTTCTCGTATAAAATTTAAAAGTGTAACACGTTTTACGTAAAATATTCGGTGTTCTTCAGCTGGTTTCAGGGTATGTATACAACGGAAGGTCTCCCCCAACCTTCGGTCATGCGATTTGTAATGAAAGAGAGCAATGAATACACTCCCTTTCATAAACTACGTCTACGCCACTGTAGGAAAGTATCGTTTGCGTGACTATGGCATTTTTATATAATAATACATTGTATATATAAATATATTATGTTTATATAATGTAAGAGGCGAGGGAACGATACGCGTGCCGTTCCAGCCATCACACCGCGGCACGCGCTCTCCGACGACGGGAGTCATCGGTATACGAAACCGTGTTCGCAAAGGTTTACATGATATGAATCGGGAGAGATAGCGACACAACGATCGATTCACGTTGTTCAGTATAAAACTACGCTACGACAATTACAATTTGAGGGGTGGGAGGCAGTAGATTTAGATTATTTACGGATGAATGGGGGAGTTGACATGCAATTATTAGTAACAGGCTGACGTGAGAATACAAAAAATTGTAATTATAGGTGTGAATGTGCGAGAGTTGAGAAAAAAAAAATGTCGAGTAAGTAATTTCGGTATACAAATAATATATTAATCGCCTATCTATATAGAGAACCGTACATACTTACCAAAAGCATTTTCGTAAAATTGTACGACAAGAAATATTTATCTTCAGTCTACAACGATAGTAGGAATGATTTTTTTTTTTTTTTGAAAAATATTTAACTGAAAACTACTTTGTAGTACTTACTTAAATCAAAATTAAAAAAAAAAAAAATTAGTTTTATTATTATTTATTTAGTAATTGGTATTTGTTGAAACGGGATGGATTGAATCCTTCCTCCGTTACCACCTACGCCCACGAGCAGTGGAATACCTTGTGCCGTATAGATCGCGACGATCAATCAATGTGTTATTTTACATAAATATCGATCCGTATATATTACAATAGCATACGATTTGAGTACAATAATAAATGTATTTATCATTTGGCCGTATGTCAATTAATTCGTATTGAGAGGTACGCGCGTGTATCATCTCTTTCTATATATAAGTACGCGTACATAATATAATATACCGACACTGCAAGGTCGACCGCAATATTCGTAATTTTTCTCCTGTTATTCGTATTATTTTGCAACACAGAAACGTGTGTCACAGTAACATGCAATAACGGTAGTCACTACGCATATATAACTACTACACCGCGGTATATAAATATTTATTTATTATTACATAAATAATAATAATAATAATACTAAGAAAAAAAGAAACGTTCTTTTATAACTATAAAAGTATCGCGGCTGGTGTAGTAATATTATATACGCTCGCACGAATAATCTGTACAATATTATAGGTATGTATTATATATGAACAACATCTCTTTCCTGAAGGTGTTTATCGTCTCCTTTTTCATATACGATTTCCACGCCGTTATAACCGTGCGGTCTCGGCGTCCGCGACTTTCACCTGGACTTAATTTAACGACGACGCCACTAAACGATGAGAAGAGAGCTGCAACCGAAAAAAGGGGGTGTGTGGCACTTTGCTCCGTATTTGTAGAAATTTCATTCAATGTCATCTCTGTCGGGGGAACGGAAAAAAATCGTTACTGATTATTAAAATGCGTTCGTATAATTGCAGTGCCATCGCGGTAATTCATACGGTTATCGGTGGCGATTTTTAGGAATTTTTTCATTCGCTGAAAATAGTCGGTTTTTTACCGGAATTTTTGTAACCGTACGAAATTAAAATAAAATTGTATCTAACACGATACATAAATACTATAAAAGTAATTGTCGCGATAATATTGGTAAATCGTTGAATGTCGCGTTTCAGTATGCGACAATATGAGATGAATCATGTTTCACTGCAGGATGTGAAAGAAATCGATAAAAAAATTACCTAGAGATTTTAATTTGTGACGCGCGAGTAGTAGTGCACACTAGTTTTCTAGACTTTATCCGACGGCACTTGAACAACTGCTCGACAATTATTTCGCTTTTTACGTTTTATCATTTCCATTGATTATTATAATATATTATCCCACGAACATTTTTTTTTTTCGAAAATTCTCATTTTCCGGACCGTCTTGCACTCCGCTCGTGGAACGTATGATCGCGTGTACCGACTGCACGCGTCGAACACGAATGGTGAGAGGAGATAAAAAAACGCGTGATTTTAAAAGGACACGGTTAAAAAAAAAATATATATATCGTTTAATTTTAGAATGGAAATTCTTACAGATTTCACGCGCTTGTTAACATGAAATATGCGTTCCGTCGAGTCAAACGCTCTTTTACCGTTTCCCATGTTGTTGTATTGTTCGACAGTGTAACATACTCCGAGTTCGATTGTTCCGTATACGTTATTATCCAAATATATGTAAAGTTTTTGTGTATTATGCGTGTTTCTAACCAACTTGTTGGCTTCACGGCATATAATATGTGTGTTCTCCTTCTAACGCGGAATCCGCCACCTCAGTCCTACGCGTCTCATCTATAAAACACGATCTGTATACACATACGGCCCCTGAATCGTCTCACTGAACCGTTTCAATTCCTATTCCGACGCTGTAACGTTATTACGGTGGTAAAATACTCTAACGGATAATGGTTGTATATTGTTTGAAGTATACAAAAATTAATTTGTTTCGAAATAGTGAATTGACCGAGTTAAAGACACGTGATTACAAATCGTTGAATTGTATAATTCGTTCTTAAAATCTAACATGAATATACAGCTGGTGAATCATGAATTTTGAAAAGTTAAATTTTTAAAAGGACTTTTAAAAATTTTCAAGACTCATAAAAAAATAAAAACTGTCAAACCGTTTGAATAGTAATAGAGAGCAATTTTTTTATTGAATTTATATTGACAGTTTTGCGAGACCAGTAGTCCTTTTCTTGGGAATCCATTCAAATACCGACGTTCGGGTGATTTTTGTAATAAATCAGTCATTATTAAAAAAAAATGAAAAAAAAAAAACGTTTAGTACAAACGAAAACGTTTATTGAACGAAATATAATTAAATCTACAAATTATTAGAAAGGAAAAAAAAGAAAAATTGTAACAAGAAACATTTTTCTTTTTTTTCTAAAAACATTTTTCTTTTTTTTCGCCCGATTTCTTCGCGTGATTTTGTGCTGCTGCAGTTGTCGACCATAGCGAAATATCGTCCGGGCAAAATTGAATATATATTACGTGAACACTTACTTCTAAGTTCAGCGATTCCGGAATAAAACTATAATATAATTTTTTTTTGTAACGCGTAAAAAAGAAGCGGTTTCCTTCCAGTTTTTCAGCGACGCACGACTCTGTCTCAGTTATTCATTTTAATCGCACGCGGTACGGTTAAAAATGGTCTCTTGTACACAATAATTTTTAAGCGGTTATTATTGTCGCTCAGTGTGTTTTTCGGAAAATGACTCTATACTTATTGTATACGATTTGTCTATTTAATTAAAATTGTTTAATGTTTTTTTTTTTGTGTTTCATTAAAAAAAAAATATATATATATATCGATTAATTTTACGTTTTGATATTCTTTTCAACGCACGATTTCAGTACCGTCGTCAATTCTGACTAACGCGTTTATCGCGTTACATACAATGTAAATTTCGGTACGTTTATAATGGATTATTATTATTATTATTATTATACGCCATCGTCTCCGCACAAATGTGTCTATTTTTTTTTTTGAGAAATTCATCCGAATATTTCTCTTGCCTCCAAAGGCTTTTAAACACTTATTATCGCGTTCCGTCTCCTTCGGATTTTAGACCGCGAAAATCGTATAATCCATTTATCGCGTTATATTTTTTGTTTTATATGAATTATTTTTGATAAATTATCGCGCGCTCAACAGTGAATTCCGAAACGCGAATTCAGCTCTCCCGTATCGAGAAAATAATAATCAAAACATTAGTTTTATTTTTATTTTTTTCAGGAATGTCGACTGTGTCATCGCGTCACACACACACACACTCGCGCGCGCGTACACTCTTGTACGTATCAGTGTGTGTGTGCGTAAACGAGTAGAAAAACACTCGTCGTCGTCGTCGTCGTTGGCTCGGGGCGTCGTTGTCGTCGTTGTCGGCGGCGGTGCTGGTAACGGGCGGCGTGGAGGTGCGTGGCACAAGGCCCTTAGGCGTGAGCCGGTACGCGCTTACACACACGCACGCACGCACAAGCCGAAGCCCTCGGGCTGTAACTATGGCGACTGCTGCGGCAACTCGATATGTATAACGCGCGCGTATTCGAATCAATTGATGGCCTCCGGGGTCCTTCGCGCGCCGCCGATGCGACGACCGTGCACGCGCGCGTGTCGTGCCGCAGGACGCCGAGGCGGCCGTGGCTGGAAGGGGCTGGATGGGGCGGAGTCGTGGCCGTCGGGCATATTGTCCTATATACGAGTGTGTGTGTGTGTGTGTAATATTCTCGTATACGAATATAATATTATACTTTATACGAGGCGAGGCGGCGGCCTCCCCGGGGGGCTCGGAGATCCGGCAGGTCGATGTCGTCGTCTACGGGGCCCGGGGCGTTCGACGCGCGCGGACTCACAAATTAACATTGCTCCGGGGCACCCTCCCTACCCGTCCCCTAAACCCCCGCCTTCCGGGCCCGAATAGCGATCCGCGCCCGTGGCCGCCACCGCGTTTCGGTTCGGACGGAGCTCCGGGCCACGAAGATATATTACCGCGACGACCTTTATACACACACACACACATAAAACATTCGGCGGGCAATGTATATAAATAAATTTACGCGATTATTTAGTATTGGGCGAAGGAACGTCTGGGAAACGTTTTGAGACTATCGTTTATGTATTTTATTAATAACGAAGCGACGGGCGTTTATATAAATATCGCGGCGGCGGCGGCGGGGTATATAGACGAGCGGGGCACACAATCGGCGTAGCAAAATTCAGGCGCGTTCCGCAATGAAATTCTCTTCGTATTAGTTCCGTCCGTTTTATTATCGCAGACGCGAATACGGGGAGGGTTTTTTCTTTTAAAATCTCCAAGAATATAATAATAATTATTTCGTTCGTTCGTTTATGATATATTATATAGGAAACGTTAGGAGAAACCTGTCGGGGTAATCTGTAACGTTTTTTTTTTTATACATAAAAAAAAAAATATATGTATATCAACGAAATTCTAATATCATATTTTACGTATACGTCGCCGCCGCCAGTGCGGGTCGTCCCAAGGTTTTGCTGCTGCGAAAAAGCCCCGGGCTCCGTGATGATCCGAGAGAGCCCCTCGCTCGCCCTCCACCATCGGGCTGACAACGCATACAACAACTCGTTATACTCGTATTAGTGTGTAATAGTTACGTGAATTTTTAACGTTTCGTTAACATTCACTATCGTATATATATATATTAACCGTACGCTATTAACTAATGTGCTAAGAAAAAAAAAAAATCATATAAAATCTTTTTATTATTTCAGTTTTTTGTTTTGAATGGGCAAAAGTTTGAAATAAAACGGTTAGGTTTCTCTCTTGAAATTATAATGGCAAACGTCACTTAAAATATACACGGGTTTTACGTGTGAAAATAATAAAATACGTTTCGAAAACAACACTTGTATATCCGACAAAGCCGGATCGCAGAAAAAAAAATAAGAAATTATTTCGATAGTAAAATAATATTATTTATAAAAAAAATGAAATACGAGAAGACACAATTACGCGCGCTGTTATTTTAATAGCGGGTAAAGTATTTTCTCGTTTTTTGTTTTTTTTGTTTTTTAAGGAAATACGCATAATAAAATACGCTTTGAAAATAAACGGAAATTAAAACTCACTATTCGGTCCTTCCCAAATGTATAAAAATCACGAGAACTCACCAGTGGTAAAACGTTGAAACCGTACGAATTTGTGTGTCGTAGTCATCACTATAGAACCGTTGTTGGATAAATACGAGTCTGTATTTCGATATAACGCGTAATATTTACTCTGTCATCCCGTCGATATTTTCCATAATCGATTTTTAAAATGAGTAAATCGTGGCTCGAATTTTTTTTTTTTGGAATAACGTTTCGCATGACACTGCGCATTGCGCGATAGTCCGAACTGTACTCAGATTGGTTTACAATAGCCGTCGACGAAGACGATCCCGTTCGTAACAAATTACTTTTGCCGTAGAAGTGTTTGAAAAATTAGACGTAACAGTGAACATCCGGAGGACGACGTCATATGATACTGCGAAATTTCTCATAGTAAACACAACGTTTTGTTTTCTTTCGCCGACTTCGCCTAATCATAATTCGTGTAAAACGAATATAAATTAAATTCACGCGCAAAACTCGGGGGAGGTTTTTGTTTGTAATTTCTTTTTTTTTCTCTTATTTACTTAAAAACGATAAATTCGCCACGGGAATTCAAAGACGTTTACGACACACGGTGTGTCGTGTCTTGTGCGAAAGACGTGCGGTATTCATAAAAAAAAAAGTCGACAGACACGCCGAGCGTTAGTGAAACCATCGAATTAGTCACTATATTTTGTTCGACGTCGTTTTTATTAAAAAAAAAAAAAAAAAATAGAAGTATTCCCTTACTAATAACAATAAATCGTTATTCGAATATCCACTAATTTTCATCCGTTCGTTCTAGTACGTGTTAAAAAATATATTTTTCAAAAGTAAATTCCTTACAAGACCACATAATATACGGATTTAAACGTTTTTAAAAAAATACGTATATGAGACATGCCGTCGGAGATCTCATAGCTCGCGGCGGCGGTCAGTGGTTTTCGACGATCCGAAGAAGAGTAAATTATGTTTTTTTCGAATTCGTGTCTTTTTCTCTTCGCGACATTATTACACCGCGTATAGTATTCCATATTACCACCGAATCGTTATTTATGCACATTTTCACGAGATATTCGAAACGCGAATGATTGGTAATCGATATCGTGATCTCTCGTTCTATTTACACTATTTACGAAAACCGCGATCGTCAATTCGATGATTTTTTTTTTTATATAATAGCTGGTTTAATCGTAATAATAAACAAAAAAAAAAAAACAGAACTAACATTTTACTGTTTATATACGTAAATCTCGCGTCTCGTTTCTATTCGAACACGATTGGCGCGCATCGTTGAAACGAGCGGTAATTTTTTTTTTTTTTGGTTACGTTTTTAAAAAGAAAAACGCAAAACGTTTGTCTCTTCGGAACCTAAAAAGAATTGTTTTGTCTTATTCTAAGCACACACACACATCTTTTTTAAAATGGTGTTTTCAAGTCGCGAGTGTACAGAATAATTATTTGGAATCGTTTCTTTATTTATTTTTTTTTTCATCCGATATTTTCGACGTTTTCTTAAACGGATAATATGTTGCGAATGTTTTTGACACCGGTGCACGGAGTAGTAGCTATTGCGGGGCGTGGTAACGTGCGCGGTGGTTTTTTTTTTTTTCTAATTAAACCATCGTCGACGTAGTAAAGCGTAATAACAGTAATAATATAACACATTATTAAATATTAACACTTCGATATACAACGAGAACGGATTGATACGAAATTTATTTATAATTACACGCGTATTAATATAGTTTACACGAAAATTGACGTCCAGCAAGAGAATATTGTCATAACAATTATTTCGTCTTTGGATAATACGCGAATGGTGTGTGACGGAGACGCGAGTTGAAATTCGATCGTATTTCGGTATAACGCGGGCGTGTGTACTGCAGTCGATTAAAAAATTCGCGTCGTGGAAAATTAACGGAACAAATCATAACACGGCGGCCGTGTACGCCGCAGTGGGCGCGTTTATAAAAAGAAATGAAAAGGAAAAAAAAAACATCTGCGCGTCGTCGGCAGCGTTAAAATCTTTTCGCCGCCGATTTCGTGAGAATCGCAAACATTAAACCGTCACGCATACGTATTAATATTATTGCGTACCGCGTCACATGTCATGTTACGGAGGAAATACGACGATAAAATAAAATAAAATCGATATATATATTTAATGTATAAAAAAAGTAGCGTAAATGCGGGCCATCCGCGCGCGTGCGCCACAACGTGACGAAGGAAACTTTTAAAGATTCGACCGTGGTGTGGACTAATACCGAAAACACGGGATCGAAATATGCGCTTCGATACGCGGGAAAACGGTGGTCCCGGATTCATTAGGACGGACGTGTTCGACGTCCGCGGATGAGGTGAACCGATGAAGAGAATCGTGGAACGAAGGGACGACAAGGCGGAGATGGATGGACAGACGAGAGACTGTTGCGGGGATATCACGCGCAGCGTCCAGAGACAGACGTCGTATTATGAAAGACGGAAAGGTTTAGTTTTAACGGGCTTGAAATTCGAGCCTCGAATACTCGAATGGCTCATGTAAGGATTAAAAAAAAAGAAGAAAATTCGATGCACTACGTTAGTAATGGGGCCATAAATTGTTCTTTCGGTCCACATTAGTTAGGTATGTCTACGATTTGGATTATTTTCTCGACTAAATGAAATGGTTTTTCGTATATTTCGAACGCAACGCGCGTATAATCGCATATTTATAATTATCGATAATCCAACGAATTTCAAACGGTATATCTATTCGATAAATACGTCCGTATTACATATTAATTCGTCGAAAATATATTAATATAAAAAAAAATATATATATATACCAAATCGCGCGTTATTTGAACGTGCTCCAATAACGCGTGCCAACGTGCCGGAGAGAATTTTATTACTAGTCAGAATCTATTATTCCGTTCCAATCGCTTTTCGTTCGTATTTGAAAATTCCGAACCATCATTCGTAATATTTAACGTGATCATAGATTAATACGTTATAATCATACATTTACAAATAATAATAATAATAATAATAATAAATAACTGTTGATATAATTATCAGTTGGTTTCCAATATCGATGTAAATTTTTTTTTTTTTGTAAACGTATTGCATACAAATCCTATAGTAAATAACAAAACGTCTAAAATCTTTATTCAAATGTCCGTCGGCTACGTTTTTTTTTCTTGAACGGTTTTCTGTGTTTTCGCGCGGTACCGCGTGTAAACGTCGTCCTCTGTTAAACGAACGAATATTAGACAATTTATAACCGTTTTACGCATACTCACCGTCGTCTATTAAGACGTGTGTACACTACCGACGATTGGACAGAGTATTTAAACCGTTCTCGTACGCGGCGGATTATTATAGCAGTTCCGTTTTTTTTTTCTTCTTCTCCGTCCCGTACCGGTTATAATAATAATATTTGTACGACTCGTATTATAATAATAGTAGTAATAATTGTAATTATTTTGAAAGTTTCCAAACGTTTAGCGCACCGGCTTAAATGCGCGTTTTTCTTTTTTTAATAATTATTAAAAAAAAAAAACGCGCGTTTCCCCTCCCCGTGACAGTGTGAATCGGTTAGACACACGTCTAAGCAGGCACATTACACACGACGTAATTTCGTTATCATTACAAGACCGTCGTCGTCATAAGACTTACTGCGAACACGCTCTTAACTCTTCCGCACGTATAATACGATAATTGCACGTGCGTCACACCACATGCTCGTTTTCGCGCGTGTATAGTCATATTACAATGTTATTCGAGAAAAACGAGTTTGTTCGTTTCGGCCACTTTTCTGCAACGCGGTCCCTTTAAATTTCTTTTTTTTTCTGTGCTTGACAAGTCCTATATACCAAGTCTTTCCGACCGTTCCGATCCCTTTTTATCGTTATCCTATGATGTCCACTTCCTTCGCGTCACTGAACACGCGCCGTTGACGGGACACGTCTTATTGGCCATTAATAATATTTTTATAATCGCCGCTTGAACGATGCGGTGTACTTTTTTCTCTTTTTTAAATATTTTAACGCGCCTCTTCGAATTCGTCGTAACGGCACAAGCTCTTTTTACAAAAATGAAAACAATTGAAAATGTCCTTTTGATTTTTGTTACGCGAACGCGGAAATAATAAAGATTCGATGACACCACGAATTTTCGAGACATTACAATTGTCGAGGAGGACGACGCGCGTAATTTTTTTACGCTTTTCCGTCTAATTTTTTCCCCTCGATTCAAGCGGTGTAATATCATCAGCTCCCCCCGGGTCTCATGCGCGCGTTCGAAAACGCGTGTAGACTTCACACGAGAGAAAGAAAAAATAATGAAAAACAACGTTTCGCCACGGACAATATTTGTTGACCATGACACAGGGATCCGTTGAATATGTATTGCGGCGTATGTAGTTATTATGAAATACGTACTTAATGCGACGCGACCGCCGGATGACCTCGAGGGGTTTGTGAAATCCTTCGGGCGTGTATAAACATTAAAAAAGAAGAAGAGGAAAAAAAATCACACGGGAATAGAGAAAGAGTTCGGTTTTCTCGTACGCGCGTACACGTCCGTACAGCATCACATTACCGTCTGTACCGTGGTACACCACACCCTTAGGAGAGGAGACATTTTTTTTTTTATCGATCGGCGTTATGACATTACTTTTCAAAGTATTAATCGAAATTGTCGTCTTTACAAAGTGTAGGATGCCGTGAAAATATCTCGGCAGGTACAACAGAGTTTTAAAAAAAAAAACATTTATACATTTCTTTGTATCGCGTAGATCAGAGATTCCCAATTATTTTTTCTTTTTTTTCATCACTGAGTACCACTATGTATTGACACTTTTATTAGTTCTGAAACTTATTTCTAAAATTAAATTAGGTAAGTCAAGTTTTCTTTTTTAATATGTCTTTATTATTGCCAATTCATTTAATAACAATTTTTTATTGTGTACGGGATAAGAGTAAAAAAAAAAATCTTAATATTTAAATTACAACTTTTAAATATAACGTGAAATTTGGTACAACAGGACATATCAATATCAGGCTGAATGGAAGTTATTTTCACTCGTAAAACACTTTGAATATCGAGTGTACTGCATTTATTTTTCAAATAAAATAATTCGAAAAATCTGCTATCACGCGAATAAGACGTTTTTGACAATTATAGTGACAATTGGAACGTTTGTCCGAAAAGAGACGGGCATTCGGACTTTTGTTATTATCAGAAATGAAACCTGTAATGTTTGGTCGTTCTTTAAGCTGTCATTAATCATATCAATGAACGATATTATTGTTCTTGCATAATACGTTATTATATATATATATATATACAAATAATATATTCGTTTCGAAATGTTTGAAAATATATTTGACTATAAAAATAATTATATGAAATTAAACATAAGAGAAACAATAGAAATGTCAAAAAATAATTTTGTTAAATTAGGACTTAAATCCGAAAAAACGAAATTCGTTACTAAAATCAATGTAAACCAGATGGCGTCAACAGAGACTTGCGATAGGGGGCGTGGTCAATGACTCACGACCAGCTGTCGCGATGTTTTTGATGACATCATCTGATATGAACTGTATAAATACAGGTGTATATTGTCTAACGGTTTTAGTAGGTGATTCGCGCTGATGATGACAACTTTGTTGTTGAAATACGTATACGTAATAAAAAAAAAGTGTATATTTTGTGATTTTGGATTTTATAATATTAATGTAAACAGTCACTAGTGTATCAAGCATATTAAATTAAAAATAGGAACTGTTCGAGTTGTGCAGCGTATTTCAATATGTGTTTTAGTACATTTACAAATTGATTGGAGTGTATCTTTATAATGTTTAAGCTTTAGCACCAAGACAACATTTTTATAGGTGTTTGAAAGCAGTTAGGTTAATTCATCAACTGTCTGTACGGAATTGTTCTGACAATTTCGAAACGACAAAGAAGAATAAAATATCGTATGCAAAGTGTATACAATAAATATAGGACGCGTTATACAATATTTATAAATATCAATATTATATTCGTTTTTTTTTTATTGGGTTTTTAGAAACTTTTATGTGCTCGAAATGTGCAATGTTCATAATAATAATAATAATATATTTTTCGCGAGAATTAATTTTTCAGTACGCGGAGGGAATGTAAAATATTAAAATACGCGATTCGTTCTGTAGAAATTATTTCGAATTATTATTTACATAATATATAAAGCTGAAGTATTTTATTAACGGTGTGTGTATAATATTTAATACGGTATTATTTGCATAATAAAACATGTATATACACATTATATAGAAGAACAAACTACAACGAGATGAGTACAATATACGATACAATTAAATTATAATTTATTTAAGTCGGGTCCGCCGAGCGCGAACGAAACAAATATTTACGGAATGGAATGCGCTTGTATTGATATGCGTGTACGCCGCACAAATACAACTTATCACAAAGTATATATTACAGTTTTAAATAGAATTTTATATCGTTTTTTTTAAAAAAAAAAAAAAAAACATATTACGCGCGTTTTATAGAAATTATTTCGTTCGTATCGTGTAATGCGCGTGATTCCGACTGGTTTTAGATAACGAACGAATAAAACTCGATATAATAAACGATTTTATTTAGAAAAAAATAAAAATAAATTTGTTTCAAGCGAAGTGCAAAAAAAAATCGATTACGACATACTTACTACACACAAATATCTGTCCCTCTGTCCGGTTTTGCACGTTTATAACTAATACGCACGATCGATTCGACAGAGAGTTGTGTCGATTAATCCGTCGTCGGTATGGCCCAACGAGTGTCGTTTACAATTTAATAGTCAACGAACAGAAGAAACCTCGAAACAGTGGTTTTACAATCACGTGCCGGCATCCGTGCGGACGATATTAATTTGTTTATATTATTCAGTTACAATCGAACGCAAATAGCGCTTTGACGATGTGTTTGGTGTATAGCTGGTTTTGGTGTATGCCGTTACTGTAATGCTAATAAGTTTAAGGACCTGGCACTTTGGTCGTGTTGTCAATAGGATAAGGTTGAACCAACGTCTATATATATATATATATTGTCGTCGGCCGACCGCTCTTTTTTGTTGCTATGAGGACAGCATCTTCAAAATAAGGGAAAACCGTCCCTATATGAAAACTTCTCTCGCTTTTAGAGTAAAACCATCGGTTAACACGCAGGGTTTTATGCGGACTCTTGAAATTCTAGATCAATTGTATCGTTTATGTGTGCAATGCAACGTCTTTGAACAAACGTTTTATTCTCTCATTCCATTATGACGTGCGTACACGTATGTACGCACGACAAATACGCGTTTGACCTTTGAGGTCTCGATTAGAACCACGTGGAAACGGCTTGCACACACTTATTACGTTTACAGACAAAACGTCCGATTTGTAGATTTGAAAATACTCAGTGCGAAAAAGTCCAATCCGAATTCTCTGGTATTCAACCCGAAAGTATTGGTTTTACAATTCTCTCTCGCTTTCCCCTCTATTCGTTCCTCCTATGACCCCTATCAATATCTCCGAATCTACATAATAATTTTTTTTTTTTTTTAACGAACCTTCTCTACTTTTTTCGTTCTCAATAACGTGCCTAATAACGCCAATCATAGCACACACTGTTCGGGGCCGTAGTTGCAAAAATAGACAAAAACCATCGTTATCGTGTATACGTTTATAATATATAAATACATATAAAATAATATCAAATGCGTGAGTTGACATCCGTTCATTGCGTGTTTTACATTTCACACACTTAACGATAAAAATATATTATAATGTGTATGTGTGTATAAATTTACGCGTAAAATGTTGGCAATAGAATTTTATTTACAAAACTGAGGCGTGTATATAATATAATAATATAGGTAAATATTATAATATATGGCGTATTATACCAAATAACCAAAGTAAAACGTATTTTAAACTATACTATTGTGAATAATAATATTATTATTATGCTCTTCCCTTACGTTGTAAAATTATAAAACAGTAAAAAAAAAAAAAATGTATTAACATTAGTTATAATTATTTTATATTATTTACAAAACTATATATATATATAATATAATTCCGTCAATAAATATATAATATGTGTTATATACAATATATTTATATATTTAACGGCAGTGTCGGCTCGATATTGCAGCTCCATTCCCTCCGTGTCCCTCGAACCGAGTACAATTCCTACGTTCGAAAAGGGATATTTTACGTTTTTATAAAATCGTCGTTTCTTTTTTTAGAAACATCATGCAATATTCTCTCAAAAAACTCACTATTTTACAAAGTTGGACGGTAACTGTGTACTAATTTGTACGCGCAGTTACGTTGTTATTAAAATTAGTGACTCTTTGTAACATTCAATTTAATTAAAATTTTTTATTTTTAGTTAAAAAACCGTATAGTAAATCACTAATAATCGTTTTCAATCGTAAATATTTTTTTATTTATTTTTTTACTCTCATCACTCGTTCTGGTTAACATCGCCGCGACACATTATCGTCAATAAAAATTATTATTATTATTGTATTGTTTTTCCGATTTGCGAAAAAGTACTAATGAAATATCGTTCCGAAATGTCCGATAAAAATACACAAAATAATATAGGACGAGACGGGGGAAGTGGAATTAAAAAAATTAACTCGTCATAGTCGTTTTTTTAATTTCTAGGCAACTGCAATAACGGGTTACTAAAATTTTATCCGACTTGTCCACTTTATCGCGTCAACGTAAACATATATTTATATATATATATAAAACAACGGTATAAATTTTTTTTTAAATGTTTTTTAAGAAAATTATTTTATTAACAGTTAAGTACTTATATAATGTTTTTAAAGTACTCGACCCGAACAATACTCTTTCGTCATAGACAAACGATATACTCTCGCGGTGATTCGACAAATTCGTCCTCGATTTTATGTTTATCCAAAAATTTGTTTTTCGACATTTCCGGTAAAATTCGAATTTCGAGAATTTCACGTTCAACAATAGGTGGTACCCTTTCCCGCTGTCCCTATAGTCGCTTTCGAATCTTATACCGGGGGAACAGTGGTCGTTTTTCTTTTCGATTCGGGAATTTCGCTTAACCGCGCCCGTGTGATATTTACAATACGGGACGATCTAACGATCGCGTGAAAATCTTTTAGAAAAAAAAAAGGAGGGGCCCGGCCGGAATCGCCGTTGCCCCAGTACTCACAACAATAACAACGACGACGGCGAGTCAGTTGGACGTTTTGCGTACGAACAGGTACTCGGAGAACTGTTGGCCGTGCACGCCGCCGCCCGTGCTCGCGGCCACGGTGAAACCCGCGTTCAGCAATCGGGTGATGGCCTGCACGCTGTTCAGCTTACAGTAACCGTTCAACGGGAACCGGACCAGGTGTCTGGAGTCGACGGGCGTCCAGGAGACGGCTGGACGTCCGGCCGACGGTTCCAGCGCCGAGTAGCCCGTTTCCGGGAACACCTCGTCCAACACCACGTGGTCGCCGGACAGCATGACGCGCTCGCCGAGGTCCGGGCTCACGTGCACGGACACGCACTCGTACTGGTCCTTGGCGCCCGACAGGCTACTGTTCGACCGGTCGCCGGCGCTCGGCGGTCCGTTGTTGCCGTCCCAACCGTTCGTCCTGCCGCCGCATTTCATTCGGTCCCGTTTCAGGTTCTCCAACTGTTTGCACATGGCTAAAACAAATACGGCATATAAATTATTATTATTATTATTGTTATTATTATTATTATTATGTAACGGAACAATTATCGCTTAGACGCGTTGTATTAGATTCGGAGCGGAGCGAGTAGAATTTTCCGGGAGAAAATCGCATTTGATCCGTACAATAAAGAGGTAATTTCCAATACTATCTTTTTTTTCAGAATAAACCGCCGAAAAACACGCGTAAAAACGCGATTTCGTCGTCAAAATCGATTATCGCGTTATTTCTACGCAATTTTAAACGCGTACATTTTGGACTGTAAAAACAAATTTTTCAAAAAAAAAAAAAAAAAAAAACCATAATCTTTTAATTTTGGGCTATTTACAGCTATTATTGTAGATTTTTGGGTATTTAATTCATAAAAGAGAGATAATTTTTTTTTTTTTTTGGTCTTAAGGCTTAAAAATTTAAAACAATATCGGACGTTTATTATGAAACACTTTTTTAACCTTGCTAATTTTTATATAAACCTCGCCGCAGATTTCGATGATTCGCATTGTATTTTTTATAGTTTTTATCCACGGCAATTTGTCAATGACGCGGACACTAAACGTACGGTGTGACAGGGCTTATTTCGCGCACTACAGTGGAGAAAACATACACACGCAGACACTGGGACCAATCAATTTGTTGCGTTGTTAAAATTGTGTGTGTGTGTGTGTGATTAATTGAATACATTTCGAACTTGGAAGTATCGTCGTGACAGAAATTAATTTAATTTTTCTCGTTTTATAGAATCACCCACGGTGCTGACGCATTGAACGTGTAATCGGTATAAGTGTATTTTATTATTAGTAAAAATCGTCGAAATTCGCGAATAAAAACTGAAAACGAATATTTGTTTATTAATATTCTATAATACGTCTTCTCTTCAACGTATTGGGATCCAAGACCAGCTCTGCCGCAGACGC